>OY756945.1:27192295-29692295 GCA_963580275.1 Crataegus laevigata
TTTTTTTTTTTTTTTTTTTTTTTTTTTTTTAATGGCATGTAGAGTGCCAATTTGTGTAATTTTCCAGAGAAATAAATAAACAATGAACTTTTATCGCTCTTCTCTTTTTTTTTTTTTTTTTTTTTTTTTTTTTTTTTTTTTTACACATATACAATATGTATGTACGTCATATGCATACACATGTAGTTTCATAACTTCTTCTCTCTTTTTATATATATATTCGGCTGACCATCATCATTCTACAAGCTTTAGCTAGTGGATGCATCATCCCACCAGCTTTCATCATTACTCTTTTATTATATAATAATAATAATAATAATTATATATATATATATATATATATATATATTTTTTTTTTTTTCTTTTGTTAATGCTTTCGGTGCATCACTCCCCTTCTTTTTTTTTTCTTTTTCTTTTTTTTTTTTTCTTTTTTATTTTTTTTATTTTATTTAAGTTGTGAGTGGATCCATCTTTTCTCCATCTCTTCTGCTTTTGATTTTATAAAAGCAAATTCCTATTGCCTTCCCCACAAAAACAATGGATCATCATTTGCATCTGACATTATTTTTCCTCTTTTCTGCTTTACAGCCTTGACAGGCCGAAGATGGAGCAGAGGCTTCATAATAACCTGCCCATCACTTCAGACAGCTAGCATCTTTTCTTTCAATTGTTTATTCATCTCCAAAACAAAACAACTTATTTATCAATGCATGTGTTTCGTTCTTTCTGCACGGCTTCTTCCAGTAACTTTAGACAATTCCTCCATATTTTTAAGAGAAGCTGCCCCTTTGTCTTGGAGCTGCACAGCAGCTGTTCTTTGGCTTTCCTTTCTTTACGGGACACGCAGCTTTATTTTGTGGCTTTAGGTTCTTCATTTGATAGAGCCAAGGGTTGCTCTGAAGATTGGTATGCATTTGGGAGACAGAGAAAGAGGGAGTCAGTCGCCGATGAACTCTTTCGTGCAGCAGGTAATACTCCCTTTTTTTTTTATCATATGTATATATATATATGCACCAGTCGACTCCTTCGTGCTCAGGCCAAATATTTGCATGTGGTTTGATAAAAAAAAATTCTTGTATAATGGTACCCACTTTCCTGTAAATTCAGATATCTCGGCGAAAGATTCAAAAGTAAGCATGGCAGCACCATCTTCAGACACATAGCAGGAAACTTTGTCCACGGGGTACAATTCTCTCTGGGTCTACCGAATTATCCTCTGACTTCCATGCATACCCACCATGCCATAATTATTTAAAGAATAAATAAAATTTTCAAAGTTGTTAAAGTCATATTTTTTGGTGGTTTATGATGATAACCATGAAGACGATGCCTATAATCATGAAAAGGCAATATGTGCTGCGGCATCTTTGTCAGGGACCTTGATTGGGTTCTATCCATTTGCTGGGTAGATCAACGATGACCTGTCCCTCGACATGTTGCTTCTGAGTCTGTTTCTTTTTTTTTTTTTTTTTTTTTTTTCTTTTTTTTTTTTTTGACCTACACAGAACACCGTCGGAGATGGAAAATTCAGACATGGCGGTAGCAGGACCTATTTCACCGGCACGGGGGCGAAGAGTGCAGAGATTTGGGGGCATTTTCTGGGTTACATTTGATACTGGGAGTGATCTGCTTTGGATTCCATGTGACTGCATACAATGCGGGTCTTATCCAGACAAAAGACACCGCCCAAGAGCAATGAGTGGAGAGCTCTCTTTGCTCCCCCGAAAAAGCTAGCAACGCTTTTGGCAGGAACCACATGCCCATTTGGGCTTTGTGATCTCATCAAGTTTCTCATGTAGATGGCTAAAAAATAAATGCAGAGGATGGGCCCTGATTTGCGGACTGGATATCTACTTTTAGACCAAAGTTTTCTTTAAACCGGGAGTGCTGCCCTTTGGGACTTTTGGGCTTCGGCCGAGACACATACACATATAAAAATTTTTTTTTTTTAACCGCATACATACATGCATGTATAACATAATGTGTGTACCCCCCACTGATGGACTTCTTTGTTGTGATGTCAGGGATTACGTAAACAATTTTGTGGAGGCATGACATGATGTTGGGACCCCCATGAAGCTTCTGGAAGTGGAGTGAACGACGGTATACTTTGTGTTCTTTGCTGCCGAGTGCTTGCGCGAGATACTGCGCCGGAGTTCCGCCGTGTAGTGCCTTTTGATCACAGTTTTCCCTCGGTTGGTGCGCTGCCGTGTGGGGCTGTACAAGAGGCTGCACTGGGGCTTCGTTGCGTATTGTCTTTTGGTCGCAATTTTCCCTCGGTGGTGGTGTTGCCGTGCGGTGCAAGAAACCGCTTGCGTAGTCGCTGCGGGGTTCCGTAGTGTGACTGCGTGGCATTTTGGTTTCTTTGCTACCGCAACGTGCCTTGAAGGACTGTCTTGTAGCCGCCCCTTTTTACCGTGCTTGCTGCCCTGTCGTCGCTGCATTATTTACCGTACGCCATATACTGCCCGCCGCCGTTGCTGTTTGGAGCTTGTGCGAAAGACTATACCGGGGTCCTGTTGTGTAGTACCTTTTGATCACATTTTCCCTCGGCAGTGCGCTGCCGTGTGGTATTGTGCAAGAGGTTACACTGGGACCTTGCTGTGTAGTTCTTCTTGGTCACAACTTTCCTCGGAGGTGACGTTGCTGTGCACATCGACCTCGCTGCTTGCCGTGGGTTTTTTACCGTTGCTGCTTGAAGCTTATTGCAGTGCGTCACTTTTTGCCACGTGGGGTTGTGCAAAACAGATTGCAGTGAGTTTATGCTGTGTAATGTCTTTTGGTCACAACTTTCCTTGGTGGTGACGTTGGCGTGATGTTCACCTTCATAATACGGCTTTGTAACCAAATTGTTCCTTTAAAGAAATAAAGTATTCATATTTTGAATTTGCTCTTCATTCTGCAAAGTGTTTGTGTTTTTGTTGATGATGTGACTGTACTTGAAGTTTTGAAGTTTCAAGTTACCTACGTACCCTCGGTTTAAGGAGGGATCAAGTCATCACGTAGTTCAAATGAATGATGTATTTTTTTTTTTTTGATGATGATTTTGATGATGATTTTGATGATGATTTTGATGATGATTTTGCCGTACACAGTTTATGCTCTTGCGGGCCAGGAGCGTGGCTCCTTCTCATGCGTAGTAACGCTTCAAGAACTTGCCATTTATGGGGCCAATCCTCAAGCCATCTTCTTCCACGATCATGTAAGCACCGTTTGTGTAGACTTCTTGTACTACGTAAGGCCCATCCCACTTCGAGGTGAATTTGCTTTTTGTCTTGTGCGTCATGATGATAGGCCTACGTAATGCAAGGACGAGGTCTCCTTCTTGAAATGACCTCGGGCGAACTTTCTTGTTGAAGGCCTTGGACAACCGTGCTTGATAACACTCCAAGTGCTGCTGAGCTTCGAGCCTCTTATCGTCTAGTGCTTCCAACTCTTGAAGACGTAACTTTGCGTTCTCTTCGTTGGTCAGTCCTTCTTGTATAGCCATTCTCAATGAGGGAATTTGGCTTTCTAGCGGCAAAACTGCCTCTACGCCATACACGAGCGAATATGGTGTAGCCTGAGTAGGCGTGCGGTGTGTCGTCCTGTATGCCCAAAGTGCTTCGCTCATCCTTTCGTGCCAGTCTTTCTTGCTCCTACCAACGATCTTTCTCAAAAGGTTGCATAGAGTTTTGTTGAATGCTTCCGCGAGACCATTAGCTGGGGCGTGATACATGGAAGACTTATGCTGTTTGAATTTGTATTTCTCACAGAGTTCGTCCATGAGTCGGTTGGAGAATTGCTTTCCATTGTCTGTAATGATGTAGCGAGGCACACCGTATCGGTGGATGATATGATCCTTGATAAAACGGACGACAGTTTCTTTCTTGACTTCCCTCAGGGGTATGGCTTCAGCCCACTTAGAGAAGTAATCTGTTGCAGCTAAGATGTAAGCTTCTCCCGCCGATGACTTTGGTGCGATCGGTCCCACGACGTCCAACCCCCATGCATCGAACGGCCATGAAGCAACTGTAGGGTGCAATGGTTCAGGCGGTTGATGTATGAAGTTGGCATGGAACTGGCAGGCTTGGCACCTTTTGGCGTATTCCATGCAATCTCTCACCATGCTTGGCCAATAGTAACCCATTCTTTTGAGCTGGAAATGTAGCTTTGGCCCCGACTGATGTGCTCCACATATACCTGAATGTGCTTCCTCTATGGCTTGACTGGCTTCTTCTTCACCTAAGCATCTCAAAAGTACTCCTTCAAAAGAGCGTCGGTAAAGTGTTCCTTTGTAGTAGAGGAAGCGATGTGCTCGTCGACGTATCTCAGAGCGGTGTCTGGTATCGTCCGGAAGCCTTCCTTGCTCCAAGTAGTCGATTAATGGCTGTCTCCATTCTTCAATGTCAACCAGGAGTACTGAGATGACGTTTGTGTCATTTAGCAGTATCTCAGCGGCAAGTGGAATCACCCATCTTTGGCAAACTGGCACATTTGCGACTTCTCCTTCTCTTAGCGTCATGCTAGAGGCTAGGTTGGCGAGAGCATCTGTCATTTGATTTTCTTTTCTTGGCACATGTTCTAGCGTCACCATCTCGAACTTTTGCAGCAGCTGAGTTGCCAGTCGGAAGTAAGGGACAAGATCATCTTTCTTTACCTCGTACTCGGTCAAGAGTTGGTTGATTATGAGTTTGGAGTCGCCGTATACCTCAAGGGCTGTGATTCCTATGCAAGTTGCCATTTGGAGGCCGAGGATCAGTGCTTGGTACTCAGCGACATTGTTAGAGCATAGTTCGCTCAGTTGGAAGGAATAAGGCAGTATTTGCCTTTGTGGTGACATGAATATCACTCCTGCCCCCGCTCCATCTGTTCGGGCGGATCCGTCGAAGACCATCGTCCATGTTGGGAAAACGTCGATGTAAAACACCTCCTCGTCAGGCAAGTCGTCTGAGATTTCCCAATCGGCTGGGATCGGGTGATCAGCGAGGAAGTCTGCCAGTGCTTGTCCTTTAACGGCTTTAGCTGGAACGTAGATGATCTCGTGTTGGTTGAGAAGCAACGCCCATTTAGCTAGTCGCCCAGTCAGAACTAGTTTGGTCATGACGTATTTAACCGGGTCAGCTCTAGCAACCAAGTGGATGGTGTAAGCCTGCATGTAATGCCTGAGCTTCTGGATGGCGAACACCAAAGCGAGGCACATCTTTTCTATCGGGGAATAGTTTAACTCGGCACCGGTGAGAGTTCGACTGAGGTAGTAGAGCGCTCCTTCTTTCTGGGATTCATTTTCTTGTGCCAAGAGTGCCCCTACTGATCTTTCTTGAGCGGCAATATATAATATGAGCGGCTTTCCGGGCACGGGTGCCTTTAAGACAGGTGGACTTGACAAATACTTCTTTATGCTCTCAAAGGCATGGTGGCATGCTTTGTCCCATACAAACGGAACATCCTTCTTCATGAGTCGGCTGAATGGTTGACAGCGCCCTGCGAGGTTGGAGATGAAACGCCTGATGAAGGCTAGGCGTCCTTGTAGACTTTTCAGCTCGTGCAGGTTTCTCGGCTCAGGCATGTTTTGAATGGCCTTGATTTTTGATTGATCCACTTCAATGCCGCGGTGTTTGACAATGAAGCCCAGAAACTTTCCAGATGTGACGCCAAATGCACACTTCAACGGGTTCATCTTGAGATTGTACTTTTGCAGTCTTTTGAACACTATTCGCAAATCCTTCAAGTGGTCTGTTTTTCTTTTTGTTTTGACCACCACATCGTCCACGTAACATTCTACATTTTTGTGTAGCATGTCATCGAAGATTTTTTGCATTGCACGCTGATATGTAGCTCCAACATTCTTTAGACCGAATGGCATTACTTTGTAGCAGTATATACCCTTTGGAGTGCGAAAGGCTGTTAGTTCCTCATCCTCGGGAGCCATGCGAATTTGATTGTATCCGGATGAGCCATCCATGAATGATAGTGCCTCGTGGCCAGTGGTTGCATCCACCATGATTTCGATGATTGGCAAAGGAAAATCGTCCTTCGGGCATGCATCGTTGAGGTCTCGGAAGTCCACGCAAACACGTATCTGTCCTGATTTCTTGAGGACGATAACGACGTTAGAGATCCACTTTGGGTATTGCACCTCTCGAATGAAGCCTGCTTCAATTAGCTTGTCAATCTCAGCCTCAATCTGTGGGATGAGCTCGGATCGATAGCGCCTTTGAGTTTGCTTTATCGGTCGCGATCCAGGCTTGACTGCAAGGTGATGTACAGCGATGGTAGGGTCAAGGCCAGGCATTTCTTTGTATGTCCAAGCGAAGACGTCTTTATACTCTAACAGCAGTTGGTAATACTCCTCTGCCTCGTCTGCACTTAGCAGTGCGCTTACGAAGATAGGCTTTGGTTCCTCGCTTGTGCCTAAGTTGATTTCTTTGAGATCATCTACCGTGGCTTGCCCCCCGTCCTCGAGCTGTGGTGGTGCAGCAGTGACATCTTCCTCAAGGATATCGTCTTCTTCGTCTTCTCGGACTGTGATGTGGAAGACGTCTTGGACTTCCTCTTCAGTGCCGTCCTCTTGGACTTGCTGGCATGAGGTTTGTCCGGTATGGATGATGGTGCGCCTTCTTACTTTTAGTGGTCCTTTTGTGTCAATCTCCAAGATTGCTTGACGCTTCATCCTTGAAGGAATTGAACTCCGAATATCGCCTTTTTCTGCTAGCATGTCGGGCTTTTCTTCTTTTGGCGCTGTCTCATTTCTTCTAGAAGGCTTTTTGTTGTCTTCCAGTCTTTCGGAAACTGACTGTTGCAAAGGCGAGCTAGCCGTGTTGCCTTGTTTCTTAGGTTTTGACAGCCTTTCAAAAACGGATTTTTGGGATGTTGGCGTGTTAAGCCTCTTGAAGACGGAGGTTCGGCTTTGACCACCAATGCGATGCAATGCCGATATTCTGGGTCTTGGGTGATTCATCCTATTGACGACCGGCATCCGAGGGACGGTTTTAGGCTCTTCTTGTTTTTGTATAACGCTCACGCTGATGTGCTGAGTGCTAGCATTTTTCGCCTTGCTCGAAATCTTCACAGGTGCACTTGGTGCGAAGCCGATTCCTGCTTTACCGTTGTCAATTCCGTAACCATGCTTTCTCAGCCTTTTTTGAGTCTCGGTGAGGTCACGTTCTTTGTTGTCGACAGCATCTGAAACCTTCTTTCCAGGTTTTGAAGAGGGAATGAAGTCGTACCCAGCCTTTGACATGAGTTTGTAGGCGTTTGGATCAAAACCTTCTTCGGTTCTCTTGGTTGGGAGAAAACTTGATTCTACTCCCTTTGGCAAAGCTTTTATGAAACCTTGTGGTGGTCCTGCAACCTTGGTCCCGCCTAGCTGTGTTAGAGGTAGAACTGCATTCGCCTTGAGTAATTCCACATCATTTTTGCACTGTTGCATGTCGGCTTTGCTTGTCCCAGTTTCGAATGGTGTTTGACCCTTCTTTCTTCTCGACATTGGGATGTATCGGAAGACGGGCGTATTTGGTTCTTTTGCAGGCGTCTTACCCCCTTTTGCTGTCACAAGTTCGTCGTCGCTTGAAGATGGTGTGATTTCCCCTCCTTGCTTTCTGGGAACGGATTGCCATTCTTGTTTTTTAGGCGTTGCTTTGCCTGTGGACTTTACTTCTCTCGGGAGAGCTTCAGGTATCATGTCCTCCTCCATGTAGAACTTGGCGTCTGCAAAGTGTGATTCTGCCTCGGTAAATGGCCTTGTATCGCCTCGAACCACCTTCACTCCTTCCCGGTAGAATTTTAAACATTGGTGAAGGGTAGACGGCACTACTCCATTCTCATGGATCCAAGGCCTTCCTATGAGCAGGCCGTATGAAGTTCTTGCATCGATCACATGAAATATTGTGCTTGATTTGAGTTCACCGATGGTCATCTCCACCCGGATCATGCCTATCGCTCTTTGTCCTCCTTGGTTGAAACCTTGGATTAGTAGACGGCTTAGAGATAGTTCGTCTATTTTGATGCCAATTGTGGCCATCGTTGACTTTGGCATGATTTTTATGGCTGATCCGCCATCCACCAGCATGCGTTTGACTTTGCTCTCCCTTATGTACCCTGAGATGAAGAGAGGACGGTTGTGAGGTTTTGATCCCAGCAATAAATCTTCGTCGGTGAAGTTGATTGAGTCTTGGGCGGCGCAACATGTGGTATATTCATATGACTGAAGTTTTGAGCATTCATCTTTGTTTCCTTGTACCCCATAGTCATCGGGATTTGCTAAGGCCACTATCAGTGCTTTACGCGTCTCTTCGGGTAATCGCAATGCCTCCTCGATGCTCACGTGAGTCGGCAGACCTTCTTTAGTCATGAAGGTTTTTACTTCTTCAGCGGTGATCACTTCCCCTCTTGATGGCTCCTCTACCTCTATTACATGACATGTAGCGACAGTGTACCTTTGGAAGAAGTCTTTTGGGAAGTACTCATGCAAGGAGACGGGAATGCGTGGCTCTTGCTCCATAGGCTCCCCAGCGTATGTTGGCTTAGCAGCTCTTACGCTTCTTTTGGGTTTCCTATTGTTGCGACGGCGGTGTCTTCTCCCATCTTCTACCTTTGGCCTTGCGGCCTGTGGCTTGGGTTTCTTTGACTTTTTGTGGGTCACCAAGGTCCATTCTTCATTATCCTCAGTCGATGCACCTTGGTTGTTTGCCCCCAATGGTAGTAGTGCAGAAGAGGCCGCGGGATGATGGTCATTCATGACTCGAAGAGGCACAGGATCAAAGGACCCAAACACAATTGTTGTAGTGTGTGTCGCAACCGTGTCTTCCAAGTCGAGTTCAATTCGCCCTTGTTGCGCCAACTTCATGATGAGCTCCTTAAGGACGAAGCACTTGCCGACGGGATGGCTCACGATGCGATGGTACTTGCAGTACTTGGGATCGTCAACGCGGTTCATCTCTTCCGGGCGCTTGCATTCAGGAAGCTCAATTACTTTCTTCTCCAACAGGTCGTCTAGCATCGGGGCCATGTCAGAGTCTGGGAATGGGTATGTTTTCTGCTCCAATTCCCTTAAGGTGTTTTTGTACCTTTCTTGGGTACGGGAGGGCTCACCTCTTTTTATCTCCTTTGCTTTGGTTTTAGAGGAGATTTTGACGGGTGCAGCTGAAGTTTTAGTGGGGATGGCGTCAATGGCAAAAGCTTCCTTAGCGGGCTTCTTTCCACGATTGTCCACTTTTGGAGTAAACACCTTATCTTTCTTGAAGTCGGTGATCGGCTCCTTTCTTCCATGATGAGCGATGCTCAGCTCCATGTCGTGAGCGCGGGTGGCTAACTCTTCGAACGTTCGCGGTTTGATGCCTTGAAGGATGTATTGCAATCCCCATTGCATACCTTGCACGCACATCTCGATTGAGGAGATTTCTGAGAGTCTGTCCTTACAGTCGAGGCTCAGAGTGCGCCATCGGTTGATGTAGTCAACGACTGGCTCGTCCCTCCACTGTTTTGCGCTTGTCAGTTCCAGCATGCTGACTGTACGGCGGGTGCTGTAGAAACGGTTAAGGAATTCACGCTCCAGTTGCTCCCAGCTGTTGATGGATTCGGGCTCAAGATCGGTGTACCAATCGAAGGCGTTACTTTTCAGTGAACGCACAAACTGCTTGGCAAGGTAGTCCCCTTCAGTGCCCGCATTGTGCAAGTTTCAACGAAGTGGGCGATGTGCTGTTTCGGGTTCCCCTTTCCATCGAACTGCATGAATTTGGGTGGTTGATATCCCCTTGGCATCTTCAGGGCATCAATCTTTTTAGAGTAAGGCTTGGAATACGACATGGAGGCATGTGAGCTCCCTTCGTACTGTGCTTTGATGGTGTTAGCAATCATTTGTTGCAGTTGTTGGATAGACAGAGATCCCATGAGCTCCGTTGCCTGGACTGGCTTCTCCTCGAATTCTTGTATCGGAGGTTCCTCATCTTCACCGCCTCCTTCTTTTTTGTCGTTCTCTTTTTCCAATCGGTTGACCAGCGCGGCGATTTGTAAGTCTTTTTCCTCAACCGTTTGTGTGAGTTTGGCAATTGCCTCATTCATTTGAGCCAGCTGCTCCTCGATTGAAGTTGCTCCGGTGGTCATGACTTGCATGGCCGTGCTGCTGCTTGAGTCGGCGTTAGAGAGCAGGGACTCGGAGTATTTCCCCAGGCTTTTCTCCCTTGGCGCCTTTAGCGAGGCTAGGGTGATCACAGGCTCGTGCCTTGGGGGTCCTTGTTTCTCCAGCAAAGTTGATGCGGGGGTGGAAGATGTGGCCAAGAAAGCTCTTGCCTTGCTTCGAGTTACAACCTCTGAAATGCTCCTACCTGCAGCGAGGACGGTCTTGTTCTTCACATTGGGTGCGGGAACGGTTTGAGCCTTCCTTGATGCCATTTGTGCTTTTCTTTTCGGATTTGAAGATAGAGATGAGAGGTAGAGAATGTCCCACTGGGCGTGCCAAATTTGTAAACACGGAAATTTCCTGAAGGAACAAGAACACGTGTACAAAATATATTTGTTATTTGATGAATTTTGGGTTACAATCTCTATTTGTTCCTCTGATTCTATCTCCGTAAGATATGGGTTCTGTTGATGGGCTGTTGATCCAAAGGGCCGTTGGGCTTGATCCTTTGATGAACAGTGATGTGGATTTTGTTTGTGTTGATCTGAAGGGGATGTTTGGCGCTTTGATTCTTGGGATGAACAGTGATGATCTTCAGATGTTTGATGATGAACGATGAACGATGGATGAGCTTCAAGGGGCTTTGAGCTTGATTCTTGAAGGATGAATGTATTGATTCCAAGGGCCGTCGGGGCTTGATCTTGGAGGGTGGATGAATGTTGCTTCAAGGGCCGTCGGGGCTTGATCTTTGAAGAAGATGGATGAACGACGAATGATGAACGGAGAACGATGAACAATGAACGAGCTTCAAGGGGCTTTGAGCTTGATTCTTGAAGGATGAATGTATTGATTCCAAGGGCCGTCGGGGCTTGATCTTGGAGGGTGGATGAATGTTGCTTCAAGGGCCGTCGGGGCTTGATCTTTGAAGAAGATGGATGAACGACGAATGATGAACGAAGAACGATGAACAATGAACGAGCTTCAAGGGGCTTTGAGCTTGATTCTTGAAGAACGGATGAACGGATGAACGATGGATGGTGGATGGATCTTCAAGGGCTTCTGGACTTGATCTTGAAGAAGAATTGTGCTAATCCAAGGGGCCGTTGGGGCTTGATCTTAGGATGGATGAGCGTTTCTTCAAGGGCCGTTGGGGCTTGATCTTGAAGAACGATGAACGATGAACGAAGAACGAAGAACGAACTTCAGAGAATTCTCTTCCAATTTGGGAGTAGAGAAATGTATTTGTGAATTGGTGAATTGAAATGAATGAATTTGGCTTCTATTTATAGAATTTTCCAAGGCCTAATTTTGAATATAATATCCCGGATGAAATAAGTCGTCTCTGCCAGGTGTTGACATGTGTCCTGTTTGACAGCTTTTCGGACTCTTTTTGAATTTTCGTCGAATCATACAATATGTGTACAATTTATGTAATACACGAGTGTTAAAATTTTGATCATCGGTCAACATTCTATTTATCAAATTTTCACTGTCTACACTCATATCACATCGAACTTCAATGATCCGAACAGTTTATTTTTTAAGTTGCACCTTATAAATTGTTTTTGCAAAATATTTGCTAAATCGGAAATATCTGAGGCATCTAAATGAGTTCAAAGAAATTGATGAACACTAACATTAAATTTTCATTCTAACAATTAAATAGGCATATAGTTTTATATTAAATTGAAATTTTTACAAAAATGATCTATGAATCAAAACTTATAAAATTAGACAGTTCTAATCGTGAAATTCTATGTAGAGTGAGCATGAATGAAGGGAGGTAAGGCCCAGTGCGGGCACATGCCCCTCTCTTCCCTTTTTTTCATTAAACAAATTACTTAATTAATTGTTCTCTTTTTTTTTTTTTACTTTGCAGATTATTCAATTAATCATATTAAAATAGTGAAAATCTTCTTTTAGTTTTTAAATGCCCTCCCATCTTGTATATTTTTCTCGCGCACTAATGTCTAAACCTTGTTGAGTTGCATGTATTTAGTTAATTAGTACAAATGAGCATTAGATTGTCAACAATTAAAGACAAAATTAGACAATAGAGTAATAAAATTAAGCATTTTGTAAGTAATTTTTTCAGTATTTGTAAAAGAACTAGCTTTATTTGTCCAAAAAAAGAGCTCAAATTTTTTAAGGTACCCCCTCTTAGTTAAATTTCTAACTTTGTTTCTGAGAGTTAGTCCATCAACTCATCTCCATTTTTTTAAAAACAAAAATGATAATCTTTCTTTAAAAGGCCTGCATGCCAATATATATATATATATGTATTGGACTGCAACCTGGTCAATCGAATTTGATATACATTTCACAAGCAAATAACACAACTTGTACAGACACAAAAGATATCAACAACTTGAAGAAATGTAAAAACCAACTGTTTAATAAAACAATGAAAAAATCCGCCAAAATACATACAGAATTATTCCTCCTCCTAATTCTTCCCAACTTCAATAAACAATGTCAAACTTTGTTCCATTGCTAAATCCATCTGGAACACAATGTTGGACGGCCATGAAAGATGTATTGATATCGACATTCCAGGCGTCTGATTCCATTCAAACTCCTGGGCGCTATAGAAACACTCGAATTCTTCAAACAACTCTGCATGCAGCTCCCGCAGAAATCATTAACCTAGCTGAAGACTCGTACATTCAGTCTATCAAATGTACCGTAGAGAATGGTGATTTTTTCATGTTAGCAGGTGTGTGATTCTTTGTTGGGTATCAGTTGTCAAGGGCTTTCACACAAGATCTTGGGTGTTTTTCTTTGTTTTCCCGAGTTCCAGCTCTCGGGTGGTTTGTTGGCCTTCACCACTTGAGGTAGACTGGAGCAGACCAAAATCACTGCTAGGTCCACTGTTCTCACTGGTCCCTTGCTCTTGGCTTTCTAGTGCTAGTTTTCTGAATTTATTCAAGTCTTCCTTGTACTCATTAGCGCCGTACTCTGAGCTTCCATAACTGAATACCGTACTGTGACCTGGTATAATTCCCTCATTTAAATCATCTGGAGAAAGATTTCCTTCCAAAGCTCGAACCACCTGATTTCAATCAAATATTAAGAATCAAATGGCACATGCAGAACAATGTCTACATGGATCGGTTAAATAGGAAAATCAGCACACAATCAAATTGGAATTATTACGTTTCTTTGGCGTACTAACAGCCTTAACATGTACAACTGTACAAGGTAATAGGAAAGATCAATGAAACGGAAAACCTAAAGTAACCGGCCACAAAATCTAACACAACTAGGTTGGTTCAACCTTTGAACTGTCTGTCTGCTTGGGTTTACCAAACCAATAACTTAACATTGTGGGAATTCGGATTCAAACCTCCCACCGGGAGATTTAAAGCTCTGTTGGTTCATGGAATGGAAAGGAAAACAAATCTTATGTGTCTTCCAGGGGATGATGAGAAATGAGAATGCATTTTTCCCATTAGTGTTTGGTAAAGTTGAGAAAGTAACTAGGAAATATAGGGACCAAATTGGTACTTGAATTTCCATAGTTCCATACTCACATAAAGAAAATTTATATAAACATGAGCAATAGACTACTTTTGAGGGATCAACTTGAGAACTTTGAAAGATTACCTGGCTCATTTGCGGCCGACGTCGGCCAGAATGACGCACGCAAGCAGCAGCACAAGCAAGCATACAGGCCATTTCACTGGTGTTGTAGTCATTCTGCAACCTTACATCAACAAGAGCATCAAAGTTGCCTGTTTCCAATGCTTGCGCAAGCAAGGGCCTCGCCTGAAATTCAATGGCATAATCTATCAGTTTTTTCATGCCATTCAAGCTTTCTAATGAAAAACAAATTTTGTTCTACTAGGCGAAGACAAGAACAGTTGGCCACACAGAAGACTTGGCCATTGCCATATACCAAAGAACTATCCAGCAGAACAACAGAACTTGGGAACAGATCAAAACAAAAGTGTGCTTAACACTACGTTTGGATGAGGGAAATAAACTTGGAATTTGGATTTAAAAAGTCAGAATTTATAAATTAACATGCACCAATTCCCTTGTTTGAATTCATAAACATAGAAATTTACAATTTCCAAATAGAAAAAAAAAACTTGGAATTTGGGACCTCTAATTCCCAAGTTTAAATTCCACATAAATAGGTGTTATTTCTCAATATCTACGATTGAAAGTTTAAAAATAACAAATTCTGTATTCAATTCCATTCTTCTTTAGGTTAACCAACAAGAAAATTCACAAATTCTAGAAAATAAATCCCATCTTTTCAATTTCCGTCATTTTAAAATTCCTTAGTGATCTTAAATTTCTTTATCCAAAGAGAGTGTAATAGTTATGTGCTCTACAAAAATATGATGGTAAAGTACAGGTGTTAAATTGGCAGTGAGAATATTGTATACACACCCATTCGACCATGCTATCATCAGTAAAGGTTTGAGTTTTATCGATGGGTTGGCGTCCAGTTATCAACTCCAATAGCACAACCCCATATGAAAAGACATCTGACTTCTCAGTGAGCTTTCCGCTAGATGCATATTCAGGAGCTAAGTAACTGCATTTGGTAGGTTTGTGAGAAAGCAAGAAATGGAACTATATTAGAAAATCAACCATTACAAGTTTATAACCTAAACAATAGATGTTTTTTATTTCACTCCAAGTTAGACAGCATGGAACCAGTAAAGCTATGAGTAAAAGTAAAGCAGACAATTAAACTTACCCAAAAGTTCCCATGACCCTTGTGGAAACATGAGTATCTGTATCTAAAGACAATTTGGCAAGTCCAAAATCTGCAACCTGAACAAAGATCGCATACAATACAAAACATGAGTCAATGTTAGAAGAACTTGAAACCAAATTGACAAAATTATTTGGCGGTTCCGTCTTAATGATGGATTTGCTTCGTCAAATGATAAGCATAACTGATTATAATGTTTGAGTCAAAGTTATCCACATAGCCAACATTCAAGTAAAATGTATGCCTGTACTTTGGCATGGAGAATCAGAAGGGTGGAAAAGAATCAAGGTTTTGGCGAGATAGTTACGGTACTAGCCCAATACTATTCATTTTTTTCAATGCAACTTTTGCAATTCTACCTTTGTAAATAAGGACTAACAAGTCTACCTTTGCCTCAAAGTGATGATCAAGAAGAATATTAGCTGCCTTGATGTCACGGTGTATGATCTTGGGTTGACCTGGAGATATAGCTCAAGAGTGGGTGAATTCCAAAGCAGACAACACAGACCAGAATTTTTTTTACGGTTGTCAACAAAAAAGCTAGCAAACTTACAGTCCTCATGGAGATATGCCAATCCTTTTGCAGAACCTAGGGCGATTTTCAATCTAGTTGGCCAATCCATAGTTGGTCTCCCCTTTCCTGTAATTTTTCTACTTGATAATATTCCAATCATTGATATGAAAAACAGATTAACCAATGAAAATAATTACCATGCAGATGAAATTCCAGGGTATTGTTTGGAACAAACTCGTAAACAAGCAACCTCTGGACCCCACTAATGCAGTATCCAACCAGTGAAACAAGATGTCTATGATGGACACGACTAATAACGTCAATCTCTGCTTGGAATTCACGCTCCCCTTGCCCGCTCCCAGCTTTCAGCTGCTTAATTGCAACCACTTTCCCATTTGGTAGGACTCCTTTATGAACATATCCAAATCCTCCTTGACCGAGGAGATTGACATTGGAGAAACCATTTGTTGCCATCGCCAATTCTTCATATGTAAATGTGATTTGTGACGATCCAAAGGCAAGGCCAGATAATGCTACTGAGGGTGGTTTCTCAGAGCCCAAGCTGCTAGTAGTTGAACTTGAAGATGGTACTGGGGGATGAGTAGGCTTTGGAAACAGTTCTACTTTTTGTGCCAGTGGAGGAACATAATTATGTTGCAAATGCTGAGGTGGACCACCAAAATCATCTGGAGAAATCAAAGAATAGTACTTAAACAAATTTAATTAGAGGCAACGAACAGATGTCAGGAATAGTGGGAGTTTCACAAATTATAGAGATTTCAGAAATCTGAGGTAAGTAGAGTTAAATGATCATTAAAAACTGAATAATCTAAACCATGTGACATGCTAAAACTAAATTCGTTAATCTTAAGCACGAAACGAACTAAAAACTAAAATCGAAATGTTTATCAAACCGGCGCTTAAATAGTTTTAATTTCTGACCAATTTGTAACTGAATTCAGTTCAACTCACGCAATGCCAATGAAGAATTCTAAGCAGCACAAAATTCATCACAACCAAATCCAAGTTTTAATGAAAAGGAGCTCACTTTTGGGTTCTTCTGGATAGTTCCCCGACTGCGCCGCTCTCGCCTGCCGCCTCTTCCGCCTTCTGTAGAAAAGGAAGAAAATGCCCACCACAAGCAGCGTACAAAACCCTCCAATCACAACCCCTACTATAACCCCCAAGTTCGGGTTGGTCGGCAATCCCGGCGAATTAGACGGAGGTGGCGGAGACTCGGTCGGCGATGACGCTGTCACTGTTGGAGGAGGCGGAGAAGGTGTGGTGTCATTGGTCGTCGAAGGAGGAGTTGGCGCGGTGGCGTTGGTCGTAGGAGGAGTTGGTGAGGTGGCGTTAGTCGTAGGTGAAGGAGGAGGAGGCGACGTGGAGTTGTTCGCCGGAGACGGCGCCGACATTGCCGCCGATCGAGATTAAAAGTCTGCGAGGGAAGGAGGAGCTGCAATTTGAGAAGAGAATATGACTGAAAGAGAGGAGAAAAGATTATGGTCACATGGGTTGGTGGTGGTGGCAGGGAAAAAGACATAACGCGGTGGGACCCATTTGAGTACGAAATTGACAGAGACCGTATATAGTATATACTTCGCGTCATGGTCGTTTTTGGTACGTCAAATTTTTCTGACGTTTGATTTTCTTTTCCTTTTTTTTTTAGTGATTAACGTGATTGAAAAGGTCCCCCCATTTTTGCACCAAAAAATATTTTCTTACCAAACGTAACTACATTGACGATCCTGTGTTAATTCTCTCTCTCTCAACCTGCCTAATGAGTTGTGTTTTCACAAACACAAAATTAGAATTAAAATGATTTGTAAGTATTGTAGCCGATTCCTTTTTAATCAAAGTTTATTTTTATTTCTTTGGGTCAAGAAATTAGAAAGAAAAAAAAAGGATAATTTAGATTTTTTTCGTACAAGGAAAATTTAAATTAAATAGTAAATCTAACTTTTATTTTACATTTCTTTTAACAAAATAAAAGTTGAAACTTTTTTAAGATTGGGTAACTACCAAGCAAAATCCAAGAATAAGTCACAAAAATCGTGTTGTGTGATTTGCTTTAGAAGTGCCGTTTAAAACAAAAATTTGAAAAAATTGACCAAACCGGTTGGGCTGGTTTTTAGTTATTTCGGTTATCGAAGGTTTGCATTACGACCACCAAACACAAGCTTGTGGTTCCACTTATCATCAAGGTGTTAAGAGGAGAATTGGTTTGAGACAGATTTGCATACCTAGGAACCACATGCGATGAAGTCCATTACTCTTATGCAAAGTTCAGCGATTTCTCGAGTTCCAAAAGTAGTCCATCTAGGGTGTTGGGCGCACCTCTGCCTCCATATGAAGAGCTGTGTGATCTTAGCAACACAGAACTCATGCTAGCCTTACGGTGAGAGGAAGGAGAACCTAGTCAAAAGCGAAACCTCACTTACACCCAACCGCAGTGCTCCAAGGTTACACTGCCAGATGGATGCACTGTATGCCACTTATGAAGGCTGTTAGATATGTATCAACAATCAATAATAAATTTAATTATGCTAATAAATAATAGATGCGGATATATGAACGAACACTGTTCTTACAACAGAATAAAATTATACAGAAATAGTAAGATCGAGGCTTGCGTACCGCAATGTCCTTGAAACAGAAATTTTGTCCCTACTCCATGCTTGTAGTTCTACGGACGTCTGCTTCACCAGGATTCAACGATCAAGTTAAGATTCCAGCACCGGAAAAACTATAACTTCTGGCGAATTTCTTTGTGGTTCTCTCAGAATGCTTGATATGATTTTTCAGTGATTTGAATGACATGCAGATGCATATATTTATAGAGTGTGAATGCATGTTTGCAACAAGTATGAGAATTGGGTGTGACTATTGGGAGACACCTCTTCATAGGGGTGTTGTGCTCTCTGCGTTTTTCCAACATTGCAGACTTCATCTGAAAAGATGAAGAAATCTTTTCCAATGGTGAGCCCAATTTTCTTCTCCAAGGCCTATTCTCCAATCACTTTCTATAAGGGATAAAGCCTTATAAAGTGAAGAAATCTTTTGGGAATGGCCAATGTGGGACAAAGAAATTTCTAACTCAAAATTTCCAACAAAGGCTTGGGGGACCCAACCATGTTGTGTGAGAAAGCCTTGAGTAGTGAGGAGCTGTAAGGCAAGCAAGCAAAGACATGAAACGAATATTGAATGTGTGCCCATATATGTTGTTGACCCGACTTTCTCCAAAAAATCATGCCAGCACCAAACTGTATTTCAGGGCCTAATGCTGGAAATGAACCACGGGGAGTTAATGTGTCTTAAAACCTACAGGGGGCGTTTGTTTGCCCTCACTAAAATGTACTGGACTGGACTGGACTAAGGGTTAGTCCAGTCCCATGTTTGTTCCTGACAGGGACTAAGTTTAATGAGACTAAGTCTCACTAGCCTAGACTAAATTAGGGACTAGCTGGTCTTAGTGAAACCCCTCAAAAACCATGGGACTAGCTAAGACTGTCCCCTTTCTCCTCCTTTCTCCTCCTCGCCTTGCTCCTCGACCACTCACATTCGAAAGTCATTGGACTAGATGCTTTTCACAACCAATTTTCATATAAAATACCAAATTGAAGAAAAGATTGGAACGGATAAGGGAGAAAAAGATGGAGAAAAAGAGGGAGAGAATTGGGCGGTAAGGAAGGATTAGAGGGATAAAAAAAAGGATAAAAAAGTATTAATAATTATGAATTAAATAATATAATATTAGAGTTTGTTACTTATCCTGCTTATTAGTCCGACACTGCACCAAACGCTTCACTAAGCTAGTCCAGTTTAGTCTAGTCTAAGCCAGTACAGCTTAGTCCCTGAAGCTAGTCCAGTCCGAGACAGTCCGGTGCAACAAACGCACTCACAAAGTCCTGCCTAATAAATATGTCTCCAACAACGAGATTTGAAACAATTTTCAAAACTTAACTGGGTTTGAACCAGGCTTATCTTGAACACATCACTTAAGCGTATTTGAAAGAAGAAGAAAAAAATCATTGATCAAGGCCCAAAACACTTGTGACCAGTCTTAGCAAGTGGAAGAGTGAGTGGAGGTTATTCTATTAGACAAACTTGCCAATAAATCCCACGCACACCTCATCCTCACTAACAAATGAACCACTCATCTCTTTGTGAATTAGAGAGAAGTGCAAATGGTTTTCATGGGTTGAACACATAGAGAGACTTTCTAGAGAGAAACCACAAAAAGAGAAACATAGAAACCATCTTCCTCACCCTCTCCTCTTCATGACTAGTCTCTCAAGCTTGCTCATCCATCACCGTATATACTCTCTTAGTCGAGGTGTGGAGAGTTAGAGGATCTCTTCCTTGAGGTATTCTCGAAGAGCTTATCTAGGTGGATAGAAACAATTTTTTTTCAAGTAATAGTAGATAGACAAAATTTGTAGACAAATTTTGCAAACCAAATGATGTGTCACCGTTAAGAAATAAGCACGTGTATCAATGCTAAAATAATAATTTAATCATCAATTTTCATATTATTTAATTTACAAAATTATATATATATATATATATATATTTAGTCTCTCTAGCATTACCCATCTTTCACCAAGTAAGAGGAAGGAGATTCTCGTAAGCCATAGAGTGAAAAGGGTGAGAATTATTTATGAGTCAAAGAAGTAAAGAATAGTTTTTGGCTAAGGCTTGCCAGAATTCTTGAAGGAGAATTCTAGAGCTCCAAAAGTTTGAAACAGTGAAGAAGGTTGAAAATAAGTAAGTCTGAGTATTTATAGTAGAATTTGTTAGAAATTTAATAATTTAAATATTGGTTATTATTAATATTTAAATATTAAATTTTTAGTGTATGAAAATTAAAGTGAGAAAACTGAGTAAGTCTTCATTGCTACGTTGGGTAGTCTAGGAAATTGTTCAGTTTGACTGTGTGTTGTCATGAAGGTTGCTATAGCGTAGGCAACTGTTCGATTTGACTTTGTGTTGTCTTGAAAATTGATATGGGATGGATTAGACCGGTTACCTTGTTTAAATTTAAAATAAAAGAATAACTGTCTATCTAAAAGGACACACCAATCTGAAAGGACACACCAATTGTACTAAAGGACTGATACAAGTGATGTATCATTCGGTCCTTTTGGTTTGAACCACTTGAATACACGAAGGGTTTTCTCCAGCCATTTCATACAGTAGGGCTATGACTGTTTGAACAAAGGGATGCATCTTTTGTCCTTTTGAAAACAAACGCCTTCTTTGGAAGAAGGCATGTCAATGTCTATAAATAGATTAGTAAGTTAGCCATTTGAACATACTTTTTCATTCAGAAATCATATAAAAATTAGAGTAATTTAGTGTTCAAGAAAGAGAGAGTTTTAAACATTTTTGGTTCGCTGTTCTTTGTGGATTGGAGTGCTACTTCCGCAAGGAGAAAGATCGTTGTATCCTGGGAGACATTTGCCAACGCAAACCTTGAGGCACCACTGAGGGGCAATCTTGTCTTAAGGCTATAGAATCAAATTCTAGCCTCGATCTCTTAAGGTTCTTCTATTCATTGTTCTTCTTGCATTTGTAGAGATTTTAATTGTGTATTATTTAATAATTTATAATAAAATATATAGCAGTTTTCCATAACTATTTTCCAACAACTTAAGACAAGATCGTTTGGTTTGATTGCTATGTTTGTTTGAGAACAATATTCTATCGTAGTTAATTAAACCAAATAATCATTACATGTTTAGTGGTTTACTTGTATATGTGTTTCAAGTTTAGACTAATAATTATTTTAGTGCAATAAATTGGTTTGGTTTTGTTAAATTGTTATATATTTTATTAGACAAGGTTATTTGATAGTGGATTATAAAATTAAGAAATTAACATCAGTGTGTTTCCTAATACTTTGTTGCTTTTACTTTAATTACAATATATTGAATTGTGTGATTTTCTCTCTTAAGGGAAAATGGATGATACTAGTAATTCTTCTAGTAAATTGGGCAGCACGTCAATTGCGAATGTTGTGCCCATGGTAATCCCAACTTCCACAAATCATGGTGAGAAGCCTGAGAAGTTCAATGGGACAGAATTCAAGAGGTGGCAACAAAAAATGTTATTTTACCTCACCACTCTGAACTTGCCAAAGTTTTTGACTGAAGATGCGCTTGTGCCTGGAACTACCGTAGAAGAAGTGGCTGCAGTAGATGCATGGAACCATTCTGATTTTCTTTGCAAGAATTATATCCTCAATGCATTAGATAATGCACTATACAATGTGTATAGTCCAATTAAAAATGCAAAAGCCTTATGGAACTCTCTTGACAAGAAATATAAGACTGAAGATGCTGGCATGAAGAAATTCCTGGTCGGTCGATTTCTTGACTACAAAATGACAGATTCCAAGAAGGTTATCAATCAAGTCCAAGAGCTACAACTTATTCTTCATGAAATACATGCTGAAGGGATGTCGCTAAGTGAGACTTTTCAAGTAGCTGCAGTAATTGAAAAATTACCTCCTGCTTGGAAAGATTTCAAAAACTATCTCAAGCATAAGCGCAAAGAGATGGGACTTGAAGATTTAATCGTAAGATTAAGGATTGAGGAGGATAATCGTTGCTCTGAAAAAAAGTCTAACAGTCAACTTATGCAAGCCAAGGCACACATTATGGAGGGTGGGTCAAAGCATAACAAAAAGAGGAAGCACTCTGGTGAAAGTTCAAGCCAAGGAAATTTGAAGAAGTTCAAAGGCAAGTGTTTTGTTTGCGACAAGACAGGACATCGTGCTAGCGAATGTCGAAACCGCAAAGGCCAAGACAACTCCAAAAGGAAGAGTAATGAAGTACACATAACCGAGGAAGAAAGGCTGTTCAAAGAGATCTCTGACATAAATCTCGCGGCTGTGGTATCTGAAGTCAATATGGTGGGAAATACTAAGGAATGGTGGGTTGACACTGGGGCTACCCGCCACATCTGCTCTGATAGAAAAATGTTTACCACCTATCAAGAAGTTACTCATGGAGAGCAACTGTTCATGGGGAATTCTTCTACATCCAAGGTTCAAGGCCTAGGAAAAGTAATTCTAAAGATGACTTCTGGAAATGAGCTCACTCTCAACAACGTGCTTCATGTGCCTGACATCAGAAAGAACTTGGTCTCCGGACCATTGTTGAGCAAAAATGGTTTCCGTTTGGTTTTTGAGTCTGATAAGTTTGTACTAACAAAGAGTGGAATGTATGTTGGGAAAGGATATCTAAGTGATGGTCTTTTCAAAATGAATGTAATGACTGTTGTACCCAAAATTATCAATAAAGTTAATTCTTCTGCTTATATTGTGGAATCGCCAAATATATGGCATGGGAGGTTAGGACATGTGAATTATGATACTATACGTAGGCTAATTAACATGGACCTATTACCTAAGTTTCATATTGATATAAGTCATAAATGTGAAACTTGTGTGGAAGCAAAGTCAACTAAAGCACCATTTCACTCCATTGAAAGAAGTACGGAACCTCTAGAATTAATTCATAGTGATATCTGTGATTTAAAGTTTGTGCAAACTAGAGGAGGCAAGAAATATTTTATTACTTTCATAGACGATTGCACAAGGTATTGTTATGTGTATTTGCTAAGAAGCAAAGATGAAGCCTTAGAAGCATTCACAAATTATAAGAACGAAGTTGAGAATCAACTTAGCAAAAAGATAAAGGTTATAAGAAGTGATAGGGGAGGTGAATATGTTGCACCCTTTTCTGAATTTTGTACTCAGCATGGGATTATTCACCAAACTACTGCTCCTTACTCACCTCAACAAAACGGAGTTGCTGAACGCAAAAATCGTACATTAAAAGTAATGATGAATGCTATGTTGATAAGTTCTGGGGCAGCCCAGAATTTGTGGGGAGAAGCATTGCTTTCTGCAAACCACATTCTCAACAAATTACTTCACAAGAAGTTAGATAAGACACCTTATGAATTATGGAAAGGCAGAAAGCCTTCTTATAAATTTCTCAAAGTTTAGGGGTGTCTAGCTAAGGCAATGGTCCCTGATCCTAAGAAGATTAAAATAGGACCTAAAACCATTGATTGTGTTTTCATTGGTTATGCCACAAATAGTAGTGCATATCGGTTTCTTGTACATAAATCAGATAATCCCGAAGTACATATTAATACAATATTTGAATCAAGGAATGCCACATTTTTTAAAATGTATTTCCATGGAAAATTTCCCAAGAACAAAGTTCTTGGAAAAGAACTTATGATGACTTTAATAGCAGTCATAAAGAAAGTAATGATGATTATGTAGATCAAGAACATGTACAAGAAATTGAACCAAGACGTAGTAAGAGAGCTAAGATATCAACGTCTTTTGGACCTGATTTTCTTACTTACTTATTAGAAAATGAGCCTCAAACGTATAAGGAGGCTATATCCTCTCCAGAAGCTCCATTTTGGAAAGAGGCTATTAATGCTGAAATTGAATCCATCATGCAAAATCATACATGGGAATTGGTGGATCTTCCTCCTGGAAACAAACCTTTAGGTTATAAATGGATTTTCAAAAGGAAGATGAAAGCAGATGGATCTATTGACAAGTACAAGGCACGACTTGTCGCCAAAGGTTATAAGCAAAGAGAAGGCTTAGACTATTTTGATACATATTCACCAGTCACGAGAATAACATCCATCCGTATGTTGATTGCTATTGCAGCAATTCATAATCTTGAGATTCATCAAATGGATGTCAAGACTGCTTTTCTAAATGGTGATTTGGACGAGGAAATTTATATGGAACAACCTGAAGGTTTCATAGTGCATGGCCAAGAGAGAAAAGTATGTAGACTTGTTAAATCACTTTATGGTTTAAAACAAGCACCTAAGCAATGGCACCATAAGTTTGACACTACAATGTTGTCAAATGGATTTAAAATAAATGAGTGTGACAAATGTGTCTACACTAAAAGCACACAAGAGGGATATGTCGTTGTTTGCCTATATGTAGATGATATGCTAATTATTGGTAGTAATCATGAGATTATTAAATCTACCAAAAGAATGTTAACTAGTAAATTTGATATGAAAGATATGGGAGTTGCAGATGTTATACTAGGAATCAAGATTTCGAGAACGTCAGAAGGACTAATTTTATCTCAATCACATTATATTGAGAAAATACTTACAAAATTTAGTAATTATGTAAGTAGTCCTGCAAAAACACCATATGATGTCAATTTGCATTTATCAAAGAATATTGGTCAATGTATATCTCAAAGTGAATATGCACGAATAATTGGAAGTCTAATGTACATTACAAATTGTACACGTCCGGACATTGCATATTCAGTTAACAGACTGAGTAGATATACGAGTAATCCTGGAAAGGATCATTGGAAGGCAATTGCAAGGGTTCTTGGTTATTTGAAATTTACGCAGAACTATGGATTGCACTTCACAAGATATCCAGCAGTACTTGAAGGCTATTGTGATGCAAATTGGATATCTGATACACAAGACTCGAAGTCCACAAGTGGATATGTTTTTACTCTGGGAGGCGGAGCCATTTCATGGAAATCCTCTAAACAAACGTGTATAGCTAGATCCACTATGGAATCTGAGTTCATTGCTTTAGACAAAGCAGGGGAAGAAGCTGAATGGCTTCGTAATTTCTTAGAGGATATTCCCAATTGGCCAAAGCCGGTGCCCGCCTTATGTATACATTGTGATAGCCAATCAGAGATTGGAAGGGCACAAAATCATATGTATAACGGTAAGTCCCTACACATACGTCGTAGACATAATACCGTTAGGCAACTTCTCTCAAGTGGTATAATTACCATTGATTACATAAAGTCAAAAGAAAATATAGCGGATCCGTTTACTAAAGGTTTGACTAGAGAGCAAGTTTATAAATCATTGAGGGGAATGGGTTTAAAGCCTATGTCTTAAGAATCGCCATAATGGCAACCCAACCTAGTTGACTGGAGATCCCAAGATCTAGGTTCAAAGGGACAACCGAATTGTGGATGATTCAATGGAAGCACTACAGAGATAATCTCCTACCCATGTCCTATGATGAAACAGTGCTATCTGCAGCGTGTTTAGGATAAGCTTTGCTTTTAATAATTCTCATACTTGGAAATAACAAGTGGGGTATTATGCAGAATACTCTTAATGGGATATCACCTACATGAGTGTGAAAAGTGGCCGTTTCTATGAGAATTATAAGGCTGAATTCTCTAAAGCACTCAGGATTACCGGGAATTGTTCAGGGCCAAAATGAACACAACCGTAGAACCATATGTGTTCGGAGAACTACCGTGTGAATATTATTGTCTTGGTTTACATCAACAGCTGAGCAGTTCAAGACATCGCGTTCACTGATTAGCCAGTAAATCCGATAATATTTCACTAAGGAAGGTTCAAAGCCAAAAGCTACCTCTCCCCATACGGTATTTGTCCAATTAAATTCTCTCTTAGTGTCTGCATCTTCATTTGCATTAATTTTAGTAATTTTCATTCATGTGGGGATTGTTAGAAATTTAATAATTTAAATATTGGTTATTATTAATATTTAAATATTAAATTTTTAGTGTATGAAAATTAAAGTGAGAAAACTGAGTAAGTCTTCATTGCTACGTTGGGTAGTCTAGGAAATTGTTCAGTTTGACTGTGTGTTGTCATGAAGGTTGCTATAGCGTAGGCAACTGTTCGATTTGACTTTGTGTTGTCTTGAAAATTGATATGGGATGGATTAGACCGGTTACCTTGTTTAAATTTAAAATAAAAGAATAACTGTCTATCTAAAAGGACACACCAATCTGAAAGGACACACCAATTGTACTAAAGGACTGATACAAGTGATGTATCATTCGGTCCTTTTGGTTTGAACCACTTGAATACACGAAGGGTTTTCTCCAGCCATTTCATACAGTAGGGCTATGACTGTTTGAACAAAGGGATGCATCTTTTGTCCTTTTGAAAACAAACGCCTTCTTTGGAAGAAGGCATGTCAATGTCTATAAATAGATTAGTAAGTTAGCCATTTGAACATACTTTTTCATTCAGAAATCATATAAAAATTAGAGTAATTTAGTGTTCAAGAAAGAGAGAGTTTTAAACATTTTTGGTTCGCTGTTCTTTGTGGATTGGAGTGCTACTTCCGCAAGGAGAAAGATCGTTGTATCCTGGGAGACATTTGCCAACGCAAACCTTGAGGCACCACTGAGGGGCAATCTTGTCTTAAGGCTATAGAATCAAATTCTAGCCTCGATCTCTTAAGGTTCTTCTATTCATTGTTCTTCTTGCATTTGTAGAGATTTTAATTGTGTATTATTTAATAATTTATAATAAAATATATAGCAGTTTTCCATAACTATTTTCCAACAGAATTTTTTTAATGATGTGTCTCTGAATGCAGAGAGATGATGATCACAAATTATACTACTTATTTTGCCCGAAAAATTACATTTTTTCTATGACATGTTGGATTTAAATGAAAGAATTTACATCTCTTTGTGCCATTATAGCTAGGGAAAAGAGATGACTAAATTGCAACATAACTGGTTTGCTTTCTTTTATCTTTTGTTCAAAAAAGTAACCATTGTAAAATTGGCTCGCATCAAGACTTGTTAGGCTCTATTTTAATCTTGGAAATTATTTGTCATCTTGTTAAGCTTCAATATTAAAAAGCTAAACTTATTATCACTTAACTTCATCCAGGGCAAAAAACTTCTTCTCACTTCAACTTTATCTAGGTTTGCCCTTTTATCCAACAAGGAGCAGCATTTCTATCCTTTTGCAAGCAAAGGAGGTTGACTTCTCAGCCTATTAGTGCAACAAATTTGTGCACATGACTACCAGGCTAGTTTTTCTAGAACTCGAACCGGCAAAAGAAAGAAGAATTTGCATTGTTTTATCTCATTTTCCTAGACTCACAACCGACACACCATGGCAGCAAAGGAAGAGAAAATGAAATGAGCAGATTTCAACCGACACACTGAATTTATGTCTCAATCTCTTGTTTGTGGGTCATCGGTGGACGAATGGTATGGATAGGCCTGACAAACGGATCATGTATGTGGTTTTCGTGTAACACCTGTTATCTTAACGAGTCGTGTCGTGTCACACCCATTATCTTAGTTGGGTAAAGTGACCCGACCTGTTAAGGACCCGATATGACTCGTTAAGAAAAATATTTTTTCCTTAGATTTGCACATACTACACATTGCCACATAAATATTACTTCAAAACATTAAAATACATTTTTCGTTTAAGTACTACATCTACACTCGAAAATAAGAGTCTAATAAACAAACATCCATACACTACTAGTTTATTACAAAATATTAAATGTGCAAGGATATGCAAAATGAAAGATTTTTTTGTTTTCAAGGTTGTGAAGCATTTCTCAAAAGTTTAAACCTTGCCAATGGAACTCAAAGCTTGCATGTTATTCCTTTAACAAAATCCTCAATTTTCATTGATCATCATGACATAAGATTTTGTGGTATCCACTTGTGTAAATACTTTCAATTGACGATCAAATTATTTCATTGTATTCATATAGGATCAAGGAGTGTAGCTGTAAAAAAATCATCAAAATCAGAGTTAAAATAACCCTTAAATCGTGATTTTTCATTTATAACTGTCGAAAAGTTTTGTCCCGTTGCTTGATCTTTGAATGTTTGTTTTTTGCAATTTTTGGCATATGCAATCTCGAAGTATATACAAACATGTTTGACAGTTGGATCGTTGAAACTAGTTTTGTAGAATGCATATCCCATCAAAACCAATAGATTCACTAACATTTTAGATTTTATTCATACTTTCATTAAGTATAACATAATATTTTGTGGTATCCACTAGTCTAAATATTTTAAATTGAAGATCAAGTCCATTCATTGTATTCATATAGGGTCAAGGAGTGTAGCTGCAAAAAAAATCAACAAAATCAAAGTTAAAATAGCCGTTAAATCATGATTTTTCGTTGATAACAGTCGAAAAGTTTTGTCCCGTTACTTGATCTCTGAATGTTTGTGTTTTTACGATTTTTGGCGTATGCGATCTCGAAGCATATACAAACAAGTTTGACGGTTGGATTATTAAAATTAGTTTTGTAGATTGCGTATTCCATCAAAACGATAGATTCTCTAACACTTAAGAGTTATTTATACTTTCATTAAGTATAACATAAGATTTTGTGGTATCCACTAGTGTAAATATTTTAAATTGAAGATCGAATTCATTCATTGTATTCATATAAGATCAAGGAGTGTAGCTGTAAAAAATAATCAAAATCGGAGTTAAAATAACCGTTAAATTTTGATTTTTCGTTTTATAACCATCGAAAGGTTTTGTCTCGTTACTTGATCTCTGAATGTTTGTTTTTTGCGATTTTTGGTGCATGTGATCTCGAAGCATATACAAACAAGTTTGACTATTAGATCGTTGAAATTAGTTTCGTAGAATGCATATCCCATCAAAATGATAGATTCACTAACACATAGAGTTTATTTATACTTTCATTAAGTATAACTTAAGATTTTGTGGTATCCATTAGTGTAAATATTTTAAATTAAAAATCAAATTCATTCATTGCATTCATATAGGGTCAAGGAGTGTAGCTGTAAAAAAAAATATCAAAATCGGAGTTAAAATAACCGTTAAATCGTGATTTTTCGTTTATAACCGTCGAAAAGTTTTGTCTCATTACTTGATCTCTGAATGTTTTTTTTTTCAATTTTTGGTGTATGCGATCTCGAAGCATATATAAACAAGTTTGACGGATGGATCGTTGAAATTAGTTTCGTAGAATGCGTATCCTATCAAAATGATAGATTCGCTAACACTTGGAGTTTATTTATACTTTCATTAAGTATAACATAAGATTTTGTGGTATCCACTAGTGTAAATATTTTAAATTGAAGATTGAATTCATTCATTGTATTCATATAGGCCTCGTTGGCAGCTCGTATAAAGGACCGGATAAGATTTATAGTACGGTCCCAAGTGTTTGGTGCAATTGTGGAGAAAATAGTCGCCCGACTAATTAAACGGTCCAACCTATTTAATACGGTTAGCACCCACTAATTTATCCCCTCCAAAAGATCGGTATTATTTGTCCGGAGCTCTAAAACACGCTGAAAGCATAAACACGCATCTGCATTCTTCCTCGTCGTCTTCGAGTCCTTTGTTTCTCTTATCTCCCCTCCTCTGATACGCCACTCCTTACTCTTCGTTATTCTCAGGACACCATTAGATTTGCAAGATCTGGAGCAACCCAACTTCACTTGTGTCTGAACCTTTCACTTATTCTCCTTGATCCTTTCTGGAATCATTGAACTGCAATTTTTGCAAGTTCAGTCGACAAAAATCAATTTCATAAAGTATCAATTCAACAAATCACCATTCCTCCGTCCCATAGCTTCGCCCAAAACAAAATTCAATTTGCACAATTCCTAAAAATTCAAAATCCAATTGGAAATATTTCATCTGGGCTTTTTATTGAATGGATTAGAACTATGGATATGATGGAATTTTGGCATCAGTGATGAGAGGAGTGACGGATTTGTTGTTGTTCCCCTCCCCATCCTCATATCCAATTATGCAATTTTCGCAAGAACAAAAAAGGGATTTTTTTTTTCTATTTCAACAATCATTTTTAATTTTATTTTAAGCTTGATTTATATAAAGGAAGATTTTGTTCCTTTTTTTTTTAATTTGACCCATTTGGTGGTTTTGAATGTGTAAATTTTCTTTCCATTAATCATCAATAAAAATCTTAAACATTAGTACTTTGAATTCTTCCTATCCGATATAATACCAAACACAGTATAAATAATACGGTCATTAGTCCAATACTGCACCAAACGCCCGACTAATTTAGTCAGTACTATCTGATGACTATTTGACGGATGGATCATTGAAATTAGTTTCGTAGAATACGTATCCTATCAAAATGATAGATTCGCTAACACTTGGAGTTTATTTATACTTTCATTAATTATAACATAAGATTTTGTGGTATCTACTAGTGTAAATATTTTAAATTGAAGATTGAATTCATTCATTGTATTCATATATGGTCAAGGAATGTAGCTGTAAAAAATCATCAAAATTGGAGTTAAAATAACTGTTAAATTGTGATTTTTCGTTTATAACCGTAAAAAAGTTTTGTCCCGTTACTTGATCTCTGAATGTTTTTTTTTTTTCTGATTTTTTGCGTATGTGATCTTGAAGCATAAACAAACAAGTTTGACGGTTGGATCGTTGAAATTAGTTTCGTAGAATGCGTATCCCATCAAAACGATACATTCACTAACACTTGGATCGTTGAAATTAGTTTCGTAGGTTGCGTATCTCTGAATTTTTGTTTTTTGTGAGTTTTTGCTGATGCGATCTCAAAGCACATACAAACATGTTTGACGGTTGGATCGTTGAAATTAGTTTTGTAGAATTCGTATTCCATCAAGTTCAATGGTGTGTGTGTGTATATATATATATATATATCTGTGTGTGTGTGTGTGTGTATTTATTAAGTAGATTTAAATTTATTTATTTTGTACATATGACACTTAAGAAATTGAATGGTATGTATATTTAAGCCGATCTAATGGTCACTAATTTTTAAAATTTAATTTAATATATATATATATATATAATTATTATAGTTTTTAGGGGTATAAATTGTTAAATTAATATATATAATTATTATAGTATTTTTTTAGGGTTATAAAATTATAAAATTAATATTTTGCTTATCGTGTATCCTGTTACCCGCGTGTTTACCCGAACCAACCCGTTATCTTAACAGGTACTTATCGGGTTGCCTAATAACAACCCGATTCGTTATCGTGTCGACCTAAACACCCGTTAATTTCGTATCCTGTCGTGGATTTGCCAGGCCATATTCAATTTTCATATTTTGGCTGCCCGTTCCATTCACTTGCCGTGGGCAGTTTGGCTACTTCAAGATTTGTTGGAAGTGGAATTGGAAGATGAAATATCAATTACTAATCAAGCAGAGAGTGAAAAGATGCAACATGGGTGCTTGAGTGTACGAAGTGGCTGGTAAAAAATTCAATTCTTTTTTGCTTCTTATCTACTATTTTTTATCAATAAATTGGCGTTAAGGTCTCGATGGTTACGAAAAAGAAACAGCTGATTGGAGGAATCAAAAGAGGCAACCTGGCCATGATTGGAAGAGGCAAAAAAAAAAAAAACTGTGAGTAAGGGAGGAAGGTAGACTAGAGGTGCGGCAAAGCAGGGATTTTTTCAAGCTTTTTCTAAATTAAATTTTCTTCTTATTTCTTATGGATTCAGTACCAATTTTGATTATGTTTCGGAACTAATTTCGTTCTGCTATGGCTGCGATGTAGCCTAACCATGATTGCTTAATGTTTCAATTTAATTATTTATGAATTTGCATTCCCTTGAGTATCATTTTACTGTGCTTATGAACTTGATTTGAATCGAGTGTATGTGATGCGAGTTAACGCATATGCCATGTTGTTAATTCGGCTTTAGCATCTTGCAAATGGTACCATGAATTCCTTGTTGTAGATGCCATACATTAGGTTTCATGCAGTCTTTTAGTTAGTTCCCAAATTGTTAATGAACTTGTGTGTGTTTAGTAGTCTAGATGTCATAGATTATTAGCACATGAGTATACGTAGTAATCTAGATGTCATGGATACTATATGAATTAGAGGAACTAGACCGTCAAGTTGGATGTTTATTCGTTAATAATTAACTATTGGAATTAAGTAGGATTGGTTATGGTGAATTAGATGTTCTAGTGTTGTTTCACATTTGAATTATAATTTGTTTTCTTTGTCATTGTCATCACTTAGCTAAATTCATTTCCTTTTATTTACAATCACCATTTCAAAATTCTTATGCAAATCATCAATTTTTCTATTCCAATTCAAGTGAAACTTAAATTTAGTTAGATAGTTAGAATTACATTCAATCTCAGTTGGAACAATCTTGTGCTTGCTTACTATATTATTCTACAATTCGTACACTTGCGAGCATTAAAATTTGGATTTAATTGGGTTGATTTCGATTAATCTAATTTTAGCAACAATGTAACACCCCATCCCCGTTTTATTTAAAAATAGTTTTTAATTCTTAATTGGTGAGCCCAATGGGGCCCACCCCCTGATTTTGTCCCCCCATTCCCTTCACTCTTCTCTCTCTCTCTGTGCTCTTTCCTTCCCTCTTCCCCGAAAACACACACACACAACCAGTCACCCTCACACCCTAGGATTCTTCCTGGCAAGAAATCGAACCCAGGACATGTCTGTGGTACACCACAGTGGCGAAAACCACTGTTCTTTCCCTCTCTCGTCAAACTTCGACGCATACTGCCCCTTTTGAGGAACTTTCCGGCCAAACTACGGCGAGTTATGACGGGATTTTAAACCGCACAAATTTAACCCTCTTTTTGACAGTTGTAGTAAAGATGTAAGTAGGGTATCGTTCTAGGCCGGGGATTAGGAGGGATTGCTAATCACTCTAAAATTAAATTAAAAACGTAAAAACAAAATTTAAAATACTAAACTAAAATAAAAACACTTAACTAGAAAAACTTAAAATAGAACTAACAAATAAACTAAAATAAATCAAAAGACTTAAAAATACAAAACTAGGCTAAAAATTCGAAACACACTTAAAATGACTCAAAATAATAAAAATAATTTAAAATAAAAACTAGGAATTGAAATGAAAGGAAATTAAAATTAAAAGATTACACATAATAAAAAAGTAACTAAATAATATAATATAATAATGGGGGGGTTTGGTTTTGGCGAAACGCGAATTAAACTTAAATAAATTATAGAATTGACAAAAACATAAAATTAAAAGTGAACGGAAAGACGACGGATTGGCTAGAGGGTTTTTCTCCACACATGACACATAAGCAACCTAAATTGATTTTCAGTTGTTCTTTCAATAAATTGTAAATTTCAATACTCCAGATTAACCGTGAACAGCACTTTTTTAATCTTCAAGTTTTCCTTATGTTATTAAATTGGATGAACAGCATACAACAATTTAACACATTCTCTAAAAGTCCCCTACGTGAAAAGCACAATAAAGATACAATCAAAGATCATTAAACTTTGTGAAAACTATAAATACTGACGAGGCATTCGTAACTATGAAAAGCATGATACTCCTGCCAAGAATTGACTTAACGCGATTGTGGATAACAACCTTCACTACTCATGAATATAAGTTCATAACGATTAGGTGAAATTCACTTATATTCTAGCATCAAATTCATGCGTGTAAATTAAGTATGCATCCTTAATTAACATACACAAATAAGTTATCTATCAAGCAGTTAAGCAAATTAAATCACAACTCAGAAATCACAACTGAAGTTATCAATTCAAATTACAAATATAATCATGGTTTTGAATTATCCTCTAGCCAAAATAAATTAATTACACATATTTATAAATTAAAACATAAATAAAAATATAAGTTTGGAGAGATTAAACCGAAAGAAAAAGGATTTTCTGTGCACTGTGATGGATCTCCTCTCGGTGACTGCACCTCAAACTGCCCAGTTGGCAGCTCCTGATTTCTGACTTCAGCTACTGTGCTTTTCAATCCCCGAAGCTCCAAGCTATTTCTTCCCGAGGCCTTTCCTCGCCAAATGGGTGCTTCTGTCCGCTGTTGCGCCTAGCAGCTTTCTGCTGCCTTCTGGTTTCTCGCCACTCCCAGTCTCGCAGCCCACACGCTGCCCTTTTGTCCGAACTTTCACCGTGCACTCCCCTCCTTATTGCTCTCGCTGATTTTTATTTTCTGCCGCTGCCAAGAGGCAGCTCACACTCTGGTATCCCCCTCTCGTATTTTTCTAGCTAAATGGGGCGCTGCCCTTCAAGGCTCCTCCAAAGCTGCGCTAATGGCAGCTTATTTATCTCCACCTCTGCCTCGCAGCTTTCCTTTTCTTTATATTTTCTTCCCTGCGCTCCAAGTGGGCGCCTTCCTTTCCCCTTTAATGCCTGGCAGCAATCATCTCCATCATTTCCTTTTTTTTTCTATTCCACCGACTGCATGTTATGCTTGCCAGCATGATTGTGTTTCCACCTAATAATCACACACACACATAATTAAAATAATATAAATATATATATATATATATAAATATATAAATATATATATATATATATATATGTTTTATTTTCTAAATAATAAGTATAATTCAACAAACAAGATAATTTAGACGAATTAATTACTTAACACTTTACTTATTCTATTTTTATTTTCTTTTCTTGAAAAACTTATAAAACATAAAAAATAACGTAATTAGCTCAAAATATAACGAACTAACTAAGAAAAGACGAGTGAATTTGATATAAAAATATGTATAAATATAGTCCGATCAAATACCCCCACACTTAGCTTTTGCTAGTCCTCGAGCAAAACAAAGAAAACAAGAACAAGTAATAACATGAAAAACATTAGCTTCCCCTTATTTGACCCTCATAGAATTTCATTCGAGGACATAAAACATCAAGAACCATAGCTAGCACAAAACAAACTAATTCCAGTTCATCTTCCTTATTCAAATATTAGCAGTAATCTTTAAATCATCCTTGAGTGTAGTGTGTGAGATAGCCATGCTAATGCAATTTCAAGTTTTTATTTTTAAAATCATCATATGCAAACCAGCAACCTTCTCACGGGATATGCACTCAATCACACATGTGTTTAGTTTTAATGTGTTTCGCTAAAAGAAACAAATGTGAAAGATCTACCATAAGCTTGCATAAAAATCACTTCTCCACAATCATAATTGCAAAACTTAAATCAAGAGGACTTTTATTGGATGTAATGGGGACTAGGGATAGGGCTATTGAAACGAAAGAATAGGAAAACACAAGTTCCAAGCTACATTGCAAGCAATTCTTTTAGTTGAGATTTATAAGAACTCAAACTTTCCAGCGATTCTTCTAAAACCTCCCATCACACCCTCAAATTGAAACTTTAAACTTTTTATTTTATTTTCTTCGTATACAATCTTTCTTTTTCTTTTTCTTTTCTTCTCTTTTCTCATTTTTTTTTATATAATAAATACAAACATGAAATACCCCCACACTTATTCTTTTGCCAAACTCATTCCAAGTACTTCATAAACATTTCTCATAAGACAGTCTCAAATTGCTCGCTTGGAAAGGGTAAGGAAACATGTTTGAGGTGTAAGGATAGACATACTTGGTGATAAGAAATAAAAGGCTCACATAACGGCTCAAATAGGCAATCTAATGATAATTTTTTTTTTTTTTTTTTTCTCAGGGAAATATGGTTATTTGGGCCATGGTGGTAAACCTAATGCCTCTATCATTTTCAAGTTCATGCAATCAATGACAAATATTTCGAAAGATCGTTACGCAAGTTCTAGAGATGCATCTCACATAAGTTCATCACACATGAAAGAATAGGAGTGTATGAAAAATGCACACACTTTCAATAGGCTCAAAAACTCACATAGGATGTATATGGTCACTAAATTCACATATGAAGCTTTAAGTCATGCTTTAATTTCACATCAACACGGCTATGTGCATTTGGTTTTTCAAAGATGATCAAACATGTACAATGCTAACAAGAGAATAAGGAATTTCACACAACACATGTTAACTAAGTTCTTGATAATCATGGTTCAAACTTCATTCAGTTATATCATTGGGTCGGGAAACTAATAAAAATCTAATTAAAAACAATACGGAAAACAAGACAATATTTTTGGATTTTTTTTTAAAATTTTCGAGAAAAATTAAATAAAACACAAAACTCCGAAAAAAAATTAAGTAAAACACAAAGCTAATAAAGAAAACAAAAAGCAATAACATGGAAACAAATGAAACCAGTTCAAAGTCGAAGGTACAAAAATTTTCAATTTGGTCATTTTTTTTTTTTTTTATACTTTGATACCCCCACACTTAAACTAGACATTGTCCCCAATGTCATAAAACAAAAATATGCAAATAAAAATAAAATGAATAAATAATACGAAACAAAATAAAGAAAAGGGACTGAAAACTTCTCTAATTTGCAGAAAACCAAGCGATGACCCCCAAGCGTAAATTTTGCAATCAACTTCAAGGGAGAAAATAACCAAACGTTCCTGCAAAGAAAAGAAATAAATCAGTTAAGCACACAAGAAAATATAGAAAATTCAAACGAAAAATAAAAATTGAAAATAAAAGATAATGAAAAGAACTAATAGGCGATCATTGGTCGTCCTTGTTGATTTTCCACAGCTTTCTTCTTGAACAGGATGGGCCTCCTTCTTGCAAGTGCTCCTCAGCTTAGTTGAGGATGAATCAGCACGTTGTCTCCACATGCTTCAAGTAGTCCGGTCTCCACGCAGGTGTGGCATCTTCTTGAACTCTTGGATCAACCCAGACTCATCTGCTCTTGGGTGCACCTCAGACTCCTCCTGCTTCGTCTGTGAGGTACTTTTGTTTTTGAAGAAGTACCTCAACACAGGTTTATTTTTGAAGTGGGTTGGGAGGGGTCTGAGATGAGTACTCGAGAGCAAGACTAGGTAAGCAATCAGGATCTCACTTTCTCCACGTTCCTCAGATGAAGGAGAGGAGAAAGCATAATATGAGATACTTTTGCTTTTAACCTTTTTAATATGAAATACTTTTGCTCTGGAAGGTTTGTTTTCTGGGGTGATCCAAGGGATGAAGAACACTGAGTAACTCGAAAGCTTTCTTTGGGAAGACATTATCGGAGATGAAGAGAGGAAGAGAGGTTTGAGAGGTGGAGAGGGTGTGAAGGTGTGCCTTTGCTGTGGAAGGCGAAGGTCGAACTTATAGAAATTTGGCTTCACAACCGAAACTATTCCTTCACTATTTGTCGGCAGCCGGTGAATGGATGAACAGTGCCCGTTACGCGCTTTCTGACAAAGCGTCCGTAAATTCCGCAGGGCTGACGGTGCAGGCGACGAGTGACGACAAATTGGAATGATGATCTTTTGAAAACCGGGGTTCAAAACCGGGTGCGGCTCATGGTTTTCGCAACGTTCCACGCTGCACGTGATGAGTCACGACAAAATTGGAAAAACTGAACCACGTGATTGCTGAGTCAAGCCCAGCTTTTGAGAACGGAAACGGCTCTTTTGAGAAAGGAGCGTCCAGCTTTTCCGAATTGCGTGAGGACGCGTCTTCAACCTCAGAGGAGCGCCTCTCTTTGATTTGCTTCTTTTTATAGAGGCGCTAATTCTGCTCCACCTCACACTTGAACTCCCTCAAACACTTCCTTCTGAAAATACTCTCTTCTGTAAACACTCATAATCCTTCCGAACTCTTTTCTTCCTCAACCCCCTCTAAAAATGTCTTGCCCTTCCGACCGTCGCCTAAACTTGAATGTCGGGGAAGACGATGACTCGTCTTCTCCGAACAACATTTGGAATCCATCCTTCATATCCCCCAATGGTCCTCTTACAGTCGGGGACACAATGATGAGGAATGAAATCACCGCTACGGTGATTGCCAGAAATCTGCTCACTCCAAGGGACAATAGGATGCTATCTAGGCGGTCGGACGAGCTGGCCGTTCAGGAATCCCTTGCCCTCAGCGTCCAAAGTGCAGGCTCAGTTTCAAACATGGGCCAGCGCCTGCTTGCCCGGTCTCGTCAGGTGGAGTCGCTGATGGCAGAGGTGGCCAGTCTTCGGCAAGAGGTCAGAGGACTCAGGCACGAGAACAAGGAGTTGCACATGCTTGCAACTAGTTACTCGACCAGCATGAAGAGGAAGCTGGACCAGCTGCAGGAGTCGGACGGTCGGATTCAGAGCGATCATGAACGGTTCATGGCGCTACTCCCGCGGTTTATGTTGCCTTCGTCCTCTGGAGCAACACCAAGCGTTCCGGCTCCGGAGATTCCAACTCTAGCTCTTCGTCTTCCCGGAGCTCCGTCGACCTCTGGGGCGCCACCTAACCAATGACCAGTGAATGCTATTAGTTTTTCGAATTATTGTAATTTTTTTTTTTTTTTTTTTTTTTTTTTTTTTTTTTTTTTTAGGTTTATATGAATAAATATATATATATATATATAAATATATGTATATATATATATAAATATTACTAATATTATTATTATTATTATTAATATATTTTTTTTTTTTTAAGTTTATTTTAAGCAAATTAAAATATGTAAGGTAAAATATGTAAATTAATGTAAAAAGACTTTATTTAACCGTACTTAAAATAAACATTGCCATTAATTTATTTAAACGCAACTAAACAAAAATCAACCAAATAACACAACTAACTAAACAAAACAAAATGAAAGCAGTAAATAGAAGGGTTTAGGAATGCAAATCTGATTGTGGGTGATTCCTAGGCTTCCCTTCTTTATTCAAGTGCATGGCTTTATCCTTGAACGGACAGTGGTACTTGAAATGATCCGGCAATGGTCTGAATTCACGAGTAGGTGCCTGAATCATAAAAATCAGATTGTTAGTAAAAAACAAAATTAAAAATGGAGACGATGGCTTAGTTTCATTCTCCGACACAAACTCAATAACAAAAATCACGTCTTCAAAAGTCTCAGGGGCTTTGATTTTGGCCAGATTGCAAGTGATGATTGTGGCCGTGTGATCCACTCCAATTTCCTCCTTGATGAATTCAAGATGGTCCTCAACCACTTTTTCCTCGTTTAGAAGTTGCGGCAAGGGTTGTTCTTCCCTTGCCGTGTCTTGTGCATCCTCCTCCTCTTCGAGCAGTAGTAATTCATCCACGGGCTTATCTTCAACCATTTGTTCTTGAATTTGTTCCATGCATTCTGCATTCTGCCCAAATTGATTGTTCCACTCAGCCAACTCCTTTGCTTGATAGAAATCCTCAATTGGTTGCCAAAATGCGTCTTGTTGAAATGGTTGAGCTTCCCTGCCCTGCTCCAAAGAATTTAGTTGCTGAATAACTTCCTTATAATAATTTGATATACCTGAATTTGGATGTGAAGGTTGAGGGGGAGGCTGTGGTGGTTCATATGGCCATTGACAGAACTCCTCATATGGCTGCCAATTTGCTTCATGTTGAACTTGTTGAGCTTCCCACCACATAGAATTGGAATGATCTTGCCCACCATATGTAGGGACACTTTGCATTGTAGACCTTCCCGCATTCTGAGACAATTGAGAAGTAAGATTTGCCAATTGAGCGTGAATGCTAGCAAAATCCATGACTTACTTCTCTAGTACCTAAAATCAAAGAAAGAGAACTAAATCAAATATCAAAAGTAAAACACAAAAACACAAAAATAATAATAAACACAAATATAAATAAAAACACAAACAAAAACACAAATATAAAAATAAACACAAACAGAAATAAAGGGATTAGCAAAGTTACTAATCCCCGGCAACGGCGCCAAAAATTTGACGGGATTTTAAACCGCACAAATTTAACCCTCTTTTTGACAGTTGTAGTAAAGATGTAAGTAGGGTATCGTTCTAGGCCGGGGATTAGGAGGGATTGCTAATCACTCTAAAATTAAATTAAAAACGTAAAAACAAAATTTAAAATACTAAACTAAAATAAAAACACTTAACTAGAAAAACTTAAAATAGAACTAACAAATAAACTAAAATAAATCAAAAGACTTAAAAATACAAAACTAGGCTAAAAATTCGAAACACACTTAAAATGACTCAAAATAATAAAAATAATTTAAAATAAAAACTAGGAATTGAAATGAAAGGAAATTAAAATTAAAAGATTACACATAATAAAAAAGTAACTAAATAATATAATATAATAATGGGGGGGTTTGGTTTTGGCGAAACGCGAATTAAACTTAAATAAATTATAGAATTGACAAAAACATAAAATTAAAAGTGAACGGAAAGACGACGGATTGGCTAGAGGGTTTTTCTCCACACATGACACATAAGCAACCTAAATTGATTTTCAGTTGTTCTTTCAATAAATTGTAAATTTCAATACTCCAGATTAACCGTGAACAGCACTTTTTTAATCTTCAAGTTTTCCTTATGTTATTAAATTGGATGAACAGCATACAACAATTTAACACATTCTCTAAAAGTCCCCTACGTGAAAAGCACAATAAAGATACAATCAAAGATCATTAAACTTTGTGAAAACTATAAATACTGACGAGGCATTCGTAACTATGAAAAGCATGATACTCCTGCCAAGAATTGACTTAACGCGATTGTGGATAACAACCTTCACTACTCATGAATATAAGTTCATAACGATTAGGTGAAATTCACTTATATTCTAGCATCAAATTCATGCGTGTAAATTAAGTATGCATCCTTAATTAACATACACAAATAAGTTATCTATCAAGCAGTTAAGCAAATTAAATCACAACTCAGAAATCACAACTGAAGTTATCAATTCAAATTACAAATATAATCATGGTTTTGAATTATCCTCTAGCCAAAATAAATTAATTACACATATTTATAAATTAAAACATAAATAAAAATATAAGTTTGGAGAGATTAAACCGAAAGAAAAAGGATTTTCTGTGCACTGTGATGGATCTCCTCTCGGTGACTGCACCTCAAACTGCCCAGTTGGCAGCTCCTGATTTCTGACTTCAGCTACTGTGCTTTTCAATCCCCGAAGCTCCAAGCTATTTCTTCCCGAGGCCTTTCCTCGCCAAATGGGTGCTTCTGTCCGCTGTTGCGCCTAGCAGCTTTCTGCTGCCTTCTGGTTTCTCGCCACTCCCAGTCTCGCAGCCCACACGCTGCCCTTTTGTCCGAACTTTCACCGTGCACTCCCCTCCTTATTGCTCTCGCTGATTTTTATTTTCTGCCGCTGCCAAGAGGCAGCTCACACTCTGGTATCCCCCTCTCGTATTTTTCTAGCTAAATGGGGCGCTGCCCTTCAAGGCTCCTCCAAAGCTGCGCTAATGGCAGCTTATTTATCTCCACCTCTGCCTCGCAGCTTTCCTTTTCTTTATATTTTCTTCCCTGCGCTCCAAGTGGGCGCCTTCCTTTCCCCTTTAATGCCTGGCAGCAATCATCTCCATCATTTCCTTTTTTTTTCTATTCCACCGACTGCATGTTATGCTTGCCAGCATGATTGTGTTTCCACCTAATAATCACACACACACATAATTAAAATAATATAAATATATATATATATATATAAATATATAAATATATATATATATATATATGTTTTATTTTCTAAATAATAAGTATAATTCAACAAACAAGATAATTTAGACGAATTAATTACTTAACACTTTACTTATTCTATTTTTATTTTCTTTTCTTGAAAAACTTATAAAACATAAAAAATAACGTAATTAGCTCAAAATATAACGAACTAACTAAGAAAAGACGAGTGAATTTGATATAAAAATATGTATAAATATAGTCCGATCAAGTTAGCTGGCGTGCAAGGTATCACTCTCTTCGTCTTGTCGAGTACTACAACTTTCCTTTTTGTTTCACCTAATTTCATTGTGTATTGAAGAAGTTATACTCATTTGAATCTTACCCAATTTTTGGCGAGTCCAACAACTTTTGAGGCGTTTTCCGGCCAAACCAATGCGCATTAGACGTCATGTGACGTACCATTCTCTTCGTCTCTTCGAGAACTACAACTTTTGTTTTTATTTCACTTGATTTCGTCAAGTATTGACAAAGTTATGGCTGTTTAAAGTTGGTGAAACTTTCCAACCGAATTCCGGCATTCTTCTCCCTTAAATCCGGCGACCCATCAACCCAAGGCCTTTGGGCTTTTCCTGCCGAGCCCAACCTAAACCCATTTCTGCTTTCTTATTTGTTTTGTTTTATATTTAATTGTTTTAAGTTAAAGGCCCTTGGGCCATTTATTTAAATCCTTCGGGCCGTCCTTCTCTCTAAAGCCCTTGACCTTAGGGCCAAGCTCTAAGCCCAAATCCCTTAAGCCTTTTCCCCTAAAACCCATCCCATCCTAAACCCCTTATGTGGAATATTCCGTTCATTAGAGAATATTTCGTTAGGAAATATTTTGTGGAATATTCTTTTGACGTTTATGAAATTTATCTGGGACCCTTGTTAGGGTAATTCGACGTCCTGAATCTGTTTCCGACGTCTGTTTTCCCAAATTCAATTGTTATATTAGAGTTTTATTAATTGGACCCTTTATGTGCTTAGGAGCAATTATCGGTGACAATTTCTTGTTCGCTAGTTTGCGTGGCTCTTCGATGGCTTAGTATCTGTGAGTGGACCCCTTCTAAAAATGCATGTTTTACTAGTAGAAATGCATACATGAAAAGCATGATTTGATGATGATGTTTTATGAAATGCTTTATGAGATATCGTGCTTACTGAGGCTATTTTGAAGTATTATTATTTTTCTTATAACCCGTATTCTTTATATAATATCTGTTGGATGATATGATATTTAGAATACGTTTCAAACACTTCTTTATAGTATAGATGATATATGACTTTATACTATGAAGTTGCTTTTCAATAAATATATGTTCGATGGTTTTGTATTACTTAGTGGTCCCAATTTCCGCTACGGGATGTAGGGATAGATTCCGGTCCGTCCCGGGCGATGGGTGGAGTTAGGATAGAGCCTGGAGTGTGTTTCCTCTAGCTATTTAGTACAGGGACGGGGAGATGGCATAGGGCCTGAAGCGATATTTTCCTCTGACTGTATGCTCAGGGACGGAGTGATGGCATAAGGCCTAGAGGGATATGTGGACATTTTTCACTAGTGATTATGTATATATGAGTTATGATTTGAGACATGGCATGACATGCTAGGTTTCGGAAAACCTATTTTATTTATCATGCTATATGAGTTTTCCTAAAAGCTGGGAGTTAGTACGTTCTGAACTGTTTTATTATATGTATATCAAATTGGTCCACTCATGTTTATTTTTTGCCTTCTTCAGGGTTTAGAATCGAGGCATACAATCCCAGCTTCAAGACACTTTTGCATCAGTATCTTCGAGTCCTCTCGGTGTAGGACCCACTCCTTTTGTTAATTCAATTTTATATTCTTTCTTTTAGTATTTCAAATTAGTTGTATGCTCTGAACACATTCCTTAAATGCTTATTAATGTTCCATTAAATTCTTATTTCTCGTTCTTATGCATTCTAAATGGCTTGCGTCACCCCTTGGGTGTCGGTCAGCACGTAACCATCCCAATGTCTACAGAACATCGGGATCGGGGCATGTCAAACAAGTTTTTGGCGCCGTCGACGAAGATTGAGTTAGTTATATTTCTAACTAATTTTTTTTGTTATTTGTGTGATTTTAATTTTGGTTTTCGTTTTCTTTTGTTTTCAAGTACGTTTTGAAGTTCATGCATGGTCGCCGTTTTTGGAGTTTAGAGCTTGTACCATTTGATCCAGAGATCGAAATGACTTTCCATCACTTACGAAGAAAGTAAACTAAGCAAGAACCAACTGACGAAATGGCTCTCCCTAATCTGAACGAGAACTAAACGTTGATGGAGTATTCCACTCATACTGTGACAACCTCACCATCATGCATCATTCGACCAAAAGTTGCTACCAAAAACTTCGAATTGAAGCCGTTTTTCATTCAAATGATGTCATCATTTTATGGCTTGACTACTGAAGATCCTAACTTGCATATCAATGAGTTCCTCTAGATATGTGACACTCTCAAGATTCATCATGTGCCAATTAAGGCTATCAGATTATGCATGTTTCCATTTCCCCTGAAAGATAAGGCAAAGAATTGGCTCCATTCAATTCCACCGAATTCGATAACTACTTGGAATGATTTGGCTAACAAATTTTTGCATAAATTTTTCCATCATTCCAAGACTACGAAGCTAAAGAAAGAAATAATCACTTTTACTCAGTTCCAAGGTGAACCTTTCTATGAGAGTTAGGAGAGATTTAGAGACTTGTTACTAAAATGTCCACATCATGGTTGTAGCTTAAGTCTTTCTATCAAGGTTTGAACACTGACAAAAAGCGAATGATATATGCTGCCAGTACGGGTGCTATAATGACTAAAACTACACTTTTCAATATCTTGTTGCCAATTCTCAAAACTGGGGTGGAGAATGAGAACAACCAAAGAAAGTTGGCGTACATGAGATGGATACATTTATGGCTATCGCTGCCCAAATTTCTAACTTAAATAAGAAATTTGATTCTTTAATGTATTCTAATCAGTCAAAAATGGTTTCTAATAGGTGTGAAATTTGTGCAGGTACACATTCTAGTATGGATTTTCCTATGAAGGGTTCATTTCCGATCAATGATCTAGAGCGGAAACTCAGTTATGGGCTACCCCCTCAACTGTCTGATGGGAGGTATGCTCGACTGGTGCGGGAAAACCTGAATAACTCTCTAAATATGAATGCATTAAAGAACACGCCAATCAAATTGGAAATTTCAATCGCCAATAGTTTAATCCATTATCTGACAACTATAATCCTGGTTGGCGTCGTCATCCTAATTTTACTAGAAAGAACAATTAACAAAATCAAGTGAACCCACCTTCACCGTTCTAGAACAATGAAGCCAAGAAAAGTTCAATGGAAGTTATGACGGCTCAATTGGCTTAAACTACCAACACTCTCGCTCAAAACACCAATAATTTCATGCAAGCAACTCAAACTTCTCTACAAAATTAGCAAGTATCTATTTGCAAGCTAGAGGATCAAGTTAGGCAGATTGCACATGCAATGGTTGAGAATGAGAAAGGCAAGTTTCGAAGTCAAACTGAGATTAATCCAACGAATATGGAGCAATCAAAGGCTATTACACTAAAGAGTGGGAGAACTGTAGAGACAAATGGTGAAGAAAATAGGACATTGGTTAAAAAGTCTGAGAATGTTGTCACCGAAGCACAAGAGGAAAGTTTTATGAATTCAATTGCTCAACTTTCTAATATTGTTTCTGATACATCAGATTCTACACATCTAGGCAATTTGATTTTGGAAAAGGCCAATGTTTCACCCATTCCATATAGTCAGTGACTTCATAAGGCTAAGAAAGACCAAAACTTTTCTCATATCTTAGAGTTACTTAAAAAAGTGAACATTAACATACCTCTACTTGATGCAGTGAAACAAATTCACAATTATGCAAAGTTCTTGAAAGATGCATGCATGAACAAGAGGAGGTTTGTTAAGCACGAAAAAGTAATGCTTTTGGAAAAGTGTAACGCTATTTTGCAAAAGAAGTTGCCACTGAAGTTGACCGATCCAGGGAGTTTTATGATTCCTTGCATAATTGGAAAATCTTCTTTTGAAAAAGCTTTATGTGATCTTGGTGCTAGGATTAACTTGATGCCATATTCTAATTTTAAATAACTAGGTTTGGGCGACATGAAACCTACTCTTGTGTATCTACAACTAGCATATCAGTTTGTCACTTATCCACGAGGCATTGTCGAAGATGTGTTGGTTCGAGTTGATCAGTTAATCCTATCTACGGATTTCTTGATTCTTGATATGGAAGAAGATAGAGAGATTCTAATTATACTTGCTCATCCATTCTTAGCTATTGCCGGTACATTAATTGATGTCAAAAGTGGTTTGCTTACTTGGCAAGTTAAAGATAAAGAAGTGGTGTTCAAAGTTTTTGAAGCATCTAAGAGAGCAGGAAGAATGTTTTAGTATTGATATCTTGAATCAAATTGTGAGCGAACAGTTCCGAGCACAACATCCAACTAAACCTCTCGAAGCTTGTCTAGTTCATTCATCCATGCCTAAAGTTGAAGTGGAAGAAGTTACTGAAATTGTCAATATTCTCAATTCTGCCCATCCACACAATCTGTGTTGGAGACACCATTACAAAGCTTTGGGATCTGCCCAGGTGAAAATTTATCCATCTGTTGAAGTTACACCGAAGCTAGACTTGAAACAATTGCCTACCCATCTGAGGTAAGCAGTTTTAGGTGCTTCCGAGTCATTGCTATTGATTATTGCAGCCAAGTTGACTTCTCTTGAAGAAGAAAAATTGCTTCGAGTACTCAGAGAATACAAGACAACACTGGGATGAACTATAGTTGACATCAATGGCATCAGCCCAACCTTATGCATGCATCGAATTCTTTTTTAAGAATGCAGCAAACCTATCATTAAGGCACAAATGTGACTTATCCCGCTTATGAAGGAAGTTTTCCAAGCAGAAGTTCTCAAGCTTTTAGATGTGGAAGTTATCTTTCCAATATCTGATAGTAAATAGGTAAGTTCGGTTCAAGTAGTTCCAAAGAAGAAAGGCAACACTGTGGTTAAAAATGATGACAATGAGTTAGTGCCCATAAGACCGAAAACAGATTGGCGAGTTTGCACAGATTACCAGAAGAGAAACAATGACACATGTAAGGATCATTTTCCTATGTCGTTCATTGATAAGATGTTGGAGAGACTTGCAGATCATTCCTATTACTGTTTCTTAGATGGCTATTCTGGATATAACCTGATTGCCATTACGCAAAAGAAAACGACGTTCACTTGTCCATTTGGGATGTTTGCTTATTGAAGAATGCATTTTGGACTTTGCAACGCACCTGCCACTTTTCAAATGTGTATGATGAGTATTTTTTGACATAATTGAAAGGTTTATCGAAGTCTTCACGGATGATTTTTCTTTCTTTGGATCTTCCTTTGATGATTATCTTCACAATTTGACTCTTATGCTGAAACGGTGTCAAAAGACGAACCTAGTGTTGAACGGGGAAAAATGTCATTTCATGGTGCAATAGGGCTTGTATTGGGGCATCAAATTTCTTGCATAGGCATTGAGGTTGATCGAGCAAAAATTGAACTTATTGTCTAGCACCTACATCAGTTAAAGGAGTCCGAAGTTTCCTTGGCCATGCGGGGTTCTATCGGTGATTATTAAAGACTTCTCCAAAATAGCCAAGCCACTTAGCAACCTACTGCAAAAAGATGTCACATTTAAGTTCAATTTGAAGTGTTTGTCTGCTTTAACACTTTGAAGAAGCTTCTCACATCAACTCCTATTATTACAGCACTCGATTAGAGTTTTCTATTTGAGTTGATGTGTGATGCAAGTGACTATGCTGTGGGAATAGTTTTAGGACAAATTACCGCATGTTATTTACTATGCTAGTCGCACTCTAAATAATGCCTAGTTGAACTATCCAACCACTGAAAAAGAGTTGCTAGCTATAGTATTTGCGCTTGACAGGTTTCGGTCCTATCTTATTTGTTCAAAGGCCATTGTGTACACTGACCATACTGCCTTGAAATATCTTCCATCCAAAAAAAAAATTGCAAAGTCGAGGTTGATTAGATGGGTGCTTCTTCTCCAAGAATTTGATCTCGAGATTCGAGATAGAAGGGGTCTAAAAATATAGTAACAGACCATCTATCCAGGATAGTTCGAGAAAAAGATGTTGATGTTGTTGTTCCATTCACTGAAACGTTTCTTAACGAACAATTGTTTGCTATCTAGCATGGTGTAGTCCCTTGTTTGCCAACTTTGTAAATTACTTAGCTAATGGGGTGATTTCAAAGGATTTGAATTCTCAACAAGGGAATAAATTCTTCTCTCTAATGAAGCATTATTTTTTGGATGATCCATATTTGTATAAGCATTGTCCAGATCAAATCATTTGCAGGTGTGTTTCCAAAGATGGGCAACAAAGTATTTTGAACCATTTCCATACATATACTTGTGGAGGGCATTTTGGAGCAGCAAAGACATCAGCCAAAGTTATGCAATCTGGTTACTTTTGGCCAACCTTGTTCAAGGATTCTCATGCATTTATTGTTGCTTGTGATCGATGCCAAGGGTTTGGTAATATCTCTCGTAGAAATCAGATGCCGCTGAATAACATTTTGATAGTTGAGGTTTTTTATGTATGTGGCATAGACTTTATGGGGCCTTTTCATTCATCATATCAGCACAAACACATTCTAGTGGCTGTCGACTATGTTTCTAAATGGGTGGAAGCCATTGCCACACCAACCAATGATGCAAGAATTATTCTACGGTTTCTCAAGGCCAACATTTTCACTCGGTTTGGAACACCAAGAGCAATTATCAGTGATGGAGGTTCTCATTTTTGTAACAAGTAGTTTGAAACTCTCTTAGCAAAGTATAATATCACTCATAAGGTCGTTACGCAATACTATCCTCAAACTAGTGGCCAAGTAGAGGTGTCAAATAGAGAGATTAAGCAAATTCTAGAGAAGATAGTGAATACATCACGAAAAGATTGGTCTCTTCATTTAGATGATGCTCTATGGGCGTACAGAAAAACTTACAAAATGCCCATTTAGATGTCTCCATACAGATTGGTTTTCAGGAAAGCTTGTCATTTTCCAGTTGAACTTGAGCACAAGGTTTATTGGGCAATCAAGAAGCTTAATTTCGATTTTCAAGCTGCTGGACAAAAAAAGCTTTTGCAATTAGATGAGCTTGAGGAGTTGAGAAACGAGGCTTATGAGAATGCTCGAATTTACATGGAAATAACTAAGCGTTGGCATGATAAAAACATCTTGCGAAAAAAGTTTTATGTTGGTCAGAAAGTGTTGTTGTATAATTCTAGATTGAAGCTTTTTCCTGGAAAGCTTCGTTCACATTGGTATGGCCCATTTCTATTATTACAAATCTTTCCTCATGGTGCAGCTAAAGTGCAAAATCTGGAGACTGGGAATGCATTCAAAGTTAACGATCAACGATTGATGCCTTATTTGGAAGTCAACTTCGATGCAATGAAGATTGACAACCCTTTATTTGATCGAGCTTGAGCAACACTATAGTCCGGCTAAAGACTCTAAATTTAGCGCTCTTGGGAGGCAACCCAAATTTTTGTTTCCTTTATTTTCCTCTGTTTCCTTTTATTTTCTATCATTTTATTTAGTTTTGAATTTTGCTCTCTCTCTTGCTCGGTTACTAATCGTTTCTTTTTACTCTTTGTTTTTGTAGGTTCATGTTGCTGCCATCCAACACAAGTTAGGACTGTGAAACATCAAAGTTTGGTGTGGTGATTTCTTTGGAAATTGCATTTACGAGTTGAAACATAATGGTTGCCATGTGGTGCATAAACCAAGTAAGGGTCTTACTTCCAATGCTTTTCCTCATTCATTTTCGTTTGCTTTTCTTTAGTTCTTATGTTTTCAAACATTGGGGACAATGTCTAGTTTAAGGTGGGGGGTATGAAAGGAAAAATTTGAATTGAACAAGAACTGGTGCCATAAGCATACAAGTTCTACGAGAATACTTATAAAATGATTCTAGGCTCACATTGTCATAATAATTATCATTCATAACATTCGCATTATCAAGAAGTTAATTACACATATATCACCATAAGGCTTCCCATACACGTAAACCTAGGTATATATTACCTGGCGTAGCTCACTGACCAATATAGACCCACTAAGACCTACTTAGTCTCTAGTAATACTAATTTTATTATTTAAGACCAATTTGTAACATATTGACCAAATGTCAACTCTCTGTCAGATGTGGGGTCTATAACCCTATATAATTCAATCTAGAACATTAACCCATGGATTTTCGATCTGTAACTTTCCAAAATTTCGGAACAATAACCTAAAATTTTGGAACAATCCAACGATCAGATCTCCGTCAATTGCTAAAATTAAGTGGCGGTCTACGTTTGGTTTTACGAACTTAGAAATTCAATTTGGAAAGATTCGTACTTCGGATTCTAAAATATGTAAGCTTCTAAGGTCCTCAAATATTACGAATAATAACATATTAAAGTTTAGTAACAATCCAACGACCGGATCATTGTTCGCTACAATTGTCAAGTAGTCTTCCTTAATGAAACCGGGGTATCAAATATAGCCTAAAAGGATCAAGTGGTTCCTCAGGCCACCCGTCACCGCCACGCTGCAACCGACCAACCTGACTCGCCGGAAAATTCACCTAACTCTAAAAAATTCTCAAATTACACCAAAATGAAGATCGTGAAGAGAGGAGTAAGTTTTATACCTGGGCCGAGGTCCAATTCAGCTAGAAAGTGGCTTGAAATTTCTTCAATCCGTAGAAACCCAATAAAGGGTGCACTCTGATTCACTTTCTTCGCTGCTTCGTCGCCCCCAAACTTGTTTGAGTCTTGTTCCTGGGTTCAAGGTGAGTCTATATGTGGTGGTGGTCGACGGAATAACCTTCAAAAATGGCAGATCGCCGCCGCTGGTCTCACAAACTTGCTGGAGGAGTTCATCGCGAAACAAAGGTAAAACCGTGTTAATTTTGGGTGGAAATTGAAAATGAGAGGTTGGGGAGTCTTGTGGTGGTGATGGATGGTTCTAACTCATCGGAAAATTGATGGAAAAAGGCGACAAAAAAGTTTCCAAAAACCAGGTCATGCGAGTTAAGGGAACCGGTGCTCCCTCTCTTCCATCATTTCTTCCCTTCCGATTGGTCACCCTCTCCCTCATTTTTTCTCTCGCGTCTCTCATTTTCCTTCTCTTTCCTACTACCATCTGGTAGCTTCTAATCCCTTTGTTTATAGACTAATTATGAAAAACTAAACTTTGTAACTACATAATTAAAATTCTAATATTAACAAAAATATAGTTAAATAAAATCGAATAAAATCGAATAAATACGAAATACGTAAATTAAATAATAAAATTCTAGGGATGGGATTTCACAAGGGCGACCTTGGCTGATAAAGCTGGATGTCATAACCTCATTCAAGTATCAAAATATCTGATTCTGTCTCCCGGGATTAGACCTGGCATTCGTATCGTGTTTCCCGTGTTCGTGTCGTTTTCGTGTCATACCCGATATCTTAACGGGTCGTGTCGTGTAACACCTGTTAAAATTAACGGGTAATATGACCCGACCCGTTACCCGTTAAGGAAAATATATTTTAAATAAATAATTAATTAAATAAAAAACTTAATACTTTTTTTAAGTGAAAACACATTTTTCTTTTAAGTATTGTCACATCCAAAACATAAAAACACATTTTTCTTTTAAGTGTATATTTACATATCCAAAATAAGAGCATAATAAAAAAAACATTAGAACATTACAAAATATCAAATATTCAAAAGATTTGCAAAATTAAGGACATTGGAACATTAGAACATCTTGCACATTTTCTTCCAATCAAACCCTTCAATTTTCCTTAATCATCATGGGAAAAAGTATTGGAACTTTGGCCTGATTTATTATCTTCAAGAGTTATATTGATGATGTTTTCATTGAGGCTTTCCATGAGCACTATCTTCCGCATAAACTAAAAATAGAAAAATCAAAACATAGAAAAATCAAACATTGTAAGTAAACCATTCAAATTATGAGTAGTAAAAATAATTATGAAAAGAAGTCAAAAATAGTTCTATATTATATAACGATATACTACCTCCTTTTCCAAAAAGCCAATCCCGTGTATACAGCAAAGCTTGAACCGTGTCTGGCAACAATGAAGTACGATATTGATCTAGCACTTTACCCCCAATACTAAAAGCAGATTCTGACGCAATAGTTGAAATAGGAATTGTTAGCACATCTCGTGCTAACTGAGAAAGTATTGGATAATGAAAACGCTCCATTTGCCACCAAGAAAGAACATCTATATCTTGTCTTCTATCTAGTCTTTTATCATCCAAATACTTCTGTAATTCACCTTTTTCAACTGAGTTTGGACCATTGTAATTATTATCAAAATCCTACATCATAAAAATAAAAAAATAAAAAACATCATAAAAATTATGCATAACCCAATTTCAAATATAATATTAATAGTTTTAAACTTTTAAAATATTGTGTATAAAAAGGAAAATACAAACTTTATGTTACCTCAAAGATAGCATCTCCACCTACTGTTTGATGATTAGGTGTCGAGTTCATTGGAACATTTGAATAATTAAGATGAGCATTTCCGAGTACATACTAAAGAGAGAAGTCAATGTGGCATAAACATTTTTATATTCCATAGAATTCACGCCATGAAGCTTTGTGTAAGCCCAATCCACAAAATGTAGCTTATAACGAGGATCCAAGATGATTGCAATTGACATAATCAAACTGTAATCTGACCAATACTTCTGAAACTTCGTGTGCATATAATCTCCCATCTTATTCATGAAACTATCACAATCATCAATGGCTGCCTTAATTTGAAGCTGAATTACGAACACTTTAGGGAAGAATAAATTTGATGTGGGGTACTTTGTCCCAGAAAATAAGCATGTAACATCATAAAAGTACCCCAAAAACTTTGAAATCTTCACCACTTTATTCCACTCTTCAGAAGAATGACAACTTTAAAAATTTGAATCACTCAACCCTAAATTAATAAAAGCATATCGATAGAAAACGGCACTATCTAGCATAAGATAAGTTGAGTTCCATCTAGTAGAGACATCTTGTCTCAAACCTCTTTTACTATCCAATATCCCTACTTGCTTAACACATTCTTGAAACTTTAGTTTCCTAGCCTCAGAACCCTTTACATACTTGATGCATTCACGAATTTTTACCACCTAAGAATCAATTTCTTTAAGTCCATCTTGGACTATCAAATTCAAAATATGAGCACAACAACACACATGAAAGAAGTCACCATTCATCAAGAGAAGACCTCTAATATTTAATTGATTCCTCAAAATGTTAACAAAACAAATATTTAAAGAAGCATTATCCAAAGTAATAGAAAATAACTTCTTCTCAATCCCCCACTCAGTTACCAACGCACTTATTTTCTCACATAATGCAACACCAATATGCGAAGGAGGCATGTGACAAAAACTTATAATTCTTTTATTCAATTTCCAATCCTTGTCTACAAAGTGAGCAGTAAGTGCAAGATACCCATCAGTGCACTGAGATGACCATAAGTCTGATGTCAAACAAATTCTACCTTCAACCGAGCCTAACAAATTATGCAATGCTTGTTTTTCAGTTTTGAACATCCTCAACACACAAGCTTTGATAGTATTTCAACATGGTAGCTTAATATCAGGAGATACATATGCAAACAAAGCTTTAATTCCCTCATGTTTAACAAAATTAAAAGGAAGATTATGCTTGATGATTGCTTCTACTAATAAACCACGAAATACCAAAGGATCAAACTTTTGGGAACACAATTCAGATGCCGACATAAACAATTCAACATTATTTTTTGCAAGGCATGTATTCACATGTCTTTTCATATTTCCTGTCTTATGATGACTATCATCTATCACTACCTTCTTACAATCTTTGCATTGAGCACGACTTTTACCATCTTCAAAAATGGTATCCAATTTAGTGAAAGTGTCCCAAACAGGAGATTGAAGTTTTCGCTTACCTAAATTGATTAGCCTTTTTCTTTGCAGAACTCGAATTTGTATTGTCTATACTTCGCTTCCAAGATCTCGTTCTGTTCCCATTATAATCTCCACAGACTCCTCATCGTTTACTGAATCTGAATCTCTAGCATCCATTGCTTCTGAATCAAAATGGGTATAAAATAAATTAATTAATAGCTTTTTAAACTAGTAGGATATTACTAGTGGGTTGTAGACTTGCACACACACTGGGTTGTAGACTTGCAGTACACACACACTCAGACAGACACACACATAGAGCACACACACACACACAACACACACACTGGGTTGCAGACTTGCAGTACACACACACACACACACACACACACACACAGCACACACGCTGGGTATTTGGGAGGTACCCTTGAGGGAGGGTTTGTGTTTTGAGGCTACTATTTGCGTTTAAGTGTCATTAATACATTATAACACAACCAATAAACAACAACAGATAGTTATCTTCCATCAGCCGATGTGATCCTAGACAAAGCTAAACACCTAAAATGAACAAATGTAGCCAACAACAACACTATTCAGCTATGCTACATCGAAGGAAACTTCGTACCAAATACAAGTGCGAAAAGGAAGTACCTTCTCAACACAATGCCAGACCAAGATTTGGTTTAAGAAAATTCATACATGCAAATCACATGATTATGTATTTGTACCAATAAAGAGATGTTATGTAATAAAAGCTATGATTTTATTGGAAGGGGTTTGTAATTAATCAAAGCTCTTAATTTTGTTCCTAGCACACACACACTCAGCACACACAACACACACAGCACACATAGAGCACTCACAAACACACACACACAAACACACACACACACACACACACACACACACACACACACACACACACACACACACACACAGAGCACACCCACACACACAACGCACACACAAATAGCACACACGCACACACACACAGAGCGCGCGCGCACACACACACACAGAGCGCACACACACACACCAGATTTCATTCAAATATTGTTATCCAAGTTTTAGGTTTTAGATGTTTAATGCACAATTGAAAACAAAACAATCAAAATTGTACCAAGTGTAATCGAACATGAACGCATATCAAAACTAGGTGTTCATACAAATACTGTAACACGAGGCCAACAGATTATGGAAACAGCTAATTAACAATGAATACAATAGAATGGTAGTGCACGCAAGGTGCCTTAACCAATCTTCTGTTTCTTTTAGCTAAGCCCATATTTGTTGTTTGTCCGAGGGTTTCCTTTGAGTAAATTCAAGCTTCCAAATGCAAGTTCCAATAAAGTAAGGGGAACTAAACAAACCAAGCAAGAAGGCGAATGGAGTTTTCTACATTAGAAGCTAATTCCCCCGAGAAGAGATTTCAACCTTGGAGTAAACTACTCACGTTTTGCAAGAATGTCTAACTATACCAGTCAAACACATAAATTCTCCAAATGATTACACTCGATAATCTACTCATTGATCAAACCCCCATTTGTCCCGATGGACATTTTTATCATTTTATGTCTAAGCCTCAATCAGTTACAAAATTTGCTCTCATCTCCTAAGTTTCACCTATAAATTAATGCTCCATTTCAAAATAAAGCAGAGATGAAGGTTTTCCAAACATTTCAATGAAAACTACCAAAATGAAAACAATCAACGCAAAACATTCACACATAGACAATCATTTTACATAAATACACACAACAATACTTACATAGGAAGATGTTGTACGAATCGAAGACGAGAAGATCGTGGCTGTCGGAATTTTGGAAGAAAGACAGCGGGACTAGGAAGAACAGACGGCACCGCGGGCGGGTTGGGATAGAGAGGGTTACGGCCGGGAGTGGGGAGAGACTATAGACAGAAAGAATTTAGGGCTAGGCTGTGGGGTTTTTTTGTTTTGATCAAATCAGTCAGGACTCATGTGGAAAACATTGGAAAATATGAGGGGCTTTTTTGTTCAAAAAAATTATAATAATATAATTGAAATAGAATCCAACGGTACAAATTTAATCTCATTTATCTAACGGCTGTTATTTAAGTAAAGTCTTTAATAGTTTTTTAATTAATGTAGAAGTATAAAAAATATAGAAAAAATATATAAACACTCGTAATAACAAGCTTTACAACTTTCGTGAAGAACTTAACTTCGAAATTCGCCACTATAATCATATAAATCATAGATCAAAATTTAACCGTTGATTATTGTTTACATTTACGCTTTATTTTTCTCATCAAATTTTGTTTTTTCAGATTTTCTTTTCTTGAAAACATGACCTATTAGAGGATGCAAGAAGATGAACGGTTTGGATCGTTGATATTATGTTCAGAGTTTTATGATTAGTGAAAATATTGCTTGATGTTTATAAAGTTTCTACAAATTATATGACATCGACTCATATTTCAATTAACCGTAAATATCGAAACGTGATATCAAAGATCTAAACCGTTCATCTTCTTACATCCATCACTTGATCATGTTTTCAAAAAAGAAAATTTTAAAAATGAAATTCAGTAACAAGAATAAAGCGTAAATGACAATCGACAGTTAAATATAAATTGAAGGTTTATGGATTATAGTGTTGGATTTCGAAGTTGACCCCTTCATGAAAGTTGTAAAGCTTGTCATTATGAGTGATTGGATATTTTTTTTACATTTTTTACACTTCTACAATAATTATTATTAATTTTATTAATTTTGCCCTCAAATAAAAAACATTATCCATGAGGGTTTGGAAGGATTTTAAAAATCTAAACGATAAAGTGTAACCATTATCTACTCGTAGATGAATAATGATGAATTGCAAGTGTTTATATATTCTTTCACATTTTTCACACTTGTATTGTATGTATGTCTTCTTAGTTCTTGTCTATACAAATACTATACTTATACTAGTTTATTTTAATTTAGGACAAGAACATGTTAACTGTTCAGTAAAATTTATTATCCTAGTAAATTAGTAATGATAATAAAGAACTCTCATAATAAAAATAAGGGGAAACTTCATATAAGTCCAATTTTTTTAGCCAATAGTAGGAATAGTCCAATTTATTAAAATAAGTCCAATTCTTTAAATTTAATTATTTTATTATCAATAATTATCTATTCAATAATAAGATTTATTATAAAAATCAAATTTCTTCCTAATTATCTCTTTGATTATTATTATTATTATTATTATTATTTTGTTATTTCTTGTTCTTCCTCCCTCTTTAAACCTCATTTATAGATTTATTTTTTAATTTTTATAATCAACATATCACAGGTTAATTATTTTTATGTATCTATATGACAAATACTTCTTTATAATTAACGTGTTACAGATTAATGTGTCTTGCTTCGCTTGTAGGTATATTATATTTTTCCTACTTTTTAGTTAGGTTTCATATCTCACTTACATGTATAATATATATTCATATATTTGTTGCTTGAGTTAAGGTAGAATGTTTTGTAAATAATTTATGTTAGTATATTAGTTTTTTCTGTTATAAGATATTAATTAGATTTTTTTGGAATTGAAAAATGCTTCATATTAGAAGATTTTAATTGATTTTTAATATTTTTAAAATATATAAAATGAGTATAAAAGAAATAAAAACATGTAATTATATAACTGGACTTACTCCTAAAAATCATCTATATTTTTGGAACTAGATCTAAAAGCCCCTAAAAATAAATAATGACTAAAACTTTTTTTTTATAACTTATATAGAATAATAATACAAAACTATATATTTAATATAGAATATATTGTATATATTAATATGGCTATTGTATTTTATAATAAATCTTTTAGTAATTAAACTTTAAAATTATCAAATTAATTTTTTTCTTAACGGGTCGAAACGGGTCACCCACGTGTTACCCCATGTATACCTGTTAAGAACCCGTTATTAACGGGTTCTTAACGGGTCACCAGATAATGACTCGATAAGTTATCGTGTTGACCCGAAACCCGTTATTTTCGTGTCGTGTCATCGTGTCGTGTCAGAAACTGCAGGGTCTACCCGGGATGAAGAGTCGAAGAAACCAAGTATGACCAGGCCACAACTCGATGATGCACCATGCAAGTACTGAATAAGTCAAAAAACAAGTCATTTACCCTCGTAGAGGTTGCCGAAGTTTAAAGAGACGACGAAGCTACCAAATAGCAATTACAGCAGACGGATAAAGAAAATAGTGTCCAAATCAACACGCAACTGACTATAAGGGATGGAAACCTGAAGAGGACGTTGAGTATATTATTCTTGATCTCTAGTAGCCAAAGAATATAGCTAGAATTGGCTCACATTTGACCATGAAGGAAAAAGAGGAACACACTACTTTCCTTAGGAAAAATCGCAACATTTTCGCATGGTCACTTCCGACATGCCCAATATCAACCCCAAGATAGCTTGCCACAAGCTGCACGTCAACCCCGCTGCCAAACTAGTAATCCAAAAAAGAAGACACTTCGCACCAAAATGAATGGCAATCACGACTGCTCTCCTCTTTGACATGCTTCACACACACCCCAGTCAGAATGGCATGCTTATATGCCTCGAAGAAGTCTTTGAACAAGTCGTCAGAATTAATTTTGACCTGAGTAGCGTTGAAGTAGCCCACTTTGCTTAAAGATCCGAATTGACAATACAATGGTGAAACACTGTCATCGCTCTTATGACTTGAAAAAGACATGCTTAAAGAAATCCTACAAAGACGCAAGAAAGAATTGTTAGACAACTGCACAAAAAAACTTACATAGAGCAGTGCGCCAAGCCGTAACACAGTTGACTGCCCCATGGACAAACCCAACACACTAGGCGGCCCAGTACACCAAGAGGCCCAGCAGCCAGGCAGCCCAGTGCTTCAGGATGTCTCTCTTTACTTTCGACCCAAAACCAATAAGAGGGAGCAGCTGCTCCCGCATGTCCTTTCTCTCTCTTCACATGGGCATGAGCCCAACTGCCCAGACCTCGCCCCCCCAGAGCCTTCTAGCCTTGGCCTAAGCCGAAAGGCACTTGGCACACACCAACCAAACCCAGCACACCCCGCTGTAGCTAACCCTCGGCCCACGCTGAGCCACTGCTACATTAAGCTGACATCAGTAGTCACACAATTGCAATGTTTTTTACACATCTTTGACCCTCATCAAACCAAATTTCAAGCCCCAAGGCTTCGAAAAATTAAGAAGAGGAAGAAAAAAAAAATCTTACCTTGGTGCGGCATGAAGACAAATAAAACAACAAAAGACGATTCTTTGCATAGGCAAGTGAAGAAGATTGCTAGGGGAGGAGGAACAAATATCCTTTAGCTTTCACTCTTTCTTGTAGGGTTAAATAATTGCTCTCCAAATTTGATTTAATCATCTACTTAAGGTAGACTTAAATAAACTTTCGAGGTAATTTATTTCCCTTTCCTAGAATGATCTAATTTCAAATCCAAGTGGGCATCTACATCAAAATACGAAGCAATCTTATGTTTTGTTAAGCAATTGAAGATCTCTACACCTACTGCCATTTCTTGCAACCAGCCAAACAAGTGTATGGGCATTTGTGGAGCAAAAAATAATTCAAAAAATCATGGAGGCGACACGTGAATTTTTAGGCAAAAAATATGAGATTACCATCAAGGTACACTGGAATTCCCATGTGTATGTAATGGACAATAACAGCTCAATCAGGGAAGAGTCAAAGGTGATCAATATGGAATTTATTCAAATTCCCCTCATCAATCCCTTATTGATTTTATTCGAACGGTAACTCCCAAAACTTCCTATTTAATTTAGGAATAATTATCATGTTAATTGCAAGATACTATTTCACATAATATCTGGCAATTATTCTTCCATCACCACCATAAAAGGCCAGCCACTCCCCTCACCCTAAGGGTCGGCCATGCTCCTATAAATACCCCCTTATCCCACTAAAATGTAAAGCCATTTGCTACTCACAAACTCCTAAATACATTCTTTTCATAATTTCAATTTTGGCATCGGAGATTCTTCGACCAAAGCTCCCCCATTTACCCTACCCCCCCCCCCAAAAAAAATCATTGTGGGCGCACGAGGCTTTTGGCCTTAATCAAAGGTGTTATTATTTTACAGTGCATTTTCATCAAATGAAGAGACAGCGGAAATTTGCATCCACATAACCCAATTACAAATGTATCCAGTCTATCTTGGAAATCCTTATATACATAGGATTTGGCTTGCACCACAAGTAGTCACAATCCTAAGAGGCCTAAGAGGAAATAAACTACTTCTAATATTCCCTCTAGGATTCTCCCAGGTTTACAAGGACTCATATCCTTATAAGGACTCTTCTAACCAGTATAAATACACAACCCATAGTTCATATCAAAGGTATCACACTCTAGCCTATTGCTTGAGTTCTGTCATAATTTTGGCATCGGAGATTCTTTGACTAAAGCCCCCCATTTCCCCCACACCCCCCCCCCCCCACAAAAAAAATCATTGTGGGCGCATGAGGCTTTTGGCCTTAATCAAAGGTGTTATTATTTTACAGTGCATTTTCATCAAATGAAGAAACGGCAGAAATTTGCATCCACATAACCTAATTACAAACGTATCCAGTCTATCTTGGAAATCCCTATATACACAGGATTTGGCTTGCACTGCAAGTAATCACAATCCTAAGAGGCCTAAGAGGAAATAAACTACTTCCAACATTCCCTCTAGGATTCTCCCAGGTTTACAAGGACTCGTATCCTTATAAGGACTCTTCTAACTAGTATAAATACACAACCCATAGTTCATATTAAACTATCACACTCTAGCCTATTGCTTGAGTTCTTTCACTGATTATTGACTTGATCGTCAAATAGTTCTTGACCAGTATGAGATCAGTGCCTAGGTTCTTTTGCGGTCTCTCTATTTTGTAGGTTTTCGATGATTGCTAAATTATACAAGGAGGTGCAAAATTTTGATTCTAACAATTAGCACCGCTAAACCATAAGCACCAATGTAAGGCGTAACATCGTTTTAAGAAAATAGTGTCCAACACTAGTCTCGATCAAGTAACATTCATGTAAAACTCTTCTTCCTTGTTTACCGTATTCCTTTATACTAATTTCGGTGCATTAATTGAATTAGTATTTGTTTGTTGAATTATATCAATAATACACCAATCTTAACAACACCGTCTTGCCTTGATTCTTAAATTGAGTGGGCTAAAATCAACATATACATCCTGCTGTCTTGCCCCATGATGTGGATTTAAGTTTCGCACTTTAGTGGCATCCACCTTTCTTTTGTCAGAGAAGTGCTGAGTTCAAATATCAACATGTATAGTGTGTGTGGTTTTTTTTTTTTTTTGACAAACGATTATCTACACTAAGGGAGTAAAAGACTAGTTTAAATTTGATTTTGGTGAAAATCAAATTTAAAACATCTCACGTGAACAGAAATATCACTAGACCGTAATACTAAGTGACACATGAAACTATTGTTGAATAAATGTTAATAAAAGTCTTTCATAATTCATATAGAAGTGAAACATGTCATCATCAACCAGATTGCTCCCCACCTTATCCAGAAGGCACATGTATAGTATAGTTGTCACTTCCGTGCAATCGAAGTGAGTAGAAAGGCATACATCTTCATCGGTAATTCGGTGGTCACTTCTTATTTGTTGATTAGCATAGTCTTGCAATTCCCAGTTTCCAAAAGCACAAGTATGACATCTTATTCACATGCATGCATAAGGATGGGTTTCTTAGTACGTAATAATATTTTAACATGTGTTTTATTGTTCTAAAAATAATGAACATGTTATTTAATTTTTCTTCTAAGTGTTATTTTTTTTATTGGGCCAAATCAGAAATTGAGTACATATAATACTCACTAGTAAGTACCTAAGTATTGTCCAAACACGCTCATTATTTTTTAAAGCAATAAATTAAGTGTTAAAATATCGTCGAACAAAATCAAAAAATGAGTGAGTACCCAAACATTATCCTTTTCAAAAATACACTAATGCAATTGGGTTGAAATCTACTTGTCTATAATATTATTTACTCATGTTTCTTCAACAACAAATACAGAGCATCTTCAGTAAAGCTAAATTAAAATTGGATTAAATTTGATCAAATTTTGGCAATATGCTGCTCTAAGTTTTCACTAACAACGAATATTCGAGTACGCTTTTTTTAACAAACGATATTATCTACATTAAAGATGCGAAGGAGTGGGCTAAGCCTTATAATGGGTTACAAAATAATATAGTTGAAATTCACCTTTGACGAAAATCAAACTTATAACCTCTTAACGGAAATGGCAAAATAGAGAAAATTTAACTAGAGCCATTTTTTTCTTTTGAGAGTCTTAATAAACTAAATTTGACTCATGAATAATATAACTAAATAACGCTCCTAATGTGTTTTGGGGAAATCCAAGTAAAATTTATTTAAAATTAAATAGTAAAAAATTCAAACCTTGATAGTAGGACCAAAATCGAACTTAGAACCTCTTAACGGAAATGGCAAAATAGAGAAAATTTAACTAGAGCCATTTTTTTCTTTTGAGAGTCTTAATAAACTAAATTCGACTCATGAATAATATAACTAAATAACGCTCGTGATGTGTTTTGGGGAAATTTGAGTAAAATTTATTTAAAATTAAATAGTAAAAAATTCAAACCTTGATAGTAGGGCCACAAAAAAAAAGTTTATACATGCATGCATGGCGTATATATTTATAGATAGATATGAAAATTATTGGGAATTACTTACTATAGTCAAATTATCCACCTCAACTGTACGTTATAGACAGATAGTGACATATACTTAGAAAAGTAAAGATGACAAATGTGCAAAGACTTCGTGTTTAAGTTGCTGCAAATTGAAAATTTATTTCGAATGGACATTTGAACTACTACTCTCAAATTACACCAAAAAAGTATTGGGGAGTGTTAGGTACTGATGTGTGTAATGGTGTTCGACACTTATTGGTCTCGAGACAAATGTTAAGGAAAATTAATTACACGCATGTCACTTTGATTCCCAAAGTTAAGGATGCTTCGTTGATGACACAGCTCCGTCCAATTAGCCTTTGCAATGTCATTTATAAAATTATGGCAAAGGTTCTTATGAAAATGTTAAAAGCTATTCTCCCACGGATTATTTCTCCTACTCATAGTGCATTTATCCCAAGTCGGTTAATTTCGGATAATTATGTAGTAGCTGCTGAAGTTGTCCATTTTATGCATAAGCGGTCGTCGGGCCCTAATAGGTTAATGGCTCTAAAACTTAATATTAGTAAGGCGTATGATCGGGTGGAATGGAGATACCTGGAAGCCGTGATGAACCGTCTAAGGTTTTTTTAGAGGTGGATTCGGACGATAATGTTGTGTATTACTAGGGCTGGAAAAAAATCCCAAAAATCCCAAACCAAACCAAAAAAATCCCGATCCCAAACCAAAAATCCCGAAATTTTCGGGATGTCATCCCGAACCAAACCGAAATTTTCGGTATGGGATTCGGTATTGCATCTCCATTTTTCGGTATTCCCATACCGAACCGAAAAAAAAAATTATATATATATATATATATTATTTTTTAATTATAAGAAAATTATATCAACCGTTGATTATTTTGGATTTAATCTATGCCGTGACTAACCACTAATCGCTTCAATATTGTGTTCACTTAACAAACACGTGCAAACAGTGGGTGTGGGGTTTTTTTGTATAACTTTTGATTTGTTTTGTAAGATAACCGATGATGTTATTACTTTATAGAAATTTAACTATATGTTGCTGTTGAGGGCATATAGTTGGTTTTTTTTTTTTGGGGTCTGATATAGCTATATAATATAATGAATTTAACAAGTTTCTGTAGCTTTGGAAAGTGCAACACAAACGATATTTATGCTGAAAATATTTAATTGAAATAAGAATAATAGTTGCATTGTTTCATATGAAAATGCACATATCTCGCCCTATGCCAATAACGTCTCTTCTTAGTATAAATTTTAGGAAGATTATATTCCCGTAAAGACTCCATTGGGCTGGGCGGACAGATTTTGGGCATGGCCCAATATTGGTTTTTTGTCCAAAAAGTCCAAAAGCCCAAAACCATTTCGGGATTCCCGATTTGTCCCGAAATCCCGAAATTATTTCGGGATTCCCGAAAATTGGGATTCCCGAAAATTTGGTTTGGGATCGGTATTGAAATTGGGATTCCCGAAAATTTTGGTTTGGGAATCGGGACAAGGGTTTCGGTATGGGATCCCATACCGAACCACCCCTATGTATTACAACGGTATCATACTCCTTTAAGGTGAATGGGGATCCAGTGGGCTATGTGCATCCGGAACGAGGAATTCGTCAAGGAGACCCACTTTCTCCCTATTTATTTGTTATGTGTGCTGAGGGTCTATCGGCTTTATTACGAAATGTGGAGGCTAACGGGGACTTCCAGGGAGTCAAAGTGTGTTGTGGTGCGCCAAGTATTCACCACTTGTTCTCCCCACCGTTGGATTTAATTTTAATGAAATTGTATGGTTGAGATTGTGTGGCCTGTGTTTTAATCTCAACCACACAATTTCATGAAAGCCAATCTAACGGTGAGGAGCGTATCTCCATTTTTTTTTAAAAATGGGGATCCCTTCCCTTAAAGGCCCTAGTTGGACTTATATCTCTTTTATCATTAAAAACACAAATGTCACTACACTAATAGCTAATTGATACGTTACACAAATGTTCATTTTTTTTTCTTCTGAATAATGATATTCATTCTTAATACACTCTAAATCCATCTAGTTAGTGGAGAATGGAATGCATGGAGGGGGCACGTGCCCCCTCTCAATATTTGTAAGTAATTTATCAAATTACCAACAAAACCTGAACAACATCAACATCTCTTCAATGTAACTCTATCACTCGATTCTCGTCCAAGATCACCAAGACGCAGATATCATAGTTGGTTATGGCAACTCACGGCACTGTTTTTGGAAAAAGTTTAAAATTAATCATTTTCAATTAAAATAATAAAAGGCTCTTTAACTCTTCCTCCTCTCAATCATGTTATAAATTAGAACTCTCAACTCTATACATATTTGACTTATAGACACAAATAAAAGAGCATTAAGGGCGGAGATGTACGCTAAACACACAAAACCTAAATAGTCAACGAAATGCCTCACTAAAAAAAATTGAACGTGCACTATTGTTGGAATGCAACGAGAATAGAGTCGTGCATTTGTTGTGACCCGGTGAACTAACTTTCTAACTTCGCCGCTCCGTTTAATCTACTGGGGCTCCAAAACAATTGGTGGATGTAGTTTTCGTTTTAACTCATTAAATCTAAGGTTCAAGCACTCTCTCTGAATGTAACTTAGAAGGGTAAAAGAATTATAATTAAAAAAAAAATTATTCTTCTAAATTTATTCCCATATTTATTTACATGATCAGTTCACCAATTAGCTTTGTTCACTTTTATCTTCAACAAACTTCGAATATCTAATTTAAGGGATCGAAAATAGTTCTTGTCTAATATTGTTCCTTTTAATATTCTCATTTCTTCTTAGTACTAATTCTCACCACGAGTTGAAAACCCCAATTCTGAATAAGAAGTGATGTTATTTGGATACACAAAACTGACACGTTTTGCTGATAAACTTACTAATACACATGCGTTCCATTATTGTTTATTTGGGGAGTTAAAATCTAATCGAAATTGTCCCCTTGAGTTTGTCCTCAACTGCAAATACTTTAGGTAAAGAACACATAAAATTTAACAACACTTGACTTCTGCATTATTCTAATCAGATGTATTAGTTGAAGACTTGTAGGAAATTCATTTCTTATTTCTTCTCTTTTTCTTAAAAAAAAAATATATAAATTGTTAGCCAAAAAGAAAAATCAACTTCCATTTATGTTTGGACCGCCTCAAGAAATCAGAAATTGACAACAGTGCCGCGTCGTGGCAGTTGAATTTCCAAAACCCAGAAATCCAAACACACATCTTCTTCTCTCAGACTCCGATATACATCAAACCAAACAGCAGAAAGTGACACAAACACGAGATAAAAAAAGAACGCCACGCAAGCCGAAGCGGCAGAAGCAAACGGCGGAACATCGATACCTAACGGTCCTCGCGTTGAACCCAAGCACCGCCTTACGCCAACCCTCTCGTTTTCCTCGCAACTAAACATACAACAATTCCTCACTCATCGATCACGGCGTCGTCGCTATGCACTTCGCTCGATTCGATTCGTTCTGGGCGTTGGAGACGATTTTCGGTGTGATCCGCGGGGCTAGGATTGGTTAATCGCGGGATTGGTTTTGGGTATTCTGGGTTTGGTTGGAAATGAGCACGCAGAGGCAGCAGGTGGCCGTCCGGGACCTCGTTGAGGAAGCCAAGAAACGGATTGTCTTTCTCGCCATTTGCGTCGTTGGCTTGTCGTACCTTATGTCCTGTAAGCTCTTCTTCTTTGGAGTTACTTTTTTCTTTTGTTGGGAATTTTAAAATCTTGGTATTTGGCTTTTGATTTCATTTCATTTCTGATCAAATTTGGATTGATTTGTATTGTTGAATTGCTGTCGGTGTGATGATTACTGTGTGAATGTGCATTGCAAGGAATCTAATTTCTTGCTCCTCCTTTTAATTTTGTGGGAAATGTTTTGGTAAAAAAAAAAAATACTTCAATTCGAATAAGAAAGTGATCGCCTTTTCCTTGTGTATGCCATTTCTTGAGCTAATTAGTTAATTCTATTCATCTCTCAGTATTACCCATTTAATGATTTATCCAGTTTTTTCGGTTGGAGGTCACATTATCGGTACCGGAAATCTTGGGTTCTGGTTCATTATAGTTGTAGATTGGATGCTTCAGCTTCATATTGTCTGACTGTTTAAGGGCATGCTTTGAAATTTTAATCACTTGTGTTTGAAGCCAGCATTTTGATTACTCGAGTTGTGGCTTATTGTTATTTTAATTCCAGTGACGAGCTCCTCTGTCTGGGTGAACTTGCCTGCTGCTGCCTCGTTGATTGTCATCGTTCGTTACTTGTCACTAGATTATGACATGCGAAGAAAAGCTGCAGCATACAACAGCAAGCCTCCCTCGGCAAATACTACTTCTCAAAACAAACCTATTCAGTGGCCTAAAACTAGTCAAAAGTCTGAGTGGAGAAGGAAAGTTAATTCTCCTGTTGTCGAAGAAGCTATTGATCACTTCACCCGGCATCTAGTTTCTGAGTTTGTGACCGATCTCTGGTATTCTCGTCTAACACCGGATAGACAAGGTCCAGAAGAACTGGCGTGCATTGTGAATGGTGTTCTTGGGGAAATTTCAGCACGCATGAGGAATATAAATCTAATTGATCTTCTCACAAGGTTCTTTTTATTAACCATTTACAACAGGGTGCTATATATGACTAACTAAATGGTTACTGAAGATCTAATGTTTATATGATGGTGCAGGGATCTTATTAATCTCATATGCTCTCACTTGGAGCTTTTCCGCGTAGCTCAAGCAAAGGTTCAAAAGCAACATTCGGGATTCCTTACAGTTGAAGAACGAGATATGGAAATAAGACTCATCTTGGCTACTGAAAACAAATTGCACCCTGCTTTATTTTCTGCAGAAGCTGAGCACAAGGTTTTTTTTTTTTTTTTTTTTTTTTTTCTCTCTTTCTCTCTGATACTTTGCTTTGTCAATCTGTAAATTTGACCTGAAGGACTGAGGTATGGTCATGTATAATCTGCTTTCTCAATTGTGATGACCATGTTTTCTTTACTATTCATCTGCAGGTTTTGCAGCATCTGATGGATGGCCTTATCTCTTTCTCGTTCAGGCCTGAAGATCTGCAGTGCGCTCTATTCCGTTATATTGTCAGAGAACTACTTGCTTGTGCAGTAATGCGACCTGTCCTAAACTTGGCTAGTCCCAGGTATTCATTGGTTTCGTTTGAGTTTTTTTTTTTTTTTTTTACAAACTGCTGTTGTTAACTCTTCAACTTTTTGGTGACAGGTTTATTAATGAAAGAATTGAATTGTTGGTCATTAAAATGACCGAGGCTAAAGGTGTTACTGAGGAACAAGAGGCATCTCGATCCAAACAAGAGTGGCCCTCAAAAATATCATCTGATCACTTTTCTAAGTTCTTAGATCCTTCTGTTACTGGTGTTGAACTTGTGCAACTCAAAAATGGCCAGTCCAGAACTGCTGTGGAGACACCTGCAACAGCAAATGTAAATGGATCAAAAGATCCATTGCTCTCGGTTGATACTCAATCTTCCCGTTCGTGGAGCACATTGCGAATGAACTCCCTCACTAGCAATGAAAGAGTTATAGAACATAACCAATCGGGAGGAGAATGGGGAAATATGTTAGATCTGATGTCTCGCAGAAAGACTGAAGCCCTAGCTCCTGAAAATTTTGAAAACATGTGGGCAAAAGGGAGAAATTTCAGAAAGAAGGAAGGTGAAATAATTGAGCATTCTTCTGGCGGGAAGTCAGTTACAGTAGATCATTTTATGGAAAAATCTAGGCCCAAAGATAAGGAAAATGTTTCGAAGTTCAATCTTTCCGACAGAGGCACTTGTCAAAACAATTTCCGCCCTGGAGATCAAAACATACTGAATCGCTATCGAGGTTCTTCATATCAGGATGATGATGAAGACGACCACATGCGGTTGGACGAGTTTGATACAGGAAGCAGTACTTCTTATACTTCTGAAGGTGAAGAAACAGACAGTGTTACAGGTCTTGATTCTCCTGGAACTAAAGTTTGGGATGGTAGAAGTAATAGAAATATGACAATGTCTCACATTCATCACCCACTTGAAAATTCTGGACGCCATATCAGGAAACGGACTGTTAAAGGGAATCTTCACCTTAACAGATTGTCCAAAACCCAGTCTTTCCACAAAAGATCTAGACCAAGCAACAAGAAAATGCCGGTTTGGCAAGAGGTAGAGAGAACAAGCTTCTTGTCTGGAGATGGACAGGACATACTTAATTCTCCAAATCGAGATGCAAATATTGACTCTAGCGATGATTCTGACATTGAAAGTTTGGGTAGAATTAACAGTGGGGCAGCCACTTCTTCATCTGCAACTTTACCTTTCACGGATAGTCATAGCCTGAATTTTAATTCCCTGAAAAATTCCACAGTAGTGGATTCTTTTTTCAAGTTGAACTGTGAGGTACTTACTTAAATCTTAATACTTTGGTTTCGGTCTGCTGGCTGAATGTTGTTCTGATATGTTGATAGATAAAAAAAAAATACAAAATTTAACTCGTTTTTGGTTGCAGGTATTGGGTGCAAATATTGTGAAGAGTGACTCAAAAACATTTGCCGTTTACTCCATAGCTGTTACGGATGTAAATAATAATAGTTGGTCAATCAAAAGAAGGTGCTAAGATTTTTCTCTAATTTTTTTTCTTTCATCCTTCAATTCTAAATGTAGTTTTTATAATGTTAGAAGAAGATGATGTATACTTCTCCCTTGTACCTTTGCTTTAGTAACTCATCATTATTGTGTTTCTCCCTACAGGTTTCGTCATTTTGAGGAGCTACATCGGCGTCTAAAAGAGTTTCCCGAGTACAACCTACACTTGCCACCAAAGCATTTTCTGTCCACTGGTTTGGATTTAGCTGTCATTCAAGAACGATGTAAATCACTTGACCAGTATGTAAAGGTTAACAACTCAATCCCACTCTTCTTTCTCATTATTGCTTTTCATAAATTATTTGAATGTAAATTAAAATTTGGATATCCAACCCAACTCTAATTAAGATTCTCTCCTGGCCCCTCTTTATTCCTATTTTGTTGTCAATGTTCTTTTGGTGCTTACTTCTAGGTCACCTTTGGCTGATTAAAACTCATTCAGCTGTACGTTGAGTGGATTGAGAACATGCACATATATGTGAGTATTTAGTGATTGGAACATTAATTTGGGTTCCGGATGGTTGGATCAACATAGAAGCTTTTGGGGAAAATATAATTCCCATAAGTTTTGGAATTTCAAAAGACATTTAAATTCCAATTTCAAAGTTAACATTCCATTTCCAGAATTTTGGAAAATTCTTTAGGATCGTGATATATATATATATATTCTTCTGGGAGTGTTGGAATGTATGAAAACTCTATGGAAAATTCGTGGAATTGTTATAAGTTGAAACCACTTTGACAAAGACATTAAACAATTCTCAACAGTACTAAAACAAAATTATTACAAAATGGAAAAAACCAACTCAATTATAACAAAAAATACAACTCATATTTGTAGAATAGAGAAAGTGACATAATTCACGCAAAATAGTGAGAGAAAGGACTGGTAATGTAGCCAAAACATAAATTCATCGTAATTACTGAAAAAAAAAAAAAAAACCCATTAGAAAAATAGAAACTCAAACACAGGCAGGCACAAAGTTGAGAATTGGACGAGATAGAAAGAGTCCCTGCACTTCTCAGTAATTAAAATCAGGGATGATTGGGTGTATAAAAGTTGTTAAAACATGCACATGAAATTAGGACATATAGAGTAAACATGTTACACATGAAGAATGTTTTGAAGTACTCAGATTGAGGGTGTTTGGAATTTCAGATTTTGAGTTTCATTTTGTGATGGTAAATTGGTATTTTAAGACTGATTGCAGATGGAATCAAAATGTTCAACCGGCTTGGAGCTTTAAACATGACCGTTAAATATGAGAGTTTAAGGCAACTAAATTATGTGGAATAATTCCACTCTATTTAACAATTTTGCTCTGGATAAAACTATTCATGCCTTAAGCCTTTAATTGCTCATAAACTCTCATCTGTTGTTTTCAGAAACTTATGCAGCTTCCAAGAGTTTCAGGATCCATTGAAGTTTGGGACTTTCTAAGTGTTGACTCCCAGGTTCAGTAATCTCTTACTGATTTTGATAACAGGGGAGGCAGTTGATCTTCGAAAATTTATGAGAAAAGCTTACCCTGTTTTATCTTTCAAATGCAGACTTATCTATTTACAAATTCCTTTTCTATAATCGAAACACTGTCAGGTAAATCAGTTATATGCATAATTTTGAATTCATTAGTCTTGTTTCCTTATTCTTTCTCACTCTGATATTCCTTATTCATTTGGGAATTTTCTAGTTGACATAGATGATAAGCCATCTGGAAAAGGCAAAAAGGTTTCAAATTTTGGTGGGCCGGTGACTGATCTGTATTCCTTGAAGAGGGAACAGGGTACTGGAGTTAAGGGTTCTGCTTTACAACTGAAGAACAACACTGTGGCAGATGGGTTAAGAGTGAACACAAAAGTTTCTGATTCTCAGGTAAAAAGTCCTGGTAAAGAATTTGGAAAGTCACTCATTAATTCTGGCACTGATTCAGATGCTAGAGCAAAAAAAGATTTATCTTCTGTCACAAACTTGGGTAAGACCATAAAAGCAAGAGAGGAACAAGAATCTGAATTGTTTCTTGATGCTGATAGAGACCCTACACTTCCTACAGAGGTAAAACTTTAAGTGCTATTTGTTTTATTATGTTTACCTTTGCTATATATTGTGAAACCCATTTGTAGCTGTACTTTTAGAATAATTCTACTGAATCATGATAAGATGTGTCTTTTTGGATGTAGTGGGTACCTCCAAATTTAAGTGCTCCCATATTAGATTTGGTAGATGTCATTTTTCAGCTCCAAGATGGTGGATGGATCAGGTATTTTGTGTATATGGTTTCAGAATCATGCCCTCGTCTTATCATGGTATTAATTGGACAAGTTGAAGTGGTAATATCATTTCTATCTTATGAAATGATAGGCGGAAAGCTTTTTGGGTGGCCAAACAAATACTACAGCTAGGGATGGGTGATGCCTTTGATGACTGGTTAATAGAGAAAATACAGCTTCTGCGCAAGGGATTGGTGGTTGCTTCTGGGATCAAGCGTGTTGAGCAGGTACTTTTTGACGTCATTCGCTTCCTAGGTGTCCAATGACTATCGAAAGCTCACATCAGAGTTCTATTAAATTCACTCTAATTTCTTCATCGTGTATGTTTAATGGATTGAGTCTTTGAAATTTGGTGCTTTGGAAGGTTTACAATATTTTTGCATATTATGACTTTATTCAGTTTGCAGTTATTGTCATGGTGGCCGTTTAAAAAAAAATTCTTAGGACCTACATAGTTCAAATGCAAAGCAATTGGTGACAGCATTTGTTGCATGGCCAACATGGCATAATTTGTCACTTGCTTTAGGAGTGAGATAAGATTTGCTGAATATACGATGCTAACTGATTATGTAGGCTCACATGAAATCTCGAGGGTTCAATCAATAACATTCTTGCTTTTTATATTCAGTTAAAGAAAGAGAGGGGAAAGATATTGAAGAATGGACAAATAAAGAGGAGAGGAGAGGTGAGGTGAGATGAATAAGAAAACAAGCATAGTACATAAAACTAAAAGTGGAAAATTATTTAAAACTATTTTGAGTTTTATTTTACAAACCACACTGTATATGTATTTACACCTTTCTTCCTCACTCACTTCGTCTTTGTTTTTCCTTTTTCTTCTATGTTTTTTTTTTTTAATTTAAAAGTGTTACTAAAAGGACCTGTAACAAGCTGATTTTTAATTATTTATGATTCAATAAGAGCCCATATGATAACTTTGTGTTTTCAGTTTTTAGTTATTTTTAAGTTAAAGAGATAGGGGGCAAAATATATGGGACAAAAGAGGGAGGTGAGGTATGAGAGTTCTGAAGAAGAAATGAGGGAAAATACATGAAACTAAAGCCCAATACGTCAAACGGTTTTTGCTTATGATTTTGTAGAATGATCCATATCCATTTTTCCTAATCCCTTCCCCACATTATCATCTTTTTTTATTATTATTATTATTCTTGATTTTTCTTTCTCTCTAATCGAAAATAAAATCCCAAATCAGAATATTACCATGTGCGATATTTCTTCATGCATCTTCAGGATTTGGGTTGATGTACTTTAGTGTTCCCTTCTCTATAGGTTAAAGGCTAATGCATCTTTATTGCGTTCTCTTTAAGGCTTATTACTAGTGGTAATCTAAATTGTCCCTACTATCAAGAGTAGCAAGGGAAAATATGAAACAACCTAACTGATGCGGGAGCCAAGTCCAAAGAATATAAGTAACCCCATCCAGGTATCAAGCACCACATGATTGAGTCTCTATAGTTTTCGTGTAGTTAATGCAATTTTTGTTTGGTGAATGGAAACTATAGTAATGCAATTTAACCTTGTATTTTACGTCTAGGAGCCTTATGCTCATTGTCTTTGGATCTTTTTCTGTCACCTGTTCTACGTCAAGTTTTTGCTTTTAGAATCTTTCAACTGTTAGTTTGTGTCTTTCGATGTTGCATATATGTATGAGCCCTATAAAAAGGGTACCTTGTGCACTTTATAGTAGTGAACAGTAGAAGACATTAAAAGTTCTTGCGAGTCCAAGACACCTTTGGTGCAAGGCTGTAGTTTCTCTATCTTCTGTCCTGGACTGGTTCCAAGAAACCATGGTGCAATGTCTGACATCGCAGCAAGTCAGATCTCTTCTTCTTTTCTTCTATTGCTTACTCTTTGCCCTGAGTTTTTGAAAATGCTTGCAGCTTCAGTTAGTTGTTTTGACGATAATTTTTAATATGGAGGACTTCGATGCTGGTGTTAATTCACTGTTAACTTGATTTTAACAGATACTTTGGCCTGATGGAATATTTATAACCAAGCATCCAAAGCGAAAACCTCCACCACCTACCAACTTATTGCAAAATTCACCTCAGGGTCAGAAGCCTTCTGCAATTTCATCACCTAGACTTGATGAGCGGCAGCAACAGGAGGCAGATCGACGCGCAAAGTTTGTATATGAACTAATGATTGGTATTGTTTTGTTCTGAAAACCCCCTAATTATTTTCTGCACTTGCCCTCAGTATATTACATCTCGCGTCTCATAAAGGAAATGTGGGTGGCGACTATAATTTTCTGGTTATAAATGTAGATCATGCACCTGCCGCTATTGTCGGTCTTGTTGGTAGTAAGGAATATGACAAATGTGCCAAGGATCTCTATTACTTTCTCCAGGTAATTATTGTTTTAAACAAAGCTAACAACGCTGGCATGTTCTTTCCAACCGTTCTGTCATGTTTGGATTCTTTTAGACATTTTTAACACTTGTTTTTCCTTGCATAGTCTTCCGTTTGTTTGAAGCAACTGGGTTTTGACCTTCTGGAGCTGCTGCTTCTGTCGACATTTCCGGAGATGGATTATGTTTTTAAGCAGTTGCATGAAGAAAAACATCGATTTGGCGAGTTTAGGGCACAATAGGCGGTCCTAATATTAGAAGGTAAATTTTCTGAGGATGATACACAGGAACATGATTGTGTTGCCTGCTTTGGCTTTTTTGTAACCGATATTCATTTGCATTGGCGTCAAGGGTATCAATTCATTCTTTACCTGAATTTTGTAAAGTAGCCTTTTAGTTAGAAACTTGAGGAAACTCAATGTAAAGCTTGAGATCAGTGCATATATATAACACACCTTATTCAGAGAAACTACTCATTTGCTCTATTCATGTCCCTCAACTTTAACTCAATTGAAGTAATGATTCATCACCTAAAAATTTGTGACCCTTGGTTCCTTAACTCATCAAAAAGGGTAGTTATGGTCATTTTCGTTTTTTTATTTGTTAAAATTTTCGTCAAAATGAGTCACGGCAACACACATGAGGCTAAAATATGGAAAACGTAATGAGAAATGTGGTAATGGTCACTCAACTTTAACCAAATTAAAAAAATAATATCTCAACTTTAATCCAATTGGAGCAATCATCCCTCAATTTTAACACCATTGTAGTAATGATTTTTTTAACATGACCCATTCTAACTGAATTCTAATGAAGTTAACAAAATGGCCATAACTACACATTTTGATGAGTTAAGAGGCCAATGATCATAGATTTTAGTTGAGAAATTATTACTCTAATGAAATTTATTTACGATTAAATCGACGATTAACCACTAACATGGGCGAAGCACCACTTCGGTTCTTATATTTTGCAATTTTAACGAGACGGTTTACTTGATGTTGCAATATACAAACAATGTACTAATTTTTCAAAATTCGAATAATGAGTTAATTTGTCAATTTTCAACGAACATATAAAATTGGTAAAAAGATGCTTAATCATTTCCACAGGCCCAAAGGTGGCAATTAAGATACTTAATCATTTATATGTTGGAGAAAATGTGGTTTACCAATGGTCAGACTAATACTTGTCAGAACAATTTGTTTTCTCAGATTTTACAAAAACAAACTAAGAGCTCGTTTAAATGTGCTTTTAAAATGACTGATAAAGCTTTCGTTAAAATTGTTTTTAAAACCAATCTTTAATAAAAATGCAAGTAAATCTTAAAAAAACACTTAACGTGCTTCTTGAAAGAAGTACATAACTGGTGCTTCTTGCAAAAAGCCCTTTAAGTGCTTTTGGAACCTAAAAACATTTTCTCTAAAAATGCTTTCAAATATTTTAAAAACACATTCAAACAAGCCCTAGAATATCGAAAAAACTCAAAAGCACTTAACGAATTCTCATACAACTTGAAAGACCAATCACACTAGAGTCCCCAAACAACCTATTGGTTTAGGATGTTGATCTTCCTAGCAAATGCAAGGATATGCATATTAACCATGAGCATCCGCATCCTGAAAGCAGATAAGAATAATGGAGAGAGGGGGAAGGGGGGAAAGGGGGTGGGGGTGTGCGTGTGTGTGTTTACAGTTCAAGACGCCGGTTGAGACTAAACTAAAACCCTTCGATGGAATTCTAATAGAAACACTAGATAAACTACATATGGAAAAGATGGGCGCAAAACCTACATGACACTCCATCTGAATCATATTCAATTCCTATCGACTATTAAATCAGACTATTATCCTGTCAACACTATTTCCCAAACTCAATAGCATTTCAGGCTCACTAGAGGACTGGAAACAAATGACCAGCATTCAGACACCCAACTGAATTACTCATACGCTCAGACACAGCCAAACCAAACATTAAACATGCAGTTAGATTATACAATCATACAAAACTGTTCTCAGCTCCTAACTCTCAGCGCAATATCACTCAAAAAGCACCAAAACGCCACAAACAAAAAGACATCACACATCGTCAAAACATTAGACAATTATGAAAGGTAAGTGACATTAGTCTCATCCATTCTTGTCCAACGCGGAAAGAAAGATCAAAATTGAAGCAATAAAAGTTATAAGATCCATCAAAAACAATAACAGCATTCATATAGAACTTGTCCAGAGTCATAATCGCTTTCTAAAGCTATAGTTGAGTACCCCAAATCGCAATCAAAATGAGCACCGGGAAGGCTTAAGCAGTTGTGGCTGCTCCCTTCTTCCTTGGTGCAGCTTCGGTACCTGTTCAAAACAAAATATCCAATACAAAATCGATATAAGCACAAAACTCAAACCAAGGAACCAAATAAAGAACAAAAAAAAGCAACATCCTAAAAATCCCACAAAATGATCTGATTAATACCTTCTCTGAAGCCGCTCTTGAATCTGCGAGGCACATTGCGAAGATACCTCATCCTTCCAGTTCCAGTGGTCTTCCTTCGGATCGCCTTTTCACTCCAGTTGTCTATTTTAAAACATACAAAAACCACAACAATTAAACCCTAAAACAAATAATCCTAAACAAACACCTGTCTACTGAACTGACCATCAAAATCAATAATTCATTTTCTGGGTAATCATATATCTTAGCGAAAATGCAAACTATAACTTCAAATCATCGACCCAGATTCATAGGAAGACCAACAGAGATCCATACATACATACATACATACATACATACATATATATATATAAATGTATACGTATAGAGAGAGTGGTGAGAATACATACACTTCCTCTTGCGGGCAGCAGGAAAGGCACAAGCAGAGCACCTACTCTTCTGAAGATGGAAGCTGCGACGGCCACACCTGACGCAGAGGGTGTGGGTCTTGTTCCTCCTCTTACCGAAACTCCCTGTGCCCTTCCCCTGTTTTCGAATTACGCACACAGATAAACAAACGCAATCAGTTCACTACGAGATCTGCGATAACGGAGTAAATTGGAATACACGGAGACAATGAGAGAGAGAGAGAGAGAGAGAGAGAGAGAGAGAGAGAGAGAGAGAGAGAGGTACCATGGCTGTGCGCAGAGAGAGAAACCCTAGGTGGTGAGATGGAGGTCTTCAAGCTAAAAAAGTGAGCGGCGGAATGAGGAAGCTTTATATGCGGTGTGAAAGATGACGAGGGTTTTGGGGTAGCCGATGGCGTGCTCAGCCTGGGCCGCTGTGTGCCTCTAGCCCGAGGCCCGTTTGTTTGGTTTCGGATTTTTTGGGCTTTGCCTTCCATTGTACACTCAAAATTAGAGGTAGGCGCTTGAAAATAAAAACTGAAATCGAAAGTTGGATCAAATCGGATCGCATTGAATGGTTTGGTTTTCATGATTTTGAAATATTTTTGGTTTCAAAACTAAACTGCAGTCTAAAAAAAAAAACAATTTGGTTTTGGTTTTCAACATTTAAAACCGAATCAGAATCGAAGCGCACCGCAAAAATTAACAAAAAATAACAAGTAATCATGTTATTTCATAGTGTCCAATCTCTTCTGGGGTAAATTTGCAACAGTTAGATGTAAATGTATGGTCTGTACGGTTAAATATTAGTTTCCAGATTAATTGAATTGTGTATTTTAAGTAACACCATTTTGATGCATTAATAGTAACATATAGTTGTTGCCTTCCCAGGTCCTTATCATATAGAGTTGTGTTTAGGTTCTGGAATTCTAGCAAGCACATATAAATAATCATATATAGAAGTTGATATATTCCTTTCAGTAGGGTAATGAATTTTATTTTCAATTGGGCTTGTATTATGGGAAAGCTCCGGTACTGTTCACTTTAACGAAAAACCACATTTTTACACTAAAAAGTCAATACTGGTACTATTCATTTTACCCTTTATTTTGTCCTTATTATTAAAACACAAAGTTTTCAAACCCTTTTCATTAGTTTTCCTTTGTATTAATGGCATAGAGCATTTAGTTAGTTTGCAAATGGTTTGAAACCGAAATCAAAACCGTTCTAATGACCTAATTTGGTTGTCATAGAAGTCAAAACCGTAAGATTACTCAAATGGCACCGATATATCTAATGATCTAGTTTCTGTGACAATCTTTCTCCCACCAAGGATCTAAAATATGGCACTAAACATATTTGATAAAATAAATTATAGCTGTTTGTTAAGAGCATTTTTATTCTTGTTCCCAAATCCTAAGGTCGATACTCTCCTAATGCAGTTTGGTTTAATTCAGGTTCGGACCAAAAATATAACCAAACAAATTAGCATTCAACGGTTTGGTTTGGCTTCGACCAATGTTACCATTGAAACCAAACCAAACCAAACCATAGTTAATCGGTTTGGTTTGGTCTGTTTAACCCTATTCCCCACACATCAATATATAAGTGTCCAATATTTCAAGAGTTGAATTTTATAAACCTCTATAAATCCCACACATTCCAATTCGATTAAAATATTAAGTTTTCGGAACATAAAATGTTATTTTGTGAACTAGGACTAAATTTCAATTAAAATAAATCTCATGTTAGCAAATTTTATTATTACAATCTCACATAAGCCTAAAATACAAAACAAATCTCCTAATTGTTAATAGTCATTACAACTTATAATATGTTTACACTTCTAATATGTGTATGGTTAGACATCCAAATAGCCTATAATATGTTGACATGTGTAAAATAATTAAAATTAAAAATAGTTGATTGGCTTAGCTTAATCGGTTTTAAAAGAATCAAAACCGAACCAAACCAACATAAAATTGATTCGGTTCGTTTTTTAAGTACTTTAACTTTTTTCTTAGTCAAAATCTAACCAAACCAACCAAAACGGTTTGAATTGACCGGTTTGGACAGTTCAGTCGGTTTGATGCACATCCCTACTAAACATATACAAAACATATACAATCGCATGCTTTTGGGATCTCACAGCCAGGGAGATGGGCGCAATAATTAGGGGACCTAACTTGTCATTCCAAAGTCACAATCTTGTGCGTTTAGCTTCTAAAGAAGATCACGCCATTTATCATTTCCTCTGCAAACTGCAACAGATTTTGAAGTGTGGAGGTGGGAAGGTTTTGGTTTTAAAGCATTGCAACCGTGAGAAAATGACCTGACACATAATTCCAAATGCCATCTTATCTTCATATCACCACCTCATGATACCAACTTGCAAAGGGGACCATGCACCACCTCATGCTTATATAATTGGAACAAGGTTTACCCCAAATTGTGGTGCTAATTGGTTTTTAAGGGGCACCTAATCCCGGATTAATTTGCTAATCAGAACTAATTGATTCTTGATCTAAGAGAAATGTTAGGATCAGTTGCGCATGAGTTGATCTTAATCTTTCGTACTTGTGTACCACGAAATAGGAATGGCCATGAGTTGCATGTGTAGCACTCCTCTATATAGAAAAACTCTTGGATAAAAATATAAATCAAAGCATTTTAGTGAATAAACGGGTGAATCTGAACCACTTAAAATTGCAAATTAGCAATCAAATGTAAAAGTGTATTGGCATCAATGCTAAAATGTTATGAGAGTGGGACAGACCTCTGCGGTGATGAACAAGGACCACATAGGTAAAAAAGAAATCTCCTAAATTTGTGTAACAAACTAAGAACAATTAAATAACAGTTAAACTTTAGGTTTTAGGCTTTAGCTTTGCATCTTAATCAATGCCACTGCACTTTATACAACAAGGAGTCAAAACCAACAAAAATCAAGACCTCCATTCCGGTAAATCCCACTTTTTGTTATCTTTTGAATAGCCTATTTTTCCATCTCCAAATAAAATGCCAAACTTGAATTTTTCATTCTCTAAGAAAGCAAGACCTTCTCATCTCTCATCTTATATCTTCAGTTACTCAATAGTTTTAGTCTTTTAGAGAGAGAGAGAGAGAGAGAGAGAGATACATGAGGGCAAACGAGATTAGAGTTTTGTCGTTCTTTGTAGACTCGAGGGAGTGAGGCAAAAGAGAGGAACAAGCATTTCTGTACCTCAGTAGAGCCAGAAATGGTGCTAGAGAAAACTGTTGACAGAAGCCAAAAATTCTTTCGAAAAACTCTCGGAAACCTCAAGTCCTTCTTCTTTGGAGGGTACAAGAAACTGCCCAAAACCATTTCCTTCAATCCCTTCTACTGTGGAAGAGACCTCAAATATCAGCAAACAGATCACTTCTACCCCGGTTTTTATGAGGAGTGGGAGTCCACTCTAGATAAGGCGACGAAGATAGATAGCGTGGCGAAAGAACCAACAAAGAAAGAAGATCAATGTAGTCCTAAGAAGATCAAACAAGAAGGGGGGTTAAAGCAGAAGAAGCAGACTGGGAGTTCTCATCTACGAAAAGGAGACGCTAGGGCATCTTCGCAGAACGCAAATGCAGAAAGCTATACATTAGCAAGGAGGATGAAGGAATTTGAAATGGTGGATTCAGGTGATGTGGAACAAGTGCTGGATGTAGAAGAGGCGCTTCACTACTACTCCCGCCTCAAAAGTCCGGCCTACCTTGATATCGTGGACAAGTTCTTCTTGGATATGTACGCAGACTTCTCCATTCCACCGGCGTCTATCAGCGTGAACAATTCAAAGCGGAGACTTGGATCAAAGAGACTTGGCTCGATTAGGTTGTAGACAAATATGTTGTGAGTTTTTCCGTTGCGCAGATAGATATGTTGTGAGTTTTTCCGTTGTGCAGATAGATATGTTGTTCTTTCCCACATTATGTTTCCATTTCCGCTTTGTGTGCGATTACTGTGTGTATTCGGCTTTGGCTTTCACTGTTTAAGCCTTCCAACACTTTTCTGAATCCAATACTGTTTGTTTGATGAATTCTTATCAATGAAAACCTGCATTAATATGATTTACTGCAGAACAATATGAATGCAACTTAGTTAATCGGATTCGGGAATTAAAAAACTTTTTACATAATTCAGAACAATTTCTAGAGCCTTTAGAATACTTCTACACTTAAAAAAGATAAGAAGATGAGAAAATTAATAGGAGACATGTTGATGAATACAGAGAGCTTCCTTTTAATTAAAACTGTGAATACGATTCTCACACTTCTACTGTATATAAGCAAGATTAGATTTCCAACTTTTCTTCACCAACAACTCAAACGTATCCATGCTTCGTAACTCCTATCATACCGCTTTTGAACAATTGAGCCGGATCTGACCCATTGGTGTTATCAACACTTGGAGGTCTAAGAGCTATATCGTTGTCATGGCAAAGTCACAACGGAACAAGTAGGCATCAAAAGCATATATGCTCTGACCCCATTCCAAGTTTCTTCCCTGACCGTCAGCTGCTGATCAGCATAGAGGATTCATTTGCCTTCCATAAGATTCCGGTATTACAGGGTGCCAAAAGCCAATCCTGCCTCCTCGAATGAGGACTGCCGCGGGTCTTCGTGGAATCGAAATGGTGCTCTTCGTGATGACACAAAGCCATAAGAAGGAGGTTTTTATGCTGAAGCAGGTGTTGAGTGACTGTTGTTGCATCTTGATCTCATGAGATGAAGGAATTCAACATCCAAAGATGGGTCAGGCTTACGAGTACCACTGAAGTTGTAGAGACGGTTTTCGAAGAATTTGCAGTGGATCACTCCAGTGCTGTGAGCACCTGAAAACAAAGAGATGAAACAGAGACTTGACATCTCTTACTTAGAGATGCAGCTATTGCTCAGGTTGAAAGTAGAAGTGGGAGTCTTCTACTTTCAGTAAGCACAAGTGTTCCAGCAATAATAGGGGTTACTCGGAATGAAACGTATAGTCTATAAAAGTAGGGGCTGCTGATTAGTAGACACCAATTAACTCATTGACCAAGTTAATTAATTGACAAGAAATCAATAAATCATATTCATTGGCACTCACATGCTTACATTCTCCCACCTGAGTATCAAAGAGCATAGTACTCATTTAGTTAGGAAATGTGATCACAAAGTCCTATAAGATTTGCAACTATACCATTAAACAACTTGTCACTGTTAAGATAAATGTTGAACTATATAAAATGAAGATTCAATTCTTTCATCTTATGCACTTTATAGTCACAAATACTTTATTTGCAAGCACCATGTTGTAGACAATATTTCAATGTATTTCAAGTTGATGAAACCAACCGTCAACTCATTTCAGGAAATTGATCCTCATGAAAATTCATGGCTCATAGATTTTTGTCAATTAAAAAACTGATACAAATTTTGTTTCTTATCAAAACTTATGAACAAAAGGTTACTTTCAATTATTTTCCACTAACACTTCAATTTAATAATACAAAAGTAATTTCAAACTCTCACTGATTAAAAGTGATAAAACTACATAGACAGACTATTACTCTCACCGATTAAAAAGAATAAAAATCTCATAAACACACATGCCTCTTAAACACTCCCACTGGTCAAGCATTAGTAAAAGAATTTATAATTACGAAACTTGAGGTTTCAACATCAACTATTAATTATTCTGACTTCATCTCTATGCCAAATATTACAAAGAAATGAGTGACTGAAAAGCTAAACAAAAAAATCATATGGTCAATTTTATTCTTCTAAAATTTTACAAAAGCAGATAACTTTAACTAGATGTTTTCTGATTGCAACAAAAGCATATAATTTCATAATCATCTTTGGACATAATCTGATTATATTAGTTTTTCACAGTTAAAACATAAAATACAAGCTCAAAGTATATAGCTCAACTTCAACACTTTTGAGCATATGAAGTATATAAAATCTTGTCAATTTCATGTTTAACCGTACTTTGATTTATAGTTAAACTAATTAAGAAAACACTTTTGAACAGCTTAATTATCTATCAATAACATATAAATCACAAATTCAGTTTCTTGAACAATAAAAAAAATTAATAAACAAACACTTTTGAGCAGAAAATACTTAGAAAATCCATATGAAAGAGTTTCAAAATTGTTAATAGGGGGTTGTCAGTAAATCCATATGACCGAGTTGCAAAATTGTTAATACAAAATAAAGTGGCGGGTAAAAAGAAGGCGAAATGACAAGAATGCCCTCATGACTTCAAAGTTTGTTAAATTTTAGTTAAAAAAATGGCATAACACCTTCTATCCATAGGAAGTTAAACAATAAATCAAAGCGCCATGAGTATTTTCCCTTACACGTAAGATCTCAAGTTCGAATTTCTCTCACCCCCAATATCGCTTTTTATGGAAAATGCAAAGCCTCATGAGCTCATTAGAATCAAAGTCGGATTTCCTCTTCCTATCAACAAGAACAATAACAACAACAAGCCTTATCCCACTAAGTAGGGTCAGCTATATGAATCCTAAAATGTCACTACGTTCGGTTTTGCTTCAAGTCTTCCGTTAGCTCCAAGTACTCCATGTCTTTCTTAAAGTCTCTTTTCAAATCTTCCTAGGTCTTCCTCTACCTCTTTTACTCTAAGCCTCTGTCTCATAATCACACTTTCCAACCGGAGTATCTGTAGGTCTTCGTTTCACATATCCAAACATTTTCTCTTATATTATCGTTAATTGCAGCCACTCCTACTTTACGTAGATATCCCGTTCTTAATCATGTCCCTTCTCATGTGCCCACACATCTAACGAAGCATTCACATCTCCGCTATATACATTTTTGCACGCGTTGTTGCTTGACCGGCCAACATTCCGTAGCATACAGCATTGCTAGCCTTATTGTGGTCCTAAAAAAAATTCCCTTAGCTTCAGTGGCATTTGTCGATCGCATAACACTCACAATGCACTCTTTCACTATCTATCCAGCTTGTATTCTATGAGTGAGATCTCCCTACAATTCTCCCTTCTATTGCAAGAAAGATCTAATATAACAAAAGCGTTCACTCTTTGAGGTTTTGGTTTTAAAGCATTGCAACTGTGAGAAAGTGACTTGAGTCTACATATTTCCAAATGCCATCTTATCTTCATATCACCACATGATACCAACTTGCAAAGGGGACCATGCACCACCTCATTTGAATTCATAAGGGGCACCTACTCCCATATTAATTTGCTAAAATGTTAGGATAGTTGAGCATGAGTTAACCTTATCATTGATACTTGCAATCCAAATTGTGATACTTCCTATTCATCAATCTTCAACCTATCTCATTGGACTCCTATTCTCACTAAACTTGCATTTCGTAGACACTGTCTTTGACGAACCTAAGCAAAGACATTTAGAGTCCAACACTTCCGACCAAAGATTATACTTCACATTTACTCCTTCATGCATTTCATCTATCAGGACTACATAATTTGCGAAAAAAACATACACCTAAGGATATCAATCATATCATCTTAAATATGTCCTGTTAACTCATCAGTTACCAACGCATCATGAATGTGATCTTGTATGCATCGTGCACCAATGCATTCCCTCTTTAATTGATATCCATCTTCCTATGAATTACATAAAAACAAAAAATATGCAGAAATCTTTTATGCATAAAAATCTGCTGAAGAAGACAGGTACAACGACTTAACAGTCTCCAACAACTAAAAAATGTAATGAAATTACAGCACAATCCAGAACTTTACAGAAGCATGCCCATGTGGCATGTAAATGGGAATCCATGAAATGGCTGGTAAATAAAAAGATATCGAATTGCCGTAAAAATGCTATTATATTTAAAAGAAAATTGGACAGTAAATCCAAGGAAAACTCCAAGTCCACTGAGGGCTGGTAGAGTTTATCAAAGAATACATGAAGAATTAACCAATCCATAATGCTATTTCGAACACCATTTTACAATCATACTTTGTTGAGCAGCAGAATGTGTTCTAACTATAGTCTGCAGTTCCGCACGAAATCAGTAACCTGATGAGGATACTAAGACATTGTGTTCCTTTAAACGCTTCTGGAAATGAGCTAAACGATTTTGTAATTGCAGGATGCCTGCAGCCTTCTGAGATAGAATGGCATTCAGTCTAGAAACGTAATCGTCCAGCTGATTCCCGGGTTGATCTGCTTCTACCAAGAGATTCATCTCCTGCAAACGCATTGCACAAGTCAAAACATCATACGTGCATATAAGTTAAGGTCTTCCAAAACGTATCCACATGTTTGGAAAAACTAAGATAAAGTTGTGCATCAGGTTCTCTGGAAGTGTAAACACATAAACACGACATATGATGGCATTTAGTAACTCTAGAAACCTCATCCAGTTGCAGGCTCTTGCATGCTAAAATATGAACCATGAATTTTATACAATTGCAACCTCATACCTCTTTAACAATATTCATAGTGTCCTCAACTTGTTTCCGGTGAGCACTTACAAGATCTTCCTCCTCCTGGAAAATGCAACATAGGCTTTGCACATTAACTCTAGGTTATATAGTGGTTAATCCTCTCTATAGAAATTATAGAAAGCTTGTCTCACAAATATTTCTGGTGACTGTTACACCACGTTATCAAATTATTGCTCATCTCACAGATTTATCTGCCACACAATTTCAAAAATATTTCTACTAAATCTTTGCACTCAAGTCTCCTGTTGTTGTTACCTGCAACAGGGCATTCAAATCCTCATCTGAGTTTGAGTTCCTTGAATGAAACTTTGGCAGTTCTGATTTTGTCTGACCATTGGGCTTACGTACTTTGTCCTCTGTAGCTGATACATTGTACTGCTCTAGCTTCCCATTTTTCTTCCATGATGTTTTGGCCTCATAATAAGACTCTTCTGATGCATCAAATTCCTCCTTTTCAACTTGTTCAGTCCATGAATCATTTGTGTCAACTTCGTAGGCTGAAGCAGTGGGCAAAGCTGAAGATAGGAGTATATTTGTTGACTCCTTGAGGTTTAGTGTTGAAGGTAACAAATCCTTCTTAGGGTTGTTCCCTTTTGAAAGGCTTTTGACCCTAGAATATGATTTTAATAGCAAGAAACATTAGCAGGTGAACAAACGAGCAACATATATACCAGAAAGTTTACTGGTACAAGAATGCATCTCACCTGTCAGCGTATCTTAAAGTATTGAGAGTATGTTCACAGGATCCTGAGCTTGGTGATATGCACGATATCATTACAGTACGGGAGTCACCAACAAATGAATCCCTAAGAACTTCCGTTAGTTTACTTCCTCGGAAAGGAATATGACCCTGGTCATTGTCAAGAGCTCTAATGCATTCCTTCAACGCCAGTAAGCTCTTATTAATCTCAGCACCTTCCATTCTGCATTGAATTTTTTCAAAACAGCAATTTTAGCGAGAAGTCCACAATTATCGAGAAAAGAACATCTACATCTTACGTGTGACTTATTGATAACGATATTAAATAATAATAAAAATAAAGATGAAAATCTTATATGTAACTTGAGCTATGGTACTTTTCAATGTTTTCATCCACTGATGTGAGTCGTGAAATGTGCCAAAACTAAAAATCTCTACTATCCCAAAATTATAGAAAAATAGGTGATTTCAGATATCTTCAGTCTAATATATTAAATGGTGACTTCTAGTGCTGTAAACTACCATGTGACATGCATAAAAGCAATATCTTGGCTTTCACTTGGGATAAAATAAATTGAAGATGGAATGGATTATACCTTGTCTGTTTATCATTATCTGTAGTATCTGCACCCCGTTCACTTCCAGCAAGATCTATAAATGACAGCTTGCCGACAAGACGGGGAGGTTTCTTTTCATTGCTATCAACTGACCTCTTTATAGCAAGCTGAAGTATTGCATGTGAACGAGAGGATTCTTCATTTGCACCAGTTGTACCAGTACTTCTTGTGGCACTTCCTCTCTCAATGAGCTCCTTAATGGTCTCCACATCTGACACTCTATATTCTTGCAAACCCACGATACAAACCTGTTGTTTACCATCTTCTCTCATGCAAAGCTTTCTGTAGAATTCGAATTGCAAGTTTCAAGTTTCCAGATGTCATAAACCTCTAAATACTAACTAAAGAAGAAAGGCTAGAATGACTTACTTTCGATCACTGAGGAGATCAAAAAGTTTCCCCCCATATATTTCGAAGAAGCTCACAAACAGCTGAAATCCCTGGCTCCGGTAAGTATGGTGCATCAACCTCAAGATGTCTCGGGATGCCTTAAGAGGCAATGGTTTCATGGTATAAGTTTTTCCACTCCCTGATTGGGCAACCAGAAGGTAAGCACATGTTTACCATACTAAAAACATATATCAAAACAAGGGTGAAAAGTTATAAAATGGCATTAATTGACCCTTTCTCCAATGCTACAGATTTTTGGCCAATTCACTTTGACAGTTTGAGGTGTGTACATATATATATATGTATATATATCAACTTTACTTATGGAAAGAGAGGGAGGGAGAGAGAGAGAGAGAGAGAGAGAGAGAGAGAGAGAGAGAGAGATATGTGTGTGTGTGTGTGTGTGTGTGTGTGTGCATAGTTTTTAAGCATGTGAGTTTGTTTGGGTCTGTAATGACTAATGATGAAGGAAAAGAATACGTAGCGGTGTTAGAAATTTACACCATTCCACAGTTAACGTAGGATAACATGCTCAAAGTAGGATCTATCAGCAGGTGTCCTCACGAGTGATTTAAAATAAAACCATGATTTGAGAGGGCTACTAACCAGTTTGTCCATATGCAAAACAGGTCGCCTTTGTGCGTTGGAAAATTATTGGAACTATGGGCTCCACAGTCTCATGATACACCTAGAAGTACAGGATAAAAACCGTATGAGAAGCCTAAAACATATTGAGAGCCATGTTTTGTTTATAATCTTATTGATTAGAATCCAATCATTCTAGATTTCTACGTTTTTGTAATTTTTGTTTTATGAGATTCATTTAATAGCAGTATACATACTTCATCGTTGGACACTTCCTCATTCAACACTGCATCAAACACGAATTCATGCTTTTCCATGTATTCTGTTAGGTCAACCTGCAGAACATTGAAAGCTAACTCAGAGATATAAAGGCATTGGTACAGGTAGAATGATGAGCTAAGTATCAGGTTCACAATGGAAAAAGGGAAAGTAAGAAACATCATAAAAGATTATAGTGAAATGCATAACAAGACATACAAATAAAACATGAATCTTAAATATTTCCACACTACAACCACAAGTAGCAACAAGTATGTGTACTTAGCAATATTTTTCTAATCTCTCTTCTAAGCTTGATGCATCTGGAGTTTATTCAAGCTCGTTCATTCTAACTTTAAGCCATGCAGAATTTTGATCATTATGCGTATACAATTACTTCATCATTCTCTTGGGCACAAAAAGAGACATCTTCATTTTTCTTTTTAGCCAGATGGCAAATATATCTCCAGTAAGCTGTAATCATGCCATCATCATTAAGTGGCATTTACCTTGAGCTTAGTCTCATGAACTGTGACAGAGTTTGAGAGCGTATCTATGATATCTTCCTCATTCTTAGCCAACTCCTTTTTATTAAGTGGTCTCTTGCGTACCTGCATTCATACCATCTTTAGAAACAAAATGAAAGAAAAATATAACAGGCCTGATGCTGCACAGAATCCAAATGAATTCTTCTTAACCAAATGAGGGCCCTTCATATGTACGGGAATTACAACATGTGAATCGGCAAATGCCTGGTTGTTTTATGGGTATTGCAATATGGATAGTGCTATTCACACACCCATTTTTACCTCCCACCCATGGCTGGAAATTGAGAGGGTTGTGTGAGAAGTAAAAATGGGTGTGTGGATAGTACTACCCTTGCAATATTTCAGGTAAAAAGCATAAATCACAAGCACTAATTATGATGATGTGACTGGACATACCACAACTTTGATCTTTGCTACAGAACTAGCCTTCTCTTTGTCTGCAGCAAAACTTTTCTGGAGGTTGTTTTCTGGTACCCGAGCCCTTTCTATTTGTTTGTTATTTGAAATGTAGGGTTCAGAATCATCAAAGCTTCTTCCCCGCGAAGGATAATATAGAGAAGCGCCATCGTACAACCCAGAGGCTTGCAGCTGTACATGAGATACATAAGAACTTTGAAGGGCCATACATCAAAAGTAAATGTTATTAAATACAAAAAAAAAATGAAACTAAAATGAAGAAAAACAAAACATCTATTGTCAACAAAACAAAAATGAAACTGAACCTCAGGTAAACATTAGTAGTTGGAAATGCAGACAAATTCCAATTCATCAAAGGAAAAGAGGAATGTATATGCAAAGAACACTTTTTTCTTCCCCTAACTCATGGTGACATTACTGTGAATCCAAGTTTAAGATTTCCGATGCAATAGGAGAAGTAAATGAAACAATTAATCACAAAGTTTATAATGGGAAGTTTTCATGAATATAATTACAACATCAAGATGCAATAGAAATATAATGCATGAGCACAGACACATTTCCAAATATGGATCACAAAACCCAGAACGGAAAAAATCTTATTGAAATTCAGGAATTGAAAGGAACCCACATCAGGAATGAGCTCAGTATCAAAGGAATGCAGATCCAAGAGTCCAGGACTGAACTCATTGGGCGACTCCTCGTCGCTCTTCCTCCGGGAATTGTAGGGAGGTGTCGACGGAGCCTCCGCGTAAAACTCATTGTACCCTCTCTGCGCATTCCGGTACACTCTAGAAGGCGGTCCTCCTCCACCTCCACCATAGAAACCGTAGTCCTGCTTTCAATTCAACCACAAAAGCCAAACAATCAAACAGCTTAGATACAAAAGTATACCATCAGATCCACAAAGATCAAAGCTTCAACATTTTAGTCAAAATCCCATCTGGGTCCGATCAAAATGTACCCAAAAAAATCCAAAAAAATCAAGGGGAAAAAAAAAAAACAAATGCCGATTACAATGTACCCAAATTTCAGATTTGGTACGACATTGTGATTAAATTCTGATGGGTATACCTGAGGAGGAGGACCAGATGAGTTGGAAGAAGACTGAAGGTGTTGAAGACCAGCTGACTGAAGCCACCTCCCATTGGACGAAGTCTCCAAGAAGTTATCAGAGTATTGCCGCTGGTGTTGCACCCCCGCCGCACCAGATCTTTGCCCTTGTCTCCCAACTCCGTTCATCTCTTTCCCACTCCGACCCGATCCAAATCTCAATCGGACCCTCCAATCAAAAACCCAGATCGGAACCTCAACCACTCTCTCTCTCTCTCTCTCTCTCCCTCCCTCTCTCTCTTCAAACACACAAAAAAATCTCGATCATTTATTACTGCAGGGGAGGCTCCTTTTTCACGGCTCGAAGCTTCTCTCCGAATATTTTTTCAAATTTTTTATTTTTTTAAAGTAAAAAATCTGGTGTGCTATATAAGCTGAACTTTAATGGCCGACCTCCAGTAAACCCGAAGATATAGGAGGAGAGGAGGAGAAATGCTTCGAATTTTTTAAAAAAGCAGTGCGGCACGTGCGACTGAAGATTTTGACACGTGACACGGATTTTGGCTCGGGTGGGACCCGGCATTCTGCATTCGAATGCCTCGGCCCTTTCTCACGTGGTGGGGCCAACTTGTTTTGTTGCGCGCTTGACGATCCTCATTCAAATTCTGTGACTCGCGGTGCCACGTGGCGAGGAATTGGGGGGGTTTTGGCTGGTGGGTTATCGGACGGCCGAATTTGAATAGTACGGATATCAAACCGGCGGTAAATGCTTGTATGGCGTTGGATTTTGGGACCCGCTTGGGCTGTTCGGCGCAATTATTCCCTTCTCGAACTTTTGCTTTCGGCTTTTGGGTTTGGACTCTTCACACCACTTGTTTTATATAAATTGGTTCAAGCCCGGCCCAAAACATCAAGGGTATGGGTGGTTTTTTTTAGTCCCAGTTTAGGAGTGAGGTGCTTAAAAAAAAGGGAACTTTAACGAAAAGCTCCCGGTACTGTTCACTTTAACGAAAAACCATATTTTTACACTAAAAAGTCAATCTTGGTACTATTCACTTTACTCTTTATTTTGTCCTTATCATTAAAACTCAAAGTTTTCAAGCCCTTTTCATTAGTTTTCCTTAAAAAAAAAGCTAGGGTGAAAAAAAACTAGAAAGATTTTAGGTGTTTGGTAAATTTTCTAAAAGCAGTTTTTTTTTAAGTTGAGGGTGAAAAGAAGCGAAAACCTGAAGCTGCTATTTGCAGCTTCCCAAACCAAAAACACGGGTGAACAGTGTAAGTTTAATTTTTCAATAATCCAAAATTGCCCTCCTTCCTCAGTTCTCCGTCTCTATCGCCTTCAGGAATGCAAAATATGTTTTTCCTTCAGTCTACTCTCCTCTCGCATACTTGAAACCAGCGTTCTCTCTCCGCCTCTCTCTCTCTCGTTCCAAAACCAGCGTTCTCCCTTGTTCTCTCATTCTACAAGTTCGTTTGGTAAGCTTCTCTTGTAAATTTTATTTATTTATTTGTTTAGATTTTTAACTTTGGGGATGGGAGAGGAAAAAAGGGGTGGGAAGAGCAAAGGGATGAGGTATGGGTGTCGGGAAAAACAATTGGGGATGGAGGGTGTCGGGGAAAACAATTGGGGATGGAGGGTGGGGAAAAATTAATTGGGGAAGGTGATATGGTTTGTGGAAAAAATTAATTGGGAAAAATTAATTGGGGAAAAAATTAGGGTTTGTGGAGGAAACAAGAAAACTTGAGAATGTCTGCTTCTGATTTTGGTGTGCAACTGGTTAAGAAATAAATATTGGGAGTTAAATGTTTACAGAGGAATTGGTGCTGCCTATACACTTTGATGTTGTGAGATGTGAGATGTAGTATGCGATGTGGTTTGGGAGGGATGGGGAAAATGGGTTTTGATTTCTCAATCCTCATGTTTCTTTGCTAGTCAAGAAGGGTTTGTGATATATCACTCAGGAACAAGTTTTATTTTCACTAAGCTATGAGTTCGTAGATTTCATTAAACTATGTCCAAATGCTGCTATTCAAGTTCTGCACTTTGTAGTTTGTGTAATTTTTGTAATTTGTTTTATTTTCGTGATCATATTCAATTGTGTAATTTGTGCAACGACAAGGATCGGTGAGGAGCCGATCTTTTTGAGCTTTTCAAGCTTGTCGATGCAGGTTTATCTGGAACTTCCACATTTTGTTCTAGTTTTCTTCTCCGATAAAGGGTAAAGATCAATGTGCTGATTGAAAGCAATGTCACAGCTAATAAAATTACAACCAATATTGACCACTTGTGTCTGAATCCTGATGATCATAACAATAATTTGTGAATTTTCTGAAATTCTTGTATAAAGTTATGTAAGATTACATCAAATCTGTAGTGGAAGACTGAAAGAAGATAAAATGATTATATCAAACCCTGGTACTTAAGTAATCTGATTTCTACTAATTTTCGATTTGATTCAGAACTTACTTTTTGTTGAAAAATGTAGAAGTCTGACATCAAAAACCCAAGAAACTAAAGTATAACATATGACGAGTGGTTCCACCATTGCTAGTTGCATCAAAGCCCTTATGCGTCAAAGCCATTACTGTTTTTATTATTTTGTTGATATTGGTTTGACATAATTTGTCATGACTATTACTGGTTTTTTTATTAAGTCCATATAACCAAACTAAGAATTTCACATATTTAGTATTTTCCTTGTCAGACTTTAGTAAAACTTGAATCCCCTACTCAGTTCTGTGTAACTCAGTTGGCTTCGAGTTCCTCTATGCAAATGGAAATGAGGGCCAAATTAAAAAGTGAATGGCTACCATTGCTAATTGATCATAGAGTTTTATGAGGTTTAACCACTCCCCCACCCCTTAGTGTAGATAATATAGAATGTATTAAAAAATGTTCTCAAATGCTGCTCAGGGTCAAATTCCTGAAAACTGTTCTAGAATGTCAGATCATTTCCATAAATTAAAGTTTGTAATAGGAAAAACTTGCTTTAAGAGAGTGAAACAACTGTTTGCATCTGACATTTTTTTGTTGCTCTAGGTAGTTGCCCTTGAGCTTTTGGTTGTGCACATTATGAAATGTCTGATCTGTTTATAATTGCCTGCATTCTCAGACATTAACTATTGCTAACATTGTTGATTATGAATTCCTAAGAATTTATAAAATGTTGACGTAAGTAGTACTTTTAACTCATGAAACTTAGATATATTTCAACAGACATGCCAAAGTTTTGTAATTACTCGCCAGGATAATTCAGAGTCACAAGCATTGAAAATGTTTACAAATAAAGAGAGAGATATCTGATGATATCATTTGGGTTTTCTGGAATTGCAGTTGGTAAGGGCATCCAAAATGTTATTCTTTGGTCAAGTCCAAGTCCCATCTCCCTTTCCATAGTCCAGTTTGCTTGTTGGAATTTTAGGGGTCTTATTTCTACCCTGAGCTGATGGATATGAGAAAGCTTATTGCTGCTCAAAATCCTGATGTAGTTTATATTGTTGAAACTAGAGTGAGATTGGTTAATGAAGATGTCAGTTCTAGAAGTTTTATTATGCAAATCGTGCAAATTTAAGTTGATATCGCTGGGTCCTTTGCCATATAACTGTTCTTATATCCATAGATCTTTTGACATACCATGATTACCTTTGGAAAGTAAATTATGTCCTGGCTTATAGGTGCCTATCTCTTATTTATCTTCTTCTCTACTCTCTAGAAGGAGGAAGGGTTGTGATTTATAATATGATTTGGATAATAGTGTCTTAGATGGTCGTTTGGTATCTTGATTTGTGAATTTGGATGGTAAGATCTTGGCTTTATTAGAATTAGATCATCAAGTGTGTTATCATTTTATGTATTACAATATTCTTGGCCTCGCTCACCTTAACATGTGTGGTTTAGACAAATGTTGTACTTAGATGTGGACTTATGAGCCTTGTTTTCAAATTGTTAATTGCGTAGTAGGTCGGTCCTTCTTCAAGGATAGTTGACATAACATTCTGAAATTCCAAAGAATAATCGAACCACTTTTCAAACTTATATGTAAATTAACATAATTTTTTCTTCTTTCTATTATGTGGTCTTTTTTATTATATGCGTTGTAGTTATATTACAAATCAGTAGTTGGTATCAATGGCAAAGAAGGGGGCATCTTCGTCAAATCCTATTGCTACATGGAATGCCCACAATATATCTATATTTTGTGATATTTGCATCAAGGAGGTTGAGGCCGGAAATCGTCCGGGCACTCACTTTGATAATGGTGGATATGCAAATATTAGAGCTAACTTCAAGGCAGAGACAGGGCATGATTATGAACGAAAGCAACTGAAAAATAAGTGGGATGCACTTAAGTATGATTGGAAGTTGTGGAAAGAGCTAGTTGGTAAAGAAACTGGCCTAGTGTGGAATCCGAGCAAGGGTACCGTTGATGCCTCTGAGGACTGGTGGAATAATAAAATTCAGGTGTGTATTTATCTTTTAATATGTATTATGATATCATGCAATATGTATTTACCATATTCTTTCTTACTTGTAGATAAACAAAGAATATGGAAAATTTCGAAAAAAAGGCATTAGTCCTGAGATGGAGGACAAGTTAGATAAGATGTTTTCGAGTATAGTTGCTACTGGTGAATATGCTTGGGCACCTTCATCTGGAGTACTACCACCAGAGCCAAGAGAGGAATCTGTAGGACAAATTGATTCAAATGATGAGGAAGAAATTGAGACTATGCAGGATCTAAGGCAAGCTAGTAGGAAAGGGAAAAAAAAGAGCGGCTAACCAAGGAGAATTGCGAAAGAAGAATGTTGATAAGAAAGGGAAAAAAATTGGAGGTGATGTGCAACTTTGTGGTCAAATTGACCGTCTTGTTGAAGCTTATGAAAGTAGGAGTTCTGCAAACTCATTGATGAGGTCGCTGCATACAGGTAGTAGTATTCCGGAAGTGTTAGCGGCTGTTACAAAATTGCCTGGTTGTGAGCCACCTAGCGAGTTATGGATGTTTGCTACATGTTTATTTTGTTCTGCAGAGAAGCGTGAGGTGTTTACCACAATGCAAGATCCTGAAGTCCAGCTAGCTTGGTTGAAATATATGTTCAACAAAGAACAATAAGAAGCTATAACTATGAATTAGGACTTTGTGTGGTTTGTACTTTGCATTAAGACTGTGTTGAATGTTGCTTGTATTTTGTGTTTATTGAATGTTGGGTTATGACTTCTTGTTCAACGTTGGATTATGACTTGTTCTTGAATTTTGAATTTATGACTTCTTAGTGACTGTTGGATTGACTTGTGGAATGTTGAACTATGTGTTAGGTTACAGGTGTATATTCAAATGAACACCTCTGATGATGATGTTGAGGAGTTGGAGGATGATCTAATTATATGCGCTGTAGCGAGAGCTGTTGAAACATATTATTTAAAATATGTCCACAAAACTCCATGTATGAATTCTGTCCAAACAGGTAATATTTGGATGATGGAAGTACTACAAGGAAATAATGTGCGATGCTATAGAATGTTTAGGATGAACAAAGATGTCTTTTATAGATTATCCAATGACTTGCAAGCTAATTATGGACTGAAAGGTTCAAGGAGAATGAATGCAACTGAAATATTAGGAATGTTCTTGCATATGTTGGGACATGGTGTGAAAAATAGATTAGCGCAAGAGAGATTTCAACATTCTGGTGAGACTGTTAGTAGATATTTTGGTGGTATGTTGGATATCGTATGTAAGATGCCAATAGATATTATCAAACCGATGAATTCGGAGTTTCGTGGCATTCCCTAAGAAATAAGGAGAAATACAAGATACATGCCTTATTTTAAGGTAAAGTTTGACTCGTGCTCTAACTTATTTGCAAACTATAAGTGTTTGCAAACTATAAGTGTAGGTTGATAGTTTTCTTCTATGTTATTATTTTTAGGATTGTATTAGTGCTATAGATGGAGTACATGTTGAGGCTTCAATACCACCTCCGGATCAAGTTCCATACATTGGTAGGAAAGGAATGCCGACTCAAAATGTTATGGCTGCATGTGATTTTGACATGCAATTCACATTTGCTTGTGCCGGATGGGAAGGCACTGCACATGATACAAGGGTTTTTCTATCTGTGCTACGGAATCCAAATTTAAACTTTTCTAAGCCTCCAAATGGTAATCTTCATACTTATTATAACACTTTACATGCTTTGTATAATTATTAAAATACAAAATAAAATTTTCAATTTTCAGGAAAATATTACTTGGTAGATGCAGGGTACCCACTAGGGGTGGGTTGGAAAAACCGAAAACTGAAAAAAACCGGACCGAAAACCAAACCGAGACCGAAAAAACCGAACCGAACCAAATCTGGTTGGTTCGGTTTCGGTTTTTGTGGTTCGAAAACCGAATCGAACCGAACTTCTTCAAAACGACGTCGTTTTATAATATTTTATTAATTAATAACCCTAATCCTAAAACGGCACCGTGTTTTTACTCCTAAACTGCAACCCCTAAGTTCCTAACCCTAACCCTCCTCTCCTCTCTCGGTCTCTCCTATTTTCCCACCTCCAGTTCGCACTTCGCACACAGCAGCGGCGCAGCCTCTCTCTGTCTCTTTCGCAGCAACCAGTACCACTCCCTCCTTAGAAGCAGGTATATTTTTCACTTGGGTTCTTGCTTTCTTTTTGGCCTTCTCTGCCAATGGCCCAATGCCTCACTTTTCTCCAGCTCTTAATATGAATGATAATATATCAGACAAAGGTCGAAAGAAAATTGAAGAAAAAATTGTGAAATAACATCAAATTCTAGCACATACATCGAGTTCCATTTCAAGAGCATCAAGATCTTTCAACCAAAGTGACCTTGGTGTTGATTTTCTCAACTCAACAACCTTCTCGTTGGCCTTATCCCTATCAGCCAATAGGGCCTAAACCAGCAGCCTCATCTGTCTCTCTCTCTCTTGCAGCAGCCTATCTCTCTGTCTCTCATTCCCCCTTGCAGCAGCCTCATCTCATCTGTCTCTCTCTCGCAGCAGCCTTTCTCTCTCTCTCATTCCCAGCGGCAACTTCTCACTCTCAAACTCAATCACAGCAAAAGGTTAGTCTGATAGTCTCACTCACTCTCACGTTTAATTTTCTTTTCTACTTATACAATTTTAGAGATTTGATTTATATTTTAGTGAAAATATTGATTAAGGTTCGGTTTCTGGGGTTCGGTTTCTGTAATAAGAGATTTGATTTTTAATGTCAACTTGTTTTCTTTGGATAAGGAAATCTGGATGAACATAAGGAAATTAATTTAACTATCTAACAAATAATTTATGTCGACTTGTTTTCTTTGGATTAGATAAGAAGCAACGACTGATTTGTTTGTTTGAAAATGTTGCTCTCTGTGGTTGTTTGAATGTTTGCTTTCTAGTCTCTGTGGTTGTTTGAATGTGTGCTTTCTGTGGTTGCTTCTTGGAACCCCTGTATTCATGAAGCTGGACTTTCTAAGGGCTTGACCAAATAATATTCACAAATAAATAAGACCATATAAAAGGCTTGAGCTAGCTACACTGAAAAACTTGTAGAAATTCAGTAATTACTTTTGATTAATGCTGGTTGCCGACTCCTTCCTTAAAAGCATAGTTTCTGGTTTCCTGATGGTTGGCAATACTCAAATGGCTACTATAACATCTCGAAAAATATAAAGCTAACAATCTCAGTATTTAAGGATAGCTGTTATGGTTTTATTTGGCACAAAGTTTACTAACCTGACAACCTCAGTGAGTCAGTATCTCAAATACATAATCTGCAATGTTTTCTTCAAGTTGTGGATTAGTTGTACAGTCAAGAAAAATGATAAGTTTTGGCTGCAGGTTATATATATATTTATTGTGAATGGAGTTTGATTCTTGCCTTTGTTGTTGTGGAGTAGTAAGTAGTTGTAAGATTAGGTTATTATAAATAGGTGCGTTGTAATTCAATGTTGGGAAACTTGATTTTGGCCTTCCATATTTTAATTAACATTTACTTTTGTATAAGTTTGTAGTACTAACTACTATCCTCTTATTATTTTGTGTGAATTAGATGAAGTCAAAGGCGTCAAAGGTCTCAAGGGCCTCAAGCTCAAGTTCAAACTCAATGAGATCACAATCAACTAGCCCTCATGATCAAACGAACTCATCTTCGAGTATACCATCGGAAGTAAGTAGTCATATCTTTCTATTACTTTAGCCCCTATGTTTAATAATTAATTCATTAATTGTAATGATAAGAGTAACCAACCATAACAAAAAGTAAACGCTTAAAGATTAATAAAAATGATTGTATGCATCTAGGGTGGATCCGGAACCATGCACACACACACCCGTAACCATGCACACAGACACCCGTAACCATGCATGCACACACACACACACATCTTATTTGACTAATTAATTGTATGATTTCTTATTTTAGATGGACATTGTTGGTGAATCAACTCCGCCTCAAAACACCGTGGTGGCACCTCGACAAACCCCTACTTCTCTTGGTGGATCCGGAAATCCCTCCGTTGCAACTTCAAAAGAAGGTGACACAAGTGACCAAGTTAGTAAAGAAGAAGCTATTATGGAATCATTAAAAAGTAATGAAAGGGTCTTCAGTTTGGGAGCACTTTGATAGAAAAATTGAGGGTGGTAGAGTTAAGGGGTTGTGCAAGTATTGTACCCAATCATATATGGCCGATCCGGATAAAAATGGTACAACTAATTTAAGAAACCATTTAGCAAGATGTAGAAGCTACGGTCCTAATAAGGAAATATTTGCTGCAAATAGGCAAAAGATCTAAACCTTTGCTGGCACGAAAGATAAGTTGGAAGCTATAGGCTTTTCTCAAGAGGAAGTAACTAAGGCTTGTGTTGAGATGATCATTATAGATGAGTTGCCTTTAACTTTTGTTGAGGGAGAAGGTTTTCGCCGTTTTTGCATGCAAGCATGTCCTATGTGGAGAGTGCCTAGTCGTAAGACAATTGCTAAGGATGTACTTAGCTTGTTTTATTCCGAAAGGGATAAATTAAAGAGTCAATTGAAGACATTTAGGATGTGTCTAACAACGGATACATGGACTTCTATTCAACAAACCAATTACATGGTTCTCACCGCCCATTTTATTGATGATGATTGGATGTTACATAAAAAGATTTTAAACTTTTGTGTCATTCCAAATCATAAAGGAGAGTCCATTGCTCAACTTTTGGAGGAATGTTTAGTGGAGTTGGGTATAGAGAAGGTGTTAACTATTACGGTTGACAATGCTTCCGCAAATGATTCAGGTTTAAGGGACTTGGTGCACCGAATAAGGGGGTGGGGGATTCCTAATGCACTATTGCATGATGGAAAATATTTGCATATGAGGTGTGTTGCTCATATCCTCAATTTGGTTGTGAATGATGGGATAAAATTGTTGAATACGGCTATACAAAGCATTCGTAATGCGGTTAGGTATGTAAGATCTTCCCCTCAAAGGTTGGAAAACTTTAAAAGGTGTGTTGAAAAAGTAAGAATAGTGAGCCAAGGGCTTGTGATTTTGGATGTCCCTACTAGATGGAATTCCACATTTTTAATGTTGGAATCGGCTTTAAAGTTCAAGATGGCTTTTGATAGATTAAAAGTAGATGATGGTCATTACCTTCCTTACTTTGTTAAAGACACTCATGATAATATAAGGGAGGGGCCACCTTCGATGGATGATTGGAGTGAGGCGAGGATATTTGCAATCTTTTTGAGACCTTTTTATGAAGTCACTTTAAAAGTATGTTGTTCCAATACTCCAACCGTTCATACTACTTTTGGTGATTTGTTTAAGATCAAAAGTCTCTTCCATGAAAACAAAGATGATGAACTTTTATCTATGATCTCCATGTTGATGCAAGAAAAATATGACAAGTATTGGGGTTCAATTAAGGACATGAATCAATATCTTTTTATTGCACTTGTGCTTGATCCTCGCCACAAATTAGAGAAAGTTGTTGATTATTTTGAGATACAATTTGGTGAGGATGAAGAAAAAGTTGAAAGTGCCACAAATGCGGTGAAGGACTTGTTGGTTGATCTTTACAAGATTCATGAAGATATGTCTTTTAGTACACAACAAAGTATAAGTAGTGGTGGTAGTTCTCAAACGACAAGTGGAGAGTCTTCATCAAGCATGACCGAAATAGAAAGAAAGTTGAAAGAAAAAAGTGAAATGAGAAAAACAAAGAGAGCCCGGGTTGTGCATAATGATGTTGACAAGTATCTTTCCGATTCTAATGAAGGAGAAGAAGAAGAGAACTTTGATATATTGAATTGGTGGAGGGTGAATGGGGTTTCTAAACACCCTATTTTGGCACGTGTTGCAAAAGATATCTTAGCTATTCCCGTATCAACCATTGCTTCGGAATCCTTCTTTAGCACAAGTAGACAGATTATTGATCCATATCGTAGTTCTTTAAGTCCAAGAATGGTGGAGGCTTTGATATGTACTCAAAATTGGCTTAGGTATATTTATGTTGCATTACATCATGAACCAACCATTGAGGAGATGAAGTTTTGTGAAGAAGTTGAGAAAGGTAATTTTATTTATTGCATTTGATTTTGTTAGATTATTTTAAATAACATTTTAATTGGTATCATTTAATTTTTTATTTGTATGTAGAAATGGCAAGTGGAAGTTCAAAAAAAGGTGCTATGTTGCCCCCTAGGCCGCCCAAGCGTTAGCAAGCAAATTGTCATTCAAACTTGAAATGGTTTAGCGTTGTTCTTGAGAGCTTGAAGAAGTATGTGCAAGGATGGAACTTTAGATGTTTATTGAATTTATATTTTTAGTTGTAATGTTTATTTTAAGTTGAATATTTATTTTAGGTGTGAAAGACTTGGAACATTGAAATGTTTATTTTAAGTTTGGACTTTGATTTGAACTTTGATGTTTATTTAACTTGGACTTTGGAAGACTTGATTATAATTGAACTTTGAATTTAATGTTTATTTTCATTGTCTTTGTTTGATGATTCTATTTGACATTTGGATTTTAAATTGTTTCATTGTCTTTGTTTGAATTTAATGGCTGCAAGTAATTACTTTTGATTAACTTGTAGAAATTTTAGAATGCTTATTTTCATTGTCGTTGTTTGAATTTAATGGCTGCAAGTTGTTTTTTAAGAGAACTTTTTTTTTCTGCTAGGATTATAAAAAATAAAAAATAAAAAATAAAATAAAATCGAACTGGGCCGAAACCGAACCGAAAAAAACCGAACCGAACACAAACCGACAGAAAACCGAATCGAACAGTAATTTCGGTTTGGTTTCCGGTTTTGGCAAAAAACCGAACCAAACGGAACCGAACCCACCCCTAGTACCCACAAATGAGAGGTTATTTGGGACCATATAAAGGTGAAAGATATCATCTCCCGGATTTTCGTAGGGGTGGCGAACCAACGGGTCATAAAGAGGTATTCAACCACATGCATTCTTCTCTTAGGAGCATCATTGAACGGACATTTGGGGTATGGAAGAAAAAATGGGCAATTTTAAGGGATATGCCTAATTACCCGTTCAATAAGCAAGTGAAGATTGTTATTGCTACAATGGCTCTTCATAACTACATACGGAGGTATTCTAAACGTGATCGTCATTTTGATGACCCTAGGGACTATTGTGAAGAGAGCGATAGTAGTGATGATGATGATGAAGAATACCAAAATTATCAAGTTGAAGGATCACATGAGATAAAAGCATTAAGAAATAGAAAAGCGGCAAGTTTGATGAATGCATCTAATTAGATTACTTTCAAGTACATTAACAATATTGTACTAATGAATCCTAGCTATTTAGTCTAAAATATTTCAATTGCAGTAGTTTGTCATACTAATTAATATTTAAGATAAAGTTTATAAATATTTTTCTTTTACAAATAAAGTATATTTAGTAATTCACCTTTATTTGTTAAGAAAATTAAATTAATAGCACATTTAGTATTATACCATTTTTGGTCATTTCACAGTCACAGCTGTTTTACACAAAAGTTAACCAAACACTATCATACTGCTTTGTTTTTCAAAAGCACTTTTACAAAAAAATTTACCAAACACTTTACTAGCTTTATTTCACAGCCGCTTATTCTCACAGCACAGCCGCTTATTCTCACAACAGCTTTTTTTCAAAGCACAGCAATACCAAACTAGCCCTTAATTTAACAGAGATTTTTTATAAAATGAACAAAATAATTGACGGTGGACAATTTGAGGGACTATTTCTACAGATTTTAAATATCAAGAATCAAAGTGAGGAGTTATAACAATCTCAGAAATCATTTTAACTAAAAATACTTAAAAAGTTCTATTATAAACGTTGGCATTTAAACCAGTCGAGCGGGTCGATCTGAGTTGAAAAAAAATTGTTTTGGTTTTGGCTAATTCGATTTGCGTTTTTCTCACTTAAAAGATCAAATTGAATACATTATTTTATTAGTTTTGCATGTGTTGCTTCGTTATTGGACATCATAACACCATTTTCATTATGAGAAGCCTTCTCCCATCTTTTCTCTCTTCTTGTTTCTCCATTATATCTATATTCAGGAATTTCTCTTTTCTCTTTGCATCTTCTACTCTTACCATTTTTCCTCTCATTCAGCATTCTAAAAATCGACCTTAGCAACGTCTAAACGCTAGGCAATTGATTATCGCCACGATTAACCCCTAATCGGTTACAAAATCGAAAAGTATATAAGGCGGCTGCCTGGACAAAACTAGGCAAGACTATGTGGGGATGGGCTAGAGGGCTTATGTGAAGAACTATGCCGAAACTTGAGAAAAAAATTTGTTGTAGAGTCGGCAGTTCAACTCGCAAAGAAGAAGATGTTGTTTAATCTTCACTTAGATAAGATGGTGTCATTTTCCTAAAGTTACGAGTGGTTTTGACAACATAATTATCCCATTTTTTCTCATTAAAATTACACCACCATCTTCTCTTTTCCTGATATTTCGTTTTTATTATTCCTTTTTGAGAAATTTTATTTAAACTCATCTAACCTATTTCTACACCCAACTTACTCTTTGCACCTATTTGATTTTTAACTAAACTATTAATATCTCTTTAAACCCAAATTTAATACCTAATATACCCCCATAAACCCAATTCAATATGATTTATTTTTACACCCATTTCTTCAACAATATACCACCATATTTACTTACTGCAACAATGGAAGCTTCAAGCGCTTCAGCCCAATTCTTTGAGGTGACAACTGATTGGGTGCTTGCTTTCAATTGAGTGTAGGTTGCCTTACAAAATATATCATACCTGTTTCAAGAATAGAGATGTAAAAATTCATGTCAGGGTAAATGCAAGGAAACTTCAAAAAATGTGTCTAACTTTATTGAAGAAAAGGGGAAGTTGAATACAGCATCCCACTTGTGCCCCCCATAACTCTTCTGATAGATGATCCAATTTTGTTGACTGTTTCGGTTGCATCATTCAAAGGATAACTGCAATACAATAATAAATATAAGACCTTTTATTATTACTGATAAATTGTCGAAATTCTTGTGAAAAACCATTTTAAGTTGTCTTCTATTGAAAGAAGATGATAACCATTTAAAAAGATTTTTCATAAGCATATCAATAATCGAATAAGAAAGAAAACTGAAAATCAAACGTACTTTTTCATGTCTTCCAAAACTGCTGTTGCACCTCTATACATCTGCAATCGAAAACACATGTACAATAAATGCTAAACTTCAAGGTTACCCAGACACACAGGTACAATAAATGCTCCAAGCTCTTGGAATCTCACTACTCTGCACCAGCAACCGGGCGGAGGATCGTCCCACGATGAACTGCGTAGGGTTTAATTATAGTGTTTGGGTTTATTGATAAATTTGAGTTTTATTATTAATTTCATTTTGTACTTAATAGTAATTATGCAATACGGTAAAATAGACAATTAATATTTAAAATTTAAGTGGGGTGTAAAAAGAGGTTAAATGGGTTTAAATAAAACTTCCCTTCCTTGTTTCTTTTATCTTAATCCATTATCTTCTGACCTTTTTTTGTTTGTTTTGGTAGTGTTTTATTCTTTTTCTTTGTAAGACCCCCACCATATAATATATGACACACCCCAACCTGAAATATCGAGGCGTGCTGGCCGTCACGTGGGAGTGATGTAGCCAAAACTGCAAGGCGGAAGACCAGATATGAATGAAGTGCAGAAATAAAAGTCAACCATGATAATTTACAATACGATAAAAAAGTAAGTGAAGGTAAAGTGGAAGTGAAGCAACACAGTATCACAGAGCAAATCCTAGGTGCAGTCCGGATTAAACAAACGCTAAAAGATAACAAAAGAAACCCTACATGGATAGTGGTCTGTCAGAACAGTCTGGATGCCTCGTTCGCCGCCGACGTCACCGCTACCTAAAACTTGGAGGGGCGCAAAACAGAAAACGTGAGTGGGCAAAAACAAATCTTTTTCAAAACTATATCATAAATCAGTATATAACCCCTCACTGTAAATCAAGTATAATTCCTAGAAAATATCATATAATCGTATACGAAAGATCGTACTTAAATCAATAAGCTCAAACATCGAAATCCAGGAATAAGCCATGTCGAAATACCCAACTCAAATGGACGTAAACATCAAGCAAGTGAGATAATCATAATGTCATCGATAATATCGCGTCAGCCGGAGTCACCTATAGTGACCTGTACGGCTGAATCTATAGCTCCTCAATTGAATCCTACACACGAGTCGGAACCACCTGTAGTGGTCTGTACGACAGGCTAGGTGTATAATATGACACTCAGTGCTACGATCACGTGAAGGCTGGGCGACGAGTTGCGAGTCACCTACGAGTCGGAACCACTTATAGTGGTCTGTACGACAGGCTGGCACCTGCCTTGGATCCAAGGTGAGCGTACGGTGCGGGAGGTGAACGATCATGTGAAGGCTAGGCCCTACTCTGGCGGAGCACAAACACCCGAGGTGCAGGAATATGAGCAATATCACAATCTCATCATCATCACTATCACTAACAAGCATACTCACCTGACTTACCTGAGCATCCACAGCGTTGAAGCATGACCAGCACAATCATAATCATAATATCAAATATAAACGGCATTCGACATGGCAATTCAATCATAAAACCAATTCGATTCTAAAATCATTCAAAATTAAGTTTCTGGGAAAACGTTAATTATATATATATATATATATATATATATTGAAAATAAAAGCTCATTCACTGATAAGTAGACGGGTCGTATCCCCCGAGCCTGGCGTGGCTGCGCTCGTCATCTGGGTACGTTTCACCTATATGTGAAACAACTATAAAACTGTCATTTAACGCACATAAATGAACTTAGGTAATAACTTCTCATACATTACTCAAATGGGGTGTTTGAATATACCAACATGCTCTACTCAATCCCACGAACACCCTCATATTTTTAGAAAAAATTTCCGACCTGTCACACGCCCCCATGCGCATGCACGTGCCTGGCACACGGACAGCGCAATTGACGTTGTTAAGGAATATTCCATAGAATATTTCGTTAAAACCCAACAGAATCAGTTCATTCTAACTGACGCCGTTAGAATATTCTGTCAAACTTAACGGAATACTCTCTGTCTCCTACCTTGGTTCGCCGGAGACCGGCGCCGTTGCGTTCGCCGGAAACTGGGAAAAACTTGAAACTCAATTTTCTCTCTCGTTTCTCAACCAAATTCTATGAAATTACCACCAAAATGAAGCTTGGAAGGTAAGGAACAAAGTCATACCACTTTAAAGTCTTAAAAACGTTGGAATTACGCTGAGAAAAATTCACAAAACTCGGCCAAACTCAGAACTGGTGATCCCGACGTCCAAAGTTTGCAAACGAGGTACCCCGAGCCTCGTGATGATGCCTAGAGTATCCCTGTGATCTTAGAATTGCAAGAAAACTTCACAATTAGAAGTTGATGAACAGTACCATAGGGATCGAACTCGGGTTTCCTAGGTTTTACTACGTTTCAAGTTAAACCAAAGGTACCAATGAACTTACCAAGCTCCAAGGATTCTAAGTATGCCAAAATTTCCCTCAATCCGTGCCTCGATGGAGTTATGTGTGTGTGTCTGTACAAAAATGGCGAGGTAATGAGGAGAGAGTTCGAGAGAGATGAGAGAGAAACATAAATCAGAAATAGAAAGTGCACGTGTGTGCATGGTGTGCCTGTGTATGTTTTTAAAACCAACCAACATCGTTAGCCCAAATTCTATTGGGCCTAAGAGTGTAGGGCACCCAAAGGTCCAAATATGGCCCAATCACACACACGTTCACGAATGAACGGGGGTAAAAACGTCTATTTACGTCGATAATGTTTATAACCTGGGACAGGCTGTCACAATATATCCCACCACTATATAGTAGCATTCCTAAAGTAATACTCTATAACATAATATTTTCTTAAAATTATAAAAAATTATGGTCCCAACTTGGGACTAGTTATGTAGTAAAATAAACTCCATATTGTTATAAGTTATAAAGTTTTCTTGGTTTTATCTTAAAGAAACACACATCTACGTGGTTATAATTATAAATCAGTACAAAAATATGCAAGAAATAAAATACATAGCGCCTAAGGAATCCTATTTAGGAAATGCAACACTCATTAAAGATAAATAAGTCAATAAATAATATATTTTAACTATACCTTTATTAAGTAATAACATGCCTAAAGTTATAAAACTGGTTTCTTCCTAACTGTATAACTTTAGATAGGTTTTACTATATTTACATAAAACTCTCACATTACATTTATATTCTTCTATTAAAAAAATAACATATCATACAATGCTTATATATATATATATATATTGCCGCCTAGCAATTTTTAGAACATTGCTTTCTTCCTGTCTTTTCTCTCTCCAAATCTTCCCCTTGGAACAATATTACCGAACCAATTGGTTATATCATCCAATTCTATTTTCTTTATGAGGATGAATAGAAAATCAGACTATTCCCATTTGACAATGATCATTGATTTAGTGACATCTTGGTCAATACGAAAAGAATGTTTGCAATCAGTACGAAAAGAATGTTAGAAAGTTTTTGGTAAAGTAAAAGGAAAAGATCCAAGGATTTATAGGCGTCATTTCAAAAAACAAATCTAGCCATCGAACCCAGACTGACTCACTTTGAGATCCTTAAATTTGACGGTTGGAACTAATGAAGATATGGAGAAAAATTTCTCATTCTTCGTGTACATGCCACGAATGCAAAGTCTCATCATTGCAAGCTTTCTAGCACATTATTCAAGATTGCACGTCTGAATCTGAAAATGCCTCCACTTCAATGCCAAGAGTCGGATCACATATGCATAAAAACTGAAGACTAAAAACTGTATGTACTCCATCTTACTCCGAAAGGCATGGTCTTTGGGTAATAACCCATCCTCAAGGAGAACAGATTTGCTCTCAGATGAATAGTTATGGGTAATTGTGGAACCATGATTTTTCAAAGCCTGAGCAAGGTTGACCATAATATAGTTACCCCAGAAGTCCGATCATGGACTCCCAGCTGGTGCAGTGATGTCACCATCACCCTGTTCTGGGGGCAATAGGTGGAGTGCTAATGACTTCGCTGGATGACCATGTTTGTTTTGCAAGACACGTGATTTGATTGGAATATGGACATAATCAGATCTTTTAAGTCTTGGAGTTCTTACAATTTAGGAATTGGCGTGCGCTGCAAGCTGCAAGCAATCACAACTCTTAAGATGGTGCAATATCTACTTTTAGATATCTTTTAGGATTCTCTTGGCTTAGAACGAGGATTCTATCCTGAAAATGTCTCTCTCCCACAATATAAATACGCCCATTTATAGGTTATCTCTAGTAGCGCAATCTAAACGCTTAAATTTTTTTGTCCACTGCTCGAGTTTAAAATCATTCACTAACTTTACCGTTGAAGAGCCTTTAGCCGCACCCCCCCCCCCCAAGTCTAAGGCTTGCTTAAGATTTGTTTTACAGGTTTCTCAAGTTTGTGCACAACCATCACTCATAGCGGTGCGCGAATTTGGTTCCAACAACTATGTGTGCAGTGTGTGTAATCAGTGTGTGTGTGAATGTTTAATTAGCTCATAGAGTTTGTTCGTTCGATCGTTTGTTTGTTCCTGTGAATTTTGATTGTACTAAGCATGTCAAGTTACTAATGGATTTGCTATGTTTGTGAATTTCAAAAATTTAAATTGTTGGAAAGAGCACTTGGGCCTTTGGCTTTTTTAGGTATATTCATTCACAATCATTTTATAACTTTATTATTGAATTTTTAATGAATGCTTGGATTTTAAGAGGAACCTTTTTTTATTTTTATTTTTATTTTTTGATTTTCTCTCTGTAAAACAGAGAATTAGGCCTCAAGTTTTGGTGCATTCTTTTTATTTTTTTATTTTTTTATGTTTATGGTGTATTTTGGTGCATTCTCTAATTTTTGTGATGTTAGCTGTGTAAAAGTAAATTCAATCTAAATGCAAGCTAAAATACTTATTATGCCATATTAGTTAACCTTGGTATTTGGTTTTAAATTTATGTTGAATTATGTATGTTTGCCTGTGTTTTTTTGGAATTGGTTGAACTAAGATGTGCATTTTCTAGATTAATGTAATTGAAAATGCATTACAAAATCAGAACCCGCAGTAGCGCGCGAACAAGTTTTGTAATTAACTAACTATAATTGCAATTTGTGAAAATATCTAACAAGGTGTTGACCCGTCCCTAATTTTTTTGAAAATTTATCTCCGATTGTGTGATTTGATGATTTCACCCTTTTGGGGAAAAATGTGATCTGAAGTGGATATGTTTATACAGCTTTAAATTATTTTTCTCGCCATTATAATTATATTATACTCGTCGTTACGAGTACGCATTAAATTATTTAGTCTTGGAAACACTGTTTTTGATAGATTGCATTTAACTACACTCGTACAATTCTATCATACTTTTTCTTCTTTAAAAATTGTCCCATGTGCTTTCATTTTCACACCACCCAATTACTTTCCTTCCCCATTTTATGGCACCAATCAGAACTATCCTACACAATTCCTTTTCAACCAATCAGACATTGTCATCACAGTCACACTCTCTCCCTAAACCGTATCTTCTTCTCCGCAACAAGAAGACTATCCTCTTTCCTTCACGGATCGAGCAAACCAATCACACCATTGAACTATTCTCAACATCACGAACACAACCATCTTTGAACGGACGAGTTTTGACTCATTAACTCGAAAGCTCAAACTCGGTGAGTTCAAGTTCGACGTGATCTCAGCTGAGTTACAAGGTTTTGAGGGTTGGGGAAGCTTTTATACAAGTCCCTAATATCCCTAGACTAGTTTTGGTGAAACGTTTATGTGAAATAACTCGAGTTTCAGAAGTCAACCTTTTGGTCGAGACTTTTGAGGCTTTTTCAGGCCATTTTCCATCCACTTTTGGACTTTTAGAAGGTACAATCTTGTTCTACTCTTTATAAGCTTCATTTTAATATAAATTTCATAAAAATGATTTGAGAAATGAAGAAGATATGAAGGTTTGAAATTTTACCAGAAACTGGCAAAAATTTCCAAATTCCAGTCAGTTCAGACTGCGACGACCTGCAAGGACCCTCGGAGAAGACGACAGAATATTTCGTCAAAGTTGATGGAATATTCTAACAACGTCAAGTAACACCGTTAAACTCTGTTAATTATTTAACGTAATATTCCATCAAACTGATAGAATATTCCTAACGGACATCAGGGTTTGGCCTGCACGTGGTGGCGTGTCTAGCCATGCCTTAGCCGGCGCGTGGTGGCCCATCCATCCTCTGATTTGCTTTTTGAAATTTTATGTAGGTCCGTGATGTCAATTAGATCATTTTCGTATATTTAAACCCTGGGTTTGAGCAAACTATGAGGGTTTTATTTAAGTTTCCGTATATGTGTTATTAACCTAATTAAATTAGTAATTTCACATATAGGGGAGACTTATCCCGAGGACGTACGTGGTCAAGCAAGGTTAAGGGGCTACGATCATTCGACATACCAGTAAGTGGGCATTTTGTTTTCGTATATTACGTACATACTTTATAGTTTCTGTAAATATTTTAAATGGTTTTATGCATTTTATGCCATGTTATATATATTTTTTAAATACTATAATATGATTGAGTTTTATGCCTCATCATGGCATATTCATGTGCATCTTACCTACATATAATTGTTGTGAATGGTTTGAAATGCTAAGGTGAATGCAGGACGTGCAGGTAAGTCCAGGTAAGGTTATGTGGTGGATTGATATTGGTGAATCAATTTGGCATGCATATGTTTATATAGTGCTCATCATTGCTACACCCCGATGTTAGTGCTCCCGCTCGGGGCCAGGGCTTAGCCTTCACGTGTATGTTCACCTCCCGCACTACACGCTCACCTTGGATCCTAGTAGGTGCTAGCCTGTCGTACAGACTGCATTAGGCAGTTCCGACTCGTAGGTGACCCACACATAGTGCTAGCTTCATGTGATCGTAGCACTAGAGCGATTATTATTACACCTAGCATGTCGTACAGGTCACATTAGGTGACTCTGACTCGTGTGTTAGCATATGACTGATGAGCTATAGGTGCAGTCTTACAGGTCATGTTAGGTGACTCTGACTGACATGTTAGTATAGATTATAGCACATGATCATATCTATACTGTTGTTGAGAATTTCTGATATGATATATTTCTGGACTTACATTTTGGCATGCATCGAATTTTCATACTTATACGTAGTATGATATTTTGGAAACTATATATGTTTTACAGTGAGGGGTTAGTATGTTCGGAAAGATAAATAGTTTTATAAATCTTTATTTTTGTGCCCACTCACTCTTCTATTTTTCGCCCCTCCAGGTTCTAGTTAGCTGGTCTTTTCTGTGGCTTGAGGATCACCAAGCGAATTCTGACATATCTCTACCCTAATGTAGGAACTGTTTTCCAGTTGTGTAATAAGTACATTTGCTAGTTCGAATGCACTATTTATTATCTATGCTCTGACATTGTAACTTATGGGTTTTATCACTTCCGCACACTCTGTTTAGTAGTTTAATTCAGGTTATAATTCGGTTTTAATTTATCCACATTCTTACATCACTTACACTTTAGTTACGTCACATTCGGGTGACGCCCAGCACTCCCTGTCTCAGGGTGGAGTGTGTCACCAACTCGACGATCGAGCTTGGTTGGTGAGTGAATGAATGTGGTGTGGTGTTGAACAAGCTGCTAACTTTTGTAGCTCGCGACTGCGACTGAGGAAAAAACTTGTCTCGGCCTCTAGGTTCTAGAGCCTGAAGACAAGGCTGGTAGTTACTTTGAAGTTCATGAATTGTTGGCACCGGGCTTAGCTACTTCAATTATATTTGTGCAAGTATAAGTGCGCTGAATCGGTACCAGACTATATGGACACAAATACTCAAAAGTACAAACTGTAAGGTGTGTTTGATGGAGTTAGGGAGGTTAGTGTTTTCTTCTCAAAGATGAAAAGGTTTCGTGTAGACCAAATCTCCTCAGCATATCTTGATCCAATAACGAATTACCTTCTCATTTGGATTGAACTCGATCACTCCTACCAGACTTGAGACTCTGAACCTAGTCATGTTTTGGTATACAATTCACTCATTTTTTAACCAAACCCTTAGAATATTACAAATCTTCATATGCCATGCTGATCTTCGATTGAATTAGGATTTAACCGAATCCGTCCTTAATCTTCAAGTGTCCATCATTAATTTAAACTCAGATAAACTACTTTGGACTGAGCTTCTTTTCCAAACAAGTTTGTCTAACTATGAGCCGAGCTTATAATCTTACTCAGCCCAAATCCATTAATTTGAGCCCAAACACAAGGCAAAGCCGAAAAGAGCAAAAGGGATTTTATTATTGAACTTTATAATTAATTCGGAGTCGCACGCAACCGAACAAAGAGAGACAGACACCATGCAAGATGCCTTCAATCTTGGCATATGAAACCGAAGCTTCTACATTTTCACAAGCCCCACCGAACACGCGAGTCAGCAGTCAATCACCAACCAACCAAAACTTCCCCCATACCATCCCAGAAAACTCCACCACCCACACCGAAGCTTCAAGAACTCATCGGCCCCACCCCCACCTCCTTCCTCAATCCCCCCATCTTCTTCCCTCCAGATTTCTCTAAATTTGCACAATCCCCGCCTCCCAAATCCAACCAAATCTCCAGGTCTCCAATCTCCTCGCGGCATTTAGTTTCGTCCAGGCATTTTCACAAACACCTCGATGGCGGCAGAGGACGGCGCGGTCACAATTTACAACAGCAGCGCAATCACCGACGCCAACAACAAGAAGAAGCCATATTCGATCAAGGTTGGCCTCGCCCAGATGCTCCGCGGCGGCGCCATTGTTGAGGTCAACACCCCGGAGCAAGCAAGGCTTGCCGAAGACGCCGGCGCTTGCTCCGTCATCGTCTCCGACCCGCCCCGCAACCGAGGCATTTCGCGCATGTCCGACCCCTGTCTCATCAAGGACATCAAACGTGCCGTTTCGATCCCCGTTGTGGCCCGATCACGGATCGGGCATTTCGTCGAGGCCCAGATCCTCGAATCAATCGGCGTCGATTACATCGACGAGAGCGAGTATCTGGCGATGGCGGACGAGGAACATTTCATAAACAAGCACAATTTCCAGACCCCTTTCATATGCGGAGCTCAAACGCTCGGCGACGCGTTGAGGAGAGTGAGAGAAGGCGCGGCGATCATACGAATCCAAGGCGATCTAACCGGGTCCGGCAACGTCGCCATGACTGTAAAAAACGTGAGATCCGTGATGGGTCAGATTAGGCTGCTCAACAACATGGACGACGACGAAGTCTTCGCGTTTTCGAAGACGATTCAAGCACCGTACGACCTGGTTGCACAATCCAAGCAAATGGGTCGGCTGCCGGTGGTGCTGTTCGCCTCCGGTGGCATCGTGACGCCGGCCGACGTGGCGTTGATGATGCAATTGGGTTGCGACGGAGTGTTTATAGGGTCGGATGTATTCAATTGCTCGGATCCTTATAAGCGGGTGATCGACATTGTTCAGGCGGTTAGGAACTACAATGATCCGCATGTGCTGGTGGAGGCGAGCTCGGGGTTGTCGGATCTGATGGCCGGTTTGGGTTTCGGCGAGGACAGGATCGAACAGTTTGGCGGCGGCCACGGAGGTGTTTGATTAGGCCACTTAATCATGTAATGTAGCTCTAAACTCTTTCTTTGTTTGGTGTTAAAACATAGAGGAATGTTATCATACATGGATATCCGTGTCTCTCTGTTGTGACTTGTGTCCATTGCTTCATGTTGATTTGAGGCCAATTTTGTGAAAATGCAGATAGAATTGGGAATAATAATTTCGTTTGTTCGACTTAGACGAGATGTTTAGGAATAATGCTCTACTTAATTTGAGGATTTTGTACATCCGGACGGCTTGTATTTTGTTTTGTATTTTCTTTTTAGTGTTGATTCGTGTTTTAGAGTATTTGGTGGCGTGGTCGACATGTTTGCACAAACTTTTCTTTTCGTGATTTCAACGAGGGATATCTGCGTATGTGTCGAATTGGCTCGGTTTGGTTTGGTTTGGTTTGGTTGATTGAAGATTCTAACAAAGCAGAACTATACCGAACCAAACCAGTTATATTTTGTAGTTTTGATTTTCAATTTCAATTTCAAGAGAACCACTTGTGTTGTCAGATACTAGCATGGGATGGGAGAATGCTAATGGCAGGGGACACTAGCGAATGGCTTGAACCTGGAGATTTCTCTGCCCATTAAATCTGCCGTCCTTCCCATTACTCAACGTATGGGTCTCCTTAGTCTAAATGGAGGTTAGAATTTAGTGTCCAACTTTGTGTTTAACTTTGGGTCTCCTTAGAATTTAGTCTGAATGCGAGAAGAGGACTGCTCTGTTTTAAAGAAAACCGTGGCCCAAAATGACATCGTTTTGAGCCAAGCCATTTCCATTTGAAAATAAATTTAAAAAAATTAAATTTTAAAAAAAAAAAAACAAAGAAAAAAGAAAGGCAAGTCCTCTTATTAAGCCACGGATAAGCTTTTTTATTTAAGAAGCAAAAAAAGAACTCCAGCCAATTGCCAATTCTCCTTTTCCTCTAACCCTTGCTCCTAGAATAGGCACCTCAGAGCAATCTCATAAGCAGCAAAAACTGCCCCATTCACCAGAAACGCTCTAGAAACCGCAGTTCCTAGTCCACGCCAGAGCACACCGTAACCATCCTCTCTAACACTCTTCTGAAAGCAATCAACAATGCCGGAATATCTGGGTGGGTACTGAGACAGAACCTGAGCCTGCAATCTCGTCTTCACAACGTCGAGGGGATAACAACAAATCCAACTGGCTACTCCCGCAAGCCCTCCTGCCATCAACATTGTTTGCAAGCTCTCTTCGCCGGTCCTTCTGCAGCCCGGGTGAAGCTTCTCTCTCATGTACTCGTAAGTCCAGAAGTAGAAACCGAAAGACGGTGCATCCCTCAGGACAGTAATACAAAGTCCTCTATATATTCCCCTTAAGCCTTCTGCTCTCATAATGCTTTTGGCAACATCTATAGGGCCCTTGGGGGATTGCAGTTGATGAGGTTTTGATTTTGCGTCGGTTTGGAGTTGAAGCCGGATTTTTACCAGTTCCACAGGGCTGAGTATCAGGCTCTGCATAGCACCTGTGCCGATTCCCCCTAGATAAACACCTTTGTACGAAGGAGGGTCTTTGGCGGAAACACAAGGATCGCAGCTTCGGGAGAGGATAGAGTACACCTGGAAAACCACGGCATTCTGCAATCAACAAATCATTTGTCAGCGTCGATCAATTATTTTGAATTGGATGGTTTGCTTAATTTGGTCACAATTATTATATGTTGCTTTCGATGCAAGCAAACACTTTGTCGAATAGTTGAAAATCCTGCTCTTAAATTGATGTGAAAAATCGAAAGTTATAATTGTTAGTCTTACATAGAAACTCTGCTTTGTCTAGGTTTATTTATGTATGGGCGATGGTTTGTGCACGAGGTTATTATTTGTGACTTGTGAGTCGATAAGTTTGATGGATATTATTATGTATGGCCCATTATGACTCGTAAAGAGAAACAAAATGCAATTCCCATGACTTCAAAGACGTCTGAAATGAAAATACTTAATATAATAAAAATTGACAAAACCTACCATCACCACCCCACACTACTCACCACGTCTCCTTTTATAAGAATATTCTAATCCCAACACTTTTTTTTTTTTTTTGGAGAACATCCTAATTTTTGTTTACGCACAAACTTACTGGCTTTAATTTCAGTGGTTGGATTCGACTTCGTAACTATTAGATTTTTTTATATTTTTAATCTTTATCATTCATTGTTTGTATTGCTCAATACTGCGTAACAGCATTAACATACGTACTCTTAGTATTCCAATTTCCAAGAAATGCTAACACCAAAGGCAAAGGGCATTAACTAACCTCACAAACATCTTGTGTTGTTTGTGATCAACCTAAACGAACAAAATCAATCAATTTACAAGTAAAAGAAAGTGAAGTAATATGAGATAATATTTGTTAGATTAAAAAGGGGGAGGAGGAGGAGAACCTGGAAGGTAACAGCTGCCAGGGGAGCAGTCATGCCTCTGTAAAGGGCAACGGGGCCTTGAGCAGAGACGACATTGCGAAGGATGCTGAAGGCCGATGCCGAATGCGAATTCTGTTGCAAGATCCGGAGAGTGTCGAGCGGATAACCAGAAACTACACCAGCCATCCCTCCAACCCCTCCTGCCACAAACTCTCTTCCCCAACTGCTCGCAAGAAACTCGGGCCAGAAATCCATTTTCCCATTCACCAAACACCCCCAATTCCTATTTCCACCGCCCTATCCTCCTCTCCGATCAAAACCCAATTCTTGTTTCCCCTTTTCAGAGTCACCCAAATCAAAATTTCGCCTCAAATTGTAGGATCTGTGTTAAAAGTTCAAACCTTTATCTCTCTCTCTCTCTCTCTCTCTCTCAAAATTAGGATTCAGCTGGAAAAACCCAATTCAGATACAAAAATATATACAATTGTAAAAAGGGTTTTTGGAATTTCCTGTCTGGGTTCTCTGTTTTCTATCAAAATCTCCTGAAAACGATGCAGAAACAACAAAATCAACAAAATAAGGAAAAAGTTATCTTTCTTTCACTTCAGTCTTTTTTCCTCAATTGCTGCAAAGGCTGTTTACGGATTCCTTCAACACCGTAGAATCCAAATTCTTCTGTTTTCTCACCAATTTCCCCTCTCTCTCTCTCTCTCTCTCTCTCTCTCTCAACAGGGGACCGAAACAGCAGCCACTGGTTTCTAATTTGTGGGGAGTGTGCCTAAAAAGCTTAGCGCGAAGGAAACGGCCAATATTTTCTTTTCAGAGAAGCAATCAGGGGGCGCCAAGTGGACCACTAGCAGGATTACACGTGGCAGTTGAGGATGACTTAGTGCTTTCATCCTAGTGTACGTTAACCATATAGTTCTGGGATTGTGAACTTGTGAATCACATCCCAATCCAACGAATTTTCAGTGGTTGGCTGATGCAAGCAACGAAATGACGAAACCTGAAAGCTCTTCCTGCTGGTGAAAGAATTACGTGACACGAGAAGCACTCATCGTGAGCCTCTCGTTCAAATAATCGACTTATGTAAATCTCTCTTTACGTAATATTGTATTATCAGTGCGAAATATTTTGATGATAGCATACATGCGTTGTTTAAATTATTTTTTACTGCTCATGTAAGGTCATTTCTGTCCAAGGACCAAAGGAATTAGTGCTAAGTAGCTAAAGGCAGGCTATATATAGAGAGCCCTCAAGCTCCTCGATGGACCATAATATGTGTATCCTAAGCTAAGATGGAAAGATTTAGCATCTAATGGTTGGAAATGAAAAAAAATTTAATCATATGTTATAGTTTAAAATATTAATTTTTAAAGGTTAAAACATAAATAAGACTCACTTGTGCTGTAGGGTACCTATTACATACTATTATTATAATATTTTTGAAAAACTATATATCAAAAACAAAAGTTTAGTTTTAGGCTTATTCATCTTTGTTTTTCGCCCCTATAAGATTTTAGTGGCAAATGTTTCATGACGACGAGGATTGCTGGTAAAAGTTGTCATGTAGGAGACTGATCGGATCATATTTATACATATTTTTATATCAAATTCACTCGTCTTTTCTTAGCTAGTTCGTTATATTTTGAGCTATTTACATTATTTTTATGTTTTATAAGATTTTCAAGAAAAGAAAATAAAAATAGAATAAGTGAAGTGTTAAGTAATAAACTCGTCTAAACTATCTTATTATTTGGAAAATAATATATATATATATATATATATATATTTATATATATTTATATATATATATATAAATTTAATGTGTGTGTGTGTGAAAACAGCTGCACGAAGGCAGCATGTGAGGGCACCAAAGAGGATAGAAAAATATGATGATGAGCACCGAAAGAATTGGAGGAATAATTAGCCAAGGGAGTTAGTGGTGCCTTTTGTGGAATTAAAAATACTAAAGAAGAAGAAAGCTGGTGAGAAAGCAAAAAGGGGGCACGGGAGGAATAATGAATGTAGCTAAGAGGGTGCCCATTTAGTAAAGAGTGGACCGCTAGAAAAAAAGAAAGGAAATAAAAAAAAGGGCCTCGGGAGCCATTGAAGGAACTGAAGAAAGAAGAGATAAGCTCTGGCGGAGGGAAGGCTGCCTAAAGGCAGCGCTGGGAGAAAAAGGGGCGAGCCTGGGGAGGAAGTCTTGGCGCACGGAAACAGAGAGAACGAAGGCTGCCAAAGGCAGCCAGGTGGAAACTGTGCCGAGAGGAAACTGTGCAGCGGGCTGGATTGGGCAGAGAGCAATAAGGCAGAGCAACAGGCGCAGCAAAGCTGCCTTGGCATACGGGAGAAATCAGGGCAGCAGCGCACCACTGATTGAAGGGAGTGTGGAGACAGGGATACGGTGCACAGCAAGTGCACAGAGGAAAACCCTTGCATCTTCAATTTGGTTTAATCCTCCAAACTTATATTTTTAATTTATGTTTTTAATTTATAAATAATGTGTAATTAATTTATTTTGGCTAGAGGATAATTCAAAAGCATGATTATATTTGTAATTTGAATTGGTAACTTCAGTTGTGATTTCTGAATTGTGATTTAATTTGCTTAACTGCTTGATTGATAACTTATTTGTGTATGTTGATTAAGAATGCATACTTAATTTACATGCATGAATTTGATGCTAGAATATAAGTGAATTTCACCTAATCGTTATGAACTTATATTCATGAGTAGTGAAGGTTGTTATCCACAATCGCGTTAAGTAAATTCTTGGCAGGAGTATCATGCTTTTCATAGTTACGAATGCCTCGTCAGTATTTATAGTTTTCACAAAGTTTAATGATCTTTGATTGTATCTCTATTGTGCTTTTCACGTAGGGGACTTTTAGAGAATGTGTTAAATTGTTGTATGCTGTTCATCCAATTTAATAACATAAGGAAAACTTGAAGATTAAAAAAGTGCTGTTCACGGTTAATCTGGAGTATTGAAATTTACAATTTATTGAAAGAACAACTGAAAATCAATTTAGGTTGCTTATGTGTCATGTGTGGAGAAAAACCCTCTAGCCAATCCGTCACCCATCCGTTTACTTTAATTTTATGTTTTTGTCTATTTTATAATTTATTTAAGTTTAATTTACGTTTCATCCAAACCAACCCCCCTATTATTATAATATTATTATTTAGTTAATTTTTATTATTTTTAATCTTTTAATTTAATTTCCGTCCAATTAATTTCCTAGTTTTTATTTGAAATTGTTTTCATTATTTTGAGTCATTTTTAGTGTGTTTCGAGTTTTTAGTTTAGTTTGTATTTTCTAGAGTCTTGAGTTGTTTTGAGTCTTTTGATTTGTTTTAGTTTATTTGTTAGTTTTATTTTGAGTTATTTTAGTTAAGTGTTTTTATTTTTAGTTTAGTGTTTTAAACTTTGTTTTTACGTTTTTAAATTAAAATAGAGGTTTTAGCAAGCCCTCCTAATCCCCGGCCTAGAACGATACCCTACTTACACCTATACTACATCTGTCAAAAAGAGGGTTAAATTTGTGCGGTAATAAATTCCCGTCAAATTTTTGGCGCCGTTGCCGGGGATTAGCAACTTTGCTAATCCCTTTATTTTTGTTTGTGTTTATTTTTATATTTGTGTTTTTGTTTGTTTTATTTTTGATATTTGATTTATTTTTCTTTCTTTAATTTTAGGTACTAATGGAGCAAGATATGGCAACCATTCACGCTCAATTGGCAAATCTTACTTCTCAATTGTCTCAGAATGCCGGAAGGTCTACAATGCAAAGTGTCCCTACATATGGTGGGCAAGATCATTCCAATTCTATGTGGTGGGAAGCTCAACAAGTTCAACATGAAGAATATTGGCAACCGTATGAGGAGTTCTGTCAATGGCCATATGAACCACCACAGCCTCCCCCTCAACCTTCACATCCAAATTCAGGTATATCAAATTATTATAAGGAAGTTATTCAGCAACTAAATTCTTTGGAGCAGGGCAGGGAAGCTCAACCATTTCAACAAGACGCATTTTGGCAACCAATTGAGGATTTCTATCAAGCAAAGGAGTTGGCTGAGTGGAACAATCAATTTGGGCAGAATGCAGAATGCATGGAACAAATTCAAGAACAAATGGTTGAAGATGAGCCTATGGATGAATTGCTACTGCTCGAAGAGGAGGAGGATGCACAAGGCACGGCAAGGGAAGAACAACCCTTGCCGCAACTTCTAAACGAGGAAAAAGTGGTTGAGGAGCATCTTGAATTCATCAAGGAGGAAATTGGAGTGGATCACACGGCCACAATCATCACTTGCAATTTGGCCAAAATCAAAGTCCCTGAGACTTTTGAAAATGTGGTTTTTGTTATTGATTTTGAGTCGGAGAATGAAAGTAAGCCATCTTCTCCATTTTTAATTTTGTTTTTTACTAACAATCTGATTTTTATGATTCAGGCACCCACTCGTGAATTCAAACAATTGCCGGATCATTTCAAGTACCACTGTCCGTTCAAGGATAAAGCCATGCACTTGAATAAAGAAGGGAAGCCTAGGAATCACCCACAATCAGATTTGCATTCCTAAACCCTTCTATTTACTGCTTTCATTTTGTTTTGTTTAGTTAGTTGTGTTATTTGGTTGATTTTTGTTTAGTTTGTGTTTAAATAAATTAAGGGCATTGTTTATTTTTAGTGCGGATAAACAAAGTCTTTTTGCATTAATTTACATATTTTGATTTACATATTTTATATTGCTTAAAATAAACTTAAAAAAAAAATTAAAATTAAAATTTACATTAATTTACATATTTTGATTTACATTTATTTTATTTTGCTTAAAATAAACTTTAAAAAAAAATTACAATAATACGAAAAACTAATAGTGTTCATTGGTCATTGGTCATTGGTCAGGTGGTGCCTGTGAAGTCGACGGAGCTCCAGGAAGACGAAGAGCCAGAGTTGGAATCTCCGGAGCCGGAACGCTTGGTGCAACTCCCGAGGACGAAGGCAACATAAACCTCGGGAGTAGCGCCATGAACCTTTCATGATCACTCTGGATCCGACCGTCCGACTCCTGCAGCTGGTCCAGCTTCCTCTTCATACTGGTCGAGTAACTAGTTGCAAGCATATGCAACTCCTTATTCTCGTGCCTGAGTCCTCTGACCTCCTGCCGAAGACTGGCCACCTCCGCCATCAGCGATTCCACCTGACGAGTTCGGGCAAGCAGGCGCTGGCCCATGTTCGAAACTGAGCCTGCACTCTGGACGCTGAGGGCAAGGGATTCCTGAACGGCCAGCTCGTCCGACCGCCTAGATAGCATCCTATTGTCCCTTGGAGTGAGCAGATTTCTGGCAATCACCGTAGCGGTGATTTCATTCCTCATCATTGTGTCCCCGACTGTAAGAGGACCATTGGGGGATATGAAGGATGGATTCCAAATGTTGTTCGGAGAAGACGAGTCATCGTCTTCCCCGACATTCAAGTTAAGGCGACGGTCGGAAGGGCAAGACATTTTTAGAGGGGGTTGAGGAAGAAGAGTTCGGAAAAATTAAGATTGCTGAAGCGGAAGAAGAGTTCGGAAAGATTAAAAGTGCAGAAGTGCAGGAAGAGAGCGGAAGGAGTAAGATTAAGAAGTGCAGAAGAGAGTGTTTACAGAGGAGAGTGTTTGAGGAAGGGAGTTCAAGTGTGATGTGAAGCAGAATTAGCGCCTCTATAAAAAGAAGCAAATCAAAGAGAGGCGCTCCTCGGAGGTTGAAGACGCGTCCTCACGCAATTCGAAAAAGCTGGACGCTCCTTTCTCAAAAGAGCCGTTTCCTTTCTCAAAAGCTGGGCTTGACTCAGCAATCACGTGGCATCACGAGGCGTTCTGTTTTTCCAATTTTGTCGTGACTCATCACGTGCAGCTTGGAGCGTTGCGAAAACCACGAGCCGCACCCGGTTTTGAACCCCGGTTTTCAAAAGATCATCATTCCAATTTGTCGTCACTCGTCGTATGCGCAGTCAGCTTCGCGGAAATTACGGAAGCTTTGTCAGAAAGCGCGTAACGGGCACTGTTCATCCATCCACCGGCTGCCGACAAATAGTGAAGGAATAGTTCCGGTTGTGAATCCAAATTTCTATAAGTTCGACCTTCGCCTTCCACAGCAAAGGCACACCTTCACAACCTCTCACCCTCTCCACCTCTCAACCTCTCTTCATCTCCGACAATGTTTTCCCAAAGAAAGCTTTCGAGTCACTCAGTGTTCTTCATCCCTTGGATCACCCCAGAAAACAAACCTTCTAGAGCAAAAGTATTTCATATCAAAAAGGTTAAAAGCAAAAGTATCTCATATCATGCTTTCTCCTCACCTTCATCTGAGGAACGTGGAGAAAGTGAGATCCTGATTGCTTACCTAGTCTTGCTCTCGAGTACTCATCTCAGACCCCTCCCAACACACTTCAAAAATAAACCTGTGTTGAGGTACTTCTTCAAAAACAAAAGTACCTCATAGACGAAGCAGGAGGAGTCTGAGGTGCACCCAAGAGCAGATGAGTCTGGGTTGATCCAAGAGTTCAAGAAGATGCCACACCTGCGTGGAGACCGGACTACTTGAAGCATGTGGAGACAACGTGCTGATTCATCCTCAACTAAGCTGAGGAGCACTTGCAAGAAGGAGGCCCATCCAGTTCAAGATGAAAGCTGTGGAAAATCAACAGTCATGACCAATGACCACCTATTAGTTCTTTTCGTTATCTTTTATTTTCAATTTTTATTTTTCGTTTGCATTTTTCTATATTTTGCTTGCGTGCTTAACTGATTTATTTCTTTTCTTTGCAGGAACGTTTGGTTATTTTCTCCCTTGAAGTTGATTGCAAAATTTACGCTTGGAGGTCATCGCTTAGTTTTCTGCAATTTAGAGAAGTTTTCAGTCCCTTTGCTTTATTTTGTTTCGTATTATTTATTCATTTTATTTTTATTTGCATTTTATTGTTTTCTGACATTGGGGACAATGTCTAGTTTAACTGTGGGGGTATCAGGATAAAAAAATGACCAAATTGAAAATTTTTTGTACCTTCGACTTTGAACTGGTTTCATTTGTTTCCATGTTGTTGCTTTTTGTTTTCTTAATTAGTTTTGTGTTTTACTTAATTTTATTCTAAGTTTTGTGTTTTATTTAATTTAATTTTTTTCGAAAAAATTTTAAAAATCCAAAAATATTGTCTTGTTTTCCTTATTGTTTTTATTTAGATTTTTATTAGTTTCCCGACCCAATGATATAATTGGATTAAATTTGAACCATGATTATCAAGAACTTAGTTAACATGTGTTATGTGAAATTCCTTATTCTCTTGTTAGTATTGTACATGTTTGATCATTCTTGAAAATCCAAATGCACATAGCCTTGTTGATGTGAAACTAAAGCATGACTTAAAGCTTCATATGTGAATTTAGTGACCATATACATCCTATGTGAGGTTTTGAGCCTATTGAAAGTGTGTGCATTTTTCATACACTCCTATTCTTTCATGTGTGATGAACTTATGTGAGATGCATCTCTAGAACTTGCGTAACGATCTTTTGAAATATTTGTCATTGATTGCATGAACTTGAAAATGATAGAGGCATTAGGTTCACCACCATGGCCCAAATAACCATATTTCCCAAAGAAAAAAAAAATGATATCATTAGATTGCATATTTGAGCCGTTTTTGTTGAGCCTTTTTATTTCTTATCACCAGATATGTCTATCCTTACACCTCAAACATGTTTCCTTACCCTTTCCAAGCGAGCAATTTGAGACTGTCTTATGAGAAATGTTTGTGAAGTACTTGGAAGGTGTTGGCAAAAGAATAAGTGTGGGGGTATTTCATATTTGTGTTTTAAAAAAAAATTGAGAAAAGGAAGAAGAAAAGAAAAGAAAGATTGTATACGAAGAAATAAAAAGTTTCTAAAGTTTCAGTTAAGGGTGTGATGGGAAGTGTTAGAAGAATCGTTGGAGAACTTGAGTTCTTATAAATCTCAACTAAAAGAATTGCTTGCAGTATAACTTGGAACTTGTGTTTTCCTATTCTTTCGTTTCAATAGCCCTATCCCTAAGCCTCATTACATCCAATAAAAGTCCTCTTGATTTAAGTTTTGCAATTATGATTGTGGAGAAGTGATTTTTATGCAAGCTTATGGTAGATCTTTCACATTTGTTTCTTTGAGCGAAACACATTAAAACTAAACACATTTGTGATTGAGTGCATTCCCGTGAGAAGGTTGCTGGTTTGCATATGATGATTTTTAAAATAAAAACTTGAAATTGCATTAGCATGGCTATCTCACACACTACACTTCAAGGATGATTTAAAGATTACTGCTAATATTTGAATAAGGAAAATGAACTTGGACTAGCTTATTTGGTGCTAACTATGGTTCTTGATGATTTATGTTCTCGAATAAAATTCTTTGAGGGTCAAATAGGGGGAAGCTAATGTTTTTCATGTTATTACTTTTTCTGTTTTCTTTGTTTTGCTCGAGGACTAGCAAAAGCTAAGTGTGGGGGTATTTGATCGGATCATATTTATACATATTTTTATATCAAATTCACTCGTCTTTTCTTAGCTAGTTCGTTATATTTTGAGCTATTTACATTATTTTTATGTTTTATAAGATTTTCAAGAAAAGAAAATAAAAATAGAATAAGTGAAGTGTTAAGTAATAAACTCGTCTAAACTATCTTATTATTTGGAAAATAATATATATATATATATATATATATATTTATATATATTTATATATATATATATAAATTTAATGTGTGTGTGTGTGAAAACAGCTGCACGAAGGCAGCATGTGAGGGCACCAAAGAGGATAGAAAAATATGATGATGAGCACCGAAAGAATTGGAGGAATAATTAGCCAAGGGAGTTAGTGGTGCCTTTTGTGGAATTAAAAATACTAAAGAAGAAGAAAGCTGGTGAGAAAGCAAAAAGGGGGCACGGGAGGAATAATGAATGTAGCTAAGAGGGTGCCCATTTAGTAAAGAGTGGACCGCTAGAAAAAAAGAAAGGAAATAAAAAAAAGGGCCTCGGGAGCCATTGAAGGAACTGAAGAAAGAAGAGATAAGCTCTGGCGGAGGGAAGGCTGCCTAAAGGCAGCGCTGGGAGAAAAAGGGGCGAGCCTGGGGAGGAAGTCTTGGCGCACGGAAACAGAGAGAACGAAGGCTGCCAAAGGCAGCCAGGTGGAAACTGTGCCGAGAGGAAACTGTGCAGCGGGCTGGATTGGGCAGAGAGCAATAAGGCAGAGCAACAGGCGCAGCAAAGCTGCCTTGGCATACGGGAGAAATCAGGGCAGCAGCGCACCACTGATTGAAGGGAGTGTGGAGACAGGGATACGGTGCACAGCAAGTGCACAGAGGAAAACCCTTGCATCTTCAATTTGGTTTAATCCTCCAAACTTATATTTTTAATTTATGTTTTTAATTTATAAATAATGTGTAATTAATTTATTTTGGCTAGAGGATAATTCAAAAGCATGATTATATTTGTAATTTGAATTGGTAACTTCAGTTGTGATTTCTGAATTGTGATTTAATTTGCTTAACTGCTTGATTGATAACTTATTTGTGTATGTTGATTAAGAATGCATACTTAATTTACATGCATGAATTTGATGCTAGAATATAAGTGAATTTCACCTAATCGTTATGAACTTATATTCATGAGTAGTGAAGGTTGTTATCCACAATCGCGTTAAGTAAATTCTTGGCAGGAGTATCATGCTTTTCATAGTTACGAATGCCTCGTCAGTATTTATAGTTTTCACAAAGTTTAATGATCTTTGATTGTATCTCTATTGTGCTTTTCACGTAGGGGACTTTTAGAGAATGTGTTAAATTGTTGTATGCTGTTCATCCAATTTAATAACATAAGGAAAACTTGAAGATTAAAAAAGTGCTGTTCACGGTTAATCTGGAGTATTGAAATTTACAATTTATTGAAAGAACAACTGAAAATCAATTTAGGTTGCTTATGTGTCATGTGTGGAGAAAAACCCTCTAGCCAATCCGTCACCCATCCGTTTACTTTAATTTTATGTTTTTGTCTATTTTATAATTTATTTAAGTTTAATTTACGTTTCATCCAAACCAACCCCCCTATTATTATAATATTATTATTTAGTTAATTTTTATTATTTTTAATCTTTTAATTTAATTTCCGTCCAATTAATTTCCTAGTTTTTATTTGAAATTGTTTTCATTATTTTGAGTCATTTTTAGTGTGTTTCGAGTTTTTAGTTTAGTTTGTATTTTCTAGAGTCTTGAGTTGTTTTGAGTCTTTTGATTTGTTTTAGTTTATTTGTTAGTTTTATTTTGAGTTATTTTAGTTAAGTGTTTTTATTTTTAGTTTAGTGTTTTAAACTTTGTTTTTACGTTTTTAAATTAAAATAGAGGTTTTAGCAAGCCCTCCTAATCCCCGGCCTAGAACGATACCCTACTTACACCTATACTACATCTGTCAAAAAGAGGGTTAAATTTGTGCGGTAATAAATTCCCGTCAGAGACTTATCCTTTCAGTATAAACTTTCTTACTATTATTTTACTGCAATATACTTATGCTTTGAACATCACTTGTATGAAATGGGTCAATTCCGCTCACATGCGCACTTTAGTATTAGTTACTTTAGGCTTAAATTAGTAACATTTTTCACGTCATCATCACTTTATGACTTCGTCACTTTCTAAGTGCACAGCACAACTCGGATGTGTAGATGGATATTTCAAATTGTGATGTTTCACTTTGGTATCAGAGTTACGTGTCGTACTTCATTTTGTGGGGTAACATAATTATCATGTGAAAAGTTGCACAGATTGCACAAGTGGGTTTGTACAAGGTTTGGCCTTTTGTGCCCCCAATTTATAAACGTGCGATTGATTGTTTGTTGCGCAGAGTGACATCACTTTCGACTTTGCTACGGAGGAATTTGGATTTATACACGTAACCGTAATAAAAATAAAATGAAATGAATTTATGAAGAGTTGAAATGAGAAGAAGTTAGAATTGGATTTCTGTTAAAGCTTTTTACTTAAATGTTCTGGAATTAGAATAAAAATGACACTAATTTTATAAAGCTGTTTACTAATTCAGTAAAATCGAAATATAAACCAGTATGATTACTAAAATGTCATTGTTCCAAATCAAATATTTTATATACTTTTTTAATAAAATTTGATATAATATATAATAGTAAGGAAACAAATTAAATTGCTTTTTTTTTATTTCATGAACACACAAAAATGCTTTTGTTTATTTTGTTTATTTATAAATTTAAGTCTTTACGTTAATATTTTAATTTTGAGAGATTATATTCACACACCCCAAATTACTTCTCCCACACCTTTTTAATTTTTTAATATTTTTTATCCACCACAAACACTTGATAGAAAAATATTAAAAAATTAAAAGGGTGTGAGGGAAGTAATTTGGGGTGTGTGAATATAATTTCCCATTTTGAGAATAAGTATGGAGTTGTGTATAATGTGAATGAGGGCATAATATGAAGAAAAAATGCATTACTGATTCCCTCATCCTCATAGAATTCAAATACATCATTTCTCTAAGGAATCCCACTCCTCCAATTTCAGGCATTGCATTCCTTATTTCAAGTAGGGTCCACAACACTATTGATTCCCTAGTATTTAGTAAACACCGGAGTAATCCATAATCAGAATTCAATTCTGTTTTTTTTATTCTCATTACCCTTACGTAAACACGTCCTCATATCAATCAATTTGCTACCTTGAGATTGCCGTATTTTTTATTAAACTACTTTTTATTGTGTTTTGAGAATAAACAAATATGAAAAAGAATGGTTAAATGTTGGTAAATTATAATTAGGATTTTTATCACAAATAGTATCTGAAATTGACCCTCACTATTAAGATAGTTCTTGAAATTGAAAATCAATCAATGTAGTCCCTAAAAATAGGTGTTGCAAATCAATGCGGTTCGTTACAATTCTATTAAAAAATAGGGCCCCTATGTGTTTTTTTCTCACATATGGTCCTTGAAATTGATCCACGACATCAAAATGGTCATTGAAATTAACCCGCGACATTACAATGGTCCCAAAAATTGAAAACTGATCAATGTAGCCCCGTAAGTAAGGGTGCGTTTGGTACGCAGACGGGACGGGACGGGACGGATGTTATAAATTTTGAAAAAGACAAGGGGCATTTTTGTCCTAAAATGTTAAAAATTTCTGTCCCACAGATATGGAACAACCCCGTTCCAGGGGGTGGAGGTGGAACCAAAAATCATCCAAAACTTGTCCCGTGGAATGCCTCGTCCCACTCGTTTTAGGCGTACCAAACGCGGGACGGAACGCCTCGTCCCGTCCCGTCTCGCGTACCAAACGCACCCTAAGTGTCTCAATTCAATGTAGTCCTTCCATCATAATTTTGTCAAAAAATATGTTATGTGTTGATGTGACACATAAATGGCTTACACAAGTCTAATTAAATTTTAAAAAATTACTAATACGCTTAATAATTTAATAGTTAATAAAAAAATTGTCAACTCACACCCAGTCATGCAATCACATCAGATCCCAGTTCACATTTTTATACCTCCTTCGCTCTCTATTCTCTAAAAAAATCTCAATACACCAATCTTTACACACTTCGACACCCTTCACCGAATTGAACTTAGATCGAGATCATCTTTGGTGACAGCTTGGACCATTGGCAACGACTTCAGGTACATGATGTGAAAATTAGATTGACACTCAAATTAAACCCTATGGATGACAATTGTAGTATATGAGCAAATAGGGATCGTTCTAGACCGGGGATTAACTAGGGATGCTAATCAATGTGAAACTGACTCAAAAACGTAAAAACACAATGTAAGACACTAAACTAGACTCAAAGAATGCAAAACTAGAGTTTAAAACACTTAAACAAAGCAAAAGACTCAAAACAGCCCAGAAACACTCAAAATTGCCTCAAAATCACTTTCTGGGCAGTTTTGAGCACAAACACAATTTTTGACGAAATTAAGTTGTAACTTGACTCAAGACTCTTTAAAACACAACCTAAATGTATTTCTAACTAATCTAGCACTTTAAAATAAAGGGGGGATTGGTTTTGACGAATTTAGAATTAAAACAGAAACTTAGAAACAAAACAGATTCTAAAACCGATTTTGGTGAATTAAATGGATGAGACACTAGTTAGAGGGTTCCTTATCCACACATGAACATATGCATATAACTTGATTCCCAATTATGATTTCAACAAACTATTGAATGACGATGTCCCAAATTAATTGTATTGAACGAATTAATTCTCAAATTACCCTAAATTCATTGAATTGAATGGAATACGCATGCAACCAAATTATTCCTCATCAAAGTCCCTAACTATGGAATACGCATGATAGAGACATTCAACAAGTATCATTAAGTTCAATGGAAATCATAAACAACGACTAGGCATTCATAACTATGGAATACGCATGTTAATCCAACCTAGGGTTTACTAAATACAATCGTGACTAGCGATCTTTACTACTCATGAATATAAGTTAATAACGATTAGGTGAAATTCCCTTATATCCTAGCATCAAGTTCAAGCATGCCAATTAAGTGTCGACCCTCAATCCACATACATAAACACATTCTTAATCAAAACAGAAAAGTAAACCACATCCAAAGTTCATGAATTCATAACTGGAGTAAATCAAATCATAACCAACACATGTCCATGGCTTCAAATTTGCCTCTAACTATACAAAAATTAGTTCCACATGTTTAACATAATTGAACAACGAATTAAATTAAACATGAAAACAGAAACAAGGAAAGAAAGAACTCCAAACACTCCAATGGTGGCAGATTGTTGCATAAGCCTTCTTCTCCCCCTTGGACTGCACGGTGCACTCTTCTCCTAGCCTCCAAAGGTGGCGCACAAGGTAGTTTGGTGGTGGACAGGGTACGATGATGATGGTGGAGTGGTGGTAGGCACGGTGGAAGGATGGTAGTATTGTATGGAAGCTTGCGGCAAGGGTTTGGTGGTGGTGAATGGCGCGGATCAATGGATGGAAGAGGGGATTGTGCGGCACTTCTTAATTTCTGGGTGAATGAATGATAAAAGGTGCGGCTCACATAAGGTAAATATATATAGGCACCCTAAACCCTAGGTCAATTCAGATTAGGGCTTAGATTTCCTATAATTAATGGATTAGGCCCCCTAAGTCTAGCAGAAATTGTAAATCCAATAAGGAAAAGGGTTTATGGCCCAATTAACCCAAATCCACAAGGAATGGGGCTAATTAAATCTGAAATCCAAGGGGAAATAGGGTATAGGGTGCGGCAGATAGGGTTTGGGAAGATAAGGCTTCTAGAAAGCCTTGCAAGGCAAGGTAAAAGGGGACTTCTAGAAGGGAAGGGTGCGGCACCTTTGTAGGGTTTAGGATAGGCCTTCTAGAATGCCTAATCCCATGGAAAATAGGTGAACTTACAGCCAAGGCAAGGGAAAGCTCTAGAATCTTCCAATTGTTTCCAACAATGTCTTAGAAACCTTTGTGCACTAGGATTAGGAAAACTAATCCTACTTCATCTTGGAATTCCTTTTCCTTCTAGGACTAGGAAAACTTCATTGTTGTGACAACTTGAGGCCATTGGGATTCCACTTTTCCTACTTCAAGTAGGAAACCTTGTTTGAGTAGGAAACTTTATTCTTTTAGGAATCCTAATTCAACTAGGAAACCAATTTCAACTAGGAATCCTAATTCAACTAGGATTCCATTTCCATTAGGGATTTTCCTACTCCAACTAGGAAACCTTGCTCAAGTAGGACTCATCATCTTCAAGTCTTCAATTTCGTTCATCCTTTTGGCTCCAAGCGTACGATATCCATTCCAAGCTCTAATTTGCTCCAAAAGACTCCAAAATGCATCCTTTTGCATACTTTGCCCTTAAAACCTGAAAATACATAAAACTAGCTTAAAAGACTACTTTACTAAGGAAAACAATGTAAATGCACAAGAACAAGCTAAACTAAGGTGCATAAATATGCCCCTATCAGTACATCACCGTTAACATTTAGGCAATCAATATTGACACGCCCCGATCCCGATGTCACGTGCTGGCCGACACTCTAGGGGTGACGAAAGCCATTTAGAATGCATAAGAACGAGAAATAAATAAGAATTATGAATTTAATGGAACATTAATAAGCATTTAAGGAACGTGTTCAGAGCATACAACTAATTAGAGTACTACAAAGAAAGAATATAAAATTAAATAAACAAAAGGAGTGGTCCTACACTGAGAGGACTCGAAGATGACGATGTGGAAGTGCCTTGATGCCGAGATTGTATGCCTCGATGAAGAGATTGATACCTTTCATGCCGGTCAACTCACCGTGGTTTGGCCGAAAATTGCCTCGAAAGTGATGGGTTCTTCGCCGAAATCTGGGTAAGTCTCCCCAACGCGTTTCTTCATAGTTTCGATGACCAAAACACATAGATACGATCATAAAGAATAATGAGGATAAAAAGGAAACATTTTAGAGTGTTATTGGAGCTCACCCACGTCGGAGGTGATGGAAACTCGCCGGAGTTCGTCCTTTGAATCGACGCTCGATGATTCTTGGGTCTTCGTCAATCTTTAAGGATGCAAGAAAGGAAACGGAGGATGGTGGTGGTTCAGCATCGTGAGTATGTATGTTTGTGTGTGTGTGAGTTTTCGAGGAAGAGAGAAGAGAGTTGCAGATAGTACAAAGAAAACAGAAAAAAAAAAGAAAAGAGGGAGGGAACCGGGAGAGAGAAAAGGGATACGACAAAGGGGGACAAAATCAGGGGGTAGGCCCTTTGGGCTCACCATTTAAGACCCAAAACTATTTTTTTTTAAACAGAGCGGGGTGTAACAAATATCCTTACAACCTTAATCTTGGAGAGCTTGTTCGGCGCTTCCCTGGTAGTCTGATGATGCAAGGAACGACAAGGTCTGCCTTGAGATAATGAGGTTATAACCAAGGTTCGTCCATTGTTGGTTGAAAACTATTTCCACACACCCCCTCTTAGGCCTTGGTTAAGCTTTGTGCCTTTGAGAATTTATGGAAGAGATGTCTCTTCGGAGTAGGTGCTACTATAAGAAATAAAAAATTCTATTGTGCAAAAAGGTATTTAGACAAATTTTTAAATTAATTATTGAACCAACATCAGCACATAACAAATTTTTTTACAAAATTGTGGCGGAAGAATTATATTGATTTGCGACACCTATTTTCAAAGACTACATTGATTGATTTTCAATTTGAAGGATCATATTGATAGTGTGGGTCAATTTCAAGGACCATCTTGATGGTGTGGTTCAATTTCAAGTGTCATTTGTGATAAAAATTCGTAAATCTTGTGGAGTCCATTTATATGCCACATCAACACTTAACAGAATTTTTAATAGAATTGTGATGGAAGGATAACATTGATTTGCGACACCTATTTCAGGGACTATAGTGATTGATTTTTAATTTTAGGGACCATCTTAATGGTGAAGGTCAATTTCAGAGACCATTTGTGATAAAAACCCAATATATAAAAGTACTTTTAAAATAGTGTCAAAATATTTGTTAAATTTTTATGTAAAAGTACCTTAGTTGTTTTTTTTTTTTTTAATATTTAAAAAGAAGAGAGTGATCACGGTCCAATTCTGAGACGAAATCAAAAGAGTCTGCTAAACGTTTGATATCTCCAATGATAAACTTTAAACGCCAAGGAAAATTGCAAAACCCTAAGATTGAATCAATCACGAGCTTAGAGTCTCCCTGCACTCAGATTTTCTCAAAGCCTCTACTTCTTGCCATCCAAAGTGCACCTCTCAAAGCCAGACTTTCAACAACAGTTGGGTCTCCATCCTCATTCCTGATTATGAAGCCAGCTGCCTTAGAGTTTACCACAGAACAGATCCATCGAATTTTTTTTTTTTTAAAAAAGCCCCAACTTTGGGGATTCCATCTAATTTAATAAGGGGGTGTAGTCAATTTGGATTTCAGAGGATTTTAATAGATTTTTTTAGGTGGCAAATTTTAAAGGATTTTAATGGACTCTACAATTCCATATAGATTTTAACAGATTTATGTGGATTTCCATTATAGATTTGTATGGATTTGTATGGATTCTTTCTTAGATTTCTTAGGATTTAAAAAAAAAATTGAAATCACATGCAAAGCCGTGGGATCTTTTTTTAATGAAATCTTATGGCTGAGATTAACCTCTCAAACTCTCTACAATTGAAACCCTAATTGTTATGTGTATTATACTACACCGTCTGAAATCAGAGTCATCGGTCCAAAGACTAGTTAATTGTATATTTTCATACTGTAGTAATAACACAAATTAATAACGTTTAGAATGTATATGGGTTGGTGGAATTGATCCCACCCAAGCCAAAGAATGAGTTTCGAGAGTGATGTTGATTGGTTTTAATAATGAATGGTGACATTTCAAAGGCACCAAAGTAGAATTGAACAAGGTGTCTTCTGCAAATAAAAGTACAACAGAGATAGGAAGTAGTTGAAGGGAAAGGAAACGTCAGCAAGGGAATTTACGTGACAAGTTTGGGCAGTCGGTGAAGAAAGAAAAAATATGTTGGTGGTGCTGGGACATCTTCTCATGCCTGCAAAGATTTCACGTTCAGCCATGGAAGTTGTCACAGCCCGTCCTAAATTAATCGTATCGATAGTGTGAAATTACTAAAGTGCCTTTGGACGTTTGTGGCATTGTGTGGTTTAAGTTTTGGATATGGACTGATAGGTTAAGTCCCTAATATTTTGGAACCAATTAGGACTTAAAGTTGTTATTGTTTTGTTGTGTTTGGAAGACCAAATCTAGACCACACACAACACTCTCACACTCTCTCTCACTCCCGTGTACTCTCTCTTCTTTCTCTATCTCGGATTTTCTGCAAATTTCGTACAAGTCGTAAGGACAACTTCAAACCAACCCATTTCTGCGTGGATCAAGCTTGTGTTTAGCAGTGTTCTAAAAAACGGCCTAGGCGGCGCCTAGCAACCGAGGCGATTTTGGACAAATCGGGTGGAAAAATCGGATTGGGCCTAGGCGGGCTAGGCGGTCTAGGCGGCCCTAGGAGGTTTTTTTTAATATTTTTTTTTAATTAATTGTGTATTTTTTTTTTTGTTTCATGGTAGTATACTTATGGAAATGGTGTATCTAATTTGCAAATGATGGATTTACTACAAGTTCATCCAATACTTATAGAAATAGTGTACCTAATTTGTATTTTATCATTATTTTATTATCTATACAAGTATAGTGTTTTTTTTAGGTGTCAATATGCACTTATTTACAAGAAATTTACCTAAATCCGCCTAGGCCGCCTAGCCGCCTAGGCGCTAGGCGCTTGCCCGCCGCCCGACCAGCGCCTAGCGTTTTTTAGAACCTTGGTGTTTAGCATCATCATCTTCATCTCATCATCATGAACTCATCCATACCATTTTTAGAACGTGAATCATTCGAAAACATGAGAAACCAGAAACCTAGATTTTGTGCACTGTTCATGCACACGTAATGTGGAGTTTTTGGAAGATTTTAAGGTTATAGGAAGCTTTAGAACGTCTTCACGAAGCTCGGAGAAGAAAAACGAAGTGTTTTGGATGCCGTGAAGTCAAGTTTGGTGAGTTTGAAATTTTGGCCAGATTATTGAAGTTTCTCAGGTGAAATCTCGTAGATTTCAAGGCTTCAAATTGGTAAGGTTTTTTTCTACTCGTTGTAAGCTTCATTTTGAGACAAGTTTCATGAAATTTGGTTGAAAAACGAAGAAGATATAAAGGTTTGAATTTTTCTCTAGTTTCCAGCGACAGCGACGGTCATCGGCGTCCGAAGGTAGAAGATGACGGAATATTCTAACACCGTCAGGTTAGTTTTAACGGTTTCTATTAGGGTTTAACGGAATATTCCTAACGGCGGTTAGGGATTCCGTTAGGGTTGGCCGCGCGTGGGGGCGCGTAGGGGTGTCAGAATTTATTTTTTTTTAAATTTGGGGATGTTCCTGAAGTTGAGTAGATCCTTGTGGTATATTCATATACCTCATTTGAGCAATATATGAGAAGTTATTAGCTAGTTTTGGTTATGTGCTTTAAATAACGTTTATTTAGTTATTTCGCATATAGGTGAGACCTATCATGAGGATAAGCGCCAGCAATCGAGGCTCGGGGGCTACAATCCTTCGACATGTCAATGAGTGGGCTTTTGGTTTTCAGTATATATCTATATACTTGATGATTTTTCCCAGAAATCAATTTTAAATAAAAGTATGTTTAAAATGCCATGCATATGAATTTACTTTTATTACATGAATTGGTATATGATGCATATATGTGAATTGGTGCTGTGGATGCTCAGGTGAGTACCAGGTGAGTTATGATTGGTTGATGTGAATTTATGATTATGATGTGATACATTGAGAGCTCATAAACCTGCACCCCGATGTTAGTGCTCCCGCCCAGAGTTAGGGCATAGTCCTTTACGTGATGTTCACCTCCCGCACCATATACTCACCTTGGATCCAAGTTAGGTGCACAGGCTTGTCGTACAGACCACTATAGGTGGTTCCAACTCGTAGGTGACCCATGATTATTCGCACAATGTTCACGTGATCGTAGCACTTGAGCATATTTATTTTACACCCAGTCCTGTCGTATAGACCACTTTAGGTGGTTCCGACTCCTGTGCAGGGTTTGATATGATTGAGATTGATTATGTGCTATTGACTCAGCTGAGGGTTGATTTGATATCTGGTATTCATATTTGTTCACTGAGTTACTTATGGCATTTTATTGAGATACTTTGGCATGGCATACTTCTGGCATACATTTGATTATCATTATTGCTGAGCATAGTTTTGAGTTATATATATGAGTATATGCTTTATTTTCTGGGAAATTATACAGGTTTTACAACGAGAGGTTAGAACTTTTGAGAAATGAAATGATTTTGAAAAGCTTTGTTTTTGCCCACTCACACTTTCTGTTTTGCGTCCCTCCAAGTTTTAGGTGAAAGTTTTCGTTGGTGGCTTACGAGGATATCTGGAGGTTCTAACAGATTTCACAAATGTATGATCACCCTTGGGTGTTGTATAATTGGTACTTATCTAGTCGGACTGCTCTTAGGCTACTTATGCTCTGGTTGTGTAATTCACACTGAATTCTCGCACTAGCACGCTACTTAGTTAGGACTGCTAGTTGTTTGGTTTTAAATTGTTCGTATTTCTCTTATTTAATTTTGCTTCCGCGCTGTGCACCTAGTTACGTCACGCTCACGTGACGGCCAGCATGTCCTGACTTAGGTTTGGGTGTGTCAGAAGTCCAAGACGGCTGAGTTCACAGTAGGTCCTCTCAAATGGCCTCTGGCGTGAAAAGAAATCTGAGGGATGAAAAGAAATCTGGGGTAAGGGTTGGATTCTTGATAGCATTTGGTATTTATACCACACACCCTTAAATCCATTAAAATCCACCACTCATCAAAATCCTATCAAATTCTTGGTAATTTCACTAAACCTATACATTTGCAAACTCATTTAAAATCCTAATTGACTATCCCTATATTTCGATGTATTTTTTAAAATTCTTTAAAATCTTAATTTGACTACACTCTGATTTCAAAATCTTTTAAAATCCACTTTTACAATCCTAATTGAACACACCCAGATTTTAAAATCCATTAAAATACTATCAAATCTTAATTTGACTACACCCCCTAAGTCTTTACTGACATTCATAGAAAGCATAACAACTCTATTGGGCTTTGGGAACTGCTTTAACACTTCGGAACACTGCTTGATTTCTTTCCTTTTCCAACTCAATTTTTTAACCTTATGAGGATCATCAACTTCCACATTCTATTTAGCAACTCAGGTCTTAAATTATTTCACGTTACATTATTTTGAATCCAAGTTGCAAATTTGACAGTTCATCCCATTGGTATTCATGCCCCAACAAATAGAATAATTTCTATCAAATTAGGTTCGAATCTCGTGAATGGCAAATTCGATACCAAATTAAATTGTCTATTGTATGACATAACCAAAATCTCCCTCCCCTTAGTATAAAAATATCGATGTATTTATAAAAAAAAACATTGGTAAAGGAATACTGCAAACTTTATTAGCAATATCTATACTGACATAATTAAACAGAAGAGATTTATTCCAGCAATTATTGAAAATAAAATGACAAAACTTTCAGGTTCCAATCTATACCACTTAATTGATCTTCTTGTATGAGACGGAAAAGCGGAAAAGGAAAAATCCAATTATGGGTACATAACAAGATGTTGTGACCATTGGGATATGTTTTTCTCCGTAACACAAAAACAGACCAGCATGCTGTAAAATATCTAGAGCCAATCTCGAAATCTCATTGATATCTTAGAGAACAACAAATCAAAACAAACAAGGTAACACTGCAAACAACTCAGAAAAGCTTAAGATTGGACAAATTTAGACTCGGTCATAATGTTACACACTGAAATTCACTCGAGCATCTATTAGATGCTAGAGCATCACATGGATTGGGGTTCGATAAACCCACTCATTTCTTCCCGCTTTTCTTGAGCCCAGAACCTCCGAAGGACCCTTTCTGTTGTGCCTTGGCTCTAAGCTCCTTCAGTGCCTGTTTATCACAAGCATGATAATTTAGTAAATAATTTATCAAAACACTCGATAAAGGAACCTGGATGGTAAGAAAACCCTACCTTTTCCTCCTCTTTCTTCTTCTGAAGGTTGGCCAAATCGGACTGCACAATAGAAGATAAAGATTCTTATTCCAGGACATAACAAGTAACTTTGAAAGGCACTGAAAAGCAAGCTAATTGCTTCAAGAACTTGAACATGTATTTGTATAAGGATAAGGTTCAACATACGGTTGAATATAATGACACAAACCACCATGGGAGAAATTTAAAGTATAAAGATTCAAATATAAGCGCAGTTGAGAACAATTTAGCCGGGGCAAGTTTAAAATAAACACACAATTTCAGAAGCTCCTTTGTTTCTACATTCAAAACATGCAAGATTCAACATAGAGTGACAAAGGAGTCATAAAATAACATAGCCTGTAAGAGTAACACATAAAATATGCTCCGGCTTGGGGGTCAAGGGAATGGGGCAAAAACAGCGTTTTTCAAAATTCAAGCTATAAGCCTAATACAATGCTCATACTATGAGCTGGACATTGAGCATCTGCTAGTCAGAGACACATAGAGAATCCATCCGTTTATATTTGATCAACACAAATTTCCCGGGTTACTATACTAAACCTATCGAAAAATAGTTATCTGCATTATTTTTTTTTTTTTTTTTTTTTCGAAACTAGTGTCTCCGGATCTTTGACCCGACTAATCACTAGGCCTCCCGCCTGACCCCACAACATTTGGGAGGCAAGAAACTCTAGCAATTGCTAGGTGGGTACCTTGAGAGGAGTCGAACCCCAGACCTCTTGGTTTTGCTACCAAGGGCCTGACCATTAGACTAAACACTCTTAGGTACAAACAAATTCAGAGCTAAAACGATCCACCCAAAGCACAAATCATCATCCGCCTAAAATATAAACCTAAACATTCCTCTAATTATTTTCCCATTTGATATACCCAGTAAGATCCTGAATAATAATGCCACCAAAGCTACGAACTTCAGCATTCAAACATAATCAATCAAACAATTAATCATACCTCGTCGTACTCCTTCTTCTCGGCCTTGGGTGCCTTCAAGGGCTTTGCTTTTCCACCTGAAAAATAAGGCACAATTTCATACTTGTGTGTTCGAAAAGCTTAACAAATTTCTAGGGTTTTTTCCCCCCTGATTTCCGAATCGACAAAAAATTGGAGTCGGGATTGAAAATTGAAACTTTAAACCCTAGGGTTTTAATCGTAAAGGACATACCTTGCTTGGAAGACATGGCTGGGATCTAGGGCAAAAGGCTTGCTCGGGTGGAATTTGCGAGCGACGACAAATCCACCGGAGTCAGGACAACCCTATTTGCAGCAGACCTTGTTCACGAATCGTTCACCAATCACCGCTATATATTGGATATTGCACGTGGTCCTCACGTGCGTGAATCAACCCCTGCTTTTGTTTTTGATCTCCAATTTTCAAGTTTAAATTCCATGTAAATAGGTGTTATTTCCAAATTTCTTTGAGTGGGAGTTTAAAAATAACAAATTCTTTCGTTTTTTTTAAGTTAACCAAACAAGAAAATTCATAAATTCTAAAAAATAAAGTTTCGTCATTTTAATATTTCTTAATAATTTTAAATTTCTTCATCTAAACATAGCGTTGGACTTCTAAAATAGAAACTAATTGGGCCACCCCCACACTATTCTAATATATTGCAACAAATTATGTTGAAGTCCAAAGGGATATTGGGTTGCTAAAAGTAGGCCCAAATATAGTTTAGACTCAAGAATTGAAGAATCCTAACCTGAAAATCCCATAAGTCCCATCATTGAGCAACTAATCCCACCTTAATAAGGAATTCACACCAATGTCACTAGGACAAGGAGTCATGTCAATCTTAGTTTCATGCTCTTGATCTTTTGGATTACAATTTTCAACGTATATATTGTGCGAAGGAAAAGGGAAAACTAGGCTAAGCAAATCTTTGGTACAACAAGAAATGAAAGGTTCGTCATGCACTTAGTTAAAAAAAAAAAAAAAAATTATGTACTAAAAAAAATAAAAAAAATTTAAGACTGGGTAACCATTTTTTTTTTTTTAAAGTTTAACTTTTCACTATTTAGACAGCATAAAATTTAGGAGCTTTTCGATCCAGGTTCAAAAATATAGGTTGTTTTTGAACTAAGTCCAGTTATCTAATTAAGTATTTTTATACCATTTTTGCCCATTTAGATAAAAATATTTAAATTCTTTAATTTTTGTATCATTTATTCAATTTTTAATTTTGAATATTTAAATACTCAAACTAAAATATTATCTAATAACCACCTAATGATGTTTATCTACAAAACCGATATAATTTAGTAACTACCTATTGTATAGGAAGAAAAATGCTTTATACCAACAAAACAAATGTAATCTACCTGCAAAACAAAAATAAACTACCTATTGTATAGGAAGAAAATTGCTTTATACCTACAAAACAGATATAATCTACCAACAAAATAAAAATAAAGTACCTATTGTATAGGAAGAAAAATAAAAATAAACGTAGATTAATGGTTTTGTGAATGAACGCTCAGTGGATGGTGACAGAATGGAGCCTGCAAAGAGACCATACGCACATTCAATCGCATAAAAAGGATATGCACAACTAGTATTCCGTTAAATGCTTTATAGCCCAAGTTAAGGGCCTGTTTAATCACTTTTTTGTGTGTGTTGGAGATATGAAGAATGCGTATGGGAGAAATGCGGGATGACAAGGGGTGACAGGAGAGGGGGAAAGAAATAAAGAATGAATGAACGACACAAAATTTTGGGGGCTGAGATTTTATTGCTATAACTAATCCTACAATTAAGGGATTTGTTAAACCACAAATAATGATATAATTAAGAAATTTTGAATATTTACTACAATTTATAAGTCTAAGGGATAAATATGGTACAAATTATAAATAAGCTTATGTGGAATATCAATTATTGGACCTATTTCAATGTAGTGGACTAATTCTGGTAATGGCTCACAAAATTGGATCTATATCAAATTATTCCTAAAATTTATTTCTTAATTACTTTCAGTTTTCAAAAAATAAATATTAAAAACTAAAGGCTAAATTTTGAGTCTGGCATTCAATTTTTTATTTTCAATTTTCTTTTTCTTAAAAATTAAACACTCGTTTAATAAACAACTTTACTGTTTTTTAATTTTCAAAAAAAAAAGAAAAAAAAAGAAACAAGAAAACAAAATAATTATCAAATTACTTAAAAAAAAAAAACAATTTCCATACTTGTCTTTGTTTGGTTTTTGTTGACAACAGAGAACAAAGCTTTGAAACAAAATACCTACTTTAAAATATCGTGAAGTCAAGCGACTTCAACTATATCAAGCAACTATAAAACATTGAAAAATGATAGAGGTGTTGTGACATATGTTCTTATCAATATGTGATTGTGTAAATCCTAAGTAGAGATAGAGTAGGAATCCTTTGGGATCTAAAAGATCTTTCCTAATAGACTTTGTATTACTTGGAGAGTAAGTTTCTCTCCTCCTAATTACTATAAATAAAGGCACAAGGACTGGGGAATAACAACACAATTCCTCAAGACTATTCTCCAATCTCTCTTCTTCTCTTTGCCGCATCTCTCTAGAAAATATAGGCCACAACACGTTATCAGCACGCTCTTCACGCCGTGCTTAGAAGAATTTAAAGAAAATTTATTCGTCTTCAATCAGGGGAGTATTACGTTTCAATTATTTTTAATTAGTTAAATTTAGATTTTTATTGAATTCATATACTTTTATTGATTCAATTTATTTTCTTATGTTGAACGTGATACAAGCTTGAAGATGAAAGCCGAATTTTTCTGCATCAAACTAGTTCATTCATATCATCACGCAATCAGGTTCTTTCAAAACAACGGCATGAACATTCACCATGATGCATGACCCAACTTTATGTTTAACGTATTTTAGATTCTACATAAATTGTGTATGCCTGATAACCATAATTGCTGAAATTATGTGAATTTGATATTTGCCATGAATTGAATCTTACATATGTACATGCATTGAAAATATTCTTTTGCATATGCATCAACGTAAATCTGTGATTCATTGAAATATATATGAAATTATTTGTCTATAATTGAATTTGAAAAAAAAATTGGATTTGGGGACTTAGGGTTCTATTCGAACCCGTGTCTTGGCATACTGCCAGGCCGCAAGTCAGGACCTACGGAGCAAGATGTTTCTGGCCAGTGGACATTCCTGTTCCTCGCCCTGCCGCAGGAGAACCCAGCCCCGGCTGGGATGATGACTCTGGACCCACCCGAGCCCTTTGGGCTTCTGTTTCTCGGCTCCTTTTTCTTTTTCGGGCTAGGGCTCACCTGAAGTGGCCCAGAACCCCTGCTTTGGCCCGTTCTGTTTCTTGGCCTGCAGAATGAAAAAAGAAAAAATTGGCTGCATACTGCAGCCCAGTTTTTCTGAGGGCCTGCAGCCCCATCCAACTGCACCAGCCCAATTTTGGGCATATATTAACGGACCATTTCAAAAAAAAAAAAAAAAAAACCCCCGAGGCTTAGTTTTTTTTTGTCCCAAAATCTTATTTGCCTAATTATTTTTAGGCCCAAATGGGTTTTTGTATTTTTTACCCACACTTTAATTTGGCTCGAAATCCAAATAATCAAATAAATTAATTCAATTATAATTGTAAACCTAAAGTTATATTTTTGCATATACTTGTTGTATATTTGTTTGCATATATATTGCGTTTGATTACAGGTCTTATGAACTTAAAGTTCATACTTTCGAACCCGAAGTTTCAAAAACGTGCCATAGAAACCTGAGGTTTCTTAATGAGCAACACTCATGTTGAGAGCCGAAGTTCTCCATGCTTAAATCCGTTTAAACCAAACCATGTCTTAGAACCTAAATGTTCTAACTTTGATGTTTATGGAAATTTTATTTCCTAAAACACTAATCACATTCTTGTTTCCTCCATTCAGCGTATTGTCAAACCGTAACAAGTTCGATATCACTAATTTGGAAGTTTCGAATAAGAAACTACTTTATGTGGATACAAGACGTGACACCCCACTTGACTATGACTAGTTGAGAAATCATTGTAGCCAGTTCTTCATTCGAAGACTTATGCCTGACGCATATCAAGTGGAAGTACCTCACTCATGAGGACTTCATGGCTCTTTGACTCGCTACGGACAGTTCCAATCATGCAAAGATAACTTTTTTGCATGAAGCAAAACATGATTGAAACCTTTACGTCCATGAATAGGTACAATTCTGAAGTTTATATCCGATTGAATTTTGACTGGAAGAAAATTTTTCTCGTCCTTCTATATCTAATTTGCTCTTGAAGTAGCAGTATAGAAAACAGAAGTTTACCAAATTCTCGGATTTGATTACTACCACACCTGTGAGAAAATGGTGATACCTTGCTTCTGCAGGGATGCACCGAACACTACTGCTCTGTTTCGGCAGAGGCCTACCGAACCCTAATTTGGGTCCGTCCCTCTCTCACAATCCAATTTTCGAATGTATTTTCCAAACATATGGTAGAATCAGGCCTGCCAAAAGGTAGTATCACGCCCGAAGCATGATCCCTGGCACCTAAAACTTCAAGAATAAGGGATAGTATTCCCGAACCTCAACCCTGCAGAATCTAACTCTGCTTTGACGGAATAGATCATTGGTTATGCACTTTTCAGTGCTTCTACCAATGTTGTTGAAAAGTACCATTCCCGTAGTCAATTAATGAGACTAATTTTGCTCCACCTAACACATTTGCAAGAGCAAAATTTGACATGGAAGGCCTATTGGCCGAACCCCCTTGTCTTTTTGGTTTATTTTATGAATAATTTATTTTGTTCTCGGATTTAAGATTGGTGTTTGGATGTCACTATTATTCTCGAATACAAGAGTTAATTAACGAAAATTACCACATGTGACTACAATTAACTTATGCTTAGGTATGTTTTGTGGGGAAGTTAGTTGTCTGGTCTATGCTAACTTCATACCTAATCATCCCCTGACAACCTTTCAGGCTTATCCAACCTGATTGTGGGGCATGACACTGCCTTATATTGTCCAATGGTACTCATTTTACCATAAAGGAGAGCCTTATACTCACTTCGTTCCGGAAGAACGCCTTTTTGAGCTTTAAGGATATTCGAGAGTATTATTACCATATTGAAACCAATGTAGAAAAATGGAGTAAAATACTTCCTACGAATATAGTTAAATGCATATTCTAGATAAGATGGAACGCTTAACGAGTGGATTACACCCATTCAAGCCACTTTGTGGCCGGCCAGAAGCCCGCAATTCCTAAGGAATTTTTGTTATGGATGTACATTTGGGATATCTAGGATGATTTGTGATGCGCCGTTTAGGGCATCCCTTTACCAGAAGTAAAGCAATCATACCTGGACACGTATTATACCTTAGCACCCTCCATCTTTTTACAAAGGATTCAAAAAGGGACATTTGTGGACTGATTCAACCACCTTACGGACCATTTATATACTTTATAATATTGGTTGATGCTTCTACACGTTGGTCACACGTGTGGCTGCTGTCCACAATCTGCATTCTCCACCCTGGTAGCTCAGATTAACAAGCTCAGGGCTCACTACCCTGATTATCCGATCAAATTTATTTGATTAGATAAGTTGGAGAATTTACATCGAAATTTTAATCGAACACTTTAAATCTCGATGGATATTGCATGTCGGTTGGGTTTTTGAAGTTGAACTTCCAATCCCATATTCATACCCAGAACGACTTAGCAGAAACATTCATTAAACGCCTTCAAATGATTGCGTGGTCGACTGGTCATACGTACCAAAGTTCCCGACCTCTGCTTGGGGCCATGCAATATTGCAAGCAACCATGTTGGTCCGCCTGAGGCCCGTCACGACCCAACCTTATAAAGCATGTGTCAGTTGGTTACCATATACAAACTCGACATATCGCATCTGCGCGTCTTTGGTTGTGCAGTCTATGTGCCATTTGTGCCGCCCTTACGTACACAAGAACAAAGGGGTCCTCGGGGAAGGATGGAAATCTATGTCGGTTATGATTCTCCTTCTAATATTCGTTACTAATAACCTTTGCCAGACGATCTCTTTACCGTTCGCTTTGCGGATTGTCACTTTTATGAGACAGTCTTCCCGTCGTTAAGGGGACATATGAACGTCATCGTTCGTAAAGAACGACGCGAATTATCGTGGACGTCCCCACTATGTCTCATATCGATCCCAATCTAGATCGTCAGAGTTTAACCAGACACTTACTCTGATCTAGAAAAAGTGACGAGATCACATGTACCAGTTGCAAATGTGCCTGCAAAGATGTGTACCAAATGTACTTCGGACCTTTGTCCTGACAGTAGGAACGCCACAATTGTGGCCGACCCTCGTACATTGGCGGCTAGCCAATCAATCTATCTTATGCCAGAAGCATGGTAGATCACTCGGTTCGAGGATTCACCTCCCCAAAAGTGGAGGAACGTGGCACGAACGAATCCGCCCCTCGATCACTGTCTCAAACCTTTTCATCTCATGAGATTAAATCCGGATTACTCCCGAGACCTGAAGTTCTTGGTCCAGTATACTAGTTTGGATGAGATATGGAATTGGAATGAGATTATCATATATGATGTTTCATTTATATGGTACCGACATAAATGAAAAGCGACGATAACGAACCGCATTCCGTTGATTAATATCGACGTAAAACTGATTGGTCAACTAAAAGAATCAATCTATGACAAATGAGATGAATGAAATAGTGCAATATGACGCCTTGGTGCAAGGTTTCTCTCATACGCCATGTGATTGATTGCAACATTACAAACGTGGTTATAGTATCTCTGGGATCGTGATATGAACCTACATGGAGTTTCCAAAGGACTTACATGTACTGATTCAAATAGTTCTAGACCACAAGAACACCATCTCGATTCTGATGAGGTCTTCACTTTACGGATGCAGAACTATCCGGGCGAATGTGGTATACCCGTCTAAGTGAATATTTGATCAGTTAGGGATATATGCCCTTGCGTGTACAAAAATCTGAAATTGCTAGAGTTGAGCAAATTAAACTCGCATGTTAGACTATAAGATGAATGATCTTGGGAGAACTTGACATTTCCTCGACCTGAAGTTTCGAGCTAGTTTTGATGGTATTCTGGTCCACCACTCAAACTAGACCCAGAAGGTGTTATGTCTAAGTATACCCTGATCGTCTGTATGATAGATGCAAATGAGACCTTCATGGAAGGTATGGAGCATAAGGTTCCATATTGGAACGTGAGGCAGCCATATCTAAGTACCATTGGCGTTTGTTGTACTTAGCTCAAATGCACTAGGTCAGACATCTTATGTGTTGATAATCTTTTGGCATAAAGCAGCACTGCGCCTAACACGCTACCACCAAATTTGGTGATAAAGACGTTTTTCCGTTACTACGGATTTGGGCTTATCTATCCCTATGCATCTTAGAATAGAACACACCCCTTGATCTTCGGAATGATGCCTACCTTGTGGGATTCGCTGAATCAGACCGTTTGTCTGACCACACAAGGTACGTTCCTGCATGGTTATGTCTTTACCATTAAGGAACACTGCAATATCTTAGAGGTCAACCAGATAGACCTTTTATTGCGAAACCTTTGAATCGTTCCAAGACTCACTATGTCTCATCACGTGAGAGATGTAGTCGAGAAATCTTGTTGAGCATATTCAAAATCCCTGCGATTTTCATCCATCGTTGAGTCCCAACAACGATCCATGAAGATAACGCTATATGTATCGACCAGATCATAATACATCCAACAAGTCAACACCAAGCATATTATGTCTACATCAGCATGAGCATCAGAAGATTGAAGTCAAGCAGTCCAATCCCAGACAACCTTGCTGACATCTACACAGAGTCACTGCCGAAGTCTACCTTCCAGAAGTTTGTCCAAGGAATTGGTATGCGTAACTTTCTCATTTGCAATGCTTGTAGTTTCATTCAGAAGTTTTGTCAAACTCAGGGGGAGTATCCAGAAGTATACTTACTTGATCTTAATGTACTCTTTTTCGCTACGATTAGGAGCATTTTTCCCACTGGGTTTTTGCTACCTAACTAGGTTTTAACGAGGCACCCATCCTGGGCTGATCATACCCTTATGAGTTATTCTACTTGCGTCCAGAAGACGTATAGTTTTGACTTAATGCAACTTCTCACTTTTCTCCTTAGCCTATGGGTTTTTTCTCCCACCTTGGGTTTTGCCATAGCGAGGTTTTGTGAGTTTTACTACCTATGCATTCTTCCGTTTGTTTTGAGACTCGCAATCGCTACTTGTGTCGAATAAACGAGACGACTTCATCAACTACTTTTACATTTGCCTGAAAATCTGATGCGCCATCTACTTGAGTATTTGCACACTCAATGGGGAGTGTTGTGACATATGTTCTTATCAATATGTGATTGTGTAAATCCTAAGTAGAGATAGAGTAGGAATCCTTTGGGATCTAGAAGATCTTTCCTAATAGACTTTGTATTACTTGGAGAGCAAGTTTCTCTCCTCCTAATTACTATAAATAAAGGCACAAGGACTGGGGAATAACAACACAATTCCTTGAGACTATTCTCCAATCTCTCTTCTTCTCTTTGCCGCATCTCTCTAGAAAATATAGGCGACAACAAGAGGAGCATTATATGATGCTTAAAATTTAAACTGTGTTTGATGACTCTAGTACTAGGGGTGGTATTGGTACGATCACCATACTAATACTCATGTACTAATTATCATACCAAACTTTTGGTATGGCAAAATTTATTACTATTACCGTGCCAAAATTTTCAGTATACCAAATTTCGGCATGCCAAATAGTTTTGTTGGCATGGTATTGTAATAATAATTACCATTTTGTTTTGGGCCACTCTTTTGGGCCAAAATTTGGTTTTTTTCCAACCCAATTCAAGGGCCAAACGTGTTTTGGCCACTCTTTTTGGGTTTTTTTTTAAAACTTTTTTAATTAATTATGAGAATTTTATAGAGATTCATTTAATAAAAAAAGAAGTAAATAGATGGAAAAATTGCTGAAAGAACTCAGCATTCCTAAAAAAAATAGTACAAAGATTCCTAAATTTCATCTCTGCATTCTTTAAAATTGTACAAAAATTAACTTGATATACAAAGCCAAGAAGAAAGACAACCCAATTTGATGAAGGAGAAGATGAGATGGACTGCAAAGAGAGAGTCGCTGGAACGGGAGCAACAGAGATGAAGTCCATGGCAAGATTAGTGAAAATATGGAGTCGCAACAAAGAATGCTTAGGTTTTTTTTATTGAGAAAGTAGAGGTTAGAGGGTGAGAGGATGGTTTTGGAAAAATGACTAGAAAAAAAACATATAAAAGTGCATATATAATGATAATGATACCTAATTACGTATATAAATGAATAAATAAATAACATAATATTAATAGGTGTGGTATGGTACGGTATACTACTGGTAATGATTTTGAATATCATTACCGTACAGAAAATGTATGGTACTGTACAAATATCGTACCATTATCTATGGTACGGTTAGTATGATAATTTGGCAAAAAATTCCACTCATATCTAATACACGTGTGTGTATATAAATGCTACGTAGGGATGGGCATATAATCCTAATGTCCAACCAAACCAAATCTTTTGGGTTGGTTTGGTTCATCATTTTAGTTTGTTCTTTTGTCCATTCGGTTTATAAAACCGAGCCAAACTAAAATAATCGGTTTAATATGCGATTTTTATTTTTTACAAAATCGTGGATTGACCGAACCAAACAGCTTATAATAACATACATAAAATAATAATATATAATATATGTAACATTATATAAAAAACACGTATATATGATATTATAAAGGGAGTTTTAACATAAATACTGATACTGTTCACTTTTAACGAAAAATTATATTTTTATTGACACACCCCGACCCAGAAAGTCCACTAGGACACTGAAGTCGAGCTGTGCTGGCCGACACCTGGAAGGTGACGAAGCCATAAAGTGTAATGATGTGGAAAAATGTGAATAAATTTTAAACCTAGAAGTGCCTAAACATCAGAGTGTGCTCGTGAGCGGGAGCGAACCCATCTCACGCGTGCCTTCAGAGCATAAATAGATACAGTAGAGCGGGTAAGAAATATACCCTCATAAATAGCCACCAGTCTTGAGATTCGCCAAGGATCCTCGTCGATACGAACCTTAACAGCTAAACCTGGAGGGGCGCAAAACAGAAAACGTGAGTGGGCAAAAACAAATATTTTCTAAAACCGTTTCAGAAATCAGTATATAACCCCTCACTGTAAATCCAGTATAATTCCCAGAAAATAGTACGTATATATACTCATATACAAAAACATCGTCCAGAAATCAAAACTCATCATCAAATCTCAGAAATAAGCCATGTCGATATACCAACTCAAAAGCAAGTAATATCAGACAGGTGAGATAGATCAATATGCATCAATACTATCATGTCAGCCGGAGTCACCTCCAGTGACCTGTACGGCTGAATCTATAGCTCATCAATCACAATCCATCACTATCCTGCACACGAGTCGGAACCACCTTTAGTGGTCTGTACGACAGGCTAGGTGTATAATATTACACTCAGTGCTACGATCACGTGAAGGCTGTGCGACGAATCGCGGGTCACCTACGAGTCGGAACCACCTATAGTGGTCTGTACGACAGGCTGTGCACCTGCCTTGGATCCAAGGTGAGCGTACGGTGCGGGAGGTGAACGATCACGTGAAGGCTAGGCCCTACTCTGGCGGAGCACTAACATCCGAGCTATAATACAATCCATCATCATCACTACTACTAACTATCATACTCACCTGACTTACCTGGCCGTCCACAGTGCCGGAGCATAAAGAATGCAATATCAATCATAATTATAAAATATCATTGGCATACGACATGGCAATTCAATTATGAAATCAATTCAATTCATAAATCATTCAAATCACGTTTCTGGGAAAAACGGCAGTCATATATATATATATACTGAAAACAAAAGCCCACTCACCTAGAGTCCACGCTACAGCCCCCTAGCACGACTCTCGAGACATCCCAAATGATCACCACCTAGCATAAATGTCAATTCATGTCTCAGAATTCGTACTGAGAGAATATGCAATTTATATAAAACACATCCCTACGAATTTGATCCGGAAGATCCATATCACGAATCTTCGATCCGTCACTTCCAATAATCCACATTAAGCTTCTAGAACAATATCCCAAAGTTTCGTTACGATCCAACGGTTGGATCTCCCCCAATTGCCAAAACCAAGTGGCGGTTAACGTTTTATTTACAAACTTACAATTCTATTTCGGGAAGATCTGTAAGACGGATTCCCGATCCGTAAATTCCTACGTTCCTAAAATATTATGTACTACAACATACTAAAGTTTGGTGACGATCCAACGGTCGGATCGTCGATTCATATTTTGACCTATTACCGAACCGTAACGAATTTAGGTCCTAACGATCAATCTACGTCAATCCATCATCAAAACTAATATCAAGGCATTGAATAATGCCTAAAAACATCATTGGCAGCCTTCGGGCCACGCGCCGCCGCGGGTGGCGGTTGGCCGCCCCCGAGTCGCCGGAAAATTCAACATTCACTAAAAATTCTCAAAATCTCCAGAATTAAAGATCTCAATGAGTAGAACAACTTTCATACCTGTGAGAAAGTCCAATTTGGCCTTGAAGACCTCCAATTTATCTACACCCGCCAAGAACCCTAGAAATAGGGTGTTCTCCAATTCGACTCCAATTCAATTCCGATGCTCCAAACAATGATTGGGCTTTGTTCCTGGGTTCTAGGGGAGTATTTTGGTAGGATCAATTTCATGAAAACGTTTTAGGATTTGAGGATTTCGAACACGACCCGTTTTGCACCACTTTCGGTTTTACCCATTTTCAAGGCCAATTTCTCTCAAATTTGGGGTGAAATTCATAGAAGGGAGGTTATGGAGGAGATTACAAGTGGAATATGGGTGTGATTCGTCGAAAAATGGTGGAGAAGTGGCCGGAATTTGCCCCGGCCGAACGAGTTTGGGTGAAGGGCCGAACGGGTTGGAGAAAGGTGAGGGATTTTGGTCCCCTCCTTTCCCTCCTTGCTCCTTTATCTGATTGGGCATGGCTCAATCCTCCACTCACGAGCCTCCACGTGGCACACCCAAATTTCTGGAACTTTCCCAACAATTTTAGAAAGTATCAATTTTGCCCTCAACTTCAAACGTTAATAACTTCTTCGTTATAGCGCCAAATTCGAATCCATTTGCGCCCACGCGTCTGTAGCGACGAGTACTACAAGGATATACCAAGAAAACGAATCTTAGGTGTCACTACGAGGCAGTCTACACCAATCGAAGTATGTGCCTCGAAGGGCATTTTTGTAAACTCACTTATTAAAAATATAAAAATCATAAGTTTTAGGGACGGGTTGTCACATTTATATTTTTCTGATACTATTCACTATATCTTTAAAAAAGACTTTTCATTAAAAGGGAAGTTGTTTTGGACTTTTCGTTAGTTTTCCTTATTATAAATAGGTTAGGTGTCAGGGACACAAGCTTTTAACATACATAATTGTAAGGCTTACTTTGTAATATATTTCAATTATTCAAACATTATATATTTGAGTGCATCACTCATAAATTATCCTCACAAAAAATTGGATCCAAAATTATAAAAGATATTCATTTGTAGTGAAGAAAATGGAGGAATACAGTTCTACAAAGAAACGCTAACTTTACTCAAACGATCATATAATTTCAGACTTAGGTAATTTTTGATAGACATGATCTTTCAGGTAAGACGTAAAAGATAGATGGTTAGATCGTTGAAATACATTACGAAATAGACTCCACAAAAAATGTATGTCAAAATGTGTGTCAAAAGATTCTAACCCATTATTTATTTTTCTACTATGCTAAGAGTAATGTTAGGTATATCAATTTTTTAGACCACATTTGTAAACCATGTAATGCGTCACCAATAAGAAATAAACACGGTAATCAACATTTAAATAATAATTCAATCATTAACAATTAAATCATATGATTTACAAAATATAGTTTAAATAGATAGTCTCTCTAACATTGCTTATACTGAACATTTTGAAGTTATGAGATTAGAAGTTTGAGATTCTTAATTGAGTTATGAGGTTTTCTCTTACATGGAGAACAAGTATCTCTCTCCTTACGCTAATCTAAGGATTCTATCTTATTAGATTATATATTATTTGAAAAGCAAGTATTTATTTTCTTATAGTTTAATATAAATAAAAGCACTAGCACAAATGAAGTGTATCTACAATTTCCCTGATCCCTTTTCTCTTCCTCTCTTTGCCGCACCATTTCTCTCCTTTCGGTAAATAGGGCACAACAAACATATATATAAAATATATTTTATTAGGAAATTAAATGCCATGCAAGAATTAATGGGGTAAACTTTTAATTGCCCCCTTGTTTACATTGTCTACTTGTTCCATAAGTTTTCTTCCTTACCAAGTGAAAGCTCCTTTACATAAAATTAAGAGGCTTTTTGTCACAAAGAAGACAACAATGGATTCAACTCTTGCACTCCACACAAGAAAAAGGGACGGTGGTGGTGGCAAATGGGATTCGTGGAATCGATGATCACGACTAACGGAAAGGAATTTCATGTTTTTAGATTTGGAGAACGAGACTGAAGATGACCACGACGTGTGTGTGTGTGTATATTAATTTGAACGATGTTAATTAAGCACTGATAGCCAACTGTTAATGTTCGAAATCGTATGCCAACATTTGTTGACAATTACTATGATCTATAAAGGTGTTGAGGGTGGTTGCAAGAAACTGTGGAGTTATATAACGCTTGTCAACTGAGGCATTTTATCGAATATTTGATAAGCACAATAGAGTCACACATAATAAGCGAGAAAACAAAGACATGTATGATAGAAGAAAATTATAGAAATAAATCAATTATAATTTAGTTTGTTCCAACTGTTTATAGAGGTTAAATACAATAAACACATGGTTTTAAAGTTGTTAGGTTCATAAGTGACCAATGGCTCTGTCACTGCGTTTGATAACTAATTTTTTTTTTTCGCTTCTAGTTTTTGTTGATTTGAAAACCGACTTGTTAACTATTTTCAGATTTCAACTTTCAAACTGAAAAGACATTAGTTCTCAGTTTTCCTTCGAATCAGCATGCAATTAAGGTAAGTTAACCTTCTTTTTTTCGTTAAACGAGGTAAAGTTAACTGATCCAGCTATCATGTGTTCTACCAAAATGATTAGGCATCGTTTGAGCTTTTTGTAACCCTAAAGTCGTGTGCCTGCATGTTTAGCTTAGGGTTTAACCCTAACTTGCCATTATTCAAAACCAAAGTTCTCACACTTTTCTAGTTTTTTAGCTAGTGCTAGAGAGACTAAAATTTTAAATCAAATAATGTGTCGTTAATAAGAAATAAGCACGTTAATCAACGCTTAAATAATAATTTATTAATCAACAACTATATCATTTAGTTTAAAATTTTTAATCTCTCTAACATTACTCTTTCCCAACTAAACATTCAAAAGAACTACTGGATTGGCTTTCCTTTTTTTATTAACTTTTCTTTTTTGGCCGGAAAGGTTCACTTTTTCTTTTGTAAACAACTTTCTTGACGAAGACCAACTATTGCAAGCAAAAAGTCATGTTTTCTTGTCAACTATTTTGCATGAATGTTAATTATATACGTAAGTCAAATTAATTCTTAATTAATCGTCCATATTGATATCTTGATAATATAATATGTTATATAATCTTACAACTATATAATATTTGAATTACATATTGTACAAAAAAAACAAGAGTTAAGACCCTAGTGGCTCCTACTAGGTCTACTTCGTTGTTTCTGGTGGTTTTGTTAATGGTGTTGAGCACAAAATTTATGTTGGTATGAACTCTAGTTGGTTCCTTGTTAGTTTTTTTTCTTGGAGTCAGCATTGCTCGTTGTCAAAGAGTGTCCTCATATTCCTTATATTACAGTTTTTGTTGATAAAAATTTTCAAGTGCCAAATCGCGAAATGTTTGACTTTTTCACTTTGAATGGGGTTCATTTGGTTTTGGAGTCTCATCTCAAACTTCTGAGTTGGATGTGGATGAATTCAAGACTTGGGATGTTTTTTATTATTATTTATTCTCGGGCATGTCTCGCCCTCTTATCCACCAGTACAGTGGCAATTAGTTTGGCCAAATTAGCATTTTATGTTTTGTTGAAGTCTCTTTGAATTGAAGATCCCTTATATTTTATTTAAAATATCCTTGTTAATGTTTGTATCAGTTTTTAATATTATAATACAACTGCTATTATTTCGTTTAAAAAAAAATCTAAGAGCTAAGACTCATAGCATAGAAATTGAATAAATCTAACAAATAAGCCTTTTTGCGTGGTTAGTTCAAGTGATGAGATCAGATGGAGTGATGGATTAGGATACGCTCAAAGTTGGTATTCCTCTAATGTAATTTAAAAAAAAAAAACTAAATTTAACAGTGGTTGTAGGCATAATTTACTAAACGATTATAGAGGCCATATAGAGAGAGAGAGGGTGCGGCATAGAGAGAAGAACACATAGATGTGTAATTGTAGGTGTGTTTAATTCACCACATTGTGCCTTTATTTATAGTAATAGGATAGGTAAACCTTTCCCTTTAGGATTACAACATTTAATAGGTAATCTACTCCTAATAAGAATACAAGATACATTATCATATCTACTAAAACTAGCGATAGGAAAAAATTTCAAAACTAGCGATCAAAATGTCATGCAGTGCTATTAGTTCACGTGTAATATTAGTAAAAATTATTATGACGATACCAAAACAATTTCTAGATAAAATAAAGTACTAAATGGCTATGCATTATGCCATATAAGAAGTTATTCTCTTCGAATCTCTGTGTCTTGAGTAGCTAAATTCGGAAATTCAAACATCTCATTTTGAATTATGCGATATTTATTAACTCATTCTACTAATCCAAATTCACAAAAAAATGAAGTCTTTGAATGGTCTAAATTTCTTTTGAACTGTTTGAATTTCCGAATGTCATTACTCTAGACATAGAAATCTAAAGAATATCTCGACTCTAATATAAGCATGATATAATCATGCCAGCAAAGCATAATTAATGTTGCACACAGCTGTGTCATAGTAAGCTTGGCAACTTTTCCACCGGGTGACAAACAGACCCGGCCTGCTTCAGTTCACTCGCTTTTGCTCGTTTCACGCAACACGGTGGTAGTGACATGTGGATATATAATACATGCTCAACACTTACATTAATCAGCTGGCTTAAAGTGGACGCAGACTAATACACTTAGTTTATGTCTTTATTAAAATTTTGACAGAAAAAAAAAGGGAGACAGAAAAGTTAGCCAAGAAATCAAATGGGTTGAAAATTGGGTAAGAAGAAAGCATGCGATAAAAGGAAAGGGTGAAATGCCGATTTAATCATTGAATTATCATCTCAGTAAAAATTAGATCTTTGAATTATTTATTTGATAAAATAATTCTATAAATTCATTAAAAATTGCTAATTTCATCATTACTATTATATTCAAAGCTATTTTATCTAATTTCTTTTCTTCAACTTAAGTCACTTGACACACTTTATAATGTACCATCGTCATTTTCTCGCCTCTAAGCTCTTTACATTTCATATAGGTTGTGAATCTAACATCTAATTTACCTTCCAAAGTTAACTTACACTATTTCTTATGTAAAACTACCAAGTTACCCTTCAAAGTTAACTTTATACACTATTTTTTTTATGAAAAACTATTAATCTACCCTCTAATGTGTAACACATACAAGTTACGTGACTTAAATTGACGAAAAATTGAATTAGTAACTTCGAATATAATATTATAGATGTAATTGACATATTTTTATAATTTAAGGACTATTTTTTCTAAAAAAATATAGTTTATGAACCTAATTTTTATTGAGGTGATAATTCATGAACTAAATTGACCGTTCATCCTAAAGGAAATATGGTTTCGTTGGTTGGTTGATTTCTTTACTATAAATTAGCGTTTGATGCACGCCCATACAAATATAAAGCGTTTGATGCATGCCCATACAAATATAAAGCCTATAGCATCCTATTTTGACCATTGCTGTAAAGTTTTGAGAGTTCTCTCGTCTATTCTGATCGATACGGTACATGAATTTCAATCATTGTCTTTAGAATTTAAAAGCTTGTGAATTCGCTTGTTTTGTTTTTTGCTCGTTAGTAAGGTATGTAAACGTTCACATACTTGCAGTGGCGGATTTAGGAAATAATATTAAGAAAGTTAGTAAGAATAGTGCGTGCAGTGCACAAATTAAAAAAAAAAAATTAGAAATAGCTTGCATATCGTCATTTCATCAGCTTTTGGTAGGCCTGAAGTCATTTGGAAAGGCATAATGCACACCTGTTAATGTATGCAGGGGCAACACCCAAAGTATCCATGGACATTCACTGAGTCTTGGTAGGCGTGAAGTTAATTGGAGAGCATGTATGAAGCCAACTCTAATCTTCAAAAGGGCAGCACCCAATGTATCCATGGACATTTATCGAAGTTCGGAAGGTCAGCACCCAAGATATCCATGAGCGTTCACTGAAGTTCAGGGGGTTAGCTGACCCCCTGCCCCTTAATGCATCCACCCCTGCATACTTGCAAACAATCGACATGACAAATTACATGCACTATCAACGTTTCATATCTGTGTGTTGGTAACTCTTTTAATCTATTACTCGTTTATTGATTAGTAAGTCGGTAATGCAGTTCAAAATCATTTTTCTTTGCCTGCTTTGCATTATTGCAGCGATAGCAATTAACGTCTGGTTATCCAACTAAGGGTAAATTTCACTCTCTCACACGAGTCCTACAGTAGAAAACTGAAAAACCAGTTAACTTGAGTCTTGAGGTTCAAGCAATCTGTGGTTCTTTATTTCCCTTTATTTGTGCCAGCCAGCTGATATATACTTGAAAAGCTCCATGCAGGCCCGTTAAGACAGGGACAGCTATTTACGGGCTGCTTTCATTTATTATTATTATTTTGAACAATCGATTTTATCTGCACTAAAGGTGGGGAAAGTGGGTTAAGCCTCCCACTGAGTTATCCATAATAATATAGTTCAAATTCACCTTTAGCAAGAATTAAACTAACACCCTCACTTACAAGTAGTAGAGAGAAATACAACTAAAACATAGTACTAAGTGACATTATTATTATTATTATTATTATTATTGAATTGTCTTCCAATCTCATAAATTTAGGAACATTAACCTAATCTTGTTCATGCCTTATCTGTCTCCCTTCCTACATATCTGGTCCCTTCACTCAAAACCACAAACAATTTCAACAAATAACAATATTTGTATGCATTATTTTGATGAATATTTTTATTAGGATTTGAAAATTTGAGCCGTCAAAATTTCAATCCAAAGCAAACCCTTAAATGAAGTAAACTTATATTCTTTCCATGTTTAATTCATAAGATTTGAATTTAAAATTTCTTCGGTACAAGATTTTAGTTATTTGAGTGTCACCGTAAAATCAATTCCAATTATTGATGATTTTAAACAATAATGCGATAGTGTATTTATGAAAACTCACATGATAATCTGATAACGGTAGGCATTTGATCAGAAAAATTAATTACACTGCCGATTATTCGGTGGCTAAATTAAGGAGCATTAATACTACAAAAAATCCATGAAAATCTTCTGAACCGAAGAATTTCGGAGACCAAATCCACAACAATAAAACCGCTATATTCTCGACGCTTTGGTTTCCCGCGATTTTATATTTACTTCCTTGCCACTTTCCAACCGAAAACAAATAGGCCTGCAACCAATACAAACTTTTCTTCCCAAATTACCCCTCTTCAGGGCAATCCAGGTAATTTTTCGGTTTTTCAGTAGCGAAATTCGTAAATGCAGCCCGCTAGTTTTTATTTTTAGCGGGACCCACGTGGCAAAAACCCACGTCCCTTCAGTTTTTCCCAGGCTAGAGCTCAACCCGCCAAGCATATATAGCTTCTTCATTGACCCTTCGTCTCCATCTACACGTATATAAAAATTATATATATTTATATGTGTGTGTGTGTGTGTGTATAAGAGCTTCGAATTCTTGAATTTCGAGCTCTGCTCTTCGTGGTGATCCCAATTCGAAGGCATTGCTGTTACCAACATTCTGAACCCATTTGCAGAAAAACCCCAGATTGTTCTTTCTCTGTTTCTTGATTCGAATGCCAAAAATACCCGTTTTCTTTCCTTCCGGGTTTTCTTGAATCCGATCCTTGGCGTGGACCGGTGAGTCGAACTGTTGTTACATTCTCAGTCATTGTTTAAGGCTCGGATCTTTGTTTCCTTTTTAACCCAGGTTTTGTGATTTTGCGGAGTCCTCAGAGTACAAGATGTTGAGGGGGTTCCGAAAGCCGAGATTCGTCACCAAATGGTTCGTTGCAAAAGACCCAAGTCGCATTTCAGTATTTTATTTCTTTATTTTTTCTGTTCATTAATTGTTACTTTTTTTTCCTTTCAAATTTGGGTGTTCTGATGCAGCAAATCCGATATAAAGATGACGAAGATGCGGCTCGAGGCGATAAAGAAGAAGAGGAACGCGGTGCACAAGTTTTTGAAGAACGATATGGCTGATCTTTTGAGCAGTGGCCTTGGCATCAATGCTTATGGCAGGGTACGTCTGTTTCTGCTTAATTAATCTTGTTCTTGGTTTTTGTTTTTGATTAATTAATTAGACAATTAACGTTAATCTTGTTCATAGTTTTCTTAATTTTTGTTGCTTTTATGGCCTTCTGTGGCCTGAAAAATAGGCTTGTTTCCATGCCCTGCCTTGTGACTTTTTCCGTGTGTCTTTTCCTTTGCCTTTTTGGTGCATCATTTTCGGCGATGGCGGCATGTTATTGTTGCTTCCATTGAACACACAAATCCCACTTGCACAGAGATTATCTCACGGCTTCTGAAACTTGATACACAAGCTAGAACAACTGGTTGTGGCCCAGTTTTTCGTTACGTCATGGCTTGTTGTTCCTCACATGCTGGTCATCCATTTCATTCCCTCTTTTTACTCATAAATCATTCATTTGAAAGATTTGTTTAGCTTTGTCTCTATTAGTTTGCTTCCAAACGATTAACCCGTGATTCTTCCTAATTACCAAGTTAACTAGGTAACTAAATAGGTTTGCTCTATGTTTTTTTTACCTAGTTAACCCAATTACCAAGTTACCAATTATGTTGACAAAAACGAGTTACATGGGTAAACGTCAAACATTTTTTACATTAGGCGTAGATGCAATACTTTTGGATGACATTTTCTTCTGCACTGGCGTTTTGGCAAGAACGTCCACGAAAATTTATCTTAGCAGGTCTTGGAGCGGTTAATCTTCATCCCCAACCACACTAACATAAACCTGCTTTGTTGACTGCCTTGCATTTATATTGAATGAAGATTACTCACATATTGGATCGTTGCAGATGATCCATGATTTACATATATGTTTGCGGCAGTAGTTCACTCAGAGAGCCTCAATTATTATATTTTTTCAATGCTCTTAATGCCTCATAATCGGTGAAACAGGCTGAGGGGCTTCTAGTTGAGCAAAATATGTCCGCCTGTTACGAATCAACTGAAAACTTTCTTGGATGCATCTCCAGTCATCTGTCTCTCATGCAAGGTCAGAGGTATATGTCGCTTCCAGAATAATGTCCTTAAGTTTTTTAGACTTTTTTCTCCTTAGCCTTCATTTGTTCTGCAGTGAGTGCCCTGAGGAATGCAAGGAAGCTGTTCCATCTTTGATGTACGCTGCAGCACGATTTTCTGATTTGCCAGAACTGCGTGACCTCCGAACTCTGTTTAGTGAAAAATATGGAAATTCTCTCGAACCTTTTCTGAATAAAGAGGTGATAATTCAGAACTTGCTCCTTAAGTTCTTAGTTATCGAATAATCAGACGATACATATTTATTCTATAGGTTTGTCTCTCGTCTGACCCAATTTTCGTTTGTGCTCAGTTTGTGGAGAGGTTGAAATCAAAGCCTCCAACGAAGGAGATGAAAGTTCAGTTAATGCATGACATAGCACATGAATTCTCAATTGAATGGGATTCAAAGGCCTTGGAACAGAAACTGTATACTCCGCCTGCACCAGACCAGGTAAGTCTATTTATATATCTGTTATAAATTACTTATGCTTGAAGGAATCATATGGAAATCTTAGGATCTGGCACATATTGTGAACCATTTGGCGAACGAGGAAGGCTGAGTTATGAGTCACAATATAAGTCGTCTCAAATCATTATCCCAAGTCTGCTTAGATGCCAAACATTTCCCTCCATGTTTTCCCACATTGTGTTATTGTAATGCTTCGTATTGTCTCTTCTCGTTGATAGTAACAGTATGACCTATTTTGCAGGGTCAGCGCAGGTATGGGTCTCCGGTTGACAGCGATAACGATATGCACAAATCACATAAAGGGCAGGATAATGCTTTCCCGAAGAGAAGAAACCAGGATGCTGGGGACAAATTAAGCCACACAACGGCTTCTACTGCATCAGAAGGAAGTGAGATCGACTTGAAATCTCAGGCAAGCAAGGGCGACTCTTATGACGGATACAAGCTGCAGAGCAGCAGTGAAGACGAAACCACGACAGACGCATCCCAATCTGCCCCAAAGTATTCTTCAAGCTCAGTAGGAAGGACGTCAGCGGATGAAGCAGATAACAAGAAGATGCCCTTCCACTCCAAATTTATCCCCCCGCCTTACTGCAAACCAAGACCTGGAAAAAAGGAAAGCAGTCACGTCGAAAAGGAAACAGATCAGCCTAGCGACGTTTCAGTTGGCGAAGATAACACAAAACCAAGATCAGTAAGGAGGAGAAACTTGAAACCACCATCAGGTTGCGAGAATCTTGACAGGAACGATAAAACTAGACACGGAGATGATAATGATCCAAGGGACGAAGAAGAGAGGATAATGGACGGGCTTTTGTTGCATTACAGCAAGAAACAGTCACCGTATGAATCGAGCCAGAAGAAAGGAAATGCAGACGAGGATGATGGCGGTGAATCCACATGGAAGAGAAGCAGAAGATCTCAGCGAGAAGCTCCATCGGCCAGAGCATCATCTCTGCCACCAGAGCCAACAAATCCAATTGAGGCACCAAAAAAGCACGGCCGAGCATTGTCCTTGGAACCGGATGCGCATGTGCACCCAAAGCTACCGGAGTATGATGAACTGGCAGCTCGAATTGCGGCTCTTAGGGGAATATAGAAGAAAGAAAGCATTAGAAATTAAAGTGTCTATATGTGAAAAGTGAGTTGGTGTCATATTCTCTACCTCCTAAATCCTAATAGGAAAATAGTATTAGAGTTGATAAGCATCCATTAATCATTAGTTTACTGGTCTATCAATGTAAAAATCCCCAAAGTTGCACGGTTGAACTTTAGGGTTCACAATCTAACAATACTTTAGATATAAATTCCGATTGTATCTTTTATGTTTGCAGTTGTGTATTGCGGTGCAGTCAAATTATGATTTGATAAAATTTTAATATATTTTAAAATTCGGGTATAATCAATTTGAGATTTTGAAAGTATTAAATTTTTTTAAAATCGGGTATAGAAATTCATGACATAAGTTCATAGGAATAATAGAATTTCATATAAATCTGCCAAAGTCCAAATAAAATTGTAGAGTCCTTTGAAATTCTCTAAAATCTGTCACTTAAAAAAATCCATTAGATTCCATCATGCACAAATCACATAAGGTTAGGCTACACCTTAATAATAAGCCCTATTCTAAAAAAGGGTCTAGGCGGCAGTGCTCCGCTGCGATTAACTTGAAATCGCGTATGAAATCGGCAAAGATATTAGGCGGCGTAAGGAGGCCGCCTAGTGGGCTAGGTGACTTCGGTGGATGCTGGGTGGTCTAGGAAAAAAGGTACTGTCACGACTCAACCCCTTTGTCTCCCCAAGCCTCGCTGTCGCCCTCTCGGGTTGCTTGAAAAGAGCCTCGACATGGTCTACGAGAGAGAGAGAGAGCTATGTAGATGAGAAGCTTGCAGTTGCAGTCTTGCAGATAGGGGTGACGACGACAAGTTATAGACGGAGCTATGTAGATGAGAAGCTTGCAGTTGCAATCTTGCAGAAAGGGGTGACGGCGGCAAGTTATAGACGATAAGTCTGCATTTGCAGAGATGGGTGCGGCGGCTTTCGTAAGGGTTTTAACTTTAAAGCAAGCTTTAGCAGTTTAGCTATTAGGTTTTTCTTTTAGCAATTTAGCTATTAGGCCCTAACCGACCGCCCGACTAGCGCCTAACATCTTTTAGAACCTTTCATACAAGATGTAATTATTGCAAAGATCAATTAAATCTCTATATTCAAGTTCTAGCAGTTATTTTTCAAGAAAAAATTATAAGTAGCAACATTTTTGAAGCATTCAACCATACATTCAAAATTATGTATTTGATTCCGTTCTCCAATATTTTTTTTACAATGGAAAAGATTTAAAACAAATTAATTGTTTTTTTTTTCCACAAAAAATTATGAGTCTTTTTTTTCAGCCTCATATAGATTAGTTTGCTTATGAATTTTCCAGATGGGCAAAAGTTCAGTTTTATTTCTCGTAAACCAAAACGGAGCGTTTAACGCCTAGAAATCGATTTAACCAAAAAAAAAAAAAAAAAAAAAGGCCTAGAAATCGAAATCTTCCCAGAGGTACACTGCAATTAGGGTTAGGGTTTGGTTTCTCAGCAATATTGGTGTGAATGGAAGAAGAATGGAAGAAGGTCGGATGGAGGTGACGGGGCAAATGAAGCGCAGAGATTCAGAGGAGGAAGAGCAGGTGATGAGTGAAGTGCACTTGGGCTGCCCACCTGGTTTCTGTGGCCCCCACATTTCCCACTTCACCTTCTCCATCCCACCTGGTACTGAATTTAACCTCCATAGCCTCTCCTCTGTTTCATTTTATTTATTTAGGTTTTTATTCAATGGAAAAAAATGCAAGCTTTAACTAGGCCTCTAACACAATCCATTACTCATAGGATTTGAACCTGCTTTCCCAAATCAATTGATTAGCTTGGATGAGGATGGTGATCTTGTTCTTCCGAGACGCAGCAGTAAGTTTTCAGTTTTCACTTGTGCTTGTTACTACCAAAGTTTTAAATCACGTCATGTTGGAGGCACTGCTATACAATATCCGTTATGTAGCGGCGATGCGCGCTAACTTACCCATTAACCAAAATGTATCATGCATTTGATGGCGTACTTCAACCCTGCATACTTGTGGTGGTTGATTTTTTTTTGTTTTTGTTTTTGTATTTACCCTTTAACCAAAACCAGTAATTCTTATCGAAAAATGCCACACTTTGTTCTTCAAGTTCATTCCGTTTTGTTTTGTTTTCTTTACAAAATTTACACAAAAAATGTGCAGAATTATCAACTTCAAGTTGCAGTGTGAGCATCCAGCATAATATCACATCGTCAATTCCAAGTGTCGGCTTGCAGGTAAATTTTGTTTGTTGTTGCTGCTGCTGTTGGTTTTGAACTTTTATTGTATGTTTGGTTCGTTTGCTAAGTGTTCATATCGAATCTCGTTTTCCCCCTCAGGTGTGGAGGGCAGAACTTGTGTTATCTGATTTTTTGCTGCATAAGATGTTTACATCATCTGAACTCAATGGAATTGTCTGTTTAGAACTTGGTGCTGGTACAGGTACATTAATAATATATTTCTTAATGTTAACTATTATACTGTATCTGTCAGTCAGTGACTCATAAACATTCGTTTCAGATTAAGTCAACGTGTATTCATGAGTTCTTAGAGATTCTAGATACTTCAACTTGTGGATAGCTGAACAGAATAATAGGAGTCATGCTAAAAACATAGTTTGCGGGAGGAAAATGCTTTAATTTAGATTTATGTTCATGATTGTTTCTCAATATACCACTAAAACATGTACAATTTTGTGGAGTCATACTACAAATTCATTACTCATTCAAGATTTCAATGACTTTAATTTGAGACTTCACTGTCTATTGGATGACAGGAATTTGAATTGATTTTTTATTCAGGGTTGGTTGGTGTATTACTTGCACGTGTTGCGAAGACAGTGTTTATAACAGGTAAAAGAACCTTGTACATACTGAATTTCGTTTGCCATGTCCTTTCGTCCCTCGAAAGTTTAATTTTTTTTTTTCCATTGTAGTTTTGAAAGAAGTCTCTGAAACAATTTATTTTTAAGCGGGTGCTTGATTGGTTCAGTGTATATTACTAGGATTTGATTTTTATTTGATGATTGCTACAAATAGTTAGGTCGGATATACTTTATTTGTGTCATCCAATTCAAATTGATAGTGATATAAGGTTGCCCTCTGTGTCAGACCGTGGGAATGAAGTGCTTGACAACTGTGCCAAGAATGTCGACCTTAATTCTGAAATGTTCAGTCAACAAGCTTCTGTTCATGTACGTGAACTTGATTGGATGAATCCATGGCCCCCAAGAATAACCGTAAAAGAATCCTCCCTCGGTGAAAGGTGAAAATGCTTTGATTGTTTGTTGCAACTAGTTGAATTTTGAAAGATACTAAAACACTTTGATTTTGGATAGTGTCTTGTACGCTGCTAATGTACTTGCTTTTCTGGTATTCTCTCATTCATGTAGCTTATCCTATTTGTTATATCCTAACATTATTTATTGGGAAACACAAATCAAATTCTAATGATGTTACCTAGGTATTCTTGGACCTTTTCAGAAGTTGAAGCTGCCGAGGAAGCTTCTGTGCTTGTAGCTGCAGATGTAATCTACAGTGATGACCTGACAGACGCATTTTTCAGCACTTTAGAGAGATTAATGTCTCTGGGATCAGAAAAGGTACAAGCCAACATGTTAGAATTGTAAAAAATAGTGAGTATCACTGCTGGGCAGAGTTTTGAGACATTTCGTACTTGCCTTTTTTATTTTAAAATAGGAGTCCCAATTGCCTTTAATATACCAAAAGTTTAAGATTTGAAGCAACCGTTATATAGAGTGAGCTTGATCATGAAGAGAATAGGTGTCAATCAGAATGATAACTTCTTTCTATATCAGGTGTTATACTTAGTGTTGGAAAAGCGTTACAATTTCAGTCTTGACGATCTCGACATTGTGGCAAATGGTTACTTGCATTTCCGAAGCTTTTTGCAGTTAGAGGGGGGTAAGCATTGTTCATGTATCAAGATGCACCGATGTCATGATCCGTGAGCTTATTCTATCGTTTATTTGTTCATCCTTTTGGCTTATAGTTGGTTTGGATTTTCAATAGATGGTGCAGATTGCGAAGGCCTCGAATGTGGTTCAGTGCCTTGCTTTGTGGGCAAATGCATAGACATTACACAGATTCCTCAGTATGTGAAAGAGTACGATCGAGGAAATGATGTTGAGCTTTGGCAAATCAAGTGTAACAAAGGAAAACTGATGTAAAGTGTAAACTGTGTAAAACCTTTTCGAGAAATGGGGAGTTCGATACTTGTGTGACTTAGTCGAATCCCCAACCGCCAACCCCTAATATTATTGTTTAGGGAACACAGTAGCGATCTATTGAAAATTCAAGAAGGATTACATTCTTCTGAAATTTGGTCCATGGATTTGCAAAGAACTCTATCATCATCTATTGCCCTCATTTCTTTTTTCTTTCTGAAAATTGTCAAAACCTTGAAAATAAATGAATTGCTAGTTGTAGAATATTACTCTCGTCAGATTTAACCTCAACTAAAATAACAAGGGTTCGGACAATTTTGACCTCTCCATTTTGGCTTAAGTAAAGGGACCCGGGGTAAGTAAGGTAAGGGGTTTTCTATTTTTAGAGTTCAATTTTTTAATAATTTTAATTCAATGTAGATACCTATCCAAACATCACCGTCAATAAAATGGTTGCAATTCAGTTTATCATCATGCATGCTTGATTTTACTTTTGAATTGAAGCAACCCTTGCTTCTTGGTTTGATATACGAATGGTAGGTAGATTTTCTCGCACCCAACTCCAATGGTTGGAGTTAAAATTTATATCTTTAACGCTTAAAATTTAGGGTTTAATTCATAAATATATATTTTTTCTTTTTCATATTTCTGGCTTAAAATATTAGGGTAAAATAATAATTTTAGCCCCAAAAGTTTTTTGTGTCCTATCCTATGTTTATGATTTATCACAAAGAAATGTTAAAAGAGATTATTTTACAGTGAAATTTTTCATAAATTTTCTATCACCTCATAATTTAACGTTAATATGCATACTAATATGATAAAAAAAATTAGAGTAAATGACAAAAAACTACCTCAAGTATTGGTGTCACGACACTTTCATACCTCATCTTTTAAAGTTGACAATGTCATACCTCATCTTACGAATTTGTGCCAATGTTATACCTTCCGTTAATTGGCCGTGATTTTTTCAGTTAAATGCTGACGTGGCTTGATCCGGGACCCACTTTTTATTAAAAATTATTAAAAAATTATTAAAAACTAAAAAAAATCATATAATATTTTTAAAATATTAAAATAGAGTAAATGACAAAAAACTACCTCAAGTATTGGTGTCACGACACTTTCATACCTCATCTTTTAAAGTTGACAATGTCATACCTCATCTTACAAATTTGTGCCAATGTTATACCTTTCGTTAATTGGCCGTAAATTTTTCAATTAAATACTGACGTGGCTTGATCCGGGACCCACTTTTTATTAAAAAAGTAATAAAATATTATTAAAAACTAAAAAAATCATATAACATTTTTTAAATATTAAAATAATAAGAACAAATCATATAATATTTCTCTCTTCTCCCCCATTTTTTCTTCCCCTTTCTAGAAACCCAGAAAACAGAAGAACAAAAAAAAAACAAATGCATTTTGTCTTCCCCCCTCCCCACCTCCTCCACCCCCTCTTCTCCCCGCACCCACACTCTTCCCTCCACACCCATTCCCCCTTTCTCCGCTCCCAGTTCTCCACTCTCGGAATCGGGGATCTGGGTGTTTTTTTTTTGTTCTTTTTTCTCGGTTGCAGAAGGGGGAAGAAGAGGGGGTGAGAGGGGGAGAAGATGAAATGGGGGAGAAGAGGGGGAAGGGGGGGGAAGACAAAATGCATTTGTTTTTTTTTTTTGTTTTGTTTTTTGTTCTTCTGTTTTCTGGGTTTCTAGAAAGGGGAAGAAGAAATAGGGGAGAAGAGAGAGAAGAGGAGGGGAACGGGATGAATCAGTTTGTTTTTTGTTTTTGTTTTTGTTTTTTTACTTTTCTTTATTATTTTAATATTAAAAAAATATTATATGATTTTTTTTAGTTTTAATAATTTTTTAATAAAAAGTGGGTCCCGGATCAAGCCACGTCAGCATTTAACTGAAAAATTCACGGCCAATTAACGGAAGGTATAACATTGGCACAAATTCGTAAGATGAGGTATGACATTGTTAACTTTAAAAGATAAGGTATGAAAGTGTCGTGACACCAATACTTGAGGTAGTTTTTTGTCATTTACTCTATTTTAATATTTAAAAAATATTATATGATTTTTTTTAGTTTTTAATAATTTTTTAATAAAAAGTGGGTCCCGGATCAAGCCACGTCAGCATTTAACTGAAAAATTCACGGCCAATAAACGGAAGGTATAACATTGGCACAAATTCGTAAGATGAGGTATGACATTGTCAACTTTAAAAAATGAGGTATGAAAGTGTCGTAACACCAATAGTTGAGGTAGTTTTTTGTAATTTACCCAAAAAATTATATTTAAAACATAAGATAACAAAAAATTTATAAAAAATTTCCTTTTGAAAGAGTCTCCCAACGCCTCTTTCCTTGTTTGTCCCTTCTCTCTCTCTCTCTCTCTCTCTCTCCACCAAAATAATACAATTCTTTAAAAAAATAAAAAGTAAAATACAAATAAAACAGTGTGAAAAGCCACACCGTTTCCGTTGTCACTTGTCATGGAGCGAGATACACACGTCATTGTACAAGTGGAAAAGACATATAAAAATAAATTTCATATATTTATATGATTAACATGTATGATGTCGTACAGTTGTAGTTGCGAGAACATTCATAAATCTGACGTTGTCGTGAGAGCCGAATCCTGCGGCCGTGCAGTGTGGCGTTCTGCCCCTTTCTTTTTCCTCACGGAACGAGACGCTGACTCAAAAGTAACACATCCAACCTCCTTCAACTCTCTCTCTCTCTCTCTCTCTCTTTCTCTCTCTCTCTCTAAACTTCCAATCAGCATCTTCTTCGATCTTCCTTGCCCGTTCCCCCATCTCAGCTTACTAGCCAGACATGGGCTGCACCCAGTCCAAGATCGAGAACGAAGAAGCGGTCTCCCGCTGCAAAGATCGCAAGCTCTTCATGAAACAAGCCGTCTCCTTTCGTAACGCCTTCGCCGCCGCCCACTCCTCCTACGCCATCTACTTGAAGAACACCGGCGCTGCCTTAAGCGACTACGCCCATGGCGAGGTGCTCGCTCTATACCCCCAGCCCAATTTGCCCTCCCCCCCCGCCCTCGGCCCTCCCGCCCCGCCTCCATTTGTTGATAATCTTCCTCCGCCTCCGCCGCTCCCTAGCTTCTCCAGCTCCCCTCTACAGCGCGCCGCCAGCATGCCCGAGATCAAACCCGAACCGAAGCCCCGGCCCAAGTCCAAGCCCAAGCCCAAGCCCATCATCGAGGAGGATGAGGACGACGAGGTGATTGAGATTGAGAGCGAGAGCTTGAGGCGGAGGAGCAGGAGCAGCCGGGGTAAAAGAGGGGTTCTGGAGAAAGATCACAATTCGGATGGTCCACCGCCGGTTTCATCTCCGGCGCCGCCGGTTTCGGTGGAGAGCCGGACGGTGCCGCCGTTGCCACAGCATCGGGACAGCCCTTATGACTACTTTTTCTCAGTGGAGGATATGCCGGCGTCGACGCTGGCCGACGCCGAAGAGATTGAGCGAAAGGTGTACGACGAAAGGCCGCCAACGAGAGTAGAGAGTATTGAAGAAGAGGAGGTGTTGGACGAAAGTCCGAAGAGAGTGGAAAAGGATGAAGAGGAAGAGGTGGAGAGGAGTCCGAAAGTCGAGGAGGTGGTAGTGGCGCCGCCGCCTGCGGTGGCGGAGGTGGTGCCCGGGGGGTCCACTGGAAATAGCCAGAAGAAGCTGAAGGCGGCGGGGTCAAAGGGGCCTGTGAATTTGGTGCAGATATTTGGGGTGCTTGATGACCATTTTCTCAAGGCTTCGGAGAGTGCGCATGATGTTTCCAAGATGTTGGAGGCCACGCGGCTCCACTATCACTCCAATTTTGCTGATAATCGAGGTAATCTTATGGTTCTGTTGTCGGGTATTGTTATGTTCGAGTAATCTTATGATGTTTTGCGACCGAAAAAGAGTAATTATGATGTTTGCTGGCAATTACTGTGATTACAATTGCAGGGCATATTGATCACTCTGCAAGGGTGATGCGTGTTATTACATGGAATCGGTCTTTTCGAGGATTGGCGAATGTGGATGAGGGCAAGGACGACTTCGACTTGGAAGAGCACGAAACTCACGCTACCATCTTGGATAAATTGTTGGCGTGGGAGAAAAAGCTGTACGATGAAGTCAAGGTACTAAAAAACTCTCGATCATTTTCCTTTTTGTTTCTTTCACTGTGATAGGAAACGGTGTAAGGAACTGCTACGCTGCATTTGCATACACCCTTTAAGCCTATTTACCTCCACTGATATCAGTATACTGGTTTACATGCTACATTGTTCCACACAGCTTTGTGAATCTGTCCCTGTTGTCGTTTTGCTTCGGTTGTATTGTGGTCCTTTAAACTTTAGTAGTGCTCTTCACTGGTGTCAATATTCATTACTTGTGCACTGAAATCGTTTGTGGGATTTGTTGGTGGATAGGCAGGTGAGCTTATGAAATTTGAGTACCAAAAGAAGGTTGCCTCGCTGAACAGGGTGAAGAAACGGGGTACTAACTCTGAAGCATTGGAGAAGACAAAAGCAGCCGTAAGTCATCTGCATACAAGATACATTGTTGACATGCAGTCCATGGATTCAACAGTAGCAGAGATAAACTCATTACGAGACGAACGGTTGTACCCAAAACTTGTTCAGCTTGTCGAGGGGTGAGTTTTTCTTGATAACTCCATTTATGTATGTGCAGTTTCTTTGTTTCAGGTTTCTTAGTTTTTGACGAGTTCCTGATTTTCGCCATCTTAATTTATCTATTGCATTTGATGATAGAGAACAATAGTCTACTTGTGCATATTGTTTGGATTGATTAGGGATTTGATAGATGGTTTAATGGGGGGATAATGAGTTTTAGGTAGATTTTGCAAATAATGAATTATAGCTATATTTTCTTCTGAAAAGTTCAGTAGTTACTGGATAAGTTTTTCAGAATATAGAGTGCTCAGAGTTATCTTTTGAAATAGCAATGAAGAAAAGAAAAGAACGTTAGAGTCTTTAATATCTGCACTGGCATATTTGACTATCTGTGTGTGCTATGTAGAACTAGGGATTTGGACACTGATCTATTGGAATTGATTCATATATATATATATATATATAATTTTTTTTTAAATATTTGAAAGCATTCAATGTAAGCCTTTCCTCGCAACTTATGAGTTGATGGTGCTACCCTTCTCTGTGAAGACCTATAAAAATTTGTCTTGTTTATACACATTTTGAAGGAAACCTATATATGGTGACCCATCCTATTCCGTTTCTAGATCTTAATGCATCAAGAGATTCTTTTATTTTGTTTTGGTTAATTAACACTCGGGGTCATTGCCTTGCCTAGGCACAGAATGGTGCCTTGGCAGAGATGGACTTTACCACCGAACTAACCTTGTGGGAGTTTAGATCTTTATACTGCTTCATCTTCAAACATAAAATTTGAAACCACTAAAATATGACTCTCGGACTGCAGGATGGCTATTATGTGGGAAACAATGCGATCTCACCATGAGACCCAATCGACTATTGCCAGAGAACTCAGGTTGTTGGACAGCTCCCAATGTCCCAAGCACACAAGTGAGCACCACCATGAGCGCACAATACAGCTGTTTGGTGTTGTGCAAGGGTGGCACAGTGAGTTTGTGAAGCTTGTGAGTCAACAAAAGGAGTACATAAAGGCCCTCAACAGTTGGTTAAAACTTAATCTCATCCCCATTGAGAGCAACTTGAAGGAGAAGGTTTCTTCCCCGCCAAGAATTCAACGGCCCCCTATTCAGGGACTCCTCCTTGCGTGGCATGATCATCTTGAGAAACTTCCAGATGATGTTGCAAGAACTGCTATACACAACTTTGCTGCTGCAATCAATAATATTATGATTCACCAAGAGGAAGAAATTAAAATGAAGGAGAAATGTGAAGACACCCGGAAAGAACTTTCCCGCAAGATGAGACAGTTCCAAGAATGGTACGATAAAAATAAGCACAAGACCATTCCGGATGAAGGAGATACGGATAGGCCAGAAGGCCACACTCGAAGCGATGTGCTTGCAGAAAAGCAGTTTGCTGTGGAGTTAGTGAAGAAGAGGTTAGAGGAGGAGGAGGAAACATATGAACGGCTAGGCCTTCAGGTGAGAGAGAAGTCGGTAGCAAGTCTTAAAACTCGCTTGCCAGAACTCTTTAGGGCGTTGTGGGATTTTGCCTATTCTTGTTCAGAAATGTACAGAGGCTTGAGGTCCAGATCACCCCATAATCCAAGTGAGAGCTCAGCAAGAGAATAGGTTTGTTTAAATGATTTTTTCCTGCCTATAAGTATATTTGTATCTATTACCAACTTATAAGCTTGTGCAATTTTTTTACGGGACAAAGCCCCCCAAATCATATACTTATGTTTCAATACTTGTTGAGAATTGAGAAACAATTTTATCTCTTTGATTTCTTTTCGTTTTTGCCATGAGGAAGGATGATGTTTATGTTCCTTGACTGGTTTAGACTCTCTTTGGAATGGCAACGAAGCGATTCGGACAATGTTACGATGTCGTGTCTCAACTTGGCATCGTCCTTCTTTCACATTGCATTGCATCATTGATTTGAGATGCCACAAATTAGTGTTGTTATTCCATCTAAGTTATTGTCCATCTATACTCTTCCAAGTTGGGGTCAGGTAACCAGTTTTGCATTAAAGAAATTTACTAGATGTGGACACTTCTAGGAAGAATGTGGTTGTGTTTCTAGATATCCTTCTAAACTTGGTACTTGTTCTTTAGAGAATGTGGACACTTCTAGGATCGAATCTCATGGATGGCGAATTGGATGCTAAATTAAGTTGCCCATTGTGTGGCTTAGCCAAACTCCTCCCCCTCTCTCTCTTTCTGTGTAAAATATATCGTTGTACTCAAATAAAAAAATTAAAAAGAAAAGAAAAAGAAGGTAGCTTAGCACCTTTTTAGTATGGTTGGTGAGCAAGATGACCCTTTTTAGGAAAAAGATGTATAGATGGTTAGAAACCACAAACAAGCACAAGCTGAGGAAAAAGAATGATGACTGCCTTTTACAGTTACAGATGAGCTGATCCATCCAACCTAAGTTTTTTTGTAATGGCTAGGCCACAACTTACACACTGTGCTTCATACGCTTTCGATGTACGTCGGTCACAAACGAATACGATTGTCAAGGCAACATTGATATTCTGCAGAACGTACACCAATCTTATGTACAGATGTATTTTTCAATCAATAACATGTTTGATTTCCTGTGAGCAATTTGTTGAGACTTCGACTTGCACTTTGAAGAACACCATCTTCGAGCCACAGGGGAAATGAGATTTCTCAAAAAATGTCGTCAAGTCATCCCAAGCAGCAAAATCCCATTCTTCTTCTGTCTCGTCTTTCGCCGTTTAGATTCACTCTGGCAGGCTTTGGGGGAGCAGCTCTTGCTAATCTCTTTGCTGCATAGGTGGAAAGGAAAAGAGCTGTCTAAGCGTTGTCCGAATTTCAAAAACTAAGCTAGAATGCAAAGCTGTAAATGAAATTTTCCGAATGTCAAAAAGCCGTGATCCTAAGTCATTTGGAGTAATACAACCCTGCACGAACAAGCAGCTCACGTCTTCCGGATAACAAACCTGCTATCCTAGTTCCTAGGCACTGATATAACAGAAACATATCTTTCTTCCGGATAACAAACCTAAATTTTACCTATTTCATGGAAAAGCTCGTTAATGTTCTGCGTGGTTTTGGCTGATGTTTCCAAGAAAAACATCCCATTCTCTTGAGCAAATTGCTCCCCTTCCTGCAACCCAATTACAAGAAAAATCAGACAGTGACCTGTGATCTGTTTACAACTTTTCATCGAACAAACAGCGAGACATTTAATTTGCATTCCTAGAACAGTCATGCAGATGGAGAGCGAAAAAGAATGGGAAATTGGGGAGAAGCTGTTGGAAATACCTCGCTCTCGACCTCCCTTTTCTCCTCCAAGTCGCACTTATTTGCAACCAATGCCATCACCAAGTTCAAATTCCCTAGAGAATGTGATAAATAATAGATCATCTTTCAAGAACAGCTCGAGATCATTCTAAAATAAGCACAAAATACTGATAACGAATCATTTTCCAAGTGCAACTAAAAAATCATCCGAAAACAGACTTACTACTTTAATATATAATGCACAGAGATGTATGTAATACAAGAGCTAAACCAGGTTGTTTCAGAATGTACTAGCTAGCCAGAGAAAAGCAATCAAAATTTTGACAGCAGAGGGCACGCGAAAGAGAGGTATCGAGGCCTGCCACAGATTTAATAATACAAGCAACACAGTTTTAGACCATGGAAGGTGACAAATAGCCAGAAAGATTCGGATGAAAATAGGAACTAAATAGGAGGTTCTGAAAAGCAAGGTTTGTTCCACCCTTTATGCATGACATCTGCATAGGGCAACACATACGGAAACAGTACGCAACGGAACACTACTAGTCTAGTAAATATTTGCAAAATATACAGAAGTTTGGATTTAACTAAAGCATATTAGGAAGATTATATAATTATCATTATCTTAAGACAAGAGGAGGTAAATCATTTTTAATAATTCGACTATTCGGTTTTTACTATTGGAAACAGAGTTTAGGAAAGGAAAAACATGATAAGAACACTGGTTTACCTTGCCTCTGCAATTCTTGAACCCATTTTTTGGCTCGAGTAAATGTCTCCTGGGGACAATGCAAAATACTAATCAGAGAACCACAGATATTCACAAGCTAATCACACAGAGACAGAGAGAGAGAACTGCACGCATTCAGCATTCTAAAATGTGCAACTTTTGGTATCTTCGAAGTGGAAATTAATTCCTAGCTAAGTACCGTGCTTGAGATGTCATACACGACTACAGCTGCTGCTGCACCACGATAGTACATAGGAGCCAAGCTATGGTATCGTTCTTGTCCTGCGGTGTCCCATATATCAAACTTCACAGTGGCTTCACTTAAAGACAGTATTTGAGTGAAAAAAGCTGCTCCTATCGTTGGTTCCTGTATCACAGATACGCACTGAGGTCCTCGCTTGTGAAACACATAAATTAGGAAAAGGAAAGATTATATCGAAAATACAAGAGGTCAACAAAAAACCTGGTTATCGAAGAACTGGCCTTTGACAAATCTTAACACCAAGCTGGTTTTCCCAGTTCCCATGTCCCCTAGAAGCACCTGAAAAGGAAACATTCAAGAAATTTAGAAATAAGCCGTGTCTTTGTGAGACGATTCCACTAATATTGTTTGCACTACATGTAAATACAGCTACAAATAAGAATCAACATTTTTCAACTTCGTTCGGTACTAATAATGTGATTACAAATGCAGATAAAAAATCCGATCCTAGAACTAAAATACGGTCTAGAGTAACAAAATGGCACACCTAGAAATGCTGCTCTGCTCGAAATCCTGATAGAGCCAACAGAGCTTATGCTTAGCTAGTAAATGAACCAGCGCAAGCGCTCGAACAAGGAAGCTTTATCATTTTTATCGGAGTCTCCACAGTTTTATTGTATCAACTAGGAAATCGAAGCCGTAGAATACAGAATACCTGATATCCCATTACATCAGACTTTACAATTTACATCAAACCGATGTGGGGTTGAATCTTTCAAGTATGCAGTTGGAAGAAAGTGTATACACACACACACACTCACACACACACACACACACACACACACACACAATTGACATCAAATTTTGTATTCTGGGTATTATGTAAAATTTAAATTCTTGAGCTAAGCAGTTGCAAATAGAACCCTTTCAGATTCTCATGAAAATCTCTGCACACATTAGTCTTTTGTAATGATAGATTGTAGCTGAAGGGAACTGAGGCAAAATAATATAGAAAAAAAAATACAGAAGTAAAAGAATTGGAAATAAAAGAGAGGGTAAGACATACCCACCAGTTTGGCTTGTATGATCTTGTTGCCAGGCCTCGCCATTGGTGCACTACTTTGATCGAAATTGTAGCAGCTTTTGAGGGAGAGAGAGAGAGAGAGAAGCTGTTGCAATAAAAGTGACAAGAAATTTTGTGTGGAAGTGGACAAAGAAGAGAGAGCACCAAGACAATCTCCACAAGTAGTAGACTGGTTGTTGTATTGACTGGTAGTTTTATTGCACTTAGGACTTCTCCAATCTCCAATCTCAAATCTCTACCAATGAGAAGAAGCATTCCTTCTTGTTGACCCAAAAAAATAAAAAAGAAAAATGAAAAAGGGCGGCATGCTTTGTGGGTCCATATCTTCAAAGGGGACCTATTAGAGCAAGTCCACCCCTAAGACTGGGTGCCAGCACCCAGCGCATTTATCCACTCAAGTGAACAGTAATAGACTGGAGTGAACAGTAATAGGCCTCTGCATCTCCACCCCTAAAAAAATGCGCTGGCACCCAGCGCATTTATTTGGTGTGTTTTTTTTTTTAAAGTTTATTTCGGATATGATTTTTAACCAATTTCGGATAAAATTTCAAATAAACTTATAAAAAAACACACTAAAATAAAATTACATAAACTCATCAAATAAACATAGAAAGAAAAAAATAATTTTTTTTTAAAATTTTCTGTATTTTTTAAATAATTTTTCTGTATTTTTAATAAATTTTAATAAAGTTAATTAATCTGGACCGTTGATCTTTGATCAGACGGTCCAGTTTAAAAGTAAAATTTAAATTTTTTTTACTTTTGGAAATCCAACGGTTTAGAAAACTAGCCGTTGGAAATCCAACGACATGAAGAGAGCCACGTGGCGCCTACAATCTGTGGCCTGCTGAGCCTGCGCGCGGGGGGGGGGCCCCCTGTTTTCCTGTCGGGGCAATTTGCCCGGTTCCTTGGTCAGTGAGAAATGGGCTGGCCCAGAGACCAGCATGTTTTTGTGCTGGGCAAATTGGTGGGCTGGAGTAAAGTGACAGTGTCCCAGCTTGTTTTTGTGCTGGGTGCTGGACAAAAAAACCCACGGTGGAAATGCTCTTAGTTTATCCGAGCCCATCGAATTCAGAGTCTCTCCTTGTTGCCATTGCTGGGTTTATGATGTTATATGACTCAGTTTTATTGATCAAAACCCGAGACTCTTAACACAATAAAAACAATGTTACAAACAGGAAACAAGTAGCAAAACTGCTACCTTTTAAAACAATATTCCAATTTATTAATTTATAATTAGAATTTGATAGTACTATTGGATCCCAACAGTACATTTTTTTCTTCCAAGCCACAGATGAATTTTATTAAAAATCAAATGTGAATCGATACATTAACACAAACCCACTGATGCACTTATTTCTCTTTGAAAACATAAGCAGACGCACAACAAGTCTGTTCTGTATAAAAAAAACCATCAGACTCCCCGACCCAGAATCTTCTCTTTACTTCCGCAATCTAAACACCTGAATTTTTTGTCCACTGCTTGAGTCTAAAATCATTCACTAACTTACTGTCGGAGAGCCTTTCTCCGGCACAAACCCTCCTCCCCGGTCTTAGGCTTGCCCACGGTTGTTTACTTTTTTGCAAGTTGCTCGAGTTTGTGCACAGCCACAATTCATGACGGTGAGTGAATTTTGTTCCAACGCATAACACGAAAAAACGTGTTTTGAGTCAACATGACAACTAATTAGGTCGTTATTAGGTTACCCGTTAATAACCAGTACTTAACGGGTTTACAAGCGGGTAACCCGTTAAAACAAAGTTAGTTTGATAATTTTAAACTACTAAAAAAACCTTATTAGTTACTACAATAGCTAGTAGTTAAACTTACATAAGTGAGATTAAAAATTTATAAAGCACATTAAAAATACAAAGCAATTTAAAAATACCAAAGCGCATTAAAAAATTCATAATAATTCATTTATAAGTGTGAAAAATGTGAATAGAATATACAAAAACTCTCATGATCACATCCTCTACACATTAACGATGGGTACATCATCATTTAAATTTTTAAAACCCTCCAAACGCTCATGAATAGTTGTTTTGTTTGAGTGCAAAATTAATAAAAGTTTCATAATAATTAATGTAGAAGTGTGAACAATGTAAAATTGTTGTAGGCCTAGTTGACTAAACTGTATTTAGGATAGAGAGGGAAAGGGGCCGGCGGCAACAGAGAGAGAAAAGAGATATGTAATTCTGAGGCGTGTTTTGTATCACTCCATGGTGCCTTTATTTATAGTAGTAGGGAAGATTAATTCCTTACCCTAATAGGATTACAACTCTAATAGGAAAATATCTAGTTTAAGAGATATGGTAGAATCTCATAAGAATATCCTAGATATGTTAGGATTTACACAATCACATTCCTAATCTAATAGGACTGCAACACTCTCCCTTGAGTGTATAAATACTCAACTAAATGGTGCATCAGGTCTTCAGCGATGAAATAAGTTCAGTTGATGAAGTCGTTGGCACAATGAGGGAATACGAGTCTCAGATTAACAGAAGAATGCATAAAAAGGTAAAACTCACAAAATCTTGCTATGGTTAAACCCAAGGTGGGAGAAAAACTCATAGACTAAGGAGAAAAGTGAGAAGTTGCATTAAGTCAAAACTATACGTCTTCTGGACAAGAGCTCACAAGGGTATGATCAGCCCATGACGGGTGCCTAGTCAAAACCTAGCTCGGTAGCAAAAACCCAGCGGGAAAAATGCTTCTAATCGTAGGGAAAAAGAGTACATTAAGATCAAGTGAGTATACTAATGGATACTCCCCCTGAGGTTGGCAGAACTTCCAAATGAGAACTACAAGCATTGCATATGAATAGTTAGGCATACTAATTCCTCGGACAAGCTTCTGGAAGGTTGACTTCAGCAATGACGTCATGCAGAGGTTGGCAATGTTGTCTGGGATCGGCTTGGATGACTTAAATCTCCTGATGCTTTGCTGATGTAGACGCAAGATGTCTTGGTTTGACTTTGTTATGTATCATGTCTTGGTTGGGTTGATACATGCGACATAGTTTTCATGGATCGTCGTTGGGACTTAACGATGGATAAAAATAGCAAGTACTTCGAATATGCTTGACAAGAGCTCTCAACCATGTCTCACGTGTGGCATAGTGAAGGGAGGTGAGTCTTGGAATGATTCGAAAATTTTGCAACTAAGGTCATATAGTGGACTTCCAAGATATAGCAATATCCCTAATGGTAAAGACATAACCATTTGGGGATTTGCCTTGTACGGGTTTGATAAGTAACCAACGAGAGCATAAGAAACAAGGCAAGCATCATTCCGAGGATCAAGGGGGTGACACGCCTCAACCTTGATATCTCCAAATACTAGGATGTGCACGTGCTGACCGACACCCGAGGATGACGAAGCCATTTTAAACATGCATACAAATAAAATATATAATTAGAAAGATTATGCCAAAGCAGGAACGTATTCAGAGAATACAACTAATCAAGAATAATATGAAGAAGTTACTATAAAAATGTACTAACAAAGGAATAACGCCTACACTGAGAAAACTCGAAGATACCTACACGGAAGTGTTTTGATGCCGGGATCGAATGCCTCGCTTCTAACTCCTAAGGGGGTGCAAAAACCAAAAGAGTAAGTGGACCAAAGTTTATAATAATAATAATAATACTAATAATAAGAAAACCATTTTCTTTATGAGCATACTAACCCCCTGTTTTGAAAACACATATAATACTACATAATAGGTTTTCAAAAAACTCTAGAATGCTATGAAAAATGCTCGTAAGACATGTATGTGTAAAACAATGCTTGATAATGGTGCTATCACTGCCCTAAGGCAAATGCATAAATGTCATCAATGCTGTACTCACTAGGGGTATCATAGTCACCCGAAGGCAGTACATGTCCATCACTTGAAGGTGAAGCTATACGACACTTGTTACGCCCGTGAAGAAACATGGTAGGCCCAATCACCCGAAAGGGAGAGAAAGATGGCAGTACTGATGTGAAAATTAGATTGACACTCAAATTAAACCCTATGGATGACAATTGTAGTATAAGAGCAAATAGGGATCGTTCTAACCGGGGATTAACTAGGGATGCTAATCATTGTGAAACTGACTCAAAAACATAAAAACACAATGTAGAACACTAAACTAGACTCAAAGAATGCAAAACTAGAGTTTAAAACACTTAAACAAAACAAAAGACTCAAAACAGCCCAAAAACACTCAAAACTGCCTCAAAATCACTTTCTGGGCAGTTTTGAGCACAAACCCAATTTTGGACGAAAATAGGTTCTATCTTGACTCAAGACTCTTCAAAACACAAACTAAATGGATTTCTAACTATTCTAACAACTTAAAGTAAAGGGGGGATTGGTTTTGACGAATTTTAAAATTAAACAGAAACTTGGAAATAAACTTCAAAGAAAACAGATTTGATAAAATAGAATGGTGAGAAACTAGTTAGAGGGTTCCTTATCCACACATGAACATATGCATACGATTTGATTCCCAGTTATGATTTCAACAAACGAATGAATGACAATGCTCCAAGTTAATTAGGTCCGCTTAAATTAACTTTCAGATTTCCCTAGATTCATTGAATTGAATGGAATACGCATCACAACCAAATTATTCTTATCAAGTTCCCTAACTATGGAATACGCATGATAGAGAGACATATCAAAGATCATTAAGTTCAATGGAAATCATAAACATCGACTAGGCATTCATAACCATGGAATACGCATGTTAATCCAACCTAGGGTTTACTAAACACAATCGTGACTAGCGATCTTTACTACTCATGAATATAAGTTCCTAACGATTAGGTGAAATTCCCTTATATCCTAGCATCAAGTTTAAGCATGCAAATTAAGCGTGCACTCTCAATCAACATACATAAACAAGTTCTTAATCAAAACAGAGAAGTAAACCACATCCAAAGTTCATGAATTCATAACTGGAGTAAATCAAATCATAACCAACATATGTCCATGGCTTCAAATTCGCCTCTAACTAAACAGAAATTAGTTCCACATGTTTAACATAATTGAGAAACAAATTAAATTAAACATAGAAACGAAACAAAGGAAGAAAGAACTCTGAAACTCCCCAATGGTGGCAGATTGCATGCGTGAGCCTTCTCCTCCCTTTTGGATTGCACGGAGCACTCTTTCTATCCTCCAAAGATGGCGCACAAGGTGGTTGTGGTGGCTGCAAGGTACGGTGAAGGTTGGGTGGTATGGTTATTGCTTGCGGCAAAGGGTTGAATGGTGGTGTTTGCGGCAGAAATTGGATTTCTGAATGGGAGGATGATTGATGGACGAAAATTAGGTGAATGGGTGATCAATGGGTGCGGCACCTAAGGAGCATATATATAGGCATGGCAAACCCTAGGTTAAATCAGGTTTAGGGTTTCTAGAAGGCCAAATCCACCAAGAATTAGGTTAAAACAATCAGAAATTGAATGGGATTGGGCCCTAGGTGCGGCAGATTTGGTTTAGAGGGCTAGGGTTTCTAGAATGCCTTGCAAGGCAAGGAAAACATGTTTCTAGAAGGGAATAGGTGCGGCACAAGTGTGGGCTAGGGTTTAGGGTGCGGCAATGTGGGCTAGGAGGGCTTAGATGTGGCTGAAATGATAAGGCCCAAGGATGGCCTTCTAGAAAAGATTAGGACATCTCCATTTCAAGAATAGAAACTCTTCAAGAATGGAAACCCTTGAAATTAGAAACTTCCAAACTTAGAAACTTCGGTTTCCAAATTTAACTCTTCATTCGTCATTCGTCTTGATTTTCATTCTTGACATCTTCATTCACTCCTTAGCTCATTTTAGCTTCCAAATCGTCCATCCATGGTGCTCCACATGCATGTACTCCATTTAAGCTCAATTTAGCTCTAAAATGCACCAAAATGCACTTTCTTGCTTCACTTGCCATTTGAACCTACACATACACGAAAATAGCTTAAATCACTATAATAAACGATAACTAACTACGTAAGTGCAAGAAAACAAGCTAACTAAGTAGCATAAATATGCTCCTATCAAATTCCCCCACACTTAGCTTTTGCTAGTCCTCGAGCAAAACAAAGAAACAAAACATAACCTAACCTTCCAACGTTCGTCTCAGGGATTTCCAATGGTACATAACATGCCAAAGATCATTATTCCCACAGATTTTAGTCATCCCTACTCTTGAGCATATACTTAACCATAATTACCATTCACTAGCTCCCATTTAATCGTTTAAAACAATATTTTGAATGTAGTAACATGCCTTAGAGAATCCACTCAATTCCTTACCGGATACACTCTTATTTTCACACAGATTTTCTAACTACACTCCCTACACTAGGTATATGTGAGAAGATTGATGTAAACATAAAAACGAACACTCACATATGTTTATAACGAAGGAAGCACTTTTCTGCAATTATTAAGCATGTTTAGATATGATCTCATGAACGGAATGCTACTACTTAGATGCGAGAACCAGGGACACCATATGCTCATACCAATCCCAAACTCCACATATTGAAACACATAACACTCAAGATAGAAGTTAAGGGTTGTAATGGGGCTTAGGGGTATTGGCTAACAATGAAAGGTTAAGGATAAACAAAGGTTCTTAAAGCAATAGCAACAAGTACTGAAATTGACACTTAGAATTCACTTTTGAGTGCAGAAAATAACTTAGACACACAAGGGGTAAAATACACAATACTTAGGGTCTAATTCACCTTTTTGGACCCTTTCTTCAACAACAACCACTCGTGAGTTCTTTCTCACTTATTTTGAATTCTTTTTTTCATTTTTTTCACATTTTTTTTCTTTTATTTTCTCGTGCCCAATTCATGTTTTTGGCACAAATTCACATAAATTCCTTCCCCCACACTTGTTTTTCTGCACAAGAACAATCAAAAGGAATTCATTCTAAGTCATGTTCACTATGCTTTAAGAACAAGGGCATGGATGGTCCTATTCTAGGCTAGGTAAGGGTAATGTGGGTGAACAAAGAACATAGGCTAAACAAGGCTCAACGGGGTTTAAATCTACAAAATAAATGAACATGGGGTACGGCTATTTGGCTCTGTGTTTACTACACAACTTCATCTTGTTATGTGTTATGCTAATCAATTTTATGCTTTGAATGAAACGGGCATGAGTTCTAGTATTTGGAACTATATGATGAAACGCCTTCTAAGTAGTAACCAAGCAAAGAATAATGAGATCATGCAACGACGTTAGAGGACAACAAATGCACAGATTCTTAACTCTCCAAAGAACGTTAAAAGCTCAAGTCTCTCAGGGTTGTAGCGTTAGTTTGAGTTTCTTCCTTCAAGCATGTTACAAAAACTAATTTTTTTCTTTTGATTACATGTGAATTCATGAACTATACTTACAACTAAGCATAAAGCAAAGAGTATATCAAACTTTCATCCATGTTCGTAACTTACTTTTACAGTTATGCAATTAAAAACCAAATCCTCATCATTGTGTTGGGAGGTACCCTAAGACACAAAAACGACTCAAAAACGACTCTTTTTAGTATTTTTCAAACTTTTTCGAATTTTTTCTTTGTTTTCCTGTTATATGACACTAAAACACATTAAAACACACTAAAAACACCTAAAACAGTGAAAAACAACATTATAAGTGATAGGTGATAAAATCCTACGAATTTCATGCAAAAACAGCTTGTTTACCCCCCCACACTTAAACCAAACATTGTCCTCAATGTTTCAAACATAGATCCACATAAAGACAACCAAATAACACAACTAGCAAACTTAACACAAATGGCAAAGTATAAGCAATAAAGAGAAGGGTGAGGAACGCAAATCTGGGTTTGGAGTGAAAGTTCCTTCGTTCGCTTGTTTCAACACATGGGTTGCCTCCCAAGAAGCGCTTGCTTTAACGTCTTCCAGCCGGACGGTACCTCCGTTTAAGCTTGACTAGGTCCCACGGCATGGAGGGGTACATCCTCCATGACATGTTCCTTGAAATACTCATGCATTGGGTCTATGTATGGCAGTGGATAATGATGGTCCCAGATTGTGTCGTTGAGCCTCCCAAAGTCAATGTAAGCACTCCCACTCTCACGCATTCGATTTGGTACCTGCACCACAGAAGGCAACAACCTATTAATTGAAATAGGAATTGGAATTAGAGGAGGAGGCTTACCCATGCATTTAGATGAAGATTCAAAATGGGCAGCAAAGGTGGTGCTCTCGGCCATATTTGGTATTTTGGGAGTAACGACATGTTTCTTGTGCTCCACTCCAATCCCCTCTTCGATGATGCTTCGAGGCTCCTCCATCTGGATTGGTGCGGATGAATGTTCCTGCTCCATATTTTTAATCACGTCTTGGGCAAAACAAGAACGAACATCTTTAGGATTCTTAACAGATTCAGGAACTTTGAATTTAATCATATCACCACCAAACTCCATTGTTAAGGCTCCCTTGGCCACATCAATCTTGGTTTGGGCTGTCTTCATGAACGGTCGTCCAAGTAAGAGTGGCATGGGGGGAGAATGGCCCGAGTCCTCCATCTCAAGTACGTAGAAATCAGCCGGGAATACTAGGTGATCTACCTGCACCAAAACATCTTCCAAAACTCCTTTTGGATAGGCATTAGAACGATCGGCTAATTGAATAATTACACCGTCATTTTTAAGATCGCCTAAGTTCATAGATGCATAAATAGAATATGGCATGACGTTAATTGAAGCTCCTAAGTCTAACATGGCATGTTCAAACCTAGTATTTCCAATAACGCAAGGAATTGTAAAACTACCCGGATCTTTGCATTTAGGGGGTAATTTCCTTTGTAAAATAGCTGAAACACTCTCACTTACCTGGACCACCTCTTTGTCCCGAATTCGCTTCCTTGATGTACAAAGCTTCTTTAAAAATTTCGCATACTTTGGAATTTGCTTTATTGCAGCAATGAGCGGGATATTGACTTGGACTTTCTTAAAGGTCTCTAGAATGTCACTGTCCTCTTCCTCCTTCTTTGATTGCAGAAACCTACCAGGAAAGGGCACATTCAGTGGAATGGAACTAGAAAGATTCAAATTTTGACTTACCTTGGTGGTTTGGGACGGCTTAGAAGTATGAGATGGGTGCGGCAAAGGTGGATCCTCCATTGCCGTGAGTTGTGCTCTTTGCTCCTCTTCATGCAGCAACTTTTCATCCTCATCGTGACTTGATTTGGATGATTTTGGTTCGGCTCCAACCTGTGTACCACTTCTCAACATGATTGCATTGACGGTTTCAAAGCCGCCTTTAGGATTCATAACAGTTGAACTAGGCAATTTGCCTTGTTGTCTAATCTGCCCCATGAATTCCGCTATTTGCCCCACTTGCTTTTCCAAGTTATCCACCCTTTTGTCGTGGATTTGTCTCTCCTTGTTTTGAGTTTGTACTTCCTGCGTCAAAGTAGTAAGTAACTTAACAACTTGATCATTATCCAAAGACATACCTGAGCTCGTTGGGGCAGATTGCACTTGGGTTTGATTGGGAACGAATGGCTTTGTATAAAAGCCCGGTGGTTGCTGCCTAAATCCTCCTTGTTGTTGGGGTTGTTGAGGATCCCGCCATTTGAAATTTGGATGGTCCCTCCACCCCGGATTGTAGGTGTTTGAATATGGATCATGGCGTGGTTGATTTTGGCTCCCAAAACCCACGACATTGGCAGATTCCCACCCTCCATTCTCAATCAATTGAGGGCATTGATCATTGGCATGTCCTTGCATAGAGCACACGCCACAAACTTTTGGTCCATGTATCTTCATTCCCTCGGCCAACTGAGAAACAATAGAAGTAAGGTTAGCTAATTGGGATTGAATATCGAGTGTAGAACTTACCTCATTCACTTGTGGCCGTGGGGGGTCTCTTTGTCCAACACCTTCGTATTGTTGTGCATTATGCGCTCGGTTGGCAATTAGAACTTTTGCAGCCCCCGGAGTTTTATCCACCAACGCACCTCCCGCCGAAGCATCAAGCATTTGGCGTTCCATGGGAAGGAGTCCTTCGTAGAAGTATTGAATGAGCAGCTCCTCCTTCATTTGATGCTGTGGACATGAAGCAACAAGTGATTTAAAACGTTCATAATACGAAGGAAACGATTCACCTTGATTTTGTTGGATGCCACTAATCCGTTTCCTCAAGAGAATGACTCTTGAAGTTGGGAAAAACTTCTCCAAGAAAGCTCTTTTCATACTATCCCAAGATGTAACCGTTCCGGGTGCTAACTCGAAAAGCCAATCCTTAGCCTTTTCCAAAAGTGAGAATGGAAATGACTTCATCATCAGAATGTTCCCATCGACATTGACGGGTGTCATGCTCGAACAAACCACCTCGAACTCCTTGAGATGCTTGTTGGGATCTTCCATGGACAGCCCATGGTACTTTGGAATGTGGTGCAACAAGCTCGACTTCAACTCGAACTCATCGGTCTTGCCTAGGGCAGCCACGGGGTATTGAATGCATAATGGTGCGGCATTGGCCAACCCCGAGGCTGAGAGCTCCTTAATTGTACGATTGTCCGCTGCCATAACCAAGAAAACAAAACTAAATCAGAAAACTAGATAAATTGAACTAAAACACACAGTAAACACAAGGAATTAGCAATTTTGCTAATCCCCGGCAACGGCGCCAAAATTTGATGTGAAAATTAGATTGACACTCAAATTAAACCCTATGGATGACAATTGTAGTATAAGAGCAAATAGGGATCGTTCTAACCGGGGATTAACTAGGGATGCTAATCATTGTGAAACTGACTCAAAAACATAAAAACACAATGTAGAACACTAAACTAGACTCAAAGAATGCAAAACTAGAGTTTAAAACACTTAAACAAAACAAAAGACTCAAAACAGCCCAAAAACACTCAAAACTGCCTCAAAATCACTTTCTGGGCAGTTTTGAGCACAAACCCAATTTTGGACGAAAATAGGTTCTATCTTGACTCAAGACTCTTCAAAACACAAACTAAATGGATTTCTAACTATTCTAACAACTTAAAGTAAAGGGGGGATTGGTTTTGACGAATTTTAAAATTAAACAGAAACTTGGAAATAAACTTCAAAGAAAACAGATTTGATAAAATAGAATGGTGAGAAACTAGTTAGAGGGTTCCTTATCCACACATGAACATATGCATACGATTTGATTCCCAGTTATGATTTCAACAAACGAATGAATGACAATGCTCCAAGTTAATTAGGTCCGCTTAAATTAACTTTCAGATTTCCCTAGATTCATTGAATTGAATGGAATACGCATCACAACCAAATTATTCTTATCAAGTTCCCTAACTATGGAATACGCATGATAGAGAGACATATCAAAGATCATTAAGTTCAATGGAAATCATAAACATCGACTAGGCATTCATAACCATGGAATACGCATGTTAATCCAACCTAGGGTTTACTAAACACAATCGTGACTAGCGATCTTTACTACTCATGAATATAAGTTCCTAACGATTAGGTGAAATTCCCTTATATCCTAGCATCAAGTTTAAGCATGCAAATTAAGCGTGCACTCTCAATCAACATACATAAACAAGTTCTTAATCAAAACAGAGAAGTAAACCACATCCAAAGTTCATGAATTCATAACTGGAGTAAATCAAATCATAACCAACATATGTCCATGGCTTCAAATTCGCCTCTAACTAAACAGAAATTAGTTCCACATGTTTAACATAATTGAGAAACAAATTAAATTAAACATAGAAACGAAACAAAGGAAGAAAGAACTCTGAAACTCCCCAATGGTGGCAGATTGCATGCGTGAGCCTTCTCCTCCCTTTTGGATTGCACGGAGCACTCTTTCTATCCTCCAAAGATGGCGCACAAGGTGGTTGTGGTGGCTGCAAGGTACGGTGAAGGTTGGGTGGTATGGTTATTGCTTGCGGCAAAGGGTTGAATGGTGGTGTTTGCGGCAGAAATTGGATTTCTGAATGGGAGGATGATTGATGGACGAAAATTAGGTGAATGGGTGATCAATGGGTGCGGCACCTAAGGAGCATATATATAGGCATGGCAAACCCTAGGTTAAATCAGGTTTAGGGTTTCTAGAAGGCCAAATCCACCAAGAATTAGGTTAAAACAATCAGAAATTGAATGGGATTGGGCCCTAGGTGCGGCAGATTTGGTTTAGAGGGCTAGGGTTTCTAGAATGCCTTGCAAGGCAAGGAAAACATGTTTCTAGAAGGGAATAGGTGCGGCACAAGTGTGGGCTAGGGTTTAGGGTGCGGCAATGTGGGCTAGGAGGGCTTAGATGTGGCTGAAATGATAAGGCCCAAGGATGGCCTTCTAGAAAAGATTAGGACATCTCCATTTCAAGAATAGAAACTCTTCAAGAATGGAAACCCTTGAAATTAGAAACTTCCAAACTTAGAAACTTCGGTTTCCAAATTTAACTCTTCATTCGTCATTCGTCTTGATTTTCATTCTTGACATCTTCATTCACTCCTTAGCTCATTTTAGCTTCCAAATCGTCCATCCATGGTGCTCCACATGCATGTACTCCATTTAAGCTCAATTTAGCTCTAAAATGCACCAAAATGCAATTTCTTGCTTCACTTGCCATTTGAACCTACACATACACGAAAATAGCTTAAATCACTATAATAAACGATAACTAACTACGTAAGTGCAAGAAAACAAGCTAACTAAGTAGCATAAATATGCTCCTATCAAGTACCTGTCCATCACTTGAAAGGAGAGAAAGATTAACGTCTAACGTGTTGTGGTCCAATTGAAACGATAATTAAAACACATTCCTATGGTTCAAACAATTTGAGTTTAGTGGCCTTACTCGTAGCTCAATTATCGTTTAAGGCATAAGTCCATAGTTAACCATTTTACTAACTACTTAATCACATTAAATAATTAAATTGGAATGCAACATAATCAATTAGATTTAGTACATATGGGTATAATGGTATGATGAGTTTAAACTACAAACAAAATTTAAAATCAAAATATTTTTGTCCTCTAAAGAGGTGGGGCCGAAATGCAAATATAGAAAGTATGGGGTCAAACCACAAATATTAGAAAGTACACATAACTTTTCAAATTGCATGAGAGCCTACAATAGGCATTTTGAATAAAAGGAGGGGGATGTGGCCGGCCCTAGGGTTGAGGGTGATAGAGAAGACCCATACTTCTCTCCTTTAAGTCATAATTAAAAGGACATGCCTTTCCTTGTCAACTTTTGGTCGTTGTACTTTTAGGTATGCCCTCCTAGTCAAGTCTAGGATAAAGTAAATCTAGGGTATTTTTGAAAAAAGCAATTTCAACAATTAATAACAAAGATTAACTTTAAAACCATAAATAAATTAAGAACAACAAGAATAAAATGTAAACACCAAGAACATAACCATGAAAACAATTTCAAGATTTGTACTTTCTTGGTGGTTTTTCAAACAAAAAAACATAAGAGACAAGGAAAAGACTTTTTAAGCTTAAAAGTGTGTGTGTGTGTGTGTGTGTGTGTGTAACTCAAAATAAAACACAAACACAAGCCAAAAAGAACACCCAAAACCGTGCCCTCCCCTATGGAATAAAAGCCCCAAATTTTGTTCAAAACTACTCTTCATTCATGCATCCAAAACACTTTTTGCATACATATCTTTTTCAACTCTTGATACACATTTTTCAACATTTGAAAAATAAAAGATAAACATATTTTGAATGAAGAAATAATATGTCAAACATAATATTAAAACCCATATGAATAAAATCCAAAAGGACACATCAAATATAAACCTTTGGCTCTTGATACCACTTGAAGGGAAATTATGAGATTTAAGTGGGATTTCTAGTGACTAGCATGCATATATAATTCAAAATTTATATACATAAGCAACGGAAGCATATTATCACATATTATCAAAGCTATAGTCATGCAAATCCCCTTCAAGAAGCATAGGTTCATAGTTGATGCATCATATAAAATATTGAAGAACAAAGTGAAGGTGAAGTTTTATACCTCCTGATCTAGACTTTAGACCAAGGATGGACCACCTCCAAGCTCTTTGTTCTTGGAACTCCTTGAGTCTAGCCTCCCTCCTTGATTCCTCCACCTTGTTGGAATATGAGCTCCTTTGATTCTCCTCTAGTCCCCAAAATAGAAGACCTCTAAAGATCCACACCTACTAATGTAGTGAGATGGATGATGGAGTAACCAAAAGGAGGAAAGATGGTTAGTGTTTCCTCCTATGGTGGCCGGCTATAATGTGTTGAGAGAGAGAGAGAGAGATTTGTTTTTCTCTTTTGTTGAAAAACACACAAAAACCCTAATGAGCCTTTTCATTAAACTTCCTTTATATATGTAAAAGTAATAAGTCAACTTTTGACCTTTCTCTCTCCATTTCCTCTAACCTTTGGCCGGCCCTCTTTGGTGTTGTTTGGGCTTTTATTATTTTAAGTCATCCTATGCTTGAATAAAAGCCCAATGGGTTTGGGCCCAATGGGCTCTAATGAACCCAAACTTTTCTTTAAGCCCGAAACGATCTTTTATCGCTTCTATGATTTCTTTAGACTTTCTAATTAATCATAACACTTGATGCGAGAATTAACTCGACACAAATTAAACCCTCTTTTTGGTAGTTGTAGTATAGGTATAAGTAGGGTATCGTTCTAGGCCGGGGATTAGGAGGGATTGCTAATCTACTCTAAATTAATTTAAAAATATTAACAAGACTCAAAGACACAAAATTAGGCTAAAAACTCGAAACACACTTAAAATGACTCAAAATAATAAAAACAATTTAAAATAAAAACTAGGAAATTAATTGGACGGAAATTAAATTAAAAGATTAAAAATAATAAAAAGTAACTAAATAATAATATTATAATAATGGGGGGGTTTGGTTTGGATGAAACGTAAATTAAACTTAACTAAATTATAAAATTGACAAAAACATAAAATAAAAGTGAACGGATGGACGACGGATTGGCTAGAGGGTTTTTCTCCACACATGACACATATGCAATCTAAATTGATTTTCAGTTATTCTTTCAATAAGTTGTAAATTTCAACACCCCAAATTAATTAGGTACGCTTAAATTAACCTTCAGATTTTCCTTATGTTATTGAATTGGATGATTGCATACGACAATCCAAAACATTCCCCACAAGTTCCCTACATGAATTGCATAATAGAGATACAAGCGAGAATCATTAAGTTCAATGAAAATCATAAGTGTTGACAAGGCATTCGTAACTATGAACAGCATGATACGTTTGCCAGGAATTTACTTAACGCGATTGTGACTAGCAACCTTCACTACTCATGAATATAAGTTCATAACGATTAGGTGAAATTCACTTATATTCTAGCATCAAATTCATGCATGTAAATTAAGTATGCATTCTTAATCGACAAACATAAATAAGTTATTAATCAAGCAGTTAAGCAAATTAAATCACAACTCAGAAATCACAACTGAAGTTACCAATTCAAATTACAAATATAATCATGGTTTTGAATTATCCTCTAGCCAAAATAATTTAATTACACATTATTAAAACAGAAATTAAAACAGAAATTAAAAACATAAGTTGGAGAGATTAAACCGAAATGGGGAGAGTGCAAGGATCTGTGCACTGTGCACCTAACCCGTGCTGCTAAGGCAGCCTCTGTGCGCTGATCTTCTGATTTGTGCGCCACTGTGCCAGCTGCCAAATGGCAGCTTCAACTCCTCTCGCGCGCTGAGCTGCTCCTCAGTCTCCCTGTTTTGAAGAAAAGCAAAGGCAGCTCTCTCCAGCTCGCAACCCGAGGGTTTTCTTCTCTCCCCCCTTTCGCCAATTGCCTTCAGCGTTTTTCCTCTTCGCTGCTTCTCTCGCAGCTCAACACTCTTTGTTTCTTGCCTCTTCTTCTCTCCGAGACCTCCCAGGCTTCCCGAGGCTCGACAGCACTGCTCCCCAGGCTTTTGATTATTCCCCCGCAAGCTTCTGTTTCTGTCCTCCGCAGCTCCCCCTCTTCTGGCTGCCAAGAGGCTGCCTTATTTTCGTCCGTCCTTAATTGGCTGCTCAAAATGGCAGCCTTCTCTCTCCCTTCAAATGGCCCCCGCGAGCTTCTCTCTTATTCCCCTCGCAACCTACTGTTGGCTCCCTCGTTTCTTTTCGACTCCTCTTTTCTTTGGGCGGTGAAGTATTTTATTGGCCGGTCAGCATCGAAAGTCAGGTATTCATGTGCCAAAGGTCCCCCTCCCATGCCTTTTCTCAATTAAACAAAGGGCAGCTGCCCTCCATCATTCCTATTTTCTGCTATTATTCCTCCCTTTTGACCGACTCCTCTTGTGCTCTTTTCTTTCCTTTTTTTTTTTATATTTTCTGTTTTGCTTATTCTTTAGCACCGACCCACCAATATTTTCTGTCATCATAACCCCCACTCTCTCCATTGCTTTTGTTTAATTCTTTCCTCCGTGATTGCCCCACTTGTATATTAATTTCTGCTTATTTTTCTGAAGTTACAAAAATCAAATAAGTGAGCAAGGTAAAAATAACGAATTTATTACTTAAAATTTCACTGGTGCTATTTTTATTTTCTTAACTTAACAAATTCTTATAAAACATAAAAATAACGTAAATAGCTCAAAATATAACGAACTAACTAAGAAAAGACGAGTGAATTTGATATAAAAATATATATAAATATGATCCGATCAAATACCCCCACACTTAGCTTTTGCTAGTCCTCGAGCAAAACAAAGAAAATAGAAAAAGTAATAACATGAAAAACATTAACTTCCCCCTATTTGACCCTCATAGAATTTCATTTGAAAACATAAATTAGCAAGAACCATAGCTAGCACCAAACAAACTAATCCAAGCTCATCTTCCTTATTCAAATATTAGCAGTAATCTTTAAATCATCCTTGAAGTGTAGTGTGTGAGATAGCCATGCTAATGCAATTTCAAGTTTTTATTTTTAAAATCACCATATGCAAACCAGCAACCTTCTCGCTGGATATGCACTCAATCACACATGTGTTTAGTTTTAATGTGTTTCGCTCAAAGAAACAAATGTGAAAGATCTACCATAAGCTTGCATAAAAATCACTTCTCCACAATCATAATTGCAAAACTTAAATCAAGAGGACTTTTATTGGATGTAATGAGGCTTAGAGATAGGGCTATTGAAACGACAGAATAGGAAAGCACAAGTTCCAAGCAACATTGCAAGCAATTCTTTTGATGAGATTTATAAGAACTCAAACTTTCCAGCGATTCTTTTAACACCTCCAACCACATCCTTAAACTGAAACTTTAAAAACTTTTTATTTTCTTCGTTGAATACAATCTTTCTTTTCTTTTTCTTTTCTTCTCTTTTCTCATTTTTTTTTTTTTTTTTTTACAAATATGAAATACCCCCACACTTATTCTTTTGCCAAACCTTCCAAGTACTTCACAAACATTTCTCATAAGATAGTCTCAAATTGCTCGCTTGGAAAGGGTAAGGAAACATGTTTGAGGTATAAGGGTAGACATATCTGGTGATAAGAAATAAAAGGCTCAACACATACGGCTCAACTTGGCAATCTAATGATATCATTTTTCTTTGGGAAATAAGGTTATTTGGGCCATGGTGGTGAACCTAATGCCTCTATCATTTTCAAGTTCATGCAATCAATGACAAATATTTCAAAAGATCGTTACGCAAGTTCTAGAGATGCATCTCACATAAGTTCATCACACATAAAAGAATGGGAGTGTATGAAAAATGCACACACTTTCAATAGGCTGAAAACCTCACATAGGATGTATACGGTCACTAAATTCACATATGAAGCTTTAAATCATGCTTTAGTTTCACATCAACAAGGCTATGTGCATTTGGTTTTTCAAAGATGATCAAACATGTACAATACTAACAAGAGAACAAGGAATTTCATAAAACACATGTTAACTAAGTTCTTGATAATCATGGTTCAAATTTCATCCAGTTATATCATTGGGTCGGGAAACTAATAAAAAACTAATTCAAAACAATAAGGAAAACAAGACAATATTTTTAGATTTTTAAAATTTTTTCGAAAAAAATTTAAATAAAACAGAACTAATTAAGAAAACAAAAAGCAATAACATGGAAACAAATGAAACCAGTTCAAAGTCGAAGGTACAAAAATTTTCAATTTGGTCATTTTTTATACTTGATACCCCCACACTTAAACTAGACATTGTCCCCAATGTCAGAAAACAAAAATATGCAAATAAAAAGAAAATGAATAAATAATACGAAACAAAATAAAGAAAAGGGACTGAAAACTTCTCTAATTTGCAGAAAACCAAGCGATGACCCCCAAGCGTAAATTTTGCAATCAACTTCAAGGGAGGAAATAACCAAACGTTCCTGCAAAGAAAAGAAATAAATCAGTTAAGCACGCAAGCAAAAAAAAAAAAAAAAAAAAAATGCAAACGAAAAAAAAAAAAATTGAAAATAAAAGATAATGATGTTGATTTTCCACAGCTTTCATCTTGAACTGGATGGGCCTTCTTCTTGCAAGTGCTCCTCAGCTTAGTTGAGGATGAATCAGCACGTTGTCTCCACATGCTTCAAGTAGTCCGGTCTCCACGCAGGTGTGGCATCTTCTTGAACTCTTGGATCAACCCAGACTCATCTGCTCTTGGGTGCACCTCAGACTCCTCCTGCTTCGTCTGTGAGGTACTTTTGTTTTTGAAGAAGTACCTCAACACAGGTTTATTTTTGAAGTGGGCTGGGAGGGGTCTGAGATGAGTACTCGAGAGCAAGACTAGGTAAGCAATCAGGATCTCACTTTCTCCACGTTCCTCAGATGAAGGAGAGGAGAAAGCATAATATGAGATACTTTTGCTTTTAACCTTTTTAATATGAAATACTTTTGCTCTGGAAGGTTTGTTTTCTGGGGTGATCCAAGGGATGAAGAACACTGAATAACTCGAAAGCTTTCTTTGGGAAGACATTATCGGAGATGAAGAGAGGTTGAGAGGTTGAGAGGTTAAGAGGTTGAGAGGGTGTGAAGGTGTGCCTTTGCTGTGAAAGGCGAAGGTCGAACTTATAGAAATTTGGCTTCACAACCGGAACTATTCCTTCACTATTTGTCGGCAGCCGGTGATGGATGAACAGTGCCCGTTACGCGCTTTCTGACAAAGCTTCCGTAATTTCCGCGAAGCTGACTGCGCATGCGACGAGTGACGACAAATTGGAATGATGATCTTTTGAAAACCGGGGTTCAAAACCGGGTGCGGCTCGTGGTTTTCTCAACGCTCCACGCTGCACGTGATGAGTCACGACAAACTGGAAAAACTGAGCCCTCGTGAAGCCACGTGATTGCTGAGTCAAGCCCAGCTTTTGAGAAAGGAAACGGCTCTTTTGAGAAACGAGCGTCCAGCTTTTCCGAATTGCGTGAGGACGCGTCTTCACCCTTCGAGGAGCTCTCTTTGATCTCTGAGGAGCGGGCGCTCTTCATTTTCTTCTTTTTATAGAGGCGCTAATTCTGCTTCATATCACACTTGAACTCCCTTCCTCAAACACTTCTGCACTCATACTCCTCACTCATAATCTTACTCCCTCTGCTCTCTTCCTGCACTTCTGCACTTTTAATCTTTCCGATCTCTTGTTCCGCTTCAGCAATCTTAATTTTTCCGAACTCTTTTCTTCCTCAACCCTCTCTAAAAATGTCTTGCCCTTCCGACCGTCGCCTAAACTTGAATGTCGGGGAAGACGATGACTCGTCTTCTCCGAACAACATTTGGAATCCATCCTTCATATCCCCCAATGGTCCACTTACAGTCGGGGACACAATGATGAGGAATGAAATCACCGCTACGGTGATTGCCAGAAATCTGCTCACCCCAAGGGACAATAGGATGCTATCTAGGCGGTCGGACGAGCTGGCCGTTCAGGAATCTCTGGCCCTCAGCGTCCAAAGTGCAGGCTCAGTTTCAAACATGGGCCAGCGCCTGCTTGCCCGAACTCGTCAGGTGGAGTCACTGATGGCGGAGGTGGCCAGTCTTCGGCAAGAAGTCAGAGGACTCAGGCACGAGAACAAGGAGTTGCACATGCTTGCAACTAGTTACTCGACCAGCATGAAGAGGAAGCTGGACCAGCTGCAGGAGTCGGACGGTCGGATTCAGAGCGATCATGATAGGTTCATGGCGCTACTCCCGAGGTTTATGTTGCCTTCGTCCTCGGGAGTTGCACCAAGCGTTCCGGCTCCGGAGATTCCAACTCTGGCTCTTCGTCTTCCCGGAGCTCCGTCGACCTCTCAGGCACCACTTAACCAAAACCAATGATTGCTATTAGTTTTTCGTATTATTGTAATTTAAATTTTTTTTTTTTAAAGTTTATTTAAATAAATAAAAATATATATAAATAAATATTATTATTATTATTAATATTTTTTTTTTCAGGGTTATTTTAAGCAAATTAAAATATGTAAAGTAAAATATGTAAATTAATGCAAAAAGACTTTATTTAACCGTACTTAAAATAAACAAAGCCCTAAATTTATTTAAACTCAAACTAAATAAAAATCAACCAAATAACAAAATTAACTAAGCAAAACAAAATGAAAGTAAAAGCAATAAAGAAGAAGGTTAAGAAATGCAAATCTGGTTGCTTGGGTTGCCTCCCAAGAAGCGCTTGCTTTAACGTCTTTAGCCGGACGATTCTTTCCTTAACCTCCCCTCGGCTCCAAAGCATGGAATTTATCTTTCAATGGGAGGTGATACTTGAAATGATTCGGCAATGGTCTGAATTCTAAGTTGGGTGCCTGAATCATCAAAATTAGAGATATGTTAGTATAAAATAAAATAAAAATTAAAATTGGAGAAAATGGCTTATTATATTTTTCCGAAACAAACTCAATAACAAAAACTACTCCCTTGAACGTTTCGGGGACTTTGCACTTGGCCAGATTGACGATGATGGTTGTGGCCTGTCCCGTGCCATCAATCTCCATTTCTTGGGCCTTTGTAGTCTGCACAGCCTCTTGAATGTATTCTTGATATGCAACGCATTCTCCAGCCACTTCGATGTCTTGAATCTCTTTTCTTGGTGTGCAAGGTTCGGGAACTTGTTTTGGTGCACCAAGAATCGAGATATCACTTTTCACCTCTGGAAGAACTTCCACAATGTCCTTTTTACTTTCTTCGATATTTGGAAAAAATCTGCAAGGAAAAGGGACATTTAGTGGAATAATGTTAGAATGAATTTCACTTGGAACAACATTACCGAAGTTGGACAACATAGGGACTTCAAGGGTTTGAGACAAGAATTCTTCTAAACTGCCCAGGTCGTCCTCTTCCTCTTCTGCTTGCAGCGGCGATTCGTCCAAGTTAACTTCATCCTCTACGTCACCTTCCAAAGAGATGGCTTCATCGATTTCAACTTCTGCCATTGAATTTTCAATAGGTGAGTTGGAGAGTTCACTTTGATCTTGAATCTGTGCCATGATCTCCATAATCTCCCCAACTTGCCTTTCCAATTCATCCACCTTGTTGGTCCGGTCTTGCATCTCCTGGATTCGATTTTCCACTCCCTGATTCAAAGAGGAAAGTAACTTATTAAATGCATCATTATCCAGAGATGTACCTGAATCGAATTGGGCTGATTGTTGTGGTGGCTGTGACGGTTGACATGGCCATTGATAGAACTCTTCCGATGACGGCACTTGTTCTTCTTTTTGTGAGGCCTGCGTCAAAGAAATTAGTCCTTCAAGAATTTCATTATAATTTACGGCCATACTTGAATTCGATTGGAATTGTTGTGGGGAATACTGTGGTGGCTGCATAGGTCTGGAATAGAACTCGTCTTGCTGCCAATATCCACTTGGTTGAAAATGTTGAGGTTCATCCCACATTTGATTTGAATAACCTCTCCAATCCGAATTGCAAGCGTTGGAATACATATTGCCCCTTGATTGGCTGTGGCCTTGATATCCCCAATCATCTTCATATGCAGAAAATTGAGGATATTGCTGAGTTTGATATCCTTGCCCATAGGGCACATCAAATGTAGAGACATTTGGCATTGAGGTCCTTTCGGCATTATTAGTCAATTGAGCAGTGAGCTGCGCCAATTGAGCTTGAATACTATCCATGTCTTGCTCCATTAGTACCTAAAATTAAAGAAAGAAAAATAAATCAAATATCAAAAGTAAAATACACAAACACAAAAACAAACAAAAACACAAACAAACAATAAAGGGATTAGCAAAGTTACTAATCCCCGGCAACGGCGCCAAAATTTGATGCGAGAATTAACTCGACACAAATTAAACCCTCTTTTTGGTAGTTGTAGTATAGGTATAAGTAGGGTATCGTTCTAGGCCGGGGATTAGGAGGGATTGCTAATCTACTCTAAATTAATTTAAAAATATTAACAAGACTCAAAGACACAAAATTAGGCTAAAAACTCGAAACACACTTAAAATGACTCAAAATAATAAAAACAATTTAAAATAAAAACTAGGAAATTAATTGGACGGAAATTAAATTAAAAGATTAAAAATAATAAAAAGTAACTAAATAATAATATTATAATAATGGGGGGGTTTGGTTTGGATGAAACGTAAATTAAACTTAACTAAATTATAAAATTGACAAAAACATAAAATAAAAGTGAACGGATGGACGACGGATTGGCTAGAGGGTTTTTCTCCACACATGACACATATGCAATCTAAATTGATTTTCAGTTATTCTTTCAATAAGTTGTAAATTTCAACACCCCAAATTAATTAGGTACGCTTAAATTAACCTTCAGATTTTCCTTATGTTATTGAATTGGATGATTGCATACGACAATCCAAAACATTCCCCACAAGTTCCCTACATGAATTGCATAATAGAGATACAAGCGAGAATCATTAAGTTCAATGAAAATCATAAGTGTTGACAAGGCATTCGTAACTATGAACAGCATGATACGTTTGCCAGGAATTTACTTAACGCGATTGTGACTAGCAACCTTCACTACTCATGAATATAAGTTCATAACGATTAGGTGAAATTCACTTATATTCTAGCATCAAATTCATGCATGTAAATTAAGTATGCATTCTTAATCGACAAACATAAATAAGTTATTAATCAAGCAGTTAAGCAAATTAAATCACAACTCAGAAATCACAACTGAAGTTACCAATTCAAATTACAAATATAATCATGGTTTTGAATTATCCTCTAGCCAAAATAATTTAATTACACATTATTAAAACAGAAATTAAAACAGAAATTAAAAACATAAGTTGGAGAGATTAAACCGAAATGGGGAGAGTGCAAGGATCTGTGCACTGTGCACCTAACCCGTGCTGCTAAGGCAGCCTCTGTGCGCTGATCTTCTGATTTGTGCGCCACTGTGCCAGCTGCCAAATGGCAGCTTCAACTCCTCTCGCGCGCTGAGCTGCTCCTCAGTCTCCCTGTTTTGAAGAAAAGCAAAGGCAGCTCTCTCCAGCTCGCAACCCGAGGGTTTTCTTCTCTCCCCCCTTTCGCCAATTGCCTTCAGCGTTTTTCCTCTTCGCTGCTTCTCTCGCAGCTCAGCACTCTTTGTTTCTTGCCTCTTCTTCTCTCCGAGACCTCCCAGGCTTCCCGAGGCTCGACAGCACTGCTCCCCAGGCTTTTGATTATTCCCCCGCAAGCTTCTGTTTCTGTCCTCCGCAGCTCCCCCTCTTCTGGCTGCCAAGAGGCTGCCTTATTTTCGTCCGTCCTTAATTGGCTGCTCAAAATGGCAGCCTTCTCTCTCCCTTCAAATGGCCCCCGCGAGCTTCTCTCTTATTCCCCTCGCAACCTACTGTTGGCTCCCTCGTTTCTTTTCGACTCCTCTTTTCTTTGGGCGGTGAAGTATTTTATTGGCCGGTCAGCATCGAAAGTCAGGTATTCATGTGCCAAAGGTCCCCCTCCCATGCCTTTTCTCAATTAAACAAAGGGCAGCTGCCCTCCATTATTCCTATTTTCTGCTATTATTCCTCCCTTTTGACCGACTCCTCTTGTGCTCTTTTCTTTCCTTTTTTTTTTTATATTTTCTGTTTTGCTTATTCTTTAGCACCGACCCACCAATATTTTCTGTCATCATAACCCCCACTCTCTCCATTGCTTTTGTTTAATTCTTTCCTCCGTGATTGCCCCACTTGTATATTAATTTCTGCTTATTTTTCTGAAGTTACAAAAATCAAATAAGTGAGCAAGGTAAAAATAACGAATTTATTACTTAAAATTTCACTGGTGCTATTTTTATTTTCTTAACTTAACAAATTCTTATAAAACATAAAAATAACGTAAATAGCTCAAAATATAACGAACTAACTAAGAAAAGACGAGTGAATTTGATATAAAAATATATATAAATATGATCCGATCAACACTTAATTAATCAAATTAATTAACTCCATCATCCTTTAGTTGTCTCACCACAAGAGTGTTTCGGTGTACAATCATTTTAGGTTCTAATTAGCAAGGCAGTGAGGTGATTGGTATCAATCCAATTGATTAGTACTTATCCAATCACTTAGTGAATTAAAACTTACTTTTAATTCTCCTTCTTCTTTGATGATTACATATTTAATCACCTAGAAGAACTCACAAGCCATGAGTGACATCTAACCATATATCATGGCTACCCAAGCTAATGTAGAATTTTGTTGGAGAACCTATTCAGTTCGAATTACAATGTAATTCGATCCTTCTCTAATACAATACTCAGAAGGACATTGCTAGGGTATGGATGTTTAATGTCAAACCCTTAATGTGATTATACTTAGTTATATGATTCAATTGAGTCGTATAGGAACGATTTCCATCATTACGCTCGATACTTCGACCGAAGATTCCCGAATCATATCTTAGAGTATTCTTCCTTTCGTAACAAGGATTAGAGATCCCTTGTTGATCATTCACATGCCTCTGAAATAAATCACTGACCCCAACAATGCCTAGAACACATCCAAGATGAGATGTGGCCATGTCTCATTATCAAATGATCAACAACGTATCCTCAAGACAACTATGATGTCTCAGGTCAAAGGATTACTTACACATTCCAACCAGTAGAGTTACTTGCTTGACATGTGAGTAGACCTCCATGCAAGTGCTCTCTTTCGATTGTGTTCAGTGAACTCATTCCCTTAATGAGCACCTACATACTTGTCTTAGTGTCACTACACGAATGGCATGAGACTTTCCATCCTTCCCATTTGAAGGGGACATAGTATGAACTGGTCTATGTATTGTCAATATCCCTCTGACAATCCTACGACCAGGAACCTTTTGAACATCATGGTTATGTGAAGAAGGTCTCTGTAGTCTAACATCATTAGATTACTTCTTCCATTGATCCATTGTCCATGGATGCACTATTTTGGACTTATATCATTTATTGAGATAGTCCTAATGAGTGACTTTGCCTTTTGCTGTATTTAGAGTTATATATACATACAGACAATGTCCTGAAATGTTTCTTCCAAAGATTGACTTTCAAGGCATACCTCCAACACCATCACCTGAAGGTGAAGCTGTACGTCTCTGGGTTACGCCAAAGAAGGAATATATAAATAAATATCCTCAACTGTGTCCTATGGCCATATACGTGTACATACCCGTGTTGTGTGGATGTGCTATATCATAACCCACTAGATAAGTACCGAAAACATACCTTAAATCTCATATCAAATCATCGGAGTTCAAAAGCTCAAACTTCTTCTCATAAATCCATAATAAGTCATATCCGTAAATCCATGGAATCTCATATTTGTAAACCCGTAAAATAAATCATATTCGAAATCTATAGAAATTCATATACGCAAATCCAATAATTCATAACCTTTAGTAAAACGTAAATTCGATAAATCATAAATATTCCGTAAAAGCAATTTAAAGAAATCATAAATTCTCCGTAATACATTTTATGAAACATGCTCAAATCATGAATTATAAAATGCATGCTAGGCTAATATTTTATAAAAACATGTAAGTTAAGAAGGTGTCCACTCACAGTGTTCCGCTCGAACGAGGGAGGATGATGTCACTTTCCACCAACGCACTAAACACAAATAGAGACCTTTTTAATAAAACTAGACTAATATGATAGAATTTGGGAAAACGGATAGCGGATTCGGATTTAGCCTGTCGAAAAATTTAAGGAGGGACCTCGGGTTCCCCTACGTGCCGCCGAGTTGAGTCACCAGTGCCACCATTCACAGCACCTCCGGCGGAGGCCCATGCGCTCCACGCACTGGCCATGGAAGTCGTCCACGCGCGGACCTACACATCGACCATGGAACCTAGGTTTTAGACTCAGGTCGGGTCAGATCTGGGTTACTGAGTTAATAGGTTGGGTTGGATATATGCCCCAAAGGTTTGGGCTGGGTTGTGGATTGGGTTTAGGCATGGATTATTGGACTAGGTTGGGCCAGTTCTAGGTTGCAGGTTAGGTCGACCCTGTTTCCGGCAGTGAGTCGGCCGGATTCCACGAAGAAGAAAGCCGGAGCTTCCCAAGCTCTGATCATCCCCAAAACTTTGCTAAGCCTAGTCATTTTATATACCAAAACAATGTGTTTCAATTGCAATTTTACCAAAATATCCTTGCTGTTTCAAGCTTCGTAAAATCTTGGTTATAATTTTGAATTACGTTTCGCTTACGCCTACGCGTTCATAACGACGAGTACTACAAGGAAACAAATCTTACGTGACACGACAAGGCGGTCAACAAAAGTCAACGTTTTTTGCCTCAAGGGATATTTTTGTAAATTCGCATTTAAAATTTATGAAAAGCGTAATATTTGGGGACAGGTCATTACAATCTACCCCCTTAAGAAAATTTCGTCCTAAAAAATTGAAATAACTTGTTATATGTAAAATACTCGAAAATAGGGAGAAAATATGTATAAATATATATACAAGGAAGAAATCAAGTTAGAGCGGCTGCATAAAAGAGAATGCCATTCCGTCGTGATGGGATTGCAATGATTCCTCTTTCATGCCTCCAAGCTCATACCTTCTTCCTTCCTCAATATAATAGTATAGTATGATACTCGTATAAAAATATAAAGTTTAAAATACAAATTATTATGTAATAACATAAAGTCAAAAATACATACGTATAATAAGATAACGTCGAAAATAGATATATACTAACGTAGGATTCAAATGCTTGTATTGAGTTGAAAAATGAAATGGAAATAACTCACCCAAAATTTGTAATATCCCAAAAATACATATATAAGTAAAATAATGCAGTTTAAAATATTTGCACTGAAAAATTAAACCGAAAATGAAAATTTGTAATATCCCAAAAATACATATATAAGTAAAATAATACTCAAAGGTAACACCTTTAGGGTGTAGTTCGACTAATAGACGAAAGTACACCTTCAAGGTCAAGGCATAAACGAGTTTTCCCAAGATCCTTCATCTCAAATTCCGTCTTCAAGTACGAGGCAGTTTTCTCAAGCTATTCTAGAGTCTTAGTGAGATTCATGTCAACAACATAAACTATAACTCTAGCAATTTGGAATATGACTTCATAGTCTAACACACAAGGGCATACTTCATATCTCTAACTGATCATATAATCACTTAGACGGGTATACCACATCTGCCGAATTGCTTCAATTCGTAAGTGAATGACTCAAACAAGTTGAAATGGTGTTCCATGGTTTGGAACTATTGGATCAGTATATGTAATTCTTTGGGAACTTACATGTAAATCTCCGTATATATATTCCCTATGGAGAAACACAAACCACATTTCATAATGATGCAGTCAATCACAGGGCGTTTAAAAGAAACCTTGCATCGTAAGACGTGCATCATATCGCACCGTTTCATTCATCTCATTACGCTTCATCTCCCACTAGTAACACAACAGGGTTACCTTGGTCAATGTTGGAACTATGGGTTCAAAACACATTTTGGTAAAGAATTTAACCTAAATTGTAATTTCAGTTGTCCAATCAGTTCCATATTGTCACTAATCAACAAAATATGGTTTGATATCGTCGTTTTTCATTTATGTCGGTAGCTACCATATAAGTGAAAACATCATCGATGATAATCTTATTCCAATTCTATTATCTTATCCAATTAATTTCAAGTCTTGGTAATAATCCAGATTAATTTCATGAGATGGAAATGATTTGAGACATCAATCGAGTATGGATTCATCGTGTGATGTGACCTTTCTCTTCTAGGGAGGTGAATCCTATAAATCGAGTGATCCATCATGCTCCAGGCTAAGATAGATTGATTGGCTATCCATTGGTGTACTAAACCATCCTACAGGGGCGGGACACCCTTCGGGGATGTTGACTCGGTGTCCTTTAAGTACGTCTATCGTTGGAGGCATGTTTACAGCTGGTATATGATCTCGTCACTTTTAGCTAAATCAGAAGAATGCATCTAGAGCAACATTCTAAAAGCTAGAATTTATCGCACTTGCTTATCACACTTGTGTGGTACGGGGACCGAGATGAGACATAGTGGGTAACGTCCACGTAAATTTGCGTCGTTCTATAGGAACGTTGACATTCTTATCTCCCCCTAACAGTGGGAAGACTGTCTCATTGAAGTGACAATCTGCAAATGAGCGGGAAATAGATCTCTTGCAAGGGCTCTAAGAGAACTAATGTGAAAGAATCATAATCGACAAAGATTCACATCCTACTTTGAGGACCCATGTTGGTATGTTACAGCGGCTCAACTTGGCACGTGGAATGCACACCTAAAACGTGTAAATATGAAATGTTAGGTTCATACCCATTAACCAATTGTAACATCTTAATGGTTGAGGGGTAATAGGCCTCAAGGCAGAAACCAAAATCTTGGTGTGTTCACCAAGGTCCAGGCAATCAATTACATTGCGCTTTATGGTTGCTCTGCGAGGCTGTTTTAGGGTGAACATAAGAATTTGATGTTCAATTATAAACTCAAAAAGCATGCAATACTTTATCGAAAATAGTTGATATAAACTCTTCGGCATTATCCAGTCTTCCAGACTTTATGGGATAAGTAAGGTGGTAAACCTTTAAAATCGGCTATGAGGTTTAGCAGCAATGTGTGTGGGCAAACATGTGACCAGTTTGTCGATTTATCAACCAAAACCATGTATTTATATGGTCCGCATTTTGGTTGGATTAGTCCACATATATTCCCTTGAATCCACTGTGAAAAAAGGGTCGTTTCGTATCTTTGCTAGGGATGATTTAGAAAATCAATTTCCTAATCAAGCAGGCTTGGCAAAGTGTGCTTGTAAGCACAAGATCCTCACTTCGGATAAGGAGATGTGTTAGAGCATTATTGTTTGACCTAAGTGTCCCAAATAGTCGTGCCAAAGCAAGCAAACTGCTCTATCACCAGGCTCTAAGCAGGCCACATGTGGCGTGTTCCCAGTTGGGAGACAGCCCAATGGCCCGAAAGCAAAGCTTCAGGCTTATTTTTAGAGGTGGTGCAAAGATATTCAACTCTATTTTCCACTAGTGGTTTCATTCATGATTATTGCTCTCTCGATTATCCTTAAAACTCAATAACGTTCTTCTGGAACGGGGAGAATATAAGGTCTCTTAACTGGTAATTTAGTACCATTCATATAATGAGGAGTGTGCCAATGCTGTTAATGAGGTTGGATAGACCTAAAGTTGTTGCTAGAGATGGGATTTAGGTATAAAGTTAGTGTGCGTAGTATCGCATTCATCCAGACAACTAACTTTCCCACATTCGTACCTAATCATGTGTTTAATTGAATTCGGTCACATGTATACAAGAAACATGATTCAACTAACTCATATTTGAGGACAATATCGATAAGATTATCTATAACTAAAACATACACCAAACTTGAATACAGAACATAAAAAAATGTTCACAAAGTAAATGGTTTACTAAGGTAATTCGACCAATAAGGCCATCTATGTCAAAATTCTGCTTTTCCAATGATGTTTGGTTGAGCAAAATAGTCTTACATATTGACTACTAGAATGGTACTCCTCAACAACATTGGAATGGGCATAGACATGTGCATAACCAATGATCTATTTCATCAAGACAGAAGTAGATTATGCATGGTTGAGGTTTGGGAACAATATCCCTTATTCTTGAAGTTTTAGGTCTTAGCTGCCAAGGATCACACTTCGGGCATGTTGCCATACCTTGGCAAGCCTTGATTCTATCATAGGTTGTAAAAACAAACTCAAAATTGGATTGTGAGAGAGACAGACCCAGACTTAGGTTCGGTAGGCTCTAGCCGAAGCTGGATAGGTTTGTTCAGTAGGCCTCTGCCGAAGCAGAGCATGCCTTTCGGTGCATCCCTGCCGAAGCATGGCACCACTATTCGGACGGGTAACTTTTGCTCTCTACACTGCTGTTTCAAAAGCAAGTTAGAAACATGGAATGACAAGAAAAATATTCTCTAATCAAAATTCGATCGGATTTATAAAATTCAAAATCTACTCATTCATGGACGTAATCATGATGTGTTTCAGGCAATATTTTCATGATTAGGCGGTCCGTATAAGCGAGCCAAAGAGCCATGGAATCCTTGTTCGGGAGGTATTTTCCTTGGTAATGCTTTGGGCATAAGTCTTCGAATGAAGATCATGGCAATGGCTTATTCAGCTCTTCCATGCCATTGTTGGCTTCAATGGTTTCTTAGCTTCTTGATAGTCAAGTGAAGATTCACATCTTGCACCCCACATAAAGTGGATTATATCAAGAAACTTCCAAATCAGTGAAATCGAACTTGTTATGGTTTGACAATCCACTGAATGGAGGGAACAAGATTGTGATTGGTGCTATGGAAAATAAATATCCATAAGCATCAAAGTTAGAACATTCAGGGTCTAAGACATGGTTTAATGAAAAATGTCGGGTTTTCATGGGTGTATTGTTTTATGAAATCTTCGGGTTTCAAAGGCACTAAATTCAAAACTACAGGTTCGAGTTTTGTTATGAACTTCCGGTTCATAAAAGAAGGTACCTGTAAGAACACAGAATATAATATACAACTAAGTGTGGATGATTTGGGTTGTTTCAGGAACTCAAGTGTGAGTGCTTTGGGACTACGAAAGGTAGTCAACGATTCAAAGAAAAGAAATAATTTATTGAATCGTTAATTGCCAAAAAGTGGACTTCAAGCCAATAATTTTGGATTAATTGTCATATTAATGGACTGCTGGTCACTTTAACTAATCCAATAGATCGGACCATACGGGGTTGATCGTAGAGGCAAAAATAATAATAACATTAGGGTTAAAATTATATAAAATGCCAAAAATAGCATCGGATTCTAAAAAACCTATCACGCTCTGGACCCGGAGTTGGTGGAAAAATACCCCCGCGCCCAGCATGCGAGCTAAAGTAAAAAAAAAATGAAAAACAAACTTCTCTTATAAAAATAACTCCAAAATCCTTACAGGGTGTACAAAAGTAATAAATTAAAATCCTTAAATTTCTCCTCAATCACAACCTCAGCTCTTCTAACACATGTCTTGCCAAATAACTCATCTATAAAATAATAAGTGAGGGGTGATCAACAACCATCGTCGCTCAGTGAGTAGAATATATAATATGCCAGTCAAGCTTGCCATTTTAATCACACTATAAAATAGGATAATAATATCAAATCATTATCACATAATGCCATATCACATCATCCCCTTCACGTGTCCAATATATCCTTCATAAATTGTAACTCACCACGTGACCCCTAATGGCTTTCATTTATAAAAAAAAATAAGCATATTTTAAACACATTACATAAACTACTCACCTCGATAATCCAACCTTTGGCAAGATAACCCAATTAACAATCTCCACACAACCAGCATATTAACCCAAACTCTCTTTCTTGTCTCTCTATAACTTGATCTCTTTCCAACACACACACACATATTAGGACTAACACTTTGTATGTCAAACTCTCATGGTTTCTTTCTCATTAACATGCATGCCTTGCATGCATGCACCTATAGACCTTATTACCAATCCAACTCACGTTCTTAAAATAGAAAGATGAAGTCCCTATTTATAGCACTGAGGGGCTCCAAAACTTAGTGACTCACCAAAGGCATGTGTCAATTGGCATGGAATCATAACATGAGGAGATGACACCTAACTAGGTGATTAAGCTAATGATTAAATGGTGGCAATAAGATATGTAAACTAGATGCAAGACTTAAATTGTGGAGCTACACGTCTAACAGCAAGGTGCTTACAAGCACCTTAAAAAGAATAAGAGATAAGCTTGCATGGTAAGCTTCACACGTCCACCTTATAAACTTATGACTAAGCATAAGCATGGTTCTAGGGCTTAACTAAGAAAAAATATTCCAAAACTTAGCTTAAAGTCTAATAAAATAAATAATAACTTAAATATAGGGCGTTCAGCAATATAAATACGGGTTCTCACAAAACCATAGCCCAATAGCATTGGGCTTGGGTGCCATGAGTAGGGCATATGGGGCACGAGTGGTTGCGGAGCAGCCCAAACATGGTTGTAGGCCATGGGCCGAAATCTGGGCAAGCCTAGTCGAAAGGGCTAGCATGGTGTGGTCTCAGGCCGGAGCTCAAGCAAGCCCAGTCAAAGCTGGCTTTGGGTTAAAGCACTACAAAGCCCAGCCGAAGCTGGCTTTGTGGTTGTGCCGGGAAGGACGGATGGTAGCCCAGCAAGTCGACGCTTGCTGCATGTGGGCCAAGGCAAGGCAAAAGCCCAACAAACGACTACATGTTGTGCTAGCCTTAACTTGGGGGCTTCGGGCCCATGCGGAAGTCAACTCAGGTCGAGGCCTAGTTGCAATGTTGTGGCATTAGGTCCAAAGGGTTGCTCGAGGTCCATGGTGTCGGAACGATGCCGTCCCAGGGTGGTGGCCTGGCTGCAGGGCAGCCAACTCGGCTCTGTGGCATGGCGTGTAGCCACGACTAAATCCCAGATTTTTTTTTTTGAATTATAGGGTTAAAAACCCTAATTACTTCTAAATTAATTTCAATGCTTTGGCTCACAAATTCCACATAGCATAATTGCATATTGCATAAACAAATATATATATATATATATATATATATTGACAAGATATATATAATTGAAAGAAAAAAAATATAAATATAGGGGTTTCATGCATCATGAAAGAATGTTTTCATGCTTTAAGATCATTTCAAATATCTTAACTTATTTTAAAAGAACTGGATTGGTAGAAAACAACCGAGCCTTTGGATTTGTAGAAGATCTTCTCTGAAAGCTAGAATTACATCTCTAATGCATTGTATCACGTTCAACAAAGAAAAATTAAATTGAATCAATAGCATGTAGATCAATTCAACAAAATAATAAATTAATCATAAAAAGAATGATTAAAACGTAACACTCCCCTGATTGGAGACCAAACTCTCTTTAGCGTAGCGTCAAGAGCGTGCTGATAATGTGTTGTCGGCCTATTTGACTGAACTGTATTTAGGACAAAGAGGGAGAAGGGTCAACGGGAACAGAAAGAGAAGAGAGATATGTAATTCTGAGGTATGTTTTGTATCTCCCCATTGTGCCTTTATTTATAGTAGTAGGGAAGGTTAATTCCTTACCCTAACATGATTACAACTTTAATAGGAAAATATCTAGTCTAAGAGATATGGGAGAATACCATAAGGATATCCTAGATATGTTAGGCTTTACACAACCACATTCCTAATCTAATAGGAATGCAACAAAAAAAATACATACATACATACAATCACTTGTAATGACAAGCTCAAAAACTTTTGTGAAGGGTTTACCTCCAAAATCTGGCACAATAATACATAAACCCTAGATTTATTTTTAACTGTCTATTGTCGTTTACGCTATATTCTTCTCACCATAATTCGTTTTTCAAATTTTCTTTTTAAAACCTAATCTTTTAGCGGATGTAGAAAAATGAATGGTTCAGATCATTGATATCACGTTATGATGTTTCCAGCTAACTAAAATATGATTCGATGTTATATAGTTTCTAGAGACTTTATAATCTTCGAGCAGTATTTTCACTAATTGTAAAAATCTAAACGTGATATCAATGATTCGAACTGTTTATCTTTCTACATCTGCTAAAAGATCATGTTTTCAAAAAAGAAAATATGAAAAATGAAATTCGTTGTAAAGAATAGAGCATAAATGACAATCAATGGTTACATTAAATCTATGTTTATGGAATTATAGTGGCAAATTATGGAGTTGACCTCTTCACAAAAGTTGTATAGCTTGTCATTCAAGCATTTGTTTATTCTTTTTATATTTTTTCACACTTCTACATTAATTGAAAAACTATTTTTAAAAAAAAATTTACTACAATAATGGCCATAGGATTTAATCTCACTTATGTGAGGATAAATCCTTACCATTGAACTTTTTATCACTTACATGATTATATCTGATAAAACTGATCGCTTTGTTTCAATCTTTTCCTTGGTGATTTATGCTTGATGAAGACTGAGATCAAGCTAAAACTCCAATACCATTTCCCTTGGTGAGTGAGGAAAAATGCAGGGTTTCGTTGTAAAAAAAAAAAATTCAAGGTTTGAGTCTCATTGGTAAGGTTTTGACTTTTGAGAAAGGCACCACAACCTTAACAAAAAAAAAAAACTCCCTTCATTTTGCATATCCTCGAACATTTGATATTTTGTAGTAATGTACTAACCTAACATTTTTTCATTAGGCTATTATTTTGGTGCATGCAATACTTGAAAGACAAATGTATTTTTATATTTTGAAGGAATATTTATGTGACAATTGTGTATATAGATACTAATTTAGCATTATATTTTTCATTTGATTATTTATTGATTTAAAATATATTTTCTTTAATGAGTAACGGATCGAGTCATATTACCCGTTAATATTAACGGGTAAATTTCGGGTCAAGCCATATTACCCGTTGATTTTACAGGATGTTATACGACACGACTCGTTATGATATCGGGTATGTCACAAAAATGACACGAATACGGAAAACACGACATGAATAGGCCCTTTATGGAAAGAGATCCCCATTTTTTTCAAACAATAGGGATTAATTCTGGGATCCACTCCACATCGAATTTCAACATTTCGAACCATCTATTTTGTAAGTCTTAATTAATATATCATCCTTACAAAAATTCAAAATTCAATCGTGATTATCACGATGATCTCAATTTGTTATTTTTTTTAGGGAATTTTAACGAAAAACTCCCGGTACTGTTCACTTTAACGAAAAACCACATTTTTACACTAAAAAGTCAATCCTGGCACTATTCACTTTACCCTTTATTTTGTCCTTATCATTAAAACTCAAAGTTTTCAAGCCCTTTTCATTAGTTTTCTTTTTTTTTTAACCCAATTAGATGTCTTAAATACTTTTGATTTGACTAATATTTTGTAAGAATGATTTATGAGGTACTACTTATAAAAAATAAAAAATAAAGACGGTTCATATCATTAAAATTTGATATAAAATGAACCCTATAACTAATTTCCATTTAAAAAAAAAATTATTTCCTTTAAAGCCTTCACGACAAGAATGCCAGGTTCATCACCTGACGGATTATGGGGATTAAATCAAAAGGATCCGAGTACGTGTCGGTGGGTGGGCTTTGGGGAAAGCTTGCAACAAGGCCCTGGCCATTGTGTTGGTGGGAAAAATTCCAAACTTCTGTGTAGAGATTGGGGCACATCGGCCAAATCTGCAATAATTACTTGAGTTTGAATTGCCAAGTTTTGGTTATGTGGCAGACCAAATTCAATTTTAGGAGCAACTACAGTATAGTGGTATTATTATTTATTTGTAAGAAAGGTGTTTTAGATTCGATTCTTACTAAAAGTAAATTTGAATCACATTATTGCTAGTCCATTGTGAAGTTTAGTCCACTTTCTCACTTCGTTAATTTAGATAATATTGTTTAGTAAAAAAAAATATTTAGAGGTGCTCTAACAAAACATAAAAAAAGGGAGAAAGAGATCATCTCCGGATCCCTTCATCCTAATCCACCAAGTTTGGTAATTCAGACCGTTGAAATTTGATTTAACGGCTACAAACAGGACCCACTTTAAAAGTTACAATAATTTTAATTGTTAAATTAAATTTTAACAGTCCATATCTTCGAACTTGATAGATTAAGAGAAAGAGATCCGGAGAGGATTCCTTTCCAATAAAAAGGAGGTTGAGAAATAACTAGGAAGCACCAACTCTACCCCACCTGAGTTTCCCAACATTCAAACGAAAAGCCTCAAAAGAGCAACCAAACAAACAAACAAACAAACGGTACAAACCCCACAACTCATCTCCCACTTCACACTCCCCACCACCACCCCCATGCCCATGGCCACCCCCCGCTCAGAACCACCACCACCCCAACCATGCACCCCATTACTCGCCGACCAAAACTACGTCGTTCTATCACCACCATCTTGTTCTCGCTCCCAACGACGGCGCACAACTATCCTAGCCGCTACTCTCATACTTACACTCCTAGCCGCCACCTTCTCCGCCTTCCTCCTCTGGCCGTCCGATCCCTCCCTGAAGATCGTACGGCTTCGGCTTAACAAGGTTCAAGTCCACACGCGGCCACGAGTGACCATCGACGTGTCCATGTCGATGACGATCAAGGTCCAGAACGTTGACGTTTACGCGATGGACTACGAGGCGCTGGAGGTGGCGGTTGGGTACAGAGGGAGGAGGCTGGGGCACGTGACGTTCCAGCAGGGTTACGTGCGGGCGCTTGGCTCGTCGTACTTGGACGCGGAGGTGGAGTTTAATGAGGTCGGGGTGTTTTCCGACGTGGTGCTCCTGCTTGAGGACTTGGCTAAGGGAACGGTGCCGTTTGACACCGTCACGGAGGTCCAAGGGCGGATCGGCTTCTTGTTTTTTCAGTTCCCTTTGCAGGTACGTATGTTAGGTAACGTTAATTAATTTACTTGTGGATTAAGATTTAATCGATTCATGGTTAAGGAAAGAGAGAAAGGCTTGAAGTGATGTTTTGGTTTGCCACAATTGACAGGCAAGAGTTTCGTGTGAAGTTATGGTGAATACAGTAAATCAGACAATTTTTCGTCATAATTGCTACGAGGTGAGCATGCAAATTGATTAATCTTGTATGGAGGAGAAATATTTGTGTGTTAATTTCAACTTTTTTTTAGGCGAAGTTCTCTTGTACTAATTTACGCTAATTTTATCACATGAATCAATAAATATACAGCTGTTAGAATAAAAAAGTACTCGTTAGTTCGACTCGGGTCTTTGGATTAGTGTTAAATCATAAAATGCGTGTGTTTGTGCGTGTGTGCATCTTCTAATCTTCAATATTTATTTATTTATTTATTTTGTGTTTGTTTACAATGCCCGCAGTGATGAATCGCATATATGCATTTACAGCAAAAGAAGCTTCAATGGGTCAATGTATATATGTTGCATGTACATTATTGACACTCCCAGAGAGAGCTTCGGGGCTGTGAATATCGCAAATTCAAACATGCATATACATATGTATTAGGGTTATACTTTTGTGTGTAAAATAAATCTCTATTGCAATTCAAAAGCATAAACCCTTTTTGTTTGCTTGGATTCGTTGGCTGCGGACTACTTAAAAAGAAGAAGATTTCTCCATTTTTACGTCATTCATAATTCTATAAAAATTTGTGGTTGAATTCTTTTGATAAGCAAAGGTAGAGATACCCTAGGTTAAATTGAATTGCATTCCAAAGCTTAACTTAACGAGAATCGAACTTAAGAACTCTCACTTACAAGTGAAGATAAATACCACTACTCTTTTAGCATTCTAGAGTCTAAAGCATCTATAAGCGTAATAAAGGCCAAAATTATACAAATACAATATATTCAGAATTCGAGTTACAAATAAGAATGGGTTCAGGCGGCCAAGACTTCAACCTAATCCAACTTAAAAACGGATGAAGTTGAGGTCGAGTTAACTTGAGACGAAGTTTTATCTAATTTGAAGTCTGAACTTGCTTGACCGGTTTAAAAGTATAATTAAGTTTGGATCTGTATCGATTGACCCATCCTAAGTTGCACTTCTATCTCAATATATAAAAGAAGTTGGGTGTCGATTGGGCTGGACCTTCTATTTCCCTTTGGTTCTTGACCAGTGGCTAATCTATTATTCCACTTCAGTATAAAAGAAGCAAATGCAAAGGCATGTTTCAATACTCTGAGCAAAGAGGTGCCCTTTTATGTGCCAACCAGTGTTCTAAAAATTCCCACTTAGTGCCGCCTTGGTCGCGTCTAGGCGCTAGGCAGTTGGTCACCGCCCCGATTAATGCCTAGGCGTTTGAAAATTAAGAGAGGGCACCTAGACCAGCTGAAGCACCCGCCTAGACTGCCTAGGCAGCTGAAGCACCCGCCTAGACCGCCTAGGCAGCCGCCTACCTAGCCCACCCAGACCCGCCTAAGCACTTGCCTAGGTTGCGGCTGACTTAGACAGAAAATAGATAACTTTCAATTTGCATTTAATTTTTTTTCTTCAATAAATTATAAGAGACTTGTTGAATACTTAAATGAGCACACACTATATGTTTGTTCCCCATGTTTTCACTATGTTCCAATAATACATAATACATATGTCATTCTACTTTGTAGTTATGATGAATTATATATATTTTAAGTATAAATAGACACTTATTTACATGAAATGTAATGAATTTACTTAAATCCGCCTAGGCACCCACCTAGACCCTGCCTAGCCACCTAGGCGCTACGCCCTAGCCTGCCGTCCGATTAGCACCTAGCGTCTTTTAGAATCTTGGTGCCAACACAATAAATACTTGTTCGCTCTCTTAGGAACTTCAACTAATTAATTTCCAATTTCCAACCGAAAGGGTTAAATATAGTCCTATCAAGAATTATAGCCCTATAAAATATTATTTTTAAATGAACTGTGTCAAGTACTACTCATATATCGTCTTTAATTGAATGAGCTAAATATAGCCTCCTCAATAATTTATTAGTTTTAAGTTTATACTTTAAATTTATTAGTTAATTTGATTAAACTACATTTAGATGGTTTCAAATATAGTTGTTGAATTTGAATCAATTATTACAACTTAAGAGTTGAGCCAAGAAAAAAGGGCTAAGAGGGGAGCTATATTTGGCCAACTTGATGCCCCTTTTACCAAATAATAGTCTAGTGGGCTTAATGGAACTATATCACGTTTTTAGACAAATCAAACCATGTTCTAGCTTTTGGACCTTTAGCCGGAGATGGCCTAATGGATGCAGGCAGAAGTTTAAGTTTTAACTGCAAACACCAAAGAAAAAAAAACATAATAAATACAAAGCCTCAGACTCAGAGTGTGTTCCCCCTCCACCATAAATAGCACCAGATATCACCATGCACTGAAACCCTTCTATAAAAAGACCAAGACACCACCAGCTTTAGTTTCAGCTCTCTCTCTCTCTCTCTCTCTCTCTCTCTTTCTCTATGGATCTTCACATTTGGTGCAACTCAGTGATTTCAAACATCCAAACCGTTGCCAAAATTGGGTCTGGGAGCATGGTGTCCCTCAACGAGCTGGCACTTAGTGCAGATCAAACCAAGATTAACATGCCGATTAATATTAGGTGGAGAGTTTTGTGGAAAAGAATAAAGAAGGAGAAGAAAAGGACGTTGCAGCTGTTTGATTGCTCGACTAGCACTCAGGTCGCGCATGTTCCTTACGATCCTTATACGTATTCCAAGAATTTCGATCAGGGTTCGGCGGCTTGGGCAGATCCAGACGTTCTTTCGAGGTCTTTTTCTGCTAGGTTTGCTGTTCCTTGTCAAGTTTTCCATCAGACTGCAAGGAGCGTTAGCTGATCGAAAATTACAAATTGTGGTTCGGTGTTTGATTTCTTCTAGTTCGGTTCAGCTGGCTTTGCTTCTCTCTCTCTCTCTCTCTCTCTCTCTCTCTCTCTCTCTCAAGTTTTTGCTTCTAATTACTGTATTAGCTTTGGAGTTAAGAATGAAATATTTAGTTATTTTATTGTTACATCTTTCTAAGATTTTCTAGATTCGTGGTGTCTCACTCGTGCAACAAATCATCGGGTAAATTTACTCGTCAATGTCGAGCATATGTGAGCTTGATCATTTTTAGCACGCATTTAGGCATGATATTATGATGTTTTACTTGGATTGCGTAATCTCGAGAATGTAGTACATTTTCTTCTTCACGGTTTATTTATTTATTATTAAGATAAACTTCATTAAAAGAGGAACACGAGAAGTTGAAGCAATCCATTAAATCGAACTTATTAAAGTTCTTCTTCACATCAGATAATTCGGAAAGAGATCCTATATAGATCCCTTCAATTAAATCTACCAATTCGGATCCTTAAAATTTGATCTAACGGTTAAAGTTATTATAACTTTTAAATGAGATCCCTATTTTTAACTATTGAATCAAATTTTAAAAGTCCGAATTAATAAATTTGATTGATTTGATAGAAGGAATCTGGAGACGATCCTTTTCCATATAATTCATCAAATCAAACTTATTAAAGTTTAGTTACACCTTAAAAAGCATGATATGCATGCTGGTAATTAATGGGGAATAATATATTTAATCTTCCAGTTTGAATTATTGATGCTGTTGCTTCTTGTACTTTGTTTTTTTTTTCTTGTCTTCAAGAATATGGAGCAAAATTGGGATGAATTTTCTTTCTTTGTTGAATTTTATAAACTAGGGTAACTAGGTGTAGAATTATAAACAAAGCTTTATGCTTGCATCCATGATCAATTGCAATGGACTTTCATGAATAGGTGTGTTATTCACGCTTTTTTTTTTACTTTTCATACACTTTTTATTAATTTATATTTTTTAATATTCTTTAATTAATTTAATTTGACGGTCGAAATTAAAATAGTGTTTAAAAAATAACTGTCGAATTTTCAATTAAAAATATAAAAAATAAAAGTTTAACTATTAAAAAATCCGAAGCACCCCGTGGACGCGAGCACCAAAAATTTTGCGATTGCAAACCTGCTGCTGCTTTTTTGGACTGCTGACAGAACCAACAGAAGTATTAAATGCCTTCTTACTTTGTGTGGCACCAACCAACATCTAATGCATGTAGTACAAAAAGTAGATAGATATACATATAATATAAGGAGGCAGATTGTCTGCCCTCCTAATTGCGGTGCTCTTTTATGCTCTTTTTTTTTTGTATGATCACGGTTAAATCACGTTAATATTTTATATTTTTATTATTTTTTGTCTTATTATTTATATTAAAAAATTAATATAAAATATTAACGTAATTTAACTTTAACCGCACAAAATAGGAGAGCATGAAAGAGCACTACAACTAGGAGAACAGACAATCTGCCTCCATAATATAAACATGCATGTATTTGTTAAAATGATTAATATACAAGGGGTTTATTTTTACTTGATGTTCCGATTAAATAATGTGTTGTGAAAATTTATTTATGTATTAATATATTATTAAATTGAAACGATAGTGTTGCAGTAAATTAATTTTATGTAAGTTTCTTTTTACAGCTGAATTTGACAATGTGGTCACAGCATGAATTGAAAAAACAAATGAGTTTCTTCTCTCAAACTGTTCAAACCAAAAGTACAAGTAGGGAATCCAAGGCATTGATTGCCACAACCACATTTATGCAATTTGGCACATCTGTCATTCTAAAAATTTTAGAATCATCGAGTGTAGCTTCAATATTATGTATGTAATGAATGTTTTAATTATCATAATTGTTAAATATTTTATATTTAATTTAATACTTTTACGTATAATTTTTAAAAAGTGGAATTATTGATTTTTTTATTCTCACAAAGTCAACTTTCATTATGATAAAAACTATTACAAGGCTAAAAAAGGACCGGGAAAATAACTACAAAAAAGTAAAAGGCCCAAGCAAAATGACAGCAACAATCCAAGAGACAACGGGAGGCCCACACAAGCTTAGGCTTGAAGGCAGCATAAAATAGACAAGAAAAATCCCTAAACTCCAACAGCCAAGACCACATCGCAGCCCCCGTCACATCCTTGGAGGAAGCCTAATTTCGAATTGAGAAAGTAGACACTAGATCCAAGTCCCTTTCACGAACCCCTGCAAATATATACAAACAAAGTATCTTGCAGGTAGAGAGTGAGGCTAAATGGGTATGTAAAAGACCTAACACTTGGCCTCGATGGGGATCCAGCATAGGCATGCCAGTTGGGAGAGGGGATGTAACATATCGTCCCTAAAAAATTATGATTTTTATAATTTTAATAAGTGAGTTTACGAAAATGCCCTTCGAGGCAAAGTGTTGACTTTTATTGACTGCCATGTCGTGTCACGTAAGGTTCATTTTCTTGGCATATCTTCATAATACTCGCCGCTACGGACGTGTGGGCGCAAGTGGAACATAATTTGAAGTTATAACGAATGAGTTATTAACGTTTAAAGTCGGGGGAATTTTAGTAAATTAGTTATTTTTAGAAAGCTCCAGATTTTTGGAGCATAATCTGATGGAGCCATGTTTGTGGTCCAGATTGAAGGAAAATAGAGACGGGCGGTGGGGATAGGAAATAAAGGAGAAAATGAGGGAGAGGTGACGACAGATGGAGAGAGGAAAGAGAAGAGAATGACCAACTAGAGAAGAGAGAAAGGAGGGAAATGAGGGAGGAGAAGAAGGAGAGGAACCCACCAGGTTCCCCTTGACCCGCACCTAACTGGGCTCCTCCACACTTTTCGACGCCTTTGTAGGCGATTTTTCCTACGAATCGCCGCCATCCATCACCTGGAAAACATTACACTACCCCCCCCCTCTTCCTTTTCCACCTAAAATTATAATGAATTTGGTTGTATTTTGAGGAAAAACATCCTGACGAAACCATGGGTGTTGTGAGAACCCTTGGCCGAGATCCACCAAACCTGAAATGTTTTCATTCAATTAACACCACCAATTGACTTTCCATGAACCCAGAAACGAAGCCCAATCAACCTTGGAGGCGTCGGAGCTTGTATGGAATCGAATCAAGAACCACCCATTTTAGGGTGCCGACGGGTTTTCGTGAAATTGAGGCTTTTCCTGACCAAATTGTCCTTGGTCACAGGTATGAAAGTTACTCTGCTCATTGAGACCTACAATTTTGTAAATTTTGAGAATTTTTGGAGATAGTTGGATTTTCCAGTGAGTCGGGGCGCCCGACCGCCACCCACGACGGTGCGTGGCCAGAGGGCCGTCAATGCTATTTTTAGGCTATATTAAATGTCTTAAACTTCAGTTTTGGGAATTGAATGACGTAGGTTGATCGTTAGAACCTAAATTCTCCATGATACGTTAATAGGTCATTATATGAATTGATGATCCGATTGTTGGATCGTCATCAAACTTTGATAGATTATTATTTATAATATTTGAGGAATGTAGGAACTTATGGATCAGGAATCCGACGTACGGATCTTCCTGAATTGTATTTGTAAGTTCGTAAAATAAAATGTTAACCGCCACTTGGTTTTGGTAATTGCGAGAGATCCAGCCGTTGGATCGTAGTGAAATTTTAGGATATTGTTCTAGAAGCTTAATGTGTATCTTTGGAAATTACAGATATGAAATCTGATATACGGATCTTCTGAAGTGAATTACGTAGGGATATGTTACAAGTAAATTATGTATTCTATCGATACGAATTCTGAGATGTGATTTGATAATTGTTCTAGGCACCAATCATTCATGACACCTCAATGTTTGTGCTAGGGAGCTGTAACGCGGACTCCAAGTGAGTGGGCTTTTGGTTTTCTGTATATATACGTATATATATTCTTTATGTTTTTCCCAGAACTTGTTTTAAATGAAATGTGATTTGAATGCCATGTCAATTGAATTACATTTTAGTATATGCAATAGCTTAGATATGCATAGTATGCATTGATGCTGCGGAGGCCTAGGTAAGTTCCAGGTGAGTACATCATGATGATAGTGAATACAGTGAGTATGATTTTGTTGAGATGCATTTAGTGCTCATTTTCCTGCACCCCGGTGTTAGTGCTCCCGCCCATGGCCAGGGCACAGTCCTGTCGTACAGACCACATTAGGTAGTTCCGACTCGTAGGTGACCCACGATTATTCGCACAGCCTTCACGTGATCATAGCACTTAAGCGTACATATATACACCTAGTCCTGTCGTACAGACCACATTAGGTGGTTCCGACTCGTGTGCAAGAATATATTATGAGCTATAGATTCAGCCGTACAGATCACGTTAGGTAACTCTAGCTGACATAACATTTACATTGATTTATTATCACCTGGCTTGCATTTTTATATTGGTTGAGACTAGACATGGCATACACTTCGGTTTCCACTACTTTTGAGCAGGATTTTATATACATATGTATTGCTATTTTCTGCAAAATTATACGGGTTTTACAGTGAGGGGTTAATATATTTGAAAAGAGAAATGTGTTTTTAAAAACTTTGTTTTTGCCCACTCACGTTTTTTGTTTTGCGCCTCTCCAGGTGTTAGTTGCTGAAAGTTCGTATCGACGAGGATTCTTCAAGAATCTCAGTTTAGGTGGTTATCTCTGAGGTTATGATTCTTACCCACTCTACTGTACCTTACTTATGCTCTACCGTCACGTGTGAGATGGGTTCGCTCCCGCTCACTAGCGCACTCTGGTATTTAGGCATTCTTAGGTTTAAATTTATTCACATTTTCCACCTCACTACACTTTATGGCTTCGTCACCTTATAGGTGTCGGCCAGCACAGCTCGATTCGGAGTCCTAGTGGACATTCTTGGTCAGGTTGTGTCAGGGGAAGTGAAGGAGGGTAGTAGATGTGATGTCCAATTCCTGATCGGAGCCCGCCTATCCAAGTACCTTGTGGGATGAGGATGGAGTAACACAGCTAAAGATGAGGAATGACAGAAAGTAAAAAGACATAAAGCAGTAAAAGTAGGCAAAAGATGTCGAATAATCTGAGGCAAGCTCAGGAGATAGTTGAGACCCAACTCAGGGAAAATTGAGATAAACTCAAAGAGAACCGAGAATAAAACGAAAAGAGATTGGGAATAGGAGAGGAAAAAATGGATGCATGGAGGATGATGGAGCAGAGGAAGTGAGAGGGAAGGAAAAGAAAAAAAGGCAAATGAGGGAAGGAGGGAAGGAGGAGGGAAGAAGAAGATTGGAAAAAATAGGAAGTAGCGGGTTGCCGCCTACCCAGAGCACAAGCAAGGGGCGGTGGCTGAAAATGTAAGTTGGAGAATAGGCTCTGGATCTGGATTTCTAAAGAGAGAAACAAGGAGAAAGAGATGAAAACCGCATTTTTCAACCATTTCTCTACCTAAAACATGGAATTGTTGATAAAAACAAAATTAAGGCTTCAAACAGTTAGGCTTGAATAGACAACATAAGTTAGAGAAGTTAGATAGAATGTTCTATATTAATTGGAAATCATGGTTTCTGAAGTGTTAATTCAACTAATAAGAGTTTTTTTACTTTCCAAACAAAACTACTTCTATTAAAAACTAGAACAAGGTCAAAAAGAGCCAGCAAAATAACAACAGATAAAGTAAAAGGCCTAAGCAAAAGAGGTGGCAACCCAAGATACAACAAGAGATCCTCACAAGCTTAAGCTTGAAGGCAGCAAAAATAAACAACAAAAAACCTAATTTGAAGCATCATAGACCAAAATGCCGCCGCCATCATATCCTCAAAACAAGAAGTCAAACTACGAACTGAAAAAGTAGACACTGGATCCAAGTCACTTTCATGAACCCCTACAAATATATACAAACAAAGTACCTTATGGATAGAGGGTGAGGTTAAGGGGTATGTAAATTACCCTTACTATAGTGAAGGCCACATAACACTTGGCCTTGATGGGAATCCAATATGCCGGTTAGGAGAGGGGAAGTAAGGGAGGGAAGTGGATCTAATATCCAATTTCTAGTCAGAGCCAGCAAATTTGAGCACACGATAGGGGTAGGGATGGAATATCATGGCTAAGAAGAAGGGGTGAAAGAAAAGTAAATGGCAGTAAGAAGTAAAAACATGAGAAAACTCCGGATAAGGGGCATGAAGCCAAATCTAAGACAAGCTCAGGGAAATTGAGACCCAGTTTAAGGAAAACTAGAAAGGGGGAAGGAGGAAGAGGAAGGCAGAGGAGATCAGAGGGAAAGAGAAAGGGTGTAGTGGGCCGTGAGGAGGGAAGGAGGAGAATGGGGTTATTGTAAGAGGGAAATGGCATATGAGATGGGAAAGAAAGAGGAAAGGTATAACAGGTTGCAATGAGGGAAAGAAGAGAGGGGGTTGCCACCGCCACTCGAGCCAAAGGCTAAGGCCGGCAACAAAGAAGCTTCTAGGTTTGTGTTTCAGAGAGAGAGAGAGAGAGAGAGAGAGATAGAGCTTTTTTCCTTATTATATGCACATTTTTACATTTCAACCAGGTTTTCTAGAATAAGGATGGTCTATGTTTGAAAAAGAAAAAGAAATAATTATATTTTCATGTGTGATTCAAAATATCGAAATTGTTCAATTTATGTTTTCTCTTTGACTAAACCAGTAATTATTTAGCAATTTACACATTTTAAATGACCAAATAAATTTGGATCTTGATTTTTTTGTTTGTTTGTTGAGATGACAGTTGAATAAGGATATAAAACATAGATGATTTCAACAGTTAAACTACATAGTGGGATAGCCCTAAGACCAATGATTACAATTTATTTTTACAAGAAGAACATCCTTAGTGTGGAAAAGCTTAAATTATCAAGAAATGAACTAATAATGTGTATGAAGTTAACACTTTTTTTTTTTTTTTTGGTAAGTAAAGATATATATAAACAGGGCAAAGCCCAAAAAACAAGGAACAAGCAGAGAGAGACTCTCACAGAACCAAAACAAGGAGGAAAGGAAAAAACCCAAACCAAAAACTAGCCCATGAATGGGAAAACATCGGGAAGGTTATAGCCTAACTAGTAACAACATTCCAATTACGGAGGATCGTCATGTTAATGGTAGAGGGCTTAATATGCAAAGTACACAGCCGGCACCGGATCAAATTAGTGATTGACTGAAGAAGAGTAGCAGGGGTTTTCCTACAGTTGTTGAACATGCGGTTATTCCGTTCAGACCAAATGCAATAGACTGTGACTGCAATGGAGAGCTTTTTAACAACCACGGGAAGGGACTTCCCCCGCCAATGGGCTGCCACATAGTCCACAAAGGACGGCCATGGAGGATGCAACCAAGGAGCCCCACACCTCATCAACATCTACTTCCAAAGACCTTCAGTAAAGGGACAATCAAAGAAGAGGTGGGAATGAGATTCCAAGCCTGAGTCACAAAGCACACAATTGAGGTTGCCACGAAAGGAGAACCGACCAATACGGTCAAGCGTAGTTAGCTTAATCTTGGTAGCTAACCACAAAACAAAACTTACTCGCGGAATAGAAGCATTATACCACACCAAATGGTCCCAAGGAACTTTCGGAGCCACACAACGAATACAATTCCATATAGAGGCCGAAGAGAACATACCAGTGTTGCTCGGGGACCAAATAGAGGAATCCAAACACTGAGAAGACGGCACAATACTGTGGGAGTCTAGTTGAATGGAGCGGAAAGCCGGGTTAGTGGTGAAAGGCCAACACCACTCAGAGGCCATAATCACATAAGAGAGTTTAGTATTTAAGTAGAGACCAGAAGCCAACACTACCTCAATACCTCAAACGTCTAAGAGAGGACCATGAGGATGCCAATTATCATACCACAAAAGAGTTGAGGAACCACCCCCGACTGAGACACGAATATGTGGCTTAATTAGCCCACGAAGCTTCAAAAGTTTTCTCCAATTCCAGGAGCAAATAGAAGGCACATATAGGCTCCAAAAACTCTTGTCCTCAAGAAAGTAGGCATTAACCCACTTAGACCACAGATTCCCACTAGTTGCCCTGCCCCCACCACCAACCAAAATCCAAATATGGCGAGCCATAAGAGATAAATTCCAAGAGTGGAGATTTTTAATCCCTAAACCCCCCTCATCTTTAGGGCAACAAACCTCCCTCCAAGAAACTTTAGCAAAATAAAAACCTAAGACCTTACCAGACCAAAGAAACCTTCGGAACTTTTGCTCGATGTCTTTTGTAATCTTTTTGGGGAGGAAAACGTGAGAGGCCCAATAGACTTGGAGGCTACACAAAATAGAGATCACCAATTGTAAACGCCTGGCAAGAGATAAGGTTTTATGCTCCCAACTACGAATACGGTTATCGACTTTTTCAAGTAAAGCCACACAATCTGCATAACTCAATTTCGAAGTGATCACAGGAACTCCAAGATACTTGAAAGGAAGAGACCCCTCTTGGAACCCAAAGCAATCAACAATTCTCATTCTCTCTCTGGTTTTGACCCCAGAAAAGAAAAGGCTACTCTTAGAGGCATTAGGAAATAAACCAGACAGGATAGAAAATTGATCCAAAGCCTCTTTGATAACCTTCGTAGATAAAAAGTCACCATGGCAAAAAAGAAGCAAATCGTCAGCAAAGGCCATGTGACTAAGCCTGACCTTGTCACATCTCCAGTGGAAATGAAAACAGGAGGAAGCAGCAACCCTAGCATGCATCATCAGGGAAAAAATCTCCATGGCAATAACAAAAAGATAAGGAGAAAGAGGGTCACCTTGCCTTAGACAACGTTTCCCGGGAAAGAAACCGACTAACTCTCCGTTAACCACCACAGAGAAATAAGGGCTAGAGATACAACACCGAATCCATTGAATAAACCTCGGATGGAAATTAAAAGTTGAGAGCACTCCAAGCAGAAAATTCCAATCCAAAGTGTCATAGGCTTTATGGATGTCCACCTTGATAGCACACCTAGGAGAACCATTGTTCAGATGATAACCTCGGAAAAGCTCCTGAACAAGCAAAATATTATCCCCAATACATCTCCCTCCAACAAAAGCAGACTGAGCGTCACTAATAATGTCAGGGAGAACAAGTTTGATTCTATTAGCCATAATTTTGGAGATAATTTTATAAAGAGTGTTACAGCAAGAAATAGGGCGAAAATCTTCCATAGAAGAAGGATTAGCAACTTTAGGCACAAGGGTAATAATGGTGGTGTTTAGCTCACGAAGTAACCGGGTGGAAGTGAAAAATTCCTGAACAGCCAGGATAATTTGATCACCAATAATAGGCCAAGCTTTCTGAAAGAAAAGGGCATTAAAGCCATCCGGGCCTGGAGCCTTATTAGCCTTCAAACTGAAACAAACCTTGCGGATTTCATCACCAGAGACCTCCCTTGTCATTGCATTGGCCGCTTCAGTAGAGATAGAATTAGTGACAAGGTCAGCAAGACTGACTTCAGAGGAAGGAGGAGCAAAATCACTGCCAATAAGGCTCTGAAAGTAGTCCACAGCTTCATGCTTAATCTCATTCTCTATAGACATAACAGACCCATCCCTTATGCAGATAGAGGCAATACGGTTTCGATTAGCACGCTTCTTTATAGAGTTGTAAAAGAAAGTAGTGTTCCTATCGCCACACGCCAGCCAATGGACACGAGATTTTTGCGTGACAAAGTTCTCTTCCCTAACAAGGCAGTCTGAATAGTTCTTCAATAAGCTTTGCTCGAGCTCAACCATAGGCAAGTTGGTGGGCGAAGAGGCTAAAGTTGCCTGGCAGTTATCAAGGGCAATTTTCGCCACCTTAGCCGCACTGGAGACATGATAAAGAGGGTCACAGTTGAGCCTTTTCAACTCCACTTTAACAAGCTTAAGCTTTTTAGCAACCTGGAATTGATGACAACCTTGGATAGGAGTGTTAAAAGCTTGGGCAACAATATGCAAAAAATTCTCATGATCAGCATAGAAATTGAAAATTTTAAAAGGAGATTTTCTATGAGTTTGGGTGATACCCACAGAGACCACCCCAAGACAGTGATAAGAGGCACCAGGCGGGAGAAACAAGGCAGAGCTGTAGGGGTAAAGAGATAACCAAGAGCTATTAACAAGGACACGATCCAATTTGCGGTGGCTAACCATGCCATAAAACTGTCTATTGCACCAAGTAAGGAGTTGACCAGAAAATCTCAAATCATCCAGGCCAGCATCAAGCAAACATTCACCAAAGTCAATGATAGCACTAGACCTAAGATTTAATCCCCCATTAATTTCTCCAGTGAACTGAACAACATTAAAGTCACCAAGAACAATCCAAGGACTATCCCCAATGGAGAGCCCGAAAGAGCATAGGTTTGCCCAAATGGATCTACGGAGAATTTCGTCATTTGAGCCGTAAACAAACGAGGCAAAGAAATTGTGGCCGGTATCAATAACTTGAATCTGACAGTGAATAACTTGATCAGTCTCAGCCAAAAGAGAGACATAAAGCACAGTAGGATTCCAACCCACCCAAAGCCTGCCATTTTCATGACAATTGTAATTGTTGAGGACCTTCCAATTACGAAAAACGGAGACAGAAACAGCCTCAAAATTATTCACTCGGACTCAGGTCTCGATGAGGCCAGCCAAACAAATTTTATTCATATCGATGAACTTACGAACTTTCAATTGCTTAGGAAGCCCGTTAAGCCCCATAACATTCCAGCATGCTAGATTAATCATTACGTTGTGACGAAGACGCGGCCTGGGCATTAATACCCTTACCAACAACTCCACTGGTTGCATATTTGCTCTTGTTATGCTTTTTCTCTTTCTTCTTCTGGCGAAGCCCCTTGGGATGGAGGGCATCAACATTCCTACCCAATATACGACTTAGCCATCGTGACGTATCCGGAGAAGCAGTAGCCTGAATTTCAGAGTCAGAGGTAATCTCAAGACGGTCAAGGCGATCAAGAGCCCCGAAGGAGTTCGATACTGCCATGTCGACTTCAGATGGGAGCGGAGTCACCTTCGAACTAGAAGGGGAAACATGTGGTTGAGTAACAGAGGTGGTGGTAGGTAAGGGAGTCACCCCTTTGTTACGCCCTTTCTTTTTAGGAGTTAAAAAGATATCAGAGCAATCAAGACTTTGAAGAGACTTAGTAGGAAGGGGTGGGGTAGGTTCTGAGGTGGGTATGGTGGGTATTTCAGTTGAGCCCAGTTTAGGCGTGTTGAGGCACAAGGATAGGGGTGGGGAAATTTCTGAGGTGGGCATGGTGGTTGTTTCAGTAGTGGCAGGTTTAGGCAAGTGGGGACATAAGGATACGAGGTGGCCAAAAGTTTTACAGTGAAGACATAAGCGAGGTCTACATTGGTACTCAACAGTAACTTCCACAGAAACGGGAATTTCACCTTCCTCCTCAGGTTGGACCACAAGATCAAAAGAGTCAATGAGGGGCTCAGAAGCATCAATTTCCACACAAATTCTCATGAAAGAGATTCGCTTCTTCGATGCAGTGAGAGAATCCACATGGAGGGGTTTGCCAACAGCACTAGCAATATGACAAAAACCTTCATGATTCCAGTGTTCAAGAGGAACGTTGAAAAATTTAACCCAAATAGGGACTTTAACATGTGAGGCTTTAGAGAGCACCATCCCAGGTTTCCACCGGGTAATGACCAACATCCTCCCTGAAAGGTGCCAGGGCCCAGATTCAAGCACATTAACGCAGCTAGAATCATCCCTAAATTTGAAAAAAAAGAAACCATTATCATTGGCAAGAACATCCACAAGACCCTTGTTTGCCCACAGCTTTTTTGCCAAAATACAAACAGCAGAGAATGGGAGTTTCTTATCAATAAAATACCCAACAAGACAGTGGTGCCATTCCTTCGCCGCTTCAGCCGCATCAGTACTGGGAAGGCAGACCACTTTCCTATTTCCCACAACCTTTGGTTGACGGTAATGGAGGTTGAGAGACCCAGTTTGACGAGATTCGTTACCCCAAACGGCATCCGAGTACTTACCACTGGGATTCACCGCCAAGGCAGGAGGAGATCCAGGCAGGCTCGTGACAAGGTCAGGCTCTAGAGAAGTGAGACTTTCAGGTCCCGAGCTCGAGGGACAGATACTAGCAAGGAAATGGGACTTATCTTTTTGCAAAGGTGGAAAACTCTGCTCCATTTGCACTAACTGGGGACTTTTGGGCGTCATAGTCGAGATACGGGGACCCACACTTGGTAGGGGGTGCAAAATCACATCTGAGCCACGGCAAATATCTTGTGGATGGGCCCCATTAGGAGTAAACTTACCGTTAGAACACGGCATGTCGCCGTTACCCCCCACAACCAGATCAAGATTCTTAGGACTGGAAGGGCATTCCGGAGCAGCTTCTTGGTGGAGGAAGATCCCATTCACAATATGCCCATTCACAAGGCGAGAGCAATATTGAAGATTACCCAACTGGGAGCTGGGATTTCGCAAAGGAGGCAAGGTGGTGGAGATATCGGATGCAGGAGACACCGAACATGGGTTGGGAAGGGGTGCAGAGAATAAGGAATGGTGGGGGTGGACAGGAGCATCGGCTTTGGGATTTCGGCTGAGAAGACGAACAGGGGGGTCGGAGAGACCATGGGGCCTGAGGTTGAGGGCAGGAGAAGGAGGAGGCTCATCAGGAGGAGAAGCCGCTGCCATGGTTCTACTTCCCTTACATCAACCGGAGACCATTAACATTTCTTCGTCGTCTTCTTTCTGTTACTTTGCCATGGCTAAAGCACAACTATTTAACACTTTCTTTTTTTTTTTTTTTTTTGGTAAGTAAAGATATATATAAACAGGGCAAAGCCCAAAAACAAGGAACAAGCAGAGAGAGACTCTCACAGAACCAAAACAAGGAGGAAAGGAAAAAACCAAACCAAAAACTAGCCCACGAATGGGAAAACATTGGGAAGGTTATAGCCTAACTAGTAACAACATTCCAATTACGGAGGATCGTCATGTTAATGGTAGAGGACTTAATATGCAAAGTACACAGCCGGCACCGGATCAAATTAGTGATTGACTGAAGAAGAGAGGGACATATTAAATGTCAAAATTGGTGCAGCCTCATCTTGCAAGAAATAATAAAACCATGTAACGTAGATATTTCGAATCCAAAACCCGAGTTCGACTTTCATGCTCCATATCATCAAATGATACGACTTTTAATGTCAATAGGTTAACGTCCTCTAATCAGGTCTTCCAATGTAGACCGTCGACTACCTATATCATTTAATGATACGGAGTGCATGAAAGAAAAATCCCAAACAATTAAAGCATTAGACAATTTGGCCGGCAGTGTACAAAAAAATAAAAATAAAAACCTCATAATGTCAACCCTCTTTTTATCTCTCGTGTTTTCAGTTGTACGGTTACCAGTGAATAGCTGAAAGACTCAGTCAGTGCGTGTAGATGAACAAGGGAATACAATGCACTCTCGTGTCCTTTACAACGGAATTGGATCCTCTCCGGATCCCCTTTATGAGGATCCTAGGGATCAAGGCCTTTGGGCCGTTCATCAAAAATCGTGCGGCTAAAATTAAATGATTTTTATATTTTTAAAAATAAAGCAGTTTTGTTTTACGTAAAAAGCATTTAATTGTAACCGCACGATTTTTGATGAACGGTACACGGGACTTGATCCCTAGGATCCCCATGAAGGGGATCCGGAGAGGATCCAAGTCCCTTTACAACATGCATGCTTTATTGGGAATAGTGCATGGCGTAGTCTAGATATGAATGGTCCAAAATGTTTGTTGAAGACTTGATGCTTGGTCCCCAACAGTCAACACATTTAATGTTCTATTTATAAAACACAAGAAGGAAAAATCTATTACGTTCTCCGAGTATTCTGTACTCGGGAATTTTTTACCGAAGGATACTGGTCTTTCTTTGTATCTGTAAGGCTTTTTAATTTAAATGATATTTAAGATTTTTATAACTCATCACTTTAGCTTTTGAGATTTGAAATTAATAGAAATGATTCATGAGTTTGTCTACCATCAATCATTTTGATCATTCAATAAAAAATTATATTAAATAAGAACCAAAATAACAAAAATATCCTCAATTTAATAAGTAGGCCAAATGATGTGACAAAAAGTGAGAGTATTTTTGTTATTTCAGCCTTATTTAATGAATTTTTTTTTCATAAAATGTCCAAAATGATTGATGACAGACAAACTCATAGACTACTTCTATTGATTTCAAATCTCAAGGACCAAAGTGATGAATTATATAAATCTCAAAAATCATTTTGGCTAAAAAACTTATCTGTAACCAAGAATTTAACGGCTAAAAATTTCGAAGTATAAAATATTCGGGATGCATAGTGAAAAAATCTCATGAAGGGAAAAAAAAATACACATTCAATGTTTTGGAAGCTAGGGCACCAGGAACCAAAATGATCCTCATCTGAAAGGCGTGAAGTAGAAGATGGTAAAATAAATGCTGGAAAGCATATGCATATTGATACAGTTCCAACCAATTTACCAGACTACGTATCAATTATTCACCAAATCCGACCAACTGTATTAAATTCATCTTCACATGGATGTCGACTCTTTTCTTTTCTCCAACGGTTTTCTGCGACTGACTTGATAAGATGTGCAGCGTAATGCCATAAATAGTGGGTATGAAGTTGGGAACTGACGGACAATGTTTTGAAAAGGTTAAAAAATTGTTAAGATGTAAACCAATAATATAATTTTATGTTCTAACACTTCTCTCTCATTGAATCAATAGGACGATATATGTCAAATTTTGAATGCTAACAACTTCTTGGATTCTGTAGTTCTAACTTTAGGGAACTAATGCTGTAAAATTTTATGTTCTAACACTTCTCTCTCATTGAATCAATAGGACGATATATGTCAAATTTTGAATGCTAACAACTTCTTGGATTCTGTAGTTCTAACTTTAGGGAACTAATGCTGTAACTATCGAGAAGGAAATGCAGTTACTAACAAATTAATTCTCTCGTTTTCTCTTGTTTGGCATGCCGATTCTCTTTTTGAGGTTTTTCTTTTTCAGCAATTAAATTTCTTAGGCATGTTGACCTACATGCTTATCTTTTCTTTTTGATGTATCATTTTCATTTTTACCTAATCCTTTTGGACATTCTTTTTTGTTTTGCAGTTCCTTGTTGGTTCTTACATTTTAGGTTACAAGAGTTTGGTCCTATGCCCCCCTCCCCCTCCCCCTCCCGTGTTTTCTTTTCTGAGAAGAGTAAGGTTTATGTCTTCCTCTTTTTCTTGTGTTTTTTTTTTAAGGAAGGGTAAGGTTAATGCACCCCCCCCCCCCCCCGGGCTCCTCTTCCTCCTCCTCATTTTTTTCCTGTTTTTGATTTTCTTACTTTACGATGGTAAGGTTTATGTCTCTCTTATATATATATCAATAAAATTCTCTCGTCCCACCGAGGTTCTCCAAAAAAAAAAAGTCAAAAACCGGAGAACATAGAATCAAATTTAGTCAATTGTGTAAGAAAATAAAGTGATAAAAATTTGGGACACAAGTCACAATTTTGATAATTGTTATAGAAAGACACGAAAACTGAGTGTTGTAACACTTTGTCTTTTAATTATTGTGGTGCCGATCTAAAAGTTGCCATATTTTCTAAAAGCGTTTCTTTAGGCTTTTTACTAACGCTCATGTTCTGTGTCTTTATTTTGGGGCGTGACAATACGTCACATGGTTTACAAATCACAACTCACATGTTTAGGAAGAAGCTCTTTCTGTATAACACTAAGTTAATGGATGCTAATGTTTGGTATGAATTGTGTGAGAAAATAGCAGGCTACAACTTACAAGGCCATTTTTATGGTTCTGTAGGGATAAGTAATGAAGGCACACAAATATGATGCCAACACTTGGCAAATTACACTTGAGTTAGAATTCGAAACAAAATTGTTTCTTGGAATCCAAGGCTAAACCAAGGAGAGGCCACAAATTACAACCACTGCATAAACACTAAAATCTATGAATATACCACGAATGGCATGGTAAACCACCAAACCCCTCTCCAAAAGCTTAACTGCTTCACCCCAATTATGTCCATCCTGAGGCCCTGCCGCTCTTTCTTCCTCTACCTCCTCTCGTTTCACAAGCCACAACCGCGCAAAAACAATTGTTACGTCGGTCAGCAGTATAATGTACAGAGGCCTCGAGGCCACAACGCTCTCCGAATTAAATAAGTTCATCCCAAACAATGCGTAATCAGCAAAAGACAACACTACCAAGAATGCTATTATGAGAGAACAGACAACTCGTGTGCTCTCGGATTCTACTATGCAGGAGTTTAATCTTTTCGAAGAGAAAAACCTTGCCCTAGTATGCTGCCTGCTTCCAGGTTCTGTATCAGTTGAAGCCTTTTGAACTATTGATGTGCCTAATTGTGCTTGAATTTTGGTGGTGGTGCCATCAGCACCTTGCGGTTCCATGGTGTTTGTAGTTGTTGTGTCACATTTGAAGGATGAAGGTCCATCTGATTGGCTTCCAGTTTCAACATTGCTTTTCCTTGAAACGTCTTCATTGCTAGCTTCATGTGCTTTTTGCAATGGGGAACCCTCACGACTGTCAACCTTACCCTCAGTAGCAGCTGCAAAACCAGGCAAATTGATAAGAATACATACCACCTAGGTAGTAATAACATTTTTGTTCAGCAATAATCCCACGTCGGTTGGGATTATGTGAATTAGACAGTGTGTCAGCGATGCGGTTAGTTTTCTGTGTCGTTTGAGCAATCTATCTAACCCAAAATCAGACATCTAAAACACACAAATTCTTATCAGAACCCGGAGAGGGACAATGTGCCACCCATTGTAAAAATGTGAACTTTTGGGTTTGAATTGGCACTTCCTTGATTGTGATGCGATACAGTGAAAACTGAATCAGCTTATGTATTTTCTTCTCTTTCTTAAAAACCAGGTCCCTGGAAATCAATATATGCTAGCACAAAATAAATCATAAATAAATAAAAGACTATTTGAATCACGCAAAAAATTCAATTAATTTTATAAATTAACAGAAGCCGAAGAGATTTTTAGGTGTTAATCATTCTTATTATCCAATTAGTCATTAATCATGGTTTGAAAAAAGAAAAAAAAAATAGTGATTAATCATGTGATGCGATGAAAGAGAAATATGAAATCTATTGTCCAAAAATAACATGAACCCAACATATGGTGATGATATCTCATAATAAAATTAACAAAATTAATCAAACAACTAAAGTAATGGTTTCATAAATTAAACTTCTTCTTTAATTTTTTTGGTGATGGAATTTATATACCGTTGATGTGGCGGTGGGACTGTGGTGGTAATGAAGGTGACGGTGGCGGTGACGGAGGAGGAAGAGATTGAATCCGACCCGTGATCAGAGCCATACGATCGGACCCTCTCTCTACAATTCTTCTTCTTCTTTCTTCTCTGCTGGCGTTGTCCATTGTCTTTGCCTTTGATGATTGATTCTTCCTTCGAGTTTATATCTCTTTCGTGTCGGTCAGGCATTTCCGTTAGAGAGAGATCCATACAATTACAGGGCAAACCTCTGCGATGTCGTTTAGTTGGTCAACCGAAAATATTGAGAATCAGCTTCGATCTGAAGAAAGAACAAAATCATTAATTGTCACAATCGATCGACATGCCTATTTGGGCTGGGCTGGGCTGGATTGGAGTTGAGCTATTAAGAAATTTAAGAGCGATGTCCAAAGAAATAGAGATCAAGGTTGGACGTAAATGTGTTTAATATTAGTGTTCCAAGTACATAACTCGTCGTTTACCCAAGTCAAACTTAAGCCATCTTTTATAAGTGAGCAAGAACATCACTAGATCGTAGTATTAAATAACAATTAAACATGAGCTGTCGGAAAATTAGTTTATTATATAGTATTAGTTTCTTGTGAGCCTACCCCTAGCATTAGGTAAGTGTTTTTTAACAAACGATATTATCTACACTAAGGGAGTGAGGAAGTTGGTTAAGCCTCATAATGAGTCAGTCATAATAATTTAGTTCTAGACTGTAGTACTAGCTTCACTCGTTAAGTATTAAGGTTTACTTTAGTTTTCTTTATATATAGGAGTTTTGTATTCTTTTATTTTTAAAAAGTGTAGCAAGAGGTAGTTTTACAAGTTCTGTAGCCGCCTCGGCTAATTTATAGTATTTATTTGTACTTTCAAGTTGAGTTCTATTATATATATTGGGTGCATGAAGAGAGCCTTTGATTTAATAGAAAGAACAAATTTATATGACTCTTTTGGGGTAGCATGGACATTGCCCTTCAGAAAGAGAGTCTTGCCCCTCCCCGCAAGGACATGTTGTGGAACCAAACCAATATATTTTTTTTTGGTCGAAATATATATAATCTTTCAATGAGGGTGCTGAATCATTTGGACAGTGAAAACACACTTGGAAAAATAAATATTACTATTCCGGAAGATATATTACATTTAATTGTAGGGAGTTTTAACGAAAAGCCCGCGGTACTGTTCACTTTAACGAAAAACCACATTTTTACACTAAAAAGTCAAACCTGATACTATTCACTTTACTCTTTATTTTGTCCTTATCGTTAAAACTCAAAGTTTTCAAGCCCTTTTCATTAGTTTTCCTTTAATTGTAATATAAAGAAAAAATACAAATGAAAAAGTTTATAGATAAGCAAGATTTTTTTTTTTGGGGGGGTTAAAATAGATAAGCAAGATTAACTGAATCGACTTGTAAAGTAAGTTAATTCAACCCAATTTAATACCATTAAATCCAAAACTCCAATCAATGACGTTAATGTCTCACTCTAATTCTTTAGTGTTGTAATCTCACCAGACATTTTAATTCGGTGTTACTGTTTCACATAAGTATTTATAACACGCTGTTGAACAAAAAAACAGAAAATATTTGTAACGCACGTGGTAGGTAACCGGTTTATACTTTATAGCTTAAAAGTATAATTTAAGATGTATACGTGTTTCTAGTTGCTAGTTAATAAACACGTGTTTCTTGTTCTTTTGATGCGTATTCAATTTTATGGATTAATGAATATCGTATTTTCTCATCAAAAAAAAATATCCGCAATGTTACAATCACAGCAAAAAACTAATTAATATATACCAATAACGTTTACAGGAAAACTCATCATATTGCTTCCAAACAGTCCTAGAAAGTTACCATGTTTACGATTTTCATAAATGGTCAAAATCTGGGAGAAATAGTCAAGAAATCCCCACGCCCTATAAATTTCTTCCATGTTTATATATATATATATATATATATATATATATATATATATATATATATATATATATATATATATAAATAAATTAATGCATTATAAAAAACGTTTTTAAACAACAATTGAATCATATGTTACTTTCCTTGTTTGTTTGTTTGTTTATAAACCACTCCACCCCCATAACTTTCTCACTCAATCCCATTACATTCATTTAGCAAGAAAATGCCCAATAAACTCCAAAAGTATCTCCAAGATTACCTCTCCAAGATAAAAAAGCCACCCCGACAGATCCCATTCCCCTCCAGAAAATGGATCCGATCAGGCTGTAAGCACCCGAAAACCCTTTCTTTCGCCGTCAATCGGGACCAGAAGGAAGCAAATAACAACGACGATGCAGCCTCCCTCTCCGATATTGATCAGTTTTTGTTTGAGAATTTCAGGTCACTCTACTTGAGAGACGACGACGACGACAGCAATGAAAGAAGGGGTAACAAAGATCGTCATGCTGAGGGTTTTTGCGATAAAACCTTACACCTGAAAGAACGTCGGCCGGACCATGAAACTGATCAAAACTCAGGCGGGATTTTGTTCGAATCGCCTAGATTCAATATAGATCCGCCCGCCGTGGATCTTTGTGGCTCCCACAGGTTCTTTGTGTCCCCCGGCCGAGCATCAAGCTCGGTCATGGAGGAAGCTCGTACAAGCACTACCACTACATCCGAGGACCTAGGTTCAAGCTCTATCTCAACCCCAACCCTAAACGACTCGGCTACTACGTCGAACTCTAATAACAACGATGACGCGAAAGACGTCACGCTTCCCAACGACTGTATCGCGGTCTTGACCTACTCTCCGAGCCCATACGACGATTTTCAGCGATCCATGCATGAGGTGGTTGAAGCCCGCCTTCGACATCATGCAAAGGTGGATTGGAATTTCATGGAAGAGCTTCTGTTTTGTTATCTCAACCTCAACGAGAAGAAGTCTTACAGGTTCATATTAAGCGCCTTCGCTGATTTGGTCGTGGATTTGCGTCAGAATTCAGACAGAGTTTCGGAGAGATCGTCGTCGCTAAAAATTTGAAACTCAAGCAAAAGGGATCGTACGTGGATTTCAGCAAAGAATCGGGCATGAAGATTATTGGTGCTACAGAAAATTAATAATGTAATTTAAGATTGTTAATTTTGTGGATTTATTCTCGGTAGTCTTAATCACATGCAATATGCTTTGCTTGTAATATAAACAAGATGTAGCTTTCAAGAAAATGAGACTCTTTGTTAATCGTTTAATTTTTGTAATTTTGTGGTTTTTGGTGAGATTTTATGGACTATGAATAAGGTCTTGTCTGATGCATGTTCCCCGGTGCTCGGATATATAGGACTTAAAAAGTCTTTAGTTATTTTTGGGTGCATTATTCTGGCATACACTAGGAGTGGCCAATGATCGATGTATGTAAGATCAGTAGAGTGCAGTTGTTATGGTGCCATAGACTCATATAGTACAGTGGACAAAGTAGTGTATGTGTATATTAACGCGAGAAAAGTTTTTGGTCGTGTCATCTTCATTCATAGAGGTTAAACGTAGTCCTTCGCTATATTTTAGTTCTTTAAAAATTAATATTATAAAGAGAAAAAAAATTCCATCTGAAATCACACAGGGCTAAATCTTTCCATTTAGCTTGGGATGCACATGTTTGAGCTCGCCAAATGGCTTGAGGGTTTCCTATATGCATCTAGTCCTAGGCTAAAATTAGCCCTGATTCTTTTTATCAGATTCATTTTGGCTTGGCCCGAGACGAGTTTTGCACTAATTCGGACTAAAAATGGTCTATAACTCTTGGCTAGAGATGACCTTACAATTATGCTTGCACAAGAATATTGATAGTGTGTTTGGATGAGAGATTTCTAGGCTCAAAGGAACTTTAAGTTACTTCAATAAGAAATACACCACAAAATATTAGATAGATAGCTTGAAAATGTATTACATGAACATACATAGGCACTAAATAAAGAAATTTTAAATATCTCATTTCAAGTAGTCATTACAAATTCATCTAAGTGCATCGCACCTAGTCATATTAAAGTCATGGGTAAAAGACAGTTTACTACCATCATGTTTGGTGGTTTTCAACATTTAGTACATCAAATTTTTTTCATCTCAGAGTCATACCTAAAGTGTAAATTTTGGGATAGTCTCGTACATCCGTTAGTCAAACTGTTAGTTCTCCCGTTAAGTATTGGGCGCCACGTGTCATTAAAAATATTAAAATAATTATTTAAATAAAAATAATATTTAAAAAAAATACGAACCCAGAAAAGAAAAGGAAAAAGAAGGAAGAAGAAGGAGAAGAAGGAGGAGGAGGAGGAGAAGAAGGAGGAGGAGGAAAAAAAAACTGGAATCTGGGTGGGTGTGTAGGAGGGGGGAGGAGAAGAAAGAGAAGGGAGGAGGAAGAAGAAGGAAGAAGAAGGAGGAGGAAAAAAAAATTGGAATCAGGTGGGTGCGCAAGAGGGAGGGAGGAGAAGAAGGAGAAGGTAGGAGGAAGAAGGAGGAAGAAGAAAGAGAAGGAGGAGGAGGAAGAAAAAAAAAAAAAAAAACTGGAATCTGGGTGGGTGCGCAGGAGGGGGCGGGGGAAGAAGAAGGAGAAGGGAGGAGGAAGAAGAAGGAAGAAGGAGAAGGAGGAGGAAGAAAAAAAAAATCTGGAGAGAAATCGAACCAGAAGGAAGAAGAGAGAAGGAAAAAAAATATTTTAATATTATTTTTATTTTAATGATAATTTTTTATTTAAATAATTATTTTAATATTATTTTTATTTAAATAATTATTTTAATATTTTTAATGACACGTGACGCCCAATCAGGGCGCCACGTCATCACTTAACGGGAGAACTAATTTGACTAATGGATGTATGAGACTGTCCCAAAATTTACACTTTAGGTATGACTCTAGGATGAAAAAAAATTGATGTACTAAATGTTGAAAACCACTAAACGTTAGGGTAAAAAAAAAAGAGATATGTCCTAAAGTCATCTATCAAAGAACATTTCCATCCATTTTGATGGATTTTGATTTAGGATTGGACTTATGGTAGTTACTATTCTTATTCACAGTCCGCCCATTGGACTTATGGTAGTTACTACTCTCATGTCTATCAAAAATTTAGTTTAAATTTTCGAGTACATTTCGACAGTCAACCATGCGATTTCGACTTTGAATCCACCAACGGGAGATGCCAATTTTGTAAGGATAAACAAAATAAGAGTAGAAAACGAAATAAGAATGTTAAAAAATAAGGATATGAAAAATTGTAAAGACTTTTGGTGTGGGAAGTAAAAAATTAATTTAGTGTTTAGTGAAAAAAAATTCAAAGTAGGTGTTGGAAATTTTATTATTTTATTATTCTGATTTTTTTTATAGATTTTATTACAAAAATTAATAAGAATTGGATTAAAGAGAATTGTTATTGACACTTCAAAAATCTTATTTTGCACTCCAAATTTTTTATAATTAAAAAAAAATACGCCTATGGAGAGTGTAGAATGAGATTTTTAAAGTGTCAATAACAGTTCCCAAATTAAAGTGACATCTGAGATTTAGACACGTGTCCTGCCAACCGTTGTGGTGGGACTCATACAACAAAATGTGTCGCGCCACTAGGCCTGGCAATTTCTGACACGACCCGATAACACGACACGAAACGAAATTAACAGGTGTTCGGGTCGACACGATAACGAATCGGGTCGTTATCGGGTAACCCGATAGCACCTGTTAAGATAACGGGTAAATTCGGGTATACACGTGGGTAACACGATATACGATAAGCAGAATATTAATTTCATAATTTTATAACCCTAAAAAAAATACTAGTATAATTATATATATTAATTTAACAATTTTATACCCCTAAAAACTATAATAAATAAATATATATTAAATTAAGTTAATTAACTATAATAAATAAATCAAAAAAATTTAACTATAATAATTATAATAATTATATATACTATAATAATTATACCCCAAAATATTAATCATCTATAATAATTATATATATATATATTAAATTTTATAAAACTATAATAATTATTAATTAATAATATGCATGATGCATCCAATATTTCAATCCAAGTCCAACCATCGGACAGACAATTCATTCATTTTGATTCCATTTAAACTTTAAAGTGCCGTCATTTTTGAAGAAAAAGGGAGGGAAAATGAAAATGATAAAACAAGTTGAAAATAAAATAAAAAAGAGAGGGAATTAGGAAAAGATGGATAGGCTACCGGAGGAAAAAGTGAAAATTATAAGAAAAAATTGAAAAGAAAACAAAAAAGAGAGGGAAAAATGAAAATTAATAAAAGTGGTGAGAAATTTTTTAATTTTTTTAAAGTTTTTAACTTTTTATCACACATATAATATCCCACTATTTTTATAATGATTAACACGTGTTAATTTAATTATAGGTACAAAATAAATGGATTTAAATATATATATATACACACACACACACAAAACAAATACACATCATTGATTCATTAAACTTGATGGGATACGAATTCTCCGAAACTAATATCAATAATCCCAACCGTTAAACTTGTTTGTATATGCTTTGAGATCGCATCAGCAAAAAATCGCAAAAAACAAACATTCAGAGATCAAGTAGCGGGACAAAGTTTTTCGACGGTTATAAACTAAAAATCACGATTTAATGGTTATTTTAACTCTAATTTTAATGATTTTTTACAGCTACACTCCTTAACCCTATATGAATACAATGAATGAATTCGATCTTCAATTTAAAATATTTATACAAGTGGATACCACAAAATATTATGTTATACTTAATGAAAGTATAAATAAACTCTAAGTGTTAGTGAATCTATCGTTTTAATGAGATACGAATTCTTCAAAACTAATTTCAACGATTGCAACCGTCAAACTTGTATGTATATGCTTCGAGATCACATCAGCAAAAAATCACAAAAAACAAACATTCAGAGATCAAGTAACGGGACAAAGCTTTTCGACGGTTATAAACGAAAAATCACGATTTAACGGTTATTTTAACTCCGATTTTGATGATTTTTTACAGCTACACTCCTTGACCCTATATGAATACAATGAATGAATTCGATCTTCAATTTAAAATATTTATACAAGTGGATACCACAAAATCTTATGTTATACTTAATGAAAGTATAAATAAACTCTAAGTGTTAGTGAATCTATCGTTTTGAGAAAGACTTAGAACCTTGAAAACAAAAACTCTTTCATTTTGCATATCCTTGCACATTTAATATTTGTAATAAATTAGTAGTGTATGTATTATTTTTTTTATTAGGTTCTTATTTTCGAGTGTAGATATAGTACTTAAACGACAAATGTTTTAATGTTTTGAAGTAATATATAATAATATATGTGGTATGTGCAAATTTAAAAAAAAATATATATTTTTCTTAACGAGTCATAACGGGTCGGGTCACTTTACCCATTGGGTAAAGTGACCCGACCTGTTAAGGACCCGTTAAGATAACGGGTGTGACACGACACGACCCGTTAAGATAACAGGTGTTACACGAAAACGACACGAACACGACAGACACGACACGTTTGACAGGCCTACGCACCACTCTCTGAGCTGGGCTTGTGCGACTGAAGTGCTTGGTGAAAAAAAATATAAAGGACCCGAGGAAGACACCTGACGTCAGCGCAAAGGATTTGGGCTTGGACTCAAAATCGACATGGCACCCGTCATGGCTGACAGAGCCATGGCAACCAAAAATGAGTGAGAAGTATTTTAGGTTGGATTTGAGATCCATCCATGTCAACTTAACATGGGTGAAAGTGATTTTCGTACTCTTTCTCTCCTCATGTATTTATTTGCTTATTCCTAGTCTTTAAATTGAATAAATAAAAAAAATCAAGAGACAAATAAATAGGAGTGTGCATAAAGGAAAAAAAGTTGCGGAAATCATTTCTCATGTCCTAATAGTAGCCCTTTTTCTCCACTCTTCCCCTTCCACTTTGTGCCAGCCCAGGCATCACTCAATATATATTGCCCTTTTTAGAAGCACTAAAACATCTTGTTAGAGCCAAAAAAAAGATCACCAAAGATTGAGAAGCAAAACCAACTTTTCTAACAGTGTAAACAAAGGTTTGGCAATACACTTGGCCTCTGAAGCTGTAACAGCAGCTACAGAAAAATATTGCTGAAGAGAATCCGGAATGCGCAAATGCACCCCCTTCACTCGGCACCTCTATGCTACAACACCCAGGTCACTACAGCAATTTACCACTTCTATAATAATTTGTATTCCGCTCACCGTGAAAGGCTGCAGAAGCTAATAAGAGTGAAAGCTTCCCTTGCACTATTTATCCAGGTGTCTTGTACTCTTTCAGAAAATTGTAGCTTCGTGACCCAGAGCATCCTTTCGAAGTGTCCTACCTGCGGGAGACCTCAGCTGAAATACCAGTCAGGTTCTTGAACCCAGTAGAATGGATCACTGGGAGTAGCTTGACCTTAAAAGTGTGTTCTTTTACTTCCATATGAAGGGTAGAAAACAACATTTATCTGCGTTAACAGTGAGGTAAACCAAGCAAAAAGCTACCAATCAGAAATTAAGTTGGACTAACAATATATTTCAAGTACGATGCTGAATCCACAAATGATTCTTGATACAAGTACTTACACATCCCAACTGCTCCAGAAATATTCATGAAGTTTTATGGAGCCAAACACGCACGAACACCCTCTTAAGAGTTTTATTTTCCTGCATGACAAGTAATTTATTAGAACAAGGGGATGTTTTCAACTTTTTTTTTTATGTGTTTAAGCTTTAAAATACATGTAAGGATATATCACCCTGTCAAATTAGAGCACCTTATTATGTTTAAACTTCAAAGATAAAGTAGAATAAACTTTTAATCTTGAGGCATGTCTAATTTTAACTTTCAAATTACTTTCAGGATGTGAAGAAATAGGCAACAAGTATTATTTTGAAATCTGAATTCAACATCCATAAACTAATCATCTCATGATAATTTCAAAACTTCCAAACATTATTTTGAAACCTAAATATGATTTAGCATCTAATTATGATGTTTCTTATTCTTTTCTAGTAGTGGATCTACTTGCTTAAGGACCAAGGAGATCAAATTAGATCTTTGTCCTCGAAATTTTCTATACAGAATAAGGTCAGTAAACCATCAAATTCTACAAAAGCCTCCAAGATTTATATAGATAAAACACTTAAGAGTACATCACATCTGTAACTTAGGTCCTTACTAAATCAACTCGTGTGTGTGTGTGTGAAAATGTTCTTCCCCACAGATTGTGAACATGAAACAAATGAATAGATGGCTTAGATCATTGGACCACATTGTAGGGTGGTCCCACAATGTGATCCTTTCCTTTCTTAAAAAAAAAATGCATTATCTAGATATTTTCCCTTTATATATATGTATACGAAATTACACTTGATCTTGCCCAAAATTTGTCGGTGTATATTTATTTTGATATCTCATTCACAGCAAATGTTATAATTCAGGTTTTAAGTAAACTAGAGTTTCTTACCTTGGATATCAAGAGATCCGTCATTTGTTTGAAAATAGTTCTCATACATAGAGTGATACTTTGCAGGGATAAAATCCTTAAATCTGTTGAAAATCGAGACAGAAATAGTGAGAACTAGAATATGAGATGCAAAACTCTTGGTGTATATTCATTAATTATATTTATACACACAGAGAGAGACAGAGAGATGTGAAGAAAGATATACACAATTTTTGATCATTTACTCATCGGCTAGTGCAAACTCATGATCATCAACAGTGGACCAAAATTCAGCAGTTCATATTTAAACTCTGATAAAGTACATTCTTTGATATTCACCAAAAAAAGTACTTTCTTTGATAAATGTTACCCATTGGTTTTTGAAACAGTGACTGTTGAAATACACTTTCATGCTCACCAAGCTGGATATCATGAGTATATACATCAAAATCTAAATATAGATGGGAGGATTACCCTTTAAGAAGAGGAAGCCTCTCTCTTCCGGAAAACAAGTTCGCAATGGATTGCAAAACCTCGTTTATCTTCATAGCTTTGGACTTAAGTGCCTTCATCAAATTTACAAATTCTTTATATTCCAAAGCACTAAGTTTTTCCTCAACCTGTAAGGCATAAGGAAAACGTCATAAACACCAAGTTGCTCAGAGTACTAAACAGAAAAACTGTGTGATTACAGAGAAGAAACACTACAAAACTCATTTCTGAGAGAGTAGTTCTCAGAATTTCAAATGCCTAGTTACTGAATTCACAAATTCACACGAAGAATTCAGGTATGACATTAGGAGTTGGGAGGGCTATTTCTGAAAATGTCATAAGGAACAAATAGTAAACTAAAAATCTATGTTTCTCAAATTCACGGAAGATGTTTCAAAAGTGTGAACTCTTTTATCTTCATTTCTTTATATTTGCCATTAGCTATTTTTCCCTAGTCTAAATAAGAATTCCACATTTTTTTTTTTTTCCCTTTATCTAAACCACAAGGTAATTTCAATACCCTTTAATCTACTTCATTTCTTCAGTATATACATTTCCATAGTCCTCCCTCATCCCATCGCAGTAACCCCACCAAACTGCCCGGAAAACGAATCTTCCCCAAGTGTCAAGAAATTTAAGAATACACGGAACAGTAGATCGCAACAGTTTCTGCATTATTTTCGGCCACCAGGTAAATCCTTTAGTATCCCATTCAGGATAACAAGTCCTAATCATTGTAAGTAGGCAAAAAGGGCATAATTAAGCATCAAGCACACCAGCTTGTATATATAATAGAACTAGTCTATAGCAACAAGAAGCATGCGAGCTTAAGTTGTTTGTGGCAATTAACATATTTTTATTTGTTTTATCACCTATGTCAGTTTCCTTCTCCTGGTCCTTTGAATGAAAGCCATGAGAAAATAAGACCTTATAGTTTATAATGTTTGCCAGCATGATAAAAAGAATTTACATCGTCAGAAACCTTACCTGAACTAGAAACTCAGATCCTCTGGTTTCCCCATCACCAGAAGGCACAGGGCTGGATATTGCACTCGTTTTTTTCTTGCTCAGAAACTCAGCATCTCCCTGTTGTATGATCCTCTTATCTTTGCACAGCAGAGCTGAACCAACTTGAGCATTTTGTGCCCTTCCACTGTCAGATCTATGTGAACTCTCACTTCTCATTGAATTATTAGTGGAGTAAGGACCATATGAGTGAGCATCTTTTGCAAGAGATGAATGCTTAGAAATGTCATGTTGTTCTGCACCATGCTCTAATTTACACTTCTTTGTGGAACAAGGTGCTATCAGTTGTTGTTCACTTCGTTTCTCATTTTTGCCGGGAAACCCAAGAACCTTACTTTCTTGACATTGCATAGTTTCCCTCTCACACATAAGCATCTTTTTCTCACTTTGAAATAGATCATTTGAACACTTTAATGACACATACTGATCCTTACAGCAAGTAAGAGATGAGCGGTTGGCAGGAAGGACTTCGCCTAACAGGCTTGATATTTTGTCCCTTCTAGCTTTAAGTAGGAAAGAAGGTGATTTTACAGCGGGGTCTTGACCAACTGCGGTTGTCTACAAGTACAAATAACTAAGAAGCAGATTGCAGTAATACAATATAAAACTAGTGACATATCATTCATATGATTCATATGAATGTCTGCAGAGGTACTGATAAAGGATTTACCCTAGGTAGAAACTGGTCCAAGTAAAATATTTCTGGTGGTTCCTCAGTTTTCAACTCATATATTTTCCCTGGGGTACCTACAAAATGAATAAAGGTAATCAAATTAACTACAGCATTAAAAGGTTGTCGCACCACAAAAGATGCTTTAAACAGCAGCACTGGAAATGGAATGACAATTGAGTTCAGCTCAAACTACAGCAAAGAAAATTCAGAAACAGATGAAAAGAAAAAAACTAAAGATAATAACATCAACTTTTTATTTAAAGTTGCATCCTAAAGTTGGCTTCAAGTCAATGAATTTTCTTCAATCCAATCAAGATGATACAGATGAACTGGCGATCACCACTCAAACATCTGAAAACAAAGGCAATATCTTCCCTGATTTAGATGGCCTCTACAAAATTTCAGAACACCTTCCTTTTCAAATTTTACAGGTCCAAGGGATGATGTTTTCTGGGATAAGTTTAGTACTTGTAAAATCTCCACTCCTAAATCGTTAGAATGTCAGATCTATTTCACTGGAGAATGTAAGACCTAGTCTAACAATCTTAGACTCTTTATCCCTAAGAAAATAAGATTGTTAGAATCTTTATCCTCTGATTCTCCTCCATTTTAATTAATGAAATTTGGTTTCTTATGCACAGAAGGAGAAAATGATAAAAGATAAGAGAAACAATAATCTTTTCCTCTGTCTTTTACCAGCCAACACACATCTCTGCTAAAAATATTTCAGTAATGCAATTTGACCCATATAAACAGTAATGAACCTTGGTTATTCTTTCTCTATCCAGGTTACCTTTCTGGGATTTTAAATATTGACCTGAGCATATGTCTCTTCAGATCATACCAATTTCATAAAACAATTATTATTCATGAAACATATACCTACAGAAGTAATCAGTATCTTATGATCTATACTGCATCCCAAAGTGATTCATGCAACGTCGTGGCCCAAAAGATTTGTATCTAACAAATTCAAGGTTAACAGATATTCTACTTAATTGTCACAACAATAACTTTTGGATTCTCTTTAGTCATATGTTACAACTTATCCTTTGTTAATAAAACGAAAATGGTAAACCTGATGTGATGATACAAGAGAGACATGGAAATTCAGTTTAAAATTCCAGTATGATAAAAACGCAACCTCAAAGCAATGAATAACATTACCAAATTCCATTTTACATCATCGCATATACATTGTCTTTTGATTAGTGGAACTCCCTAGACCACATTATTTGGAAGGGAATTCATATAGTTAACAAAGGTGAACTAATAATAGGCCAGTGCAGGCAAGAGGATAACAAAAACAGAACATTCAGTCAAGAAAGAAAGATGTACCATGATCTGAAGTTGATGAACCTAGAGAAGATGGTTTATGATCGGGCTGCTCATGGAGTACTAATTTTGAAGTAGAAATTGCATCTACAGAAAAGTATGGCAGAAAGGTGAGTTTGGTGTATGATGAGGTGACTTTGTAAGAATATGTAAAGCAGCCAATAAATAAAGTTATTTAACCAGTAATACTGTGAAAGCTAGTGGAAGAGTCTCCCCCAAATACTTTAATGGTTTCTTCTCCTACTTCCATTCAAATGATGCCTTTGGTGATACCTTTACCAGATTTCCACACTTAAATTGATAGCCGATAGTTTGAAATTATCTAACTTCAAAACCAGTTAAATGATGTGAAGAAAAAAACTTGTTTTCCTATCATGAAAAAAGCATGAAACTTTTCGTGTTCAATTCAAGGATTGGTCGTAAAAGATAAAACTTGTGAACCTAGCTAATTAATTTGTACTTATAATGAGATAAGAAAGTAGACATGATGTGCCATTCAAAACATCATTTGATAGGAGCAGCAATAAAACCCTAAAAGACTCGTGGATATTTATCCCTTAACTGCACTATTCTTACCCCATTTTTCAGTTTGTTGCAGCTTAGTAGGACCCCGATCTCCATCCCGAAAGAATCGGGTCAACGAAAAAACTACGTCCCCAAAGTTGGAGTAACACTGAAAAAACAATATGAATACAAAGTTCTTTTATAGATTAAAAAGTTATTCGTAAACATAAAGCAAAATGATATGAGACTGTATCCAGAGAGAGATTTGAGATTGACAACAATGAAAAAACTAACCCCTCAAAGTTGGGGTAACACTGAAAAGACAATATAAGTACAAAGTTCTTATAGATTAAAAAGTTATTATTAAACATAAAGCACCTTGATATGAGGTTGTATCCAGAGCGATATTTGAGATTGACGGCTTGAATGTGCAAACCTGTTAATAACTCCAATGTTAAACAAAGTACATATGTACATACAATTGAAGAGATCAGTGTTGCTAATTAAACAATATATGATTGATTACAAAACCAATGAAAACAAGGTGTAGTCAAACTTGGATTTGAGAGGATTTTAAAAGACTTTAAAATCCTAGTGTAGTCAATTAAAAGATTTTAAAGCATTTTAGAATCCATTCAAATCTAGGTGTAGTCAATTAAAGGATTTTAGAATCCTTTAAAATCTAGGTGTAGTCAATTATAAGATTTTAAAGGATTTTAAAATCCATCCAAATCTAAGTGTATTAAAAAAATTAAGATTTTGGAGGATTTCTAAAAGTTGTGGATTTTGTGGGATTTGAAAGCAAAAACTACGTATTACCAAGACTCAAAAGAATCCAACCTCACCCCCTAGGATTTCAAATCCTTCCACCAAAATCCACCACAATCCATATGAATTTTGTAGGAGTCTTTAATCCTCTTAAATCCTATAAAATCTATCACTTTTAAAATCCTTTAAAATCTTTTAAAATCTTAGTTTGACTACACCCCCCAAAATCCGTAGAGAAATACAGATTAAGAGCAGAATTTTTTTTTTTACTACAAGCTTGTGAATCTAAAACCAACTTGGCTTTGGATAACAGTTTATAAATTAAACAACTCCCATAAACACTAAAGATCATCCAAAGTAGCTACATATCTCTGCTAAAAGATATTAAAGAGGTAAAATAAATAAATTGTCATAGAATCTAGTCTAGTTCAGATGAATTCAACCAAGGTCGCAGAAAAATCAGGGCTTCATTTGTTCACGAGATGAAATTTATTTCAAATAGAAACTGTATAGAAAAGTAGACAAGCAATTCCCCATGGGCAGAAGAGAGAGCAGTTATTCAACAAACTACACCCATCTTAAGTCACCCTGTTTTCGTCTGACACTACAGCTTTCCACCCTCAAATATTATCAGATAGGGATGTGTTCCTAAAAACATGAGATACATGAGCCAAAAAGCCACCCAAAAATTGATATTCTTCACTTTCGATATCTTCGCAGAAAAATCAGGTAGTAAAAACTAAAAAGAGCTCAACATTTTTGTGGGACATTTGGAACGGAAAACTAAAGTCAAATATAGAGAATTATTTAGAGGTACTATTGCATTTCTTTGATTACAAGCGGTGGTTCTAAATCTAATAAAAGGTACACTAAGTGTTAAGGAGGGTTTGAACCCAGGTGCAGTGGGATTAATACGAAGGCCCTAACCATGGAGGCAATAGACCACATGCAAGGTAATATTGAAGTTTGCTGTCAAGAAAAAAAAAACACATCAGAAGTTTATGAAAATTTTCAACCTGTTTTGTAGGGCTGGGTGGGGTAAAAACCAGAACTTTACAGTTACAACATGTTGAAAGTGCATCTGGTTACAAGAAGTTAATCTGATCTTACATTAAACCAAATCATCAATTTTCTTTTAGATGAAACAAAGATTCATGCATTTTAATAAATAGCAAGTCATGAGATAACAATAGGAAAAGAAAAAAGAAACCACCTTTCATCACAAAAAATAATTGCTCCATAATCATGACGATGACGGATTACGCGCCCAACAGCCTGATTCACAGCTCGTAATGCTTGTTGATTGTACCAGTCTTCTCCAGTTAGAACCTTCAACTTCAGTGTTTTGATAAAACTTAGTAGGAAAACTGGCAAAATGAATAAGGAAAAGCACCTGCTAGTTGAAAATGGCATCTCACACCAAGCAAGACGTTACCTTACATGCTTGCCTTTGGGAATATGCCTGCTGATCCAAGTATTCACGTTTCAGTCGAACCTGTTTTATGTTGTCATTTGATATGAGTGTCGAAATTTGAATATGATGCAGCAACTATACAAGTAAGCATTCCAATGAATGGAAAACGTTAAAAGAGAATTTAAGGGACATTCTGATTATCTCTACATCATCAAACCAAAGCACCATATGAAAGTAAAAAGTTACTGAGAGACCAAGTAATGAATTAAATATACAGTGAGATTGTCAAACTGGTTATGTCTATATTAATACTAGCCATTATCATGAAACATAAGTTCATACTCACAGATTCATATTCGAGTGATGTAATTGAGATATGTTTGTATGCATGTATGTATACTAATATGTAATTATTTGCAGTGAATGTTCACGAATCATCATACTCATTTCCATAAACAGAGTTGTGTATAAGATTTCTATCTAATGCCTCAATATCAACAATTTCCTCAATCAGCATCACATGTGAGAGGTAGCTTCGGGTAAATCAACATTTATATTAGCTTTCATAGTACTATCTTCAACAACTGTCAATCATGGTAGCAGTCAAAAATAAAATCACAAAGTATCAGCATGACTTAGTGTCAATAACAGAATCAGAAGTGCTTGATAAAATCACCATTCTCCATTTCTACTTCTTTGTTAGTGGTCTCAATTTCAACTTTTTAAAGCAGCCAAGACCTTGATAATATACACATACAAAAAGTATTCTGAAGCTAAAATGGGGGAAATTATCACCTTAGGATCATTCCTTGTGGCAAATGGTAGACCAGTAATGACTACAGCTCTTCCAGCATGATCAGCAAAATCTAGTCCTTCACTTACCTGACACATTATTGACAATCAATTGTGATCACTAGCTTAAGATTTCAGCAAGAAGGTCTAGAGCAAATATAGAGTAGAAGTGTAGAGCAACAGTGTCAATAGCCACCCAAAAATTTCATTAACATTATGATAGGAAGCATAAACCAAGAACCTATACAGTATGACTCTTAAAATCAGGGTAGATCCTGAAATTTAGTTATTCAGCAGCATTAAATTCTAAATTTTCTAGCAACGTAGGCAGTCTCGACTCTAGAGCTGCTAGTGTTTGTAAATAACGCCGATAAACATGTTATTCATAAACAATACACTCACAATGCTTGTCAGAAAAAGAAAAAAAAATTACGGTGCAATTAAGGCCATAAAAGAGTGTTCAGCACAAGAGATGTATTGCTTTTGAACTAGAGTCCAAATGATAACACATTTCAAGGAAGTTTTTTTGTGGCAGAATGGAGATAAGAGAGCCCTTTCATAAAATATTACCAAATAGCATCATACAATAATCATGACTCGTGCAACATATTGATGCTCTAAACTTTCATATTGTCACCATCTCTAAGTTTCTACTTCCCCTCTTGGAGCCACCCAAAAAGGTATCGCCACCGAAAATCAATCACTTCAAATGCTCTTATCAAATAAATTAAATAATAAAGCATCCATGATAGTGATACCAGACAAACACAAAAAGGTTTAGTTTTAAAGCCACTTATTAAGCAAATATGTAGGATAAAAACCCCTATTGTATAACAGTCAAATGTTCACAATAGATTATTTTAGTCTTAATAAATCAGTACAAGGAGTATTCCAGAGCACAAAATTTGAGTGATTCTGAAAAGGAACCAAACATACTTTACCACGGCAAACAGCAAAAAATACTGCACCAGAAGCTGAGGTGTCCTTCAGCTTTGCCATATAATCCTACCAGAAATATAATCAAGGGAACATATGAGAAAGACCACATTCTTATAAATAAGAAAATTTTCTAACTGTTTGTAGGTCATATTGATCACCTCAATTGACAAAAGAAACAACGAAGATTGTCTAGGTTCCACAACAGGTTTCTTATGTTTAGAGATTCTTTCCCATGTTGTAGTTGAATTGGCATGGCTCTGCATAAATTGAACATACTGTGTCATGGGATGAAAGCAAACCAATTTGACCTCTTCACAGAATCTACTTGATTCCTTACCATTTTCTTCCAGCAGGCAATGCATTGGTCCAGAATGTAGTATGACGGAAAGAATACTAGCAATCCATTGGGAACAATTCGAGCAAAATTGACTGAAACAAGAAAGTCAGAACATTATAGATTTTCTAAGTGATACTCAATAATAACCAGTATACAATATGGACACTCCAATTTGCTTTGTCTTTTGACTTGGCTAGTAATCAAGTACCAAGCTCTACAGTTCTCAAAAAAAAGTACGCTCTACACATCAAGAGTAAGAGGACATAACTTTTAAATCTTAGGGAATAAAGCACAAATACATCAATTGCAAATCGTCCAAATTTTAATTGCTAACTAGCAGATCTACTCAATGCCTAAGCCTAATAGAATACCTATTTACATCAGCTGCATATAAGAAAATTTGAATGGCAATATTACATTGCACTACTTTGACGTATTTGGCAAATCTGAAATCCCATGAATTACGAATTTAGAAAATCATTCCTCCCAACAGTCTGAAATATGAAATAAGCAAATTTTGTGTTTTGAAGGACTGGGGTTCAACGAAGCTATTAATTTATCAACAAAAGGTGTTATCCAGACCAGTGGCTTAAATAGCAACCAAAAAATGTAAAATACCAATAGCATTTCCAAGGTCCTGCTTGTACTCCGTAGAATCACGATTTCTGTAAGAGGAATTGAAAGAGAATCCAGAAGGGCCAGCTGGTACAACTCCAGCCCATATCTGATTCGGGGTAATAACATGAGGATTTTCCAGCCGCACAGGAAACTCTCTGAGACACAATAAACCATTCTCTTTTTTAGAACTCAAGTCAGCCACACTAAAACCAAATGGAAAATAAACTGCACAAAAATAGCTTACAGTTTCAGTTCCTGTGCAAACGAATCCAAGGGAGATAATGTGCCAGATGTCAGTATAATAGAGCCCACACCTATCGTGGCAAATTCTTCCATTGCAATTCCAGGATGAAAACACCACCAGCTAAGTGTCCTAGAAGCCTTCCCTGGAAACGGAAGGGTAAGAATATAATGGTCAGTATTATAGGAAAGAATATCAATCATATATCAGTATATGAAAAGCTTAATCTAAAAAGGTGAAGCAACATGGCTTGATACAGAGTTCAAATTAGATCCCCTCATAAGAAAGAAAGCTTGAATAGTAAATTAATCAGGTCATCACAGCTCTCCCACTCTGAAACACAATACAATAGCGTTAAACGATTGAAAACAAACCTCTCTAATGCTCTATTTTGTTGCTTAGAAGACAAAACCACAGTAATTATGGATCTAAACAAAACTCCTCTTTTGCATCATCCATTTGATTTGCCCCGAACGTTCCACTTCACTGAAAGTTACTGAGATATTACTAATTTACTCCACATTGATTCACCATCATACCAAGACACAGCACTAAAAAGTGATCTTGCAGAACCAAATTTTGTGTTCACCAATTACAGCAGAGGGCTCATAAAATCAAAAGAAAGCGCAACTTGAACCTTCTTTCCATTATCATATCTTAAAATATTGGCATCTCCTCCACTTCCCTTTGATGTTTCCTACTACACTTGATTTGGCCAGACCTCTCAGTTCTATATTCAGGGAATGAGAAGGTACGTTCTTGAGCTACTCAGTGACAAGTTTGACATAACAATTTAGATAAATCATGTTGTATGACCTGTGAAATGACCAAAAATTTGAAGCCCAGAGGGCCAGACCCACCCATTTTGATCTAATTTAGTTTAACATCTGAGATGTAGCCCTCATGCGTATCTTTCTGAAGAAACACATGGTGTGTGATACTAAACTCGTATTGGAGTATTAGAGCACAAAAACATATTTACTATAGTCACATAGATGAAACAATATATTTCTTTCAAAATATCAGAAATGTAAGCCTCCACTTACCCTTTAAACCATCTATTGCACTGGCTTCAACTTCTTGTACATGAACCTATAATGAACCAAAATAAGGATAATGAACTAGCATCCACAATTAACATCTGAAGCAGCAAGACAAAAAAACTGGAAAAGGAAGCTCTTGCTAATCCTGCGTGATAACAATTAGGAAACCAATACCGAAACCTACATTATACGGATAGGATTTCACATGACTAACCAATATCCAAACTTACACGATAGGATTTCGCATGATTATTGTCTTTATCTCTGAAAATTATATTAAGCATGTCACTAATGCTTTCCAGCCGGCAGGCATTTCGATTCACCTTGTCCTGGTTATCTTCCTCAATAAGTACAGTAGCGTCCTCAAGTATTGCAATGAGCTTAGGGACAGTATCATGCGAGATGTTTAAATCCGCCAGGAGTTCATAGATATAAGGCCCAGGCTTTGTGTATCCCAATTCCTTGGATTCGATAGGTACTTCAGAAATACGCTTCTCAAGCTTCAAAAGTAGCGCTGCAAGATATGCATCATTAACTTGAAAAATGTGTGACCACATAAAATTTTATTGCTCAACAGCAGGGTTCAACACGAAGTATAAATATGGTATATTTAATGTCAAATTTGTTTTTTGTGTGTGTGTTGTTGTGGGGGGGGGGGGGGGGGGGGGGGGGGGGTGGTGGGTGCGAGTGGGCAGGGGGGTTGTAGCAAATTGGAAAAGCCACTTCAATGGGATTTAGTCTTTTGAAAGCCAAGTGGCCCTTAACAAAATATCTTCAGTATGGAGATTATGCGCTGGAATAGTATTGATTAGAAATGGCAAGTTCGGTAAACATTCAAAACTGAAAATAGACCAATTAGGTTTACCTCTGAGGATAGCAAAGTCATCTGGATTTTGTGATTTATCAGTTGAGTCTTCCCTTCTTTTTGAAGAAAGGTCAATACAATTTTTAACTTCAGAAATGCAAGCTGTAAGAAGCCAAGAGGGCAAGTCAAAGGAAGCAGCATCTGCACATATGCTTTCCTGCATCATTTTTAAGTTTGGTTGGATAAGCAAAATACTCAGATAATAATTCAAATTACCAATCTGCATTAATATGAGATGCGTATTTGTTTCAAATCTGTGTAAGTCCTAAGAGTAGACGAGAGAACAAGGAATAAAATTCAAAACCAGCATATGTTATTTTCAGATAATTGAGAAAATTGGAATTTCCTTTGTCAAAGATAATAGCAAAGCTTATCATTTTTGCTTACCAGGTTGTGAGCTTCATCAAATATCAGAATACTGTTTTTCCAATCAACCTGTAGTGATTTTCTAAATGCAGGATCAATTAGATAGTTATAAGGTGCAAATAATATATCAACAACCTTATGGAGCTCCCTTGATAAATAATAAGGACACCTACAAGAAAGTGTTTACAAGTTTTTAGAAAAAGAAAAAGAAAAAAAAAAAGGAAGCTAACTACATTAAGCAACCATAACAATGGGTTTCCAGGGATACTAATGAGATGGGGGGTGTAAGTTGCCATTAACATAGTGAAAGAACACAGATAAAAGAACCTACGGCCCCAATTTTTTTCCAGTATTGACCAAATCCTCGATATCAACAGGTTCATCTCCAAGATGAGGATTATTCTTCAAGAAACCTACAACAGAAGCACAAACATACATAAAAACTAGGTTTTCTTAAATGTTCATCACATCAAAATAAAACCTAAGAAGAACCAGTCAAGTTACTTCAGTACATAACACAGAAATAAACTTATCAACCTTCCTGAGCAGATCAATCATCAATAACATTCCTGATTATTTTAATAAGTAACCTAGTTGAGCTCATAAGGCTAAGCAATTTCATAACTCAATAACTCATCTTCACATTCACTTCAGTCAGTCAAGCAAGTAAAGAAGTATAAACAAATCACGAATCAAGGATAAAGACACCAAGCATAAATTTAGCCCATTGTAAATCCAAACAAATAATTAAGTACTTTTAATCACAAGTTCACAACAAACTAGAGCAATGTGGCACCGTTAGCTTCCTTTTGGTATGAAGAATGGAGAACTTCATAGTCATCTTATATAGCTAATTTCAGAAGAAGTGTAAGGGTCAAATATATAGCAATGCTACAGCCGAACCAAAAAGTTCTTGAGAGTAAATGGTAATACTCGAAATGGCTAATATGTTCCAAGTCTCATAGAGAATAGATTCTGTATTAAAATTGCCTTAACATGTACTGAAGTTGAGACAACTAAATATTATAGGAAACAACAACCAAATTATTCTTTCAAGCCGTTCTGTATTAAAATTGCCTTAACATATACTGAAGTTGAGACAATTAAATATTATAAGAAAGGACAACCAAATTATTCTATCAAGCCGTTCTGTATTAAAATTGCCTCAACATATACTGAAGTTGAGACAATTAAATATTATAAGAAAGGACAACCAAATTATTCTTTCAAGTCACCACATACGTGTCTAAGTAAAGTAACAAGCATAAAATTTACCAGAACCACGAGAGTAATGAGAACAACGACGCTTTGTATCCTTTGTGCGCTTTCTGCAGAGGACATGGCAAGCCTTTGTCTGTGTTCTTCCGCGAAGTAAACTCACTTCCTCATCAATGCATAATTGCTCTCGAGATCCCAACACAACCATTTTTGGCCTGAAGATTGTCAAACACTCAGTTCAGTTTCTAATATATTGAAAATTCAAAAGGAAAACAGAGAAATCTTAGTACAAACAACAATTCGTCAAGCAAAAAGAGAATAATTCAATCCTACCCAAAAAAGTTGAGAACAAATAAATCCTCAACAATGTATCAATGACTCAATACTGATTTCAACAGCTCATAATTGGAGTGGATAAGTTGGTAATCACAACAACTCTTACTCAACTAATTACAGTATGAAGACCGATCCCATAGTAGTATACGTTATTTTTAAGCAACCATATGTTAATGAATAAGTTAAACTAACCATAACTTGAGTCCAATGCAACTTTCATGACAAGAAATCATATGCAGTCCTTAGGTACCCATCAATAAAAACAACTAACTCGTGGAAAGTAAAATACAATGCAGCTTAGGAAAGTTTATGTTGCTTCAGAAGCTCAAAGATATGTCAAATAATACAGGCTTCAGTGCACACAGCACATCCGCGTAGAAAGCAACCAAAAAAAAAATACATGTAGCATTGTTGAGACCGCTATTTAAACCTGAAAATACAATTAAATAAAAACTACAAAAGCATGGGGTAAGATTGCAAGTCTTGACCAGTAAAAGGTGAGGTATATCGCAAAATGGTGTATTGCTATTGAGTAGAAAACAAATTGTGGAAGGCACATTGTACATTCATCTACGAGGCTCCTTAATATCAGGAGATCACACTATAGCTGCGCATCAATAGGTGGCAAAGACACAAGAACTGGATAAGGTGAGCAATAAAACCAATAACAATAGTAATAATGATAACCAAGGTCAACCAATATTGAGTAATTGTAAATCCATAATATGACTGACCTGTAAGCGCTTCTTTTCAACTCTTGAATTACTTGCCGGATCTGGCTGTGAGTGCGGGACGTATATACTATGGTAGGAAGACCTTTTGTCGCAGAATGTGACAAGGGACCACCTGATGCATCTCCTGTGATCACACTCATCTTGACATTATGACCAGTTGAGAAAGGGCCCAAACTCTTCCTCCAGGCCAATGTGGCGCACAGAAGACAAAGGGTCTTCCCAGTTCCAGTGGGACTCTCCAGCAGTGCATTACTTTTCTGCAGCATTTTACATGCACAAACAAGTCACAAACTATACCAATTATTCGAAGAACGCAAGGCTCCCACCAGTGTCGAGTCTAGGAAGGGTAGGCCATAAGCACCCATACCAGTGTTTCCTGATAGGTTGTCCCCAACTCCCAAAAAGTAATTATGACCAAAATCGATACAAAGAACACCGCACCAAGTGGATTCATGCTATTAGAGTGCCAAAATCTTGTTACCCAGTAAACACATTATCCTAATCGACTCGAATATGCTCTAATTGTATGCCTAGGTGAGCATCTTACATGATTTTGAGCTACACTCATTACCAAATTCTACAATTTGACATCAAATCGGTCCAAATATATTATTATACACTTCACTGAAAATCAAAATATGCCCCAAAAAAAAATTGAAAAAAAAAAAGACAACAAGTTGTGGTTTAAATAGAAAGAAATGAACTTTGGAAATGAAGCTTACTTCATGGAGAGATTGGATGACTTTCTCCATGTAAATGAGCTGGCAATCGTACGCCTCAAATGGGAAATCAACATCGATGCCTCTGATGTTGTACGTCGGCATCGCCTCCGTCTCCGTCTCCGTCGCTAGTCGCTAGACAAAAGAGGATTTTTTTTGAGAATTTCGGTCGGAAAGGTAAAATCTGCAAACCCTAGAAGCAAGTGAGGGAAATATAGTCAGTCAGGTAGAGCGATGGACTGCGTATTTTCCCGCCATCTTGCTCTGTTTGCGTGAACGGGTCTCTTCACGTGCGTGACACGTGAGGGATATTGGGCTTGTTGAGTAGTTTCCACCTATGCCATATGGATAACGAAGCAGGGTGGCCCTGTAGGAATCGGTAGTTCGAAGTATTATGGTTTTCAAACTTTCATATATTAAGAGATTTTTTTATTTCAATGTCATATATATAAGTGAGAATTGTGAGACGCTTTCATAAACTCGTTAAATATTCTATGACAACAGTAATGTAGGGCTCACGTGAACAATGATTGAATCATCACGTGTTAATTTGGCCCCACATGGACATTAAAAATCAAAAAATAAAAATAAAATTGGGGAAGACACTTGAAGATGTTGTTTTGAGCTCTTTGTCGAAGAAAACATCACATAAAACGGCTAAAATAATCGGGCAATGATCAAATCGGAGAATTTGATTCCCCTCAATAGCTCTATTATGGAATTGATCTGATCGAGTAGGTGAGGCACTTGACAGAGTTCCTCCCGAAGGGGATTTGCAATTGTGTGGAAACTACCATCATACAGTGTACAAGCACCGAAGTAGAATTTATGGAGGTTAAGGATTAGAAGTCGAGAAGTTTATGAGCTTTGGCTAGGGTAAGCGGTGATGAAGATTTGGAAGCTGCAGTCAAGAGTGAACCGTCGACAATGTCAGTTCAGACACGGACGCTGACTGCATCGAAGGCTGGAGGAGGAAAGGGGTGTTTTAGGAGTTGAGGTGGGTGGCAAAGGAGAGGCTAGCAAGTCCTCTGCTAATGATAATAACAGGGGAGTTGGGGTTTTGTAGGAATTAGGATTTGGGGGTTTGATAGTTGTTTTGGAGAAATGATTGGGGTTTGATTTTTTATTTTTTTTAATGTCTACATCGCTCAATCATTGTTCGCATGGATGCCCCATCACGAGTTAATGGAGTTTCTCACGAAAAAGCTAACAAAAATGTCCAACAATTCTCACTTTAGGTATGACACTGAAATAAAAAAAACTTAATATATGAAAGTTTGAAAATCACAATACTTGTAGGGTAGTAAAGTGAGAATTATCCTAAAATGTATTTAGAATAATAAAAAAATTAAAATATTCTACTTCTTATCCAAAATAAAACAATAAGGGTGTAATCAATTTGAATTTCAAAAGATTTCAAAAGACTTTTTTTAAGTGATAGATTTTAATAGACTCTACAATTCTATTACACATAGATTTTGAAACATGGCAACATTATTTGATAGCAATTGTGAGAGGAATGCAGCACCAAGGATGTCAACAAGGTCTGAGTGTTTAGCTCAATTGTCTACTTTGACATTTACTTTTGGGGAAAACACCAACCCTGAAACCGATGGTTCAAAGGAAAGGCAAAGAAAACGTTGTAATGTCCCAAAAGAATTAAGAACTTGTGCTACTAATCTATGGAAAAAGAAAAGCATTTTCTTTTCTTTACCATATTGGCAACATTTGTTGATACGTCATAATTTAGATTTAATGCACATTGATAAATGTCCTTCACAAAAAATTTCCACATTGTTAGGAGCTGGAAAGAAAATAAAGGATGAACTTGAAGCTTGTGCCGATCTTGAAATTTAAAAATAAGAAGAGCTCTTCATCTTATTCGGCAAGGAAATAAGACATACTTACCTCCTATATTTTATATGACAAGAGAAGAAAAGGTGTTGTTTTGTCAAGCGTTGTCAAATGTGCATGTTCTTGATGGATATTCATCAACCATTTCTTCATGTGTCAATGTCAAGGATAGAAAGATATGTGGTTATAGAGTCCTGACCATTATGTTATAATGCAACATTTACTTCGGCTTGCGATACAAAGAGTATTACCAAGGCCTATTACCCTTATTTTTCTTGAGTTGAGTGCTATTTTAAGATAGTTATGTAGTAAAAAAGAACTTGAAGCATTTGCTTCCCCATCCTAATGTTTCATTAACTCATTTGAATCTTACTTTCACTCAAGGTACTTACAAACATTGAAAAGAAATGTCCGAAATAAGAATTACCACAAAGGAAGCATTTGCGTAAGGTATCTTATTGATGAGGCTGCATCGTTTTAATCAATCTACTTATGAGATATCGATAATTGTTGTACTCAACTTGGTCGTAATGTTGATATTTCTACGCCTCGTGATATCCTTGGTGGTATGTCAATCTTTGCATCATCGGGTCATTGTATGAGTAAAGGCAGGTGTGTAGATCTTCAAAGAAGTTTTTGGGAACAATGTTACCTATGTATTTGGTTCAATTGCCCTAAATTGTCTCATTTTCTAGAGTAAGTTGATTTATTTAACTTGATGTTCATTTTTTTGCGTCTTCCTTAATAAGTGAGATTTCTCATTACACTAATTATTGGCGACCATAAGATATTCTTAATATTCCTATTATTTGTTTAAATTGTTGAATAAAGTGGCTACTAGGTGGAGTAATTACAAGGCCAAATTAAAAGAAAAATACTACTCTAGCATGTGCCAGAACGTTTCATGTGAGATGACCATGTAGACCTGGGCTAGTGGAAGACTATGGTTAATTACAGCGATCAAAAAAATAAAATAAGTATTGTTGAGGTGAATGTTATAAATAGCAAGAAGTAAAAGATTAATCACACCGTTGGCACAAAGAGCTTCGCCTAACACATAGTTGTAAGTAAATGGCTTATTTTTATTTAGTTGTATGAGTATTTCGGTTCAATAACTTATTTGATGTATTATAATGTTAAGAGAAAAAACATGATCAAATGCCTGTTCCTATTGAGATTTTTTATATGGTGCACATCGATGTGATGAAAATAAGAGTTTAGTTGATAATGCATCAGAGCAAATGACGGTAAGTTTTAAATTTAATTATTTTAGTAGAAATAATGTATAAAATTTTATTCTTTTTTTTATTCTGCTTAAGAAATAGTATTCATAACTTGGATGAGCTTAAATATTTACAAAACGAGCATGCTTACTGCAAAAAATACATGTTTGTATGTTTTACATTTGTTGCATGCGTTTGCATATTATTTACTAAACTATCATATGACTTATTTAGCCTTTGTTCCAGGTTTTAGTTTGCATACCTGTTTTCCTTGCTTCCACTTGAAACTTTGCCTTTACCTTTTACATTTCTCCGACAATGTATGAGGTAATATAAGACCTAGCACTTACACTACAAACTCAGAGAAGCGGGAAGAGAAACCTGGAGATAGCATTCTGCTTGGCATCATAGGAAATTTGCATCTTATTCGATGTAGATATATCTATCTATTTAGATATTGTCTAGTGACATATATGATAAGAAGTTTCTGTTTATTTTATATAACTACATGGCATGCATATAGAAGCAGATGATGAATATAAACCGGTCAATGCATATACAAGTACATTATATATAATTTTAACTACATTGCATTCATAATGAAGTAGATTTTATATAAACTACAAGACATGCATATAGAAACAGACTATATATAATTATAATTACATGGTATGCTGTAAACACGAAAATTTCCTGACACGTGTACAAAATATATTTTGTATTAATGAATTTTGGGGTTACAATCTCTTTTAACTTGATCCTCTAATTCAATCTCCGTAAGATGTAGATTTGTGAATGTTTGTTGATCCAAGGGTGATAGGAGTATATTTATACAACTTAGTTAGCTTGTTTCCTTGCATTTAGATTGTTAGTCCTTAGTTATTTTAGTATTTTAAGCTATTTTCGTGTGTTTGTAGGTCCAAATGACAAAGTATGCAAGAAAGTGCAATTTGGAGCAATTTGGAGCATTTTTGGGCATTGGATGGTTAGCTTATGCTTGAAGCCAAGTGGATGGATGAAATTGAAGATTGAGAGATCCTCTCCTTTCCTATTTTCTGACCCAAAAGCACATCACACTCACTTATTTCACGTACAACATCCACTTATTCCACCTACAACATCCACACCCACTTCACCTACAACATCCACTTATTCCATCTACAACATCCACTCACTTCACCTACAACATCAACACCTACTTCACCTACAACATCCACTTACTTCACCAAGAAATTTTGTGGTGGTGATTCATTTTCAAAATTTATAAATAAGGTTCTCCATCACAACATCAATTCACATCTACAACACATTCCATAAACAACACAATTTCTGCCGCAAGTTTCCTCCATTTCCATCCACCTCTTTTCCTATCCATCCCCTACCACCCTTCCATACTCTCTCAACCTATCCAATCTCTGCCACATCCCCTAGACCATCCAAACACCACACCCACCTTGGTGCCGCATGTTTGCAAGAAAGGAGGAGGACTTGGAGCTGTGCTAACCATTCAAGACGTTGGATTGTTGGAGCGTTCTAGGTGTCTTCTACTTTTTTTTATCATGTTTAAATTCAATTATAGTTGTTTAATTGCAAATATGTGGAACTAAATTCGTTTTGGCTAGAGGTTGATTCAAAGTCATGAACATATTTGTAATATGAATTGATTACCTTCAGTTGTGATTTCATGAGTTGTGAATTCAATTTGCTTAACTGCTTGATTTATAACTTATTCTTGTATGTCGATTAAGGATGTATACTTAGTTTGCATGCATGAATTTGATGCTAGAATATAAGGGAGTTTCACCTAATCGTTATGAACTTATATTCACAAGTAGTGGAGGTTGCTAGTCACAATCGCGTTAAATGAATTCTTGGCAAGAGTATCATGATGTTCATAGTTACGAATGCCTTCGTCAATGCTTATAGTTTTCACAAAGCTTAATGATCTTTGATTGTATCTCTATTGTGCTGTTCACGTAGGGGACTTTTGAAGAATGTTTTGAATTGTTGTATGCGCTTTTCCGTCCAATTCAATAACTTAAGGAAAACTTGAAGGTTAAAAAAGTGATGTTCACGGTTAATCTAGGGTGTTGAGATTCATGGTTTATTGAAAGAACAACTGAAAATTGGTTTGTATGCAAGTGTGTCATGTGTGGAGAAAAACCCTCTAGCCATCCATTCATCCATTGATTTACTCAAATCTGTCTTAAAATCTGTTTTACAAAGTTTACTTAGTTTTTGTTTAAATTCGTCCAAAACCAAACCCCCCATTGTTAAGTTGTATTCTTTAGTTATAATCTGTCCATTTTGGTGTCTTTTCATTGTTTTGAGTCTTTGTAATCCTATATTCGTCCAAATCAGTCCCTATTGTCTAGTTTGACTCCATTTGGTTGTTTTGAGTTGTTTTGAGTTGTTCTAGTGTGTTTTGAGTTATTAGAGTGTCTTTTGCCTAGTTTTGTGTTTTTGAGTCTTATTTAGTGTTTTAAAATCAGTTTAGAGTATATTAGCAATCCCTCCTAATCCCCGGCCTAGAACGATCCCTACTTACATCTATACTACAATTGTCAACAAGAGGGTTTAAATTGAGTGTTTTTTACAACGCATCAAAGGGCCGTTGAGGCTTGATCTTGGATGAACGGTTGAAAGTTTCTTCAAGGGCCTTTGGGGCTTGATCTTGAAGGTTGATGGAAGTTTCTTCAAAGGCCTTCGGGGCTTGATCTTGAAGATTGATGAACGGATCTTCAAGGGCATTTATGGCTTGACCTTGAAGAACGGATGAATGAATCTTCGAGGGCCTTCGGGGCTTGATCTTGAAGAACAGTTGTGTTGATCCAAGGGCTATCATTGATCTTGGATGAACGATGAACAAATCTTTAAGGGCCTTTAGGGATTGATCTGGAAGAACGGATCTTCAAGGGCCTTCGGGGCTTAATCTTGATGAACAGTTGTGAGCTTCTTCAAGGGTCGTCGGGGCTTGATCTTGAATGAGTGGTTGCCTCAAGGATTTGACTTGTGGCGAAGGAAGGATCGGCATGTGACCAAAATGCTTGTTGATTCTTAAAAAAATTTGGCGAATAACGAAAAGAGTTTTCTCGATCCTTCGGAATTATTGGGAATTTGGATGGTTGGATGCTTGAAAGCTTTAGAACTTCAAAGCTTCAAGGATTTGGGGAATTCTCTTTCAATTTGGGAGTAGGGAAATGTGTTGGTGAATTAGTGAATGAAAAATGAATGAAATGGCTTGCTATTTATAGAATTTTTCAATGACTAATTATAAATATAATATTCAGATGAAATAAATCGTTTCTGCCATGTGTTGACACGTGTCCTGTTTGACGACTTTTCCGACTCTTTTCGATTTTTTTCGTTGAGTCACATGCTACGTCTAAAATTTATGTGACACGTGAGCATTGAAATTTTAATTATTGCTCAACATTTATTTCACCGACAGAGGTTGTGTTGTCGTTGATTCTGCACTGCTCACTGCTACTTCAATGAAGGGGATGAAGACGATAGAGATGGCGATGGTGACTTTGAAGTCGGATCCAGCTAGGACCCAGTGCACAACTGGGCTGGAGTCGAGCTTGAAGCCGGGAGCAGAAGGTGGAGAAGAAGTAGCAAACGAGTAGGGGTTTGAGCTTCGAGCTTGGAGGTTCAGCCTTGTAAACGCAAAGTCAAAAGCGAAGTGAACTGGCCGAACCAACTCCATCTCCTATGAGACTCTGGCTTCTCTCAGCTCGATCAAGAATCTCACGAGCATAAATTTGGGTAACAATTTATCTTCCACCACATGGAATTCATACTCCACCACATGGACTTCATACTCCACCACACCACCATCAGTCTCAACGCTCGACCGAGCTTGATAAAGCAATGAGGGTTGCGTTTCAGTTGCCTCATCATCCATAACAGCCTTAGAATGCTTCCCGCCATCTACCACATGCTAGTGGTTCCTCTGTACCTCATTCACTACCTCCATCGACACCGCATGCACCATCTGGGGCATCAAGAGCTCGGCCTCCACATCAGCTTCTGGGCATTCAGTTGGCCTTTTTAGCTCTTATGAAAGTTCAAAGTTGTTGCCTGAATATAGTAACTTGATTTGTGAAATCGGCCTTCTTCCCATGTGAACCTTTGTCCAAGCCAATCTCTCAAACTATTGCAAATGGCGTAGACTCGAAGAATTATTTTGAAGTGTTAAGCCAATTCGGTGTTATCTCTACAACAAACTGGGGATAGAGATAGAAGCCAACAAACTGGGGATGGAGATAGAAGCATGGAATTACGAGAGGATAAGACTCCTCAAGCTACTTGACCAAATGTTAATCATCCTTAGAAACTCCATTGACCGTAAAATAAACGACACCAAAATCGAGGGTTGCTGCAATCAATTGGGGCGCCTTGTTAAAGATCTTTAGGTCTTACAGGTGGTAGTGCGTGTCTAACAATTTCATCATCTACCTCTGTGGCCTTTCTCTGCTCCAAGGTCTTGCAACTGGGGAAGAAGAGGGAGCGAAGGGAGTCGGAGTCGAAGTCGGGCGTTTTTTTTTTGCCTCCGCCAGAGCTGTCGTCGTCGTCGTCGCGTAGTCTCTAAGCTCAATGGTGTTTGTCAAGTCGATCTCCATCATGTTCTTGCAAATTTGTAGCCAAACTCAGCAATCCAATTTCGAGAAGCAACTTAACCGTGAAAGCTCGATCAATTAGAGGCTGGACTTGCTGTAGGCATTTGAGATAGCGACAGATTTCGAAACTTGATACTGTTGTTGGAGACTGCCTGGAGGTGAAGGCGAACGCTGATGATTGAGCTTGGAGTTGGGAGATGGGCTTGGGCCTGAAGCAATTGCAAACTATAATTTTTTAATACGTTATAATAACTTATGTATTTCTTTTTTTTTTGTAATGAAATTGACTTTCATTAGCCACTTTTAATAATATATATATATATATATATTTTTTTTTGATGTGGCTGAACTCAAAATTGAATGTTCGAGCTGTCTACGTACCATTCCAAGGAAAGAGATCAGGTCAAAACGTAGTTTAAATACATATATTTTTTGGTATTTTCTTTTGGTGCCGTTTGCAGCTTTAGCTCGTGCAGGCAAATAGTGTTTAGGTGCCGTTTGCAGTTTCTTGCCTGTACAGTTTCAGCTGGTGTAAGCAATGAGCGTGTGGGTACTGTTTGTAGTTTCATCTGGTGCAGGCAAAGAGCTTTATGTGTTGCCTTTTAAGCTCGTGCGGACAAGGACATAATATGTGTGTAGTTTAAGCTCGTGCGAACAAAGAACATTGTGCCGTGTAGTCTAGGCTCTTGCAGGTTGCAGGCAAGGAGCTCGGTATCGTGCAGTTTAGGCTCATGCAGGCGATAAGCTTTGAGTAGATTTGTCAAGCGATTTTGGAGATGCGTTCCTCGCAATCTTAATAAAAATAAGTCTTGACTGAGTGATTGAAGAAGTCTTTGGGGAATCGCGCATCGTGATGAGGATGGACGATCTTCATGTCAAAATTTCATCATCCTCAACACTTTCAAGTTGCTTTGGAGGTAGATTGAGCTGGTTTGCCCCCTTTCTGATTGGTGAACTTATGGATGAAACATATGCTTCTTGTGCTGTTTCTTTGGAGTGACATGAGTCTATCCTTCAACTTCGCTTGACTTGGAGCATGCCCCCAGCGGTTGAGGTGAAAACTTTGAGTCGAAAGAACCAGAAGTGATAGAGGTATAGTTTGACTTCACCACATCGTCAAGATCTAGCTCGATGATTCCTTTCTCGGCTAGCTTCATGATGAGATCTTTCAGCACGAAGCACTTTTCCGTTAGATGAATGATAAAGCGGTGGTACTTACAATACCTTGGGTTGTTAGTGTGATTTATTTCTTCCAGCCATTTGCACTTGGGTAAATTGATCACCTTCTTTTCTAATAGGTTATCTAGCATTGCGACTACGTAAGAGTCCAGAAAATGATACGTTTTCTGCTCTAGTTCCCTCAAGGTGTTTTTGTACCTATCTTGGGTGCGAAAAGGCCCACCTCTGTTTATCTCCCTAGTTTTATCTTGGATAAGATCTTGACGGGTGCAGATGAGGTCTTGATGGGGGTAGTGTTGACGGTAAAAGCTTCATTGGCAGGCTGTTTTCCAGTCTCGTTCATCTTCGGAGCAAACACCTTATCCTCCTTGATGTTGGTGATTGGCTCATTCTTCCCATGATGGGCAATGTTTAATTCCATTTTATGGGTGCGAGTGGCTAACTCTTCGAAGGTCCGCGTTTGATGCCTTGAAAGATGTAGTGTAATCCTCATTGCACACCTTGGACGCACATCTCGATCGAGGAGATCTTTGAGAGTTTATCTTTACAGTCGAGGCTTAGAGTGCGCCATCAGTTGATGTAGTCAACGACTGGCTCGGTCTTTTAATGTTTTGTACTTGTCAGCTCCAACATGCTTACAGTGCGGCAAGTGATGTAGAAACGATTGAGGAATTCCTGCTCCAATTGCTCCCAGCTGTTGATTGATTCAGGCTCGAGGTCGGTGTACCAATCGAAGGCGTTACCTTTCAACGAGATCACGAACTGCTTTGCGAGGTAGTTCCCTTCTGTCTCCGCGTTATTGCAAGTTTCGATGAAATAAGCAACATGTTGCTTTGGGTTTCCCTTTCCATCAAATTGCATGAACTTTGGTAGTTGATAACCCTTTGGCATCTTCAAGGCATCAATCTTCTTTAAGTAGAGCTTCGAGTACAACACGGAGGTATGTAAGCTTCTTTCGTACTGCGTCTTGACGATGCTGGCAATCATCTCCTAGAGCTGCTGGATAGAGAGCTTGGTCTGACTCTAACTTTTCTTCAACTTTCTCCACCATAGGCTCATCTTCTTCGTCGTATTCCTTCTTTAGAGGATCAACCTTTGGGTTAGAACTAGCTCATTCATTGTGTTGCACCCCCAACTTGTTGACGAGTGCGGCAATTTGCAAGTCTTTCTCTTTCACATTACTTGTGAGCATTACAATCGTTTCCTTCATTTGAGTTAGCTGTTCTTTAATAGAGGTAGCATCGATGGTCATGACTTGTTCCTTGTTTGAAGCCATTGTGTTTGGAGTGTGTTTTGGATTTTTTTAACGTAGAAATAGATAAGAGGTAGAGATTGTCCCACTAGGCGTGCCAAATTTGCAAACACGAAAATTTCTTGAAACAAGAACACGTGTACAAAATATATTTTGTATCAATGAATTTTAGGGTTACAATCTCTTTTAACTTGATCCTCTGATTCGATCTTCGTAAGATGTAGATTTGTGGATGTTTATTGATCCAAGGGCCGTTGAGGCTTGATATTGGATGAATGGTTGAAAGTTTCTTCAAGAGCCTTCAGGGCTTGATCTTGAAGGTTAATGGAAGTTTCTTCGAGGGCCTTTGTGGTTTGATCTTGAAGGTTGATGAACGGATCATCAAGGGCTTTTGGGGCTTGACCTTGAAGAACGGGTGAACGAATCTTCAAAGGCTTTTGGGGCTTGATCTTGAAGAACAATTGTGTTGATCCAAGGGCCGTCGGGGCTTGATCTTAGATGAACGATGAACGAATCTTCAAGGGCTTTTAGGGCTTGATCTTAAAGAATGGATGAACGGATCTTCAAGGGCCTTCGGGGCTTGATCTTGAAGAACAGTTGTATTAATCCAAGGGTCGTCAAGGCTTGATCTTGGATGAACGATGAACGGATTTTCAAGGGCCTTTAGGGCTTAATCTTGAAGAACGAATGAACGAATCTTCAAGGGCCTTCGGGGCTTGATCTTGATGAACAGTTGTGAGCTTCTTTAAGGGTCGTCGGGGCTTTATTTTAAATGAGCAGTTGCCTCAAGGATTTGGCTTCTGGCGAAGGAAGAATCGACACGTGACCAAAGTGCTTCTTGATTCTTCAAAGGTTTTGGCATAGAACGAAGAGAGCTTTCTCAATCATTCAGAATTCTTGGGAATTTGGATGGTTGGATGCTTGAAAGCTTTAGAACTTCAAAGCTTCAAGGATTTGGGGAATTTTCTTCCAATTTGGGAGTAGAGAAATATGTTGGTGAATTGGTGAAATAAAAATGAATGAAATGGCTCACTATTTATAGAATTTTCTAAGGCCTAATTTTGAATATAATATTCAGATGAAATGAATCGTTTCTGCCAGGTGTTAACATGTGTCCTGTTTGATGACTTTTTCAACTCTTTTCGATTTTTTCGTTGAGTCACATGCTACTTGTAAAATTTATATGACACGTGAGCGTTGAAATTTTAATTATTGGTCAACATTTATTTCACCAAAATTTCGATGTCTACACATGCATATAGAAGTATATTTTATGTAACTACATGGCAATGTATATAGAAGCAGATTATGTAGAATTATAACTTCTTCTTTTTTTAGGATAAGATATATCAGGAATTAACACAATTAGTTACTACCAATGGCGAAGAGACACTAGAGTTAAGGCAAAAAAAACATATGTATCGGCAATGAGATTTGAGAAACGTGACAGAGTTCATGGTTATAGAGCGTAGGTAACACCGAATATGGTGCCTTAAGTTTTACAAACTCAACCAACATCTTCATCTCACTGTTGTGGATGCAAATTTCTTCCTCCTTGTTCTTGGACAAAATTGCACCTACAAAACAAATAACACATTAGGTCAAGGCCAAGAGCCTTGCGTGCCCATAATGAATGGGGGGCTTTGGCTAAAGAACCTCCGATGCCAAAGTTAGAATTTTGAGGAAAAAGTGTTTGAAGAATTTTAGAGAACTTAGCAAGAGAATTGGAATTGAGTTTTGGAGAAAACGAGGTGGTATTTATAAAGGTGTGGCTGGCCGTTTTGGGAGGAGAATGACCAGCCACTTGATTGGTTTTTTGGGTGAGGTTCATGATTTGTAGCTAATTAGGAATAATTGAATAATAAATCAATTAATTAGATAATTAGTATAATTAAAAAGGAATGATTTGGAGGTTACCTTGTGGAGAAGATTTGATGAGGATTGATGAAATAGGTTTTGAATTAATACCTATTTTGGGAACTTTTGACTTGGTTGTGGGATGATTGCCCATTGCTAGTGCGTAGAAATCTCGGTGTGCCTCGAGGTTAATTTTGTCCTTTTTACCACGTGTCGCCTATTGATTATTTTTGGCTCCACAAATGCCCTCACACCTGTTGGGTTGCTAGCAGGAAAGGGTAGCAGGTGTAGAGATCTTCTTGCTTTAGGAAACATAGAATTCTTTCCTATTTTGATGTAGATTCCTTCTTTAATTAGAAATTAGATCCTTATAGGAAAGGAAAATAAATCACTTCCAAAGTCTATTTAAGTCTACCTTAAGTAAATGGTTAAATCAACTTTAGAGAGCAATTTAGTATTCCTTACAAGAGAGAAATAGCTACAGGATATTTGTTCCCCATCCTTAGCAATTTTCTACACTTGCCCGTGCAAAAGACCATTTTTCGTTGCTTTCTTTGTCTTCTCTACGCCACACCAAGGTAAGAAAAATTTAATTTTCCTTGTCTTCTTCTTAGATAGTGCTATCGTAAGGCAGCCGTCGAGGTTGTGCGGCGCGCCGGCTGGTAGAGGACAAAAGTCAACTAGGCATGGGCCAAGGAAGTGTTGTGGCAAGAACCACTGCTTGGGCTGCTCGACTTAGCTAAAGCAAAGGCAGCTTATGCGGCTAAAGCCGCGGATTAAGATGCTGGGGCGCAGTGCTAGATGAGCCGTATGTCTCATATCTTTTGGGCTTTTGGACCTAATGCATGCTAGGCCGACAATTAAGATAAATGAGGAGGTCGTGGGCCTCACAAGCTGCTAGAATGATTAGCACGCAAGCCTTCTGCCTGCTGTTCTGAGAGAAAAAATAAGGAAAAAGCTAGTATGGGTTGAGCTCCCCTGCTGAGTACCATGAATGGTATTTGCTGCTTAGTCTTCTTCGACGATAGAAAAGTGGGCTGCTCCCCAGAGTTGAGGCAAATAGGATTAAGGTAAATGCATTGGCTTGTCTGATCGCTATCATGTAGCCTACTATGAATGCAGGTGGAAAGAATAGATCTTCATCTCCTACTCAAAAGATGCCGGTTGAGAAAAAATTGAAGACTTCATCCGCTGCTCATGAGGGTCCGCCTGCTGCCGAGAAGCCTGTGATTGTCATGACTTCTTCCAATGTGAAGAAAAATGAGGCTACTAGATCTGAGCCTGTGGCGCTTGCCATATCGAGAATGGCTAGTATGATTGCTGATAAGATTGTTTAGCGTAGAGGTCCTGTCATGCCCCCAGTACTGAAGTATGTACCAAGATGTCCGTTGAGAGCTAAGTCTGATTCACCTTTGGAGAAGCTTGCTATTATGAAGAGCGATGAGGTGGACTCTGCTGCTAAAGTGGCGCTAAAGCCCATTTCTTATGCTCATTTGGAATCTCAGTTTTTACAACTTTAAGCAAATTATGCGCAACAATGTGAAGAGTCTCAACAAAATTGAAATAAGGTTTAGAATTTGAAGTATGTTGTATCTTCACTAGGGCAACGTTTTCCACACTCACAACATGAGTCTTCTTCCCAATAACAATCTCCCTTTGAACGCTAATCTCATTCTTTGCAACAGTCATTAAGCGTCAATCTCTTTATCCGAAACAGTCATTTTCCTATCACTAATCACCTTCCCAACATACTTCGACTTCTCGTCAAAATATACTTTATCAACACTTTCCACCATATCCATATACACCATCAACATAATTTTACCATCCCCAGCCATATTAATCATAATTGTTCCACCATGTGTCTTAACATCCTAGAAAGTTTACAAGAATGCTTAATGATACAAATTTTTTACAATAAGTCATGTCTACACATGAGAAAGTTCCTACAAATCAGAGTTAGTGCTTTTGGTTTCATTCTATTTGTGGTGCTTGAATAAGTTTTTATTAACTTGCTGGGACATGTTTGATACTTTTTTTAATATAGTACTATTTGTTGAAACTTCTTTGTTATGTATTTTGAGACAAGTTTGAAACATTTGTTTTATGTAATATATTTAATGTTAAATTTCAATAGTAATGCATTTACCTTTAATAATATGAATATAAATGTGGTTACTAAAATCAATTAAAATAATATTGACATTTTTTTAATTTAAATTTTATTTGAGGCGAATAAATATGCACCAAATTGTAAAAATAACATCCTCACCTAGTTTGTTTTCCACGCCACATTTGCATACGTGGCAAAAACTGTATGAAGTGCGGAAATAAGTACATATTTGTCCCTATTTACTAATAGCAACCCCAATAGAATAAAACTTCGATGCCTAAGTCATAAACTCTATAAAAAGAGTGATTTAATATTGACCTGTGTAAAATCAACTTACTTGAGAAATGTGCATAATGAGGTATTTATAGAGTATAGGGCCACCATATTTGTAGGCTTACATGTCACATCCCAAACAGGCTCCGCCGTAGCATGATATTGTCGTATTGAACCCGGTCCGCACAGTTTTATTTATGGGGACTCGGCACGAGAACTTCCCAGTGGGTCACCCATCCTAGGAATGATCTTGCCCAGACTCGTTTAACATTGGAGTTCTTAGAATCCAAAGCCAGTGAGTCCCCAAAAGGCCTCGTGCTAAATAGAGGTGGGCATGTGCATATGAGGCAATCACCCCCTCTCTGTTGGTCGATGTGGGATGTTACAATCCACCTCCCTTAGAGGCCCGACGCCCTCATCGGCACACTCGTACCAAACGGCAAAGTGGCTCTGATACCAAACTAACTCAACCCGACTGGAATCGAGGCATGCTAGCCGTCACGTGAAGGTGACGTAGCCATGTGCGCAAAACGGAAGTGATAATAATATGAAAATGTAGGTAAATAAAAAAACTGAAACTAAATTAACTAATTTACACTAGAGATAAACATATAAGTGTGTGGAAGTGTTCAAGCGCAGATACAAGTGTCTCAGAGCATAGGTAACAAACGTGCAGTCCAGCAGACTAAGTATTGATTACACAGAACATGAAAGAAATTCCTACATTTATTTGGATGATTGTCAGAACCGCTGTAGAGCCCTCGTGAACCACCAACATAAATGACTAGCTAGAACCTAGAGGGATGCAAAACAGAAAACATGAGTGGACAAAAACAAAACTTTTGAAAACACAATTATCTTTCTGAATGTACTAACCCCTCACTGTAAAACACGTATAATTTCCCAGAAGGTAAAAATACATACGTATATAAAGTCATACTCAAACGCAGTGAAAACCAAGGTATGCCATGTCAAGGTATCTCAACCATAACTATGTAAGCCAGGTGAAATAAATCAATGTAAAATAATATGCCAGCTGGAGTTACCTAATGTGACCGGTACGGCTAAACTTATAGCTTATCAATTTATTCCTGCACACGAGTCGGAACCACCTATTGTGGTCTAGCCTCGAGTGCTATGATCACGTCAAGGTTGTGCGATGAATCACGGGTTACCTACGAGTTGGAACCACCTACGATGGTCTGTACAACAGGTTGGCACCAAAATTGGATCCAAGGTGAGTGTGCGGTGCGAGAGGTGAACGATCACGTGAAAGCTGTGCCCTAGCCTCGAGCGGGAGCACTAACACCGGGTGCAAGATAATGAGCTCTAAATGCATCTACGCATAACCATACACTATGCAACCAATACCATCATAGTGTACTCACCTGAAGCTTACCTGGGCCTCCGCAGCATCATTCAATATCATGCATAACTATACTAATGCAAATACTAACATGTAATGTATCCATGACATGGCATTTAAAACGTATATTCATTTAAAAACAGTTTCTAGGAATCGTAAAGCATATATACGTGTGTATATATATGTATATATATATATATATAACAAAAGCTTACTTACTGGTAAATAGCAGGGTTGTAGCCCCAAGTCTTGCCTGGCCACACTCGTCCTCAAGGTACGTTTCACCTATATGCGAAACAACTAATTTAACGTTAATTACTAAGCACATAAACAAAACTTAGGATTAACTTCTCATACGTTGCTCAATTGGGGTGTTTGAATATACCAACTTGACCTACTCATCACCACAAACACCCCTATATTTTTTAAATAATTTTTAGACGTTGTACGCGCCCTCACTCATTGGCCACGGGCAGGCACGTGCCTTACATGCTGATGGAAACCCTAACGCTGTTAGGGAATATTCCGTTAAAATTCTAGAATATTCCGTTAAAACTAACGGTGTTACTTGATGCCGTTAAGAATATTCCGTCAACTTTGACGGAATATTCTTCTTCTTCTCTGGAAGACCTCGCCGAAATCACCCGTCCGCCGCTACCGTTGCTGTCTACAGCAGTCTGTACTCGCTGGAAACTGGAAAATTTTCTAAAGCTTATAACTTCTTCATTTCTCAACCAAAATTCATGGAATTTTATATGGATTTGAAGCTCTTAAAGAGTATAACACAACCATACCTCTTTGAAGTCCTAAAATCGACGAAAAGTGGTTGGAATATTTTTTGAAAACTCCGGCCAAACAACATGCAACTCCGAGTTTTCACCTATTCCAACGTTAAGTTCACTCCAAAGCTAGCCTAGGGTCCCTACAGAGTCGATTAGGACCCTTCTCAAGCCTTAAAACCGTAGGTAAGCCACACAATCAATTCGGAGTAGATTAGCTCCTCACCAGAGATTTTGGTTTCTTAGGTTTCTGACAGCCTTACAATGAACCAAAGGTGTGGATGAGTTGTGAGGTCGTGAGGAAGATGATGATGATGTCCAAGGACTCGATCCGTGTGGTTTTTGGTGGGCTTGAGAATGATGGTCGTACAGTATACAGACAAGGAAGAGTCGAGAAGGTGAAGGAGAGAATGAGGATACGTACGTGTGTGTGTGCGCGCTACGGGATTGGGCAGAAAGAAAAAAAGCAAGGCCCTGATTAGGCCATGGGATTTTAGGCCTAACAATTGGTCCAAAGAAATGATAACCCAAATAATTAATTGGATCCAAGAAAACAAGAACTAATGTGATTTGTTTAGGAATAATAGGAATTAAAATGGTTGGTTTCCAATTTTGGCCCAATTACACTCTAAATGTTCGTAACTTTTTCATTACGAACCCGATTCGGCCCTAACTCGCGTTAACGCGCTCGTGACGTCGAGTACAGTTTAATTACGTTAGCGAGAAAAATAATTTAAATCTGAATATGTGCATCCACATCACTAAGCTAGCGAGGGCAATATTGTCACTTTACATACTCAGGGATAAAATATATAATAATTCCATGTCATGAGTTGGCGTCTAATTAGTCGTTGGATGCAGTATGAAAGTATCTTTCATGATACTTGAGAATAATCTTAGAGATAATATTTAAGAATTATCTTTTAAGAATCTTTGATTAGATTTGATTGTGTTTCTTGAATAAAGGAATATGTCTTCAATTAGGAAAGCTTAAATGTAGGAATTAGTTATTAAATCTACCTTTAACTCCATTACCTTTTCTACTTACCATGGATAAATGAGCTTGGAGAAATTGTGGTCTATAGTTCAGGACTTTTTCATTGGTTGAACTGCCGATGAAATGAATGTGGGTTTCACCAATTAATGACGGCATTCCAGTCAGTAGTGAACAAAAGTTCACGAGTTAGCTTTAGAATTTTTTGTATTATTTTTTCCTCCACATTCATCTATACCAAGATAAAAAAAAATGTCATCTTCATGGCTCTCTTTACATAATATAAAATGTTATAGTTCTCAAATTCTCATTTTTTATATATTATATTCAAGAGAGTTGGAATTTTACATATTTGAGTACATTGTTTACAAATTACAAGTCAATAACTACATAATTAAGTGTATGTAATAGAGTTATGCAAGTTTTGGGATTTCGGATGAAATTCTTAATATTAAATACATTCCAATTCTTAGCCTTTTTTTTTTCCAGATTTTTTCAAATTTAGGAATTTTGGTTTTTGATTTGTATCAGATGAAATAGTTAGGCTCGAACCCCCTAGTATCAAGCAAAAACTCTTCGGCAATCTAGTTAGGAAACGATTATATAATTTAATGCAGTAAGCTTGAGAACACATATTTTGTCATACCTTATATGGGGACAATATTTATGATCCATGTAGAGTCCTTGTTAAGAAAGCATTTTGCTAAATCTGAAAAAAATCTAGGAAAAAATCGAAGAGAGAATCTTCAATCTTATTAAGATTCTGATTACCGGCCCTTTAACCACACCGGGCCATGTTGGACCACCTAGGACCAGGCAATCCCTCCTCGAAGAGTAAAGTTCGCTTAACTTACACACTAAAAGTATTATGATCATTTTGAGCACCCCTAGTGCCACATGTCAAAACTTAATAATTCATGACCCCACACTAGCTTTGAGAATAAAAAATAATACTCTCTTTCCGTTATTTGTATTGTCAAATATATGTCTACGTTGCCAGTGTTGAACAACAAAAATATATAATATATATATTAAAAAAAAATAGAATCCATACAAATTGGGTCAAACTACAATACAAAACAAAAGATGTAATCCAACCCAAAAAAAAATGAGGATGGGCTTTACATACAGATCAACATCCATAAATAAAATAAAAAGAAAATATGTATTTCTTCCTACAAAAGGGGGAAGTAACATGCAACAGGGTCTCATATTTTTATGCAAGACGTGGAGAAAACTGCACAGTTGGTGGGAGAGGTTAAAAGAAAGTGGTAGGAGTTCCTTTTTGTGTCTAGGGAGAGCAACTTCGCTGCTCACTCGGTGTCTAGGTATGTATTTAAGGAGGGGCGCTCTTTTGTCTGGGATTGTATTGGCCCGGAGTTCCTTTTTAATATTCTTGCTAAGGATGTAAACATTCCCATTCGCCTCTAATATATTCTATTTTATCTTTGGTTTAAAAAAAAAAAAAGTGGCAGGAGGTCATGCCCTTCGTCTCCCCCTATGTAACAAATTCTAGAGTCTTCCTAGGATGCCTACAAATAGGCATTAGCTGCAGCAAGAGTGGGAGACATAAAAAGAGAGGGGATACTTTGCAGAAAATAAGAGAAACTTTGAGAGAAAACACCAAAAGCAACGAAGTGCTGCCAGAAAAGAGAACAAGGAGTTCAACCATTTGTGCTTTCAAGTCAAGATTCAAAGAAGAACATTCATCACCAGGTATAAAACAAAGTCCTGTTAAAATTATTATTTTTCCTCTTGTTTGATGTTATGTTGCAGACAAAAGTGGAGTAAAAAAAAAAAAGGGACAGAGAAGAACAAAAGAAAAGCAACACAAAAAGCATTGCAGCAAAGACCACCGCAGAGAAACAAATATAAAATTAAAATAATAAAGAAAGGGAAACAACAAGCAAAGGTCGACAGCAAATGGTGTTTTTTTTCTCTAATCTTTCTTTTAGCCATTTTGGCTTTTGCTTGGCATTCTTCTTCACCAAACAAATGGAGGTGGAGACTCTGAACAACCCCCCGACTCCCTACTGATAGCGATAGAAATAATCCCAGACCACCTCGTGAAGTTCCAACCAAGTCTAAATGTTCCATACCCCCTGGCCAGTTTGTTCAGTGCAGTTTCAAAATTCCAAGTTTAGTCTCTGTAAGAAAGATAACAAGGAAGCAACATATACCAGGATACAACTCAAGGGGAAAGAAATCGTTATGTTTGGTGTTTTCTTTGCTACCCACGAGTACAAGACATGAAGGATGCCTTTGGCTAAAATTCTATGAAAACCTATTTGGCATAAAAGTCCAAGGAAAAGGAGGAATTCAAAATGATGATGTCTCCCTTTATATTCGTAAAGCTCCAGCAAAAGTATAATAGGATGTTTGCACAAGTATTGCAAAGATGGATTAAAGTTAAAGCATGGGATTTTACCAAAAGAAAAGTTAAAGTAGGGGACAAGAATATGAAAAAATGGCAACAAAGTGCCTAGATGATATCTATATGCAAAAGCTCAAAATTCCAAGTTATGTTGTACAAAGAAGAAAAACACAAGTTGCTGGATTCCAAAACAAAAAGACAAGTAGCTGCTGTGTTTGGAAAAATAGTGTAGCACTTTATGTCTTCAAATCCTAAGCTACTTAAGGAAAAGATAAAATCAAACTCCTATTTCACAAAGCCTATTAGGCGATTACTGAAAGTCATATACGGGTTTTAAATAAATCCAGTTGGCTTTTCATTTTTCCAAAGTATGAACACAAATCCAAATCAAATACCTTACGAACTACGCCGGTTTGTTTCCGTTAAGGATACGTAGGTAGTCTGATATCAAATTTTAGAAGCAACTGTGAAACCGAGACAAATCCCTGGTTTATATAAACTAAATTTACTTCTACTACTTTGACCAAGTAATCACAAATTCTACAAGGAATACTAAAGGAAGTTTGCGTTCTCCCACGAGAACGAATCCAAACAGGAGACTGTAGTTTAAATTAATTCATGGGCATGTGAATTAGTTCATGGACAAAAGAGAAAGCTTGTTTTAAAATAAAAAAGCTTAACACATGGTGGTCTCCAAATGAGCAGCTCATCGTTAAAAGTTGGTTCAAACTTTAATCAAAAGCATGGAGACAAAAGCAACAAGCCAAAAGCAAAGGAAGGGAAAGAGTTTAAAACTCAAAAGGAAAGACAAGTAAAACAAGTCTTTTTCAATGAAAAAAAGTCTAGCTTTCATGCTTTCAAAGTTCTATTTCAAATAAGATTGAATTCCTACGAAACTTATTGGAAAATGAGGCTGCAAAGGAAAAGGAAAAAAATTAAAATACCTCTCATGCGAGTTTATCGCAAGTATAGCCTTCATTAAGTTAAAGTTAAACATGGGCAAGAAATGATACCAAGCCAAAGATACGGCACTGAACCAAAGTCAAAATATTAGTGAATTAATCTCACTTAGGTGCTTAAATGGCACAGAGCCGTGCTCCAAATTCAAGTGGCACAAAGCCATTCCAAATTCAAATGGCACACAGCCACTTCAAATAACACGAAGCAGAAGAAAAGTCTCAAATGTCATAGAGCCATGTCAAATATCAAAAGGCACAAAATCGCTTCAAATAGCACGAAGAAGAAGAAAAGTCTCGAATGGCATAAAGCCATATCAAATATCAAAAGGCACAAAGTCGCTTAAATGGCACGAAGCCGAAGAAAAGTCTCGAATGGCATAAAGCCATGTCAAATATCAAATAGCACAAAGCTGCATCTAATTTCAACCTGCTCCAATGGCTTAAAATCCTCGCCCGCATGAGCTAAAACTGCATAAGGCATCAAATGCTCCTAACTTGCATGAGCTGAAACTGCATAAGGCATCAAACCCCAACAAATACACAAGGAACTACGAGTGACTTGATCCCTCAATGAGGGTGCGTAAGCAATCAAGGGCTCTACCTAGGTGCAGTCACAAAATCAAATAAACACCCAAATCTCCAAATTACGGTTTATTCAAATTGAAATCAAAGGGTATTCCTTTCCCAAAAGAAGGGTTGTAATTAATAGGCGCATAGCCTAGAATGGGTCGAACTCAAATTAATAAAACCCTCTTCGAAAAAATGAACGAGGGTAAAATTGTGTCGAGTAAATTATTTGTTTACATATTGTGTACAATTTTTGCTCATAAGCAAGACTTTGAATATAAACAACATATTTATATGATTATACATGAACTTCACAAATAATTTCTAGTCATTCATATTGTTTTCTCATTCATATAATCATCTACTTTTAACTAATTTAAATTACAACAAAGAGATTCAAACTTGAGTGTATAAAAAGAGAGCACCTACCCTAACTAATGTGACTATGACCACACATCCACCTCTATATCGTTTTACATAGCTACTAAAATTTGCCACCAATTCAAGAGTTGATTGGGTAGACTTCAGGATATTTATTCTCAATGCACAACAAAACTACACAATTAATTTGCACAAACGAATAAAGATCCATTAGTTCAATTAATTTAATAGTTCTTATTCAATTATGCAAATTATTGTGCATATTATCTTTTTTTTAATCTTGTTGTGGATTAGAAGCCCTTGTAAATGGACTCATTGTAAAATTTAGCCTACTCCTTTCCCTCTCACTCACTCTTCCAACTCCCTTAATAAATAATATCACTTGTTAAAAAAGATGAATAAAAAATTATCTGTGTAATTTTGTTGTGGACTAGAAGCCCTTGTAAATGGGCCCATAAACCTAAAACCCAATAAACCTCCTCCAAACCGATCCAAATACAAAGAAGAATAATAATAAATAAAAAAATAAAACCGCTCGAAATTTCCTCTGCCCCTCTCTCCCGAATTTCGGAAGACCAAAAGATGTTTCTAGAAGGACAAGTATCTCTCTAGACGCCTCTAGCACCACTTGACCTCAGACTATAAAACCCACACCAATTCCCAATATTAAACTAATTAAATTCATAAATATATAAAAAGCGAAAATCCTACCAAAAGCCCTCATTAGGTTGAGTCTCTCTCTCTCTCTGCCTTCTCCGTTTCTCCACAAAAGCGTTCCCGCAGAGGCTTCCAGAACCCCTGCCGAAGCTCTCTCGCTCCTCGCGATCTCAGTCTCTCTGTCGATCGCCCTCGAGGTACGCTCCCTACAACCCTAGATTTTGCATCGGATCAGATCTCTCTGTCTGAAATTGTTATTAGATCTGCCGTAGATTTTATGTTTCCTGATTTGGATATTTTACTCTGGGGTTTAAGTTATTTTAGTGTTGGAATGCTTCACTTTCTGCTTCGATTCAATTATTTTCTTATATCTTTTGGGTTGGCTATTTTTGGGTTTGTGCTATATTTCGGTGAATATATGATTCCGTTAGTTTGAGAAGATTCTGATAATTAGATAATCGTGGCGTTTATAGATTGCTTGAGTGATTAGCGTGGGTTTGAATTAGCAATTAGGTTTGGTTAATTTTAGTTTTTTTATTTAAAGATTATTGTTTTGTATGCTATTTAATGGTTTTTTATTTTATTTTTTTCAAGATTATTGCTTTGTATGTTATGTATGTTGAATGGGGACGGAGGGTTTTTTTTTCCAAGATTTGCGGAGGTGTAGTTTTTGGTATTATATTTTTGGTTCCTTTACCTACTATATTGTTTGTTTCTGATACTCCAATCGTCGTGATGATGGTGAAGATATTCATTGTTAGAACGTCGGATTTTTGGTTGTTTGTATGATTAAACTGGTGTTGTTTATTTAGATCTCAGTTGTTTAATGAATATGGGCTCTTGCTTGGTTTGGAATTCCAGTTTTGGTTGTTTACTGAATGTGGGTCTTACTTATTTTCCAGATTTAAAATTCTGCAAGGATGAGCGTGGTTGGATTTGATTTTGGAAACGAGAGCTGCATTGTGGCCGTAGCCAGACAGAGGGGTATTGACGTTGTGCTCAATGATGAGTCCAAACGTGAAACTCCGGCCCTTGTTTGTTTCGGTGAGAAGCAGCGGTTTATTGGGACTGCTGGGGCTGCTTCAGCATTGATGAACCCTAAGAACACTATTTCCCAGATTAAACGAATGATTGGTAAGCAATTCTCGGATCCTGTGTTGCAGAGGGATATCAAGTCATTGCCTTTTGCTGTTTCTGAAGGGCCTGATGGATATCCATTGATTCATGCCCGTTATTTGGGAGAAGAAAAGACGTTTACACCTACCCAAGTTCTTGGAATGCTGTTCTCTGATCTGAAAATCATAGCTGAGAAGAATCTCAATGCAGCTGTTGTCGATTGCTGTATTGGGATTCCAGTTTATTTCACTGATCTCCAAAGAAGAGCTGTTATGGATGCAGCAAAAATTGCTGGATTGAACCCTCTTCGCTTGTTCCATGAAACTACAGCGACTGCCTTGGCTTATGGTATTTACAAGACGGATTTATCAGAAAATGACCAATTGAATGTTGCCTTTGTTGATATTGGGCATGCTAGCATGCAAGTCTGCATTGCTGGTTTTAAGAAGGGGCAGCTGAAAATATTGGCTCATTCCTTTGACCAGTCTTTGGGAGGTAGGGATTTTGATGAAGCACTGTTCCACCACTTTGCAGCTAAATTCAAGCAAGAGTACAAGATTGATGTGTTCCAGAATGCAAGGGCTTGCCTTCGCCTTCGTACTGCTTGTGAGAAGCTGAAGAAAGTGCTTAGTGCAAATCCTGAGGCACCTTTGAATATAGAGTGTTTAATGGAAGAGAAGGATGTTAGGGGATTCATAAAGCGAGATGAATTTGAGCAAATTAGTATTCCTATTTTGGAGCGTGTAAAGGGACCTCTGGAGAAGGCCCTTCTTGATGCACAACTTTCAATAGAGAACATTCATATGGTTGAGGTTGTTGGTTCAGGCTCTCGGGTTCCTGCTATAATCAAGATATTGACAGATTTCTTCAAAAAGGAGCCTAGACGAACTATGAATGCAAGTGAATGCGTTGCTAGGGGTTGTGCTTTGCAATGTGCAATTCTTAGTCCGACATTCAAAGTTAGAGAGTTTCAGGTGAGTTTAACTCTTTCTTTGTATCTGTATTTGTTTCCATTAGTTGAGCAAATCTGTATATAGTGTAACCTGCTTACTTTTGCCGTACATTATGTTTCCTGCTGATTTTTTTGAACTAATGCTATCCCATTTAATGTGAAGGTGAATGAGAGCTTCCCATTTTCGATTTCTCTGTCTTGGAAAGGTTCGGGTCCAGACGCCCAGAACGGAGCAGCTGAGAACAACCAAAGTACCCTTGTTTTCCCCAAGGGAAATCCTATTCCAAGTATCAAGGCCCTTACATTTTACAGATCGAGCACGTTTTCAGTTGATGTGCACTATGCCGATGTTAGTGATTTGCAGGCACCTGCAAAGATCAGCACATATGTGGTGAGTGGAAGATCGAATATAAGCTTGCTTGCTCTAAGTTGTCTCAATACTAGTAGGTTATCTGCTGATATTTATTAACCTTCTACTATACTACATGTGCAGATTGGTCCTTTCCAGTCTACTAAAAGTGAGCGGGCAAAACTAAAGGTCAAAGCTCGCCTGAATCTGCATGGGATAGTGTCTGTAGACTCGGCAACTGTAAGTTTGTTAAAAGAATTTTGTGCTTCTGGCTGTTATTGGTTGATTATTCTTTCTAATTCTATTTGTTTTTCTTCATGTGCTGTAGCTTTTGGAAGAAGAAGAAGTTGAGGTTCCTGTCACAAAAGAGCAAACAAAGGAGCCTGCTAAAATGGAGACTGATGAGGCCCCCAGTGATGCGGCTCCCCCAAATACCAATGAGACTGATGTGAACATGCAAGATGCTAAGGACACTGCTGATGCTCCAGGTGCTGAAAATGGTGTTCCTGAGTCAGGGGACAAGCCTGTGCAAATGGAAACTGATGCAAAGGTCAGTTATCTTCTCTCTGTCATACTCATATGCAGGTTTTCCATGAATTATTTGTTCTTTTTCCTTGGACTGCGACTTGGGGGAACTTGGGGGAGGGGCTGGAGGGCAATAACCTAGCAAACAATGCATTTTGGGTATATTGTTTAGCTACTCGATTTGAGTGAACTTTATTGGACTAAGGGAGTTGAATGGTGTAAGATGATCAGGTTTCTATGATGTGCTTTGATATACTTAAAAGTCCACTATGCTAAGCTTATATCAGATCAATCTTCCCATGTTCAGCTATGTAAACTACAGAGAAAGCTTGTTAAATTCTGCGCTCCTCGTAATCTTTTACACAAAGGACAATCTACATTTAATGTCACTGTAGAGAAGAGATAATGGACTGCTAAAAGTTAATTAAATTTTGTGTTTTGGAATGGTAAATGCTATCGGTGGTTTGTTTGGTTCCATTTGCGGGCTGCACTCTTGATGTCTTGGTTTTTGCAATGCAGGCTGATGCTAAAAAGATAAAGGTGAAGAAAACAAATATTCCTGTGACAGAGTTGGTTTATGGAGGGATGCCTCCAAGTGAAGTGCAGAAGGCAATTGAGAAGGAGTATGAGATGGCCTTACAAGATCGTGTTATGGAAGAAACAAAAGACAAGAAAAATGCTGTCGAGGCCTATGTCTATGACATGAGAAACAAGGTAGTTTGCTTTTATGTTCATGGAACATTTCCCTTGTTTTTTACCATTATATGACTAAATTTCTCTTTTGTATGCAGCTCAATGACAAGTATCAGGAGTTTGTCACTGAACCGGAGAGGGAAGCATTTATTGCTATACTTCAGGAGGTGGAGGACTGGCTATATGAAGATGGTGAAGATGAAACCAAAGGAGTTTACATTACCAAGCTTGAGGAACTCAAGAAGGTGAGGATTTTCTTTTAATTCTCTGGTGGTTTTTCTCCAAATTGTTGTGAGAGGGCACAATTGGACTTGATGCCATTGGTTTTGATTGTTTAGAGCTGATGGGTGATTTTGTCAAATTGCAGCAAGGTGATCCCATTGAAGAGCGGGTCAAGGAGCACATGGAGAGGGGGACAGTGATTGATCAACTCGGTTACTGTGTTAATAGTTACAGAGAAGCTGCAGCATCGAATGATGCAAAATTTGAACACATAGATATTACTGATAAACAGAAGGTAAGGGTCTTGATGAGCTCTCTTCCCCTTCCTCCACTATCGGCCATTCCAACTTACAATGTTCTTTGTGTTATTTAGGTATTAAACGAGTGTGTTGAAGCTGAGGCCTGGTTAAGAGAGAAGAAGCAGCAACAGGATTCACTCCCCAAGCATGCCAACCCAGTACTCTTATCAGCTGATGTGAGGCGGAAGGCTGAAGCAGTTGACAGGTACTATTTCTGCATTGATGAATTTGTTGTTTCTTTGGTTAGTCGACGAACTGGTTGTCTTAGACAACCGTAGCCTATAGCAATAAGCTAGTCTTTTTGAAAGCTCTATGATGTCTGACACAGTAGTAACCGTTTCTTTTATCCACTTCTGTTGACAGGTTCTGCAGACCGATAATGACGAAACCCAAACCCGCACCAGCCAAGCCAGCTGCCCCTGAAACTCCACCAACCCCACCTCCTCAGGAGAGTGAGCAACCTCAGGGCGGAGATGCTGGCCCCACGGAGAATCCTGCTGACAGCAACAATGAGGCTCCACAGGCTTCTACAGAACCAATGGAAACCGGCGAGCCAGAAGCTCCCCAAAGTTCTGCGTAGTTCTGTAGAGTGTCTTGGTTTCTATGGTTTTCGTATGGCCAGGATTTGATTCGTAAGCGTGAAACAGTTCCAATTTGAGCATTAAAACACGATTTGGACGCCGAGGGGGAGGCCCGTGGTGTGTTTAATGGATGATATACTTCTAGGAGTCTGTCTATGAAGCCATTTATGTGCTTGTGGTCTGTCAGTGTTCAACTATTGGTACGATCAGTCTCTGGAATTCTGGAGTTTTTGTTAGGGGTTTTAAAGAGAAACTGTACCCTTTGGGGTCTCTCTCCCCTCTTGTGACGGGAAAGAGACCGGTATTTATTCTCTAGTCTTGTTTTACGTCGGTCATTGCTACTCTTTCTTCTTATGTCTTGAATTTATCTCCAAAATTTTATTGACTTGGGAAGGTTGCACAATTTTGCTCTCTGAATTTCGCACTGATGCTCTTGCTGGACGGGTTCTACAGTTTGTAGTAGACTCTGGCATACGATTATATGCATCAAGGTTTCTCTTTGATGCAACATTCAGTGCGTTTTCGTTATTGCTGGGTGGAAGTTTAGGTTTTGTTTGGAGCCTGGCGTTTGGATTTCAAACATTCTCAGCGGAAAAGTCGATTTCTGTAGTGCCGAGTGACAAGCTTAGAATTGTAAGAGGAACGCCGAGTGACAAGCTTAGAATTGTAAGAGGAACGCTAAAGACGGAATAAACAGTACTTATATGGCAAGGAATTTGATATCGTTTAAAAGTGTTTTTAGAATGACTGAATGCTTTTAATGAAAATGTTTATAGAATTGGTAAATTTTAGAAAAAACATTTGAAGTGCTTTCTAGAAGAAGCACATGATTGGTGCATCTTGCATGAAGTACTTCATATAATTTTAGAACTCAAAAATATTTCACCAAAAGCAGCATCATTTGGAAAGCACTTTTAAATTAATGCATATTCTACGGGTGGTGCTAGTAAAGCTACATTATAGAACATAATGAAAAGAGGGGAACAAACATAATGAAAACATGAAGAACAAACATATATGTCATATAGAACATAATAAAAACATGGGGATCAAACAAAAAAATGTGTGTTAATCTAAATATTCAATAAATCTCTCACAATTTATTGAAAATTATAAAATGCAAAATGAAAGTTATCTTTTTTTGGTCTACGTGAGAGTCACAATCTAGACAGGTGCCTAAGCATGTTTAGGCGCCATTTCTTAATTTTCAAACGCTTAGGGATTAATCGAGATGGTGGCTAACCGCCTAGCTTCTATGTGGACCGGGTTGTAGGCGACGCTAGAGATTTTTAGAAGTGTAATTTACTAGGAATTACATAATCACACATGTGCTGTAATTCTAACAACAAACTCCCCTTTGAGTGTGTAAATACTCAAGTAGGCGACGCATCTAATCTTCATGTAAATTAGCAATAGTTGATGAAGTCGTCTCGTCTAGTAGGAACAAGTGGCAAACACGAGCCTCGTATAGGTATTGCATATAAGAGTAAGTCTCATCAAAACATGGTAAAAATCAACAGGAAAAAATCCATAGTTCAATGAGAAAAAGCAAATAAGGGTATGACAATCCCTATGTGGGTGCCTAGTAAAAACCTCGTCAGGTTGGTAAAAACTTAGTGGAAAAAATGCTCATGATCTAAGCGAAAACGAGTACATTAAGGTCAAGTAAGTATACATCAAGACACTCTCTCTAAGTTCGACAAAACTCCCTTTGAGAACTACAAGTGTTGCAAATGAGTTAGGTACGCATATCAATGCCTCAGACAAGCTTCTAGAAGGTTAACTTTGACTATTACTTCGTGAAAAGGTTGACAAGGTTGTCTTAGGATTGCATATGCTTGACTTTAATCTTCTAATGCTTTCATGAAGTGATGTAGACATAATAAGCTTGTTTTTTACTTTGTTGATGTATCCTTGATTGGTATGGTCAATAAATGCGGCGTTGTCTCTCTAGATCGTCTTTGGGACTCAACGATAGATAAAAAATTGCAAGTACTTTGAATATGCGCAATTAGAGCTTTCAACCATCTCTCTCGCGCATGACATGGGGAGGTATAGTAGGCTTGGCATGATTCAAATATTTCGTAACCAAGGTCTATTTCGTGGACCTTCAAAATATTACGGTATTCTTAACAGTAAAGACATAACCGCTTGAGAATGTGCTTTGTGCTGATTTGATAAGTAACTTACATTAGCATACAAAATAGGCAAGCATCATTCTAAGGATCAATGGAGTTTGATCCACTTAGTATGCGTAGAGATAAGCCCAAATCCATAGCAATGGAAAAAATGTCTTTAATGCCAATTTAATGGCGGTGTGTAGGCGCAATGCTCTATATTTACCAACAGATCGATTACAAACGAGATGTCTTGCCTAATGCAATGAGCTAAGTACAATAAAGTGCTAATTGAACTTTAGGTTCTACAACATCTTCAAGGGTCTAATTGGCATATAACGTATGGGTGATCATAGATGTAGTCAAAGCAACACTTTTAGGTGTAGTTCAACTGGTGGACCATAATATCGTCAGAGCAACGATCAGACTTTAGGTCAATACATAAACGAGTTTTTCCATGAACCTTCATCTCGAATTCTGATTCAAGTGCAAGGAAATTTTCTCATGCACTTCAGAGTCTTTGTGAGATTTATATCATCGACATAGACTGTAACTCTAACAAATTTAGAATATGTCTTTTCAATTAACACGCAAGGGCATAGTTTATTCTCATTTCCCAACTGATCAAATAATCACTTAGACGAGTAAACCATATCCACCCAGATTGTTTCAATCCGTAAAATGAACACCTCATTCAAATTGATAGGCTGTTATTTGGTCTAGAACTATGTGAATTAAACCCTGTAATTCTTCAGTGCTTAGTATCAAGTTCAACATAAATAAAAAGTCCATCACAAAAGAGTGATTGAAGATCGACAACTCTCTTTAGTGTGGCATTAAGAACGTGTTGATAATGTGTTGTGGCATACATTTAGAGAGGTAAATCGGTAAAGAGATAAATGGCTTGAGGAATTCTGTGTGTGATTTCCTCACGAATTGCGCCAAGAGACAAAAACTTATTTTCAAAGTAATACAAACTCTAATAGGAAAGGTCTTCTAGATCTTATAAGATTACATAGTCTGCTAGGATTAGTGTTTTAAAATACTCACCTCGGGACGCACCTAGGCGACATCAGAAGTTGGGAGAGTGGCTTGCCAACTCTGTTTTGTGGAAGTCGGCGAAAAACTTGCCTAACTTCGTCGGGGCACAAATCAAAGCATTTGATTGGGAGTTATTTTTGTATAAAAGTTGCCAAAATCTGGAAGAACAAAAAATTTGTTCAAATCTGAGTTTTGTTTTGAGTTGCAAAGTAGTTTGAAGAAGATGAAGAAGATGCAAACTTGTTGGCTAATTTTTTTTTTCTTTTTTTCCTTTTTTTTTCTTCAGTTTACTAACCACTATTACAATACATTCTTTTAATATTCTTTTTAAAGTTTTTGTTTTTCATATTATTTTATAGATATTAAAAAAAACTAAAGATAAGTAGAAAGATAATGTTTTTATATTTTTGGTTTTTAGTCAAAATGGTCCTAGAAATTTTCATAACATATCACTTTGGTCATTGAGATTGAAAATCAATAGAAATGGTCCGTAAGATTGTCCACCATCCATTATTTTTGTCCTTCCGTTAAAAACTCTGTTAAGTGTTTCGGATCTCTTGGTCAGAAGTTTGGGCAATTTTCAAAGCTTCGTAACTCAATCGTTTCTTAACCAAATTCGACCCATAATATATCAAAATGAAGATAGGAAAGTGTAGAACAAGATCATACTTATTTGGAACCTAATAATTTCCAGAGTTGGCCGGTAAATAGCCTAAAAGGTGACTGGTTCGCAGAAAAACTGGAAAACTAGCCGCAAACTGGGTAAACTTTAAATGTTCATAACTTCTTCAATGCTTAACGAAATCGAGTGATTATAAAAAATAAATCATACTTCTCAATGAGATGAAGAGAATGGTACCTTTCTTGACGACTAATTCACCGTGGTTTGGCCGGAAAACGGCTTAAAATTGGCTAACTTAAGACCAAGACAGCCACTTTCGAGCCGCTTTTCCAGGCAAACCACGGTGATTTAGCCGTCGAGAAAGGTACCATTCTCTTCGTATCATCAAGAAGTATGTATTTGTTTTTAAATCACTCAATTTCATTGAGTATTAAAGAAGTTATGAATGTTTAAAGTACCTAGTTTTTGGTGAGTTTTCCAATTTTCTCGCTTACCGCCTTTCAGGCTATTTTCTAGCCATCTCCAGCAACCATTGGGCTTCCAAATGGTATAATCTTGTTCCACACTTTCTTATCTTCATTTTGATATATTGTGGGTCAAATTTGATTAAGAAACGATTGAGTTACAAAGCTTTGAAAATTGCCCAAGAGCTTCGGGACACTTAACAAAGTTTTTAATGGAATGACCAAAATAATGGATGGTTGACAATTTCAGGGACCATTTCTATTGATTTTCAATTTCAAGGACCAAAGTGATGTGTTATGCAAATATCAGGGATCATTTTGGCTAAAAAACCTATATTTTTTATATATACCTTAAAAAACTGAAAAGACATCTATACTTTTTAACGTTATACAATACCCTTTATTTTTCTTTTCAAGACTCCACATATCCCATCTAAATAGTATGTGTGTGTGTGTGTGTGTATAATTATATATATTAAAATAGGTTATGTGGGGCTTAACCTCACGTCTCAAGGCTTTCGCTTAGGTGAAGCTATCAATGAAACGCCTCGCCTACGCTTTCGCCTTTTAATACATTGACTAGGATTTATGCAATCACAATTCACACGTGTATTACAATTCCAAGTACTACATGCATATAAGGTGAATTGCCAATTTAGTCATTGAATTATCACTTGAGGTAAAATTAGGTCCCTAAGCTATTTTTTTTCCAGAAAAATCAGTCCTTGAATTATAAAAATCTTCCAATTACATCCCTAATATTAATTTCGAAGCTACCATATTCAATTTTCCGTCAAGTTAAGTAACGTTACTTGCATGTGATACACATTGGAAGGTAAATAGGTAATTTTCCACGAAGAAATAGTGTATGAAGTTAATTTTGGAGGGTAAATTAGATGTTAGGTTCACAACTTATATGAAATGTTAAAGGCTTATTGGCGAGAAAATATAAATATTACATTTTAAAGTGTGTCAAGTCACTTAAATTTACGAAAAATTGAATAAAATAGCTTTGAATATAATAGTAAGAGTAAAATTAGTAATTTTAATGAATTTAGAGATTTATTTTACCAAAAAAAATAAAATCATATAAAGACCTAATTTTTATTGAGCTAATAGTTCAAATTATTCAAATCACTAACAATAATTAGAGATTAGAGAAAGGGGCAACAGCAACGGAAGTTCATATCTTGGCGCTCTCCCTCTTCCCGTCCTTTCCGTTCTCTGCTTTCTCCCCTTACTACGTCCTACGTCCTTCTCTTATCCCTGTTCAAGCAACAGCGCGACTGCTACTTCCCTGTTTCTTGTATCAGCTAACTGACTCCGGAACAGCAACTCCTGTCGCAAGATTTTCGTTTGAAGGCCGGCCGGAACAACAATTTGTAAGTTAACACAAATTATTGCACTAATTAGCATGAGCGGATTCGTCCACTCTGATCCCGAGGTGTGAATTCGGATGCAAAAACAGCGTGCATTATGGTAAAATTGGTTGCAAATTCGTTTGCTTTAAAGCGGTGCATATCAACCTCTCCTCATCTCTCTGGGAGAATTAATCAAACAGGTAATCTGCATTTTCTATGCTTCCATTTCAACTTAGTTATTTGCAAAACATTTGCTTCCTTTTCAATTTTCTGCAACTGGGTTTTCTCTCTTTTTTGTGTTTTTGATTTGGGGTTGATAAGATTATGCTATATATGTGAACAACTTGTATTGCTACATACATTCATACATGTGTGTGTGTGTGTGTGTGTGTGTGTGTGTGTGTAGTCATATATATCTATATATTAGCAACTGGGTTTTGATTGAATATACTTAGTGAATGTTGTGTGATTACTTATTTCTGTGTTGTGATTAAGCAGAAAGCGAGATAATCAAAATGTTCCAGTTGCCTAGAGCAGCATCTGGGGAAGAGCGAAACTTTCCCATGAGTAGAAACATGTCAAAGAAGGACCCTTCAGTTAGGATGTTGGATGAGAGATTCACAAAGATTTTGAAAATTTTCAAGTGGGGACCTGATGCAGAAAAGGCACTGGAAGTTCTGAAGCTGAGAGTTGATCATCGATTGGTTGTCGCGGTTCTCAAGATTGATGTGGACATCAATGTTAAGGTTCAATTTTTCAAGTGGGCTGGGAAGAGAAGGAATTTCCAACACGATTCAACTACGTACATGGCATTGATCCGCTGCTTGGATGAGGCTGGTGCGTTTGGTGAAATGTGGAGAACAATCCTAGAAATGGCTCGGAGTGCACGCATTATTGAGCCAGCTGAGTTATCCGAAATCATAAGAGTCTTGGGCAGGGCTAAGATGGTGAACAAGGCATTATCTGTGTTTTACCAGGTCAAAGGCCACAAGTGCAAACCAACTGCAAATACTTACAACTCCATGATCTTAATGCTGATGCAAGAAGGGCATAATGACAAGGTCCATGAGCTCTACAATGAGATGTGTAACGAGGGTAACTGTTTCCCAGACACAGTTACATACAGTGCACTGATATCTGCATTTGGGAAATTGGGTCGTGATGATTCTGCCATTAGGTTGTTTGATGAGATGAAGGATAATGGTTTACATCCAACTGCAAAGATATACACTACCTTATTGGCAATTTCTTTCAAGTTAGGCAAAGTTGAGCAAGCCTTAAGCCTAGCACAGGAGATGAAAGAGAAGGGGTGCCCGCCTACTGTTTTCACTTACACTGAATTGATAAAGGGGCTTGGCAGAGCGGGGAGAGTAGATGATGCTTATGCTATATACAAAAACCTTCTGAGGGAGGGTTGTAAGCCTGATGTTGTGCTCATGAACAATTTGATAAACATCTTGGGAAAGGAAGGTCGTATAGCAGATGCTATTAAGATTTTCAACGAGATGTCATCTTTGCATTGCACACCTAATGTGGTGACTTATAACACTGTAATCAAAGCGTTATTTGAATGCAGAGCTCCAGCTTCTGAGGCAGCTTCATGGTTTGAGAAGATGAAGGTTAATGGCATTGTTCCCAGTTCATTTACCTATTCAATTCTTATTGATGGTTTTTGCAAAACAAATAGAATTGAGAAAGCTTTGTTGCTTCTTGAAGAGATGGACGAGAAGGGTTTTCCTCCTTGTCCAGCTGCCTATTGCAGCCTGATCAATAGTCTTGGAAAAGCAAAGCGGTATGAAGCTGCGAATGAGTTATTCCAAGAATTGAAAGAAAATTGTGGTCGTTCAAGTGCTAGGGTATATGCTGTGATGATTAAACATTTTGGGAAATGTGGGCGTCTTGATGAAGCTGTGGATCTTTTTAACGAGATGAAGAAACTCGGATGCAGTCCAGATTTGTATGCTTATAATGCGCTCATGTCAGGGATGGTGAGGTCTGATATGATAGATGAAGCACATTCCTTGCTTAAAGTCATGAAAGAAAACGGCTGCATTCCTGACCTAAACTCACATAACATTATTTTGAACGGTTTGGCTAGGACGGGTGGCCCAAATCGGGCTTTGGAAATGTTTTCCAAAATGAAGCATTCTAAGATTGAACCAGATGCGGTTACTTATAACACTATTCTTGGTTGTCTAAGCCGAGCTGGTTTGCTTGAAGAGGCTGCAAAGCTGATGAAAGAGATGGATTCAAAGGGTTTTGAATATGATCTCATTACTTACTCGTCAATTCTTGAGGCAGTCGGCAAGGTTGATGACATTCATAAGTCTTCCTCAGGGGGATCTGGTATGACATAGTTTCTCTTCTTTTACTAGTAAAATTGATTTTATAATTTAGCGTCGAGGCTCTTGCACTCTACCTACACACGGTTTTAATGATTGTTTCGGATTTAAGATGGTTGGAGACTTGCTTATAAGAAAAAAAACATAAAATACAAAGATGTACTTGTGAAAGGATGCTATATTAGCTATTCATATGATTGATTGCTTTTTGTAATTGCATTTGAGCTCATTATTTCATAGTAATCAAATTTTAATCGTTGCTGTTGTATCCCTGCTGTAATTAACTCACTCATGAAGTGACTAATTCTTCTGCAGGTCATACACCCTATTAAGTGCCAGCTGAACAGCATCACATCCTACAAATTTCTAGTATCGTCGAGGTTGGAACTTGGCTGGAAACGAAAGGAAAAGAAACAAAAAAGTATAAAGGCGATGCATTGTAGAACTTGCTACTAAACCGAAACTGGAAAAGACGGTCCCGGAAGTGATAGAAAACCCCATTCGAATGCTAACTTTGTAAATACGATTAGAACGAGGGTTGCGGTTTGGCTTCATAATCTCTGCACTGCCTCACCTAAATTATCCAGGAGCTGCACAAATTCAGTGCTGAAATGCAGTAGCTTTCTAATTGTATTATATAAAAGGATGTTATAATCTAATGTTCATTTCGCCACCTATTTTTGTAAGGAATAATTCTTTCTGATACGTTTTTGGTAACTCTGTTTCTTATAACCATACATATCCGCCACCTCGTCAATTCATCTTACATCATAATTTATTGTCTTTGAGATATCTACACTCCAAACTGAATATTTGCAATTTTTTGTTTGTAGTTTTTATTTTTTTAATTTGTTGTGCTAAAGATGTAGAAAAATAGATGAAAGAAATGAAGAATAGAGAAGGATGAAGGGAAGAGGGAGAAATTAAAGAAATTATATGAAAGTAATGAGGGCCCATTTACACTTAAAAAAAAATTACTTGTATGAATAATAAAATAATGATAAAATGCAAAAATAGAAGTAGAAGAATATACAAAGTACATCCATCCAACAAGTTCAATATTTAAAAAACAGTAAGCATATAATCATAATGAGGAATATTATTTGATGATAAACTAAATTCTTCTTATTCATGATCCTTGCATTGGATTGAACACAGACTAAATTATTTAACCTTATTGTATCTAGTTTATTTCTTTTCTTTGTATGTATCCCCTCAAAAGTGCTCAAATTCATTACAAAATTGGATGAACTTGTAGTCAATCCATCCTTTGTAAATTAGGTACACCATTTTCATAAGTATACAACCAACAACCAACAACCAATAACAACAACAACAAATCATTTTCCCACTAAGTGGGGTCGGCTATATGAATCCTAGAACGCCATTGCGCTCGGTCCTGTGTCATGTCGTCCGTTAAATCCAAATACTCTAAGTCTTTTCTTAGAGTTTCTTCCAAAGTCTTCCTAGGTCTTTCTCTACCCCTTCGGCCATGAACCTCTATCCCGTAGTCGCATCTTCTAACCGAAGCGTCAGTAGGCCTTCATTGCACATGTCCAAACCACCGTAACCGATTTTCTCTCATTTTCCTTCAATTTCGGCTACTTCTACTCTACCTCGGATATCCTCATTCCTAATCTTATCCTTTCTTGTGTGCCCACACATCCAACGAAGCATTCTCATCTCCGCTACACCCATTTTATGTACATGTTAGTGCTTCACCGCCCAACATTCCGTACCATATAACAACGCTGGCCGTATTGCCGTCCTATAAAAATTTTCCTTGAGCTTTAGTGGCATACGACGATCACACAACACGCCAAATGCACTCTTCCACTTCATCCATCCAGCTTGTATTCTATAGTTAAGGTCTCCATCTAAATCTCCGTTCTTTTGCACGATAGATCCTAGGTAGCGAAATCAGTTGCTCTTTGGTATTTCCTGGTCTCCGATCCTCACCCCTGACTCAATTGGACCTCCAGGTGCACTGAACTTGCACTCCATATATTCGGTCTTTGACTGACGTAGGCGAAGACCCTTAGATTCCAACATTTCTCTCCAAAGGTTAAGCTTCGCATTTACCCATTCCTGCGTTTCATCTATCAACACTATATCGTCTGCGAAAAGCATACACCAAGGAATATCATCTTGAATATGTCCCGTTAACTCATCCATTACCAATGCAAAAAGGTAAGGACTTAAAGATGAGCCTTGATGTAACCCTACAGTTATGGGGGAAGCTTTTAGTTTGTCCTTCATGAGTTCTTACGGCCGTCTCTACTCCATCATACATATCCTTTATAGCTTGGATATATGCTACTCGTACTCCTTTCTTCTCTAAAATCCTCCAAAGAATGTCTCTTGGAACCCTATCATATGCTTTTTCCAAATCTATAAAGACCATGTGTAAATCCTTTTGCATATCTCTATATTTTTCCATCAATCTTCATAAGAGATAGTTTGCCTCCATGGTTGAGCGCCCTGGCACGAACCCAAATTGGTTGTCTGAGGCCCGTGTTTCTTGCCTTAGTCTACGCTCAATGACTCTCTCCCAGAGCTTCATTGTATGACTCATTAGCTTAATACCCCTATAGTTCATGCAATTTTGTACGTCGCCCTTATTCTTGTAGATAGGCACCAAAGTGCTCTTTCGCCACTCATTTGGCATCTTCTTCATTTTCAAAATCCTATTGAAAAGATTTGTGAGCCATGTAATACCAGTCTCTCCCAAGACTTTCCACACTTCGATCGGTATATCATATGGGCTCACTGCTTTTCTATGCTTCATCTTCTTTAAGGCTATAACCATGAAACTAAAAAAGAAAAAAGCACACAATTAATTTTAAAAATAAATAAATAAATAAACCGCTTAGGTGCTGCCTAACCGACTGCCTAGCTTGCCTAGCTCTAGATCAATTTTTCAAAACGATTTGCCCTAAATCGCGACAGACCTTCACCGCCTAGGCCGATTTTTAGAACAGTGATCGTTACATATACGTTCCTTTCACATTTTTCCATCTATCCATAACACAAACGAAAACTAAAAATTATAAATTAAAAACGAAATTGTTTCCGAACGGACTCTTATCTTATTACTCCAATGTCCAATGACATGATTTCCAGCTCAAAATGCTGGCAGGGTGAATCAATATAGAAAATAAACTGTTAAGAGTATATATAATGGAGCATTATGGCCTAGGCAAATTGTTAATCTTGCCTCAAAGTTGAAAAAATAACTTCTAGCCCAAGAAATTTGCGCGGTCAAATTGAAGCCTAGACATCTTGCGAAGCCAAACTAACTCCAGCTCAAGCCTTGAGCAGCGTGAAACCCACTTAACAGTCAGATTTGTTGTACCATACATTGGGTCTCACTACTTAGTCGATGATGTATGTAAGAGGGGAAGGAAACCCTTATTCTATAAAAGAGATCATTCACCCTCACTTTAAAAGGATGACAAGAACGGAAAACCCCTTGCCTCTCTAACCTCTATGTACAATTTAACCAATATCTACATAGAAAAACCGAATCGACACCAGTGTAGGAGTAGCCCCAACTTGAGATGAACCACAATATGTCGTTGTGTTCTTGTGCGAATGTGTGATTTATGGTCGGATTTACATTGGTCCAAAATCGACCTGATTTTGTGGATCAACAAGATTCTTAACCCTTCACCATTAGAACCAAAAAAAAAAAGAAAAAGGTATTGATGGGCAATATCATCGTTTGGAGGGGCTAAATTTTGCCTCTGGCTCCAGCCCTTCCCCAACACATTAGATATGCTCTTAATATGGAACAAAAGGGAAGATCTCTAGAGGCAACACGGTAGTAATTCGAAATTTCTAATTTCTAATACCATATCTGATATAAAATCAACAACTTATTTCCTCAAAAGAAATAGAAAGGGGTTAAAGTCTCCCCCAATTGTTACAACAACAGCTAATAGTTATCATAACCAATTAATATTACAGATAAATACCGATATCACCCGCTCGCATTTTCGGCAGAGTTATCATTCTCCTCGTCATTGCCATGCTGTATTTTCGCTATCTCAGCCTGCGCTCTCTCCATAATCTGCCTCTTCTGCAGTTCCAAGTCCCTGTGGAAATCCATCCTCATCTTCTCTAGTTCTGCCATCTGCTTCCTTTTACTATTTTCAATCTTCTCATATATGTCACTGAACTTTTGAATGGAATCAGCAAGCAATCTAAAGGAACCCCGATCATCATTCTCCCTTCCGTACCTTCTCTTCTTGGGTGGTAGCCCATCTGAATCATCATCCCCTCCCTCAGCTGATTCTGAATTCCCTGGACTATCCCTCATCTCATCCAACCCATTTGCTCGGTTCAAATACACTTTAGGGTTCATGAAAACATACTCCCCTGAGTCCAAGCCACAAGACAGGCCAGCTTGCTGTTGTAGCGATGACATCAACATATCCATCTTTGTAAAGTAAACCCACTTGCTCGTGGCACCACCAGTCTCTGCGAACTTGGCCCTCTCCTTTTTGTACTTTTTCTTTAAGGTATCCAACCGATTGCGGCACTGTGTGTCTGTCCTTTCAATTTTTGACACCTCTGATACTTTTTCTGCAACCTCTTGCCACTCCTCAGAGCGAAGACTCTTTTTTCCACGTTGAAGAAACCGGTCACCCCAAGCATCTAGTAACACAAAAGTCTCATGTTCAGTCCAATCTGTAAGCGCATTCCGACCACCAATTGATAGTTTTGGAGCAGAGGGTGCAGCAGGAGGAGCAGGAGGAGCCGGCAAACGAGGAGCAAATTCATAACTTGAAATCAAACTCTTCAACTTACGCTTCTTAGGGTGCGTTTTCAAATCATCATCATCCATCCTTCTAACCATCATCTTATTATCCTCTTCATCATCCTCATCATCTTCATCATCACTATCATCCTCGTGATCATCATCCCTAACACCTTTGCGAACAGAAGGAAAACCGTTTCGACCATTGTTATCTTCTTCTTCCTCACCCAAATCTTCATCGTCATCAGTCTCATCTTCCTCATCATCATCAGCATAGTCATTACGGACTGGCCTAGGATATGGACCACCACCACGAGCAGGAAGCTTGGGATGTTGTGAAGAACCATAACCCTGCTGGTGATTCCCACCGTACAGGTTAGGAGGATACCTCGCGTCATCTTCGGTGTCATCCATTCCCGCACAAACTCAAGATCAACAAACCACAACAAAGAAGATAATCCTGCAAGACCCTAGTTCCTAGGTCAAAACCACCGGTTTCACCGTTGCAGGATTAAACTCCATCCACACCCATTATTCTTTTTCCCCTCTGGTTTCTTAATCCAACCCACAACTTCTCCTCCTTCACAGGACTAAACTACCTCCAAATCAGCATTTCGTTTTTAAAAAAAACACGAAAACAGCAAACCCCACATCAAAATCTTCCTCAAAACAACCTATTTTCCAATGAAAATCATAATCAGATAATATAACAAACTTAGGTAAGCAGAATTGGTGAGTAAACCTAAACCCCATCAGCCTTTCAGTTAAAAGTTACCAAATTTATCTCCCTAAAAGCATGAATCCAAAAACAAAAAACAAACCCACGATTCAATTTTAAAAATTTCTTGAGCTATCTTGAGCTAAATTCAAATTCCAGGAGTTTCAAAAACGAGAAATGAACGAAACGCTTGGCTCTTACCTCAAAATTCGAAACGTTCCCACAAAATTTGTTCAGTCGAAAGCCAAATTGAAGCTTCCGAAAGAGGTTTAACTGGACATCTGCTCAGAATTTGCAATCAATTGTGTCTCGTATCGGGAAACTGAGATGGGAAGAAGAGAGAGAGAGGATAAAAGAAGAGGGTCACTGCGTCTGGACGCAGCACGCCTGCCTGCCTGGTACGTTATTTTTTCTTCGGTGCAGATGAGTAATGGTTGTTATTCAGGTGGGCTGGACCCTGCGGGTTTGGGCTTCTTTTCTTTCTCACTGAATTCTCAATTTTGACGCGATCTGGAAATTTACAAACCAAATTATGTGTTACTAATAGAAAAAAGAGAGTATATTTATCAACTATTAACTAATAATCCAATCATCAACTTCTATGTCATTTAATTTACAAAATTTTATCTACAAATTTAGGGTTTGTTTGGTATCCTATTTGAATTTTTTTTATCATTTTTCAAAATATTTCTTAAGAATATTTATTGAAAACAATTTTTTTTAAGACTAAAAAACTTGATTAGTTTGCAATTTAAAATTTTTAAATCTTACAACTTAAACTAGACAAAAAAAATCTAAAAAGAAAGGGTCGCATGAAACAGAGAAAGAGGAGAGATGAGGGAAGAAAATAAGAGATGATTGAAGGAAAGAGAAAGAAGAGAGGATTAGACGAGATAGAGAGAAAGATGAGTGAGAGAAAGAACCGAGAGAATAAATATAGCGGATTGGAGGATAGATGAAAAAAGTAAAAAAAAAAAGAGGAGAGAAGAAGAAAAGAGAGAGATAGATCTGGAGTGAGAGGGGATGAGGGAGTGAAAAGAAAAGAGTGAGTTTAAGTTTAAAAACTCTAAAAACTCATTTTTATGTTTTTAGATAATAAACTAAATTTTTTAGTTAGTCTTGAGTTTAGTTTTTGAGAACAGTCCTACCAAACAAGTTTTTAAGACTTAAAACTTAAAAATTATTTTTGAGTTTAAAAAGTTGAATTCAAGTAGAGTACCAAACATACCCTTAGCCTTCCTAGCATTACCCTTTTTAGTAGTGCGAGATTGGCAACATATTGGGTTTAACTTTTGTGAGGTGTTTCTGTAGATGTTAGTGCGGCTTTTACTTCTATTAAATTTGCTCTTCGAGTTAATGTCTTTTGTTCGAGTCTCGTAATGAAGTTGGTGCAGTCTATTTTAGGGGTGTGATATCCACACACCTCATTTTACTTCTCACACACCCTTCTAATTTTCGACCGTCGAATCGGATGAATTGAAGAAGATTTAACAAGGGGTATGTGAGAAGTAATTTGGGGTGTGTGGATATCACACCCCCTATTTTAATGTAACTGACAGATTCACTTTTGTTGCCTTTTTTCGTATATTGTTTGTTATAACAGTTACTATTTGTTTACTGTGTGGTTCCTCTCCGAAGCTTGCATTGCTTGTATTCGAAGAGTATTCCCTTATTAGTTGTGTTGATATTTTTGTGCACAAAATCTTTCACGTGGCAGGTTATTAAGTTATGAAGTTACTGATGGAACCCCTAGGATCCTCGCCTGATCCACTCCTTAGGGATCCTAGAATCCTGCAATCCTGTCCGTTCATTTTATATCGTGCAGTTAGCTTTCGTTAAGTACTATTTATATTTGAATTTTAAATTTTAAATGATTTCTAACCGCACTATATACAATGAACAGACACGATTGTGGAATACCTAGGATACCTAGGGAATGGATCCGGCGAGGATCATGGTTCCGGATGGAAAACTCCCAAAATCATTCCAATTGCAAAATATTCTATAATGATATACCTTATGAAAAAAAATAAAAAATCCTCTTGATCGGTCGAAAAATGAGTTATGATAAAATTAGATTAAGTGTTCGAGTCCCTTCCATTGTAACAAAAAAAAAAAAAAAAACAATGAACATTCTTTGAAAAATCTTTGCATGCCTCTTGAAGGCAATGGGGAAATGAGTGAACCAAAATTAATAGGAGCATGTACTTTAATTGGATCTACTATCGCCAGTCATTCAAAGAATCAAAGTCACAGAAACACATTTAGTTGATAAAAGTACCATTAGACTATAGCATTAATTTTTAAAAGACGCTAGGTGTTAGTCGAGCGGCAAGCTAGGGCCTAGCGGCTAGGCGGGTCTAGGCAGTCGTCGAGGCGAACTAGGCGGATTGAAGTAAATTCATTATATATCGTATAAATAAGTGTCTGTTTATACTTAAAATATATATAATTTCATCATAAACTATAAAATAAAATAAGATATGTATTATGAAGTATTGGAACATAATGAAAACATAGGAAATAATCATATAGTGTGTACTCATTTAAGTATTTAATAAGTCTCTAACAATTTATTGAAAAACATAAATGCAAATTGAAAGTTATCTATTTTCTGTCTAATTGAGTCGCAACCTAGGCATGTGCCTAGGCAAGTCTGGGCGGACTAGGCGGGTGCCTAGGTGGTCTAGGCGGGCGCCTCAGCTGGTCTGGGCACTCTTTCTTAATTTTCAAACGTCTAAGCATTAATCGGGGCGGTGACCAGCCGCTAGGTGAGAATTTTTAGAACAGTGAGCATTATAAGTCTTGTCCTTGTAGATAAAATAATTTAGAAATATAAACGAAGAAGGCTAAAAATGTGAGTTTTCATAATATCAAAATTGTTCTTCCCTATTAGGATTTTCACAAAAAAAAAAAAAAAACCGTATAAGGTAGTTAATAAGTAAATTAATTTTCACACTATAGTTTAATAAAGAACAATAATATCTAAAATAAGTAAAATTTTGGCAAAAAAATAAAAAGTAAAATTAAAACAAAAAACTAAAATTATAAAAAAATAAATAAAAAGAGCCCATTGGCACATGTAATTTTGAAGTTAAGGTCTTATAAAAACATAAATAAAAAAAAATATTCACAATAATAATAAACAAAAAAATATGGGAGGCTCGGGTTCGATGCTCCGAACTAATGAATATGTTTGAATGATTTTCCATAGTGCTTTCAGGCTTGGAATGGATGGATAATAGTGATTTTCCACTACTCCTTTTTTTTTTTTCTAAAAAAAACAATAACAATAAAATTAATTATTAAAAAAAAGAGAGGAAACAACCATGAAAGTTGTTTTCTTTAACCATCAGCCATAGGAACAACAACCGAACCTGAAAAATTGAAAAAAGAAAAGAAAAAGAAAAGCTCTGCCTCTGAGCGCTCAACACTCTATCCCTTTATCCCAACCGGTCCGGAGGCAAACAAATCAATCAACCAAGAAACAAAAGCAACGGGCTTTCTCATGGGGAGCTCTTGCTATTTGCACTCACCCTTCTCCCTCTCTCCTTTCCCCTCTTCTTCTTCTTCTTCCTCTCACCCCATTTTCCTGTGTTCCTGCTCCAGGAATGCAGATACCAGGAGGAGGACGACGTTGCCTATGGCGTCCCTGCGCCAGGAGGACTCAAACAACGGCGTTTGCAGCAGGAGGAGGGCTATTCTGTTTGTGGGTATTTCAGTTCTTCCACTTTTGCAGCTCAGGGCCACTGCTCTTGAAGGCTTGGCCACTAGTAAGTTGAACTTTCATTGTGCTTTTCACATTTGGTTTCTTTCTTCTTGGTGGGTGGGGTTGGAGTTCATGAAATTTGGGGAAATGGAAACTGGAAATTGGAAAATTTTCATTATAATGTTGTTTTTAAGACAGATTATTGGGTTTGCTGATTGTTTGCCATTTTAATTCTTAGAGATTTGGGTTTGTGGCAAGTTGATCTTTGCACTTCAATTGTTTGCCATTGTAAGGATTTGAGTTTGTTGCAAATAGTCTTGAGAAACTTATTAGAATTTGAATGAGTTCTTTTTTCTCTTTATTTTTCTGTTTCAAGTGACTGGTGACTCAAGATTCTGTAAATGCATTAGGAGTTTTGATAATGCAGTTTAAGTTTAAAGGATGCTAATAAAGATTGAAAATCTGATGGTGATTAGGCAATTCTAGAGTGGTTAATTGGTTATTGTAATATTTCCTTTTGTACTGCATCAAGTGGGAAGTTTCTACTTGTAAACATAAGTGATTGTACCAGTTTCTTGTTGTTTAAGGTAATTGTGCATTGCGTAGGCATTGATCAGAACAAATCACCTAATACATGTCATATGGCAGTACAAGAGAGTTTACAAGCTCTTGGGCCCCCATGCCTTACTAGACAATTTTGTGCAGAAATTTCTAACCATGATGAGTCATGCCATTTGGTATGAGGGTAGGTCTCACCATGCAATTGGGCTAGATTCCACAGCAGGGGCGACCTATACCAAGTATGGTTTAGAGTGCGCATTGGTATTATGCACGGGGTATAATATTAAGTCACTGAAAGTTGGTGGGTGGTAAATGAGTGTAGAAAGACAGGTAGACGAGGATGTAAGACATATAACTGTTGTTGATTGTCTCGTCCCAAACTCCCCATATTGAAACAAATAGAGTATTCTTTGTATAGTTTATAAGCTCTTGGACACCCTTCCCTTACAAGATGGTTTTGTAGGGGTAATTTCTACCCATCATTCATGACTATCTTTGGATAGTTTATAAGCTCTTGGACACCCTTCCCTTACAAGATGGTTTTGTAGGGGTAAGTTCCACCCATCATTCTTGACTTTGAATGCTTAATCAGGAGTAAAGAGAAAATCTGACCCTAATGTGTTAGGTTGTTATAAGTTTGTTAGTTAAACTTAATGCCGGGCCAGCTACATAAATTTATTGTCCAATCAGCTGTTCCGCGAGTCAGTTTCTTCTTTTAGCAACTCAAAATAGCAGCAGAATTTGGGTAGTCATGTTGGATTTTTAGTTTCTTTGTTCATCATGTTGCCAACCAAATGAAGGGAAAGGGATGCAGACAAGCAGGATTTTAGTAGAGTTCCCATAAAACACAGTTCATATCCTTTAAATGCGCAAATATGGGATGTAGTTGTGGATCTTATTAATTAGGCAATAATATTTCTAACGTAGTTTAGGGTATTTACTAAACCTTCTCTTTATATATTTTTATACGAAGATTCTTACTGTGCTGCATTTTTAGTTCTTTTCTTAGCAAGGACTGGTGTTATTATAAATTATTCTCTTTTATAACAAATTTCCGTCTCATTTCATGTGGTTTATGCGTTAGTTCCTTTATTTCTTTATTTCAGAAGAAAGTGAGCTAAAGACACCGGAGGAGAGTAAAAACGCAGAGGTATGAAATTTGAATGTCTGCTAGATTCACTATGAAATCTCTATTTAATATCTTTCCTTTTTATTTTGTTAAATGGTTGCCATAAGGCTTAATGTTCTAAAGTGAGTTATTCATTAAACAGGAAGCACCTCAAACAAATGGAGCACCAAATCCTGTTTTGTCTCTCCTGAATGGCATTGGTATATTCAGTTCTGGTGTCGTTGGTGCACTCTATGCGTTGACTCGGTCGGAAAAGAAAGCCACTGATGCCATGGTCGAATCTGTAAGTCCCTATCCAATACCACAGAAAAAAGCTTTTCTTTACATGCTTAGACAACATAGACATACCACAGATGCTGAAGGGAGTCTAGTCCCTTTGAAAAGGAACCTCAAAAAGTACTAAAAGCATAATTTTTGTCTTTTGATTTGGTTCCCAATCTTGTTTTTGTAAATGCTTCATTGTAAACTGATCCCCCATCCAGCGCTCCCTTTTTCTTTCCTTGTTTCTCTTATAGAAATGCGTACTAAGCTCAACCAGTTAATGTATGAGTCTGAGCTCGGTTAAATCACTCTCCTTTAGTTTTGGTTCTGTTCAAGAAAATACTTTTAGATGCTTTGTCTGATTTAACCCACATATACTATGGTTGAAATGCACAGATGAAGATCAAGCTGAAAGAAAAGGAAGCTGCTATTGTTTCATTGGGGAAGAGCTATGAATCTAAGCTACTACGTGAACAGGAAGAACGGAGCAAGCAACTTGCAAAGGCAAAGGAAGAGCAGAATTCTCTAACAAGCCAACTGTGTTCGGCAAAAAGTACAATTGCAAGCTTAGGAAAGGAACTAAATGGTGAGAAGAAATTGATTGAGGAGCTTAAAATTCAAATTGACAGTCTTAAAACCAACCTTTCAAAGGCCGGAGAAGAAAAGGTCGTACTTGAAGAAAATTTGAAGGAAAAGCAAAACTCAGTTGAAGTCTTACAGGGAAGGATTGATTTGCTCAATTCAGACATCAAGGATAAAGAAAATAATGTTCAAAGTCTTGGCTCTTCTCTTGTTGCAAAAGATATGGAGTTGAAAGACTTGAAATCTATCTACAATCAAACGAAGGATGAACTAGCCAATACACTTTCAGATATTCAAAAATTGAAAGGCGAAGTCCTGAAAAATCAAAGGGAATTGGATTTGAAGATTTTATCTGTCGATGAACTGAATGCAACAGTTAGTTCTTTAATTTCTGAGATAGATGATTCGAAGAGGAAGTTTGTTGCTATTCAGGAGGAATACAATAAGCTGAAAACATCCTCCACTAGAAAGGCAGATTTGGATGCTAAGCTTTTGGGAGAAAAGGAGGAGGAACTTCAGCAGCTAAAGGAAAAGCTTGAACTTGCTCTGAATGACACAAGTAGAAACAAAGAAGTAATTGCTGATTTGACCCGAGAGAAGGAAAACTTGAAGGAAATTCTGGATAAGGAACTGGAAAATGAAAAGAATTTGAAACATGAACTCAAGAGCACTCAGGAAGCTCTTGCAAAATCAAGAAGTGAAGCTTCCAATTTGGAAAATCAATTAAAACAGTCAAAAACTTTGTGCACGGAGCTTGAAGCTGAGATCTCTAGGGTTCAGGCCGAGTTTGCTGGGGTCAGGGAATCGCTGCAGAGGAGCCTTGGTGAGGCTACCTTAAGTGGTGATGTGGTTGCTGGTGAGCTAGCTGCAACAAAAGAACTTTTGAAGAAGAAAAATGAGGAGCTGCAAGTTCTGTCCCATGAATTAGCAACTGTTGCGACAAAACGTGATAGCCTGCAGGAGGAATTGGTTGACATCTATAAAAACGCAGAAAGAGCTTCTAATAATCTAAAAGAAGAAAAAGAGCTAGTTTCTTCTTTAAAAGAAGAAGTTAAAGCTCTGGAGAAGCAGATTTCGAAAGATAAGCAGTCTCGTAAGGCTCTTGAAACAGACCTGGAAGAGGCTACCAAAGCACTGGATGAGATGAGCCGAAATGCGTTGGTACTTTCCCAAGATTTTGAGAGGGTTAATTCTCTAATTTCTAGCCTTGAAGATGAGAAAGAGGTCGTTTACAAGTCCCTTACAGAGCAAAAGATTGCGTCCAAAGTGGCCCGAGAAAACATGGAAGATGTCCGTAATCTTGCCATGAGACTGAATGAGGAAAGGGATGGTCTGGAGAAGAGAAGCAAAAAATTGGAAGAGGAATTGGCATCTGCCAAGGGTGAAATATTGCGGCTAAGAAATCGAATAAACTCATCCAAAGATCTTGTAAATAATCAGCAACCGCTGGAAAAGGCTGAAGAGCCTGTCACTGTCGCTCCAAGAAAAGGCGGTAGGAGGAAAAAGGTTGCCGAGTAAAGGTAGCGAAGTACTTGAATTGTGGTAATCTTCTTTTCCCGATTATTATGAGTCTTCCTGTACCATCATCCTATGAAGCCAGTTGTTCTTTGGCTCTCTTGTTCTTGGACTTCAAATTTTTCCCTCGACATGAATGTGTTATACGAGGAGGATGCTGAGGGAGTAATGAAAAATGATTTGTATGTAACACAGATGTGATCCCTTTTACACACATGTTCAGTGTATAGCATCGATTCTGGAGTTTAGCGGATTTATAGAAGATTCAATATCCAATATTTTCTTGCAAGTTTCTGCATCTCTACTGAGTATCTGTATGCTAAATAGATTGTTTTTCAGCACAAGGTTTTCGGATTATCCTCGTTTAACAGGAAACACAACCCTGCTCATCGGAAGCACGATTTTCTGTTTTTCATTTTTCCTAGTGTGACATGGTTATAAATAAGTGTATCAGTTATCCGGCACCAATTTGAATTCATGCTGTGACTGCACACTCGAAAAAATAGTAGTCTAATTCGTTCGTTCATGGCTAGAAAATATGTAAGCTAGCGATTGTCCGTCCTATTAAGGTGCTACAATTCAGCTATAGACTAGGCAGCTCAATGCCTCAAACCCTGGAAAGTTTACAAACTTTTGCTGCTGCATTGTGATTGTGATGCGGAGATACTGAATTAAAATCCAGTGGAAATGATTAGATCCACAAACTGAATCATGGGAGGATAAAAGCTGGAATAAGTGCTTTTATTCAAGTGCTTTTGGAGTGATAAGTAAGAAACTAGCTCATCCAAAAAGCACAGAGTGATACTTTCGAGTGGAAGATTAAAAAAAGTTGAAGTGGTTGTGACGCAAAGCAGCACAAAATGCTGGAAGTGCAGCAGCATTTTCCAGAAAAAAAATAAATTTAAAAACGACAAAAATGGGAGCTTGAAGCGACCACAGTGGGAGTCGAACCCACGACCTTTTGATCCGAAGTCAAACGCGCTAATCCACTGCGCTATGCGGTCTTCTGGTCATTCATTAAGTTTTATTTTGTTTTATAATTAGTTTATCTTAATTTTATAAAGGGATTTTTTTTTAATTTTTTGTAGCTAGAAGCTAGTCTACTGGATTCGTGATTATAATTTATTGTTTGTTTAAAAAGGCTTTTACATATTGATTAATCAGATGAAAAAAATGTATAGTATGCCACCATACTGAATTTACATTTTATTACAAGAATTTTCATCATTTTTTAGAGAAATGTGAGACAAATCATCATGTAAAAATGTTAAATACATAGCAACACGTGTTTGACTTTGAATACAAGCACATAGGCAATTGTATTCTTACTGCAGGTAAGCTTCACCCGATGAGTTTAAGGGTTAGTTTGGTATTGCTGTGCTTTGAAAAAAAGCTGCTGTGAGAATAAGCGGCTGTGCTGTGAGAATAAGCGGCTGTGAAATAAAGCCAGCAAAGTGTTTGGTAAACTTTTTTGTAAAAGTGCTTTTGAAAAAAAAAGCAGTATGATAGTGTTTGGTCAACTTTTATGTAAAACAGCTGTGACTGTGTGAAATGACTAAAAAGGGTATAATACTAAATGTGCTATTAATTTAATTTTCTTAACAAATAAAGGTGAATTACTAAATACACTTTATTTGTAAAAGAAAAATATTTATAAACTTTATCTTAAATATTAATTAGTATGACAAACTACTTCAATTAAAATATTTTATAGCATCGCACATCACTTCCTTGTACAAATAAAGGTGAATTACTAAATAAACTTTATCTATAAAAGACATCTTTGTTCATCCTAAACATTCTATAGCATCGCACATCACTTTCTTGTAGTACTTCCATTAACCAAATATTACCTGTTTGGAAAGAATTCATACATGAAGTTTTGTGGACATGTTTTATTGACAAGAAGTTTTTTTTGTTCTTCTCGCTTTGTTCCAATTTAGTGGTTGATTAGGATAAATGTGGTTGTATTTAGGTAATATATATAAATCCAAAATTTCAATTTTTGGTCTGTTAAATTATAATAAAATTGAAAAATTAACAAAACCAAATTGGTCCATCGATCATCACTCAAATTTTATAAAATCAAAGGAGTTTTGTCGTGAATGTTTGTAGTTTACAACCTTGTGCTACGATTTCAAAAGGAAGGCACAAAATTACTTATTTTTCAAGAAATTTAAGTTTTGTGTTCTTCATTTCGATTCAGTTTTAACCAACAATAAGACTCAAACTCAAGAACAAAAAGAAGGAGGGAACAAGATTCAAGAAACGCATTCGTGAGAATAAGCGGCTGTGGCACAAGAAGGAGGGGACTCTGATTCAAGAAACGCATTACATTACCAATTACATGTAAAGATTAGAGTTCAACAAAGAAACAGATTGCATAATCTGCATGTATACATCCATAATAACATCAATAAAACGCACGCTTACACATCGGATAAACTAGATTGATGATTTTACACTAGTTTCATAGCAGAGGATTCTACAAACCACTCTTCATGAGAAACTGGATATTCCGCCTCCGAGAGATGTAGAAAAATGCGTCTTCATTCGCTGTCAGCAATATCCCTGTCAAGCGTTGAGAAATAATTAATAACAAGCAAATCCTAGTTTTTCCAAGTGAAACACTATCAGTACACAATACTCAGGGGAATACAGCCAAACAAAAATCACGAGACCCACAAGCAATATCACCAACAAAGTGCAGAAAAACAGAGCAAAATCCAAAACATGTAATCAAAACCAACAGACCCAAATGAGATAATATTAAAAACTCAACATCTCCCTCGATTTTGAGAATCTGGGTAATTGAAAAGACACATAATTTATGAATTTTGCCACATAAAATCAAAACTTGAACACTTGAATAATGAATCTAGAGAGAGAGAGAGAGAGAGAGAGAGAGAGAGAGAGAGAGAGAGAGAGAGATACCTCTTGAATGCAGTATTGCTCAAAAGGGGGAGGTGGAAGCAGATAAATAGAGACGGATCTTTAGTGTTGAATCGCCAGACCCGCATGACAAATCAGAAGAACATTTCACAGATCAGATGCAGAGCAAAGCATTATAAGAAATTATCTCTTACCTAAACCCAAATCAGAAGCAGACCTTCTAAAAAATTGAATAGAGAAGTAATCAAACTTCTCTCTCAATTTATCTTGTTTCCTCCAAAAACCCTAATTTTTTCCCCAATTCATTTTTTCCACAAACCATATCACCTTCCCCATTTAATTTTTCCCCACCCTCCATCCCCAATTGTTTTTCCCGACACCCATACCCTTATCCCTTTGCTCTTCCCACCCCTCTTTCCCTCTCAATCTCCCATCCCCAAATTGAAAAATCCAAACAAATTAATAACAAATTTTTACAAGAGAAGCTTACCAAAGGAACCTGGAGAAACCTGGAGAACGAGAGAAGGAGAGAGATCGCTAGTTTTTGGAACGAGAGAACGAGAGGACGAGAGAGTGGTGCAGTTTGGGATGTACGCGAGAGCTCTGAAGGCAAGGCGAGAACTCTGAAGGCGAGAGCTGAGGGTAATTGTGGGTTATTGAAAGTTTCATTAAAAGTGGCACTGTTCATCCGTGTTTTCAAAATAAGCTGTTTTTGGAAGCTGCTATTTGCAGCTTCAGGTCTTCTTCACATTTTGGGCTTTTTTTCACCCTTAACTTTGAAATAAAGTTGTTTTTCAAAGTTTACCAAACAACAAAAATCTTCACAGCTTTTTTTCATCCCAGCTTTTTTATTAAGCACCTCAATACCAAACTGCACCTAAGAGCAACTGCTCACGACGAGTTTTTATTATTTTTTGATGTGACGTTGGAGCAGGGATGGTTAGGTATGGAGTCCCAAATAAAAAATGGGATTCCGATCTCAGACCGAAAATTTTTGGAACGAGAATTTGAAGATCAATCTCAAACTGAAATTTCGGAATTTCTGAAATGCTTTTGGTATTTTGGGATGATCGGGATTAGATTTTCGGTTTTTGACATTGGGTTTTTTGGGTTGAAATTTGAAATTTTGGGCTATTGACTAAAATTTGAGCTTTTCGCCTAAAATTTTGTTTTCCAATTTCATATCAATTGAAATTTAGGTTTTTTACTTCATACCAATTTGAAATTTTATACCAATTGAAATACCAGTTCATTCATACAAAGTCAAATTGATGTTCCAAAGTTCTAAACTACTTAATTTCATAGTTTTATTTCTGATATAGTCTACTATCAAACTAATTAACATCAACAGTCAACATGCATGCAATCAAAATAAATATATATATTTTTTCGGTTTGGTTTGGGATTTCCGTATCATTGAATATGTAATTCTGATTCCCGTACTGAAAAGTTCAGGATCGGTTTAGTATGGATCTCAAAAGTTTCGATATTATCAATTTGATAATTTTTCAGTATGAAATCAGGATTTTTTTTATTTGATTTGGGACTTCCGGAAAAAATTTCCAGCCCTACGTTAGAGAATGATTTTCCACCAACTCACTGAAAATAATTCAAAGAACTGTAGTACGCATCTATATGTAAAACGACATATAAACGAACACAACAAATTTAACAAAACTACAGTAATAGCTTATATGGAAAGTCTTGTATAAATCATTTAGTGCAAACGATATTATATACCAATTTACATTGAAGGAAGAGAGAGAGAGTTTGAGTCCGAGACACAGTAAATCAGAGAAGAAGACCCTAACGACTTAAACAACCCATTTCTGCCCTGATTTTCCTAATTTTCCCAATTTTCTAAACTAGAATGATATAATGGTAGTGCTATCTACACACGTATTTTTACTTCTTATACACATCTCTTAATTTTTGACCGTCGCGTTGAATGTATTGAAAAAAAAATCAATGATAAAAAATTAACAAATATAGGAGATATAATTGGTTGTGTGAAATGTAAATAGCACTATTCGTATATAATAGTTGAAAAAGAAAACAACAAAAAAGGAATGAGTAGTAATTTTACACTATTTTTAGCTTTCCTAGCATGTTTCTTTATTTTTGACCATCGAATGATATGAAGTAAGATAATGATATGGAGACTCTTAAAAGTGGGATTCTCCATCGCCTCGTATTTTTTACCCAATGTTATAATATTGGCACAAGAATTGTGCAAAAAATATGAGGTGGCGAAGGTTTACGGAGAGTCCCATATTGAGAGAATCTCTTTAACATTTCTCAATAAAGTAAACGAAATTAACCGTCATAATTAAATAAGAGTGTATAAGAAAATAAAAAGTGTACGTGTTTTCATTAAAAAAAAACATAAATTAGAAAATTAGGAACTATTTTTATTTTTATTTTTAAAGGAAAGTAAAAAGGCCAGCACTCTCTCGCCCTGCTTTCTCATGCTCTTGCAAATTGCAATTAGCACAAACGAACGACGAATATCTTTGTTCGTTCGTTAGATAAAAAACACAAGAGTCCAGAAGAGAAGAAGAAGGCTTTCCTCGAGAGACTCTGCAATTTCCGTCGCCAATCTCTCAACGGGCAGCTTCAAGCTCTTCGTCCTTCTTGATCTAGGTTTTCCAATTCCTCTTCTTTCTATACGATTTCCTTTTGTTCGATTTCAGATTGGATCTTCCAGTACACGTTTAATTTCATACAAGTTCCAATTCGGCCTTAAATTCCCAATTTTCTCGAGAAAATTCTCAGTATTATTTGTTATTTCTTTACTGGGGAAGATCCCTTAGATTCTGGCTTTGTTGAATTCAGATCCAAATTTTGTATTATTCATGGGTTTCAACTCGGGGTTCAGTGACATGAATGTTAGAGTAGAAATCCAGAATTTTGTAAAATCAGATTGATTGTTTAGGGTTCAAGCTTGTTGATTGAGCATTGGGATTATTGGGAACTCTAATTGTCCTTAAAGTTCGGACTTGGGTTTGGGTTTAATTTTTGAGAGCAATTGGAAGTGGGTTGCTCATGCTTTTGGAGAAATCATTAGTGGTTTGAGAGTTTGAAGGGCCTCTGACTGTGTGGGATTTTGATTATTGTAGCAGACAATGTTCTATGGTACATTGGCATGGGACCCTTGGCTCATTGTTGTCCAAATTGTGTGCCTTCAATGTTTATACTATCTCACTCTGGGGTTCTTCTTGTCTATTCTTGTTGGCACTCGCGTGTCTCGAATGAGCCTTGTGTATTTCTTCGACTATGCTACTCTCACTATCTCCACGGTCACCGGGTGGTGTGTCATTGGTTCCTATCTGCTCAGTGCACTTGCAGGGTGAGAATCTCATACTACTACTATTTCCAATTGCATTTTAATTTTATTTTGTCGTGTTTTCCATGTTTGCATCGACGTCACATTTATTGTCTGGAACACAATTGATTTTATTTTATGTTTGTAAATGGAACCCTTAGTCTTGTGTGAATTATGAATTGTGCATGTGTTTGTTTGCAGCGCTGGATATCTGCTTCTTCTGATTGAGAGGGCTAAGAAGTGCTTAGATTTTTCAGCCACCCTATACATTGTACATCTCTTTATATGCATCTCTTATGGGGGTTGGCCTTCGTCAATAACATGGTGGGTTGTGAATGTTACTGGAGTTGCAGTGATGGCTTTGCTAGGTGAATATCTCTGCATTAGACGTGAACTGCGTGAGATTCCTATAACACGATATCGTGCAAGTAAGAGTTTTTCCATCCTAAACTAACTAGCTAGATGTACCTAACATAAAGTTGTCATGTTCATTCATCTGGGAAAATTTGAGTTTTTTTAGTAACCCCTTCACATAGACCCAATAGAAACTCTACTTTTTTTTGTCTTTTCAAAATTTAGAAAACCAACCTATTTTGGATAAGCAATTTTAAGGCCATTCTATAGTCGAGATGTGGGATGGGTAACAAGATTTTGTCCCACATCTTGACTCACACATCGACAATGTCTTGGTTCCTTCAAGTCCGAAACAGTTTTATTTTCCAAAGTTTTTAGAAAAAGGGTTGTTGGATTAATGGACCTATGCAAGTGGGCTAATTTACGAAGAAACTCATAATATTTCTTTTTTGGGGTCAATTTTATGTCAAATATGTTGTGTCTATGTGCTCTTTGTGCTATTTTTTATTATACGCATCAAGAACTTGCAGTTCTTCATTCTTATTTGTTAGTATTTTCATAAAAGATAGTTTTGTTTTTGCCCAGATGAAAAGATATGATAATACTTATGCTCTGCCTTCCTGCTTATTAAATGCGATTATACCTTGTCTGCCGTGTGTTTTAAAATTAGTTGTTTACCAATCATGATTTAGACTTCCCATTTATGTATGTCTTTTTGGTTGATCGATTGTCAAATGTTGGGCTTGCTGGTAGGTTGATCATACTTTACATCCTAAGAAAGTTCCATTGCTTGCATTAATTAGTAATTTAGGTAATGTTTTGATTGGTCAAAGCTTTATATATAGAATCAAGAACTGGTCAAGTAATTGCATGACTGACTTTTATCCTCTCTTCTCAAATCATTATATATTCATAATTAATATGGAACTATCTCCACACAGATGTTTGACTGACTAGAAACTCGACAAGCAAGAACAAACATTCATGTGGGATTATAGTGGCTATTCTTTCGTTGCTGAGGAGCTTCTAGATAAAGATTATGAATACCAAATTCAATCTATGATGAGGAGAGAATCTACCATAATGTGTGGATTCTTTTATCTATGACGGTGGCTGTTACGGAGGACAAGTGTAAAGTTTGACACAGTGCTTTAAATGATGGGGAGGTTTGAGCATACGAGACTAGGTATGCATTGTGCTAGGAAATCATAATGTACAATTTTAGGTGGTTTTGATTAGAGCAACGCCTACTACGTTTCTGTTATCATTGTTCTATTTTATTTTCTATAAACATGATACGCCTTATCAATTCTGGTTGCATAATTCTTGTTTGTTACCATTTCTGGTAATTCTTTTGTGTCGTCAGACTTTATTACATAGGATTAGTAAATTGAAATTCCGAGACAGAATGCTTGAACCTGGGAGCACTTTGTTCTTTCCCTATTTTCTTTATGTTGATCTTAGGCATGCTTTCTAATTTAGCTAAATCACGAGTTGCAAGCCTAAGAATTTTGTTAATGAGATTAATCGAACAAAATTTCAGTTTATAAGAAAGCGCAGTGTTACAAGATGTGTTTCACTGTATAGTGTTTTTCCTGGTTGTTGCCTGTATATCTAACTCTTTGTTATCATACTCCACATCTTTAGAATTGTCATAGTTCTCTAGTCCGAATCAGAAAGTTTTAGGGCCCGTTGGATAACGATTTGGTTTTTAGTTTTTGTGCTTGAGATATGAGGAAAGTATGTGAGGACTAAAGACCAGAAGCCAAATGGTTATCAAACGGACTCGTAATGTTTAAAGCACGCTGTACATGAGAATTATGTATATTATTAGTAACATCTGCATTAGGAACCTTTCTCAAGTTTGGAAGCATGCTGCTCTGTTCAAAGCTGTTCTTTGTATCAAGAAATCAAAAGTATCTAATGGAAAATTGTGATCTCTTACCAGATGGACTTACGAGTGTGCTAGAAACGTTAAAAGTAGAGACGAATTCTATATGTGGTTCCTCCAAACCTATTGCATTTGCAGACACAAGCTTTTGCTTCCTGATGCGTTCGATGATGCACATTTCATTCAACTTGTGGACTGCTTTTATAAGTCCAAGTCAGAAGTCACCACCTTAGGATTCGAATAGACAGCCTTGACTGCATCTTGTTTTTATTAAGTCATGGTTCAGGAAGGCTTGCAAAATGTGTTCTTAAGGAATGCTGAAGCCTATTCCTTAGCCTCGATTTTTCACGTCGTTCAAGGCGAAAAAATTTCAGCATCTAAGTGACACCGCCAATTGTTATAACATGTGTATTTGCTAATACTCCTAAACGATACATCTATCATCAAATCATGTTATAACACGTGAATTGGTAGCATCAGTCCAATCTTTTGAGAACTAGATCTTGAACCCTCTCATAGAGATTGGATTAGTGCCACTTAACCAAACGTCTTTTTACATTTTTTTGGGCTGTGATTTTACTCATCGTTGAGCTTTCCTTCATCGTGCAACACTTCATTGAAGCTTAAAATAACCCAGAACTTGGACCATAAACTTCAAAATTTCTTAATTCAAAACAAAATGATTCTTTGCCTTGGATTCCCTCCACAAGAAGTAAATAAAAAAACCGCTGGCCTCGATCGAGCTCTTCCTAGACAGCGGAGGAATGCAGAGCTACTAATATACCTACTTCTCTACTTCTCCTTCCATTCTCCAACTGAAGCCCTTTAGTTTAGCAAGTCATGGCTGAGCCTTCCAGTCTGATGAAATGTCAGCTACAGCTTCTCCGACTGTAAGATAGAGCCCGTTCAATCCGAGCGACTCCAATGTTTCCGATTGTTTCAGCTTCTCCGTTACGCTTCCAACAGGGTTTGCCAACACAAGCTGCGCGAGAGTAAACAAACAACAAAATAAGAAACAATGTCCACAACTACTGAAATATCACAACACTGAAGTAAGCGCTTCGATATATTTCTCACCTGAAGCGATCTTTTCTCCAGCATTTTTCTTAGTTCTGACAACATGTCGGTACCACTGGTGTCTATAGCTGTCACAGCTGAGAAGAAGATGACACTATAAGCAAGATGTGGGAAAACTTTCGCGACCGCATTGTTACATGATGTTAATGTTCGAAGACTGAGCAAAGATTTCATAAATGGCGTACCTGTCATGTCCAGAATTACACATTTCAGTGTGCTCTCGCTGCTTGCTTTGATCCTCTCTTCTTCCTCGCGAACCCATCTTAGTATCCTGCACGTAGGAGAACCTAAATCAGATAACGAGAGCAAGAAGATGATCGTATCTGTATTATCTTTTAAGACAGTCTGCCGGGAACTTACCTTTCTTGTAGGTACGTCGAATTTGCAAAGTAGATGGGTGCCTCAACTGCTAGTATAAGAAATGAAGGAATCCTTGAAGCTTCTCTGTATCTGTTGAGATTGTGGTATGTCTGTGTCCCCGGAATATTCCCTAGAGCCATAGTGTTTGGCCTGGTGACATGAAGAAGAATCTTGAAAATGGATACTCCAACCTGGAATGTACAGCCAAGATGTTAGAGATTGAAAGTTGACAAACGTCATTCAACCCGATAGAGACAATATTCTTAGAAATTAGGAAATTTAGGAAATCTTACCGCAATTGCAAGACCAAGAGGGACGGAAATGAAGAGAACGCCGAAGAAGGAGCACATGCAGGCCATGAAGTCGAGTTTGTCAACTTTCCACAACCGGTATGCAGCTTGGTAATCAATGAGTCCGCTCACAGCAGTTATGATAATGGCCGCTAAGATGACATTGGGGGTGTAATAGAACAATGGCATTAGAAACAGCAGAGTGACAAGCACAGTCGATGCCATAATTATGTTCGAAACTACTGTTTGTGCTCCAGCATTGTAGTTTACTGCAGATCTAGAGAATGAACCTGAAAGTAAACGAGAATTACGGTTTTAGTTACTGTCTTAACATCTGGAGTTGGATTGCTTTTAGGTCAAGCAAGAAGGGGAGGATTTTTACCCGTGGTAACATAACATGAAGAGCAAGAACCACAAATGTTCATGATCCCAATAGCCATCATTTCTTTGTTTCCATCAACTTGGTAGTTTTTCAGAGATGCAAATGTTCTTCCTACTGCAACTCCTTCCTGCAATGCAAGAAAGATACGTGTGTTTAAAAGCTATAGGTGAAGGACTGCCTCATAAGAAGAAAAACTTTGAAGAGTGTTCCTACTATGTGACAGTACTGAATGGCAGAATAGTCCAGTTAAAAGAGAGATGGATCCAAGATTTGGGTGACTTACTGTGAGAGACAAAATCCCCGTTATAATGCCAGTTTTAATAGCAAGAGCAAGGTGAGGGCCACTAAAGTATAGCATGTTTGATGAAGGTGGATTGAGACCCTTTGGCAAATGGCCAATCTGTTACATAAAACGTTCAATTTAGTGACAAATATAATAACAATTTTTATAATCACAGTTTGACGCATGAAGGAATAATGTTTCATTTCATAGGAGTCGAGCAATGTTCATAACTAAAATCGCCAAATTCAGCAGCGAGTACTTACAACTGAGATTCGAGGAGCTTTTGACCTGAGGAGGAAGACAAGAAGTGTAGAAATGATAACCGATGTCAATGGAGCTGCTGCTGCAACCCAAAAGAGCTTTGGCTTTGTTTTACTCTGTATCCAAAAAATCATATGTAAAATTCTAATTTGGAGATGATCACACACACACACACACACACACACACAGAGTTGTGGACGATAGAGAGTAGGCTAGAGAAGCTTACAATATGTCTTGTTGTGAATAGAAACACCAGGAAGCTGAAGCCCATTACAATAGTTTGCCAAGACCACTGCACATGAGTAAAAGTTTAATGTAAGTGACACTAAATTTGTAATAATCAACGTTAAAATTCAAAATTTGTTCAGAAAATGCTTTTGTATAAAGCGCTTTACTTGGTCATACTTGCGGAGTATAAAGTTTTATTAACATTTAAATACTTTTAAGTATTCACTTGAGGGACCAAGGGTTTTGGGGTTCGATTCATTTGAAGTTGGAACTCGTGATCACTGCTAGGGGTGTATTAGGGCTAAGTTTAAAACATTTAAAACGTTGTCGTTTTAAGAAATTTCAGTTCGGATTTCAAATCACTGATACTAAAACCAAACCAATAGGAGTTTGGTTCGGTGTTCAAGTTTGTTTGGTTTTTCTTCAGGTTGATTTTTTTTGACATCGATTCAGTGTTCGGTTCGATTTTTTTTTTTTTTTGGTATTTCGAAACCCCCCTTAATTGCAAATGTTTTGTAAAGAAACACCTATATGTATATTTTTTTTATCTACAATTTTGTCTGTTTTAACCAAAAGAACAATTTTTTTAGTATTTATTGAGTGTTGAATTTAATTCAATTGCTTAATTTAAATAATCGAAAACCATTTAGTTAAATAAAAAATATAAATGTATATAAATAAATAAAAATTGAAAAGAACATTATGAAGGTGCTTTTTAGGATGTACAAATTGACCTGCAATTCTTCTCAATAAGAACATAAAGCAAACAAGTGACAGATTCTTCAATTAAACCATTGAAAAAGGTGGATACCTGCTTGCTTAAAATAAAAGTATTTGATGGCAACTGGCAAGTGTATGTCCTTTGATTATAAAAAAAAAAAAAATAGCACCTTTGATTGATTTTCCTCAAAGCACTACTGACAGTACCACCAACATATAGCACCTTTACTTGATTATTTATTTATTTATTCCATGATGCTGCTTGCCAATAAATCTCCCACTGTTAATTATACTAGAACAATAAAATTATTTAATTTGAGGGTTAAAATAAATAAATAAATAATTTAATTTTCTAAACAAAACTTGAGTTGGTTGGTGTTGTAAGAGAAAGTTACCTCTCCTCTGTGGGTGATAACGGAGGACACGACGGAATAAAATTGCATTTTGGTAGTGAAGTGAACAATTCCAAGCAACCCTTTGAGCTGTTGCAATATCACAATCACTGAAGCACCCGCCATAAATCCAACCAGAGTTGCCTTTGACAGAAAATCAATTATAAAACCTAACCTGTGAGGTTAATCACCCAATTTCATTCAGTTAGGGTCTTAGAGTTTCTTGTAATTCAGCTAATTAAATTATTATAAACTACACACAACAAAAACAAAAACAAAAACAAAAAAAAAAAAATTGTCCCAGTTCAACGCGTCCTGCTCTAATAAAGCGCAAGTGGTATTCACTGTTATGCAGTGGATTCCGCATGCAGAAAAAAACATGAGATGACTTTTGTATGAACGATACTAAGATATCTGAAGTTGCTTAAAGTTTTGTATAAAAAATAAGTGTAGCTTAGCGTCCCTTATAATAAAAATAAAACAAAAATTGAAGACCAAGCAGTAAAAGTGGTCGTTTTTTTTTTAAAAAAAAAGAAGAAAATAAGTGAAGTTATTCGGTACCTTAGAATACCCAGAGAAGCCTGAAAGAGACCAGCAAAACATGTAGCAGTGAAAGCCAATTTGAGATAAAGAATGGGGTCTTCAGCGCTGGAAACAGCCTCACTTAACATCGATCCCATGACCAAAGATGCTATCGAAACTGGACCAACTGCAAGATGTCTAGAACTCCCCAGTACAGAATATATCAGTGGGGGAACGAAGCTTGAGTCTGCATGGGAATTCCAAATAAAAAAATAAATTAGGCTAGTTCATAATTAATTATGTAAGATAGGAATTAATTAAGTGTGAAATTGGTACTAACATAGCCCAACAATTGGAGGCAAACTTGCAAGCTTCGCATAACTGATGCCCTGCAATATTATAGCAAGTAGGGTTCTAAATTAAATCACCAAAAAATATTAGTTGCCTTTTGGTTTTGTAGTTATCCACAACAGAAAAGAAAAGGCCAAAAAAAAAAAAAACTGTATGGTCAAATAACAGAATTAATTCCAAAAACCAACATTACCATATTTGAAAAGAAAAGAATTAAATAGAATTCACATGAAGGTTAAAAAAAAAAAAATGCAGTTTACCACAACCGGGTCATTTATGGTCATTTCTGTCCAAGTAAATGACAGTTATTGATTATTGTTTAAGTCAGTTGTTAATGGCAGCGTGCTAGGTGGAGAAATTTTTTATCGTAACGGAACACGAATGATACATTACATGTTTTTATGTAAGTAGTAAATTTTTTTATTATTTAAGTTATTAATTTTTTAACATACACATCTCATCATTTATATAGTGACACATATTGTACCATCTTGTGTGCCGATCACACTGAAACCAAAGTTCATATCGCTTTCTCGAAAATGTGGGAGAGATAAGGATACGTGAGTTAGGCTAGTGATCAGGACATGCCCGACCCTTTGCACTGAAGTTCAAATCCCCCTTCCCGCACACATATGGAGAGACGAGAGTGAGAGAGAGAGAGACAGATTGGTTAGAGTACCTGAGGAATTGCAAGGCTGGCAATAGTGAGGCCTGAGATGATATCAGACTTGAGAAGCTTAATATTGTACTCAGGGGCCCACTGGAAAATTGGGAAGAAGAACTGGAGACCCAGAAGAAGTTTAGTGAACCAAGTTTGGTTCTTGAATCTATGAAGTGGGTTGTCTGGGAAAAAGATGTCAGCCAACCTCTGCCGGAGTTTCTGCAGGGTGGTCTGTTTCGGTGGCAAACAAACCCTGTGGATTTCTAGCGGTGGCATTGCTGCCTCTGTCGGAATTCTGATGTTGGTTTCTTGGTAGGGATGATCTTCCACTCTGTTGGAGTTCACACCCATATCTTCTACAAAATTGCTCAGCAGCCCCTCTCAGAGTTTAATACGAAAAGAGCAATACCCTGAAAGTTGAAATAAAATGACTGTGGTCTGTACGTATTTATAGAGCTTTGGAAATGGGAAAAGATAGGAGGGAGAGCGGGAGGCAAGTGAAGTGTCGAGAAGGTAGTTATCTATCGTACAGTTTGTGCTTTTCGTGCCAAGGGCAATTTGGTCATATCATTTGTGTTTTGATGCAATAATATATTTACATTATAAAGGTCACTACTCGAAAAATTAGAGGGTATAGTCAAATTAGACTTTAAAATTTGCCACTTTGTATTATAGTTTAGTAATATTTTTCTTCACTTGTAAGTGAGAGCTTTAAAAGAGAATTTAAACTATATTATTATTAGTCCATTGGGAGGCTTAGCCTATTCTCCCACTACTTAATGTAGATAATATCATTTGTTAAAAAAAAAGACTCTAAAACTCGAGTGTAGTTAATTAGAATTTTCAAATGACGAATTCGTTACCAAATTAGGTTCCCCATTGTGTGGTTTAGCCGAACTCTCCATTTTCATAATGTAAAAATATCGATGTACTAAAACAAAAGGATTTTAAAGGACTTTGAAATCATGATGTAATCAAAATAGAATTTAACTGGATTTAAAGGGGGTGTAATCAAATTAAGATTCGGAAGGAATTTTAAATGAATTTTTAGAATCAAGATGTAGTCAATTAAGATTTTAAGACTTTGAAATCATGTTGTAGTCAAAGTAGGATTTAATAAAACTTAAAGAATACATCCAAATCCAGGTGTAGTTATTAAAATTTTAAAAGAGTACATACAAATATATAGGTATTCAAATGTTAAGATTTTGAAGCATTGTATTAAATAAGACATTTAGTAGAATTTGAGAGTGATTTTTATGCTTAACAAATGCTATAGAAAATCCTTTCTACACCCTAAAATTTCTTTTCAAGCTTCTCTCATGTTAAAAATCCTATCTCCACCCTAAGATTTCTTTTCAAGCTTCTCTCTCAAGTTGACTTCTCCTTCACCACCTTTAGTGGCACACCACCGATGGTAATGTCGAGGACGCAAACTCAGCTCCAACTTCTTTAAACTTCAGCTCCAACTTCAAACTAATAAAGAAAAAGAAAAAGAAAAGTTTTTTTTCCTTAAACCTTAATGTCTCATTTTTTTTATTTTTTTTATTTTAAATTCACAATTAGGGTTTTCTCAATTTCCCTCCTTTTTCTTTCTGCCGCTTTCTTAGGGGTTTTTGACTTCGTTGCACTGTTCTAAAAATCCACGCCTAGTGCCTAGGCGGCCCTAGGCGGTTGGCCACTGCCCCGATTAATGTCTAGGCGTTTGAAAATTAAGAAAGGCGCCTAGACCTGCTAAGGCGCCAACATAGACCGCCTAGGCACCCACCTAGCCCGCCCAGACCCGCCTAGGTTGTGACTCACTTAGATAGAAAATAGATAACTTTCATTTTGGATTTTATTTTTTTCAATAAGTTGTAAGAGACTTGTTGAATACTTAAATGAGCACACATTATATGCTTGTTCTTCATGTTTTCATTATGTTCCAATACTTCATAATATATGTGTCATTCTATTTTGTAGTTTATGATGAAATTATATATATTTTAAGTATAAACAAACACTTATTTACACGAAATATAACGGCTTTAGTTAAATCCGCCTAGTCTGCCTAGGGGCCCTCCTAGACCCCGCCTAGCTGCCTAGGCGCTAGGCCCTAGCCTACCGCCCGACTAGCGCCTAGCGTCTTTTAGAACCTTACTTCATTGTTGATTGCAATTTGGTTGTGGCCGACGACGTTAAATCCCAATTCTTGTTTTTGAGTCGCCGTTGATTGCACTTTGTTGTGTGATTGACAATTTTTTTTAATCTTTTAAAAATTTATAATTCAAGGAGATTTTTAGTTGGATAATTTTAGTAGCAAAATACTAAATTTTGGATTTGGAGGATTATTAGCTCTTGGCAAGGTAAATTGTTTATTTTGGTCGAAAAATAGATATTATTAAATACGAATCGTAATGTTTACATCAGAAGCTAGAAAGTTAAACAATCATTCTGATTCAAAATCATCCTACAAATGACTACCCCCTACACTTGTGACATCATATGCCACTGGATGTGCAGCCTCATTACAGGCACGAGGAGTATAGACAGTTAGAGTTACTGCCGCCGTTTACCGGGGCTTGGTTAATATCCTATAAAATACCATCTATGAATGCCTTCGGTTGCAAGCTCCCATTAATCATGGCGACAAGGACTTTCGAATCAGTTTCCAACTGAATAACCCCAAACCCTCTTTCCACACAAGCCAGCAAAGCCGCTTTCATTGCTTTTGCTTCTGCCATGATGCTCGATATACATGGAATTTTTCCCACACCTCCAGCACCTTTAAAAATCCCCGCAAAATCCCTTGCAACCCATCCAAAACCACCCACACCTACGACTACACCAAGTTCCATCACAATTCACTTTGATTGTACTAAATGGAGGCACCTTGCATGGCTCTCCTTGCTCACATGTTGCCCACAGCTTGACTGCTGCATCAGTTCCCCTTCACACCTTGCTATCTCACCCCACTGTTCTTGAAGGAGTTGAAATGCAACACTAGGTTCAACATCGATCTTCTCAAACACCACACTATTCCGACACTTCCATATCCTCCACAAACCATAAACCACCCAGTGCATTAGATCACTAGCCTTCTCCTATTCGCTATATTTATTACACAACCACTACCAACACTCCATAAAATCCCCTCCCACCACCGTTGTCACATCCAATTGAAGCGGATAACCAAACCAAAAGACATGAGCAAATAGGCAACAAAAAAAGAGATGCATCTGCGTTTCCACAACACTTGCATAGAATGCCCAACTAGTCTCCAAGCGAATCCCTTGGTGCTATAAATTTGTACGTACTGCAAGGATACTCTTACACTCCTTCCAAACGAAATGTCAAAGCTTGGGAGGAACCTGTAACTGCCATAAAGCCCTCCATACCGGATCCTTGTTATCATCCTTACTAAATTGAACTACCCATTTCCGTCCAAGCTCCCTATTCTGATTCATCTCTTAAGCCACCATATACCCTAATTTCACCGAATACACCCTGATTTCACCAAATACACCCCATTCCGAGTGTAATGCCAAATAATACGATCAGGGCATCCAAATTGGCTAAGCAGCATACCTAATATAGTACGCGTTTCCTCTTCATTAAAACATCTCTTAATAACATCTCAATTCCATTTATCCCCAGAAACCATAATGTCGGCGATGGTTTTTAGAGGAAGAAGCGGAGTTGATTTTGAGTATACCTTTGAGCCTTTTCTATCCTGCGGATTCTTTGATTTGGGTAAAGGATCCTAAAGGTGAGTTTTCTACTAAGAGTGCATATTTTGTGGCTCAGTTAGATTCGAGAATAAGTGGTGATATGCCTATGGGATTGTCACTTAATGTGGACTCTAAGTTTCTATGGAAAGCGTTATGGCGGGCGAAGGTTCCAGGAAAAGTGAAAATTTGTGTTTGGCGTGGGTATATGAACGCTTTGCCATCCAAAGTGAATTTGTTATCCAGACAGGCAGTTAGGGATGCTATCTGTGGTCTTTGTCATAAAGATGATGAGACTATTGAACATGCTATTTTAAAGTGTCCTCGGGCGGCAGTAGTTTGGTTTGGCAGTCCTTTGGGTTTCCGTTCTTTTCATGGGGTTGAACAAGGTTTTGGAAGTTGGTTGGAGTATATTGCGCAACATGTATCCAAGGAAAGTTTTGAGTTGCTTCTTATTCTTGTTTGGAGTATTTGGAAGGAGTGTAATGAATTCATATGGAAGGGCGTTGAGGTTTCTCCTATGGATATTCAAATTAAGGCACAAGCTTGGTTGGCCGAATTTAAAAAATGGAATGTGGTGGCTGTGCATGCATTGGTAGAAACCTCATTTAAATGGCAGCCAGCAGCCAGTGGCTGGATAAAATGTAACTTTGATGCATCCTGGGATGAGAAGCTTTCAATTGGAGGGTGTGAGCTGATAGTACAGAGATTAGATGGTAAGTTTCTGGCTGCGCAGGTAAGTAGAGAGGGTGTTGTGAGGTCGGCGTTCCATGCAGAGGCGGTGGCTGCTAGACAAGCAGCTGTGTTTTTACGTAGGTGGATCACAGAACAGGTACATGTCGAAGGTGATGCCCTATTGGTTACTTCCGCGATTCAAAATGATGGAGCGGCAGTTCATGGACACTTTGGACATATACTTTTTGATACTAGGAGATTGCTGAGTGACTTCAAGCACTGAAAAATTACTTTTGGAAGAAGAGAGGAGAATAGAGTGGCTCACAGACTTGCACGGTAAGCCTCGTTGTTGTTTAAGTTTTATAAAACATGTAAACAAACACCGTTAACCAAGCATCCAAACATCAACCAAAAGAAACTGAAACATATTTATCCCATACCCCCAACACTCCCGCCTTCTTGTCTCTGTGGCTTGAAGCCTTGAATGTCGTGACTATTACAAGTTTTATTCTATTACAACCCATCACTAGTTTTATTCTATTTTACTTTTTTTGAAGTTGTGAAATTACAAAATTACCCTTAAAAAAGCTAAATGAAATTCCGTAGACATTTCAGCTTATTTTAATTAACGGGCTGGTTCAATGTATTTATTTGTTATTCACTTTTATGTGGTTAAAATAGTGACATAATATATAAAATATTTGTTATGTACGTGAACAACAAAAAAATACCTTGCATGAGGGATCTTTAGGCTGATGAAAATTGGTATTACAATGCATATCGAATAAGCCAGACACCAATTCATTGAGTATTAGGTGGTGGTAGTACACGAGTGAAAAGTTACCTCAAGGGAATGGAACAGTAAGCATGGAGAGCAATCCCTCTAGTGCCGATAGAGTGGGATAACGAGAACGGTGGTATGAAGCATTGTCATTACCCCAGTTAATTAACAATAAATCCTTACATCACAATGAAAAACATAGCGTGTTCGACTAATATATGAACTCTTGGGCAATAAATCCTTACTTTGTAATCGACGGTGACGTTTATGGTTCCCTCCCCTAACTAAATTTGGCAGCTGTCTAATTTGTTTAGCTACTATACGCACCTCATGCATGAGAGTGAAGTTTGGTTTATGATGTAGATGAATTTTCATGCTTTGCTTAGCCTCTCCTCTCTCTCTTTTTTTTTCTTTTCTTGTAGGACTTGCTCAATTTGTTTGCTTTTAATTTACGTGAGATACTATGAGATCACGATTATATAGTAGGGTGGACGGGTATTATAGTCGCATTTTTGTTTTATATATCTTTAATTTGTGTTTTGTTATTTTCTTTTTATAATCTTGATTCGATTTGGTAAAGTGTGAAGAAAAAGTTACTAAATACAATTGAAAACTTTGCACAAAAATCACTTTAACAATTTTATAGGAGTCATGCTCACTTAAGAACCTAAAAATAAAAATAAGGAGAGTGATGCTCACCTGACCAAGGATTTAAATATCGGTAATATCGGAAATATCGGTAGGCCGGAAACACGGAAATATCGACGGAAATATCGGGATAATATCGATATCGATAAAAATCCAATGGAAACCACGGAAATTGTAAGAAAAAGTTGGAAATTTTTATTGAAACTTTGCAAGATGTTTATTTAGACAATTATCTATTAGTTTATAACAAAAAATTGGAAGAAAATGCATTGCATGATGGATTTAACTGATTTAAGTTGATTATATAGCGAGCTGGCAAACATTGTGAGTGTAGAAAATATGTAGTAATTAATGAAAGAAGTTTAAACACACCATAATTTGTAGGTTTTTATTTTTTATTTTAAAATTTGTAGAAAATTTGTAGATTTTTATTTTTTATTTTAAATTTTTTATTATTATTTATGGTCTTAATTAGTGAGCCAAGGGGTCCACCCCCTTATTTTTTGTCCCCGAGGCTTTCTTATCTCTCTCAGTCCTCTCTTTCTCTTCTCCACCTTCCCATGCTCTCCCTCTTTCTGTTAATCACATTCAAAGGCAACAGCACAGCAGCAGATTTTTTGTACCCCTGAGGCTCTCTTATCTCTCTCAGTCCTCTCTTATCTCTTCTCCACCTTCCCATGCTCTCCCTCTTTCTGTTAATCACATTCAAAGGCAACAGCACAGCAGCAGAAGCACACCGACCTTCGGACCCAAGACCACGACACCAACCCTCGAACCCAAGACAACACTTCACTTCCCAGCACAAGGAGAGAAGAAGAGGGGATCTCGAGCCCAACGAGGGCAGCGACGTCAGTGAGGACAACTTCAGATCCAACCCCAGGACCTCTCCGAGCCCAACGAGGGCAGCGGCGTCAACGAGGGCAGCGACGTCAACGAGGGCAGCGACGTCAACTGGCTCCAGTGCAGCCCCTGCTCCGATTGCTACCAGCAATCTGACTCGGTTTTCAACCCGGCCGGATCTTCCTCCTCGACTCGCTCATCCCCTGCACCGGCGATATTATTAGTAAAATGTCGGGATTTTTTTGTAATATCGCGATATTATAGGAAATATCGCGATATTATCGCGATATTATAACGATAACAAAACGGATAACAAAAAAAATATCGTCTGGTGATAAAATCGATATTATCGGCGATATTTCGCCGATAATATCGATATTTAAATCCATGCACCTGACCTAACAACCTCATGTCGATCACTGTTAATGTGGAAAGATAGAACAAAATGGGGTCTCTTTGATCGTGAATTTCCAATGGGGTTTACCTTTTTATGTTCCTAAATATTTTAAGTTGTGAGTTCTAAATATTTGGTATTCCAATTTCCGCACGCCTGGTGTTTGTACAATTTTCACATAGAAATTTAAATACTTAATTTAAATTCCGATATGATAAATTTAAAATCTTTAAAAGCACCCTGTTTATCACAAATACAGTTAATATATGGTATATATAAAATTATAGTTAGTCATATTAGTTGGAGCAGATATGTATTTTTTTTCTTTCAAAAATGGGAACAACTGGTGGCAAACCACAGTTATCCACCATTCTAAGGGTCGAGAAGACTCACAGAGACATTTCAGCTCCCTGGCCACAAGAACATATATGTATTTGAGTTCAAATCATTCTTCCCTTATTAGTGGTATGTTAAAAATAAGAATTGAATTTCATGCGTACATTAAAGGGGGGGTTTTTTTTTATCACAAATGATCCCTGAAATTGAAAATCAATCAATGTAGTCCCTAAAAATAGGTGTCGCAAATCAATATGGTCCTTCCGTCACAATTCTATTAAAAAATTTGTTAAGTACTCATGTGGCACATAAATGGGCCCCACAAGATTTACGAGTTTTTATCATAAATGGTCCCTGACATTGAGTCACATCATCAAGATAGTCCCTGAAATTGACCCACACCATCAAGATGGTCCCTAGAATTGAAAATCAATGAATGTAGTCCTTGAAAATAGGTGTCGCCAATCAATATGATCATTCTGCCACAATTCTTTTGTTATGTGCTAATGTGGGTTTAATAATTCATTAAAATTTTTATTTGAACACCTGTTTGCACAATAGATTTTTAATTTTTTTACTTTTTTTTATAGTAGGACCTACCTTCCATAAATTCTCAAAAGCACAAGGCTTAACCAAGGCCTAAGAGGGGGTTTGGAAATAGTTTTCAACCAACAATACACGCACCTTGGTTATAACCTCATAATCTCAAGGTAGACCTCGTCATTCTTTGAGTCACTATACCACCAGGAAAGCGACGAACAAGCTCTCCAAGATTAAGGTTGTGAGGATATTGATTGCCTAAATGTTAACGGTAATGTCCCAGAAGTCATTGCTAATCAGCCAAGCCGTCACCAAGGGTGATCTCGATCTAGGTTCAATTCGGTAAAGGGCAAGTGTGTAAAGATAAGTGGAGGTAGAAGAAAGTGGACTGGGATTGGAGGTGATTGCATGACTGGGCTTTTGGGTTCACAACTTTTTATTAACTATTAAATTATTTAACCTATTTGTAATTTTTAATTTTTTTTTATTAGATTCGTGTGATCCATTTATGTGTTACATTAGCACATAACAAAATTTTTGACACAATTGTGACTTAAGGACTACATTGATTTGGGACACTTACTTGCGGGATTACACCGATTTTGAACTTCAAGGATCATTTTGATGTTGCAGGTCAATTTTAGGGATCATTTTGATGTCGCGGGTCAATTTCAAGGACCATTTGTGAGAAGAAAAAAAAAAGACGTATGGGAGCCATTTATGTGCCACATCAGCACTTAACAGAATTGTGATGGAATGACCACATTGATTTGCAACACCTATTTTCAGGGACTACATTGATTGATTTTCAATTTCAAGAACCATCTTGATGGTAGGAATCAATTTCATGAACCATTTATGATAAAAACCCTACATTAAATATAACTATTGGAGTTATTCTAATTTATGATTTCCCCTGCATTTATTGAATATTAAATAAAATAGAAGGTAATGCCACATATTTGTATGATATAGGTGATGTGGCAAATGAAACACACAACTCAACAGGGACTATATTCAATAAGATAAACTCATTATGACATGCATACATCAGATAGTACGCTAATCAATGTGGTTTTTTTTTATATCATTTTTCTAAAAAGAAATTGTGGTTTGTTTTTAAATACCTAAAAAATTAGAAATCAAAGCAACTAGGGACTAGTTAATACCATTTTCATTCCTTAGTTTCCTTATGCAATTCGTTGAGATGAAACAATAGCAGTTTTATTTTAATATTAAGAACTGATACAAAATATAAAAAAAGACATCCGATATAATATCCAAGAGGTCCTCAATTCAAAGAAAATAACAAAACATAAAAAACCAACTCGACCAAACTAATTGCCACCGTACTAGTAGATTTTAGGTCCAAACAGACCCGAAAATGAGCAAATTAAGGAATGCATTTAAGTCTTGAAATCATTTGCACTCAAACTTAGAAGACTGAGATGGCACTCCATAGGCAAAAGAACTTCATTCCTGATGAAAAGGAGCACTTCGTGAAATAGCAAGAGCCAGCGGCTATGGAGTCTGTAAATTTAGAATTTGGTAATAGGAAGGAGATAGAGGAGAGAGGGGCTAGGATTTATGTAGTTTTTCCTTCTCCAATTCTTAATAAGTGAATATTTCACAATGTAAATTTATTTATATAAAAAAAGTCCCATTATAATTTTCATTTCCATTTCATTTGCTCTCAGATCGAAAGAGACCACCCAATTGATGCTAAGGTTACACGAGTTGAAGGATTCCAATTTCCTCTGCCGACCTTTTCTCTACTGCACTTTTAAAATTAAAAAAAAAAAAAAATCTCTACTTCGCTATATACTTTCTTGCTTTCTTTCACCTAATTATAAAGTAACATCAACATTTGAACAATCAACACTTGCATCTTATTTCACTTTTTCTCTACTTTGCTCCACACTTTTGCCTATTTCCTTCAATCTTTACTTATATTCTAATGTAACATCAACGTCCAGCGATATAAATTAAAGATGTTGAAACAACACAAGAAGAAAAGTTGAGAGAACAAGAACCATCTTCGGTCTTCACAGCATCAACATATAATAATTTACTCTTTTTTTTTTATTAGAGATGATATTACTACACAAAATTACAAATTATGAGGGCTTGAATCTGAACTGTAGTGGGTTGAAGAGGAAGATTCTAACACTAGAGCAATTCGCCACGTGCTAATATATAACTTCCACATTGATTAAATTGTAAAATACTACTGGACACAACACAAGCTCGTCATCATGTGGTAGTCATCACCAATTAACCAAGAGATACAAACAATTATTTTCAGTAAGCCAGCAAATTTTGCAAATATTTAGATGCTCTTTTTAAAGTTCAAAAGCAAGAAACTAAAACCAGATTGCATATATGACCTTTCTTAGCTAAATAACCAAACTACACCCTCATTATTTCTTGGAGGGAAAAGGACCATAGTCGAAATCGTATCATAAATACGAAGGTAAACAAAATTGGAGTATAAACCTAGACGACTAAAACGCCACTTCGCATAGAGTGGAGGCAGAAAATGAGGGTGTAGTTTAGTCGTGTAGGTTTATACTGATACAATATCAGTGTGATTAACGTCCTTTTCAATCCTTACATTTGTACCATTTTCTTATAAATTAAATTCAACAGAAACTAAAACACATGTACACTTATTAATATGTAAACCGTAAATCCGGAATAGTGAAACATTACATGATATATGATTTGTGTGGACTTGTAATGACATGTCACTCGGTATTACCAATACACGCATCTTTTCAAATATGTTTTGATAAAGGAAGTTGATAACTTTTTAAGCTCAGCATGATCCACCACTAACATTACCATTATTATCTCATTTTAACCACACTTATTATTAGGTGGTGAGTTTATAATAAAAGACCTAGATGTTATTTGGTGTTAAATATTATTTTATTATTTTTCTGATTTGAGACTGTATTTTCCAACAAAAAGTTGGAAAGGAAAACAATTCGTGACAGGTGAACTGACTCGTCACCATATATGGAGCTCTTTACCTCTAAAACAATTGATTTAATTCTAGCTTTTTGTGAAATAGTTAATTTACAAAACTTAGTTGTACGATCAGTACACTTTCTTCACTAGTTCATCTGGAACGTGTTAGAACTTGGACTTTCTTCGTACTGAAAGTGCCTTGCTTATATATTGACCAAAAACGAAAGTGCTTTGCTGTGTAGGATTGAACTCACAATACAAATTAAGCAGTACCTCTTCTTTGACCGACCAAACGAGTCCATCGTTAGACCTACCATCAATCAAGCTATCTTCATTATTTCTTTACGAAATTAACCCGATAAATCTGTATTTTATAGTAATCCTGGCAGCTAATGGCATCGATTAGGAGCTTATAACATTTAAGATATTAATGTGCCTAACTAGTTAAGCACAAAAAGTGCATGCTAAGAAAGGTCGTTTAAACAAATGAGGCCATGATCTCAACAATAATTCCCTCGCTAATTTCAATCCTGAACAGGATCTTTGTCGCTTGAATATTATTGCCAATTTGTATTTCTATACGTAAAGGTAATAGAAAAAAGTGGCTATGGAAGTGCTTAATTGCAAAATATCATTGTCGTTCTAGAATTCATCCTTAATGCCACAAATATATACTTAATGGGATCTACTTTATGCCAAGAAAATAATTTTTGACAAATCAAAAACTTTCTTTTTATTGGTATATATATATTCTAATATATCCTAATATATCCTAGTATAATTTCATGATTCTTCATATTGTGATGGAAGGAAGACATAATCTTAATCATGATCCCCTACTCATATTTTTGTTCTAATCTATATTGTGCTTTTTGACAAAAAAATGGCCTTATTTCAGGCCTTTATGTAATCGCATGTAAATTAATTAGGTAATGCTAGAGAGATTACATTTTTGTAAACCACATTTATACAATATTTATAATAAAAGTAGGGCTTACCAATACAAGTAGATTCCACCTTTATTACAAAGGTGTTACAAATGTGTGGTCAACCAAATGTGATATCCTTAGCATTTTTCAAATTTGTTAGGCGAAACCCTAAAGACTTTTTATAACTACTTGTTTTTAGTTTTTAGTTCTCATTTTTCTGCTACAAAAAACGTGAGTTTTTAGTTCTCATTTTCCTGCTACAAATAACGTGAAAGTATGTGTGAGAAAGAAAGACTAAGAAGGATGGTTTAAAAAATGCATATGAAATGGCAGTTTTAAATTTGTTTTCACCAAGTTTTTTATTTCATATATTCTTTTTAATTTCTCTGTCTTCCCCTCCACCGATCTCCCTTCATCATTCTCCATTCCTCAAACCTATATACATTTATTCAACCTCTAGCATAAAAATTAAAAACTCAAAACAAAAATGAAATGGCTCGACCGGGTCTCTCAAACTCTGAGTAAAATATTTTCGAGAAATAATCCACAGTATGTATGTGCACGTAATTTTTGAGGATTAATGTAGTCAAATTGGAACTAACCATTCATCAAATAAATACGAAAAAAAAATATAATGATTTGAATATTTTTTTTTTTTGGAAATGATAACTTTAAAGACATTAATTATGAGGATATGCTTTGTGGTGAAAATACCTGGCACATAACGTTAACATTATTTTTATTTACGATAATTAATCATGTTGGGTTTAGGTTATATAGTTTATAATTAATATCAACGATAGTATGTTATAATTTGAGTGTGATACTTTTGACACTATATCAGCTTTCCCATAACAAATTTCTATTTCGGACTGTTGTTAGTAATATGATATTTTTAAGGAAGGAAACTACTATTTACGCTTGAAGAAAGTCACCATGAACTCCTCCGTATCATAAGAGGTAAAGAAAAAAATTAGTTCAAGATGACTCCTCACATTATGAACCGTGCCACAGAAGAAAAAACAATTGGGAAGATGTGATGAATGGGAGGTGCCTAATCCCTTGTAGCTCAGATCCTCGTTGAGCAGAATCCATAGCTTTGAGTCAAAAGTTTCTGCTGTTGAACGTGCTGTGATTTGCCCTCCCACAACATAATATCTTCTACCACTGATATTATTATTATTTTTTGGCCACGAGAATATTTTTGACGTGCAGAAGAATGGAGACGTATGCGCAATAATAACAGAATCAAATTTCTATACGCGGCGATGTGCAGATGCATTTCGTTGCTTGCCTTCTCATAAATGGACTTCAAAAGTTAAGCATAGCTAACCCATCAAAATGGCATGTCGATTTTTTTCTTTTCCAATTATTACTTTTGTTTTGTAAGAATATATGTGGAGCAACTTTTCGGCGTATTCAGAATAAGGTCACACGATGTTACTATTTTATTGAAATTATAACATGTGAGTTTGTCTTTTTATTTATACACCTTAAAGTGAGTGTGTGACATGTCAATGTCATCCACATTTTGTATAATTCATAAAATTATATATCACGTAACTTGTATTTCCGATACAAATATAATAAAATTCTTCATGTAGTTGTTGAGCAAAGTATTAACATTCACAATTGATGGACCAATTTATACCAGAATTTCCCTAGCTCTATATATTGGACCCATTTTTCCTTTTTGATAAGAGAGATTCTGTTATCTTCTTTGAAAAGATATGAATATGAGGGGTTACAGACAGCACTAGGAATTCATCAATTGCACGCAGTTAAATGTGACACTCCTTGTGGGTCAGTTTCTAGGGTCCTGGCTGAAACACACGTCCATCCCCTTTGATACAAAGAACTGATGCTTTTATTTTGCGTTTTTTTTGTAGAGAACAAATTTTTGGCTAATTTGCTAGAGCAAGGAAGGACATGTTGCTTTGGACATATTCAAACGAGCAAAAAATTAAGGTGCAACATATTCACAGAAGCACTTTCTGGTCTTGTCTAAAGCAGTTTAATATTTTCCAAGCAATTACAAGTCTTGGAAGCCATATGCATGGTGCATGTTTTCTGTACTAGTAATTAAGAGTAAGTTGTCACATCCCGACTTGGGCCCCCACCACAACCCAGACTCGACTCCACCGTAGCATGATATTCTCTGCTTTGGGCCCCCACCACGCCCTCACGGTTTTGTTTCTGGGAACTTACACGAGAACTTCTCAGTGGATCACCCATCTTGGGAGTGCTCTAGCGCGGTGCTCTCTTAACTTCGGAGTTCTGACGAACTCCCAAGCTAGTGAGCTCCCAAAAGACCTCGTGCTAGGTAGAGATGGGAATATACATATAAGGCTTACATGATCCTCTCCCCTGGGCGACGTGGAGTGGCTCTGATAGAAAATTGTCACATCCCGACTCGGGCCCCCACCACAATCCAAGCTCGACTCCACCGTAGCACGATATTGTCCACTTTGGGCCCCAACCACGCCCTCACAGTTTTATTTCTGGGAACTCACACGAGAACTTCCTAGTGGGTCATCTATCTTGGGAGTGCTCTCGCGCGGTACTCGCCTAACTTCGGAGTTCTGACGAACTCCCAAGCTATTGAGCTCCCAAAAGCCCTCGTGCTAGGTAGAGATGAGAATATACATATAAGGCTTACAAGATCCTCTCCCCTGGGCGATGTGGGATGTTACAAAGTAATGAATTGCTTTTGGAATGGTGCTTTTCTTCTTCAACTCAAAGAATTTGGGGTTCAGACCTCTTTCTTTAAATAATATAGAGTAGCAACATCACTTGTAATTAAAAAAAATTAATAATTAAGAAATACACAAATTCAACACCGTATAAGGCGGATCTATTTAGGGACCTCAGTTGTCCCGTGACCACCCTTAAACTCGAATAATTAGGTGTGAAGACTTCCAGAGACTACCCAAGTCTAGGCAGTGGATGGAAAGAGCAGCGGCTGCATAATGTTCTACCTTTCTGCAAATTAGGAGAGAAGAAGAAGACTAATCCTTTTTTACATGGTATCCTAGATCACATGCTATAGAAAAGGATTCCCTCCGGATCCATTATGTGGGGATCCCTAGGATCCTCACATCTCAACTGTTCATCGTGTATCGTGCACTAAAAAATTATTTGACTTTTATTATTTTAAATTAAATACAAATAGTACCTGACAAAAACTGACCGCATGATACACGATGAATGACTGAGATATGGGGATCCCTAGGATCCCCATATAATGGATTCGGAGGGGATCCTTTTCCACATGCTACTAGGTTACGTTGAGCATTAAAGTAAAAGGTAATGCTAGTGAGACTAAATTTGTAAAAAAAGCACATTTATCAATAGAAAATAAGCACATTTATCAACACTTAAGTAATAATCCAATTATCAACTTCCATGTCATTTAATTTACAAATTTAGTTTCTCTAACATTACCTGTAAGTAAAACTGTGAGCAATACATTGATGTATTGTTTTGAAATTTATATTCAATTATCAACTTCCATCTCATCCAACATAAGGCCACCTTCATCAGCGCAACACGAATCTCTTTTCTAGTCTTTACATACCTATCGACACTTCAAGATCAATTTGAAATTTATATTCATTCTATGTGTTTGATGTGGAAGCAAATTTTCGCCATTTTCTCCTTTGACGAAAAATGCACATGTAAAATAATAACACTTAAGATTAAGGCCAAAAGCCTTACGCGCTCACAATAAATAGGGGCTTTGACCGAAGAATCTTTGATGCCAAAGTTAGAATTCTGAAAAGAATGTATTGAGCAGTTTATATGGTGTAATTGGATGAATAATTGCAAGATATTATGTGAAACAATATCTTGCAATTAACATGGCAATTAATCATAAACTAAATAGAAAATTTGGGAGTAACCTTTTGAATAAGGATTTGATGAGAGGGATTTGAATAAATATTATTTTGATCACCTTTGACTCTTGCTTGATAGAGCCGTTATTGTCTATTGCATGTGCGTGGGAATCCCAGTGTACCTCAAGGTTAATTTTGTCTTTTTTTACCCAAAAGTCCACGTGTCACCTCCATAATTTTCTTGATTATTTTTTTCTCCACAAATGCCCCCACACCTGTTGGGCTACTTGTAGGAAATGGCAAGAGGTGTAGAGATCTTCCCTGGCTTTAGGAAACATAAGATTGTTTTCTATTTTGATGTAGATTCCCACTTGAATTGGAAATTAGATCCTTTTAGGAAAGGGAAATCAATCATTTCCAACGTCTATTTAGGTCTACCTTAAGTAGATGATTAAATCAACTTCAGAGAGCAATTTATTCTACCCTACAAGAGAGAGAAAGCTAAAGGATATTTGTTCCCCTTCCCAAGCAATCTTTTTCACTTGCCCTTGCAAATGACGATCTTTCGTTGCTTTCTTCGTCTTCTCGCCGCACCAAGGAAAGAAAAAAGTTGATTTTTCTTGTCTTTTTAATTTTTTGGGAGCCACGGGGCTTGAAATTTTAGCTCGATGAGGGTTGAGGATGTGTGAAAAAAAGGCTTGGAGAGGCCACGACATTGTTGCCGTGGATGGCTTGGTACGGTAACGACTGGTTGGGCCAGGTGCGGCTCGGCTTGGGCCCAGCCGATTGGAGCATTGGGGTGCTGGGCTAGGCATGGACAGACTAGATATATGAGCTGCGGGCTGGGCTTTTAGCCTGGCCTACTGAGGTGGTGTCAAAGAGTCATAGGCCTCTTGGTTTGCTGGGAGAGAGAAAGATGACCAGGCCGTAAGGCCTGGCGTGGCTGTTAGGCTCATGCGGTCTTGGGCCCGTGGTTGGTTGGTTCTTGGGCCGTGTGGCCTGGTGCGATGCTTTTTTTTTCTTCTTTTGTGCAACCGTCTAATGTTTCTTCCTTGCATCTTTGTAGAGTTTCTTTGAGCATCTATTCTTCAAGCCACAAGAGTGGCGATGGTGTGCCACCGTTGTATCGTCAAGGCGGGTCTTTGAGTAAAGTGGGCTACTTCAAGGCTGCTCACTTCAAAATTAATTCCGATGATTTGTTCAGAGATTTCCTTGAAGCTTATAGGCATGCCATTTCATCTGGTGTGCTTGTGAACCGTGTCAAGGATGGGAGCAGTCGTGAGCCATGTAGTGGGGCTCGGAGAGCTACCAAGTTTCACCCCTACTACTTTGTGTTGGGATTTACTTTTCCCATGCCATATTTCTTCCAAGAAGTGCTTTGCTCCATGAAGTGCACCTCCGCTCAGTGTTCCTCAAATGCGGTCCGTGTGATGTGAGATTTCTCAATCTGCGCCGATTCTTTGACTTGGATCTAACTGTTAACGAATTTTGGTACTTCTTAAACATAGGCCAGGGTTGGGCAGCTGCGATCCCGCCATAGGCTTTTCTATCATTCGATTAAGAAAGATCATGACCGGGCCAATGAAAATTTGGAGATAAGTGGAAAGTAGGAATCTGATTCTTCCTCTGAGCTGCGTGTTTCGACAATTTTCATCATCAGTAAGTAGACTGCTTGGTCTTTAGGCTGCTTTGTGCTTTTGCTGAGTTGCTTTCTGATTAGTTGATTGTCCTCTTCTGCTTATGTAGATTCAAAATTTGGCTCAACTACCAAGACTTCTCCAGATATGAAAAAGGTGCATGTTGTTTTAAGTATCCCCGCTGAGTACCGTGGATGGCATTGGCTGCTTAGTCCTCTTCGCCGAGAGAAAGGTAGGTTCTCCGAGAGAGGAGATAAATCGGATCAAGGAGGATGCATTAGCTTATCCAATCACTGTCGTGGAGCCTACTGTGAATGAAGGTGGAAAGAAGAGATATTCCCTGTCTGCTCAAGAGATGCCAGTTAAGAAAAAAAATCAAAGACTTCCTCCGCTGCTCGTGAAGGTTCACTAACTACCGAGAGGCTTATGATTGACTTGACGTCTTCTAATAAGAAGAAAAATGAGTCTGCTAGATTTAAACCTGTGACGTCTGCCATGCCGAAGATAGCTAGTTTGATTGTTAATACAATTGTTCAGCGTAGAGGTTCCGTAGTGCCTCCAATGCCGAAGTCTGTGCCAAGACATTCGTTGAGAGCTAATTCTGGTTCACCTTTGGAGTGGTTTGCTACTACGAAGAGCGATAAGGTGGACTCTGCTGCTAAAGTGGCGCCAAGGCTTATTCCTCTTGCTGTTGAGATTGGTTCGCCTGTTGAGAAAAATGAGACTGCTCGCGTGGGCAGTTGTGAGAAATCCACCAAGCCTATTTGTAGAGAGTCTATAGAGATCTGTGCACTTGAAGCTAGATCTGTTTGAAGACATGGACGTGTATGCCAAGCTTGTTGATGGCGTTAAAGGGGTTATTTGCCCAAGTTCCTTTGTGAAGCATATGACCCAATATAAGAGAACTGCTCTGTTTTCCATAATGTAGAAAACAACGATTTTGGTAGCCGAGTCTATGCTCATTGACCAAGATGATACCAAGGCTTCCAAGGAGATGGCAACGATTATGGCTGCTGGGGCTTATTCTTCTGCCAATGGGATCAAAAAGTTAGAGTCTGAGCTCATCACTTTGAAAGACTCCAATATCTCTGCCCCCACTTCTCTGTAGCTTGAGACCACTCTCCAAGAGATCGTTGACTTGAAGCCTAGGCTTGACATGATCCAAGTTAAGTATGAAAGTGTAGAGAAGGAGATTGGTTTTTACATACCTTAGATTCAAGATCTTGAACGTGTCGTTTCTAAGCTTTGTTCTATTGCTTACACAAAGGATGAAAAGTTGATTGTTGCTTATAATTAAGTGATCCACTTTAAGAAGATCGTCGATAGGCTTGAACTCGAAGTGGATGAGTTGCAGTATGTCTGTGTTGGTCTGCTCAAGGAGAACGAGTAACTGAAGGGTGTGAAGGTTGGACACGAGGCTTTGCTTATTCAGAGTCAAGCATAATTCTACAGGCCTGGTTATATAGATCATCTCTTTGGTAGGCTATCTGACTTTGAGTTTGCTAGGAAAGACTTGCTTGCCTTTACTTTTGAGGATTCCATCTATAAAGTAGTCGAAGAATTTGGTGCCCAGGCTAGGGCAGCTAGAGGTGAAGCGTTGGATGCTGCTGCTGTTGAGAGTATGGTGGCTACTGAAGGTGTGGCGGCCGAGTAGTCGTGGAATGTCCAAGTTGTTAAAGAGTAATTTTCTAGGTAGCCTTTAAGATTTTCTTTGTTTTCCTTGTTGCTTTTTTGCTTTTCTTGAACTCTATCGGCCTTTGCTATTTGTTTATCAATTTTACTAGAAAATTTAATAAACGTGCCTCCTTCGATTCTTTTATTTACGCCCGAACCTTTGACTCTTAGACCAATGGCAGATGTGCTACTTTTTTTATAAGCAGACAAGCCCATATAGCCTATGCAGTCGTAGGTTTTGGTGTAGAACTTTTGCAAAGTTGTTAGCCATATGGTTAGCAGCCAGACACCTTACTTACAGAAGTTAACGAGTCCACGTGACCACTTGGTTGTTAACTTTGGCTTTCTGAAGGATAATTTGTGAAAAACAAGTTCATTTAAGCAACATCAACAACATGCAATTATCAATTAAAGGCGGAATCATGTTTATATGCACTAAAAAACAAAACTTAACCCATGAAATTCAAAGCCTAGTAGATAGGTGAACCAAGACTCAACTCAAGAACAAAGTGAGTTGAGAAATCTTATACCTTTGTTGATTCCTCTTTGCATAAGCAAAGGCTAATCACCCAAGGAGAGGGCCTTCATTCCTTGCTTCTTAGCTCCATGGATTTCTTGGAGGAGGATAGTAGAATGGATTCTCCAAGTTCCCAAGAAAGGGAACCTCTAAGTCTCCACACCAAGGAGAGCATTTAGAAGAGATGAGTGACCTAGGAAGATTTATATGCTAGTGAAATCTACCTAGGGTGGCTGGCCTCTTAGAGAGAAAGGGAGAGACATGTTCTCTCCAATTTTCTCCAAAAGAAACCCCTTAATGACTTTTTGGCTATAAAGTCTTTTATATAGTCACTTCAATTAAGTGACAAAAAAGAACAAAAAACCCTATCACCATAATGTGGCCGGCCTTGTCAACCTTTTGGGCTGTTTAGGCCCTTTAGATTCTTTAGTCATTTAAGTTGTCATACAACTTAAGCTAATGGGCTTGACGTTCGAAGCCCATTGGGCCTTGAGGCCCCAAACTAACCCAAGGTCTAAACGAACTTATTCGTTTGATTAATTAACATATTAATTAATCCTAGCCATAAATAATTAAACCATTTAATTAATCTTACTCATCTTTGTTATTTCTTCAATCTCTACCTTACACGGTGTACGATCCATTAGGTTCCTTTTAGCGAGGCAGTGGGCGATTAGAACTCTTTCAAATCGATTGTGAATTGAAACTTACTTTCAATTCTCCCTTTAGTGATTACTCACTATTAGAGCTTCCACAAACCATGAGTGACACCTAGCAGTATGTCATGGCTACCCAAGCTAATCAGAAGGGGTGGAGAACCTATTCAGTTTAGGATTACAATGCAATACGGTCTTTCTCTAATACAACACTCTTGACCACATTGTTTGGTTTGATAGTTTATTCATGTCTACTATCCAATGTGATTCATTTACTTATATGATTACTTTGAATGTGATTTGGAACGACTTCCTAAATCTCATTCATACTCTGGCCAGAGATTCTTAATCATATCATAGAGTATTCTCCCTCAAATAGTTTGAAGGTTAGAGATCCCTTGTTGCGCATTCACTTGCCTCCATGGCTAAGTGGCTTAACCCCAACTACGCCGTGGACACCCTCTGATAGAGTGACATTGACACAGTCAAAGATCAAGGACCTAACCACGAGACAACTATGATGCCTCAGGTCAAAGGACTACTTTGCATTATCCCAACCATGAGTTCTCATGTGACATGAGTATGAGAACTCCTCGTTGATCGTGTTCAGTGGACTCATTCTCTATTGAGCACCTACATGCTTGTCTTGGTGTCAATCATACCAATGACTCGAGACCAATCACTCTCCCTAGGAGAAGACATAGCACATACTGATCTTAACGGACTGTCAATGCCCAATTGGCAGTCCTATGATCAGGAACGTTTAGGATATGTATATGAAAGAGAATGGTCTCATGAATCTAACTTCTTTATATCACATTCTCTCAATTGCATATTCCTTGGACTTATTGTTCAAGTATATAACATTTATATGAGACAACTTAAAACAATAATCTTTGCCCTTTATATTAAACCAGATTAGTTTAACATGTGAAATGTCCGTAAAGTATCATCATATGATTGGTTTTAGGGCACATTTCCAACACTTTCTTCAATGCTTGGAGTTATGTGGCCTGCATCACAACATACTAAAGATTTTTTGGGCATGAAATTCGCTACCTTTTTGTATTAAGAGTACGCGGTTGTATGGAATTTTGTAGGCAAAGGTCTGAGAGAACTTATTGCTCTTTATGTAACCAATTATGCGGGTTGTGTAGCAATATCACAACACTTTATGAATTAGTGTAGATCTGAACGATCATTCCGCACTTGGCAGAGATGAAGCTTATCGACTGCGTATCATGTCGGCAGGGGTTAAAGCTTCGTATATGCACGTTAACCATTTAACCTTTGACAAACATGTGCGGTTGTATAAGTTTAATGCGTTTACTGCTTGAAGGGCAAACATAGGCAATCTTCTGGAAACCGTAGGCTGCCGTAGTGCACTTGATAGCAGCTTTAGGTTTTAGGGCAACCATCTATAGGGCGTACTGCGTAATGTGCCTCATCTGTCTCTGATGCCCGGTTCCCCACGGATTAGGCCAAAGACAAAAAAAATCCTTTAGCAAGCTAAGCCTTGAAAAAGACCATTGTGGCTACTTCTAGGAATCCTAGCGCAAGCCATCGTGCACCTAATTACACCAGGGCAGCCCAACTTATCCACATTTGGATATTCAGAGTGTATAGTTTATCATCTCGCATCGAAGAACAGACCCATGTGGGTGTCGGGGAATTGGTGTACCCTTTCGTACTGGATAGCATGGTTGGTCCCCAATGGGATGCAATTCCTGCGATAAGTCCTAGAAAGGGTGCGATATTCATTTGAAGTGCATGTGATCAGTTGTTGTAATCATGCAGCCGAGCCAAGTTGTGAGTAACTTCTGAATTCCTCATTGAAAAATGAGTTAAACGAACAAAAACTTAGCTGTAAGATAGGAACTACATAACAACTGGACAATCCTCAGCTTATGAGGTGGTAGCTGTCGAGCTACTTTAGTCTTCAGGCTTTGATATAGAAGAAGGTCACATATGGTACTTCCTCATATTATAGGTGTTCCACTGCTTTACGATCTATTTGTCGTTCATGGTGGCGAGGGTGTAACTACCTTTGCCACTAACTTTGCTGATCTTGTACGGACTTTCCTAGATGTGATTCATCTTTTTAGAGCCTTCTCTGTAGGCAGTGATGAATGCTTTTCTTAGGACTAGGTCTCCAGGCTGGAACTGCTGAATCTTTGCTTTTTTTTTTTTTTTTTGTAGCTGGATTGAAGTTGCTGCTGGTAGGCTGCGATGCGGTTGATGACCTTCTCGCGTTCCTCCTTTGTTGGATCTAGATTTGTGGTTATCTCATTTCTATTCTACTCAATGTTTGGCAATACAGTGCTGATACTTAACACGATGACATTGGGAGGAATGAGTGCTGGTACCAATGTAATACCCTGATTATTTTTAAATATGTGATTTAATTATGAAATTTAATTGGGGAAAATATGAAATCTCGTTTCTAGATTTAGAATTAAATATTTGTAGTCGTATTCGGAGTTACGACACATTTATATTTACAGTGTATATTTATTAGATAAGTGAAAGGACAAAAATGCCCCTAATTGGCTAAAACTAATTATACGAGGATGCATTTTATCCTTATATGCTTTGTTGTATTTCTTGACATATTTGGATAAGGCTCAATCTCATGAACACATAGGCGAAAATCGTTCACGAAACGGAGTTATAATGAAGGAGATATAAACGAGCAAAGGTAAAGGCAAAATAGTCATTTAACCATTAATCTGGAAGGCTCTAGTTTGATGAAGCAATGGTCTCAGTGCCACGTGTGTGGCTAGGATGGAATGAGAAGAGAGAAAAAGAGGGAAATGAGAAAAGAGGCGGCCCAATGAGAAAAAAAGAAATGAAGGAAATGAGAGAAGAAGAAGCCCAGCAACCCAGACCATTTCTCGACCTGCGTGATCCGACTCGGTCCCGCCAAAAAATTTCAACGCATTTCATGGTGTTTCTACTACGAATCACGGTAAACCATCACCATCAAATAACTCAGCATCGTCCCCTCGATCACGAACGCAGTTTTCTCCTTGTCGTGCTCGTGCATGGTTATTTGGTTGTAGCCGAAGTATGTGTCCAAGAAATTTAACAACTGGTTCGCGGAAGTTGAATCTACTAGTAAATCAATTTGGGGAATTGAATAAAGATCTTTCATGCATGCTTTGTTGAGGTCGGTGTAGTCTATGTAAACCCTCTATTTGCCCAATTATTTCTTCATTACTAGCACGACTTTAGCGAGCCATGCTGAGTATGCTACTTCTTTTACAAACCCAACCTCTAATAGCTTATTGATTTCCGCTTCAATGATCGCTACTCATTCGGGTGTGAAATATCTTTTCTTTTGAATCACCGGTTGACAGTGGGGTCGATATGCAGCTTATGGCAAGCTATCTTGGGGCTGATGTCGGGCATGTACGAAGGTGACCATGCAAAAATGTTATGATTTTCTCTAAAGAAAGTAGTAAGTTCCTATTTTTCCTTCAGGCTCAAACGTGAGTTGATTCTAACAGTCTTCTCTGGCTGCTGAAGATCAAGAATGATGTGCTCGACGTCTTCTTTAGGTTTCTATCCAGTCTCATTTGCTGGTATGTTGATTTAGACATCATCCTCTTGATTCGTTTGCTGTATTTGCTATTTGGTAGCTTCATCGTCCCTTTGGACATCGGTAGCCTCTACAGGAGTAAAAGTCATTTTCTTCGACTCATTCAGTACTTACACAGTACATCGTCAAGATGCGGCTTGGTCAAACTTGATTTCTCCTCCTCCTCCTCCTCCCGGGGTACGAAATCAAATTTTTTGATACTTAACGGAGGTTACAGTATCTAGCTGTATCAGGCAAGGTTACCTTAGAATCCTATTGTAGGGAGACAAGTTGCTTACTATCGTGAACATCTACTTTGAGACAACTGGCAGTGTTTTCACATCAAGTGTAATGTTGCCACTAGTAGTTGAGGTGTGTCCGTTGAATCCGGTGAGTACCTCCGTTTGGCGTATGATTATGTTTTCTAGGCCCATCTTTTGAATTACTAAGAGCTGAAGTAAGTTGACTGCATTTCTGTTGTCAACTATCATTCTGTCGACTATAGAGTGGGCTAATTGGACAAATACCATTAGTAGATAGGTCCAGGTTGGGTGTTGACTGCCTGGACTTGTGAAACTAATAGAGCCTACTGGATTTTCCTCTTCTTGGAGTTGTTGGTGGCCTATAAGTGCTCGGACTCTGCGAAAATGCCATTGATCCAAATTGTCTTGGTTGGCGGTTCTTCATCGGGGTCTGTGTTCTTTCTAGGCTGCGCAACTAGTTTGTCCAAGTATCTGTCGACCTTGCTTTCTTTCACCAGCTTTTTTAGGTAGTTCATCCAAGTGTAGCAATAGTCGATTGTGTGACCAGGTCCTCGATGGAATGCGCAGTACTTGGTGTGGTCCAACTTGGAGATATCTCCCTTTGATTGCTTTGACAGCTTGAGTCATGGTCCGTTCTTAATGACATAGAGGATTTGGTGGATTGGAATCGAGAACTTAGAGTAGTTATTGGGTGTCGAGCCTCCTTTAGTCAGGGTTCGGTCTCTGTGCTTAGCCTCCTACCTACTTTTGTTGTTGTACTGTTTCTCGTCCTCAGTCCTTTGAGCTACTAGCGATTCTTTTCGAGGTTGCTTGGGTACCTTGTTTGCTCGTCGAGCCTCGTCCCAAAGTGCATGCTTCTCTGCCAAAGTGAATGAGTCTGCCAAAGTTAGATCTTCTTTCACGATCAATTCTCTAAATAGCGGGTGGTCTACTAGGAATCATTTTTCGAAAGCTGCACTAGCTATCCAGTCATTGCAACCGACTATCTTTACTTTTTCTGCTTTGAACCTCTTCACATAGTCGAGGAACAGCTCTTTTGGGTTCTTCTTGATGTTGAACAAGTGGTTGGACTTCTTCTTAATCGAGCGGTAGGATGAATATTCTTTGGAAGAAAACCAAAGAAAGCTCATCGAAACTCCAGATGAATGTGGCGACAAGGTGTGCAAAAAATCTTGTAGCTCGCCTTGTAAGGTGGTGGTGAATATCTTGCAGTAAGGGCGTCTTTGTTCCGATAAAGGATCATTGTGTTGCAGTAGTTCTTCAGGTGTTTCTCTGGGTTTCCATCTCATTTGAATGATGTGAAATATGGCATGTTGAACTTGATTGGAAGCACTGCCTGCTCGATCTCGTTCATGAAGGGTGATCTGCTTATGTTGGATATGTCTCGTCGGAGCGCCTTGTTAGTGGCTTCGTTGCACTGGAAGTTGTGCAATCGTTCGGTCAGGAACCTATTTACTTCTTCTTGAATTTACCTTTGTTAGGGTAGCAGATCTTTCGACTGCCTATAGTCTTGACCTGCTGGTCTAAGCTGTTATTCCATGTGCTCAACTCGTCTATGTTGCAGCTGCGGTGCATGTGGTACGTTCCTAGCAAGCAAGCGGGTTACTTGCAGGCTATCGGTTAAACTTGAGCCATATTGAGTGACTGTTTCTCTCCATCAGTTGTGCTGCCTACTCTACAAAAGCTGATTCACCAAGGTCGTCTGTTAAGTGAGAGCGCTTGTCAACTCTATGACTTGTCAAAACAATTGTTGTTCGCCATATAGGTTGGAAAAGCTTGGACGGTATACATCTCCATGAGTAGTGGAAGTGTAATGGACTCCAGGCACAAGATTTAAGTTGGGATATGTCAAATCTATTGAGAAATAAGGTGAAAATATCCCCGGTTCAATCGTCGATCTAGAAATCTAAAGCCGGGACAATTGAACAAGTCTTGAACCAGTTTGGGATGATAGGTGGGCAATGGGAGTGGACGTTGGGCCCAGGCTCAACTTTGGAGCGCACTAGGCTCGCACTAGCCTTGGGCTCGCAAGTGTTGGGCTACTTCATTTGCCACTGCTACTTGGGCTTGGACGCTTGGGCCTACGCTGCTGGGCCAACGGCTTAGGCTGCCTTTGGCGCCTAGGCTTGTTACTGCAAAGTGGCATGGGCCTGGGCTTGCTGCTTCATTACTTCTTGCTCACCATGAGCTTGCTGTCATAAAGCTGGCCCACTGCCAACTACCACGCTGGTCCCCGTTGCTGCCATGGTGGTGGTGCTCCATGATGGCAAAATTGCTCATATTGCCACTGCGTTGAGCCTCGTGGATCATCGTGGTGGGGCTACGCCTCGATCTCCATCACTTGGTTCAAATCCTTGAACATAGGAAGTTCTGTTCGTTTTGGTTTTCGAGTTTCCCGCCATGATATTTTTCTCTTACCTCTATTCAAAGAATTAAAAAATTCTAGGAATAAGAAAGTATGAAAAATTTACGAATGAACAAGAAATGAGAAACTTTGAATGCGAGAGTCTTTTTCGAGTGTGTGAATCAAGCTCTTAATAAAAGCACTAATTTGTGGATGCAAATTTCCACCATCTTCTCCTTTGACGAAAATGTCACATCCCGGCCCGGGGCGGACCACTTCCCGGGCCCGCTCCACCACCGTAGCACGATATTGTCCGCTTTGGGCCCCGACCACGCCCTCACGGTTTTGTTTCTGGGAACTCACAAGCAACTTCCCAGGAGGTCACCCATCCTGGGATTGCTCTAGCCCAAACTCGCTTAACTTCGGAGTTCCAACGGAACCCGAAGCCAGTGAGCTCCCAAAAGGCCTCGTGCTAGGTAGGGATGAGAATATACATTTAAGGATCACTCCCTTGGGTGATGTGGGATGTCACAATCCACCCCCCTTAGGGGCCCGACGTCCTCGTCGGCACACCACGGCCAGGGTTTGGCTCTGATACCAATTTGACACACCCGTACCCGAAAGAAGGGCGTGACGGCCAGCACGCCCTACTTTCGGGTACGGGTGTGTCAAAAATGCACCTGCAAAATAATAACACCTAAGATTAAGGCCAAAAGCCTCACGAGCTCACGATGATTTTTTTTTTTTTGGAAGGGGCTTTTGCTAAAGAATCTCTGATGCCAAAGTTAGAATTTTGAAAAGAATGTATTTAGGAATTTGTGGATAGCAAATAACTTGGCTTTTTAGTAGGATAATAAGGCTATTTAGAGGGAGTAACCAGCCCTATTAGGATAATAGTGGCTGGCCATATATGGTGTAATTGGGTGAATAATTGCAAGATATTATGTGAAACGATATCTTGCAATTAACATGGCAATTAATCCTAAATTAAATAAAAAATTTGGGAGATATCTGTTGAATAAGGATTTGATGAGAGGAATTTGAATAAATATCATTTGATCATCTTTGACTCTTCCTTGATTGAGCTGTTATTATCCGTTGTATGCGTGTAGGAATCCCGGTGTACCTCGAGGGTAATTTTGTTCTTTTAACCCAAAAATCCACTTGTCACCTCCATAATTTTCTTGATTATTTTTTTCTCCACATTTTAAAAGTGACTTTTAATAATTGCAAGGGATTAGTAATCTTGCTAAAAAATAGTGAAAAAGGATTAAATCGAATTGTTTTTGTACAAAAAAAATATGAATAAAAGGTTATAGTTTATTGTTTAATGATTCAATATTGTTATTTTCATCTAATTTTTTTTTAAACTTTTGTACTGGGACCACTCGATATTAAAATCTTGAATCCGCCACTGACCCAGGTATACATCCGCAAGTGCAATGGGAGTTGACACCCATGAATTTGCGTAATTAAGCTTTGAGAAACTAGTTGTCAAACATGATATATATATATACCAAAATGGTCCCTGAGATTGAAAATCAATAGAAATGGTCTCTGAGATTGTCCACCATCCATTATTTTGGTCCCTGAGATTGTCCACCATCCATTATTTTGGTCCTTCTGTTAAAACTCTGTTAATTGGTCCCACAGCTCATACCAGAAACTGAGATTTTTTGCCAGAAGTTTGGGCAATTTTTAAAGCATCATAACTCAATCGTTTTTTAACCAAATTCGACCCATAATATATCAAAATGAAGATAGGAAAGTTTTGAACAAGATTATATCTATTTGGAAGCCTAATGGTTGCCGAAGATGGTCGAAAAATAACCTAAAATGTGTCTGGTCCGCTGGAAAATTAGAAAACTCGTAGGAAATTAGGTAAACTTTAAATGTTTATAACTTCTTCAATACTCAACAAAATTAAGTGATTCAAAAATAAAAATCATATTTTTTGGAGAGATGAAGAGAATGGTAACTTTCTTAATGGCTAAATCACCATGGTTTGGTCAGAAAATAGCTTGAAAGGTGACTGGTCCGCAAGAAAACTGGAAAACTTGACAAAAACTAGGTAAAAACTTCTTCAATAAGCAATGAAATCGAGTGATTCAAGACTGAAAATCATACTTCTCAATGAGACGAAGAGAATGGTAACTTTCTCGATGGCTAACTCACTGTGGTTTGGCCGAAAACGGCTCGAAAGTGGTTGTCTTGGTCTTGTCGTGTTAGCCGCTTTCGAGCTATTTTCCTACCAAACCATGGCGAGTTAGCCATCGATAAAAGTACCATTCTCTTCATCTCGTTGTGAAGTACGATTTTGCTTATGAATCATTCAATTTTGTTGAGTATTGAAGCAGTTATGAACGTTTAAATTTTACCCAGTTTCCGGCGAGTTTCTCAGTTTTCCCATGGACTAGTCACCTTTCAAGCTATTTTTCAGCCATCTCGGGCAACCGTTGGGCTTCCAAATTTGTATAATCTTGTTCTACACTTTCATATCTTCATTTTGATATATTACGTGTCAAATTTGGTTAAGAAACGATTGAGTTACGAAGCTTTAAAAATTGCCTAAACTTCTGGTAAAAAATTCTAGTTTCCGGTATGAGCTCTGGGACTATTTAACGGAAATTTTCAACTGAAAGACCAAAATAATGGATGGTGGACAATCTCAAGGACCAAAGTTATATGTTATGCAACTCAGTATACTAGGGTTGATCCTTGATACCGCCAACTCCCACACGCGGTCTCAAGTACCAAAGTTAACGAAAAATTTCGTCAATTAACTTGCTTAACATGCATGAACAATATTACAAGACGGAACCTGAGTCTGAGTGCCGATTTCACGTTCCCAAGAGACTTGCATAAGCTTGAACTAATTAAGGAAACAAAGTATATGTACTAGTTGAGTTCTCATGCAGCAAACAACGGCCCCACTATACCACAACGACTACATGTGGGTCTAATATTCTTTTCAATACGATAAATATTATTTCAAAAATAGTGCTAACTGATGACTAGGTGATCTCTACAGCTATTCCACGGGATAAATATGGAAGAACATGATCATGATACACGAGCTGCTAATGGAGAAGCTCCACACGTCTATATGATTTTGCTCCATCATTCCATTGCCAGTGCCACTCGCAACTTGTATGACATGGCTACGCTATTATGGTGAGGTCTCGTGTCAATAATACAAGAGTATATAGAAAGAAATTAACACATCTCCTTGTACTATTAACACGGGACGCTACCATAGTTGTATACCTATGTGCTATACAAGTCATTCTCTCATAATGGTATCTCGTGCCAATAATACAAGAGTATATAAAGAGAAACTAACACAACTCCTTATACTATTAACACGGGACGCTACCATAGTTGTATACCTACTTACGCCATGCAAGTCCTAATTTTCCGCCCCTAACACACTGCAATTATTCCACTGTTTTGGAACATATAGCGAGGTAGCAGTCAGTTCTCGTACATGCAATATGTAGGGTAAAGATTTTCAGATTAAAAAAAAAAGTAATTTGTAATTTGGAATGCTGTTCCCGATTTTGATAGTAAAGTTTCCAAATTGGAACTCGAAAATTCCGAATCTGAAAATTTTCTGAAAATTTGGATCAGGGAAATTGGAATGCATTTATTGATTCTAAGAATTCCGAATTTTTTATTCAAAATTTTCGAAGTTTTCCAAACTTATTCTTATAAAATAACTTCTAAAATATTCCCATTTTTGTAGTTATATACTTAAATTATATATTTTGTAATAACTCTTGTATTTTATTATTAGTTTGGGATATATTCTCTTCATTGTTTTAATATTAAACATACATTTATATAATAAAAAGGAGAATCATATTCGTATGCCACAAAATTAATTAAATTTATACATAACTATATACCAAATATTGATAAAGAACAATAAATTACATGAATGAAAAAGTTTGAGAATATTCAAAAACCTATATAATATGAATTTTCGATTTATTTTCCGAAATTTATGAGATTACTCCAATTTTGAAATTTTCAAATACGCCGAAAATTTCAAATTTAAAAGTTGTGATTCCATTCAATTCTGAAATTTTGGAATGAAAATTGGAACGTTTTTTTCGATCAGATCCTTTCAAAACACACCTCTAGTCCATTTCCAGTCAACTTTCTTTTTAGGGTAATTATATTCGAACTCATAAAAAATATTTCTTTGAATGGTATCAAAGTGTTCTTTATAACCAACATCTTTGTACACCTACTCTTTATTGGGATAAAGTTAATATTTCTATCGACAGGGTAGGCCATTAAAGCTTCTGAAGTGGAATAGTTCATTAACCCTAAGATCTTTCTTAATGGAGGGATGTCTCTTGGTTCATTGAAAATTTTGTATTCTTAAAATTTAACTGTGTATTATCTTACAGGATAATTATGTATTGGGTAGAAAAGACAATGCAAAATTAAACCTAGTGTTACGTGCAAAATAGGAATTCTATTGTCCATAGAAAATTTTCCCTTTCTCTAATGCATTGATATCCTTTTAGTTACTCAATGGTGGAGTTAAAGATTCATTTGATAGGGTCGAGATGCAAGAAGCACACCTTATTTGATTGATCGTTAACTTTTTGTCCCACAGGTATAATACTAGGAACGCCATGTTAGTTGTACCACATTAGGAAGACCTTAACCATCATAACATTCTACACTGAGAGAAATGCAAAGTCTCTGAGTCACTGTAGGGATACTGGTGGTAGAGAGAGGTTCATGGTGAGAGTGGAGGGGAGATAGTTGGATTGAGTTGTTGGTGTTTATTTTCTAGTCTTCTAAATTTTAAAGTTTATAGACAACAGTAAATTTGATATCAATTCGGAAAAGAAAAAGTTGTTAGATCATGGATGGGTTTAGAGGTGGTTTATTGGGTCTAAATATAGGGTTTAGGGTCTAAATAAATTAACTCGTACAAGTGCTTGACTTTTTTTTTCTTTAAAAAAATGATATTATCTACACAGGCTAGAGGGATGGACTAAGTCTCACAATGAACTAATAATAATGTGGTTCTAATTTACTTTTAGCGAGAATCGAACCTAAAACCTCTCATTTACTAATAAAGAAGACTACCACTAAACTATAGTACTAAGTGCTACAAGTGCTTGACTTAGACTCTCTCTATCTCCAATCCCTAGCCAATTCCACTAGTTGAATTTGTGGGATAATTGAGTACATTGAGAAGTGGCGATGAGTGCAGAGGTTTATTCTTGGAATATCCCCTTCCATATTCTGATCTTCCATGGCACACTTTCATGTACTTTTCATGGCTGTAATCATGCTTTGGTCGACAGGCTTTAAATTGTATGGTGTTTAAGTACACAAAAATGGCCCTGGCCCCGCCCGCCACCCAACTAGGTCAACATGGTGGATCTTGAGGCGTTCATTTCCTACCATAAACACCAAAGTGGTGAAAACACTACAATCCTATATATACAGAATCGGATTCAAGAGCTATGCTATATCTGCTATATATAGACCTGTTTCTTGCGTGAAATCAACTGATGGGTATTACTGTACGGACTGATGGACGATGGAAGTCTCGAGAAAAAAGAAGAACATTTCGATTTTCTGGATTCTTCGATTGGTGGATATTCTTGTTGTACTGGTGGACTTTGAAACGCGATGACTAGAATGTAATGTTACAGTGTGAGGGTGAAAGTGAGAGTTACAACCGGTCATAGTGTTTCAAATTAGTATGGAAAGGTTTTGTTAAAGAGTTTAAAGTTGTCCTAATTAGTTTGGAATTAAAACATTAAATGAATCCGGATACTTAGCACTCATAGTTTGATTGGAATTATGTATCAGTTTCCTACGTTGATTTTAATAGGGAAATCATGAAAATTAGTTCAATATAAATAGTGGCCACTACTTCCACAAATTATACGCTCTCTATTGAACCAGAGTCCTATTGTCTAGTTGAGCATTGAATATTTGCAATAAATTAGACGATGCACTATTTGGAGGTCTACTTTGGCTTCTTCTTCTATTGCTTCAACATGTTTGTTATTGTGTTTATTGAATTTTGATTTTAATACTTGTATAAATTTATGATTCGTGAGCTTAATCGGTTAACTTGCATTTTTTGATAAGTTTAGTCATGCATGTATACCCATGTGGTCTCGAACATTACTGATGAGTGAGTTAATTATCAATGACAGGAAAAACCCTAGAGTTTCAAAGACAAAGTTATTTGAGTAATGTTTATAATGTGAGATCTAATAATACAATTATTACAGGGACAAAGCAGTTCTTTATTCTTCTTTTTTTTTTTTCGGTTGTTGATGAAAATAAAAACAGCTTTCTTTTTACTTATATATTGTGCTAAGTTTCTTCAATAATCATTGATCTAGTTCTTTTTGAGAATTTGTTAGTTGCATTATAATTGAAGAAAAAACACCGACATAATCATGAGTTTAAATTGTTGGTACTCAAGAAGATTATGTGGATATTTTTCCACCGGCCTAAGTTTTAAAAAAAAAAATTGCTCTTTTTTATTCTGCCAAACCAATAGGATATATACAATGATTTTGCAATTTTGTAATCAGAGTGCATACCAAAGCTAGTGGTGGAGTCAAAATTATAGCTCAAAAAGGATTCAAAAGTTTCATCCTAAAACACTTTCTTGACCTAAGAAAACTGAGGATTTGTCGTGTCCTAAGCTAAGCTAACCATCATTCGAGTTTGGCATGACGTCGTTCTTGTCATCCTCTTCCTCAACTCAATCCCATACCTAGTATCACGACTTGCAAAACAAAAGTTCTTTTTAGCAGAAGAAGGAAGGAAGAGGAAGGGAATGAAAAATAAGTAAAATACTTCAAGGAATAAAATAAAATCATAAAGCAAAAATAAAAATAAGCCCTCTTTCTTAAAACCCACAGTGATGCCGGTTAACTGCACAATAGCTACAAGCCTTAAATTGAACCCAAAGAAAATGATAAGGGAGGCTCAGAACCATTCTGATCCCTACATGGCTCCGCCTTTGAACAAAGCAACGCACAGCAATGTAGATAGTCACAACTAGGTATCATATTCATTAGTGCTTATAGATTATAAATACATACAAGGATATTCTCTCTTCGCGTTGAAGGATCCTCAAGAAATACATACAAGGTAATAATCTCCAAGTTCCCCTTTGCTTTTATGTGTCATGTTTGCAAGTTAACATAGCATGTGTGTGGCTCTCTGAACACCCTATTTTTTGCTTAGCGTGCCGTTTTTCGTTATTCATTTGAACCCAGCAAACAAAACAATTTTGAAACTTGGATTTTGTTGCTCATATGTAACCACCCCCAATAACAACAGATGACATGCTTGAAAGTTATAGCACACGACTAACCAACTTAACTTTGATATAACTCATTGAAGACTCCTTGAGCATGCTGACCAGCAGTCATCAGAAAGCTTGTAAAATAATAAGTGGGTTAGAGTTACTTAAGGGCTTTTGTTTTTTGTTTTCTTATAAAAGAAGATGAAATGGAAATTCTTCTTCGTTCATTTCTTTTTCATAAGTGAACAGTTGAGATTTAACTAATTGGGATTTAGTTAAATCCCAACCATTCACACATTAAAAACATTGTGCGGGTGAGCAAAAGTTGAATATCAGAGTGCACGATGAACAAACGAATACAAAACTACGATATTATTCAATTAATTGAAATCAAATAAACAAGAGCCAGTGAGGCTATAAACTGATGACTACATTGTGACTAAGTTGTTATTCATACTAAACTTTACGCTATATAGAACAAAATTTAAAAAAACCTAATTCAAATGGGCTAGGCCTGAATCTTAAACTAACAACCAAACCCAAATAATTAATTGACTAATTTTCCAACACTCCGTCAAACTCATGCCACACGACATAAGTTTGCCAACAAGCAGATGCGGATGCAGCTCCGCAACGCATACAGGCTAACGAAGTGAAATAGACTTGACTTGACTTAACTTGATTAGCGAATTGAACTTGACTTGACTAATTCTGGCTGACTGGTAAACTGATTTCATATCTTGTCACTGTACGAAAGAGATTTTCATATCCTAATTGCAACAACGAATGAGCAAAATAACAAACACTATCACTCGATTGGTATTCAGGCATTCAAAGTGATAGTAGCATAAAACTCTGTGGGTCTCAAGGACTTTCAAACAAACAAAACAACAAACAGCCCATTTCCTTTTTCTTCCTTGCCCGTGTAGGCCTCAGACCTCAAAACACCTTCTTTCTTTTTCTTTTTTCTTTTTTTATCCTTTTCGATTTTTTTTTCTTGTCCTATTTATTTTCTGTTTTTCTAAACTTACAACGCATCATTTTCCTATTTCATTTATTCAAATCTTATCAATTTGAATGCTTTGATTGAAGAACTAAATTTTAAATTTTAAAATTAATTAAAAATTTTAATAACAAAAATGAATTATTTTTCCCTAAAATTGGATATGGCATTTGTGTAATGTTTTCCGCGTTCGTGTCGCTTTCGTGTCATACTGGATATCTTTATGGGTCGTGTCTTGCACGTGCAACACCCGTTAAAATGTACGGATAAAATGACCCGACCCGAACTCAACCCGTTAGTGTTAACGAGTAATATGATCCGAGATGTTAAAAAAATATATTTTAAACCAATAAATAATCAAATGAAAAACATAATACTAAATTAGCATATACATACCACATTGTCTCATGAATATTACTTCAAAACATAAACACATTTGTCTTTCAAGTAATAAATATTAATTAATGTAGACGTTTGAAAAAAAATGTATAAACACTCGTAATGACAAGATTTACAAATTTTGTGAAGGGCTCAACTTCAAAATTTGCCACTATAATCACATAAACTAAAGATCGAACCATTGATTGTCGTTTACATTTACGCTCAATTCTTCTTGTCAAATTTTGTTTTTTCAAATTTTTGTTTTTGAAAACATGATTTTTTAGAGGATGTAGGAAGATAAATAGTTTAGATCATTCATATTATGTTCAGAGTTTTACCATTAGTGAAAATATTGATTGAATCGGACTTTAAAAAGTCTTTAGCAACTATATAACATCATCTCATATTTTAGTTAACTATAAATATCGGAACGTGATATCAACAATGCAAATAATTCATTTTTCTTCATGCGCTAAAAGATTATGGGAAATATTTTTATCTGCAATATTGATTAACTTTCTTTTCTTTTCTTTTCTTTTGTTTTTTAAATTACTATTATTAGGGGGATAGCGAAGAGTTCGAAATTATTACAATAATTAAGAAAAATAGGAGTTTCAAACCCGGTACGCATGGATAGATACCTTGCTTCTTCAATCATATGAAAAATCATTTGTCACCTAGTCAATAAGAAGTTTTAAAAACCAGATTAGCATTGTCTAATATACTAAAAGCAAGACCAACATGAAAATTTGAATGAGTATCATAGATAAAATGCATAATCTTTGTCAAAGGAAACCAGAAAAAGTCGTACACATTGCATTAGACCACCTAATAAAAATTGGGGATAGCTAAAAACCTCAGTCAACATAAAAACAAAAAACAAAAAAGGGAATCCTAACCTCAACCAGCAAAAGACAGAACGCAGCCGATAGCCATTTCTGCCACCATTACCACCTCGCTAGCATCCACAAGGGAGAAGTGTGAAATTCCGTCCTCGGACTTCACTATTTAAAATTACGTATTTTTGTATTATTAATTTTGACGTGTTTATATTTGTGGCGCATAATTTTTTTAGTAAAAGGATGAAAACGCCCTTAATGGACTAAAGGGAATTTTTTAGGATGTATTTGATGTGTATATATTTTTTTCACTTTTCTTTACATATTTGGATAGTAACCATCGATGGGTGTGACGGGTTCGTGCATGATTCCTCAACGCCTAAAGCTAACTCCTTCAATTACCACTACCAAAACACTACTCTAGAAACCAAGAACAAAGCCCAAATAGGTTTGATGGCGGCGGAGTACCGGAGGTGACGGATTGAAGTCACCCATTTCTAGGGTTCCGACGGGTTTGACATCCATTTAGTGAAATTTCGATGTTTTAATATAGTTTTGTAGTTGATCACGTAGTTGACCGCCATAGGGTCATCATATGAATTGATGATCTGACCGTTGGATCGGCACCAAACTTAACTACGTAATAGTACATAATATTTTAAGACATCAGGAACTTACGGATCGGGAATCCGACATACAGATCTTCTCGAATTGGATTTCTAAGTTCATAAAATCAAACGTTGACAACTACTTGAATTTGCGATTGTCGGACATCCAACCGATGGATCGTAATGGAATTTTAATATGTTGTTATAGAAGACTAATGAGACTCTTGAAAAGTTACAAATTAGAAATCTGATAGGCAGATCTTCCGAATTAGGTTACTAGTGTTGTGGACCCTACACTCGATCTTGATCGACAGTTGACTTTTTAGTCAACTAGCCTGAGTTCTTCTAATGTGTCGATGAGCTTAGAGTGTTGTTGAGATTCCATGGAGCTTATTGGGCTCAGCATGATGACGTGTCTTTCTTGATTGATGTGCACCTCGATTTACGTATTGATGACATCACATTGTGTAATGCTTGTTTATTTTATGTGATTTGACTTTTGTATTGAACTTGTTGTGGAGTGTGTTGATTTGTATGTTTGGCCTGATGTGATGAAATGTGAGGGCTATTAGTGGACCATGAACCCCTCATCATGGGGTTTGTTACGTCAAGACTTGTTTCACATATCTTATCATTATTTCATTTCTCGTTTCGTTGAGCTGTTCTAATTGTATACCTTGTGCTTTGTTCCATTTCTTGTTTCGTTGAGCTTTTGTATTTTGAGTACTTGTTTCATGTCTTGTTCTTAGAGCATGGCTATATTTCTTGGACTTTCGCTCGGTTCCGTTGAGTGATCCAGAATTGGCTTTCCGCTGGGGTTCCGTTGAGTGGTCTGATTCCCTGCTCCGTCTGGATTTCGTTGAGTGGTCCAGAATCCCTTGTGATCCGCGATTCCGTTGAGTGGTCTGGAATAGTATCCAGCTTGGATTTCGTTAAGTGGGTCGATATACATTGTACTCCGCAATTCCGTTGAGTGGTCCGGAATCGTATTCACTCAAATTTCGTTGAGAGGGAATGTACATATAAGGCTTACAGGATCTTCACCCCTAGATGATGTGGGATCTTACAATGGCTCTAAAAGAGACATGGATGGCCATGTTGGCTCCAAAAGAGTTTAGAGCAAAAGAGCCACGTTGCAAATCCGTGTTGGTAAACCCAATCATGTAAGTTTCAGCCATGTTGGACTTGGACGAAATTTGGAGCATAGACTAAGATATAATCGTTCACGAAACAAAACATAATATCACTCCAAAATTACTTTAATTTTTGTTTCAAAGATTGAATTTTCATTTTTCAATCCCAAGATTATTTTTGTACAAGCTAATCAATTAAAAACGTTTGGGTTGAACTTGTTACGACTGAACCAATTGGGCGTGCGCGAGTTTTTTTTTATCGAAATTTCAGGACCATGAAAGATTGAGCAATGAAAGATTGAAGATTGTAGGGACTATAGGTCGGGTATGACTTATCCACATACGTCGATAATGGTTGCCATAGTCCATCAAATTGAAGTCTTGAAGATGTGATTTCAAACCAACCAAAAGCCTTATTCTACCAAGGCCCTGTTTGAAATTGCTTTGTTTTACTAAAAAGATGCTTCACTTTAAAGCGATGCACCAATCCAAAACCAGTTTGGTAAGTATTTAGAGCCTTGATTTTTTTTTTTTTTGAAGTTTGGACTTAAAAAGACCAACTTTTAAGGACTAAGATTCTCTCTCCTCTTCTTTCCATCCATTCTCTCCCCTCCTCTCACATTCTCTATTTTATCTTTCTTTTTCTATATAAAATTAGTATAAGATGTAGACGTGGTTTAACCGTGACCTTTCAAATAAAACGAGAAGGAAAGGGAGGGGAAAAAAAGGTGAGAGAATCTTACTCCAACTTTTAAAAGCACCAATTAGGTTGCTTTTTAAAGTCACTTTTTTTTAGCAAGTAATGATAAACACGAGGTTTAATGAAAATCTTCCTCGGCCTAGAATACCCGTTTAATTTTTTTAAATGACCTAATTTATTCTTGAATTTTAAGCGATAAAATTATAACCCTAATCTAATCGATACTCTAGCTATATTATAAACGTCTCTACAGAGCCTCCCCTTCATATTCCATCTTTCTCATCACCTCTCCTTGTTCAATCTCCACGAACTCTTGCTTAAAGGTACAAAATCAAGCTTTGAATTATATGGTTTTCATATTGAAGTTTGTTTTTTTTTTTTTTTTTTGTGGTGATGCGTTATATAACTGACTGATGGATTTGATAATCTTAATCGATTATTTTGATGGAGTTCATAATTTTAATTTATTAGTTTTGGATTACATTGCTTTTGTTTAAACTCTCCAGTAATCTTTTTCCATATGATTCCTTCTATTTATATATGGGCTCATGGCTTGGGAATTGTTCTACTATTATCATCTAATTGCTAATGTAAATTGAATTCAATCAAATTTTTACCAAAGTAGTCGAATTTCTGTTAGCGTTGTTCGTAGTCATGTTTGAATTCGCATATTTATCTTATATTTTGTTGATGTAATTTGCATAATATAATAGATTGGACATTTATTGTGATTGAATTTCAAACCTAGTAATTTTTTGAAGACGTTCCAAAAAATTTCATTTATTTATAGTTGGTTTTTTTTTTAATTTTAATTTTTGGCAATGCAACTACAGATGTTAAAGTAATCTAAAGGAAAAAAAGATTAGATATGGTTGAGAGTCAACTTTAAAAAAAAAAAGTTAATAAGAAATATTTTCCACATTATGTGATAACCCGTCCCTACTTTTACGATTTTATTAATTTTAGAAGAGTGAAAGGACAAAATTGACCTTAGAGACGAGGCGGTTGACTTTCGTTGACTGCCAAGTCATGTCATGTAAGACTCGTTTTCTTGGCATATCCTTGTAGTACTCATCGTTACAAATGCATGGACGTAAACATAACACAATTTGGAATTATAATGAAGGAGATATTAACGTTTAAAGTCGGGCACATTTTAGTAAATTGGTTATTTTTGGAAGGCTCCAGATTTTTGGAGCAAAATCCAGGAAGCCACGCATGTGGCCCAGATTAATGGAAAGAAAAGATGGGCGGTGGAGATGGAAAAATAAAAGAGAGAAATGAGGGAGCTTTGGCCAAGGGAAAGACGAGAGAGAAAATAGTGACCAATGGAGGAGAGAAGAAAGGAAGAGTAAGGAGACAGTGGAAGAGCACCGGATTACCTTTGACCCGATTCCTCCCTGCCAACCCGACCCGTTCTGCAGCCATTCCGACGGTTTCCGTCGATTTTTTCGACAAATTGCAACCATTCACCACCTGAGAACTTTTCACCGACCTTCTTCTTCAATTTCCACCCATGATTGATGGGTTTTTTACCCTAGTATCACAAAAACACCCACGTTGGCTTCAAGAGGTGCAGGCGGCGAATTCGCCATTCCTGCAATGATTTCCTTCAATTGCCACCACCATTAGCTCCCCCTTGAGCCCAAGAACAATGCCCAATCCTTTGTTGGAGCATTGGAGTCGATTTGAGGACAAATCAAGAAACACCCTTTATAAGGTTTCTGGCCGGTTTGAGTCAATTTGGAGCCTTTCCCGGCCAAATTGAACTTGGCCACATGTATAAAGTTTGCTCTACTCTTTGAGGTCTTCATTTTTGTAAAATTTGAGAATTTTTAGAAATAGTTAATTTTTCCGGCGAGTCGGGGCGGCCGACCGCCACCTACGGTGGTGCGTGGCCAGATGGCCATCGATGCTATTTTCAGGATAAATTAGATGCCTTGAGTTCAGCTCAAATAGTCGTATGACGTAAGTTGATCGTTGGAACCTAAATTCTCTACGATACGTTAATAGGTCATTATATGAATCAACAATCCGAACGTTGGATCGTCATCAAACTTTAATAATTGTTATTTGTAATATTTGAGGACCATATGAACTTAGTGATCGGGAATCTGACATACGGATCTTCCCGAATTGGATTTGTAAGTTCATAAAATAAAATGTTAACTGCCACTGTAATTGGCAGAGATCCGACCGTCGGATCGTAGTAAGATTTTAGTATGTTATTATAGAAGCATAATGTAGATCTTTAGAAGTTATGGATCAAAAATCTGAGATACGGATCTTCTGAATCGAGTTACGTAGGATTGTGGACTCTACCGTCGATCTTTGACCGATGGTTGACTTTTTGTCAATAGGTCTCAAACCATTCTAGAACGTCCTTGGGGATGTGTTTTATGTAAGTTACGTGTTCTATCGATAAGAATTATGAGATGTGATTTGATAATTGTTTTAAGCGCCGATCATTCGTGACGCCTCGATGTCCGTGCTAGGGAGTTGTAGCGCAAACTCCAGGTGAGTGGGTCTTTTCCACAAATGTTTTTGAATTGATTCGTGCACTTCATGCCATGTCTAAAATGTGTGATACTTTAAATGTTGCATTAGTATGTATTATATTTATATTGAATGATGTTATAGAGGCTCAGGTAAGCTTCAAGTGAGTATTATGTGATTGAATCTAGTTGCATTGCATATTGTTTTGCATTGATGCATTTAGAGCTCATTATGGTACACCCCGGTATTAGTGCTCCTACCCCGGGTTAGGGCACAACTTTCACTTGATTGTTCACCTCTCGCACCGCATGCTTACCTTGGATCTAAGTCTGGTGCCAGCCTGTCATACAGACTACTATAAGTGGTTCCACAACTTTCACGTGATCGTAGCCCTTGAGCGTACATATTTATACCCAGCCCGTCGTACAAGTCACATTAGGTGACTGCGACTCGTGTGCTAGCCTAGATTGATGAGCTATATGTCCAGTCGTATAGGTCATGTTAGGTGACTCCGACTGGCATGCTATTTTATATGGATTTCGTACACCTGGCTTACATCTTTTAGTGTTGAAATGTTATGACATGGCCTATTTCAATTTTTACTGGCCTTGTGCATTTGTTTTTTGTATATATATACATAGTATTATTTTCTAGAAACTATACGGGTATTACAGTGATGGGTTATAACGTTTTCAAAAGGTTTTTATTAAAACTTTATTTTCTGGCCCCCTCACCCTTGTTTTTTGCCCCTTCAGGTTTTAACTGCTGAACATTTGTATCGACGAGGATTCTTGGCGAATCTCAGTATAGGTGGCTACCTCTGAGGGTATAATCCTTACCTACTCTACTGTACTTTACTTATGCTCTGGCGTCACGTGTGAAATGGGTTCATTCCCGCTCACAGTGCACTCATGTATTTAGGCACTTTTAGGTTTAAATTTATTTACATTTTCCACGTCACTACACTTTATGGCTTCGTCACCTGCCAAGTGTCAGCCAACACATCTCGATTCAAAGTCCTAGTGGACATTCCGGATCGAGGGGTGTCAGTTTGGTATCAGAGCATAAGTTGGGTAGTATTGTATCCATCACACGCATGATGCAAGCATTCTAGATTCTTGAGCCTAATTTTTTAATTTTTCCACCTCGTTGAGCACGAAAAATGTATTAGCTTTTTTTTTTCTAAGCCTTGAGTGACTTAGTCGACTTATCGACCTTTTAAGCCTTCTAGAAGATCATTTTGGCGAACACCTCTAAATTATAAGTGAAGAATTCCCCTGCCAAGGAAAGATGTAGATTTGAGATAAGTTGATGGCCCTGAAGTAGGGCTACTATATCGAGAGTTGTGCATCACGGGAGAATTACCTACCAATTCCACTATTATCTAGCCATTTTTACCAACCCTTTCGAGAATGGAAGCTAAGAATAGTTTTGATCCATTGGCAGTATCTATACCTTCTATCGGAATTCCTACGAAGTTGTACTTTTGTCAAAATTTCCAGAAATGTCTCTAGTGACAAGGTGGTGCTAAAAAGGTAGCACTTGACCTAAGAACATCAGGGGGATAATCAGTTTTGATCCTTGATAGCACTAATCTTTCTAAACGCACTAGTGATCATTCTAGATCTTTATTAGGAAGATCGACTTCCGTTTAAGTCAAACCTAAAGTAGATTATTAGAAAATTCTTTTTCTGGCCATAGGACATTTCAGCCAATGCTAGTTCCCGAGTTTTCTTTTGGTGATGTACTCGTTATTTCAACAAGCATAGGCACTAGTGTACGAGTTGTTATACCTACAGTTAGTAGAAATCCCTGAAGTAGTAAGTATTTTCTCTAGAATTAATGAAACCACCTCACCAGACTAAGTCTTTATCAATCGTCCAAAACCAACTATCTAAGTGGGCTTTAGCCTGTAATCCTCCTGTGGTGGCGCTATTAATTAACGATACTGTCCGATATCCAGGAACTATCAACTAGTATTCAGGTGGTATGATTTCTAATACCGAACATATGCTAGTATCCGGAAGTGATACCCTTATGCCAGGACACTGGTTTACAATTTCAGGGTAGCGAACAATATCAAAATATCATACATGAATCAATTAGTGGCGCGACTGGTAAACTGATTAACAGTGACCACTTGAGTCGAAGAAACTAAATCGTGGAAACTTAGGAGCATACCTTGTATTAAGATAGTAAACTCACGGTTATGTTAACCATATTACCTATTTAGATAATCAAAACTTCTTCGATTAGCCACTCGATCACTTCCACAGGTAGATAGTAGAATCGAGATACGAAATGACATCTTTCTGTTAGAATGTTTGAGTGTCGAGAAAATTGTGAAGACCTTTTAGTTCGTGTCATAGAGTTGGTCAATAGTTTAGTACTTTTCGAGGATGTATACCTTTGGTGTCATTTCTCAAAATTCTACTTAGGTTGCCACCGAATGTGAGGAGTAGAATACACCATTGATCCATCTTGTTAACACCATATTTATTCTCCCTATTTCTTATCAAACAACTCCCATACCAGTTTTCCTTATGACTTTTTGAACAAGTCCTACTTCAGTGAGATAACTTAATCACTAAAGGTGACCGATTAGGGAATTACCCAATTAAATACTTTATCTAGGGAACTTCAAACCTATCAGTGAAGGAGTAAGGCCGAACTTTAGGATCGTATCTAGATTTTAGCAACTAAATCAAGTGATGAGCCCTATTCCGAATTGATGGTCTCTTCGACCAACTTCTTGAGCTTGAGTTTTCTTTCATAGCCTCTTGAATTCATAGTAATCTTATCGATGACTTTCTCACCACTTCAGTATTGAGACCAAGTTCTCTAAGCTCTGTCAGTCAGCTTTATACCAGATTCCTCGATTGTAAACTTTGATTAAATTGATACTCTTCTTGGGAAACGTGATCTCAGTGGACGAGATTCTTTTCTCTTTCCCAAAAAGGTTGTAGCGAAAGAAAGTTGAAATTGTCACAAAATATGGTAGAACTTTGAGATATCTTTGGTCTTGTCGATTTTATCGACAATTGGTTAAAGATTTTTCGGCTATAGTATTTTTCCTCACTCACAATCGAGGAAAGTTATTTTGGTTGTGATGTTAGTTATGAATAAAGTTCAGACAATCAAATTGTTGTCTTAACCTACCTTTGTGTTCCATATTTCGATGACATTGATCATTTGAAAATCCATGATGACGTGTTTTCTGGACGTTTTGACTGTGTTGAGGCAGCATGACAGAGAATCATTTATACTTTCCAACGGTCAAAACCATTCGAAATGAACCATCCTATTCATGACTTAGAGTCAATTGTTATTATCTTTATTTGAAATGTCGGATGACACTTCTCGGTGAGAAATGTGTCTAAAACCTTTACCAACCTTAGATTTCTCAAATATATCTTCATTTGAGATAAGCTAAAATTTCTGATAGTGATGTTGGAAGAACCAAATCAATGCATACGATTACACTATCGTGTATTATCCTGGTGGTGCAAATGCAATTACTGAGCACTTTTAGCTTGTCTTATCCCTCCTCAGTTGGAATTCAAAAGTGTTGTTTTAACATTACTTGTGAGATATCAATAAATTGTTTGGATGGTTATAATCACTTCCTGTATCTGTATAAGGATGGGAAATATCACCATAAGTTTCCAATACGAGGTATCTTGTACATGTGGAGTGATGATGTTTCAGTGACCATCGACTGACGCGACAAGTTAGCCCACTTTCTATTGGTCTAGAGGGACTACATTTTGGACCACTGGGTAAAATTTCTTATTCTTGAAATTACCAGATTTCTGGCATTTAGACCAACGTATATTCTGATGGGAATTCCATGTTCACCTCATTGTGCTGGAAGGTATTCTAGTCAATCTTGGGTCCGTGTCTACCCTATTATAATTTGTATTATTCTTGAAACAGAGAAACTGTCTAAAGAAATTGTTCGGATATTGACATGTAGTGGTGAGCAGTGATTCTTCAATCGCCCAACAAATGCTCTACTAAACAAATCTTTACCATTGATGATTGAATATTCCTGAAGCTACAGTTGTAGCGAGATATCATACATTAATTTCAATTATCTTGTATTCGAGATTTGTGGACTTGTTTGACTCTCAAACTCTTGAGTGTTCTTTTAGCCTCTCGACATATTTTTCGCTAAATTTGAGAAGAATTTAATAGGAAGATGCTCGCTAAGGCGTTGTGGACTACATTGTACAACTATATGGTACATTTGTCACTTTTGTATCTCATGATGCATGGTTCACTTCCAAGCGTTGGCAAATCTTCTTGAAGGCTATGAGTACGAAGTTGTTACTCAGTACTGCACTTTATCCTTAGACTGATGGTTAGTCTCAACGAACTACACAGATCTTCATATACGTGTTGCGTTTTATTCGTTCTGCATACTTGGTAAGTTTGTAGTAGACGATTTATGTGTATTTCTCAATAGGGGCATGATGGTAATATTGCACCCTTGGGATTTTGTTACTTACTTATCGGGACAACAGTGAGTTGTTGGTATTACGGGCTGTAGACCGTAATATTGAGAACTTATTTGTTGAACTCGTTGAGTAAGTGGACATTTAGGTCCATCTACGTGAGTATTTTAATTATTTATACGTTTAGTTATTTATTTGTTATTTGGGCATGATCCAAAGATACTACATACATACATTCGGAGTACGATACGCTACAAGTGCGTAGGTAAAATTTTTCTATGCTCAGTTTTGATTTTAATACAACTATTTTTATGGTATTACATATACGTATTTAGACATTATGCTTTTATACGTCTATTTTTGACCCTATGTTTTTATAAAAGTATTAGATTTTAGTATTGTGCTAAAGGAGAAGGAAAGTATGAGCTTGGAGGCATGAAAGAGGAATAACTGCAATCCGACCGCGACGGAATGACATTCTCTTTTATGCAGCCGCTCTAACTCAATTTCTTCCTTGTATATGTATTTATATACATATTTTCCCCTTATTTTTGAGTATTTTACATTTAACGAGTTATTTTAAATTTCGGAGATGAAATTTTTTTTAAGGTAGGTAGATTGTCGTCCCTACTTTTACGATTTTATTAATTTAAGAAGAGTGAAAGGACAAAATTGCCCTTCTAGATAAGGAGGTTGACTTTCGTTGACTGCTATGTCATGTCATGTAAGACTCATTTTCTTGGCATATCCTCGTAGTACTCATCACTACGAATGCGTGGGCGCAAACAGAACGCAATTTGGAGTTATAACGAAAGAGATATTAACGTTTAAAGTTGGGGATATTTTAGTAAATTGGTTATTTTTGGAAGGCTCTAGATTTTTGGAGGAAACTCCGGGAAGCCACGTGTGTGGCCTAGATTAAAGGAAAGAAAAGATGGGCGGTGGAGATGGAAAAATAAAGGAGAGAAATGAATGAGCTTTAGCTATGGGAAGGAAGAGAGAGAATAGAGTGACAAATGGAGGAGAGAAGAAATGAGGAGTAAGGAGAGAGTGGAAGAGCACTAGATCACCCTTGAACTGGTTCCTCCCCGCCGACTCGACCCGTTCCGCAACCATTTCGATGGTTTCGGTTGATTTTTTCGCCAAAATGCAACCATTCACCACCTGGGAACTTCTCATCAGCTCTTCTTCTTTAATTTCCACCCATGATTGATGGGTTTTTTACCTTAGTATCACAAGAACACCCCTGTCGGCTCCAAGGGGTACACATCGATGAATCTGCCATGATTTTCCTTCAATTTCCACCACCATTAGCCCTTCCTTGAGCTCATGAACAATGCCCAATCCTTTGTTGGAGCATCAGAGTCGATTTGAGGACGAATCAAGAAACACCATTTATAGGGTTTCCGGCGGGTTCGAGTCAATTTGGAGCCTTTCTCGGCCCAATTAGACTTGGCTATAGGTTTAAAGTTTGCTCTACTCTTTGAGATCTTCATTTTTATAAAATTTGAGAATTTTTAGAAATAGTTGATTTTTTCGGCGAGTCGGGGCGGCCAACCACCACCTGCAGCGACGCGTGGCCAGAGGGCCGTCAATGCTATTTTCAGGATAAATTAGATGCCTTGAGTTCAGCTCTAATAATCATATGACGTAGGTTGATCATCGGAACCTAAATTCTCTACGGTACGTTAAAAGGTCATTATATGAATCGATGATCCGACCATTGGATCGTCATCAAACTTTAATAAGTTGTTATTTGTAATATTTAAGGACCATATGAAGTTACGGATCAGGAATTTGACATACGGATCTTCCCGAATTGGATTTGTAAGTTCATAAAATAAAACGTTAACTGCCATTTGAATTGATAATTGGCGGAGATCCGATCGTCGGATCGTAGTAAGATTTTAGTATATTATTATAGAAGCATAATGTGGATCTTCAGAAGTTACGGATCTTCTTGATTGAGTTACGTAGGGTTGTGGACCCTACCATCGATCTTTGACCGACGGTTAACTTTTGATCAATGGGTCTGAAACCATTCTAGAATGTTCTTGGGGATATGTTTTATGTAAGTTACGTGTTCTATCGAGTTGTAGTGCGGGCTAAGGAGTTGTAGTGCGGGCTCCAGGTGAGCAGGTTTTTTCCGTTTTATAGTATATATATATATGTGTGAATGATAATTTCCACAAATACTTTTGAAGTGATTCGTGCACTTCATGCCATGTCTAAAATGTGTGATACTTTAAATGTTGCATTAGTATGAATTATATTTATATTGAATGATGATACGGATGCTCAGGTAAGCTTCAGGTGAGTATTATGTGATTGCATCTGGTTGCATTGCATATTGTTGTGCATTGATGCATTTAGAGCTCATCATGGCTACACCCCGGTATTAGTGTTTCCACCCCGGGTCAGGGCATAACCTTCGCGTGATTGTTCACCTCCCGCACCGCACTCTTACCTTGGATCCAAGTCTAGTGCCAGCCTATCGTACAGACCTCAATAAGTGGTTCCGATTCGTAGGTGACCCACGATTTATCGCACAGCCTTCATGTGATCGTAGCGTACATATTAGGTGACTCCGACTCGTGTGCTAGCCTATCGTACAGGTCACATTAGGTGACTCTGACTCGTGTGCTAGCCTAGATTGATGAGCTATAGGTCCAGTCGTACAGGTCGTTTTAGGTGACTCCGACTGGCATGGTATTTTATATGGATTTCGTACACCTAGCTTACATCTTTTAGTGCCGAAACGTTATGACATATCATATTTCAGTTTTTATTGGGCTTGTGCATTGGTTTTTCGTATATGCACATAGTATTATTTTCTGGAAACTATATGTGTTTCACAGATATGGGTTATAATGTTTTCAAAAGGTTTTTATTAAAACTTTATTTTCAGGCCCACTCACCCTTGTTTTTTGTCATTTTAGGTTTTAGCTACTAACCATTTGTATCAACAAGGCTTCTTGGTAAATCTTAGTATATGTGGCTACCTCTGATGGTATAATCCTTACCTACTCTACTGTACTTTACTTATGCTCTGACGTCACGTGTGAAATGGGTTCATTCCCGCTCATAGCGCACTCAAATATTTAGGCACTTTTAGGCTTAAATTTATTCAGATTTTCCACGTCACTACACTTTATGGCTTCGTCACCTTCCAAGTGTCGGCCATCACAGCTCAATTCGGAGTCCTAGTGGACATTTCAGATCGGGGTGTGTCACATTATGTCTATTTCTGTCATTATACAAAGCTACAACACTTTTACATTAATATTTACCAAACGCTTTTATATTGTTTTTCATACTCATAGCAGTTTTAAAAATACAGTTTACCAAACGCTCAGTTGCTTTATTTTACAGCTGATTATTTTGAAAGTACAGCAGAAACAGTTTTAAAAATAAGCACAACAATCCCAAACTAGCCCTAAGTGGGGTCGGTTATATGAATTCTAGAACATCATTGCCATCGATTTTGTGTCATGTCTTCCGTTAGATCCAAGTAGTCCAAGTCTTTTCTTAGAGACTCTTTCCAAGTCTTCCTAGGTCTTCCTTTACCCTTTTGGCCTCGAGCCTCTATCTCTTAATCTCATATTTTAACCAAAGCGTATGCAGGTCTTCGTTTCACATATCTAACACCTTAACAGATCTTCTTTCATCTTATCTTCAATTTCGGTTACTCCTAATTTATCTCAAATATCCTCGTTCCTAATCTTGTCATTTCTTGTGTGCCCACACATCCAACGAAGCATTCTCATCTTTGCTACACTCATTTTGTGTACGTGTTGATGCTTCACCGTCTAACATTTCGTGCCATAAAGCATTGGTAATGAATGAGTTAATATGACATGCTCCCAAAACTGTAAAGCAATTTATGCCACGATCAATTAACTTAGCGTATGAATATTTAGATTCCATGTGTTAATTAATTCAACAGTTAAAGGCTCCCAATTATTAGCCATTTAGGCCATCTCCGACCAAAGGGTCTAGAGGGCCAGATGGGTGAAAATTACCCGAAAACCGTCTTCAACCGAGGGTTAGGCCAGAAGGCTCGTGGGCCCCACAAAATCTAAAAAGGCCAAAGAGCTAGAAGGCTGGCCAAATTTTTTTATATTCCCATTGGATATAACCGACAGTAATAGTGTTATTCCTATCGGATATAACCGACAGGAATAGGTAGCCAAAATTTGAAATTCAACGACTAGTTACCGTTGGATGCAATTTTTTTTTGGGCCAAATTTTTGTTTATGAAATTAAAAAGTTCCTTTTTTTTTCCTAAGCCATTCATAAACACCTAAGCCATTTCTACATCATTTAAAATTTTAAATTATGCCTTGGTTTATGAAATTTAAATTTTTTTTTCAAGTAATACCTAAGCCATTCCTACATCATTTCTCACATAATTTTCACCATTCCATACTATCTCACTTCATTTTATTTCAATTATTCACATTATATTTTCTTACCTCTTTCAATAATCTTTCCTTCAATTTTTTTAAATAACATTAAACAATATTCAACAACATTACAAAACATTAAACAACATAAAAAAAACATTTAACAACATGAAAATTAAACAACATTTTTAAAAACATTTAACAACATAAAACTTAAACTCATACTCCATGCTATTTTTGGCCCACAGATGTGCAACAAGATCTTGTTGTAGGTACTTGTTTGTGGCACGAGAACGTATCATTCTATAACGCCTCGTGTACTCATTTATAGAGATACTACTGATCGGACCATATTTATATATATTTTAATATCAAATTCACTCGTCTTTTCTTAGTTAGTTCGTTATATTTTGAGCTATTTACGTTGATTTTGTGTTTTATAAGAATTTATCTAGTTAAGAAAATAAAAATAGAATAAGTGAAATTTTTAGTAAGAAAATCGTCATAACTACTTTGCCCTCTCTATTTGGTTAATAAATATAAGAAAGTATTATATTTATATATTTATAAATTAATATATTTATATATTTATATATTTATATATTTATATATTAATATATTATATATATATGTAATAATGTGTGTGATTGACAGCTATCATCCATGGCTTCGGTGGAAATCAAAAGAAGAATATAGAATAATGAGAGGAGTTGGTGGAGGATGCCACTCGGCATTTTCAAAAGAAAGGAGAGCACTGCTCTCGGTTTAAAGGGGAAGAAGGTTCAGACGGAGGGGGGAAGTACCAAAGCTGCCAAGGGCAGCGGAAAGAAAAAAAAATAAATAGGCAGAAAACATTTTGGCAACTGAGGAGGCCTCGGGGCCTGGAGTAGCTGGAAACAAGGCGCTGCCTTGGTGGCAGCCAATTGAAGAAACCGCGCGGAGTCTGAGCTGCGATTGCAGCTTGCGAGGGAGCAGCCATTGGAGCTGCCAACCAACCAACGGAAACCAGCAGCGAGTCAGTTGAAGCAGGCTGCGCAAGCAGCCATTTGGTGGCAAGCCTCGGGAAGCAGATAGGCTGCGGGAGATTTGACACGGGGAGTCTCGCAAGGCGCTGCCTTGTCACGGGGGAAGACGTGGCAGCTGGCAGGGGATGAGGCCATGAAGCACAGCGGCAGGAGTAACCAAGCTGCCTACTTGGCAGTCGGTGCAAACTTGCACATAAGAAATATTGCACACTATCACATTCGGTTTAATCCTCCAACTTTTATTTTTAATTTCTGTTTTAATAATGTGTAATTAATTTATATTGGCTGGAGGTTAATTCGAAACCATGATTATATTTGTAATTTTAATTTGATTTACTCCAGTTATGAATTTATAAATGTTTGGATGTGGTTTACTATTCTGATTTGATTAATAACTTGTCTATGTATGTGGGTTAAGGGTCGATACTTAATTTGCATGCTTAGACTTGATGCTAGAATATAAGTGAATTTCACCTAATCGTTATGAACTTATATTCATGAGTAGTAAAAATCGTTAGTCACGATTGTGTTTAGTAAACCCTAGGTTGGATTAACATGCGTATTCCATAGTTATGAAAGCCTAGTCGATGTTTATGATTTCCATTGAATTTAATGATCTTTGATATGTCTCTCTATCATGCGTATTCCATAGTTAGGGAACTTGATAAGAATAATTTGGTTGTGATGCGTATTCCGTCCAATTCAATGAATCTAGGGAAATCTGAAAGTTAATTTAAGCAGACCTAATTAATTTGGAGCATTGTCATTCATTCGTTTGTTGAATTCATAACTGGGAATCAATTTAGGTTGCATTTGTGTCATGTGTGGAGAAAAACCCTCTAGCCAATCCGTCGTCCATCCTTTCACTTTTATTTTATGTTTTTGTCAATTTTGTAATTTATTTAAGTTTAATTTACGTTTCGTCAAAAATCAATCCCCCCATTATTATATTATATTATTTAGTTAATTTTTATTAGTTTTTATCTTTTAATTTAATTTCCACCTAATTAATTTCCTAGTTTTTAGTTTAAATTGTTTTCATTATTTTGAGTCATTTTTAGTGTGTTTCGAGTTTTTAGCTTAGTTTGTATTTTCTAGAATCTTGAGTTGTTTTGAGTCTTTTGAGTTGTTTTAGTTTATTTGTTAGTTTTATTTTGAGTTATTTTAGTTAAGTGTTTTTATTTTAGTGTTTTTAAACTTTGTTTTTACGTTTTTAAATTATTTTAGAGGTTTTAGCAAGCCCTCCTAATCCCCGGCCTAGAACGATACCCTACTTACATCTATACTACATCTGTCAAAAAGAGGGTTAAATTTGTGTGTCAAGTAATTCTCACATCAAATTTTGGCGCCGTTGCCGGGGATTAGTAAATTTGCTAATCCCTTTATTTTTGTTTGTGTTTATTTTTATATTTGTGTTTGTGTGTTTGTGTTTTTATTTATATTTGTGTTTGTGTGTTTTACTTTTGGTATTTGATTTATTTTTGTTTCTTTGATTTTTAGGTATAATTGGAGCAAGACATGGATAGTATTCAAGCTCAATTGGCGCAGCTCACTGCTCAATTGACTAATAATGCCGAAAGGACCTCAATGCCAAATGTCTCTACATTTGATGTGCCCTATGGGCAAGGATATCAAACTCAGCAATATCCTCAATTTTCTGCATATGAAGATGATTGGGGATATCACGGCCACAGCCAATCAAGGGGCAACATGTATTCCAACGCTTGCAATTCGGATTGGAGGGATTATTCAAATCAAATGTGGGATGAACCTCAGCAATTTCAACAAAGTGGATATTGGCAGCAAGATGAGTTCTATTCAAGACCTATGCAGCCACCACAGCATCAACCACAACAATTCCAATCGAATTCAAGTATGGCCGTAAATTATAATGAAATTCTTGAAGGACTAATTTCTTTGACGCAGGGCTCACAAAAAGAAGAACAATTGCCGTCATCGGAAGAGTTCTATCAATGGCCATGTCAACCGTCACAGCCACCACAAGAATATGCCCAATTCGATTCAGGTACATCTCTGGATAATGATACGTTTAATAAGTTACTCTCCTCCTTGAATCAGGGAGTGGAAAATCGAATCCAGGAGATGCAAGACCGGACCAACAAGGTGGATGAATTGGAGAGGCAAGTTGGGGAGATTATGAAGATCATGGCACAAATTCAAGATCAAAATGAACTCTCCAACTCACCTATTAAAAATTCAAAAGAAGTGGAAATCGATGAAGCCACCACTTTGGAAGGTGAGATGGAGGATGAGGCTGTTCCAGAACCATCCATACACAGCCCAAACTTGGACGAATCGCCTCTGCAAGAAAAAGATGAGGAGGACGACTTGGGCAGTTTAGACGAATTCTTGTCTCAAACCCCTCAAGTCCCTATGTCGTCCAACTATGGTGAGGTTGTTCCAAGTTCAATTCCTTCTAACATTTTTCCACCAAATGTCTCTTTTCCTTGCAGATTTTTTCCAAATAACGAAGAAAGTGAAATAGACGTTGTGGAAGCTCTTCCAGAGGTGCAAAGTGATATCTCGATTCTTGGTGCACCAAAACAAGTTCCCGAACCTTGCACACCAAGAAAAGAGATTCAAGACATCGAAGTGGCTGGAGAATGCGAAGAATATCAAGAATACATCAAAGAGGCTGTGAAGACAACAAAGGCCCAAGCAATTGAGTTTGATGACACGGGACAGGCCACAACCATCATAGTAAACCTGGCCAAGTGCAAAATCCCGGAATTGTCCAAAGGCGTAATTTTTGTTATTGAATTCATGTCGGAGAATGACAGTAAGCCATCTTCTCCAATTTTAATTTTAATTTTTACTAACAATTTAATTTTGATGATTCAGGCACCGTCATTGGAACTCAGACCGTTGTCAGATCATTTCAAATACCACCGTCCGTTCAATGATAAATCCATGCATTTGAATAAAGAAGGGAGGCCTAGGAATCACCCACAATCAGATTTGCATTCCTAAACCCTTCTCTTTACTGCTTTCATTTTGTTTAGTTAGTTGTGTTATTTGGTTGATTTTTGTTTAGTTTGTGTTAAAATAAATTAAGGGCAATGTTTATTTTAAGTGCGGGTAAACAAAGTCTTTTTGCATTAATTTACTTATTTTGATTTACATATTTTATATTGCTTAAAATAAACCTAAAAAAAAAAAAAAAAAAAAACCTAAAAAAAAAAAAAAAAAAAAACACAAAAATATATACATATATATATATATATATAATTAACTAAACTTAAAAGCGAAATTTTTTTACAATAATGCGAAAAACTGATAGAAATCATTGGTCATTGGTCAGGTGGTGCCTGAGAGGTCGACGGAGCTCCGGGAAGACGAAGAGCCAGAGTTGGAATCTCCGGAGTCGGAACACTTGGTGCTGCTCCAGAGGACGAAGGCAACATAAACCTCGGGAGTAGCGCCATGAACCTATCATGATCGCTCTGAATCCGACCGTCCGACTCCTGCAGCTGGTCCAGCTTCCTCTTCATGCTGGTCGAGTAGCTAGTTGCGAGCATGTGCAACTCCTTGTTCTCGTGCCTGAGTCCTCTGACTTCTTGCCGAAGACTGACCACCTCCGCCATTAGCGACTCCACCTGACGAGATCTTGCAAGCAGGCGCTGACCCATGTTTGAAACTGAGCCTGCACACTGGACACTGAGAGCCAGTGAGTCCTGAACAGCCAGCTCGTCTGACCGCATAGACAGCAACCTAGTGTCTCTGGGAGTAAGAAGGTTTCTTGCAACCACCGTTGCGGTTATATCGTTCCTCATCATTGTGTCCCCGACTGTAAGAGGACCATTGGGGGATATGAAGGATGGATTCCAAATGTTGTTCGGAGAAGACGAGTCATCGTCTTCCCCGACATTCAAGTTTAGGCGACGGTCGGAAGGGCAAGACATTTTTAGAGGGGGTTGAGGAAGAAAAGAGTTCGGAAAGATTAAGAGTGCAGAAGTGCAAAAAGAGTTCAGAAGGGAGTATTTTCAGAAGGAAGTGTTTGAGGGAGTTCAAGTGTGAGGTGGAGCAGAATTAGCGCCTCTATAAAAAGAAGCAAATCAAAGAGGCGCCCGCTCCTCAGAGGTGAAGACGCGTCCTCACGCAAATCGGAAAAGCTGGACGCTCCTTTCTCAAATGCCGGAGTCCTGTCTCAAAAGAGCCGTTTCCTTTCTCAAAAGCTGGGCTTGACTCAGCAATCACGTGGCTTCAGCTTTTCCAATTTTGTCGTGACTCATGACGTGCAGCGTGGAGCGTTGCGAAAACCACGAGCCGCACCCGGTTTTGAACCCCGGTTTTCAAAAGATCATCATTCCAATTTGTCGTCACTCGTCGCATGCGCAGTCAGCTTCGCGAAAATTACGGAAGCTTTGTCAGAAAGCGCGTAACGGGCACTGTTCATCCATCCACCGGCTGCCGACACATAGTGAGGGAACAGTTCCGGTTGTGAAGGAAAATTTCTATAAAGTCGACCTTCGCCTTCCACATCAAAGGCACACCTTCACACCCTCTCCACCTCTAAACCTCTCAACCTCTCTTCATCTCCGATAATGTCTTCCCAAAGAAAGCTTTCAAGTTACTCAGTGTTCTTCATCCCTTGGATCACCCTAGAAAACAAACCTTCCAGAGCAAAAGTATTTCATATCAAAAAGGTTAAAAGCAAAAGTATCTCATATCATGCTTTCTCCTCTCCTACATCTGAGGAACGTGGAGAAAGTGAGATCCTGATTGCTTACCTAGTCTTGCTCTCGAGTACTCATCTCAGACCCCTCCCAACCCACTTCAAAAATAAACCTGTGTTGAGGTACTTCTTCAAAAACAAAAGTACCTCACAGACGAAGCAGGAGGAGTCTGAGTTACTTCGAGGAGCAGATGAGTCTGGGTTGATCCAAGAGTTCAAGAAGATGCCACACCTGCGTGGAGACCGGACTACTTGAAGCATGTGGAGACAACGTGCTGATTCATCCTCAACTAAGCTGAGGATCGCTTGCAAGAAGAAGGCCCATCCAGTTCAAGATGAAAGCTGTGGAAAATCAACAAGGACGACCAATGATCGCCTATTAGTTCTTTTCGTTATCTTTTATTATCATTTTCAATTTTCGTTTACTTTATTTTCTATTTTTTCTTGCGTGCTTAACTGTTTATTTCTGTTCTTTGCAGGAACGTTTGGTTATTTTCTCCCTTGAAGTTGATTACAAAATTTACGCTTGGGGGTCATCGCTTGGTTTTCTGCAAATTAGAGAAGTTTTCAGTCCCTTTTCTTTATTTTGTTTCGTATTATTTATTCATTTTATTTTTATTTGCATATTAATGTTTTCTGACATTGGGGACAATGTCTAGTTTAAGTGTGGGGGTATCAAGATAAAAAAATGACCAAATTGAAAATTTTTGTACCTTCGACTTTGAACTGGTTTCATTTGTTTCCATGTTATTGCTTTTTGTTTTCTTAGTGTTTTATGCTGTTTTGGTGTGTTTTATTGTGTTTTGAGGAAATCTTACGAAAATGACATAAAAATTTGAAAAATATTTTGAAAAACCCAAAAAGAATGTTTTTAGTTGTTTTTGTGTGTTTGTGTCTTATGTACCTTCCAACACAATGATGAGGATTTGGTTTTTAATTGCATGACTGTTAAAGAAAATTATAAACATGGATGGAAGTTTGATATGCTCTTGGTTTATGCTTAGTTGTAGTTGTTGTTTATGAATTTAAATTTGATCACAAAAGGATAAAATTAGTTTTTGTAACATGCTTGAAGGAAGGAACTCAAACTAATGCTACATCCCTGTGAGACTTGAGCTTATACCTTCTTTGGAGAGTTATTAATCTTGATGTTTTTGTTTTCTAAAGTCGTTGCATGATCTCATTATTCTTTGCTTGGTTGCTACTTAGAAGGCGTTTTATCATCTTAGTTCCAGATACTAGAACTCATATCCGTTTCATTCAAAGCATGACATTGAATTACATAACACATATCAAGATGAAGTTGTTTAGTGAACCACCTTAACCAAAAAGCCTTACCCTCCATCTTTCTTATGTTTTGTAGGCTTAACCCATCTCGAGCCTTGTTTAGCCTATTTTTGTTGTTAACCTCATTAAACCGCACCAAACCTACTGTAGGACTGTATGCACCCTTGTTCTTAAAGAATAGTGAGCATGACTTAAAAAGAATTCATTTTATTCTACACTATGCAGAAAAACAAGTGTGGGGGAAGGATGGGTTGTTTCGAGCTCAATTGTACGTTTTGTTCTTAAAAAAAATAAAAAATAAAAAAAAAGAGAGAAAAACGCGTGAAAAGAAAAGAAAGAAGAAAAAGAGTTTGAAATTTGGCCATAAAATGTGTGAATCCTCCCCTCGGGTTTAGAGTTGAATTTTCATTCAAAAGTGAATTCTATGCGTTAACCTTATTACTTTGCTTACTATTTCTTTAAGAACATTTGTTTTTCCATAGCCTTCCTTTGTTAAGCCTATATCCTTAGCCCCGTTACAACCCTTTGACTTCTATCTTGGTTGTTGTGTGTTCAATATGTGGAGTTTGGGATTGATATGAGCATTTAGTGTCCCTGGTTCTCGCATCTAAGTAGTAGCATTCCGTTCATGAGATCATATTCATATGCACATTAATAACTCCAAAAAATGCTTTCTTTGCTATAACATATGTGAGTGATTGTTTCCTTGCTTACATCATTCTTCTCACATATACCTAGTGTAGGGAGTGTAGTCAGAAAATCTGAGCGAAAAATTGAGTGCATATCTAGTAAGGAATAGAGTAAATTCTCTAAGGCATGTTACTACATTCAAAATGTTGTTTTAATTGATTAAATGCGAACTAATAAATGGTGACTGTGATTAAGTATGTGCTTAAGGGTATGGATTGCCAAAATCTGTGTAAGTGATGATTTTTAATTTGTCATGTCCATTGGAAATCCCTGAGATAAATGTTGGAAGGTTTAGATTGAGTTTTGTTTTTGTTTCTTTGTTTTGCTCGAGGACTAGCAAAAGCTAAGTGTGGGGGTATTTGATCGGACCATATTTATATATATTTTAATATCAAATTCACTCGTCTTTTCTTAGTTAGTTCGTTATATTTTGAGCTATTTACGTTGATTTTGTGTTTTATAAGAATTTATCTAGTTAAGAAAATAAAAATAGAATAAGTGAAATTTTTAGTAAGAAAATCGTCATAACTACTTTGCCCTCTCTATTTGGTTAATAAATATAAGAAAGTATTATATTTATATATTTATAAATTAATATATTTATATATTTATATATTTATATATTTATATATTTATATATTTATATATTTATATATTTATATATTAATATATTATATATATATATAATAATGTGTGTGATTGACAGCTATCATCCATGGCTTCGGTGGAAATCAAAAGAAGAATATAGAATAATGAGAGGAGTTGGTGGAGCATGCCACTCGGCATTTTCAAAAGAAAGGAGAGCACTGCTCTCGGTTTAAAGGGGAAGAAGGTTCAGACGGAGGGGGGAAGTACCAAAGCTGCCAAGGGCAGCGGAAAGAAAAAAAAAAAATAGGCAGAAAACATTTTGGCAACTGAGGAGGCCTCGGGGCCTGGAGTAGCTGGAAACAAGGCGCTGCCTTGGTGGCAGCCAATTGAAGAAACCGCGCGGAGTCTGAGCTGCGATTGCAGCTTGCGAGGGAGCAGCCATTGGAGCTGCCAACCAACCAACGGAAACCAGCAGCGAGCCAGTTGAAGCAGGCTGCGCAAGCAGCCATTTGGTGGCAAGCCTCGGGAAGCAGATAGGCTGCGGGAGATTTGACACGGGGAGTCTCGCAAGGCGCTGCCTTGTCACGGGGGAAGACGTGGCAGCTGGCAGGGGATGAGGCCATGAAGCACAGCGGCAGGAGTAACCAAGCTGCCTACTTGGCAGTCGGTGCAAACTTGCACATAAGAAATATTGCACACTATCACATTCGGTTTAATCCTCCAACTTTTATTTTTAATTTCTGTTTTAATAATGTGTAATTAATTTATATTGGCTAGAGGTTAATTCGAAACCATGATTATATTTGTAATTTTAATTTGATTTACTCCAGTTATGAATTTATAAATGTTTGGATGTGGTTTACTATTCTGATTTGATTAATAACTTGTCTATGTATGTGGGTTAAGGGTCGATACTTAATTTGCATGCTTAGACTTGATGCTAGAATATAAGTGAATTTCACCTAATCGTTATGAACTTATATTCATGAGTAGTAAAAATCGTTAGTCACGATTGTGTTTAGTAAACCCTAGGTTGGATTAACATGCGTATTCCATAGTTATGAAAGCCTAGTCGATGTTTATGATTTCCATTGAATTTAATGATCTTTGATATGTCTCTCTATCATGCGTATTCCATAGTTAGGGAACTTGATAAGAATAATTTGGTTGTGATGCGTATTCCGTCCAATTCAATGAATCTAGGGAAATCTGAAAGTTAATTTAAGCAGACCTAATTAATTTGGAGCATTGTCATTCATTCGTTTGTTGAATTCATAACTGGGAATCAATTTAGGTTGCATTTGTGTCATGTGTGGAGAAAAACCCTCTAGCCAATCCGTCGTCCATCCTTTCACTTTTATTTTATGTTTTTGTCAATTTTGTAATTTATTTAAGTTTAATTTACGTTTCGTCAAAAATCAATCCCCCCATTATTATATTATATTATTTAGTTAATTTTTATTAGTTTTTATCTTTTAATTTAATTTCCGCCTAATTAATTTCCTAGTTTTTAGTTTAAATTGTTTTCATTATTTTGAGTCATTTTTAGTGTGTTTCGAGTTTTTAGCTTAGTTTGTATTTTCTAGAATCTTGAGTTGTTTTGAGTCTTTTGAGTTGTTTTAGTTTATTTGTTAGTTTTATTTTGAGTTATTTTAGTTAAGTGTTTTTATTTTAGTTTAGTGTTTTTAAACTTTGTTTTTACGTTTTTAAATTATTTTAGAGGTTTTAGCAAGCCCTCCTAATCCCCGGCCTAGAACGATACCCTACTTACATCTATACTACATCTGTCAAAAAGAGGGTTAAATTTGTGTGTCAAGTAATTCTCACATCAACTACCAGTTCTTAGATTGAAAGGCAAATTAAGCCCATCATATGTTTTTGCACGAGCCCTTCTTGACCTATTCGGATCCTCTTGGTCGTTATCACAGCCTCCATCAATATACTCATCTCGCTCATCCTCCATAATCATATTGTGTAATATGATGCAAGACATCATGATGTAGTCTAAATTTTCTTGACTCTACCTTCTTGTCGGTTCGCTAATGATCTTCCACAGTGCTTGTAGAATACCGAAAGCTTTCTCAACATTTTTTTGGTATGCTTCTTGGTGTAAGTTAAACAACTTTTCAGCATCATTCCTAGGGTTTGGAATTGCTTGGACAAGTGTCGCCCACTTTGGGTAGATGCCAATTGCTAAGTAATACCCATTATTGTACTGACGGTTGTTGATGTAATAGTCAAGTTAAGGTGCTTTACCTTCCGTCAGGGTATTGAAGAGAGGTGAACACCCAAGAACTGTAATGTCATTTTGGGATCCAGGGACTCCAAAGAAAGAATGCCAGATCCATGTGTCATACGAGGCAACCTTCTCTAACAAAACATTTGGTTTTCTCGACCTTCTGCAGAAGCCTCATTGCCATCGGGTGGGACAATTCTTCCAATCCCAATGCATGCAATCGAATGACCTTATCATGCCTGGAAACCCACGATCTTTAACTTTGCAAAGAAGCCAATCCAGATCTTCTTGATTTGGCTCGCGGAGGTACTCGTCTTTGTAAACTTGAATAATTATGACACAAAATTGTTGAAGAGTTTCAAGGCATGTAAACTCAAACATACCATGGGTTTCATCCATCGAATCAGTTGGAGAGCCATAGGCTATCATTCGAAGTGCAATAATAACCTTCTGATGAGGTGAGAAACCAGGGCGGTTTGCTCTGTCCCGCTTCTGTCGAAAGTATGGATTGACCTGTTGGACATCATGAAGTACACGCTCGAAGACATGACGCCTCATCCGGAAGCAACACCTGAAATCCTCTTCTGTGTACACTGAGTTGAGGTTAAAGTAGTTATTCATCATATTAACATGCGTCATCGCTCTATTTCGTGGTTTGTAAGAACGACCAACAATAGAGCCATCCCATTGAGGTTGTTGCACAGTTGGTTAACACACTATAGCCGCAACCATGGCTGCTACTAGGTTTTGTGCGTTGCGCGATGCTTCATCTTCTTCATTAGACTCCTCATCTTCTCGTCTCATCTGCACCCATTTAGAACTCGAAGAAGATCTAAAGTTGAAATTCATTGCAAACTTGAATTGAAATAAACAAAGTTGTGTGAATTATAACCGAATATCCACCATATTTATAGCCCAAAAAATTCAAATCCAATAGCTTGCTGACATCACTTAGCCATTGGATTTGAATTTTAAGTCTTAGTTTTTAAATAATAAATTATGTTTGGCCCTATGGCCGCTTGGCTCTCGGTTGGAGACGGTTTTTTGTGACGGGACTAAAACGAGCCCTATGGTCCTTTGGCTCTCGGTTGGAGATGGAGGCAAATATGGCCCTTTACTGTTCATTAAAATATTAATATCCTGGAGGGCTAGAGGGCTAAAATGAGCCATCTAGTCAGCCCTCGGTTGGAGATGGTCTTACTAGTAGTCTAGTATCCATACAAATGTATCTATACTTAGTGAAGCAGTAAAACAAGTAGTTTGTTAGATATCCTTTATTTATAAACTTTTTTAGTAGGAAAATATAATCTTTTCCAAATATAAAACAAAATGATGCAAAGAATTAAAAGGTAAAAGTGGACATTAATATGACTGAACTGATCAAATTGGTCGGTTATAGTGGCCGGTTTGGTTTAGTTTTGATCAAGGAAAATATCAAATGGTTTAAAAAGCGAATCGAACTATTATGAATTGGTTTTGTTACAATTTTGATCTTTTGTAAAACTGCCAAAGTCCAAGCTAATTGACCACTTACATTCAAATGATTTTAATTTAGGGTAAATTACATCATACACCTTCCATTGTTTTGTACTTGTTAGCTCTAGCATGCTAACGGTACGGCGAGTGCTGTAGAAGCGGTTGAGGAATTCCCTTTCTAGCTGATCCCAACCGTTGATAGACTCGGGCTCGAGGTCGGTGTACCAGTCGAAGGTGTTGCCTTTCAACGAGCGCACGAACTGCTTAACAAGGTAGTCTCCCTCTATTCCAGCATTGTTGCAGGTTTCAATGAAGTGGGCGACATGTTGCTTTGGATTTCCCTTTCCATCGAACTGCATGAATTTTGGTGGCTGATATCCCCTCGACATCTTCAAAGCGTCAATCTTCTTGGAGTAGGGTTTTAAGTATAATACGGAATCATGTGAGCTTCCTTCATACTGCGCCTTGATGGTGCTGGCGATCATCTCCTGCAACTGTTGGATAGAGAGAGATCCCATGAGCGCCACCGCTTCGTCTGGCTTCCGCTTCTCTTCAGCTTTCTCCGCTGGAGGCTCCTCATCTTCATCAGCTTCTTTCTTTGTTGGGCCAACCTTTAGGTCGACTTTCACATCTTGTGCCTCCAGTTGGCTGGCGAGCGCGACGATTTGCAAATCTTTTTCTTCCACAGTTTGTGTGAGTTTCGCGATCGCTTCATTCATTTGAGCCAGCTACTCCTCTATCGAAGTCACTCATGTGGTCATAACTTGCATGGCTGTGCTGCTGCTCGAGTCGGCATCGGAAAGTAGAGACTCGGAGTACTTCCCCGGGCTTTCCTCCTTTGGCGCCTTTAGTGAGGCTAGGGCGATCACAGGCTCATGCCTCGGGTGCTCTTGTTCCTCCAGCAAAGTTGATGCAGGGGTGGAAGATGCAGCAAAAAGAGCTCTTGCCTTGCTTCGAGTTATGACCTCCGAGATGCCCCCACTTGCAGCGAGGACGGTCTTGTTCTTCGCATTGGGTGCGGGAACAACTTGATGCCATTGATTTTGGAGGTGTGCTTTGGTTCTCTTGAGCGGAGAAAGAGATGAGAGGTAGAGATTATCCCACCGGGCGTGCCAAATTTGTAAACACGAGAATTTCCTGAAACGAACGAGACAAGAACACGTGTACAAAAAAAAATATTTGTATTAATGACTTTGTTTGGGTTACAATCTCTATGTGATTTGATCCTCTGATTCGGTCTCCGTAAGATGTTGGTTTGCGGATTTGATTGATCCAAGGGCCGTCGGGGCTTGATCTTGGATGGACGGTTAATGAACGATGAACACTTCTTCAAGGGGCGTCGAGCACTTGATCTTGAAGCAGATTTTGACGAAGAACGAAGAGAGCTTTCTTGATCCTTCGGGGTTTGCTTGAGAACTTTAGAGTTTTGAGTATTTCAAGGCTTTTGTTTGACGTGAATTCTCTTCCAATTTTAGAGTCGAGAAAATCTATGTCCAAAAAAATTCCCCTGATCTTTTGATGGAGCAGCCTATTTATAGGCCTTGGGAATGAATCACTACCATCCGTTTTGTTGGTGAGAATGAATCATCACCGTCTATTTTTGTTGGTGAGAATGAATCACCACCGTCCATTTTGTTGGTGAAGTAGGTGTATGATGTAGGTGAAACAGGTGGATGTTGTAATTTTAATGTAATGGTCGACATTTATTTCACCAAAATTTTAATGTCTACAAATGTAATTTTAATGCATTTGTTAATATTTATTTTACCTTCAATGTCTACAAATGTAATTTTAATGCATTTGTTAATATTTATTTTACCGAAATTTCAATGTCTACAATTAATTACTATACTTTAATACTTGATCGTAGATTTAATCTTAGGATGGTTGATGTATAGAAGAAAAATAGGTAGGAGAGTATTACTTTTTTTTTAGTACAACGATATATTTTACACTAAAACGAGAGGAAGTTCGGCTAAGCCACACAATGGGCAACCTAATTTGGTATTAAATTCGCCATCTACGAGATTCGAACTTAAGACCTCTCACTTACAAGCGATATTATTTACACTAAGGGTGGGGGAGTAGGCTAAGCCTCACAATGAGTTAGTAATAATGTGGTTCAAATTTTTCTTTGGCTCGAATTGAACCTAATACCTCTCACTCACAACTGAAGAGAAATACTAGTAGACCGTGATACTAAGTGGTTAAATTTCATTAGTGTACACTAAAAGGTGAAAAAAAAAATTAAAAATTGGGTTCAGGGCAAACCGCCCAAACGACCCAAATCAAACTGTTTGACATTAGTTTGGTTTTGGTCAGTTTCCTAAGGAATATTAATCAAAACAGGAACGAATCAAATGGTTGAATTGTAATTGCGATGGTTATTGATTTTAGGGGGAAATCTACGTTAACCGAACTGTACCCACTTTTAATAAAAAGATTAGTTATATTTTTGGTTATATATATATATATATATATATATATATATAATTTTAGTTAAAAATACGAAGGCAAGTAAGAGATTGCCATGGTGATTAGGAGTGGGTTAAGACAACCGAAGATCAAAAAATAGGGGACTGAACACTGAATTGAAAATGAAAAACCAAAACTCCAAACAAAATCGAACCGAAGCTTATTAGTTCGGTTTTAGTTTTGGAGGTTCCGAAACAGAACTGAACAGACTCCCTTTACACTTTATGAATGTATGTTCATGATGTTTCTTTTGTGAAACTTTGTTGCCAAGTTTGAAGGAGCATACTTGATTCAATTAGGGAGGATGTTTCATTAGTTATAGAGGAAATTTTTGAAAGACTTTAGAACTTGGAAGAGCTTCTCTATTTCTTTGCTTTTTGAATGAATACAGTGATCATTTTTCTTTGGAGTAATGCTAAGGAGACTAAATTTGTTGACAAAGTTTTGAAAACTAAATGACATGGAAGTTGATGATTGGTTTATCACTTACACGTTTATAAACGTGCTTGTTCTTATTAGTGATATATCGTTTAGTTTGCAAATTTAGTCTCCAAATTTAGGGTTCGTTTGGTTGTGCCTTTTAAATGATTGAAAGTGCTTTTAGAGAAAATACTTTTGAGTTCTAAAAGCACTTTAAGTGCTTTTTACAAGAAGCACCGGTTATGTGCTTCTTCTAGAAAGCACTTTAAGTGCTTTTCCAGGATTTACTAGTATTTTTATTAAGGATTGTTTCCAAAAATATTTTCACCAAAAGCGTTTTTAGTAATTTTAAAATCACATCCAAACGAACTCTTAGTTTCCCTAGCATTACCATTTTCTTTGCAATTGAGGCTGTTTATAGAATATGATAGGTTTATATGATCTTTTATATGTACAACTACCTTTCAATTTTCTCCATTTTCTTATTATTAGTCCACCAATACAAGCCTATTTTTTAAATTATATATTAAAAAGATCAAGTTTTATAAAATAAACAAAAGCGAACCTGTATTGAAACCGAACCGAAAAAAACCCAAAAAAAAAAAATCGTATTCGATTCGTTTTTGGTTTTGGCAAAAAACGAAACCGAATGAAACCGAACCCACCCCTAATGCTGGTTTAGAAAAAAAAAAACAGAATTAAGAAGATTTTAACTTCATGATTGTGGAATAGAAATGAGATTAGTTTTACTTTTCGGAGCGTGCTGGAATACTCCTAATTAAAAAATAAAATAAAATCTCAACTTAAAAAAAAGTTAAAGTGGGCCCTAATGTGCCAGCACAGCATCCATGTCATTGCCACGAGCACACTCCCCCTCACACGAAAAGAGCTACCACTCGGCAAATTTCCAGCGTTGATCAATCCACTTCCCGCTATCATCAACAACCTTTGCGGGCCTAAACCGCGAGCCGGCTTGCCCCACCAGTGGCACTATCGTAAAATTACTGACTTAACCGCAATGCTTTTGGTCGCTCTCGTATTTACAGACAGAGAGCTCTCTTCTCTCTCTCCATATGCAAAAACACCGAAATCTCTCTCCCTCCCACCCTCCCTCTCTTCCTCTCCCTCTCTGAGCTCGGATCACCCGGATCGCTAGGGTTTCTCCAACTGTGATCTCGGTCGGAGCTCTGCGAAAATGGTGAGTCCTTTGATCTCTTCCTGCTTCCCTGAACGTTGCCCACATTAGACTGCATCTTAGATCTGATTCAAATCCATTTCGATTTGGTGCCAATTTCTCATTGTTTGACGAACTGCATCAATTTTACTAAGACCGTTACAATTTCTTAGGCTCTGTTTGGTTGCATGGAATTCGACGTTTTCTCAATTCTCCATTTTCGTTTGATTTCGTTTCTCGGCGATCAAACGGGGCGTTTTATAACTTGAAATTTATCGAGATCTGGTGTTCAATGTGGTTAAATATCAATTCTGCATTGCTATTTACTGTATCCACAACCCGGTAGATATCGGGGTTTGTAAGTTTGTTTGAGATTTGGTGTTTTGATTTTCCACTGATTGGTTTTCTTTGTTTTTGCAATGTGTTCACAGCCTCTCAGACTGGAAATCAAGGTAATTTTATATCTAATTCCTTTAACTTTAATCTCGTTCTGATAGGTGGATCCGATCTCGGGTTCTCGATCCTAATAGAGTTATATTTTGAATTGTGTGGGAAATGGTCTAATATAAATCTTTTGGTTCAGAGAAAACTCGCTCAAAGATCAGAGAGAGTAAAATCTGTGGATCTGCATCCAACAGAACCATGGTAACTGCATTGTCTTCTGTATTAATTTAGTATTGTCTTAAATTTGATATTAAAAATGTAATTAGTAACAGATTAGCAAGTCACAAGAGCAATGCCATGCACCCGAGCTCTTCTTCCTGATGTCTCTCATATTTATTTTTTATTTGTACATCTTACACTATGAGGATGCGCTTGCCACTCAAATTAGGATAGGATCCTTGACATTTTCGTGAAACAATAGGCTATTGACTATTCGTTGGTGGGAGGAGTGGTGCCAGCCTAATACTCTTTTAGCATAGTCTTTTTCATATTAAAGTGGAAGGATGTGGCCTGCATTTTACATGAGGCAGCACCCATTGGCTGGGGTGCCATGGCAGTGCTAGTTTCTTTTATTTTTGTTTTTCACATTTCATGATTGTCTGTGTAGTTAATTTTATATGAGGACTAGTTATAATTTGAATTTCCATTAGAAATGGGTTGTGATGAGCACTTTGGTTCTCCTGCCATTTAGTTAGGATAGGATCCATGTTAATTTGGTGAAACTGTAGTTTTGTGATTTACCATTAATGTGTTGAATGATAATTTCACTGCAGGATTTTGGCAAGTTTGTATTCAGGGACCGTTTGTATTTGGAACTACCAGACACAGGTATTATATAGATCTACGTTAGCATTTCCGAAACCAAGTTATACTTTATAATAGTCATCTTTACTCTTTGTATATCAAGTCATGTTAATGATGATCATGATTGGTCCCTTATCTTATTGTAATTTAAAGCCATTTCTGAAGTACATGTAAAGCTTGATCTTAAGCGGAATATGCAACTGTCTTAGAGTGATTGTTGCACCATAACTGTGTACATGTACTAAAAGCCAAATTAAAGGCAAGGAAGCAATTAGTGATTTACTGATCTTGGACTGTATCATGACGTGGTTTGTCTGCTGTTTAGAATTCATTTTGGTTATTATGTCAGATGTACCCTTATACACTGAGCACATATAGCTACTGGCAGAAACTTTATGGTTACAGTGATCATTTCACAAATCTTCTTCCTAAATGTATTTGATATATCCGCACACCCAATTTTACTTCTCGCACGCCCCTCAATTTTAGGCCGTTAGATCGAATGAATTGAACAAGATCAACGGCTAAAAATTAACAAGGGTGTGTGAAGGGTAAAAATGGGTGTGTGAATAGCACTATCCAAAAAAAAAATGATAATAATAATAATAAATAATGTTTAGCATCCCTTCCTTGGACAGGTGTCTTAAACTTATAGTAAGCTTTTGATATCCAGGTTTCTTTATTTGGTTGCAGTAAGAATATGCTAACTTGAATTTTTTTGATACTGTTTCAGACCATGGCTAAGTCTTTTGAGGTCACAGAGTTACCAGGTATTTACTTTGCCTGTTTGCAAATATTTGAGCTCTATAGATATTCTTTCTGGAATTTTGCTCGGTAATATCATCATCATGCTTTAATGTCTAAGTCATTGGTTTGCAGTTAGATCAGCCAAATTTATCTCACGCAAGCAATGGGTTGTTGCTGGAGCTGATGACATGTTCATTCGTGTATACAATTACAATACAATGGATAAGGTTAAAGTATTTGAGGCACATACAGACTACATTAGATGTGTGGCTGTCCATCCTACACTCCCTTATGTGCTATCATCATCTGATGATATGCTTATCAAGCTCTGGGATTGGGACAAGGGTTGGGTTTGTACTCAGATATTTGAAGGACACTCCCATTATGTTATGCAAGTGACATTCAATCCAAAAGATACCAACACATTTGCAAGTGCATCTCTTGATCGCACCATAAAGGTATGCAGGCATGGTCTGGCCTTCCTTGCATATTCTACACTGTTTTTGTATAATTGTGCTAATTATGTAACTGGTTTTTTTTTTCCTAGATATGGAATCTAGGCTCCCCAGACCCAAATTTTACATTGGATGCCCATCAGAAAGGAGTAAATTGTGTTGATTACTTTACGGGTGGTGATAAGCCTTATCTGATTACTGGATCTGATGATCACACTGCTAAGGTCTACCACAACTTAACCTTTTTCTTCAGTAATTCTTTATTTTATATCTATGTTATGATTTGGAAAAATTAATGCATAATAATATCGAAACAGGTGTGGGACTATCAAACCAAAAGTTGTGTCCAGACACTTGAAGGCCATACACACAATGTTTCTGCTGTATGTTTCCATCCTGAGCTTCCTATTATAATAACAGGGTCGGAGGATGGAACAGTTCGAATATGGCATTCAACCACTTACAGGTAATTCCTGTGCCATGCAATATTTCTACATCTCATGTCCTAGGATGCTATATACTTTTGGTTGAATTTTCAAATTTTTTGCTTTTTTTTTCTTTTGAAAAAAAACTTAAGTTGTTTCGACTTCTTGAATGTTAATATTTTCGAACTAATTCCTCTATTTTCAAATCATTGAATGGCAAGGCCAATGATAATTGTGTGCTTCATCTACAGGCTTGAGAACACATTGAATTATGGGCTTGAAAGAGTTTGGGCTATTGGATACATGAAGAGTTCAAGGCGGTGAGTTTGGAAATCATAGATACGTACCCTTTTATTGGGCTTATATAAATAAGTGCCCCTTACTTTTTGTTGAAATTTTTATTATTTGCTTGAAGTTTGTGAGAAATGAACCCAGTTAAGTTTGGCGGTATGTTTTTCAAATTTCAATGCTGCACGTGTATTATCCTATATGAACTGTACTCAAAATGATTTTGTCCTACTCATAAACTTGGTCAGGGTTGTAATTGGTTATGATGAAGGAACCATTATGGTAAAACTTGGCCGTGAAGTACCTGTTGCAAGTATGGACAATAGTGGAAAGATCATTTGGGCTAAGCATAATGAAATTCAAACTGTGAACATTAAGAGTGTGGGAGCTGATTTTGAGGTTTGAGCGCATTCAGATCAACCTTTTATCTTTTCTGCACGCTCTCCTTTCCTCTTTGGTAGTTGACATCAGTCGTTTTATATTTGCTATACTCTATAGGTTACTGATGGAGAGAGATTGCCTTTGGCTGTTAAGGAGTTGGGTACATGCGATCTTTACCCTCAGGTGAGGTTTTCTTTGATTCATTTTCCAATCGTCTTCTGATTTCATATCTGTTGATTTTTCTGTATCTTTCTCGTCTTGTTCTGATGTTGTCAAGTTTATCATGTTATACATGCTTGGTTGAAGCTTCTGTATAAATTTCTTTGTGATCTCAATGTTTTTATGCTAATAGTTTCTGCTCCTTTCTTGAGAGCTACATCTTTCAGTTTCAATAATGTCTGCTGCAACCTATCATTTTTACTTGGGAAGGGAAGATGAGGGGATGTGTCTCCAGACAATCCTGTTTTGAATGGATGGTGATAGACTTTCAAGTCTGCTACTGTAGTTTCCTCATACTGGCTTCTTGCTTCCCGCTTTAAATTGCAGGATGCAAATTTTCCTGTGTATTGGTTATTGTTTGATGTTTTTCATTTCTGTGGGTTTGCGTGCAATACATGCTGATTTCTCACTGCTCAATTTTTTGTTTACAGAGCTTAAGGCATAATCCCAATGGGAGGTTTGTTGTTGTTTGTGGAGATGGAGAGTACATTATTTATACTGCTTTAGCCTGGAGAAATCGTTCATTTGGTTCTGCTTTGGAATTTGCTTGGTCAACGGATGGAGAATATGCTGTTAGAGAGAGTACTTCAAAGATTAAGATTTTCACTAAAAACTTCCAGGTTTGTTATTTTTTTAGTTTATCAACATGCATTACGTCTTGTTAAAAGTTCAACTCAGAAAACTTTATTTCTTTTTCTTTTTCTTACTTTTGTGTTTCAAAATGTTTATCTTGAATATATTAATAGCTGTCAATTCTGTGCTGCTATTGTAATCCCTTTATACTGCAACTTGTCATTAATTTCAGCATTTTGGTTATAGTTGTTGCGGGATCTTAGATATCACCTTAAAACTTCTATTACTATGATTGTAGATTTTAATAACTCTCTGTTAGAGAACATGTGTTTTTATTGATGGAAGTGGCATATTTCAGGAGAAGAGGAGTATTCGACCTACATTTTCGGCTGAACATGTTTTTGGGGGAACATTATTGGCAATGTGCTCAAATGATTTTATTTGCTTTTATGATTGGGGTGAATGCAGATTGATTCGGCGAATTGATGTAACTGTTAAAGTGAGTCTCCCCTACCTATCTCAAATGGCCTGTAATTGCTGTTTTCATTTTTCTTTAATTATATTTCTTTTGAACTTGTCAGAATCTCTATTGGGCTGATAGTGGTGATTTAGTGGCTATTGCCAGTGACACATCATTCTACATTTTGAAATACAATGTAAGCATCTTTGCTAATTGGGTTCTTCTTCCTCCCCCCATTGTTTGGCTTTTCATCATTCATCTTTCATAAAATGGTTTGGAGTAATGGTTTGTGACATTGCATATGATAATGGTGCAGCGGGACGTAGTCTCTTCATACTTAGATAGCGGAAGACCTGTAGATGAACAAGGTGTTGAAGATGCTTTTGAGCTTCTCCATGAAATGAATGAACGTGTCAGGACTGGTTTATGGGTTGGGGATTGTTTCATTTACAACAACTCCTCCTGGAGACTTAATTACTGTGTTGGTGGCGAGGTAACCACAATGTTTCATTTAGACCGACCAATGTACTTGTTGGGTTATCTTGCCAATCAAAGTCGGGTTTATCTGATAGACAAAGAGTTCAAGTGAGTGCACTTTTGGTTTGTGTTATTGGAAATCATGATGGTCATCTACAACATTAAGCATCTTATATTGTCTTTTTTTTTGTTCTGTTTATATTTAAACTTTGCAGTGTTATGGGGTACACACTACTTCTGAGTTTGATCGAATATAAGACTCTTGTGATGCGTGGAGACATTGAAAGGGCCAATGAAGTTCTGCCGTCAATTCCTAAAGAGCACCATAACAGGTACCTATTAGTGACTTTGGCATAATGGCATCAGATGTCCCCTTATTTCTGTGAAATGTTGTATATGTGGCTTTGGAATATAACTGCATTTCAGTCAATAGGATTAGGAAAACAACTGGCCATGAAAGTGTTCCAAATGGATCACAACTCTTTGTATTTTTTTTTTTTTTTAAATTTATGCCCTTTAATTGGCACTTGGTACTTCTGATACACAAATTTTGCCTCCACCCACTGAAATGAATTTAGTAGTAATATTCTTTGCAGACGTGTGGAAAACTTTGTTGATCCTTTGTACTAGTTTACAATTTCAGTAATATTTCTTTCCGTATGCTGATTAAATAGGACTTGAGTAGAAACTTCCATTGCAATGTTTTTTTAACTTTCCAGATTTCAATGGCAAATTTAAATCTCAAATACGATGCTTCGTTGTTACGATCTTAACATGTTTTGTGGTGTTTCCCTTTGAAAGTTTAACTTTCTCTGTGTTTTAATGATCATGGATTGAAAGTGAAGTTTGATAAATGGATGACTGCTTCAATCCTAATGGATAATTTCCTGTTCTTGTAGTGTGGCTCGTTTCTTGGAATCACGAGGTATGATAGAGGAAGCACTTGAAGTGGCTACCGATCCTGATTACAGATTTGAACTAGCCATACAGCTTGGCAGATTAGAAATTGCAAAGGTAAGTCCAAGGAGACATAACTTTGATGTTAGGTTTTTATATGTGTTGTAGTCGTTAGAATGAATGATATTGTTTATTTCCAAGTGAATATTCATGTTGTTTCTTGCAGGAAATTGCCACTGAGGTGCAAAGTGAGTCAAAATGGAAGCAGTTAGGTGAATTGGCTATGTCTGCTGGAAAGGTATGTTGGTTATTTATTCTAATTCTTTCTTGATAATATGCATATTAATTCCTTAACCACAGCCGCATTTGTCTCGTATCCTATCCCCACCCCACCCCACCAATTGTAACTTGCACCTTTTGATTACATCTCTTTGTCTATATTACATTTTTGCAGTTAGACATGGCCGAGGAATGTTTAAAGCATGCCATGGACTTGAGTGGTTTATTATTGCTCTATTCTTCTCTTGGAGATGCTGAAGGAATATCAGGGCTTGCAGTCCTTGCTAAAGAACAAGGGAAGAACAATGTTGCATTCCTTTGTTTATTCATGTTGGGTCGATTGGAAGAGTGCCTTGAGTTACTGGTGGAAAGGTAATTACTTATTGGTTCCCTTGAAGTATGACTACACAGAATAATGCAGTAAAAATTAATGATTAATAAAGCATTCTCTTTGCAGCAATCGGATACCTGAGGCTGCTTTGTTGGCTCGATCTTATCTTCCAGGCAAGGTTTCCGAGATAGTAGCTATTTGGAGAAAAGACCTGAGCAAGGTGACATTATGAAATTGCTTCGCTTGTCTTATTTTGATGCTCAAGTCTGCAGTTCTTATTTGAATTCAATTGGTGTTAAGAAAAGTAGACATGTGTGGGCATGGCAGTCTTATATCACCTTTTAGAGATATAACATGGTCGTGACATATAACACTACTTATTCTTCTTTCTATGTTATTTTGTTTTTTTAGAATCCAGAACATTGCTACCAAAAACATATCGGCAGCATTCCCTTTTACATGTATATTCTTTCTCTAGGAAATTTCGGGTTGCAATTCTACTTTTCAAAGTTAAGGAAAAGCTAACTTGCCTCATTTTTTATACACATATCTGCAGATACTTTCACTAAAATAGTTTTTGTTTTCACATTTTCTATCTCATTTTTCAAAAAATACTCCTGTGGATTAACTTCCTCCATAGTTGGTTAATTTGGTTTGTTGCAGCTTTGCATGTTTGCATCTGTCTGTTTTCATATTTTATGCTGTTATGCTCAAGTATAATTCATTAAATGGCTTCTCAACTTGGCTACTCTGCTGAAACAGTACAAGATAACATACATGCATACACACAGAACCACATATGCATGTGCAGATGCATAGTAATTACTTACATATGTAATTGGATTTGATGATTACATATGCATCCACTTGCGTGTCCTTGTCTAATAAATTAACTTTGATTCAATGTTAACCTGTAGGTTAATCCTAAAGCAGCTGAGTCTTTAGCTGATCCTGAAGAGTATCCGAATATGTTCGATGATTGGCAAGTTGCTCTTTCTGTTGAATCAAAAGCTGCAGAGACAAGGTACCTCTGCAAATTCTGTGCATGTGTTTGTGTATGCACTGAGTGTGGATTTACGTACCTACTATCATTTGGTTCACAAGTTCCTCGATATCTTCTTGTGAAAATGTTCTCTTTTGGCTTCATGATATCTCCCTTGAGATGTCAGTTGCTCTTAGTCATGGTTTATTATATGATATATCATCTTCTGTTGAGCTGTATTAATTGTGTTCGTTTGATTGTTTTAGGGGTGTCTATCCTCCCGCAGAGGAGTATGTAAACCATGTTGATAAAGCACACATCACGCTTGTGGAGGCTTTCAGGAATATGCAATTGGAGGAAGAGGAGCCTCTTGAAAATGGGGAAGCAAATCATGAGGTATATACAGTGGATGAAAATTTTAGGCCAGTTTGAAATTTCCTTTCACATGAACAATTTGTTTTATGAATTGGCTTTTAACTCTAGTGCTTCATTTCCTTTTTTGGTCTGTTTTGCTACAGGTTCCTGAACAGAATGGTGAAGAAAATGGGGCACAGGCTGCTGAAGAACAGGATGGAGAAGAAGGGAGCCAGGAGGAGGCTGTTGTGGTGGATGCTGATTCTATGGATGGTGCTGAACTCATTAATGGGAATGAGGCTGACGAAGAGTGGGGTACGAATAATGAAGGAACCTCGTCAGCCTAAAAAGCTATTGGTTGGGCCAGTGTGAAAATCCAATTTTGTCTCTGGTGATTAATTGATTCTGAAGTGCCATCTCTGACTCCCATTCTGACAACTTTCTGATTCCACTACTTCTACCACTTTCTCTACTAACTATTATTGGATATTATACGTACCTATAGTCAACATTATAATTATGTACTTGGGGGTCGCAGCTTATTCTAAGTAGTTACGGTCATGTTGGAATAACTGTGACCCAAATTTTGAACATTTGACTGCTTACGGTGCCATTACAACATTTTTCTTCTTCTTATAAACTTAAAGAAAAAGAAGTTTCCACTCTACTTTTGGTTGGGAGGGGGTTTATACAAGAAGAGGGACTTGGGAATCTAACATCTTTTCAAACCAAATACTCAATAGAATCCAACGCTGAAGAGACAAATTGGATTTTGAGGAGCCTTTTCTTTTTTGTCCTAAGTTCTCACATAACTTGATACTTTTGCTGTTTTGGCTTTCCCCCTTGTTTGCCTATCTGTTCAGGTTGTTTTCTTGCATCCTAATTCTCTCATCTTTTACTGTTTGCAGTGCTTACACCACGTCACTAGGTCCCTATGAAGACTGCTGGTCCAGCTGTATGGATCCTTTACGGAGGTGAGAAAAGGTTCATGTAAACTTGGGATATGCCATTAGATTATATAATACTCATAGTTTCTTCACATTTTACAGAATAAATTTCTTCACATTTTTATAGTATTCAGGAGCCATTCGCGCTGCTCTTTTTCCATGCAAAAGTTAGCTATGAAACTGATATGTTGTAGGAAAATCTAATTTATTAGGTTCGTGTATGAAGATTATTCCAAATCATTCGTACACTTGTGCTGTGTTCTGTACGCATTCTTATTTCTGATGCTTGCGTAAGAATCTAAACAGCTATTTTAATTTGAAATATTTTCATAGCACTTAGTTCATATGAAAAAGCTGTTACATTTAGTTATAATCGTACCGATGTGCCTGGTCATTACGATGATCTCTTTTTCCTATTTCCATTGTTTTTTCCTGATAGGAGGTCTCCTGCAAGGGGCTGACAAAGAGGTGATGTAGCGGATCGGTGGTCTCTGATACCCGGTGGTGTGGCTTGTACCCGAGTTATAGTTTGTCATGGGGCACAACATAAATTAGTTTCATAGCCGTAGTTAGTTTGCTCTTCCGATTGCAGTTTTTAACATATTCTTTGAGGCCATCTTCCCGTCATAAAGTTTTTCTTGTGCCATTGTGAATGTAGAAAGAATTGAGCTAGGGATACAAGGTCGTCCATTCAAATTTTAGATATTTGGTTCCCCTTGACTCTTTATTTTTTGCGTGTTTTGGGAATTCTTGAAATGTGAGTTATATTGTAAACCTGTATTCATAAGAGTATATACATTTTTAGCATGATACAAACCAACTTCGGCTCTTCGCTTCTGTTAGCGTTCTATCCCCGTTCGTATTAGACCATAGTACTCAATTGATTCTTGTGGTTGTAACAACGAAAATGCGGACCATTGTTACGGTTCCTTTTGGGACATCTAACAAGACCGTAACAATCAATGTAGGCGTGTTCATTGCTGTGATGGCACTTTTCTAATTATGCACGTCCCTCTCTGGGTGCATTGCTTTATTTGAAAACTGCCACTGATTGTAGCATCTAGTTCCCCAAATGTTCAGCCTTCGCAAAGGTCTCAAGGTCCAACTCCCTCGTGGTTCAAAGAGGGTGGTTGCCGTCGAGTTTTTGGTCTTTGAGCCGGCGCAGGCAACACAAAGATCGTTTTTGTGAGTAGCGTCGTGTTGGAGGCACTAACGGCGTAACTGTTAGTTGATGATGTGTATCAATTGTATGCGTGGTGGATTAATACTGTACTGCAGTACTCTATAAGACAATAACCTCAATATTGTCAATAAAAATTTCGGTCCTGACTTATGCCTGTTATATATAAGAATAAACTTTACATTTCAATCCCAACGTGAGCCAGTTGTTTACAATCATAAATTCGATATTGTGTCCATTCTTTTATGCAAGATGGCATCCATCCAGGCAAATTTATGACGTACAGTTTCACCACACATATAAACAAAGCTAATACGACAGGTGATGACTTTCTCTAGTTAGATCAAAATATGATCTTCCTGTATTTGTAAGTCTAAAAATACGTGTGATATGTCACTTAATACTACGGTCTAGTAATATTCTTCTTCACTTGTAAGCGAGGTTTTGATATCGCCAAAGACATATTTGAACCACATTATTACAAGCTAATTGTGGCTAAGCCCACGTATTGGCGGACCCATGATTCTAACATAGGGTGGTCCCAATGTAAGACATCCAAAAACAAATTAAGGGAAAATAACATTAAAAAGTTAAACATTAACTTTTCATCCATAAATCATGGTAAAAACAACACAAGAAGTTACAAAATCTAAACTTTTTTTTTTTGAACAAAAGATATCTACACCAACGGGTGAGGGGGTGAGCTTAGTCTCACGATGAGCTAGTAATAATGTGGTTCGAATTCACCTTTGGCAAGAACTGAACCTAAGACCTCTCACTTAGACCAAACCCAACCCTGGTCTAAATGCTATTTCTCCACCCCCCCCCCCCTAATGTGTTGGCTAAAAGCTAAAAACCAAACAAAAGCCAAATTCCCCTCAGGACTTAGCCCAGAAAATGGTGTGGGCACCACCAGCGGGTCCCCACCCATATGGGCACCACCAGCGGGACCCCACCCATATGGGCATGTTTCCCAAGATTTATTGAATCCAACGGTTGAGATCAAATATAATCAAATCTAACGGTAAAAAAAAAAAGATCTAACGGCCTAAATTTAAATTCAACAGTTAAAATAGTTTTAAAAATATATATTTAACTCAAAATTCACCCAAACTTAGTGATTTTTCAATATTTATCGGAATTTAAATATTTTAAGGTTAAAATGTCCATAAAATTAAATTATAATAGTGTACATAATTTTTTTTAAAGGGGTGTGATATCCACACACCCCTTTTTACTTTTCCCACACCTTTTTGAATTTTAGCCGTCGGATCGGATGAATTGAAGAAGATCTAACGGACAGAAATTAACAAAGGTGTGTGAGAAGTAAAAAGGGGTGTGTGGATAGCACACCCCTTTTTAAAATTAATTAAAAGAAAAAAATTAGCCTGAATTTATTTTTTAATAATCTCAGGCTAAAAAAATTAGGTTAAAAGGGTTGGAGCAGAAAAATTGTTTATGGGCTAAAATCTAAATTTTTTTTGCTAAAAATTTTAGGTTTTAGCCCAATAGTTGGAAATGGTCTTACAAGTGAATATAAATATCACTAGACTATAGTACTAAATTGCCTTAATTCCCTTGTTCTTTTACATTGATAGTTTTCTATCTTTTACGGAATAAATAAAAAATAAAAAGTCTTTTCTTTGGCCAGAAAAAAAGATAATAGTTCTCTAAACTTAGTTATTTTTTCTTTTAAATTATCTAAAAAAGGGGCCACTTCTAAAAGAAGAAAAAAACAAATTAAAGGTCTTTAAAGTTAGTGTGCTTTTATCACTCTTAAATCTGATAGCTTATAAAGATGTTAATTGAAACGTCCAAAACGACAATGTAGAAGGAAAAAAAATAGAAGAGCCAGCATCTCTTTCATGTTCCTCGTGAGAAAGCTGTTGCAGCCCTACAATTCCTTCACCTCCTCCATGGATGGACCAGGTTCTGAATGAACCATAACATCATTTGACATTGCTTTGGCGTAGCCTATATAGCCTTAGGAGTAGATCTTTACCCATTGCTGAAACATTTGGATGGTCCCTGAAGGACCTTCATGGGCATTTTTTCTAGCTTTCGAGTGGTCCTGGTACCACCTTGGTCCTTCTATGGATCCGCCTCTGAGCCCACGCCACTCTCCCTTAAACCATCTCCAACCCTTGGAGATAAAACTTAAAAATTTTAAGCCATAACCTAGAAATTGCTTTTCTTCTCCAATGGTTATGGCTTAAAAGTTTGAGAAAATACCCCAAAATGAGACAATTTCTTAATCTTGGGACAAAAATAGGACAAACCAGCCATGCACACCATGCACAAAGCCAAAATTAAAAAAATACCCACATATAAATACTAAAAATCATCAGCCCATTGCATCATTGTTCTCATTTGGAAGAGATGGTTGTCGAGAGAGCTCTGGGTTGAGCTCCGATCTCTGAGCTTCGATTTTGAAGCGAGGGAAGTCCAAAGAGAGGCAAGAAGAGTGAGCTGGGTTTTGGGTTGACCTCATACTTCTGATTTCAAACAAAGGGATACGAGAGAGATGTGAGACGAGTGAGCATTTTTTATTTTGGCTGAAAAGTTCCATTTTTTCCAACGACTAAAGCTTCGGCAGGCATAGTAAGGTAGCGTGTTTAGTTTCAAGTTTCTTCATCAATGATTTATGTAATAAATGGGTTATTTGTAAGATGAATTAATACTTAGAAGTTAAATTAGGATTTGTGTTTCATGTTTGAGCATATGGGTTGTAGAATAAATTTCAAGTTTTGATGTGCTAGAAAACTGGGATGAAACAATTTCTGGTTCAAGTGTCCAATTGCAGAAATTTGTGAATTTTCTTTTAGTGGTGTGCATGGCTACATCTTAATATAAAAAGCGGGAATGTTCACTAGTTATGATGCACGTATGTTGTGCCCTAGAATTTAGCGAGTATGACCACAACCAAGTTGGCCTCGGGGAAAAACAAAATTAAGAAAGAAAAAAAGCTTAGATGACGTTAAGGATCATGCGTGTCCATGAAATAATGACAAGAAGTATCATATTTTGTACGTGCACGGTTAAGTAGTGGTTGATATACGTAACGAGGCTTTTCAAACTGTCATTGTAACCTTATATACGTAACAATTATGTTTTAATTGTATCCACTATACTAGTATGTTGTGGTTAAAATTTCTCCCGTTTTGTGCATATCATGTGCATGTACAATACATATTATGTACATTTGGTCTGCATATAGTGTATATGGTGTGTATTTACATCTCTGATACTCTTCGCATTAACGTAGTTTACTACATTTTCCTTTGATTCAGAGGCAGGCCCTCAAATACGAAAAAAAAACGAACGAGTTCGTGAAACAATTTCCTTTGATTCAGTTAGGTTATTTCGTGGCCATTCAAAATGAAACTTTCAAATCCTTGAAATATTTGAAACCCAATCAAATTTGATACCAAATTCAAATTAATAAATCTTCAATTCTTCATATAAAATTTAGGGTTATTTATTTGATTGCGTCATTTTTTTGATTTTGAAGAGAGAGTTGTGAGCTATGGGTTTTTGGGTTGAGCTTAGATATGTGAGCATCAGATGTGCATGTCATGTGCAAGTCGTGTGCATGTCGTGTACCTACAATGTATGAGCCAGCTTAATACGAAGAGAGCGAATGAGTATGCGAAACAATTTCCTCCATATTCTTCTCTCTTCCTTCTTTCCACTTTGATTTCTCTCTTTTCCATCAAATTTATCTCCTCCAAAAGACAACTGACCTTTAATATGTTTTTTTTTTCCATTTGATTGCAGCAAAAGCCAAACCCTATTTTAGTGCTTGTAAATTTGGATCGAGAGGGAGCAGAGGGAGGGAGAAGACAAAACAAAAGAAAACCCACATATAAATTACAGAAATGATAAAAAATAGAAAAAAAGATAAAAATTGACGGATTTGGGTCTCCTCCAAGAAACACCAAACCAATTACTTCAACTCCAAAAATCCAAAAAGCAAAATTAAGCAAACTCAGTTCACAAATCCTACAAATGAAAAGGTAAAAATCGAAGAAGATGAGTGGGTTAGAGAGAGAGCTCTTGTACATATTGGAAATGTAGAGAGAGAGAGAGAGAGAGAGAGAGAGAGAGAGCTTGGATGAAGAAGATGGGTGGGTGGGTTAGAGAGAGAGCTCTTGGATGAAGAAGCTGAATGGGTTAGAGTTCTTTGAATTGGAATTGGGTAAGAGAGATTTTCTCTCACGTCTCTGTTTCTCTCTATACAAAATGAGAAATGAATGCTGAAATTTTTGGATAATCCATTTATATGGGAGGACAATTTGGTCATTTCAAGGTGTAGAAAAGATTATATTTATGTCCGATTGTCGTGCATGCCTTGTGCATATTTGAAATGTCCTATTTTTGTCCCAAGATTAAGAAATTGCCCCATTTTTGGGTATTTCCCTAAAATTTTAGCTTACATTATTAAATAATGATTTTAACCTAATTTTGTTTGTCAGAAACTATTTTGAAAATAAAATTTATGTATATTATCCTAATTTTTTATGAACATTTTAACCTAAAAATATTTAAATTCCAATAAATAATTAAAAATAAAAAAGCCACGTAAAATTTATTAAACTTTTAAAGTTACCAGGCTGACAATATGTAATTGCCGACAAAGATTCATCTGCCCAATAAATTAAAAGAACAAAACCAAAAAGTACGTGAAGTTTCATGTCAAGAGTGAACAATTTCATAAAAATAAAAACAAAACCTTTTCAAATAAAAAAATTATTTTGATTATGTCAGCGGATCCACAAACTTTGAACAATGCTTTGTCCATCACTCTGGAATCGTCAATATGATTCTTGAGCACACATCAAGAACTTTGTGCAATCACAAAATTGATCAAGAAGATCATTGCCAGTGGCTCCACCACAATTGAATGTAGAAAAATGTTATATTGATTATGTCACATCCTGACTCGGGTCCCCACCACAATTTGGGCTCGATTCCACCGTAGCACGATATTATTTGTTTTGGGCCTCGACCACGCCTTCACTGTTTTGTTTCTGGGAACTCATACGAGAATTTCCCAGTGGGTCACCCATCATGGGATTGCTCTCACGCGAATTCGCTTAACTTCGGAATTTCGATGGAACCCGAAGCCAGTGAGCTCCCAAAAGGCCTCGTGTTAGGTAGAGATGAGAATATACATATAAGGCTTACATGATCCTTTTCCCTGGGCGATGTGGGATGTTACATATTAAAAAATATATATATGTATGATGATATATTTTAACTTTGCAAGTTTTTTTATTAAGAAAAAAAGTTCGAGCAAAATAAAATAAAAAACAACAAAACCTAGACCTTCATAGACATGCTGGAGGACCTGGATCCTCTCTTGAGCCCAAGGAGAGGATCCTCCTAACCAAGGATCTAAGACTGTTGGATGAAAATTCAACGGCTATAATTATTATAACTTTAAATGGACCCCCTGTTTGTAGCCGTTGAATTTTCATCCAACGGCCTTAGATCTTTGGTCAGGAGGATCATTTCTTTGGGCTCAGGAGAGGATCAAGTCCCATGCTGGAGGCCCAATTTGAAATCTCAGGATCAAGGAAGTGGGCACGCTGACCCTAAACACCGCACGTGTCAAAATGTGACCTCGATTACACGCACAATTAAATCAAAAGGGGAAAGAAAATAAACCCTTCGCATCCAAGGCTTTCCCAAATAAATCTCTGCAATTCAACATTTATATATATAAGCAATTCGAAAACCACAAAAATAAAATCACCCATTTGTCTTTGGGTCTCTCTCTCTAGGTTCTGCTTCTGCGTCTCTTTGCCTCCCGGTGAGTCCAAATCCTTGTATTCCCAATTTTTGAATTAGGGTTTGTGCAATTTCAGTTTGATATGCTTAGTAGTTTGGGGTTTCATTTATCATTTCATTTTTTGGGTGATATGTGGGTCTTTTTTCTCGGTGGATTATGTGGCTTCTTTGTGGTTGCTTCGATTTCGATTTGCTATTTTTTTTTATATGCGGATTGCGATTTGCCATTAGGGTTTCTGTTTTTGGAATTTCTTGGAAAGTAGGGTTCTAGCTCTTAACTCTTGTTTGGTTGCTGAGGAAATTGTTGGTAGCTAAAAGAGCTTGCAAAAAATGATAGAGAAATTTTAATTCGACGCTGTTATTAGTTAGGGTTTATGGTATTTTGAAGCATACTGAACTGTTATTTTCAACCTGGGTTTTGGAATTTTTTGTTATTTAGGACGACCCAAATAATTGATTAATTCTAAAAATTAGCTGTTTTAATAGTTCTACTATTGCACTTTAATGGAGTTTTGGAGACTCTTTCTTTAGCATTCTCGTGCCCTTGTTACTGTAATAATTTGTGGATGTATTTGATTAGTTTGATGTTTTGTTGTGTTTTCCAAATTTCAAGTTCCAACGTTTCATTTGAGGGGTTTGGCTTGGTTTATTTATATATGTGCAGTTGTAATTCTAGATTTATGCTTTGGGCTCCAGTTATTAGCTTTCGATTTGTTTCGTCCATTGCCCGTATTTATATGATAAAGCAATTTTGGATAAGAAGAATGTGTTTGTAATCACTTTTTTTTAATATCTTTTGCTTCAAGTTATAATTATATGCAAAGAGGAGAAAACTCACTTTTCTGTTATTAAGTTATTGGAAAATTTATAAAACGTTAAATCCCGACTTGTATCGAGCTCTGTTGTTCTGTTGACAAATTTGGTTGACTCTTTAGATGACGTGGAATCTTTCTTTCCTTTGTTAGTTTTACTTTAAGATTCTTTATAATCGAAGCTTTATTTGATTAGACATGATGTATTGCAATTCTTGGCGGTCTTATTCAATGCTGTTGGTACGTTCGAATTAATTTACCTGTTTATTTTTATCTACATTTGGTAGTAAATGTTTGTGAGTTTAGTATCTGTGGTTTAATGTTCATCTGGACTCTGAAGAATTATAATTTATGATTATATGCAGATATTGGCTTCCCAAATACTTGATACACCGGCTGGTGCATCCAATTTTTTTGATTTATTTGTCAATGGCGGATTCGGAAAATGCCCTTCCACTTAATAAGAAGCGAGCTGCTGGGAGGGAACTGTCTCGGGATAACCCAGGCCTTGATGACGAGGACAATGCTTCTGATGAAGAGATTGGAACTTTCAAGAGGGCCAGTGAGGAGGTGCTGGCCACCAGAAGAATTGTTAAGGTTCGTCGCCAGCAGTCTACATCTGCCCCCACTTCTAATACTTCCAATCCTTTTGCTGGTATACGCTTGGTTCCTCCAACAGGAGCAACTGCAGCCCCTGCTGCAGCTAGCGCACCACCTGCCAGTGAGACACGAGTTTCAGATGAGGATAAGAAGCAGCCAGAAAGCATGGTTGTACAGGCTGATCAAGCTGGGGATGACTCTGCTGCAGATAAGGAGAATGTTGCAGAGGAGAACAAAGAACTTTACAGTGAGGCAACAGAACAACCTGAACCAGCTGTGGGTGAAAATAAGACAAATGAGGGTGATGCAGTAAATGAGTTAGAGGAAAAGGCCGACATTGAAGATAAGAAAGATAACGAAGATGAGAAAGATGAAGAAGACAAGAAAGATAACAAAAACAAAAATGTTGATCTAAGTCTGGAAGGTAACTCGTTGAGCTCATTCCAACAGCTTTCAAGTAGCCAAAATGCCTTCACAAATATCTCTGGAACTGGGTTCTCCACGTCCAGTTTTTCATTTGGGCTTATTTCAAAGGATGGGTCTGCATTGGGTACTGGCTCTGGTTCACTTTTTGGATCAAACAATGATCAGCCTTCTGGTCTTGGTCTCTCGCGTAATGGAAGTTCTTCACTCTTTGGCACATCAGGGCCCTCAGTTGTACCTAAGAGTGATGGTGGTGCCTTCCCGCCAATGCAAGAGATTTCAGTTGAGACAGGAGAAGAAAATGAGAAAGTGGTTTTCACTGCTGATGCTGCGTTGTTTGAGTTTATTGATGGAGGCTGGAAGGAACGTGGAAAGGGAGATCTGAAAGTTAATGTATCTGAATCTGAGAAAGCCAGACTTGTTATGAGACTCAAGGGAATTAGGAAGGTAATTCTGAATGCAAGCCTTTACCCAGACATGAAGCTCACGAACATGGAGAAGAAAGGGGTAACATTTGCCTGCATGAACAGTATTGATGAAAAGAAGGATGGGCTTTCCACCTTTGCTTTGAAGTTCAAGGATGGTTCCATAGTCGAGGAATTTCGCGCTGCTGTTACAGCACATAAAGATAAAGGCAAGGCATTTACAGCGATGAAGACTCCTGAAAATTCTCCCAAGGCATCTGATGATTAAAAAAAAGGTAGCTTATGTCATTGCTTGCTGAGTTTCATTTCCTATCGCAACTTTTCCCTGTTGTCGCCCTTGCCCCTTTTTGGGAAGAAAACGAAGTTGTTTTAGAGTCCGGCTGTTCCGAAGCCCTTTTGTAGCAGAGTTATAGAGTCCTGCCCGCTTTGTTGTAGTTTTAATTTCAGTCTAATGTTCGAAAGACCAGTGGTAACTCATTCTGGATAAATCGTAGGCGGTTAAGTCAGACTGCGTTTGCTATTTGGGATGTTGACTGCTTGACTCAGTTTTATAGTTGGTTGGCCCCTTCACATGCAATACATCTTAAACTGCTGTCTGTCAGATGTTAAAAATTTTCTCGGTTAGATTAATAATTTGTATGAATCAGTTGCCTCTTTGGGAAATTATCCAGAAATTTTATTTGGACCAATAGTATTTCTTTACACCTTAAAACTAATTAACTTCTGTTATACTCCAAAGTGTTCAGTGCCGACACATACTTGACCGTTTGGATTTACAAGGATCCTCGGTGATCGTGTTTAAACTGGCAGATCAAATCAACTGGTCAAATATGTTTTGGCACTGAGTAGCTGTAGGTATTCAAGAGAAATCAGTCATTTCAACCTGTCTGATTCCTCTTAAGAATGAAAATGTGTTATGGACAAAATACTTTGAATACCGTTAAGGACAGTGGTGCTACACATCTTATGAACTATTTTCCTTAGCTTCTTTAGTGATTTCCCGTACCGTTTCCCCTTTCTTGTGCTGTTGAAGATCCATGGCTGTCGTCGGCACTTGGTGGTCAAGGAATGCATGATCATTCACTATTTAATTTGATATAACAACAAAGAATAAAATGAGTATGCTTTTATTGTTTTAATCTCAACACTCGATGTCTATTTGAAAGGTAAGTTGCCATAAATCCTTAATAATCAGGTGATCCAAGAGAACTGGACGCTAGTTTATTTTGTTTTGTGAGAATCATGAAATGGTGCCCTTCTATTAATGAGACCAGGGACGGAGAAGAAATATAATTAATGTGTGTAAGCAATGTCTGGCTGGTCGAATCAATTGCACAGACGACTGCTTCGCGGCGGAGAAGATGAAAGTTGATACCCTATTTCCCATTTTAGAATCGGTTTTACCTCTTTAACATTTACTCATCCATGTGATTAGTGCGTACGCACCTCAAGCAGGGTTGGATACGAGTTTGAAGGAGAAATTTTGGGAAGATCTTGGAGACTTGGTGCAAGGAATCGCTCAGACGGAGAAGGTATTTATAGGAGGAGATTTAAATGAACACGTGGGCAAGGAGACAGGAAACTATAAAGGTTTTCATGGTGGCCATGATTTTGGGGAGAGAAACGAGGATGGAGAAGCCATATTGGATTTTGCAATGGCACATGATCTCTTCTTAGCCAACACCTTCTTTAAGAAGAGAGAAGAACATGTGATCACCTACAAGAGTGGGTCGTCAAAAACACAAATAGATTTTCTTCTAATGAGGAAGGAGGATCGTATAACTTGTAAGGATTGCAAAGTTATACCGGCAGAGAGCTTGGCTAATCAACATTGCTTGTTGGGGATGGATGTACATATCAAAAGAGAGAGAAAAAAGAACAAGATCTTGAAGTGCTCAAGGACTAGATGGTGGAATCTAAAAAGAGAAAAACAATCCATTTTCAAAGAGAAAGTAATCACCCAATGCATGTGGGAAAGAGATGGGGAAGCTAGCCAAATGTGGGATTCCATGACTAGTTGTATCCGAAAAGTAGCAAAAGAGGTATTAGGAGAGTCCAACGGCTTTGCTTCACACCAAAAGGAATCTTGGTGGTGGAATGAGGAGGTACAAATAAAGGTTAAGGCTAAGAAGGAATGTTGTAAAGCCTTATACAAGGATAGGACCAATGAAAACGGTGAAAGATATAGAATAGTGAAGCAGGAGGCGAAGAAAGCTGTGAGAGAAGCTAAGCTAGCGGCTTATGATGATATGTATAAGCGATTAGATACCAAAGAAGGAGAGTTGGATATCTATAAACTAGCTAGAGTAAGGGAAAAGAAGACAAGGGACCTAAACCAAGTGAGGTGCATCAAGGATGAGAATGGAAAGGTTCTTGCTATAGAGAATGCGGTCAAAGATAGATGGAGAGGTTATTTTCATAATCTTTTCAATGAAGGACATGAAATGAGTACTTTTTTTGGGGGGGGGGGGGTTGAGTAACTTAGAAGAGTGTAGAAACTACTCCTTTTACCGCCAAATTAGGAAGGAAGCAGTGGTTGTAGCTTTGAAAAAGGTAAAACATAGAAAAGCAGTGGGCCCAGATGATATACCGATCGATGTATGGAAAGTCTTGGGAGAGACGAGTATAGCATGGCTCATAGACCTTTTCAATAGGATTTTGAAAACGAGGAAGAGGCCAAATAAGTGGCGAAAGAGCACTTTGGTGCCTATCTACAAGAATAACGGAGGCATACAATATTGCATGAACTATAGGGGTATTAAGTTAATGATTCATACAATGAAGCTCTGGGAGAAAGTCATTGAGCATAGACTGAGGCAAGAGACACAGGTCTCAAATAACCAATTCGGGTTCATGCCAGGGCACTCAACCATGTAGGCAATTTATCTCTTATGAAGATTGATGGAAAGATATAGAGATATGAAAAAGGATTTACACATGGTCTTTATAGATTTGAAAAAAGCGTATGATAAGGTCCCAAGAGACATTCTTTGGAGGATTTTAGAGAAGAAAGGAGTACGAGTAGCATATATCCAAGCTATAAAGGATATGTATGATGAAGCAAAGACTGCCGTAAGAACTCATGAAGGACAAACCGAAAGCTTCCCCATAACTGTAGGGATACATCAAGGCTCATCTTTAAGTCCTTACGTTTTTGCATTGGTAATGGATGAGTTAGCGAGACATATTCAAGATGATATTCCTAGGTGTATGCTTTTCGCAAACGATATAGTGTTGATAGATGAAACTCAGGAAGGGGTAAATGCAAAGCTTAACCTTTAGAGATAAATGTTAGAATCTAAAGGTCTTTGCCTAAGTCGGTCAAAGACATAATATACGGAGTGCAAGTTCAGTGCAAATGGAGGCCCAAATGAGTTAGGGTGAGGATTAGAGACCAGGAAGTACCAAAGAGCGACCTCTTTTGCTACCTAGGATCTATCTTGCAAAAAAAGGGAGAATTAGATGGAGACCTCAACCATAGAATACAAGTTGGATGGATGAAGTGGAAGAGTGCATCCGGTGTGTTGTGTGACCATCGTATGCCACTGAAGCTTAAGGAAATTTTTATAGGACGACAATAAGGCCGGCGATGTTGTATGGCACGAAATGTTGGGCGGTGAAGCATCAACACGTACATAAAATTGGTGTTGCAGAGATTAGGATGCTTTGTTGGATGTGTGGGCACACGAGAAATGATAAGATTAGGAATGAGGATATCTGAGGTAAAGTAGGCGGCGTCTAGGCGCTAGGCGTGGTGGTGCCGATCCAATTAGGTCCGAATCGTTAAGAAAAATCGGGGAGCTGTTAGACATCCGCCTAGGCACTATTAGGCGGCCTGAGCGATCTAGGCGGCGATCTAGGCGGAGTGAAATGGTTTGCTAGGAATAAATTCCAAAGAGATACCCAAAATCGCAAAAGCTTTCTCGCCGCTTTGACTTCCTCTCTCTGTGCACCATGGCTTTCTTAGCTGTTGCGACTCCCTCTCTGAAATCCATCGAATAAGAAGAAAAAAAGAGAGAATTTACAGAGGAAAAACGGAAAGAATAAGGAGAAGAAGAAGAGGGGACGAAAAGAAGACGAAGAGGGTGAGGAAAAGGAAAGAATAAAAAAGAAAAGAGGTTTTTGGTTTTCAAGGCTTCAAAATGGACTCCTTGGTTTTGGAGTCTTTGACTATGGGAAAAGAAGTTTCCGGTTTCCAAGGCTTCAAAATGGACTCCTTGTCCTTGATTTGGGAGTCTCTGACTGCCTTGGTTAATGTGAAGCATGGGTCATGTGAGGCATGGGAACTAGGATTGAAGGAAGGGTTTACACTTACACCACACACGTGGTGCTTTGTGAAATGGGGAAGGGTGCATATGCACCTTTTTCAAAATTCTTTTTATTATAAACCACCCACCCATAGGATTTTTACTTTTAATCTTTAAAAATTAGATATAATCATTTAAAATGTCTTAAGTTATATATTATTTATGCATAATATGTTTTCAAATTTTAGCTTGTTAGATTTTTTTTTTTTGGATTTTATTATTCTTTTATTATTTTATTCATGTATTTCATACACGTATAATTTTTTGTAAGTGTCAATATATATTTATTTACAAGATATACAAGAAATTTACCTGAATCCGCCTAGGCCGCCTAGATCCCGCCTAGCTGCCTAGGTACTAGGCACCAGCCCACTGCCCGACTAGCGCCTAACGCTTTTTAGAACCTTGAAAGTAGGAGTAACCGAAATTGAAGGAAAGATGAGAGAAAATCAGTTATGGTGGTTTGGACATGTGCAACGAAGGTCTACTAACACTCTAGTTAGAAGATGCGACTACAGGACTGAGGTCCAAGACTGAAAAGGTAAAGGAAGGCCTAGGAAGACTTTGGATGAGACTCTAAGAAAAGACTTAGAGTACTTGGATCTAACGGAAGATATGACATAGAACCGAGCACAATAGCGTTTTAGGATTCATATAGTCGACCTCACTTAATGGGAAAAGGCTTTGTTGTTGTCGGGGCTTATTTTTTGGAGTTGCTTTCGTATTTTTCTATAATTTTTGAGGTTTTATGGTTAAAGTGTAGTGGAAGAAATTTGTTGTGGGAGAAAGCTAATTTAAAGCATGGGTTGAAAAAGCAGGGGTTTTGGTGGCTTTCATAACTGTGTTTACGCTTTCTGCACAAACCTATTTTCCAAGAGGATCTGCTGAGGCCTTTAATGAAACTTTTTTTAAAACAAACAATATTATCTACACTAAAGGGGGAGGGGGTGGGCTTAGCCTTACTATGGGCTAGCAATAATGTGGTTCAAACTTACCTTTGGCAAGAATCGAACCTAAGATCTCTCACTTACAAATGAAGAGAAATACCATTAGATCGTAGTACTAAGTGGCACCTTTAATGAAACTTTTAAATATTCAATTAAATAATTTTACACATCATACCAAGATGCTTTTACCATCTTCCATTAGAGCAAGTCTACTCATTTGGGAAGGAGAAGGCGAGGTAGTTGAATTACCTATATTATTTATGTTGAACAATAATTGCCTCTGTATGAATTGCATGAGTAATTTCTCTTTGAAATTGACTTGTTTTTCTGCTTTTAGATTCCACCATTTAGTCCTAGACACTTCAAGGATTTGCTCCTTCTTCTATCTCTCATCTATCTACAACAAGTGATGTTAGTTAGCTAGGCTCTCTCCCTGTATAACTTTGCAATCCTTACCAAGTTATATGTTCCCCTTGCCTAATTAAAAAGAAATTTATTTATATTTTTGATGACCCACTCTTGTAGGTGATCACATGCTCTTCTCTCTTCTTAAAGAAAATGTTGGCTAAAAAGAGACGTATGCCATTTCAAAATCCAAAATGGCTTCCCAATCCTCGTTTATCTCCCCAAAACCATTGCCACCATGGAAACCTCCATAGTTGCCTGTCTCCTGGCACATGTCCATTTAAATCTCTTCCTATGAATAACTTCTCTGTCTAAGAGATTCCTTGAACCAATTTTACAAGATCTTCCCAAATTTATCCTTCAGACTCGAATCTAACCCAACTTGAGGTGCATACACACTAATCACATTGATGAGTTCTTGTCTTATCACAATCTTGATTGCTATAATTCTATCTCTGAGCCTCTTAAGATCCACAACATCTTGTATTAGGGCTTTGCCCACAATGATCCTGACACCATTTCTCATTCTGTTTGTGCTTGAATACCAAAGCTTAAAACCTGAGTTTTCAAGATCCTTTGCCTTAAGACCAACCCACTTAGTTTGTTGGAGGCACATAATACTTATCCTCACCATAACTTCCATTACTTACATAGGTTTTCTCGTTAAGATTCCTACTTCCTCGTTCCTAAACGCATTCTACCCTCTTGAACCTTACCCTCATGTCCTGCTTATTTGACATCGCCTATCTAGTAAGGTTAAAGTACTTTTTTAGTGTGTCAAGGGTAAAGTTGATGTGAGCAGATGCTTCCAAACAACTTATGAGTGAAGCTGTTCAAAAAGAAGTTTGTACGGCCCCTTGCTCATTTAACATTGCATCTGGGCGCCGATGAAGATACAACGACCTTTACTCATTTATCACCATGCTTGGGCACACAATGCATCACTTATGAGTGACGACCTAATTTTATCGCAATTTGTTTAGGCTTCGTTATCACAGGGATTCGACGTAAGAACAGAGTGCTGACTATCAACTACCTAACGCCATTCCCCTATTCCTTTATCCTAGTCTGGAACTGACAATGTAAGAAACTTACATAGGTAGAGTTCATTCACTAAATATCTATTAAAAGGAAAATGGTCCAAAGAAGAAGGTGAAAGAGAAAGTTGCTAGTATAAAATAAAATAAAATATGTCACCGCCCGTTCGTTGGATTCACAAGGCCTAATAAAACGTGTTATGTGTGAGACTCTCTTTCTTTGGTTTCCCATCTTGCAATCTCCTTTGTCGCTAGCCCCAGCGTTTGAGTTGGGTGCCGATGACTATCCTTGTTCGAGTTCCCTGTTATCCTCTTCCTTCTTTCTCCTAATCTTCTTTCTCTTTTTCAATTTCCCCCTGAGATTTTTCTTAGCTTCCTTGAGCTTTGTCTCAAATTTTCTCGTGAGTTTATATCACTTTTGGGCTTCATGTCCCCTCTCTCCACCCCTCTATCTCTTCTGGCCATTCTTTTCCAAACTAAAAACTCCATCTCTTCTCATTTTTCTCCTCTTCCTCCATTCCCCATAAACCATCCCCACCTTATCCTTTGCTCTGATCTTTAGACTTCGGGTCGAATATGGTTGCCAGATTTATTTGCATCCCCCAACAAAAAAAGAGCTTGCCGAATTTCTCTCGAGGCCAAGTGTACTGCTGCTTCAGCCAAAGAAAGGATATTTTACATAACCCCTTAGCCTTACCTTCTATCCATATGTTACTTGTAAGTATAATGAAAGCTACACACTCGTTTAGCATGTGCATGAGGGATTGAGATCATAAGAGTTTATGTATGACAATACTTGTTGGTTATTAAGGAATGTATAAAGACTAAAATATAACCTAAAGAAGTCATGGTGCAATTGGTGTTAACCAATCTGATATGGATGCTTTGGATATTAGTGATAAGGGTTATCAAATTGATGACTTTGATAAGGATTACATGATGGGAAGTATCCTTATCAAAGACCATTGTTTACATAATATATAAAGGGTCCCTACTCTCGCACAAACACACATAAACAGAAAACATCAAGCCCTATTGATTGACAGTGCATACAGATAATGTTGAGAGGAGAAAAGCCTTTATTTTCTGCTGCAATGACTTCGCAAGGTTAGTGGTTAATTGGATATGTTGAGTTCTTTTGTTTCCACTGTGATTAATCTAACATTTGGTATAAGAGCTTTCATATATCTCTTTAACCCTATGTCGAAAGAATAAAGAACAAATCTTGTGAAGGTTACAGATTGACAATGGATTAATAAGAATGGTTTGATGTGTATCAGTTAAGGCTTTTGCATATTAAAACTATGCCCTAATCCTGTCGTCAATATTTGCATTTAATGTTAATAACTGAATGATGATTATCTAAAGAAAATTGTTGCTTAGGTTCTGGATATTAAATGGCATAATATTCGTAAATTCTTATTTGAATAAAAATCATGTTATCTAAATCACAAAGACTAGTTAATATGGCTACAAAATATTCAATCTTGATTATGAAAGTATTATGATTAAGTTCATCATTCACAGTCTTCTTCAATCCGAAGAGTTGAAGGCTATGACATCTGGTTTTAGGGATTAAAGATTAATATTTTCATTCTACAAGAATACAACCATGAACCCAAGTTCCATGAACCTCAACACAGTTGAACCTCACTGGTGTCAAGTATAAGAAGTGAAAACAGGATCTGGAGATAATTTTGGGTGTCATGGATATGGATCTAGCACTAAGAACTAAGGAACTCCCACTGCCTACCGATGGAAGCGCTTCTAGCCAAAAATCGAAATAAGAAAAGTGGCATAAATCAAACAGAATCTCAAAAGGAGGAGATTGAGAAAATTGAGTCTGTAAATGTGCAAAGTATCACCAAGGCACATATGCCTTTAAACATCGATGCTACAAGAAATAATTCTACCAAAAGGGTTTCCTCCCTTAAAAGAAACACCAAATTTAACAAGCCATCGATTTTCAAGTGTTGTTTTTGTATAAGGCTTGACTTGCCACACGAAGAAGAAAGGTAAAAACTTGTTTGCTTGTTTTGAGTCTAATTTAGTTGATATGCCTAGTGATGCTTGGTGACTTGACTCTAGCTCTTCTATTCGTGTTACAAACTCATTGCAGAACTTCACAACAAGGAGAATTCCAAATAAAGATGAAGTGAAAATGTCTGGTGGCAATGGAAGAAAAGTTGAAGTCAAGGCTATAGGCACTGTTTGGCTTAAATTTGATTTTGGGTTTTTGCTTAGATTTGGAAAATGTCATTTATGTACCTTTTATGAGAAGAAAGTTGATTTCAATTTCAAAGCTAGTTATGTTGGAATTTTATTTTACCCATGAATAATATTGACTTCAACGTTTTTCTTTTATAATTCTTCTCATGTTTGCACTGGTTTACTTATTGATGGAATGTTTCAGTTTGAGTTGAGTTATGACCCAATGATTTTAACCTGGAAAACCCAAATAATAAGTCACGGCAATCTTTAAGTCTTTGGCCATATTTCAAAATGAAGAATGGAACTTTTGTTAAAAATGAGATTTTGTCTTTATTAAACCTTGATGATTTTGAATTTTGCGTGGCATGTGTCAAAGAAAAGTTAACCAAGTCTAGGAAAAAAGGATCAACTCGAGGTAACCAACTTTTGGAAATTATTCATACGGATATTTGTAGTCATTTTCTTAAGAAAACCATTGAAGGAAACAAGTATTTTATCATCTTTATAGATTATTTTTTCTAGGTTTTGTTATGTATACATAATTTCGGAAAAATCCATGACACTTGAAGTTTATGTTATTTAACTTTATTTTAAATTTATAAAAATAAAGTTGAAAACCAATTGGAAAGGAAAGAAAGATTGTAAGGTCCGATAGGGGAGGGGCAAAGAAGAACAAAGACGTTACTTGGTATGGTGAAAAGTATGATATGCTAGGTAAACTTGCCAGAATTTCTATGGGGACTGGACTTGAAAACTGCAAGTAATATACTCAACAGAGTTCCTACAAAATCAGTGGAAGGAAAGCCATTTGAATTATGGGCAGGGAGAAAGCCTAGTTTGAACCATCTTTATTGGGGATGCAAAGTAGAGGCAAAGATTTACATCCTTTATGTCAAGAAACCAGACGCCAAGGCTATCAGTTGTTATTATGTGGGGTATGTAGACAGATCAAAAGGGTATCGTTTCTATTGCCGTAATCACAACAGCACGATTGTAGAGACTGGAAGAGCCATTTTTTTCGAGCATTTGCAAGATGAAGATCCTAGGATTAATTTGAAGAGGCCTATTCTCGAAGAAATATTCATTGATGAAACTATTATTAAGAGACTTGGGTCATCTGTAATTATATTGACATTAGTGTGCATGTAGAAGAAAAGTAGTACAGTGATGATTATGAAACCGCAATAACAAAGGAAGTGTAAACATTTCATGATGGACACATCCAAAATGAGATTATGGTGCATGTTAATATAGAAAGGCACTAATATTAATATATTGTTGTATGGTGTTCAGCAAACTAATGTGTTGTTACATAGTGAGCAACAAAATGATGATTATGCAGATTGCATGGAAGTGGCAGTGACCACCAACCGGAGCATAGCATGGAAATTAATGTGTTATTAAAGTGTAAACAACATGCATGAAATCATGAAGGTTACACGGAGGAAGCAACTGCAAATGGCAGCAACCACTGACTAAACTCACCAGTTTTGGCTGTCAGTGATGTTCCACCGTTTTGAGGAAATCAAATAGGGTGAGAAGGTCAACATTCATCAAATTTTGTGTGTTTGGTAGTCTGATTTTAATTTATCAAAGTTCAATGATCCTAGAACTTTTAAACAATCTATCTCAATTCCTAAAGCAGACAAATGGATTAAAGCAAGCATAACGACAATGGCTAGTGGGAGCAGTTTGTCAATTTAATTCTTTATGTCAATGATATACTACTTGCCACTAATAGTCAAAGTTTATTAAGTGAAACAAAGTTGGGTATCGAGATTAAAAGGGACAGGAAAAGAGGGTTGCTTGGATTGTCACAAAGAGGATACGTAGAGAAGGTTCTAAAGAGATTCAACATATTGTCTTGCGGCACTACTGAGTTACCTATTTCAAAAGGTGACAAGTTAAGTAAGGAGGGATAGAGATGCAATGAAGGATAAATCATATGCATCATTAGTAGGAAGTCTAATGTATGCACATGTTTGTACAAGACTAGACCTTGCATTTACAATAAGTGTTTTGGGAAGATTTCAGTCCAATGTTGAATAAGCACATTGGCATGCCGGGAAGAGGGTTTTAAGATATTTACAGAAGACAAAGTCACATATGTTAGTTTATAGGAAGACTGATCATTTGGTTCTTGAAGGGTATAGTGATTTAGATTTTGTAGGGTGTCCAGATGACCTGAAATCAACCTTTGGTTATGTTTTCATGATGGCTGCAGGAACTGTTTCATGGAGGAGTGTTAAGCAGGACACAATGGCATCCTCCGCGATGGTGGCTGAATACCTTTCCTGCTGTGAAGCTGTAAATCAAGCAGTTTGGTTAAAGAATTTCATCACTGACTTGTGTAGTGGACTTAATTTCAAGACCTAGGCAGCTCTATTATGATAACAATGCTGCAATGTTTTTCACAAAGAATAACAAAAGGTCCAATGCAACAAGAAACTTGGATATCAAATTTCTGGTTGCTCGTGAAAAGGTGATGGAAGGTTTGGTGAAAATTGATTATTTAGAGACAAGTTTGATGATTGCAGACCCATTGAACAAGGTTATCCCTACTGTGGTGTTCAAGAAACATGTGAAGAAGATGGGAGTATTGGCTGATTTTGATGTCGACGAATAGTAGGAGTGAAGGTGAATGCCTTTATATTTTGTTCTCTAATTGCAGTATTTTGGTTTTTCATATTACATGCATAAAGACTTTGTAGTTCAATTATCTTAGCTAATAAAGTATCATGTTGCTTAGTTGCAAAGGTTTTTCCCCAAAAAAGTGTAGTTTTTAGCTATGATGTAGTACATTAAATTGTTATGAAAGAAAGCAACTTAAAGGCTTCAATTCGAAGCAATAAAGGAGGACTAGTATACTATTCTCAAAGAGGACCTTAATGGGAAATGTACTGCAGAAACATTACATTTTATGTATCTTTCATTATTTTCATATCTTGTTGGAGTTTCTTATAATTGCTGATTTTATGATTGTATTTATGGGGATAATATTTGTGTATTAAGATATGATTCCCTTTAGTTCTTCATGGATATTAGTTTTTGACTGAAACATGTAATCGTGGATTTTGTTAATGCTGAACTCATGGCCATTCAAGTATGTTCTCATATCAATAAGTATTTGTATTAAACAAGTGTTGGCTCTAGTGGGAGAATGTAAATCTAATGAGAGTTGCACACTTGTTTAGTACGTGCATGAGGGATTGAGATCATAAGAGTTTATGTATGACAATACTTGTTGGTTATTAAGGAATGTATAAAGACTAAAATATAACCTAAAGAAGCCTCGGTGCAATTGGTGTTAACCAATCTGATATGGATGCTTTGGATATTAGTGATAAGGGTTATCAAATTGATGACTTTAATAAGGATTACATGATGGGAAGTATCCTTATCAAAGACCACTGTTTACATAATAAATAAAGGGTCCCTACTCTCACACAAACACACGCAAACAGAAAACATCAAGCCCCATTGATTGACAGTGCATACAGATAATGTTAAGAGGAGAATAGCCTTTATTTTCTGTTGCAATGACTTCGCAAGGTTAGTGGTTAATTGGATATGTTGAGTTCTTTTGTTTCCACTATGATTAATTTAATATTACTATGTTTGTATATATTTGCAGGGTGTGAACGAAATTTGGATCTAATGGCTATCTTTTGGTTTTGCGATTTTGGTGAAGAAATAACCTGGATGTGGTGTGCTTCTTGTAGCGGGTTTGGTACTTTTGTGCTACAATGTCTTGTTCGTTTTCAACATTCAGTCATTTTCTCTAGTGTTGCTGCTTTGGTAGCTACTAGCAAGATTTTCGTGGCGGTGAGGACGGCGGACGCTGCTTTCTGCGGCCGAAAATTAGGGATTTGGGTTTCCGTTGTAGTTTTATTTAATTGGCTTGGCTTTTATGTATTTGTGTCCCTCGATATATTTGGATTATTTTGTCTTCCTTTGTGTTGGCCTATAACCTTCCATCAAATTAATGAAATTATTTTTTCTTACAAAAAAAAAAAGCTGCTTTACTACACTTATATTCAATATTTAATTACTTCTTCAAATACAAGAGTATTCAGATTGTGACTTCCAGTTCGGAACCTGGTCTTATTTTGAAGTACAACGAGATTTATTTTTCACTAATACCAGAGAAAATACTAATCGAACCAAATTGTTCTTAGTTCTTTGTTGGCGCGTACGAACTGATGCAAGCTCCATCACAAGAATTAACGCAGGCGTCTACTTTTTCTCCATCTAAAAAAGAAAAGAAAAAAAACAAAGACGAGTATAAGTAATGAATAATCATCGATATCGATCCATGTTGAGAGAGAGAGAGAGAGAAATAATTACTAGGGTTTTCTATTGTGCTCAATGTGCTGATATTGGAGCACAAAGATGTCGCACATCCAAGGTTGCAGAAGTAGAGTTGGGGGTTTGATTGGGCGTCCAAAGGTGTTAGGAAGCACGATTTCAGGCATCTTGTTGCACATTTGAAAGGAAATACCCAACATGAAAAGAAATACCACAGCTGACCTAGCTCTTTTGCCCTCCACCCTCTTTTTCTAATAACTAATCACTAATTAGCTATAACATTATATCACTCAATTCTGAATGGCAAACCTCATATACCCGTTAAATGCTTTATATAGGTTGGTGTGTATAGAACATATGGTAGTATGGACTAATATATAAATTGTCCATTAGCATTTATGAAATTTGAATTATATATGTAGTATTCACTCAAGTATAAAGTAATTTGCCAAGTATTTAGACATAATTTTTAGCTGAATGGAGAAGATTTGACAGACGGATTCGTTCATATAATAAGGATGGCTTTCTTCCATAAAAATTTAGTTTTAAAACATCTTCCTTATTACAAGAGGTGGATTGCAAAGGTGGTTAAGGTCCTCTTCAATCTAGTGCATCCGGATTCAAATTCCACACCTCACTTTGTTGTAGATTTGTGTAAAATATCGCTTGTATACAAAAAACATATTCCTTATATAGTGGTTGTAATTAAGAATGTCTATCTATATCGGTGCTAAAATGCTCATCAGATAATGTGTAGAACAATATCTATTTAGGTTGGACATGGAGACACGGATGTAGAATTACAGTGCAAGATGCACTGCGTAACAGGAATATAGAACGAGAGAACACACGGCAAGGTTTGCTGAATTTCTGTTGTATTCCATTCCTTGAATAATATGATAAATAGTTACCAGTAATTGATGTACATAGTCCTAATGGGATTATAAACCTCCCAATACAATCTGGTAACAATTGGATTAAGATTACAACATAATCAAGACAAGCCTGTTGAGGAGGAGGACACTGTTGTTTAATTAACAACGGTCTAACTCAGAAATTTTTGTGCTCAAAGTTAAACAAATGAGCGAAGTTAGACAGAAACAAAAAAATATTACAAACAAATGAGTGAAGTTGAACAGAAACAAAAAAATATTACAAACCTTGGAGGAGACCGCCTGGTGGACCTAACCAAAACCATGATAGCACTACTGAAGAAAAAATACCCAAGGAGACGAACAACATTCGGCCGCTAAAAACAATACTGGTCGCGAAAGCTTTCAAGCAACAAAGAGCTGTTGGGTAAAATTCGTCCGTCAAATCCATTGTAAATATCTTACAGATACCAAATTTTGTTGGCGCGGCAACAATTGCGACGAAAGTCCGGAGGTTAAAGTTAAGTTGACCTTTTTTTGACCGATACAAGAATGTTTGGGCCACGAAATGTCGGTCGTCGAGTAAAACTAATCTTAAATTTCAACAAATTATGTAAATATTGGCCAATGAAAAGTTCATTGGTTGAGCTTAATATTCCCGACTGTAGTTGGATTAGTATAAATAAATAAATAAAAATTAGCAAATAACACATTGCCTCCGTTTTCGTCAGTTTAGTAAAATTCGTAGCCAACAGAATTGTTTGTCGGGCAAACATTAATTAATTTGTTTAATTTTTGAAAATTTAATTTAATCAAACATTATTATATTAATTGAGAAAAAAAATTATTATATTAATATTAAAATATTAAAAACATATATTCAATTAACAGTCCATAGAATATTAATGAAAGTAAAAAAAAAAAACAACATTTTTAAATTCTAAAAATGCCCACATACCCACTAGTCCCTCCTATTTTGAAATTCATCAGCAAATGGTTCAGAGCTTCTTCATAACTTTCGTAATCAAAATAGCAGGTGCATAGCTTGAACAGCCACATACTTTGAATTTATCGTCCATAACCGATCAACGTAGTAAAACATAAACATTTCATCAAAGTCAATAACGAAATCGTTCTGAAAAAGACAAAAAAACCAAATGTTAGTTAAAAATAATAGAAACTATATGTAATAATTAAAATTAATAAAAATATTAAATTAAAAAATAAAACAATTATCGAGAGGTCTTCGTGCTTTGCACTGCAGGAGACGCACTTTCATATGTAGGTAGTTGTAAGGCACTTAGTACGCATGAGTTCACTTATCGTGTTATTCAACAATGACTGAACTTAGGAGATGCAGATGCCTATATTGTTCGTCATATTCAACCCTTACTCGTCTAGGACAAGGAGTGTTGCGCCTAGGCATCTATTTTCAAAAATAAAAAATAGGCAACGTTTCTAGATATATATTATATATTTATAACAAGAATTTATCGTTAATACAGTAAAAATAATCTATCGTCCCCCTCTCCAAACCCGTCCATCCCTTCCCCTTCCCAATCTCTTTCCCCACCCATCGTCTCCCCTCCCCAACTACACCCCTCCCCACCCGTCTCCTACCTAAAACCCATACCCTTCCCCAGCATTCCCCATCCCCAAATTCGTTCCTCTCCTAAAACCAGTCCCCCTTACCCACCCATCTCGACATAGCAAAACCCGTTCGTTCCACCCATTTCACTTGTACCTAGCACACCCATACCATCAAAATCTCTCAAGTGGTGAAACAAAATGATCAGTAAACATAGTAATGAAGAACAAATTAACAATATATATATAACAAACATACAATCTATATCAAATTCAGAAAACACAATTTAATTCTAAATTTAACAACTCTAAAGTTATTGAAAATAAATTTCATATACCTTTGTGGGATGGTGAGATGGAGAGATTTGGGAAGAGATGGAGAGATTTGTGAAGAGAAGGAAGAATTTTGGTCAGAGTGAGAGTGAAGCCCTTCATTTTCCAATGCATTGAAGAAATGAAGGGCAATCCACTCCTCTATGAGAAATCCACCTCTATGTGAGCTTCTTTCTACTACTTATTTTTTCGGTAAGCCATTTTCTCTTATCCTCATTTCCCCTAGATCTGATATCTCTATCAAACCAGGTTTCTTGTTTTTCCCCGTTAACCCTTATATCCCTATATTCTTCTTAGCTCTTGCTTTCCTTATAGTGTTCTTGTCCCCCCTCCCCCAACAAATCTCATCCCCAGATCCCAGTCAAATCATCCACCCCTCCATCTTTTTAAGCACTTCATCTTATTAAAATATTTCCTTTTGTGTGTGGAGACATCTCTCTGAAGCTCATCCCCACACTACCTCTCTTTTTTCAATTTACTCCATCCCCTCCATCTTTTTAGGGGTAAAAAGATCAAATATATAATATTTTTCATCCCATCAGTGTCTCCCTCTCCCATGTGAGAGTCTTTTTTTTCCCTATGAGGGTATCCACCTACTCTGTTAGAGTTTCTCTTCCATGTGAGGTTTATCCTTCATCAGTGAATGATTCTTTCTCCCTTGCAATAAATTCTCTCTCCTCAGTGAATGCAAACTGGCCGTCCTGCTAATCGAAGAAAAATTCTTCTTTCGAACCTTATTGTTGATGCCTCAGTTGTTGATGCAGATGGTTACGGACTATTAACCCATCTGAGTTAATTTGGTAATTCATCCCAAATTTTTGTATTTTTCTACAATTTTGTTAATCTGTACCTACAAAATTCTAGGATTTTCTGTGTTCTTGATTTCTGGGTATCCTGACCTTTGATCTATCGGGTGATAGTGTGGATTTTTATATGATGGGTATGTGTCCTGTCAACATTTTTAGAGTTGAGGTGCTTGGTATTGGATGATGTTGGCTCTCTGCCTTCTCAATCCGTATTAATTTTAAGCATGAATATAGTTGCATGGAATTCTAGAGGATCTGGCTGCACCAAATTTCAGAATAATGTTACTAATTTAAAAGCAGAACCACAAAATAGAGGTTATTGTGATTTGTGAGCCTAGAATTAGTGGTACGAGAATCTTTTCTGTGGTCAAATCACTAGGCTTTCCTTCATTTGAAATAGTGGATGCTAATGGGTTCTTTAGAGGGTTGTGGCTTCTTTTGGATAATAGCAAGTTTCATATTGATATCATTAGAACCACTGATCAATCCATCTCGGCTTGTGTGAGGAGATCTGGTTTTAACCTCTAGTTGTTTACGTTCATTTATGCTAGCTCTTTTATTGCAAAGAAAAGAAAATTGTGGGATTACCTTAATGGTATAGCTAACTGCCACCAAATGCCATGGATGTTAGCAGGGGATTTTAATGAAATGTTAAATGTGGGTCATAAACTAGGTGGTGCTCCTCTTTGTATGATCAGGGACTTTAAATCTTGGGTGGATACAAATAGTCCGTTGAAGTTGGGATATGTTGGTCCTAAATTCACTTGGACTAACAAGAGGACTCTAGAAAGAATTGATAGAGGCTTATGTAATATAGCTTGGAAAAACTTATTCCCAGAAGCATGTGTTTTTCACTTACCACGTACTAAATCTGATCATTATCCTATCAAAATCAATCTTCAGTCTACTCATGTCCCCAATCATCTTCAAAAACCTTTCAAATTTGAGGCTATGTGGCTTAGGCATAACGCATTTGATGAGCTTATTATAGAAAATTTGGGTAATTCTCATGGTTATGCCATGGACAAAACTTGCTTTAGTTGAGCCCTTGAAAATATGGAATATTCATGTCTTTGAGCACTTAAAGAAGAAGAAGAAGAAGAAGCTTCTTAGATGCATTGCTGGTATGCAGAAAGCATTATGTAGAGGCCCAAACAATTTTCTACTCAATTTGGAGAAGGAATTAATTTTAGAGTTCAGCGTAATTTTAAATCAGGAAGCTGTCTTTTGGCATCAAAATTCTAGATTGAAATTGTCACAAGACAACGCTTGTAATACCAAATTTTTTCATCTTACCACAATTATGAGAAGATGGATAAATAGAATTGAGGGACTGGAGAATGACCAAGGTGGAATAGATTGTTAACCTTGATGACCTGAAAAGTCTTGTTGTGGAGTACTTTCAAACACTATTCTCTTATGGGCAATGGTCTAGACAGGTTACTTCTTTACCTATACATTTTCCTTCTATTCATTTGGATGATATTAGATTACTTAATAGAGAGATTGACCATGTTGAAGTTAAGGATAGCCTTTTCAGTATTGGAGGTACTAAAGCACCAGGTATAGATGGGTTTCTTGCTTGCTTTTATCAAGCTCAATGGGGCAGATGTGCAAGTGATATTGTTGATGTGGTCAAAATAGCATTTCAAACTCAGAGATTGCCTCATGGTTTGAATAGCACGTTAAGTGCTCTTGTGCCTAAAATTGAGAACCTCAAAGAATGCTGAATTTAGACCAATCAGTCTATGTTGCACTTTTTATAAGGTCATAACTAAGATTATTGTAGCTATGCTCAGGCCTCTTCTCCCTGAATTGATAAGCCCAAATCAAGCTAGTTTTGTGCCTGGCAGACATAGAATGGATAATATTCTCATTGCACAAGATATTCTTTATAAGTTTTGAAAGTCGAAGGGTAAGAAATGTTTTTTGGCTTGGAAAATTGATTTGTCCAAAGGTTTATGATCGCTTAAACAGGAGCTTTATCAATGGTGTACTCCATGAGATTGGCCTGCCTGAAAGTTTGATTAATCTTATTATGGACTGCATATCCTCTGTTAAATACCAGGTATGTGTTAATCGTTAATTAACTAAGAGCTTTACTCCTATTAATGGTATCAGGCAAGGGGATCATATGTCCCCTTATATTTTCGGACTTTGTATTGAGAAGCTATCTCACATTATTACTAATGAAGTCAATTCCAGTTAGTGGAAACTTGTTAAAGCTTCTCAATTTGCTCCCGACATCTCTCACCTCTTTTTACGCAGATGATTTTATGCTATTTGCATATGCAACGCCAAAACAAGCTAGGGTGATAAAGAGATGTATTGACAAATTATGCTCAGCATCTGGCCCAGCAATCAACTTTGAGAAATCTATGTTTGTATTATTCTCCTAATACTTGTGCGAAAGAGGTTAGAGAAATCAGTGCTATTTGTGGATCTCTTTTATCTGATAATCTTGACAATTATTCGGGGATTCCATTGATCCAATGTAGAGTCTCTAAGTCAACTTACAAGTGTGTGATTGATAAAGTTCAGAGTATACTTTCTTCTTGGAAGAGTAAGTTCCTTTCAATGGCTGGAAGAGCCACCTTAATCCAAGCAGTCACCTCTGCAATACCGGTGTATGCTACGCAAACCACTAAGCTCCTAGTTAGTGTTTGCGAGCAATTGAACAATTTGAACAGAAACGTCTTATAGGGGGACCCTAAGTAGAAAAAGAAAATTCAATTATGTTAATGGAACCTTGTCTGCAGGCCCAAGTGCATTAGAGGTGTGGGATTAAAGAAAACGGTAGAGATGAATCAAGCTTTGTTGGCTAAAATTGGATGGAGAATTCATGCTAAGGATACAGGTTTTTGGGCAAAAATCTATGAGGTGAAATACTTATGAGGGAACTCTATCTTGGATACCAAATTACATGAGAAGTTTGACTGCTCCTACACTTGAAAAGGAATTCTTATGGACTTACTTGTTACGCAAAGGAATGAAATGGAGAATTGGGAAAGGTGATGGTGTAAAGTTTTGGAAAGACCCTTAGGTGTTGAAATCCTTTAATTAATTTTGTTGTTGCTAATAACTTTCCCGATGAGGACTTTCTAATCTTTTCTTTCCTTCGAGATGGTTGGTGGAATGTCAGTAAGTTAAAATCTGCTCTTCTAGAAAACTTGGTAAAAAAAAATAATCAATTTGCCTGCTAGGACTATTAGTGCTGGAGAGAACAAACTTACATGGGGTTGCACTTCAAATGGAACTTTCATCATAAAGATGGTCTATAATGTGTTACATGATTGTGAAAAAAAATGCCTATTTTTTTATTGGTTTGGGATTTGGACTCTCAAAATCCCCTTCAAACTTAAACTCTTCATCTGGCTCGTTGGTTAAGGTAAGTTACTAATGAACAAAGAACCAAAAGAAACTTAATTGTGGATTCCTCTCACAACCTTTATTCTTAGCCTTTGGAGACCATCACACATATTCAAAGGGAATGTAGCAGAGCTGAATGCATTTGGGATATTCTACGAATTCCTTCTCAATTGCGCAATACTTTTAATTTGGACTTAAAAGCCTGGTTAATGGCTAATGTGACGTCCAAGGTAATGTGGTTGATAAGATAGCATGAAATTGTTTGTTTGTCTTTGCTTGCTGGTATATCTGGAAATTGAAGAACCACCAAATTTTTTATGTGGATTTCTTCCTCCCTAGTGATCCTAAAAAGGTTATTGTTGGAGCCCCATCTGAATGGATGGATTCCGTTCTAAAAATTGATAAACTACCTTCTTGGATGCATGTTATGCTGAAGTAGGAGCCTCTTATTTTTTGTTGTCACAAGTTGAATGTGGATGGCTCTAGAAAAATAGTTTCGAGCAACATCGATGCTAAAGGAATCCTCCGTCACCACAGTGATGATTACTTGGGAGGTTTCTCTATTAACCTAGGGCAATGGACAATTACAGAAGCTGAAGTTTGAGGTTTGTATTTTGGACTTTAGCTTGCTATTGAAAAAGGCATAACTAAGTTAATCATTGAGATGGACTCTTCCTCTGTTGTATTATGGTTGAACCAGTATGTGCAAGATAATTTTCACCCCCTTGCTACACTTTTGAAGGGTTGCAGGGATTTGATAAGCAGAATTGAGCATTGTGAGCTAAAGCATATTTTTAGGAAAGTAAACAATGTTGCAGATTAGCTAGCCAAATGGAGCTACAATTTGGACATTGGGTTTTATTCTTTTCAATCTCTTCCCCAATGGCTTATGCAACATCTAATGGATGATCATGTAGGCACCTCTATGGGCCACTCTATTGTTATTAATGCTATGTATTAGTTCGTCTGGAGTGTCTTCAACCCCTCTATTCACCAAAAAAAAGAAGAAAGAAATGGAGGGCTTTCAGTCAGATATAGGGGGGAGAATGGTTTACCCTACAAAAATCCCATCGGTTAAACATATTAAATTTTAACACGTGTCAGGTCATGGTAATTACCCAATGGAGGGTCCGTCGGTTAAATAAATGCAATAAACACCGCGAACTGAAACATTTTGGCATGGAAACGTGGGAAACTAACTTGGCTGACGAAAATGATCATTATTCATCGGGCAAATCTAATATCTAGAGGGACATTTGATTTTATGGGACAAATTTTTGGAGAAGGGTGATTTTGAAAGAGTTTCTTTAGCATTTCTCTTTTCTTCCCTGTACACAATCAGGGATATGTGCGCTACAGTAATTAGCATATTTATTCAATTTTATGCAAGATTGCTAGCATCAAAATGCATATTCTAATCTCATTTAGTGGTGAGGTAGCACAACCAAGCTTGAAAAAATGGTGAGGGTTTGTTTGGAAGTCCAAAGTCTTAGCAGGTGCGGCGCACTTTTTCAAGCAATTAAACCCGCATGTGAGAGGATTGTGTGGTTTTTTTTAGGGGTGGTTCGGTATGGGATACCGAACCAAAACACTTGTCCCGATTCCCAAACCAAAATTTTCGGGAATCCCAATTTCAATACCGATCCCAAACCAATTTTTCGGGAATCCCAATTTTCGGGAATCCCAAAATATTTTCGGGATTTCGGGAAAATCGGGAATCCCAAAATAGTTTTGGACTTTTGGGTTTTTTGAACTAAATTTAACATATTATGTTTTTGGACTAAAATCTAACCTTTTATATTAAAAATCTGAAATCTGCCAAAATTTGGATCATCCCAATAATGTGGTCAAGCTTGAAGGATTGGCTACATCAAGAATGCAGTACAATCTATATATATATATATATATATATATATATATATATATGTATATATATATATGTATATATCAATGCACCATGCCTAAATCCAATACTCCTTTTCAATACCACCCGAACAGATCCAAAGCATTTATAGAGTACGCAACAAAAATCTAACAAAACTTAAGTCATAACATCCATGCAGCATTTTATCACATCAAAAGGACAGAAGAGATAGTTTAAACAAGGGTTCAAAGTCTCCTTTACTCAAGCCTATCATATATCTTTGTGACCTGGTCCCGATATCAGACGAAAGACCAGTTTACAAACAAGAAACACACGCAGTGAGCCGTCTCCTCTTCGTTCAACACCTTCCAAACACTAAATTAAATTTCAAACCCAAAATTAAATTTCAAAGGGAAAACAGAAATTAGATTTCAAAACACTAAATTAATTACCTAATTTGGGGGATCGAGAGTTCTGTGACTTGTATGATTGTATCTGTGAGAGAAAATCGCCAGAGAGAGAGAGAGAGAGATCGCGAGAGAGAGAGATCGCGAGTGAGCGAGAGCACTGCGGTGGTGGCTGTGTGGTGAAGGATGGAAGACTGAAGAGTGACGATGAGAGGGAGGTGGCTGTGTGGTGCGGTGCGGCGCTGCTCTTGTTGTTCTTCAATGGAGGAAATGGAAACTGAAATGGGAGAGGGAGGTGAGAGACGGAGACCCATGCGTGAGTGAGAGGAGAGACTATTTATCAGACCTAAAAAAATGAAAGGCCCAGATTAAATCTATAAAATGAACGGTTAAAATAATTTCTTATAATTAAAAAATAATATATATATATATATATATAAAATATTTTTCGGTTCGGTATGGGAATACCGAAAACCCGAAAATGAAAAACCGATCCCATACCGAAAATTTCGGTTTGGTTTGGGATGATATCCCGAAAATTTTGGGAATTTTGGTTTGGGAATTTTTTGGTTTGGGATCGGGATTTTTTTGGTTTGGTTTGGGAATTTTGGGATTTTTTTCCAGCCCTAGTTTTTTTACCATGCAAATAGTAAAGCAAGCACCATAGCAAAGTTTGAAAAATAAGCCGGCTGTGCAGTGCCCCATCAACAATCCCAACACTAAACAAACCAGCACTGCATTCCTAACTCTTTTCCCCTCCATTTTTGTCTTTCTATCAAACATCACTTTGTCTTTTTCTATTCTTCCCAAAGTCTTGCTCTTTGTCGGCATATATGCTAATGATATACATATATTTATACACAACCAGAGAGGCTTAGTGTAATTTCTCAAATTTAAAAGATTTTTATAGAAACGCGATAATGCGATTGTGTCCTATCAATACCATTTTTGAAACATCAAATACGCGCCACAAGATTTTAAAAGAATCAGATATTGGCGTTGCATATTAGTATTTTGATGATGGCATACCTTAAGTTAGATTGACATTGTGTTAATATTTTGAATGGATTCATGTATGTGGTATGTGATTTCGTTGAAAATTCATATTGGATTTTGATATAATAATTATTAGGAAATTAAAAAATAGAAAGTATAACACAATTTTGTTGGAATTGGAAAATATTCCTAGATACTTATTTCCACATTTGATTGTTAATTAAGGATTAGGTTAAAAATTCACATTTGATTTCATGATGTCTATATGATACACAATCGATTTCAATTTTACTTTTCTTTAATTTGTAGTTAGGGTTCACATATAGAATTTGGCGAATATTAAAATAGCCCAAGTTTGTATTGAGAATTAATTCCCACATTGGTGGGAGGAGACTTTGTATGTGCTACACCCCATATTGCCAATTGGTTTTATATTGGAACGTCAACTTTGTTCATGGTATTAGAGTAGGCTATCCCATGTGTGAAGCTCAAAGGCCACATGTCTCCATATCATCCTGTTTATGTTGTTCACGTGTTAGGCTTGAAAATTCGTCACACGTGAGATTGTGTATTGAGAATTAATCCCGCATTAATAGGAGGAGGGACATTGCATGTGCTTATAAGTAGTTGGACTATTTCCCATATTGCTAATTGGTTTTGTGGTGAAATATCAACTTTCTCATTTAAAAAATAAATAGAAAACTAGATTTTAATCCTTAAATAAGATGAAGTTTGGAAAAATATTTTATACAAGATTAAAAATTGATTTTAGTCCCTAGACTCTATTTAATGCCGGTATATGTATTTAATGTTTCTCTTCTTCTTTTTTATAATTTGATGATGTTCATAAATAAAATTTTAAGATTATATTTTAAATTTTAATTCTCATTATGGTAAGTATCTTATATAAGAAAATATTTTCGTAGACATTTTTCGGTACACTTATATTTTTGTATATTGTCTTATGCGCCACTAATTCATTGCAATATATTTAGGTACGGACATTTTGGTACACTAGTTTAGTATCATATATTTAGTGTACCGCCACTAATTCACTACAATGTATTTGGGTACTACAATATATTTAGATACAGACATTTCGGTACACTAATTTAGTAAAATATATTATGATATGGACGTATAGGTATACTAATTAAAAGAAGTTAAATAAAATTAATGAATTAGAATGTGTATAATCATAAGTTTAATGTAATGAGATTAAATATAATATCTATTAAATATGAAAACAAAAATATAATATGAATTTAAATTAAGTACACAATAAAGGACTAAATTATAATATTCAATTGAACACCAGATTTTTATTAAATTTTAATCTTCTTAAAGAATTGAAATTCAAAAACCCCAAAAAGAAAATTAGAAAATAGCAAACGAGTTGGTGCAACAGAGGATATGAACGTAACATTCATTGCATCGCATGCATGGAAGTTATTGCATTTGCGGCAGAATCTGATTATGGGGAAGGTCAGTCCACGAGAATATGCCCTAAAATGCCTCAAATCCTTGGAGCAATATGGAAGAGAGAGTTTGTTTCACCCAGTGGGGTCTTAGTGTAAAAACTGTGAGGGACAATTATTATGAGGAAATTATGATATTCTTCTGACATGTAGACAATTAAATTGAGTTTTGAGTGTCTCACTCTTTTTAAGAAGATTCAAGCTTATTGTGACTTGACATAAGTCCACGAACAAGTGCAGCAGTATATTATTTGACTTGTCCCCTCCGAAATACAACAACTCAACTGAATAGTTGTGTGACTCAAACCTACTTGTACAAAAAAAAAAAAAAAAAAAAAATTCCAAAGCTCCACCACACAAACACCCTTGGCCAATAAGTAAAAAATGGAAAAGATGGAGGAATGAAGAATAATTGTTTTAAAGGAAATTGCTACTGGCCGAATGAATAAAAGGAAGATGGAGAAAATGTTATTAGCTATAGGTTTATTATCACCCTAGTGAACAGGGTAATAAACACCAATTAACAAGAAAAGGTTACAAAAGTTACAAGGATGAAAGACCAATTACAAGAATTATAAATGATGAAAGACCAATCATGCATTATGCATCATGAAGGTGTGACTCTGCATTGAACCTTCATTAGTGGAACAATAATTCCTACTCCAGAGTTGATAGTGATCTCAGACACTTGAACTACAACTGTGTGAGGAAATAACAATTACTGCTCACACATAATAATGCAAGTGGTAATTTGATGTTTAATAGCACGTTACGGCATTTTGCTAATTCAGTTTTCATGAATGTACTTGAGAACAAACAATTCTAATAGTAAGCGGCCCACTCTTTCACACTCTAAAATTTGTCAATAATACTCCGTAATATAACATTTCATTCAAAACAAGCTACATATATTATTAAACCTGAAATTGATTTCATACGTGACAAATTTTAAACCGAATACTAATATGTCATAAAACAAATTTGACAATGATTTCATATGCTTGGATTGCAGACATATTGCCACTGATAAACTCCCATCATTATTCGCACTTCCCGAATACGAAAGCCTTCCCCTCAAATGGAATTCCACAAGGTCCCACAAAAAAATAGGTCGACCCCATTCAAAATAAGCACCATAAGTTCCCCAACCCAACTAGTTATTCCAAGAGTAGGAGACCCAAGAGAACCAGCCCCACCAACAAGAGCTGAAAGATCAGGCTGAAGCTCAAGGAAGTCAATTTGCTGATCTAAAACAATTGTCGTTCATCTGCGATATAGCATTGTGAATACAACTTGAAGCGTATCGTGTTGTTTTGATTGGAGATCCCCCCACGAAATTAGGGTAGCTGTGACAATAACATTACCAAAGAAACAAAGTGGGAGTGGGGGTTGTAGTCGGGACCGTCCATCAACAACACGTAGTTTGTTCTTTCGATCATCGGGAAGTTCACTTGAGTTGGATGCACATTTCCAAACATGACCAGCTAATATCTCAAACGTGCTATAGACTATAGTTGATCGTGTTATCATCTTCCTTAGGGCTGGTTCCTCGTCAATCTGAACATGGAGACTGCTGTGCTCTCAACACCACGGCCTTCTGTGCTGTACAGGAATTATTTTATGGTTCAAAAGGTTGGTATTTAATATGTTAAGCTGAGGTGGGCCTGTCTGTGTGGTAATCCCAAACGCTACAAGAAAGGCAAGACTGATGAGAAACATATGCTTCTGACGAAGCCATCATCTCAGTCATCTCCGGAAATTAGGCAAACACAAGAAAGTCCACCCTCGCAAAAATCTGGCTGATTTCCTTCCCTTGTAATTGCTGATTTACTTTCCGTGTAATCATTCAATTAGTTTGATTGTGGTGATATACTTTCTGTAAATGAGACTGTTGGTCCACTCTTGTAATTATATATAAATGAATACCATGACTGATAGATCAGTCAAGAATTCCACCATAGAACCTTTCTTGCCGCAACACTCTAAAATCTCATTGGTCCATATTTTTTGATGGTATCAGAACAGGTTGTTCTACGTGTGAAGCCAAACGGCCACACGAGCTCAATGTCACCCAGTTGTGTTATCCACGTGTTAGGCTTGAAAACTTGCCACACGTGAGAGAGCGTGTTGAGATTGAATCCCACATTGGTGGGAGGATGAACCTTACATAGGCTTATAAGAAGTTGAACTACTCCCCATATTACCAATTGATTTTACGGTGGAATCTCAACTTTCTTCGTAGTCAAGAAATATGGACCAGTGATCGAGTTGTTTTGAGCAGCATACACTTTGTTTTGTTTCATACAGTTATAGCCTCCTTGGCTAGTGCCTTTAAGCATTTATGCCTCCATAGTACTAAATGAGTGTCCTACACAGATCGAGTTGTGAGTATAAGATTACGGTATTGCAATGGAATCGCAGAAAGCACAGCAAAGAAATTAGAGAAACTAGAGAAGGTATGTGGCTGAATTCCTCATATGTTTTGCGGGTTGCCTCTACCACAGTGGTGGAGAAGGGTATTGCCCTTTCATCACGGCGTGAGTTCAAACCCAATTGGCTTCCTAATCTAACAAATCTATCGTTTGACAAAAAAAAAAATCTAATTCAATATGTTACAAAGGCTAGGTATACAGTACAAGGATTACATAATAGGAAGGCTAATCTAAATGATTTGGGAATCAATCAGAGATCATGAAAGATCTCTACAAATCGGAATTACATAATATTATCGATTACAGCCCTGTAAGCTGATGTGACGAGCAAGAACAGAAAGCTTAGAGACGAGAAAACGGAAGCGATTGGTGTAAAATCGTGAAAATATCTGGATTTGATCATAGGTATGGATGCATCCTCCCTTCTCATGGAGGTGTGTGAAGGGAAAATATATATTTATCACAAAAGTAAAATACAATAAAAATATAAAATATTCTATTTTGAAGTTTTACATATAAAGTTGGAGTATAATTTTTATAGTGGGAATATTATGAAGTTATGTCATTTATGAGTATCAGGAAAGGCCTAGGCAAATGGGATTTGCGACGCCACATGGGCGAAATGCCCTTTTAAAGGACTAGGTATTTGTCTATAAAAATATTTGTGCCTTCTAAGTTGTTTTCGTAGTTCTACCGATTTCTACATTTTTTTTAATTTTCTTGTCAATTCCGTTGTCTAGTTGTACAAAAGAGTAAGAGCTTATATCAAAATGTTTTCTAAACGATTGAAAGCGTTTTCGATAAAAATATTTTTGATATCAATCTTTAATAAAAATACAAATAGATCTTAAAAAAGTACTTTATGTTGTAGGTATAATTTACTGGACAATTATGGAGGCCTAGAGAGAGAGAGAGGTGCGGCACATAGAGAGGAGAAGAGAGAGATGTGTAATTGTGAGGTGTGTTTTATTCACCCCATTGTGCCTCTATTTATAGTAGTAGAAAGGGCAAACCCTTTCCCATAAGGATTACAATACTTAATAAGTAATCTACTCCTAATAGGAATATAAGATACATTCCTAATCTACTAGGATTTACACAATCACATTCCTATTCTAAATAGGACTGCAACACTCCCCCTTGAGTGTGTAAATACTCAAGTAAATGGCGCATCAGGTCTTCAATGATGAAGCAGGTACAGTTGATGAAGTCGTCGGCACAATGGGCGAATGCGAGTCTCAAATCAACGGAAGAATGCATAAAAAGTAAAACTCACAAAACCTCGCTATGGTAAAACCCAAGGTGGGAAAAACCCATAGTCTAAGGAGAAAAGTGAGAAGTTGCATTAAGTCAAAACTATACGTCTTTTGGACGCAAGTAGAAGAGCTCTCAAGGGTATGATCAGCCCAGGATGGGTGCCTCGTTAAAACCTAGTTAGGTAGCAAAAACCCAGTGGAAAAAATGCTCCTAATCGTAGGGAAAAAGAGTACATTAAGATCAAGTGAGTATACTTCTGGATACTCTCCCTGAGTTTGACATAACTTCCAAATGAGAACTACAAGCATTGCATATGATAGTTAGGCATACCAATTCCTCGGACAAGCTTCTGGAAGGTTGACTTCGGCAGTGATGTCGTGTAGAGGTCGGTAAGGTTGTCTGGGATCGGCTTGCATGACTTCAATCTCCTGATGCTTTGCTGATGTAGATGTAGACGCAATATGTCTTGGCGTTGACTTTGTTGATGTATCATGGCTTGGTCGGGTTGATACATGCGGCATAGTCTTCATGAATCGTTGTCGGGACTCAACGATGGATGAAAACACAGCAAGTACTACGAACATGCTCAACAAGAACTCCTAACCATGTCTCACTTGTGGCGTAGTGAAGTGAGGTAAGTCTTGGAACAATTCAAAGATTTCGCAACTAAGGTCATATCATGGACCTCCAAGATATTGCGATGTCCCTAACGGTAAAGACATAACCATTTGGGGATTTTGCCTTGTGCGGGTTTGATAAGTAACCAGCGTCAGCATAATAACAAGGCAAGCATCATTTCGAGGATCAGGGGGGTCGGATCCGCTAAGATGCCTTGGGATTTGCCCTCGTAATACCTTCAGGGTACGTCTTTAATACCAATTCAGTGGTTGCGTGTAGGTGCGGTGCTGCATCTTTACCAAGATCAACAGCGAAGGAGATGTCCTGTCTAAATACAATGAGCTAAGTACAACGAAGCGCAAAGTTGAACTTAGATATGGAATTTCGGATTCCATAACCTCTTCAAGGGTCTCATTTGCATATAACGTATGGACGATCAAAGGTATACTCAAAGGTAACACATTTGAAGTGTAGTTTGACTGGTAGACCAAGGTACCGTCAGAACAACGCTTAAACTTCAGGTTAAGACATAAACGAGTTTTCCCAAGATCCTTCATCTCAAATTCCATCTTCAGGTGCGAGGCAGTTTTCTCAAGCTCTTCCAGAGTCTTATTGAGATTCGTGTTAACGACATAAACTGTAACTCTAGCAATTTGGAATAAGACTTCATAGTTTAACACGCAAGGGCATAATTCATATCCCTGACTGATCAAACAATCACTTAAACGGGTATACCACATCCGTCGGATTTAAGTGAGCGCCTCAAAACAAGTTAAGAGGGTGTTCCGTGGTTTTGAAACTTTTTGAACCAGTCCATGTAATTCTTCAGGAACTTACATGTCAATCTCCGTATTTATATCCCCATGGAGAAACACTAACCACATTTCATAATGCTGCTATCAATCACAGGACGTTTTGAGAGAAACCTTGCGCCATAAGGCGTGCATCATATCGCACTATTTCATTAATCTCATAACGCTTCCTTTCCCTCTTGTAAAACAATAGGGTTACCTTGGGCAGTGTAGGAACGACAGGTCCAATACACACTTTGGTAAGGAATTTGACCTAGATTGTAATCTCAGTTGTCCAATCAGTTCTACGTTGTCACTTAATCAACGGAACACAGTTCGATATCGTCGCTTTTCATTTATGTCGGTAACTACCATATAAGTGAAAACATCATCGATGATAATCTCATTTCAATTCCATTTTTCTCATCCAAACTAGTATACTGGACTAAGAACTTCATGTCTCGGGAGTAATCCGGATTAATCTCATGAGATGGAAATGATTTGAGACAGCGATCAAGTTTAGATTCATAGTTGTGCCGTGTCTTCCTCTTCTAGGGAAGTGAATCCTACGAACCGAATGATCTGTCGTGCTCCAGGCCAAGACAGATTGATTGGCTATCCGCCGTTGTACCGGACCGTCCAACAGGGGCGTCCAAACCGTCCAACAAGGGCGGCACACCCTTCAGGGATGTTGACTCGACGTCCGTTAAGTACGTCTATCCTTGCAGGCATATTTGCAGCTGGTATATGATCTCGTCACTTTAGCTAGATCAGAGGAATGCGTCTGGAACAACATTCTGAAATCTAGAATTCATCGCACTTGCTTATCACACTTGTGCGGTATGGGGATCGAGATGAGACATAGTGGGCAACGTCCACGCAACTTCGCGCCGTTCTACAGGAATGTTGACGTTCTTATCTCCCCCTAACGGCGGGAAGATTGTCTCATTAAAGTGACAACCCGCAAATGATCGGTAAAGAGATCGCATGCAAGGGCTCAAAGAGAGCTAGTGTGAAGGAGAATCATGATCGACAAAAGATAAACATCCTTCTTTGAGGACCCATGGTGGTACGTTGCGGCGGCGCAACTTGGCACATGGAATGCTCACCCAAATGCGTAAATACGAAAATCGTCAGGTTCGTACCCAGTAACCAACTGTAACGTCATATAGGTTGGGTGACAATGGGCCTCAAGGCGGACCAACATAACTGCGTACAAGGATTGCATAGCCCTAGGCAGAAACCGAAAACTTGGTATGTTCATCAAAATTCGGGCGATCATTTAAATTGCGCTTTATGATCACTAAGCGAGGCTATTTGGGGTGAACATGGGAACCTAATGTTCAATTAGAAACCCAAAACAACATGCAATACTTTATCGAAAACTGTCGATATAAACTCTCCGGCATTATCCAGTCTCCAGGACCATAAGGGATAAGTAGGGTGGTGAACCCATAATTGGCCATGAGGTTTAGCAGTAATGTGTGTGGACAAACATGTGACCAGTTTGTCGATTCATCAATCAAAACCATAAGTCTTTATATGGTCCGCATTTTGATTGGATTAGTCCACATATATTCCCTTGAATCCACTATGGAAAAGAGGTGATTTCGTATCTTTGCGAGGAATGATATGGAAAATCAATTTCCTTAATGAGCAGGCTTGACAAAGTGTGCTTGTAGGCACAAGATCCTTACTTCGGGTAAGGAGATGTGTCGTAGCGTCATTGTTCGACCTAAGTGTCCCAAAAAGGTCATGTCAAAGTAAGGAAACTGCTCAATCACCCAGCTCTAGGCCGGCCACATGTGGCATGTTCCCAATTGGGAGAACACCCATTGGCCCCAAATCGAAGCTTCAGGCTTATATTTGGAGGTGGTGCAAAGATATTTCACTCTATTTTCTTTAGTGGTTTCATTTATGATCATTGTCATCTCGAATATCCTTAAAAACTCAACGTCAGGGAGAATTTAAGGTCCCTTAAATGGTGATGCAGTACCATTCATACAACGAGGAGCGTGCCAATGCTCTTAATCAGGTTGGATAGACCTGAAGTCGTTGTTAGAGATGTGATTTAGGCGTAAAGTTAGTGTGCGTAGTACGCATTCGTCCAGACAACTAACTTCCCCACATTCCTGCCTAATCACGTGTTTAATTGAATCGGTCACATGTACTAAAAAACATGATTCAATTAACTCATATTCGAGGACAATATCAATAAGATTATCCATAAGTAAAACATACACCAAACTTGAATCCAAGAACATGGAAAAATGTTCATAAAGTAAATGGTTTACTAAGGGGATTCGGCCAATAAGGCCAACCATGTCATAATTATGCTCTTCCAACGGTGTTTGGTGGAGCAAAATTAATCTCACATATTGACTACGAGAATGGTACTCCTTAACAACATTGGTAGGGGCACGAACAGGTGCATAACCAATGATCTATTCCATCGAGACGGAAGTAGATTCTGCAGGGTTAAGGTTCGGGAATACTATCCCTTATTCTTGAAGTTTTTAGGTCTTAGGTGCCAAGGATCATGCTTTGGGCATGATGCCACACCTTGGCAGGCCCTGATTCTACCATATTGTTGTGGTAGTAATCAGATCCAAGAATTTGGTAAACTTCCGCTTTCTACACTTGTTGCTTCAGGAGCAAGTTAGAAATAAGGAAGGACGAGAAAATTATTCTCTAGTCAAAATTCAATCGGATTGATAAACTTCAGAATTGTACTCATTCGTGGACGTAATCATGGTATGCTTCGGGCAATATCTTTCATGATTAAACAGTCCGTAGAAGCGAGCCAAACAGTCATGGAATCCTCATTCGGAGGTATTTCCATTTGTAATGCTTTGTGCATAAGTCTTCGAAGGAAGATCATGGCGGAGGCTTATTCAGCTCTTCCATGCCATTGTTGGCTTCAATGGTTTCTCAGCTACTTTAATAGTCAAGTGGAGATCCACATCTTGTACCTCACATAAAGTGGTTTCTATTAGAAACGTCCAAATTAGGAAAATCAAACTCTTGACGGTTCGACAATCCATTGAATTTGGAGGGAACATTCGAGTTCTAAGACATGGTTTCATGAAAAACGTCAGGTTTTCATGGGTGTATTGTTTTATGAAAACTTCGGGTTTCAAAGGCACTAAATTCGAAACTACAGGTTCAATTTAGTTTATGAACGTTTAGTTCATAAAAGAGAGGTTCCTGCAAGAACACAGAATGCAATATACAACTAAGTGTAGTGGATTTTGAGGTTCTTCGGGAACTCAAGTGTGAGTGCTTCGGGACTACGAAAGTGAGTCAACGGGTCAAAGAAGAGAAATAAATTATTGAATCGTTAATGTCCAAAAGTGATCTTCAGGTCAATAATTTTGGATTCATTATCAGATTAATGGACTGCAGGTCACTTTTAATGAATTCAATAAATCGGGACCATTCGGGGTTGATTGTAGAAGCAAAATAAACATACAGGTTAAATTATTTAGAAAGCTAAAAATTAGTATTTGATTCGAAAAGCCATAGCCCAATAACATTGGGCTTGGGTGCCGTGAGTAGGGCACAAAAAATATAGGTGAGAGGCAGCCCAACATTGAAAATTGATGGCTGCTGTTTTAGACTATATGCCTTGCGGGCTTGGCTTGTGTAAGGCTGCGACATGCAGCCCAACATCCTACAAAAAACAAGCTGGCATGCTTGTTTGTTGTCACGGGCCAAGGAGCAGATGCCCAACAGCACTAGGCTTGCTGGCAGAGGGTCACCAGAGAGGAGGCCCAAGTGTCGCTGGCGTGGGAAGCCCAGCCGCATGTTAGGGCTGGCTGTGGGTTTGGGCGCGCGGGAGCATGACCCAGCCACGTGGGCTGGTTGCAGAGGAAGGGGCGGGCTGAGATTGCAAAGCCCAGCAACCATAAAGGTTGCGGCATGCAGGTCCTGACACAAGGGGGGCCCAGCAAGCTAGGCTTGCGGGTTGTGGATCAGCAAGCCCTACAGGGGCTGCGCGTCAAGTCCAAAGGCATCCGTGTGATGCCATCCCACGGTGATACCAAGAAAAATACCCAATTTTCAAACCTAGGGTTTTTAGAAAAACCGAAATTTGCTTCTAATTTATTTTCAATTCTTTGACTCACAAATTCCACATAGCAAAAATTGCGTAATGCATGAAACAAATATATATATTGACAAATATATGAACATATACAATATATATATCGGAAGGAAAATATAAACATAGGGGGGTTCATGCATCATGAGGAATGTTTTCATGCTTCAAGGTCGTTTCAAATATCTTACTTTATTTTAAGCGTACCTAATTGGCAGAAAACTTACAAAAGCCTTTGAATTTGTAGAAGATCTTTCTCAGAAAGCCATAATTGCGTCTCCAATGCGTTGTATCACGTTCAACACAGAAAAATTAAATTAAATCAATAGCATGTAGATTAATTCAAAATAATAATAAATTAATCACAAAAGGAATAATTAAAACGTAATACTCCCCTGATTGAAGAATAAACTCTCTTTAGCGTAGCGTCAAGAGCGTGCTGATAACGTGTTGTAGGTATAATTTACTGGACAATTATGGAGGCCTAGAGAGAGAGAGAGGTGCGGCACATAGAGAGGAGAGGAGAGAGATGTGTAATTGTGAGGTGTGTTTTATTCACCCCATTGTGCCTCTATTTATAGTAGTAGAAAGGGCAAACCCTTTCCCATAAGGATTACAATACTTAATAAGTAATCTATTCCTAATAGGAATATAAGATACATTCCTAATCTACTAGGATTTACACAATCACATTCCTATTCTAAATAGGACTGCAACACTTTAAATATTTTCTGCAAAAAGTATATATCTGATATTTCTTTCAAAAAATACTTAACTGCTTTTGAAAATCAAAATTAATTTCACAAAAAACACTTTTAATTATTTTAAAAACATTTTCAAAAGTATGACTCGACGAAATAAATATTGACCAATAATTAAAATTTCAACGCTCACGTGTCACATAAATTTTACGTACACGTAAAGTATGACTTGACGAAAAATCGAAAAGAGTCAGAAAAGTCATCAAACAGGACACGTGTCAACACCTGACATAAATGACTTATTTCATCTGAATATTATATTCAAAATTAGGCCTTGGAAAATTCTATAAATAGAAGCCAATTTCATTCATTTCAATTCACCAATTCACAAATATATTTCTCTACTCCCAAATTGGAAGAGAATTCTCTTGAAGTTCATTCTTCGTTCTTCGTTCTTCAGGAATCAAGCCCCAACGGCCCCTTGAAGAAACGCTCATCCATCCCAAGAATCAAGCCCCAACAGCCCTTTGGATTCACAACATCAACGTTCTTCATCAAATCCCCAAAGATCATCCTCGTTCATCCCAAGAATCAAGCCTCAATGGCCCTTTGGATTCACAACATCAACGTTCTTCATCAAATCCCCGAAGATCATCCTCGTTCATCCTAAGAACAAGCCACCAACGGCCCTTTAGATCCATAACATTAACGTTCTTCATCAAATCCCAGAAGATCATCCTCATTCATCCTAAGATCAAGCCCTAACGGCCATTCGGATCAACGCAACATAAACAAATCCACACCTCCGTATATCTTAAGATCAAGCCTCAAAGACTCTTTGGATCAACGTAACATCAACAAATCCACACCTCTGTTCATCCTAAGAATTAAGCTCCGATGGCCCTTCGAATCAACAGCCCATCAACAAATCTACAGCACTGTTCATCTCAAGAATCAAACCCTGACGGCTCTTTGGATCAACAGCCCATCAACAAATCAAAGTCTTACGAAGATAGAATCAGAGGATAAATTATAAAGAGATTGTAACCCAAATTCATTAATACAAATATTATTTTGTACACGTGTTCTTGTGTTTTAGGAAATTTTCATGTTTACAAATTTGGCACGCCCAGTGGGACAATCTCTACCTCTCATCTCTATCTTCAAATCCTCAAAAAAGGCACATATGGCATCAAGGAAGGCTCAAGCTGTTCGCACAACTGACGCGAAGAACAAGAGTGTCCTCATCATGAGCAGTGGCGCTTTTGGCATCACAACTCGAAGCAAGGCGAGAGCTCTTTCCGCCGCATTTTCCCCCTCTGCATCAACTCCTCCAAAAGTTCATGAACACCCCAGGTACAAGCCCGTGATCACTTTGGCCTCGCTAAGTGCGCCAATTGAGGATATCCCAAAGAAGTACCCTGAGTCCCTGTTCTCTGATGCCGACTCAAGCAGCAGCACATCCATGCAAGTCATGACCACCGGAGCAACTTCAATCGAGGAGCAGTTGGCTCAAATGAATGAAGCAATTGCCAAACTCACACAGACCGTGGAAGAGAAAGACTTACAAATCACCACACTTGTCAACCAATTGGAAATGAAGAAAGGTGGCGACGAAGAAGAAGAGCCTCCGTTGGAGAAAGTTAAAGAAAAGCCGAAGCCAGACAAAGCAACAGCACTCATGGGATCTCTGTCTATCCAGCAACTGCAACAAGTGATCGCTAGCACCATCAAGGCATAGTACAAAGGGAACTCACATACCTCCATGTTGTACTCGAAGCCTGACTCCAAGAAAATTGATGTCCTGAAGATGCCAAGGGGATATCAACCGCCAAAGTTCATGCAATTCGATGGGAATGGAAACCAAAGCAGCACGTTGCTCATTTCGTCGAAACTTGCAACAACGCAGGGACGGAAGGAGACTACTTAACAAAGCAGTTTGTCTGCTCTCTAAAAGGAAATGTATTCGATTGGTACACGGACCTAGACCCTAAATCCATCAATAGCTAGGAGCAACTAGAGCGAGAGTTCTTGAATCGCTTCTATAGCACTCGTCGCACTGTAAGCATGCTAGAGCTGACAAGCACAAAGCAATGGAAGGACGAGCCAGTTATCGATTACATCAACCGATGGCGCACTCTGAGCCTCGACTGCAAGGACAGACTCTCAGAGATCTCCTCAATTGAGATGTGCGTTCAAGGTATGCAATGGGATTGTAATATATCCTTCAAGGCATCAAACCACAGACATTTGAAGAGTTGGCCACCCGCGCTCACGACATGGAGCTGAGCATCGCTCATCATGGAAAAAAAAAGCCGATCACCGACTTCAAGAAAGATAAGGTGTTTACTCCAAAGGTGGACAATCGTGGAAAGAAGCCCACCAAGGAAGCTTTTACCATCGAAACTACCTCCACCAAGACCTCTTCTGCACCCGTCTAAATCTCATCTAGAAACAAAGCAAAGGAGATAAAAAGAGGTGAGCCTTCTCGTACCCAAGATAGGTACAAGAACACCTTGAGGGAACTGGAGCATAAAACATACCCATTTCCGGACTCCGACATAGCCACAATGTTAGACGACTTGCAGGATAAAAAGGTAATCGAGCTGCCTGAATGCAAGCGCCATGAAGAGATTAATCGCGTTGACGATCCCAAGTACTGCAAGTACCATCGCATCATGAGTCATCCCGTTGGCAAGTGCTTCATCCTCAAGGAACTTATCATGAAGCTAGCACAACAAGGGCAAATTAAACTCAACCTAGAGAACACGACCACGACACACACTACGACGATCGTGTTTGGATCCTTTGATCTCGTGCCTCTTCAGGTAACGCATGACCATCCCCATCAAAGCTTAAATCACACAGCCCCGTCCACACAACCATCATTGGGGGCAAGCAACCAAGATGCATCTGCTGACGATAATGAATGATGAACCTTAGTGACCCGCAAAAAGACGAAGAAACCCAAACCACAAGCCACAAGGCCGAAGGTAGAAGAAGGGAGAAAGCACCACCGCCGTAACAATAGGAAACCCAAAAGAAGCGCAAGAGCTGCTAAGCCAACATACGCTGAGGAGCCTATGGAGCAAAAGCCACGCATTCTTATCTCCTTGCACGAGTACTTCCCGAAAGACTTCTTTCAACGATGCACTATCATTGCATGTCACATGGTGCAAGTAAAGGAGCCATCAAGAGATGAAGTTATCACCATTGAGGAAGTGAAGACCCTCATGCCCAAAGAAGGTCTGCCAGCTCATGTTAGCATCAAAGAAACATTACGATTACCCGAGGAGACTCGGAAAGCACTGATAGTGGCCTTAGCAAATCCCGAGGACCATGAAGTACAAGAAAACAAGGACAAGACTCCAAGCTTCGGTCACATGAATATGCCACATGCTGCACCGCCCAAGACTCAATCAACTTCACTGATGAAGACTTACTGCTGGGGTCAAAACCTCACAACCGTCCTCTTTTCGTCTTAGGGTACGTAAGGGAAAGCAAAATCAACTGCATGCTTGTGGATGGTGGATCGGCCATAAACATCATGCCAAAGTCAACGATGACTACAATCGGCATCAAAATGGACGAGCTGTCCATGAGCCGTCTGCTAATCCAAGGTTTCAACCAAGGAAGGAAAAGAGCGATAGGCATGATCCGAGTAGAGATGACCATTGGTGAACTTATCTCAAGCACAATATTCCATGTGATTGATGCAAGAACTTCACACAGCCTGCTCTTAGGAAGGCCTTGGATCCATGAGAATGGAGTAGTACCATCCACCCTTCACCAATGTTTGAAATTCTACCGAGAAGGAGTGAAGGTGGTTCGAGGCGATACCAAGCCATTTACCAAAGCCGAATCATACTTTGCAGACGCCAAGTTCTACATAGAGGAAGACATGGTGCCCGAAGCTCTTCCAAAAGAGGTAAAATCCACAGGCAAAGCAACGCCTAAGAAGCAAGAATGGCAATTTGTTCTTAGAAAGCAATGAGGAAAAGCCACGCCATCTTCAAGCAAGAACAATGACAAACCTGAGACAGCCAAATGGGGTGAGACGTCCTCAAAAGGACCAAACACACCCGTCTTTTGATACATCCCAATGTCAACAATGAAGAATGGTCAATCCCCATTCAAAACTGGAACTAGCAAAGTCGACACACAATAGCTCAATGATGATGTAAAGTTACTCAAGACAAATGTAATTTTACCTTTAACACAGCTAGGCGACGCTAAGATTGCAAGACCACCACAAGGCTTCATAAAAGCTCTGCCAAAGGGAGTGGAACCAAGCTTTCTCCCAACCAAGAGGACCGAAGAAAGCTTTGATCCAAACGCACACAAACTCATGGCGAAGGCTGGGCACGACTTCATTCCCTCGTCGAATCCTAGAAGAAAGGGTTCAGACACTGTCAACAACAAAGAACGTAACCTCACCAAGACTCAAGAGAGGCTGAAAGAGTATGGTTACGGAGTTGACAACGACAATGCAGGAATCGGCTTCACACCAAATGCATCTGTGAAGATTTCGAGCAAAGCGAAAAATGCTAGCACTCAGCACATTAGCGTGAGCGTCGTACAAAATTAAGAAGAGCTTAAATCCGCCCATCAAATATCAGTCTTCAATAGGATGAATCATTCAAGACCCAGAATATCGGCGTTTCATCGCATTAGTGGTCAAAGCCGAACCTCCGTCTTCAAAAGGCTTAACATGCCAACATCCCAAAGCTCTGTTTTTGAAAGGTTGTCGGAACTTAAGAAGCAAAGCAACGCGCCTAGCTTTCCTCTACAACGATCGGTTTTGAGAAGACTAAAAAAAATTGAGAAGCCTTCAGGGAGAAAAGAAACAACACCAAAGAAACGGAAGCCCAACAGCTTAGCAAAAAAGGATGACATCCAAAGCTCCATTCCTTCAAAAATGAAGCACCAAGCAATCTTGGAGGTTGACACAAATAGACCACTAAAAGTAAAGAGGCGCACCATTATCCACACCGGCGAACCTTCACGCCAACAAGCCCAAAAGGACGGCACTGAAAGAAGCGACAACTCGAAGATGGAGGGCAAGCCACAGTTGATGAGCTCAAGGAGCTCAACTTAGGAACGAAAGAATACCCCAAACCTATCTTCGTAAGCGCGCTGTTAAGTGCAAATGAGATAGAAGAGTACTACCAGCTGCTATTAGAGTACAAAGACGTCTTTGCCTAGACATATAAGGAAATGCCCGGCCTTAACCCTACCATCGCTGTGCATCATCTTGCAGTCAAGCCCGGAATGCGACCGATAAAGCAAACTCAAAGGAGCTATCAATCTGAGCTCATCCTGCAAATTAAGGCCGAGATTGACAAGCTAATCGAAGCAGGCTTCATTCGAGAAGTGCAATTCCCCAAGTGGATCTCTAGCATTGTTATCGTCCTTAAGAAATCCGGACAAATACGTGTTTGTGTGGACTTCCGAGACCTCAACGATGCGTGCCCAAAGGACGACTTTCCCCTACCAATCATCGAGATCATAGTGGACGCAACCACTGGCCACGAGGCACTGTCATTTATGGATGGCTCCTCTGGATACAATCAAATTCGCATGGCTCTCGAAGATGAGAAACTAACAGCCTTCCGTACTCCAAAGGATATCTACTGTTACAAAGTGATGCCATTTGGTCTAAAAAATGCCGGAGCTACATATCAATGTGCAATGCAGAAAATCTTCAATGACATGCTACACAAAAATGTAGAATGTTATGTGGAAAATGTGGTGGTCAAAACGAAAATGAGATCAGACCATTTAAAGGATTTGCGAATAGTGTTCAAAAGGCTGCAAAAATACACCTCAAGATGAACCCGTTGAAGTGTGCATTTGGCGTCACCTTTAGAAAGTTTCTTGGCTTCATTGTCAAGCACCGTAGCATCGAAGTAAACTAGTCAAAAATCAAGGCCATTCAAAACATGCCTGAGCCAAGAAATCTACATGAGTTGAAGAGTCTGCAAGGACGACTCGCGTTCATTAGACGATTTATCTCCAATCTAGCAGGACGTTGTCAACCATTCAGCTGACTCATAAAGAAGGATGTTCCATTTATATGGGACAAAGCATGCCACAATGCCTTCGAAAGCATAAAAAGGTATTTGTCAAGTTCATCAATCCCCGGGGCACCTGTGCCCGGGAAACCACTCATATTATACATCACCGCTCAAGAAAGTTCATTAGGAGCACTTTTAGCGCAAGAAAATGAATCCTAGAAAGAATGAGCTCTTTACTACCTCAGCCGAACTCTCACCGGTGCTGAGTTGAATTACTCCCCGATAGAAAAGATGTGTCTTGCCTTGGTGTTTGCCATTCAGAAGCTCAGACATTACATGCAGGCTTACACCACCCACTTGGTTGCAAAGGCCGACCCGGTCAAATACGTTATGTCTAAACCAGTTCTGATAGGGTGACTAGCTAAATGGGCATTGCTTCTCAACCAACATGACATCATCTACGTTCCAGCTAAAGCCGTCAAAGGATAAGCACTTGCAGACTTCCTTGCCGATCACCCAATCTCATCCGATTAGAAAATCTCAGACGACTTGCTTGACGAGGAGGTGTTCTACATCGACATCTTCCCGACATGGACAATGTTCTTCGACGGAACAGCGCAAGCAGATGGAGCAGGGGCAGAAGTAGTGTTCATGTCACCACAAAGGCAAATATTGCCTTATTCTTCCAACTAAGCGAACTATGCTCCAACAACGCCGTTGAATACCAAGCACTGATCGTCGGGCTCCAAATGGCAATCAACATGGAAATCACAGCCCTCAAGGTATATGGCGACTCCAAGCTCATAATCAATCAACTCTTAACCGAGTATGAGGTGAAGAAAGATGATCTCGTCCCATACTTCAGGATGGCAACTTAGCTGTTACAAAAGTTCGAGACCATGACACTAGAACACGTGCCAAGAAAAGCAAATCAAATGGCAGATGCCCTCGCCAACCTAGCCTCAAGTATGACACTAAGAGAAGGCGAAGTTTTAGACGTGCCATTTTTCCAAAGATGGGTAACCCGCTTATCACCGAAATACTGCTAAATGATACAAACATCATCTTAGTACTTCCAGTCGACACTGAAGAATGGAAACAGCCGATGATCGACTATTTGGAGCAAGGGAGGCTTCCAGACAATCCCATACACCACTCTGAAATACATCGACGAGCACATTGCTTCCTCTACTATAAGGGAACGCTTTACCGACGCTCTTTTGAAGGAGTACTTCTGAGATGCCTAAGTGAAGAAGAAGCCAGTCAAGCCATGGAAGAAGCAAGCCACACAATCTCAACCACACAATTTCATTAAAGTTAAATCCAACGGTGGGGAGCGTGTCTCCATTTTTTTGAAAAAATAGGGATCTCTCCCCTTAAGCAATATATATATATATATATATATATATATATATATATATATATATATATATATATATATGCGGCACTAAAAAAAAGAAAGAAATAAAAAAATAAATAAATAAATAAAAGTTTTGGGTGTGCATCTGCCACCGAAAGAAAGAAAATATTTATAAAAAAATGGTTGCCAGCCACCGAAAGTAGCAGAAAAAGGAATATATATAATGAATATAAAATTAAAAAAAAAAAGTAAAGGAAGTGTCGTGTGTGTACATATATGTATAATATATATAAATATGTACGTATAAAATATGTGGTATCAAAAACACCACATAAAAAATAATAATAAATAAATAAAATAATAATAATAAAATATATATAAAAAAAAGAGGGGCGTTCAGTGAAATAAAGTCCATTTTATTTATTTCTCTGAAATTTTACATTATACGTGTCAAAAAAAAATTACATAAATATGTGCAAACAAGCTGGGATTCTTCAAGGACAGTCACGAGAAGCCTCAGCACTCGGCGGAGCTGCAGAAAGACGAGGCGCTGGAGTTTGATTATCCAGAGCCTCAACACTTGGTGAAGCTCTAGACGACGACGGCAAAAGATGCCTCTGGAACAAAGCCATAAATATTTGATGATCACTTTGAATCCGACTATCGGATTCTTACAGCTGGTCAAGTTTCTTCTTCATACTCGTCGAGTAACTATTGGCAAGAATGTGCAACTCTCAATTTTCATGCTTAAGCTCTCTGATCTCCTGCTTAAGGCTCGCCACCTCAACCATCAAGGATTCAACCTGGCGAGTACGAATAAGAAGGCGTTAGCCCATGTTCGACACAGAGCCTACACACTGGATGGTAAAGGCCAAGGAGTTCTGGACAGCCAGCTCATCGGACCGCTTGGAAAGCACCCTGTTGTCCCTAAGGGTGAGAAGATTTCTAGCCACCACTGCGGCTGTTATATCATTCTTCATCGCCGAATCCCCAACCGTAAGAGGACCGTTCGGGGATAAAAAGGATCGATGCCATATGTTGTCCGGAAAACACATCACAGGCTCTTCCCCGGCATTCAAATCAAGACGACGGTCAGATGAGCAAGACATTTTCCAAAGGTTTTGAAGAAAAGAAGAGGTCAAACAAATCAAGATCTCAAAGGTACAAGAGGGGAACTTCTGCAAGTAGCAATTCTTAAGTGTGTTTTGGGAAGCAATCGATGCTTCCATAAAAAGAAGAAGCAACGAAGACGCCTACTCAGAAATCGAAGAGCTGCCTGCCCAGAAATCGAAGAGCTGCTCGTTCAGAAATCAAAGAGGCACCACTTTTTCAAAAGCCAAATTTTCTGGATCAATTTGTCAGCACCCTTCATGTACAATCTCAACTTTGAGGGAGTCACGGGCCAAAATCATGAAGGCTCGACACTATCCTCCAAACCTCAAAAGCTCTGCCGCTTGTTCAAAAATCGAATAGGCATCACCTCTTCAAAAGCTTGTCGCCACCCTTCACGTGCTGTCTCAGCTTTGCAGAAGTCACGGACGGGTCTAAAAACGCGTGAATCTTACTGTTCTAGTTACCTACTGTCGCTGAGAAGAGTAAACGAACAGTATCATTGCCGGCTACTCGGAAATCCCTATATAGGCCAACCCTCATCATTTACGGTAAGGCAGACCAGCAAAAATGCCAAAGCTCTTCCAAGATGCATTTCCAACAAAACCTCTTGAAATACTTAGTATTCCTCATCCCCTGGAATACCTCTACAAATAAATCACACTAGAGCAAGAGTACCTCATATCATCAGGGTCGAAAACAAGAGTATCTCATATCACGTTTTCTCCCTGTCTTTTTCCTTGTCTTTGTTCTTACATGCAAGACAAGGAGAAAGAATGCAATCAGTCAGAACCTAAAAACAAACTTCCAATCTATAATTGATTGCCCAAAACCTTTGCCTGGTTGCTTACCTTGCATTGCTCTCGAGCACTCATTCTCAACTGTTGTCAAGGCCACGAATTCCTTCGTCAAATACTTCAGCGCAGTTGATACGGTGGTGGCTTACCATTCAAATGCAAAGGTTGCGCATCACTTCTGCTATGTAAAAAGATTGAAGCAGGAGGATCAACGATGAGCTAGCACCGTCGCCGAAGAGCAAAGCTTCGCTGTGCAACGTTGGCAAATCGTCACCACTTCTTCAAAATCAAGAGTATCTCATATCACGTTTTCTCCCTTCCTTTTCTTTGTCCTTGTTCTTACTTGCAAGACAAGGAAAAAGAGAGCAATCAGCCGGCATTTGGAATCAACTCTCCGATCCATAACGACTACCTGGAACCCCTTCCTTGATTGCTTACCTAGCATTTGCATTCCACTCCTGCATCAGTAAAACAAATACTGCAAGAGAAGATGCCACACATGCATGGGAGAAAACCAAAGAAGATGCCGCTTCTACAAGAGAAACAGATAAGGCAAGGGAAAATGATACATTGAAGCATGTGGAGACAAGCACGACGAAACATGTGCTGGGCCGTTCGCAACTTCTTCAAAAGCAAATGTATTTCATATCATTAAAATCTGACGTACTCTGGATTTGATGGACTTGTTTTAACCCTCAAATTCTTGAGTCGGCTCGCGAAGATCACTTGCCACGTAGAGCCGCTCATGGTCCCATTTCTTTCAAGATCAAGCCACCAATGGCCCTTGAAGGAATCACAAGTCCGATTCAAGATCAAGTGTTCACCACCCTTGAATCAACTTCAACTCCAAATAAATGGTTAAACTCAGACTTTTAGCAAGTCTAGCAGAAGAAAACCCTCTAGCCCAATTCAAGAGTAAACCTGTGAAAAGTTGCTTCTTCAAAAGCAAAAGTATCTCATATCATCAGAGTCGAAGGCAAAGATATCTCATGGCATGTTTTTCCTTTACCCTTGCTCTTGCCTACTGGACAAGGAGAAATAGAGCGATCGGTCAGCACTTGGAAAGATTGAACAGAGAAATAGACCAACACTTCTACCTCGTGCCTGCCTGCCATACAGAAGAAACAAAGGCGAGAATAATGTAGCATGGGCCGTACAAATGGACGTGCTGATTCATCCTCAACTAAGCCAAGGATCACTTGCCATGTGAATCCACTCGTGATCCGAGAACCTTCAAGATCAAGCCTCAACGACCCTTGGAGAAATCAAAAACCCGATTCAAGATCAAGTGTCCATCATCCTTGAATCAAAACCAGTTCAAGATGAAGCTTGTGGAAAGTCAACAAGCACAACAAAATGCACGTGCCGATTCATCCCAGCAAAGTTGAACAGACAATCAGCCCAATCAAAAATCAAGCCTCAACGGCCCTTGGATCGACGTCTACATTAAGAGACTTCAAAACGCATCTTCTACACGTGACAAGCACATGTATACGACACGCATTGAAGTGGGGGCATTTGAAGACATTGAAATTTCGATAAAATAAATGTTGACCAATAATTAAGATTTCAACGCTCGCGTGTCACATAAATTTTACACGTAGCGTATGACTCGACGAAAAATTGAAAAGGGTCATAAAAGTCATCAAACAGGACACGTGTCAACACCTGGAAAAAATGACTTATTTCATCTTAATATTATATTCAAAATTAGGCCTTGGAAAATTCTATAAATAGAAGCCAATTTCATTCATTTCAATTCACCAATTCACAAATACATTTCTCTACTCCTAAATTGGAAGAGAATTCTCTTGAAGTTCGTTCTTCGTTCTTCAAGAATCAAGCCCCAACAGCCCCATGAAGAAACGCTCATTCACCTTTAAGAATCAAGCCCCAACGGCCCCTTGAAGAAACGCTCATCCATCCCAAGAATCAAGCCCCAACAGCCCTTTGGATTCACAACATTAACGTTCTTCATCAAATCCCTAAAGATCATCCTCGTTCATCCTAAGAATCAAGCCCCAACGGTCCTTTGGATTCACAACATCAACGTTCTTCATCAAATCCCCAAAGATCATCCTCGTTCATCCTAAGAACAAGCCACCAACGGCCCTTTAGATCCATAACATCAACGTTCTTCATCAAATCCTAGAAGATCATCCTCGTTCATCCTAAGATCAAGCCCCAACGGCCCTTCGGATCAACGCAACATAAACAAATCCACACCTCCGTTCATCCTAAGATCAAGCCTCAACGGCCCTTCGGATTAACGTAACATCAACCAATCCACACCTCTGTTCATCCCAAGAATCAAGCCCCAACGGCCCTTCGGATCAACAGCCCATCAACAAATCTACACCACTGTTCATCTCAAGAATCAAACCCCAACGGCCCTTTGGATCAACAGCCCATCAACAAATCAAAGTCTTACGAAGATAGAATCAGAGGATAAATTATAAAGAGATTGTAACCCAAATTCATTAATACAAATATTATTTTGTACACGTGTTCTTGTGTTTTAGGAAATTTTCGTGTTTACAACATTTTCAAACGAATGATAACTAATTTTCTACACAAATATTTAAAAATTTGGTTTATTGATAGCTCCAGTTGCCAGACAATTGAAAGTGGTTCTGTCATTATGTGATGAGTCACCATCCATGTTTTAAATCATTGGAATTGATTGGTGTAAAATCGTGAAAATATCTGCAATTTGAAAGATCTCTACAAATCGGAATTACATAATAGGAAGGCTAATCTAAAAGATTTGGGAATCAATCAGAGATCATGAAAGATCTCTACAAATTGGAATTACATAATATTATCGATTACAGCCATGTAAGCTTATGTGACGAGCAAGAACAGAAAGCTTAGAGACGAGAAAACAGAAGCGATTGGTGTAAATTTGTGAAAATATCTGCGATTTGATCATAGGTATGGATGCATCCTCCCTTCTCATGGAGGTGTGTGAAGGGAAAATATATATTTATCACAAAAGTAAAATACAATAAAAATATAAAATATTCTATTTTGAAGTTTTACATATAAAGTTGGAGTACAATTTTTATAGTTGGAATATTATGAAATTATGTCATTTAAGAGTATCAGGAAAGTCCTAGGCAAATCGGATTTGCGACGCCACATAGGCGAAATGCCCTTTTAAAGGACTAGGTATTTGTCTATAAAAATATTTGTGCCTTATAAGTTGTTTTCGTAGTTCTACCGATTTCTACATTTTTTTTCTTTCAAGTCCATTGTCTAGTTGTACAAAGACTTAGAGCTTATTTCAAAAAAAAATTTAAACGATTGAAAGCATTTTCGATAAAAATATTTTTGATATCAATCTTTAATAAAAATAGAAATATATCTTAAAAAAAGTATTTTAAATACTTTCTGCAAAAAGTACATATCTGATATTTCTTTCAAAAAATACTTAACTGCTTTTGAAAATCAAAATTAATTTCACAAAAACACTTTTCATTATTTTAAAAATATTTTCAAATGAATGATAACTAATTTTCTATGCAAATATTTGAAGATTAGGTTTATTGATAGCTCCAGTTGCCAGACAATTGAAAGTGGCCCTGTCATTATGTGACCAGTCACCGTCCACGTTTTAAATCATCGGGCATTTTTGGTTCCTGCAACTGGCAAGGGCTCAAATAAATTTTGATTAAAAGTAAGAGGCTAAAAGTTTTGTTTTTTTCACCTATAAAAGTTCACAAGTAGTCACCAAGTCAAGTGTGCTCTTTTCAAACAGAAATATTGATCGATGGGACACGTTCGCTGCATCTCCACAACCACTGTTCAACCCACAAACCAGAACGAGTCCACTCAGAGAATTGAGTTAACTCCATGGGATCTGCAGTTCATCCTATTCGGCTACGCCCAAAAGGGCCTTCTCTTCAACAAACCAAACTCCACTACTTACGACGAGTACCCAAACAAAAGCTTGATTCATCACCTACAAGCCTCCCTCTCCCTCACAGTGGATATCTTCTATCCCCTTGCCGGCCGTCTTGCCATCACCGAAAATGAAGACAACAACACCACATCCTTCTCCGTCGATTGCAACGGTGCCGGAGCCCAATTTGTCCATGCTGTTGCTGATGGTGTCACGGTTGCTGATATTCTTGACCCTGTTTTGGTTCCCAGTGACATTGTTCACTCATTCTTTTTTATGAATGGAGTTTTGAACTATGAAGGCGTGTCCAAACCCTTGCTTGCAGTACAAGTAACCGAGTTGGTTGATGGCATTTTCATAGGTCTCACCATGAACCACTCTGTCGTTGATGGATCAACATTTTGGCTTTTCTTCAATACTTGGTCAAAAATCTCTCGGCATGCAGAAACTAGTATTGCGAATTGTGGTAAAATTTCGCAACCTCCTCCTATTTTCAGCCGTGAATTTTTTGATGGCATCGTTGAGTTTCCGGTTCGAATTCCAAACTTTCACAATCAAATCCCGAAAAATAGGTCTTCCACACCACCCGCAGCCCTTCATCAAAGAATATTTAAATTTTCGAAAGAAAAAATAGCTCAACTCAAAGCCAAAGCCAATGCTGAGATGGGCACCACTAAGATCTCATCCCTTCAAGCACTCACGGTTCATCTTTGGTTGTCCATAATCCGCAACAAACATCTCAACCCCGACCAAGAGACCAATTATACCTTACAAATAGGCTTAAGACAAAGGTTCCAATCGCAGTTACCTGAAGAGTACCTCGGAAATCTGGTTCAGTTTGGCACGGCAACATCCACCGTGAGCGATTTGATCGAGCACAGACTAGGCTGGGCGGCTTGGGAAATAAACAAGATGATTGCTTCCAAGACAAAAGATGAGGTGAGAAAATATTTGGAGGAATGGATAGAGAGTCCAAAACTGTTCCAACTGAATAATTTGGCAAACGATTACTCATTCGGGACGGGAAGCTCACCGCGGTTCAATATGTACGGTAATGACTTTGGTTGGGGAAGGCCTCTGGTAGTTAGAAGTGGCGCATCCAACAAGGCCGAAGGAAAGTTGACAGTGGCTCCTGGGACAGAAGATGGAAGTATTGAGTTTGAAGCTTGTTTGCCACCTCAGACACTGCAAGATTTGGCCGAGGACGCAGAGTTCATGGCCAGCTTGTCCAAATGAACCTTTTTTTTTTTTGAGCACTTTCAGTTTTCTGTTGTTTTTTTTCGTTTTCTTTTTAGAGAAAATTGGGGGAGTTCTTGGGGTGTTTTTATATTTTGTGCACATATTTTATTTTCTGGGTGTTTTTCCATAGGAACAATAATTTACAATTAATTGATTTAAGGATTGCAGAGCTGGCGTCTATTAGCTTAAATATCACACTAGTGTACTATTAGTTGTATGTATTAAAAGTAAGGATAAATTACAAAAAATTACCTTAATTATTGGGTCTTAACAGTTTCATACCTCTAAAAAAATATTAAAATATTAATTAATTAATATTAAAAAAACATAAAAAAAATCTATCAGAACCCCACACCCCCCCCCCTCATTCCTTCTTCCATCCTCATTCCACCTGCAACCCGAAGAGAGAAGAAAAAAAAACAGCACACCCGCACCAAAAACCATCAGCAGACCCGCACCCCCTACCCCCTTCTCATTCTCCTTATCCTTCCTTCTTTCCCAAATCCCAATCCCTGAACAAAAAAAAAACAAAAGCGAAACTGATGCTTTTTTTTTGGGGGGGGGGGGGGGGGGGGGGGAGGGGTGAGGGACGAAGGGAGGGAGGATAAGGGGGTACGGGTGGGCGGGGGGGTTGGGTACGGGTGTGCTGTTTTTTTTTTTTTTTCTTTCTTTCTTTGTTTCAGGAATGGGAATGGGGAAGAAGGAAGGAGAGGAGGGTAGGGGGGGTGGGTGGTGCGGGTGTGCTTATAGTTTTTTTTTTTTTTTTCTTTTTCTCTTCGGGTTACAGGTGGAATGGCGATGGGGAAGAAGGAAGGAGAAGGTGGGGGAGGCGCATAGGGGTTCTGATAGGTTTTTTTTTTAAAATTAATTAATTAATATTTTTTTGGTTTTTTAATATAAAGTGTGCCACGTCAGCATTTAACTGATAAATTGACGGCAAACTGACGGGAGGTATGATATTGAAACAAATTTGTAAGCAAATGTATGACATTGAAATTTTTAAAGATGAGGTATGAAACTGTTAACGACCTAATAGTTGAAGTAGTTTTTTGTAATTTACCCTAAAAGTAAACACGTAACTAATGTAGAAATGCATACCATGCAATCATAAACAATCAATTTCATAGTCATAGTCATCTAGATCATGCTCACTAAAGATAGTTGTCAAATCTCATAAATCATCAATAAAAGTTCATAAGTCAATTTGAAAGAATACTTCATCAAATAAGCAACAAGAATTCTAGTGGTATTGGTTGTGACGACGGACTCACTGCGTCGATTGCCAATTGTGTTTCTAAGAACGGGAGAGAGTTGTCGAGAGGGAGAGAGCAAAAGAGAGGGACGAGAGAGAGTGAGGGTTTTCAAAATAAAAACTCTAAATTAATTTATACTGTTAAGACTAAAGTGAAAGAATTAAGTAAAGCTTGAGCCTTACTGGAATGTTCTAACTATCAAACTAATACTTAAACAAATAAATGTTATAACTAAGTCATCGGAGAGCCGTTTTCAGTTTCTTCTACGCTCACTTGTTCGTAAGGGTGGGTATGGTCCGGTTCAATCCAATTCACCCTACAAATCGAAACCGAACTAATTTTTTTATGATTTCAATTTGGTTCAGTTTTTCCTAATATTGACTATGAGAACCAAATCGGACCAGACCAGACCAGACCGATTCTAGTTCGGTTCAATTTCATATAAGGTTTTGGGCCTGAGAGAATATAACTCTCTTTTCTTTCTATTGTTTTGGGCTTTAAGAAAATAGAGTTGCATGTAATCAGCTACCCAAATGTTAAAACTAAAGGCTTGCATTCAATTAGTCCAAGAAGCAAAAAATCAAATTCTAAATCAATATACAAACCAAATCAAAGCAAATCCTTTTCAAACACCAAATCCAAATGCATAAGATAAAGTCATAATTCTACAACCCAATTCAAAACTTAAAAACTGACATAATAAACGCAAAGAAATACTATAAAACTTATGACAAATGGGAATAGCAAGTCCTTGGTAGCAAGCACTGCAATTCCTTGGTAGTAAGCAAGCATTGGCAGTTCCTCTCTTGGCAGCTAATAAGACTGAATAGTTTCTGGAACTCTAGTGCTAGTTGTGCCTCCAAGAAAGTACATACCAACATACCAACATCATACATAGGTTAGATTTTCATATAAGAATCAATGAGCACTGATACGCTTGTGATTTAACTCCTGAAGCAAAAAAATGAACATACAAGAATCAAATTTCAGAAACAAGAAAGACACCAACTAATAGCATCTCAATTTAAGTACACAATCAAACATTTTGAACATAAAAATGTAAAGCCAACACACCAGTTATATTGCCCTATTCAATCAACCTTCACCCTAGAGAACTCACTCAATATCATTATCCATAAGAAAATCAATAAGCAAACTCAGATAGCCATTAAATAAACCCATATACACATCTGCAAATCAATAAAAAAACTGAAAACACATATGTCGTTAACTCACTCACCACAACACACATATGCAGATCAATAAGAAAACTCAAAGAGCCGTTAAATAAACCCAGACCAATTTGAAACCCAAACCAATTTCAAATCAATTTGAATAACCTTAATTTGAAAATCCAGCACACACCAGAATAAACCTTAATCAATTTGATACCAGAACAATTTGAATAATCCTAATCAATTTGATACCAGAACAATTTGAATAAACCTAATCAATTTGATAACCCAGCACACACTAGAATAATCCCAGATCAATAAGACAATCAACAATTCAATTTGAAAACCCTTATCAATTTGAATAAGGGTTTTTAACAAAATATAGTCCTCAAAATTTGCATAAGCCCTCACTTTGGTCCCCGACGTTGAAAATCTATAGAAGTGGTCTTTAAGTTTGTTCATGGTCAATCATATTGGTCATTCCATGAAAAATCTCTGTTAAATGGAAAAGTAAGTGAGGGAGTTGATTGGACAAAAAACACCCTTAATTTAACGGAGGATTTTTTTTTACAGAATAACCAAAATGATTTATGCTGGACAAATTTAGGGACTACTTCTATCGATTTTCAATCTTAAGGACCAAAGTGAGGACCTATGGAAATCTCAAGGACCATTTTAGTTAAAAAGCCTTTGAATAAACCATTATTTTAAAACTGCCCTAAAATAACATCATACCTTTTGGGGGTGGCGGAGGAAGAAGTGCTCTTGAGTCTCAATGAGACGGAGTTACGACTAAAATAATTCCAAAAACTCTAGAGGCAACACGTGGACTTTGCTCAAGAAAGGCAAGATTAACCTCAATAAATGGGCAAACTTCTCAGATGCTCTCATGTGCAGCTCACACTTCTAAATGTCTCAGCAGCTAAATACGACTGCCCACAGCTCACCTGCCCTTGGCAAGGAAAAGTCAAAGCATAAAAGATAATGATTAATTACCCAAATCCTATCTTTAATACATTCCCAATTGAAGATTAACTTCAATCAAGTAAGTAATCCCAATTTAAATCAATTAGGGATAATTACTCTATTATATCAAGATATTATTTCCTATTTAATATCTTGAGAATATTTCTCCATAAACCCTAACACTATGGTCGACCCTATCCCTATAAATATCTCATATTCTACCAAATTTCAGTAAGCTTTTGCTACCCTAAAAAAGCCATAAACACTTTATTATCCTCAAAGAAACTGACTTAGGCATCAGAGATCCATTAGCCTAACCCTCCCCCCACATCTTAGGCGCATGAGGCTTAGGTCTTTGATCAAAGGTGTTAATTATTTTGCAGGTGCATTTTCGTCAAGACTGGAGATTGCGGAAATGAAAGCTGATTCAAATACTTGAAGAAGTCTCTTGCATTTGGTTTCTTGAATTTTCTGTTACGTTGAATTTATCACACGTTGTATCAATTAATTTTTCTTAGAAAATTTTCTTGATCAATCCCTAGAAAAAGGATACAATGATAGGAAATTCAGAAACCATGACAAATAGAACCTCGTGCATAGAAGGATTCAGACTAGAGAGTGGAGGCGAGGACATAGCCCCAAAAGGAAATTAATTGTGGATTCCTCTTGTAATCTTTATTCTTGGCCTTTGGAGACCATCACACATATTCTAAAGGAATGTAGCAAAGCTAAATGCATTTAGGATATTCTGTGGATTCCTTCTCAATTGCACAATACTTTTAATTTAGACTTGGAAGCCTGGTTAATGGCTAACATGACGTCCAAGGTAATGTGGTCTAATAAGATAGCATGAAATTGTTTGTTTGTCTTTACTTGCTAGTATATCTGGAAAGTGAGGAACCACCAAAAAAAATTTATGTGGATTTCTCCCTCCCTAGTGATCCTAGAAAGGTCATTGTTGGAGCCTCATCTGAATGGATGGATTCCCTTCTAAAAATTGATAAACCACATTCTTGGATGCATGTTATGCTGAAGTGGGAGCCTCCTGCTTTTGGTTGTCGCAAGTTGAATGTGGATGGCTCTAGAAAAATGGTTTCGAGCAACATTAGTGGTGGAGGAATTCTCCGTCACCACAATGGTGATTGCTTGGGATGTTTCTCTATTAACCTAGGGTAATGGTAGATTATAGAAGCTGAAGTTTGGGGTTTGTATTTCGGACTTCAGCTTGCTATTGAAAAATGCATATCTAAGTTAATCATCAAGATGGACTCTTTCTCTGTTGTATTATTGTTGAACCAGTATGTGCAAGATACTTTTCATCCCCTTGCTACCCCTTTTGAAGAGTTGCAGGGATGTGATGAGCAGAATTGATCATTATGAGCTAAAGCATATTTTCAAGGAAGTGAACAATGTTGCAGATTAGCTAGCCAAATAGAGCTACAATTTGGACCTTAGGTTGTATTCTTTTCAATCTCTTCCTTAATAGCTTATGCAACATCTAACGGATGATCTTGTTGATAGAAGCATATTTATGCGACTTAGTTAGTGTGTTTCTTTGCATTTACTTAGTATTTGTTGCTTATTAGAGTGTTTTAAGCCATTTTCGTGTGTTTGTAGGTCCAAGAAGTAAAGTTGGCAAAAAGATGCAATTTGGAGCATTTTAGAGCAAATCTGGGCTTGGAATGGACATCACAAGTATGGTGCAAGATGGATGGACGAATTTGAAGTTTAAAAGAGGCTAGGAATGTGTTTCAAGGTTGGAGAAATCAATTTAAGTCATTGGAGATAAGGAATCAGCTCAAAAGAAGGAGAATTATCCAAATTTTATCCAAACAACTTTATCTTATCCTTATCTTATCCAATCCTTAACCAACCTTATCCTAACCTTATCTTGCCTTATCCTATCCTAACTTATTTCCAGCTGTAAATAGGGTTTATTTCCTGATTGGGACACATTTAGAATAGGTTTCTAGAAGTCCTAATCCTTTCCTACTTTTATGCCGCCCCTTATCCTTCTAGAAAGACATTCCCCTTAAGTTTCTGGAGACCTTATCTCTTTCCCTAGAAAGGTGGCACTTAGTTCCCTTTGGATACCCTTCTAGAACTCTATTTTGGTGCCTTGTCCTTCACCTTCTAGAACCATGAACCCATGTCGCACCTATTCCCTTCTAGAAGGCTTGTTTCCTACAAATATAGCGCCTATCCTTAGTCTTTCTAGAAGCCGTGTGACCTATCATTTTCCCTCCTGGTTTCTTCCTTCTAGCCATGGGTTTTGAGACTATAAATAACACAATTTTGCCGCATGTTTTGGTTACCACCCCCTAAACCACAATTAGCCATCCTCTACGCCATTCCTTGACCACAATTCATACACTCATCCCTCTTGTGCTACAAACTTTGTACGGAAAGAAAGAGAATAAGCCATCTAGAGCCGTGCTTGCCATTCAAGACGTTGGATCGCTGGAGCGTTTCTAGGTGTATTCTATCTTTGTTTTCAATGTTTAAAGTTAGTTTTATTTGTTTATTTGCAAGCATGAGGAACTAAACCCCTTTTGAGCTAGGGGAGAATTCAAAGCCATGAATATATATATGACATGAGTTGATTACATCCAATTATTGTTTCATAAATCGTGAATGCAATTTGCTTAACTATTTGATTGATAACTTATTCTTGTATGTTGATTAAGGAGGCCTACTTAGTTTGCATGCTAGGATTTGATGCTAAAATATAAGGGAGTTTCACCTAATCGTTACAAACTTATATTTACAAGTAGTGAAGGTTGCTAGTCACAATCACGTTAAGTAAATTCTTGGCAGGAGTGTCATGCTATCATAGTCACGAATGTCATGTCAATGCTTATGATTTTCACAAAGCTTAATGATCCTTGATTTGTATCTCTAGTATGCTATCATATAGAGAACTTGATAGGAATAATTTGGTTGCGGCGCTAGGTCCAATTCAATGAATTTAGGAAAATCTGAGGGTTAATGCGTGCAGTCACGGTTAATTTGGGGCATTGTCATTCATGGTTTATAGAAAGAATAACTGGAAATCAACTTGTGTTGCATATGTGTCATGTGTGGAGAAGGACCCTCTAGCTAGCCTTTCACCCAATTTCATGTCTAATTAAGTTTACTTTCAATTTTGTGTGTTTAAGTTTTTTTTTCGTCAAAAACCAATCCCTTGCTTTTCAATTGTGTTAGATTAGTTTAAATTCATTAAAACAAGTCCCATTCAATCTTTTGAGTCAAATTAAGTTCAATTTTCGTGCAAACCAGTCCTTAGTGTTAGTTTGGAGTCTTAGTAACCTGTTTTGTATGGTTTGGGTCTAATTAGTTTGTTTTTGAGTTATTTGAGTCCAGTTAGTGTTTTAGAGTCTAATTTGTGTAGATTAGCATCCCTTTTAATCCCCGGCCTATAAAGATCCCTACTTTCACATACTACATTGATAGGGTTTAAGTTTGAGTGCAATTTAATTTCACATCACTTGTAGGCGCCACTATGTAAGGCCGATCTAGAGATTTTTGAGGCCCGGGGCGACATCAAAAGATGTGCCCTCACTTTATATAAGAAAATTATTTGTTTTCACGCGTAAGATATTGATAAAATTATACTTAGAAAATCACTTCAAACTTAATAATTTAGAAACACGGAAAAACTAATTTATTTTGTATCGTGAGAAGGAAACAAAAATACTCCAAGTTTCCAAGTAGATAGACATGAGTTTTGTTTTCCTTATGATCTTTTAAAGTGTTGTCGTATAAATCATGAGGTGTTTTTTCTTATTTACTAACCTTGTCAATATGCGATTAAAAAATAATGATGTTTTTAAGTCTTTAATTGATATGTATAAGTAATAAATGGGTACTAAATTAAATTTTTTGATGATACGTCATATGATTTGCAAATTTGGTCTAAAAATTTGGTCAACGCATTCCTCTTTGTTGAAGATTAGACTTGAATTTGAGAAAATGTTTAAAAATAACAACCTACATAACTACTAGCTACTAATTAAAAATAAATTAGCAACCAAACAAAAATTCATAAAAATTGAAAAGAATAAACCTGGACTCAGCATTTCGAACTTAGGACCTCTCGTTAATTTTAAACAACAAAAACCATTGATTCTAATTAAATTTCTTGATTATTTAGCCAAATTTTATATATTTATACTCTTATGAAAAGAAATTTGTAAAAATTGAAAGATAGATAAGCACACATGATGTTTTGAATCCAAGACCTCCTCATTAATTTCAAACAACAAAACCACCAGTTCTAGTTAAATTACTTCGTCATTGAACTAAATTTTATAAATTTATACTCCTATGAAAGCATATATAAATATACCACCCTAATAATTTTGGTGCCCCCAATTTTTTTGGGCCCCAGACAATCGCCCTGCCAGCAATGGGCCTGGGTCGGGCCTACCCCTATGGGCCGCTCCATTGTTATTAATGCTATGTATTAGTTCGTCTAGAGTGTCTTCAACCCCTCTTTTCACCAAAAAAAACGGAGGGCTCTCAGTCTGATATATGGGGGAAAAGGTTTCTCTACAGAAATCCCGTCGGTTAAACATATTAAATTTTAACCAGTGTCAGGTTATGGTGATTACCCGAGGAAGGGTTCGTCGGTTAAATAAATGCATTAATCACTACAAACTGAAACATTTTGGCAGGGAAACGTGGGAAACTAACTTAGCTGACAAAAATGACCAATATTAATCGGGCAAATCTAATATCTAGAGGGATGTTTGATTTTATGGGAAAAAATTTGGGAGGAGGGTGATTTTGAGAAAGTCTCTTTAGCATTTCTCTTTTCATCCCTGTACACAATCAAGAATATGTGTGCTACAATAACTAGCACTTTTATTCAATTTTATGCAAGATTGCTAGCATCAAAATGCATATTCTAGTCTCATTTAGTCGACTAAAGTAGCTAGACCACTACTCAGTTTTATTACTAATAATATTTGTGTACAACCGCAACAATGTGATGCATACTTTAACTCAGGTGAACTCTTGGTTTTTCATTGAAGCGTGACTATAATTGGTACTGCAAGTCCCTAAGCAAGAATCCACACATTTTCCCATGAGTTCTGCATCTGATAAAAAATAAATAAAAAAGTGAGCCCAACATATCATAAGAAAGAAACTCTAACCAGAGAGAGGGAAATGTAATTATTAGGGTTATCTTTGGTGCTGATATGGGTGCACAAAGAGGTAGCACAGCCAAGCTTGCAAAAGTGGTAAGGGTTTATTTCGAAGTCCAAAGTATGAGCAGGTGTGGCGCACTTTTTCAAGCAATTAAACCCGCATGTGAGAGGATTGTGTGGTTTTTTTACCATGCAAATAGTAAAGCAAGCACCATAGCAAAGTTTGAAAAATAAGCCGGCTATGTAGTGCCCCATCAACAATCCCAACACTAAACAAACTAGCATTGCATTCCTAACTCTTTTCCCCTCCATTTTTTTCTTTTTATCAAACACCTGGAAGGCTAGCACTTTGTCTTTTTCTATTCTTCCTAAAGTCTAGCTCTTTATCTGCATATATGCTAAATGATATGCATGTATTTTACACAACTAGAGAGTCTTAGTGTAATTTCTCAAACTTAAAAGATTTTTATAGAGACTTGATAAGAAAACTCAGAGAGCCGTTAGATAAACCCAGACCAATTCCAAATCAATTTGAATAACCCTAATTTGAAAGTCTAGCACACACCAGAATAAACCTAATCAATTTGATACCAGAACAATTTGAATAAACCCTAATCAATTTGATAACCTAGCACACACTAAAATAAACCTAGATCAATAAGACAAACAACAATTCAATCTGAAAACCCATATCAATTTGAATAAGGGTTTTTAACCAAAAATAGTCCCCAAAATTTGCATAAGTCCTCACTTTGGTCTCCGACATTTAAAATCTATGGAAGTGGTCTTTAAGTTTGTACATGGTCAATCATTTTGGTCATTCCATGAAAAATCTCTGTTAAATGGAAAAGTAAGTGAGGGAGTTGATTGGACAAAAACACCCTTAATTTAACGAAGATTTTTTTTTTATAGAAGAAACAAACAAACTTAAATACTATTTCTATCTGTTTTCAATCTTAAGAACTAAAGTAATGACCTATGGAAATCTCAGGGACCATTTTAGTTTAAAAGCCTTTGAATAAACCATTATTTTAAAACTGCCCTAAAATAACATCATACCTTTTGGGGGGGCGGAGGAAGGGATGCTCTTGAGTCTCAACGAGACGGAGTCAGGACTAACTTAGTCTGATTGTCTTAGGGTAAGGATTCGATCCGATTTCTGGAAAGAAAAAGTAGAAGACTGTAGTGAGTGAAACAGAAAAAGAAAGTGAGGAATGATTGGACTTCGAGAGATAGAGGATCTAATTTCACTTCGAGAGGGAGAGGGAAAGAGAAAGTAAAAGAGGAGACTTGAGTGAGTGAAATTGAAAGAGAATGAGGGATGAATGATTTGACTTCGAGGAAAATATTGTAGTAATGATCTTTCAACTAACTATTCATGACCATTGGTCCTTTACCTCGTTAAAATGTGCAACTATGGTCATTTTCGTCAACTCCATAAAAATTCCGTCATAATGAGTCATATTGGAAGGACCATTGCTACAATTGAGTTAAAGTTGAGGGAACATTGCTCCAATTACGTTAAAGTTGAAGGACCATTTCTCTAATTGGATTAAAGTTGAGAGACTATTACTACAATTTTCTCAACTTCGATAGAGAGTCTGAGTCTATAAGAGGAATAATACTTGGCTACTCATAAGCACAAAGATATGTGATTCAAACACGATGAATTTTGGGTAGGAGTTCCTATTCATCTTTGATTAGCCAAGCATTGTTCATAATAGAGTAATGGAAACCTAACAAGAAAGGATTCAGTGTATACGACCCAGGTGAAACCACATAAATCTGGTTGGTTTTAACCAATCATTGGGTGACTCAAGTATGTAATTAATAAACTTAATTAATTAACTATATCCTCTGTTCAGTTCGGTTTACACCCTTTTTTTTTTTTTTGGAAACTATTTACACCCATTCTTGGTACTACAAAAATTGGGATTGGAATTGGACTGAGCTAGTTTGGTTTTATTTTTTACTCGATTTTGACTTTTTAGTCAACATTGCTTTTTCGATTTTTTTAATACGCTTCGATTCGATTCCCTAATTTGGTAATTTTTATGCTTATGTCTATATATTCGTATCGACGAGTACTACAAAAATAAAATACCAAAAAAAATAAAACAAACTTGAGCCGAAAAGTCAACTTAGGAAAACACTTATGCCTTTCAAGGGCATTTGGTCATTTTACACACATGGTGAGTAATATACGATAAAACTAAGAACAAGTTGTAACAAGAGAGGTGCCCAAAGAACATTAATGGGGTCTTTAGGACTCACCCTTGTTTGTAATAACCCTTTGAGCTAGTTTTGGAGTGATTTCTTATCGTATGTACACACACACACACAAAAATGGAGTGTCATTAATATATCCCTTATTATACTTTTTTTTCTTTCTGAATAAACGATGTTAATTACAATATATTTTTGGTCATTGGATGTAGTCACTTGATGGATAAGAAAAACTAAGGAGATAGAAGTGCCCAAAGAAAACTAATGAAATTTAAACTTCAAAATTAACATGAACTTCATAATTGTTATTCTCTTCTCATTTATTTATTATTTGGAGAAAAAATACAGATAACTATGGAGGCTAAAAGCTTTTGACAATGCAACTAGTGTTTGAGCACTGGTTCACGCACCTTTCCATCTTCGTTGAATCTGTCATATTACAATTCATTTGTAGGTAGGTGCCATTTAATTAGATTAATTGATCAATAAAATTAACTAACAAAATTGTTCATACAGAGAACAAAAATTAATTAAATTTGTATGTCTTAGGTAATACCATCACAATAATCGGCACAAGCACCCATTGAACAACCAAGATTGCAGTAGTGAAGGTTGGCGGAGGTTTTTTTTTTTGCATAGCTTCTCTCCTCCGTGAGAGTTTTCTCCCCCCTGTGGGAGTTCCCTCCTCCGTATGGGTTCCTCGACTACCACCTCCCTGTAGATGCTTTGGGTCCTTCCCTCTACTAGAACCCGCCCTGCTATCTGTCGTCTATTTCCCTATTGCGAAATTGTAGGTCTTTCCCCTTTGCAAACCCTAATCTGGTGATGTTATTGCTCCCAACTACCTCCAGAATCTCGAACCACCTCTCCTTCCCTCTTAACGCCCAATAACTATTCCTCAGTCCTAGGTTGTCGATCTGTACCTGGCCCCCTCCCTTTTGTCCTCCCTGTCAGAGATCTCGGCTTCGAATTTGTCCGAGGCAATCTGCCTGGATTCGAAATAAAGTTTGAAGAATGGGTTGGGGCTCCCCACCTACCAGGTATACAATTAAATTGGTAGTTAGAGCCATGGGCAGCTTAGATTATGGGAGCAAGGACCCCTGCTCAAACTACAAATACCCAAAACCAGGAAATAGGGGGCAGCAGTTATACTCGCACTCCAACTCACCACCAACCTGGGTCGTAAACTACCAAAGAGCATTTATGGGGCGTATGAAGGAAAAGGTGAGCACTTTATGGTGGGTACTTCTTACAGCTGGTATATGGGTGACATTATTGTATTACTTCATTACTTCTGAGAGGTACGAGAACAGAATCCGAAGCCAAAACATCCGAGGTACCCGGCGCAGCAGTGAGAGGCAGAAACAGAGCTCGAACACCGCATTCTTGCTCACCGGTGCAAGCAACAAGTGGTTGGGGAAAATGGCGGAAGCAGAAATTGAGGAACTTGTGGTCCATTTGGAAAAAAATATGGAATTATCCACAATGGAGCAAGGAATCAGGTTAGTGGGTATGGTCATGTCAAGTAAAACACTAAACAAATGGGGAGTGCGCAACATCCTCAGATCTTCATGGAAAGAAATGGGAGAAATAGAAGTCAAATGGGTCAAAGGTAATACCTTCATCATAACGGTCATTGATGAAAACACTGCTGTTAAGATTCTGGAACAGGTCCCCTGGGCAGTTATGAAGCAGAATTTTGTCGTCATACGATGGCCGCAGGAGCTAGCATTGGAAGAGATCAACACTACTGACATTCCTTTCTGGATTCAAATTAGAGGTGTCCCACTTAACCTGAGCTCTGAGAGAAATATTCGAGCTCTGGCCTCCAAGATCGGTGTGGTGGAAGAAGTTGAAGATCCTGCTAGGGCCAGAGGTTTCTTGAGGGTGAAAGTTGATGTGGATACTTCTAAGCCATTAACCCCGGGTTGCTGGCTACCGAGAGAGGATAACTGTGAGTCCTGGATTGAATTTCGGTTTGAAAGACTTCAGGACTTCTGCTACAGATGTGGTAGAATAGGACATGCCAACACGGACTGTACATTCGGGGCTAGCAAGGGTGGCATGGCTGGGTACGGTGAATGGACCAAGGCACAACCTGTGAGGGATTTCTCTGAATCTCCAAGACCTCTGCCTGTCCTAGAGGGTGTTCGCAGGCACGCCGGGGTCACTCGCAGGAGACCGATAACTCCAGCACTAAGTCAGGAGAGGAGTGGATCAGGGGCGCTTAGTCAAGATGCTCGCACTACTACGGTGGATATTATGTCTGTCGGAAGGATCCTTCCGAATGAATCTGAGATGCAAAGAGTTGGGTTGGAAAGACAGAAGGATCGTGAGGAGGTGCTGGGTGACACGATGACACTTTCTCGACTTGTGGCGAGGGGAAGCAACAATAAAAGATGCCTAGAAAAGAGAGGAAAGGGTAATGCTTTATCACCCCAGAAGAAACCGAGGCAAGAGAAGAAATCTAAGACGGCTGAAGGAGAAATGGATACGGGATCATCTTCCCGGGGCGGTGGCGGCTGGCCTGCAACAGCCGCAAAGGGGCCATGATACACCTGTTTTGGAACTGCCGCGGTCTTGGGTCGGACACGGTGGTTCGGGCCCTTCATGGGCTAATAAGGAAATACCGACCCTCTATGATCTTTCTATCGGAAACTAAAATGAAAGATCATAGAATTGCTGGAGTAAGAAAACGAATGGGATATGATAATGGTTTTGATGTCGCGCCTGTTGGTAGGGCAGGTGGGCTCAGCCTCTGGTGGGATTCCTCGGTACAAGTTAATGTAGTGGGACACTCTAAGCATTTTATTGATGCGAAGGGATATTGTCTACAGGCTCGAATGGGATTCAGATTCACAGGTTTTTATGGAACATCTTACCGGGCTGAGAAGGCTGAATTTTGGAAGGGTATGATTCAGGAGTTTAATCCTGATAACACCCCGTGGATCTGTGGTGGCGACTTCAATGAATTCTTGTGGAATCATGAAAAAGCTGGGGGTGCAGCCGTGAGATACAACCGGGTTCGTTATTTGGATGACTTCATGTGTAAGTTGGAGCTAACGGACCTGGGATGCAATGGATCTATCTTCACTTGGCGTGGGAAAAGAAACGGGGAATTAGTCCAGGCACGGCTTGATAGGGTGTTGGTGAACGAAGGATGGCTAGCGTCATGGCCAAGCTCTCGGGTCATCAATGGTACAACTTTGGGTTCTGATCATAGCCCAGTAATTTTACAATGTGACCCTATTGCTGGTACAAGGAAAAAAATGTTCCGCTTTGAAGCGCACTGGGTTAAGGATGGAGAGTGTAAGGAGATTGTGAAAAGAATATGGGATAAAAACTGCGAGGGCAATTCGATGGAAAGGTGGAATAAAAAGATAAATGAGGCTCGGCTCAGATTGGCTGTTTGGAGTCGAAACAAGTTCAGTCGGAGAAAGATAGAGATTAAAGATAAGATGACCGAGTTGGGCAGGCTCCAAATGGACTGGAGGAGCAACTTCCAGGTTATTGATGAGCTCTCTAAAACAATTGATACACTTTGGAGTCAAGAGGAGAGTGTTTGGCAACAAAAGTCTAGGATCCAATGGCTAAAGGAGGGGGATGCGAACACAAAATTCTTCCATCAGTCTACCCTGCTCAAAAGAAGAAGAAATCAGGTGGTCTCGCTAAAAAATGAAAGGGGGGATTGGATCGATAACCCTAGACAAATCCGGCAATTATTTGATGATTTTTTTGTGAAGTTGTTCACGTCCTCGGGTCCTAGGAACTGGGGGGACATTCTTGCTTGTGTGAACCAAAAGGTCTCGGAGGCGATGAATCTTGATCTTTCGGCTCCGGCGACGGTGGAGGAAGTCAAATGGGCGGCTGTCAATATGGGAAGCCTCAAGGCTCCGGGTCCAGATGGCTTTCAAGGTATTTTCTACCAATCTCAGTGGGAAACTATCGCTATGGACATCAACCTGATGATCGAGGACTTTATTGGTGGATCTCTGCAGCCACTGCATATTAATGCTACTCATCTGGCTTTAATCCCAAAGGTTCCAAACCCGGAGTCTGTGTCTCAATTCCGTCCTATCAGCCTATGCAACTACTCTTATAAAATCCTCTCCAAGATCTTGGCCAACCGTTTGAAGAAGGTTCTTCCGCTGCTGATTTCTAAGTCCCAGAATGCCTTTGTGGAAGGAAGACAAATTCAGGATAATATTGGGATTGCGCATGAGATGTTTCATTTTCTTAAGACGAGGAAGACGAAAAGCACATTCGAACTGGGAATCAAATTGGATATGCACAAAGCGTACGACAGAGTGGAGTGGGACTTTTTATTGGCCACTTTGGAGAAAATGGGCTTTGATAGCCGCTGGAGGAATCTTATCTTGGGATGCATTTCTTCTGTTAATTTTTCCATTCTTCTTAATGGTCAGCCGGGATCCAAGTTTGCTCCATCTAGAGGGCTAAGACAGGGAGATCCTCTCTCTCCCTATTTATTCCTGCTGGTTAGTGAAGTTTTCTCTCTCCTTCTACATCAGGAGTGTGAGGAAGGCCGGATTCAGGGGGTTAGAATGGACCGTCATGGTCCCACAATCTCTCACATATTTTTCGCCGATGACACTCTCATTTTTCTCAAAGCTGAGGCTGACAATTGTAGAAACCTAATTAAGGTGATTGATCGTTATTGCTTTGCATCGGGCCAACAGGTGAACAAGTCGAAATCAAGTGTGTACTTTGGGGGGAATGTTCCAATGTCTCTTTCTATTAACCTCGCTGCCATTCTTGGGGTGTCGAGAGTGGAGGATCCCGGAGTTTACTTGGGTATTCCGGCTATCTGGGGAAAATCTAAGAAATGTGGGCTGGCTTACGTTAAGGGCAGGCTTTTGCGTAAGCTTCAAGGATGGAAACGGTCTACTCTCTCTCAAGCGGGTTGTGAAGTTCTTATTAAAGCTGTGGCACAAGCAATCCCGGCCTACCCTATGAACCTGTTTAAGTTCCCCGCATCTTTCTGTAATGAGTTAGATGCGTTGATATCCAAGTTTTGGTGGGGTCAGCAGGATGGTACAAGGAGGATTCACTGGGTCTCGAGGCATCAACTGGGAAGATCGAAGGATGTAGGTGGGCTAGGCTTTCGGTGCTTCCAGGAATTTAATGACGCCCTCTTGGCGAAACAGTGTTGGAGGATGCTTTTGGAGCCTAATTCGTTATGGGCGACGGTCCTTAAGGCCCGATACTTCCCGAATTGCTCCTTCCTCGAGGCCAAAAGAGGGGGAAGGGCCTCATGGGCTTGGTCTAGCATCCTTGTGGGTAGAGACATCATCCGTGAGGGGGCTCACTGGCAAATAATGAATGGGAAGGACGTCCGAGTTTGGATTGATCGCTGGCTCCCCTCATTACCCCTGGGCAGGCCTTCTCCCCTGGGGTCAGCCCGTGTTTCCCCGAACCTCAGAGTTAGTTCTTTGATTGATCCGAACAATGGTGCTTGGGATGTTGAATTTCTGAAACCGATTCTGAGTGAGGAGGAGTTTAATGAGATCCTTGTGACGCACACGGGCAACCCGGCGCTGCTGGATCGATTGGTATGGCCTTTTGTGAAGAATGGGACCTACTCGGTTAGGTCCGGCTATCATTGGGCTCTGGAGAGATCCCGGGCTAATGGTCCCCCCCACCGCTCGGATTGTATACCCAAAAGGGCGTGGAAATGTGTGTGGGTACTTGATGTTCCTCCCAAAATTAAAAACTTTATGTGGAGATCCTTGCAGGGGGCTGTGGCTACCATGGCTAATCTGTTTAATCGTCGGTCTTCCTCATCTCCCATTTGTCCTATTTGCAATGCGGCGACGGAATCGCTGGAGCACTTATTCCTCCAATGCCCGTGGGTTGATGCTATTTGGATGGGGGAGGCTTCAACGAGGGACTTACAGAGACAAGGTGCCTCCCCATGGGCTTCATGGTGGAGTGACTTGATGTTGTCGATGGAGGGTTCGAAGGATGAGCGCCGAAGGATGCTCTCCTATATTGCAACCTCCTGTTGGCACATTTGGAAATCCAGGTGCAATCTTATTTTTAACCAACTGCCTATTTCCTCTTCTCGGGTCACTGCCACTATTCAAATATCCGTCAACGCCTCGATGGATGCCTTTCATTCAGTGGCATCTAGACTGTCACCCATTGTCTCTGATCCTAGGAGGGTTATTATCTGGTCCCCCCCATGCTCGGGATTCCTCAAGCTGAACGTTGATGCTAGCTGGGTGTGTGGCCGGGGCTCCGGTTTCGTGGGTGTGGTGGCGCGGGATGAAGAAGGAAGGTTTGTGGCAGCTGCTAGGTATGCGGTTCGGGCTTCTTCTGCGGAGATGGCGGAGGCTTTGGCTGTTTGGCATGGGTGTTTGCTTGGTAGAACTTTGGGATGGGGTAAAATTATTGTGGAGTCTGATTCCCTGGAGTCGGTCTCTTGTCTCCGTGATCAGGTCTCGTCTGGCAGTTGGGAAGCGTTCCCAATCTTAGCTAAATGCCGTGGATTGGGTGATTCTTTCCAGGACTGTCGCTGGTCTTGGGTTCCAAGATCAGCCAATATTGCTGCGGACCTTCTGGCGTCGCATCGAAGCTCGGAGCAATGTGATTTTGTATGGGTCAATAGACCTCCATTCTCCCTTGTGCATGTTCTCTGCAATGATGGTCTCCCCTGCCCTCCCTAAAAAATTTGTTGTAGTTCTAGGAATGACGCCCTTTGCACTTGGTGCGGTGTCGTATGTATTTCCTAGTTCTATTTATCTGTCTATCTGTATGTTTCGGTTGCCTCGGGTAGGCTCCTCTATTTTCCTTGGCATCTTTGCCCGTTAATCAAATTATCGTTCACCTAAAAAAAAAAAAAAAAAAAAAAAAAGGTTGGCGGAGGGTCCATGAATCAAACAGGTCTTCATGCATTTCCAGGCGCAAGGCGGAAATTTCTTAGGCACGTAAGGAATTCTCTTTTTCATGTCTATGGTGCATAGAAAGTAACAATTAGCATAACATTTACCAAAACTTGCATATGCTTCCCCAGCAAACAATAGGAAAAACATAATAACCACAACTGCCTTCATATTTTTTTGCCTTTATATTTTTTTGCCTTTTCTTGTATTTTCTTTTCTTGCTTTGTTTAAAGAACAACCACATGAGAGTATATATACACATATTAGTCATGTATATCTGGCCTCATTCAATGTACATATTTATGGTCTTTTACATATATGGAAAATAATATGTAGGAGTTTTCCTTTTAGAAAAATATTAGGGAGACTAAATTTTTACACTACATTGGTGTACTATTTGACGTGGTAAGTAATGCGCATGCCATATCAATTAATGAGTTATCACGTTGAATATTAATTGTATGCATCATTTGCAACATCACTAATATACTAAATAGATATCCCTAGCATTACCCTTTCTTTATCTATCGCTGAAATTGGAAAAGACTATTAGCACAATTTATGCTAGGTTAATTACCAAAATAAAACTTTCTAATAATTATAAGGGTATGAAAACTTGTATTTCACAAGGTTCTAAAAATCGCCAGGCACTAGTCGGGCGGCGGGCAGGGGCCTAGCGCCTAGGCGGATTCATGTAAATTCATTATATATCTTGTAAATAAGTGTCTATTTACACCTAAAAAATTATACTTGTATGGATAATAATATAATGATAAAATGCAAGTTAGGTACACCATTTCAATAAGTATTGAATGAACTTGTAGTAAATCCATCATTTGGAAATTAGGTACACCATTTCCATAAGTATATCACCATGAAACCAAGAAAGAAAAAAACACACAATTAATAAAAAAATAAAATATATATATATATATAAACGGCCTAGGGCCGCATAGGTACCGCCTAACTCTCTGCCTAGGAGCCGCCTAGCCCACCTAGCTTCCAACCGATTTTTCCAAATACCTTGCCCAAAATCAGGGCGGGACTCCACCGCCTAGGCCGATTTTTAGAACACTGGTATTTCAATGAAAAGCGCTTTGGAAATATAGGACTTTCCTCTTCAACCTATGCATCATCTGTTCAAACTTTTTCCTCTCCCTATATAGTCTATATCAAAGTAGTAATCGCTTATCATAAAAAAAACGCTACGAACATTTGTCAAACAATAGACAACTGTTACTACAGTATTTCATTCTAGTAACACCTATATATCTTATAAAATCCTATTTTAAATGGTCATTAAACTTATATATAAACCCTCTATAATTATATTTAGGGGTGTGATATCCACACATCCCATTTTACTTCTCACGCACCTTTTTAATTTTTGACCGTCGGATCGGATGAATTGAAAAAGATCAACGGACAAAAATTATCAAATGGTGTATGAGAAGTAAAACGAGGTGTGGATAGCACACCCCTTATATTTATCATACCTAACACATCCCAATGAGTCCACACCCCTTATATTTATCATACCGAACACATCCCAATGAGGCAATCGATCTATAAAAAATTAACCACAAAAATTAAATGTACCGATTCTTTTTTGGAACTGTTATTGGCACTCCAAAAATCTCATTGTGCACTCCTCAGAAGTGTATTTTACTTTCTAAATATAGAAAGTTTGGAGTGCAAAATGAGAATTTTAGAGTGTTAATAACAATTCCCTTCTTTTTATACTGAATTTTCACTCACAATTATTACCACTTGTCACACTAGTAAGTAGTATAGTGGTATACAATTATCACATGTATGTTTTAAGACTCGTTTAAAACTATTTTTAAAATAACTGAAAGTGCTTTTAAAAAACACATAATATTTCTAATATGTCCTCATCAATTTTCGAAAAACATATATGGCCTTTAGACTTTAGCAGTACACTTAGCAAATTCTCAACATATCTAAAATATATTAGTGGTTAATTTGTTTTTAAGGACTTGAGTATATGGTTCTTTATATGGTTCTTTACATGCATACATTTCCTGGGCTCGACTCCATCATAGCACGATATTGTCCGCTTTGGGCCCCTACCACACACTCACGATCTTGTTTCTGGGAACTCACACGAGAACTTCCCAGTGGGTCACCCATCCTGGGATTGCTCTCGCACTAACTCACTTAACTTTGAAGTTTCGACGAACTCTGAAACCAGTGAGCTCCCAAAAGGCCTTGTGCTAATTGGAGGTGGGAATGTACATATAAGGCTTACATAATCCTCACCCTTGGGCGATGTGGGATCTTACAATCCACCCACCTTAGGGGCCCGACGTCCTTGTCGACACACTTCCAAGCAAGGAGTGGCTTTGATACCAAATTGTCACATCCCGGCCTGAGCTCAATCACTTCCCGAGCTCGACTCTGCCATAGCACGATATTGTCTGCTTTGGGCCCTTACCACACCTTCACAGTTTTGTTTATAAGAACTCACACGAGAACTTCTCGGTGGGTCACCTATCTTGGGATTGCTCTCACGCGAACTCGCTTAACTTCGGAGTTCCCAAAAGGCCTCATGCTAATTGGAGGTGAGAATGTACATATAAGGCTTACAGAATCTTCATCCCTGGGCAATGTGGGATCTTACGGAATGCTGATAAAGTTGTATGTTGTTGAAACTTGCAATTCATGAATTAGATGTTTGGAGAGCCCAATAAAATTGTCTTTTGGCGAGAAACGTTAGGAGTGTGCATTCAATTGTGATTTTAAGGGATTTTAATTCTTTTTACAAATCCAAGGGTATTTAATTAAGATTTTAAGTGACTTTCTGAACATTAAGGTATATTCAACTAAAATTTTAAAGGAGTTTTTATGCAACAAGCAGTCCCTAATTTTACAATTTTATTAATTTTAAAAGAGTAAATTGACCAAATTACCCCTTGAGTTAAGATTGTTGACATTCGTTGACTGTTATTACGTGACACTTACGAGCTACTATTTTACCATATTCGCATAATACTTGTTACTATGAACGCCTAGGCACTAGGCGGCTAGTCACCGCCCCGATTAATGCCTAGGCGTTTGAAAATTAAGAAAAAACGTCTAAACCTGCTGAGGCACTCGCCTAGACCGCTTAGGCACCCGCCTAGCCTACCCAGACTCGCCTAGATTGCAACTTACTCAGACAAAAAATAGATAACTTTCATTTTGAATTTTTTTTTTCAATAAATTGTAAGAGACTTGTTGAATACTTAAATAAACCCAAAATATAAACGTGTTCCCTATGTTTTCATTATGTTCCAATACTTCATAATATATATGTCATTCTATTTTGTAGTTTAGTTTGAAATTATATATATTTTAAGTATAAACAGACACTTATTTATATTAAATATAATATATTTACTTAAATCCGCCTAGGCTCCCGCCTAAGCCCCGCCTAGTTGCCTAGGCGCTAGGCTCTAGCCCGCCGCCCGACTAGCGCCTAGAGTCTTTTAGAACCTTGGGCGCAAACAGAATCAAATTTGGAGCGAGGACAAAGATTTTACGAAATTACAAAACTGAAGAACATTTTAGTCATTTCATTATCCTAGATAATTAGCCTAAGTTATTTTATTATTTTTTCTTTCAAATTTTTATGTATGGGACCCACATATCAACTCATTTCTCTTGTCTTGCCCCGTGGTACCCTATCTCCCATACATTGGGACTCTCTATTCCGCTCTCCTGTCTCTCTCAGCTCTCTCTTAAAAACTTTCTTAGCTATCTCTTCTCTCTGTGCTCCACTGCAGCACCACCACCACTCATTGTGTCAGTGAGCCATACCATCATCACCTCCAGCTCGTCCTATCTCACTTCTCGAGCCCAAAAACTTAAACAACCCTTAGACCCACACTCATATTAGAGAAAATAAGGAATTGAGAACTCAGGTAAGCTCTCGCCATCCCTGGCGAAGGTAAGCCTAAAAAATCCCAAGATCTTTGTAGGTCATGTTGTGCAGTACGGTTAGGGTAAGTTTGAGGAGTTCTGGTGACGTTTGTATGCAAAAAACACCTAGGAAAGTTTTTCCCAAATTTTCCAACAAAACTAGGAAGTTTTGTAGCCTTTTTTTGGCCGTCTCCAATCACAACTTGACCTTTTAATGGTATATTCCTATCACTCATGTTCTAACCTTCAATTCCATATTTTATATGCCAGTTTTGGTTAAGTTTTGAACCTAAATCGGTGCTTGGGAAGTTTTCCGGCCAAATTCTACGAAATCTGGTCTTCTTCTTCTTCCTGGGTTCGGTGGGTGCAACCACGAGTCCAATGGGTCAACTCGACCCGTTTACAAAAAAAAAAAAAGGCCTGAACTGAATTCGAGAACCTGCCTAAACCCATGACTCACCATCTAACCCAAATCCATTCAAGAATTGGAAACTTGGAATATTCCATTAACCTTCCAGTTAACTTTAACAGAATATTCCATATGAGAATGGAATATTCTATCAAAGTTAACTGTTGACCGTTAGTTGATTTTTGTTGACTTTTTTGAAATTTTCTCCGAAACCCTTATAGCCTAATTTTGACGTAGTTGATTGCCTGGATGGTTTGGTTGACTTTTTACAAAATTTACCCAGGACCCTTCATAATGTATTTTGACACCATGATTCCAAATTTGTGCTCCATTTTCTCAAATTTAATTGTTTTAGTTGAGTTTTACTAACGGGTCCCAATATTATGTTTAGATGTGATTATTATTGGAGACTCCAGCTTTCCTAGTTCGAACGGCTGCGACCTCACAAGTATCTGTGAGTGGGTCTTTTCTTTTATATAGTATATATGTTATTTGAGTTTCCATACATATATTAATAATGCATGTTCTACGTGAGACCATAATTAAATTAATGTTATAAGAAATGTCGTAATGATGAGGATTATGAGATCGTTATAAATCTTATAGGATGCCCTAGTTATATTTAAGGCCATGAATAACTTTATGTCAACTAGAATTATCGATTTACCGTGCATAATCATATTTACGTTATCCGTTCATCTTGTGCTACACTGGTGTTAGTACTTGTATGGGCCAAGGCTAGGCTTCACGTGTATGTTCACATCGCACTACACTCTCACTTTGGATCCATTGTACCAATCCTATCCTAGATTGCTATAGGCAATTAGGACTCGTATGTGATGCGCATAACGCCAGTCTTTATGTGATTGTAGAACTATAGCACAAATCATTATTACACCTATTCTTGTTCATGTCAAAATATCTCTGCATGAACTCGTGTGTCAACATATGTCGATGAGCACTCGTTATGATATGTTTGTTTATGCGAGATACTGTGATTACCTGACGCAGTGTGTTTATTTATGAATTATTGTGTTATATCCCTAACCCAAAATTACCAACTCCTATTGGGCTTAGCCGTTTGGGTGCTAAATTAAGGCCTAAGTGGGTTTTACTATATTTTTAAGCCCAAAACCGGCCCAAAGATTTTAATTGTTACCCAACCCGTGCACGTGTTCTTCTTCCCTCATCTTTCTGAAAACACGGTTTCTCTCGAACTCATCTGAGCTCCATGAGCTCTTCCCTCACCTTCACCTATGTCTGCTACAAATTTGACCCCACAAATCCTTTATTTCTGTAATCCCTGACACTAGAGGAACTACCTGTAGAGTTGCATGTGGCATTAGAGCATGCTCTGTGCATTCTAGCCACTTTCTTAACGTTGTTTATTTCCTTTAGAATATCTGACGATTATCTATGCATATTTTCTCCTAATCATTACTCTTGTATTCAATAAATGGCTTGTGTCACCCTCGAGTGTCGGCCAACACGTGCTTATCCTGATGTTCGAGGAATATCGGGGTCGGGGCGTGTCATATTGTGAAGTGTTGCATTCTCGATGATATTACTATTTACGGTAAGTATTTTCATACTATTAGTAGTATGTTATGTTTGGAAACTATACTTGTTTTACGGCGAGAGGTTATCACATTTTCAAAAGGTTTTACAAAGCCTTATTTTTAGGCCCACTCAGCCTTATTTTTCGCCCCTCCATGTTTTAGTGGCAGAGTTTCTGTGTCAACGAGGATTCTTGGTAAATGTTGGTATAGGAGAGTACCATTGGTGGTATAATTCTTATCCTACTTTTCCTATACTTTATTGATGCTCTGACATCATGTGTGAATTAAGTTCAATCCCGATCACTTGCGTACTCTTATATTTAGGCAGTTTTAGGTTTAAATTTATTCACATTTTCACATCACTACACTCTATGGCTTCATCAACCTTCCAGTGGACATTTCAGGTCGAATCATTGCTAAAACACCATTTTGTTGTAATAATTGGTTGGAATTAAAAGCGGAAGACAACATTAATTTATTTGAATGTTGTAGGTCAAAATAATGACTTTTGAAAACATTAAAGACACTAACTCAACCCAACACTCTAGACTAATCACCTAACCTAGCCTACGCCAATAACTTCACCTTCTCGCAGCGCCTACCCCTTGCTTTCTTTTGCCGCCGTCTAATCCCAACCAATTGCCACAGACGACAAGCTCAAACAAACCAAACAAAAAGCAACGGAGGAATGGGCTGAGCATCTGGCGCGATCGTGATCCCAAATTGCATAAAGATGTTGGTGGTTGTGTTGTTCTTCATGGCTCACTACTATGAGAGAGACCGCATGACTCTGCAATGAGTCTCATCAGATTTGCAACACTAATTTTATTGACATCGTTTGTAGGACCTGTATCGATCTATTAATTTGTTGTAAGCCTAGTAGAAAGAAGAAGATGATGAAGGAAGAAGAAGAATTAGAGTGAAAAAATTAAAGCTTACCTAGTAGAAGGAAGAAGAAGGAAAGAGCGGGGAGTGAGGGTTCGAGGTTTGGGGTCGAGGGTGGGAATGAGTGGGAGACGGATGAAGTAGGGAATGTGAGACCATGATTTTTTCAAGACTGGGGTAAAGAGAATCAAAATGCGCCTACCTTAAAAGTTCAGTCATGGACTCAACAACCTCCATTGCAAAGCTGATTAAACGGATTGGTGACACCATCATCCTGTTGTTCCGGAATTAATGAGCGAAGTCCGTCAACTTCATTGGGATAGACCATGCTTGTTTCGTTAGATTCAGAAGCCTAATACAGAAAGGAATCATCAGGTTTCCTATAATCTTGGAGTCTTTACAATTTAAGGATTGTCGTGCACCACAAGTAATCACACTCCTAAGATGATGTAATATCTACTTATTAGATATTCTATGAGATTCTCCTGATTTAACAAGGATTATACTATCCTAAAGGTCCTCTCCTCGAACGGTATAAATACACCCTTCTAGGGCTCATCTTAGGTAACGCAATCTCTGCATACTTATTTTCTTGGCCACTACTTGAGTCTAAATATTGCTTAATAACTTAAATGTTGATGAGTCTTTAACCGACACACCCTCGATCTTAGGCTTGCTTACGGTTTTTCTGCAGGTAAACAGATTTGAGCATCTTCACCTTTTACGGCAAAGCGAAATTTGGCAACAAGGAAGAATGGTGAGGATGGATAGGTTGGTGGGGGAACGGGCCCCACAAGGTTTTACTTTCTTATTTTGTTTTATGTTTAGTTTAAATGTTAAAATATGTTTTAAAATTAAATTAAGTAACTAATTACAAAATTAACTAGTGTTGAATTAAATGACACATTTCAAGTTATATGATAGGTGTGAGTATACACTAGAGGGCAAAAACGCTATCTTAATTAAACTTGATTACCAAACATTGACTATTCTACTATTCAAACTTCCTTCTTCTCCATCACCACAATATTCCCCATCATTCTATCTCCCTGAACTAGTAAGCACGTCCAGGTCTCCCATCACATCTCATCCTCTAACTTTTCTCAACCGACCCTGCATCAAATCAACATCTTATTTTCCAAGGAAGTCATGAAAGTGCCATCGGAGTATTTGGTGAATCGCCGCCATCTTCCTTCCCCTATTGCCATGACTGCCTTGGGATAAAAAAGGATGGATTGAGGGTGAGGTTGATTGAGAGAGATTGGAGGATATGACAGGGTAGGATCGAAGAGAAGACGAGGTTGGGTTCGAAGAAGGGCAGGGGCTGTAAAAGGTGAGTGTTGATCAACCGTGGCTGGTTAGGTTATGAGAAGAAGAATGATGTTTTGTTATCAAGTTATGACATAAAAAAGGATGTTTGACTATCAAAATAGTAAAAGCTTATGGCAATTATGGTAGTTAAATGGACAAGTGTAACATTTTTATTGGGCCATGTAAATGGTCAGTAAAACTTAAGTAGCAACGAGTAAGTATTCAAGTATCGTCCAGATACACAAATGGCGGAAGCTGGTTGGTCGAGAGTACTCAACAAACGCAACAAAAGTAAGCTAATTCACATGTGAGAATAAAGCATCTCACGTGTCGGAATGTAAATCCAACACGACACTGCTTTAGTTTTGGTGGATTCCAATGCCCTCGAGTCCATGTCACGCCTCACTTTCTCTCCTGACTTGTGACTGCAACTCCTTAAATCCCCAAAATACCCCTGAACAACTACCTATTGCCTCAGATATTTCCGTAATTATACATTTCCTCGAAATCTTGACTCCTCCTCAAGTCTTTCCACTTTCAATTTATGACGGCAACGTCGTCCAAAAGCCCCAAAATCTTTCTCTAGGGTTTCACGGGTAAGATCCCAAATCCCTAATAAAATCCCCTTGTTTTTCCCCAATTCGAGCTCCTAGGGTTTCGATTTTGCGGTAATGTACATATTCGGGGTTTCATTCATGTGAAATTTTGGTTTTTTACGGGTTTTTGATTGAGGGCTTTGGTTTTTTCGAATTCGCGTTTGAAGGTTGGGGTTTATCTGAGTGAAGATCTGTGCGGTTGGTGTTTGATTATTGTAGGGAAGTTTTGGGTTTAGGGTTTTTTTTGTTGGATATTTATTGGTGGGGATTTAGGGTTTCTGTTGGTTTATAGTTGAACTAATGGCTTCTGTGGGTAAGGAGGATGTGGAGTATGAGAGTGATCCGGATGTAACGAAACGATCTCTGGCGATGCGGAGGAGGGCGGCGGCCAGTGACGATGAGGAAGTTGAGGAGGAGGCGAGGGAGAAGCCGAGGAAGGACCCGAGGGCCGCGGTTCACTCCGATGAATCGGATGATCAGGGTGGGGCGGCTGAGTATGATGATGACGAAGAACTAGAAGAAGAAGAAGAAGAGGAAGAGATTGATGAAGAAGAAGAGTTTGAGGAGGAAGTTGTGGAAGAAGAGGAGTTGGAAAGATATCAGGAGAGAGGCCGGGAAGGCGAGATGGGTGGCAGGGTTGAGGTTTTGGCTGTTAAGGAATCGAGCGGTGATGGTCGGATGTCTGTGGAAGGGTACGTGGATGAGAATGGGGGGAATCAGGCTGAAGAAGGGGAGGAGAAGAAGGAGAATGAGCCATTTGCAGTCCCCACAGCGGGTGCTTTTTATATGCATGATGACCGCTTCAGGGAAAACTCTGGTGGTCGGCACAGGTAATTGTTTATGATTTTTTATTGCATTTGCGGTCATATGAATGTGGGTGTGATTTGGCGAGTTGTACTGTTGTAATATAGAAGTAAACTTGGGCAGCTGTGATAGTAGCTCCTTTATGGATTTTTGTTTTCCTTCGGCATCCACCCCCCCCCCCCCTCTTCCTCTCCTCTTCTCTCTTTTCATGGTCTAGTTATGGTGTATAGCGCTGTAATAATTTGCAGCATTCTTCTTTCAGTAGGCGAACACATGGTGGAAGGAAGCTGTGGGAGTCCAAAGATGAAAGAAAATGGGGGCACGATAAGTTTGAGGAGATTACTTTGCAGGAAAGACGCTACGAAGAAGTAATAGTTGTACACATGGTCATACTGCAGAATATTTTGTTCTATAGATCTTTTTTTTTTTCATCTCTAATCTTTCTGATGTGCACTACTTACTAATTCAGGGAAAGAAACCTTCAAGGGGTCCTTATGTAGGTCGCGGAAGAAACCGAGGTATTGATCGTGGGAGTGCCAGAGGAAGCAGATCTAAAGAATATGACATTAATAATCAGAGACAGGTACCCAAAGGTGTTAGAGGGAGAGGGCCCAGGAGGTATGAACCGGATTTTAGGAATAACAGACAGGCACCGCCAACACAAAACAAACAGTGAGTACAACGTATTCTTATAGTACTAATGTTTCTTCGTTAATTCATGATTTTTTTATAATTAGCTGTCACATTGATTTTATTTTCAGGTCTGGAAAGCCTGCCGAGAAAAACGTACAAAGTAATTTAGAAAGAACATTTACTCCCAACTCAAATGCAGAGTCCGGCCAGGTTTCTGCTAGGAAAAATTCCTTTGCCTCAAGCTTGAATTCAGCTTCTCCTCCTTTTTACCCATCAGGCTCTTCCAGTTCCAATAAAGATATCACTCTTACTCCTAAGCGGGATGCACAGGTTGGGAGTGGTAAGAGGAACCTTCGGTCTTCTGTAGTGCAGGAGAGTTTCAATGTGCCCCAAACCAAAGCATTGGAGCGAGGAAAGAACATAGCTGAATCTGTCGGTATGGACAAGCTTTATATAAATGACTCTACCAATCCAGCTGCTGGGAAGACTTGGACCAACATAAAAATGTCACATTCTGGGTCATCATTTGTCAATACTACTCAAGCTCCTCAGTCTAGGGTTCAAGGAAGGGGTGTTATCTCAGGGCAAATGAGTTATCAACGGGTGTCTCAGAACCAAATGACAAGAGCTTCTCCATCCACACATCTGCATGCTGTTCAGCGCAATCCTGCTCAAAATCGATCTCAACTGGCTCTGCAAGGTCCTGCTCAGCAGATGGCACAACGTCCTGGAAGTGGATCTCAGGCTTCCTCTCCACCCAGAACAACCATGTCATCAAATTCCTTCGAATCAGGAGAAGTTGAATCACCTTCAGATTCAAGTAAATCTAAAGGTGCCCTGGTTACAAAGGGAAAAGGCAGTGTTCAGGGTACTGCAAGGGGCACTATTACTTATGGCGGAACTCCAGTTACGGGACCCACTGGGAGTATGGGTGTTAATCATGATCAGAACTTCCCTGGTGCTCCAGCCTTTTTGCCTGGTAAGTATATTGGATTACCTTTTTGGTACTCCAGAATTATAGAGTTGCCCTTAATTATAGAAGGGAAATTGGGCTTAGTAGCCCTTTTACAAACCCACCAACCAAAAATAACCCTGCTCTCAAAGTGCAATTTCTACTAGCCCTCTTTGATGAAAATACCTTCAAGTTAATATATTATCGGCACTATTAGTACATTATCGACACAATACTGATAGATTATCGACACAATATGAATACATTATTGGCACAATATTAATACATTATTGACACCATAATTTTTAGTAAGAGGTTTTTCACTTGAGGGTATTTTCGTCAAAGAGGGCTAGTAGATATTGCATTTTGAGAGCAGGGCTAATTTTAGTTGGTGTATTTGCAAAAGGGCTAGTAAGCCCCAATTTCCCTTTGTGGGAATGCAAAGTAAAACATAATCTAGGTTAATCATCCGTTTTTGCCCTGAACTGTAAACGTAACAAAACATATTCACTGCTTCTCTGAACTGCTTATTGATAATGATTGACAATAGCTAAAATGTGCAGATTAAATTATTAGTGCATATTAAGTTGTGTCTTTTTCTAACATTTAAGCATTCAATAGATTATGATTTGAGGTCTTATCTGGTTGGATGATTGTGCAGTCATGCAATTTGGGGGCCAGCATACTGGGGGTATGGGAGTTCCTGCTGTCGGCATGGCGTTCCCTGGATATGTTGCTCAGCCACAACTTGGTGGTTTAGGAAATTCTGGGGAAATGACATGGTACGGGAATTGCATTAATGATAGTTCTTTCTGTTGGTCTTGTCTTCTTCTTGTTCTTCTTTATGGGAAGTTGATATCTTATTTAGTTCAGTTAGTGGTTGACTACTCTGCATTATGAATTATTGTCTACTATAAAGAGAATTATGCAAAGGGCATGTATTTAATTGAGATTTTGAAAGATTTTAAGAGAGTTGTAAATTTGTGAAGTTTGATGGAGTTCTAATGGAGTTTCATATATCCATGTGAATTCATTCAAAATCTTTGGGAGAGAGGCAAGATTTCCTAAAGCCTAAAATACACTATAAAATCTGTTTAAATCCATGAAAATCCTTTTTAACTTTTTAAAGTACTTTAAAATCAAATCCTAATTGAATACACATGGATTTTTATATTACTTAAAAACCCTGATTGAATACATCTAGATTTCTTTGGAGTTTTATGAACTTTAAAATCTTGGTTGAATACCCATGGACTTCCATGGAATATCCATGAATTTGTAACCTCACACTCTTTTAAACTCCTAATTGATTACTACCCCTAAATATATTTTCTTTATAGATGATTTCTGTGAGGAGGTAGGAACTTCTTCAGTGTCATATCTGTCTTGGAAAAATATCTTTAAATATTGCTATGAGAATGGAGTTCAATCGTATGGGGTGATTCCTTTAGTTTGAGAAAGATCTCTGGTGATAATTGTTTGAATTGTTTTAGGTTACCTGTATTGGCGGGTGCTGCAGGTGCATTGGGGGCAACATATTGTCCTCCATATATTACTGTTGATGGTTCTTATCATGGTCGCCCATCTGGACAAACATCTTCTGTGGGTTCCCTGAGGTTGGTTGTATGGCGTCTCTTTGATTATTTATGATTCTGAGATAACGGTCGCTCGTTTATTGTAACCTGCTTAACTTGTTAGATTTGTCTCTTGCAATACTATGTGGTTCCTTTTTTGCTTTTTTTTTTATTTATTTATCTATCTTTCTTGATTAAACTTCCCTTGTTCAAGTAGAAATAACTGTTTAACGGGTCTTTCTACTGCCACATGGTCAGGAGATCCTATTTTTCAATTATGTTTTTAATAAACATCTGTGTCTACCATTCTGAATAATCTTCGTTTATTTGCAGCAAAGAGAATAATGCAAATAAAACCAATAACGAATGGAAGCCTTCACAAAAGCCTGGTATGACATTATATTACACTTAGCTCTGCTTCCCACCTTATTTTTTACTCTTGGCCATTGAGTTGGCCATTTAATAATTTATGAATTGTTATGGTTTGGCATTGACTTAGTTTTCCCATTACAGAGATTGTGGGAGATGAGTATGGGCAGCGACAAAACAAGCCTCGTAGGCAAGTCATACCTCATGTTTTCAAGCACTAATTATTTGTTTGCCAAACTTGCTCAGCTGATCCCAGGGTTGGGTTTGATTGGAGAGGGTGCATTTTATACATTCTACCTTTTCATGCAATCTGAATGCTTTTTTCTTTTCAAGTGCAGATATTCACAGATGAATGTGGCCAGTGAAGTACTTCAAAATAATACGGAGCTTGCTTGAATAAGTAGATGAAGGTTCTATGTTTGCCCGAATTTAACTTTTCTGCTATGTAGGTAGTGCGAAGTTTTAAGTTTTGTTCATTTGGTGCAGCAGGCCTTCGGCTGAGCCCTTTGTGATCTTCAGCCTATGATCTGGGGCACTTTGGGCCAATGTTTTCGAAGATATCTTAGGTATGTAATCCTTGGTCTTTCGTTAATTTGGTTTTACATGTATTTAATGCTTGACACCCCAAAGTGATAATTCTGAATGGATAGGATAGCACGCCAAGTTTCTTCCATGAGTAATGACATTCTATTTTTTATGAACCAACAAAATGTTCAATTAAATATTTTGGATAGGCCTGTATTTCATTTATTTGTATTCTCGAAGAATGGGGCACTACAACACCACCAGTGTGACTAGATTTTCTTATTCTGTACTTGGGCCATCGGAAGATTGACATTCTGTTTGTTTTATCCTCGTATTGCCAAATTTATTTTACGGCCTTATAATAATATTTAGTTGTATGCTTATGCCTCTTTCTTGTCTGTTTCCCTCTTTTTCCTCTGTGTTCCTGCAGTTACGTATGACAAACTCCTGCTCATGCTGCACTCAATCTAAGATCAATATTGCGGCTTGACGGGTGCCATTCCTTGTTTACAATTTCGGTAGGAAACGTTCAAGTGAAAGAAAAAAAAAACTTAAATATCGTTGTGTCTTGTGAATCGTCATCGACTGCTGTGTAATACATTTGCTTTTTCCTTCAGGTTTTCTTGTGGTTTGGTTTTTATCGAAAAGCTTGTTTGAAAATGTAGACGGGCTTCCACGTAAACTGCTATATAAAAGAAAATGGAAAAAAAGTACACAGAATTGTTGTGCAGCAGCAGCAGCAGCAGCAGCAGCAGTTTGCTCGGCGATTGTTTCTATAAGCTATTTCATTTTACGTATAGATGCGTTGGATTTTTTTGTTACTTGTGTTGTTAAAAACCTTTGTGGTAAGTATTTTCTTTGTTTAGTTGAGGAGGTATGAAGCTGCTTGAACTATCGATGCTGTAATGACTTGTTTGCTATGAATATTTGATATGTCAATTTATCATGTGTAATTGGAAGAGTTTCCAAACGGCCCGGTCTAAGTTTGGCAAACGTGGGGAAAGCCTTTGATTCGCCTCCGGGGTCTGAGGTTAGAGCTACCGCGGCCAGCTTCCGTCGTCCTACGGATCGAAGGCCGTCTAACATTTTAAAGGATGTTCTTTGCAGCATAATTTAAATGCTTATGGGTACTGAAATCTGAGTTAGAAATGGGCAACTTCAACATGATACAAGTTTGATGATTAAATCAGACACGGTTGTATCCCTTAGATCGTCTTTAACCCTTGGGAATAAAGTTCAAAAATTTAAGTTAGAAAATTTTAAGCCAAGTCAAACTGTTTTTTTCCTCCGTTCTTTATGGCTTAAAATTTTAGTTCATGATGATTAAATAATGATTTTAGTCAAATTTTTTGTTTTTAGTAACTTTTTTCTTTAAATAAAATTTATGTACGTTATCTTAATCTATTTTTATGAACATTTTAGACTAAAAATATTTAAATTTCGATAAGTAATTAAAAATCATACAAATACATAAATATTTATAAAGTTTTAAATTAAATTTGATTTAAATTATTTTAGACATTAGATTTAATTTTGGGCCGTCAATTTTTTTTTTTACTATTAGATTTGATCTCATTTGATCATAAATGTTAGATTATAAGTAAAAAACAAAGAAATATTTGCAATATGACAATTTGGTTGGTTCAAAATAATTTAAGACAGGCATAAATCATGAGAGAAATCTAGCCAGATATATATTTTATTCCCATGACTTATTTTAGGCCATGGTTGGAGATGGTTTGGAGATACTTTAAAGCTTATATTTTAAGCTTAATCTTATGAGTTGGATTTTATCTAAATGAGTATTCATGGTGTAAATAGGAGTTAAACAAAAAAATGTTATCTACAAAATGCAACCTTTACTAAGTAAACAAAGATTTTGCTAAAAACAGTCGTCCACACAAATCGTCTGCAGCTGATAAAACCGTCGCGCATTGACTGTTAAATACAAATGAGCAATCGTTTACATATAAACGTGAGCGATTGCTCGTAACATTCTAAATATAAAGGAATCAAGCTTGAATATGCAATTATCCAAAATAAAGGACACTTGCCACCACTTGCGGAATACTCGCAAGTTCTTACAAGGGGTTTTGCGGGGCCAAGATAATTAGAAGCAGAACACAGATGGAGGGCCATGATTGGCTGTGAGACCCCACCGACGCTGCAGTGGGACCCCGAGCGCACAATTTTATTCAGCGTAGGTCAGCTACCAAAAACCCATGATTGGCTGTGAGAGACCCCACCGACGCTGCAGAGAATAAACACCCACGCTGCTTCTGAATCCGTCTACACGAGTTGACTCGCACGCGCGATCAGACACAAACAACAATCTCTCTGCGTCTCTAAAACCTCTCTCGGCCATTTTCACACTCACTCACTCTGCAACTTGTGCTTCTCTCTCAAGAAGAACCGTCGAGATCTTGGAGGCGCAGCTTCAGAGGCAGAGCATGCAGCAAATCCATGTATTTTCTCTCTCCTCTGAAAGCTCGTATTTGCTTACCCAATCCTCCAGAAATAACGAAAAATGCTATCTGTGAAATCTTTCTTTATATGTGTGTGTGTATATATATATTTTTTTTGATATTTTCGTTGTGAGGTTTGATAGAGAATGAGCTCCGAATTAATTGCATGATTTCTGGGTAAGTAGTAATCAGTGAATCTTTTGTGGTCTGTTTGGCTGCCGAGAAAATGGAGCTAAAGAAAATGAATCAAAGTCTCTCAAGTTAGTGAGAATTAGGATCGGAGATAATTAGATTCAGCTCTGACCTTATAGTTGATCTTCATCGATAACGTCGAAGACCGAGAAATTAAAGTAGTAATCAGTGAATCTTTTGTGGTCTGTTTGGCTGCCGAGAAAATGGAGCTAAAGAAAATGAATCAAAGTCTCTCAAGTTAGTGAGAATTAGGATCGGAGATAATTAGATTCAGCTCTGACCTTATAGTTGATCTTCATCGATAACGTCGAAGACCGAGAAATTAATGAAAATTTTGGATCTTGATTTTTTGCTTTGTTAATTTTTAGTACAGAAAAGTAAGCATTGCTTGAATTAGTTATATTTATTTTCCTGTATGTTCTGGTTGGTTGATTTTGATTATGATTACAAATTACAGGGATAGTATTTTTAGACATAGATATGGATGTTAAATTTACATAGAATCTGCGTGTTTATGGTGAAATGCTGAATGCAGTTACTCCTTTTGATTGCCAAGTGTGCCGAGTAACGATAAACAGATTGAAATTTCATTCTGTGAGCTATATAAGATTTTAAAGAAAATTCCAAGAGCCGAGGGAATTTTTTGCTCTGGGCCAATTTTTTTTAATTCTGCTTATTTGCTCATTCTTGCATATAGAGAAAATAATTTATCTGTACTCTTACTTGCTGCAGATACTTAAAGCACCGTGAGAGGTTGAGCGGTTTAAGTGGTCTTAGAGGCCTTTTAATAACCAAATATATACCAATTAAAAAGGAACTGATGTTCTTCGAAGAATGTGCTTTGAGCTTTTTTCTGTTGTAAAATAGTTAAAAGAGAACGATGGAGGAAAGCACTAGAGTGGATTATAAGTCGTCGAGAGAAAGTGGAAGTTTTAAGTCTACATTGTCAGGAAGATCCAGTCCTCGAAATTCTCCTTCATTTCGGAGATTGAATTCTAGCCGTACTTCACAAAAAGAAGGCAGAAGTAGTGGAGGTGTGCAGTGGTTTCGGAGCAACCGGGTATTGTTTTGGTTGTTATTGATTACTCTTTGGGCTTATCTTGGAGTTTATTTTCAGTCTAGTTGGGCTCATAGCAATAACAAGGATAACTTCTTGGGGTTTGGAAATAAAGTAAGGAATTGGAAGTCAGACAATGAACAGAATCTGCGGAGAGATTTGCTTGGCAGCGACAGTTCTGTGGAAGTTAAGAATGGGACCACTGAAAATCAGGTGGAAGATGGTAAAGGGATAGATGTGGTTTCAACAAAAGAGGATAATGGAGTTTCATCTCGTCGAAGCCCAAGTCCAAAAAAGAGGAGCAAAAAAGGAGTTCGTAGTCTTCGTGGTAAAGGGAAAGGTAATCAGAAAAAAGCAGTGCAGGTTGATGACCATGAGACAGAGGAGCAGGAAATGGACCTTCCTAAGACAAATACTACTTATGGGATGCTTGTTGGTCCATTTGGCATTCTAGAGGATCAAATTTTAGAATGGAGTCCTAAAACGCGGTCTGGAACCTGTGACAGGAAGGGGGACTTTGCACGTCTTGTTTGGTCTAGGAGATTTATATTAATATTCCATGAACTTTCAATGACTGGGGCTCCACTTTCTATGATGGAATTAGCAACAGAGCTTCTGAGCTGTGGAGCCACAGTTTCTGCTGTAGTTCTTAGCAGGAAGGGTGGCTTGATGCTGGAGCTAGCTAGGAGAAGAATCAAGGTGCTTGAGGATAAAGGAAAACAAAGCTTCAAAACTGCTATGAAGGCAGATCTCGTCATCGCTGGGTCAGCAGTGTGTGCATCATGGATTGGTGAGAACCATTTTAAGAAATTCCAAGTTAATAAATCTGCTGATCTCACAAATTTTGAAGTGCATAACATTAACTATCAATCCCTCCATATTGTTTTCAGTGACCTGATGTTGTATTTACCTCTATTGATTTTGCATCTAACTTTTAGTGTGGTGCATGTTTAGTTACGGATTTCAGTACCTTTTTAGCCTCTTGAAGTACAAGGTTATACGTGTAAAAAAACAGTATGATTTCCCAAAGAGATTAGTCTTTTCCTTGTAGAACTTTTTGGGAGGATTATCATTTAGCAACATGTTAAATTGGTCCGATGCCTCCAATCTCCCAGAGTGATTTCCATGTAAATAGTTACAGCACTATATGGATGGAACAACATATATTGCCTAAATAATTTTTCTGTGTTGGAGTTACGTGGTTTTCAATTCACCAACTGCTGACCTCCGATAATTCTTCCATTTTCATAATAATTGATGCGGAAATATGCACGTTTTCTGTAATTAAGACGGTTTTTTCCAGTCTAGGAGAACAAAGACATTGACTAAGGTATTAACCTGATAAAATAGCCATATTATGCTCTGGTTTTTCTTGACCTTATAAGGATGTGTTTATGCATTGCTTATATATACATTTGGAAATCAGTATTCCCTTAGTAATTTGTAAATACATAAATTCCATCTTTTAACACTTTATAAGTTTATTTTGCATTGATTTGTTTTTGTATTAATTTTTTTTCTTTAACTAAGTGACATTCGTCTGTGATATTTTGGAATTCTTAAATTTGTAGCTGGTTTGATTTGGTTTCGTTTGCTTGTTTCAGATCAATACATGGATCATTTTCCAGCTGGTGCAAGTCAAATTGCTTGGTGGATCATGGAAAACCGGAGGGAATACTTTGATCGCGCGAAGGTTGTTCTTAACCAAGTGAAAATGCTGGTTTTTCTATCAGAATCACAGTCTAAACAATGGCAAGACTGGTGTGAAGAAGAAAAGATTAAGCTGAGGTCTCCGCCTGTCGTTGTACCACTCTCTATTAATGATGAACTGGCCTTTGTAGCTGGCATAGCTTGTTCACTTAATACCCCATCTGCTAGTACTGAGAAGATGCTCGAGAAGAGGCAGTTATTGCGAGATTCAGTCAGAAAGGAAATGGGTTTAACAGATAATGATATGCTTGTGGTGTCTCTGAGCAGTATAAACCCTGGAAAGGGGCAACTCTTGCTTCTTGACTCAGCACGCTTGATGATCGAAGAAGAACCTGTGAAAGAGAATCCGAAGATAAAAAATCCAGTACATAAGCGCCAAGCCCACTCTACCTTGGGTAGGAAACATCACTTGAGAGCTTTGTTACAAGAATTGAATGATGATGGTGTATCATCAAATGATTTGCCACTGTCCAAGGAATCTGATGTCCAGTTGAATGAACCCCAGAAGAAAATTTTGCCATTACATAATCTCTATACCTCTGTTGATGGTACAGGTGCTTTGACTTTCGATGCCACTCATAAGAGGAAAGTGTTGTCAGATAAAGGAGGAATACTTACAAGATCTGTTAAATTTCTTATTGGTTCTGTTGGATCTAAGAGCAACAAGGTCATTTATGTCAAAGAACTTTTAGGATTCCTATCTCAGCATTCAAACTTGTCAAAGTCACTGTTGTGGACTCCAGCAACCACACGTGTAGCTGCATTATACTCCGCAGCTGATGTTTATGTCATGAACTCCCAGGTGACCCATCTTCTTAGTCTTTTAGTAGTTTATGTGAACACAGAACTGCACTTAAATTATACTTGTTTTTATGGATTTCGATGGTGGAATCCCATGTCATAACAGGATCAACCATTCATGTTTGTATTGGTTGTTTGAATTTCCAAACTCTTTTGTCAGTCTTAGTTTTCAATCGTAACACAACTGAGACAGACATGTAATGATGTGGTATCTTTGACATTATTAAGTGAGAACACCGGATAGATTTCAGGTCTTTATAAATCATGTGAAACTGAAACTACTGTTGATACATGTTATGAAATGGTTGATTTTGGTATATCTCTGATATCATTTTGTTTATTACATATGAGGTATTTGCATAAAAAAGTGATTGAATATGGGAGTTGCTCTGTCCACTGTATGCACAAGTTAAATTCATGAATTCTATTGGTTGTGTATGAACTAGGTATACCACCAAATGTTACTGTTCTGTAAAATACGTATATAGCGGTTTCAATTTATTGCGTTTGTAACCCGTTTCTCATTTTAGTTGAATTTATAATCTTGATTTATGCTTGTATGCATTAGATCAATTATTCTATATCAATTAAGATTAACACAGTTTGTCAAATGGTGCACAGGGACTGGGAGAAACTTTTGGAAGAGTGACAATTGAAGCCATGGCATTCGGTCTTCCGGTATGACATTTTATTCCTCATCCCACTTGGATGATAGTTTTTTTATACTGCTGCTAACATTTGGCCTCGTAAACCGAACCTTAGATATGCAAAGGCATGCTATTATATGACTGCTTTATGGCATAATCTTTCTTTTTGGCTAGGGATAGTATTGCCGTTCTTTTTTGCATCATGAAAACAAAATGGCGTCTTTTTATGTAGATTAGCGTTGTATGCCTTTTTTCGGTTTATCCTCGAAAACAACGCATTCAGTTGTAAAAGATAGTGTAAAGCCTCTTTGAAGCAAAATGGCATTACCAATACTGATCTCGGCCGTTCAATCAAACATAATTCCTATGTATTTGCTTTGAGCAGGTGCTTGGAACCGAAGCTGGAGGCACGAAAGAGATTGTCGAACACAATGTAACAGGTCTGCTTCATCCTGTGGGGCATCACGGAACTCGTGACCTCGCCAAAAATCTCCGGTTTTTGCTTAAGAACCCAGTTTCAAGGAAGCAAATGGGACTCAAAGGACGAGAGAAGGTAGAGCGGATGTACCTAAAGCGGCACATGTACAAGAAATTTGTAGACGTTCTTCTCAAGTGCATGAGACCCAAATAACACAGGTACCGTTAAGATGACATTTTTCATTCTTTTATTTTTAGAGAATGCTGTGAGTGGAATTAACGGAAAGTATGTTACTCTGGCAAATCGATACATATCGAGGATTGAGATTGTGACGAAGGCGTGTTACGTGATGAGAGAGATTTTAAAACGTAAATTTGGGCAAAGCAAAAGAATGTGAATTTGGAGCCCGGGGAGAACTTCTTAGAGAACTTTCTTTATTCTTTTTTATTTTTATTTTTATGGTTAATGCTACAATTTGTTTCCACAAATTTTATACAACTGGTTATATGTTGGAGTCACTCGTGATTGTTTCTGGCATAATATTTGCGAGAAAAGAAGAAATCAAAGAGAGAACAGCATGCCTGGACAATCGACATGGCCTCTGTATCCTCCAGCCAGGCCACCTCCACAACCGCCTATGACGAGGAGGTTACCGCGGCGGAAAACCACCTTACACTCGTCGCGCTCTCTTGCCATATCAATCCGTCCGTATTTCTTGGGGCAGCCATTTTAGCTTCGTAAAGGTAGTCCAAGAAATAAGAGACCCTGGGCCGCGATAGATCCTGGCGGCAAAATTCATTGTCACTACTACTGTCCTACTCGTACAATACGAGTTCCCCATATACACCACCTCCTCTTTAGAAGGTTTGTCCATCGAAAGAAAGGCCCTTGGAGAGTACATCTTAGATTTGCCAATTATGTTAAGGCAGGAGCCCCACATGAGAAGAAGACTGCGGGCCAGCCATTTTGCTGCTTCTCTGGTCTGACGAGCGGTGCGACCAGCTTGGTCATGGTTGTGCGAGGGAGTTGGAGAAGATCGCGGTGGAAATCGGTTGAGAGATGAAGAAATTATAGACAACGCAACGGTTAGAATACGTGACTGAACAAACCCAATATAAACTATGAATAAAATTTTATTAATTGAAACGAAAGAGAACAATACAAATTTGTCGAGGCTAATACATAACCCATAAGACAAAACCTAATAAACCCTAATTTAGAAGAGTTAGGCTCAAGCCCAATCAACAAAATAAATCACTAGTTTTCCAATACCCTTGACAAATATGTCGTCAAACTCATGGAGGTACACAACATGAGTTTGCCAACAAACAAATGTGGATACAAGCTCTGTTAGGCAGACGCAATAAGATAAGCTCTGTTAGGTGGACACAAGTTTTTCTCATTTGGGCAATGACAAGGCAATCACACTTCAAGTTTAAAATTCTAGTAAGTGGAAAAATTAGGCCATAAGTTAGGCCACAAATGGGTGGGAAGAAAAAAAATTATGGTGGTGATTCATTCTCAAAGCCTATAAATAGGCTTCTCCATCAAGGTATGAGGCATCCCCAAAAATCACACATTCAAAGCAAAGCAAAGAAAGAAGCAAAGCAATTTTGGCTTCTCTAGGTTATTCTTTCACTGCAAGCCAAAACCTTGAGGCCCTTGTTCATCCAAGATCAAGTCATCACTGAAAGAATTCAAACTAGGGTTTTAGAAACTGAATGCATAAGCTCAACTCAGTTAATGATGAGTGAGTTTTCGACTTCATTATATAGAGATTACAAGATAAAACTGTTACAATGTTCAAGTATCAGATTACAAGGAATTCAAATTACAAATATGAACTGATAGAATTTGAGGAAAGATAGGACTGCATTAGTTATCTATCTGGGAAGAGTCCGTGAGTTATCCAAACTGTGACGAGGACTTGTTGAGCGGGAAATGGATGATTCAAACTGCACAAATTGTTGACTTGGAGAACACGTGGGAATAATAGGTTTATCACGCCCCCGCAAGCTGAGTGGGCTTTGTCGAGCGGGAAGCTTGGAGAGAAGGTAATGAAAGCGAGGAGAGGACAATCCTTTTGTGAAAAGATTTGCAATCTGATCAGTAGTGGCAACATAACCTACCTGGAGCTCTTTGCGAACAACTTTTTCACGCACGTAGTGATAGTCGACTTCAACGTGTCGCATCCAAGCCTGATAAACAGGATTAGAGGCAACTGCTAGTGCACTTATATTGTCACACCATAACCTTGGGGAAGGAAGATGTAGGTGTAGGTCACGAAAGATATGACGAAACCATGATAAGGTGGTGGCTGTATAAGCCAGTTGTCTATACTCGGCCTCTATACTGGAACGAGAGACCCCGCGCTGTTTCTTGGAGCTCCAAGAGACGAGATTATCTCCAAGGAAAATGCAATAGCCCCCCAGTATAGCGCCGATCATCGGGATTGCCGGCGTAGTCCGCATCTGCAAATGCAGTGAGAGTGTGAGAACTTGGTTTATACACGATGCCATGATCATGAGTGGCCTTCAAGTATCGGAGTATACGTTTGACAGCAACCCAATGAGCAGTAGTTGGTGAATGGATATATTGACAAACTTGATTGACGACGAAAGCAATATCATGCCGTGTGAAAAGAAGATATTGGAGTGCACCGACGACACTTCGAAAATCAATGCCATCAGTCAACGGTTCACCTTCATACATACTTAACTTTCGTCCAGTGACAGCAGAAGTGCTGAAAGGCTTCACATCAGACATGTTGGTTTTCTTGAGAAGGTCCATGATGTATTTAGATTGAGAGAGATGCATGGCAGTGGGTGTCCGAGTGATTTCCATTCCTAAAAAATAATGCAAAGGACCTAGATCCTTCATAGAAAAATGTTGGCCAAGTTGGTGAATGAAGCGAGATATGTGGGATAGACTATTACCCGTAACAAGGATGTCGTCAACATATATCAGCAGGTAAATAACCGTGGAACCATGAATAAATATGAACAGTGAAGAATCAGCAATGGAGGCCTGGAACCCTAATTCTTCAAGAAATTGCGAGAAACATTGAAACCAGGCACGAGGCGCTTGTTTCAAACGATATAACGATTTATGCAATTTACACACATGAGTTGGGAACTGGGGATCCACAAAACCTGAAGGTTGGCACATATAAACTTCTTCTGCCAAAGAACCATGGAGAAACGCATTTTTAACGTCGAGTTGACGGATAGGCCAATTATAATGAAGTGCATTTGAAAGTAAGAGTCTGATTGTGGCATGAGTGACAACCGGACTGAACGTTTCGCCGTAATCAATGCCTTGTTGCGGGTGAAAGCCATTTGCAATTAGGCAAGCCTTATACCACTGTTTGGATCCATCAGAGTTCCATTTTATCTGGTAGACCCATTTGTTTGGAAGAACATTCATGGATGGAGTAAATGGAACCAATGACCATGTGTGAGTACGTAAAAGGGCATTATACTCCTCCGCCATTGCATGTCTCCATTCAGAAAATTTGTTAGCCTGTGTAAAGCAAGTAGGCTCAACATTAACATCAGGGACAGTAGAGAGTAAGGCATATTTGGGATTTGGTTTGTGAATCTCTTCTTTGGCACGGGTTATCATGGAGTGAGAATGGGGGGATGGGCCTCTAAGAGGAAGAGGCAACTGAACTTGCATTTGTGGTACCTAGAGGGATAGTAGGATGGTCAAAGTTAGTGAGAGAGAATTCTAAAGGATGTAGTAGGAGAAAGTGGTAAGGGGAGGGGAGTAGGATTTGGCGTGGAAGAATGAGAGTGGATAAGAGAGGTAGTATGGTGGCAGGGAGTTGGGGAATTAGTGGGGTAGGAGAAGAAGGGCGATATGGTAGAGATGGGCCTATATCGATTAGCATATCGGTGGGGGAAATAGGAGAAGATAAGGACACAGTAGAAATGGATTCTTGATACGGAAATGAATGTTCATCAAACACTACATGACGAAACAAATAAATTCTTCATGTAGATAAATCTAAACATCGATATCCCTGTTGATTTAAAGAGTAACCAAGGAAAACACAACGTTTGGATCGAAATTGAAGTTTATTTGTATTGTATGGTCGAAGAAATGGAAAACATGCACACCCAAAAACCTTTAGAAACTCATATTGAGGAGGTTTGTGAAAAAGTATTTGAATTGGGGACTGATCATGTAATACTTTAGTAGGTAAACGGTTTATCAAATAATTTGCTGTATGAAAAGCTTCATCCCAAATGGAGGTTGGTAACGATGAATGAGCAAGAAGAGTAAGGCCAGTTTCAACAATATGTCGGTGTTTGCGTTCAGAAATTCCATTTTGTTCGGGATGATGTAGGCATGTGAAATGGTGATTAATACCATGATGAGTCAGAAAGGCCTTGAATTTGTTATTAAGATACTCACCTCCTCCATCAGTTTGAAATGATTTAATTGTGGTGTTAAACATGTTTTCAACCAATTTCTTAAACTCAACGAAGGTAGAAAATACATCTGATTTCAATTTTAAAGGATACAACCATGAATATCGAGAAAAATCATCAATGAAGACCACATAATACTTAAATCCATTTATAGAAATTGAAGGGGAAGTTCATACATCTAAATGAATCAATTGTAACGGAAAAGACGATTTTGATGATGACAAACTAAAAGGTAACTTGTGACTTTTGCCCATGGGACATGACTGACAAAAATCATTTGTTACAACGCCAGTAAGTGGTAGCTTATTCCTAGAAATTAAACCTTGTAAAACATGTGACAAATGATGATCTAATCTAGAGTGGCAAATAGTGTTAGACACTTTAGCACCTATGAATGCAGAGACACCTTTAGGGCATGATGAAACGGTTGAAAATGGGTAGAATCCATTTCTACTCTGGCCTTGGAAAAGCATCTTCCCCGTGTAGAGATCCTGAACACAATATGAGTTAGGATATAAAGTTAGCGAACAATGATTATCATTTGTAAACTTATGAATAGAAATAACATTTGTGGAAGCATTAGGGAAAAAAAGGGTATCAGATAGGTGGAAGGTGGCTTGGGCTGTACGAATGCAAGTGTTACCAATATGAGAAATATTCAAACCTGTTCCGCCAACTACTCCATTGACTTGATCAGTGCCATTGTAAGGACGGAGATTGGATACTTGAGTTGGATCATTTGTAATATGAGCATTTGCGCCATAATCAAAAAGCCAATTCTGTATGGCTGAAGCACTGGCAGATGGCATATTAGCAGCATAAGCTTGTAATTTTGGCGCAGGAACGCGTCATTCATAGGACATATTAAGACGGTTGTAGCAGTCGATGGCCGAATGACCATTTCTATTGCAAATTTGACATTAAATCCGTCCAGTAGGGTAAGAAGGTGGAGAATGAGCATTCCCAAGAATACCGTGATCAGGTTGGCGAGAAGTAGAGCCGGGGTGGGAGCTGTGTGGAAAGCCATGATGTGAACCTGAAGAGTTGTATGATTTGTGAGAGGAACTGCGACCACCATTGGGATTGGTGCGATCTCTAAACGCAGACGAAGAACCACGTCCGCGAAAACCAGTGGATGCACGACCACCATTTCGAACTGCAGCAAATGCAGTAGGTCCAGTGTCAGCAGGAAAAACCGAATGTAACTTCTGTCTTCTTTCAGCACCAAGAAAAAGTGCTTCCAAAGCACTATAGGAAATGGCCTCGTCACGAGCTTGAGCAGAGGCAACTGTGCTTTCATAAGCAGGACCGACATTGTTAAGAATGATAGCGACGATGTCGGAGTTAGAAACAGGAGCACCAGAGAGAGAAAAAGTATAAGTTAAACAATTTATTTTATCTAGAAATTCAGAAATAGAGGTATCACCTCGATGAGTATTCATCAACTCACTTCGAAGCTGGAGAAGTCGACCGATGGACTGAGAAGCATACCGGTCACGGAGGGTGGTCCAAACAGAATGAGAACTGGTTTTCCCAATGAAAGCAGCAAGAACAGTAGGGTGAACGGAGGAATTGATCCAGGACATGACAGTAGCATCCTGTTGAATCCAGTTGTCGAAATCAGGGTTAACGGTATCAGTGATGTTACCATCTGCATCTTTCAAGAACGCTGGGGGACACTTATTGGTGCCATCGACAAATGAGACAAGGTTTCTGCTTCAAAGACGAGGAAGCATCTGAGCTTGCCATAGAGGATAGTTGGTTCGATCAAGTTTGATCATGAGAAAATTTGAAGCATTGGGTTGGGGAATGGAAGAAGATGATGGAGATGCCATAAGGAAAAAAAATTCTGTCGTGAGACTTTTAGCTCTGTGATACCATGAAAGAATTCAAACTAGGATTTTAGAAACTGAATGCATAAGCTCAACTCAGTTAATGATGAGTGAGTTTTTGACTTCATTATATAGAGATTACAAGATAAAACTGTTACAATGTTCAAGTATCAGATTACAAGGAATTCAAATTACAAATATGAACTGATAGAGTTTGAGGAAAGATAGGACTGCATTAGTTATCTATCTGGGAAGAGTCCGTGAGTTATCAAAACTGTGACGAGGACTTGTTGAGCGGGAAATGGATGATTCAAACTGCACAGATTGTTGACTTGGAGAACACGTGGGAATAATAGGTTTATCAATCACGACCCTTGGATCAACAACCTTTGAAGAATCAACAAGCACCTCTACACGTATCGGTTCCTCCATTGCCAAGAGCCAAAACCTTGTGGTCCTCGTTCATCCAAGATCAAGTCATTGTGACCATTAGATCAACAAACCCATACATCACAAGAACCACCAACCACCCCTACACGTACCGGTTCCTCTATTGCGAAGAGCCAAAACCTGGCGGCCTTCGTTCATCCAAGATCTAGTCATCGTGACCCTTAGATCAACAACATTACACACTTTTCAGAGATCGAATCATAGGATTAAGTTTTAAAGAGATTCTAACCTTACAAATTCATTCGTACAACATATTCTTTGTACATGTGTTCTTGTCTCATTTGTCGTCAAGATCTTCCTGTTTACAAATTTGGCACGCCCAGTGGGACCTCTCTGCCTCTCATATCTATCTTCAAATCCACAAGAAACGCACATGGCATTAAGAAATGATCAAGCTGTTCCTGCAACCAACGCGAAGAACAAGAACATCTTTACCGCAAGTGGTGGCATTTTGGGCGTCATAACTCAAAGGCAAGAGCTCTCTCTGTCGTACCTTCCACCCTTACATCAACTATGCCGAAGAAGTAAAAGCACCTGAGGCATGAGCCCGTGATCACCCAGGCCTCGTTAAGGGCGCCAAGGAAAGAAAGCCTGATGAGGTACTCTGAGTCATTGACTTCTGATGCAGACTCAAGCAGCAGCTCGTATCCTGTAGTCATGCAAGTCATGACTACTGGTGCGATTTCCATCGAAGAGTAGCTGGCACAAATGAGTGAAGTAATTGCAGGGCTGACAAGGACCGTGGAGAAAAATGACTTGCAGATTACTACACTTGTCAACCGTCTAAAGGCGTAACATGACAAGAAAGCTAACCCAAAGGTTGGTCCACCAAAGAAAGAAATCGATGAAAAAAAGGAGCTTTTGGTAGAGAAAGCCGATGAGAAGCTGGAGGTAGATCAAGCTACCACGCTCATGGGATCTCTCTCATTCCAATAGCTGCAAGAGGTGATCACAACACCATCAATGTGCAGTACAAAGGAAGCTCAAATGACTCTGTGTTGTACTCAAAGCCATACTCTAAGAAGATTGACACATTGAGGATGCCAATGGGCTATTAGCCGCCAAAGTTCATACAATTCGATGGAAAGGGCAATCCTAAACAACATATTGCCCATTTCATCAAAACTTGCAACAATGTTGGGACAGAGAGAGACTACCTCGTCAAGTAGTTCGTGCGCTCACTAAAAGGTAACGTTTTTTACTGGTACACCGACCTCGAGCCCCTAGTCTATTAATAACTAGGACCAGCTTGAAAGGGAATTCCTCAACCACTTCTATAACACCCGCCACACTATAAGCATGCTTGAGCTGATAGGTACGAAGCACTGGAAGGATGATTCTGTCGTCGACTACATCAACAGATGGCAGTCATTAAGTTTTGATTGCAAAAATCAGCTTTCTAAAACCTCTACCATCGAGATGTCGGTGTCGTAAGGCGACGCGATCCTGGTGTCTCGTCACTTTGACCCTCTGTTCTCTTCTCCCGTTCTTCATGTCCTAAAAAAAGAATATCTATTTGAAGAGAAAGCATATCAAGCCGGGTTGAAGGCTTATATGTAGTACCTTCACTCGGGCTACATTACATCGTCCAAGGCATAAAGTTGAGAACATTTTAGGAGTTGGCATCTCAGTCCCACGACATAGAGTTGAGTATCGCCAATCATAGGAAGAATGAATCGATCACCGACTTCAAGAAGGACAAGGTGTTTGCTCTTAAAAGGGACAAGACTAGAAGAAGCCCGCCAATAAAGCTTTTATAGTGAAAATTGCCCCCATCAAAACCTCCTATGCGCTTGTCAAAATCTCTTCCAAAAATAAAGCGAAATAGATAAAGATATGTGAGCCTTCTCGTACCCAAGACAAGTACAAAAACACCTTGAAGGTACTGGAGCAGAAGACATACTCTTTTCCAGACTTTAACGTGGCTGTAATGTTAGATAACTTGTTGGAAAAGAAGGTGATCGAGCTACTCGAATACAAGCGCCCCGAAGAGATGAATCGCGTTAATGATCTTAGGTACTGTAAGTACCATTGTATCGTAAGTCATCCTGTTGGCAAGTGCTTCGTCCTCAAAGAGCTCATCATAAAGCTAGCACAACAAGGGCGAATAAAACTTGACCTGGAAGACACAGCCACAATGTACACTACTACGATCATGTTTGGATCATTCGATCCCGTGCCTCTCCAAGTGACGCATGACCACTCTCTTCCATGCTTAAGCTACACGACATCTTTTGCACAGCCATCGCTGGGGTCAAGTGACCAAAATGCACCTACCGACGATGAAGAATAATGGCCCTTGGTGACCTACAAAAAGACGAGGAAGTCAAGACCACAAGCCACACGGCCAAAGGTGGAACAAGGGAGAAAACACCCTCACCGGAATAATAAAAAGCCGAAAATGAGCGTAAGAGCTGCCAAGCCAACATATGTTGAGGAACATATGAAGCAAGAGCCATGTATTCCCATATCCTTGCACGAGTACTTCCCGAAAGACTTTTTCCAAGAATGCACGACCACTGTCTGTCACGTGATCAAAATAGAGATAGAAGAGCCCTCAAAAGGCAAAGTTATCGCCATAAAAAAAAAACCATCACACCTAAAGAAAGCCTATCGGCACACTTTAGCATTGAGGAAGCACTACGCTTACCCAAGAAGATACGAAAAGCATTAGTAGAGGTCTTCGTGAGACCCGACGACCACGAAGTGCAAGAAAACAAGGATGAAGGCTTGAAGCTTCAGCCACATGAATATGCCACATGATATGCCGTCCATGACATAATCAACTTCACTGACGAAGACTTGTTGCTAGATTCAAGCCTTACAACCTTTCTCTTTTCATCTTTGGGTACGTAAGAGAGCACAAAGTCAACTGCATGCTTGTGGATGATGGATCGGCCATAAACATCATGCCAAAGTTAACAATGACCATAATCAGCATCAAGGTAGATGAACTATCCCAAAGCCGCCGCTTAATCCAAGGTTTCAACCAAGGAGGACAAAAAGCGATGGGCATGATCCGAGTGGAGATGACCATTGGCGAACTCAAATCAAACACGCTATTCCATGTGATTGATGCAAGAACTTCCTATAACTAGGGCTGGAAAAAAATCCCAAAAATCCCAAACCAAACCGAAAAATTCCCGAAACCAAAATTCCCGAAAATTTCGATACCAAATACCGAACCTATCCCGAAATTTCAGTATAGGAATCGGTCTCAAGTTTTTGGGATTTCGGTAATCCCAAACCAAACCGATTTAATTTTCAAATACCTTTTAGACTCTCCAACTGCTCTCCAACAATTAACTGTAGTCTGTATGCAAAAATCTCTTTCATTTTTTTGCTTTTATTTTGGTAAATAGCAAATTCTCTTTACTGCAATGAGTCATCCTAGTAATACATCCATTCTCTTTACTACAAAATAACTTGCTTGCATGAGTACTTCAAGTGTAATTGGTTGCTGCCATACTTTAAAAATTGTTTATGCATTCTCACATCTTTGTTTTGTTTAGTTTGATGAAGTTCTAGTATTATTGATTAATATGGTTTCACATTTTAGACACTAACCTTTAGATGTTACTTACTTTCAGGTTTTTGAAAGCAAGGAAGTTTGATGTTGAAAAAGCCAACCATATGTGGGCTGATATGCTTCAATGGAGAAAGGACTATAATGCCGACACTATTATGGAGGTAACTGCGGCTGATAAATTTTTTTTGATTATGCATACTTTTTATTTCTCTTTTAATTTACCATGATGTTTCTTCAGCACATGCAAGTTATTATAGCCCAAAAACCGAAAAGCCTAAAAGCCCAAAAAAAAGCAGAAAAAGCCCAAAGCCCAAAATTATTTCGGGATTCCCGAAAATTTGGTTTGGGCTCAGTATTGAAATTGGAATTCCCAAAAATTTCAGTTTGGGAATCCACAAGGGTTTCGGTATGGGATCCCATACCGAACCACCCCTACCTATAACTTGCTCTTAGGAAGGCCTTGGATCCATGAGAATGGAGTGGTGTCATTTACTCTCCACCAATGCTTAAAATTCTGCAGAGAATGAGTGAAGGTGATACAAGGCAACACCAAGCCATTCACCGAAGCCGAATCACACTTTGTGGATGCCAAGTTTTACATGGATAAAGACATGGTGCCCGTAGCTCTCCCAAAAGAGTTGGAAGCACTTAACTAAATGAGGCTCGAAGCTCAACAACACTTGGAATGCTACCAAGCATGGCTATCCAAGGCATTCAACAAGAAGGTCCGCCAAAGGTCTTTCCAAATTGGAGATCTTGTCTTGGCATTACAAAGGCCTATCATCACAATTCACAAGACAAAAAGTAAGTTCACATCAGAGTGGGATGGACCTTACGCAATACAAGAAGTTTACACCAATGGTGCCTACCTAATCATAGCAGAAGACGACTTAAAGATCGGCCTCATCAACAGTAGATTCTTGAAGCATTACTACCCATAAACCAAACAAACAATGCTCTTTACCTGCAGGAACCTAAACTGCACACGGCGTAATGCTCCACGCCTGTATAAGCCTAAATAGCACACGGCATAATACTCTTTGCTTGCACGAGCCTCAACTGCATACGACAAAACGCTCATTGTTCGCATGAGCCTAAAAGGCGACACCAAAATGCTTCTGGTTCGCACGAGCCTAAAAGGTGACAACTAACTTCACAACAAAATGCTTTTGGCTCACAAAAGCATAAACTGTGTACAACACCCAAAAAAATTACAGGATGCAGCCTTCATAAAGTTGATCATATGACACCTCATTACTTACCCGAACTCCAGGAAGAAAAGGCACTAGAGGTTGATTATTTGGAGCCTCAACACTTGGTAAAACTCTAGATGGCAAAGGCAAATGGTGCCTTTGGAATAAAGCCACAAACCGCTGATGATCACTTTGAATCCGACTTTCAAATTCCTGCAGCTAGTCAAGCTTTCTTTTCATTCTCGTTGAGTAATTATTTGCAAGCATGTGCAACTCTCTATTCGCATACTTGAGCCCTCAGATCTCTTGTCTAAGACTCGCCACCTTAGTCATCAATGATTTAACTTGGCGAGATCGAACAAGTAGGCGTTGGCCCATATTGGATACAGAGCCCACACACTGAGCACTGAAAGCCATGGAGTCTTGAACAGCCAGCTCATAGGACCGTTTTGAAAGTATCCTGCTATCCTTGGGAATGAGAAGATTCCTAGCTACCACCGTAGCAGTTATGTCATTCTACATAACAGAGTCCCCAACTGTAAGAGGACCATTAAAGGATAAGAATGATAGGTGTCATATGTTGTCTTGAGGAGACATGTCTGCATCTTCCACAACATTTAAATCAAAATGATGGTCAGATGGGCCAACCATTTTCAGAAATGGTGAAGGAAAAGGAGGTCAGATAAATCTCAAAATAGCAAAAAAGGGAAATTTCTACAAGCAGTAACTTTTTGAGCGTGTTTTTTTTTTCAAAAAAAAAAACACAATTGATGCCTTTATAAAAGAAGAGGCAACATGGCCATTTGTTCAAAAAATTGAAGAGGCACCATTCTCCGAGTTTCTAAAGTCAAATTTTCCTGAATAAGGTACGTCGGCACTTTTTAGACGCAATCTCAGCTTTTCGGATATCACAGGAAACTTTGTCAAAAATCTTTGATAAAGTTGAAAACACGTGAATTTTACTGTTCTAATTACACCACCGTTGCTGACAAGAGTAAAGAAACAGCACCACTACTTGCTATTGGGAAATCCATATATATGTCGACCTCCATCCTCCATGGCAACGTAGACCTGCAAGAATGCCTAACTCTTCCTCATCTCCAAGAGTGCATTTCTAAAGAAGTATCTCGAAAATACTCAGTATTCTTCCTCTCCGAGAATATCTCTTCAACCAAGTCACACCAGAGTAAAAGTATCTTATATCATTAGGGTCGAAAGCAAAAGTATTTTATATCATACTTTTTCCCTATCATTTTCTTTGTCCTTGTTCGTACTTGTAGGACAACGACAATAAGTAACATGTCTTTGTTGTCACCATACAAAACCTTTAGGTCTGCCCTTGGCCACCTACCTATTTTCACCGAGGTAATTGAATTGGCTAGAATCACATTTACAAAGGAAGCATAGAAAAATGCAACGATGATAGCTTAGTCATATTTGAAACAATTGGTAAAGGAAACTGCAAGCTCTTCATCTGAGCCCGAGCACAATGATGTGTTGGAACAGATCACTATAACACGACGTCGTTCCCTGCAGAAGATACCATTTCTGCCTGGAAGAGCAAATGAAGCAAGTCAAAACTTTGGACATCATGAACTCTCTCTAACATCTAAACAATCGTGTTTTTCATCAAGCTCAGGGAGAATCAACATAACTAACAAAACACATGCCGATTCATCACACAAAGTCAAAGATCATCCACCACGTGAAACCGCTCATGGCCCTGTTTCATTCAAGATCAAGCCTCGACTGCCCTTGAAGAAATCACAAGTCTGATTCAAGATCAAGTGTCTACCAAATCAAATTTAGCTTCAGATAAAAAGAAGCAAATTCAGACCTTTGGAGAAAACCAAAAGATCATCCGGCCCAATTCAAGATCAAGCTTGTGGAAAGTCAACATTTGGAGGAAACCAGAAAATCTTGCAGCCCAGTTCAAGATCAAGCATATGGAAAGTTAACAAGCTCAATAAAATACATGCCGATTCATCCACTACCAAAGTCGAAGACCACTTGCCATGTGAAGCTCTAGTGGTCCAATTTCATTCAAGATTAAGCCTCGACGGCCCTTGAAGAAAATTCTAGCCCAATTCAAAACCAAGCCTTGATGGCCCTTGAATAAACTTCCAACCCAATTTAAGATCAAGTCTCGACGGCCCTTGAATCGACATCTACATTGAGGAACTTCAAAGCATAGTCACCAAATACATTCACTATGCGAGTGACTTCAAAACACATCTTCTACACGTAACAAGCATATGTATGCAACGCATCTTGAAGTGGGGGCATTTGTAGACATTGAAATTTCGGTGACACATTAAAGTTTCGACGTGCCGGGGCATAATAGCATACGCCACGTGTCGTACAAATTGTACACATAACGTGTGACTCAACGAAATCGGACGAATCACCTCATATTGAAAAGGAGTGCATGAAGGGCATCGGAAGAAATACCATTGGAGGATTAAACAAGTTTTTCTCTCATTTTGGGCAATGACAAGGCAAGCACACTTTGATCCATTATGGATCAAAACAAATTTTTTTTCTCATTTTGGGCAATGATAAGGCAAGCACACTTCAATCCATTACGGATCAAAACAAGTTTTTCTCATTTGGGCATTGACAAGGCAAGCACACTTCAAGTTTAAAATTGTATTAAGTGGGAAAATTAGGCCATAAGTTAGGCCACAAATGGGTAGGAAGAAAAAAAATTGTGGTGGTGATTCATTCTCAAAGCCTATAAATAGGCTTCTCCATCAAGGTATGAGGCATCCCCGAGAATGTGCCAATGGCCAAAGCCCTCACTAGCGGCCATACCTTAGCTCCCAGCTTGACCATCCTTGCTAACCTTACTCGATGCTTAGCCGAGGCTTTTGTTAAGAAGATTGACCCGCACCAAAAAGGCTCGCTTTAGGTCTTTCAACTCTGGCTGCAGGTCTATTTCCACACACTGAGACCAGAGATCCCAAGTTTCAATTCTTCTGAAGCAATGAGACTCTAACTGGCTTCGCAGCAACTTCCTGTTCATTCCGTCGAAGATATATTCAAATATCTATTCAGCCTCGACGAACTTTCTGATGAGGAATTTCTGGTTTGCCGCCGCCAGAAGTATCCATCCTCCATCATCTTTCCTACAATAGCATGGGGCGAAACAGAAGACGCTAATCTTTGTTAATCTAGGGGGTTATTTGTATTAGCTCGCGACCTCCCTTTCGATTGTGATGCTCGGTGGGCCTATTGGGAATTCTACCACCCCCATTTCATGGCACGTCAACTGGGCTACCTCCAAAGCTATCCTCTTCCACTTCTCACTTCTCGCTCACTCCTGAGTCGAGAGTGCTTTTCTAGTTCATTAGAGAGAGAATGTGATAAAATGCAAAAAGAATTACAAGAAAGGTGCTCCAAATTCTGCATTCAACCGCACACCCAGAAACCGATTGTACTAGCACTTTCGCCGACTGGTGGGATGCCTATATCAAAGATTTCTTTGATATTTCGGTCGAGGAAATCTCCAAGAAGCTCTTCGGTGACTGACCGAAGAAAACTCTCGCCCCAAAATCCAAAGAAGCGGCACATGGTAATTATTTTTCAATCTCTTTTGTTCAATCTACTTGACTCAAAACCTCGTCCTGACTTTAATTCAGTTTTCCCAGGTGGTCGCACCATCAAACTAGTCGATGTGATAACAATGGTTACAACCAAAAAGAAACTTGCTCCTCCCAAAAAAGCTACAACCATCGCTCACTATTTAGCTAATCCTACTCCACCAGCAACTTCTGCTGCACAAGTTGCGCCGAGCAAACGGCCTTGCTCGGAGGTCAAGAGGACAGGCAATGTTGCCCGACCTCTAAAATGCCTTAAGAAAAAGGCAAAGAAGAGAGAGCGAGAAATTCTCATTATATCGAGACAGACTACATGAGCCACCCCTTAGCGTCCATCTCCCTTCTCTAGTCATCCAAGCTTTAACAGAAACACAACAAAATCCTCTGATTTAAATAGTTGAAGTTTATCCCATGAAAGTCGTAGTCGAACCAATCATTGCACCTTTGAACAAGGGTCTTGTGGTTCTAGGGTCGGTCATTGCTACTAAAATCAGCCCAGCACCTGCCACCTTGGAGAGAACGGCTACCACAGTCGAAAAGACCCCTCCCAAAAATCCAAGGAAAGCTTCAAGGATTGCCATCCTAGAAAAAGAGGTCTGACCAATCTACTTTTGTCTTTATTTAGATCACACCTTATGACTAATAGCCAATATTCTTTTTCCTAGGAGGACGAGAGTGAGAGACCTCTGCTGGTGAGGAGTCTTCGACCAGCTAAACTCCCATTTACCAACCCTCAATCGGTGGTCAAGGTGGTTAGCCAAGGCAACCTTTCTGCAGTCGAGGCAAGCGTAAGGAATGAAGCGATACCTCTTGTCGAACCGAAAGCGATAGCAGAGACGCCGATTCATCCTCAATACTAGAATCTCGGCATTCCTCCACATAAGGTTACTTCGTCTTTTGTAAGGACCCTCATCATTTTTCTTTTTTTAATTTCCTGCTTTACAATTCTAAACCAAGATAATATTAAATGCCAGGTGCCCAATTACTCATTTTACCAAAAATTCTACGCGCTGAAGAGCATTATCTATATTTTCTGGCCACTTCAGTGGTCGTCGAACATAGATAACCTTCATCGGCCCTGTGAATTAAAAGGCAGTCTTAGACATTGGGCTCAGCCATTAAGCTCTCTGGGTTTAAGCAGAGAACCAGCAGACATAGCCGAAGTCTCTTCTCGGTAGGTCCATCACGACTTCCCTTTTTTGGTCATTCATTCGATTATTCTTTTCCTAACAACTTTTCTTTGTGCAGCTGTCATAGGAGGTCGAACTCGACGCCCTCCTCTCTAGCACTTCTAGGATGACTGGGCCTTCAACTACCACAGTAGAGCTTGTTGTGACTGTGGCTGAATCCAATGCCTTCGCCAAACTGCAAGAACTTTTGTCTTTTTCAGCCTTATAAATCCTAGAATGTGAAGGTATAGACTCTGTTTTGTTGAATACCTGAACGACCTTGCATCTAGCGGCCAACTGAGCAATAAATCCATCATTCATTTGTCCTCTATCTTGGAGAGAACTCGACAATATTTTACTACTTTCGAGATGGCTCTTAAGGCAGAGAATGACTTGAAGGCTGTAATGGTTGCTCAAGAAGCAATTCGACCGGAGCTTGAGGGGATAAAAGTGAAGAAGAAAAAGCTAGCCGACCTTGACCATCAAATTGCAGATTTTCAGCGTTAGAGGTCAGTCGTTACGTCTAAATTCAAGAAGGATTTTGAGTGAACAAAATTCGACTGCCGAAGTTTACGGCTGGCGTGAAGTAGATTGAACAGTTGAAGCTTGACAAAATGACACGACAGACCGAGGTTATAATGGGCGAAGTGAGGTGGTTAGAATTAAAAGCCACTCTTGAAGCCTTCATTCCTTTGACCCCTTGAGATTTTGTATATCGATGTAGACCGTCTCGATTTTTGTTACTTTGCTTGTATCCTTCTACCAAAATCAATGAAATGCACCTTTTATTCTTGCATCTCCCAAGTGATTAGTAATTTATGAATTAAACCATTCCAATTCTTAAGGTGGTATGCCCCTTTACCGAGAAATTTATGAACAACGAACTATTCTTCCTAGTTTGGTGACCATTTGCCGAATCTGGGGTCTTTAATTCCCACGGGCAGCACGGTTTACCAAACTAACTCTTCCTCGCCAAACATTTTTTGTCTGACTTGCTAATTATAAGCTCACTCGGCAATCTTTTTATGCGCCACCAATAAATTATAAGCATCAAGCTGAACTTCCTTCAAGTCTTCTAACTCTTGTATCATGGCCTAATTGTACTCAGCACTAAAAAAACTACTTTGTTCAATCACTCGCAACGAGTTTATACTTAGCTCGACTGGTAACATCGCGTCGTGTCCATAAGTTAACGCATATAGTGTTGTCCTGGTTGCTGATTGGGGTGAAGTTCAATAGGCCCATAATACTTTATTACTTGCTTCGGCCTATCCATTCGCCTACGGGGTAATACAGTGTAGACTGCTTAAGTCGGAATTTTTAATTTCGCCGCATACTCTTTGAACCTATTGGATGTAAAGATCGTGCCATTATCTATTATGATTATTTCTGGTATGCCGAATCTGGTCACGATATTTTCTTCCACAAAATTACAAACATCTTTAGACATCAACTCGGCGTATGACTTTGCTTCGACCCGTTTGGTGAAGTAGCTTGTCGCGACGAGTATCCACGCATGCTTTACTGACCCAGAAGATGGTGTAATTTTGCCGATTACGTCCATAGCACATCCTCTGAAGGTCCATAGCACATCCTTGTGCGTATTCAATACAATCTTTCACTATGCTCGGCTAGAAATAGTCGTGTCGATGAAGCAGCCAATGCATCTTACATCCTGATTGATGGGCTCTGTAAATTCCTTAATAAACCTCAGTAATTGCTCGGGCAGCCGTTTACGGGTCAAGACATAATAACAATAAACAATACTCACCCTTTCAGTACAACGCATTTTGGTACAGCACATAATTCGTGGCATAAGCCCTTGTCATGCAGTCATGTTTGCCGTTGGGGTTATCAAGATATTGCATGATCGACCTTCTCCAATCATCCGATAATGCCTCGATTACGTAAACGTCTACAGGATCTCCTTGTTCTACCAACGAAGTCAAAGACATGACTCGTGTTCGGATCACACGATCATGTTGGAGAACTTGTTGATTAACCAAGGCCAGGTGCGATCATCGTACTACAGGTGTTGCCCGGCCTATCTCGCCCCATGAGTTGTGCGTCAGAGGCTATTTGAGCCAATTCATCTGCGTCGGTGTTTCAAACTCGAGAGATGTGTTTAAATGTGAGACCGTCGAAAAACTCGGCCAAATAGCTGGCAACCATATGATAGGGCACCAGAGTACAACTCATGCAACAAAAAGTTCCATTGAGTTGGTTAATCACAAGTTCTAAATTGATGAGGACGAGGACACGGGTTACCCTCAAGTGGTGAAGGACGTTAAGGCCAATGATAAGGGCTTCGTATTTGGCCTGATTATTCGTACAATTGAAATCAAGCTTGAGAGAAAAGCCCAGCGGTTGTGATCTGAGGATTGAATGACGATCCCAACACCAACCGAGACTGAAGTACTAGAGCCATCAAAATACATCATCCAATAATTATCACGTATTTTCACCGTGCAAATTTCAACGTCGTTGCCTCTAAAACCGTATAGAGATGGGTGTTGGGCCAAGAAATCGGCCAACGCTTAGCCTTTGACGGCTTTCTGGGGTACATATTGCAAACTGAATTTGGACAGTGCCATTGTCTACTTCCCAATTCGGCCTTTTACTATCGGCCGAGTTAATATGTAGCGGATAACATCAGTCTGGGCGATGACTTGAGTGACGATGGAAGCATTTAATGCCTGAGTTTTGACTCGGCAAAAAATAAGGCTAGGTAGATCTTCTCGATGGCAGAATAATTGATCTCAGGTAGGTTGAGATTTCGGCTAAGATAAAAAATAGCCTGCTCACAACTAGTGTCATTGTCTTGTGCAAGAAGACATCCAATGGATTCTTTGGCCACCAAGATATACAGCTTGAGCGATTTGCCTTGTCGTGGTGGGAGAAGGACATGTGAGGCTGTGAAAGAGATCTTGATTTGTGTAAAAGCCTCTTGGTGTTTCGCGCGCCATTCGAATGTGTCAAAATCCTTGAGTTTCAAGAACGTGGAAAAAGCTGTCATTTTTTCCGCCGAATTAGTAATGAATCGGCGGAGAAAATTAATTTTGCCCAGCAACGACTGTAGTTTCTTCTTGGTCTTCGGGGGTGGAGCTTTGATGATTGGTCGAGCATTATTTTCGTCCACCTCGATACCACGATGATGTACAAGGAAACCTAAAAAAATTGTCGGCTGATACACCGAAAACACATTTAGCAAGGTTCATTTTAAGTTTATGTTGGTGCATATGAAGGAAAGCCTGTCAAAGTTCATCCAAATGTGTCCGCTGATGTTTTGATTTGATCACAACATCGTCAATGTAGACTTCGACGATGGTACCAACTAAATCGTGAAATATGGTATTCATAGCTCGTTGGTATGTGGCATCGGCATTTTTTAGGCCGAACGGCATGACGACCCATTCATATGTTTCGCGTGCCCCTGGGCAACGAAAAGCAGTCTTGTGGACATCGGCCTCGGCAATGAAAATCTGGTTATAACTAGCATGTCCATCCATAAAGGATAAGATCTCGTGATTTGTTGTCGCGTCGATTAACAAATCTGAAATTGGCATTGGATATTCATCTTTAGGAGTTGCCAGATTCAAATTGCAAAAATCGATATAAATACATAAAGCACCACTTTTCATTAAAATTGGGACAATGTTCGCCAACCATTCGACATAACGAGTTGTCCGAATAAACTCAGCTTTTAAAAGTCGAACAAGTTCGTCCTTTGTACCAAGTTGTACTTCGATTGAGAACCATTAAGATGGTTGACATAATGGTTTACACCCAGGTTTGATGCGTAATTCGTGCTCGACGACTGTTTGATCTAAACCAGGCATCTCATGGTAACTCAAAGAAAAACAATCTTTAAATTCCTTGAGAAAATTACAAATCTCAGTTTTCATATGTTGGGGTAACAAAGCACTAATAAATAAAGGTTGTGGCTCTTCAGTCATTCCAACATTTATTTCTTCTAAGTGGTCCTTGACTTGGGGCTAACTGTCTTCGAGCTCGACTAGTGCAGCCTGAACCTTGTCTAGTGATAATACTGGACTGTTGTCTCATTCAGCTAAAAATTCTACTAAGTTTATGCTCGAATTCGATTGCTTGGAAATAGTATACTAATAGACCAATAGTCGTTCCATGGTGGATGAAACTACAGCCTGGGGTCTTTCCTATTTGGCTTCAGACATCAGTGTCGGCAATCAGATTGGCCAACCCGAGTTTCGCCAAATCTTACAGTCTCGGTGCCTAGCTCGATGGCTTTCTATACTAAGATCTAAGTCGGTCGTCCTTCCACGTTCAAACCATATAGGGTAATATAGCCGACATGATCATTGTTGGCCGGATGAAGCACAACCGACTTGCCATCCCAGAAGATGAGAACCTGATATAACGACGAGGGAATACAATTTGTTTGATGGATCTAATCTCGACTGAGCAATGCATTATACTCGGTTTGGGAATCGACTATAAAAAATGCGGTCATATGATTGAGACCTACGACACTTACCTCCACAAGAAACACTCATTTGGTTTGGGACTTGTCGCTGACGAAGTTGTTCATGGTTATTCCTGATGGAATGAGTTCGTCATTAGAGCGTCGTAGTGCCTTTATGATGGATACTGGCATGATGTTGATCATCGCCCCGCAATTGACAAAAATTTTGGAAATTGGGCATCCTTCAATATGAGCTGTAACATACAACGGCTTCAGATGTTGAAGATTAAAAAAAGGAGAGCGGGGAAATAGTTCGGCGAAAGTTGCTTTAAGTTTGTCCTCTTTGCTCGCTTGCCCTCCTTTTTTCAATGGCGAATAAGTCAACTTATGTTGCTTCCTCAGCAACCACGTCCCCATCTAAGAAATTTGGTTGGGACATGGTTGGTTGAAACTTAGCAGGTATAACATGGACCATGCTAAATTCCATATTTTCAAGGACTGAATAGCCCATTGAATCTTAGTCGTCGTCTTTTGGGCTATCGAGTGAAGTGTCGTGCTTTTGAACATCCTCGACCTGATCATTTTTTGCTCCAATAAGTAATTGCACTTACGGTATGTCTACCAGCCTTGTTTCATTCTGACTGTCGTCCTCAAGTTTGCTTGTCGTTGGGGTGTGATCTTGTCCCTGTAGCGCTTTACGGGCCCGCTCTTGATAAGCGATTTGAGCGTCCTTTGTGTCTAAATAAGCATCCAGATGTGCCACGCGCTCTTTCTCATCTGCTGTAACGCCAAAAAGGGACAGGATCAAGAAGACTTAAAAAATGGTATCGTAAATATTATAGACCCTTGAGAAAGAAATGAAGCTCGTTGGTGTCTATATCAGTGTATGGATCGACCTCAAAGCCAAAAAATCGAGCTTCACGTATATGCTGGAACCTGGCCCTTATCCTTGGATCAATGGTCTTCTGAATAATCTGTTCAGCACCAAGTTAATGCTAGGTCGAGAGCCTCTTAACACGCCTTTGGTATACCATACAGGTCATTAGCGGAATACTTCTTGTGAAACTCCCACATGTACTCCAAGGCTTCTCCGAGAAATGGTGGGTGTAAATTCTGTCAGACTCTTATTAATGGTTATTGTGAGGGTGATTGAGGAAGTTTGCTTTTCGCTTCTTTTCTGAAGTGCTCGAACCAGCTTTCATCTCCCCAAGCTGAAGGAGGAGTTTGATACACTTCTCAGATTCTTCAATGGTGGTTTCGAAGTCGTAATCAATTACCTTCTTTCCTTGAAGTAACTCGACCATGATTGCCAGGGGTTGTCGGCCATCTATGCTACCTATTACTTTTTTCGACTGCCATTTGGTAGCCGAAGTAGCCTGTGTCGCCGGTCAGTGGGCCATGCAGTCTATCCGCTAATGCAAATGTTTTTGAGACTTGAATAATACGGTATATACGCCGGTGGGAGAGTTGTAACTATACCACCGTTGGTCGCGTGGCTCAAGCGGTTTGAAAGTTTTCTGGTTTGCAGATGAACTCGAGCTACTAGAGTTCCACAAATAATAATCTTTATTATAAAATGGTGCGTCAAAATCAAAACGTCGTCTAGCTAAAGGTGGCCCATCAATTCATGTTTAAGGGTCGACCCTATCGAACACCCTCTGGCGCAAGCCTGCGCCAAGCACATTTTGAGGCGTCGTTGCAGCCGTGGATGGCTGTTGTGGTGTTGTAGCCTGAGGTAGTTTCTCTTTTTGCTCGGTTAAGATGACACGTGCTTTACAACGACTGCACAAAACCATCGGCCTATCCACTATTCCGCACTAGAGTCTGACATGGGTTCAACGATGGCCGGTCCTGAAAACTATGTAGGCGGTTTGTTTGAAAATAAATCAATCTTGAGCCGTGACCAAGATTTTTCCTTTGGGACGTGTTGTATTTGAACAAACTCGGCATTTCCTTTTCCTTTGTTTTTGGGCAGATTAGCATCTACCATATCACTTGTCACCGAAGGAAAATGATCGGTGTCAATGACCATTTGTTTCTCAAGAAATTTGAGCTTGCCCTTATCAATCCAGCTTTGAATGACATCACGGAACACAACACAGTTGTTTGTTGTATGCTTATTTGAGTTATGGTATTTGCAATATGTTTTTCCTTTCATTTCTTCGGCCTTATGAATGTTATGCCCTGGCCGAAGTTTGATAATCTTTGCGAGCAACAACTGGTCAAAAATTGCATTAGCCTTGGTGATATAAATGTTTAAACTTTCGATGTTTTTATTGTTTCTTCAGAGGCCGAGGGGGTTTTGGTATCCTTGGAATTGATATAAGCCAATGCCTTGCAAATGTATGGTTTATCAATTACTATTTCGGCTGCGTCCACACTGGTATATTGAGAATCTTCGCCTTCGGTCGATGCATAACTCATCGTAGGGTTTTTGTAAATTGTTCCTCGGGGTGGGGACTTTGAGATCTTTTCTTCTCATAGTAGATAATCATATTGCTCGACATGTTGGGCCAGTTCGTATATATCTTGAAAGTTTGCCCCCAAGAATTTCTTTTTGTATTCCACATCTAAGTCATTCAAAGCGATTCTAAAGAACTCGACTTCAGGGAGAGGTACTCGGCACCAATTTCTAGCCAACTTAAACCTTGTTAGGTATTCCATTGGTGACTCATCGGATGCTTGAGCCATCCTAGCCAATGATGAAACTGACATTTCCATTCCCAGCCAATAGAATTGCTTATGGAATTTTTCAACTAGTTCCTCACAACTTTGGATGGAATTAGGTAGGAGGTCGATGTACCCCGTGAATGCTGAGCCCGTCAATGAAAAGTTGAATAGCCGCAGTTTATGGAAGTCAATATTAACATCTCTACATTGTGTAGTGAACTGAGCTATATATTCTAACGAGGACAGGGACGTTTCTCCAGCAAAAGAGCTGAAGTCTAGGATTTTAAAGCCTTTAGGATATTCAAACTTCTCTACATAAGCTGGGTATGGATGGATAAATTTTGGGAATTTCGGCCCTTTTTTCAAGGCCGAATCAATCATTCATTGGACCTTAACCAAATCGACGGATGCCATTTTTGCTCCTCGAACGAATTCCTCGAGTATCCCTTTTATTTCGTAACTAAACGTTTGCTCAAACTGCTGAGATTGCTCCTCAAGTCGTCTTCAAAAAAATGACCTAGTTGGTGGACCAGAAGCTTCACCATTGTCCTCGTCACAATCCTTTACTATTCATTCGACCAAAATTCCTTTTGTCGATCTGGTGGTGATCTCCGCATCAGGAGCCTGTCCGCCGAGACTAACTTTTTTTTTTCTCGGCGTGTCGCACTTGTGGCTTCAGGTGTGACAGCAGCAAGAGGATTTTGTGCCTATGGCAAGACATCATGATTTGGGCTTTGGACTGTAGATGGAAGGTTAGTCGCTAATTTACCCATTCTTGTTTTCTTTTTTACTGACCGTGTTTCAATGATCATGAACTTCATAGCTTTAGCACCGGTCCTACTGGGCATGCTAAAATGTTGACCCTAAAAACTACCAAGCCTACGTGGCATACAAGCCAAGTAACTAATGAGCTAACTATGTCCTTCAGTTATATGCGGGGCGTGCCAACTAGTCAGCCGAGCTCGGTCGGAGAGTAAAATATGTTGCGTTGCGCGCGTTGCTGACTTCTTAATTCTGTGATTGCAGCCAAGGAAGGAACATGTCTCGACCTCTTAGGTCCTATAGTCTAAAGACAAGGCTACTACCTCTGCAAAGTTCACAAATCGCCAGTGCCGGGTTCGGTCACAGTGATTATATTCGTAAAAGTACAAGCACGCCGAACCGGTACCAAACTATATGGACACAGGTACTCAAAAGAGATATATGTCTTGATTGTAAAAATGGTTCGGCCGTCGGAATGTTGAACTCTAAGAGATACTTATGAATATCCAATCATAAAAACTACTCGTCGTTCAATGTGCTGAGCCCAATAACCTGTAACACCAAGGCTAATGAGATGACCTCTACCAATAAGGACTGGAAAAATCCTTGTTGACCGAGACTTGGATAAATAATCAGTCGGTCTCGAAGCAGTGCTGTTTATCCAAATTGAAGATGCTCCTCGGTCAGCTGACTCTTCAGCGATAGTGTTGTTTATCCAAACTAAAGATATCACTGGTTGCCTTCACAGTGCTGTTTATCCAAACTGAAGATGTGTTGGCGAGAAAGGAGGAAAATGAGAGATTTCTCAAGGTTGTTGAGAGATTTTGCGTAGAGTGAGTTTGCACAGGGCATCTTTGTGTTAAATTGGAGGGGGTTTGAACGATGCACTCACTTTCCTATTAATAGCAACAAATTTCCTCATGGACAAACTAGAGTCGTACTCGAATTAGAACTCCTTATCCTAATCCAATTAAATCTCGGCCAATCCTGATTCCAATAGGACTTTGAACCAACCTCTTTTAACGAACCAGATTCATCTCCTGAGTCATAGCATCCTTAGCCTATCAAGACTCCTTATTGCACTAGGTCTCGACTACTCCATCTCTATCTAAACCAAACCACCTAGCAATAAGACTCGGCCGATCCTAACTGGACGGCCTGTGATAACTAAACGGCCCACAATAATTCTAGAAAGAGTAATAGGTCGAAAACAACTCCAATCTCGGCCATTATAAGGCTAAGCCCACCCCCTTTTCTCTTAAATAATATCGTTTCTTTGAAGAAAAAAAGAAAAAAAAAATGTTGGCAACAGCATCCGAAATGTGAAAATAAAAGGGCTTTCTTACACTATGTTGAACTCTGCATATAGTTTTAGCATGCGCTTTAACGTAATAAGTGTGTAGCATGCTCTTTAACAAATAAGTCTGGAAAAAAAATTTCCTATTGACATTCTATTCTAAAAAACTAAAATAACGTTGTTGCGCAGCCACCAAATGACAATAAAATAGCTTTCTGCAAATGATTTGACTTCAAAATTCAATTTTGGTTTACTTGACTTAACTATTGTTAATACAAATTGATTAGTGTAATCGAAGAGACAATAGCTAAGATATGATTTCTTTAAACAAATATAGAATTTTCCTTTTAATACAACTATAATCCTCTCAATTGTGATTCTGCCAACGAGGAGAAAGATTGTCGTGTGACCACTGTATTATCATAGTGGTATTATGGTGCAATAAGCAATGGGAAATGCAAATTAAATAACTCATTTTGAGGACACTTTGAGGACTTATTTTACATGAGCTCTTGGATTAATCTAACGATGACAAAACTAATGATGTTATACAATATTGTTATATTTAAACAAAATGAAAACACGTGAACTAACTAAAAAAAAATAGGGTTCACACTCATCCAAGATTTTAGAAGACGCTAAGTACTAGTTGAGCGGCGGGTGGCGGGCTGCGGGGGGTTGCGGGCCTAGCGCCTAAACGGCTAGGCGGATTTAAGTATATTTAATGATGTTGTATGAGGGTGTAATTGACCCCAAACTTGAGGAAATAAAATAAAATTTATCCTTAAAATTATGAGATTTTGGCCCTTGAATTAATAATGGCCATCATTTGTATTTGGTGCTAGTAAGATATTTAAAACTTTTCAACTCAGCATTATAATTGAATGATATTATTCTTTACTTATATGTAAAAGTTTTATATACGACTCTAATAAATAGTGAGTTCTAAAAGACGCTAGGCACTAATCGGGCGGCGAGCTGGAGCCTAGTCCCTAGCGGCTAGGCGGGGTCTACGCGGGCGCCTAGGCAGATTTAAGTAAATTCGTTATATTTTATGTAAATAAGTGTGTTTATATTTAAATATATATAATTTCATCATAAACTACAAAATAGAATGACATATGTATTATGAAGTATTGGAACATAATGAAAACATGGGAAACAAGTATATAGTGTGTGCTCATTTAAGTATTCAACAAGTCTCTTACAATTTATTGAAAAAAAAAATTAAATGCAAATTGAAACTTATCTATTTTCTGTCTAAGTGAGTCACAACCTAGGCAAGTGCTTAAGAGGATTTGGGCGGACCAGGTGGGTGCCTAGGCGGTCTAGGCGGGCACCTCAGTTGGTATATGCGTCATTTCTTAAATTTCAAACGCCTAGGCATTAATCGGGGCGGTGACCAGCCGCCTAACGCCTAAGCAGACCTAGGCGGAGATTTTTAAAACAGTGCAAATACAAGATGGACTTGACAGAAACTCATTTTTACAAATTCAGAGGATAAGTCGACAAGTAACTATACTCTCTAGCTTGGACTCATATCTCTAAATAACAACTTGATTGAACATGGCCTGAGTACCTATAAGGTGTCTCTAGTTTTGTCCACGTGTAATCTTCCAAACGCAGTATGTAAGCCATGTGGGGCTCACCTAAGCTAGCACTTCCAATTACTAATACTTTACCATGCCACGCTGTCACGAAATCGGGATTACGCACCTGAGCTGGCAACTTGGCCACGAGTTTCCATGTGTCGTGTTTTTGTTGTACCACGTCGTTGCCGCGACACATGTACATCGTCTCATCATCACCGTCCACACATGTCCGTGGACAAGTGGCGACTTGTAAGAAGCCCTCTTGTACTTGGTTCCACAGCCACGTGGAAATGTTGAATATCTCGGTGCTCCTCTCGAAACGTCCTTGCATTTTAGTGCAATATCCGCCGATGACGTGGAGCTTGCCACCCTGGAAAATGGCCTTACATTCGTCACGCTCTCTTGCCATATCAGGCAACAGAATCCACTTGTCTTTCGCCACGTCATATGCTATTGATGATCTCAACGCATTCTTCTCGTCATCATGTCCGCCGGCAACATACACCATCCGCTCCGAATCCGCCGCGCACCCAAAGAATATCCTGCCACCACCCGGCATATCAGTCCCGCGCCGCCACGCTCCAGACACAAAGTTGTAGATAAACACAGAATTCGAGATCGTCCACGTAAGCGGGTCCCAGCCACCCATCACCACCAAATCGGACCCAACTGCTGCCAATTGGCAAAACATGGGTAGCCCATTGGCAAATCCAGCAAGGAGAGGCAACTCTGACCAATTACCCAAATCCGGTTCACAAATAGTGAGCCGGTAAACCAGGCTATCCGGATACTTGAAGACACCATGGTTTGAGACCACATGTGCTTGAACCATCACAAGGAGTCTTTGGCTGCGGCCAGCAACCTTCCTAAGCTGAAGAAACTCCGGCAGCTCAACCTCCGCCTTCCACCCTTTACACACCGATACCACCATAGGAAACTGGTCGTATTCAACACGACTTAGACAGTCATATGCTAGATCATCCGGCAGGCCAGAAATCAGCGCCATGGTACAAGATTTGGTACCAACAAAAAGCAGAAACTTGGTATGCAAAAACAAGAGAGAATTTGCCGTACAGATTCTGAGAGATGGGTTTTTTGAACCTGAAATATTGGGACTGCTTGGAAGGGAATTTTTATAGTGTGTGATTGTTGTGAAGAAGGGAGGTTCCAGGTTTAGTGTTTAATGTTTCCTCCTGGTTTTATTATTTTATATATATATATAAACAAAGTTCTAGAGAGAAAGGTATGGTCGAATTAGGACAATTTAACAAGACCTTTGATATTGTCAATTTCACGTTCCCATTAACGGACTCTATGTGCCAGCATTAATTTTCTCCTTTATTTTAATTTAATTAATTTATCATCATCTAACAATTGTCACCACGCAACATTTAATTAGATTAGGAAATTGGGGTGCCGCAGTCGGTATCTTCTTCAACGTAACTTGCGGGGTTTTCATGTATTCATTGACAAATTTGGAAGTAAATGCGTGTGATGCCATGTGGTAGGGAAAATTGCCAAACAATCAAAATTGAGAAAATTCAAGTCCATTTTGCATGTTATTGAAAAATATATTTTATTTAAAAAGGGGACCGCCTAGTGGTTTTGTCACGGCAGTCCATCTTTTCAAGGACCGAGAAAACTTATAGAGGTATTTTAGCCTCTTCCTGGCTACTATCTTGCAATTCACTAGCACCAAGACATTGCATGTGAAATACGATCCCGAAGTTCATCCCCAACCACTGGTTCACCCTATGATGATTATATGGAATACATGAATGTGTGTGAAGGTGACAAACAATTTGGTGTCGTTTAATAATTATTTCATTTTTTGTTTTAAGTTTTATATTCTAAAAAATTAAATACTATTTTTAGTTATTTTATTTTCATTCATTTATTTCCGCTCCTTCTACCACCCTTCTTTAACCCTGATTTCTTTTATATGTTGTCACGGCAGTCCATCTTTTTAGGGACCGAGAAGACTTATAGAGGTATTTTAGCCTCTTCCTATCCACCATCGTGCAATTCACTAACACCAAGATGTGCCATGTGAAATACGAGCCCGAAGTTCATCCCCAACCATTGGGCCACCCTATGATGATTATATGGAATACATGAATGTGTGTGAAGGTGACAAACAATTTGGTGCCCTTTAATAATTATTTCATTTTTTGTTTTAAGTTTTATATTATAAAAAATTAAATACTATTTTTAGTTATTTTATTTTCATTCATTTATTTCCGCTCCTTCTAGCACCCTTCTTTAACCTTGATTTCTTTTATGTGTTTTCACTATTCCAAACACTAAAAGTAAAATAAAAATAAAAACAAAATTACAAAACAACAACTTAACAGTTCTTTTCTTCTTCTTTTTTAACGAAAGGTACGATATTCATTAAGATGCGAAAAACCGTACAAAGTGAGGATAGGGTAAATACATAGGCCTCGATAAAAACCTTGCTGAGACTTTCAACCCGGTCGAAAGGAAAAAAAAGATCCCGCACAAACAAACTAAAGTTAGCTATCCTCACAAACCAAATCAAATAATACATTTTAGTTTGAAAAATCTTCAAATTGCGCATCCAAAATTAACCCTGGAGGTTCATCACGCCACACAACCTCCTGAGCACACCCCCATTCCAGCACGTGCAAGTCTGTGAGCAACTTGATTTGCCTCCCTTTTAATATGGCATGGCTTCGCATAAGAAAAATCTTTGAAGAAAGATCGAATATCCTTAATTATATGACCTAGAGGAGATGTATAATTAATAATTAGAAAACTTCATTTTAATTCTTCGTAAAGATAATTTTTAGATAAAAATTATGGGTAAGATTAAAATCTAATTTTAGTCCCTTGATACATTAATAATCTTATTTATTAATTATATTTTGATTTTTTAATTATTTATCTTTTTCTTTCTAATTTTTAATGTATTAATTTTATTTCATTATAATTTTTATTTTCATTTCATTCATCGTAATATATTTTGTTGTGAACATTTAGATAAACTAATTTTTGTTATATAATATATTTCGATGTACTTTATCTTCTTCATTTAGGTGTATTAAATTCATTATAATACATTTCGGTGCATACATTTAGGTACATACATTTCGATACAAATATTTAGGTACATTAATTCAATATAATACATTTTGGTACTAACATTTCGGTGCATACATTTCGGTATACACATTTAGGTACATTAATTTAATATTAATACATTTCGGTGCATATATTTAGGTACATACATTTCGGTACTAACATTTAAATAAATTAGTTCAAATATAATATATTTTGATACACACATTTTGGTACTAACATTTGGGTACATTAATTAAGTCTTTCAAGTTTGAAGAATGTTAAATAAAATTAATAAATTAAAAAACTCTTTTTTGGTCAAAAAAATAAATTAAAATTTGTGTATTAATAAATTTAAATATTTAATGGGAGACATTAAATAAAATGTACATTAATTATTTTGAATTAAGGACACATTAGGAACTAAAATCAATATTTAATCTAACACTAATTTTTTTTTTAGTTTTAATCTTCTTGAAGGATTAAAATTCAAAAACCCCATTAATGATATACAATTTTTTAGCACAGTTTTGAGCATTGACATTTCACCAGGTACATTCCAACTTAAAGAATAAACACACATGGTGAGGACGTGACTAGGAAAGTACTATCGTTTATAGTTTATTTAGAACCAATATAACTTACTCAGAAAGACAGCCATTATTAACCAGGGCAATTTTTCAAGCGATTTTTGTACGTCGAGGTCCACATTTATAAATTAGTGTTGTTAGCATCGAAGTGTTGTTTCACATTAGAAAGTTGAGAGACTTTGTGTGTATTTATAACCTCAACATTTAGTGACGCGGCAAGGAAATGAGATAAAAGGATTGACAAGCGGCAAATCCAATAGTATAAATTGAAATTCATCAGTTTTCTTGAGTCCACCGGAAAATAGAGAAAAAAAAAGGTTTTTTAACTTTAATTCTTTGAAAAGATTGAAATTTAAAATAAACATGGTGTTAGATTACATATTGATTATAATCCCTTGATGTGTCCTTAATTCGAAATAATTAATGTGCATTTTAGTTAATGTCTCCCATTAAATATTCAAAATTTATTAATATACAAATTTTAATTTATTTTTTGTCCAAAAAAAGAAATTTTTAATTTATTAATTTTATTTAACATTCTTCAAACTTGAAAGACTCAATTAATATACTTAAATATTAGTACCAAAATGTATTATATTGAATTTGGGTTGTTGAAGGCGTAGATTTTATTCAACAACTAATAATTTCAGTACTAACATTTAGATCAGACATCCTTTAACATTTCGATACTTGAAAGACTCAATTAATGTGCCCTTTAACATTCCCAACACGCTAAGGTCAGACACCCTCTTTCTTCAACAATTAATGCACCTAAATTTTATTTAATATGTGTATCGTGATGTTCGCAAGCGCCACAAGGCCATTTCAGCATGACCGCCCAAGCTAAGAATGAGAATCTTAAAGCCTAATTGAAGCAATTCCATGCAGAATTGGTAAAGATCGAGAAGTCGGACGACAGGCTTGCTACAATGGTCTTCAAACAAGGACTATATATCCACTCGGCTCTCTCCCAAAAGCTGAAAAAGAAGAAATATGACTACACCACCCTGACGAAGTGCTTTGATATCACTGATGACCTAATCGATTGGGAGATAAACCCAGAAAGAGAGCTCGACACGGATTACGATAGGAGGTCCGACCGAAGAAGAGGTGATCAAAATACCCCTCCCTCTCCTCGTCGGAATGACAGGAGAGGATGCAACGATAAGCAAGCTCCACCCAAGCAAAATCAGTACACGACCTTCCTCTCGTCAAAAGGCCCAAACCTCTTCCTGACCATTTAAGCCGCAACTTGTTGCCATGAAGAACTTGAAATCCATTTGTATCTCGGAATAAGATGGAAATATTGAGTCGATAGACAAGCATCAAATCGGATAGAATAACTTGAAATCCATTACACTCTGTCTAGACGAAGGAAATAAACTTGGAAATTGGATAAAAGTCAGAATTTATAAATTGACATACACCAATTTTCTTGTTTGGATTTATAAACATAGAAATTTAGAATTTTCGCATGAAAAAAAAAATTGGAATTTGGGGCCTCCAATTCCCAAGTTTAATTCCATGTAAATAGGTGTCATTTCCTAATTTTTATGATAAAGTTAAAGTTTCTCTTGACCTGAAGTTGCCTTTGTATTCATACAGTTTAAAATTAACAAATTCCGTTCTCAATTATATTGTTCTTTTTTGTTAACCAAACAAGAAAATTCACAAATTCTAGAAAATAAAATCCCGTCATTTTAAAATTCCTTAGTAATCTTAAATTTCTTCATCCAAACATAGTATTAGTATCTCGGAATTTAAAAAAAAAAAATTGAGAAAACCTTTAAAGTTGAATTGATAATAATGTGAAGAATCTGAATAACAACTCCAAGATAAGCCTTATATAGGTTTCAAACCCTAATTCTACAGTAATTGGAAATCAAACGAATAAAGGAACTATAAAAAAATAAAAATAAAAATTGGAGAAATGGAAGCCTAATCCGTATGGGAGAAGGAAAAATAAAAATTACCCAAAACTCAAACTTTCGCAAAACAATTTAAGCAACTTGAATTTTCCAACAATAAGCCTTTCCATATTTTATCACAACATACTTTATGCTTGAACGTGAATTTCCTTTCTTGCGTCATCTCTTGCCAATGCTCGACCATTTCATTTTCTTTAACTTTATCCACTTTAATCGACCCTCATCTTGTCCTACATCATTTAGTTTAGTATTATAGCAGTTTGACTCAGTGGTGAAGCCACATGAGGGCGAGGAGTGGCGGCCGCCACTCCCCTCGCCGGAAAACATGATTAGAGCTCTAGTTTAGCCCCTCTAGATAGGAGGGGAGAGCTTGGATGAGGAGACGAGGTGGGGTTGGCGGGAAGAGGCTGGAAAAGAACACGAGAGTGGGGTTGTAGGACGACATAGGTTGGAAGAGGTGAGGGTTGGTCACTCATGTCTGGTGGGGTTTATGGAGGAAAAAGAATGTTGTTTGGTTATTAGGTTATGGGAGCAAGTAGGATGTTTGGTTATCAAAATAGCAGAAGCTTGGAGCAATCAAATGGACATGTGTAGCCAGTGGCGAAGTTAGGATTTCTCAGGGGGAGGGGTGAACTTAAAAGAGTTCAATGTTAAAGAAAAATGGCAACAACTGAACTTTTTATATGGTAATGTCTTCCATAATTAATCAATACAAATAAATTACAATTGTAGTCGGCAAAGTTTCATGTCATGAAAATGTTCGGAATATTTGAATGAGAACTTCTTGGAATATTTGAAGGAGGAGGAATACTACTTGGAATATTTGATGGAGAAGGATTGCCCGAAATGTTTGAAGTAGGATTTAAGCATTGTTTCTTATAGTATCGTTCCATTACGTAATTGTAAAATGAAAAGAAAGAAAAAATCTTAGACTCTTAATCCTAGAGTAGACTATAATATAGACTATAGTATGCATAATAACTAATCTAACCAACAATTCAATTAATCAATACCAATAAGCATACAAACTATTCGATAAATAAAAATTCGATTCAACTAATCATATGATATGAATACAACTAATCAATTCAACTAATAATCAAGAATTCAATTTTTTTTCACCCTAAAATAAAAATAATTTCATATCAATAATCATAGAATCATATCAATAATCAATAATCAATAACCAATAACCTTAATAGTGCATTACAATATGATTCTATACCAATTAAACGAAATTCGTAGTAAATAATTAATTAGGGTTAGGGATTATAAATTTAGGGGGAAAAAAATTTACCTTTGATTGAAGGCTTGAAGCCGACGGCTTAGACTTCAATGGTTGAAGAGCGGCTAGTGATGACTGCAAAAAGCCAACAGGAATAGCCTTCCTAAATTTTTCGTTCCATTTGGGCATTGGCTATGGGGATTTTGGGGAGACAAAGCTCCTCTCTTCTGTCTCTGAGTGAATGGGAAGGTTGAAACAATAAAGGGGGACACGGCCCACACGGGGCAAAAGCCTAAAGGGACTAAGCGCGGGACACGGAGGTCCCCTAATATTATTATTATTATTTTTTAAACATCCAAAACAGCGCCGTTTTAGTGTTAAATTTTTAAATTTTTTTACCAGGACCAAAACAACGTCGTTTTGACCTGGATGTTTAAAAAAAAAAAGAAATAAGCACATCTACTGGTGCATGCAGCAGAAACAAAAGACCAGAAACATAGCACTACACCAGTCAGTTTTCTGGCGAGAGGGAGGTGTTGAACCCAGCTAGTGTTTTTCAGAGAGAGGAGTGGCGGCCGCCACTCCTTGCCCTCGCGGCTTCGTCACTGTGTGTAGCATTTCTATTGAGCTATATAATGGTCAGTAAAAATTGTTTACTGACCAACTAGTAGGCAAGTATTATCCATTTGGTTATCAAGATAGCAAGAATTTGGGTGTGAGTTTTAAAGACGTGTTGGACAATTATTGGGCCACCTAAGTTAGTAAAAATTGGGTATTGACACCTTACTCCAGTATTATCCTGCTGACCGTTTGTTTACTTTTTTTCTCTCTTAAAATACTATGCTGACCACCACTTCTCTTCCTGTCATTATCTTTCTACCCCACTTGTTTGTTTACCCATTTCCTACCTTTTTTTCTCTTCTGACCCCCACCTTTATTTTTGTGGTTTATTAACCCCATTTCTCTCCTCTCTTTTTTTCTTTTTTTTTATTCTAGTATGTATTTTTATTTTCTCTTTTAAGACTCCCACCGTATTTATCTTAAATTCTCACATTATTTATAAATATCGTATTACTTTTTAAAAACAATGTAAATATTGTTTAATGATTATTTTATGATAATTTAAATCCATCTAAGCTCCTACCTGGATCTCGCTTAGACACAAAGTTGTTAGGTCCCAGTCCGTTGTTTGACTAACACCTAATATTTTTTAGGATCTAATCCTAGCCAATTTAAGCTTCTTATATTGGCTTTGATATTATTGCTTACAACTGCTTTGGTGGAAAGATTATTTTCCAATATGAATATTGACTCAAAACTTTGCACTCTCTAATATGAAAGCAACCGCTTCGATTGAACCTTGCACTCTTGAATTTGTTGCCCCTCCCCTCGACAAATCCTAACTTCGCCACTGGTTTGACTCATGTGTGAAGCTTAATGAATATACGTTTTTCAAGTCACCTAATATGTAAGAGTTAATATTAGGGCTGGTTCGGTATGGGATCCCAAACCGAAAATGGGATCCCAAATTCCAAACCGATTTTTTTCGGGACAAGGTTTTCGAAACCAAAACCGAACCTAAATTTTGGTATTCCCGAATTTTGGGATTCCCAAAAATTTTTTGGGATTTCGGTATGGTTCGGGATTCATCGAACTTCCACCTTCTCTGCCAGTCCACACGGCCACACTTCATCCCAGATTCGTCAACCTCCCCACCCCCATCTTCATCCCTCTCATTTCTGGGCTTGTCTTTGCTGTCGTCGGGAGTCAGAGGGTTTTGCAAAGTGCATCGAATAGAATCAGGTACTGATCATCATCGATGTGTGAGCCATGTCATTGCCAAACGAAATCACCATCAGAGGGCTACTTTGCTTTGCAGGCTTGCAGCGATGGATCTGATGTCATGGAAGAACGATTAGGTTCCTCGGACGAAGGCTGCAATGGGTATGGTGTTTTGGGAAAAGTAAGCTACGGGTGTGGCTGTTTTTGAAGGTTGAGAAAGCAGACGAAGGCTTGTTCTGCATTTGAGGGAGTCGGTGGAACTGTGAAAGGAGAGAGAGAGGGTTATTGGTTTCAAGAAATAAATGAAAGAAGAAACCATGATGGTTTGGGTTTCTTATTTGATGGTTTCAAAAAAGAAGATGGTTTCTTATCTGATGGTTTCAAGAAATAAGAATAAAGAAAGAAGAAACAATTATGGTTTCAAGAAATTAGAACCAAGATGGCAGAGGTTGGAGACAAAGAAAGAATAAAAAAAGGAAAAGGTGGTGAAGAAAAGTTATTGGGAACGGCTTGGTGGCTTGATTAAATAATATATATATATATATATATATATGTATATATCGGTTTGGCACCAAACGGTTTGGGATCGGTTTGGGATTGGTGCCAAAATTTTTGGAATTTTCGGTTTGGGATCGGAATTTTTTCGGTATGGTTCGGAATTTTTAGGATTTTTTTTCCAGCCCTAGTTAATATGAGTTAAGAACGTGTGTTTATAACCTCAACTTTTGGCTTGACTGTAGTGAAATCATGTCCAGCATCGAAAACTTAACGTGCATTGTCTATCTTTATAAAGACTTGGGCTACTCTATTAGTAATTAATTTTAAAGTAAAATCTCAATTTCCTGTCAGGATCAACAAGAATACTTCATAAAAAATTATGAAATCTCTGCAAATTGTGATGGATTTTATTTTCCAATGCTAGGTAGGATGCCATTATTTGATTACAAGACCGTGTGTGTACAAGAAATCATATGTGGACGTTTTGGAAACAATGAGCTTCCGTTCCATACAGATGCCGTTATTTGGTCGCAAAACAATGTGCATTTTTGGTTAATAAAGTTTTTTTTATAGGAGAAACGGTAGTGGATTTATAAAGCATTTTGTTTTGCAATTGGATATGTGGTTTTCATATAGTATTTTGTTGTGAAATTAAATATGTGTAGATTTTCTCTTAGTGTAGATAATATCGTTTGATTAAAAAAAGTGTGAAGGCTAACAATATGTCAATATAACTAGATGTCAGACTGTCCTGAAAATAAAATACTTTCATTTTGGTCTAGCTTATACGTACAAGAGAGACTATCATGTTACAAGTTTAGTGAAGGAGTGACGTCTTTTGCAAGTTATCAGAAAATGATGCAAGGTTTTGTCCTCGTGAGCGTTATCTTTTCGATTGGTTGGATGTGGTTATGTGGATAGATTTTGTATTGTCTTTCTGTTGCATTTTTCTTTTGTTTAAGAAAACAGTAGTAATATTCATTTCAAACAAAAAAGGATGTCTTTTTGTTGCATTTGAAAGTACTAGAACGGTTTAAATGTTCGTTTATATCAGAGCATAGGATTGAAACAGACTTGCAATCCTATTAGCAGCAACGGAATATAAAATCAACTGGCAACACACAGTACACATCCATATAGGATTTAACGAGGCAAAACCCATCACTGTGAAAATCTTCTACCATTTTGCCAGGCAGAAAACAATCCACTATAAGTCAAACAAATACAAAATGGACATGACAGAAACGAGATCTTACTAGACACATTCTAGAAAGCAGTTTCATCCTCCGCAGCCGTGCTACTTTAGTAGGCAACTTGCTTTCTCCATATGAAAGTCGCACGACACTGGTCGCGGTCGTCGATCACTCCAACACAAACTTTGCACAATACTTCTCAAACGCATAAGAGATCGGCGATCACGTAATATGAATGATATAAATGATTTAACACAATAAATCAATTACCAGAATCACAAAGTAGACCATGAATGATTTCTCAATTTTTCTCTAAAAAAACCTCTTTGCAATGTTATGCTCTCAATCTCCACACAAACATGCGGCGGCCTTAATGCGCGCGCGCACTCATATATTTATGTTGCCTCTTATTTTAACCTAGCATGCGGCTACAATACTAATGGGTTGAACTAACCTAATCAATAAAGCGTTATCAAATAAACAAACTACAATTCACCCATTTAAAACCTACAGCCCATTGTATTTAACAACATTTGTGTGGATGCAAATTTATGCATTCTTCTTCTTAGACGAAAATACACCTGCAAAATAATTAACACCTAAGGTCAAGACCAAGAGCCTCATGCACTCACGATGAATGGGGGGTTTGGCCGAAGAACCTCCGATGCCGAAGTTAGAATTTGAGAGAGAAAGTGTTTAGGGAATTTTAGGAGAAAAATGGACCTAGGTTTTTGGAGAAATGAGGGGGTATATATAGGGGTGTGGCCGGCCCTATTAGGAGAATTGGGACCGGCCACATTTGCTTGTTTTGTTGGATTGATTGCAAGATATTATGGAAATAATATCTTGCAATTACTTTAGGCAATTAATCAATTAATTAATTAATTTAGGTAATTATTCCCAATTTGAAAGGAACAATTGGGAGTTATTTTGTGAGTGAAGATTTGATGGGGAGTGATGAGAAGGTTTAAAAGAATACCATTTTGATCACCTTTGACCTCGATTAAGCCGTTACTGTCTACTGCTGCGCGTGAGAATCCCGATGTGCCTTGAGGGTAATTTTGTCATTTTAACCCCAAAAGTCCACGTGTCACCTCCATAATTTTCTTGATTATTTTTTGCTCCACAAATGCCTTCACACATGCTGGGCTGCTTGCAAGAAAGGGCAGTAGGTGTAGAGATCTCCAACTTTGATGCAGATTCCCACTTGGACTTGGAATTAGATTCTTCTAGGAAAGGGAAATAAATCGCCTCCAAAGCCTATAAAAGCTTACGTTAAGTAGGAGATTAAATCAACTTCGGAGGGCAATTATTTATCCCTACAAGAAAGAGAGAAAGCTAAAGGATATTTGTTCCCCCTAGCTCTCTTCTTTGCTTGCCCGTACAAAGAATCGTTTTTCATTGATTTTTTTGTTCTTCTCCACGCCGCACCGATGTAAGAAAAACTTAATTTTCTTTGTCTTCTTCTTAGGTGGTGGTGCCATGGGGCAGATGTCGGGGTGGTGTGGCACGTCGGTTGGCAAAGCTCTCTTCTTTGCTTGCCCGTACAAAGAATCGTTTTTCATTGATTTTTTTGTTCTTCTCCACGCCGCACCGATGTAAGAAAAACTTAATTTTCTTTGTCTTCTTCTTAGGTGGTGGTGCCATGGGGCAGATGTCGGGGTGGTGTGGCACGTCGGTTGGCAAAGGTCAAGAGTCGGCTTGGCATGTCGGCTGGCAGGGGCCAGAAGTTGGCTTGGCACGGGCCGAAGAGGTGGTGTGACAGGGGCCACAGCTTGTGTTGCTCGGCCTAACTTAAGCCAAGGGCTGGCTTGGCATGGGTCGAGGAAATGGCTTGGCATGGGCCATGGTTTGGGCTGCTACATCTAAGCTGCTTGCCAAGAATGAGGAAACTGCTTAAGTTTGATTTCTCAGCTGTCGTAGATGGAGTAAACAATGACTGAGCTGCCAAGATCAGAGCTATCAAAGATGAAGTGTCGAATAAGCGAATTATTGAGTGCGAAGTGGCTGCTGCCCCCTGACCCTTTACTGTTTAGCTGGTCTTCAAGTATCCGATCTTTGGAGCTGTGTGGTCTTCTCGCACTGGAAAGCAATTAGTTTACCCTCTCGCACTTGAGAACAATTAGTTTAACCTCTCAAACTGAAGAGCAGACCCATATGGGTGTCGGGGAATTGGTTTACCCTCTCGCACTGAAGAGCAATTAGTTTATCCTTTCGCACTGGAGAGCAAACCCATATAGGGGTTTGAGCAGTTGATGCAGACAGCAGTTGAGCCAGGCTTATGAATAACTTCTTGAATCTTCATTAAGAATAACGAAATGAATTAACTGTGTTGGAAGGTAGAAACTGGATAATCCTCGACTTGCAAGGCATTGTTCGTCGAGCTTCTTGAGACTTCGAACTTATTTGGAAAAGCCCTAACGAGGTTTAGGGGGTGATGGAGACTTCCCTTGCTTGTGTAGGCCATTTCGTTGACTTGTCAAGATACTCGTTGCACCGGCTCTTATTTGTCAGCTTCTCAAGGTAATGCTTCCACTTCAGGCAGTCGTTGGTAGTGTGGCCTGGTCCTTGATGGAATGCGCAATACTTTGTATGATACAGCCTAGTAAGAATGCCTTTCATGGGTGGTGGCAGTTCAAACCAAGGTTCGTTCTTGAGCTTGCAGAGAATTTGGTCGATTGGAACTGTGAACTTGGTGAATGTTTCGGGTGCTGAGTCTTTTCTGGTTAGGGAATGTTTCATGCACTTCTTTTCTGACTCATTTTTGTTAGACTGTTTGGCCTCGTCCCATAGTGCGTGATTTTATGCCAAAGCATACAAAGCTGCTAGGGTTAGTTATTCTCTAGTGATCAGTTTTTCTAATAAAGGGTGTTCGGTGGAAAGCCCATTTCTGAATGTTGTCGTTTCTGTGTCCTCGTTACAGCCAACAATCTTGGCCTTCTCTACTTTGAACCTCTTAACATAGTCGCGAATTGTCTCCCAAGGGTCTTTTACGATACTGAAGAGATGGTTGGATGTCTTTTTGATTGAGCGGTTAGATGAATACTCCTTAGTGAAAACAAAGGAAAATTCGTTGAAACTCCGAATTGAATGCAGTAGTAAGGTGTGAAACTAGTCTTGGGCCTCGCCTTATAGAGTTGTGGCAAACATTTTGCACATAAGTACATCGTTGTTCCATTAGAGAATCATGGTATTGTGATAGTGCTTGAGATGTCAATCCAGATCTTCATCTCCCTTGTACGGAGTGAAGTAAAGCATAGTGAACCGCGAGGTGGATCTGTCCGCTCAATCTCATCCGTGAATGGTGACGTGCTTATGTTGGTCATGTCTCATCAAAGCGCATCGTCAATAGCCTCGTTACATTAGAAATTGCGCAATCGTTTAGTTAGGAGACTCTCAATTTCTTCTTGAATTTACCTCTTCTAGGGTAGTGGAACTTTTGGCTGCCTCCGGTTGTGACCTGTTGGTTTAGGCCACTCTTTCTTATGCTCGACTCATCTTTGTCGCGGCTGCGGTGCATGTGGCACGTTCCAATTAGTTAAGCAAGCTGCTCGCAGGCTATCGGTTGAACTTAAGTTAGATTGAGTGATTATCTTCATCTGCCATGCTGCCTACTCCGATGTAAGGTGGAGAATGCCCCTTGTGAGCCTAGTTATGAATGAACACTTAGCCTGGAAGGTTGTCCATGTTGATAATCGGATTGAGGCCTCAACCGTAAACGTATTATGGCTAGTTGAGGGGTTACTTGCCGAGATGCTGCAGGAGAGGTTCGTCATCTGCCTTTGTCTTGCTTCTGTTTCAGGACACCTCGTATGGGGCATGTTGCATATTGCATGTTGGTACTCTACAAAAGCTGATTCACAAGGTCATTTGATGCACGAAGGTGTTCGTCAACTCTATGACTTGTCGGGACAAGTGTTGTTTGCCATTAGGGATGAAAGGGCTTGGACGGTATACGTCTCCTTAAGTAGTGGAAGTGTAATGGACTCTGGGTGTAAGATTTGAGTTGGGAAATGTCAAATCTGCAGAGAAATGGGGTGAAAATGCCACCGATTCAATTGTCAGTCCAGAAATCTGAATCTGGGACAATTGAACAGGTCTTAAACCGGTTTAGGCTGCTTAGAAGACCACGGGAATTGGCTGGATTTCAAATTGGGCCACGATAATGGGTTAGATTGCTGGCATGGGCTGGGCCACGTGTGCTGTGCGTGGGCACTAGGCCTGCCTCCTCCTCGGAGTGGCTTGGGCCAGCCGCTGTGCGTTACGGGCTTGGGCCAGGCTTTGCAAAATTGCACAGGCCTAAACTTGGCGTTGCTCCATGGCGTGGGCCTAGGCGTGCCAGGCTTCGGCTGCTAGCATATGGGCCTGAGCTTGCTCCTGGGCCTGGACTGTTGAAGTGGCAACAAGTTGGGCTGCTTTCAAAAGTTGTGCACTTTTAGGTCGTGGCTGCCTTGTGGCACGAGCTTGGGCATGTTGGTGCGAGGCGGCCTGCTCACAGTGGGTGTGGATCTCACCGTGGGGACCATAGTGGTTGCTGCTGTGGTGACACACCCCAACCCAAATCAGGGCATGCTAGCCATCACATGAGGGTGACGTAGTCATGTGCACAGTGCGGAAACAATAATGATAAAAGTAATATTAGTACAACCATGGCATTTAGGTGAAAACACACATGATCAGAGCATAATTAGTCAAAGTGCAGTCCAGCAAGACGAATGCTAATTATACAATACCATAGATGGTCCCACATTAGTGATAATGTGTCAGAACCGCCGTTAATTCCTCGTAAGCCACCAACAGTCACTTCTACCTAAAACCTGGAGGGGTGCAAAACAGAAAGTATGAGTGGGCAAAAACAAAGCTTTTCAAAACTGTTTCAATATCAAAAGTAATAACCCCTCGCTATAAAACCTATATACTTTCCCAAAAAATATTGTGCATAACCATAATTCAAATCATACTAAAAAGAAATGGTAAATCCACAAGTATGCCATGTCAAATATCCAGTCATGAAGTATATGTAATCAGGTGAGATAAATCAATAAAAATAATATGTTAGCCAAAGTCACCTAACCTGACCTATATGGCTAAGTCTATAGCTCCTATACCAATTCATGCACACAAGTTGGAACCACCTATAGTGGCATGTACAACAGGCTGGTTGTAAATGAGTACGCTCAAGTGCTATGATCACATGAAGGCTGTGCAAAGTATCGCAAGTCACCTACGAGTTGAAACCACCTAAAGTGGTATGTACGACAGTCTAGCACCTGCCTTGGATCCAAGGTGAGCGTGTGGTGCGGGAAGTGAACGATCACGTAAAGGGTAGGCCCTACTCACTGGCGGATCACCAACACCGGGGTGCAGGATAATGAGCTATAAATGCATCTCAACACAATCATACTCATTACCATCACTACCATCAACATATACTCACCTGAGGCTTACCTGAGTGTCCACAGCGTCAAGCAACAATATATAATCATAATAATCCATAACCAAACATAAAGATCATTTGACATGGTAATTTAATTTATAAAATCATTTAAACATACTTTCTGGGAAAAATACCAAGCATATACGTATATACTGAAAACAAAAGCCCACTCACTGTCGCAGGGTCGTAACCCCCGAGCCTTGCTTAACTTCGTTCGTCCTCGGGAAACATATCACCTATATGCAAAACAACTATTTAAACGTTAGTTATAAGCACATAAAACAAACTAGGTAATAACTTCTCATACATTGCTCAATTGGGGTATTTGAATATACCAACATGATCTACTCAACACCACGAACATCTCCATATTTTTAGAAAAAAATTCTAACTATCCACGCGCCCTCACGCGCCGGCCAAGGCAAGGCCAAGCACAGGCACGTGCCTGGCACACCAAACGAAATCCCTAACAGCGTTAGGGAATATTCCGTTAAAAATTAGCATATATCGTTAAAATATACATGACGTCGTTAGCTGCCGTAAGTAGATTCCGTCAACTTTGACGGAATATTCCCTTCCTTCAACCTCGTTTCACCGGAGTCCAATGCCGGTCACCTCTGCGATTGGCGATTCTGGAAAAACTTCAAACTTTCTTTTCTCACTCATTTTGGCACCAAACTTCACGAAATTTGAACCAAAATGAAACTTAGGACAAAAAGAACAAATCCTTAACACTTTTAGGACCCAAAATCAACTGGAATTCGTCAAAAAAAGCTCGATACTCCGGCCACCTCTGCAACTCACTAAACCCGAGTGTCCCGACTTCCAAAATCTTCCAAAACTCATCTCTAAGTTTCGTGAAGCAGTTTTAAGACCTCTTATGACCCTAAAACTTGACGAAACCTACGCGATCAAGACAGATAAACAATGCACTTCATCGGAACTCACTGGTTCTTGGGTTTTCGAAGTCCTCACGTCTAACCAAGGGTATAGATAGACTCTTGAGCTTGCAAGGAGTCCAAAGATACCATTCTCAACCTCGATCCGTGCAAGAAAATGTTGGTTTGAGGGATTGTCCGTACAATTGTACGAAAGTGGAAGAAAACTCGAGAATGAGAGAGAGAGAAGTCCATGGTTTCTAGGGTGTGTGTGTGTGGTCCAGATCACACCAATCAACAACAAAATAAAACAACAAGGCCTAAGTTCTAATTGGGTCCAATTAAATAGGACTAAACTTAATTGGTTAAATTCTTTAGCCCAATCACACACACACTGTCACCAGACGCTTAGGGGCAAATTTGTCATTTCCACGCTATCAAGAATAAAATATTATATATTTTGGGACGGGCTGTCACACGTGGTGGCTGCTACGGTGGTGCCACTCCACTTGCACGTTGAGCCTCGTGGATCGCCGTGATCCCAATTCTTGAACGTTGAAATTTCTGTTCATCATGGTTTCCGAATCTCTTGTCATTATACTTTTCTTTTATGTTGATTCAAAGAATTTTTATTAAAAAAAAATTCTAGGAATGAGAACGTACAAAAAATCTACAAATGAACAAGAAAATGAAAAACCTTGAATGCGAGAGTCTTTTTCGAGCGTGTGAATCAAACTCTCAATGAAAGCACCAATTTATGGATGCAAATTTTCGCTTTCTTCTTCTTGGACGAAAATGCACTTGCAAAACAATTAACACCTAAGGTCAAGGCCAAGAGCCTCACGCGCCCATGATGAATTGAGAAAGGGGGAAGGGGGAATAGACCTAGGTTTTTGAATAAATGAAGGGGTATATATAGGGGTGTGGTCAGTCCTATTAGGAGAATTGGGGCCAGCCACATTTGGTTGTTTTGTGGGATTGATTGCAAGATATTATGGAAATAATATCTAGCAATTACTTTAGGCAATAATCAATTAATTCAATAATTAATTAATTAATTTAGGTAATTATTCCTAGTTTGAAAAGAATAATTGGGAGTTACCTTGTGAGTGAAGATTTGATGAGGAGTGATGATAAGGTTTAAAAGAACACCATTTTGATCACATTTGACCTCGATTAAGCCGTTATTGTCTGCTGCTTGTGTATGGGAATCCCGGTGTGCCTCAAGCCTAATTTTGTCCTTTTTACCCAAAAAGTCCACGTGTCACCTCCATAATTTTCTTGATTATTTTTTGCTCCACAATTAGTTAATCAACTTATAACCTTCAACTAATAAGTGCTACTAGACCCACTCCAGTGTCTTATTTTCTCACCCACATGATAACCCCACCCACCATAGAAAATTAAAACAGTAAAATGCTATTTCCCCACCCACCATTATTCTCAAAAAAACCATAATATATATTTTTTAAATAACTCTAATATATCTTTAAATAATATTATAAATAAATAAAAATAGAAAAAATGAAAGAAAATGCAAGACCTAAGACCTAGACATTCATCATCTCCTTCACACCTAACACCACTCTGCAGAGACCCCAGATTCCCAAACCACTCTTCTTCCTCCTTTTTTGTCAAAACTGCAGATCTCACACCTAATTCTCTTTTTTCTCCATTGAAGTTTCTTGCCTTCATCTAGCACATGCCATTCCTTCCTCCAACCTTTCCGTCGATTCTAACTCAAATATTTCCCAACCTCTTTCCACCAAAGATATCACACCCCACCCGCCCTTATTTATTTATTATTTTAAATTATTTTTTGTTTTTTTTTAATTTTAGTACTGAATTAAATAGGGGTTTAAAAGTCTTCTTTTAAAAGAATAAATATATTATTAATATTTTCATTAAATGGTGGGTGGAGAAATAAGACACCGAGGTGAGAATATCACCACTCTTTATATTTTCATCCAAATAAAATCCTTAATAGCTTACCCAAACTGAAATTGTTTAGCCATTTAATATGATTGCCATCAACATGTCTTTGTTTATGGATAACGTTGTATTTGTCCATTTGTTTTGTTACAGGCAGATAATTTGAAGGGAATTTTTATAAGATTAATATTTTAATGATGACCTAAAATGTCATTGATTTAGATCATTAAATATTGTGAAATCTACCAGTTTAATGTCGGATTGACTTATTAATTTATTAGTGCCATATTACCTTATTACTTGATCAGCAATGAACACTAAGTTCTATTCTCGTTAAAGGTGAATTCAAACTATATTATTACTATTCCATTATAGGGTTTAGTCCACATCCCCTCCTCTCCTCTTCCCCTTCAAATTTAAATCATTTAGTTGTCTAATGTTACCTCTCACGATTCAATCATTCATGTTGGCTTTACGATCACATCAAACAATAGAAGGCTTGATGCCGACAATTATATATATATATATAGACACACACACACACACAATATGTTAATCACTGATGCAATTTCAACACTATATTTCGAACAATAATTACATAACGAGAATATTATCAATAGCAAAAGTTATTAGTTTTGCTTGATCCACTAAATTATACAAGTAATATTGGCACATGGAAATTAAACTGGACCGGCACTTGAGATGCTAACTGCTAGACATTTTGTCAGTAGTGATAGCGCACAAAGCAATCTTCCATAAACATGTACTTATTAGGAAAACAATATGGAATTAGGATCACACCAAAATAAATAAATAATAATAAATCTTCAAAAAAAATTTAGTTTTAATAAAAATGACAAATAAAGTTGTAAGTGAATAACAGCAAAAAAGGTAAAATGTTATTTTTTTCGTTAAAAGTAAACAGTATCAAAAGTGTTTCATTAAAATTCTAAAAAAAAAAAATTTAGTACGTTTGTGAGACCATTATAATGTTTTCGGACTTATGTATTCACACTATTTAGTTGTTAATTTATGTTGTTTAACCAAACTTTTAGCGTGAATAATTGTTAATTAATTGTTTTTTTTTTTTTTGCGGATTGTCAAATACTTAAAGTGTATGGAGAGGAGTCCGAGGAGATAAATTACATGTCCAGGTTTCTCTGTCCCTTCTTTATTACCTTTTGGTGGGCAAAGCTGCTGCAATTCAAAGAACACATTGTTTTTGCTCAATAATAATAACAATTATAATAAAAGGGTTTTTAAACTTTAATTCTTTAAGAAGATTAAAATTTTTAAAAAAAAAACTTGATGTTAGATTGAATATTGATTTTAGTCCATAATGTGTCCTTAATTCAAAATAATTAATGTGCATTTTATTTAATATCTCCCGTTAAATATTTAAATTTATTAATACACAAATTTTAATTTATTTTTGACCAAAAAAGAGTTTTAAATGTACCTAAATGTTAGTACCGAAATATATTATATTGAACTAATATATTTAAATGTTAGTATTGAAATGTATGTACCTAAATATATGCACCAGCATGTATTAATATTAAATTAATGTACTGAAATGTATGCACCGAAATGTTAGTATCGAAATGTATTATATTGAATTAATATACCTAAATCTTTGTATCAAAATGTATGTACCGAAATGTGTGTACCTAAATGTATGCACCGAAATGTATTATAATGAATTTAATATACCTAAATTAAAAAAATAAAGTACATCGAAATATATTGTATAACAAAAATTAGTTTATCTAAATGTTCACAACAAAATATATTATGATGAATGAAATGAAAATAAAAATTATAATGAAATAAAATTAATACATTAAAAATTAGAAAGACAAAGATAAATAATTAAAAAAATCAAAATATAATTAATAAATGAGATTATTAATGTATCAAGGGACTAAAATTTGATTTTGATCTTACTCATGGTTTTAATCTAAAAGTCATCTTTGCCAAGGATTAAAATGAAAATTTCTATTATAATAATGATGATGACATTAATTATAATAATAATATATATACCAACCGTATGTCCAGACTCACATAATAAAACAAATATATGGTTTTTTTAACTAATATGGTTATTGAGATTGGCATAATTCTTTATTTGATCTCTAAAATTTAAAAACAATGGAAGTGGTCATTAAGTTTATCCATTGTTAATTATTTTGGTCATTTTGATTCTAGCACCAAAATCTACAACATAGCAGTTTTTGTTGGAGGGAAATGTGTGACAACCCGTCCCTAAAAATTATGATTTTTATAATCTTAATAAGTGAGTTTACGAAAATGCCCTTCGAGGCACATATTTCGATTGGTGTTGACCACCTTGTAGTGACACCTAAGGTTCATTTTCTTGGCATATTCTTGTAGTATTCGTCGTTACGGACGCGTGGGCGCAAACGGATTCAAAATTGGGACTATAACGAAGAAGTTATTAACGTTTGAAGTCAAGGGCAAAATTGATATTTTCCCAATTCTTTGGAAAATTCCAGAAAATTTGGAGGGCCAAATGTATGGCCCAGATTAAAAGACTCTGGGATGGTTTAGCAAATGAGAGAAAAGGTGGGAGGGTGACTAATGGGGAGAAGAGAGAGGAATAAGTGACCAATGAGGGAAGAGAGAAAGGAGGGGAAAGGAGAGAGGGGGAAAAAAGATCATTTGGTCACTTATTTGGTCAAAATGCTAGAGGGAAGGCCTAGTTTTTTTTTTTTTTTTTTTTTGGCTTTGTTCAAATAGGGTGAGGAATTTCAACTAAGATAAACTAGGGAATAAATCTGCTCCAAACAATGTTGCTGCATCCACTTCTTCAAATTTTACTCAACTTTGAGACGAGAAATTGATAAGAATTACAGCCACTTCAAACATGGATGTAATTTTTCCCTTGAATAAAAAAAACAACAATTAGTTAATAGAACATATCAATAAGATTGGAGATATGCAAATTTGATATGTAAAAACTATATTTGCATTTCGTTTTACATTTTCGAGAGACGAAATGTGAATTCTACTACAATAGAGATAATATAGATTTGCAGTCATATTTACTTATCTTTGAAATTTGTCAATTAAAGAACTTTCCGTCCAATAAAAAGTATAAAAATGTGTATTTTAAAAAAAGGGTAATGTTAGGGAGACCAGATTTTTTAAACTAAATTTGTAAATCAAATAATGTGGTTGCAGATAATTGGATTATTAATTAAGTATCGATTAACCTACTTATTTCTTATTGATGACAAAACATTTGATTTGTCATCTGGTTAAAATTTTGATTTCTCTAACATTATCTTTCAAACATCTTATATAGAAAGCCAATTGAAAAGGTGCACAGTGCAACACTTTTTTTTGGTGCCTAAATGACCATTTTACTCTTGCATAATTTGAAATATAATTTTGGGTCAGTTTTGAATTTTTTTGGCTGAGGGACATTTTGGTCCAATTTTTTTTGTTGAAGCTGGTGACACCAAAAAATTTGTCTTATTTGTGGCACCAAATGCCACTGTTCATCAGAGAAAAAAATAAAAAAAATGAAAGGGAAGATAGAAAATAATAAACAAATGATAAAATATAATGGTACCTACGTGATATAAAAAAGGTCTTTCACATGCGGATAATAATATGATTAAATAAGTTGTCAAGTGATTGTTTTTTTAATGTAACGAACAATATTATTTACACTAAAGAAAGGGGGTGGGTTTAGCCTCAAAATGGGTTATCAATAATGTGATTCGATTAGTTGTTTATTAAATATGATTTTCTCTATTTTTAAACATGTTCAAAACATCGTAAGAAGCGTGTAATGCCAGTTATAAAAAGGTCTTTCGCACGCAGATAACGCATAATTAATTCTTTTTGTATATTTTTTATATAAAAACATTTAAAACGTATAAGTCCATCGTAGCACACCGTGTTTTTTTTAATAATTAGTACCTCACAATGGGCTAGCAATAATGTGATTTAATCAGTTGTTTGTTAAATATTATTTTCTCTATTTTTAAGCACGTTCAAAATATTTTAAAAGACGTGTAGTGCCGGTTATAAAAAAAAAATTCGCACGCGCATAATGCATAATTAATTCTTTTTGTACAATTTTTTTAATGTGTAAGTTCATCGTAACACGCCGTGGTTGAAAAAAATACCTTCTGCACGCGCTATCAATTGGTCAAATTTGGGAAGATATCGCTCCAGATCTCTCCCATCAAGTCTTAGGGATCTAGAGATCCATAAATACAGACTTTTAAACTTTGATCCAACGGTTACAATTATTATAATTTTTAGAGAGCCCCTGTTTGTAGTTGTTGGATGAAATTTCAAGGATCCTGATTCAAGATCCTTGAGATTTGGTAAGAGAGATCCGGAGATGATCTCTTCCCTTCAAATTTGAATTTCGAAAGATTTAATCTTTTTTAAATGAATCGATTTGATAAGATTCATAGTATTTTAAAGGATTTATATTTGATTAAATGAATCGATTTGATAAGATTAGTAGTATTTTAAAAGATTTATATTTCAATTTTTTTAAGTGAGTTTTTTTTTTCTTTGAATTTCTATTATTAAAAAGAAAAAGGGATGGAATTATAATAATTTAGGAGGGGAGAAATTTTCAATTCGGAACGCATATAAGAAAACTCAATGTCTTCAAACCGATAACGCATAATTAATTCTTTTTGTATATATATATATTTTATATAAAAACATTTAAAACGTGTAAGTTCATCGTAGCACACCGTGTTTTTTTTTTAATAATTAGTACCTCACAATGGCTAGCAATAATGTGATTTAATCAGTTGTTTGTTAAATATTATTTTCTTTATTTTTAAACACGTTCAAAATATCTTAAAAGAGGTGTAGTGCCGGTTATAAAAAAAAATCTTTTGCACGCGCATAACGCATATTTAATTCTTTTTGTACAATTTTTTTAACGTGTAAGTTCATCGTAGCACGCTGTGGTTCAAAAAATGTCTTCTGCACGCTTGTGAGCGCGTGCAAGAAGGCTAGTATTTCTAATGTCAACAACGGTAATCGCTTGTCGGAGTTTGATTAATATAATATGAAGGGTGGCGTAAGCACATAGCTAATGCAGCATCCCAACAAAGAAAAGTTGCAAAAAGCTGACTCTTGACTTGTGAAATGGAAAGCTTAATCTTCCAATGACTTTTTGTATCCGAAATTGAGACATCTAGAACCAAATTCAACCCCAACAAAGCAGACTGACCTTTTTTTTTTTTTGACCTGTGAAATGGAAGCTTAATCTCCCATATGACATTCTTTTTCCGGATTTCAGACCTCTCGAACAAAATTCGCAACATTAGAACAAATTTAGGTAAATAGTGCTTCTAGATAACCGTATTTTTGGGCCTTTAGATGAACAATACAAAATGTCTTCGAGTTAGAATGGCTAAAAGTGATATTACATCACAAAAACGCATTTGGTAGTGCTTGATAGAAGTAGTTAAAATCGTTTTTTTTAATTTATGGATTGGGCTACAACACTTACAAGTACTTAGTATTAGAGAAATTTTATTTGAACTATATAACATCTAGTCTTCTCAATAAATAGAAGTGTTCGTCAAGTTTAAGTCATACAATCCGAAGGGGAAACCAAAAAGAAAAACTATTATTAGTATATGGAAGATTCACTAAGGGCCTGTTTGGTAGTGTACTTGAATCCAACTTTTTAAACTCAAAAACAGTTTTTAAGTTTTAGATCTTAAAAACTTGTTTGGTATGACTATTTTTAAAAACTGAACTCAAGACTAACTCAAAAATATAGTCTATTCCTTAAAAACAGAAAAAGTGAGTTTTTAGAGTTTTTAAACTTAAACTTACTCATTTCTTTTCTCTCCCTCCTCCCCTCACTCCAAATATATATCTCTTCTACTTTCTTTCTCCTTTTTTTTTACTTTTTTCGTCTCTACTCCAATCCAATCAACTTTAAGTCGTAAGATTTAAAAATTTTAAATCACAAACCAATCAAGTTTTTGAGTCATAAAGAAAATTGTTTTCAAGAAAAGTTTTTAAAAAATGTTTTGAGAAATGATAAAAAATTTCAAATAAGATACCAAACAGGCCCTAAATTATTCAACTTGTCCACAGAAGTCGAACTCCATAAGCCTTCATTCCCATAAACAAGCAGAAACTTCACCAAATTATTCAAATTGGGTTTTTATTTTCTAAATTGGTGTAAAGATAAATTTACATTTTGAATTGACTTTGTGAGGGTAGTTTAAGTAAAAAAATTGTGTTGAAAGAGATTAATTCTTGAATTAAAAATAATATGGGTGTAGAGAGTAAGTTGGGTATAAAAAAAAGTTATATAAATTCAAATAAAATTTCTCTTAATATTATCATGATCCAATAGTCATATAGGCATCTAATGACATATTTAATCGTCAAATGGTACTAAGTGCTAGGTAGTCATTCTACTATTTTAGAGTGTTTTGTAGGAAGTACTTATGATTTAGCAATGGTATTATTTTAGAAAATCATATTGTACTTATAAATAGTCAGTATCCTATTTTAGAGTACTTTTGAGAAACTACTTATGATTTAGCGATGTTATTACTTCCTACAAAAGCACTCTAAAATAGGAGAATGACTACGTGGCCCGGGACTTGGTCCCCTAAAAAGATTCTTCTATACACTCTTATGATTGAACTCAACCAACTCATATAATTTAGCAAGTGCGTGAAGATAATAGTGATTCTTGTGAATGATTTTCCTTTTGATCGGGATTAAATCGGAGTATGCATAAAAGAAACTTATCGCGTCCAGTCATACGATTTTGTGAGGAAAAAATAATTTTCTATCTTGATAGTGGACAAAATCTCTTTATTTACTCTTTCAAAATGCTCTAAATATAATGAGTTATCCAATTTAAAACTAAACGAAACTTTTCTTTTTTGTGACGCCATTAAAATTAAGAGAAATTAACAAAGAGTCCAAAAAAACTTCTTTTTTAATGAAGTCCTTTTTAAAAGATATAGTGAATAGTACCAGAAAAATGTAAAAATGTAATTTTAAGTTAAAAATGAACAATACCAGAAGTATTTCGTTAAACCTCCATTAAAATTAAGCATTGGAACCACGGTCCACAGACTGAATGTCCAACGTTCATTGAACATGCATTAAGCTCTACAAGTTAGATCACCTTTCCTTACTATCCTAAATTGCGTGGTTGATCATATCATGTCCCATCACAAAGTATCAAAACCTTTGCCACCATTTTTGTTAGCAGCTCCAATTTAGAGGCAAGACGAAATGCAAACAATTTCGTCGGCACCAACAAAATTACCAAATTATCCTTCCATATGCGTTACAAAAGCCCCATAAAAGTCGGAAACAAGGCATTTGAAGATAAAAAGGGTAACGAACATCACTCTTCATATGTTGATCATCATGGAGAGTAAGGTTGTACAAAGGCAGCAAGGGTTACTTTTACAACAATAGTCTTTCCAGTTTACTCATAAGACAGGGCACACAAATACTTGTTTAAACGAAAAAATGTTTGCAGGGATGGATCGAATAAGAATCGCCATTACGTATCTCAAATCTTGTATTCTTAAGTGATCAGCCGTGTCAATGCAAAGCTGCCAGCTCGACAAGTTCTTTGTATTCGTCAGAGACGAATGACTTCACCTTCAGAGGACCTCTTTCATTATCCTTTTCTGGAGAGGCGTACTTAATCCCAATTACGGTTACCAAACCTGCAATATCCAGTATGAATATGATTAACTTGCTTTAGTCGTGGACTTCTTGTGTGTAGTAGAAAGTGAAACGGCAATCAGATACACGTGAGAGGGCTAGTAATTATAAAAATGAAAACAAAGGGCATTTTGACTGAAAACAAAATACTCACTGTCGTGTATACGTCCATATAACAGCCGCTCCCCTTTCCAATACTCCAAAGGTCTTGTCTTGATCCTTGTGCTTCGCCTTACACCAGATTGCCATGTTGTACCAGCCCCTAAGCAGTTGATTCAAACAGAAAATGAATATTAACAATAGCAGTAAAGAAGCAGCAGCAGAAGTGGATATTAACATATGCACGAGTACACACCTGCTAGACTTTTCCTTCTAGAAACTTCTCTACTCTTCCGTTTTATCTGTGGGCGTGACTTTGCTTTGATCTGTATATTTTTATTCAGAGCGCTGCTCGTATTCTCCAAAGTTGAGTCTGCCACGTTAAGTTCAGGCTCCTCACTAGCCAATGTTTCCTCTTGTTTGTCTTCCACCTGGATCTTGTCATAATACATCGCAAAATCAGCAAATGTTTACAACTCAAAAATAACTATAAACAAGCTAAAAGGGTAAACAGACCTGGTCCCCATCATTAGCCACATTGTCCCTATTATCTGTATCAGCATCAGGGTTCACATTGTCATTCAGAGTGCTGCCCGCCTTTCCCAAAGTTGAATCTGCCACATTAAGTTCAGGCTCCGCACTAGCCACTGCTTCCTCATATTCATTTTCAACCTGTATCTTGTCACAATACATCGCAAAATCAGAAAAAGTTTACAATTCCATAAACAAAAAATGTAAAAAGCCAAAAGGTAAACAGACCTCATCCCCATCATTATCTCCATTGTCCCAAGCATCTGTATCGGCACCATGGCTATGTGATGTATCATTTATAACCCTGTTATGCATGTTACTCCCTCCAATGTTTTCCTCAAGGTCAACATGAGATCCACTTGAGCCAACATCAATTCTTGCATCATGTTTACTTGAATCTTCACTCACAGATCTTTTCGATGCATAACTCAATTCTTCAATATCCACATCAGAAGTACCACCTACCACAGCACCTTCAATATTGTCATTTGGTTCAATGAAAGGTGACTTCAACGTATTAGAAACGGTAATCTGCTCTCTCGTGTCAACCAACTCAAATTGTTTGTTGCGGTTCTCAACTGATGAAGGATTTGTCACTGGCAACTGATCAATATCATGAGCTGAAAATGGATCGCTTGATGGACTTGAATGTAAAATTCTCTTATGCAAATCCAGAATTGAAGCAAAAGGGCTTTTTGGTGGTGTTGGAGAAGCAAAACGAATAGATCCTTCTGGCCGATTTCTATGCTTCACACCTGTTGAACTGATTAACCCTTTTAACAAATTATCTATGTCTGTCAAACAGTCACCCTTAGGGATACTTTGGAATCCTGGGAGGTCAGATTTCTCTGGTTCAATTGATTTCAACCTCAAACACTTCTGTACATGAGTGACAGCCCCATCACCTTCTAGGCATTCAGTATTTAGAGACAGCAGTTCATCAAAATTTCTATCATTCACTTCCTCAGCTAATGAACCTGTAATGGTCAGAGTTATCATGCCCCTAGGAATGAATAATAAGGGGATGGGAAGTGAAAAAATATATATGCATACTTCACTAAGATTGTGATTCACAGTAGATACTAAAGACCTTTTTAACAGGATTTTCTTACCAGCTACATCCATCTCCTCCCGTGCAACATTTTTGTTAGGTTCTATTCGTGTGCTATGATTCAGTGGACTACCATTCTCACTACTTTCAAAATCCATCAGCGGATAGGAATGCTTGTGCTTAGCCCGCTTTCTGCATTATAAAAAACAATGCTGTCCTAATCACAAAAAGAAAAAGCATGCTACATACCAATGCAGGCATAATGAACAAACAGACAAAAATATTTATTTTATGGCCATTAAATAAAATTTATTTTTACCTTAGAATCGATGGTCGACGGGTCCTTTTAATTGGGGATGGATTGTGCTTGTATGCATCCAACATAGCACCACCCTTCAGTTTCTCTAATTCTTTTTTAGCATCTGTGTACGAATCAGAAAGCAGTAAAATTTACAGTTGGACTAGGATTTGCAAAGATTACAAAATACGAGTGGGGTGCTTACTCTCATATTTTTCAAGTTCCTTGAATAATTCCTCTGGGTCTGTATATTTTTGGGCATCAAAAGGTGGTAGCAAACTCGTATCAGGTTGACTGCATGTAACAAACGTCAACCTCTATCTGTAAAAGAGTAAAAGTACTTTTTAATAAATGAAGCATCAACCATTAGCTTTACCTGGAATCAGGCTTCATAGAAAACCGAGCACGTTTAAGACCCAAGGCTGGTCTTCTCTGTCGGGGACTTTCCGCGCCCTTTTCAGGAACAACTTTACTTTTCTGTTTCAATGCTTGCCGATTACCAGGCTCCAGAATTTCTGAAGTACCACTTACAATGTTTTCCACTTGATCTTTAAGTTTACTTGGACTATGTTGTGAGGCCTGAAAAAAGTGCCGTAAGAATTAACTTTTATTGCTTCTGTGATTAAATTGCAGTGTACAACTGACTGCATTGCATGTATAACAACGATTAAATATAAAGAGGTTTTATTGAAGACAAAAATTAACCCTATAATAAGGACGTACTTATAAAGTCAGTCCCCCACTGTATGCGAGATGATAGGTATAAATTCTCTTTTTAAAACTTAGCAAACCTAATTATAAATAAAAAGATAAATAAATAGTATTCTGGGGGCTTTCCCAAGATTAAAAATGACAAAACTTTGAAAGGGAAAAAATTCAACCCACTCCAATTTTCAGACTACCCAATTACAAGGTTTAAACAAATTGTCAAAAAACCCATATTAATATGCTTTTATCTACTTGTCATTCGTTTTCCCAGTTATAAATTTAAGGAATAAATAAACTGGAAAAGATAGCATGTTAAGAAAAACAATATTTACCTTAGATAAACTGAGATTAAGCAGAAATAAAGGTATAAAAAATTTATTTGATATAGTAGAATATGTAAGTGGGCCAAAAATGAGATGGAGATTATAAAAAATAAAAAATAAAAAATAGAGATGGAGATTGTGTGAGTACGTACCATCGACTTGAGTCGGATATGGATAGCTTGCTGATCTGCATCCAATGCAGCACCATCCCTAAAATTCTCTTTTTCTTTTCTAGCATCTGTGCACCAATCAGAAAGCATTAAAATTTACAGTTGCACAAGGGTTTGTAGAATAAATTCAGGAACACAGAGGGAGTGCAACTTACTCTCAAGCCCATTGATACCAAAAGGCAGTAGCAAACTCATATTAGGTTGACTGCAAAATGAATATAATAAAATATCAACCTATATCTGTAAAAAGTACTTAACGAAATGAAAGCACCAGCCATTACACTTTACCTAGCCTTTTCAGGAACACCTTCACTTTTCTGTTTTGTTGCTTGTGGATTACCAGACTTCAGAGTTTTTGAAGTATCACTTAAAATATTTTTTACCTGATCTACAAGTTTAACTTGTGAGACCTGAAAAAGCACCAGAAAGAATTAACTATGAATGTTTTCCACCCACTGATAGAATTACATTGTGCAAGAGATCAGATACAGAAAGACATCATTTGAGATGAAACTTGAACACAAAAAAATTCATTGAGAACATACTTATAGAACCGGTTTTGCATTATACTAAGCTATAAGTTCAGTAATAAAAAATTAATTGGTTCTCAGTCTGCTTGTTGAATTTTAACAAAAGCAATTATAAAATAAAATAAATAATATTATGAGCTTTCCAAGGTATCCCAAAAACTCTGAAAAGAAAATCAAACTCCGGTAAGATTTTCAGGTTCTCAAATTCCAATTCAAAAGGAAGTGCCAAAAGTATATTTATACGTTTTCCATTAGTTTTCTCAGCAACCAACAGAAATACAGGCTTCAATTAAGCACCCACATCAAAATAGTCAAACTGAGCTCAATCAACTAGATAATAAAAACAAAATACAATATTCCAAACAAAAATGAAATTATTAATTCCATACTTTCTGGGTCATAAATTAAAAATAAAAAAAAACTTGCAACAAAATTTCGAAAAATTAAAGAAAACAATATTTACCTGATATAAAGTAATAAACTTACAGTAAGCAGAAATATAATTAAACTGGAAACTTTTCACCCAAAATAAAAATTGAACTCAAATTTATATTTTGGAGAGTAGAGTAGTGTTAGCAAGTACCGTGGAGTTGAACTGGGAATGGATGGCTTGGAGGTCGCGGTCGAAATCAAATGGAATGGAAGTTGAATTGTCTGGAATAGCCTTGCAGCTCTGGTGGAAGAGGGCGAGGCCTGTGAAACCCTGCAGCGGATCCACTGGATCGGAGTTCCAAGCTTCGTTCATCTTTTCTCTCTCACATTTCAATTTTCCGAAAGGAGAGCCCTATGAGAGATAAAGAGACAAAATACAGGGTTTAGGGCTTGTTTTGGGTAATTTAATTAAATGGTATATTGCTACCCCAGCAATAATCAAAACCATAACACTCCACCACAAATTAACTTCAAACAGACTAAGCAGCTAAACGCTACAAAAATTTTAATTAAATATTACCAAATCTTTAGACCCGAGCTCTCAGAAACCCTAAACCCTTGTAATTGTGGAAAAATTAACAATTTATTTCACTTCTAATACTAAGTGAACACAAATTACGGCAAATACCCAGAAGAAATAACAAGAATTGATTTCACAAATGGGAAAAAAAACTTAATAAAAAGTAGAAAACAAAACTGCAAAGAAGCTGCGTACCTAAACACCATTTCAGATCTGTTTATCCTCTTCGAAAAGATCGATCGATTCCATAGAGAAGGAGAGAGGAGGAGGGCGACGACGGAGGGGAGAGGAGGGCGACGACGGAGGCGATTTACAGTCTGTGTTGTTCTCACGGGGTCTGCGAGACGGAAGAGGCGAGGAGGATTTGAGTTTTGAAATTTTGAGAGACTGACGTCGTTTTGGAACTTGAGCGGGAGTTGCGTGGGAGGTACGAATCTCGTGTCTGCCTTTCATCTGTCTCCTCCATATCACTTGCTTCCATTGATGACACCTGTCCAGACTTAACCGAAACCTTCAAAGTGTTAAACGTGTCACCACACTAGGATGGTACAGGGAGGGGACAGCGAAAAAGAGGACACTGAACTTTTAAAGCTTGTACTTTATTATTTTGCAGATGTGCCCTTCAAGTTATGCGTTTTGACCGAGCGCTCCTCACTAGTTCCCACCACTCGCACTCGACCACGCCACCCCTCTTTGGCAGGAGAAAGCAGCTGAGGAAAATCGAAGCAAAACCCAATTTCTGTACGGAATTGGAAGCAATTGCAGGGCCCCCAATTACTCTCTTCCTGCAACTAGGGTTTTTACTTTCCCCCAAACCCAACGGTAAACTCGATTTTCATTGGTGATAGTATCCTGGCTGCAATTGGGAATTCTAATTGATTTGATGCTGTCTCTTACTGCATGAACTGTCAAGATTGTAACTTTTATACTTAATTGTTATTTTAATTTTTTGAATTATATTTCTTGCCCTGTGATTGTATAAATATTACTTGAATATGTTACCAATTGTAGGTATATATAAATAAATATATATATATATATATATAATCTCGGTGGAGCTTGTGGAAACTGTGATGTTTTTCCATTAGCCTAACTGGGTTGCTGTAAATTTTGTATAGCTGTTGACTGGAAGCAATTTGGGGGGTTTAAATTGCTTGTAAAAATGTCTCATTCGAAAGCGACCCAGGGTAATGGTTCTGATAAGGCCGGGAAGCGAAGCCTTCCTTCGTGGATTAGTTCAAGAGACAATGAGAGTGAGTCTCCTGAAAAGAAATTAACTGGGGCTGCTGAAGGTGAAGAAAGCAATGAGGAAGGAAAGCCAAGGGTAGCCAGGGAGCGCTGGGGTACGCCTTCTAAGGAAATCAAGAAATCTTCTGCATCCAGTTCTGGAACTGCAAACTTTTCCAAACTCATGGTACTAGATAGTGTGGAATAATGAGATTTATCAAGCTGCATTGTTCTGTTTGTCTTTTGACTTGACACTGTGAGGGTAATATTATAACTCTTATGTGACCAGGAAGGAGTAGTGTTTGTGCTGTCTGGGTTTGTTAATCCTGAGCGCAGCAATTTAAGGTCACAGGCTTTGGAAATGGGAGCGGAATATCAGCCTGACTGGAGTTCAGATTGCACTCTCTTAGTTTGTGCATTTCCAAACACCCCAAAATTTCGACAAGTTGAGGCAGATTGTGGAACTATAGTTTCAAAGGTTTCTAATTTTTCTTTCAAAAATAGACTATTGACTTGTGTGTCGTATGCATTTTTTATTCTGTATAGAAATGCGTTCTTTTTAGTCAATTGAGATGGTTTGTTATTTAAGGCAGGCTACAATAAATTAAGAGATTATTTCGTATTTCATAAAGCCAAACTAAAGTGAAACTTCTATGGCATATGAGATGCACTGGTTATGTATTTCTGTAGTATTAATATCTTGTCCGAAATGATAACTTGTCTTCAGCCATTGACTGGTTGTGTTGGTTCTTCTATGTTTCTGCAAGCTGCACTAAAGTCACTACTTGTTCAGTTCTGTTATTATAGATTCATTAACTTGTCATATGCACTCTTATACTAAATACAAGTCCCATTTCACGAGAATAGAGCAAATTAGTTTTCTATAATCACACTCAATGATGATGCTTCAGCAATTGTTTTCTGAATGATAATTTATACCTTGTCGTTATTTAAAGGTGTCTTTTGTTCATATTAGGATTGGATATCAGAATGTTACACCCAGAAGAAGCTTGTCGATATTGAAAGTTACCTTATGAATGCTGGAAAACCCTGGCGTAAAAGCAGTGTTTCCCATCAAAACAGCCAAGGTGTAAGAATGTTTAGTGGAATTCTAACTTTTTGAGCAAGAATATCTGCTAGGTTTGATAATTCTGTACGACAAAAAGTATTCTTGTCTTAATATTTTATTTAATTTTAGGGTGAAGTGCCGATTTAGTCCCTGAATTATTTTTTCGGTAAAATAAGTCCTTAAATTCATTAGAAATTGCTAATTTCATCCCTACTATTATATTCAAAGCTATTTTATCCAATTTCTCATCAACTTAAGTCACTTAACACACTTTAGAGTGTAATACCATCATTTTCTCGTATATAAGCCCATAACATTTCATATAAGTTGTGAATTTAATGTTTAATTTACCCTCAAAAGTTAACTTACACTATTTCTTTAAGAAAAACTATCAATTTATCCTCCAAAGTTAACTCTATACACTATTTCTTTATAAAAACTACCAATCTACCCTCCAATATGTATCACATGCAACATGACTTGAAATGACCGAAAATTGAATATAGTAGCTTCGAATATAATATTAGAGATGTAATTGGCAAATTTTTATAATTCAAGGACTAATTTTTCTGAAAAAATAGTATAGGGACCTAATTTTCACTAAGGCGATAATTCAGGGACTAAATTAGCAGTTTACCCTTAATTTTAATTTGTTACTACAGTTTTAATACCTCATGTTGAGTTTAATTTTTCAAAATCTCAGTTAGGATAATTTAGTTGGTCACTATTTGGTCTTAGATTCATATTGTTGTTGCATTTATAGCTAATCAATGCTCTAGTGACTGTCTGCAGACAAAAAAGTATCCCTACCTAGTAAATCTAAGAAGCAAGATGGAGAAACACCATTGAAACAAACTGCCCCAGCAACTTCAAAGGTATGTTTTGACTAGTTTAATGATAAAATGTGTCAGATTTTAATTTTTCAATTTTTAGTAGTTGTGATGCCAGCGGAAATTTAATATACCAATGTCGGTTTCTTATGTATATATTTAGCAGATAAAAGCTTCTAATACTGTTAAAGAGTGCTTTTCTCCTTCTAAAGTGAAGAAGTGGGCAGTCGATGATTTGAATAAGACAATATCGTGGCTGGAGAGTCAAGAAGAAAAGGTCATTGGCATTCTACTATTTGTGTGTGTGTGTTAGCACATGTTTGTTTTTACTGCCACTGAATTTTGCGGACTCACAATTGTCATTTATAGATGTCCATCTTAGAAATAATGTCTTCTCTCGACCCGCTGATAGAGTAGTGGTTAAGAGGTGCAGGATATTTATTAATTTATTTTCCTCTTTCAATTGTATACGAGACTTTCCTTATCTTCTGGATAAATCTGATCTTTATTCTGTTCTTCTACCTCGTACAGCCAGAGCCAGATGAGATAAAGCAAATAGCAGCTGAAGGGATTTTAACTTGTTTACAAGATGCAATAGAATCTCTTGAACAAAATCAGGTATTCCTACAGAAACTCACTTTGTCCTTTTGAACTAGTGCTAAACATTTTTCTTGCATACTTCGGTCCCTTGACTCCCTTCCCCCTCCACCCACTCGTGTGAAAATAGGAAGGGAATAGGAAATTAATTTAGACCCTGTGTCGGAGGTACATGGAAAGTGAACATGTAATTTGGGGTTTTGGATCCTGTCAGAAACACTTATCAAATTGTTTCCCTTCACCATTTGTAGGCAGTGACATCTCTGTTGAATCACATTATCTGATATTGAAACAATCAATGAGGTATACGTTTTACAAATTTTGATCTCTGTATGCACAACAATCGTTTTTAATTTCACAAGAGTGACCAATACTTTGTATATTTTCTCTCTAAAATATATGACTTCTGCAATGGTGATCAATATCCTATATTTTCTTGATTAAAACCAATCACAAGTTCCTTATACCTTTCTTTTCTTAGCGCACAATGTCTGCATTTATTTTGTAAAGACAGCTTGTGCTCGTGTATACATAATTCGGGCCATGCTCGATTCAGTCCACTGAAAATGGGAAAACCATTAAACAGGGACATTTTTTTCTTTAAATATGGGATCCATTGGAATTGACTTGATCATTAGATCATTCAAAGCTACAGGCATTTCTGCATTTCCTGAAACTGACTCTTGTTAGCCTTGTTAGAGCATGAACTTGACAACATCCTAGTTGAAATAGGATTTGCGGTCATCCAGTTACATGATGATTGATCTTATTAAGAAGTGACAAAACTATATCATTTAATTTCTTCAACGGATACCCATTGATGCTTTCCACTATTCAGTTGCAAGTTCAATGATGGCATTTGTGACTAGACAAAACAATGTTGCTTCTTCCTCGAATCCAATTTCTATTTGATGAATTTGTTTGCACTTCGCAGGATGTCCGGAAAATAACTGAGCAGTGGAATTTCATTCCTCGTGTAGTCGAAGAGTTGGCAAAGCTCGAGGGCACCGGAAATAACCCTGCGGCAGTATCCAAGGAAGATCTCTGCAAACAGGCTGTGGACTGTAAACAAATTTACGAGGCGGAACTTAATGGTTTAGGTGATGAGTCCTCAAAAAAAAAACCAAAGATGGAAAGACAAGAGAGAGACAGTGGGAAAACCGAAGGCATATGCAGTGGTGCAGCAGGATACGACAGTGATGATACAATTGAGATGACAGAGGAGGAAATAGACCATGCATATAATAATGTAGCTTCTAAGATCCCTAATGCTGTTTAAACCATCTCTGATGTAGATGAATAACTTTAAAGTTTTCGCAAATTTGTCTTAAGGGATGGATCTTTTCTTACGCGTGCATAAAATGCTTAGAAGAAATTTGTATTAGCTCGTGTGGTTGAAGCACAAAACTGTAAACTTAGACTGTGCTTGGAAGTGCTTTTAAAATGATTGAAAGCGCTTTTAATGAAAGTGTTTTTGGAACCAATCTTATTAAAATGCAAGTGAATCTTGAAAAAACACTTAAAGTGCTTCCTGTAAGAAGTATATAATTGGTGCTTCTTTCAAAATGCCCTTCAAGAGCTTTTGGAACTTAAAAGCACTTGTACCATAAAATATTTCAATCTTTTTAAAAGCACTTTGAAACGAACCATTAATCACCACAATGCATGTTTAGAAGCTTATAATACTGAATGTTGCTAATCTTAGATAAAAATTCAGATTGGTACCCACCATCCTGTATATTGAATTTCCACATTATCATTTCCATCTTGGTTAGGAGCTTCCTCTTCAACCCATTGCGTTCTAAGTTCAAATCCTTCTATGTCCCTTTAGTGAAGAGTAGTGTAATATATCACTTGTAATAAAAAATAAATAAAAGAGAGAGAACCAAGGAAGGTAAATGTGTTAAAAAAAATAGATGAGGTCAACCAAGCAATTTATTGATTAATTTTAAAACAACAAACATTTATGATTTTCTCTGTAGACAACAAAATACATGCCTAATTAAATAATTAAACCATACCTAATAGGTAAACATAATTCTTTGAGAACAAGGAAACCTACATCTTGTTTTAAATACACCTCACATTTTGTTGACTACACTTCACGTGCTTAATACTCATCTCATTTATTTTTTAAATTAAAATTTATCTTAATACGCTCCACTTACTTCTCAGTATTATCCCTACACCTCACACTCTACATATAACCCCACCTTCTCCACTTAAACTCCACATCAAAATCTTTGCAATTTCTGTCAATTAGGGATTTTGAGGGTTTGATCATACTCTTTACTCAATTTTGTTAATTATTTTTTAAAGCGTAATGATAGAGAGACTAAATTTCTAAACCAAATTATATAAACATTGATGATTTGATTATTACTTAAGTATTAATTAGCGTGTTTATTTTCTATTGATGACACGTCATTTGGTTTTTCAAATTTGGTCTCCCTAACATTACCTTTTTTTATAATATTGTATTTAAAGTGAGCATCCTAAACAAAAAGCAAGTTATAGTTTGGTGACTCTAGTTGTTAATTTTAACTTGGTTTACTGATAAAATGGTCAGTATCCCCTATATATTATATTAGTTATTCAATCAATGAACCTCGAGAAGTAATATACCACGAGGCATCAACCATATTTCTCTTACATCTGCCTCACAATCCTCTACCTATTTTTATGACCTCCACTGCTGCTATGCCTTCTTCCCTCCCCATTCCAACACCACCAATTTGCTCAAATTCACTATAACCAACTACCTTTGTTGGCTGTGCCAAATTAAACCTTTTCTTATATGCCAAGATTATGCAAGGCAGTTGCAGGGGTAAGATTTAGCCACATAGTGGAATTCGACCTCAAGGGGTAAAATTCAGCCAAATGTGTCATGTTTAAGAATCTAATCTTCCATTGGGACAATTTCCTTCTGAAAGTCAAAAACTTCTATCTTTGTATTCTCCGGTTCATCCACTTAAGAAAGTTTGATTCAAACTTCTTACAACAAGAATGATACTCAGCTACGACCTTGAGAGGAGCTCGACAAACACGGGACCACAGCGGTAGCACATGTCCACGTCCGTGGTGTAGGTGCTTTGCCCTTATTCTTGAAGTTCAAGGCCTTGAGAACGAGGTTAGAACGTTTATGGGCTTGGTTTCCTCCTTTAGATGGGGCCTTGGTTAGACGACTTCTAGTTGCGCCTACCATGCCGAGAACGATAGTTTGGGCGTTGATTCTCGTTATTGTGTGGTTGAGGCACAGTGGTCATGCCAATAGGTCGAGCTTGATGATTCATCATCAACAATTGATTCTATTTTTCAACAAGAAGTAAAACAAAGATCAAATTCGGAAACATAGTGGACTTCTGAGCACTATATTGTTGCTGCCTGACGATATTGGTCACATAGAAGGTCGAATAGGTCTTTTCCAGAAGATCATCTTCAGTCAAGTTCTCGTTATAGAACTTGAGAAGTGATCGGATTCAGAAAACTTCATAATTGTATTCATTCACAGACTTAAAATTCTTGGAAGCACAAGTGCTGCCAATCGTGTCTTGCTTCAAGCAAGAAGATGTCTCTTTGGTGATTGAAACAATCCACTAAAGCGACCCATAAAGCTTGTGGATCTTCCTCAGTGAGGTACTTAGTTTGCAATGCATCATGAATGTGTCTTCGAATGAAGATCATGGCAGTGACTTTCTAAGCTTCGCTAATTGGGTTATCCATCTTAGCTTCTATGGATTTTTTAAGATTCTTAGTGATGATGGGGAGCTGAGCCACTTGAGATAGTTTCTTTCGGAGACCTTTAAAGCAGTAAAGTCGAGTTTATTCAAATTCAACATATCCTTGTCACAAAATAAATAGACAAGATTGTGGTTAGCGCAATGAAGACAAAATCAACCCATTCACAAAGGAGTAGAACATTCGAGTTCTATTAGACATGTATTGGTTTAAATTTAATGAAAAAACTTTAGGTTTTCATGGCTGTATGTTTTAAGAAACTTCGGGTTTTCAAGGCATGTTTTTCGAAAACTTTAGGGTTTCAAAAAGTTTATGAACTTCATGTTCATAGGTTCTTGCAAGTAAACACAAATATATATAGAAAAATATGCAAAAAATATATGCATGTAGGTTTTCATGGCCTACGATATATAAACCCACAAAGTTTATAATTATTGGACTTTTGGCCAATTGGGAAATTTGGGAGAAAATATAAAACCAATGTTGTCTGAAAAAATTCAAGCAATAAAAATCTATAGCCAAGAATGGATCAAAGCCTACAGAGGGCTTAAAAAATTCTCGTGAGGCTCAGGCCCAAATTGGGGCGAGGTTAGTACACGGGCTGAGCTGTAGGGAGAAAGTTAGCAAGCCCTCTAGGCTGCATGAAGCAGGCCTAACATAGTGGGCAGGAATCAGCAACCCAATAAGAGCAGTGATCATGTGCTTCTTGGTGCACACTGGTGCCGCAGCCACACGGGCTAGGACCTAGTGTGATGCAGCGCAAGGGAGACACGGTAACCACACATGCTGGTGTCAATGCGAGCCGAGCAAGGCAGCTACAGTGGGCTGCTGCAAGCAAACCAAGAGAGAAAAAAAAATTCCAATTGTTGCGGCCCGAGGTGCTAGGGCCCAATTAAGGCATGGTGGACGATGAAAACATCCCAGCTGTTGCTAAGTGTGCTCACTGGAGAAGAAAACTTGCGTCTCTGCTTCAAGTGATTTTTTTGTTGCAAAAATTCGGGACGAGTTTGTGATACAACTTTGACCATGAATATGGATGAAGATAAGTGAATCTCGACATTTAAGAACCAAAAACCTAGAAAATTCATATCAGAATTTTGAAAAATTTGATGAGATTCAAACGAATCTTGGTTAGAGAATTGCCGGAGATGCCTTCTGGTCATCGGTGATAGTGACCAAATGTGGCTGGGCATTGGCCATAGGCCATGCCCATGGTGGTCAGTGACGAGGACGCTATGGATGACGTTGGTTTCTGGGTTGCAAAACCTAGAGCCTATAGCTCTGAGTCTCGCGTCTCAGCTCAGGAAGTCGCGTCACAGCTCGCTGGGTTTCCACCGAAATGATATATTTTTTTTCAATATGAATGTAATGCATCAACAATATGTGCATAATCTAAATTTTGTAAACGTAAAGTTGAGTGATGCATTATGGTGAATGTTCATGCTATCAGGGCTGCAAAAATATCGAGATAAAAATCATTGTTTTGATGCAAAAAATTCCATGTCAGATTCTTTAGCGCAATGGAGGAGAGTGCCAATAACGTGTTGTGGTCAATTTATCTGACAAATAGAGCGAGAGGTGCGGCAAGAGAGAATGTAGGGATTTCTGTGTGTATGAGATGTGTTATTTCTCTACACAGTGCCTTTATTTATAGTAGTAAAGAGGAGAGGAATCCTTGTGCTTCCGAGTAAATACAATCCTAGTAAGGAAAGAATAATTATAACCAAATCTATCTAGGATTTACAAAAAAAAATTATGAAAAAAAAAAACCGCTAATACAACCGTTTCCTATATAATCAAAATTAAAAGCCCCCCCCCCCCAAAACCGAAATCGGAAGACAATAATCCAAAAAATGAGGGTTGGCAACAGCGAGGCCCACATGAGCTAATGCGTCCACCATGAAATTAGTCTCCCTATAAATATGCTTCCAACTGATATGTTGAAATCCATATGTCAACCATTTGATGTCCTCTATGATAAGTTTGAGATGCCAATGGGGCATCCAAACATCTTGCACCACCTGGATGACTAGCTTGGAATCGCTTCCACTATCAATTTCTTCACACCTTTGCACCTGGGGAACAAAAGCCTTTCCTTTAAAGCAATGACCTCCACAACCGAAGCGGCGGCGGCATCAAGGTTCAATGCCCCAACACCAACAGCAGCTGCATGACGATCCAAACTAACCGACCCATCAAAATTTAATTTCACATAACCATGATGAGGAGGGCTAGCAAATCGGGTGTTGGTGGCAAGGATCACCCCTAGAGATCTTCTTACAATTAACCTTAACAAAAAATAAGCCTACACTTGCGGCAATGGAGATACTCCTAGCCAGACTAGGAATAATCGGCAATGGAGATACTCCTAACTGGACTAGGGATCATACTTCTACAAAATTTATTATTTCTATCATTTCATGTTTGCCAACAATTCAAAATAGTTTTACTAAGATCACTCAAACCGCAATCAACATTGTCAATTAGCTCCATCTAATTTAACAAATTATTAAACGGAGTCAAATTATTCTTCCAAGGACTTACCAGAGAAAGGTTCCATGTTTCTTTAGTATGCTTGCCATTAAGAAAAATGTGATTTTGAGTCTCATCCTCATTGCCACGCATAGGGCACAATCTATCAATATTCTGAATGAATTTACTGAATCTCATCATATTATGAAGTTTTTCATAAGTAAGAAGCCATGCAAATTTTTTACCTTGGGAGGTATCATTAACTTCCATATCTCCTTAGAGAGCTTCTGCTTTTTAACTTCTCGATTATTATTACTTTGAATCCAAATCACCAACTTAATTGAGAACGCACTAGTAGAGGAGTGTTTCCACACCAAACTATCACTTTTATTTAGAAGAGAAATAAGCACCATACAATTTTTTCCCACAACATCTAGGTTTGATACTCGAGAGAGACGAACTCTATCCCAACTCATAGTATCAATAAACTCACTCATTTTAGTGTTTTAATTTATGCTTTGTCGTTGATTTTCACAAATTAGTTGAAATAGTCGATAAGTAAAAACCCTATAATGAGTTCAAAAGAAGATATCCTCACCATTCCTCGCAACCCACCTAATTTCCATGTGAATAACATGTGTGTATTCACACACTATAACAAATAGAAATAAAATGCATAAGCTTCTTTCGCAGAAACTCCCAAACTTCTATAAAAAATTATAAAAAAAAAAAAGGAAAAAGAAAAGGAAAATGAGAAGTAAAATCCTAAAAACTTCGAGGTCTTATTATATTATTCTCTCTCTGCTTCTCCTTCACCGTAGGGTTGCAGCAGATAAACGCCACCATTTTCTTCCTCTTTCTCTGAACGCAGCTCATCACCGCCGAACGCCACACTCTCGGAACCCTCTCCGGGCACTCTAGGACGTGAGGCCCTTTCTCTTTATCCGCAACAATGGGTGCCTCACTCCCCCCCAAAGAGGCCAACCTCTTCAAGCTCATCGTCGTAAGCTCCGATTCCGCTCTCTCTCTTACTGATAATCGCTAGGATTCAAGTTTTATCACTTGTTCTCACTAACGCAATCGCAGAAGATGAAAAGAAGCAAAACCCTAGATTTTGTGTGCGATTCTGTGCTTTGCTTGTATACTGTATTCTATCTTGCTCATGAATTAAAAGAGCTTCATTAAAGTGTAGTAATTGGGTTTATTTCTGATTTATTTTTGGGGTTTTGAACTAAATGAATGGTTAAGTCTACTGGGTAGTGATTATTATGAACAAATTAATAAGTAAAAATTTATTTGAAATAACTTACCGTCTCTGGTAATTTGTTGCACCACGGTGTTACATTCTTAAGCTTAATTGAGAAAATGTGCACTCCAAAGCTCTGTGGTGAACGTAAAGTTGGTTAAATATTGTCTATCCATGTGGTGCTGATTCTAATCCCGGATTATTAATATGGAATGCAAGCCTTTTACAGAGACCTTAACTGAGGTTGACCTTATCACGAGTCATGACTGCACTGCATACATTTAACCTCTGGGTTTGTTTTGTGGACAGTAACAAAAAATCCTCATATAGTTTTACCCTTTCGTTTCCATTATATGAGCTGTCTTGGTAGAAGAAAGAAATACATCCAGAAAGTTTTACGTAAATTTTGTTTTGGTCGAAATTAGTATCCAAGTTATTAGCGCAGATTATTTTTATTTTCCTGTTGACTTTTCCACTTGAGCTATGATTATGATGCTGGGTCTTGTTATTTTAGCCTGTTGTTATATTACTATGGTGATAATAATTGGCAATGCGATCTATGTCTCGTATAATTTACGTATCACACATCATTAGTGTCTGAAGTCTTTCTGCTACTACTAATTTAAACCTGTTTTTGCTTGTTTGCATTATTGTAGAAATCATATGAAACTAAACAATATAAGAAGGGACTGAAGGCAGCAGACGCCATATTGAAAAAGTTTCCAGACCATGGAGGTATGCTTACAGCCTTTTCTAAATGAGATGTTTAATTTAAAATTGCTTATCTTTTGGCCCAAGTAAATGATATTTTTTTTATAATTTTTTTTTACTGAGACGGTTCCTTTGATTTATCGTTTTAATTCAAATATGCTCAATTTACATAAAATGTATATGTAACTCTGATAGTCTAGCGAAAATGCTTTATGTACTTCACCGAATATTACGTCTCAGTTACATCGGTACTAGATGAGCTTTTTATTTAGATATTCTCATTGACTTGTTTAATGCGTTCTATGGGAATTAGCGAACTCTGAAAAGAAAAGCCATGGGTGCACAAATCTAGTACTACAGGTGATATGGAAGATTACTGTTCTCAAAAGAAAAAGACCCAGTACAATTTAAATGCAAGACATATATGAAACTGTTGGATGATTGAAGTTCTTGAGCTCAAAGATGATTGCTTAACATCAAAATACTTTGTTATCTATCCCTTTTGTCCAAATGGTTAAATTCAGATTGATGATTAGCACTTCTCAGAAAATTAGACTGATAATGAAAGCATGATGCTGGTGATATTAAAGTCATTAGTTAGGTTGTCCATTGTGTAGTATTTTTCTGTTGTTAAATATATAGTTTTCAAGAGATGATTCTGTAGTTTGGATTTGATGAGATATTTGTGGACTTATTTCTGTGTACTATGTGGCTCATGAAACTGAAGATATTGGAGATGATGATGTGCTTAGTGTGTTTTATTTTTTTTTTGGTTTGCTATGTTATTATACTTATGCACCCAAAAGTTTCGTTTTGTTTCCCTCCACACCCAATACCCCCCCCAACCCCAAAAAAAATTGCTGTGATTTTCTTGTTGTTTCTTGAGTTGTTAGTTGATTTTATTCGCTGTTTTTGTCTATGGTAGACTGATATTGACCTTGAATGTAAATACTAAATTTTTTGTTAGAAAAATATACTCTGTTTCCGATCCCTGATAAAATAAAAGATCAAACCTACGAACTCATGCTACCCTTTCAGAAACATTATCAATGAAGGGGTTAACATTAAATTGCATGGACCGCAAATCTGAAGCATATGAACTTGTCCGGATAGGACTGAAGGTCAGGATGTTGTTTCAACTCTTTTTATATTAGTAATGTTTCCCAGATAATTCCTAATTACTCTGTAATTTATGTGACTTACCTTTATGTCTTTCTTTACCCAGAATGACCTGAAAAGTCATGTTTGCTGGCATGTTTATGGTCTACTTTATCGGTCAGACAGAGAATACAGGGAGGCAATAAAATGCTACAGAAATGCTCTGAGGATAGATCCAGACAATATTGAAATACTCCGTGATCTGTCACTCCTACAGGTATACATTAGATGTCACTTAAAGCTTAGAACCAAGTAAATGCCTCTGTTGAATTTTTCTTATCAACTTGCATGCAACAAGACAATAGTGTTGCCTAAAAAACATAAAACAGAGCCATTGTAACTTATCAGTGTCTGACATTGGCGCATGACTTTACATTTTCCAACCTACCGATAGCTACATATGTCTTGTTATTTGAAATTGAAATGTTATGCGTCAAGAGTGTTTTTGCATAATTGATGATATTTCCTGTTTTCTCTCATTATACCGGTATTGGAATTTAATGCATGTCTGGAAAAGTAACAGGATACATTATGGGTACCATATAATGATTGTTTAGAGTCATTGAGATTTTATTTGCCAAAATATTTGCAGGAACTACTGAATATAAAGTCAGACTTGTGTAGAATTAACAAAAGGTTTTATAAAGTGTTGAACATTTTTGACACAAATTCAAGGGTGGTGCAAAATGAAGTCAATGTCAGAAGTGGCTAAACAGCACACATAGGTTTGGCTGCTATTGGAGAGCTGTTCCACAGTTGATGAATTATTTGGCTATCTGTCATTACCTAAATTAATATTCTTTATGGATCTCTGGACTTTACCACCAAAAGGGATTGTGCTACATTTCATTAAGGACGAATTCCACCTGTATGTTATATAGAATGCAAATCCTCGCCTTTGCAATTTGGTGCAGTTGTGTAGGAAGTGGGACAATAAGGACATGCTTATTTTTAATGCATGGAGATACTAATTTCTATATATATGTATATGTAAATCTATGCATACTTGTCGCCTGGGATCTATTAGACTTGTAGAAAAGAGAATTTATATAAGAAAATATTTTGATTGCTCGCATTAGGATTTTGGTAATGTATCAGGCTTCCAGTCAACACCTTTATAAGATGAGTCTACCTTACAGGTTCACAGCAGCTTCAAACATTTTTCAGGACTGGGGTGTAGAAATTCTGTATAGTCATGTTAATTCTCATGTCCATCAGGGTTTTTTCTGCTTCACATACACATTTTACTGGTGTCACTAGTTTTGTTGCTACTGATGTGATGATGCTTTTGTTACATTTTTATTCTTTCTATTGTGCTTTCTACTACAAACTTTTGCTTTTTTGTTTTGTTTGATTTATTTATACAAATTCCAATCAGCTACTGATGCATTTTCCCATCATGTTACAGGCTCAAATGCGGGATTTGAGTGGTTTTGTTGAGACAAGGCAGCAACTTCTGACTTTGAAACCAAATCATCGCATGAATTGGATTGGCTTTGCTGTTTCCCATCATTTAAATTCAAAGTATGGATCATAACCTCTGATGTTTTAAATTTTGCAGTGAGTAGTATACTAAACAAATTTATTTGTTATCTGTTAGTGCTTTAAAAGCTGTTGAAATTCTGGAAGCATATGAAGGGACTCTAGAAGATGATTATCCTCCAGATAATGAGCGCTGTGAGCATGGGGAGATGCTTTTATATAAGGTATTTTTCATTGATGCTTTTCCTATAGGTTCAACTGCTCTCCATTTGCAGTTCGAAATGGAGAAGGCCTGTATGATCTGGAATTGTAAGTCCATGTGTGAATTGTCTGGGTCCTGTAGAGGGGTATGCTTCCAGTATTGGGGATCTGTTCACTAAATTGTCTGTATAAAATAACTGTACCTCTTCATTTCCTATACAAATGGAGAGGAGGCGTGCCCCTTAAATCTATTGATACTGTTAACATGTCTGAAGTAATGAGTTACTATGATTAGATCAATTTGGTTTGCAATAAGTTAACTATTTTAAAGATAATTCATAAGTAATTCTTATAAGTATTTTATATTAAGTGTATTTGATGAATATGTTTTGGAGTTTGTATAAGCCATGGAAAGATTCAAAAGAACTTAAATGGCTGAAATTGGAAGATAAAGTTGGTGTTTGTCAGGTCAAGTTTTGATCACTACTGAGCTGTCATACCACAAGGAAAAAAAAGACTTCTACTTTGTAATGACTGATGTTCTATTCACGGGTAGCGGTATCATCAAAAGAACATATTTCATAATAGTCATAACCTTTCAATTATCATTCTTTTTTAATAATAGCCATGCCAATTTAATTATCCTTTTTGAAGTAAAGCCTATATATCTTTCTTAAAAATCATATAAAATGATTTGGGAAACTGCTTTTTTTTTTCTTGTCATAAATGGTGCCATTGCTCAAGCTAGAAATAACTCAAAATTTGGAAAATTTCCTTTGCATAATCATGACTAGATCTTCATAATTCTGCCAGCATGACTCCATTAGCTTGTTATGGTACCAGATATTTCTACTTTCATGCAAATTAATGTTATTTTTGGTGGCTACCTCATAAGTTTTTGACGGTTGTCTGAATGTTTCTAGATTTCGTTGTTAGAGGAATGTAGCTTAATTGAGAGAGCTCTTGAGGAATTGCACAAGAAAGAGTCAAGAATTGTAAGTGTGTAGTTCAATTTTTCTGGTCAATACGGGCTGTTTGATTTCATGCTCTGAGTATTAGTGGCTTCTGGTTGTAACCATTCTTTGTTGATTGTTTTCTAGGTTGATAAGTTAGATTATAAAGAACAAGAGGTTTCTCTTTTGGTGAAGCTTGGTCTCCTAGAAGAAGGTGCTGAATTGTATAGGGTATTGCTTTCCATGAATCCTGACAACTATCGGTAATGTCCATTTTTCACTTTCCATGTTTGCACTAATAAACCATTTACAGGTCCTAAATCTCTTTTTAGGTATTTGGATGAGGTGCAAGAATTTTGGGGGAGGAACGACATGTGCTTAGTTTGAGTTGAGATTCTTGAGAACAGTAGTCGGATTTTATTTTATTTTTGAACCTTAGCATTGCTGATGCTATGCTATCTTAGAACAATAACTTTATTGATTAAGCAAGTTAAAAGAGAAGAATGTTACTTGGGGTTGGTCTTACAATAACGTTGACTCCTGGTGGAATGATTTCCAATCCCAAGTACCCCAACATGAGTGGAAACAACGAGAATGATATCCCTAATTTATTTGGGTTCTTGTGGATCCCTCATGCCTTTTGATTCTTTTATTGAAAGTAAACACTGAACAGGTTCCTTTCTCCTTCCCAATAAACACGCCCTCAATCAATGGTGTGTGACCCTGGTCATCTCATGATAGTGTTCATCTTTTCTGCTTTAGGTTTTTTAATATTGTTGACTAGGATTTTGGTTGAATGTATTGTAATCTTTCTCTTACACAGTCCCTATTGTTTAAGGTGAGTTTATTAGTTGCTTTTTCAATGGTCAGATATTATCAAGGCCTGCAAAAATGTCTTGGGCTGTATGCAGAGAATGCCCAGTATTCACTTGATGAAATTGAACGCTTGGATGCCTTGTACAAATCCCTTGTGCAGAAATACAGTAGGTCGTCTGCTGTTAAGGTAACACATTTTCTCTATTGATGTTTTAAATGCTAATTCCTTTTTCCTCATTTAGAATTTTTATTTTATCTTATACTATCTTAGTTCCCACATTATTCAAATTTTGGGGTGTGGTGTTTGTTTAATTTCATGTTTATTTTATCTCTACTGTCTTAACATTCCTGTTTTCTTCAAATAGAGAATACCACTTGATTTCTTACAAGGTGACAAGTTTCGAGAAGCTGCAGATAATTATATCAGGCCTCTCCTTACTAAGGTAGCTACAGTCATTTGCATGCAGTTCTTATCCAACTGCCCAACTTTTGGAGTTAAATTTTGACTGATCTTTTTGATTTTTCTAGGGAGTTCCTTCGTTATTCTCCGATCTTTCTCCTCTGTATGATCACCCTGGAAAGGTTAGTCTAATCAATTGGTATTATGGTTTGAATTTTGAGGAGGCTGTGGGGGAAGTAAAATGTATTTTTGGGGTTATTAACTCATTGGGTTCAAAATTTTATTTTGTAAACTCTTATCCAGGCAGACATTCTGGAACAACTTATTCTTGAGTTGGAACATTCAGTTAGGACGACTGGTCGATACCCTGGGAGGTAATATGCTGCTGTAATTATTACATGTGAAATTATGAATAGGTATAAACCATATCATCTGGCTAAGCATTACATCATTATTGTCATATCCCTCCTTGCTGACTCTGAAAAGCTATAACTGGTGTAATGGGTTTTAGACTCCTTAAATATTATAATCTCTTCCGGTCCTATTCGTTTTTTTTAATGTGTACACTTTTTTGTATATTGTGCCTTGGGGTTCTCTTAGTATTTGTTTATGCTCATGTGCTGTTTCTTTTCATCTTGGATGCAGGGTAGACAAGGAGCCCCCTTCGACCCTTCTGTGGGCCTTGTTTTTATTGGCTCAGGTTGACTGTCAGTCTCCGAATATATGGCCTTTTTTTTTCTCATTGGTGGTTCTATTCCTTCGATTCTTAAGACTTTGAATTCACATGTACTTATAGATTTTGTGCTGATGCAGCATTATGATAGACGAGGTCAATATGACATGGCTCTATTGAAAATTGATGAGGCCATAGAGCACACTCCAACTGTGATTGATTTATATTCTGCAAAGGTTGATTTGAACGATCTGTCTCTGTTCTTTTGCTGTTTTTTGATTTTACCTGCCATGGCTTTAAATAATTGTTTTTTGAGGTGTTCCTATTCTCTATTTTTCTGTGCTATTTGTGAGCAAAACATAACAGTCGGTTAAAACTATGGAGTTGTCAAGATAGATAGTTTATTTTAGTAATATATTATGTTATTAATGCATATTTATGTTTCTGTTGGAGTTTTCATTTGAGTTGTGAATGTGGGGTGAAAATGAGATCCAGTGTAACATAGAAAAATTTAGTACTGAGATAAAAAGCCTTGATAACTTCTGAGTTCTGACACATGCCATATTGAAAGGTCAACTGTAGGTGCTGTATCTGGTCGGTTCCTATATGTTATGTTGGAAGGAGTTGAATAAAATTCTTATTCCCTCTATATTGGGGTCCCACAAGTTTCAAGACTACAAGCTAGGCCTTATGCAGACTGTTTAAGTTTTATTCTTGGGCTGCAGGTGTATTTTTTTTATTTATGTTTTGTATTAACATCCGTTCACTGTTAAGGATTGCCTTCATTTAAACTATCCAAATTAGCATCCTTGGTAATACTGTTTTTCATGTCATATTCTGTCTTTGATGTGCACAAAAAAGTGATGGATTATTTTAATTGAATAATGTTTTACATGTACTGTTGGAAAGCATTTGTTTGTATCAATAACTAGTTCTGTCTTGTCTCCTGTTCAGAGTCGGGTTTTGAAGCATGCTGGTGATTTGCCTGCTGCTGCTGCACTGGCAGATGAAGCTAGATGTATGGATCTTGCAGATCGCTATATAAATAGTGACTGTGTTAAGCGTATGCTGCAGGCTGATCAGGTTTTAAATCTCACTTTTTGTGACTAATCTCTTTGTTCTGTTCATCGGAAAATCTTTTGTAGAAAGAACGGAACATAATTGCAAAAGGGGGGATGGACATAGGGTCCGTTAACCAAGTCACCTAAAACAAAGCAAGTAATGCCAGACTTATACCAAAACATACGATATATGGGAGCCATACTTTGTATGCATTTTTATCGTAGAAATTGTTGTTGAATTGTGTTGACTTTTCTATATAGTTTCTCTTAATACTGAACTTGTTTTCATGTTTGTTTCCCTCCTTTTCAAGGTTCCTTTGGCAGACAAAACTGCTGTACTGTTTACAAAAGATGGTGATCAGCACAACAACCTTCATGATATGCAGTGCATGTGGTTTGTGTCAATTTTGTCTGGGACCATTTACTGCTTGCATGAAATAACACTTTTGGTTGGGAATTCTTAATATTCGGTACTTTGTCCTTTTGAAGGTATGAACTTGCTTCTGGTGAGAGTTATTTCCGCCAAGGTGACCTTGGACGAGCCTTAAAAAAATTTTTAGGTGTGGAGAAGCATTATGCTGATATTACAGAAGATCAGTTTGACTTCCATTCTTATTGCTTAAGGAAAATGACGCTGCGTGCCTATGTCGAAATGCTTAAATTTCAAGATCGGTTGCATTCACATGCATATTTTCACAAAGCAGCGGTTGGTGCAATCAGGTGAAGTAGAATTATTGGTTTGTAGTTTTTCATATACAATTTAAGCAAATGAGGTTATTTCCATTTCACAGCTTCATCCAAGATTTATTGTTATTTATGCCATATAAACTTTGTTGGTTTGTAGTTTGTCATTCACTTTGAAATAGAATAATATGCAGTACTTCTTTGCCCATGTTAATATTTGTGGTTATTGAATTTGACATGCAGATGCTATTTAAAGTTGTATGATTCTCCTTTGAAATCTACATCTGAAGAAGATGATGAGATGTCTAAGTTGCCCGCTTCTCAAAAAAAGAAGCTGAGGCAAAAACAGAGAAAGGCAGAAGCACGAGCTAAGAAGGTATTGTATTTTCTTTGTATAGTGTGTGGTTGTCCTTGTTATTTTGACCATCCTAATGCTCAGCATTCTTTTAGGAGGCAGAGGGAAAAAATGAAGAATCTAGTGCGGGTGGTATTTCTAAGTCTGGGAAACGAAATGTAAAGCCTGTCGATCCTGATCCGCATGGGGAGAAGTTGTTGCAGGTTATTTTTTTAGTTCGCAATTGCTTCTTGCCCCTTAGCTTCATGTTTCCAACTGCTATACAGGCATCTTTAGATTTCGCTATATACTGCTGTTACATAGTAATTGGTGTTTTATTTCTCCCTTAAACTCTTACATATTTGCTCAGGTTGAGAATCCGATGTTAGAAGCTACAAAGTACTTGAAGCTGCTTCAGAAGAACTCGGCTGAGTCCTTGGAGACGCACTTGCTTTCTTTTGAAGTAAATATGAGGAAGCAGAAGATTTTGCTTGCCCTTCAGGTAATTTTGAGCTAGATGTTTCTCATTGATTTTTGACTCCCTGTGTGTTTCATGGTTGGAAGAGTTTGAATTTTAATATCCAAGATATCTGTCACAAACAACTGGTGCCTGGAATTTGTACTTGTTACTTTACCATCTATACCAAAGTGCATTCTGCCAGGAATGAAATTTCATTATTGCTAGTTCAATTGCTTTGGATTTTGGAAGATAATTGACCTGTTTTAGGTAAATCATTCTTTTGATTTGGAGAACAATATTATACTCATTTTTGCAAGTTTTCTTTTGGCTGTAGGCTTTGAAGCAGCTTCTGAGGTTAAATGCTGACCACCCAGACTCGCATCGCTCCTTGGTATGTCATACATCGCATCTTGCTTGTTTGTGTGTGTACATATATGTTGTGATTGTTTTAGAGGCCCTTATTGCAAGACTTTTATGTTGCAGATTAAATTCTTCCATAATGTGGGTTCAATGCCTGCTCCTGTGACGGATAGTGAGAAACTCATTTGGAGTGTCTTGGAAGCTGAGCGCCCAATGATCAGGTTTTCTTTGAATGTGCACTTTGCTCTCTCTCTCTCTCTCTCTCTCTCTCTCTCTCTCTCTCTCTCTCTCTCTCGTGTGTGACAAATTTCAATTCACTTACCGAAGATCTGTTTTTATTCTTTCTATAGTCAATTGCAGAATAAGTCTTTGGTGGAGGCAAACAAGAATTTCTTGGAGAAACATCAAGGTGACCATTAATTTTGAATTTTAAACGATAAATGCTTAGCTCATTATTGTTTGAATTGTTTCCTTATGTCATTCTTTGTTTGTCTTTTCAGATTCTTTAATGCATAGGGCTGCAGTTGCAGAAATGCTATATGCTCTGGAATCTGACAAGAAATCTGAGGCTATTAAATTAATAGAAGAGTCAACCAACAATATGGTGCCAAAGTAATGCCATGTTCCATTTCTTTTAATTTTTTTCTTTGAAAATTGTTTACCTGTTTACATATCTTTAAAAGTAATTGTCGTAAATCTTTGCATGTATTATCATATTAGAAATGGAGCGCTTGGATCTGTCAGAGAGTGGACACTCAAAGATTGTATTACAGTCAACAAACTCCTTGAAACAATTCTTGGTGACCCTGCGGCTGCTTTGAGTAAGAATATTTTGTTCCTTTTCTACTAAAAGTATTAAAAGGAGTTTTACATAGTTGGGTTACTTCTCACGAAATGGGAGATATTGGTAATTTGGTATCAGATGGCACATTGGATTGCTCCAGTCTGTCACACTTGACCTTATGTTTTTCTGCGTTTGAATCTCTCCCTGGTAGTAATCCATGTTACAAGGACACTTTTTGGTTTGGAAATAGTTGGGTTTTGTATCGCGTGTATATTAGAGCACTTCATTTGTATCCGTAAAATGTTCATCTGGTTGAAGATAATGGGCTCCTCTAATACTTTGTTTCTTGTGTAGGATGGAAAAAAGGGTGTGCTGAGTACTTCCCTTACTCAACATACTTTGAAGGTAAATGCAGTTCTGCAGTACCCAACTCACCATACAACCAAAACGGAAAGGCGAACCATACGGAAGGGGAGCAAAGTGCAGATTCCATTGCAGTAAATGGAAGTTTAGAGGATTTCAAAGGCCTTGCTGTCCAATCCCGAAGCCGAATAGAAACATTTAACTAAAGAAACATGCAAATTCACGGTGTTTGATTAACAAATCACAAAACCAAGCTGCAGGTCAGAAGCGTATGTGCAGGGTAGATCGGATTGCAGCTTTTTTTGAGATTACTATACCGCGGTTTTGCGCAAAGTTAAGATTTGCTTTTAAGATCAGGTTTACTTGGAAAATGTGTATAATCAACTTTCTATTGCTGCGCCTCTCTCTAGGGTTGGTTTTTCTTTCTTAATTTTCAATCTGCTCGCCTTTTTTGTGAGGGTCTTTAGTCTGCTTCTTGGTACGTGCTTCTACGCTTGAGATTTACTAATCGGTCGGAGGAGATGCAGAATTTCATATATATTTTTATTTTAGCGATGTTTTTAGATCCGGTCGGAGTAGATCCCGGCGCACTGTTGTACTTTTTCCGTTTCATTTCCATTTCCTTTCATTATGTATACACTTAATTATTTGAAATTTTTTGCCATGGATATTACTTCCAAGATCAACGCGCGTGGTGGCGTTCGACATGATTGGACTTACGGTGTTGGGTGTTTTCTGAGTTTTAAGGCGTCGGCAGTCATTTGTTTTGCGTTCGGCATCCGCCGGCATCCATTTGTTTTGCAACAAGATTTAAGATCAAACGACCGTTTTCTTGTGTTCCGTACGAATCATATGATTTTCTTACAAATCCAGGGGATGTTGCAAATTTCTATACCCAGGGGACGTCTATTTGAATTTTGAATTTCGAATTTCAGCTGTCGGGACATCTTGACATGTTCAAATCCCGAAAGCTGAATATAGGCACCTGCAGGCAATGGAATCTCGATCTAGTTTAAGGACGCTTCGAAGGTAGAATGCGTCTTAATTTTCATTTTTCTCTATATAGCAATGGACGCCAACCACAAAAAGAAGAGGGCAAAGTACGAAACTCACCGTCTATTTTGAATAGTAGACACGAAATTTACAGATACACTGAACTGCAAGTCCACGCAAAAGAGAACCCGAGACAAGAGTCTCAGTTACCAAAGGCATCTTTCTGTAAAATGAGATGGAAATTTTTGCACTTGGATGAACCACCCGAATTGGGTTTTAACCGTTTGAGAATTTTGAATTCTGGAGCCCCTGGCCATCACTGAGCTCATCTTTGCTTACCCTATTGTTGGCTGGAGTCCCTGGCCACAGGCGAGCCACCGCTGCTCTCTCCAACCTCACTTTTGCATAGGGGACACGATGCATTGATTTTCAACCATTTGTCAACACACTCCACGTGAAAGACATGTAAACATGGTAGCTCCCGTAGCTCGTCGTCATCTGCATACTTCGCCAAGCAAATACAACAAACCTGCACCGTATATAAGGAGAAATCAATCAAATGACAATTGCAGAGAAGGAAACGGTCTCGTTGTTACTTGCACTTTCCAAAAATTTAGGAATGTATAAAGCCTTGTTTCCTATAACAAACGAAAAACTATATATAACCAATACGCGACCATATAACTCTACTTCAAGCAAACCAAGAAAGTGATTATAGCCAATTAACCATTATCACTGATTGTAATATTTTGGTTTACAGTAAATATTAAATAAGATTAAATAAAATTCTATTTGTTCGAATATCTGATACCTCCACCTAACTTAATAACTAATGACACAGAGTTTGGTGATAAGTAAGAATTATAATGTATTTTTATTTACTGTTATGTAAAATTTCCTGAACTTGATGGTTAAAGTTGACATGATAATCAAATTTGATTAAGCATGGTTTAATTTCAAGACCATGAACTCGGCAGGGACAGAACTTACTCACCGCATCATCTCCAGATATCTCACGCTCCTTTTCTGTCCCTGCAGCCAAGAGCCCACCTTCACTACCTGGGCTGCCCTCCTGATCATCATTGGTCACATTTTCCTTTAACTTGAATTTGTATGTCGGGAGAGCATTAATTGATTCCATGGTGGCTCCTCTAGTCTGAGAAAGATCCTCTCGAAATCCAAGGACAGAAATGATGCAAGGCAGGCAGCAGCAAATTGTTGCACATAGTATGAATGGCATGGCATATCCAATACAGCTAAAGGTAAGGAACACTATGCATAACCTATAAGAAACACCGGATACGTTAAATGAATCGATAACCTATAAGAAACCAAGGAAATGTTAGATGACTTGAATGGAGTACATATCAACATGATGTACCTGTACAGTTTAGGAGCATCAGAAGGGGCAGAGTGACCTCCAAAAATCCACACATTGCCTACAACAAACCAGACTGCAAAGAAGCAATCTAAGGCCATCTTGAAATGATCCACTAACCCATTAATTCTGCAAAATTGAATGAGCTTCCTCACTTCACGACACCATCTATAAATTGCATAAAACACATGGAAAGATATAAAGAGAAGATAAGATAGATACAAGAAAGTAGTATTTAAACTGTTTGATGTAAAGTGGCCTTAAAATCTTAGCGCTGTCATCGTGCTTCAGTTTATTGTCTAATTCATATGTACATGCTAAAGTAAAAATTGATCAATATAAACCTTTTGATTTCACTCTCCAAAGTAACTAATTTTCTAATACAACCTATCATAAAGTTTGATTTATGTCAGCATGGATGACAACCGGTATATTGTAGAAACCCAAGTAGGAAAACCATTAGAGAAGAATTACAAATGCAGCGCACAAGAAACCCAAAACTGAAATTTAACATGTAAAATTTTATGCAAGCCACCTCTTGGTGATCTAGCATGCACTATTGACACATTTTTCCCTATCAAAATTATTGAGTTGTGAATAAATTAGAGGTAGTTCATCCTTCAAGTACTGTAGATCACTTGGTTAATCGATAAGCCATATGTTCACCCTTTCAGTCCATCTTCAATGTCTGGAAGGCATAAGGTTCCTAGCAAGGTAAAATACTTGCTTGCATTATTGCTCAAGGAGGCTCAATACTTAAGATTACTCTTCGACAGAAGAGGCCCTGTATGTTGTCTTTCACCTTCTTGGTCTGTTAAGAACATGAATGGAAGAGGTTCTTCAAACGTTAATCATTTATTTCTTCATTATCCAATTAGACAGTGGCCAATATTTTTGAGGAAAAGATTGAGTTAGGTGATTTTGCCGTCTTGTGTATCTTTATTAGCAGCCTGTGCATTTAACTTTTAGAGAAGACTTGCCTTGTTTGGGACATTGTTGAAAAGTTATGAAACCTGTGTGTAATTATCAGAACAAACACAACTTAATGAACTAAAATAAATTCATTCTCCTAAAAGCATGCTCACTAGGAAACCTGACAGGTGAGGTGACAATATTATTATCAGTAATTAAAATGCAAAAGATCAAAGAAAAATGGAAAACCTTGCACTTAAGGGTCCTCCAATTTGAGGGTTAGTTGTAACCGTTTCGGCGTTTCGACTGTGCTCTTCATCTGAAGCTTGTGTAATTGAAATAGCTGTATAAGACGTTGGTTCAGGAGGACTGCTTTCAGAAGACCCTTGATGCGATTGAATGGATTCTTGCTCAGCACCCCTGTTGCGGTTACGGAACCTCCAGTAAAGAACAGGAAGTGTTGCAACACAACCTGATGCATAACCCACAACCCATGCAAACAAAGGGGCTTGTGGATTTTCATTTGTTGACAGTGACAAAACAACAATAGATGCTATAATCTGACTCACAGTAACAACAAGCTCAACAGAAATCCATAACCCTGAATTTAAAGGGCTTCTTCGGCGACGACTATACCCATCACCTCTCCTTATAAATGAGGAATTCCTAGAATTCAATCTGTTTGAGGAAGATGAAGCAGCTTGATACGTGGGGGCATGTGTACTTGCTGATGATCTGTCTTCATGCTGGGGCATGTCCGCTCTAGGAGGTTGGTCATCACTAGATGTACTTGATGAAGCATCTTCATTCCTTGTTACATCAATTACGTGCACACGATTGTTATGACTTTCCATCTGCTCTAGTAGCAAAGGAAATTGGTCACCTTGGGTGTCACTATTTGGTTCTGCAGAGGGAACATCCATCTAACTCCACCAACAAAATTGGAAGGTGAGAATGCATAGATTTTGCTCAACTTTTTCGATTTTTCACTTTATAAAAAAGTCGTCCTCTTTCTTACTCGCAATACATGGCACAGCCTGGAACTGATAGATTCAAAGAATTTATTTCTATCTCATATCCAAGGCTGTAAGCTGCAACAAAATCAGAACTATGATTAGTTCTCTTAATCATTTCTATAAAACATAAATTGAACAATGCTAACTAAATGCAGCAGAACAGGATTGCAATATCACATAATTGGTAAAATGAGCAATGCCAGCCTACCAAAATGATCAAGATCACACAACCAATCAGATGGGGGGTTACATGGTTCACATGACTAGTTGACGTTCATACATTACTAAATTACTCCCAAATTTGCCAGGGATATCACCACGACAAACAAACAAGAACGAGACATAAAAAACAAAACCAAGATTTAACAAGAAGGTACAACCGGACAAGCGGGAAATGAAGAAACCTCTTATACCCCATCCGATTAAAACTACAGAATTGTTCTCAAACATAATAAAAGCCTCAAATTTTCTTCCTAAGTGGGTGAGCATTCACAATTATAAGTTCATCCGATATGCATTACATTTTCGACTAATTCTTCGGTCTCAAACCAGTAGTACAACACAAGTCAATGCACAAAACAGCATCAAAACACAGTTACCTACTTAGTGAAAACTCAAAATAAATCAAATCCCAGAAAATCAGAGCCTTATTTCAATCTGAGAAGCAAAATCCATGTCTGAAAAACTTCATCTATTCACTAAATTCATTAAATTACACTTAATAAATATTAAAATCTTCCAAAAATTCACCGTCCCAAATCGATCGAACCAAAGCAATTGTATTAAGCTATTTACTCGAATTAAAACTTAAAAACCCACTAATGATCATACAAAATTAATAAAAAAATAATCAAATTTCACAGAAATCAAAACCCGACAACCCAAAAATGATGATAAAAAAGGAAGAAATTGCAGGGGTTCAATCAAATATACCTGACATAAAAGATACAATGAGTACCACAGTCAGAAGAGAAGCTTTAGAGCTCACTTTTTCTTCCCATTTCTTTCAATCTTCTCGCGGATTTTCAGTTTAATAAAATACAATGTCTGCTTTTTTTTTCTCCATTGCTCACGCAAACTCATCTGATACACAGAGAGAGAGAGAGAGAGAGAGAGAGAGTAAACGTTGAGGTCAGAGATGAGCTGGGGGCAGTGACTGCGAGGGGTTTTGCGCCGTTGGATTGCGAAGGGTGATATCATCAAACGGTTGGTTTTGATGGACGGTTGATATTTACTTGATTTGGTTGGAGGTATCGCACCAACTCGGGCTTGTCGCGACTCGGCGACTCTCTAGTCAAAAGCCCAAGCTTCAGTTCCAGCCTGCTTGAACCGGCTCAAGACCCCACTCAACTCGCTTACTTGATGTGTTTTGTTTAGATTATTGAACTCTAATAATAGTTGTTCGTGTCCTAAAATTGTGTACCGTGCAGTAACAATAGTCATTTTCCTTAATTCTGTCATTTTTTTTTATCAATTGAAGGGTAAAGTGAGAATTTAATTAAAAAAAATAAAAAAAATGAGAAAAAAAATTCGTTGGGCTACACATATGAGACAACTTGCTCTAATACTATAAAGAAGTTTATGTTTCACTATAAAACCAATTGATAATATGAGAATAGCTCAATTTACTTATAAGCCCTTGCAATGTCCTTCATCCCATCAATGCGTGATTCATTTTCAACATGCCCCTTTCACATGTGGCAAATTTTCAAACCTAACGCGTGAACAACACAACTTGGGTAACGTGGTACACGTGTGGCTGTTGGGCTTCACACGTGAGACAACATGTTTTGATACCATGAAAGAAGTTGGGGTTCCACCGTAAAACCAATTGGCAATATAAAGAGTAGTCCAATTACTTATAAGCATAGTATAAAATATCGATAATATCGGCGATATTTCGCTAATATTATCGTTTCTGTGAGAGACCGAAATTTAAACACCTAGCCAATTGATTTTCGTCAAAATTTCGCGATAATATCGCGACATTATCGATATTTTCGATATTAACACGAAAATTTCTTGAAAGGGACGCCGATGGAGTAGACGGAGAGGCGGAGAGGCGGAAGGTGATGAGGCGGAGCGGAGACGGTGAAATTAGAGGTCACGCACGGCACAAGAGATGGAAATGGCGCCGACTAGGCGGAAGACGAGGGAGGAGCAGAGGGAAAGGAAGCAGATTGCGCCGATGGGGATGACCCACTTGAGGTAGAGTCACGGGAGATGGAGACCGCACCGACGAGGCGGAAGACATGGACGAGGAGGAAGGTGACGGAGGTCCATATCCAGAAGGCCATGTGGGACAGTGGGAGAAGGATCGAGAGAGACTAAGGTCTTTGTGCTTGTGTGTGGGAGAAGGGAGAAGAGAGAAGGATAAAAGGATCGAGATCCGGAGAAGAGGAGATAAGGATCGAGATCTGGAGAAGAGGAGAGAAGGTCTCTGTGCTTGTGTGTGTGGAAGGGGGAGAACCGGAGAAGAGGAGAGAAGGATTGAGATCTTTGTGACTGTGAGTCTCTGTGTGTGTGTGGAAGGGGGAGAACCGGAGAAGAGGAGAGAAAGATCGAGAGACTGACTGAGAGGACTGAGAAGTCTCTGTGTGCGTGTGTGGAGTCTGTGGACTGTGGGCTCTCGATCTGTGTGTGTGTGTGAGTGGTGGCGTGTGAGTGTGACACGCGTGAGTACACCAGTCTCATCAATAATTCAATATACAAACAGTTGTGTATGAAAAGAAAAGAAAATAAAGTAAAAGAGAAACAGAAAAAGATGAATAGCTGATAAAGATGAATAGCTAATAATATTAACTATGGCCAAGAATATCTGACATCTTTTGCACTGGCTATTTGGTTAAATCATGTGAGAAAAAAAAGCATCCAAATAATTTAAAACCGTGTCTCTGGCCTCTTGACAACTTTTACAATTTTGACAAGACAAAGTAATGGTGGTTTCTCAAAACCGTGTGCCACGCGTGATATTCTTTCACATTCTCAGTATCAGATCATCACACATTTTTTTACCATTTGAAACTTGAAAAAACCCCTATTACACATTTTCATTTCTTTTTCTTCCCTTAGCCCTTTCAAAGCCATTCCAGAGTCATTTCATACCCTCTTTCTCTCTCATTTATTCACAGACGGCAAGTTGCAGATGATCATCGAGGTTTTGCTGCTACGTAGTACGTACGACATCGAAAGTTCCAGATTTGTTACATTTGTGTAATTATTATTTTATTGTTGCTCCACACAGATTCTATTTGGCCTTTACACAAAGGGTTCCATATTTAAGGTAAGTTTACAAAATTATATTTATATTATTGTAATTTTTAATTTATACAAGAACAAAAAAATTTGTGTGAACCCAACCTATGCATGTGATCTAAGAACCAAATAATACTTGCATGTTAATTTTTTGAAGTAATTAAGTAATGTTGTATAATTATTTATTCCCTAGAATAATTTTAATATGTTTAATGTTATTTATTATTTTATTATCAAATTGGATTATTATTGTCACATCCCGGCCCGGGCGCAACCACCTCCCGGGCCCGCTCCACCACCGTAGCACGATATTGTCCGCTTTGAGCCCCGACCACGCCCTCACGGTTTTGTTTCTGGGAACTCACGAGCAACTTCCCAGGAGGTCACCCATCCTAGGAGTGCTCTAGCCCCCTTCTCGCTTAACTTCGAAGTTCCAACGGAACCCGAAGCCAGTGAGCTCCCAAAAAGCCTCGTGCTAGGTAGGGATGAGAATATACATTTAAGGATCACTCCCTGGGCGATGTGGGATGTAACAATCCACCCCCCTTAGGGGCCCAACGTCCTCGTCGGCACACACGCGGTCAGGGTTGGGCTCTGATACCAATTGTCACATCCTGGCCCGGGCGCAACCACCTCCTGGGCCCGCATCCCACATCGCCCAGGGGAGTGATCCTTAAATGTATATTCTCATCCCTACCTAGCACGAGGCCTTTTGGGAGCTCATTGGCTTCGGGTTCCGTTGGAACTCCGAAGTTAAGCGAGAAGAGGGCTAGAGCAATCCCAGGATGGGCGCCCCCACTGGGAAGTTGCTCGTGAGTTCCCAGAAACAAAACCGTGAGGGCGTGGTCGGGGCCCAAAGCGGACAATATCGTGCTACGGTGGTGGAGCGGGCCCGGGAAGTGGTCTCACCCGGGCCGGGATGCGACAATTATTCATTAATATTAGGTTTTATTATTTCATATTATTTTTATAATTACTTAAATTCTTACAATCATTTTCTTTATATGATTGTAATTTGTAATTTATACAAGAACAAAAAAATTTGTGTGAACCCAACCTATGCATGTGATCTAAGAACCAAATAATACTTGTATGTTAATTTTTTGAAGTAATTAAGTAATGTTGTATAATTATTTATTCCCTAGAATAATTTTAATATGTTTAATGTTATTTATTATTTAATTATCAAATTGGATTATTATTCATTAATATTAGGTTTTCTTATTCCATATTATTTTTATAATTACTTAAATTCTTACAATTATTTTCTTTATATTATTGTAATTTGTAATTTATACAAGAACAAAAAAAGTTGTGTGAACTCAACCTATGCATGTGATCTAAGAACCAAATAATACTTGCATGTTAATTTTTTGAAGTAATTAAGTAATGTTGTATAATTATTTATTCCCTAGAATAATTTTAATATGTTTAATGTTATTTATTATTTTATTATCAAATTGGATTATTATTCATTAATATTAGGTTTTATTATTCCATATTATTTTTATAATTACTTAAATTCTTACAATCATTTTCTTTATATTATTGTAATTTGTAATTTATACAAGAACAAAAAAATTTGTGTGAACCCAACCTATGCATGTGATCTAAGAACCAAATAATACTTGCATGTTAATTTTCCGTCACTACTATATTTTTTGGCCAAAAAATAATTGCCTAATTTCCATGAAAAATAAATATAGGTACGTTTAAGATGTCCAGACGTGATCCAGCTTGGGAACATGGAGACCCAATAGACGGAAACAAACATGGCACAATTTGCAAATATTGTGGTCGGGTAATGAAGAGTGGCGGAGTGACACGACTGAAGTACCATCTTAGTGGATTAGATCCAGCAAAAAATGTCCAACGATGCGATAATGTCCCCCCCAGAAGTGAAGGCATTCATCAGAACATTATTAAAAAATAAAACACAGGAGAAGGAAAAGATAACTCATGGAGTGGAAAATATTCGAGCTGGGCTACGAGGAGAAGTCATTGGCCAAGCGGTTGATAGTGATGATGATGATGATGAGGACGAATGTGATGATGACATGGGACCTGAAGAACGACGTAGTTTCAAACAAGCATTACGTGCCTCTAAACAGTCAGCATGGGAAAGAGAACACCTTCATAAAATTCCTAATAGAGCACAAGGTTCCGGGTCAAGTGGTGGTGCACAAATGAGACGGGGATGAAGTGTTAAAGAATCACAACCAACACCACCAATAGCCCCAAGTTTATATAAGTCATCCAAAGCACGTCAAAAGAGTGTTTAGAGTTATTTCACTGGAGGTAATGTGAAGGAGGGAATGGGGCGTCTAATTAGCAAGTTCTTTATCTATGACAATGTCCCTGCTGAGAAGGCATCATCACATCATTTCAAAAATATGGTATTGGGATGTCAACATGCCGGTGTTGGAGTACAACCTCCCACTCCCTATGAGGTAAGAAACAAATATTTGGATATGGAGTATAAAGACATTGGCGAGTATGTTAACAAGTTGAGGTCAAAGTGGGAAACTAATGGTTGCACAATCATGTGTGACGGATGGACTGGCCCGATCATATTGTCTATCATAAACTTCATGGTATACTCCAAGGGAAAGACAATTTTTTTGAAGTCTGTTGATGCTTCAGACCATATAAAAAATTACAAGTATATTTACAAATTATTAAGGGATGTAATCATGGAGGTGGGAGAGCATAATGTTGTCCAAGTCGTGACCGACAACGGTTCTGCATTTGTCAAAGCTGGAAAAAAGTTAATGAAGCATCATAATGTGTTTTGGACATCATGTGCAGCACATTGTATTGATCTCATGTTTGAGGCAATGGGGAAGAGAGAGAATGTTGCTACTGTCGTAAAAAGAGCTAGAACGATCACAAATTATATTTACAATCACGGTTGGTTGTTGGCAAAGATGCGTGAATTTTGCAAAGGAGAAATTATTCGTCCAGCTACCACCCGATTCGCCACCAACTATATTGCATTAGACAGCCTACTTAAGAAGAAAGCAGGGTTGAAGCAACTATTCACTAATGACGATTGGGCCAACCACAATTTCAGCCGCTCAAATGCAGGTCGTATGGTGGAAAGTATAGTGCTTGATCAAGCTTTTTGGACTCAATCAGAACATGTGTGCCAAGTGTTTGAACCTTTTTACAAAGTTTTACGGATCGTTGACACAGAAGTTTATTCTACTATGGGAGCAATATATGAGTTGATGCGTGTAGTGAAGGAGGAGTTGGAAAGAAAACATGGTGTAAGGTGGGTCATAAAGATAATTGATGACCGATGGTATAAAACATTATACCACGATTTGCATGCACCAGGTATAAATTATGTCATAATTTGTAATTCATTTCTTTAGTTGCATAAGTATTATTTCTCTTATTAGAGTATGTGTTTCTTTGAACAACATATTATTTGAATCCTCGATACCAATACAGACCCGGTGTTGGAGATGATGGTACCCTTATACGTGCTGTACATAATGTATACTCTAAATTAGACCCTGCATCACCAGCAGTTGGCCAATTTGGAAATGAGGTACACAATTACTTAAATTATAATAATTACTTTTTTGGATTAAACTAACACGATTTATTGAATTCAGCTAACATAGTTTAAAGATGCAAGAAGAACTTTTGGAGAACCAACATCAGTTGCTGCTCGAACAAAAATGTCTCCTAGTGAGTGTAAACATATTTCACTATCAGTTTATAATAGAATTTGTTGGAGTTATTAGGCTTATCAACATTGTTTTTCATTGTAGCTGAATGGTGGATCATGTATGGGACTGATGCACCAACTGTGAGAAAGTTAGCAATCAAAGTATTATCACAAACAGCTTCCTCATCTGCTCGTGAAAGAAATTGGAGCACATTTGCACTCATACACACAAAGCAAAGAAATAGGTTGGCTCATAATAGGTTGGAAAAATTAGTTTATTGCTACTACAACATGAAGCTTCAAATTCGAGATAAGGAAGTAGAAATAGATCATGTCGACTGTGGTGACCCATTAGATGTGTTTGATATTGTTGTTGAAAATGATGATACAGAGGGTAACGAACTTTATCAATGGATTAGACCTCTTCATTTAGATGATGATGAAGGCAACCCAGCTCCAAGAGTTGCTGAAGAAGCACGTAATGAAGGGATAAATGTAGAAAGAGTATTAGAGGAGGAGGTGGGATCTAGCAGCGCTGACTCTTTCGAAGAACTTTTGCACCCAAGACCAAGAAACACTGGAATTCCACCTTATTCCAATTGATGTGAGAATTAACTTGACACTCAAATTAAACCCTATTGATGACAATTGTAGTAGCAAGTAGGGATCGTTCTGGATCAGGGATTAAATAGGGATGCTAATCAATGTGAATAAGACTCAAAAATGTAAAAACAAAGTGTAAAACACTAAACCAGACTCAAAGAATGCAAAACTAAAGTTTAAAACACTAAAACAAACCAAAAGACTCAAAACAGCACAAAAACACTCAAAACTGCCTTAAAACCACTTTCTGGGCAGTTTTGAACACAAAACACCAATTTGGACGAAATTAGGTTATAACTTGACTCAAGACTCTTAAGAACACAAACTAAATTGATTTCTAACTAATCTAACACTTCAAAATAAATGGGGGATTGGTTTTGACGAATTTGAAAACAAAACAAAACTTTGTAAACTAAAACAGATTCTAAAACGAAATTGGATGAATTGAATGGATGGAAGGCTAGCTAAGAGGTTCTTCTCCACACATGTCATACTTGCATACAAAACGATTTCTAATTGCTTTTCAATAAACCATGAATTCTCAACACTCCAAGTTAATTAGGTTCGCTTAAATTAACTTTCAGATTCCCCTTAAGTCAATGAATTGGATGGAAAAAGCGCATCACAATCAAATTATTCCTCAAAAGTTCCCTACATGAAAGTGCATAATAAAGATACAATCAAAGATCATTACGTTCAATGAAAACCATAAGTATTGACGAGGCACTCGTAACTATGAAAGCGCATGAAACTTATGCCAAGAATTTACTTAACACAATTGTGATCAACAACCTTTACCACTTATGAATATAAGTTCATAACGATTAGGTGAAATTCCCTTATATCCTAGCATTCGATTTATGCATGAAAATTAAGTGTGCACTCTCAACCAACATACACAAATCAGTTTTAATTCAAATAGATAAGTAAATTGAATTCACAACTTATGAAACGCAATTACAAGTAATCAAATCATATAGCAAGCATAAACATGGTTTCGAATCCCCCCTTAGCCAAGGGGGGTTTAGTTCCTCATACTTACAAAACAAAGAGTATTGAAATTAAACATTGAAATCAAAGGAAAGAAAACACCTAAAATGTCCAGCAATCCTATCTTGAATGGCATGCACGTCCAAGCTTCTCCTCCTCCTCTTTGCTGCGGCACAAGGTCTAAGGTCAGGTTCTAGGGGTTATTCGTATGGATGAATGGGTAGGAGATGGTATGGTAGTGTTTAGGGGGAATGGGGGGTGCGGCAAGATCAGGGAATATGGTAGATTGTGGGTGATGGATGAATGAAGGGTTGAATGACTGCGGCACCTTGGAATTTCTGGGTGAATGAGAGCTCCCCCTTGCGGCACACAAAGAATATGTATATATAGACCTCACAAACCCTAGGGCAAATCAGATTAGGGCTTGGACTTAGCATAAGTGAGGGATTAAAGCCCCTAGGTGCAGCAGGAATTGTAAATCCACAAGGGAGAAGGTTTATGGCCCAATTAACCCAAATCCACAAGGAAAAGGGCCAATTAAATCAGAAATCCAAGGGGGACAAGGAATAGAGGGTGCGGCAACAATTGGAGGGAAAGGGAGATGGATTGCAAGGCAAGGCAAAGGCCTTCTAGAAAGGTTCTAGGCGCCACCTTTGTAGGAATTCTGTTTTAGGCTTCTAGAAAGAACATTTCAGCATGTTTTTAGGAAAGAACAAGACATGAAACACAAGGCATGTCTTTAGGAATGGATAAGGCCTTTTAAAAGAGACAAGACATGGAAAATGACATAAAACATGACATGAGACATGTAGCATGTTTTATGGAACATGTTTGGATAATGTTGGATAAGATAAGGATATGGATAATGTTCCACCTTTCTTGCACTTTCCTTATCTTCTTTGTCTTAAACTTGTTTCTTCATCTTTAAAACTGATTCCTAGCTCATTTGACCTCCAAATTCGTCCATCCATGGTGCTCCATATGCATGTACTCCATTTAAGCTCAATTTTGCTCTAAAATGCACCAAAACGCACTTTCTTGCTTCACTTGCCATTTGAACCTACAAACACACGAAAATAGCTTAAATCACTATAATAAACGATAACTAACTACGTAAGTGCAAGAAAACAAGCTAACTAAGTAGCATAAATATGCTCCTATCACCAATCCTACACAACCACAAGATTCTGCTGATACTAATGATAGCTCTAGTACAAGATCAGGAGACTCACCTACCACCGGAGGTGGGAATGATGAAGGATATAGTGGAGCTGGAGGTAGTGGTGGAGCTGGAGGTAGTGGTGGTTATGGAAACTATTATGGACCACCTCCCGGATTTATGAGCCCCTTCACTAGTGAGGCAAACTTCACGCACGCAACACAGGATGAGGACCATGGCAGTAGGCGGGCAGGACCAGGAATTGGTGCCATAGGGAAGGACTATACTCGTAGAGAAAGAGGCAAAGGGACTTTGTCACGTCAAGAAAATGACTCGTTACCTATAACTTCGGGCTCTGTTGGAGTGGGAAGTAGTAACTATGGTTATACACATAACCAACCATTTCCCTACCCTTCATATCCCATTCCTGTTGGGATGGAATCGAGCAACTCATGGAAAGAATCTGAGACTCAATCTTCAAATGATTTTGCTTCTGGACAACGTCAACCAAGCTCGGATCCATATGGGTGGCATGTTAACAATTACATGCAAATTTTTTTTGGGGATTTATCATTTGATGACCACTCTTCATAATACACTTACTCTGCACATAGAGATGATGAAGATAGTCAAAATTTTGAACCTCATAGGAACTCTATGTGGTACTAAGTCACTCATGTATCTTACCATGCAATGTATAAAGTGTAAAATATTGTACTAATTCATTATATATAAATGATTATGGTGTGTTTAAACTTCTTTCATTAATTACTACATATTTTCTACACTCACAATGTTTGCCAGCTCGCTATATAATCAACTTAAATCAGTTAAATCCATCATGCAATGCATTTCCTTCCAATTTTTTGTGATAAACTAATAGATAATTGGCTAAATAAACATCTTGCAAAGTTTCAATAAAAATTTCTAACTTTTTCTTACAATTTCCGTGGTTTCCATATTATTTTTATCGATATCGATATTATCCCGATATTTCCGTGTTTCTGGACTACCGATAGTTCCGATATCATCGATATTTTATACCTTGCTTATAAGTACATGCAAAGTCCATCTACTCATCAATATGTGATTCATTCTTAACTTTGGAGTTTTGATGAGGGACAACATACTCCTGTCTCTGACTGCAGTTGCTAGAGACGGAATAGATCAGTCCAGTCTCCGGTATTCATAACGATGGAGTAGAGTTTGATCACTTGCTTTGTTTTGAGGGCAAGAAGACCAGGTGGAGGTCCAGAACATAATATGCTTTTTTTTTTTGGTTAAATTTTTTTCTTGATCCATGTGGTGAGACGCTACTTTTAAATCGACTCATGTGGTGAAAAAGTGTTAATCTTAACCCTATGGTGAAGTTCGTTATCAATCGTAGTCCAAATTAAATTTTTTTGTCAAAATCTCACCCACATGCAAGAGTAAAAAGGTCATTCCATTTTTTTCTTTTCATTTTGGTAATTCCACTTTTTTATAATTAACAAAATTAGAAGGAAAAAAAATGGAAATCCCTCCCCAATCCCTACCCTTGTCAACCATAGCCACAACGACCACCTATCACCTCTCTCTCTCTCTCTCTCTCTCTCTCTCTCTCTCTCACATAACCCTAACCATCCCGCCCACTACTGTTCTTCTTAAAATGAAACTAAATTCAATGTTTGCATAATAACTTATATTCTAATATAAACACGATCAGGTACTTTGTGATTTTTTAAACCTTGAATTTGGACTCTTGACTCTCTTGAAATGAGAAAGTCTGATAATATGAACCTTTTAACTTTATTGTTTATTTATTCTTTTATCATAGTTCTAAAAGTTTTAAAAATAAAAAAAAATTATGATCATATGGCGCTTTATGATTAGTTGATAGAATCAATAAAAACGAAAATAACAATTTTGCCTCTACAAATGAGAAAAAATCCAATTTGAACTATGATTGATAACAAATTTTACCACATGATTACAATTACTAGCCATTTCACCACATGGGTCTATTTAAAAGTGAAGTATCACGAAAAAAATTTGGCATTTTTTTTTTTGGTGTGTGTGTGTGTAAATTTTGATTTTTAAATAAGAACCTGGTGGCTTGAACGCTTGAATCATTTAAGGCCTGGGAAAAATAATATCAGCAGTATGTAAACAAATGGGCCATCTATATTTTATGATTATTTCATCTAATAACTAAACAAATGGACAGTCTTCACGATTTTAACCACAATTCAAATATCTTTCATCCTCCAACAACGAAGAATTCAGATGTGATGCAAATGCATCGTATCTCAATGTTTTGTGTACTGTGAGGAGGGAACATCAGAGTTCATTACTTAATAAGGGTTCCATAGGTCAAGTCGACCTCCATTTTCTCCACTTTAGTCCTGTTGCATCCAAAAGTATTTTAAGATTTTGGTTTTGTTAAAGATCAAATCAAACTTCATTAACAACGATTAAGAGTTTATACGGGATAAGACCATCTCCAATCTATGTGATAAAGCTTAAAATATAAGCTTTAAACCCTCCCAAACCATTTACAACCATTGGGCTAAAATAAGTTTTGGAAAAAAAAAATCTCTGGACTAGATTTCTCCCAGGATTTAAGCCTGATTTAAATTACTTTGGACCCATCAAACTGTCATATTTCAAACTTTATTTTGTTTTTTACGTATAATTTAACGGCTATGATCCAATGAAATCAAATCTAAGGGTAAAAAAAAGATTTAACAGTCCAAAATTAAATCTAACGTTTAAAATAATTAAAAAAAATAATTTGATTCAAATTTAACTTAAAGCTTTATAAATACATATGTATTTGTATGATTTTTAATTACTTATTAGAATTTAAATACTTTTGGGTTAAAATGTTCATAAAAATAAATTAGGATAATCTATATAAATTTTATTTTCAAAAAAGTTACCAAAACAAAAAAATTAGGCTAACATCATTATTTAATAATCTCAAGCTAAAATTTTAAGCCATAAGGTTGTTCATAAAAATAAATTAGGATAATCTATATAAATTTTATTTTCAAAAAAGTTACCAAAACAAAAAAATTAGGCTAAAATCATTATTTAATAATCTCAAGCTAAAATTTTAAGCCATAAGGGTTGGAGGAGAAAAATAGTTTTTGAGTTATGGCTTAAAATTTTCTGACTTAAATTTTGAAGCTTTATACCCAATGGAGATAGCTTAAGCATGCGAAACGTGGGCTTCAGAGAACCTTAACTAGAAAAGCCGCATTGGAATTCTCGCGTTGGAGCAAGAGGCCACACATGCCTGAAGAAACACGCAGATTCATAATTGCAAACTCATAAAATATACAAAATAATTCCTTGGTGATGGAGGACCCATATCCAACCAATAAGGAAGATGGCACTTGCGAGGACTAAACATTGCATGCAAAAGAACTATATGTTGAAATATCTCACATCGACCGTATCCACAGTCCAAAATATCGAAATTATCGGCGAAATATCGCCGATAATTTCGTTATTTTCACCCAACGATATTTATACACAGATCCATAAGGTTTTCGACAAAATATCGAGGAAATATCGATAATATCGGGATATTATCGATATTATCGATATTTCCTCTTGAAAATGAACAGGCGACGGTGATGGCGACGGGGAGTTGGAGAGCCAGGGGTTGAGCGGACGAGGCGGAAGGCGATGGAGGAGCGGACGAGGAGGAAGGCGACGGCGGGACATGGTGACTGGCTCCGGGGCTCGACGAGGAGGAAGGCGAGGGAGAGAAGATGCGGACGAGGAGGATGGCGAGAGAGGTTTGTGACTCTGTGCGTGTGTTGTGTGGGTGTGGCCCGTGTGGGAGAACTGGAGAAAGGAGGGAGAAGCTCAGAAATTCTAGAGAGAAGGATGGGAGAGAAGAGAGTTAGAGAAGGATCCAGATAGAAGGAAAGGAGAGAAGAAAGGAAGGATCCAGAAGGGATAAAAGATAAAAAATAAAATAAAATAATAATAATAATTATTATAAAAATAAAAAAAATAAAAAAATAAAAGATGGAAAGGACATATGGAGCCGTGTGGCTCCGGATATCATGCAAAAAGATAAAAATAATAATAAAAAATAAATAAAATAATAATTATTATTATTATAAAATTAAAAAAAAAAAAAGAAGATGGAAAGGACATTTGGAGCCGTGTGGCTCCTTGTTTCATGCAAAAAGATAAAAATAATAATAAATAAATAATAATAATAATAATAATAATAATAATTTAAATATATAAAAAAAAAAGAAGATTGAAAGGACCTATGGAGCCGTGTGGCTCCGGGTTTCATGCAAAAAGGGCAGAAGAAAAGAGCCATTCAGCTCGGTACTGACTGGAGGCATAGGGATGCAGCATCCCATGTGATTTCAAAATCCAACGCCCCAATAAGACTCCAACCCCACATTATTTTATTTTATTTTGTTTTCCTTAGTTTTTTATTCTGTTTTGTTTTCTTTTATTACTTCATTCTGTTAGTTTCTTTTATTTTATTATATTTTTTTTTCATGCTTTTAAATAGTTTAATTTATATGTAGTTCTTTTTCACACCTTGAGAATAATGTGTGATTTAAGTTTGGGGTAAGAAATAAGAAATTGTAGAGTTTTAATTTTTGTGGCAAGTTAAAATTTTCGTTTTTAAGTTAATATCCATAGGTTATTTTAAAAGTTAGAACAAATGGACATGAAGATAGTCAAAATTTTGAACCTCATAGGAACTCTATGTGGTACTAAGTCACTCCTGTATCTTACCATGCAATGTATAAAGTGTAAAATATTGTACTAATTCATTATATATAAATTATTATGGTGTGTTTAAACTTCTTTTATTAATTACTATATATTTTCTACACTCACAATGTTTGCCAGCTCGCTATATAATCAACTTAAATAAGTTAAATCCATCATGCAATGCATTTCCTTCTAATTTTTTGTGATAAACTAATAGATAATTGACTAAATAAACATCCTGCAAAGTTTCAATAAAAATTTCCAACTTTTTCTTACAATTTCCGTGGTTTCCATTGAATTTTTATCGATATCAATATTATCCCGATATTTCCGTCGATATTTCCGTGTTTCCGGACTACCGATATTTCCGATATCATCGATATTTTATACCTTGACCGTATCTTTGAGACAAGAATAGTTTAAATATCCAAACTTTACTCCAACTAATACCAATGCCTTTTGTGATAAAATCTCACACTTGACTGACTGTGCAATTGGTAACTACCAAGTTGGGGACAATATTGATGTTGTTGAAAGTGGGCTATTAACCCGTCTCTTTGTTAATTTTACATGATATTAGAGTTAGAGAGCGGGCCTGTACTACCACATTATGGGTGGGTCCTTTGGCCCCTCGTGTAGGGTGGTTGTTGATGTGTGAATTTCCCACGTGTGACCCACTAATTGGGTCTCACGTGAGGGGGCATGCTGAAATATCCCACATTTACTGTATCTATGAGAAAAAAAAGAGTTTAAATATCTAACCCCACTCCAACTAATACCGAGGCCTTCCCTACATCTGATGGATTGTGCATGTGGTAATTATCAAGTTGGAGACAATATTAGTGTGGTTAGAAGTGAACATTCGTCCCGTCTCTCTGATAATTTTACACTTTCGAAAAGGCTAGTAAGCCTGCTAGCCCATCTCATGATCTTGAATTGATCTTTACTTGGGATTGATATTAGTGTCTATAATTTATTTTTGTGTAAATTACACAATACTCCCTTAGGTTTGAGGTCTATTACAACTTCATACAACATCTTTAAAACATTTCACTTTCATACATCCAGTACTATTTTATTTCAAAATAACACATCCGTTAGATTTTCCATCCATAAGTCTGTTAAATGCTGATGTGGCTGCCATGTGGCAAATTATTATTATTATTATTATTATTATTTTTAATTAAAAAAAACTTGAATCTTCTAATTAAAAAAAAAACCTAGAAAATGCAGGCGCACCTCCCTCCCCCATATTCATCTTCTTCCCCCTACCTGTAACCCTGAAAAAAAAAAGAAAAAAAACCCCTTCATTTCGTCCCCTTTTCCTCCCTCTCTCTTCTCCCTCATCTTCATCTTCTTCCCTCGACCCCCTACCTGTAACCTAGAAAAAAAAAACCCAGATCCCGTCTACGTCGCCATCGTCGGGTTCGTGAGGTGAAAATGGGAGGAATGGGTGTGTATTGTGGGTCACGGGGTGTGGGTTTGCCGCGGGGGATTGCTAGGTTTGGGCGCGGGGAGGGTGGAGAGGAGGGTGCAGTGCAGACGTTGGGAAGCCGCCCGGGGGGGGGGGGGGTAGGGGGAAAGAACGGTGAAGTCGTTTGGGGGGCGGTTGCGGCTCTGTCTTCTTCTTCTTCTGCTTCTTCTGCTTTCTTCTTTTTCTGCTTCTTCTCCTTCTTCTTCCTTCTTATTCTTCTTCTTCGGGTTTGGGTTTTTTTTTAATTAGAAGATTCAGGTTCTTTTAAATTTTTTTTATTTGTTTTGCAACGTGGCAGCCACATTTGCACAAACGTGGCAGCCACGTCAGCATTTAACAGACTCATGGATGAAAAATATCTAACAGAGGTGTTATTTTGAAATAAAATGGTACTCGATGTATGAAAGTGAAGTGTTTTAAAGATGTTGTATGGAGTTGTAATAGACCTCAAACCTGAGGGGGTATGGTTTAATTTACCCTTTATTTTTATCTAATAATAATTGATATGGTCTCATTAGTAAATAGTAATTTATTTATTTTTATCATTTTTAGACTGCTGCTCTAGGTCCGTGCAAATTCACCCTTTATTTAACATTATTTGTGTGCTCTGTGCAAATTCATTCCAGATCAACTTATTGATCACTGGAATTATGTACCCAATGACACTCTGTAATTGTTTTATGTTGATTAATGAAAGACTATTCTATCATTTTTGCCCAAAAAAAAAGGCATGGCTGTCACTATTGTCAATATCATCGCTATAACCAATAAGAAACAGACTTGATATCCAAGAACATGTTCATATATACAGCAATGAAAAGAAAAATAGGAGTTTTTAGCTAGGTGCGTAGTTGACCAACTACACAAAGGATTGTTGTGTTCCTGTAAAACTTACAACAACTAAAGTACCAAAAAGTAAAACTATATATGAAACCAAAATACAAGTTAAGAAAAAACTAAACAAATGTCGAAGTACAATGAACCCTACCTAAAACCAAAAGTAAGAAACACAAAGCACATCATGAGATGATGAGCACTGCGTTACCGATCTCCTGGAAGGCAAATCTTCAGTGTTTTGTTCTGTTATCAACCCCAAACTAATGTGACCCAGTTATGTCCCGGAGACAAGTCCCATCACATGTGCCTCTTTGTGAGGATATTGCTTTGTATAACACGGGAAACATATGCTCGATTGGAATCAAACACTTCACTTTTTAAATTAAGGGCTATGAACAGGTCAACTATATATAATATATACCAAGACAAGTGGACAAATAATTTGTAAACACAACATTGTATTATACACGATCACTTCACTTGTTTAGTTACATGATCATTACTTGTTGTCAGAAGTAGAAATATGTTACGTCTTGGGGTGGTCTCCTGATCAGTTATTAACATATACTAGTTACGTGCAGAGTGCATTTGTATATTATACAGTACTACATAGGGTTTATATTATAACATAATATATATTAACTCCTGATGTAGAATGTAGTTTAACTACACCAGCAGTTGAAATATTAGCTACGAGGCCTTGTAGGCTATATGACCCTCCTGTAATTGTCAAGGGTACTTTTCATTTTCGTTTTTGGCTGTCATCAACTTAGCATTAGAGGCAGGGGCATCTTAAACTGCTGATCTAAAGCCGACCAGCCGATAACCTTGTATCGACAACACTGATTCGAACCACAGGAACAATGGTGTCGATGAGGACCTACTAGAACTTGTGTTCTACTGCCTCTGCCGGGTCCTCAGAGATTAGGATTATGTTTATAGTTTCTCAATTCACAAAAAACTAAATATGATAGTTTGCATACTGCAATTCCCGCGCACTGATAAGGGTACTAAAATTTAGCAAGTTCCGAAATCTAGTAAAATATTTTATATAAAAAACTTGATTATATTGTGGAGAAAAAAAAATTCGAAAAAATCCTGGAGCTGACACGTGAAATTTTAAAGCTCTATGATTTTTTTTAGGGAACTTTAACGAAAAGCTCCCGGTACTGTTCACTTTAAAGAAAAACCACATTTTTACACTAAAAAGTCAATTATGGTACTATTCACTTTATCCTTTATTTTGTCTTTATCGTTAAAACTCAAAGTTTTCAAGCCCTTTTCATTAGTTTTCCTTTTTTTTTAAGCTCATAGTCTCTGATTTTTTTTAAAGCTCTATGATTAGTCTCTGGAGAAAGGGTACAATGGTTGGAAATTCTCAAACCACGATGAATGACACGCTACGTGATTAGGCTTTCACTCACCGACAAAAGCCATGACTGCCACAACGTCTCCAGCTTACACTGCAATCCAACCTTGCATGCCTAGCAACGACACATGGAGCACCAACCTTTCAAGGCACAAGGCTTTGCCATTATAGTAGCAGTAAGCGTTGCAACATCAGCCGAAGCTCACATCTGTGCATTCTAAACCTTAGTTGTGTAGCCTAAAGCGAACAAGCGCTAGCTCCAGCAAAGGTATGAGCAATAGCAAGAGGCTTGTGTGCTAGCCATGCAACCTCCCACCCAACCCCCAATGGCCTAAGCCCAGGCATAGAGGACCCATTTGCGCGACCCAGCGCGCTATAATAGCTCAAGGTACGCTGCCTTTAACGCAGGCCCAACTACACAAGCTCATTCGCACAGGTATGCACTTGCATCTCTTGTGGGCTGACCCGCTACTGTGGCCCAACGTTTATTCCCTTGCGACTTGGTCTTGGTTAATCCACTTGCACCGTAGCTCCCAATCGTACTAGCTTTAAACTTCGGCACTATATAGCTGATTTACTCACACTTCGATGAATGCGGCAACTCAGCTTGATGGTGCTTTGAGGCCAGATGAGAACCAGAATAATGCACCAAGCCAACCTACAGGAGAGTTCCTTAAACCACTAGGGATCGAGAGTGGGTCTTGTCTTTATAACTTAGACGGTCCCATACTAGAACAGCCCACCGCCAACATCCTGGCATTGCGAGCCAGTGGCCCAAATCTTCCTGCTCCGTGCGACTCGGCTCAAGCCAACCCCAGCTCAAAAGCTCACAGCTATGTTGACCTTACCTCTATGGCTCTTTACCACGCTAGGCCTACACCACTGGTCCCCATTGTATCATTTTCTGCCCTGCAGCTCTTAGTCGCATGAATCAGGCTAATGACCCTCTAAGCTTTAAAGTGTCCAACAATGAAGTAGTCTTTAATAGCAGGCCTTCAGCTAGCAAAAGACTTAGCAGTAAGGAAGTTTGCGATCTATTCAGATTCTCAACTGATCACTAACTAGGCCTTAAAGGAGTACACGGGGAAACATCCAAGGATGGTGCAATGCTTGGATAAAGTTCGAGAGTATCTAACGTCATTCCCCACTTACACCCTCACGTAGGTTCGACGATCAAAAAATACTTACGTAGATACATTGGTGAGTTTAGGTTCCACCTTGGAGCATCAACTCAGATGCTCAGTTCCAGATGAATACATGGGGGAGCAGAGTATATACATGAAACAAGTAGCAGAAGCATTGCAGATCAATACATTCCTAAGTTGGCAAGATCCTATCACTGACTATCTAGTCAATAAAACACCCCCCAACAATAAGTTGAACTCGAGAAAACTCCAAATGAAGGTAGCACATTTTACATATATGAAACAATATGCTTGTTCGAAAATCTTTCACCTGACCATATCTCCGTTACCTTGCGCCTCCTGAAGACCTTAAGGTCCTAAGCTTGATCCATGAAAGTACTTGTGGGAACCACTCTGGAGGTTGTTACTTGGCTTAGAAAGTTCTTAATGCAGGCTACTACTGGCCAACAATGCATCTAATGCTAAAAAATTGTACAAATGTTCAACAGCTGCCAGCGCTTTAAGTTTTTTTATTTGCGCTACCTGCTAGCAAATTCCATTTGCAAAAGAGCCCTTGATCATTCATATAGTGGGCAATCGACCTGATGGGACCAATGTTGTCTGCTATTGAGGGCAGATGCATGATGATTGTAGTGACCGACTACTTCACTAAATAGGACGAAACTAAACCCATGGTGACAACTATATAGACAGATAGAACATCATCTACCAATTCGGAAGCCCACATCTTATCATCACTATCAGAACCCCGTTCAGGCCTATCCAACTGCTCACAATGAACTCAGCACCTCAACACTTCAACAAGCCAAAACTCACGACCTAGACACGCCTGTTAGGATCGCCTGTTTTTATCAAAGTCACGTGAATAGTTTGCAACTCTATGGCTAAACGTTTTGCAAGACACTTTAAGCAAGCAAAGTTTCAAGAACATTGAAGCCAATTGATAAAATCTGACATAAACTAAACAACTTTTGGCTAGCCTACTTAACTTAGGATTTCTACACCTCTTACGTTTTCCTTTACGCAACACAGTAGGTATTGGGACATTTGTGGAGTAAAAAAATAATCCCAAAAATCCTAGAGATTATATGTGGACTTTTACTAAAGGATGAATGGTGTAAACACCAATAAAGTAGTGATTGTCAAAGTATATGCCTCGTTGCTATATATGCAATGATGTCAAAGAACACCGTGGCTTGATGGATGATGATTTACCTAAAATAATCACTGGCTTGATTCCTATTATTTCGTACTATTATTTCGTATAAAGAGAGAAACCATTATTGCTGTTTTGAGATCATAGGCACATTTGTTGAACCTCGCAAATATTGTGTCTTATTTATTTTATATTTCATTGCAAACATGTCAGCGAAGGTTCAACTCTAATTTTTTATCAAGGTATTACATGAATTAAAAAAATATTCATTGAAGGTTCAACTCTGCTTTTTATAAAAGCAGCTTTTAAAAGCTATCTACATGCTACTTTTAAAAGTTGTTATCTGAATGCCATTGCTTTAAAAATAAGTAGGATATTTTATTTTAATCAAACACTTTTTTATTGCTTAACTTAAAGTAATTTTTAGTAAAAAAAAAAAAAAAAAAAAAAACCAAACGGGGCCTTAATTCCTAAGATTTAGTTTGGTATTTTAGTAACTTTAACAATGAGATACAATGATTGTTAAAATAAAAACATATATGAATGTCCAAAGATAAAAAAAAATGGGCGTACTCGGTAACAAAAATTATGCGATTATTTCTAATGAAAAAAATATAAACACACACATTTTAATTTCTTACACAATTTTGTTTAATCTTGATGATTATTTTCGTTTAATATATTGAATAGAAAAAAAAGGAGTAAATATCAGTTTACTACCCTCAAGTTTCGTGGTTTTCAACATTTGCTACATGAAGTTTTTTTCGTCCTAGAATCATACCTAAAGTGTTAATTTTGGGACAGTCTCATGCATTCGTTAGTTGGTTGTTAAGTCTCTCGTTAACTGATGACATGACGCCCATGTGGACAATGATTGGGCACCACATGTCATTAAGGGGTCCACGTGGAAATTAAAAATTCTAAAAAAAAAAACCCACCCGTCTTCTACCTCCCCCCAACCCCCTCCCTCATTTCTTTCCTTTGCAACCCGTACCCTCCCTTCTCTCCTCTACAACCCCCACCCATCCTCCCTCCCTTATCACTTCTGCAACCCGCACCACCCTCCCTCATCTCCTTTGCAACCCACATCCACATCTCCTACCTCACCTCACCCCCACTCCCTCTCTTATTTCCTCTGCACCCACCCATCACTCTATACAGGATCCACCTCCACCTTCTTCACCTCCCCTCCCTTCTCTCTCCACCATCATCTTCACCTCAACCCTTTGTAAAAATCCTAATCCCTAAAATCTGAGGAACACAAGCGCCCAGGTCACCATACGTTCTGCTTCTGTATTTCCCATCGTTTCTCTTGGTCCTTCAACACCAACGCCCAGGTCACTAGCTACGATCAGGATGAAAGTTTAGTTCTCGTTCGTCACGGCAATGCCGATAGGTCTCCCTCCCGCCGCCACGACCTTGGTTCCCTCTTCTTCTCAGGTAGTTGTTATTTGGGTCCTCTTTTCTTTCCCCAATTCTAGAAGTGGTTCTATTTGTTCCTGATCAAATATTTGAAATTCTCAACTGGGTTTGGTTTTCGATCCCCTACCTCAATGGGGTTTTCATTTTGGTCACATTTCTGATTTGGATTTTGTTTGTTTTGTGAGGTGCACTCAGATTTTCCCAATTGAGGTTATTCTTTTTCTGCTTAATGTCTGAAATTCTTGACTGGGTTTAGTTTTAGGTTAAATTTCCTAAAGGTGAGGTGAAGAGGATGGAAGAGAGAAGATAGGGTGTTGTAGGTTGTAGAAGAGAGAAGGGAGGGAAGTGGTGCGAGTTGTAGAAGAGAGAAGGGATGGAAAGGGTGCCGCCGGGGGGGGGGGGGAGGGGGTGGGTCGGGTATAGAGTGTTGGGTGGGCACAGAGGAAAGAAATGAGGGAGCGGGGGTGAGGTGAGGTAGGAGAGGTGGGTGTGGGTTGCAGAGGGAGATGAGGGATGGTGGTGCGAGTTGCAGAGGAGAGAAGAGAGGGAGGGGGTTGGGGGGAGGTAGAAGACGGGTAGGTTTTTTTGTTTGTTTTTGAATTTGTAATTTCCACTTGGACCCCTTAATGACACGTGGCGCCCAGTTATTATCCACATAGGTGCTACATCATTAGTTAATGAGAAACTTAACAGTTAGACTAACAGATATATGAGGTCCCAAAATTAACACTTTAGGTATGACTCTGGGACGAAAAAAACTTCATGTACCAAATGTTGAAAACCATGAAACTTGAGAGTAGTACATTGGGTTTAAAACGAATAGCACTTAAACTCTAAAACAAAGTGTAGACTTGGGTTTAATCAAGTTGACTAAAATAGTGTGTTCTTGTCTCTACACTCAAATTTGATTCTTTTTATTTGTAATTTAAATTAATTTAGTATAGACTATCTGTAATTAAAAATAAAATAAAAAATAAAAAAACTCCCAAAGGGAAGTTCTTTCATGATATATGCACAAGATCCAACACCAAATAAATCGAAGGAGAATCCTTATACATGCAAATATTTCTCTCATCTACAAAGAATGAGAACTTTTTCAATTACTTCAACTATTTATTGTACATCCATAATCTCAAAGATCTGAAGTTTCTCCCAGTAAGTTTTATGGTTTTTTGGCTATGGTCATGGCATCGCATATGCTCCGATTAGCTGCAGCACCAAAACTTGTTCAGGTGACCTCATAAAGTACTTTACTCAAGGGTATTATCTATATAAAATAAGTTAGTCATTACTGTGGTATGGGAAGTAATTTTTACAGTGTATTTAGCTCTCGTGGTGTTTAAATAATTACCTAAATATTGAACAAAATATGATTAATAAAGATGAGCATGTGGTAGAAGGTCTTTCTGTTGTTAAGTTATTGTAACCCTAACGATCGGGCAATGATTTATTTTAAGAGTGTTGGTTTAAGTCTCTGTCTCTTCCCATAATCTCAATTATTAATTACTCACATGCGTCATATGCACTATTAAGTTGTTTAGGTTATCTTTGATTTGGTCCAACATCAACCATACAACCATTCCATAATTAGACTTCAAACTGAACCATATACCTGATCATTCTGTTACCAAAATCTTAAGGATATATAGGCATGAATTATGTGCAGTACTTTAAACATTTAGATTTTCTAATGATCATATGATGTTAGGATAATAGAGCTTCTACTAACTAAGCACTAAATTATTTATCGTGAATTATTTGGGGGAGTCATCGCAAGGTCTTGTTGATTGAACGAATTAGAATCCCGTTGATTGTGCATGTTTCTGCTCATTTCAAATTCTTAATTGATATTCTGGAGATATATTGTTGTCTGCGGTTTGCAGGGATAATTTGATGATTTGAATTTGCTATTTTGACTCAATATATGCAGAAATATTGGTTACTTGCAACATGTGCGATATTTCTTGAAGTTTACACTTCTTTTCTCTCTTCATGTTCCAATATAATCATCAACAATGCTTGATAACATATTTAATATCCAAATATACTATCAGTAAAGCTCGAGTCACCTAATTTGTTTAAAAAAAAAAAAAATAATTTCTTAGCATATATGCTATTATCGTTGTAGGCCTATTTGATTGAACTGTATAAAGGACAGAGAGGAAGAGGGGGCCGGTGGCAACAAGAGAAAAGAGAGAGATTTAATTATGATGTGTGTGTTGTATCACCCCATTATGCCTTTATTTATAGTAATATGATAGGTAGAATCTTCACCATTTTAGGATTACATCTCTTAATAGGTAATCAATTTCTACTACGAATATACAAGATACTCCTAGATACACTAGTTAAAATCTCATTACGTAGCAAAAACCCAGTGGAAAAAAATGCTCCTAATCGTAGGAAAAAGAGTACATTAAAATGGAAAAAATGCTCCTAATCGTAGGAAAAAGAGTACATTAAAATCAAGCGAGTATACTTCAGGATACTGCCCCTGAGTTAGACGTAACTTATAAATAAGACTACAAAGGACTCAATTCAGATAATTTACGCATACCGATTCCTTGGACGAGCTTCTGAAAAGTAGACTTGGGCAATGACTTCGTGAAGAGATCACCCAAAATACTAACCAAGTGGCTGGTCCTCTTCCTCCTAAAAGGGCCGGCCACACCCTATATAAACCCCATCATTCTCTTGCTAAGTTTTGTAAAATTCTCCAAACACTTTTCCCTCAAATTCTAACTTTGGCATCGAAGGCTCTTGAGAGAAGAGTGAGGCTCTTGGCCTTGACCTAAGATGTTATTTGTTTTGTAGGTGCAATTTTGTCCAAAAACAAGGGGGAAGAAATTTGCATCCACAAATTGGTGCTTTCATTGAGAGAAGAGTCACACACTTATAGAAGACTCTCGCATCTAAGGTTTTTATATTTTCTTGTCCATTTGTAGATTTTTCGTACGATCTTACTCTTAGAATTTTTTATTTTGCAAAAATTCTTTGATAAAATGTAAAGGAAAAAAAATACAATGGCTAGAAATTTAGAAAATTCAACAAGTGAAAATTCCAATATTAAAGAGATGAGATCGTGACAATCCACAAGGCTAAATGTGACAATAAGTGGAGCGGCACCACCACCACGAAGCTCTACCATGGCAACCACCATGGTGGCCACCACGGCAACCACCCACGGCAAGGACCATGGCACTTCCACCATGGCCTAAGCCGTGCCATCCAAGCTTGCACGGGCCCAAGCCCAAGTCGCGCCATCCAAGGCTCACGACACTAAGGCCACGGCCCAAGCTATGTTACTCCAAGCCCAATGTGAGCCCAACAAGTTGCCAAGTTGAGTCCAAGCCTCGCACCTGTATGCATCAGACACCGAGCACCCAGCATGCTCCCGTGGCCCAGCTTACTCTTGCGGCCCATCCTGGGCTGCATGAGGCACATTTTTTCTAAGCTATTCTAACCTGAATGGTGGGCAACACTTGTCTTGACAAGTCATAGAGTTGACGAGTGCCCTCGCATAGTAGACGACCTTAGTGAATCAGCTCTTGCAGCGCACCGAGATGCAACGTGCCCCGGACGAAGTGTCCAGAAGTAGGACAAGGGCAGACAAACCTTTCTAGTAGCGTCTTGGCAAGCAACCACTCAACTAGCCACGAACCAAGCGTTCAGGTGGTGTACATTTTTGATTGGGCCCCTGAGATAGCATATACTTCTGTCTTAGCGCGCAGAGATGCGTGCACTCTTGACTAGGCCCACAAACGAGTATACATTCACGGTTAGGTCCATATTCCCTTAATTGACATGGGCAACCTTCTAGGCGAAGTGTTCATTCGCGACTAGGCCAGCAAGAAGCATCTTCCACCTCACATTTGAGTAGGCAGCACGAAGTATGAAGAGAAGTAGTCACTTAGTCCAGCTCGAGTTCAACTGGCAGCCTGCGAAGAATTCCCTCGCCTGCCAGAAGTGAACCATATACACCGTCGTGGCATAGATGAGCCAAGCATATTAAAGAGCAGCCTAGACTAGCAGGTCAAGATTGAAGGTAGCCAAGACCTCTGCCACCCCAAGGAAGGTAAATTCAGGAAGAGTAGAAATGCTCTTAAATAAGCATTTGTGTGATTTCCAATGCAATGAGGTCGCCGATTAAGCACTACTGCAAGACATGACCAATATGAGTAGGTCACCTTCACGGTCGAGATCGAGCAGGTAGAGCCTCTATGCAAGTTTAGCATGCCATATTTCACATCTTTCAAAAGAGAAGGAGATTCGGAGAGGCTCGTCGATCCAGATGCAAGTACCTAAAAGAGAACCTGACATCACCTCTCTACTATCCAAACCAGAAGCAGCAGAGGACCTATTCGCATGTTTGACAGTATCTAAAGCAACAATAAGCTCTACCATCATACAAGAAGAGCTGGTTCCCGACTACCTGTATTCCACAGTTCAAAAGATCTCCTCGATGCTACCAGAAATTCAAAAGCTAACTTTGGGGTTAATTATTGTAACCTGGAAGCTCAAGTTTTACCTTCAGACGCACGCAGTCATCCTCATGAAGCACTATTCCACCCAGTTCAGATGCGCGACAATAAAGGCATAGACATTGGCAGATGCAAAGTTTTCTGACGAACGTAACAACTAAACCCAAAAGGCAGGCCAATGGCAGATGAACACTAGAAGGACACACTCAGAAGCATGTTTCATCTTTTTCGCCCCAAAAGATTCTACATAGGAGCAACATGTACTGGCAGTTGAACACCACCTCATGCTACGTGTCACACGACCCTAGTCGACCCTTGCTCAGTAATTCAACTCTAGAATGCCCCAATACATGCAGTTGAGTACTCCTATTGCGCATAACAGGGTGACCCAATGATAGCTCCACGACTCACTACTGCGCCTTCACGTCTATCCTAGGTGATGTAACAGAGCAGCCTAACGATGCCCTGGAGGTAGCTGAGCATGTCCAAGCCGTGCTTCACTCGATAGAGACTTCTAGCATTTACATGTCGACGGCGCATCCGACTGTAAAGGTTGGAGAGCAGGTGTGGTCCTTGTCACCCTAGATGGTTCAATGCTTGACCAGGCGATCACTCTAGGCTTCAAAGCAAAATAAAGGCAACATACTACTACATATGGAACGACATTCTTATCCAAAGATCCTACACCGGACTATATCTCCCCTGCCTAGCACCTCCTAATGACTTGAAGGTTCTAAGCTCAATCCACGAAGGTGCTTGTGGAAATCACTTTGGAGGCCGATCCTTAACACATAAGGCTCTTAGCAGGCTACTACTAGCCTACCATGCACCATCACTCAATTGCCAAGCATTTAGCAGAATAGTAAGAAGATGGCCACAAGCTTAGATCTGGCAGAGGAGAAGCGTGAGCAGACCATCACCCGTATCAGAGTCTACTAACAGCAAATTTTCTCTAGCTACAACAAAAGGGCCAAGATATAGTGGTTCTAGTCCAGAGATATAGTCCTAAAGAAAACCTTCATCACTGCCTGCAGAGAAAGCTAAAAAAAAAAATGAAACCCATATGGGAAGGTCCGTACAAGATTAGGAGAGTAGGCAGCAAAGGAAATTACACCATCGCTACCATGAACGACAAAGAGATCGAGGACTCGAGTAGCTCGAAGCTTGAAGACTTAAGTGTGACCTTCTGCTACATCAAAGCTTGAAGACTCAAGTAGCTCGACGGGCACTACCTCACAAGTCGAGGATTATCCAGTTGTTATGCAGTTCCTACCTTACAGCTAAGTTCTCGTTTGTTTCACTCATTTTTCAATGAGGAATTTAGAAGTAATCTATAACTTGGCTCGGCTGCATGCTTACAACAACTGTTCACTCCTGCATTTCAAAAGAAGACTGCGCCCTTCTTAAGAACTCATCCCAGAAATTGTACCCCTCCGAGGGACTAACCATGCTCTCTAGTGTGAGAGGGTAAACCAATTCCCTAACACCCAACTGGGTCTGTTCTCTAGTGCGAGAAACTCGAGAGCGTAAACCAATTCCCCAACACCTAATCGGGTCTGCTATCCAGTGTGAAAGGGTAAACCAATTCTCTGACACCTACATGGGTTTGTTCTCCAAGGCGGGAGGATAAACTTTACACTACGAATATCCAGACCTGGATGATCCGGGCTGACCTAGTATAACTAGGTACGTGATGGCTTGTGCAGGGATTCCTAGAAGTAGCCACAATGGTCTTTTTCAAGGCTTATCTAGCTGAAGGATTTTGGGTCTTTTGGCTTAATCTATGGAAAACCAAGCCCTAAAGACGAATGATGGCACATTATGCAGTACGCCCAATGGATGGCTGCCCTGGAACCCTAAAGTTGCTACCGAGTGCACTAAGGTAACCTATGATTTCCAGAAGACTGCTTACAGCTTGCCCTTCAAGCAGTAAAGCCACGTTAGACTTATATAACCACACATTCTTGTCAAAAGGTTAAATAAGTTAGTGTGCATATATGAAGCCTTATCCACTGCCGATATGCTACGTAGTCAATAAGCTTCACCTCTGCCAAGCACGGAATGATTTACACCGTCCTAAAGTGTTGTGATACTTGCTACGTAACCTATAGATTCGGAGAAAGTCAAGGTTAACATCTTAGTGGTTACGTGGACTTGTATGCTTCTGTAAGTAAGGCATCCGGTTACCAACCCTATGGCTAACAACCTTGCAAAGTTCTACACCAACACTTACGATTACGAAGGCTATGTAAGGTTTTCTTCTTATAGAAAAGTAGCACGCCTGCCACTAGCCTACAAAGTTTAAAGGTTAGGGCATGAACAAAAGAAGCGAAGATGGAGAGAAACGAAGATGGAGAAAAGCGAGGAAACAAGTTTTTTAAATTTTCTAGCAAAATTGATAAACAATTAGCAAAGAAAGCGAAAACAATGAGGGAAACAAAGAAAATCCTAAAGACTACCTAGAAGACTACTCTTCAGCAGCTTAGACACTCCACGACTACTCGGTCGCCACACCTTCAATAGCCGCGACATTCTCAACAACGACACTATCCGACGCTTCACATATGGCTGTTCTTGCCTGGGCACTAATATCTCTAACTACTTCAACAATGAAAACCTCAAAAGTAAAGGCAAGCATGTCTTCCAAAGAAATGGAGAAGGTTTAGAAGTCTCTCCCATCAAACTCGAAGTCAGATAGCTTACCAAAGAGATGATTTACATAACCCATCTTGTAGAAATCAGTCTGACTCTGAACAAGTGGAGCCTTAGGGTAGATTTTTCACCTTTCAGCTGCTCGATCTTCTCTAGCAGACCAACACGAACGCGTTGCAGCTCATCTAATTCTTTCTTCAAACTTTCTTTGATCTTTAATGCATCTTGGAGTTCCAACACTTAGGGTTCAAGCCTATCAACGACCTTCTTAAAGTGGATCGCTTGGTTATAAGTAGCAATCAACTTTTCATCCTTTGCAAAAGTAGCGGAACGAAGCTAAGAGCACGCTCAAGATCTTGAATCTGAGGTATATGACATCCAATCTCATTCTGTGCACTTTCATACTTAAGTTGGATCGTATCAAGCCTAGTCTTCAAGTCAACGATCTCTTAGCGAATGGTTCAAGCTACAGAGAAGTGGGGGTAGAGATATTAGACTCATTCAAAACGATGAGCTCAGATTCCAACCTCTTAATCTTCTCGGCTGAAGAATAAGCTTCGGCTGCCACAACCCTTGCCACCTTCTTGGCAGCCTTGGTATCCTTTTGGTCAATGAGCATAGACTCAGCTACTAGAATAGTCATCTTCTACATCATGGCAAGTAGGGCAGTCTTTCTATACTCGGTCGTATGCTTCGCAAAAGAACTTGGGCAAACAATCCCTCTAATGTCATCGACAAACTTGGTACAAGCGTCTATGTTTTCAAACATATATGGTTTCAAAAGCGTACAGATCTCAGCAGCTTCTCCAGAAGTAAGCTTAGTGGATTTCTCACAGTTACCCACGCGAGCATTCTTCTCATTCTTAGCAGGCGAATTAGTCTCAGCAGCAGGAATAGTGGGCCTTGGTGCCACTTTAGCAGCAGAGTCCACCTTATCGCTCTTCATAATAGCAAACTTCTCTAAAGATGAATTGGACTTAGCTCCCAACGGACGTTTTGGTACAGACTTCGGCACTAAGGGCATGACAGAACCTCTACGCTGAGCAATCCTATCAGTAATTGTATTAGCCATTCTCGACATGGTAGGCGCCACAGGCTCAGATCTAGCAGCCTCATTTTTCTTCCATTAGAAGAAGTCATGTTAATCATAGGCCTCTCGGCAGTAGGCGGACCCTCACGAGCAGCGGAGGAAGTCTTTAGTTTTTTCTCAACTAGCATCTTTTGAGTAAGCGGGGAAGGCCTCTTCTTTCTACCTTCATTCATAGTAGGCTCCACAACAGCAATTAGATAACCCAATGCATCCGCCTTGATCCTCTTTACCTAATCTCTCGAGAGCAGCCCATATTTTTCCCAGCGAAGAAGACTAAGAAGCCAACGCCATTCATGGTACTCAGCATGGAAGCTCAACCCATGCTGATTTTTCCATCATTTTTCTTTCGGACTAGTAGGCAGGAGGCCTGTATGCGTAGCATTCCAGTAGCCCATAAGGCCCTCGACCTCCTCATGTCTCTTAATCTCTGACCTGGCCCGTGTCAGGTCCAAGAGCCCAAAAGACATGAGCCATGCGACTCGCCTAGCACTGGGCCCCAACGTCATAATTCGCAGCCCCAGCCGCACAAGCTGCCCTTGGCTCTAGCCAAGTTGAGTAGCCTAAAGTAATGGTCCCTGCCAGAACACTTCATCAGCCCATGCCGAACCGATTTCTGGCCCCTGCCAACTGACGTACCACACCACCCCAACGGCTGCCCCGTAACAGCACTATCCAAGAAGAAGACAAGGAAAATTAAATTTTTCTTACATCGGTGCGGCACAAAGAAGACGAAGAAAGCAACAAAATACGGTCCTTTGCACGGACAAGATGTAAAAGATTGCTAGATGATGGGGAACAAATATCCTCTAAGCTTTCTCTTTCTTGTAGGGTAGAATAAATCGCTCTCCAAAGTTGATTTAATAACCCACTTAAGGTGGACTTAAATAGGCTTTGAGAGAAATTTGATTTCCCTTTCCTAGAAGGATCTAATTTCCTATTAAATAGGGAATCTACATCAAAATAGGAAGCAGTCTTAAGTTTCCTAAAGCAAGAAAATCTCTACACCTGTTGCCCTTTCTTGCGAGTAGCCCAACATGTGTGGGGGCATTTGTGGAGCAAAAAATAATCACAACGTGACACGTGAATTTTTGGGTGAAAATGACAAAATTACCCTTAAGGCACACCAATATTCCTACGCTTGAGCAGCGGGCAATCATCCCTCAACCAAGTCAAAAGTGCCCAAAATCGGTAATAATTCAAAACCTATTTCATCCATCCTCATCAAATCATCTCCACAAGGTAACTCCCAAATCATTCATGTTTTATTATATTAATTAGCTAATCAATTAGGAAATTATTCTATTAATTAGCTAATTAATTGATTTATTATTCAGTTATTCCTAATTAACTACAAATCATGAACCTCACCCAAAATACCAACCAAGCGGTCGGTCCTCCTCCTCCTAAATGGGCTAGCCACACCCCTATATAAACCCTATCATTATCTTCAAAACTCAATTCCAATTCTCTTGCTAAGTTCTCTAAAATTCTCCAAACACTTTTCCCTCAAAATTCTAACTTTGACATTGAAGGTTCTTCAGCCAAAGCCCCCCATTCATCGTGGGCGCATGAGGCTCTTGGCTTGACCGAAAGTGTTATTTGTTTTGTAGGTGCAATTTTGTCCAAGAACAAGGAGGAAGAAATTTGCATCCACAACAATGTTTTCGTAAATAACAAAATATTATATAATTAAAGGGTTAAATTATTTCCCATTTGAGTGAGGTCTTACAAAGATTATTTTATGAAAAAGAATTGAAAAATGAATGGTTTGTATCAAGAGATTACTTTGTGGAGCAAACCGAGAATAGTGGTTAGCATCATATTAAGTTATTAAATGATAATGCTTGAGTGCCCTTATATATATATATAGTAATTTCTCGTGAAAAATCCTAGCTTCTATAGAGAGCCAAGAGAAACAGTTGCCATAGGGGGAGGAGAAGCACCTTTACTTATCCTCCTACTCTCCCTATCTCCCCTATACTCCATTTTTTCCTCTTTGTAGTCTATTATGGTGAATTGTGTTGACTTAGTCTTGACCTAAGCCATGCTTAAATATGAGTTATCACTTCTTTTTTTATTCCTTTTCAATTTAATCATTCTCCCAAAATTTACCCTCTAAACCTAATACCTCTCCCACTTATGAAGTTGAATCATTAGAGACCAAACCTTCCCAAATCCGCCTGATTTTATAGTTGTTTCTTGACTAGATGCGGGTGGTCCTATGACGGCTTTCACTCAAGTGGCAACGGTGGTACTCATGATTTTGTGTGAGGGTTTAGATTGTTGGGTAGTGTGGGATTGTCAAGTGATTGAGATTCACTTTGTGATATGAGTTTTCTATATATTACCGTGGCCTTTCGTTGTGTTAAATTTTTCTTTGTGGGTTGAGTCTTTTGTCTTTGTCTCATGATGCAGTCTATCCAGATGCAATTGGTAGCTTTGTTGGTGTTTTTTATTTTTTTGGAACCTCTATTTTAGCGGTAACTATTTATTTCTTTTGAAGTTTCTCTTTTTAAGTCAATACTACTTATATTTAAAGAGTGTTCCCTTACTAGTTATATTGGCAGTTTTGTGTGCAAAATCTCTCATGTTTTTGAAGTGATTGAATTAATTTCTAATTGCCATAATTGAAATTCTTTTGTGTTTTTGTTTTTTGATGTTTCTCATGCTTATCACACCTACAAATCCATCAATGTCATGTTGTTGAAGTGACTAAATTAATTTCTAGTTGCCATAATTGAAATGGTTTTGTGTTTGTGTTAATTTAATGTTTCTCATGCTTATCACAGCTACAAATCCGTCAATATGGTTGAATTATTGGTCATGCTGACCTTGCTTTTTCTTTTGAGTTTTTAGAGCATCTCCACCAATTGGTGGAAGGAAAGAGCAACAATGTTGCCCTCCAACCCAAAAAACACCTCCAGCAATCCAAACAAGCAAGGGCAAGTGGTGGGCCAACCATTACCAGCCCAAGTGCCCAGCCATCTGAAGCGGGCAAGCTGACGTCAGCGCCCTTTTTATTTATTTATTGTTAGGCGCGTGTAACACACACATGACTGAGGAAGAGTAGCCGATAAGGCTGCAGCGGTGGGTCTCATTGCAGCAGTGCAATCAGATATTTCCAACAGTAAAAAAATTATAAATATTATTGTTGCACCATGTGGCGCTATTTGATGTGTCTAATTTCAAATCAATGGTCATGATTAATCCAACATTAAAAAACTTTAAAAAAAATCATTGAAAGATAAAAAAAAATTAGTAAAATTAGGATTTATTTTTTATTTTTTATATTGTTGTCCCATAGATAGTCAATTATCTTCTTCATTTTCCTACACAACTCAATATTCATTTTCACTGCAATCTTCTATTTTTGTTTTCCACTTTCCAAATTATTTTTTGTAAATTAATTATGTTTGTTGTAATGCTATGCTTTTGTCTTGTATTTGAAAGCATAAAAAAATAAACAACTGTTTAATTTTCAAAGCATAAAAAAAATAAACAATCTTCTATATTTTAAACAATCTGTTTATTTTTGAATAGTACTTGCCTTTGCCCTTGCCCTTTTCAAATTGGTGGAGTTACACAAAGGCAATTACTATTCAGAGTGAATATCAATGGTAACTTACATGCCCTTGGGTTTGATGACCCTTCAAATTTAGTCTAAAATGCCCTTATGAAATTTCTATCTCCTCATAACTATATATAGGGTAATGCTAGTGAGACTAAATTTGTGGACAAGATATGCAAACTGACTTGTCACCAATAGGAATGAGCACATTTATCAACACTCAAGTAATAATCAAATCATCAACTTCCATGTTATTTTGTTGGGTAAATCTCAGTTTACTACCCTCATGTTTTGTGGTTTTCAACATTTAGTACATCAAGTATTTTTCATCCCAGAGTCATACCTAAAGTGTTAATTTTGGGACAGTTTTATACATCCGTTAGTCAAACTGTTAAGTCTTGTTAACTGATGATGTGGCACTTATGTGGACAATGACTAGGTGTCACGTGTCATTAAGGGGTCCACGTGGAATTTTGTTTTTGTTTTTTGAGAAGGGGTTCAAAAAAAAAAAAAAAAACCCCGTCTTTTACCTCCCCCAACCCCCGTACCCTCTCCCTCCCTCATACCCCCACACCCTCTCCCTTCCTTCTCTCTTCTGCAACCCGCACCCCTTCTCTCTTCTACAACCTGCACCGCCTTCCCTTCCTTCCTTATAAGAAGCAAAAACATCTGATGTAAGGAGACATAATCAAAATTTATTAAACTAATATACAATTAAACATCAATTCAAAGTTCGTGCATGCATCTTTGTAGGATAGTAGAGCCAATGTACAGGAGGACATTCAGGGACCTAATAAGCGCATTAGGGACATAATAAATGAGTGCCCACTTAATTAATTAGACAAATTGATGTGCATTAGCAACTGCATGTTAGCCAGATAGTTAGTTCAATACTTTAGTTAGCTAGCTAGGGCTTTTTTTTTTTTTTTTTGAAAGTTGGTTTTGTTCAGCACAGAACAAACTCCCATTCAACTACTGGACTCTTGGGTTTCCAATTCCTACCATATATACGTACGATGTATCTTTTGTTTCCAACACATAACATGCATAAAATGTACGGCCACAACAACTGCTGGAATGTACACACAATACAAGTGCTAAGCAAGTCACTACAGTATATCCTTTTAATTAGTTCTCTTGTATGTCCTTAACTTGCATAAACCATCAAATGGGAGGTGTTACTTGCATCACATGCATGTAATCAGTATAAATGGTACTCTAAACAAATTTTCTTTCGCTATTGGGTTTTGTATATATAACATCACTGTTCAAAAAAGCAGCTAGCGCTAGACAAAGGTCGGACGCCCCGACAAATTAGGGCCTAGGTGTTTAGGAAATTGGTGAAGCCTCTAGGCGGTCTTAAGCGGTCTTACTGGCAATTCTGTTATGTTTTATTTTATACATATCATTTTATATAACTCTAAGTTAACTATGGACCTTTTTCATATGAAATAACTCTAAATACATATTTCATTTTATATATCATTTCATTTTGCATTTATGTTTTCAAATACAACCATATATATGTATGTGTGTACACACACACATATACATATAATAGGAACCGAAGACACATTTTGACTCAGATTTTGTGAGGCTTACTCCGTAATGATGTATTTCAACGATCCAACCGTCTATCTTTTATGTCTTCCCTCAAATATTATTTTTACCAAAGGCCACCCAAATTCGAAGCCATATTGAACTATTTTTTTTTTGCAAAACCGTATTCATCCATTTTCTTCACTACAAATGAATGTCTTAACGGTTTGGATTTGTCTAATTTTTTTGTAAAGATGATCTATGAATGATGTATCATTGATCATTGAACGGTTTGGATCCTTGCAAAAGTTATTGAATGGGAACCACAAAAACATGTGCCAAAATGTGTGTTCCCGGATCATAACTTATATATAAAAGTATAAATGTATTGAAAAAACCTTTGTTTAGTATCTTTATCTGTTATCTCTATCTATTGATCAATTTAACCTAAATTCCTTTCTAGTGATGAAAATTCCTCGACCAAACACATTATCATAGTATAACTGATTTATGTGTTTAGCTCAGTCTAACCACCTACGTAGGTTAATTGTATAAGAGTGGTTCTTGGATATAGGCTCCACCAACACTACTAGAATTTGGCTCATAGGCCACCATTTTTTTCACACCCTTTGCAATTGGTGGCTAAAGATATAAAGCTACTACTCTTACTATTTTTTGGTGGCTTTACAGTGGATTGCCACTGATATCAGTGGCCTGAAAAAATCAGCCACCAATGATTGGTGTCTATTAACTAACTTTATTTCTTAAAATTACACCAAAGACCTTTTACATGTTTTTTCAACTTTGGGACCTGTTTTTTTAATTTCTTTTTCAGTCTTTTTCTCCTTTTTTTTTCTATCAAAAATATTTTTTTTTTCATTTAATAATCCTATTCTACAGTACTTTCACCCCCAAATAAATACAAAGTTAGACCCAGCCGTTCTCTCTCTCTCTCTCTCTCTCTCTCTCTCTCTCTCTCTCTCTCCTCCCTGAGCTCAACTCCTCGCCTCTTCCCTAACCCTTTCGATGGGATCGACGACTTAGTGCGGGATTTGGTGAGGAGAAGGCATGCGGCTTATAGAGAGGATGAGAGATAGAGGGCGAGGGATGGGGAAAGGGAAAGAGAGAGAGAGAGAGAGAAAGAGAGAGAGAGAGAGAGAGGATTCGGTGAAGGGAAGGCATGCGGCTTACAGAGAGGAGGGAGGGAGGGACGAGAAGACGAAAAGCAACTGCAGCAACTTCATGGATAGGGTCGTAGCAACGAAGACCCCTCGGCAGCAGATTCAAGTCAATCTGGGTAAAGTCATGGCCTTCAACCCTCATCAAAGTTTCCCTTTCAGCCTTTTCTCTAGGTTATTTTTTATTTATATTATTCAATTTATCTCTATTTTTTGTGGTTGAATTCGGCTTCTGGGATTGCGAAATTCTTCGATCTAAAGGAGGGAAGAGGTGATTACCTTGGCAAGATTGTTCAGGTGATGATACAAAATCACAATGTTCATATATCCTACCTTTTTCTTTTTTGCTTCGCTTGGATTGAATGATGATGACTACCTTTCTTCCGTGATTTGAGTCGATTTAGGTGGTTCCACAGATAACTGATGCCATTAAGACATGGATCGAATGTGTTTCAGTCATTCCTGTGGATGAAAAAGAATGCCCTGCAGATGTTTGCGTGATAGAGTTGGAAGAGACTGGAGGTAAGCAATAGTCAATACATAGACGCATTACATGCTTCATTATTCTTTGTCTCTGTTTATATACAAAGATAATTATTCTTCTTTCTTCTTAGGTGACATTGCCATTTATTGAGGCTCTGTCCCAATGGTCCTTTTCAGTTGGTAAGGTTGTGGTTTATTCTGTTTTTTTTTTTGTTTTTGGGGAATTTTTTGATTCCGCTTATGAGATAATTTCTTCACCCGTATGTTGGCTTCCAATTGTCTATCATGTTTCTGTGTTGTGTGATCAATATATATCTTCCAATAACTAACACTCCATTTGATAATTGGGCTTTTTTATGTTTTGTTTGTTTGATGACAAAATGCGTTGTATTAATATTTTTTTGTTTGTTAAGAAAATGGAGTAAAGTTCAAATATTTAGCTACTTATGAAAATGTGAGTAGATACTATGTTAGGAGATAAATTTATTCAAGGGATAAATTGTGCTATTTCATTCAAACGAGTACATATACTGCTTTGATTCGATAAGCAATGTCAAAATATGTGAAAGTAAATTTGTCTAACCTATTGTGTGTCGGAATTAGTATAAGGTCAGAAATTTAGAAGTTACATTCATGATTGTATCTCTACACAGAGCGAGGTTTTGTATTCATACATAAGCAATAATCAAATATTGTGTTCTTCTGTGGAGTATTGTATTTAACACTTATATACAGTACTAGATTAATATATGATCATTAACTTTGGTATGTTTGAACGTCCATGTAAAATGTCCAAGAAAAGAACAAATTTACATGAGAAATCCCAAATTTTGTTTACACCATTTCCAGTTGTAGTGGAGTACTTGAGGTAAGCTAACACAGTTGATTTTTATACTCTAATACCTGAAATATGAGTATGCAATTAGTGTTCATTTCCCTTTTTTACAGCCATTAATGAATCGCCATGAGGTTTCATTTCCCTATTTTTGTCATTCCATTTGCATCCTTTTTTAAGCTAGAAGAGTGGACTTCGTACAGTACATCATGAGAGAGAAACCTATGTACAACCAATTTTTTGGAAGGATCAGAGATTACTTTATAAAGGTATTTTGATGTCTCATAGAATTCGTAATGAATTTCAACTCACAATTGAAAAGTTGTTTTAGCTCTTTCAACTCATAGATAGTTTAACCCATGATATGTCTTCACACTATAATTACCAAAAATGGTTTTCTCCAATTGAAAGATACTTACTGTAAGACGAATTAATTGATATATCAATAGAACATAAACAACCTTTGTAAATTGGGTTTATAACTCTTTCCTGTTTGTATTCTGTCTCTGATGTAATAGCCTCTGATTCTACATGTGGGTGTTTAATTTGGTTTTGTTTTCAGTATTAGGAGACCTTGGTTTTCTATTTTTTGGGGCTTTGTTTGCAGCATCTGAAGCCCTCTGTGCTTAAGCCCTATGATAGTAGTGGTGAGCTTCCCTTTCAAAGATTCAATTCTTTCCAGTAATTAGGGTTTATAAAGTGATTTCTCTGCTTAATTTGGATTTGGGGCTACTTTTTTCTAATAAATATTTTTTTTGTATGCTAGAGATAAAAACAAACAAAATACCTGCTACTGTTGAAATCCTTGCACACTCTGGCATCAAGTTATTTTAGCAAGCATCATTACAATGCCAATTTTTGAAGGTTGATCTCAGTTCACTTGCTCTAATTGATCTCAGTTTTGTTTAAGCTCCAAAACTTTTTCATAATCATCCTAGTTCAGTTCTGAGGCATTTAAATTATTTATCATGTAAATCGTTTTGAATTCAAAATTTAGTTTTAGATTAAACTTTAAAGATTATTCAATTTAAAGTTTGAATTTAAATTGAATTTAGAGTTTTCTTTAGTTTTTTTATTATATTACAGTTCCATTTGGTACTAAAATTAGATTTTAAATTTGGCATACTAAAAATGTATATGTGTGTTACGTCATCTGATATCAATTTAATACATTTTATTGAATACAATTTTACTCTCGCATCTTTTAAGAATTCATTGAATTAGAGCAATATTTATTGAAAATTTTGTTGTTGAGAATTTTGTGGGATTTCCCGAAGCACGGATTCTCATCTTTACATGGCCCAGTTAATTTTGCTTCATGCTAATGTATAAGGAGAAGTCTCATTGCATCAGCCTCAGAAAACATGCTTTTGCTTAGTTGCTAACCCATTTAATTTTTATGCTCTATTTGCCTTTTCCATTTCCAGTTAAATGAATTGATTAAAGTGTTTATGAGCTAGGTGACTGTGAATTATATTGGTAAGAATGCTTTCAAGAGTATTCTAATTTGGTGCCTTTTATCTATATAGTATCGAACTATATAACTTTCTTTTGCATGATCCTTCACTGTATTTCTTTGTTGTTGCACTAGATTTAACCTTGGTTCTTGACTAATATGTGATGGTGGATATGCAATGCTTTTATTTAGAAGTATCAGAACTGGGACATGGCATGGGCTTTGCCAGCATTATATGTCATGCTTATGAGATTAGGGTTCTAGCTGAGAGGGTAAGTTCAATGGATTAGTTTTGTTTCAATAAGTTCAATAGATTAGTTTTGTTTCAATAACCAAATATGTGCTTTATTTAGTAATTGGTTGTTGATATGTTGGGAAGACAGATCGACTAAGACTATGACGTGTGGTTTTGTAGACTGTTTTGGTTCTTTATTGAACATTAGAATCATAGAATGTATGCTTTCTTTATCTTATTCTTGAATACCCACGCTGATTGGGAGATCATTTCTTGTTTCAAGGTTGAAGGTGGTCTGCATATTCATGAACTTGTCAATTTAATATGTTCTTACTTGAAGTTGCAGAAGGGTTGCAGTGAATTTGTGGACATTTTTGTGTATAAACAGAAATATGATACTCCAATTTGGGTGCCCACACAGGGCATCCTTTTTTTTAAATATTATTTTGCAACTTAGCCACCAATGTGAATTAGGGTGGCATCTTTTTTTTAAAATATTATTTTGTAACTTTGCCACCAATGTGAATTAGGGTGGCATTGCACATACCCACCAATGCAATATTGGTAGCCATTGTTACAATAGAGTCCTCTACATAGGCCACACTACTAGTTTAGTGGGTGCTTGGTGGCCATAGAGGTTTGCCACCAATGTGAGTGGCAACACTTGACAATAGCCACCAAATGAAAGGGTGGCTTATAGCCAAATTTCTAGTAGTGCAACCCCAACCCGCCCCACCTCCAAATAGTCTCTTACTGGCAAAGCTAAGCATTGGCATGCAGCTACAAACGCAAAGTGATGGGGTTGCAGTCAGCTAAGTGGAACTAACAAAAATGCAACCCAAACACACAAATAATTACAACACATATGAACAAGACACCGTTTATAAGCTGTGTCTGCCGGCAGTAGCGAGGCAATAAAAAAATTAGCTCAAATTTCATTTTTGTTGTGAATGCAAATTTTCGTCGTCTTTTTTTTTTTTATATTTTATTTTAATTTTTTAAACGAAAATGCACCTGAAAAATAATAACACCTAAGATTAAAGGGAAAAAACCTCACGCGCCCATGATAAATGGGGAGACTTTGGCCGAAAAATCTCCAATGCCGAAGTTAGAATTTTGAAAAGAATGTGTTTTGGAGTTTGTGTGTAGCAAATGACTTAACTTTTTAGTGGGATAACAAGGCTATTTATAGGGGAGTGCCCAACTCTATTTGGAGAATAGTGGCTGGCCATATATGGTGAAATTGTGTGAATAATTGCAAAATATTATGTGAAATAATATCTTGCAATTAACATGGCAATTAATCCTAAATTAAATAGAAAAATTGGGAGTTACCTTTTGAAATAAGGATTCGATGAGAGACTTTTGAATAAATACCATTTTGATCACCTTTGACTCTTACTTGATTGAGCTGTTATTGTCCGTTCCATACGCATGGGAATCCCGATGTGCCTCGTGGGTAATTTTGTCTTTTTCACCCAAAAGTCCACGTGTCATGTGGGTGTCGGCCAGCACGTGACCACCCCGATGTCTACAGGACATCGGGATCGGGGCGTGTCATGTCACCTCCATAATTTTCTTGATTATTTTTTGCTTCACACTTGTTACTAGTAAGGTTACTCCTTGCACAGCTATAGACATATGCATGTACCATCAAGCCATCCTACTGGCCAATGTATGCACAAACAAATTTTATTCATTGTTCATGCATACCAATGTACGAGTTCACAGATAGGTGCGTAATAACCCTAGTTCTGCGTCATGATTCATACTTATGCATGCATGACGAATGGGATGACCATACATGTATGTTGCAAAAACATTATCCCATCTTTCATGATGCAACGTTACATCCCAACTCTATAATAAAACCCCCAAAAAGTTATATAAAATTAGGCAAAGCACGACCACACTTAAGAAAGTCACATGACCTGTTCCAAGTGAGCAGATCAGACGGTGAAGATCAGATCCCACCAAATCTCAAAGCACCAATAGCCTTAGGATCTGTCCCATATCCAACTTATGGTGCCGGCCTTTATTAGTGCTTGTAGGGAAGCACATAGTCCCCCACTTTTGCCTCTCATGTGACCGACCAACCAAGCCACAGTTGGCCTGTCATTGCTCCCACCATGTCCTGTATTTCTGTAGTTCACACCATGTATAAGAACTTGCCTTTATTCATTTAAAACCGTATAAAAAAAAACCATTTCTCACCAGTCCAAGTGATCCAGAAAAGCAAAATAATACATTCGAATTTCTCAAAACCCTCAAAACCCAAATGGCCAAAGAAGGTTTAGGGCTTGAAATTACAGAGCTGAGGTTGGGATTGTGTAGTGGTCCAAGTTTAGTGGACAAAAACGAGAAGAAAAGGGCGTTTTCAAAGATTGACGGTGGAGATGGCAGGTATAGTACCACATCTGGTGACTACCGGAAAAATGGTCAGGCAAAGAATGAGGTTGTGGGGTGGCCTCCAGTGTGTTCATACAGAATGAAGATTAATAGCTTGAATGAGACGTCGAAAATGTATGTCAAAGTTAGCATGGATGGAGCACCCTTTCTTCGTAAAATTGACTTGAGCATGCACAATGAGTATGTAGATCTTGCTCTGGCGTTGGAGAAGTTATTTGGTTGTTATGGCATCGGTGAGTACGTTGTGGTTATATCTTTTCTTTATATATTTATATGTAAGTACAACAACTAACACTTGAAGGAAATAGTACTTTTTCTAATCAAACCGTTATCTATGCATATTCCGAAATTAACACTTGAATTACAAACTGCAAATGTAAAGTAAAATTAAAAGAAATGTTGTTAAAAGTTTGTCCGCATATATTTAACAGGCGAGGTGTTGAACAATGCAGACAACTGTGAATTTGCACCCATTTATGAAGACAAAGATGGAGACTGGATGCTAGTGGGAGACGTTCCTTGGGAGTAAGTTTTTTAAAACCAAAATTCCAACACATGACATGACATGAATTATAATTTCTATTTTTTTATACTTATGAATTACAGTTTACAAGTGCGCGCTACAGTTATTGAGAACTTAATACAATAATTGCAGGATTATTAGGAATTCTTTTATTTTTTTAATATTAAAAATGTAAAATCTTGCTTAATTAAATTGAACATGAAATTGTATCCAGTTCTCTCTTTAAGTACCATGCCTAAGGCAGCACCAAGACCTGGGTTACTTAAGTTGACCTGTAATTAATTGAGGATTAGAACTGCAAAATTGGGTAATCTAAATTCAAACATTTACAAAGATTAGACGAGTTTTCTATATAATTTTTAATGGAGGGTATACAAATTTCAATGATCCAATTGAGCTTATAAGGACTAAATTGAGCCAATGCTTACAAAGATAATAGCATCTTCAATCATGCTCTCTATATTTAGTTAAATTTTAATTAAAAAGACTACAAAGTTACTTTAGGATGAGTTCCCTACAAAAATTCTTCACTATGTCGGAAACATTGCTCGGTACTCTAGGTTAGAACATGAACACTCGGTACACTAAGTGTAATAATACAATTAATTGAATAGTGAGTGTGATGGAGATGACTTTTTCCAAATTCTCTCTAAAATTAAGATAGGAGCTCATTTGAAGAGCCCATTGGAGATACTTTTCAAATCCTAAGTTAATCTATTAGACAAACTATATTTTCAAGTGGAATTTTGTTGAGTGTTACTCTCACATCAGAAAAATAAGTGTCATTAAGTAGTACATAAATAAAAGTTGATCTTGGAATACAACTGGACTTGTTCTTTGCTAATTGCATGATAAGTTTAGAATCAAATTGTAAAGGGTCAACATTTGTTGCCAAGTATTAGTCGTAAAGTGTATAGGGTTAACACTAATTGGTCCATAAAACCGGCACTAATTAGGCATGCATGCTATTAATTTTTCATCCTTGTAAAGATTAGAGACAGAATTATATGCGTCTTTCCATGATTTCTCACATTATTCGAATTTCTTATATTTTGGAGCACATAGTCATACTACCGACATAAGCATTTCTTATGATGATGTTGGAAAGAATAATACCAAATTGTCCTTTGAGGTCGTACGGCCTAGTCATGGCAATACATTATTTTGGAGAGGACGTAGAAGTGAAATGTATTTCACAAGTCAAAATTTTGTACGACATATTCCCAAGTTGAAATCAAAACGTAAAAATAAAAATAAAAAAATAAAATCTTCTTCTTATTAGGGCCCGCGTACTTGATTTTAATTATTAAATTTTCTTTATGGTACATATGAAAGTTGCTTAAAAATTAGGGGTGTGATATCCACACACCCCTTTTTACTTCTCTCACACTTTTTTGGATTTCGGCCGTCGGATCGGATGAATTGAAGAAGATCTAACGGACAAAAAGTAATAGGGGTGTGTGAGAAGTAAAAAGGGGTGTGTGGATAGCACAACCCAAAAATTAACGGTTAGATATTGTATATATGACTCTAATATATCTTTACAATGGTAAATTTCATTTTTTAAAAATGTCCTTCACAATACCATCTTCCAATCATAAGAAACTAGGCAATTGTTAATTAAGTTTTTATTTATGAATTTTGGGAAAGGATCCTCTCCGGATCATTTCCATCTCCACCAAGGCGTACAATCTGCACTTTTGAAATTTGATTAAACAGCTACCGTTATTATAACTTTTAAAGTGGGCCTATGTTTGTAGCCGTTGGATCAAATTACAAAAGCCCGAATTGTGTGCCTTGGTGGACTTAGTGGAATGAATCCGGATAAGATCCTTTCCTATGAATTTTACTAAAAAAATGATTTAGAAAATGAGATTTTTTTTATTTATATATATTTTATCAAAAAATTATTCAAAAAGTAAACGAAACTCAACACACACTGACTTTTTTTCTTCCTGATCAAGTCTCAACACCCATAACTGGGGTCTTTGTTTTTGTTAATTTTTTTTCTTAAGTTTCAAATTTTAATTTCATTCCAAATTTAAAATGTGTTGAATTAAACTCTTTTTAATTTAATAATAATTTTTAAATTTTTGAAAAAGGCAATATATTGTATTTTGAATGTTTCACCGTTTTAGTTGAAACTTTTATATATAGGCAAGTCATTCGTTCCAACCAAAAACAAAAATGAAATCCTTGATCCAACCAAGTCCAATTGCTAGATCTGCTTTCGTATGTTAAAGATTGACTCTCACTTCCCTCTTCAGTACCCTCATCATCTCAAACCTGAAGAATAACGGAAACGGAAATAATCAGACTCGAAAACCATATTTCCAAAAGAAATTAGACATCCCAACGAAACAAAAAAAAAATCCCAAATCATTTACCTTTGCCTCTTCGTTGCCAAAATCATGACAAATCGCCCTAAGACACCACAAAAACGCAAAATTAGTACCAGACTCTCAACCATCATCTTTTTGATACAATAGAGAATAAAAACTAAATTTAAGAGAAAATTTAGTCACGTCTGGAATAAATACCTCCAGCGTGTTATGCACGAGCAAGAAACCGTAGGCAGCGAGTCAATCACAATCTCCAAATTCGTTGAAAACTTTTCATACAAACTCCCAAATAAACATAGTAGTTGACGTGTAGACTATATTTTGTAAACTAAATGACTTAGAAATTGATGATTGACTTATTATTTAAGTGTTGACTAACATGCTTGTTACCCATATTTTCGATGTGCTTAATGCTTTATAATTTATATATCAATCTATTTTGCAATTTATTTATCCTAATATAATTATGTATTTCTCTAAGTATAAGTAAATATTTATTTATATACTACATAATAAATTTAATTAAAATATAAAAAAAAAACCGCCTAAGCCACCATTTAGACGCCTAGGCGCTACACCTAACGCCTTTTGAAACCTTGCATAAAGCCACAACTCACAAGAGAATCTGTGCCCAAGGCAACCCTCGCTATTAACCCTCATTTTTAGTAGTGTATGTACCATTGTAGCCGGACCCTTTAACTAGCTATATCAAACTTGTAATTCATAATCTGATTAATTATGCTTGTCATTTAATTGCAGGATGTTTGTTGGGTCATGCAAGAGGCTGAGGATCATGAAGAGATCCGATGCCAAAGGATTTGGACTGCAGCACAAGGGCTTCCGTAAGGCAAAAATGGAAGAGGAGCCATAAATAATCACTTCAGAAGGAAATATCGAAATGAAGATCAATATATGACTGCATTTGACTTTGTCTCATCAGTTGTACGCAATTTTTCATATAATGATTTATTAATTGCTGGCTTTAAGCAGAGAATTATTGTTTTAATCGCAAACTAAAAGTGAAACATTGATATTGCTAAATTGTTAAGAATATAGGACCCTAGGAATTAAGGGGATAGAATTTTCCTTCATCATCGTCATTATTTTGCTTCATATATGTGCTTCAGATGATATCTTAATATTCAACTGGATCTTCTTTTTCTGAATATATATTATTTTTTTGTGCTTCCGTTTGATAAAGAATTCTAGTTCTCACCCTCATGAGAAAATTTTTAGTGGCTTAACGTGTTGCAGAACAATGCTGGGTGTGGTACTACTACTATATATTCAAAACTTTGTATGCGTGTTAAACTTTTAGTATAGTTCATTAAATTTTTTTTGATATAACCTAAAAGTAGAGGTAGCAAATTAACTCATTGGGTTGTTAATGTATACCCGTTAAGACCTATTTAATTTAATATCACCATAATATAGAGTTGAGATTGGTAGCGGTGATAATGGTTTAAGGAAAATCAAACTAAATGAGTCTTAATGGATCTTAATGTGCATTTGAGTTGTGAACTTAATTATCAGACCACAATCAAGTTAGTATGATCCATGGCTAAAACTTTTCTAAAAGTTTTGGAAATACTGAGACTGAGAAACAACAGAGAGTATTGACAAATAACTAGGCAAAGATTTAATGTTGTGGAGTGTATGGATGAAAGAAAAAGTTTGATGCCCTTAGATCAAATGAACATAACCTCCAGAAATAACGCTATGGTTAAATATCATTCGGGGAAACAGTACTACCAAAACATAAACATCAAGCTAATCGTGGTCCACATTTAACTGTTCCGGAGAAAAAAAATATACTAATGTCAACCAATCCCAAATCTGCTATTGAGCCTACGAATTTCAAAGGACCCTGGAATCCGAGCCAAATTCCTAAGACCAAATTACAACCCCAAAGCTACTATCCTAGCCTACAAATTTCAGACAAAGTAAAATAAAAATAAATGGGGTATATTCAATCAGGTCAATCTTCCAATTATCTAGTTCAATCTTTCAATCTTGCAATTGTAAGAATATCCCGAGAACCTAACAGCATGGAATTAGGATTACTGAAGATCAATATGAAAGCTACACCCGCATATGCATACTGCATGGCATTAAAGGCATGCATGCATACAGTCGTAAAACTTACCTGTCACCATGGATGCTTTTGGTGCGAGACGGAAGTAGTCTTCTACTTCCAATACATCTTTAACGAACTCTACTAGCGAAATAGGTTTGTAGTATATGTGAGATTCAGGCGGTATAAAAGCAGGGACTGCTTCTTGATTATATACTTAGGGTTTCCACAGATTCTGCCCTATCAATAGAAAGAATATCCACCCTAATATTCTCTAAACAATCAGAGTCCCATCATGACTCATATACCTTGTATTCTCTTAATAAAAGGGTTCTAAACCGATTGCAAATGGTTAGGACTCCAATATGTTTATCCCTTTAAGGTTCCAAGAATCATAAAAGACTTCAACAACTTGATTGTCAAGTCAACTACTCTCTCAAAGATTCTTGGCATAATTCATTGCCATTCACAAATGATTTTACATTCTCCCACTTGAATGTCAATGAGAACCCCTTAACGAAATAAATATATATGGTGATCACTAGAGTCCACTAAATTATGCAATCATGCCTTTTCGGAAGTAACCTGTCACTCTTGAGGTTAAGTGCAGAACCAAGGAAATAAAAATACAAGTGAAAATGTATTTTTCCTCCATGATTACATACACACTTATCCCAAAGGTACTATGTTACTTATGAGATCATGATGTATAGAACTGGCCATCAAAATTCTAGTTCCTTGCAATACAAACTGATTCATTCATCAGTACCAAAATTATCTGTCAAAGAAATTTCAAACATTAATTCTCAATGCAATAGTCAAATAACAACTCAAAATAACTTAAAGAAAACAACTCTCAATCAATCGAGTGCTTACTCCCATTCATTAACTAAATCAAAAGTCTCTCTAATCCCCATATTATGAACGTGCCGTTTAAAGACTCCCACTGATAAAGCCTTTGTCATGAGAGATATACAAAGGAGAGCTCGCGGGGGGTAAAATAAAAAGAAAGGCTGCCTTGGAGCAGCGGGGGGAATTAAGGGCAGCCTCGGAGGAATAAGGGGCAAAAATGGTGAACTGCCATTTGGCAGTTTAAGAGAAACAAAAACAGAAAAAATAAGAAACAAGAGGAACGCTGCCTTAAGCAGCGAGTCAAGAGGCAGATAGCAGCGTAAAAACCAAGGAGGGAGAGAGGATTGCCAAGTGCGTGTGGTCTCTGTGCAGCTGCCTTGATTGGCAGAGGGATGCGGCACAAAAGCACAGCGGCAGAGTCAAAGCTGCTTAGCAGCTGCGAGGAGAGAAAAACCAAGCTGCCAGGAAGGGAGCTAGCGCGCTGAGGAGGTGTCACCGAGAAGAACCAAGAAGCGCTAGCCTCGGGACAGGAAACTGGCAGCGTACACGGTGCAGCAAGCACAGTGCACAGATCCTTACATCCCCAATTTGGTTTAATCCTCCAAACTCATGTTTAATTTCTGTTTTAATTTATAAATGATGTGTAATTAATTTGTGTTGGCTAGAGGTTAATTCAAAGCCATGATTATATTTGTAATTTGAATTGGTAACTTCAGTTGTGATTTCTGAGTTGTGATTTAATTTGCTTAACTGCTTGATTAATAACTTATTTATGTTTGTCGATTAAGAATGCATACTTAATTTACATGCATGAATTTGATGCTAGAATATAAGTGAATTTCACCTAATCGTTATGAACTTATATTCATGAGTAGTGAAGGTTGCTAGTCACAATCGCGTTAAGTAAATTCTTGGCAGGAGTATCATGCTTTTCATAGTTACGAATGCCTCGTCAGTACTTATAGTTTTCACAAAGCTTAATGATCTTTGATTGTATCTCTATTGTGCTTTTCACGTAGGGGACTTTTAGAGAATGTGTTGAATTGTTGTATGCTGTTCATCCAATTCAATAACTTAAGGAAAACTTGAAGATTAAAAAAGTGCTGTTCACGGTTAATCTGGAGTATTGAGATTTACAATTTATTGAAAGAACAACTGAAAAATCAATTTAGGTTGCATATGTGTCATGTGTGGAGAAGAACCCTCTAGCCAGTCCGTCTCCCATCCATTCACCTTAATTTTATGTTTTTGTCAATTCTGTTATTTATTTAAGTTTAAATTACTTTTCGTCAAAAACCAAACCCCCCCATTATTAAATTATATTATTTAGTTAATTTTCATTATTTTTAGTCTTTTAATTCAATTTCCGTCCAATTAGTTTCCTAGTGTTTATTTAATTTGTTTCCTTTGTTTTGAGTCATTTTAGTGTGTTTTGAATTATTAGAGTTTTTAGCCTAATTTTGTGTCTTTGAGTCTTGTTTAATATTTTTAAATTAATTTTGAGTAGATTAGCAATCCCTCCTAATCCCCGGCCTAGAACGATACCCTACTTACACCTATACTACAATTGACAAAAAGAGGGTTAAATTTGTGCGGTTTTAAAAGCCCGCCAACACTCATCCATCTTGTTTTCTTGAAAACCTACTGCCATCATAACTTGATCAAACTTCTTGTTCCACTGTCTTGAAGCTTGTTTTAGCCCATAAATGGACTTGTTCAATTTGTAGATCAATGATTCCTTCCCCTTTTCAACAAATCGTAGTGGCTGTGCCATGTAAATATCCTCTTCCAAGTCTCCATTGAGGAAGGCAGTTTTGACATCCATCTGATGATCAAGATCAAAATGTGCAGTGAAAGCTAAGATAACTCTCATGGAATCCTTGGTTGACACCGGAGAGAAAGTTTCATTGTAATCGAATCCTTCTCTCTGCGTAAACCCTTTCGCCACCAACCTCGCTTTATGTTTGTCAATCTGTCATTGAGAATCTCTTTTTGTTTTGTAGACTTATTTGCAACCTATCACTTTTGTAACCTGGTGATTGTTTGGGACTAAGGTCCACACATTATTCTTGTGCATCAAGTGCAGTTCTTCTTCCATAGCCGCATACCATAATTTTGACCTAGCACTCGAGACATCATCTCCCACATTATGCTCAGCCTCATTCAGATACACAAAGTCTGAGGAAATATTTTCTTTTTTATTTCTTTGAGATCTCCTTACATGCTGTGCTTCTTGTTGAACTTCGATTGATATTGGAAAAGATGTAGCTACTGCCTCACTGATTGCAGTAGAGGACGATGCTACATTGTTGTAAGTTGGTGTCGTGACTTCCACATTTTCATTGTGGTCTGGAAGCATTGTCACATTCCTTTGAATATGAACTGTGTCATATTGAGGCAGCATTGGTTGAGGTATTTCAGTAACTCGGACAATGGTTTCTTGCAGATTAAGTAACAAAGGACTTGTTGTTTCTTTAAATTCAGGTGGTGCTCTAATGGAGTCACAAATGGAATCTTCTTGATAAACTTGTCATTATTAGTTTCCATAATGCGAGTGTTGGAGTTGGGACAATAAAATCTAAATCCTTTTGGACTTATTTGGATAGCCAATGAACCAGCAGCTAGTTGTTCTTGGATCTAATTTCTTTTCATTAGGGTTATAGAACCTGGCCTCAGCTTTACACCCCCACACATGAAAATGATTACAGTTAGGTTTTCTCCATGTCCAACATTCAAAAGGCACCAGCTTTACTGACTTACTTGGAACACGGTTCAAGATATAATTAGCAGTCTTCAATGCCTCTCCCCAAAGAAAATTTGGTAGCTGTGAGTGTGCAAGCATTGATTGAACCATATCCTTGAGAGTCCTGTTCTTTCTTTCTGACACTCCATTTTGGTGTGGAGTTTCGAGGGTTGTATATTGGGCAACAATGCCATTTTGTTCAAGGTAAGTTGCAAAAGGCCCCTTATGCTGTCCAGTTTCTATATACCTGCCAAAATACTCACCACCTCTATCGAATCTCACAATTTTAATTCGTTTTTCAAGTTATTTTTCAACTTCCAAATGAAATATTTTAAAACAATCTAGTGCTCAAGACTTATCAGAAATCAAAAACACATATGAAAACCTTGAAAAATCATCAATAAAAGTGATGTAATAACTGTTCCCACAGATTGTTTTATTTGGAAATGGTCTATAGATATTAGTATGAATTATTTCTAGCAAGTTTTGACTTCTCTTCGATCCTAACTTTCTTGTGTTTGTAAGTTTTCCTTTAAATTAGTCAATGCACTCTTTGAAATCACTGAAATCTAGCTGTGGCAACAGGTGCTGTCGAGAAAGTGCTAACATTCTCTCTTTTGAAATGTGTCCCAACCTTTTATGCCAAAGTATTGATGATTTTTTCTGAAGTTATTTTGTTTTAAGAACCATTCAGTGACGCGTTAAAACATTCATTGTAGTAACTACAATCCATTTGCCACATATCAATTTTGAGAAATACACTGCCAAGCAAGGTGTTTTTATTATTTGAATGAAAAAACCTTACACTTTCATTGTCTCCAACAAAGGTAATTCTTGACTCAACTAATTTGGAAGCTGAAATTAAACTCCTTCGCATTGAAGGTACAAATAAAACTAGACTTAAATTCAAAATAAAACCAGACGCCAAAACCAACTTGACACTGCCTATAGACTCCACAGCCACCTTGCTCCCGTTTCCCACAAAAATATTGTAGACCTCATTGTTTATCTCCCTTGTTTTTTAGAACCTCTGCAAGGAATTGGTTATGCAGATAGAGCATCCAATGTCAAACCACCAGCTTTGAGAAGGAATGAAAACTAAATTTGACTCAACACAAACAAAAACATTGATAATTTTACCTTTTCTAACAAGCCAGTTTTTGAAACAAGTGCAATTCTTCCTCATATGACCTGTTTCTTTGCAGAAATAACACTAATTTTCTTTATCAATTTCAGTGTTCACAAGTTTTGGTTTGTGAGATCCTTTATTCTTAATTGAAGGGGAAGAAATGACCTTCTTTTTCTTCTTGTTAGCAGCATTCACAGGACCAGCATTTAGAAGCTTTGTGCCTTTTTTAGTTTGAACCAAATGCACTTCCACAGTCTTATAAGTTTTCAACCGTCTTCTTCTTGAGCACACATTGAGATTAACCCATCGATGCCCCACTTATCTTTCGAAGTGTTGTAAGACACCTTGAGTTGACCATATTTTGCAGGTAGTGAATTCAAAGCCATATGCACCAGAAATTGATCATTTACAGCCACTTCAAGGTCTCTGAGTTTTTGAGCAAGGTCTGCATTTTAAGAATATGCTCACGCACACTCCTAACTCCATCAAACTTCATAGAAGTGAGTTGAGTGAGAAAAGTGTCAGTCTCAGCCTTCTCAGATTCTTTGAAATTTTCCCCAATAGCAGCAATAAAATCCCTGGCACTAGCATGCTTTGGAATTCCACCTTTAACTGACTGAGCCATGGCCTTCCTCATTATCATCATTGACATCCTATTTGCTCTCTTCTATTTTTCAAACCTAATTCTTTAATCTGTAGTGCTTGAATCAGTGAGTGCTGCATGCTGATCTTCTCTAAAAGCCAAGTCCAGGTCCATCAATCCCAGCACTATTTCAATGTTCTCTTTCCACTTCTTAAAATTCAAACCAGTCAATGTCTCGATACTGGTAAAATTGAGCGAAGTGGGGTGAGGTATTGCATCCAGTAAACAATCAATTTGTTAATATTTGAAATAAAATGACATGACAAATATAGGGAGGAACCTTAACACAAGTTTCCTCATTACTTCAATAGCATATAAACACAACAACATCTTTGGACTGAAGTTGCTTATATTAATTTTGCATAATCCAAACATAGAACACAAGGGCAATATATGGATGTCCAACACTTTTGAGCAAATGGATTACATAATCTTGTTAGTTCCATGTTCCATTATACACTAAATCATTTAAATTTCGACAATAGTAATTAAACACCTTTAGGCAGATTAATAATTTCATTTTTTTAAATGAGTCAGATCCAATCTCTTGGACAACAAGCAACCAAAACACGCTAAACACTTTTGAGTAGATTAGCCGTTATGATTCTTGGTTTCATATTCATCAGTACAACATTGATGAACAAACTCTCTTCTGATCAGGTTATGATCCATGTTATCTGCTTCTTTCTTTTCCATTCAAACATGTCGACAGTTAAAATAGCAACAATATATATACATGCAATTTTATTGTTCATGCATGAGGATGATAGGGAAAAAGAAAAATATCAGCAGTGTAGCATAAGTTTATTATCACAGGAAACTATCGTCCATGGAACATATATGTAAATTCTAACATTGAACCCTAACCACACTGTGTGGCTCTGTTACCACATGTAAGAATATTCCGAGAACCTAACAGCATGGAATTAGGATTACTGAAGATCAATATGAAAGCTACACCCGCATATGCATACTGCATGGCATTAAAGACATGCATGCATACAGTCGTAAAACTTAACTGTCGCCATGGATGCTTCTGGTGTGAGACGGAAGTAGTCTTCTACTTCCCATACCTCTTTAATGAACTCTACTAGCTAAATAGATTTGTAGTATATGTGAGATTTAGGTGGTATGGAAGCAGGGACTGCTTCTTGATTATATACTTTAGGGTTTCCACCGATTCTGCCATATCAACAAAAAGAATAACCACCCTAATATTCTCGAAACAATCAGAGTCCCATCATGACTCATATACCTTGTATTCTCTTAATAAAAGGGTTCTAAACCGATCGCAAATGGTTAGGACTCCAATATGTTTATCCCTTTAAGGTTCCAAGAATCATAAAAGACTTCATCAACTTGATTATCAAGTCAACTACTCTCTCAAAGATTCTTGGCATAATTCATTGCCATTCACAAATGGTTTTTCATCAACAACAAAAATGTTGAGATACACAGAAATAAAGGTTGGGAGAGAAGGAAATTAACCCTTTCGTTGGTGAAGTGTTTTTGAACAAGGTGAGAGGGAGAGAACGAGCTCAGAGGGAGAGTTAGGAACAATGAGAGAGAGCTGGAGAGTTGGAACTGCACCATAGTTGTGAATGGCACAACATTAGACTAGAGTAGGATTGCAAATATGAAAGTTTCACCAAAATGTAATGTTCACTCGCCTTCTTGAAAAGAGCGCTCTTTGGAGAAGTATAAGTGGAACTGCTTCTACTTTCTACTATTTTAGATCCATGATTTTGAAAGATACATTTTTTTTTTCATTAATTTACGAAACGCAATTAGTGTCCCAACTTTTTTAAAAAGCTGCTTGGAAAAAAAATTAGGCAACCCCAAACCACCATATCAGCCCTTACGAGTTAGGACTAGGCTTCTTGTTTTATCCTTGTAATAAGTCCAAATTAAAACTCAAGTTGACTTGTTTATGTTATGTAGTCTCACTTTATAGGCAAGTTTTGTGCTCTCGATGTAGGCAATTATGTGACATCCCACATCGCCCAGGGAGTGATCCTTAAATGTATATTCACATCCCTACCTAGCACGAGGCCTTTTGGGAGCTCACTGGCTTCGGGTTTCGTAGGAACTCCGAAGTTAAGCGATGACTCCTGAGTTCCCAGAAACAAAACCGTGAGGGCGTGGTCGGGGCCCAAAGCGGACAATATCGTGCTACGGTGGTGGAGCGGGTCCGGGAGGTGGTTGCGCTCAGGCCGGGATGTGACAAATTAAGTTTGACTTGTCAACTATGCTATATCTATAGATTTTCCTTCTTATGTCAATTTGACTTTGATCTGCATCGATGGCTCTTGTCATATTGGTGACGGAACCAGGGATTTTATCTATGGTCTATTGTGCATTATTCTCTCCATATCATGCCATCTTGATTCATAAGGTTTATTTTCTTTCAAGAGTGTGTACAAGGTGGCATGCTCTTTAATTTCTAATAACTCGCCTTCCAGCCTTACAAGGGCCTTCTTCTCTTTAGAAAACAATTCAACCCAAATAGGATATTTGCAAACTTTGATCTAAAAAATATTAGAATAAAACATGACTAATTGCAAAGTAATAAGCATATGTTATATAAATTCATAATAAATTTAAAGATTGAGTACCCAACCTATTAAAAATGTCTTATCCGTTAAGCCCCAGTTAAAAATATGTTAAATTAATTAGGGCTTACTTTGCCTCTAAAATCAATAGAAGGCCATACACTACTACATAAAATAGTTATCGCGACGAACAAGAAACCATCACGTAAATAAGAAATTCGCCACCTAAAATTATAAACGATGAAAACTTCGTCCCCCCAAGTTGATCGCACAAGGCTCGTAAAGAAAGGTATTGTGCGATGAAAAGAAAATACTTCGTTGCACAAACAGTTTATACACGACAAAAAACTACGTCGCTGCTTCAAATTAATAGGGGCGAAGACAATTCGTCGCATATACCTATTGGCGCGACGATACTAAACTCGTCACATGAAGATTATAGGGACAAAGGGTTTTGTGGCGCAAGGAGGAAACGACGAAGAGATTCTTCGATGCATAAAGTTTAAAGGGATAAAGGTTTCTTACGCGATGAAGAACGAGGTCGTCACATAAAACAAATATGGACAAAGATTATTCGTCGCATATCTATATTCGCATCAAAATAGGACTGGTCGCATATAGATTAGAAGGACAAAGGGTTTCGTGCGTGCCACAAGAACAGAATGACGAAAAGATCCTTCGTCGCAACGACGAATTATTGTGTCACGCAAACAATATATTTTTTAAAATTGTTTATAATCTGAATTTCAAAACAAAATAAGTTTGTTTGGTTAAATTTAATTAAGAACAATAATTGATAAAGAAGAATATTAATTTAAAATAAGGGTAAAAGACAGTTTACTACCTTCATGTTTCGTGGTTTTCAACATTTAGTACATCAATTTTTTTTCATCACAGAGTCATACCTAAAGTGTAAATTTTAGGACAGTCTCATACATCCGTTAGTCAAACTGTTAGTTCTCCCGTTAAGTGATGACGTGGCACCCATGTGGACAATGACTGGGTGCCACGTGTCATAAAAAATATTAAACAATTATTTAAATAAAAATAATATTAAAAAAACCCACCATTCTCCCTCGTATTCTTCAGATATATTTATTATTAATAGAATACATTACTGAACTAAAATCCAAGAGAATTTCGAAATGAAGATATTTTTCATTTCTATTTCAATTTAAAATACTACAGGACGCTTACCCAGCCAACATTTAGATCCAACTTTACCCAAACTTTTCTGGTTCACCCCAACATCCCCCACTTGTCCGACTGTTGTTAAGCAGTTTTTGGATATCAAACGGACCTCCCCAGAAGGTAATTTTAATGTGGCCGATTTCCCCACTTTTGCAATCAGTTTCGCTACAGCACCTGCTGCTCTAGCTAATTGTTCATCATTTCCAAGTGTGATTTATATGTTATGTATGGCTGTGCCTAAGGGCATATTGGTTGAAGTAGATTCTTCTTTTTTATCAATCAAAACCCCCTCCCCCCAACACACCCAAAAAAACCTAAGCCTTTGCAACCCAGAAGAAGAAGAAAAAGAAGAAGAAGAAGAAAACTGAACCTAGTTCTCTTCTTGTGAGGAGGAAGAAGAAGAAGAAGAAGGAAGAAAAAAAAACCGAATCTGCAACCCAGAAGAAGAAGAAAAAAAAAATACCCGAACCTAGTTCGCGCCCCAAAAAACCCAACGCCCTCCAAGGAGGAAGAAGAAGAAAAAGAAGAAGAAGGAAGAAGGATGAGGAAGAAGAAGAAGGAAAAAAAAATCGAATCTGCAATCCAGAAGAAGAAGAAGAAGAAAAAAAAATCAAAACCTAACCCTCTGCTACCTAAAAGCAGAAGAAGAAGAAGGAGAAGAAGAAGAAGAAAAAAGAAAAAAGAAAAAAAGGGAACCCAGTTCATCCCCCTTCCCCCCCGGGCCCCCAAAAAAACCCAACCCCTTACAAGAAGAAGAAGGAGGAGGAGGAAGAAAAAAAAAAGGAACTGAATCTGGGTTGGGGCGCGGGGGAGAATGGTCGGTTTTTTCTTTCTTATTTATTTATTTATTTTATTTAAATATTTTTTAATGACACATGGCGCCCAGTCATTGTCCACATAGATGCCACGTCATAACTTAACGGAAGAACTAATAGTTTGACTAATGGATGTATGAGACTCCCAAAATTTACACTTTAGGTATGACTCTGGGATGAAAAAAAAATTGATGTACTAAATGTTGAAAACCATGAAACATGAGGGCAGTAAACTGTCTTTTACCATTAAAATAAATATGGAAAATGAATGTACAAGTGGGGGAACGTTTTTAAATGTATGAATTTTTAATTAAAAAAAATTACAATAAAAAGTCATCAGAGTCAACTTCTGCGGTTGGCTGTACTGGTTCGGGAGCATGAGAGGTCAAAGTAGTAGGAAGAGGTTGGCCGTGGGGATGTTGAAGCCAGACAGCTGAAGTGCGGCGATGATCTGGGCCATCTTAGACTCTTGGGTAGCATTATGAGCTTTCTGGGTGGCGATCTGGGTAGATTGCATTGCAATGTGCTTATGTTGGACCACCACCTACTACTCAAGTTCCGCTACTTTCTCCGTTAATTATGCGACTTGTCTCAAGGTAAAGGTGGAAGATGAGTCCCCCGTCTCACGATGGTGGGCATCTTCCAAACCCCGATACACCTTCCCCGGCCTAGGACTGAGTCTCTAGTTGAGGGTGTCTATCATGATACGAAGAACCTCAGGGGGGGCACTTCCTCCATTAGGGTGTCAGGGGAAAGCTGGGAAGCCACTTCTTCAAGGACAGCCTGGCTCATCTCCATCATAGTAGCCTATAATTATAAAAGCAAGTTAACTAATATTTATATAACATTTATTTAAAATGAATAAGAATTATAAATTTAAAAATTACAAAAACTTACCTGAAGCCCCCTTCTATGAACTCATCCCCGGGCTGTAGGTACACTTCCTTGAATGTGTCAATCTTCAGAAACTTCGATCTCGACTGTATTAAAAATAATAAAAATAAGTTATTAGTTGTGTAATTTAAAGTAAGAGTAATAACTTTTTTTTGGAAAAAATATGATTACTCGATGTCGCTCCTCCATCCTATATGAAAAGCATCAAGAGTCTGAGTCGTGGAGAAGCTTCTTCTTCAACCTATTTAGTACGTTGGCCTTGGCTCTTTTTTGTTAAAAAGAAAAGAACCGCATTAGTGACGATATTAATTATAAAGTATTAAAATAAATTAATAAACAAAATTGAAGTATTAATAAAATATTTGTTGTAGGTATAATTTACTGGACAATTATGGAGGTCTACAGAGAGAGAGAGGTGCGGCAATAGAGAGGAGAAGAGAGATGTGTAATTGTGAGGTGTGATTTATTCACCCCATTGTGCCTCTATTTATAGTAGTAGAAAGGGCAAACCCTTTCCCATAAGGATTACAATACTTAATAAGTAATCTACTCCTAATAGGAATATAAGATACATTCCTAATCTACTAGGATTTACACAATCACATTCCTATCCTAAATAGGACTGCAACACTCCCCCTTGAGTGTGTAAATACTCAAGTAAATGGCGCATCAGGTCTTCAGTGATGAAGTAGGTACAGTTGATGAAGTCGTCGGCACAATGGGCGAATGCGAGTCTCAAATCAATGGAAGAATGCATAAAAAGTAAAACTCACAAAACCTCGCTATGGTAAAACCCAAGGTGGGGAAAAACCCATAGTCTAAGGAGAAAAGTGAGAAGTTGCATTAAGTCAAAACTATACGTCTTTTGGACGCAAGTAGAAGAGCTTACAAGGGTATGATCAGTCCAGGATGGGTGCCTCGTTAAAACCTAGTTAGGTAGCAAAAACCCAGTGGGAAAAATGCTCCTAATCGTAGGGAAAAAGAGTACATTAAGATCAAGTGAGTATACTTCTGGATACTCCCCCTGAGTTTGACATAACTTCCAAATGAGAACTACAAGCATTGCATATAATAGTTAGGCATACCAATTCCTCGGACAAGCTTCTGGAAGGTTAACTTCGGCAGTGACGTCATGTAGAGGTCGGCAAGGTTGTCTGGGATCAGCTTGCATGACTTCAATCTCCTGATGCTATGCTGATGTAGATGTAGTCGCAATATGTCTTGGCGTTGACTTTGTTGATGTATCATGGCTTGGTCGGGTTGATACATGCGGCATAGTCTTCATGGATCGTTGTCGGGACTCAACGAGGGATGAAAACACAGCAAGTACTACGAACATGCTCAACAAGAACTCCTAACCATGTCTCACTTGTGGCGTAGTGAAGTGAGGTGAGTCTTGGAACGATTTGAAGATTTCGCAACTAAGGTCATATCATGGACCTCCAAGATATTGCGATGTCCCTAATGGTAAAGACATAACCATTTGGGGATTTTGCCTTGTGCGGGTTTGATAAGTAACCAGCGTCAGCATAACAACAAGGCAAGCATCATTTCGAGGATCAGGGGGGTCGGATCCACTAAGATGCGTTGGGATTTGCCCTCATAATACCTTCAGGGTACGTCTTTAATACCAATTCAGTGGTTGCGTGTAGGCGCGGTGCTGCATCTTTACCAAGATCAACAGCGAAGGAGATGTCCTGTCTAAATACAATGAGCTAAGTACAACGAAGCGCAAAGTTGAACTTAGATATGGAATTTCGGATTCCATAACCTCTTCAAGGGTCTCATTTGCATATAACGTATGGACGATCAAAGATATACTCAAAGGTAACACATTTGAAGTGTAGTTTGACTGGTAGACCAAAGTACCGTCAGAACAACGCTTTGAACTTCAGGTCAATGCATAAACGAGTTTTCCTAAGATCCTTCATCTCAAATTCCATCTTCAGGTGCGAGGCAGTTTTCTCAAGCTCTTCCAGAGTCTTAGTGAGATTCGTGTTAACGACATAAACTGTAACTCTAGCAATTTGGAATAAGACTTCATAGTTTAACACGCAAGGGCATAATTCATATCCCTGACTGATCAAACAATCACTTCGACGGGTATACCACATCCGTCAGATTTAAGTGAACGCCTCAAAACAAGTTAAGAGGGTGTTCCGTGGTTTTGGAACTTTTTGAGCCAGTCCATGTAATTCTTCGGGAACTTACATGTAAATCTCCATATTTATATCCCCATGGAGAAACACTTAACCACATTTCATAATGCTGCTATCAATCACAGGACGTTTGAGAGAAACCTTGACCCGTAAGGCGTGCATCACGTCGCACTATTTCATTCATCTCATAACGCTTCCTTTCCCACTTGTAACACAATAGGGTTACCTTGGGCAGTGTAGGAACGACAGGTCCAATACACACTTTGGTAAGGAATTTGACCTAGATTGTAATCTCAGTTGTCCAATCAGTTATACGTTGTCACTTAATCAACGGAACACGGTTCGATATCGTCGCTTTTCATTTATGTCGGTAGCTACCATATAAGTGAAAACATCGTCGATGATAATCTCATTTCAATTCCATTTTTCTCATCCAAACTAGTATACTGGACCAAGAACTTCATGTCTCGGGAGTAATCCGGATTAATCTCATGAGATGGAAATGATTTGAGACAGCGATCGAGTTTAGATTCATAGTTGTGCCGTGTCTTCCTCTTCTAGGGAAGTGAATCCTACGAACCGAATGATCTGTCGTGCTCCAGGCCAAGACAGATTGATTGGCTATCCGCCGTTGTACCGGACCGTCCAACAGGGGCGTCCAAACCGTCCAATAGGGGCGGCACACCCTTCAGGGATGTTGACTCGACGTCCGTTAAGTACGTCTATCCTTGCAGGCATATTTGCAGCTGGTATATGATCTCGTCACTTTAGCTAGATCAGAGGAATGCGTCTGGAGCAACATTCTGAAATCTAGAATTCATCGCACTTGCTTATCACACTTGTGCGGTATGGGGATCGAGATGAGACATAGTGGGCAACGTCCACGCAACTTCGCGCCGTTCTACAGGAACGTTGACGTTCTTATCTCCTCTTAACGGTGGGAAGATTGTCTCATTAAAGTGACAACCCGCAAGTAAGCGGTAAAGAGATCGCATGCAAGGGCTCGAAGAGAGCTAGTGTGAAGGAGAATCATGATCGACAAAAGATACACATCCTTCTTTGAGGACCCATGGTGGTACGTTGCGGCGGCGCAACTGGCACATGGAATGCTTACCCAAATGCGTAAATACGAAAATCGTCAGGTTCGTACCCAGTAACCAGCTGTGACGTCATATAGGTTGGGTGGCAATGGGCCTCAAGGCGGACCAACATAACTGCGTACAAGGATTGCATAGCCCTAGGCAGAAACCGAAAACTTGGTATGTTCACCAAAATTCGGGCGATCATTTAAATTGCGCTTTATGATCACTAGGCCAGGCTATTTGGGGTGAACATGGGAATTCAATGTTCAATTAGAAACCCAAAACAACATGCAATACTTTATCGAAAATCGTCGATATAAACTCTCTGGCATTATCCAGTCTCCAGGACCTTAAGGGATAAGTAGGGTGGTGAACCCATAATCGGCCAAGAGGTTTAGCAGTAATGTGTGTGTGGACAAACATGTGACCAGTTTGTCGATTCATCAATCAAAACCATAAGTCTTTATATGGTCCGCATTTTGATTGGATTAGTCCACATATATTCCCTTGAATCCACTTATGGAAAAGAGGTGATTTCGTATCTTTGCGAGGAATGATATAGAAAATCAATTTCCTTAATGAGCAGGCTTGGCAAAGTGTGCTTGTAGGCACAAGATCCTTACTTCGGGTAAGGAGATGCGTCGTAGCATCATTGTTCGACCTAAGTGTCCCAAAAGGTCTTGCCAAAGTAAGGAAACTGCTCAATCACCCAGCTCTAGGCCGGCCACATGTGGCGTGTTCCCAGTTGGGAGACAACCCATTGGCCCCAAATTGAAGCTTCAGGCTTATATTTGGAGGAGGTGCAAAGATATTTCACTCTATTTTCTTTAGTGGTTTCATTTATGATCATTGTCATCTCGAATATCCTTAAAAACTCAACGTCAGGGAGAATTTAAGGTCCCTTAAATGGTGATGCAGTACCATTCATACAACGAGGAGCGTGCCAATGCTCTTAATCAGGTTGGATAGACCTGAAGTCGTTGTTAGAGATGTGATTTAGGTGTAAAGTTATTGTGCGTAGTATGCATTCGTCCAGACAACTAACTTTCCCACATTCCTACCTAATCACGTGTTTAATTGAATCGGTCACATGTACTAAGAAACATGATTCAATTAACTCATATTCGAGGACAATATCAATAAGATTATCCATAAGTAAAACATACACCAAACTTGAATCCAAGAACATGGAAAAATGTTCACAAAGTAAATAGTTTACTAAGGGGATTCGGCCAATAAAGCCATCCATGTCAAAATTATGCTCTTCCAACGGTGTTTGGTGGAGCAAAATTAATCTCACATATTGACTACGAGAATGGTACTCCTTAACAACATTGGTAGGGGCACGAACAGGTGCATAACCAATGATCTATTCCATCGAGAATGAAGTAGATTCTGCAAGGTTAAGGTTCAGAAATACTATCCCTTATTCTTGAAGTTTTAGGTCTTAGGTGCCAAGGATCACGTTTCGGGCATGATGCCACACCTTGGCAGGCCCTGATTCTACCATATGTTGTAAAAACAAACTCAAAATTGGATTGTGAGAAGGTATGCCATTCGGTGTATCTCTGCCGAAGTAGTGCATCACCATTTGGTAGTCTTTGACCTAACTGGGTCGAGCCATTTGGTAGACTCCAGCCGAACTGAGTCTATACCATTCGGTAGACTCCAGCCGAACTGGGTCTATACCTTTCTCTCACGTTTGTGGTAGTAATCAGATCCGAGAATTTGGTAGACTTCCACTTTCTACACTGCTGCTTCAAGAGCACGTTAGAAACAAGGAATGACGAGAAAAGTATTCTCTAGTCAAAATTCAATCGGATTTATAAACTTCAGAATTGTACTCATTCATGGACGTAATCATGGTATGCTTCGGGCAATATCTTTCATGATTAAACAGTCCATAGAAGTGAGCCAAAGAGCCATGGAATCCTCCGTCGGAGGTATTTCCATTTGTAATGCTTCGGGCATATGTCTTCGAATGAAGATCATGGCGGAGGCTTATTCAACTCTTCCATGCCATTGTTGGCTTCAATGGTTGCTCAACTTCTTGATAGTCAAGTGGAGATTCACGTCTTGTACCCCACATAAAGTGGTTTCTATTAGAAACGTCCAAATCAGGAAAATCAAACTTGTGACGGTTCGACAATCCACTGAATTTGGAGGGAACAAGATTGTGATTTGTGCTATGGGGAGAAATCATCCATAAGCATCAAAGTTAGAACATTCGAGTTCTAAGACATGGTTTCATGAAAAACGTCGGGTTTTCATGGGTGTATTGTTTTATGAAAACTTCGGGTTACAAAGGCACTAAATTCGAAACTACAGGTTCGATTTAGTTTATGAACGTTTAGTTCATAAAAGAGAGGTTCCTGCAAGAACACAGAATGCAATATACAACTAAGTGTAGTGGATTTTGAGGTTCTTCGGGAACTCAAGTGTGAGTGCTTCGGGACTACGAAAGTGAGTCAACGGTTCAAAGAAGAGAAATAAATTATTGAATAGTTAATGTCCAAAAGTGATCTTCAGGTCAATAATTTTGGATTCATTATCAGATTAATGGACTGCTGGTCACTTTTAATTAATTCAATAAATCGGGACCAAACGGGGTCGATTGTAGAAGCAAAGTAATATATAGATTCAGGCTTATGCACATAAATCATGTTGGCTGCAGGCCAATTAGGAGGTAGCCCAAAAAATGGGCTTAGATCTGCTATGGGCAACCCCAGTCCAATCTGGGTTGCGGGCCAAATCCATTTGGGAAGCCCAATTGGGCTAAATCTGTGAAAAAGGAGGGCATCCATGCTGCTAGTTGTGGAACCCAGCGTGAGCTGGTGTGGGCTGCAATTGATGTAAGCCCAACAGCAACGGCTAATTGGCAGAGACGGGCCAATGGGTAACAAGCCCAAAAACCTAAATGCCTAATCTGGGCTTTGGAAACCAACGGGTCTGGTTTGTGCTCCGGGCACCCCAGCTTCGCTGGGTGCATGCAACCGCCGGTAAATCTGAACAGCGCCGCCACGATTAGTGGTGTTCTCATATGAGGACAACTCGATGGTCAACTAGAGCCCTTAAATTCACGACGGAGACTCGCTCAATGTCTGAATCAAAGAAAATGGCTAGTTGGTTGTCAAAATCCCGGTGAGATTCAATCTGGAATCTAAGTCAAATTGGTCGTCGGGGACGAAGAGACTGTCAACTTGACAACTGCAGGTTGTCGGTTTTCACCAAAATTGGTGGAAGAATGTCGTAGAGGATCGACTTCAGGCGATCACAAGTCCAACCGAGGAGACAACGTGCAAAACGGTGTCGTTTTGCAATTTGGGATTTTCTGGGCAACGATTCAACAATAGCGCGACTTGGCTGAGTCGTGGTTTCCAGCCACGGCTTGGTTGCGATTTTAGGTTTCTTTTTCGATTTCTAGGGTTTTCAGAACCCAAAAAAAATCATGCTTCTAATTTATTTTCGATTCTTTGACTCACAAATTCCACATAGCAAAATATAATTGCGTAATGCATGAAACAAATATATATATTGACAAATATATGAACATATACAATATATATATCGGAAGGTAAATATAAATGTAGGGGTTCATGCATCATGGGGAATGTTTTCATGCTTCAAGGTCGTTTCAAATATCTTACTTTATTTTAAGCGTACCTGATTGGCAGAAAACAAATAAAAGCCTTTGAATTTGTAGAAGATCCTTCTCAGAAAGCCAAAATTGTGTCTCCAATGCGGTGTATCATGTTCAACAAAGAAAAATTAAATTGAATCAATAGCATGTAAATCAATTCAAAATAATAATAAATTAATCTCAAAAAGAATAATTGAAACGTAATACTCCCCTAATTGAAGAATAAAATCTCTTGTTAGCGTAGCGTCAAGAGCGTGCTGATAACGTGTTGTAGGTATAATTTACTGGACAATTATGGAGGCCTAGAGAGAGAGAGAGGTGCGGCAATAGAGAGGAGAAGAGAGATGTGTAATTGTGAGGTGTGATTTATTCACCCCATTGTGCCTCTATTTATAGTAGTAGAAAGGGCAAACCTTTTCCCATAAGGATTACAATACTTAATAAGTAATCTACTCCTAATAGGAATATAAGATACATTCCTAATCTACTAGGATTTACACAATCACATTCCTATCCTAAATAGGACTGCAACAATATTATTAATCTATAATAATTTATATAATTCACTTACCAAGTACTTTTTCGTCCTGAAAATGGTGCAGAGCCAGGCCTAATTTTCAATGTGATGACCCGTTCTGAATTATTATATAATTTTTTCCCCAAGTGTGTAAAGTGACGATATTGCCCTCGTGGGCTTAGTGATGTGGATGTACATATGCAGTTTTAAATTATCATTTTTGACGTCGTAATTAAATGGTACTCGACATCATAAGCGTGTTGACGGGAGTTTGGGTCAAATTGGGGCCGTAATGAAAAGTTACAAAATTATAACATTTATTTCTTAGCCACCAATCATTCTAGTTTCTATTTCTTTGGACCCAATTATTTAGGCCTTATGTCACATGGCCCAATCAAAATTATTTTATTTTTCTTCCTACCCAATCCCGCACGCATAAACACATGCACCCTCACATTCTCTGTCCTCTCTCTCGGACCTTCTCCCTCTTTCTTCTTTCTTTTTCACTCTAGGCAACACACACACACACACACACACAAGTCACACCAAAACAACTCGGATAGAACATTTTAAGACCACCATCATGCTCCCCTTGACTTCATGAACTCAACCATATCACTTGATCATCGAACGGAAATCAAGAACTTGAGGAACGATAAGCTCCGGCGAGGTGAAGTTTGCTCATACATGATTTCAAGGTTTTAAGGCTTAGTAAGGCACCCACTCAACTTCTTAACGTTTTGGAGTAATTTTGGAGTGGTTTGGACGTCAGAATAGCCGAGTTCTTGAAGTTACAGAGTTGGCCGAATATTCCAAGGAATTTATAGATCGTTTTCCATTGGTTTTAGGATTCCTAATAGGTACGATTATGTTCTACTATTCAAGACCTTCAAATCCATATAAATTTCATGGATTTTGGTGGAAAAATGACATAGATATTAAGTTTTAAAAATTTCCAATTTCCGACGAGTGCAAACGGCGGCGGGCGGCATAGTCTAGTGAGGTCGACTGGAGAAGAAAGAGAATATTTTGTTAAAGTTAATGGAATATTCTAACGGCGTTAAGGTACCGTGAGTTATATTTAAGGAAATATTCTATCAAACTGATAGAATATTTCTAACGGCATCAGTCAAACGTATCGCGCGTGGCCGTTCCTTGGACGGTGCGTGGCAGCGCGTATGATGTCCAATTTTTTTCTAAAAATATAAGGGTGGTCATGTCATCGGGTAGATCACGTTGGTATATTCAAACACTTGATTTGAGCAATGTATGAGAAGTTATTCCTAGATTTTGTATATGTGTTATCGAATTAACGTAAAATTAGTTATTTCGCATATAGGTGAGACGTGTACCCTGAAGACGACCATGGATTGGCGAGGCTAAGGGCCTACAATTCTACTACTTATCAGTGAGTGAGCTTTTGGTTTTTTGTATATGCTTTATGATTCCCAAAAACTGTTTTAAATGAACTTATGCTTTGAATGCCATGTCATGAAAGCATTATATTTTTAGTATTGCATTAGTATAGTTATGCATTGTATTGAATGATGTTGCGGAGGCTCAAGTAAGCTTCACGTGAGTATACTATAATGGTATTGGTTGCATTGTATATTGCTATGCATTTATACATTTAGAGCTTATTATACCGCACCCTGGTGTTAGTGCTCCCGCCCGAGGCCAGGGCACAGATTTCACGTGATCGTAGCACTTGAGCATGCTTATTTATACCTAGCCTGTCGTACAAGTCACATTAGGTGACTCTAACTCATGTGCAGGGCATAGGTTGATGAGCTTTAGTTCCAGTCATACAGGCCACGTTAGGCGACTCCAATTGGCATGTTATTTTGCAATGATTCTCTTAACTGGCTTACACATTTCATCGCTGAAACATTATGACATGGCATACTTCAGTTTTCTATTTTGCGCCCTTTCAGGTCTTAGCTAGCTGAATCTTCTAGTGGCTCACGAGGACTCTCTGGCGGTTCTAACATTTTTCTAAATAAGTGTAGGGTTTTCCTTTTGGCTTGTATAATTAGTATTTCTTTCGTTTGACTACACTGTTGTTACCTATGCTCTGAGACATTTGTATCTCAACTTTGATCACCTCCACACACTTATATATTTATCTCTAGTATAAATTAGTTAGTTTTGGTTTTTATTTACCCACATTTTCTTATCATTTTCACTTCTGTTGGGCACTTGGTTACGTCACCCTCACGTGACGGCCAGCATGCCTCGACCCTGGTCAGGGTGTGTCATTCAAGGTGCTTCATCAACTCCAAGGGGAACCCATGTGCTAGAGTGTCAGCTAGATCGTCGAATCTCTAGAAATACTTGTGGAGGTCGCTCTTCCACTAAGTGAACCGGCCGGTGAAAAGTTCTTAGATGTATTTGGCTTGATTAGCATGAAGGTTCTTAAGGTCATAGTGATGTTGCAAATTTGAAACAAATTAATCAAAGTTAATAGTTATTAAATTTCACAACTTTACTTACAAAATAATGAAAATGAAAAAAGAAACTTTACTAACCGATAACTTATGAAAAATAGAGTCTTTAGTCTCCTGTGGGACAAGTCTCTAAGACTCCCACTGCATAGGGCAGTGGTGACGCACAATGGAGCCAACATCGTGGACTAAATGGTTGTGCTACTCCTTTGTTGCTGCCGCCCGATGTCGAGCATCCCATGAAATCTTTATACGCTCCTGGGTGGTGCGAGTCTGTGACGGGCCCATGAGTCTGTATGGACCCTTATTTTTTTACAACTTGCAAAATGAAACAAGTTAGTGTAAAAACAATTTAAATAATCTACGAAAAATTTGATAGAACTTCCCCTAAAAATACAACATTTCCCATAACTTACAAACAAATAAACAACACAACAACCACAAGTACACAACAATTCACATATAGAGGAACCCAATAAAAGTATATTAAATTTATTAAATTAAAAATTTGGAGAAAACAATGTATTAACTGTGTCTACTCCTTCTCCTACTGCGGTGGAAGCCCATACAGACTCATCACCCTCATCGATAGGCTCGGGCCATTGATGAGAGCGTTCAGCGCTCAGTAACGAATGAGTCACCGAAAAAGTCGATGACTCAGGCATTGTCGAAATCGTGTCCTGGGCGGATGTATGACAACCTTTGATGTTGGGGCTAGTGTTGGTGGAGTGGTGGCAGCAGTAGTAGTCACTATTATGTTTAACATTTAGCGCGGCGAACTCAAATTGGTTGCGTAAAGCTTATCCCCGTCTCACAAACGTCCGTGCGACGAAAAATTCGTCGTTCAGAATTTGTTAAATAGAGATCGTGAAGAAAGACTTTGCACGATGAATAAACACATTGGTCGGAAAGAAAAAGGCGTGACGATTCTGCCTTCGTGGCGTAAAAAACTTTGTGGGACGACAAATCTTCATCTCTTAAAACTTTGTGGGATGACAAGTTATTCTTGCGCAACAAAAATGGATTAGTTGCAAAAATTATGCAAGACAAAGGTATTCGTCGCTAAAAAAAATTTAATTATTTTTTTGTTCTGGTTTTAATTTTGCAATAAAATAATAAAATTAAATTGCAATAAAAAAAAGTAATGAAGAGAAAAATAATTTATTTAAAATAAAAATAAAATGTATGTACAAGGAAAAAGTTTAAAAAGTAAGGGAGTAAAAAACTAAGAAAAGAAGGTGGAATAATATACGGGGTATCGTTCACAGGCAGTTGGAAAGCTTGGGGCAAGAAGGCCTCAGAGTTGAGGACGGGCTTAGAGGTTGAAGATGTGGAGTTCTGGGCATGCTTAGGTTGAAAGGGCTTAGACATTGACGGGGTACGAATATCTAGGAGACTAATGCCGGACTCACTAAAGGCCTTTACGATCAGTGACATCTAGGTCTTATACAAGGCAAACTCAGTCTTAAGGCCGGCCACCTTTGCTGTGAAAGCTGTCAGCTACAATACGTCCCTGGCCTCCACCTGATAGTCTGATCCAAGGTGTCTGTAAGGATCTGAAACCTCACATCCTCGGGGGGATCCACAGACTCAATTGGAGTCTCGGGAAGAAGCTGGGAAGCAGACTCCTGAATAACCGATTGCCTTTTCTCCATCATCGTGGCCTGTGTAATATAACTTAAAATATTAATAATAACATTGAAATAATAACCATGATACTTGAATGCGTAAGATAGTAATTACAATTAAAGAATACTTACATGAAGAGACTCAACCAACTCATCCCCCAGTAAAATATAAATGTCTCCAAAGACATCGATCTCCTGAAATTTTGAACTCTATGAATAGAACAAGATAAGAAAAATGTTAGTACGAAAAAAAAAATATATTACTGACATATTAAATATTTAATAAGGCAAGCTTTATTATTACATGCCGCCACGCCTCTATCCTATATAAGAAGGGCCTCGAACCCGAATGATGGAGAAAAGTCTTATTCTCTTGATTGATCTTGTTGGCTTTCTGCTTCTTTTGTTATACACAAAATAAATGTATAACTTGTAATTTAAAATAAATATAAAAAAATAAAAAAGTATTAGTAAGAAATGTATAATACTTTTAGACTTAATATAAAAAAATGTACCACATAGTCGAGCTCCTGAAAATGATTGTAGTGCCACACCCAATTTTCTTCCCAATCCTCAAACTCCTTCAGGCAATCCTCCACAAGAGCAACTGCGGATTATCAAATGTTTGAAAATATTGGTGCATGTCACTTTTTCACTGCTTGTACCGTTCAGTGAAAATATTGTCATTGATGTCGTCGAAATTGTAGTTCGTCTGCAATGTAACAAATTAATTACATACATTAATTAATATAAACATATACACTTTAAAGTAAAAGCAATAAAAAGTCAGGATACTTACCGGCAAATAATCGCACACCTTTGTCCTCACCTTGTCTGGCATTACCTTCCGAGACTTCCATCGTATAGGGTAATAGGTCCAAACGACGTGACCAATGTCATGGGCCAATGCGCTATGCTGCTCCGCCGTTGGTGCAGCCTGATGCCGGTCGTTGTATTCGATCATGATACGTTCGTTGGTCACCTGGGTGACCTTTCTTGTCTTCAACTGTCGACAAGGTCCTCGAGTATTTTTCTTTGCTGAAAAAAAAGTCAAAGAAACACTACAAATTATATCGAAATTTCAGTAGAACCTCTTCTAAAGTTATAACATTTCCCAAACCCTGGACATTGTAATGAATTATATATGATATCCAACAACAATTAATCACAACAGTTGAATGCTTCAATAGTGGATGCCAAGTGAAATATTATGTAGTAGAACCTGGGAATTTAAGTAGCAAATTCAAATGCTATTATGAATTGCTTCAATACTTGAAGACTAACGGCCTAACACTTACTATGATCATCCAAATGAGAATTCTTTATATAAAGGACATGCAGAGAAAACTAAATGATCAGCTTGACTCATTTTCCTTCTACTTACCTAAGTAACAAACATTTTTCAGAGACACATTGTTCCCTACAAAGAACTAATGACCACCCTCCTAGCATCATTAGGCAATCCAATATCACGTATAGCAATCTATATGGAGAAATCACCAAGACACTATAAAAAAAAATCAGTTATCAGCGTTTATCACATGTTTGTTTTTTTATGATAACATTTCTTTGGGCTACTCTAATAGGTCACTCAGTCCAAAAGAGCCTTTTACTTACCTCACTAAATGAACATTTCCAAAGACATTTTTTCCATACGAAGAACTAATGATCACCCTACCGCCATAAATTTGCCTAAATTTTTTCCATGGGGAGAGGACAGAGACAGAGACAGAGATAGAGACAGAGACAGAGACAGTGACAGAGATAAACAACATGGATTAAGAAATCTATCTTAAACTTAATATATGAATAATAAGAATCACAAGGAAATAACTAAATTCACAAAAGTATGTAACAATTTTGATTAAACTTAATATGTGAATAACTAAATTCACAAGGAAATAAAGGGAGTTATTTAACTTTACCTTGTTGTGACCCCGAGGCATCAGTAGTGGATGTCGATATCATGTCAGGCGTGCGGGGGCGACGGTGACTGCCTAGTGCTAACAGGTAGCGCTACTAAAGAGGCTGATGACTCTGGCACCTAGGAAACCTGGGGACCAACCGAATCCACTAGATTAATTAGCCTGGGGTCCATTTATGCTAGAGTAGTGGCGGCTGGAGTAGGAGGCGAGGGAATCGAATAGGGTGTAGTCGTCACCACCTTACGACTTTTAATAAGTTGTGACATATGCACAATTAGAAAAAAAAGGAAAAATTCAATCCATATATTTGTTGCAATACTGTAGCAGCAGTCTTTAGAAATTCAATCCAATTCACAAATGATATGGTTTCGGGGCTACTCAAAATACCAATACTAACATGTGGAAACAATTCACTCTAATATTAATTTCTTTTGTTAAACATCCACTCCAAAACTACATATTCTAGCCACTGTAATAACATAAACACCATAAGCATTCATCAAAAAATAAAGTTTCACATTTATACAATTCTACATATTAAAGTTTCAAGGACCACAGCAACAACTGAGGGAACACAAAAAATAACTATGTGTAGTTGTTTGGGTTAATATTTGAACATTGGACTTAAATGAAGAAAGACACAAGGCCGCCGAGTTAAAGGGGACTTGCTGAAGCCCAGCATTGAGCCCAGAGGCAAATTGAAGGATTCTCAGCCAAATACAAGCCACGTGCTAACCATTGAAGTGACAAGTGATGGAGAATAACCTACTACCAGCCAAAGAACACTTTTCAGTGACACTCAAGTAAAAAAGTTGATGACTCACTACCTTCCAAGTGCTTTCAGGCAAAGAGCAAAGTTGTAGCAGTCGGGCTAATTTGCCTATAAAATGAGGAAGAAGCCCCAGAGACAAGGACACTCAACCAAAAAAACATACAAACTCTGTTCTCAAGCCAAATTTGCATCCAAAAGCTGTAATCAGCCCTGATCTCAGATTTTTTGGCAATAGTCTCCCTTAAAAAGCCTATTTTTCTCTAGTATAAAGTTATGCTACCTTCTAGCATTGCAATATTGATTCCCTTGTGTAAACTTATTTATCATCTATCATTTTTTCAAGCATACAACCTTGTAAATTCAAAGAGAAGTGACTGTAAGAAGTTCAACCTTGCCAGACAAGGTGAAATCTTGCCCAAAGCTCTTTGATTGTTTTTAAAGTTAGTAGATCTATTACTTTCTATATTTTCTAGCATGTATTCAAATCATTTCCATTTGTTTTCTACTTTAAGAGTCTCATTTATATCTGGATTTAGTTAGTTTTATGGATATGCTTCCATTTAAAACTAATCTAGGACCAAACAAATGACTTAGGGGTTCTAGACTCCCTTCCTTCAAGCATATAAGACTATGAACTAAAAGTCATTGATCACAAGGAAAGAAAAGAACTTAATATGGACTTAACCCATCCATGACAATCTTTTGATAACAAGAAGTCCAAGAACTTGGGGCGCAAGTGATCGACTTAAATACACTTGTTCTACATCTACTATATTGAGATAGTAGTGGCACGCCTAACACTCATTTAGTTTTGATTGCGAGCTTCAAGGCCTACACCTAAGGCTCCACAAAGGCACCTTTCAGAACTAACTTTGTCCTCTTCTTGTAGCACATCAATAAGCAATAGACCGACTACACATCCAAAGGGCCAATCCTTTGGGGAGCTATGCTGAGCTCCAAGGATCCTTCTCCAGAGAAATATTCACCACGAACATAGTTTTGGGACGTTTGGTGGGACCCCATTTAGTTTTGTATGCCAAGGAAAAGAAGGAAGGAGAAAGCCTTCAGGTGGAACACAGAATACGGCCCACCCTAGTGTTTACTAAGATCAAGCATGACAAATCATCCGGAGGATTTTTCCTCTCTGCAAGGACCAGTTATTCTAGAAAGCCTAGCTTCATCTGATAAGTTAGGAGGAAAAGTGACCAATGAAGACTTACAAGCCACCATGGTATAAGTGCTGAAAAGTATAGAGAATATCACTCTGGAAACAAGAGGAGAAGTAAGTAGACTTTGTTCCTTGATAGGGAGTTTGCAAAGAATATTAGATCTGGAGTACTCTATTCCAAAGAATGGTTATGCCATGAGACTCTTAGATGTGATGAGAGAGGCTAGTCCTAAGAAAGAACTAGGTATTCCCATATTTCCTTGATTAGAGGAAAAAATGGATAAAGGAAAAAACAAGGAAGGATATGAAAATAGTTAGGCAATATTAGAGGACATCCTAGAATCGGAGTTGCCTGACTCCCTATTATTTTCACTAGATAGTAGGGTGTAACACATACAAGAAAGAAAGAAGTATGGGATGCCTTAGTTAATCGGAGAATCCAATGGAAAAGATGAGCCTACCAAGGTAGACAAGCCTCCTTCTTATAGGCACATACCATTGGCCAGTAAAGGAGGGGATGCTAAGTGAAGATAGCCCGACCCAAAAAAGGAAACATTTTCGGGCAATGATCGTAACCTGAAATAGGGAATCCCATATACCCTATACAACAATACAGTTAACCAGCAGCTCAGAGATGAGTTAGCTAAGTTAAGAAAGATTGTGGTCTAGAATGCTTAACCTCAGGCTCGCTTGCTGTTCAAGATCACCTACCAAAAGCCATACCATGAGCATATCGATGAGTATAATCCTTTTCCACTCAACTTCAAGATGTCCGTGTTCCTTACTTTTAGTGCGGAGGATGGCATTGTATCCTTTAGAGATCACATCTTTAAGTTATCCAATCATTGCGTGGCATTCGAAGATAATCCTAACTATAAGTTAAGATTGTTTGGGAACTCGTTGGTTAGCCTAGCATCTCAATGGTATTCTTTATTGCCCCTAATTCTATTGCTAACTGGGGGCAAATGGAAATGGCTTTCCATGAGCAATTCTATAGGATTGAGCCTGAGATGTCTATCAATGATTTAGTGTAGGTGAAACAATATGAACATAAGTCTACAGAAGACTTCATGATAAGGTTCATGACGACAAGAATGAGGTGCCAATTCCCTATCAATCATGCCTAACTCATATCCATTACTCAGAAGGCTTTGAGGCTGCCTTTGAGGAAAAAGTTTTATGATGTACAATTCAATGAGTTGCAAGAATTGGTAACTGCTGCCATAAAGTATGAGAAGCTATTACTTGAAGAACAATAAGTGAAACACTCATCTAAGTTGCCTTCTTTCTACAAAAGTAAAGCTGCAATTCACCAAGTGGGCTTTGAATGAGCAGAACCAGAAGAAAATAATGGCCATGGAAGAGAAGGGATGGACATGTGTGTGGTAGAGATGACTACCCCTTTTAAACCTTTAATAGTGAAATGGTTAGTTCAAGTAGTCAAAGATCAGAAAGTGGTGATGAATGATGATGGATTTGTCTCTATAAAGCCCTCTAAATATCAGAGCTATTATTTTGATTTGAGCAAAGCCTCCAAGATCTATAAAGAGTTAGTACGAGCAAAAGTGATTATTACTGACAACACCAAAAAGATGCCTAAGCCAGAAGAGCTAAGAGGAAAGAAGTATTGCAAACTGCACTATACCTTCAACTACTCTGTAGCCAACTGTATCCAGTTCAGGGATTAGATACAAGACTTCATAGTAAAGGGAAAGTTGCTGTTGGAGAAACCCCACGCCAATATGATGATTGACAGAGATCATTTCCCAGAAGCCCTAACAAACATGATCAACTTGACTTGGACTGAAAAAGGGAAAGGGAATGGGAAGTGAAAGTGGAAAAGAGGCAAGTTGATAGACCGACAGAAGGAACTATTAAGTTGCCCAAGAAACCCAAAACAGCCATAGTTAAAGGGCTGATGTTGTGTAGCAAATGACATAGCAAATGTGAGTTAGCAGTACCAGCATTATGAGCTATTATTGATTAAGAATTGATCAGAAGAAAGGAAAAAGATGAACAAGAAGCCCACATAAGTTTCATGCGAATAGTTGAGAAAGAGACCTCCAGAGATATTTTCCAAAGGCTGGGAGGAGATTTTTAACCAAAGGGTTTATCAGAGGTATTCAGAAATTATGAAGCCTCTGTTAGACAGAGAAGCCAAAGTACCAAAATGGGTGGATGTAAAGCCTCCCCATCCAAGTTACAATGATGTCAGAATGAAAGGAAGAACAAATAGCGTTGTATCTCCATTCACCAAGAAAGATTTTGCCTGACTCGGGCAGAAATGGTACTCAGTTGGAAAAGATGGAAGGTCTGTCAAAGAAATGAGAGCCTCTATGATCATGAGAGTTCAGAGGTAGTACAAAGCCCACATGAACTCATTAAAAGTCTCCACTACCTTGAAAACCTTTGAAAATGTAAAGTTTGAAAAAGTACCTTATGAAGGAAGAAATTAACTTCATTGGAGAAGTAAAAAGAAGGTAAAAAAAGGCAAATAGCAAGACTGAGGGGGAAAGAGACCATGTGCCACAAAGCCCTCATCCTGGGAAGTATAGAATTCTAAAGAGAGCTCAAGATGGAGCCCGAAGCCAATATGTTTTGAAACTATCTTGCCTGAGAGAGGAATGCCCCAACAGCTGCTAGTTGATACTCTATATGAAAACTTAGTGCAGGCACAAGACTTTGGCATAACTCGGGAAGAGAGATTGCTCGAGTTAATGTTGCCAATAGAAGCTCAAGTGTGGTTAGATGAATTCATGGACCACATTAGGAGCAAGAAGGAGGATCTACCTAGACCTAGCAACTTCCATGTAAACATGACATTTGTTCTATCTGCCATTTTTTGTCCTAAGCATGATCAACCTGCCATGATGGAGGGTGATTACTTGGCAACAGAACCTATGATGGCACATATTAGTATTGAAGAAGCAGAAAATAGGAGTTTGGCAGAATAGGTTTGCCTGAACTCACAAAGAAAGAGCCTGAGAGAATATACTCAGACGGAATGGTCTTCAGTCGCCCAAGCATGACTCTAGCATATATATATATATATATATATAACTGCTCATTTGGAGGGAGTACCCTTCAAGAGGGTTATGATTGATGGATGAGTTGCAGTCAACGTGTTGCCGTATAAGCAAATGAAAAAAGGTGTGCAAAAATGAGAAAGATCTCATCCTCACGGATCTAACGGTTTCCAGTTTCTTTAGAGCAATCATTAGAACTCATGGGATATTGCCATTAGAGGTTGACTTGGGGGTCCAAGCAAATCATGCTAGCCTTCTTTGTTATAGACAGTACTTCCACCTACGGAGCTTTACTAGGCTGAGATTTGATTCATCATAGTATTTCTGTGCCTTCCACCCTACATCAACATGTAGCAGTTTACCCAAAAGCTTCGGAGCTGATAAGAATGGCCACCCAACTAAGGTGACAACCCAAAAGCTCGTGGAATAAGGATTGCTCCTCACCAGGGAAGAATGGGATAGACCCCATATCATCCCAACTCCCTAACACTAGTAATGTTAGAAAAAAAGAATAAGAAATGACCAAGTAGTTGCAGTCAGGTCCTTAATCAAAAGACTGTTGGTGTATGGAAGAGAGAGGAAGTAAGAAATGAAGAGATTGGTCAAGGAACAAGAGAAAGAAGTTTCAAGCAGCTAGAACAAAAGTGAAGAATTTTGTTTGGAAGAGAGTTTGAGTGATGTGATGTTAAACAGCACACAAACTTAAACCCTCTTTTTGATAGTTGTAGTATATGAAAGTAGGGATCATTCTAGGCCGGGGATTAGATAGGGATGCTAATTGACTCAAATTAAACTTAAAAACACAAAACTAGACTCTAAAACAGAAAACTAAACTCTAATAGCTCAAAACACACTAGAATGACTAAAAACAACTCCAAACAAGCAGTTTGACTCAAAACAGCAACTAATGAATGATTTGGACGAAAATTGATTCTAACTTAACTCAAAACAATGAAAAGACACCAAATTGGACAAATTGACACTAAAAGACACTAAATATAAAGGGGGGATTGGTTTTGGACGAATTTAAACTTAAACTAAACAAACTTTGTAAAAACAGTTTAAAAAGACATATTTAGGTGATTCAATGGGTGAATGGATAGCTAGAGGGTTCTTCTCCACACATGACACATATGCAACACAAAATTGATTTCCAGCTATGATTTTGATAAACCACGAACCTCAATGCCCTAAGTTAACCATGAACTGCACAAATTAACCATCAGATTTCCCTAAGTTCATTGAATTGGATGGACAACGCATACAACAACCCAAAACATTCTTCAATAGTTCCCTACATGAACTGCATAATTTCTATGGAAATTATAAGCATTGACAAGGCATTTATAACTATGAACTGCATGATACTCCTTCCAGGAATTCACTTAACGCGATTGTGACTAGCAACCTCCACTACTTGTGAATATAAGTTCGTAACGATTAGGTGAAACTCCCTTATATTCTAGCATCAGATTCATGCATACAAAATAAGTAGGCCTCCTTAATCAACATACAAGAATAAGTTTTGAATCAAATAGTTAAGCAAATTGCATTCATAATTCATGAAACAATAACTGAAGGTAATAAACTCATATCACATATATATTCATGGCTTTAAAGTCTCCCCTAGCTAAAACAGAATTAGTTCCACATACTTGCAATTAAACAGAAACAATCGAAATTACACATTGAAAACCAAAGTAGAATACACCTAGAATGCTCCAGCAATCCAAATTGAATGGCTAGCACAACTCCAAGCAATCCTCCTTCCTTGCAAATATGCGGCACCAAGGTGTGAGTGGTGAATGGATGGTCTAAGGGTTGCGACAGGTTATTTAGAGAGGGTTAAGGGTGTGTAGAGAATCTGTTGTGATGGGTGGTAGAGGATGGATAGGTAGATAGGTGGATGGAATGGCTGAGAGAATAAAGAGGAGAGGTGCGGCAGAATATGGGTTTATATAAGGCTAAGGCACATGGCTTAGAGGTTGTGTTTAAGGAAGGTTGAATAAAACTTAGCTATTTAGTCCCACAAGAATTAAAAGTTAGAAATCAATGGGAAATAGGCAAGTAAGGGTCAGAAATTAGAGAGAAATAGGAATATGGAATGCGGCAAAGAAGAGGAAAGGGTAGAAGTGTGTGGCAATGTTTGTGTAGGAAAAGGAATGTGCTTTTAAGGCATAAAATAGGAAAGAAACCTTTCCCTTGTGTGGCAAGGCCTAGGAAACAAAAGGGGAATGTGTTTTGGTTCAGAAATTAGGAAAGAAAGGCCTTCCTTGTGCGGCAAGGAAGATAATTGTGCAAGGGAGGTGCGGCAACCTCAAGGGAAGGTTCTAGGACTTCTAGAACTATGTAATAAAAGTGTCCTAAAATGTTTTGGAACCCCTTTGTAGCTGGAACTTAGGTGACTTAGAATTAGGAAACTTTGGTTTACAATTCTTCTTTCTTTTCTCAGCTCATTGACTTCATTTGTCTTTAATTTATTTCCTTCATCACTTTACTCATTCCTAGCCTCCTTTGGTCTTCAATTTCGTCCATCCACCTTGCTCCAAGCATGTGCCAAACATTTCAAGCCCAAAATTGCTCTAAAATGCTCCAAATTGCACTTTCTTGCTTACTTTGTCATTTGGACCTACAAACACACAGAAAAAGCTCAAAAATACTAAAATAACTAAGGACTAACAACGTAAATGAAAGGAAACAAGCTAACTAAGTCGCATAAATATGCTCCTATCATGGAGGCAGCCATACAAATGGCTGAATGTATATATGACCTAGATTGGCCAAAAGACTTGCCCGAGAGTCTAGAGTTAGTCGAATTTTTATGTGCAGAGCCTGACAAGCCACCACCAGAGGTACAAGACCTCTTAGAAACCATTGATTTGGAGACTAAGGAAGATTCAAGGCCTTTACAGATTAGTGGCTTGTTAGAAGTTAAAGATTGAGCAATGATAGTTAGCCTTCTGCATGAGTTTAAAGACCGTTTTTCTTGACATTACACTGAAATGCCAGGTTTAGATTCAACCTTGGTAGAACATAGAATGCCTATTAAGGAGGGATATAAACCTGTGAAGCAAGAACCATGGATGATGTCAAAAGAGATCGAAGAAAAAGTCAAAGAAGAGATTGGAAGACTGGTAAAGGCTGGATTTATTAGGCCAGCCAAATATGTCGAATGGATGGCCAACATTGTACCTATATTAAAAGCTATAACTAATGCAGTTCGATGTTGTGTTGACTATAGAAACATTAATGGAGCCATGCCTAAATATGAATACCCCATGCCCATGGCTGACCTATCCGTAAGTGCAGTTGCAAAACATAAAGTGTTATTTTTCATAGATGGGAATGCTAGTTATAATCAAATAAAAATGGCTAAAAAAGATATACATAAAACAACTTTTAGGTGCCCAGGTCATGTTGGAGCATACGAATACTTAGTAATGACATTTGGACTCAAAAATGCTGGGGCAATCTATCAAAGAGCGTTAAATGCCATTTTTCATGACTTGATCACCCATAGCATGGAAGTATACATTGATGACATTGTGGTGAAGTCTTGAGCTGAGCAACAACACTTGCTAGACCCCAAGCAAGCCCTAACAAGAATGAGGATCCATAAGCTGAAAATGAATCCTAAGAAATGTGCTTTTGAGGTAAGGTCGGACAACTTTTTGGGATTCCTTGTTCATCAAAGAGGTGTAAAGGTTGACAAGAACAAAGCTCGGGCAATAATGGAATCACCTTCTCCTACCAACAAAGTACAATTACAAAGACTACTAGGTAAACTCAACTTTTTTAGGAGATTTATTACTAACTTGGCGGGCAAGATTCAGCTATTAACTCATTTATTAAGATTGAAAGACAAAGAAGAGTTCAAGTGGGGCCCACCACACCAAGAAGCCTTTGACAGAATAAAGGCTTACTTGGCCTCTCCACCAGTGCCCATGCCATCTCAGAGAGGGAAGTCTTTAAAGCTTTATATTTCAGCCTCAGAGAAGTTAATGAGAAGCCTACTAGCTCAAAATAATGAAGGAGGGAAGAAGTAATCAATATAGTACCTTAGTAGAATCTTTAATGAGGTAGAAACAAGAGAGCAAGTATGGGAATCGAAGCACACCATCTTTAGGGTTTTCGGCAGGTTTATGTAAAATTGAGGTGTTTTCATGCCAAATTAGCTTTGGTCATAGGTATGAAACTTACTCTACTCATTGAGATCTTGATTCTGGTAAAATTTGAATTTTTTTGGAAATAGTTGAATTTTCTGGCGAATCGGGGCAGCCGACTGCGACACGCGGCGGCGCATGGCCAATGAGCAGATGATGTCTTTTTAAGTACTATTAGATGCCCTGAGTTCATGTTTGATATCCGTATGACATAATTTGATTGTTTTGACTTAGTTTCATTACGACACCTTACTTGATCAAAATATGAATCGATGATCCGAAAGTTGGATCGTCACCAATGTACGGATCTTCCCGAATTGGAATTGTAAGTTCGTAAAATAAAACGTTGACTGCTGATATTATTTTTAGCACATGCAAAAGTAGGGATAAAAACACTTAAAAATACTTGCAAGAGAACAAGGTAGTTGTAGTATAAACGGCTCAAGCACGGTCGTTTCCGCAGGGATTGAATGAATAATATGTATTTATACTGATTCTTAGCTAATTATTTTTAAAAAAAAAGATTGGAAGATGTTGATTTTGAATTTAAAAATAATTAAAATGAATTTAATTAAAATGATTAAAGAAATTAGCAAAGTAAAGAAAACAAAAGAAAACGTTTTGAGAACCAAATTGTAAAAGACCTAGGGTTCTGTCGTCCCCTTAACAATCCTACATAGATTTACCAATTACTTATGAATTATCCATGCAACTTTGAAGGTTAGGTTTTCCTTATGCATATTCTACTTGTGGCATTCAAGCTAGAATGTATATCAAACATGCAATCCGTCTGTGGCATTCAGATCAAATATAAACATGCATGACTCATTACGATTTGTGAAAACCCTTTGAAAAATCATGCAACCCCTAAGACGTGGCATTCCGATCGAATTGCATCCAATTACTTATCTAAACATCCTAATAGTTGCGAATCATTAAGACACAAAGACAGTTTAAAGCACAGTGATTAATAATTCAAAGTATGGATGCATAATATCATAAGCAATTAAATAAAAATTCATATTCATGCTAAGGCTCAGGGCATCGCCCTAGCAAACAAAAATTAGTTACGAACAACCATAAACCAAAAGAAATTTGATTGAAATAGAAAAAGGATAGAAAACACCTTAAAAATAAACTTCAAAAACTCTCTAGAGTAGTGCGTGCCTTCTGTCCCCAATGTTACCTCACCAATCCTACTAGCTAAAAAGCCTTATTTATACTAGTAGAAAATAAAACCCTACCTACAAAAGGTCTTAAAACAAAATTAGGAAACATAATAAAATAATAAAACAGAAAATAAAAGGTTTCCTATTCTAACTGGAATTCGGAGTTCTCAGAAAATCTATCTTTTGACTGACCAAATCAACTCCGATTTGGTCCCAAAAAGTCTCTTTTGAAAGATTGAGACGTCCCTTAAAAATCTTCAGAATGAATCTTCCTCAAAATATGCCATTTTGACCTCCAAAATACCCAAAACGTCCAAAACGTCAATCTGGAAAAGCTGCGCGCTGGGTCTTCCTTTCATCGCCACGGTCAAACGGTTTGGTAGAAAAATCTGGAATTTTGAACAATCATCTTGAAACAATCACGAACATCCTTCAATTAGAATTACTCCAAAATTCATCCGTTTGATCACTTTTTGCTTAAGAGGAAGTCAAATGTCCTACATTGAAAATTCATAACAAAGTATCAAAATTCACCAACATAACCTAACTAAGATTAGGGTAAAATATATAATATAAAATGGACTCATCAACCGCCAATGGAAATTGTGATTGGTGAAGATTCGACCGTTAGATCGCGATGAAATTTCTGTATGTTGTTCTAGAAGCATAATGTGCGTCTTTGGAAGTTACGGATCTGAAATCCTATGTGCGGATCTTATGGATCAAATTACATAGTGTGTGGGCACCAACATTGAACAAGAGTTGATTTTTGGTCAATATGTCTCAAATCATTTATAAAACTAAAATTAGTATTAATAGAGGCTCAGTGAGGCTTTGCGGGCTTGTCTCGGTGAGTGACTTTAATATATGTGATTTGGTGATTACCTGATTCTTTATATTAATATCCTTTGTGGATATAACTTGGTTTTATTAAATGTGTTTTCTATTAAATTGAAATTCTTTTATAATTGGCCATCGATCTATTTTTATTAAGTGTGAATTGATTCATGGATTGGTAATATTTGGGAAAAAAAAGTGATTTGAATTGCACATGGAAATGATTGTTAAATTGAGGGCTAGTAGGAAACCATGACCCTGCTTGGTTAATCCGCAATAGAGGGTCATTAGTGGCCCTGCTAGGTATCCACGATAGGGGACCATATTATCTATGGATCGTGCTTGGTTAATCCGCGTTAGGCGATCCTTATCACCATACATACTTAGGAATGATCATGCTTGCTTAATTCGTGATAGGTGATCACTACCTAATAGTTATGTAGGTGTGACTCTGCTTGGTTAATCCGTGATAGGGGGTCATTACCTACTTAGTTATCTTGGTCCTACTTGGTTAATCTGCGATAGGGGACCATGGTCCTGCTTGGTTAATCCACGATAGGGGACCATATTTTCTATAGATCGTGCTTGGTTAATCCGTGATAGGTAATCGTTATATCTTTGGTATGGCCATGCACACACACTTAGGGGTGATCATGCTTGGTTAATTTGCGATAGGTGATCACTGCTTAACAGATGCGTAGGAGTGACTCTGCTTGGTTAATCTACGATCGGGGGTCATTGTCTACTTGATTACTGCAGGGGTGGCTCTGCTTGGTTAATCCGCAATAGGGGCCACTTCTTGTTTGGTTACTTATGTAGGCTTCGGCTGAACTAGTGTCCTCCTAGCCTTAGTTTTTAATGTATATATGAACAATGGTTTTTGAAAATCTTGTTGGTTTGAATGGGAAAAAACCGTTGGAAGTCTGGGTGACTCCTTCGCAGTTGTTACAGAGTTGACTATGTTTTCATAATTACGAACTTATCTTTTAGGTTTATAAACTGTGATCGATGGTCTTTCTTTTTATTGAATGTCACATACTTGTATTATTGTCACTCACCCGAGCTTCACAGCTTATCTGAGTTTTGGTTGGCCAGTGCATCATTCTCATGATGTAGGCACTGATTATACATGTGATAGATTTGGGTGAATTACGAGAAATGCTAGATATTTTGGATTCCGTTGAGTGGTTCGGAATCCTTGCTCTTGTTCATTTCCATAAGGTTAGTCTAGAACCGTAGATTCAAGTGAATGAGAATTACCCCTAAAGCACCTTGTGAATATCAATTAGATTCACCATGTTTAATTACTTATAATTCATGTAGGGAATTATGTAGAGTTCCTTAATTAAATTTGTGAAATGTTATGCTTTCGTATTGAGTGATTAATGTAGTTAAATGCTAAGATTATGCATCTTTGAGTCATGAATGGATTAATTAACGAGATTGTAGAATGACGTTAGATATGATTGTTATTATTATGATTATTTTAGTTGATCAATGTGGTTTAAGAATAATATTGTGCTTCGCTGGTTATTTGATATGTTACATGTTATGGATGGAGATATCATGTTGAAAATAAAGTGAATTATGGGATGTTTGTTCGAGTGTAGTGAAGGACGAACTATGAATGGCTTGATCTCTATTTAGGGTACATAGGTAGTCTAACGAGGAAGTAAGATGCAGCCATACAATGAACGAAAAATGTTATGAAATTCGAATCTTGACCTGTGCTTAGTACATATTTCAGAGGCAGGGTATGTTCGATATACGTATCAATCCTGGACGTATGTCGGGATTGGGGTGTGAGGGTGCCCTGACAACTTTAACTTTATTCTTATTTGCTCAAACGTTTTAAGAAGCTCGGGCAACGAGGTAGTAGCTCGAATGGATACAGAATAAGGAGGCAGGGACTGAGGCTGAGGACCATTGCTAGAAAACGGGATTGGTAAAGATCATGCTAAGTGGTCTTCGATGGCCACTATCACTTTCATGTATGAACCCGACATTCAAATCAATTAGGAGCTGATGAATACTTTGACACTTGAGGAGAAGAAGGCTTGGGTTGATAGTAGTCATCCCAAAGTCTTTGACATTGATCTTATAACCGACAAGGTCATGGTAGTTGATCCCGAAGCATATACCTATGATGATGAAATGATCAAGAAAGCAGAAGCTATGAGGAAATCTGGGCTTGTGGATATTAGTGCAAGGGAATCCTCGACATTGGTTCGACCATTTGGAAGATGAAATGCCCGACTTCGCCGCCTGACTTCGCCAGAAATGGGTTCGGGGTGAACCATTTCTCCTTGGGCATGTTACTCTCTACAGCTACAGGGACATGGAAAACCCATGCAGGCCCCAGGGAATGTACTTCTCTCTCCTTGAAGAAAAGTTTAGTATGCAGCCTGCCCAAGGGCTGATGGGAATAAAAGTTAGAAGATTTAGAAGATTCTGAGAATGTTGAGTAGTTCTGGAAATTCGAAGGTTTGAAATGGCTAAGTATTTGGCCGAGGAGTTTAAGTGAGGATTATATAGTGAACAATTAATTAATGATGGAATTCGTGGGTTAGCGCAAAGGTTTAGTTAACAACGTCTGTTTTAAATGGTGCAATTACCGAGTGAAGGCATGCGACAGCTATTTAATCATTATTAGTGTCTTGGGTTGTATACTCAACAATCATTAAAGGGGGCACTGTTTGGGTTAATATTTGAACATTGGACTTAAATGAAGAAAGGCCCAAGGACGCCAAGTTAAAAGGGATTTGCCCAAAACCCAGCATTGAGCCGAAAGGCAAATTGAAGGCTTTTCCGCCAAATACAAGCCATGTGCTTACCATTGAAGTGACAAGTGATTGAGACTAACCTACTACTAGCCAAAGAACACTTTCCAGTGGCAATCAAGTAAAAAAACAAATGACTCACTACCCTCCAAGTGTTTTCGAGCAAAGAGCACAGTTGTAGCAGTCGGGCTAATTTACCTATGAAAGGAGGAAGAGGCCCCAGACACAAGACACTTAACCAATCAAACAAACAAACGTACAAATATTTCTCTCAAGCCAAATTTGCATCCAGAAGCTGTAATCAGCCCAAATCTCATATCTCTTAGCGATAGTCTCCCTTAGAATGCATATCCTTCTCTAGTTTAAAGCTCTGCCACCTTCTAGCATCGTAGTATTGATTCCCTCATGTAAACTTGTTTATCATCCATCCCTTTTTCAAACTGTTGGAATTTATTAAGTTTATTTAGGAAATTAATTAGAGATTAGATTTGATTTGGTTTTGTAGTAGGGTATTTTTGGCATTTACACATTAGGATTTCTTAGGTTTATTGCTCTATAAATAGAGCTTGCAATTTAGTTTGAGAATTAAGTTATTCATAATGTATCTCAGATCTCTTAGCAATAGTCTCCCTTAGAAAGCCTATCTTTCTTTAGTTTAAAACTCTACTACCTTCTAGCATCCTAGTATCGATTCCCTTGTGTAAACTTGTTTATCATCCATCCTTTTTTCAATCTGTTGGAATTTATTAGGTTTATTTAGGAAATTAATTAGAGATTTGATTTGATTTTGTAGTTGTGTATTTTTGGCATTTACGCATTAGGGTTTCTTAAGTTTATTGCTCTATAAATAGAGCTTGTAATTTAGTTTGAGAATTAAGTTATTCACAATGTAGCGTCCTAGGGTTTTGTAGCCGTTTCGGCATTTTCGCTTGTTCAATAAAATTCTTATTGTTTTGTAATCTTGTTCGTCGCGCACTCTGATATTCAACTTGGTATTAGAGCAGGTTCAATCCACTCTTGTATGGTATCAGTTTGTTTTGTCGTTTAGACTTTCACTTTCGGTTTGGTCTGTGTAATTTGTTCTTGGTCACTCTGTTTTTGTTCATTTTATCTTTGGAGTTCTATTTATGTTTTTTGTCTTTGGATTTCGGCATTGATTGTCAAATCGTGGTAGTCCTAAAAAAAATAGAAAAAAAATGAACCGTCTACACCCACTGCCACACCGCAACTGCACTCTGACCTCTACTCGCATCAGAGCAGTTTGTCAGGAAGTTAGTTTGGAAGTTCGCAATTGGCACTAGCAGATCTATTACTTTACGTATTTTCTAGCATTTATTCAAATCTTTTCCATCTGTTTTCTACTTTAAGAGTGTCATTTGAATCTGGATCTGGTTACTTTTATGGATATGCTTCCATTTAAAACTAATCTAGGACCAAACAAATTACTTAAGGGGTCTGAACTCCCTTCCTTCAAGCATATAAGACTATGAATTAAAAGTCCTTGATCACAAGGCAAGAAAAGAACTTAATATGGACTTAACTCATCCATGACAATCCTTTGATAACAAGAAGTCCGAGTAACTTGGGACGCAAGTAATCGACTTAAATACACTGGTTCTACATCTACTATAATGAGATAGTAGTGGCACGCCTAGCAGTTAGTTTTGATTGCGAGGCTCAAAGCCTACACCTAAGGCCCCACAAAGGTACCTTTTGGAATTAACTTTGTACTCTTCCTGTAGCACATCAACAAGCAAGAGCCCGACTACACATTTAAAGTGCCAATCCCTTGGAAAGATGTGCTGAGGTCTGAGGATCATTCTCCAGAACAATCTTCGCCATGAACAGTAGTGCTGCAGTTGAACCATAATTAGTTCAAACACAATTTCGCATTAGCTTGTAGATGACCAATAGCTTAATTATCACTAACTATAACAATTAAAGATGGAAAAAAAAATCAACTTTCCCATCAAAGTCTTGAAATTCAAGTTAGAAATATTTATTTTTGTGTGCATAAATAATTATATTAGTTTCTCTGTATGAATTTCATAATATACAAATCCTTGACCAAGAACAAAAAGAAGGCAACGGCAAAAAAAATAAGCCTAACAAAAAATAATTTCACTTAAAGCTTTAAAGTAGCAACATGACATATTACAAACCATCAATTTCTGAAGGCTCTATTATGCTTTATTAATTCGTATCAAGGAATGAAATTTCATTTTGGTCAGCTGTTTGAACTAGATTAGAAATCATAAACATACAAGGAAATCATAGAATTTGGAAATTTGGTGAATGGAAAAGAAAAGGATATTCGTTAGGCTTATGAAAATTTGATACATAATTGCAAAACTACAAGCAGAGAAAAATTATGAGAGCTGGACGCATATACAATTGTCAAGATCTCAGAGATAGTGAGTCCATTGATTTATTATTAATGAGTCAAGCAAAATAATGTCGACTTAAGCTTAATCAGTTACTATTCAAGTAAGTGTGAAGTTCTATCAGAAAAAAAACTTTTTCAAATTTTTTTTTTGTTGCGTCAGGTTTTAGATAGGGTGCTCTTCAACAACCACTACACTCACAAGGCAAACCAATTACCCTCATGCATATACATGATCTCTCGAAAGAATTTGAGAAATTTTCTTTTGTACTTTAGGGGTGCCAAAGCCAAGCCAATGAAGGTCGATAGAGATTATTGCCATCTTCATCACTGATCTGTGCTAAAAAGTTGCTAGTATGCCTTATGGTTTGTCTGTTTGGAAGAGATTTGACTAGGGTTGGGACCCATTGATCACGTGGAAGAGGGGCTGCCTAAATGCGACTTGGGACAAAATACTGCAGGATAGAGGGTTAGAAGACAAAGAAATGGTCATTTACAAATCTCCTCTAATCCTCTCAGTCTCTCAGCTCCCTGCGATGTCTAGCCTGCTAACTAAGCTTTGTATGTATACATATCTTACATAAGCAACTCCCTCAGTCCCAATCATATTATACTCTCTCTCTCTCTCTCTCTCTCTCTCTCTCTCTCTCTCTCTCACTCTCTCTCTCTCCATTCCTAACATCGTTTGTGTGGTTAAGTTACAGATAGAGTTCGACCTACTTGAGATCATAGAAATAGAGATCATGGGAGATTCTTCATCAGCATCGTGCATACACATGGTAACTTATTCAACTTCGAGTATAAATATATACATATAACAAAGCTATAATAATTGCAAAACTACAAGCAGATCAAACCTGTAAAGCACATGAAAATTTTCACAGTTGGTGGTTGGGAACAAGTTTGCGTCAAAGCTAATGGCATAGTTGACACTTGACAGATTATACATAAAACCTTGCACTCGACAGATTATGTGTATACTTTATAAAATAAAATGAAAACTAGATTTTAATCCCTAAATAAGATGAAGTTTAGAAAAATGTCTTATACAAGATTAAAAATTGATTTTAGTCATTATAGTCTATTTAATGTCATCATATGTATTCAATATCTCTTTTTTTTATTTATAATTTTATGAGTTTAAATTTTATGAAAATATTATAAATTTTAATTCTCATTATGGTAAGCATCTTATACAAGAAAATATTTTCGTAGAGATTTTTCGGTACAATTATGTTTTTGCATATTTTCTTATCTGCTACTAATTCATTACAATATATTTAGGTACGAACATTTTGGTACACTGGATTAGTATACTATGTTTAGGCACGGACATTCAGTACATTAGTTTAGGATAATATATTTAGATACCGACATTTCGGTACACTAGTTTAGTATCACATAGTTAGGTATGGAATTTTCGGTACACTTATTTTTTTATATATTTTCTTATGTGTCACTAATTCACTACAATATATTTAGGTACAGGCATTTCGGTACACTAATGTAGTAAAATATATTATGATACGAACATTTAGGTACACTAATTATAGAAAGTTAAATAAAATTAATGAATTAAAATGTGTATAATAATAAATTTAAAATTTAATGTAATAACATTAAATAAGTTATCTATTAAATATAAAAACAAAAGTATAAAATGAATTTGAATTAAGTACACATTAAGGGACTAAAATCAATATTCAATCTTACATCAAGTTTTTATTAAATTTTAATCTTCTTGGAAGATTAAAGTTCAAAAACCCCTAAATAAAAACAACTAACAAGCAATTATCAAAGCATTAGATTTAGGGTAACCAGAAAGCAATTAATTATAAAATCAAAGCAGATTAGAACCCTAATTATAAAGCAATTATCAAAGCATGAAATAATCCAAAAATTACAAATTCCTAAAATTTTCTAGAACCCTAATTCCTAACTTTACTACAGTAAAGTAAATTTAAACATTACCTCCGAGAGAGAGTGTGACCAAGATTGACTGAGAGAGAGGGCTGTTGGAAGAGGAAGAGAGTGTGTGAGGGGGCGAGAAGGTGAAGGGCCAAGAGGGTGAGAGAGTGACAGAGATTTAGTGAGAGAGAGGGCTATCATCATTTTTAGTCTCCCATTCCTCTCCTTAATAGGTATGTCACCGTTGTCGTTTGGGCCCACTGTAGCATCGTATCATGGAAGATTACCAAGGTCAATTGTAATTGACTGAATCGGTATTTCGATTGAAGCCACTCCTTGTATCTAAAAGGTTTCTTGGATAACATTTATATTTCAAAGAGTTTCCGCGTCATTTTTTTATTGAAGATTCTAAACGTTGGTCAACGACGTTTTCAACTTCGTCATCAGTAGGGTCTTGTTCTAGTATAGCATACACATTCTTTTGATCCATCTTCTAAAAACCTTTCCAACCTCTCCCGGCTTTAAGGTCATCTAGATACACAATTTGTTTTGCCGTGTTTACCAAAATGTAAGGATCGTCATCTTACCAAGTTCTGTTAGTGTTCATAGATAGTAAACCATGGTCAATTTCCCTGCCTATTTGGGTTTGTATCAAACCAGCAACACTTACACATGATCACTTGGCATCAGTCTTTATAAAGCAATTGCACGACACTTGTTAGTTTGCCATAGAAATCAATGTATGTACTTTCATCCCCACCTAAGACATGGACACCGCTGTTTTGCGTACACAACTTGTCATCTCGTGCAGCCCCCAAAAACTTGACGCTGTTAACATGGCAACCCGAGAACAATTCAACGTGAATTGGTTCAAACGCCAAGTTATACAACTCTTCATTGTAAGTGGGGGAATTCGATGCTTTCAATTTATTCACCTAACATTATACAAAAACATACACCTATTAGTTTGAGAAAATTAAATAGTACAATATATATATGTCAAATACAAAACACTTATAACTTACATACTCGAGAAAGCATTGTGAAAACAATTCACGGTGTTTCTTCGCATACAAATGTGATGGATGTTCTCGCTTCATCATATCTTCATGCTCATCTAGGTATTCCATTGTCTCATCAAAATTGTTCAGTACGAACCAATGCGCTACCTCCATGTCATTTTTGGAAAACGACTCGCCTCGTACAAGATCTCCAAAAAGTCGTGCACTTTATTCAAATATAGAAAGTTTCTCCTTTCTCACACCCGCATCATTATTGCATTGAGGACGATTGAAAGTCATCTCCACATCTTTTAAATACATTCCACAAAATGTAAGAGACTCATATTGAACCCAACCCTCTATAATTGATCATTCGGGCTTCGCCCCGTTGCGTACACTTTTTTTTCAACTCCCCGAGAAGCTGCCAAAAATAAAACGATACGATAAAATTATTAAGTGTCAGATAATGATGAATAAACAAATGATAAGGATTATATAGCTTTCTATTAGATACATCCAGCGATAGTTGACAAGACCAACAAGCAATGCCTCTTCCAGTAAGTGAACCATCACGTGGATCATACTTGTAAAGAAAGTTGGAGGAAATATCATCTCAAACTTCCAGAGGACTTGGACAATGTCATGGCACAACTGATTAACATCTGTCTTTCACAACGTTCTTAACGCCAGTTGGGAAACAACATGATTGGCTTCACTGCATCTTCTGGCAATAGGTGTCAAATACCAACAAGAAGTAGATATTGCATAATCACATGGCAATCATGGCTCTTTAGTCCAACAAATTTACCACCGTCAACATTCACGCAATACGCGATATCAGAAGCATACCTATCAGGAAACTTTACTGACGATAAGAACTTTAAAAACTTTTTTGTGTCATTTAGTTTCATGAAAGAAAAAGAAAAGCAAGATCCCTTATGGCTTTATCACTGTCCCTATTCATCCATAAACCTCTTCGTATTCCTATTCATTTTAAATCAAGACAAGCTTTGATCGTTTCTTTGTCTTATACTCAATATCTAGAATGGTGCCCACCAATGTGTCGAATATATTTTTCTCAACATGCATAATGTCGAGGTAGTGTCTCAATTTTAGTTTCGACCAATACGGGAGCTCAAAAAACATAGACTTGTGTGTCCAGTTCATATGTGCAGAGGGTTTGGTCCTACTTAATGTTTTCACGAATGAAGCAAAATCCAAACGGTTAAGTTGTTCCAAAATCTGATCACCGGACCATTCATTAGGTCTAAGGCAATGCTCTGTTTTCCCGTCAAACTCTTTATCCTTTTCCCACCACTTGTGATCTCATGGCAACCATCTCTGATGACCAAGGTAACAAACTTTTCTGGCGTGCCAACCAGATATTACATCATCATTGCATACAGGGCATGCCATATAACCCCTAGTGCTCCACCTAGAAACCATTACATATGTGGGAAAATCATTCACAGTTCACATAATTGATGCCTACAAAGTGAACATCTTTCCAGTACACTTATCATACATGCCCACACCGTTTGTCTATAAATCATTTAGCTCATCAACCAACGGCTTTAAGTAAACATCGATTGACTTACCAAGATCCTCAGTTATCAAAAGAGTCATCATCATGTATATTTTTTACATGCATTTCCAAGACGGCAAATTATATGGAAATACAAAAATTGGCCAAGTGTTGTGGTGTTGGTTTAGGACCCCAAACGGATTGAATCCATCAGTGGCAAGTCCCAATCTAACATTCTGGGAATCAGTAGCAAACTCGGGGAACGTTCGATCGAACTTTTTCCATGTCTCCCTATTAGCAGGATGCCTCATCACATTGTTGTGTGCCTCTTTTTCCTTATGTCATCTCATGTCGGTGGCAGTATGCGTCGACATATACAATCGCTACAACCTAGGTTTCAAAGGCAGATAACGTATGACTTTTTATGGGATCTTAGTCGTTTTATTCTGAGATGTCATTTTGAACCTCGACTCGTTGCATACAGGGCATTTATCCAATGGTTTATTCTCTTTATAGAATAAAATACAATTATTTTTTCAAGCGTGAATTTTTTTATAACCCAATCCAAGATCATTCAACACCTTTTGCGCATGTCTATGGTCTTTCGACAAACAATTGTTAACATTCTCTTGAAAACCCCCCAAAAAGTAATTGAAACACTGGTTCGACAAACGATACTTTATTTTTTCGTGCATTAGTTCCACAATGGCTGTGAGAACCAAAAAGCTCTCGCACCCCAGGTATAACTCTTGGTTGGTTTTTTTTAATAGTTTTTCATAATGTTCGAACTCTGCACTATCCATTGGTGTAGGCGCGTCATCTTCTCCTTCCTGATTGTGTTTGTTGATGCAAATGGAAAAGCATCATTTATAATCTTCATGACTTGTTCATTAGGATCCACATTAGGTTCAACATTGCCCATTCTCATGGCGTTTGAAGACGAAGCATAATCAAATTGTTCCCTATGATGGTTCCAAGTATTATAGGTCTCTACCATTCATTTCCTTACTAAATGAAACCGAACATTTTCAATTGTGTCCCTTAACATGTTGTTACACCTCCTACATGGAACCAAATTCTAGTTGCACCCGGATTGTGTGTATATGCAAAGTCAATAAAATCCTCAATTCCATCTAAGTATTCGTCTACACATCTATTCGGGTTCTATATCCATGTTTTGTCCATAATTCCTGCAACCACAATAATAGTACAACAATTACAACAACTTCATACAAATGATATTGTCACCTTATGCCTCCAGTAAGGGCCCTATTCGATTCGGGAATGCAAAGTTATGTCACATAATTTACAGCTACATCATATTAGATTTCAACGTGGAGGAATTTCAGCAGCATCTCGGTACAATTCTTTAGATGGACGATGTAGATATGAAATACCTATCTGTCACTCGAATAACGAACATATAGGACACCGAAATCCCCACAATCGAAACCTAATCCTTCAACCATAAACTACGTGCCATAATTGTGCATTCCCAAACTATCTAAATAATAGGACAATTCAAGAATCAATTGGACTACAGTCATGTTTTCGTATCCATGCGCGAAATCCAACTAATTCTCGAATGGGAAACTAAGTTTTACTATAAAAAAAACAACTACGAAGTTAATTACAATTAACTATGTACATCACAACACATATTTGTACGTCATGTACAAATTTAACAACATAATATAAATATAATTTCACAATAGAATATAAACATAACAACATAAGTTACAACACAATTTAATTAAATTTATATTTTTTTCAAAATAAAACAAAGAAAATACCTTCTAAATCGTTCTCCACCAATCGCTAATCACACACAATATCCCTATATACAGTGAATTTCATGGCGTTAGTATGAATTACATTAATACTTTTACCCTAAAAAAACACTTACTAGACACGTCGAGATAGCTTGATCAACATAGAGAAGAAGATGGAGGGAGTGTCAGATGATGAAATTGAGAGAAAATGAAAGTGACGGATGCCGGATTAAAAGAAAACGAAAGGAGAAGAGGTACAGAGGTGGATTCTGCAGTTTCACTACAGTTTCTGCCTCTGCAGCTAAATCTAGATTATAAATATTACTTTTGCGCAAATAATTTTGCGCAACAAACTAATTGTCGCACAAAGTATATTTGTGCGACTAATGTATTATTCGTCGCATAACTCTACATTTTTTTTTATTTTTTTGTTTGCTTTATAATTTATTAATGTAAACAAGTTGCGTGACGAATACTCTATTGGTCGCAACATGCATATTTTTATTTATTTATTTCATTTTTTCCATTTTCTTTTTAACTAATGTAAATTTTTATTTTAATCTAAATAAAAAAATTCAAACTTAATTAAACATTACCAAAATAATTAATAGAACTAATTTATTGTCCTAAATACATATTATAACTAATGTAAATATTAATAGTCATCCATATAACATAAATTTATGAATTAAAGTCAAATATAATGTCTAAATAAATCTTATTTCATAAAAAAAACAACAAATAAACTTCAATCCTCGTCATGTAGAGCATCAGCAGGGGCATCAAGAACTCCCCCACGCTCTACATCCCGTAGCACATCAAAAATAGTAAATGAACCTATATTAATGTCAATAATAATAAATGAATAATTTAAAAAATAATACTTTTTAACAAAAATAATTATACATTCTTTAATACAAACTTACTGATAACTCCCTACCATGGACTTCTTCAACTCCTCAGGCACCATTTTCCAAGACTCAAACATGGTAGAACATTGGCTTTGCACCAAACCCCCAATGTCAAACCTAAGTTCAGCGTACGCATTAGCCTTACCTTTGTCTTCAAAGAAGGGCACTCACTTACGACAGTACCTCTCTATTCACAACACCTTTCCTCATATCTTTTTCAACCACAAAATTTTAAAAGTAATAAATGATTTCAACCATATCAAATTTTAAAACAACCAATTCAACAATAAATTTCTTTTTTACCTTTCCATTCACAAGAGCCTTCTCTCAAGCAACTTTTAGTTGAATCGGGAACCGAATTGACCATTGCCTTTGAAACAAAACCTTTGAAAACTAGGGTTCTGAAGTTGTGTTTATATAGAACCCGTAACACTTTGCGCGATGAACCATTTCGTCACGCAAAATGTGTGGTTCGTCGCGCAAAATGCAATATAAATGCGCACTAAATGGGAGCTATTGAAAGGTTATCTGACTGTTGCAGTGAAACTTTGCGCGACGAATATGTGGAAATTTTCGTTGCACAAACATTTGGTGGAAAAATATTTTTCCTGCTTTTTTCTTGCACGGTGATCACATGTGTTCCTCGTGCAAAGTATTCTTACACGACGAATGTTTTCGTCAAATAAAATTTATTTATTTATTCTATCCTACCATTTTTTTGGCAACGAATATATTTTTCCATCGTGCAGGTGCCACTTAGGCGATGAAAATTGTTTCGTCATGCAAGCTATTTTTTCTACTAGTGAGTAGGTGGTAGAGGTGTCGGAGGGGACCTACTGACTAATCTATGTTGCCTAATCAACTACGACATCTGCCAAATTCAATTGAATGATCAACATTTAAAACTATATTGTTAATACCAATTTATATAATCAATACAAAAGCCTAAAATTTAAAAGTAAAAATTGAACCGACATTTATGAACTTGTAAAAGCAACCCTAGAATTAGTTAACTATTACAAAAAAATTCAAATTGATACCTACAACCTAAATAGTAATCCTAAATTTATATAATTAAATTAAAAACGTAAACCTACAAATGTTTAAGTTAACAAATTTAACAAATTAATCCCAACAAATAATTATTCATCCAAAATTTTATTTTCTTTTAACCCTACATTAATAATATTATACCTACAACTTAAATCTTAATTTTAAAAACTAAAATTCTGAACCTATAATTTTAAAGTTAACAAATGAACAAGTAAACTTACAAATGATAAAATAAGTCTAAACTAAAATTATAAGCCTATAATTGTAAAGTTATAAAATAATCCCTATCACTAATATGTTAATCCTAACATTATCAATAAAACCATAAACTTACAAAATTCAAACAGAAAATTATAAAGTTAACAACTTAACAAATTTAAGTAATTTAAATGAAATTTGTTAACATACTAACAAATTGAAAATTAAATGAAATTTGCATAAAAATTATAAAATTTTAAATTTTAACCATACCCAACCCCTAACTCGCACCACCCATCCCTGCGCTACCCCCACCCAACCCTCGATGACTCAGGCACCCCCTAACCCAACCCTACCCCGCACCACACATCCCTGCGCCACCCCCACCCAACCCTCGATGACTCAGGTACCACCACCCTAACCCAACCCCAACCACCCATCCTTGACGCCCACCCAAGCCTTACTCCCCAAATTTTGAAATCTCTAAATTTCCTATTTCTAAAATCTCTAAATCCCCAATTTCAAAATCATTGGATCCCCAAATTGAGATAAACCCTAAATCCCCAAAATGAGATAAACTATAAATCCCTAAATCCGTAAACCCTAATGCCTAATACCCTAATATGTAATCAAAACACAAAAAACCATACATCTAAAATAATTAACAAATGAAGAAAAAAATTACCTCAAAGTTGAGAGAGAGAGAGAGAGAGAGAGTTCGCGGGGGAGAGAGTTCCATGGGGGGAGAGAGAGAGAGAGAGAGAGAGAGAGAGAGAGAGAGAGAGAGAGAGAGATCAAGGGGGAGAGAGAGAATTGGAGGGAGATAGAGTTCGAGTGAGAGAGATGGTTGGAGCGAGAGAGTTCGAGTGATATAGAGGATCTAGAAAATGAGAGAAAGAAAGGCTCTCTGGAACTAATAATGTGAAGGACTTTGCGCGACGAACACATTCGTCGCTCAGTTTTAATGAACTTTTTAAAAAACCCGTCCTATTTTTGGTTAATTTGAGAACAATGTGCAACAAAAGGAAAACATTCGTCGCGTATAAGTAAAAAGCGTGACAAATATAGTAAATTTCATCGCGCAATATTTAATGAACATTTAAAAAAAAAAAAAGGTGCATACATTTTAATTTGGAAATTTTGAAGGACTTGTAGCAACGAAGTTATCCCATTTGTCATGCAATACGATATTGCACGACGATTTACCCTCATTTTCCGCCCAATGTTTAATGAACATTTTAAAAAAAGGCGCCTATATTTTGATTTTGAGAAATTTTGAAGACCTTGCACGACGAATTGAACTTATTGTGTTGCGCAAACCACCAAATGTGACGAATGTGTCCTTTGCATCACTCAAACCCACCTTGAGTGACGAATTTTCCTGTTTTCATTGCGCTATTATGTTATGCGTGACGACTTTCTAGTGTTCGTCGCTTTGAATTGACTTTAATTTTTTTTTTTTAAATCCTTTATCTAATTATAAATTTAATAAATTAAAATTTGTTTATATACAAAAAATTAAATACACTTAATTGCATTGCATATTAGTCAAAAGTTCTTAATCCTCATCCTTAGTACAATAAATATCACTATCTTTACTTTGATCACTTTCAGTCTCCCATTAATCCTCATCCGTTAGTACATCAACAACATCATCCACACCTTCAGGTGGATTGTATCTTGGGAGACTTCCAAGATCAATTGTAATTGAGTCTATAGGAATTTCGATTTGAGGACCTTTAACTACCTGAAATGGTTCTTGGATAATATTAGTTTCCCGAAGTGTATCTACACCAATTTGTGTTGAAGTTTCGAGGAGTTGGTCGGCAAATTTGTCATCATCATTGTTGTCGAATATCATACACCCCTCTGTGATCAATCCTCTGAACAAATTTCCATCCCCTCACGGCCTTTAGATCATCAATGTAGAAAATTTGCTTGGTCATAGTTGCCAAAATGTATGAGTCTTCATTGTACCAACATCGGGTAATGTTCACTGATAGTAAACCATCGTCCCGTTTAGCACTCACATTCCTACTATGGTCTGTATGGAACCAACGACACTTAAAAATGATGACTTGACAGTGGTCTTTGTAAAGCAATTGGACCAAACTTGTTAGTTTGCCATAGAAATCAATGTCTGCAATATGTCCCACTCATGGGACATCACACCGCTATTTTGAGTACAAAGCTTGTCATCATGGTCAGCTTCCAAGCCATTCATATGATTCACTAAGTATAGTTCTGCGCTTAGAGGTCTGATAACCAAGTTGTATAATTCATCAATATATGCGGGAGAATTGGTTTCCTTCAGTTTTTTCACCTAAATTATGCCAAAAAATTGACATGTTGGTTTTACCAAATTTTAAGACAACTGGCATGCAATTATATTTTAGGACAAAAGCAACAAAAAAAAACCTAAACAACTTACTTGTTCGCGAAACCAATGAGGAAACAGGTCACGGTGCTTCACAACATATAAATGTGAAAGATGTTCTCGCTTCATCAATTCTTAATGCTTATCCATGTACTCAATTATCTCGTCACAATTGTTAAGTACAAACCAATGAGCTACTCGCATGTCCTTTTTGGTGAACAAATTACCTCGCACTGGTTCACCAAATGGTTAGGTGATTTAGGCAAGCGTGGATAGTTTTTGCCTTCTCACACCACCATCAATATTACGGTGTGGTCAATTGAACTCCATCTCAACATCTTGTAAGTACATAGCACAAAGCGTATTCATCTCAAATGCCACCCAAGCCTCAATAATTGATCATTTAGGCTTTGCCCTATTCTTTACACTCTTCTTTAACTTACCCAGTAATCTGCAAAAGTAAAATTTTGATGATTCAAAAAAGTTAAATCGTCAATTGATCATGACTTAATTAATCACTAAAGACTTTATACCTTTCGATTAGATACATCCATCGATAGTTGACGGGTCCGACAAGTAACGCCCTATCTAGCAAGCGAATCATCATGTGGATCATGCTTGTGAAGAAATGAGGGAATATTTGTTCAAACTTGCTTAGGACTTCGACAATGCCAATGCGTAATTGTTATAAATCAGACTTTCGCAACATCCTAGCAAATAATTGAGAAAAAAATATCGCCAACAATAGAATCGGCTTCACTATATCTTTTGGCAATAGTTGTCAAATACCAATCCGGAGCAAACGTTACAGTGACATGACAATCGTGAGTCTTAAGCCCAGAAAATGTGCCCCCATTTACGTTTGCACATTGTCCGATATTTGAAGCATACCCATTTGGAAATTTACGGAGGATAGAAACTTTAAAAACTCTTTCCTCTTCTTCGGTTTTAATGGAAAAAAAAAAAAAAAAAAAAAAAGCTCCCCCTTCTAGCTAACTAACCATCCCTTGTCATCCAAAAACGCGGCCTTATTCCCATTCACTCCAAATCGATGCAAGCTTTGATCGTGTCCCTTCATTTTTCCCTTAATGTCTAATAGAGTTCTAACTAGTGTATCAAACACGTTCTTCTCAACATGCATAACAACGAGGTTATGGCGCAGTTTCAATTTGAACTAGCATGGTAACTTAAACAACATACTTTTTTGTGTCTAGTTTAGATGGGTGTCTGGTTTGGTCTTATTTACCGACTTGCCAAACGGACCAAAATCCAAACAATTCAAGTGCACTAAAATATTTTCTCCGGACCATTCTCTAGGTCTTGGCTGAATCTTTGTTCCGTCGAAGAATGTTGTCTTGTTCTGACACCATTTGTGGTCCCACGGCAACCATACCCTAGGTAACAAACTCCGGTGTACCAAAAAGATGTTGTGTCCTCCTTGCAAACTGGGCATGCCAAATAACCTTTGGTACTCCACCCAGACATGATAGCATATGCAAGAAAATCGTTTATAGTCCACATCACTACTGCTCGCAAAGTTAACATCTACCTTGTTCATTTATCGTATGTTGGAACTTTGTTTTCCCACAAAACTTTCAGCTCATCGACCAATGGACACAAATAAACATTGATAGACTTACCCGGATCCTCGCTTATCAACATAGTCATCATCATATATTCTTTCTTCATGCATTTCCAAGGCGGCAAATTGTACGGAATTGCAAAGATTGGCCAAGTGTTGTGGTTTTGGTTTAATACTCTGAACGAATTAAATCCGTCTATGGCCAGCACCAATCTTACGTTTCGCGGCTCTCGCGCAAAATTAGGGTACAAACGATCAAACTTTTTACATGCCTCACTATCAGCTGGATGCCTCATCAAATCATCATCCACCTTTCTATCTTTATGCCATATCATGTCGCTAGCAGTATGCATCGACATATACAATCGCTAAAGCCTGGGCTTTATTAGAAGATAATGCATAACTTTTTATGAAATCTTCATCGTTCTGTTTTGAGCTGTCATTTCAAACCTCGACTCTTTGCATATAGGGCATTCATCTAGTGCTTCATTCTCCTTATAGAACAACACATAATTATTTTTACAAGCGTGAATTTTTTCATAGCCCAATCACAGAACATTCAACACTTCTTTGCACTTTTGTGATCTTTAGGCAAACAACTGTCCTTTGGAAGCATCTTTTTGAAAAGGCGGAAAAAATAATCAAAGCACTAATTGGACATACGAAATTTTATTTTTCATGCATCGGCTCCACCATAGCCGTCAATACCAAAAAAATCCTCATAACTGGAGTATAATTCTTGTCTGGCACTTTTTAATAGTTTTTCATAATTTTAAAGGCTCCACTATCCATGCTTCGAGGGAGGCCATCTCCCCCTTCCTAATCAAAATTAGTCAAGGTGTCTGGAAAAACATCATCTAGGATGTCCATAATTTGTTCGTTTAGATCAACATAAGATTCAACTGCCTCAACTAATTGGTTCACATGTGAAGATGAAAGGTGTACTAATCGTTCCCTATGATGATTCCAAGTGGTATATGTCTCCATCATACAATCTCGTACTAAATGGTATTAAATATTTTCATAATACTCAACCATTGAATTGTTACAATTCCTACATGGACATTAGACTAGAGGTGAACCCTTGTTGTTTGCAATTGCGAAATCAATGAACTGATTTATTCCATCCAAGTATTCGTCTGCACATCTGTTAGGATTCTGTATCCACTGTCTGTCCATATCGCTTGCAAAAAAACAAAATCACAATGGTTACAAGCACTTCAATTATAACATGCCACCTTATGCCTCCAATAAGGGTCATATCCCATTCAGGAATACACGGCTACAAGTATTTTACGACTCTATCATATTAGATTTCGACGTTGAAAAAATTTGGCAGCATATCCCTGCAGTTCTTCAAGTGCGGCACATGTATATTAAATATGTACGTAGCACTCGAAGAACGCTCAAACATGCTACCAAATTTCTCCTTATTGAAATCTAATCCATGAACCATAAACTACGACACATAACTGTGCATTCCAAACTGTCCAAAAAATTGCGACAATTCAAGAATTAATTGGACCGCAGTCATGCTTTCGCATCCATGCGCGAAATCCAATTAATTCTCAAATGGGAAACTAAGTTTTCATGGAAATAATGCACAAAGCTAATACTTAACTACGTACAAAAATGTTTGCATACAAATAAATTGTATCACATAAATGCTAAAAAAATAAGTAAATAAAGGGAAGTGTTATTGATACTCTAAAGATCTCATTCTACACTCCTCACAAGTGTATTTTTCTTTCTAAATATAGAAAGTTTGGAGTGTAGAATGAGGAATTTGGAGTGCCAATAACAATTCCCCAAATAAACTACATTTAATGTTAATGAAATAGTCAAAGAAAATATACCTCTTAATGTGTTCCTCACCGATAGTCGTTAAAAAAACACCAACACAACAAATTTAATTTTGTTAGTTTCATTGTGTAATTTCAAAAAAAATTTATTGAAAAAAAATTTGCTTACCAAATGATATATAGGTGATGAAGAGCAGGAGCAGGAGACCGAGTGATAGAGCTAAGGGAGAGGAGAGACAGTGAACTGAGGGAGGAGAGGCAAAGCTACAACGAATTTGCCGTTTTTGCCTCTCTGCGTTTAGGAAGCTAAATTAAATTTCACTCTTGTGCGACGAAGCATACATCCCGCAAAATGTGTGCACTCGAATACATGGTGCCAAATCTGTTCTCCTTTACCATCTTTTTTTACCCACCATGCACAATGAAACATTCATCGCATAAAATATATGCATTCCACGTTCTGGCGCCAACTCATGGCCAGTCCCACATTATCTGATAACCTTGCTGCAACGAATTGTAGTTTCTATCTCTCTGTGTCTAGGAAGCTGAATTAAATTTCACTCTTGTGTAACGAAGCATACGTCCCGAAAAATCTCTGCATTCGAATACATGGTGCCAAATATGTTCTCATTTACCACCTTTTTTTACCCACCATGCTCGACGAAACATTCATCCCATAAAACATATGCATTCCATGTTCTGGCGCCAACTCATGGCCAGTCCCACGTTTTCTGATAACCTTTGCGCAACAACGGTGTAGCATCTCACAATTCCACTTTGAGCAACAAAAAAGTAATTTTGTCGCTATTTGTTTCTGTTTTTTTTTTAAATACCTTTTTTTCATTTATTACTTTAATCATTTTAAATTACATACACACTTAATAAACAAAGTATTAAATTACATCCGAACAAATCTACAAATGTTTAAATTAATTAAACATTCATGCATGTTTAATAAATATGATCGTTTATTACAATAATATTTTATTCAACAAAAACTTTAAAATTGCATATTAAAAAGTAACGTTCATAAATAAAAACTTAAATCCCAAATGTTATTATTTAATTAAACATAAATAAAATTCTACTCCACTACTAGTGGTTCTGGTATTCGGTTCAGTTCTGCCTCACGTTCAACATCAAACTTCCACTCCCGAAAAGATGATCTGAAAATGTTGTCGATGCACTTCATCAAATTTGGATTACTTTGGTCAATGTCCCAATTAGGCTCTAACTCATTGACCTAGTGCGTCTTTGTCTCCTCAGGGACAGCTCTCCAAGACTCCAAATCCGCACTGCATTTGTCATGCAATAATACCCGCACATTGTGCATAAACTTGTTGCGCATATCCAACTTTTGAATTCCCATTAATTTTTCATAATTAATTAAGTAGAGACTCCCTCCAAAACTATATCGAACCACGGGCGCAGCTCTGTTTTTTTTTTTCTTTTCTTTTCTCTTGTCTACTAAAAAAATTGGGTATTACCTTTTCCAAAACTCTCGCCTTCCATCTTCTTCGACAAACAAGCACTTGAGTCGACAATCGTGCTTAATTTTGAATAACAATTAAAATTGTAATCCTAAAAAAGATTTGAGAAATATGGAAATCAAAACTGGTTATTTATAGGAACCTTGGCCACCTTGCATCAGCAAATGCCACACTGATTCTCTGATTCAATAGCATTGAATCTTCTGACTAAAAAAACTGACTGTTTGGAGTAAAAATCTTGCGCGACAAAGGTCCGAAGTCATCGTCCTTTGATTTCGCCCTTACGCAACGAACATTGCTCAAAATGTATAAATTCAAAATTTGGTGGTAAATTTAACCTATTTTTTTAGAACCTTTACGCAAAGAACACTTCGTTGCAATTAGATATGTGCTGAACGAATAAGTAATTGGCCTCACATACTTATTACGTCAAATGTTTCATTAGTCAAAATGTTTAGCGACAAACAAATATGTAGTTCATTATAATTATGAAATTTACGTAAACATAGATCTTTATAATCTATATATATGAAAATTTCATAATAACAAAGACTTATTTGACACACCCTGACTCGGGATGTCCACTAGGACTCCGAATTGAGTTGTGATGGCCAACACCTGGAAGGTGACGAAGCCAGAAAGTGTAGTGATGTAGAAAATGTGAATAAATTTAAACCTAAAGTGCCTAAATACAAGAGTGCGATATGAGCGGGAATGAACCTATTTCACACATGTCGTCAGAGTATAAGTAAAGTACCTTAGAGTGGGTAAGGATTATACCTTCAGAGATAGCCATCTATACTGAGATTCGCCAAGAATCCTTATCGACACAAACGTTCAGCACCTAAAACCTAGAGGGGCAAAAAACAAGGGTGAGTGGGCCTGAAAATAAAGTTTTATAAAAACCTTTTTGAAAACATTATAATCCCTCACCGTAAAACTTGTATAGTTTCCAAAAAATAATACTACATACGTATGGAAAACCAATGCACAAGGCCAGTAAAAACTTAATTTGCCATGTCATAACGTTTCAACACTAAAAGATGTAAGCCAAGTATGAAATCAATATTAAATAGCATGCCAATCGGAGTCACCTAACGTGACCTGTATGACTGGACCTATAACTCATCAATCTAGGCTAGCACACGAGTCGGAGTCACCTAATGTGACCTATACGACAAGCTAGGTATAAATATGTACGCTAAAGTGCTACGATCACGTGAAGGCTGTGCAATAAATAGCGGGTCACCTATGAGTCGGAACCACCTATTATGGTATGTACGACAGGCTAGCACCAGACTTGGATCCAAGGTAAGCGTGCGGTGCGGGAGGTGAACAATCACGCGAAGGCTGTGCCCTAGCTCGGGGTGGGAGCACTAATACCGAGGTGTAGCCATGATGAGCTCTAAATAAATGTAAGCATGCCAAAACAATGCAATCATTTCAATCACATAATACTCACCTGAACTTACCTAATATTTCATAACAGCGCAACATTTTAAATATAACAATTTTTAATCATGGCATGATATGCATAACTTAGTTCAAAGCATTTGTGGAAACAATAAAGTTTATATATATACACACACTATAAAAAGGAAAAGACCCACTCACCTAGAGTCACGCGCTCAACTCTCTAGCACGAATATCGAGGCGTCACGAACGTTCTCCGCTTAGAACAATTATGAAATCACATCTCAGAATTCTTATCGATAGAACACGTAACTTACATAAACACATCTCCAAGGACATTCTAGAAATATGTGTAACCCATTGACCAAAAGTCAACTATCGGTCAAAGGTCGACGGTAGGGTCCACAACCCTACGTAATTCGATCCGGAAGATCCACTCCTCTAACTTTTGATCTGTAACTTCTAGAGATACACATTATGGTTCTAAAACAGCATACTAAAATTTCATTACAATCCAATGGTTGGATATCCGCCGATTGCAAATTCAAGTGGCGGTCAACGTTTTATTTTATGAACTTACAGATCTAATTCGGAAAGATCCGTAAGTTCTTATAATCCTCATATATTACATACTATAATGTAGTAAAGTTTAGTGACGATCCAACGGTCGGTTCATCGATTGCTATACTATTCAAGTGGCGGACCTTAATGGAATTAAGTTCAAACGATGGAATTTCATCAATCAAACTTCACATATGGAATTGGAGTATCAAATTTAGCCTATGAAAGTCAAGGGACACCTTGGCCCATGCACCGCCGCAGGGGGTCCAATTTGGCTAGAAAAGGCTCCAAATTGACTCGAACCCACCAGAAACGTTGATCTGGGTTGTTGCTGATTCGTCACCAAAATGAACTCTGACGCCTTATCCAAGACTTGGGCCTTGCTCTTGGGGTTAAGAGGAGTCTTTTGGTTGTTTTCATCGATGGTGAAGCTCACCGGATCCACTGGAAAAAGATTAAAGTCGCCGAAAATGTCACGGGATATGTGGCTTCAAACTGGAAAAATAGCAAAGAAGCTGGGAAATCTAATACTACAGAGATGTAGGGCTCATCAAGAGCTTTCCATGGACATCAAGATCACCCAAAATGGAGTTCATATGAAGGAGATATGAGCGGGTCAATTTGGCAGGTTGGGTGGTGAAACCGGGTTTGGCTGGTTCTCTCCTTCTCCCTTCCCTCATTTCTCTCATTTCCTTTCTTCCTCATTGGTCGGTTCCATTCCTCTTTTCTCTCCTTTCTCTTCTCTCATTCTCATCCCATCCATCTCTCACTTCCTTTTTCTTTTCCTTTCATCCCATCCACACACGTTGGAAATTACATGGTTCCATTCCTCCTTTCTCTCATTTCTCTTCTCTCATTCTCTCATTTCTCTTCTCTCATTCCTCCTTTTTTTTCTTTTCATATCACATGGCTCCAAATTTTCTGGAGTCATCTATAGAAGGTTGAAAATTACCAAAATATTCCTGACTTTAAACGTTAATATCTCCTTCATTATAACTCCAAATTATATTCCACTTGTGCCCATGCCTTCGTAGCGACGAATACTATGAGGATACATCAAGAAAATAGATCTTACGTAACACGACAAGGAAATCAAACAAAGTCAACGCATTTGCCTCAAAAGGCATTTTCGTCAATTACCTCGATTAAAATAAATAAAAACGTAAATTTAGGGACAAGTTGTCACATTATTCAATTATAATATTTATTCTAAAAATAATATAAAACATAAATAAATTAAATTAAACAATTCAATTATTTAAACAACAAAACGTGAATTAAAGGCTAATTAAGTCCAAATACATAACTTAAAATAAAACCTTAAAAATAAATAGTGTCCTAAAAATATAAATTTAAAACTACTAAGCTGGTCTTCCATTCCGCTCCATGTCATAATGTCACTGCTTATAACCCCTCTCCAACGCCTCTTCCGTCAACTTCATCAACTCTTTGCTCGTATAATTAAGAGTATAATTACACTGCTACACATATATGCAAATAATTATTTACAACATATAAAAAAATAATTTCACAAAATTAATTATTTTCAACATTTGTCACACTTACGAATAGTTGATTCATCGCAGCCTTCTTCACATTATCGGACACAAATTTTCAAGAGCGCCACTCAGCAGTAGAACAATTGTTCTGCATTGCTAAATGAATCAAATGCACAAACTCCACATATTGTGCCATATCATGGGGCCTGGAGGGTGTGTTGTTTCTTTCCACCATTTGATCCTGGACCGCCTCTCTCCTAATATCCCTATTATCGGCCATCAAATGTACAAAACAATGTGAAGAAAATTACAAAACAATCAGTGCTTATAAAGAACGCGTAACACTTTACTCGACTAAGCCTTCGTCCCACATAACCTTTGGGTGACGAAACCTTCGTCACCCAAAGTACGAAATGAATACGCAATAAACGCCACAACTTCAATGTCACCGACCCTCGCTTTGCGTGACAAAGTCTCGTCCCTCAACGTTATGCACAACCAAAATTTCGTCTCGTAATTAAGTGGTAATACGCAGTAAATACAACGCCTTAAACGCTAATTGACTGTTTCATAATTTTTTTGTCGCATAATGCCTTGCACGATTAACTGAAAATATTTATTTTATTTTGTCTCGAAAACAGTTTCTCAACAAAATAATGTCAATATTATAATATTTTGGAAATCTGTTCTCGAAATGAAACAAAATAAATACAGTCCATATAAATTTATTCTTCCAAATTAATAATAATTCATTGTCATTATTTAATAAACCATAAATAGACTAATAAAAAAATTTAAAAAAAAACTATTCTGATTGTCCGCTGATCCAGCCACTCCATGCCGCTCTGCATCACGTTTAACATCAAACTCCAACTCCCAAAAATGATACTTAAACACAACGTTGATGCACTTCATCAGATTTGTGTCACTTTTGTCAAAATCCCAATCAAGCTGATATGAAAAAATAAATAAATTATACATATCACTATTATTTTTTATCTAAAGAACTAAATTATTATTTAACTGATTAATAATTTACACGTACTTCTAATGCATCGATGATGACTGTCTTTATCTTCTCGGGGACGTCTCTCCAAGACTCCCAATTCACTCCGCATCTGTCACGTACCAATACTCCAACGTCGTCCCTGAACTTGTTCACCATATTCGACTTCTGTTATCCTACTAATTATGCATAAGTGATTCGGTAATAGTTCTTTGTTGAAGAAGTATATCGAACGCATGTCATAGCTCTCTTCTTTTTCTTGTCTACCAACAAAATAAAAACTTATATTATTCTACTTAAATATTTAATTAATTAAATAACCAATAAAATTTAGTATGTATTACCTTTCTCAGAACCTTCGCCCTGAACTCACTTTGACGAAGGACCACCAGAGTCTGCCATCGTGTACGGAAAAACAATTAAAATTGGAATAATAATTCGGTGAAAGTAAAGAGTTTTCAGATTGAATTGTGAAGAGAAAGAGCGAAATTGGCTATTTAAAAGAATTTAGACTACTTTGCGCGACGAAAGCTTCATCGCGCAAAACCATGGAATAAATACTACATTCAACACTTTGACCAAACAACTGACAGAACGTTTATGTGATGAAAAATTGGTCAAACTTTTTTGGCACAAAAAATACAGGCATTCGCATGTTTTTTGCGAACCTTTGAGTGATGAATTGTTTTTTTTGTCACTTAAGCTACTTTTGTGCGATGAAACCTGGCATCGCTTAACATGTTTGTCTCATTAAATTATTTTCGACCGGTTTGAGCCACAAAATGTTACCTTCATTGCTCCCTTCAGTTCCAGCTCGAGCTTATCCCTCTTATCCTCAAAAAAAGACTGGATTGCATATGTGGGCCTGATGCCGATGTAATGGGGGTTCTGGGAGAGCTCATATTCCATAATAGGCGCACATTCGTGCTTGAGTTCCCTGATAAAAATATCTCTGGATTCTACTTTGAGCAAGCAATCATATTCCGGCTGAATTAAAGCTTGGTCCAAAGTTTCTTTTACTTCAATCCAGTAGCCTCCCTTGTTTTTATCCAGAAGGAAGATGGAATTCTCCTCTTCTAGCTTTTAAATTAGGTTTATTAAAGAGGACTCCATGCTCCGATTGTGGCATAAAGTTTGGTCGCGCAAATGGGTTTTTTTCTACTAGTGATGGAAGCATAACCTTTACCAACTAACGATCACCACCATTCCCCATCATGCCATCACCTCCAAACCCAACACAAAACCACCAACTCCACCCTATAACCAAGGTTCCAAAAATCGTAAAGCGCTAGCCGGGAGGCGGGCAGGAGCCTAGCTCCTAGCGCCTAGGCTACTAGGCGGCCTAGGTAGATTTATGTAAATTTATTATATATCTTATAAATAAGTGTCTATTTACACCTAAAAAAATATACTTGTACAGATAATAAAAGGATGATAAAATGCAAAAATAGAACTAGAAGAATACACAAATTATATACATCCAAAAAGTTCAATATTTAAAAAACAGTAAGCATATAATCATAATGAGGAGGATTTGGATGATAGACTGCATTCTTCTTGTTCATGAATCATGATCCTTGTATTGGATTAGACATAGACTAAATTATTTAACCTTTTTGTATCTAGTTTATTTCTTTTCTTTGTATATCCCTTCAAAAGTCCTCCAATTCATTTCATTATTGGATGAACTTGTAAATCCATCATTTCCAGGTACACCATTTTCATAAGTATACCACTATGAAACCAAAAAAGAAAAAGGCACACAATTAATAAATAAATAAATAATATATATATATATATATATAACCGCCTAGGTGCCACCTAGCTCTCCGTCTGGGAGCCGCCTAGCTTCCAGTTGATTTTTCCAAAAGCCTTGCCCAAAATCAGGGCGGGGCTCCACCGCCCAATGCCTAGGCCGATTTTTAGAACAGTGCCTATAACACAAGCCATCAATGTCGAGAAGAAGGTCATGGAGGTTGCTGAAATAGTATGGACTATCATGATGCGGCCACCACCATCTTCACCACCTACAAAGAAGAACTAAAAGCTTTATGAGCCAAGAATCAGTGAATGAGGAAATCACATGAGTAGAAACAGGCTCTTGAACCCCTAACTGAATTCTTAACCCTCTTCTCTATTAGGATTTTGACCTCCTAAAGTAATTTCAATTTGTGTCCTTTTTTTATTCGATCAATACCTGTTTGATCATGGGGTTCCATATTATGTAATCTATGTTTGAAATTCAGATTTTGAGCCAACTAATATTAATGTTGACAATGATATATCTAATTGGTGGGTTTTGAATATAATCTATGTTTAAAAAATTAACTGGGGCTTAACGGATGTGACTTTTTCAATTGGTTAGTTACTTTGTTTGGAATGTTTAAAAAGGTTGAGATCAATTTAAAATGACACTAAATGACTGGGGTATTTTAGGTACTTAATCCTAAATTTTTAATTAAGAAAGAATGAATCTCGTTCAAATATAAGGATTTTGACATTTATTTAAATTTTCAATAGCAGTAAATCGGTAAATACATCGAGTAGTAATCTTCGGAATTCATTCAAATTAAAGAGTAGTTTTCCATTGTGTTAGTAATTGTATAAAACATTACTAAGAAACATCTATTATTAGAAAGTTCTCAGCTAAACTATATCACGAGGAACTTGAATTTAAAACCTAACATTAACATTAACGAAATCAGCAAACTTTTGCCAGCTAAATCTACCCGACACATGCCATATTTTTCTTTTGACTTTAAACTGAAAGATACTAAAAAAAGTCGACAACTTCCAGCAAAAAAGAGAAAACATCATGTTCCCATATTCTTTCCATATACACATTAATTCTGTTTTTCTTGTGCACGTGATTAGCGCTTAATTAGCTTAAACTCCAGGTACACAATCTTTTTTGCTCTAATTATCTGCATTTTCATATATGGCGATAGTTAGTTGGCGAATAGAATCTCTTATTTATCATATAAATTGGAAATATAATAACGTAGTGGAATGGTTAATTTATCCTGTCAGGATTGACAGCATCATATAAGTTCTTGTTCAAATCCGTATTATATTATCAAGGAGATCGATAACATTGTCTTGGGTCACACTGCTAGCCACCGTTTGTTCACATTTTTAGTTAGGAATAGATTAGCTTCAGAGATTAAGTTGGCTTGGCTTGAATTAGGCTAAGCAGTATAAGAATATTGAAGTGTCAAGTTGGATTGGCTTGGCTTGGACTAAATAGTATTAGAATAGTATTTAGTGCAGTGCCAGATTAAAAAGCAAGATTCGGAAAAATTTATTTTAACCCGTGATTATTGTATGCAATTTTTGCAGACATGCATGAATGTATTGTTGTTGTGACTTTAACTCTGTACAAATCTGAGGTGATTATTCTATGCAAATTCTGCAGACATGCATGAATGTATTGTTGTTGTTATTTCAACTCTACAAAACTGACTTACCCGAATTTAGCCTCGGATAACTGAAAACAAAGTGTGATTCGGTTTGGGTTCCGCAGTACATTGCATGAGGTCCAGTATTTACTACTGTTTAGTGTATTATATATAGTAGGTTTGTAACAATGCATTTGTTCAATTAATTTCTAAAGTATTCAAGTAAACTCTTGAAGCTTAAGATTAAGTGTTTAAATAATTTCATAAGTTTGATACCAATTTATTTTCTCCACTCTTTAGTGTAAATATATTATCGTATAAAAAAATACCATGTGTACATTTAGCTATTGAGTTTCAGAGGGAGCCCAAAACACTTGCCAGCTATAAACCCTAGTTAAAAAAAAATGAAATGGTAACAAACAATGACCTTAGTTGTACAAAATTAGGTGACCGCTAAAAGGTTTTATCAGTTAGAGACCTTTTATAATTATTTCATTCTGTAAAACTAATTTTATTATCAATTATTTACGACGTTATACTCAATATGAAAATCCCCGTCCCCTCCTTCTGTTCTCAACTATAACAAAAATGGAACTAAAACTCAAATCACATGTTATTTTAAAAAGGATAATATCATCAATCTCTACAAATCAAGGATTAACCAATGAAATTGAAACACCACCCGACTCATCTAGTTCCATTCTTTGAACGAAATGGTCGTGGATGAGAAATGGTGAATCCTCAAAACTGAGAAGGTGTCCATTTCACAGAGACAATTCGAGTACAGATAGGTTTCTCTTTTGAAAATTAAATTGGACATAAAGGTGTCCACTATATATTTGTGCATGCAATTTTTTTTTTTGTTGATAAGAAGTCGTGGGGTAGAAACGGAAATCAAAAGGTACTTGAAATGTTGGTTTTTTTCTTTAAAAAATAGGACAACTGGTAGCAATCTACGATTATTCACTATTTTCGAGCCCAAAGAAGTTATAGGGACTTTCATTCTGCCCGCAGCCACAGTCAAGCAGACTCACTAACTTAGAGCATTGAACTCAAAACCTCCCACATTTTTTTGTTGATTAAGGAGCCGCAGTATGTGCCCTTACCACTAAGCTAAGTGTTTAGGTTTAACCTACATTTTTTGTCCGTGCTTAATTTTCGTTAAAAATCCATTCTAGATAGGTGGATGGTGTTGTTCTTAGTGTGTAACTACAATTAAGTACGGACAAACCAACAAAATTAAAGTGTTTTAATTAATAATGTACTAGTCTTCATGCATGTGCTCACGTGCGTGCAGAAGACATTTTTTGAATCATGGCGTGTTACGCACAATTTACACGTTTTAAATGTATTTATATGCACAAATTTACAAAAAGAAAGTCAAATATTTGTAGTACATAAATAATTTTAGATCATGCTAGAAGAAACCCCACATAAACCAATTAAAGCAGCTGAATACACATAATAAAATCGATCTCTATAGAATATACATTAAGACTAGAGACAATAATATTTAATAAACAATTGATTGAATCACATTATTGCTAGCCCATTGTGAGGCTAAGTCCACCCCCTCCCCCTTAGTGTAAATAATATTGTTTGTTTAAAAAAAACAACCATTTGACAATTAATTTAATCACATTATTATCGGCGTGCGAAAAAAACTTTTTTTATAACCGGCATTACACGCCTCTTAAGATGTTTTGAACATGTTTAAAAATAGAGAAAATAATATTTAATAAACAATTGTTTGAATCACATTATTATTAGTCCATTGCGAGGCTAAGCGCCATCCCCTTTAGTGTAAATAATATTGTTTGTTAAAAAAAATAAAAATAAAAACAATCATTTGACAGTTATTTAATCACATGCGAAATATTTTTTTTATAACATGCATTACACGCCTCTTAAGATGTTTTGAACGTGTTTAAAAATAGAGAAATTGAATCACATTATTGCTAGCCTATTGTGAGGCATTAATTAAAAAAATATTGTACCAAAAAATTAATTATTAAAAAATACTATTTAAATGACGAAAATGACCCTGCCTTATTTAATGCATTATTTTGAGATGCCTTTGAAGTTTTTTGTCTTGGGTGCATTTTTGTCCAAATATTTTTGTTGAATTTTGGTGACATCAAAATCACTATTCATCTTCTGTATTTTAAAAAAATTAACTGTTAAATCTTAATTATTGTATCTTTGACTAACTAGTAAGATACAAATGTTTGAAGATTTTCTTTTCAAAATAACTACCACTCCCACATGCCAAGCTCTCTGTAGATGTGGATCCTAAATGAGTTCAAATATGTTTTATAAAAGTAGTATTTTATTTTCTTCCAAAAAAAAAAGTAGTATTATTTTTTTTATAAATAATTTGCGTTTTGAAATAGGTTAGTAGCTTGTATTAAACAAATTAAACGATGTGCATGTCAAACAGTGGGTATTAATTCATATTTTCTTATAAATAATTTGTTTGTTTTGAAATAGGTTAGTAGTTTGTATTAAACAAATTAAACTATGTGCAAGTCAAACTGTGGGTATTAGTTTACTTTAAGTACATCATATCAACCGTTACTTAATATTATGATTTAGCAGTATTTCTCTTCACTTGTAAGTGAGAGATCTTAAATTTGATTGTCGCTAAAGGCCATTTGATCCATATTATTGCTAGCCAATTATGAGGTTTGGCCCACTCCATTATCCTTTAATATAAATAATATCGTTTGTTAGAAAGAAAAAAAAAATGTACATCATCTCGATAGTCATAAAAATATTAGATTAAATACATGCATTGTTCTAAAAGACGTTAGACGGGGGGCCTAGGAAAATTTATGCAAATTTATTTTATATCGTATAAATAAGTTCTTATTTTTACTTTAAAAAGATACGAAATTCTATTGAGAGATAAAAATTGCAAAATAAAACAAACTATAAATTATAACATATTAAAACATATTGAAAACATGAGGAAAAATCATATAACGAGTGGTTGTTCGAGTATTCAAAAGGTCACTTATATTTTATTGAAAAACTAAAATGCAAAATGAAAGTTATCAATTTTTTGTATAAGTGAAAGTAACGACATAGACGGGTCTAGATGAGCGTCTAGGCAGGCTAGGCGAAAGTCTAAACAAGTTTAGGCGCATTTTCTTAATTTTCAAACTCCTAATTGTTAATTGAAACAATAGACATTAAGCGGAGATTTTTAAAATAATGAATACGTGTGTTCAAACAAATTATATATAAGCATCGGATAATATTAGGAATGAGTTTTCACTGACGAAGTAGACTACTGGAATGGAATGGAAGGCAAAGACAAGAAGTCCGGAAATCCCGGTTAATGATGAAAGGTTGTAACTGTTTAGCGACTGTAATCCGCGGGCGAAAGCGTCAGAAACCGACGGACAAACAGGGTCACATTTGAGAGCGAGGTGGGTCCCATCCCCCTGAAAGCTTTTGAGTTTGAGGAATTTAGTGGCACATGGAAAACTTGCATAAAGTTGACGTGTACTCAAATACGGGAGACAAGAACCATGACATGTGGGTCCCAGGCCCTTCTTTCTGAATGAGGATATTTTAGTGTGCTTCTCGAGAATTTGCGTATCTTATCTGTTTATTGTACATTTTTCGGTTTAAAATTATTTTTTATTATTTAAAATTAAACGCAAAACAAAAACTAAATACATAATATATGTGTTAGGATTAAAGATTAGTATTGTTTTACATTGCCAGGTGTCACAAATGTATTGGAGATTCTAGAAGTCAGTTATGTGTCATTGTATTTATATAGGTTCTGATGTAATTGTTGGAGATAATGAAAAATACAGTTTCTCTCACTACATTCTCTCTCTCTTCTAAAGCTCTCTTCAATTTCTCTTAAGTTCTTCTTCATAGCTTGTTCTTCATATTATCATGGTATCATCGCCGGTTAACACCTGTGATTACCGATTCTTGTGCTTCCGCTCGTCGTCGTAGTCGTTGTCGTCGTAGTCGTCGGTCGTGGTGGTTCCGGTGACTGCAATCGGATGTTTCTTGCTGGTTGTTCGCAATTTCAGTGCAGTGTTGATTTCCAAAACCCTAAGTCGGTGCCGTTTCTTCTTGTTGATTGATCGTTCTGTGCAGTTGCTTGTGGTATTTTCTTTCGATTTCTCAGTATTGATACTTGCTCCCTATTTGTCTATCAACAATTGCTGTGTGATTCTTGGGTGTTCTTTCTTCGCCGATTATCTCCATTGTTGATCTGTTGATTTCTGTTCGTTCATTATGGTTACTGCTGTTCAATTAGCCCTCACTCAATCTCCAATTTCTTCGCTTATACCTAGTGTTGGAAACACGGTGACTGTGAAATTGGATGATTCGAATTATGTTACTTGGAATTTTCAGATTTCTTTGTTACTAGAAGGCAATGGCATTATGGGCTTTGTTGATGGATCCATACCGTGTCCTCAGCAATATACTGAGTTGGAGTCTGATGATGAGTCAATTGTCAATAATACTTCACTGACTGATGCATATAAAATTTGGACAATTCATGATAAAGCTCTTATGACATTGATAACTGCTACCCTATCTACTGCTGCATTATCTTGTGTTATTGGATGTCAACGCTCCAGTGATATGTGGAATAATTTGAAAGAACGATTTGCTCATATGACTCGTACTAGTATTGTTCAAATGAAGATTGATCTGCAGAACATTAAGAAGGGATCAGAATCTATTGATTCTTATTTGCAGAGGATTAAAGAATGTAGGGATCAGTTAGCTATTGCTGGTGTTGTGATTTCTGATGAAGATATTGTTATTGTGGCTTTAAGAGGGTTACCTACAGAATATAATACCATTAAGTCTGTGATTCGGGGCAGAGAAAGTTTAGTCTCCTTGAAGGAACTTAGGTCTCAGTTGAAGGCCGAAGAGTCTACTTTTGAAGAAGGTCTTAAACAATCCCATTTAATGGCTGCTATGTTTGCTCATACTCTCAATCCCACTTCTGACTCTGGTGGATCTTCCAATTGTCTTCCATATACTGCACAAATGGCTCAGTTTCAACAATTACCATTTTCTTCTTCCACTGGTCCTGTTGCTTTTGTTTCTCAGACTGGTTCTGGCACTTACAACAATTTTCGGGGGAATAACTATAAGAACAAGGGAAAAGGGAAAAGGTTCAATGGTGGTTTTCAACAACCTTTTGCTCAATCCTCCATTCAGTCACAGTCTCAGTTTCCAAATTCTGGATCTCAAATGACTTCGGGACAATCTTTTCAACCACTGCTTGTTTGTCAAATATGTGATAAAAAGGGTCATGTAGCTTTGAACTGTTTTCAGAATGGTTGTCAAATCTGCCACAGAAAAGGACACACAGCTGCTACTTGCTTTGACAGGAACAATACTGGATCTACAAATGTGCCTGCTTTCTCCTCGTCTCCTATGATGTTTCAGCAGCGTTTATATTCTCAGCCTTCTCCACAGTTGCAGCCACATCTTCAACCTTCATCTCAAGTGCAGCATCCTACTATGATGTCTTCTTCACCATGTCCTAATGGAGTGATGTCTTATCCCAATACTTCACAGGCTGCTTTTAATGCCCGTACTAATTTCTCTCCATCAGCCCCTACACCTGAGTATTGGTTGCTGGATTCGGGAGCAACCAATCATATGACATCAGATTTGTCAAATTTGCATGCTGCTACTCCATATCCTTCCTCAGAAACTGTGACTGGTGCTAATGGTGAAGGTTTACAAATTTCACATATTGGTCAAGCTAGTTTTTCCACTCCTTCTCATACACTTGAGTTAAAATCTGTGTTACATGTTCCACAATTGTCACAGCACTTACTGTCTATGTATCAATTATGCAAAGACAACAATTGTAGGTGTATTGTTGATGAATTTTCTGTGTGTATACAGGACAAGGTCACCAACAAGGTTCTCTATCAAGGACTGAGTAACCAAGCTGTCTATCCTCTTCCTCTTCTCAAATCACCAAAGACCACTCCTGCAGCTTTTCTTGGACAGAAAATAAATGATTCTCTTTGGCATTGCAGATTGGGTCATCCCACCAATTCTGTTATCCGTGTAGCCCTTAGTAAGTCAGCTATTTCTTCCCCTTGTAATTCCACATCTCAAACTTGTACTGCTTGTCTACAAGGCAAGTTCACCAAGTTACCTTTTCCAGTTATGGCTTCAAAATCCTCTATTCCTCTTGAGGTCATTCACACAGATGTATGGGGTCCGTCTCCTACCAAGTCTATAGAAGGGTATAGCTATTATGTGTCGTTTATTGATGAATGTACACGATATACATGGATTTTTCCCATGAATAATAAAGCTGCTGTCTTTGACATATTTGTTCAGTTTCATGCCTATATTCAAAATTATTTTTCTGCAACTGTCAAAATTTTACAAAGTGATGGTGGAGGGGAATATGTTAGTACTCGATTTCAAAACTTTCTCACAACCAAAGGCATTGTTCATCAAAAATCTTGCCCATATACCCCTGAGCAAAATGGTTTAGCCGAAAGGAAAAATAGGCATCTTGTTGAAACTGCTGTTACATTACTTCAACAAGCTTCTCTTCCATCTCAGTTTTGGTTTCATGCTTGTGCTACAAGTACATATCTTGTCAATAGACTTCCTACTTCTGTGTTACAGATGCAATCTCCATTTGAAGTGTTGTATAAATCTCCACCTACACTTGCTCACTTGAGGGTGTTTGGTTGTGCTTGTTACCCTTCCTTAAAACCTTATAGAACAAATAAACTTGATCCTAAGACCACTATGTGTATATTTTTGGGGTATGCTGCTCAATATAAGGGGTATATTTGTTATGCTATAAGAGATCATAAACTAATTGTCTCTAGGCATGTTTTGTTTGATGAATCTGTCTTCCCTAGTGCATCTGGTCTGTTTTCTTCCTCTTCCAGTCTCACTGTCTCTTCTGCATCAATTCCAGTTTCCATACCTCATCCTCCTCTATTTCATCATCCTCCACTCATTCCTATCCCATTTCCCCACATATCATCTTCTCAACCATTGGTTCCTCAGTCTGATTTTCAGCAACCTGGTGATCTTGGTCCTCCTGGTGGCAATTCTGCTTCCGATTCAGCTTCTTCATTGTTGCCCTCGGAGTCTCATCCTGCTGTCACCAGTTCTCAAGTTCAAGATTTGCATCAAGTTTCTGTGGACAGTTTGAATACTCATCCTATGCAGACAAGGTCCAAGTCCGGGATTTTCAAACCTAAAGTGTTTTCTGCTGTTGTGCACAACCCTGTCAAGGATCAAGACACTGTCAAGGAACCTCAGTCTTTTAGTATTGCTGTTCGATCATCTCAGTGGAGACAAGCCATGACAGAAGAGATGGATGCTCTTATTAAACAGAAAACATGGACTCTTGTTCCTCTCCCTTCTCATAAGAACTTGGTGGGTTGCAAATGGATATATAAGGTCAAAAGAAATCCTGATGGATCTGTGGCACGGTATAAGGCTCGTTTAGTGGCCAAGGGGTTCTCTCAAGAGGCTGGCCTCGATTATTATGAAACTTTCAGCCCTGTGGTTAAGCCTACTACTGTTAGGTTAATGCTTTCATTGGCTGCAACAAAGGGCTGGACACTTAAGCAGTTAGATGTTAAAAACGCTTTTCTGCATGGTTTTCTTGCTGAAGAGGTGTACATGTCTCAACCACAAGGGTTTATTGATCCGGTTCATCCCGATTTTGTCTGCAAATTGGAACGATCTTTGTATGGCCTCAAACAAGCACCTCGTGCTTGGAATGAAAGATTTTCGAGATTCCTTCTCAGTTTGGGATTCAAATCATCCTATGCCGATCCTTCCTTATATGTCAAACGTGATGGTTCTTCTCTTGTAGTGTTGCTGTTGTATGTTGATGATATTATCCTCAGTGGTGATGATGATGCTACTGTTCAGTCTGTGATAAATCAATTAACCCGGGAGTTCGATATGAAGGACTTAGGTGTTCTACACTACTTTCTTGGGCTGCAAATTGAGTATCACTCTCAGGGATTGTTTGTTCATCAGTCTAAATATATCAAGGATTTGCTGCATAAGGTTCATATGGTTGACAGTAAGCCTTGTGCCACTCCATGTCATCCCAATCAAAAGCTATTGAATCATGGTAGTATTTCATTTCATGACCCTGGTCTTTATCGAAGTATCGTCGGAGCTTTGCAGTATTTGACGTTTACTCGCCCTGATATTGCCTATTCTGTAAATCAGGTCTGCCAGTTTATGCATTCACCTCTTGATAGTCACTTTGTTGCTGTCAAACGCATCCTGAGGTATCTCAAAGGTTCTCTGCATCTTGGTTTGTGTTTCAAACCTGGTACTTTGGATATCCGGGCTTACACAGATGCTGATTGGGCCGGGGATCCTAATGACCGACGTTCAACCACTGGCTTTGTTGTGTTTTTCGGTGATAATCCAGTTTCCTGGAGTTCAAAGAAACAGCACACCGTTAGTCGTTCTTCCACTGAGGCAGAATATAGAGCAATGGCCACTACCACTGCTGAAGTTGTGTGGCTTCAACAGTTACTCCAGGATCTGTCTTTATCTCCTTCCACAACTCCTTTACTCCATTGTGACAATATATCAGCAATGGCTTTAGCAACCAATCCCATTCTCCATTCTAAAGCTAAACACATAGAGATCGACTGTCATTTTGTGCGGGAACGTGTGCAGCAAGGCTCTATTATGTTGCAGTTTGTTAACTCCTCAGAGCAGGTTGCTGATATTCTTACAAAAGGTCTTTGTTCTCCATTGTTTAGTTCTCATTGTACCAATCTTATGCTAGCTAATGCCCCGCATAATATTGAGGGGGAATGTTAGGATTAAAGATTAGTATTGTTTTACATTGCCAGGTGTCACAAATGTATTGGAGATTCTAGAAGTCAGTTATGTGTCATTGTATTTATATAGGTTCTGATGTAATTGTTGGAGATAATGAAAAATACAGTTTCTCTCACTACATTCTCTCTCTCTTCTAAAGCTCTCTTCAATTTCTCTTAAGTTCTTCTTCATAGCTTGTTCTTCATATTATCAATATGATAATCAAATACGATTCATAAATCTTTAGAATTTTCACAAAAAACAGATCCAAAAGGATCCAGATTCCTTCTTCCCTGCACTTCGGGGCTTCCTTTCAGCTTCTAGACTTGTAGATCTAGTAGGTTGGTCGAAAATTTACAGTGTTCTACATAATTGGATCCCCTCTGAAGCAAATCATCGGGATTTTGCTGAGCAAACAATAAGGGCCGTTGAATTTTAATCAAACGGCTACAAATAGAAAATCCCTTTAAAAGTAATAATAATTGTAGCAGTTGGATCAAAATCCAACGACCCTGTTATGCAGTCAGCAGGATCTCAAGACTTTATCTATGAGGAAATCCAATTATGGAGATTTCTTCTACCTAAAATATATCTACTCCACGTCACTCCATGTGATGTCATTTTGAGCTAATAAACATCAATTAGTGTACTCTCATATCTAAACTAAATTATTAATTTTTTTTTTCAACAAACGATATTATTTACATTAATAGAGTGATGAGTGGATTAAACTTCACAATGGATTAATTTGATTCAAATTCTTCTTTAGTGATAATTGAACTTAAAATCCCTTACTTACCAATGAAAAAAATATTACTAAACCGTAATTTTAAGTAATTTTTTTTTTTACAATTTTACTTAGATAGAGTAGCTCAATAAAAACTATAATTATTTATATCAATTTTATTATAAAAATGTAGAATATTCTGATTTGACTCCTTAACCTCAATATAAAACGGAGAAATTTCGACAATAACCTAACTCGCACCAAGCTTAGAGCCAAGAATACCGTATGCATAAAACTGTTCATTAGTAGACAACGATGATAGGTTCACTAAACATATACAAACCACATGTTTAGGTTTACTAGCAAGAAAGTTTCATGTGCTTAGGTTCACTAACTAAAGCAGAACAGTAAATCATATATATATATATATATATATGAAGGCAGGGATCTGGTTTAGGACGTGTGATTTATAATGTTGGAGCTATAGAAGTAATTGATAGCATGTTAGGTCGAGTAAGTAAAGTTTAAAATATGAAAATAGAAAACTCCACTCTCTCTAGACAACAGATTTTTTCGACTCATGCGTATACTACTCTCATCTCAAAACCTAGCCTCGGAAAAACTACAGGCTTTCTATTCATTTGTTAGAAAGATTAGGCCGCTCACTAAATTAAATATCACACAATCCTGCTAATTTAATTAAAATAAAATAAGACATAATACTACGTAGCACTGAAGAAAACCCCTCTAAACAACGTAAGCTACAAACATATAACTATAATTATTTATTTATTTTGTCGTCGTTAAAATTGTTGTTGCATTTAGAGACTGGATAAATGGATTAATAATGGCAATTTTAAAAAATAAAATAAAATTATGTACAGTGCTGCATGAATGAATGAATGAAAATTATGAAATGAAATAAAGGCCTTCGGCTCTTGCTCTTTACTTTACCAAACAGGCAAACAGAATTAACAAATGGTAAGGTATGCTTTTGCATTTATTTTGGAACGTTTCTTCAGTCTCCCACGTTTAGTTTATCTTTGAGCCTCCCTAGTTTTCGGATGAGGATCCTTGTCGGATTTTCTTTGTGGAGATCCTAGGGATCATCATATCGTAGCCGTTCATCGTACATCATGAGGTCAATTTTCGTAAGGTACTATTTGTATTTAATTTTAAATCAAAAAATCAAAAAATTTCTGACCGAACGATGTACGATAAATGACTAACATATGACAATCCCTAGGATCCTCATAATTTGAATCGGAATGGGATCCAAGTCCCTAGTTATATTGGGCATTCGTTCTTCACCTCTCTCAAAGAAGAGACGTTTTGATTGGAATATTAACAAGCACAGTGCAAAACAAGACGTTTCTTTGCATGATTGTAAGTTATTTTATACTCTTTTCTTATATCATTGGTTATTTCCGTTTTTTACTTTTTATTTTGTAGAGACGAATTATGCGAGATTATCTTCTCGTCACTGTGTTATCTTTACTTTGTGTTTCTTGTTCCAAAATATTCATTTGAAGATTATCATGGAGGTTCCTTAATTATTAGTCTTGGAGACAACTTGACTCAAGACTTTGGAAACAACTTGACTCAAGACTTTGGAGACTATTTGACGATATTATGGGCTGGACGTCCTTGTTATGAATGAAGTTAGCGGAATTGGTGATAGACTGTAAATTGGATTGGAAAAGCTGTTGATTCAAGTTGACAAAGCTTCCTCTCAAGATAAAAGTTGTATATGTGAAGCTCCTTTTTTCTTTTTCTTTTTTTAGAGAACTTTAACAAAAAGTTTTCAGTACTGTTTATTTTAAAGAAAAATTATATTTTTATACTAAAAAGTCAATCTTAATACTATTTACTTTACCTTTTATTTTGTCTTTATCATTAAAATTCAAAATTTTCAAACTATTTTCATTAATTTTTTTTTTTTTTAATCTTCAAGTTTTGTCCCACGTGATTTTTTATCTAAATGTTTTTTTTTTTAACTAAGGCTCACTTCACGTCACTTATATGCAACCCGTCGACAGAAGTATCAATATTATGAAAGGCTTTGTATTCTTGTCATAGGTTTGAAGATTTTAGTGTATTTTTTGTTTCTTTATACCGCGTGATACTATTTTCAGACAGCATATTTTTTTATAATATAATTTTAATTGCTGAATTTACTTTTAATTTTATATTATTTTATGATGCCACGAATAAAACACCTTTCTAGTAAAAAATATTATATATAAATAAAATCAAAGTTAAAAATAAAAATAAAAATGATGAGACGGATCCAATGTCGGAACTGGACCGACCATGGGGGCCAAGCTGTGAGTTTCAAGCATTGAAATCACCAAACGATACATTTCCATCCATCACACGCTGCCACGGGGACAAATCACAGCCCTTCTTTCCTACCCACGTGTCCACTGCCCACTGGCCATATCATTTTGCCGGCCACAATCTCCCTCTCACCATTATATATTGCGCAGGGCAGCTACAAACCGGCCAAACGTGCTGGTCAATCTATCACATTGAAGCAAAAAGCAAAAGCTCACAAAATGTCACCAGAAGTTAAGCAGCAGTCGCCGGCCGGACTGAACTACGACGAGACCAAGCTGACTTTAGGGTTGCCTGGTTCGGGCTCGAAACGTGGATTTTCAGAGACTGTTGATCTTAGTCTTGGGAGCTCAAGCTCATCATCGTCAGGAGCAAGGGTGGAATGTTGTGATCAAGGTTGTGTTGATGATGGTGGGGTCACTACTCATAAGGCTCCAGCTGCAAAGTAAGTTTGTCCAGATGAACTTATTGTTTACATGAAAATTGAAATGCTTTACGATATTCTAAACTGTTCTAATATGACGGAAAAACCAACATAGGTGAAAGGGACGGACGCACTATCCTAGCCAACTGGCCTAACCTGAATTTTCTTTAATATTTTGTGTTGTTTGATGGAAGTTTTTTTTTTTTTTTTTTTTATTTCATGGCCACATGAATATTGAAATGATTTTTAAGAATGCTCATATGAATTTACTGTACTATTTACATGAAAATTTGAAATGGTTTTTCTTTGATTTTCAAACTTTTAATGTGTTTGATGGAAAATTTACATGAAAACTGAAAAGGGTTTTCTTTCAATTTTATTATTACAATGTGTTTTGATGGACATTCTGTGTGAATATTTCAGGGCACAAGTGGTTGGATGGCCACCAGTGAGAGTTTCAAGGAAGAACTTGATGAAGAGCTGCAAGTATGTGAAAGTGGCAGTTGATGGAGCTCCATATCTGCGAAAGGTTGATCTTGAGATGTACAATAGCTATCAGCAGCTTTTGGGTGCTCTTGAGGACATGTTTTCCTTCTTAACCATTTGTACGTACCTAACGCGTTATCTCTACTTTTTAAAATTTCTAGGTTTTTATCTTCATTTTTCGAAAGATCCAACGGTGCAATGTATATTCTAGAATGAACACATAGATGTGCGGTCAAAGATCTAATAGCTAAAGATTCAACGGCCAAGAATCACGATCATACTATGCTCCACCGATGTCCTAGTTTTCGTGTCTCATGGTGTATTACTGTTACTGCAGGTAATTGCTTAAATGAGAGCAAGCTTATGGACCCTGCAAATGGAGTGGAATATGTACCAACTTATGAAGACAGAGATGGGGACTGGATGCTGGTGGGAGATGTACCATGGAAGTAAGATTTTAATCTCTCGTCTAATATTACCAGACTGTGAATTAAGACCGCATGTTCAAAAAGTCCGTACCTTACATTCACGTAGTAATGGCCCCATAATCTGACAATTCTACGTATTTACTTAATACTGATCCCTTTTTTATTCTTTGAATAGAATGTTTGTGGAAACATGCAAGCGACTCCGGTTGATGAAAAGCTCGGAGGCGATCGGATTAGCTCCGAGCACGCCTCCGCAATGCAGAAGCATAAATTGAAGGAGGCTCTCTTTTGTTGTTTGGGGAGTTTTGATTTGATTAGATTAAAAAAATGACAAAAATAAAGTTTGCATTTTGCCAATTTTGGTATTTAATGCACTTGATGGAGGGTTTTCTCCCCAATTTTGGGTTTATCACACTTTTTTCCTTCTTTTTTACTTGGATTGTATACTTAATTAGATACACACTAATATCTATTTAGATTTTTATTTTTGTTTCTGCATATTTTAAGCTTCGATGTCGATTTCAAAGTCCATATATTTTGTTTCTTTGTTTATTTTAAATTCTATATAAAATGAGACGAGCGTGGTCAGATTCCATAGGTTTTTGCATCGAGTTCTCAATGGAATTTGAAAATATAATTCTCGGCGGGAATTATTATTAGATCTTTGATAAAGTCATTCACTTCAAACAACTTATAAAAACAGAGGAAATGTTCCTATAAGGAAATGAGTAGAATGATCCTTTTGAAGAAAACTTGTCGCTCTCAGTTTTACCATTTCTATGGAGATTAAGAGGAAATTTTTCTTCCTGATTTCTCCAATGGACAAAATACGCAAGTTAACACTCATATTTTCATTCAACATTCTTTGAATCTAGTGTGTTATCCAAACCAAATCAGTTCTAGACAACAAATGAGGCCTAGTTTCTTTATTTATTCTTAGCGACAAAAGACTTTTTTTTCTTTTTTTTTTTTGGAAGAAAGGTAAATTCATTACCAACAAAACATAATTAGAAGAAAGAAGGCTCAAGTACAATATACACATATTCAAAATATGAACCACCAAAGGAAAAAGAGGGAAGCCCAAAAACAGACTTTTGAGCCCAAACAACTGCCCTCGGCACCCTGCTTTCCATCCAACAGAAACCAACGTCCCTTGCAAACTTCTGAAATCGAACCATACACAGCCCCATACATGGATGAAAAGAGGACTCCAAATTTCATCAAAGAGCACAACATCATTCGCCACCAAGGAACGAAAGAAACCAGTGCGTAGAAACACACTAGCATCGGTGCCATCAAAGATACCCTAAAGGAAGAAGGTGGTGTAAACACCCGAGCCGGAGCTCTAAACACTTTCAAAGAGATCTGCGAGAAATCATGTTGTAATTGCAAAAAATCACAATGAGAAAAAGCGGGTGACGAACCAAATTGTTGGATCAATGAAAGATGAAGCCGATTGGAAACGATATGAAGTGGATTAGGGGAAATCGTGTAGGTGGAAGGAGGGGGGAAGGAAAATAGGGACCGGGCACAGTGACAGATGCGGAAGGGGTTGTGGGAAAATAACGACCGGACCAAAAGGCAGGGGAAAACAGAAGCTGTCGGAGAAGCAAAGAAAACGGAAGAAGAAAAAGGAGGAGAAGAGGACTAGGGCTGGCGGCTAGACGGAGGATGAGGTAGCGACACAAGATTTTGAACAACCAAGCAGCAAATCCTTTACAAGTTTTATTACCAATTTGCCAAACGGATTTTGGCGGGAATTGTAATTACACAATATTTCTTTACGTTGGAATGTTTTTCATTACATGATGCTTCTGTAATGCCAGCCACCCATACCAAATGACATCTCCAATAAACCAAAATTGGGCTTCAATGGATCTCATCTCTCAAATTATTTCACCTAGTTACCAAGGATAGGGTTCCTTCCCTCGTCGATTTCCACGACGATGAGGCGCTTTGGGTCCGACCCTTCTGGTCCTTCGGAGTAAAGGGTGGGAAGGTAGGCATTGTACGCTGGCAAGTATCGCGAAACAAAGTCTTTTACCTGCAAAATCGAGCTCTCGGAAAGAAAACATCAGTTTCAGGTTATGGAACCGACTGCAGATTCTGAAGACGGCTTATAAGATACAAATATAGATAGACTGGCAACCTCATCATCAGACATTCCCGGCTTCCCTGCCTCTCTCATGGCAATCTCAGCCTGCACGTTTTGGGCAACACTCGTAAATTAAAAAATCACATTAGAAAAAAGAACTTAAAGAACAGGTAGACTGGAGTTTATCTCAGGATGATGTAAACATGTAAGCTAACCTGCAAACGCCACTGGTAGACACAGCTCGGGTCCTTGATCTTGATAATTATCCATGCTTTAATGAACTTGTACCATACATCATAATACGCTTCAAGATTTTTATTTACCGTCTCTAGCTGTTTAGTGGAAATTTAAATTTAAGAACCAACCGTCTTTAGTATTACTGAAAACCGCTGATGAAGTTTGTGCACAGCACAAGTAATATCAACAAAGCCAATCAAAATATTTGCTGTTTTCTAACCTGTGAATCAACTGCTTTGACAACTTCCAAGGGAAGGGGTTTGAAACCAAGCATCCAACCTTCAAAGAGAACAACCTACATGCCCAGCCAAAACCCAAATAAACTGCAAGGTGAATAATGCTATTCTATACAAAACCGACCGATACCACATATTGATTACCTTTGGACCTATTGATTTCACATCCAAACCCTAATTATTACTTCTAAAAAACACTTCAACATAGCATTTGTCTGCCCTTGATTCTTGATATGTTCAAACATCTATCTTCATACAATCAGGTAGCTAATGGGTGATACAATTTGCATCAACTTAAGCCACTGACTGCGAGATATAACGAAAAATCCTCTTACGGACTTACTGTAAGTGGCCCTTCAACCTCTGGCCATGTTGAAGGATCAGCCCTGTCGCCTTTTCCACTGTAAGCAGACTGCAACAGGAAACAAGTTATAAAGAGCCACTTTGAACTGAAATCTGGTTTAGAGAAATAATGAAGAACGAAAGCAATTTTCTCGGTTGTGCACCTTATCATATCGAGGTAGCTTCATCTTCATACCTGAACAATTTTTGACGTGAATAATTATAAAACAGGCATGCTTCTGTAGCAGAGGAAAATGAATGGTGGAGAATCACCTTCTTTACTTAATTTAGTTAGAGCAGACAATGTTTCAACAGAGAATGGAAGATCGTGACTGCCTGCATTTCCACGTAACTACAGAAACAAAAGAACAAGACATGTTATTGCTAAGAAAACGTTTTCAGCTCCTAGTGAGTTACAATGTCAACTATTAGTTGAATTACTTGAAAAGGAATTGATTGCTACCTCTAAAAGTGCATTTCCTGGATTTTCTTCTCTTAGTTTAGCCTACAATAGTATAATATCCCATTAGAAAAGAAAAATATAAAGAAAAATGCAACACAAATCCCCCGTTCAAACATACCTGACCCTCTGCCGTTAAATAAAAGTCATCAATGGATATTGAGGCAGACTTCCTGAGAATTGAACATACAGTAAGCAAAACCAAATTGCTTTATTTTTCATGAATAATCTGGAGTATCAGCTGTTCATAGCTAACCTGCCCGTGACTTTGAAAAGATAACCAAGAGCAAAGACAAGTGTAGTCTTTCCGCAACCTTGTGGTGCACTGAAACCAATCTGCATCACAGACCAAAAATCAGCACCGCACAATGAAACAAAATGAAATCATTGATGTGGAGACCGATATATCTTAAAGTACAAAAAATGATGGGGGATAATATGAATAGAAAGTGATGTACCACTAGGGGTGGAATATCATCTCCATCTTTGTACAAAGATCTGTGCTGAGAAATCTGATCCTCACACCAAAAAAATACCGGAATATAGTAGTGATACAACCTAACTTTCTGAGGCTCGTTCAAATACAATTCATTGAGCTGAAACAGCCGGCACAGGTGCAACCCATATGACAACCACTTGTCAATGGACTCCGCCACTGCTTCTGGGGTCAGACCCAATTTGTCTATCAAAGGACCTGAGCATATAAATTTAAAAAGCTCCTGCACAGAAGAAACTTCTGCAGGCTTCGTAGGAAACACAGAATACAATGGACCCTCCCCACAATCACTGCCGGCAGAATTGTTGTGACGCATGGAATTGTCTTGCATCCAGGAACATCCACTGCCTGCAAGTAGAATCCCAAACATAGAAAGAGGTGAAGACCGGTCATGAGCCTGCCGACACCATTACAAATTATTTTGCAGTGACAAAATTTCATATGCAGCATTCAGACCATTTTGCTTGACCCATTAGTAATAATTCACGTCGTAAATCTATCTGCCAACTTAAATCCATATACTATTTATTTTCAACAAACAAAAGTTTCTTTTCCTTCTAATTTTGTTAAATCAAAGGAAAATAATACTCTTCAAAACCAAAATAATAAAAAATTTATTCAGAATGTACTACTAACAAAAGATGGCACACAACCATAATTAGGACCTAGAACTAGTACTGCTGTAAGACTAGTTAACTCTCCCAAATCAGCAATCCGAACAATAAACTTGACAATAGTTAGGAGATCTTTAGCTTCAATAAGAAGTGTAGTCCTATCCTAGTAAGAATTAAGAAAAGCACACTAGAGTCAGTTGAATAACATGGGTAGGGATCATGAGCACATAATCTACCCCAACTAACTAACGCATACACCTCAATAATCAGTTAAATCCGAGGAAGAGATGGGAACTTTTTTAAAAATTCAGGTTTCAACCAATGGAAGATATAGAATTTTTTTTTGAGAAGAAACAATAGATATAGAATTTTTAAAGGAACGCTTGACACAAAAAATGGATAAGTGAGGCGGCAATACAAAAACCCAAGTGCAACTAGTTAAACAAGCTCGTTACCCGTTAAACTCCACAAAGAGATAAGAGCAGAACTAATAAGCTCAGAAATATATAAAAGTCCATCCAAAGATACAAACTCTTCAAAAGTTGATATGAGCATATCGTGCCCAAAATTGAAGGAATCCATCCATAAGGCTTTTAATAAATGATGACTAATCAAACACATTGCAGTAAAATGCTAATATCTTAGACTTACTGTGTTGTAAATTAGACACACTGCACTAAAATGCCAAGGGTAAGCTAGGAAGAACAAAATTTTAAACCAAATTTGCAAACCAAATGATGTGTCACCAATAAGAAATAAACACGTTAATCCACAATTAAGTAATAATCCAGTCATCAACAAACACATCATTTGGTTTGTAAATTTGGTTTAAAAAAATTGGTCTCCCTAGCATTATCCAAATGCCAATATCTTAGAATTATTGTGTTGGAAACTAGACACACCTTTTCATTGGTGTTGGCTTGCATTCTAATTTTCTACAATAAACACAGTTTTATTGCAAAAATATCCCAAGTAAGTGAAATTTGTTATTTCAAAACTTAAACTGGGCTCAAAATTCTTGCGGAGACTTGGAAAGAGACTTTAAGAAAAGACACGGAGTACTTGAGCTAATGGATGACAAGGCGCAAGACCGAGCGCAGTGGCGTTCTAGTATTCATACAACAGCCTCATTTAGTGGGATAGGGCTTTGTTATTGATGTGTGTCAGTGAAATTAACCCTTATGACATGTATGGGCTCCTTTCAGGGTACCCTGGTGTCAGGACGAACACCGGTGGAGTAACCGATTTCTGCCAATCAACCATTCAACAATCCCTTTAAATAACAATGCACTTGTTGATCAATGTTAATTATGCCATCACAAAAGCTAAATAAAACAAAACAACATTATATTGCAAGAATATTTGGTTTTAGTTCTTTATTTGAGAAATTAACAAAGGAGCATCCCATATTCAATTCCAAAAATTGGTAACTTTTCTTTCACAATCAAAAGCAGAATGATATGAAGGTTACAGGAATCAAATTCACATTGCAGAGTAGAAAAAACAGAAGTAAAAAAAATGAAATTACATCTGGAAACAGAAAAATTACCAGACTTGGAGAATTGGGCGGGCATTGGAGAGAGCTTGGATGGTGGGTTTGGTCCATTGAGTGAGGAGACAGCTGAGTAGCGATAAGAATGTAATTTACTATTATTAGCATTGGACTTATTATTATTATAATTATTTAAAATATAAAAAGAATTAATATTGGAATTGGAAGCATAGAGAGATGTTGTGGGCGGCCATGGCTGAGATAAGATGTTCACAGCTGCCATCTTCATCGCGCTCTCTCTATCTCTCTCTCTCTCTCTCTTGATTATGTTTTCTAACCAGAAACCAGTGGTTATGTGGAGTGGAAGCGGGCAAGAATTGCCGAAGAAAATCTTGATTCTGCTAAGGTACTAAAATACCCTTATTTATTACTGTTGTCTCTTTCCTTTAAACATACACCTTTTCTTTTCTTTTTTTCTAAGCGAGAGATTTTATGTTTGATCTCTGTCAAAAATAAATTTGATCTTATTATTGCTAGCCAATTGTAAGGCGAAAGCCAACTCTGTCCCCTTTAATAATAATATCGTTTGTAAAAAAAAAAGGGAAATTTTATTTGAACCCATACAACCTCTTTCTACACCCAACTTACTCTTTACACCCATATTATTTTTAATTAAAGAATCAATCTCTCTTTAAACCCAAATTAATTATCTAAACTACCCTCACAAACTCAATTCAATATATAAAAATTCATCTTTACACCCTTTTAGAAAGCAAAAGCAAGAGGAGGTCTTTGATCACTTCGTGAAGCAAGCCTCATCACTCGATGGCTCCGCCCTCGGCCCCCTCATCGCAGAACTCACCTCCCACCCTGCCCTTTTTGCCTTTTCGGAAATTATCGCTGTCCCTAATGTTCTTCAGGTTCCCATGTTTCTATTTATTTATTGTGGAAGTTTCATTTTTCTGTGTATATTTTGGTGGTGTAGTTTCTGGGTTTGAGCAAAGGATGTATAATCAGAATTTTGTTGCAGCCAAAGACAAAATAAAATTGTTGATTGTTACTGGGTCTTGTTTCATATGCATTTGTTTTTTTACTGTGGAATATGTGCAGCTTGAAGGAACTGAAAATTGTGTCTACCTTGATGTGCTTCGATTGTTTGTACATGGCACATGGAGTGATTACAAGAGTAAACACATTGCACATCCGCAGAGTCGGGTCGCAGAGGAAGGAAGGCAACGCGTCGATGCTGTCGTTTGGGATAAACCCATCAGCTGAGATAAACCCATCAGCTGAAATATCCAAAGGGGCTTCCGACAGCTCGTCGTCTCAGGTCTTATTTGCAATGCTTCCTTTCGTCGTTGCTGCTACCGCCATTGCTGCTCTGGCTCAGCCGTCAACGTTCACTTGGTAAGTTCTGGTTTTCTTGAATTTTTATTGGGTTTTGAATGGTCGCACGTCGAGTTCTTGTGGAATTAGCAACTGGGATTCTGCTTATGTTTTTTAGTTTATAGCAAGTCCAGTCCAAGTTGGCTTATTTTATATATGAATACTTTGAATACTTTGTTTTTATTGATTGAGTTAACATGAAGATAGAGATGAAACGAAAAGCAACCGAATTTGATTATTAGGTGATCGTAGAGTTTTATAGCAGCTCTTAGGAATTTAGTCAAAATGAATGTAGGATAAAGATTGTGTGATGGTAGAATTTAATTATTGAGTATGGGTTTATTGATAAATTTTAGTTTTATTCTTAATTTCATCTTGTACTTGATGGTAATTATGCATTAGGATAAAATAGACAATTCACATTTAAAATTTAAGTTGGGTGTAGAAAGAGGTTAGATGGGTTCAAATAAAATTACCCAAAAAAAAATGCAGTTAGCAAATTTCTTTTTTTTTTGGTCAGAAAACAAACTTCATTAAGATAAAAGAGAGAATTACAAATGTTATAGATGGACCCAATCAAAACACAATACCCTTTCAGATAAAAGAGTAAAAAGACCCACGTAAAAGGAGAGTTACAACCAAGATTCAATGTGAGAGGTCCACACAAGCTTAAGCCTACCATAGGCTAGCAACAACAGAGAAACCCTAAAGTGAAGCCACGGATCCGCAGCTGCTGCTGCCTCATCCCTAACCCCAAACTAAAATCTAGATCCGAGAGTGTTCCACAAGATCAATCCACCAAGAACCACTTCCACAACCACACTTGCAAAGAAAGTCACCACAAGTAACAAAATGAGGGGAGGGCAAAGGGTGTGTAAAACACCCTTATTCCGACGTGAATCGTTCCACCCTTCACCCAAATTTTTGGCATGCCAATTCGGCAATAGACTGTGTGGTGTAGAGGCTTGCGTCAAGATCGAGTCCAACACTATGAAATCTAATTCATGATTATGGATTGGAAAAGAGGAGGGAAAGCAAAGGAGAGGAAGGAAAAGCACGGCCAAAGAAGAGGGAGGGAGGAAAACTAGAGAACAAAAGGCAGTGAAAACTAATGGAAAACGTCGGGGAAGCCTAGGAAGGGGCATGAAGCTCAAATCTGAGACAAGCTGAGGGAAAATTGAGAGAAAACTCAGTGGAAAATTAAGAAGAGAGAAAAGGAAGAAAAGAAGGAAGGAAGTAAGAGAAAATGATTCAATTAGGAATTGAAGCGGGAAAAACAAATGTAGTAGGAGGAAATGACGTTGCCATCGGCACCCAACCAAAGGCTAAGGCCAGCGGCTATGGTTTTTGTCGATTGAGTCGAAGGCAGAGAGAAAAAATGGAAAATCCCATCTTATTTTTTTATACTTCCCTAGCAAATTTTTTTTAAGTGTACTTTACTATCCATTTGGCACTTTTATGCTACTTAAAAAATGGAATTGGATCCCTTCTGAGCAAATAGTGGGGATCCTCATGACCCACTAACACGGGCCGTTAGATTTTGATCAAACGGCTACAAACAAGAGGTCTCTCTAAAATTTATAATAAGATCCAACGGCTCATGTTAATGGATCATGAGGATTCCCACCATTTGGAATCCAATTCCTTAAAAAATTTCAAATTTTCTCTCCCACTATAAAGTATTATTATCTTAAATTCTTTCCTAGACAATACTTTTAAATCATTCAACAAAGTAGATGATACTTTATCGCAGTCGAAAAGCAATCATGCCTATTCTCCTTGGGGTGTGGTTTGACTCCACCAATCTCCCTCATCCCTCTACAATGAAAAATTTAACTCCTTAACACTATTTTTTATAAAATTAAAAAAATAAAATAAAATCTACAAAAAAAGTGCTTTTAAATAAAATATATTGTGGAACCCAACTTACTAACACTGTTGGAGATGCGTTTTTCTTGCGTGGCATAACAAATGTAACTTTGCTATCTAATAGTTACCTCCCTTGGAGATACAAAGCTCAACTGTCATCTTATTACACCTTCAAATCGATTCTTCTCATACTTGCAAAACCCCAAAAGATCTGATTAGAGAAACAGCTTTTCTAATCCCTCTTAAATAGAACTCCCATCCTTTATTTACCCATTTAAGCTCTATATTTTGGATGAATGTTCAAACAATATTATCCAAAATGACCATTGTTTCATATTGTGACAAATTCAAAAATTAATACTCACAAACTTTCAACTAGAAATCAATACTCTTAAGTGAGCAAAGTCCAACAACCAATGCACTTTGAATCAAACATAAGGTTTAATTTGATTTGTATCCTTTTTAATGCTAGTATTGGAGAGTGGCAGTTGACCACAAATCCAAGTCAATCTCATTAGGCTTGTGTAAGACTTTTAAGTTCTGATCGTGCAACAAGGAAACTAGCATTCAAACAAAAATATGGTTCATTAGATTAGAAGCTTTGGCTGCATAAGTTACATCTCACTAATTAATTAGGGTCTTGAAAAACTTTACAACTTAATTAAACAGAGGGCAACCTGATTACGCGCTGGATTAAACGGAACTCAACATAATGACGATGACTATTAACAATTCATGTAACCAAGTTTCATACTTAAGTGGCCAGACAACCCCAGTTCACTTGTAGCACAGACCCAGGTCGAAAAATCTGTGAACAAGAATTAAGAAATTGGATAAAATGAATGTAAACAGCACGAAGACGGGATTAAGATGGCACGTCTAGGTCTAGCACAACCCCTTGGAGTGTGATTGAAAGAAAAACCCGAGGAAACTTCTGTCCAGAAAGTGTACATTTCACAGTCTCTGTTAGCTCTCCCTTAAAATCATCTTCAAAATAGCGTTTCAAGGAGTTTCGGGGATGACAAACCCGCCACAGATTTGAACTGCCGTAACAAAAACCACATCGTTAGTAGAAAACTCACATAACATTCCAAGTCTGGTGTAATGAAAATTTATACGGAGTTTAGAAACGTTAGCAGTTGTTTCAAATTCGTGCTATTTGATACCTTTTGGTGTCTATACTTCATGCGCACGGCACTCAGAGGACAACCACTACTGTTCAACTGTAATTCTTGCAAAGCAAGAACTGTGATCTTCAAATCCAATGGCTTGTAACGGGTATAGTATTCAAGTATCGGATTCTGTTAGAGTTACACAACGGAAGTCACATTTCCGGTATATAATCAACATGCTGGAGAAAATATGATACTAGAAGGGAGAAAGACAAACCCATGGGTGGCTGGACTGATCTAAGGTCCATTTGGAAAGAAAAACAGCTGATGCAGCAATGACAGACGGAAGGAAATTCAAGAAGCTGTAGTCGACTAAAGTTAGTTCAGCAAGATAATTGGCCAAGTACTCCAGTTCAAGGCTAGGACTCTGCAAAAAACTTATGATTCAATATGTACGTCTTTCTACAAATCAAAGGTCAATAAATAAAAAGCATGGCATCTGTAACCCAAGTCCAAAAGCAACTTTAACTAATCACGGTACCTTATAAGAAGCTTGTGCCGCTCGAAGAAATCTCCTGAGGAACGTTTTTGTAGTTGGTGTAAAAAGTTGAAAACCAAAATACTTCAGTACTTGACTCTCCATTTTCAGTACCTGCAATGTTTTTTTTTTTTTTTAATCTAGGAATGCAATGAAAGAATTTTAACAGGGCAGAATAAACCCGAAACCCAAAAACCCTTAAGGATTTAACTACGAAATAAACACATGCAAGTCCTGCCACAGGTTTTCGGTTTTCAGTATATAAAGAGAGGGAGGGTCAGGGTTAAAGATTTTTCTCATAAACTTCAAACATATGACATGGAAATAAAAGGCATCCTGCCTTCTCCCCATGTATAGCAGGGACAAAAGGATATTAGAAATTGAAATTACCAGCTGTAAAGTTGCACGATCCAACAGGATCATTTTCATCTCATCTATTTATGCGCAGAGGCAGACATTATACTACTTTAGAAGCATCCCCCAGCAAGCATTTCCTCATTCGGAATGGGGTTTTCCTCATCAGTACATAAATTCTTGTAATTTAACCTGTCTATTGTAAGAACGGACAATGACATACCTCCTCTCTCGAGTAAGTGTTGTCTGTCATGAAACAAAGTTCTTCAACACGTGGTGCACAAATTTCTTCATATTTCCTGAATAAGATTAAAAAACCACATCTGCTATCTCAATAAACAACATTTGATAGATATTATGTCTGCAAAATTAATTTGAATGAACCCCTTGAAACTCAGTATTATACAATCACTTGCAAGAGATTCATAACTAAATCAATTTATCATATTAGTCTACAAATCTTCTACTGTTATAGAATAATCTTTATTGTGTCGGTGCATATTTCATCCAACATATATTTCCCTTGCCGTTGCCGCACAAGGCATTTGAATGAACCTTTTGAAACTTCGTATTAAACAACCATCATACAGTATTTTGGTTAAGGTTTCTTGTTTCCCATCTAATGGGCCTTGGTTGAAATGAAAGAGGCAAATTGAAGAAAACCAACAACATTAAACATGTTGGACAAATAAACTCCTTCCGACTTCTGCGTGGCCAAGGATCTAAAAAAACCAACAACATTGTTCATTCACTTTTTACAACCAGTTGAGAGACAATTTTGGAAAAATTTAGGTTTCCATATTTTTGACTGCTAAGATTAGGACTTATAGATAACAGTGATTGCATAAAATAAAAACACAACTATAAAGAATTGTAAGTTGTAACAAGATATTGCAGTTAACTCTGCTATAGGTAATTAGGTATGAACACTTACGAGGCGATCAGCAAGCAAGTGATGCCAAGCAATTGAAGTCTATTCCTTTCAATATAATTGTGACAGAGAAACCAATCGATGAGATAAACTGTGAGGTAAAGCGTATCTGGCACCACCTTATATTCCTCTGACACCTGAAATCATTATCGTTTTGTCAAATTAACTCTATTAGTATTCACACGCTTTATATAAAGCATAATACATCATTATAGCATTGAATAAAAAATAAGATGCATTAATGTTCACGGCTATGTTCTGTAATGGAATAGGAGCTTCATATAAGACTTATTGTGCAAGCTGTTTGCAAATGTTACTAAACAAGTCATGAGTGAACAAAAGTTACAGTACAAAGTGCAAAAGACATAACAATCTTATAAGCAGGATAGCAATATCAGGTAAACGCAAAAGCAATGCCATCTCCTTTACTAATAGTGAGCATTTCATAACATGAAAGTGAAATCATGGGCATTGTAAGGAAACGTTTACTTTAGAGGACAAAAATAAGACATAAAGCTATATTGTAAAATAAATAGGTAACAGATTTTTTTTTTTTTTAAATTTAAATTCCTCAGTATAAGGCAATTACTGAGTCAACAACTTGCACTGTATGGACCAGGAAACTGGTTATTGTTGATCAATCGGGAGTAAGGGTTATATAAATGCCATTGATATACTACTCGATTCTTTACATACCATTTTGGTAAAGGCACAGCATGGGACAAATTTCAGAGCAAGATACAAAGCTTTTACCAAGAATAACTTGTGTTCCGTGAAGATTGAAAATTCAAGTTCAGTCCATCAAAGATAAATTTGAAAATATCCATTATGAATTAATTCTATATGGTACAAAATGATAGTAATATCTTTACTAATATAACTCGAAATTAACTGTAGACGGTAGCATGAACTGGCTGCCTAAACTGCAACCACTATTTTCATGTCAGATAAATGAGGTATGTAGACTATCAATAAAAAATAAAAAAAACTAGATAAAGGACCATGCAAACCTCTACAAGCCAATCGATTAAAATCCCCCTCATAGTTTTGGTGATATCTTGCTGTATAGTTTCCATAAAACCAGCATATGGCCTTCTTTCAAGCTGTCAAAAATAAATTTTAGTTTTCCAGATAGAAAGATGGAAGCTCAAAGGAACCAGCACTGAGTGCTATGTTGGAAACAAAATGAGAGCAAAAGATCACATGCACTTTAATAGGTTTGTGACCTTTGCTTGTGCCAAGAATTGCACGAAGTCAAATAGCACTGTAGCTTAGCACAGCACTGCATTATCATTCGTAAAATCAACCAATTATGTTTCTAATTTGTTAAAGCTTATGAAACACTAGTATCTATACAAGAACACACCATCATATGACAAAAAGCTTAGACAATCTAAAAAATAATAGCTTCAAAATGGTTTATTTTCTTAAGTGCCAACTCCTTTAAGAGAATCTTTTGTTCCTTTAAAAATATGTGATATATACAACTTCACTTCATGATACAGCTTAATGTATTTTATGCGATAAACGCTGTCCACCTGAGTAATATATCAGAATTCGGCAGCTGGTATAAGGAACAAAAGGTTGTTTTACATGTTTCGTACTAAAGATAAAATTGTAACCTGTGCCACTTGAATGTTCTCTTCCAACAACATCTATAAATAGTTTTCATTTTGTTATCAAAAGATTCTATCTCAAAGGAAAATTTCTGGTTATTTTCATTGCACAGTATGGAAAGGAACCATCTTTAATATCCTTTATGGCTTATCTATTAACCTGGACTAGGCAATCAACAAAACAATGTTCTAATGAAGATAGGAGGCTAAATAATACAGCTTGCCAGAATTTCAGATGAGTCTTAAGTATCACTACATCATTGCGGTTTGAGGCCATTATGCTTGTTAAGCTAGATAATTCAATGCGTCTGAAGTATCACTACATCTTGTCCATAAATGTGTAGCTTTGGTATCCAATTGATAAATTAATCACTGTAATGCATACATATTTAAAATACTGGTGCTCCTAGAAAAGGACTGCCGTACATATAACAAAGCATCAACAGCACATACCTCTGCAACAGATAAATGGTTATAGATGTCAGGGGCATAGAGGCTACACAATAGAGGGTCCTTGTAATCCGCATCAATGTTAACAATATGCTGGTTGCCTGATGTTACCATGTCCGCTGAAAGACTACCATTATCTGCTGCAACAATACAATACTAAAGGTCACAAACTACTGAATACTAAAGCCATAGAAGATCCTAAAAGAAACATTATCATCTGGCATCTAGTACTCAAGTAGCTCAGAAAATCATTGTATTGCATTGACATGGATCAACTGTCTTCAGAAGTACAAAGGGTCATATAATGTCACGACACGGTGAAGCATACTATTGGAAGAGGAAGATTTATATAGTAATTTGTGAATCATGTTGAACCACAACTTCTTTCTCGTCATTATCCAATAACTAGTTTAATGTAATTCTCAAGGACAACAACTGTCATGAACATAAGCAGTACACCATCAAACCTTCCAGTCTGTATTTGTTTAAGCTTTTAGAGTTGGATTGAGTTTATAGAAAACATATGATTATGTTCTATTGTAGTGGTTAGTGCATATGACCTCATTGCTAATAGGAGAAATGAATGAAACCTCCTCAGATAAAACCTTCCAAGCTCATATAGCCCTTGAGCTCTGCGGTATATAACAACTACTGAATTATGGTAATTACAGCTAATCAGCAAAGTGACGTCTAATCACGCTATTTATCAGCCTATTATCTTTTGTACATTACGTGAAATGGAAATACATTGATACATATATACTCCTATGTAGTATTACTCTTTTGTCGCATTTCAACTCAAGCTTGCATCGATTTGTCATGTTTGGAGGTGAGAAAAGTAAAGAGATGCAAACCTTTATACGCAGGGCTTTGGAACTTTGGACTCACTCCAGAACTCTGATTCTCCAACTGACTAACATCTTTCACATCCTTAGTTGACCGCACAAGTATGTTGCCATCTTCCACGTTGATTGAGCGGCAAAATTCGTCTGATTTAATTTCTGGTTTTACTGTTCCCCGGACAACATTGGTTTTTGAATCTACAGCAACAGAAGGGGCCATTTCCGTCAGCTTTGCCTGACCCTTTTTAGCTGGCTTACTCTTTTTAGCCTGCATTAATTAGTGGCAGAACTCAGATTTTTTAGGGATAAAAAAAAGTAAAGTTCATGATGTGAATATATAGACATATATGCATACAAAACTTTGCTACAAGGAAGATACTGAGAAATGGAAATTATAATAAATGGTCCTTCAAGCGTACTAATACTATGAAAAATCTAAAGAATTGCGAGTCTTCTATTTCCCTCAGTCTTCTAAAATTTATTAACATTCAGGCAACTCAATTAGCAGTACACTAACATAGACCAAGCATTTATTGTATTTACTCAACATTTATGAGGAAACCCGACTACTTATTATGGACAAAATCTAACTAACAGGGTATTGACCTGAATTTTAGTTGCATTGATGCAGTTTCCATATGAAGGTTTACAGAGAGCGTTGGTCACATCTTGAAGTACTGCCCTCCTCTTGTGTTGGATACATGCATTACCAGCAGCTTTTGTATTATTCTCATCCGTGGCAGATCTCTTTGAATTTGTTCGCAAAGCCTGCTTCTGACTCTGTTGTGTGGGTGGTTTTGGTGGGGGAATATGTCCAGATGTATGAAGTGCAGCAGCTCGAGCACGTGTTATTCTACCAGGAAGCTCCCTAACATTTGCAGTGACCATATTTTCTCTCTTCATGTTTGCAGAGTTGAGAGAGAAACAGCTCACCACATCAAATGGAACCAGTCAGTGTGACCTGCAATAAAACCAGGGCCAAGTAAATTCAAGAAGAATCGGAGTAATTAGTACAAGACTACCACAGATGAACAGTTAAAGCAGGAAGTATGACATTTGCAAGGAGATATTAAGGGATACTGCTATGCAATGCATCTCATGAAATTCAAAACCACGATAAGCACGAAAATATGTAAATCAACAGAACCTTTTTTATTTTAGTGCAGTAGAACAGTACAACATGTTGGTGGAAATAAAGCTATTCATACAAAAGTGCATAAAATTTGAATCTGATACAAACATGAAATAAAGCTATTCATACAGTACACAAGATCACGTCCGTATCAGGATATAAGAAATATTTGAATGATGATCAATGATCATAGAAGTCAAAGTCCCAAATGATCTTTCTAAGTAAAGTCCCAAAGTGCCAAATTACATGGATAATTATTAAATTAACCATTTTTGTCATAAAGTACAGATCTATGGAAAATATTGATTCAGCTTATACCCAAATATATATATATATATATATATATATATATATATATATGTGTGTGTGTGTGTGTATTCAAGTTTCAAATGATAGACATGTTGTGCAAACTTTGGAAAAGCATCATGCCAAGATTTTTTCCAAAAAAAGGGAAATTTGATGTTCACTGGATTTCATTCACTAACATTGGCCATAATAATCAAAAGTATAAATGAAATGCAAGGAAAATCCAGAGAAAAGCATGAATATATAGCTAAAAATTATTCAGCCAGTAAATTCGTTTTCAAGGAGACAAACTACATTCTGGAATTTTCAAATTTCAGCTACTCAGATCAGATAGAAGTGGGATCAAAAAACATAAAAGGGCTGAAAAACTGAGCTCATTTGCCTTTTTACCCACAAATTCTCCGCAATCAAGCAAAAGCATCGAGCTGTCTTGCAGTTCCAAATAAAATCTTTTTTTGCTATGAACACAATTTTTAAAATTTCAGAATCTCTAAATTTGACAGCTTGACCCGTTTGATCCCCAAGAAAATGGGAGAACACAAAAGAAAATGTGAGCCAAGTTGGAAATTTCTTCTTTCTTATACAAAAAACCAAATAGAAGAAGTAAAACCCAGCTTCTGTTAAGTGGAAATTTTCATCAAAAATGAAAAATTAAAGAAAGAAAGAGTCTTGAAACATTGAGTCATTTCCTTTTTCTTTCCCACATTTTCTCACTAACCAAACATACATTGGTCACACAGAACAATGTCAAACGACGCAAAACTCGGAGAATTTCAAAAAATGGAAACAAACCCAGAAACCCTAATCGATTCGTCTCCAGAACAAAACAAAAATTTGAGGAAACCCCTGAATTACATACATAGATTTTGATATGTATAGACACACACATTGCATTGTTGGGCTGAAGATTGACCTGGAGGAATGAATCTCTCTCTCTCCCCTAAATGCTCCAAAGGCCTCCAAGGAGAGGTGGAGAGAGAAAGCCTGAGCTTTAGAGAGAGAGAGAGAGAGAGAGAGGGAGTGGAAGAGTGAGCGGGATTGGGCACAATTTGAAAATCTGACACACAAGCAAAGTGGAGGTTGTTGTTGCTGCTGGTTAATAATGTTTAATGGAAAATTTTAATTGGAAAATGAAAACTGATTTAACAGTAAATAAATATATTTAAAAATTAATAATATTGTCTGCAAAGGGTTTTGACTGGTTTGACTGCAAAAGGTTAAAAGACAGTTCATTGGAGTGTGTGGTTTAGCTTTGTTTAATTTTTATTTATATTTTTATTTAGTTGAGATTTACGCCTTGTATGGTTGAGAATCATCTGGTAGCTTTTGTGGTGAGATTTCAAATTTTAATTGCTGTTAGAAATTATTCAATTTCAATTTACCATTAAGCTATTGGAACTGGGAAGATAGATTTTCACTTGGTAAAAGTTGACTTGTTCAAAACTTCAAAATTTGTATTTGGATTTGAAGGGATTTTTAGAGTGAGGAGGAGGTCAAACTTTCTCCATCCAAAATAAGGTCTCTCTTTGTGTTTTGCTAGCCATCGACCTTTAGTTATAGCCAAGGTATTAAATATCCATAATATTTCGATATTTTTATTGAAATTTCTGTGTTTTTGGACTACCGATATTTCCGATGTTATCAATATATCCATCGAAATTTCCGTGTTTTTTAAATTTCTATATTTAAAAAAATACCAAGGGGATTCGAACCCCTCTCATTTTACTCATTCAACGCCTTGACCACCATATCACTTGTGTTTTTGTGAAAATATACTAAAATATTTACATATTTTCTACACTCACAATGTTTGTCAGCTCGCTATATAATCAACTTAAATCAGTTAAATTCATCTTGCAATGCATTTCCTTCCAATTTTTTGTGATAAACTAATAGATAATTGACTAAATAAACATCCTGCAAAGTTTCAATAAAAATTTTCAAGTTTTTCTTACAATTTCTGTGGTTTTTATTCAATTTTTATCGATATCAATAATATCCCGATATTTCCATCAAAATTTTTATTTTTTTAAACTACTGATATTTAATACCTTGGTCATAGCTAGAGTCGACGGTTATGAGATGAACAGATTTGAAAAACTCTCACACATCAATGAGAAGAACTCTCACGAAGAGAAGATTTTTTTTTTTTTTTTTGTTGGGAATAAAATAGGGTTTCAGGCTAAAATAGTAAGCTCACTATCACTATCAACAAATGCAAATCAAACTTAGAGAAGAGGGTATCTCTCACGGAGGATATTGTCTGCCCTCCTCTTTTTCGTGCTCTTCTGTGCCTTTCTGTTTGTGTAGTCACAGTTAAGCCACGTCAATATTTTATATTACTATTTATTTTTGTCTTATTATTTTTATATAAAAAAATATAAAATGCTAACGTGCCTTAACCGTAATCACATAAAATAAGAGGGCACGGAAAGGAGGAGGAAAGACAATCCTCCTCCATCTCTCACTTATAGGTATTTTTGTTAGGTTTCGTGATTCTTCAAGACTTGTTTTCTTCCAATTTTTTTAGTTTAATCACTCACTCATTCTCCCTTAAGTTCCCAAATTTTGGTTTAATTTATTTTCATTTTGTTTGACATCTTCAAATTTGTTGTATCCACCTTATACTGACCATATATTTATCTTATGATACCCGTATATTGTCAATATATTCAATGTAGTTCATAGATAGGCAGTAGGAAACTTTTTTTTTTAATTTAAAAAAGAAATTAGTTGATGACTTCGTCAAGACAGTCCGCCTTTCTAGGAGCAAGAAATACTTACAAAGGTTCTTTTACTAATCCGTAATCAAAATGAGAAGAATTGAATTGAGAAATAATTGGAATGAGAAGAAGTTAAAATTCCCTATTGAAGTTGTTTACTAAAGTGTTGTGAAATCGAAGAATGAATAGTAATGATTTCATATAAGTTGTATACTAATCTACTTGAATCGGAATAAAAAGACAATTTAATTACTAAAATACCCTTATACTAAATTAATTATTTTATCTACTAATTAATAAAAAAATCAAATGCACTTTTTAACAATATTAAACATACTACAATGTACATTAAGCTTTCGTTTGGCAATTCAGACTGTACTAACTATTTCAATCAGATAAGATAAATAATCACCGAATAGTACTGACTAAATTAATCTAGCGTTTGGTGCAGTATCGAACTAACAACTGTATTATTTATACTGTATTTGGTACTATACCGAATAAGTGGAATTCGAAGTATTATTACTTTTTCAAGATAAAAATGGATGATTAACGGAAAACAGGGAAATTTTTTTTTACACTTAATAAAATTCACAACCACCAAATGGATCAAATTATAAAAGAACAAAATCTTCCTTTATTTAAATCAAGTTCCTTAAAATACAATTAAAAAAAATTGAAATCATCTCTTCAGTCTTCCCCAGATCTCTCCGCCGCATTATCCCTCAACAACCTCAAGCAGATCTATCTGCCACATTGCTTGAAATGCACCGTCAAGCAGATCTTTCCCCTCTATACATTTGAAACTAATCCAAAAAATACCCAGAAACTAAGGAAAATTAATTCACAATCAGAAAACAAAAAAAAAAAGGAAACATGTAAAATCGTAAAACCCAGATGAAATCTTTCCGAATTTTCAAATCCTATCATCGATTCCAAGTCAAGGTTCTAAAACCCAGATGAAATCTTTCTGAATTTGTGCAGTGGTGGTGTGATTGGTCTCTCTGTGGGTGTCTGAATTAAACCAAAAAAATGGCAACGGGAAGAATAGAGCCAGGGAGATTAGCGCTGGCCAAGGAGGACAGAGCCGATGAAAGGAGATGAGAACAGAGCTAGCTAGGGGAGAACAGAGCTGGCCAAGGGAGACGGCGAGAACATAGCCAGCTAGAGGAGACGGGGAAAATGTAGCCAGCGAGAGAATGAGACGGCGAAGGAAGCGAGAGAGAAAGCCCAGTTCCTCGCGAGAGAGAAAAACCCGACTAAATTTTACACTCCTTTTGGACGGGTATATTAAGCCCTAGTTTGGGAGTGAGGTGCTTTAAAAAAAGGGAACTTTAACGAAAAGCTCCCGGTACTGTTCACTTTAACGAAAAACCACATTTTTACACTAAAAAGTCAATCCTGATACTATTCACTTTATCCTTTATTTTGTCCTTATCGTTAAAACTCAAAGTTTTCAAGCCCTTTTCATTAGTTTTCCTTTAAAAAAAAGCACCCATGAAAAAAAGCTGTAAGAGTTTTAGGTGTTTGGTAAACTAAAAAAATGGCTTATTTTGGAAGCTGAATAAGCTGAAATCAAAGGAAAAAGTTGAAGCAGCTATTTGTAGCTTTGGAAAACTGGCTTTTTTTCAAAGCACACGGAGCTACAGTGCTCCTTTAATGAAAAGACCCACTATCAGACTGCTTTTTTTTCCAAAAGCACTTTTACAAAAATGTTTACCAAACACTCAGCTGATTTATTTCACAGCCGCTTATTCTCACAGCACAGTCGCTTATTCTCACAACAGTTTTTTTTCAAAGCACAGCAATACCAAACCAGCCCTAAGAGGGCGTATATATAAAATAAGAGGACCAGATTAAATTACTCTCGTCCAATTTAATACGAGAGCGCTCCAAACACCTGACTTTGTATTAATAATTATATCCGGTGCTTTATACGGCGTGCCAAAAAAGGCCTAAAATCCTTTTTTATAATTTTAATTATTCCAATATTAAACATACTACAATGCACTTGTCCTTAATTAATTGACATAATTGATAAAAGGATAATGCTAGGCAAACCAATATTTAAACTAAATTTTCAAACTAAATGATGTGTTATCAATAGGAAATAGGCACTTTAATGTAACAATTAAGTAAATAGTTCAATCATCAACAACCATGTCATATGATTTAGTTTAAATATTTGGTCTCTCTAGCTATCTAGCATTACCCTTGATCAAAAGGTAGGGAAAAAGAGGTTTTGCTATTTGCGACTCCTCATTTCTCTATTCTCGCTCTCTCTATGCGACTCCAACGTAGCCCTACTTTTTGAAACTTTACATATCTTTCCTCCATGTCCTCCCTTTTCACTATCTCAGTTACTATTGCCATGCACCACCAATCCTTATACTATTGGTGGTTGTGCTATCTGCGTGAGTCTTGACGCAAAGTCGAACGTCCTCATTGTCGATTATGAGATTTCTCTCAACCGGCATAGCTCACAACGTCGTTCAAGCCAAGCGTATGTGAAATCCAGTGAGTAAGTGAAGTTCAAAGATCTTAGATCTGGTTTTTGAGTGGGTCGCATACTACCGATCGTAGTGGGGATGATGTTTGGGGTAGAATGGGGGTCTTGGCTGATAGGTTGTTGGTTTCTTTTTTATTTTCATTTTTTTAATTTTTAATTTTTTATTGTTGAAGTTGGAGGATGGGTGTGATGATTCTATATATGGTGGCTGTTATATTTGTGAAATCTCGTTCCTGAATTTCACTATTGTAATTACGTATTTCATACTCGCGAAATTTTATAGTATATTTTCAAATTTAAATTAATTTTAGATTTTAATTACTTAATTAAAAAGTTTGAATTTTTGAAAATAATTTTTAAATCCATAGACCTTCGAGGGTTACTCTTAATGTTTTTTTAATTGGGCTCGACCCCATGAGCGTATATGCGAAGGCTGTTCGTGAATTAGGATGAGACATGAGACATTACAAACGTTAAAAGTTCCTCTAAAAAAAAGAAGGAAAAAAAAGAGAGATTAGAGCTGACAGATGGTAGCTAGAGAAGAGAAAGAAAAAAGAAGGTGGCGGGAGGAAGAAAAGGAAGATGGGAGATGGAAGGAAGGGAATATGAAGAAAGGAGGAAAAAAAAGAGGAAAGTGGGCAAATGGGGAGTGATGAGAAGGGGAGAAAGGGAAGGGTCAATTAGAAAAGGGGGAAGGAGGGGATGGGAGAGACGGAAAGAAGCATGGAATTATCCCTAACCCATTTTCCTCATGACCCGACCCTGCAGGAGACCAGGGAATCCAATGGTTTTCCAGCCAATTTTTGATGAATTACACCGAGAAACCTCTTAAAATCAACTTCACGACCCTTCTTCTTGCTTTTACACTCAAAACCCGATGGGTTTTCACTCAAATTGGCAAAAAAACAGCGGCGGGTGCGCCGAGGGTTCGTGTTGGTGATCATCCATTTCTGACACAAATTCCGTCAACCACCACCACCACTATTAGATTCCTCTTAACCTTAGGAACAAAGCCCAAGTAGTGGTGGAGGCATTGGAGCACGTATGGAGGTCGAATTGGACTTCAACTTAGGTATGAAACTTGCTTTTCTCATTAAGATCTACATGCCTGAAAATTTGGTAATTTTTGGAAATAGTTGAATTTTTCGGCGAGTCGGGACGACCGGCCACCGGGTCCTAACCATCCTAGGCTAATTTTGATGCCCCGATTCCATATTTGACATTTTAGTGAAATTCTGATGTTTTAACATAGTTTCGTAATTGACTGCCTAGTTGGCCATCACTTGATTATTATATGAATTGACGATCTGATCGTTTGATCGGCACCAAACTTTAATATGTAATAATATGAAATATTTGAGGACAATTACAAATTGAGAATCCGACATACGAATCTTCCTGAATTGGATTTCTAAGTTTGGAAAACTAAACGTTGTCCGCCACTTAATCTTAGCGATTGGCGGACATCCAATCGTTGGATCGTAAGGAAATTTTAGTATGTTATTCTAGAAGCATAATGTGGATTTTAGGAAGTTACGAATCCAAAATCCGATAAGTGGATCTTTCGGTTTAGATTTCTAGGGTTATGGACCCTACTCTCGACCTTGATTGACTATTGACTTTTTAGTCAACTAGCCTGAGTTCTTCTAGTGAGTTGCTGACCTTGAGTGTTGTTGAGATTTCATGAAGCTTATTGGCCTCAACATGATGATGTGTCTTCCTCAATTGACGTGCACCTCGATTTACATATTGATGGCATCATGTTGTGTTATGCTGATTTACTTTATGTGATTTGATTTGTGCATTGAATTTGTTGTGGAGTGTGGTTGATTTGTATGTTTGGCTTGATGTGATGAAATATGAGGGCTAGTAGCAGTGGTGAAGCCAAGAATTCTTGAGGGGAGGGGCGAAGTTTAAAAAATTTAGGGTCCTGAAAAATGTGAACATTCATTTGAGGTCTAAGTCTAGGATTTGCAAGAAGATTATTTGAATTGCCCGTAATATTCATAGGAGGATTTGCACTAACCAAAATATTCAAAAGAGGATTTGGACTACTCAAAATAATCAAAGGAGGGTTTGAAGAACAATATTATTTGAAGGACGATTTAACACCGTTTCTTGTTGTATCGTTCTATTACTTAACTGTATAATTAGCAAAGTTTTAAAAGCTGATGGACATGACTTTACACTTAGGTGAGGACCTAGGCAAATTTGAATAAATTTATTATATACCGTATAAATAATTGTCTATTTATTATATAGCTTATAATATCCAAAAAAAATTGATTATAAAACATATAATATATAAAAATATTGACAAATTTTTTTATTACTTTGTTGAATTTGATGGTAAGAGAAAAAAAAACAAATAATTACGAGTTCATAATATTTTACAAATTATTTTTTGAAGTTCGCATAAATTTATAGTGAATTTTACGATAAATAATAGTATCAAACAAGTGGCTTAAAAAGTATTGAAAAAGTGGTCAAATTAATTGGACAATAATTAAAAAATCAAACAAATTCCAATATAAATCAGTTAGGTGGGGCAATTTGATTGGCCAATATTTAAAATAAAATTAAAAAAAAAGTCACGTGGGGTGGGATGGGAGAGAGAAAGTCTCTCTCTTCTTCCTTTCTCTTTTTCTTCGTTAGAAACACACCAGAGCTTCAGTTCCAGTCTCCAGAAGCTGCAAAATGTAGGTCTTCGTTCCTCTTTTCTTTGGCCTAGGTTTTTTTTTTGGAAAAAAAAAAAGAGAGCCCACGATCAGCCTATGCTGCGATAAAGCAGGAAACCCCAAAAGGCCAGAAAACCAGATGGAATTTCATCACTTCCGACGAGACTAAAGGGGCCGAACCGCCGCTCCTGGGCTTGATTTCCAAAGGGAGGGGCGGCCACCACTCCTCGCCCTGATGTAGCTTCGCCACTGGCTAGTAGTGAACCATGAACCCATTGTCATGGGGTTTGTTGCTTCAAGACTTGTTTCACATATCGTTTCATTGTTTTATTTCTCGTTTCGTTGAGCCATTATAAATTGAGTACTTTGATTCATGTCCTGTTTCTTTGAGCCATTGTTATGTTTCTTGGACTTTCGCTTAGTTCCGTTGAGTGGTTCGAAACTGGGTTCTGCTGGGGTTCCATTGAGTGGTTCCGTTCCCTGCTCCGTCTTGGTTCCATTTAGTGGTCCATAATCCCTGGTGATCTGCGATTCCGTTGAATGATGGTTTGAAATTGTATCTAGCTTGGGTTTCATTGAGTGGTTCATTATGCATTGTACTCTACGATTCCATTTAGTGATGGTTCAGAATTGTATCCACTTGAATTTTGTTGAGTGATGCTCTGGAATCGTATCCATTTGGATTTTGTTGAGTGATGGTCTGGAATCGTATTCTCGTTTGGATTCTGTTGAGAGTTTTGGAATCCCCTTTGGTGTCTTAATTATGTTGAGTGGTTTGGAATATATTTTGGTGTCTTTATTCCCTTGAGTGGTCTGGAACCCCCTTTGGTTTCTTGGTTTCGTTGAGTGGTCTGGAGCCCAATGTTGATGGATTTCATTGAGTGGTTTGAAATCGCATCATTTGACTTGTTGGTTCCTTGGATTGGATATCAGCTTAAGAGATGTAGGCTTCGGTTGAACTGTGTCGCTCTAGCCTTGCATTTTGGTATATGATATGTGTTATTAATTGATGTGATTGTGGAATAATATTGGTTGTGATTGTTGTCATTATGATTAGACTTGTTGACCATTGTAGCTAGAGGATAACATTGTGCTTCGTTGACTGTTCTTTGAGAGGTTGCATACTATGAATTGCGGTATTATATGAAACATAGTGATTTATATGAAGGATGAATTGGAAAGCATATGTGTGGGAATGGCATACATGCGTGCATGACAAGATGATAATTGTTTTTGGCTTATGGTTGATGTGTAGTATGGTACCCTATGTTTTCCGCTAGAAGTATTTTACGAAAAGATTAGAGTTTGATGAATGACGAACTGCGAATGGCTTGATCCCTATTTAGGGTACCTAGACAGTCTAACAACGAGATTAGATGTAGCCATAAAGTGTACAAAAATTACTATGTGAATCAATGCTCGAGTTGTGCTTTGCCATATCTCGAAGGTGGGGTATGTTAGATATACAGATACTTGATGATGTCATGTGTTGATCCTGAACATATGTTGGGATCTGGGCGTGACAATATTTGTAGTGGTTTTAGGATGGGTGATAGGCGTGGTGGGTACGATTGTTATATGTGCCCGTTCATGGTGTTTGACTTTTAAATACACTTTGACTTTGATAAACTCAATTAAAATTCTTAATGAATACTCCTAAATTTATATGGACTTTTATAAACTCCCTTAAAATGATGACACTTAGTACTATGGTCTAATTGTATTCCTCATCACTTATAAATGAGAGTTCTTAGATTCGAATCTCGTAAATTTCAAGTTAGATACAATTTTATTCCTTCATCTGTTAATGTAAATATATCGTTTGTAAAAGAAATCCTTTAAAATCCTAATTAAATGTTATTAAACTTCATTAACTCATTTAAAATTTTAACTAAATACCATAGAGTCTTTTAAAATCCTTAAAATTTACAAATGAAAACACCCTCCTTAAATGTAGAGCTGGGGTGTTTTTCCTGGCTCGTCCAACACCACCATGTTCTCCTTGTTGTCTGTGGTTTTTGGCAGTGTTGCTCATGGGTTTCCCCGAGCTTCTTACAAGTAGTTGGCTAATCCCTCTTTGGTGCTGACTATCTCTTGTTAATGGCTGTGATCTGGTTGTTGTACGGGGTTGGCAGTGGTGTTTGAGGCGGCTATACTCGTTGGTGGTTAACGTTTTCAGTTGGTTGGCCTGGATCTTTGTCGGTGGAAGGATTTTGGTAGAAGCTTTTCGGTTGTTGTGTGTTTTTTGGGCTTCACTGTTGTTGGGTCCTCTTTCTATTTTTCTATTGGTTTTGGCCCTTTTATGGTTGTGTATAGTTTTAAGTTAGGCCTTTGGTTTGCTTGTAAATTTGGGCTTGCTGTTTTAATAAAAGTTAAGGGATTTTTTACTGTAGCTTGCTACAATCAGACTTTTGCAACAAAAAAAAACATTATAAGTTGTGAGAACGGAGTATATTGGGGTGTGGACCTGAGAGAAAGACTTTAAGGATCAAACGTTATGAAATTGTGTTAATTTTGATAGAGAAAAATTAAAATAATTCTGAGTGGAGCGATTTGAACTCGGAACGTATGGGTATAAACCCAACTCATTCTTTAAAGCAATAAAAATATATCAATCATCAACCTCCACATCATGCGGTCTATCAATATGGTTTGAAAATATGGTCCCTGATATTTTCATTAACATAATTTTTTATTTAAAAAGTAGGTGTGAATTCACCTGCTAACGAATATGTATGACTCTTTATACATAGTTGTGTCACAAATGAAAAAAGTTGAAGGAAGTTGAGGTTCTACTAGAAAATTAATTGACAATATGGAGAGAGTAGTCCAATTACTTATAAGCACATGCAAAAGCCCTCATTTCGCCATGTGAGATTAATGTGGCGCTTTTTCAAACTTAGCACGTGGACAACACAAATCCGGTGACATGGAACATATATGGCTCTTGAGCTTGACCCATGGAACAACCTGAATTGATACCATAAAAAAAGTTGAAGTTGCACCATAAAATCAATTGACAATATAAAGAGTAACCAATTATTTATAAGCATAAGCAAAATCTAGGGACTATGTATTTTTGTTGGTCTGTAATTTCCTCTAATTAACATAATTCTTAGGGACTATGATTTTACACCTGCATTTTTGAAAAGTAGGTGTTAATGACAATGCAATTTCCTCTAATTTTTTGAACAAACGATTTTATCTACACTAAGAGGAAGGGGGAGTGAGTTTAGCCTCACAATGGGCTAGCAATATTAATAATGTGATTCAAATTCGCATTTGGCGATAATCGAACCTAAGACTTTTTCACTTACAAACTTATAAGTGAAAAATAATATCAGTAGAACGTAGTATTAAGTGACATAGTTTCCTGTGACTTCACACCTACTTCTTATGAAAAAATGTAGATGGGTATGTCCCTAAAATTTTGTGTAGGCGGGTATATCCCTAACATTTCCATTAACATAATTCTTTATTCATACGAGAGTTGGATTAACACTCTCAACACTTGTCACTACACTTATTATACAAATAAACAGATAAATTTGCCACTATATTTATGAAGCCTCGTCGAACATACTAATACGATGAACATATTTGAACCTCGAAATTATTTTGTACGATGTAAGGGTAGCCGGTTGGTAGAGAAAACCTCAAAATTAAGTATTATTATAGATCGTGCAAGAGTATGACTAATTAATTTACTGTTTAAAATGGCAACCAAGAACAATAAAAATATTAGATATGAGTGTGTAAAGAGTTCAATACACCACATCATTAACTTACCATCATTGTGAGCTACTTGTGCGATTAAACAAAAATATTCAAATGGAGTTACGTTGTTTAGGTTATGTTTGAGCGAAATTTCTCTACAATTTTATATGGAATGGGGATTGTTATTCTTCTACTTCTCGAGGTGTAATGACAGATTGAAAGTCTATGGGATTAATGTCAAGTTAGTAAAGAATTAACTACAAAATGTTACATAAGAGAAATTTAAAATGCATGCACGTCATGAAGATTACAAATGTATTTGAGAAATATTTGCAAATCATTTTGTGGAAGTAGTGAATTAATAATTCCTTTCATATTTTGTAGTTTATTCTTCGATGGTTTGATCTCAACCTTTTAAGAGAACTTCGATGCTATGGGAAATGTTTTATCCATGAATACAAATGTCTTCTAAGAACATTTGTCTTCCAAGAACACATCATAAACAGTATCATGTAGCTCTACGGCCATTAAAAAAAACGCTTACTATACAAAGAAAATTAAGTCAAACGATAAGTTACACATTTGGCCTCCCGAGAGACATACCCGCCTGCATTTTTGGTTTGTAATTTCCTCTAACTAAGAGTCTTCACTGGCATGCATTTTCTATTAATCCAAATTCAAATCGAGTCTGTGGGATGTGGAGTGGAAGCATTGCGATGGAAATGGAGGGCAGATTAGCTTTTGAATTTTGAAACGAAAGCAAGATTTTGAAGCAATTATTTACATCATTGGATTTGGATGGGGAAGTTGATTACCATTAACATGTGATGTTGCAGCTTTTAATGACAGTTTTATGATTTATCATTTACCTTCAACAGTTGAAGCTTATCTGGACTCTGGACCCCCACATGAAGGGAGCTAACTAGTCCCCTTTTATCTTTAAATTAAGCAATAAGCATTAAGCATGCATGTTATGTGCCAGCCAATGTAATTGAAAACAAAGAAAAATAATTGAAGGGTTGGCTTTTCCAATCCAAATCTCACTTGTACAAAGTTGAAAAACTTCAACAACGTGACCTTTCAACTGCTTTACTTTGCTGTGACCAATTAGCAATATATCAAATATAATATGTGTATAATTAAAATATAGAAACTAGAATAGGCTTAGGTTGAGGCTTTTATTATTGTTATTATTTTTATTTATTTTTTATTTTTTATAAACAAGAAGCTATAGTGAATTCATTGACAAACATGAACAAATACGAAGGTTGTCCATATGTGTACATTAATTTTTAGTGACCAATTGAATAGTATGAAGATAATTTGCATGAACAAGTATAATAATAATAATTCTTTAATTAGCTACTGCAAGCACTACTGTACTCACACAAGCACATATGATTAAATCCGTCACAAATACGGCATATGTAATGAACTTAAACTAGTCACACCTTATGTCATCGCCAACAAGCAAGACCATGTCAAATTGTTGCTAACAAACGAGACCATATCACTCGCTAGGTGGGACATTACTCACTAGACACGATACAAATAAAAACCTATACTAATCCGAGAATGGAATCCACCCATCAGCTCATCTCCACTGGTTGGCTCGTCTCCACTGGAGACTTTACCACTTATATGAGATCCGTCACTATCGCAAGCCAAGCAAGGGAACCGCCACGATCTGTACACGTAAGGCGGTACTGCCACAATTTTGTCGAGAAGAGTAGTTACTGTTTGGGTTAATATTTGAACAATGGACTTAAATGAAGAGAAGCCCAAAGATGCTTGGTTGAAAAATGATTAGTTCGAAGCCCAGCACGATGCCCAGAGGCTAGCTGAAGGCCTTCTAAGCCAAATATAAGCCACTTGCTTACCTATGGAAGTGACAGGTAATGGTGACCAACCTGCTACTAGCCAAAAAGCACTTTCTAGTGGCATTCAAGTAAAAAGCTACTAACTCACCACTCTCCCATTACTTTTGGGCAAGAGCAAAAGTTGCAGGAGTCGGGCTGACCTGTCTATAAAAGGAAGAAGAGGCATCAGAGACAAAGACACTCAACCAATCAAACAAACAAATTTACAAACTCTGCTCTCAAAGCCAGATTTGCAACCAAAAAGTTGTAGTTAGCCCAGATCTTCGATCTTTTAGCAATAGCCTCCTCAGAAAGCCTACCTTTCTCTAGTTTAAAAGCTTTGCTACTTCTGTAGTATCGATTCTCTTATGTAAACTTGTTTATCACCCATTACTTTTCAAGCATACGACTTTTGTAAACTCAAAGATAAGTGACAACAAGAAGTTTAACCTTGCTAGACAAGGTGAAATCTTGCCCGAAGCTCTCTGTTTGTCTTCTAAATTAGTAGATTTGTTATTCTCTGTACTTTCCAACATGTATTCAAATCATTTCCAATTGTTCCATACTTTAAGAATCTCATTTGTGTTCAGATTTGGTCATTTTAATGGATATACCTTCATTTAAAACCAATCTAGAACGAAGTAAATGACTTAAAAGGTTTGGGACACCCTTCCTTCAAAGCATACAAGACCATGAACTAAAAGGCCATTGATCACAAGGCAAGAAAAGAACTTAATATGGACTTAACTCATCGATGACAATCCTTTGATAACAAGAAGTCCAAGTAACTTGGGGCGCAAAGAGGACTGCAAGCCACTATGGTGCAAGTGTTGAGAAGTATGAAGAAAATCTCTCTGGAAACAAGGGGAGAAGTAAGCAAGGTTTGTTCCTTAATAGAAAGCTTACAGAGAATACTAGATCTGGAGTTTTCTACCTCGAGAGATGGTCAGGAAGATGCGGTGAGAAGACCAAGCCCTATAAAGGAGCCAGTCATTCATCTATTTCCTTTACTAGGGGAAGAAAAAGATAGGGGAAAAAGAAAGAAGAATATGAAGTTTATCAGCCAGTAGTGGAGGAGACCCTAGAAGCAGAATTGCCCGACCCCTTATTATTTTCGTTAGATAATAGAGGGCACAGAGGGCAAGAAAGAACAAAGTATGGGATGCCCCATTTAATCGGGGAATCTAGCGGGAAAAGCAAGCCTATCAAGACAGACAAGCTTCCTCCTTATAGGCTACCATCATTGGCCAGTAAGGGAAGAGATGCTAAATGGAGGAAGCCTAAACCAAAGAAGGAGACTTTCGCTGGCAATGAGCGTAGCCCAAAGTGGGAACCTCCTCACACCCTTCATGATAATACAACTAACTAGCAACTTAGGGATGAGATAGCTGACTTAAGGAAGATGGTAGCCTAGAATGCTCAACCGCGGGCTCGCCTTTTGTTCACGATCACCTACCAAAAGCCCTACCCCGAGTACATTGATGAGCAGCCATTTCCCCTTAACTTTTAAGATGCCTGGATTCCCAACGTTCAGTGGAGAAGATGGCAGTGTGTCCTCTAGGGATCATATTTTCAAGTTCTCCAACCATTGCGTCGCATTTGAAGACATTCCTAACTATAAGTTGAGATTATTTAGGAACTTATTGGTAAGTCTGGCATCTCAGTGGTACTCTTTTTTGCCCCTAATTCCATTGCTAACTAGGGGAAAATTGAGATGGTTTTCCATGAATAGTTCTACGAAATGGAGCCCGAGATGTCTATTAATGACCTAGTAGAGGTGAAGCAACATACGCATGAGTCTACAGAGGATTTCATGATGAGATTCAAAATGATGAGGATGAGGTGCCAATTCTCTATCAATTAGGCCTAGCTCATATCCATTGCTCAAAGGGCATTGAGATTGCCTTTAAGGAAGAAATTTTATGATGTGCAGTTCAATGAATTGCAAGAGTTGGTAATCGCTACCACGAAGTATGAAAAGTTGTTGCTTGAAGAACAGTAACTGAAGTACTATTCCAAGGCTTATTTTTTCTATAAGAACAAAGCTACAATTCACCGTGTAGAGTTTGAAGGAGTTGAGCCAGAACAGGTTGAGGGCCATGGAAAAGAGAGAATAGAGATGTGTGTTGCAGAGATGACCACTCCCTTCAAACCTTTAATGGTGAAAGGGTTAGCTCAACTTGTCAAAGATCAGAATGTAGTGATGAACAATGAGGGATTTGTCCCTGTGAAGCCCAAATATCAGAGTTACTCGTTTGATTTGACTAAGGCTTATAAGGTCTACGAAGAGTTGGTGTAGGCAAGAGTGATTGTGCCTGACAGCACTAAAAAGTTGCCCAAACCTGAGGAGTTGAGAGGGAAGAAATATTGCAAACTGCATTACACGATCAACCACTCAATAGCCAATTGTGTCCAGTTTAGAGACTGGATATAAGATCTCATTGTCAAGGGAAAGTTACTGCTAGAGAAACCTCAGGCTAATATGATGATTGACACAGATCATTTCCCAGAAGCCCCTATAAACATGATTAACTTGACTTGAGCAGAGAAGGGGAAGGGAAAAACAACCTGGGAAGTAAGAGCAGAAAGGAGGCCAGCTGATAGACCGACAGGGGGAACTAAAGGGTTGCCCGAGAAACCTAAGGCAACCGTAGTCAAAGGAGTGGTTTTGTGCAGTAAGTGTCAGCGTGAGTGTGAACTGGAGGTACCAACATCAGGAGCCGTTATTGATCAAGAGGAAAGAAAGGGAAGAGCAAGAAGCCCGCAGAAGCATCATGCGAGCAGCTGAGAGAGAGACATCCAAGAATGTTTTCCAAAGTTTGGGAGGGGATTCTCAACCAAAGGTCTTGTCAGAAGTATTCAGAAACCACGAAGCCTCTAAAGAGGTGGAAGACAAAGAAGCTAAGACACCAAGGTGGGTGAACATGAGACCTCCCCAACCAAGCTATGTCGGTGAGGATATCAAAAGAAAGAAGATGACAGTGAATCCAGTCACGAAGAAGAATTCTGCCCGACTCGGGTGAAAGTGGTATCTGGTTGGAAATGATGAGAGACTTATTAAAGAAATGGAACTCTCTATGATTATGAGGGTCTAGAGATATCACAAAGCCCACATAAACTCGTTAAAAGTCCCTGCTACATCTGAAGCCTCAGAGAACGTAAAGTTCGAGAGGGTATCTTCTGGAGGAATGAACCAACTTCATTGGAGAAACAGAAAGGAATTAGAGAAAGCTAATAGTATGATTGAAGGTGAAGAAGATCACGTCCCACAAAATCCTCATCCTGGGAAGTATAGGATCCTGAGAAGAGCTCAAGAAGATTTGGTGATGATGCCAACACCAAGATGAAGTCTGGAGCCAATTTGCTTTAGAACTTTCCCACCTGAAAGAGGAATGCCCTCACCTCTATTGGTTGATACTCTTGGGGAAATTCCATAGCAGATACCAAACTTTGGTATGACTCAGGAAGAGAGGTTGCCCGAGCTGATGTTGTCAAAAGAAGCGCAAGCCTGGTTGCCGAAAGAAGCTCAAGCTTGGTTAGATGAATTCATAGATCATATTGAGGGTAAAAGGGATGACCTACTTGGACCTAGCAACTTCCACGTAAACCTGACATATGTTTTATCTGCCATGCTCTACGTTGAACCTGAACAACCTGCCACAATGGAGGGTGATTATTTGGCAACAGAACCAATGATGGCACATGTTAGTGTTGAACGAGATGGGAAAGGAAAATCGGGCAAAACAGGGTTGCCCAAAGCCTCTAAGAACAAGCTCGAGATGATATTTTTTGACAAGATGGTCTTCAGCCGCCCGAGCTCGACCCTAGCCAACCATCTCAAACCCATTTATGTAACTTTTCATCTGGAGGGAGTACCCTTCAAGAGGGTTCTGATCGATGGAAAAGCTGTAGTTAATGTACTACCCGCCAAACAAATGAAGAAATTGGGGATAAGGGAATTTGATCTCATTCTTATAGACCTAAACAGTTTCCAGTTTTTCTGGAGCCATCACCAGAACCCATGGGATATTGCTGTTGGAAGTTGACTTAGGGTCTAAGCAAACCATGATGGCTTTCTTTGTAGTTGACTGTACTTTCACTTATGGATCTTTACTTAGAAGGGATTGGATCCACCAAAGTCTCTCCGTGCCTTCTACCTTGCATCAATAAGTGGTTGTCTACCATGAAGAAGGAGCCATGAGAACGAGATTTTAGGAAATAATGGAGGCCGAATCACGGTTGTTCTTCCCTATAGCCAATGTTGCGGAAGCCAGTTTTTATAATCCTAGTGTTAGGATTCTCTAGTGCTTAGGAGCAGATGAAAATGGCCGCCCTACCAAGGTGATGGCCCAAAAGCTCTTGGAACAAATATTGTTCCACACTAAGGAGGAATGGGATAGACCCCATATTGTCCCAACACCCTAACACCAATGGATGTTAGAACAATGAATAAGAGACCAAATAATTGCAATCAGGTCTTTAATCAAGAGACTATTGGTGTATGGAAGGGAGAGGAAACAAAGAGAGTCATTTTATTGTTCACCAAGTACTGGACAAGAAGGTTATTACTCGATAAATTGGGAGGAAAGATTTGTAAAGACATCTGGTTAATGCTGAGTTTTAAGGAGTATCATCCAACTTTGTAGGGTGTTAGAGATTGTTGTGGTAAAAAGAGTTCGTATTAAAATTAGATGGCAAAGTAAGGCTTCAATGTAAAAACAAGAAGTAAAACAAATAGAGAAAAAGAGGAGATTCATTCCATGTCATTACAAAATCGTAGTCCAACAATTTTGCATCCTCAGCCAAGGTAGTTATCCTAGAAAAGTAAGTCTGCATAACGATGAAAACTCTGCCTAGTTCTCCTAAATTTATATGGCTATTGACAGGTTGGTTCTTAGAGTCCTCCACCTCCTGAGAAATCCTCTCCATTTCTTCTACTTTCTTGGATAGATGATTGGTCAAGATTATCTTCTCGGCATTCAGCAGAGAATGCTGTTCTTCTAAGCTTTCAATTTCAGAATCTACCACTGAAATCCTACTTTCCATGATTGACCCTTCATCTACTAGCTGCTGGAGTATGGCACATGTTTGGGTACGTTTCTCTTAATAGCACTTCACTCTATTTTGAAGCCCGCTCTACCTGCTGGTGTTGGTCTCTCAGTGCCCGAAGATTCTCGAAGAAACTAAGAAATGACTCATATTGAGCTTTTGACAGTAACTGAGCTTTATAGAGCTCCACCAAGGTATTCTCAGCATCATGAAGGACCTTGCGATTGAAAAAAGCTGTGAAGTCTTTCTTCATCCAATCCTTGAAAATTCGACGAGCATTTTGAAGAAGATAAGACTTGGCTGGAGGTGAAGGAGATTGCAGTTTGGTCTTAATCTGCCCAAACTTCTCGACCATCTCAGAAAAAACGTTGATGATGAAGAAGATGGCAGAGGTTGGGGCATCTCTCTAACACCTTCAGTAGCAGTAGGAAGAGGAACTTCAATTGGCAGAGGAGGAAGGATTTTAGGAGTAGGAACAAGAGAGGTAGCAGCAACTTCGTTTTTCTTCTTTGGCTGAGGAATGGGAATCTTTATCACCCCAAAGGCCAAATGAGGCCTTGGAAGATCTATCTTATGCACTAAGGGTGGAGGAGGTTTGCCCGAGCCTTTTCCTAGACCCTAAATGAACCAAGGAAAACAAGTTAAGAGAGAAAGAATAAAATTTAAGGTAAATAAATGAGAGATTAGAAAAGATGTTTTACCTGAAAAGAACTCGGAGCCTGGGAAAAAGTTGGGGGATGAGTTGTAACATTGGGTTGCTGAGGAGAATCGTCTTTGCTAGCCGGAGGGGGAGAAGTGGTGCCCGAACCTTCACCAGAAGCCTATGAAATTGAGAAAAACAATGGTCAATAGACTAACTTGTGCAGAAAAGAAAATAGAAGAAGAAAAGCCTTTATACATGAGTAGGACCTTGAGAATGAGCAAGTGAGCTAGCCCGAGCTGTAGGTTGAGGAAGCTGCGGACTAACCACCTCTGAGATCACAAGGATCTCGAGTACTATGGGATCCCTAAATGTAGTTGCTGCTGACGGGATATAATTTTGCACAGGGGAAGAATAAAAATATATGTATATATATATATATATATATGTATAAAGGAAAATGAAGGCTTTAAAACACAAAAAGTCAAAATCAAGCTCCCTAGATTGCTATCCTCGTCCATGAAATGTAGCATCTCCCTGGTCTTTGAATTGAATTGAGAAGTTGGAGTTGCCTTCAATACAGGTGGAAGAATGGAATACTTGGGAGTAGAACTCTGCCCGACTCGAGAAGCTGATGCTTTAGTATTCTAAAAATAAAATAAAATAAGGGGGGGCAAGAAGGTTAGTCAATACTTGAAAAGACAGAAAGACTGAAACAAAAATGAAAGAGGTATACTTTGAGAGGATTAGCCCAAGAAAGAGAATCAGCATGTTCTGCACGAGCAGGAAGTGGAGAAGCCTTAGGTAGAAAGATGTTTGCTTCCCTTATGGCTTCTAATGCCTCAATGGTATAATCTCGCAGATCTTTAGTCTCTTGGTAAATCTTGGCTCTTAATGGTTCTTCCCTTGAGACAACGATATGTTTCTTAGTCCCTTGAGGCCCTAGACTCGAGGAAAATAAGGTGGTTAACCTTTGAACACAAAATGCAAGGAAAAAGGGAAGGTTGAAACAAAATTCACTTACTGGAGGCTTTATGTTGGTTCCTACCCACGCCCGCTTCAGCTACAGAAGTAGAAAACTTAGAAGCTTTAGAGGCTTGAGCTCTCGTCCTCTTCTTTGTAAGGGTTGACCGCGGACTAGGGATCAAGAGTTGAGTCTGAGGCCGTTCCTCGGGCTCAGACTCTGAAGTCTCCACCACAGTTGTCTAAGTCCTCCGAGTTACTCGAGGCTCAACTGAAGGTTTTGCCTCGCCCTCCGAATCCCTAAATAATTCGAAAACATCACCGCCTTCCCCAACAACTTATTTTTCTGCTTCAGCGGTGGCCCTTTAAAGGATTAAGGCATCTGTAGCTGCTTCATCTGGCTCGATATCTATTGCCTCAAAACTACCTTGAACTATAAGTTTTTAAACAAAAAAGGGAGAAGATAAGAGAGAAGTAAATGAGAAAATGGAAGGAGGCAGAATCATAAATATTATGAATACAAGTTAAGATGGTAGATACCTATTAAAATGAGCTAGTTCTTGTGATAAATCATCTCCTTCTAGTTCTCTAACTAGCCCGAGCTAAGATAAGTTTTTATTGTAAGTTAATTGAAAGGGCAGTCGTGCAAATCCTTGATGTCTTCTCTATACTTCTTGATCCACCTTGCCTTCTACCAGGTGGAGAAGGATGATGAGTATTCAAAGTTAAGAACCACATGTTTTTGGGTAACCTTGCTCATAACCTCAAGGCTGCGTCGGGCAGCGCGGAAAGTGACTTTTGAAGAAGAGCGGATGTGAAATAAAGTGCCACAATGCACATAGTAAAAAAAAGGGCACGAGAATGGTTTGTCGGAAACCTAACTGCCTACTATAGAATTTTGGATGATAAACTTCTAGCCCGCGTTCATAGCGATCGCTCTTCACTCCCCAAGTTAGATCCCTTGGCTATATACAACTAATAAATTTCTCTCTACATAACGGGCTGACATCATCTCTGAAAGCATTTTGGAAAGCTTGGTCAGAATACCAAGGGTATTTTCTCAGCATTGAAGCTCCCAACTCTAGATCTCCCCGAGTCCTACAAACTCTGAAGAAGTAAAGGCAAGAGAATGTGGGGTGGTTGGTAGGTGAGGCCTCAGCAAGAATATGGGCAAGAGTAACACCCTCGGGGAATTCAAGGTTGGGAGCCTAAAGCTCAGGAAAATACCATTGAAGCCACACTTGGATCATCCAGGTAGGCCCATTGAGGTTGATCTCGAAGGGAATTCCTTGGGTTATTTCATCAAGAAGATGGTAAAGATGAGCAAGGAGAAAGGGACCTACAACTACATCATCAGAGTTATGCGGTGCTTCCACGAAAAGGATCCATTTGACCTTCACTCTCTTGAATTTGTTGGGAAAAATATGCTTGTTAAGCCAATACAGCAATAAGTACATATACTTATGGTCTCTGTTGGGATTGGAGGAAGAATGTCCAAGGGTTTTCTTGAAAAACGGGATAAAACCAGTGAAGGAAGTCTCATAACTCTTGAAAGTGGCAAAATTGTACTCCAACCGAGTTCTGGATGGGAGAGCTACCCGAGCTCTCAGCAGTCAGGCGAGAACATCGATGACCCTACCTGAAGGTCCTAGTTCGAAGACCTACGCCATATCAAGGATGGTAGGAGACATGGGACCCATCCTAAAGTCGAAGGTGTTAGTGCCCAAATTCCAAAAAAAAAGTCTAGTTGTCAGCAGCTTGGGCTTGACAGTAATGGTAGTCTTCGAAAATATAATCAACTTGTAAATACCATTATTCATCCATTTTTGCTTGAACATTTTTGCTTGAAAGTAGGCTCGAGCTCATTAAACCACTGCACCCAAGCCTTATTATTCATCAAAGGGAATTCTCAACAATGGGTAGATCACTTGGAGGAGGAAATACCTAACTCGGCCAAAAATGGGTTCAGAGTGAACCAATTCGCCCTGGGCATATTTTTTTCCTATAACAATTAGGACTTGAGATGTCCATGCCGATCCCAAGGAGTGTACTCCTCCCTCTTCAAAGAAAAGTTTAATATGCAGACCTGCTCGAAGGCAATGAAGGTCGTTGAGAATGCGACGCAAGGTGGAAATGCCTTCACCAGTCTGATAGGAAAGTTGAATAGTTTTTGGGTGCTATTGAAGGGTTATAGAAGAAAACTGAAAAGGGAATCACGATTAAGAAGTGATAACTGAGAGTGGAAGGAGTTTCTGGAGATTGCAAAAAGATTGAAGATTTTGAGAATTTTGGGAGGTTGGAGGATTAACAGTTACTAAGGTATTTACCCAAAGAATTTGAATAGAGATTATAAAATAAGTAGTTAACGTTTGAAGTCGTGGGTTAGTGCAAAGGTCGCAATAACAAGCGATTACTGTTAAATGGTGCAAGTTCCGAAAGTAGGTGTACCACAGCTATTTAATCATTATTAGCGTCTTGGGCTTCAAAACTCAACAATGATTAAAGGGGGTACTGTTTGGGTTAATATTTGAACAATGGACTTAAATGAAGAGAAGCCCAAAGATGTTAGGTTGAAAAGGATTTGTCCGAAGCCCAGCACAAAGCCCAAAGGCCAACTGAAGGCCTTCTCAGCTAAATACAAGCCACTTGCTTGCCTATGGAAATGACAGGTGATGGAGACCAACTTGCTACTAGCCAAAAAGCACTTTCTAGTGGCATTCAAGCAAAAAGCTACTAACTCACCGATTTCCTATTGCTTTCCGGCAATAGCAAAAGTTGTAGCAGTCGAGCTGACCCACCTAATGATTTATGCATAGGATGTTTTATGTACATATTTCTTGGTAAATTTTTCTTAATGTTAAATACATATAACCAACCAACTTTTAGGGGTGATTCTATATCGGCTTTACCGTTTAAAACATTTCAAGTAATTACATAATGTTTTGAATATTAGATAATCACTAGGCCATCAATGTTAAGTGACGATATTATTGGCTTTAAGCGAGGATGTCGTTATGTTAAGTGACAATGTGGACAAAAATGGAAGCTAGTTTTCACTAGTCGTCTTGGAGCTCTAAAGCTCTAATAGCCAACTTAAATTCTAAATTTGCTTGACTAAAAAGGGTCGATGTAGGGATTCAAAGCTCCATAGATGATTTGAGAGTTCATATTTGCTTCAATATTTGCTCATGTTATCACTTAATGCTAGTGACCTAAACAAATATTTATATTTCAAAACATTTGATAGTTATTTAAAAGGGAACTTTAACGAAAAGCTCCCGGTACTGTTCACTTTAACGAAAAACCACATTTTTACACTAAAAAGTCAATCTTGGTACTATTCACTTTACTCTTTATTTTGTCCTTATCATTAAAACTCAAAGTTTTCAAGCCATTTTCATTAGTTTTCCTTATTTAAAATGTTTATAAAGTTTGGATCAATTTGAAATCACCGTTAAAGATTAGCTAGTTATATTATAAGTACTTAAGAGGATCTCTAAATAAGATGTCAAAATTACCAAATAGACATACAACAGTAAAAAATGGCAAAAAACTCTCTCAAACTGAGCTTTCAGTTTTTTACGTGGCACTGAATCAATTGAAGACAAAGCCTTATGCTGTCAAACTCATGTAATAATTTTTTTAATAGATGTGATGCAATTTATAATATATAGTTGTTTGTTTTAAGTATTGATTGGTTGTCTCTAATTTGACTTTGCAAAGAGAAAAAAAAATTATAGAATAATATATAGGGTGAAATTTTTTTTATACAAAATATTAAATTACAACATTAGCCATCAAATATCATTTTGATGTTTTAAACTTAACATCTGTTTTGGAGATGTTCAAACTCTTTTTCTATTATTCTCAAATTCAGTCTTATTTCCAAAAAAAATTCTAGGGTGCTCTATAGTACCCGATGCTCCGGGATCTTAGTTTTGTATTTTTATATAAAAACTAACAGTTAAAACACTTAGAGACAACCACTTAGTGCTACATTCTGACAGTATTTCTCTTCATTTGAAAAATAGGATTTAAGTTCGATTCTCGTTAAAGGCAAAATTTAATCACATTATTATGGTTAAATCATTGTAAGAATTAACGTACTCCCCCACCTCTTAATGTAAACTTTATCGTTTGTCGAAAAAAAAGAAGAAAAGAATATCGAATCCTCCAGACTCCAGAGCAATCAAGAAGAAAATAGAACCCGACAAGTTCCCGGTCTTCTAGGTCCCCCCGTTACTCTGTTCTCTACCGTTCACCCAAGTGCATTAAACCAAAAACACAACATGAAAAATTGGAACCTGTAAGCCTAATCCTCGGAGATTCCGATTAATAGAATTAAATCACAGAAACAGAATTTAATTTATTTTTGCCAAAAGTATAAAAAAATTGAAATTCACCAAGAAGGACTAGGAGACAATGGCAAGTCAAAGAAAAGGTACCCAAAAGAGAGCAGCCACTACCTGAATTCTGAATGTTGACAAACAAAAAAATAGAAGGAAATTTTATTTGAACTCAATTTTTATTTAATCCGGTGAATCCAACCATATTGCCGGCAACCCTTCTGCGAACTCGTCGACACCCATCATCCGTTTCTATTATATGATGAAGAAAGTATATATATATATATATATATATTTATTTATTTTTAATTTTTTTCATTTAATTGAGTTACTTTCACAAGTATATGTTTGATACTACGGTATTCCTTCTCACTGGAGAGGTTTTAATTTCGATTTTCGTTAAAGACGAATTTAAATCACATTATTATTACGAAAATTAGGAGAAAGTAGAGATGCAAGCGAGGGATTCAATAGAGAAGACGTACGAAAATAGTAAAGAGAGATCGTGGTCGCCGAAGACATGGGAGAAAGGTTGCTCAGCAGCCGTTAGGGTTTTTAAATTTTTTTTTTCTCCAAATGATAGTATTAGTGTGTTAAATTATTAAACATAGAGAATAAGAAGATTCGTGGAAATCGAATTCGCTTCAAATGCATTATTGCTGTTTGCCATTTTTTTTTTTGAAAGAGACATATTGCCACTACTGTAAAGCACCAGAGTGGAATACTTTTTATAGTTGAGTGTAAAGAAAGCTGGGTTGAAAAAAAAATTAAACGAAAAGTGCTTGGGACTTTTTCCTTATCTTTTTATTGGTATTTTGGAGAGAGAGAGAGAGAGAGGAGAGAACATGATCTTTTTAGCTGATAAACGTTACTATCTACTTTGTTAATGTTTTGGTGAATTGTCAAACGTTGCGTGGGGGTGAAAGCTTATTGGTTAGGTGGGGCCATTCTATCCTTGAAGCTAAAGAACAAAACCTTTTTGAGGTTTCCTGTTCTCTCTCTTGGACTGGATTTCTGGGAAAGTTTCAGAATTTGTATTGGAGATCATTTTTTTGGGCGTTTGGTTTGGTTGGTGAGATGGGTTCCTATGGACAACTTGCAAGGAGGGCCGTGGAGACTGATATGCCGATCATGGTTCAGGTGTATAGGCCAAAACCCCAACTGGGGTTTTCTTTAACTCATTGAATTTTGTATCTTTGAATTCCGCCCCTCGTAGTTTAGATTAATTTAGTGTAGAGTATTGCTCGAATATGTTTCATCATTTTGGGTGTTTCAATGTTTATTGTGGGATTGTGTTTCCTTTTGCAGATACAGCAGTTGGTCCGAGGAGCCAAAAATGCTGTGTCATTGGCTCAGGTTTGCTTCTCTGATTCCAATGACTTGAAATCTAATTTTGATTGATATTTTTTGTTTTGCTACAACCATGGAGCCACTGAGAATGGTTGTTTTTTTAATTTGGGTGCTCCAATGCCAAACTGTCATTTGGTTTTGGGCTGAGGTAATTGTAAACATTAACATATTGGACAATGAGAACCGTATGATTTGTTCTTCGAGTGTGAGTTGCGTGTTTCGTGCTGGTTTCTATTGCTGGAAACGATTGTATTGCAAAACAAGCATTTCATTATTCATATTAGAATAGCTTCTAACTTGGAAACTACGCACTCAAGAAGCTGTCTTTGTGCGTGCCTTATCTTCTGGGTGACACACAAGTGAGAGAGAGAAGTGCAAATTTTTGCAACCTTCAAGTTGAAAACTATTAACAAGGGAAACTGCTAGGGAGCAAGGTGAGCGAGTCCGTCCCAATTCCCAAATAACGAATCTCTGAACTCATGACCAAGGGGAGCAGAGTCCGTCCTAATTGTTAAACACGAGTTTGTTTTTTTCCACTTGCTGAACTTTAGGCCTTTTTAGTGAAACAACACACTTGTTATATGTCCAAGTTTAGTTCACCACAGTTCAGACCTTTTTTTATCTATATTTTGCTCAAACTGCTAGATAGTTTGTGCTATTTAATTTAGTAGTTTTCTCAACAGAGGGTTGCATTATGCATTATATGAATTTTTTTTCATCAGATACAAATTTTCTCGTCACTGCTTTTGCATTCGGATATTTTATGCTGTCTCTATCACTTAGTTACATTTGGAAAATAGCCTTTAATGTTCTTTGGTTGGAACGCGCTGCAGGGAGTAGTTCACTGGCAACCACCCAAAGAGGCATTGGATAAGGTGAAAGAACTTGTTTGGGAGCCTTCAATTAGTCGTTATGGTGCTGATGAAGGTTTACCTGAACTCAGGGAGGCATTAGTACAAAAGGTATCATTAGAACTAGTTCGACGTTTCTTCTAATTATGATCCGTTTTAATCTCTTGATGCATTCAGATACTTGGGTTGTGTTCAATGTTATATCAGATAATGCATGGCTACTGGCTAGTCATATATATTTAATTGTTTTACTGCCCACCCTTTCGTAAACTGAAGCTTTATACGATTGAAAAGGTCAGTTTTAGGAACAAGATACGGGGTACCTTTAGTTACTATTGGTTAGAATTCATGAAAGAGGGTGTGAGTTTGAAGAAGCTACTTTAAGATTAATCAGGGTAAAGTTAGAAAAGATATGTGGATTTACATCTCCCGTAGTGAGCTCAGAATGCCGTGACCGTAGGCTACGGAATCAACACCAAGGTCAAATTCAAAATTCTGGTGTTTTCTTTTTTTATGAAGGAGTCCGTCCACATGCGTGGATTTGTCCCTATGATTGGAGTCGGAATTGGCATTTTAGGAGTTTCGCGTTCCATTCTTCTATAGCTCAAGAATCATTTTCAACTCATTTTCTTTCATGGATGGCAGATTCAACGCCACTCCCGTTCATTTGATCCTGTACACTAATTGTGTACAGGTTATGCCCCCTTGGTACCCTTTTAATGAATTTTCTCATTACAAGGAAAAAAAATTTGGCCTTCTCTTTTGCACAATGTTTCAGTGTATGACAAAGTTGGAATGTTGTCTTTGTCTGAGATCAATACTTACGAAAAGTATGATTAACCAACTACAGCTTTATAATTGGCAAACAAATTTGTCATTCTTTTTTCTTTATTTGTTTTGTAGTTGCATCGTGAAAATAAGTTGTGCAAATCTTCAGTGATGGTTACTGCAGGCGCGAATCAGGTGATTATTAATGCATTTATGTTTGTGTTTTGTGGTTCCGTGGAAGGTCTATAAAAATTAACAGATGTCTAGACTATTAAATGATACAAAAGTTGTGAGGAGATGCAAACAGTTTTCTTTATAGTTGTGTGTAGCTTAGCAGCCCAAATAAGAAGAAAATTGACTTCCCCGTGAATTCATGGAGTGATTAGCACTATTAAGATAAGCATGCAATCTGCTACCAGAAAATTGTTACACCCTTTGAATATCATGTTATCTCAAATATTGCATCAGCATCATCTGATTCAGACACAGAATTTGAGATAAATCAAACATGATGGTCGTCTGTGCAACTTATTTTGATCGTTAGGTTCTCAGCCATTTGAATATGATGATTTCAATGCAGGCATTTGTGAACCTTGCTCTTACATTATGTGATGCCGGGGACTCTGTGGTTATGTTTGCACCATACTACTTCAATGCCTACATGTCCTTCCAAATGACGGGAGTCACTAATATACTCGTGGGTCCTGGTCACCCAAAGACCCTTTACCCAGATGCAGGTGAGAAGCTTCATGACCGTCTTGTTGCAGAGGGACATAAAAGAATGAAATTTTTCTTGAACTTCCATTGAATGATTTTCTACTCCTTAGATCTTGATATGAAATTAAACATGTCAAAAGCCTTGTTTTCTTCAGTTGTAATGTTTGTCGTCGGTCAAATCATGTCAAAATTCTTCTTGTCTTAAGTTATCAATTTTTTACTGTAACTGCTACATGTTTAGTTACCCTGTTTAATTTCACATTTCGAGCCTGCTAAGGTATTATAACACATCATATAATGTTTTCCATAGTTGATTGGTGCATTCCGACACCCTAACTTGGACATGTTGTGGTAAGCAGGATAATTCTGAGAACTTGGATCATTCGCCATGCATCTATATTTGTCTGTAGAATTTAACATAAAGAAATGTGATAGCCATTATTCTTTCTTATCATCATATATACTACTTTGTTGATTCCAGACTGGTTGGAGAAAACATTATCGGAAACCAAACCAACCCCAAAACTTGTTACAGTTGTTAATCCTGGTAACCCAAGTGGAACCTATATTCCGGATTCTCTTCTTAAGGTCTCTCTCTCTATCTCACTCTCTTAAAAGAGTATGTAGTCGTTGATTGTGTGCACAATAAAATCTTGTATACACTGTTCTTACTTTCTTTCCTCTCTTTGTGAGTAGAGGATTTCCGATATATGCAGAGATGCTGGATCATGGCTAGTTGTGGATAATACATATGAGTAAGTCTATCGAGTTTTTTCTTACTAGCAATGTTGCAATAATATGTGCTGATGTCATTATTTTGCTGACTTGATGACATGGTTCTGTATGTTTCATTCATATAAATCTCGGGGCACACACATAAACTGTATGGGGTTCCCATTTAGGAAGAATGGAAGTTACTCTGGTCCTCAAAATCTCAGTCAATTTCTTGGCAACAATGATGCTGATCTTTGCATCTGCCTACGTCCATGAAAATGACGAGTATTAAGAAAGTTCAAAACTGTGAACTGCATTAAACATTTAAATTTTTCTAATATGATTAGCATGTAATAATACAGAGTTTCATGTTAATCTGACTGGAGTTCCATTGGAGGATTATGAATGGATATATGAGGACTAGATTGAGGTGGCATGACAGTAGAGAAGGAAAGCCAAAGGTGAACACAAAATAGAATAACAAAAGAACGAGAAGACTGTAGCTTGGTTTCATTCCTCCATACTATCGAAAAGAATAATAACCTGAAGCTTTTGGCTTTCTACCCAGACTTCAGTTGAATATATGCAATTAAAGATGCTGAGCTTTGCTGAAGTTCAAGTGCTTACTCGGATGAATTATTGTCTATAATTGGATTGAGTGTTGAGATGTTTGGTTGCCAGGGAAATCGGTATTCAAAAAGTGATAGGAATGTTCTTGAGAAAACTTTAATTGGTGCAAAGTCCAGTCGAGCGCATTTGAAATAATACAGGAGTAGATTTTGAAGTTTTAAAAAGGAGACTAAATCTACAGATTTGTCGGTCCTTATGAATAGTCTTTGAAGATGAGCCTTTTTGATCTTCCTATATAGTGGAGCTTCAGTAGTGTTAGTGAGTAATTCTTGAGTAGTAGTTGTTATGTTGGTGTTTACCTGAGTACTCTTGAGTGAGATTTTTCTTTTCCTGTTCTCCTTTTCAGTTGTGTCCGAGTTTTAACTGCTTTTGGTTAAAGAATAATTGTCAAATTTTTGCTTCTGAAGCATACATAACGTGAGTCATAATGTTTGATCTTGCAGGTATTTTATGTATGATGATTTGAAACACACATGTGTGGAGGGAAATCACATAGTCAACATTTTTTCCTTCTCGAAAGCCTATGGAATGATGGGATGGCGTGTCGGATATGTAAGAAATACCCTTTATCTTAGATGCTTGTTAAGCAGATAGATCTGGAAAACTTTGTGAAAGTTTTGCTTCAGTAGTATGTATATTTGGCATCGTGAATCTTGATAGACACGGTATCAAATAGCCATTACGACCACACAAGTCTGTCTATAAATTTTCTTGCATGGTAAACACGAGTCATAGAAGTTTTGATTGATCTCAAAATTGTATCTTCAAACTTGATAATCTATTAAAATCGATATATGGACGTATGAGTTAGCATTGCTGATTCAACTTAAGTGATGAATTTATGCAGATAGCTTACCCATCAGAAGTAGAGGGCTTTGGTACCCAACTCCTCAAAGTTCAGGACAACATTCCTATATGTGCTTCAATAATTTCACAGCACCTTGCCCTCTACTCATTGGAAATGGGACCCGAATGGGTCATTGAACGAGTGAAAGGTCTAGTGAAGAACAGAGACATTGTTCTAGAAGCGCTCTCTCCCCTTGGGGACAATGCTGTTAAAGGCGGAGAGGGAGCCATATACTTGTGGGCAAAGCTTCCGGACAAATATGTAGATGATGATAAATTTGTTCACTGGCTTGCTCACAGGCATGGGGTGGTTGTGATCCCCGGAAGTGCTTGTGGGTGCCCGGGGAATGTGAGAATCTCCTTTGGTGGCTTGCCAGAGGATGACTGCAAAGCTGCTGCAGAAAGGCTGAGGAGAGGGTTAGAAGAGTTGATCAGAGATGGATTGGTTGAGTAACTTCGATTGTTACATTGAATTCGACATTAAAAACGGTACCTTCCATTGTTACATTGAATTCCACATTAAAAACAGAAGTCCATTTTCCGGTTTAACTAAGTCTGAAACTGGTTCTTTAGAATAATGGAGGGTCTCTTTTCTGCCAGCAGCAGAAGAATTAGAGTAATGTCAGTGATGTATATTCCAAGCTCTTATTATTGTACACATTGATCTTCAAAATACATGCAAATATATGATTCCAAATGTTCACTATGCTTGATATATTTCTTTCCCTTTTGTTCTGACTTGCTGTGCTCCATTTGCCTAAACTCTTCATGCTGAGACAGTTTCATGTTCCGTTGTCGGATTTTCTGTAGAAATAGGTTAGATGAGTTTAAATAAAATTTCTAGTCGGAGTTCTTGGTTGCCCTGGATCAAGTGGTGGTATAACACCACTTACCAAGCTGCCTGGTATATCCTACACTAGTGTCACTTCCTGTGTTACGGATCCAAAAGCGGTCCGCACTGTCGATTCAACGCTCCAAGAGTCGGATTTTCTTCTCAAACAACTTCACTACTATTTGCAACTGACTGACAGATGGGGAATTATGTGAGCAACAATCGCACTGAGAGCGAATTTCAAGTCGAAGACTTTGTCTATATGTGCCTCCAGGCTCCAGCAATACAGGCAGTCCATCATGAAGAAGAACCATTGTCATAAGATGTCTTTCCACAACATTGTTCTCTATAAGATTTTGGACCGCATCTGAAAGGTGGCTTAGAAGCTGGATTTGCCTCCATTTGCTCGAATTCAACCCACTTTACATGTCTCCCTGCTGAAAAATAAAGTAGGAAATCACGTTCACTCCTCTTCTCAATTACCTGCTCTTCATCAGATGGAGAGGTCGTCTGGTAACCTGAACATATTTTGAGCAGATGACTCTTCAAGCACAAGAACAAACCTGTCACTCGACGTACAGCTAATTTAGTGGAAAGGAATTCCCAGCGAGGATACTACGTGGATGACGCTGATGAATTGCTTCTGCGTTTTCCAGACTTCAAAGTTTAGGACTGATTGTTAATTAAGTTGTAATTGTTTATGAAATTATTTTATCATTAAGACAATTTACGTTTTATACGTTGGCCAAAGATATTGTTTATTACCATAATCATATATGTATTAACAAAACAATGAGTCAAAAATGATATGCATTAATTGGAGTGCGATCTATGAGGTGGATTGATGAGACCAATTTCAAACAATGATATCCTAAATGTTCCTAGTCATAGGATTTTCAATTGGGAGTTGATTACCACAATAATCAGTACGTATCTAGCCTATGATGGTTTCTCTCATGTCCATTGTGTGAGACATTAACGCAAATACATAGGTGTTTAATAGAGATTGAGTTCATTGAACATGATCACATGAAAGTGTAGACATTGAAATTTCGGTAAATAAAATGTTGACCGATGGTAAAAGTTTCAACGCTCATGTATTACATAAAATTTACACGTAGCGTGTGATTCGACAGAAATTTAAATGAGTCAAAAAAGCCGTCAAATAGGACACGTGTCAACACCTGGCAGAGACGACTTATTTCATCTGGGATATTATATTCAAAATTAGGCCTTGGAAAATTCTATAAATAGGAAGTCATTTCATTCATTTTCATTCACCAATTCACAAATACATTTCTCTACTCCCAAATTGGAAGAGAATTCTCTTGAAGTTCGTTCTTCGTTCTTTGTTCATCGTTCTTCGAGATCAAGCCCCAACGGCCCTTGAAGAAACGCTCATCCATCCTAAGATCAAGCCCCAGCGGCCCTTGGATCAACGCAATTGTTCTTCAAGATCAAGCCCAAAGCCCTTGAAGATCCATTCATCGTTCATCCGTTCTTCAAGAATCAAGCCCAAAAGCCCCCCTTGAAGTTCGTCCATCGTTCATCGTTCATCGTTCTTCGTTCGTCATTCATCCATCTTCAAGAAAAAGCCCAAAAGCCTCCTGAAGATCCGTTTATCATTCAACGTTCATCCAACTTCAGAATCAAGCCCCAACAGCTCCTGAAGATCTGTCCGTCATTCAGCGTTCATCCAACTTCAAGAATCAAGCCCAAAAGGCACCCGAAGAAGCGTTCATCTGCCAAACTTCAAGATCAAGCCCAACGGCCCCTTGAAGAACAGTTTATCCCAAGAATCAAGCCCCCAACGGCCCTTTGGATCAACGATTCATCAACAAATCCATATCTCACGGAGATAGAATAAGAGGAACAAAAGAGATTGTAACCCAAAACCAATCAAATAACAAATATATTTTGTACACGTGTTCTTGTGTCTTCAGGAAATTTTCGTATTTACAGAAAGTTCTCACATATGTATGCTAAATACATATTCATGTCAGTGAGAACTCCATCGTTGCAATAGTGTAGCATTAATCCTTGGACTTAAGGTACTTGGTGAATAGGTCATCGTTGCAATAGTGTAGCATTAATCCTTAAATTATGTCAATACCATATTCTAATTAGGGCGTGGTCAAGGCACCGATGGCGTTGTATGCACTATTTATGGAGGTAAGTGAATACACACAAGAAATCTTTAACCTTTAGAACGGACGACGAATACTTACTCATATGATTCGGGAGTCTCAAGGTAGAGCGGCTTGTGGTGGAATCATGGGAATGTCTCTCAGGCAAGTGACATGACAGAGCATTGTATTAGAGAAGGTTGGACTGCATGATAATTGCAATGAAATAGGTTCTCTCTTGTAATTCTGTATCGACTTGAAGACTATGATATATGGCTAAGTGTCACTCATAGTTAGTGAAGCTTTAAAGAGTCCATAATGAGTCACAATGAGATGGATTAAAAGGTAATTCTCAGTTCGTAAAAAGGATCAAAGAGTTTGCATCGTCTCACAGCCTCGTCGATAAGAACCTAATGGATCACATCCTATTGTAGTACTAGAAGATGTCAATGTGATACTGATGGACATGAAAAGGAAATAATTAATTAGTTTGTGAGGCTAGGGTTTTGTGTCACAAATCTGGTTATTCATTATCTGTGTGTGTGAAATTCCAAAAATAAGTTAGTGTGCATGTAAGCTCTTTACAAATGAAGAGGAATACCACTAGACTATAATACTAAGTGGCAACACTAGTTTGTTTTTAAGTGAGAAGATCACATCACCATCTTCCTTGCCGTCCACCACCATCATCGAGTAAGAATGTACTAGCCTCTCACTCTTGCGCATATTCCATCACTCTATCTAGAGACTAGAAGGTGACGATACTTAGAGGTGCCAAACTTTTGATGCTTGGGGAGATTCAATATCATTCACACCTACTACTTCAAGGAGCTTTGTATTAACCATGTAATGCTAAGTGGCACAATCTTGGCTTAGTTAATAACATGTGCTTTGATTGTAGTCCATTAGATTCCAGTTAGATTGGAGGATTCTTGACCATTGAATATTAGTTAGTTAGATGGTTACTTAGCTATTAAGTTTTCTATCTACTATAAATAGTGGTGAGATGCTCTTTACAATGTAACAAGACTTGATCTCTCTAATACAAAAGTACTTTTTATAAATAGTGGTCAGTTGAGATTGAGGGGGAGTATTTCTGTGGTTATACTTCCCTCATGAGTATTACTAAAACTTGTGAACCATCTTCTTATAAGACTGCTGTTAAGAGTGTTCATTGGAAAGATGCTATGGTAGATGAATTTACGGCTTTGCAAAGACAAGGTACATGGGAATAGGTTCCTCCACCTTTGGATAGAAATATTATTGGCAACAAGTGGGTTTATAAAGTCAAAAGAGATCAACATGGTCAGGTTTCTTGATATAAAGTAAGGTTAGTTGCTCAAGGCCTTAGTCAAGAACAAGGACTGGATTATGAAGACACTTTTAGTCCCGTAGTTCGACATAGCACAGTTCGAATTGTACTGGCATTGGCAGCTTCTCATAGGTGGTCTTTAAGACAATTAGATGTGAAGAATGTGTTTCTTCATGGCAATTTGCAAGAAGAGGTTTTTATGAAGCAACCACAAGGTTTTCAAGATCCTGAGGATCCAGATTATGTTTGTTAGCTGATCCAAAGGTATATCATAGCTTGGTAGGAGCTCTGCAGTATCTTACTTTCACATGCCCAGATATAGCATTTGCAATCAATTATGCGTGTCAATTCATAGCCACTCCTACAGATTCTCATATTGCTCTTGTTAAACGGATACTCAGATATTTACAAGGTTCTGCTTCTTGTTGTCTTACTTATTTTGCTTCTTCATAGATGGACTTAAAAGCATTTAGTGATGCAGATTGGGCATCTAACATCAATACTCGACGATCTACTACTGGATATGTGGTGTTTTTGGGTTCAAACCCTATTTCATGACAATCTAAGAAGTAAGGAGGAGTGTCTCGCAGCTCAACAGAGGCTTTCAATAGAGGCTAAGTACAAAGCCATTGCCAATGCCGCAGCTGAGGTAGCATGTATTATATTAATTCTGAAAGATTTGCATGTTTATTTGCCTCATCCTCCACTGCTATATTGTGATAATATTTCCACTCTAGCTCTTTGTTCTAATCCAGTTTTCCACACAAGAATTAAACATCTCGATACGGACTTTTATTTTGTCCGAGAACATGTATAAGAGGGTGACTTACAGGTTGAGTATATTTCCACAGCAGATCAAGTTGCTGATGTGTTGACTAAGGGTTTACATGGTCCCTTGTTTCTTCAACATTGTTTCAATCTCAAACTGGGGTTCCCCAATTGAGATTGAAAGGGGGGTGGGTATTAACTAAGGATGGGTAACGGTTATGGCGGGCGGGTAACCGCGGTTATTTACCCATAACCGTTTACCCGTTGGGTAATTGCCTAAACGGTTATACCCATATCCATAACCATTTATAAACGGTTAACCACACCTATAACCGCATACCCATTTAACCATAACCGTTTAATACCCGTTTATCTTCTTCTTCTTTTTTTTTTTATATATTTTTTATACCATTTCCCCTTTTTCACCCGTCTACATGTTTATTAACAACTTGAAAAAAAAAAATTGTCATAATTTTTTTAACAATTAAACACCGTTATAGGTACATTCATCATATATTTCCGTATTTTAATTTTTTAAGTCCTTATACCATTCCAATAATTGAAATAATAGTTTATTGACGATATTTCTAACTGTTACCAATAAAGGTAATATAATATTTGCTAAGTATTTTTGGGTTACGAAAACTGTTTAGAAGACAATATTCTTGGGTTATTTAACCCATAATGTAAAGTATTAACATAATATATAATGAGCTATATATACCATGCACTATAGTCAATAGCATTGATCTAAGTTTTGTCCGATAGAGAACATGGTTTGTGTTAATTTTACATATATAAAATAAATGGGTAAACGGTTACCCGTTTATAACTGTAGTTAATACCCATAATCACCCATTTAAATTTCACGGGTAAACGATTATACCCATAACCGTTTTTTTATCTAAACGGTTACCCATAATCATAACCATGAAGTTTAAATGGACGAGTAACTGCTGTTATCTATAACCACGGGTATTTTGCCTATCCCTAGTCATATGCTTCAAAATAAAATTATATGACTAATAATTTGTACAAATAAATATATCATGTAAAACTGTGATGACTATTTCTCGGCACATAAGCATATATATGTTACCGACATAATCAATATGCACTTGTAATTAGCATAGTGTAAAAAATAAAACAATGCATGTTGGCTAGTACCAAACAGTGTGTGGCTTGCCGAAAAGGTTTTATCCTTGGTATGTAGGCTTGTATTAAAAAGTGGAGTAATAGAAATATAAGTTATTGAGCACATCATATAGGTTTTATGCTATATAAATTATGTACTATAGTCAATAGCATTGATCTAAGTTTTGTCTGATAGGGAACATGGTTTGTGTTAATTTTACATATATAAAATAAATGGGTAAACGGTTACCCATTTATAACCGTGGTTAATACCCATAACCGCCAATTTAAATTTTACAGGTAAACGGTAATACCCATAACCGTTTATTTATCTAAACTGTTATTCATAACCGTAACCGTTTAATTTAAATGAGCGGGTAACCGCGTTTACCCATAACCAATGAGTATTTGCCCATCCCTAGTATAAACCATGTAATGCCAAGTGGCACAAACTTTATCTCTCTAAAACAAAAGTACTTTACAATTCTCTCTCTAAACAACTCTCTGTCTTCTTCTATTTCTTATATCAACTGTTATGACTTCGGAGATGGAGCAAAGGAAGGAAGAAGGCCCTCCCTTAAGGTGATCAACCTTGATGAAAATCAAGGTAGTGCTTCAAGAGGTACGTAGATCTCTACCCCTTTGTTGCATGTATAAATCTACCAAAGAAAAGAGCTTAAAGAACCATTGTTAATCGAGTTTTGGAGTGCATGCATTGCCTTCGCTATATATTTATTAATTTTAATTTTGCCTGCACTTTGTTGGCTAAAACTTGATTAGGTCACAACCCGAATCCAACAATGAGGAAAGTCCTGGTCTTGGGGACGAATGGAGTTGATGGATTCTAAGCCCATTTAAGGTCCAAGTCCTTAGTATTTTATTTTCATAGGAAGTGAGAGGTTTTAAGTTCAAATCTTGTGAATAGCGAATTTGATACCAAATTAAGTTGTCAATTGTGTGGCTTAACTGAACTCCCCATTCCCTTAGTGTAAAAATATCAATATATCAGTCATGTACTAATTTAAATAGACTCGTAAATAGATCAAATTAGTGTCAAATAAGCTTCGATCCATATATTCAAATTCATTTATAATTAAATTATCAAATTGAAAGTACCATTATGCAGGGACGCATTCGATGTTTTTATAGCATCTCCTAAATTCTATAAATCTTGTAAAACACTTGTATTATCTATTTCTACATCTCCAATTACCTTCCTAACCAGTAACTACAAGATATTTCTAAAAATTAGAAACGGCTAAACCATTAGAATTATAAGTTAAATTACAAACGGCTAAAGCATTAGAATTATAAGTTAACAACAACAGATTAGAATTTTTCCCTTGGACTATACTTCACACGTAAACCGTAGGAAACAAAATTGAAAAGTGAAAAAGCAAAGTTAGAAATGAAAAAAAAGGGTCTGAAGTGGATGAAACACTCGTTTTAATAAAGAAGAGTAAACTGCTAAACGTCGTTGTTTGGCTCAATCGTTTCCAGACATTTACAATCTATTTCACTGCAATGAGATATTTTTGGTTTTCGAAAAATCATGTCAGTTTTGCGTCTGTCCCTGTCAAGTAAATGTGTTAAATTTGCATCGGATTCGGATCCGGATCCATTGACTTGTATAAATTTAGGGGACCAAAATCATACATTAGTTTATCTTTTTTTTTCCCCTCTTTTTTTTAGTTTTTATTTTTTTTATCAACCTTTTTTTTTTTTCCCCCTTTTTAGTTTTTGGTTTTAAAAGAACCTGAATTTCAAAAAAAAGGAGAAAAGCAAAAAAAAAGGAAAAAAACAGAAATCATGAAACGGGTATTGGGTTTGGGTCACTGCGGGCCCATCTCCTCTTTACCGGGTATGCTTTTCCTCTAAGCCTTCCCGTTAGGCAAACCTACATAGGCCCACACCGTAACGACTAACCCCGAGGACAATTTGGTCAATTCAAACCACACCCTTCCCCTCGCTCCTTTTACCTGAAAACGCTTAATTATACGGCCACGTCAAAGCTCCAGGACTGCTCCATCATCCTAGAGAGAGAGAGAGAGAGAGAGAGAGAGAGAGACTATTCGAGTTCGAGTGTCAGCTTCGTCGTCTTCCTCCTCAGTACATGAACCCTAATTGACGGAACCCTAGAAAATCAGTGCTAGAGAGAGAGAGAGAGAGAGAGAGAGAGAGAGAGAATGGTGGGGCCAACGCTGGTGGGTCTTCAAGACCACCTAAAGCTGGCGAGGGAGTACGCAATGGAAGGGCTCTACGACACCTCCCTGATCTTCTTTGACGGCGGCATTGCTCAGATCAACAAGTACATTTCTTGATTTCTGATTTTATTCTTCTTCTTCCATTTCTTCTCATTTCGTTACTGTTTTATCTGTTTGGGAGCAATTTGTTGAATTTTCTAGGTTTTTGGGTTAGAAATTGTTTTGAATTCGAGGTAATTGCTTAATGTATGGGGGATTTTCAAATTTTGTTGATCTATTTGATTCGTGCGACTCCAGGATTTGAAATTTCCAGGAAAATGCTCATTCTGTTTGGGATAATTTAACCGCGCATTAGGTGGAAAGAGAATATGTGGGCATTCTTTGGAAAATTTTGCAACGATCCGAGAGGCCCTTCACTTCTAATTTTCTGATTTGTATATGAAAATGAATAAATGGGAAAGGATTAGTTCTAGGGATTACTCATAGAATTTGAAAGAAACAGAATAAGGTGTATAAGCTCATGAATGTATTTGGACTGCCCACCTAAAAATGTTTTCAAATTTGATAGGAAGACTTCTATAAAGTCATAGTTCAAGATTTGAACAAGGTTGAACAAAAAATGTAACTTTATAACTTTATGATTATAAGCTTATCAGTAACATCAATTTTCTACCATTATGCCCTTTATTAATCAACAAGGCAAGTTCTACAAGATAACCGTATTTTATTTTTTGAGGGGTAGGGCGCGATTTCCATGTGCCTCAGTATAAGCGGCGTACTTTGAATTGCCCTAACGCAAGATGCTTTGGATTTTTTTCTGTGTATTTAATTTGCATGACAACGAAAAGTGTAATAGTGAAGAGGATGATTTTTGCCCGTTCTCACTATCAAACAGAATTATAGCAATCCAAAGATTAATAAGACCAGAAAGAAGCTTTGTCATTTTCTCGTCCTATAAGATTTTCTAGCTACTATATTCTACCAAACAACTGGATGGGTCTTTGCCAGACTATAGTCTGCTTTTAATGTATCATGGGATGGAATTCTGTTGTTTATAGGATTACTTTAGCCACTGTTCCTACCTAAGTCTGTGTGCTATAAATTTGAATTTCTTATTTTGTTCTAGGCACCTAAACACGCTCGATGATCCATTGATTCGCGCAAAATGGATGAATGTAAAGAAAGCACTTTCTGAGGAAGCAGAGGTTGTGAAGCAATTAGATGCAGAGAGAAGTGCATTTAAGGATAGTCCTGTGGGCCGGCACCCTTCGTCACCTCCAATTCATGCTAAGTCGTCATTTGTTTTTCAACCCTTAGATGAATACCCAACTTCTTCTGGTTTTCCCATGGATGATCCTGATGTGTGGAGGCCACCAAGTCGGGACACTTCGGGTAGAAGACCTGGAAAGGCTGGCCAAGGTGGTATGAGGAAGTCACCACAAGATGCAACTTGGGCTCGTAGCTCTGCTACCAAAACAGGTACACCTGGCCGTGGTGCAAAGGCTGGTGGATCAAGTAGGACTAACTCAGGGGCTCGAACTTCTACTACTGGAAAGAAAGGCACTGGTTCTGGCAAATCTAGCAAGGCAGATTCAGCAGTAAGTTCAATCAAATGATATATTTCAGTGCACTATATTTAGTTCGTTAATGTATTTGGATACCAGGGTTATTTTGAAGTGTAAGGCGCTGATCTTCACTTTTGCAAATACCTATCACTAGTTAATTAAGTTGTGGTAAAAACATTTATCTTATACTCTAATATTTTGCTTCATTTAAAGACAAGGTTATAACCTTGTATTGTAGTTGTTTGCATCAAAGTTGAAATCTTTGGTTTCGGTACCTTTTATTGTCCAGCTTACTGATTTGTTTTTGGAATTTATAGAATGGTGATGCTGAAGATGGAAAGTCGAAGAGGTCACAGTATGAGGGACCTGATCCTGATTTGGCTGAAATGCTCGAGAGGGACGTACTGGAAACCAGTCCTGGAGTGAGATGGGATGATGTTGCTGGGTTACAAGAAGCAAAGAGACTTTTAGAGGAAGCCGTTGTGCTTCCTTTGTTAATGCCGGAATATTTTCAGGTATCGTTGAATGGTTAAAACCAAATTAAGATAATAGTATATTGCATCATTTTTAGTCTCTTTGGCATGAATGGCATCAATTAATGGTTAGGGTTTCCTTGTGAAGTTGGGGACCTGGCTATTGGCATGTGATCTTTTCTATGGTACCACATAGCTTTGGTTAAGAAGCAGCACTTCCTTAGGACCTACTTTGAATTTGTAACACTTGTGGAGCTACTTTTTGAATGGTTCATATCTTTTATGGAGATGATTTGACGACATTTACATAGGGAAAATGAAAATAGTTACATTAATATGTCCCAAATAGTATTCACGTCTGTACTTTGTACCAATTTCACAATTCTACATTTCACCGTTGCAATTGATTCTTTTTCTACATGCTGAAATGTCTCGATCCTGATAGGCCATTTCTCACATTGAATTTATTGCTTCTTGGATTGTAGGGAATTAGGAGGCCATGGAAGGGTGTTCTAATGTTCGGTCCTCCTGGAACTGGGAAGACGTTACTTGCTAAAGCTGTTGCTACCGAGTGTGGCACAACTTTTTTCAATGTCTCCTCTGCTACTTTAGCTTCAAAATGGCGTGGAGAGAGTGAACGTATGGTACGGTGCTTATTTGATCTTGCAAGAGCTTATGCGCCAAGTACCATCTTCATCGATGAAATTGATTCGCTCTGCAATTCCCGGGGGTAAGATTTTATTTCAGTTTTACTTAAAAGAGCTTATTGCATGTATGTTACGTTTGTTGCATGTTTTGTTTTAAACTGTATATCTTCCTGTTTTTAACATTTCAAGTGTAAAATTCATTGTAATGTGGGATTTTTGCTTATGCTGACCTAAATTCAAAATATCCATTTGTCTAGGGCATCAGGGGAGCATGAGTCATCCAGAAGGGTGAAATCTGAACTTCTAGTTCAGGTAGATGGGGTCAACAATACTGGTACGAATGAAGATGGTACTCGTAAAGTAGTGATGGTTTTGGCAGCTACTAACTTCCCATGGGACATAGATGAGGCACTCAGGTTGGTCCTCATCTTGTTGTATTTAAGTTTCAGACTCCTAACCGCTCTTCAAACTTCGAGTTGGAAAGAGTGGCAGGCTTATAAAACACTTGACAATGCCTGTTCAGTCTTGATATTTCTAACCCGATGTTATTCATTCAGGAGGAGGCTGGAGAAACGTATATATATTCCCCTACCAAATTTTGAGAGCCGTAAAGCACTTATTCGGATAAATATGAAAACTGTCGAGGTACTGCAGTTACTGATATTCTATTATGGTTATATTATGCATTTGCACCTTAATTCTATACCTTTCTATAACTTCATTGTAATTCTGTAGGTTAATTTTGGACATGTGTTTCTGTCACGGCTTACTAACTTAATATGGGTCACATGGTGTCTTCTTATGCTATTAAGGTGGTGATACCAATTAGAAAGTGAAAATAGAATAAAAGCATGTGGCATCTTCAACGGCGGGACAGCAAAATCACTAATTTCCTAGGGTTTTTGGTTTTTGTTTATCATATAGATCGACTGCTCTGTGCTCTAGACAATTAGAATCTAAGATGTGTCAGAGAATTCATTTTGTAATTTGAACAAGTAAAATGTCTGTAGTAATGTCATAAAGATGAGAAACAAATGGTATGTTTTTTTTATTTTTTTTTATTTTTTTATCCTAGATAAATTAAATTGGAAAAATGCTTCTGATGCATCAGGTGGCCCCTGACGTAGATATGGATGCTGTGGCTCGTCAAACAGAGGGATATAGTGGTGATGATCTCACAAACGTTTGCAGGGATGCTTCCTTGAATGGGATGAGGCGCAAAATAGCTGGAAAGACACGTGATGAGATTAAGAGCATGTCCAAGGATGATATTTCAAAGGATCCTGTTGCCATGTGTGACTTCGAAGAAGCCTTGGCGAAGGTCCAACGAAGTGTTTCTCAAGCTGATATTGAACGGCATGAGAAATGGTTTCACGAATTCGGATCAGCATAAAGTTTATCAACTCATATTGCGGGTGATGGATTGTTGGAGTGCATGGTCGAGTTTCCGAGTGATTGTCTTGTTGTCCTTGAGATTCCCATTTGAGTTTAGGTAGAAATTAGTTGGTGTACCCCAAAGTGTTGTGCTATTTTGTATCTGTAACCGTGTATGTGTATAGAATCTGCTTTTCGCAGAGCTTATTTTAATTTTTATCCATACTAATACACTCCAAATTTATCAGTGGACAGCTGCAGATACGTGTTTATTAAATCTGCTTTGCAGGAACCAGGAGTTCAAGTGGAGACGAACTGGATCCGATTGGTTCTCGGGTCTGGGCTTCGTCTACACGTGCGGGTGATCAGGACTCCGGGGAAGGAGCAGAAGGCCGGCAGATGCAAGCAGAGTTTTTTCTAAAACAGACCTTTTTCAGTTTCTCTCTTACAAAACTAGATATCAGATATATGATATATATATATAATTACACCCGGCCTAGATGCTGCGGGATAAACCCTCTTTGAAAGGTATTGAAAGGTAAATGAATGAAGGGGATTCTTTATCTTGTTTTACTCGTTCTTATAAATCAGACAACTATGTTGGTGGATCAGCATGGAAGCTGGATCATATGCATTGCAGCTGAAGAACGAAAGAAGGAAATGGAGTTCGAATGGTCTAAGTGTTAGATTAGTTGAATTTCAAATAATGTAATGAACGGATAAGATTATAACATTTCTACGGTGTATATCTTGCCACGTGTCTAGTTTGTTAGGAGTTAAATGAAAGCATGTGATGTGCATGTGATCATAGTCACGCTGCAAGTATGTGTGTGTGTGTGGGTATGGAATGACAATAAATCCCACCATGTATGCCGACATTGATGGATCGAATCCAACCTAGATTCAAGGAGCAATTACTCCTCTCTCTAAAGTTCATCTATGATATTCAATCTTTAAATTCATTTCAATTACTTGTTGAATTGATTACAAATACATAGAGAAATTTAGCTCAAAAGTAGCTCAAACACTAACATGGCCTCATAGCCAAGTTGGATTTGAACCTGAGAGTGAATCTGTGAGTGTTCATTTGGTTTTTCAACGAAGAACTCAAATGCATAAAAATGGCTGGATCTAGCACGGATCTCCATGCACTAGTATTCACGGGAGTAAATTATGAATTCTGGTGCATCAGAATGAAGACAATATTCAAGTCTCACAATCTGTGGAGCTTTGTTGAAGATGGCTTCACATTATCAAAGGAAGGGAAGGAGACAGATGAGAAGCAAATTATTACTGATTGGGATCTCATCTCCAGAGATGCAACGGCGTTAGGATTAATACAAGGAACTGTGAGTGATGAGATCTTTTCCAGAATCGTAAATTAAGAGACTGCAAAGGATGCTTGGGATGTTCTTAACCAAGAATTCAAGGGTGAAGCTCAAGTCATGGCTGTGAAATTACAAGGGATTCGCAGTGATTTTGAATATGCTAGGATGAGAGATATTGAATATCTCTCTGATTATCTAGCTAGATTATCTTCTCTTGTGAATAAGATGGAGATGTTTGGTGAAACTTTGCCAAACAAGAGATACAAGAAAATATGGATTAGGTGGCGAAATTTTTTGTGGCACGTGCAAATTCATCACATTTGGGTAAAATAGGTGACGCTTTTTTGAAAATCGTCACATTAAGATTTTCGTAGAGCACCAAAATATTTTGCATCACTTATACTTTTATATTCGTCACAATAACTTCAAATTCTCAATCAAATTCATTACCTAAAATAACTTCAAATTACAGTGATAGAACAAATCTAAGAAAAGCACCAGAAAGTTGAGACTAAACAAAAAGCTAAAGGGAAAATGATAGGATCTAGAGATTGAGAACATACCCAAAGTTTTGGAGAATCTTAGTTAGGTTTGTAATTTTTTTTCTTGGTTGCCTAGGTTTGAGGATGATTAATTCACTTTGTGACTTTTAATTACTTTGAACTTTGATTTTTGGGAAATTGTAATTTCAAAAATCCAGACATGATTATATTTCCATAATTTCTATGATAGAATGTTCGCAAAAAGATTCACATGTACTACCTGATTAGATTATTTGTCCTAAATCCTGAGGTAGATCTATAAATGTGGACGCTTTGCTTAGACGGAATAGCTTCCACCTCAATGCTTCAATCATGTTTTGTGTCCTTAAATCCAAGAAAACTGACTAAACTAAAATAAACTCTCCCAGTCATTTAGCATGGGTGGCGAGATGAGGACCAGAGGAATTTTGGTCAGTTTCTGGTCCACCAATTCTATGGGCTAACTACTAAGTGTGTACATACTATCCAGCACTATAATACACGTCCAAAACTCTAATGGAAATTGAGCACGTAGAGATCTGTCTTATGTTCTTAACATTCAATTGCAACATAGTGAACTGAGATAACCCCTCTTTTTATAGGACCAAATATAGAGAATAATGGGTAGAAAGTAACATTAAGGGAGAGGAGGAAAAACAAATGGCAAGCACTACTAGTCAAAATTTTTCTGGCACAACTGATAACACAAGCCACTTTAAGTAACTTATAACTTTCAAGTGCTTGGTAATGGTGAATTTTTATTTTAAAGTATGTCATATATTATCCCTCTAGTCCGTGTTCGTGTTCTTGTTTATGTTAAATGCAATATAAGCTTTTTAAATAATGAAGTTTGCATGTGTGGTATTTTTAATTTTGAGTTGGCTTCAGTGGAGGCCATTTGGACTAAGTTGAGAATGCTCATTTTCTGGTTTCTAAATTCCTGAATGAGATCATCAATTTGAGCAGTTTTCCTTTTCTACTACACTATGATGGCGTGCCTATTCACACGAGAACAAAGTAAAGTTGCAATCAACTATTGAAAGTTCCTTCATCATTAACTGGTTAGATTCTAATCCCAGCCTCTGTAGAAATGTATAGCAATGGCACACATTCAATTTGGTGATTTGGATACATTTTTCACTGGCGTGTTTAGAGGGCCTTTATTTATCTTCTACAAAATAGTACTTGTATAGAAAGAACTTGAGAGGCAAGCGCTGCCTGCCCTATAAGAAGAAGTAAATTTTTTTTTTGGAGTCATTCGATTCGTAACAATTTTGGGACATCTTTTTCTTTGCAGAGGGGAAACTGATACCCACCGAGCTTCGGAATGAAGAGGTTGCTCTTTGTCAAGAGATCGATTTAGAGGACCAAAACACTACCGGTATGGGGATTTGTAGTCATTTAGCCTTCATTAGTAGTGGTGATATCTGTCGCCACCTAATCCATATTTTCTTGTAGTGAGAGGCTGAGGTTGATTGAAGTGGTTTTCCTCATTGCGGATGTAGTATTTGTTTTGGCACAAGAACGTTTTGAGCAACAATCTTCAAGTTGGAATTTTGGAGAAGATGATGAACCTATTTACTTGATCAGAGTGTCCAAATTGCTTTCACATCCCGGCAAAGCGGTTTACAATTATGACTGGCCTGTAAGTCCAATTTTCACTAATCTTGTTGGATATGTTGTCTGAATGTTGCGAATCTATATCAATTGTATGTAGTTAACTGTTTGGCTGGTGAGAAATTTTTTCTGAAGAATGATAGCCGTGTAAAAATTTTGACCTCTACATATTTGTATACTTTATACCTTTCCTCAGTTCCTTCATTAAACAATCACCTTTTATTTTTTTTTAATTTTAAAAAATAGTGTGGCACTCTAGATACATGGTTCTTACTGAATAATTTCGTAGTGCTAGTAGTAGTTGAAATTGGGTGATAGGACATGCGATTTGGATGGAAAATTGTGGTTGGTACGTTTATTGGATTCCTTGGGGCAACATTTGGTAGTGTTGGAGGGGTGGTTTTTTTTTTGTTTCGATGCTCACCCTGATTATTGGCTTTGATCAGAAATCATCAGCAGCTATGTCAAAATGTAAGTACTTTCATCACAACTCTTCCTATTTTTGCCTTGTAAGGAAGCCTCATACTCATATACTCATATGCACTTCTATACAATCTATATGATGAATACATGAAAAATTTGCCTTGTAAATTACCTTCTTACCTAAATGCACCTTTGCATGTCTCTATTTGGTTGGTAAGGTATGATCACGGGGAGAGCGCAATGACTGTCTTTTACAATTTAAGGCTAAGGCATCCCACACTTGAGTTGTCGTTCATCGACTATGATCTCGCACTTGAGTTGCCCTTTATTTAGAAGAAGTGACATCAATTTAGCCTTCATCAGTAGTGATTTCAATTTGATCTTTATTAAAGTTGTATGTCTTAAAATTACAGTGAATAAGTAGTTTATGATATGAAACTAGATATGTTTTTCTTGTTAATTAATGGCCTTTTAATGTGGATGTTTTCAAGCAAAATTCATATAATCGTAAGAAACAAAAGTATTACCACAAGGAAGGGGCAAAACCATTTCATCCAACATGCAAGGAAGGCTCACAAGGTAATGAAATTAAAGTACATATAAAACTCATTGTGTAATTTAGATAGGCTTGTCTGTTATGTTTTGTTCTTCTTACTATAACTATTTCTTCAATTCTTATTTTCTTCTCTTTTGTTGTTATTCAAATTCTCAATGCACCTACTATTCTCTTCACACCAATGTTTATTTTCTTCTCTTTTATTATGTAAGGATAAGGTGAAGAAAAAGAAGGATGGAGTTAAAGGAGAAAGTATTCAAGAAGCACCTGAGGTAGTGATGATTATCTTTCAAATGACAATGATACTAGCTCGTGCTGAACAAAAGACCATGATATCGTTGATGGCTTGTACTATGTATTTTGTTGTTGGTTTCAAACATGCACACGGTATACCTGTTTTGTTACCGACTCAATGTCTTAGAATCCTGTTAGCATCTCAATATGTTTAGAGGTGATAGGATGCTTATGTTAGCTTTTGGGATGTACACTTGGTGTATGTACTGGATGTAACCTAACTTATTGATCAATGAAATGTGATTAACCAAATTATTGCCTCATATTTGTTATGAATTCTAATTCTAGATGACGAAGCAGAGAAATGTGGTAATTGGTTCGTCATGAATTGTTCCTGTAGGTATATGATTTTGACACATGTGACACAAATTGAGTCACATTCCAAAGGAATATATGACATTTTCAGTCTCACTTATCCTCAGCCATAGCATTCTTGGATCAGATTGGGTGATGATAAATTCCTCACTTATACATTTGTTATGTGACGAACTTATAGGTCACTGACTTTTGTGTTTTGTGACGCTTATTCCGTCACAGTTAAAGTTATTAAGTAACGAATGCGGCGTCACAAATACTAAAAATATATGACGAATGTAAAATTCGTCACGTAAACTATAGGTGATGAATATAGTGACGCTAGATTTTCGTCACATATTATCAAATGTGACGAATTTTCATGTTTATGTGACGAATGTCTGTCGCCACCTAAGCCATGTTTTCTTGTAGTAGTTGAGAAAATGTTAATCAGTCTAACTCTTGCATATGATAACATTGTGTTTGTCATTGAGAGAACTAAGAAATTTGATGAGATTGATCCAAATGAGGTTGTTGTACCCCTGAAAGGATTTGAGTAGAGGTTGAAAAGGCATACTGAAGATGAGGAAGTGAGTGATAAGGCTTTTAACAGCCTTAGTATTCAAAATAAAAGTGGATCACAGATTATTGACTAGAAGGGGAATAAGATTTTCAAATTTAGAGATACGATGAGTGATTTTAAGGCTAATTAAAGGCCTCAATATGCTACCAAACCCTGGTTTAACAAGGAGAACACAAGAGATGCATGTAAAATCTGTGGGAATATACACTATGGTGAATGCAGGTTTAAGGGAAAGCCAAATTGTCACAATTGTGGCATATTTAATCACTTTGCCAGAGATTGTAGGAGTAAACCAGTTCAACAGGTTCAAGTGGCATAACAAATGGAGGAGGAAACCTCTATGTTCTTTGCTTGTAATTCTGCTACAATAGTAAAAAGTGAGCATGTTTGGTATATTGACCGTGGATGCAGCAATCACATGACTTCACATGAGTCTATGTTGATTAATCTGGACAGAAGTGTTTCAACAAGAATCAAAAGGGGGAATGGACAGATTATTCAAGCTAGTGCAAAAGGAACTTTGGTGACCAGAATATGTTGGGTTTATCTCCTAAATCACAAATCAGAAGTGTTGATGGTTGAATTGTAGAGCGGCAACAAAATTCTAAAGCTAAGAAGTGACAGAGGTGGAGAGTACAATTCTCATGAGTTTATTCAATTCTGTGAAGACTTAAGGCTTGATAGACAGTTGACTGTGGCTTATTCTCCACAACAAAATGGTGTTGCTGAGAGGAAAAACAGAACCATTGTTGAAATGGCTAAGAGTATGCTTCAAAACAGGCATTTACCCTATGAGTTTTGGGGAGAAGATGTTAACATAACAGTGTATTTATTCAACAGATGTCCAACAAAGGTTATGGAACACAAAACTCCATTTGAAACTTTCAATGGCAGAAAGCCAGGTATTCAACATTTAAAGGTGTTGGATGTATCTGTTTTGGTCACATACTTGGACAATTAAGACATAAACTTGATTAATCCTCTATGAAAGGTATCTTTCTTGGATATGGAAAGATGGAGAAATGATACATGATCTACAACTTGATTACCAAAAAGATATTTCTGTCTACAAGTGCTATATTTGATGATAAGGGTACTTGGAGTTGGAATGTAGAAAATGTTGAGAAGCTATCATTTCCTATTAATCTGAATTTACTTGAGATTGATTCATTACCATTGAGAGATGACATTCAACTAGAAGGGAGTGATTGTGTAACTCAAAGAGTTATTGATTCTCAAACTTAGAGTGGTGAATCTAGTTCTGCTAAAACCCACACTAGTTAAAGAAAAGTCACTAAGTGAAATATATGCTAGATGCAATGTTAGCATGATTGAATCAGAATGCTTCACTGATGTAGTCACTAATGTAGCTTGGAAGAAAGCAATGAATGTTGAAATTGAGATGATAAAGAAAAAAAAAGACCTGGGAATTGGTTGATAAACCATCAGGCAAACCTATTATTAGAGTAAAGTGGTTATACATTGCCAAATTGATTATGGATGGGACAATTCAAAAGCACAAGGCAAGACTTGTTGCCAAGGGTTATACACAGAAGCCTGATGTTGATTTCAATGAAACTTTTGCTCCTATTGCAAGATTGGATACCATTAGGACTCTCATTGCCTTAGCAGCTCAAAAGAAGTGGAAGCTATTTCAACTTGATGTGAAATCAGCTTTCCTCAATGGAGTGTTGCAAGAGGAAGTTTACATTGATCAACCTGAGGGATTTGTAGTGTAGGGTGCAAAAGACAAAGTCTATAAATTGAAGAAGGCTTTGTATGGGGTAAAACAAGTCTCAAAGGGCATGGTATGAAGAAGTTGATACTCATTTGCACAACTATGGATTCACCAGAAGTCTAAGTGAGGCAACCTTGTATATTAAGTCAAAGGGAAAAAGTGAAAGCATTATTGTCTTTCTCTATTAGATGACATTATCTACGCAGGTAGTAGCACTGAATTGTTAGAAGAGTTCAAGTTTGACACGATGAACATATATGAACAGTGTTCTAAAAATCCCCACCTAGCGCCGCATAGGCGCTAGGTGGCTGGTCACCGCCCAATTAATGCCTAGGCGTTTGAAAATTAGGAAAAAGCGCATAGACTTGCTCAGGCACCTGCCTAGATCACCCAGGCGCCCACCTAGCCCGCCTAGGTTGCAACTTACTTAGACAGAAAACAGATCACTTTCATTTTGCATTTTTTTTCCAATAAATTTTAAGAGACTTGTTGTATACTTAAATGAACACACATTATATCCTTATTTCACATGTTTTCATTATATTTCAATACTTCATAATATATATGCATTCTATTTTTTAGTTTATGATGAAATTATATATATTTTAAGTATAATCAGACACTTATTTACACGAAAATATGATAAATTGACTTAAATCCGCCTAGTTCACCTAGGCGCCCGACTACACCTCGCCTAGGTGCCTAGGCGCTAGGCCCCAGCCCGCCGCCCGACAAGCACCTAGTGTCTTTTAGAACCTTGTATATGAAATGACAGATTTGGGACTGTTATATCACTTTCTTGGCATGGGAATACTACAATCTGAATCAGGGATCTTCATTAATAAAGGAAATATGTAGTTAGTTTGCTATATAAATTTGGATTGAAGGACTGCAAACCTGTTAGCACTTAATTAGTGGTGAGTGACAAGCTTAAGAAAGAAGATGAATGTGAGAAAGCTGATGAGAATGTATATAGGCAATTGGTTGGGAGTCTGTTGTACTTAACTGTAACAAGACTAGACATTATGTTTGCAGCTAGCTTACTTGCTAGATTCATGCATGGACCATCAAAGAAGCATTTAGGAGCAGCAAAGAGGGTTCTCAGATATATACAAGGCACATTAGACTGGGATTGAGTATGAGAAAGGCAAAGAATCAATTCTTATGGGATATTGTGACAATGATTGGAGTGGGGATGAAATTGAGCACATAGAGATATGTTTTTTCTTTTGGAAGTGGGGTTTTCTCTTGGGCCTCAGTTAAACAACATATTGTTGCTCTATCAGCAGCTGAAGCTGAGTACATAAGTGCAATTGAAGCAACCACTCAAGTTGTGTGGTTGGGGTTTGTACTTCAAGATTTTGGTGAAGAACAAACTGAAGCTACTCCTCTCTACTGTGACAATACATCTGCCATTACTATGACAAGAAATCCTGTGTTCCATCAAAGAACAAAGCATATTGGAAGAAGATATCATTACATTCGAAAAGCATTGTAGTCAAACATTATCAAGCTAATCTATTGCAAATCTGAAGATTAGCTTTAGTAAATATTTTCACCAAGGCTTTGCCAAATAGATTCTGCACACTCAAAGAGAAGATTGAAGTTAAACTAGCTACCAACTTAGAAAGGAGTGTTGGTGGATAAGCATGGAAGCTGGATCAGATGCATTGCAGCTGAAGAGTGAAAGAAGAAAATAGAGTTCAAATGGTCTAAGTGTTAGATTAGTTGAATTTCAAATAATGTAATCAATAGACAAGATTATAACATTTCTAAGGTGTATATCTTGCCATGTGTCTAGTTTGTTAAGAGTTAAATGAAAGCTTATGATGTGCACGTGATCATAGTCACACTGCAAGTGTGTGTGTGTGTGTGTGTGTGGGTATGCAACAGCTATAAATCCCACCATGTATTCCGACTTTGATGGATCGAATCCAACATAGATTCGAGGAGAAATGTACTCACTTTCTCTCTAACGTTCATCTATGATATTCAATCTTTGAATCCATTTCAATTACTTGTTGAATTGATTACAAATACATAGAGAAATTTAGCTCAAATGTAGCTCAAACACTAACAAACTAAACAATCTAAACACAAACAACGACGGACACAGATAAACTAATAGAACCCTAACTAACAGATAACATATGCGACATAGAAATGAATATCAAACAAGCCGATCAAATCCCGGATCTAACCTGCTCTGATACCAAGTTTAATATTAGAGTGCGCATACCACGATGAATGAACAAACAGATTACAAAACTAGAAATATTATTGATGTCAAACACTACAAAATCACTGAGACAGCTACATAAACTCCAAGAGGCTACATTGTGACTAATTTGTTATTCATACTAAACTATAAGCTATATTTATAGAGAGCAAAACCTCGAACCCCTAATTTTCATGGGCTAGGCCTAAACTAACAAGCAAACCCAAATAATCAAATAACCATAAAATACTAATATTTTCTAACAATATACACATGTTATAATATGAATAGTCGGCGTGGTTCATGTTCATGTATCTAGTATTGTAGTTTATTTGTAACCTACGTGACGGTACAAGAGTCATACCGAAAAATTCTCAAGCATATAGCAGACAGAACTTCAACATCTCAACTTCTTGCTGATCAAGATATTATTAAATTTTAAATTCCTAGTTTTTAAAATTTTAAAATGCTTTTTTCTAGTTTCTAATTAATTAAGTTTGCTCCACTAAACCTTGTCTCTCACACCAAATTCTTGATCATGAAAATTTTAAGTTTGAATTTCAATCTAATTTATTTTCATTATCTTTTTTTCTCCTTGCCCTCTTCACCTTCTACTCTACAATCGGTTCCACCCAGAAGATTCCAATTCCATCAGACCCAATTGGAGGTAAAATACATATATGCGTGTGTGTGTGTGTGTATAGAAACGATATATTTTCCCTTTGAACTTGATCTTAATTGGTTCACTTAATTTGTTGCTTGGTGTGGTTAATATTGCTGTGTTGGTAATAATAATGTGGCTGTTTTTCTTTTGGTTGTATGCATGGCAGATGCTGTGTGTGAAGTGGTACATTGTGGGCAAGGAGTATGCAAGGCTTCTAATGAGACACTGCTAGGTTTTGATTGCGAGTGTAATCCTGGTTGGAAGAAGATTCCGATTGGTCCCTTTACCTATCCCGCTTGTGTTATCCCAAACTGTGAGTCTCTCTCTCTCTCTCTCTCTCTCAAGTCTTGATGCAATAATTTCCCTTTTCTTTGGTACCTAAACAGAGCAATAGTAGCAGAATGAAAAGTTATAGGTCATTATTTATACTGTTTACGACAAGTTTCCTATAATTGTCTTCTTTAAAAAAAAAAAATGATATTGGGGATAGAGGGATTCAAACACAGGACGTCCGATACATGAATAAACACTGTTAACCAATAGAGCAACAAACCCCTCGCAAGTTTCCCAGCTTCTTTCATTTTAAGAAGTGTTATGAAGGTTAAGTAGTGTTCAAACCACTTGCTACTTTTAGTGGCTGATCAAAATTTACTCGTAGTTTTGAAGGATAATCATGTTATAAACTTGTATCACCAAACTAACAGTAGTTTGAAATCCCATCGCGTGGGAGACTCCGCTATGCAATCTCGCTAGCCACCTTTGTTTATGTGAATCTGATACTGTAACTATAATCTAGCACTGCCAATATTTTAGCTGCAGGCTCTCGGCGGCAATTCTTTGCTTTCAAATAAATAACTGATGAACGCTAATCACAATGCCAGGAAACTGATTTGGGAAAATGCAAAAGGATAAATTGACATATTATATTTTGGTCATTGTTTCAATCGAGCAAATCAGATCAGTATTTTGTCAAGAAGTCACGTACATAGATATTATCTCAACTTACTACTGCCTATATAATTTTCTTTTTTTCCTAATTATCTGGAGGGTAATATTCCACTTACAAAATAATAATTGCAGCATGAATTTATTGTCTGCTTTATTTTGGCTTATTGCTATTTCAACTGCTCAGTATATTAAATTCAGAAGTTCTCACTCCACAGTTAAAAAAAAAAATAGAAAGGAAAAATACAAAAACAGTTTTGAATGATGATAATGCAGGCACGGTAAATTTCCAATGTGATGGATCTGCCTCACCGCCCCCACCACCTGCTCCTGTGGTTCCTCCACCAGGTGATTTAGCAAAATATTATATTCATCCATTCATCTATCATACACATAATGTTTTTTGCTTCAAAATGATTTTAAAGTGAGTAAAAATATATTAGTCACGTTGTCCGATCACACTGTTAACAATGGCGAAACTGAATCCTGCCTTAAGTATGATCGGTCAGAAAACGCGATTCAAGCAGGGCGTATTTTGAAAGCTTCATACGAGAAAAATCTTTCACTTATGTTTCATGAATTTCGGAGATTATTATACTGCATCAGTAAAAAGAAATGACCTAATTTCTGTTAACTAGTTGCAAAAGATGGAGAATTGGTACAGAGGAAGAAAAAGAATTGATAGAGAGAAACAAGAGAGATTGTATTGATTGATTAGAGAAAATGTGTACAAATGAACTTAATGAAATAATAGCTATACAATTCCTTATATAGCCATATATTTCAATTACAATAATACTCTTCTAACTATACTAACTAGGGGTGGATTTTTTTGCCAAATTGCCGTGCCAACCGAATTACCAACCGTGCCATACCGATTTTGTGCCAAATTTGTTGTGCCAATCGGTAATGGTACGGTATTGTATCGTACCGAAATTTTATGGTACGGTATTGGTAATGGATATCATTACCACGGTATTACCTTACCGTACCGAACATATAATATAATATATAAATTATAAATTATATAATATCTAATTATATAACACATATTTATAATATTCCAATAATTTGATATGATGAAAGAGACTCAACCTCAGTTCAAGATTCCAAATAGGAAGAAGATTGTTGCTAGTGCGTGGGATTTATATGTGTTAGAGAAGTTTAAGTTATTTGAAGCAATGCATAATCAAAAGGTAAGTATCACAACCGATACTTGAACATCGGTACAAAACATTAATTACATTGTAGTTACCGCTCAATTCATGGATAGTGAATGAAAATTGCATAAACGGATCATAAACTTCATAAAAATCACGGGTCATAAGGGAAAAGACATTGGGAAAGTTCTAGAGGTGTGTTTGAACCAATGGGGATAGAAAAGATCTTTAGCATGGGGATACTTCTATTTGTTTTGGTTAATAACTTCTATTTGGATTGTAAGCTTAATTTTCATCATGAATCTAGATGCATCATTTGAATTATTGTGTATGTGAATTTTGAATAATGAATAATAGATGAATTTAGGCTACACTATATGAGATAAATGTATAATAAAAAAAGTTTTGCCCTTAAATTGGGTTAAAAAAAACAAAAATAAATTTTGTCCCAAAACAAAGTGGCAATTACCATTGCCATACTATGCCGACCGAACATTTGGCAATACCGAACTTCGGTATACCGAAAGTTTGGTATGGTAATGGCAATAGATTTTATCAAACCGAAAATTTGGTACGGTACTTGGTACGAGGGTTTTGGTACGGTAACCGTACCGAACCCACCCCTAATACTAACCAACTTCACTACTGAAATAGTGCCATGAGGCATTTATGTTATTAATTTCCAGGTTGTGAATTTGTTTGGTGTGGCGATGGAACCTGCGTAGCAAATGGAACTGGACACATATGCCAATGCCCTGAGGGCACGTGGAACTTGTTGGATATGCCAGAATTAGCTTGCTTTAAAGCATGTAAGCTAATTTTCGCCAAACCCTAATTCTTACTTCACCATTGTTAAACATAATGGAAAAATGTTAAAGAAATGAATTTATGAATGTTAAAGAAATGAATTTATGAATCTCACTGTCTAAAGAAAGTTGAGATTCTACCATAAAACTAAATGACATTATGAAAAATTGCTTAATTACGTATAAGTATATGCAACGTTTATTTTTTTTCTAGATATATAGGATTGATACTCTCAAACTCTATCCTTATAGTCACTTTGTTTATTTTTCCCCTGTAGGTTATCTTGGAGGAGATTGTAAGAGTAAGGGATTTGGTGCACCTGCACCAGAAAAATCGGATACTGCTAACTCTCAGAAAAATAGTGTAACATGTAAGTACTGTACATTTACCAATTTTTGGGCTGACATACTAACACAGAAACTGATAAATAGTAAACGATAATTATAGTGACACATGAGATCAATACCAAGGAAACTAAAAACTCCAGTATTCGGTGGAAATCAGCCAACTGTTTTAAGAATTTCAATTGCTAGTTACTGAATACGTGCATAGTTTCCGGTTGGTTCCAACCGAATACTAGGACTCTTGGACTTCAAGTATTCAATGAAAAGCAACCAAATATATATTGAGGATTTTCGGTTGGTAGTTACTGAAGTACAGTTACATAATTTTGGATTGGTCACTACTGAATACTTGGGCTCATGTTGGACTTGCTTATAAGGCGTAGTGCAGTATAGACTATTGGTAATGAAAAATTATCAATTCATACTTGGTATGTGTTAAGAATATAATTTAGGATAATGTTAGGGAGATTAAATTTGTAGACAAAATTTTGTAAACTAAATGACATGGAAATTGATGAGTGGATTATGACTTAAGTGTTGATAAACGTGCTCATTATTATTTGTTACATATCATTTAGTTTGCAAATTTTATCTACAAATTTAGTCTTTCTGACATTACCCATAAATTTAATATTGATAAGAGATGACATGGTATGTGTTAAGAATAAATTCAATATTGATAAGAGATATAAACTTATAAGTATATGAACAAATTCTTATATTGCCAATTAACTTTGTAGGAGAACCTCAACTTTTTTCTGCTTGTGACTATCATAATCTTTGCTTTTGAGTTAGGTGTCTATTGTCCTTAAGTTTCAATTGAGCATATCTCGACAAATAAGTTTTAGTATTAAAAATTAATTTAATGGGTGCCTTCAATAGATAGAGGTGTGGCAATAATACCACCGTTTCTGGAAAATGTGGTCTAAATTTTTTAATGAGTTTAAATTTGGTTTAAAAATTAGCCTACTTAGTTTTGTTCTTTTTGTAATTATATGTTCCATGGGTGCCTTCAACAAATAATTTTTTATAATGGGTGTCTATAACTTTGAATGGTGCTTATCTGGTAGGTCACTTTCATGTCTTTTAGTTAGCTTTTGAGTCAAGTATGTATTGTGCTTAATTTCATCTCAGCGCATGTAGAGTGAAAAATAAGAAATTTTTTCTTATTACCTTGATTTTGTTCGGAATCAACATACTGGATGTGAATGTGCAATGACTTGTTCTAATTTAATTGTTAATTTCATTTTTGTCAAACATTCTTTCAGCAGAAGATTTTATGATTCTGCACACATACGGGTGCATATGGTCATAGCTTTATGCATGCATATAACTAATATAAATACATATATGAAGAACGCTAGAATTGTAGATATATACATGTTTGTATGAAGATAGCATGGATTTATGTGATTAAATGCAAGCACATTTTATATCTATTTGTTTTTCTTTAATACATAAGATATATCTACAGTAAAGGATACAAGGAATGAGAATGAGTTAAGTCTCACAATGGAATAACCATAATAATTTAGTTTGAATTCATCAAACCTAAAATCAACTCTCACTTATAAATGTAAAAAAATACTACTAAATCATAATACATGATAACACTCTATATCTATTATCATGGTCAACAATGAAGTACAAGTCACTTATTATGTATGAGTAGTAATTCTCACTCATGTTGTTTCTTATTGCTTATGTCCGCTAATCTTTATCTAATTTATTCAAAAAAAAGGCTAAATATTTACGTGGTTTTTTTTAACCAAACCAATTAATGGTCTTGTTTTTGGTTTATTGGTACAGTGACCGTTACCCTGTTGATATCGATCCTTCTAACATGGATCTGACAAGAAGCATTCAGATGATGGGCATGATTCGATTATTCTGCACTTTTTTGGTATTTTTTAAACGTTGGAACACAGTTATTTTGGCTTAGAATATATACAGTCAAAATTTTACAGCCAATTTGTGAAATAAAATATAAAACTCTCCATGAATTATTGTACCTCATGAACACTTTCAAAGGATAAACCCCAAATCTATGCCTTTGTATAGATTGGTGGACTTACTACAGTTCCTAAATGGTGTGTTGTTGTGGCAATATAACAAGGAGCAAAGAAGACAAAGGACAAGGGCAGTGACAGTTTACCTCGTTTGTTGCTTTCTTAAGTACTAGAGAACAATGTCATGTGCCCAAAGGAGGATTGATCTGCATAAACATATATCGAACTGTTTCATACTACATGATCATTATTTTTTATTGTACTTTCAAGCGTCATCTCTTAGGGTCCCAACAATTTCTGTTCATGTCTGAACTGGATTAACACAATCTAATACACAATGGTTAAATCACAAGTCAATACCTGAAAATCCTTATGTCTGAAATAGAAGAATTTAATTCAAGCACAAAATTCATCACGAGTTAATTTGAATTTGAAGATCAATCTCTCCAAAAGTAATGATCATCATGCAATTTTCACTTGAAGTTTCTCGGGAACGAATTCTCCTCAATAATGGCCAGGTAAGGCATTTGACGAGCAGGCTAGTTTGTTCGTCGTGGCATCAACTTAGTGTTGTGCTCGACTATCCTTTATAGTTCCGCCATCTCGTCTTTTGGAATAAAGTTCGCGCACTACCACGTGTAAGGATATGCACAAACTCTTTTTAACCTACAAAATAGTAAGGGCCTGTTTGGTATCTTATTTAAATTTTTTTATCATATCTCAAAACATTTCTTAAGAACATTTCTTGAAAACAATTTTCTTTAAGACTCAAAAACTTGATTGGTTTGTGATTTAAAAATTTTAAATCTTACGACTTAAACTTGATTGGATTGGAGTAGAGACGAAAAAAGTAAAAAAAAAAAAGGAGAAAGAAAGAAGAAAAGAGAGAGATTTATTTGGAGTGAGAGGGGAGGAGGAAGAGAAAAGAAAAGAAATGAATGAGTTTAAGTTTAAAAACTCTAAAAACTCATTTTTTTTTTATGTTTTTAAGGAATAGACTATATTTTTGAGTTAGTCTTGAGTTCAGTTTTTAAAAATAGTCATACCAAACAAGTTTTTAAGACCTAAAACTTGAAAACTGTTTTTGAGTTTAAAAAGTTGGATTCAAGTACACTACCAAACAGGCCCTAAACAACTGTAAGTGGCCAAGGGCTAATGCAATATGTGGAAAGTTGTTTTGGCGCTGCTCTCTCCTCCTCCGGCAGTGAGGCTCCATTTGTATCCCTAGTGGATTATTGTCCATCTTTGCTGCTTTGCTGGATTTTCTACCATGAATCCTGAAGAAGAAATCATCGATGGCCTCAACATTACTTTGGATGATAGTCTTGATTTGGAAGAACGCTTTGACAACTCTATCCACCTGGTAGGACAACTTATCGCTGATCATGAGCCCTCATAGAGCGTCGTCAATGAAATCCTTCGGTCTGCTTGGAATAAGATGGGAGTGGTTGAGATTTTAAGAGCCAAGGATAACATATATGCCATCATGGTCGATGAGGAAGTGGTGGCCAAAAAACTGTTGGAGGGCAATCCCTAGTTCTTTCAAGACTACACCTTTACAATGAAATTCTGGCCCTCGTTTCATTCTTTTGACGATATCTAGCCCGACATGCCGATATACTAGATCTAAGCACATGGAATTCCTCACCAGTTCTGCACCCGAAAAAAATGGCACGAGTCTTGGGGAAAAGCTAGGGTCCGTTCTAGAAGTGGAAGACCCCATTGGGTGAGTTTCATGGTTTTCTTCGCTTGCGAATCGACTTTGACACTAGGAAGCCCTTACTCACCAGCTTCTCATCACCATGTCCAGTTCGAGGTTCTTACACTATACGGCTTAAATATGAAGGCCTCAGGATTTTTTGCTATCGTTGCGGACGTCTGGGCCACTCTAGAGGATGCCCCAGCTCGGCGCTTTTGCTGCCCTCCGGTGAAAGTCGTTACTCCGAATTCCTTGGGGTGCAACTTCCCTCACAGGCTGATTCCGTCATCTTTCAATCTCACCCCACCCAAGGAACGGCGCTGACGAAGGTCACTGACAGAGAAAATGGGAATGTTAGGAAGGTGGTTTCTACGGGTGGTTGCCAGGCGGCGAAGTGGACATTCCGTTAAACAGTTTTTTTACAGAAGAGAAAAGACAAGAAATTAGCCAACTGTATGATTAGAGGTGACGTGCTTGACAAATTGCCTGTTGCACTCTCTGCACGAGCAGTACCTTCTGACAGCTTGGTCCCCTCTCCAGTGGAGACGAAGTTTGACCTCTGCACCACCCAATCGGGCCAATCTTCCATCACAAGATCTATAACCCCTCTAGATCTGGGCCACATGTGGCACCCGGACAATTTTGGTACTCAGGTTTCTAGTGGAACCCTCACAATAGTGGTTAATGGGTTCTCCATAGAGAAAGATTGGTATGCTTCGGCCCAACTTCCTTCTTGAGCCTTCAAAAACTTTGCGGATCATCTCCAGGCCTTAGAAGCTACTCAACTCAGCCCAACTAATTTTAAAATACTGAATTCCTTCCCTTCAGGGACCAAGGCCCAAGATCTTAATGAGGAAGCTTATAACACTACGGCCAAATGGGTGATGGAATCTACTATGGAAAGGAACCCCGATAATTCTCTACCGTCCCCACCTGCAAAAAAAGTCTCGAATTGCTCTCAACCTCCAAAGTGGTCGGCCTCTCCATTTATCCAAATTAAAATCGAGGGGCCCTAAACCCCGGATTGGCAGTTTCGGGGGCGAGCATGGACGTAGAGGCACGCCCTACTCCTCTATAGATCCTCATGAAATTAGTGGGGACTCAGTCCTTTGCGAAGTAGTTATCAGCCCATCTAAGGAACTGGCAGATGCTGAAAACATGGAATGCGAGTGCGAGGTACTCAGAATCGGTTGCGGCTGAAAGCTCTCAGCCCTGCTGTCAGCCATGAATCTCTTAGTTTGGAACTGCCGGGGGCTTGGGAACCTCTGGAAAGTTCAAACTTTGCAGGATTTAATCTGGCAAATAGATCATACCTTAGTTTTTCTTTGTGAAACTAAGGTTAATATCGCTTCCATACTTTGTCTGAAACTGAAATTGGGCTTTGATAAGTGTTTTGGGGTTCCTTCTTGTGGCCAATCGATGGGTCTGTACATAATTTGGAAGTCGGATCTAAATGTCTGCATCCTTGAATTGTTTAACTACTTCATCAACGTGGAAATTATGGTTATCAGGGATCTAAATCATTGGCGCTTTACCGGGTTCTATGGTCATTCAGCCACCAGGGATTGTCCTTTATCTTGAAAAGAAAGAAGGTGGTCCACCAAGACTAATCAACCAAGTTCTTACATTATGAGAGGCTATCAACGACTGCAACCTCCATGATCTTGGCTTTTCTGGGCAGCCTTTCACGTAGATCACTACCAGGTTTGGAGGGATAAAAAAAAGACTGGATCATTTTCTAGCCACTGCCTTATCGAAGGATCTATTCGGGGATGCCGGTGTCTCACCTTGACCCATCAAAGTCCGACCACATCCCGCTCTTATTACATCTACATAAAGATTGGCCCTAGCGCCTAAGATGGAGGAATACCTTTAGATTCGAGGAATCTTGGGCTAATTACGAGGAGTGCAAATTTGGGATCTAGGAGGCGTGGTCGAACAGCTTCTCTGGCAATCCCATGTTTTGAGTAGTCTAAAAGATCAAAGTTATGCGGATAGTTTTTCTCAAATAGAGCCAAACCCTCTTCAGGGGCCGTCAAGAGGAAATGAGTAAAGTAAAGGCCACACTTGGTTGCATTTTGGCCCAACCCCTATCACCTCAATCTATTGTCGAGTGGAACAATCTCATGTCTCGACTTGATGAGTTGCTGGGTTTAGAGGAATCACATTAGTGCCTTAAGTCTCGTGCCCTTTGGGTTCGGGAGGGTGATCGTAACACTCGGTTCTTCCATCGGAATGCGTCGAATAGAAAGGCAAAAAATAAATTAAAGGGCTTAACCAATGAGGCGGGTGTTTGGGTATCAGATGACAAGGGGATTGAAACCACGGTTCTGGACTATTTCGATAAGCTATTCTCCTCAGCTAGCTCAATCAAGTGTGACCAGATCCTAAACATTATCGATCCTCGCGTGTCTAATGAGATGAACCGGTATCTTGATCTGGCTTTCCAGCCTGATGAAGTCAAAATGGTGCTCTTCCAAATGAAGCCATCAACGCTTCTGGCGCCAACGGAATTACCCTTTTATTTTTTCAACAATTTTGGCACATCGTTGGAGCTGACATTACTGAAGCCATTCTATCTTTCTTAAACTTAGGATGGATCCTGCAATAGATTAATTTCACACTTGTCTCGTTAATCCCCAATCAACAAAATCTCAAGGATATGTCTCAGTTGCGCCCTATAAGCCTATGCAATGTCCTCTTCAAGATTGCCTCAAAGGTCCTAGCCAATAGACTCAAAATTATCCTGCCCGAGATAATTTCACCAACCCAAAACGCTTGTCTTCGGGAGAAATATCACTGATAATGTCATATTCACTTCCGAATTTTCCAATCTGATTTTCAAGCGTCATTGAGGTTTGAATGGTCTCCTATCCCTCAAATTAGATATAAAAAAAAAAAAAATCATATGATAGAGTTGAATGGTCTTATTTGCATGGAATTTTGTCAAAATTGGGCTTCTCTAACAAATGGGCAGGATTGATTATGACTTGTGTATCTTCGGTCTCCTACTCCTTCATAGTTAACGGTTGTGCTCAGAGTTATCTTCACCCATCCCGGGGACTTCAGCAAGGGGATCCTTTGTCCCCATACCTCTTACTCTTCTGCGCCAAGGGGCTCTCCTTCTAGATTGTTGCATTTGAAAGGGAAGGCTTAATCCGGGGCATCTCTCTTTTGCAACGGTGCACCCTCAGTGAGTCACTTGTTTTTCATGGATGAAAGTCTCATTTTCTGCCGTGCCAAATTTGAAGAATGCCAACATGTGCTCAACTCTCTTAAGGCTTACGAACTTGCATCGGGTCAACAAGTCAACCTCTTGAAAGGTGAAGTTTGTTTTAGCAGAACGTGGACACATCAACTCGAGCCACTCTCACGCAGTTATTGGGGGTTCACTGTGTTAATCACCATGAGAAGTACCTTGGGATGCTTACCATTGTGGGCTGTAATTGTAGCAGATGTTTCGGGTTTATCAAGGAGTGAGTTTGGAAATGACTGCAAATTTGGAAATGTAAGCTTCTCAATGCAGCGAGTAAAGAAGTACTTGTGAAAACTATAGCTCAGGCGATACCCATTTACACAACAAGGTGCTTCCTTTTCCCAAAGTTTTTTTTGTAATGAATTAAAGAAGCTTATTGCATCTTATTGGTGGAATGGCAATGAAGGGGAAAAAAGGATCCATTGGTGTTCCTGGGAGATACTATGTATGTCGAAATCGGAGGGTGGTCTTGGGTTTCGTGATCTATTCACCTTTAATCTGGCTTTACTAGCTAAACAGGGCTATAGACTCATATCCTAACCTAATTCTCTAGTGGTCCCTATCCTGAAGGCGAAATATTATCCTAATACTTCATTTATGGAGGTCCATGTTAATGCTCAGGCTTCTTATTGCTGGAAGAGCATATGCTCGGCTCGTAGCATCATTTCATAGGGAGTTCGGTGGTAGGTGGGCTCAGGTTCAACTATCAGGATTTGGGAGAACCCGTGGCTTCCTTTCATTTCAACCTTCAAGTCGTTCACCCCCAGGCTAGCGGGATCTAATTTGAAGTTTGTCTGTGAGCTCATCAATATTGGAGAGTCTTGTTAGAACAGGGACCTGCTACATTCTCTATTCTTTCTAGAGGAGGCAAGCGCAATCCTATCCATACCAATCAGTATTCGCAGCCCTCCCGACATTCTGACTTAGCATTTCGAGAAGAAAGGACTCTTTACGGTTCGTAGCGCATTTCATCTGGCCAAATCTCCCACTCAGCCGAATTCGGGGGGAGCCTCATCTTCGTCATCCATGGACATGGTCAAAGTTTGGGCCAACATCTGGAATGCTAAGGTACCTCATAAGGTCAAGGTCTGTGTCTGGCGACTCTGCTTGAACTTCATTCTAGCCAAAGCTAACCTTGCTCGATGTCACCTATCTTCACAACAAAGGCTGTAAACTTTAGGGACACTTCCTCCCTTCTTCTGGTTGAAGCTCTAGCAGTTCGATCGGTGGTGATTTGGACGATATCTAAGGGATATCATAATATTATGTTGGAGACCGATTCTCTTCAGATTGTCGAAGCCCTTGGGGACCCTTCAATTAATCTATCTGCTGTGGGACAAATAATTGAGGATATCAAGGCGCTAAGCTCCTCAATAACTGAAGCTTGCTTTACCCATACTCGCCGTCGCGCTAATCAAGCTGCGCATAGGCTTACTCGATACGGACTTACGGTTTCTCAAGACTGTACTTGGGATGTAAGCCCTCCAGGGATTCTACTGGACGTCCTTAGGCAAGAGTGTACGATAATTGTGTAACCAGAGATGAAACCTAAAAGGGTTTATTTATGTTAGTTGAGATAGAGACCCTTTCAGGATATGGAATCCAATTAAACTAGAAGAATCCCATAGGATATCTAGAAGTAGATATTGCATTCTCTTAGGAGTATGATTACTTGCCGCGCACGCCAATTCTTAGATTGTAAGGATTTCAAGAATATAAGAAACATGGCTAATTTATGTTGGAAATTATATGTTTATATAATATTATAATTTCAATAATTGAATAAAAAATAAAGTCTCACTTGTCTAAATGAGTGTGCTAATAGGTAGTTATTGTTGAAATTTGAGTGAAATGCTTCATTGAAATGATACATAGTTTTATTAAGAGTTGCCATCCTTTTGCAAAGGCTTTATTGCCTCTCTCATTAAATATCTTCCGAGTTGTGTCTTGAGATGTTGGCAATAGAGTTTAATCCCCAAGACTTTATTGTCTCTCATTAAATATCTTCCAAGTCATGTCTTGAGAGTACAAAATATATAAAGTTTGCCAGAGTTTGAAGATTGAAGTGCTTCGACTTCAGATTATAAATTGTTGATCATGGAAAACAGACGCCTATTGAATTACAAGTACAAAAGTAGGGGCGAAATTTTGTCTTTAGAACATTGCATTTATGCAAGCCTCAATCTCTAAGTTTGTCAGTATTTCTAACTTTCTCCCTCGTTGTTTTTATTAATCTCATACATAATTGATGTTGTGATTTTCTTTATGATTACTTACATTGAAATTCTTTTATTATTTTCATATTTTCTAATATTGCTCCAACAATCTAAAGATAATTTTTTTTCTTTCTTTTGCAATATTAGAGAGTATGAGTCTGAGTACGTATGACACACCCTGCCCTAAAATATCGAGGCGTGCTGACCGTCACGTGAGGGTGATGTAGCAAAAAATGCAGTGCGGAAGAACAGATATGAGTGAAGTGCAGAAGTGAAAGCCAAGCAAGATAATTTACAATACGATATAAGAGTACGTGAAAGATAAAGCGGAAGTAAGACAACACAACATCAATGTGCAAATTCTAGGTGCAGTCCAGATCAAACAAACGTTAAAAAGATAACTGGAGAAATCCTACATGGATGGTGTTCTATCAGAATAGCCTGGATGCCTCGTTCGCCACCGACATCACTGCTACCTAATGCCTGGAGGGGTGCAAAACAGAAAACATGAGTGGGCAAAAACAAATCCTTTCCAAAACCATTTTATAAATCAATATAGTAACCCCTCACTGTAAATCAAGTATAGTTTCCCAGAAAATATCATATGTACTCATCAGCAATAAACTCAATTATCGAAATCCAGAAGTACGCCATGTCGAAGTATCCACGGCTAAATCTATAGCTCCTCAATCGAATCCTGCACATGAGTCAAAACCACCTATAGGGGTCTGTACGACAGGCTAGGTGTATAATATTACGCTCAGTGCTACGATCACGTGAAGGCTGGGGATGAATCGCGGGTCACCTACGAGTCGGAACCACTTATAGTGGTCTGTACGACAGGTTGGCACTTGCCTTGGATCCAAGGTGAGACGTATCTAGAGGATGAGCGCAGCCACACCAAGCTCAGGGGATACGACCCTTCTACTTATCAGTGAGTGGGCTTTTGTTTTCAATATATATATATATATATATATATATGATTGACGTCCTTGGGATTGCTCGTGAGTTCCCAGAAACAAAACCGTGAGGGAGTGGTCAGGGCTCAAAGCGGACAATATCGTGCTACGGTGGAGTCAAGCCCGGGATGTGACAACGTAATAGAAGAAGTTAAAATCAATAACATTGAACATAGCCCTAAACGCTAAGTAGAAGAAACTCCTGATGCTGCTTTGGAAAATTTGTGGGGATGGATTTTACGTGCATATTGATGTATATTAATTTATTTGATGTGCTTGATATATTACAATAATATCTGTGTGTTGCCACACTATTGGTAATTGCATTGTGTATATACTAGAAGATGTTTTTCAGTTTTCATCTGGCAGTTATATGTGTGCTTTCATTGTTTGCATATGTATGTTACAGCATATATGCCTTCTTGGCCCGGTTATTCTCACTAAACTAAATTTTCCATGCGTATGAGATTAACAGAAAATTAATAAATAGATATTTCTACATTTGACAGTGAGAGGGTATTGATGTCTCTGGCCATTTACCACTATGTTAAAATTTGAATTATCATATGGGCCGATGCCCAGAGAGTTTCTTTTAGAGAACGAAATTAAATTATTTCATGAGTTACTGATAAGTGACCTAGATATCTCCATGAAAAGGTATTCGGTGCTTTAACCAACCAGTTTAGTGTGGTCGTCGTTGGGGGCTGAAATCAAATATGGCTATTCTGAATTTTCTTAGATTAATTGGTTTTTTTAATCTTAATGAGTAGCAGTAAGATTTAAAAGAAAAATTAAAAAAAAAAACTGCTTAGTTGGTGTTTTGAGATATTTTTAGAGAAAACATGGATATATTGAAAATATATGTTGCACTGCAATCATGAATCTTTTGTTTCACATATGCGATTCTCATGATTCAATTGCATCATTCATGAATATCTGGAAAGTATGTTTGGCATTGACTAGGCCAAGTGAAATGGCTTGATTAAAAAATTTGCTTTATTTGCAAATTTAGAATGGTTACAGTGATATACCAGTTCGTAAAATAAGTTCCTTTTTTTTTTAGAAAGAAATGAATCTAAATTGATGTTTTTAATCCACAATGCGATAGTTCTTTTTTGGGATAGAGAAGATAGCCCTCTTTATGTCCGTATGTGGCTAAGAGCTTTGGTTTGTAACAAAGAAAACCATTGATTTCAAGGTCATTGAAATGAAATGGGAGGCCTAACCATGTTTCTAAAGTAGATTGATCTATGCCTTGTTTACTAACCACATGTACATGGTTTTATTACATTTTGGCAAAAGATTTGGTGAAAGAAATTAATCAACCAAGTCATTTGGGATAATTGGATTTCACGAGGATGATGGAGGAATATTTAGTTTTCTTTATGTCTTGTTCAACTATTAATAGTTAAACGTGACAAAAAAAAAGGAGTTTTGCTCATAAGTCAAAGTTAGTCGTGGATAAAACCAAAGGAAATTCCTTTGAGAGAAATTATACATTGAATGTAAGGGGGTCTTTTGGAAAGGAAAGACGATACACTGAAAATGTGTGGAGCATGCAAAATTAAACTAGATATGATAATGCTTATTAAGTAAGCATATGAATGGTCATGCATGTTAGTCATAATAAGGAAAGGATGAAAGCCAAGAAGTGCTTTTCCCATAATGGCTAGTGAGGCATGAAGGCCTAGGAAGATAGATACATAAGGTCTATCTTAGTTGTTTCCTACTTTTTAAAGAACAAAACATGATTGATTTAACAATAACGCTAGAAATTAACCACAATTATCAAATAATTGTGGGGGTAGCTTATCTATTTTTGAGATATGACATTTACTTAAAAAGAATAGAAATGTAATTTGCTAATTGAACGAGACAATCAAAATGTCATCTCTTGTAATGAGTAATTGTTGGAGTAAATATGTTTTTATTTAAAATATATTTATATTTTGGTTTATTACAAACATTAAACATAAAACGTAAATTGTTATTAAAGATGGGATTCCAAGATCAAGTCTATATACATAACTTAGTCCGTTGTGATTTGTACGGTTTGGTCTAGTCCGTTTTTTAATCTTCCTTTTAATTTCCTACAGTTTTGCATCCTCATAATAATTCCCTTGATTTCTGACCATTTAGCACCCCCAACGTCTATTTTCTTTATATATATATAGAAAAGTTGATATGGAAGTAATGCGATTTGCAAAAAGTAAATAAGGAAAAATTAGAAGTTTTACATAGATTGATAGCACCATATCAAAATGGTGCAAGTTTGAAGGTTCTTCGATTGTGCAAGGAAGAACCTTATTAGAAGAAGATTCTGGGCTGTTTTATCCTGGGGACGACGTGGTGTTTGTGAACTGCTTGCACACTTTGGGCAGAGCCACGAAACGTCTTAAAGAGAGCGACTTAGTTTGCTACTCATCCCAAGAATCATTCATCACTCAAGTCTTCTACATTTTTCGGATAACTTCGTTCCTTTCTATTTTAGTTTACAACAGTAATTGTTTAAGGTATGGTTAGGTCATAGACCTTCTATAGATACCTTAAATGTGGGGAAGGTCTACTTCCTAGTGTTAGCAAATTATTGTGTAAGTAAAACACAAGTGATTTTTATAATATGTTGCTTGATTTACGATTTTTAAACAAAACCAAGTGGAGGATTGTTGGGGTAAATATGTTTTTATTTTAAGTATATTTATATTTTAGTTTATTACAAACATTAAGTATTAAACGTAAACTGTTATTAAAGATGGGATTCCAAGGTCAAGTCTATATACATAACTTTGTCCATTGTGATTTGTACGGTTTGGTCTTGTCCGCTTTTGAATCTTCCTTTTAATTTCCTACGGTTTTGCATCCTCATAAAAATTCCCTTGATTTCTGACCATTTAGCACCCCTAACGTCTATTTTGTTTTATATATATATATATTATATAGAAAAATTGATATGGAAGTAATGTGATTTGCAAAAAATAAATAAGGAAAAATTAAAGTTTTACATATAGCAACATATCGAAAGGGTGCAAGTTTGAATGTTCTTCCATTATGCAAGGAAGAACCTTATCAGAAGAAGGCTTTGGGCTATTTTATCCTGGGGATGATGTGGTGTTTGTGAACTGCTTGGACACTTTGGGCAAAGCGGCGAAACGTCTTAAAGAGAGCGATTTAGTCCGCGACTCATCCCAAGAATCATTCATCACTCAATGCTTCTACATTTTTCGGGTAACTTCGTTCCTTTCTATTTCAGTTTACAGCAGTAATTGTTGAAGGTATGGCTAGGTCATAGACCTTCTATAGATACCTTAAATGTGGGGAAGGTTTACTTTCTAGTGTTAGCGAATTATTGTGTAAGTCCTAACATATGTTTTGAGGACTTAACATTGGAAAACCACTATTCTTGTATGAAATATAATTTCATAATAAGGAAGTGCACACCATAAGAGTAGTCAACCTAAGTGGTACAAATTATTAAAGGTTTGACTAGAGAGTAAGTTGATCATTGAGGAGAATGAGGCTAAAGCCAACATAACCAATGAATCAACTGGGCAGGAACCTAACTTAGTTGATTGGAGATCCCATGGTCTAAGTTCAATAGGCAAACTAGTTGGGCATGATTCAAATAAGTTAACACACTACATACCTCATTCCTATGGTGGAAGAATTGTGTTGTTTGCAGACGTTTTAGGTTGTATATTTGTACTTAATGACAATGATATCTTATAAATTAATAAGAGGAATATTGTAGAGTATTGTTAATTAGTGGTCACCTATGTGAGAGTATAAGTGGGTCGCTTCTATGAGAATAAGATGGATAAATTCTCTAAAGCTCTCATGAATCCAAGATTTGTTTAGGATCAAAATGAACACAACTGTATGAACTGTAATATATTAGGATTAGTGATGCGTATTGCTTATTGTCTCAATTTACTGCTGCGGTGAACAGTTCAAGATCTTCCACATCCACTGCATCACCAAGTAAATCTGATAAGTATTCACTAGGGTAGGTTCAAGTCCAAAAGACACCTCTCCCCATGCATCTCTTATCTGCTTGTACTCTTAAATTCTTCATAATTTTTTATTCATTTCAGGGATTGTTAGAAATTATATGTTTATATAATATTATAATTTTAATAATTGAATAAAAATAAAATCTCACTTGTCTAAATGAGTGTGCTAATAGGTAGTTATTATTGAAATTTGAGTGAAAGGCTTCATTCAAATGATACATAGTTTTATTAAGAGTTATCGTGCCTTTTGCAAAGGCTCTGTATGTTTTGTTGTTGAGATATTGAGTTACATCATTTCAATAAAACAAGGCTCTAAGTTTTATATAAGTTCATAGCCATTGCTTGTTGGCAATAGAGTTTAATCCCCAAGACCTTGTTGTATCTCTCATTATTAAACATCTTTTGAGTCGTGTCTTGAGACTACGGAGTATATAAAGTTCGCCAGAGTTCGAAGATTGAAGTGCTTTGACTTTGGATTATAGATTGTTGAATCTTGGGAAGTGGATGCCTATCGAACTATAAGCACAAGAGTAGGGGCGAAATTCTGTCTTTAGGAAATTGCATTTATGCAAGCCTTAATCTTTATGTTTATCAATATTTCTAACTTTCTCCCTAGTTGTTTTTATTAATCTCATACATAATTGATGTTGTGATTTTCTTTATGATAACTTTCATTGAAATTCTTTTATTATTTTCATATTTTCTAATATTGCTCCAACAATTTCTTAAAAGCTATGGCGTGAAGACATCAGTGATGAGCGATGTCATGTTACTTGTACACAATAGACAAGAGATGGCTTTTTGCATTATCAAGTGACTTCGGCTTTCAGACACACAAATCTTGAGGCGGGGCATTCCTAATTCAATGACGAGATCACTCATCATCTTCTCTTTAAATACCTTAGACTTAAGTCTTATTTTTTCCAAAGTCTTTTCTTCAAAATTTCAAGTCAAAGCATGGATATCCTTTATCCTTTTAGTGCTTCAATTTTTAAACCCATTCCCCACTTGAGCCTTTGATGATTATGATATGTGGCCAAGGAGTTTGCCACATCTTTATTTACCATCGTCAAGAAATACTAAGTGAAGCATGGATGAGCCATAATCTTTGAATAGCAAACCTTTCTTCCCTTAATGGGTTCCTTAGCCTCCACACTTTGCTCCATAACCAAAAGCGACTTCCTTCTTAAAGTCTTTGCATATGGGTTCCACTTGAGCAGAGTGTTGAGATCCTTCTACGGGTTCTTATTCATTGGAGCCCTTTAGGTGCTCTATCAAAGTGAGTCGAGCAAGCTGGAACAACAAGTACCCTTATAGTAGAAAGTATCACCCTTAGGAGACTTTTTCCAAAGTAGACTAACTTTGGAGTAATGAGTAATGGAGTGAAACACGAGCAAGTTTGTAGGCCCGAGACAGAGCTCGAAGCTTCCCTAGGTAACAATGATTTCAGGAAAATATACCTCTCAAACTTGGTGCTTGTAAAGATTTATCACTATGATAGTTAGAATACCACCTTACTCCAACACCGAGTATTAAGCACATGCAAAATCTTTTATCTTGAATTTGCTATAATGCATTGGTCAGATTAAGGATGAGAAATGGTCAGATTAAGGATGAGAAAGTGAAGGGTTTTATCTGGAATGATCTCCGGCTTTTAACTTTGATGTGGTTCTTTATCTTCAAGTAAAATTTTGTTTATTTGTTCATTTACATTGCCCTATTCTGGGTCAAAGGATTTTAGAGATCACAACATGTCATTGTGAAAGGGCTTTCTTCTCAGTCTGAATTCCATGTCAATCCATAGTGAATCTTAAACAAAAGTTTGTAAGGGACTTGATTGCCTGTATGTGGTTTGGAAACACTTTTAGAATCCTTTTCCAGACTCTATGCATTAGACCTGAACATTTCTGATTAGATTACACATAGCTGACTTGGCTAAGGCTTTTCTGTGCATCAGACCTCATTTGGAATACAATTCCTCTTGAGGATTTCTTAGTTTTGATGGCGCTTTCGGGCATGCATTAGACACATGATGCCGCATAACGTACTTGACTTAGTACGTTGGGTTGAAGCTCTGAACATTCAAACCTGGCACTACATAGGATAGAAGTAATCATACTCAGGGTCGGAGCTCTGAACCATCCTCGAATGATTTCTGGATCTCCCTTTTGATTATTTCCTCGAATGGCATAGAGCAGGTTTGAATGTTATAACCTATAACCCTTAGGTTGTATACACTTTCAAAGGCTGGATGGTGCAATTGACTTCCGGATCTGGGCACCATGTTCACGTGCCCGTAACCTGCATATCTTAGCTGCGCTTAATATGTGAAGTTTCAAAGCTGTGTGTTATTCCAGATCTGGGCTAAATGAGACTCCTGACATTGTCACTTTGAGTTTATAGACTTGCAATTATGCAAAGTTTCAAAGCTGTGTGTTATTCGGGATTTTTAAGGGTATTCATTGCATCTGAAAAAAGAAAAAAGAACAAACAAATATGTAATAGATATGGATGATTAAACTTTGAGTAATCTTTATTGATGAAGAGAATAAGATTTTGACAAGGGGTGTGATGGAATCCAAATAGGACTGGTTACATATCTCTGAGAATGAGAATTAAATCACTAGTGTAGTTTTAGTTAAAAGATGATACAACGTGTGTCTATATTAGGGATCATCCTTAATGAATAGCCTACCAGAGCGTTAAAGAGATGAGTTCTCCATGGACTCATCTTCGCGCATACATTTGTGTTGAAATCTTTAGTAATATCATCTAAGCTTAGCAATGTTCCACCTTTTGGTACTTGGAGTTCCATCCATATGTTGTAAAGTGTACGTTCCCTTACCTCTTACTCCGAAGACTTTGTACGGTCCTTCCCAATTCGTTTCGAGTTTGACTGCATATAGTACTTTTGTGTTCTTGAAGACTTCTCTCAAGACAAGATGTCTTACTTGAAGACTTCGAGGTTTGACACCTTTGTTTTAGTATAACCGGATTTTTTGTTGGTAAGTGACAAATCAGACTTGGGCACATTTCTTGCACTCTTTTGCAAAATCGAGGTCGAACATGAAGATCCCAATTTTCTCTGACTCAATTCACTCTTTAGTGTACAAGTTCAACATTGCAGTAAATTGATAGGGATGATGGCTTTTGTTCTATAAGCCATGAAGAATGAGTTTCTCTAGTCGCTTTTCGAACAGTTATGTGGTATGCCCATAAAACCCCAAGTAACTCTTCTAGCCACTTGCTTTTCTTTTTCAGCTTTGGGGCTACCTCAGAGTAGTCTTGTTTAAAGCTTCAGCTTGTTCATTGCCTTAGAGGTATCTCAGAGTAGAGGTAAGATGATGGATTCCAAACTCCATGTACCAGTCCATAACTTTGCAACTAGTGAGTTGCAGTCCATTATTTATGAGTATGGTGTGGAAGATTCCAAAACGACAAATAATGTTCTTCTAGGTGAAGGATTTTACCACTGCACTAGTAATTCAAGACAAAGGATCTTCTTTGATCCATTTGGAGAAATAGTTTGTTGTTACTATTAGATCTTCCTTGTTTCATATGGCTATCTTTCATGGATTGACAAGATTAATGCCCTATTGTATGTGTTATGCTAGTAAATTTGCTATTATATATATATATATATATATATATATATATATATATATATATATATATATAATAATAATAATAATAATAATAATAATAATAATAATTCACCTTGTTTACACCTTGGTTTTGCTCTTTTATATAGGTTTTACATTATATTTGTGTTTTGTAGGTTGTAACAAGCAAATAGTGCAAAATGAGCTAAAAAGGCTTTTACAATCCTATGTCATCAGCATAGCCTGTGCAAATTAGCTAAGTTCTTGGGTTAAACTATATTGACTTGGGAAGAGCCAAGAGATGTGCCATTTAGCCAAGTTATGGCAGTTTTAGTACATGAAGGTCGGGCTATGCGCGAATACAAAGTTTTCTACAAACGTGAATCAATGTGGTAGATTAAAGGAAAATTAAAATTCCTATTTATTAGGAGTTTTAAACAATTGAAGAAAGCCAAAAAGTTTGAGAGAAAGTAAATTGAAAGTATTTTTTAATATAATGAGACTTTAAGGGGGGTGTATTCAATTGGGATTTTGAGGGATTTTAATTCTTTTAATGAATCTAGGGGTATTCAATCAGGAATTTAAGTGATTATCTGAAATTCAATGTGTATTCAATCAAGATTTTGAGAGAGTTTATTAAAATCCTCAGAAATCCAGATGTATTCAATTAGGATTTTAAAGAAGTTTATAACATTCCAGGTGTATTCAATTAGAATTTGATTTTAAAGAATTTGAAAAAGTTGAGGAATTTGAGGGAATTTGAGAGATTTTGTAGTGTATTTTAAGCATCCACAAATCTCTTCTCTCCCCAAGAGATTTTGAGGGAATTGAATCAAAATTTTACATGGAATCTCTACAAATCAATTAGACTCCATAAAAATTCATGGATTTATAAATCCATCAAAATCTCTCAAATTCTCAATTGAATACACCCCCCTAAAGCTTATTAAGCTTGATAAAGAATAGAAGGCTAATTGCCTTGTCGGTTACAACTAGAAAGGGAATGAAGAAGGAACCCTAATTAGATCATTAGAGGGGGCATGAGATACAAAAAAAGAAAAACAAGAAAAAGAGAAGATAGGTAGAAGCAACCACCAAAACAAAGAAAGAATAACCCACGACAAAAGGGAGAAAGAGGATGAGCCAGGCATCATTCTGCAATTCATCGTTGAAGAGTTTCTTCTTCTCCTTTAGCTTTCTATCTTGTTTGTCTTTACTGCCCATTTAAATTATGAGTAACTAAATTTCATAGTTGGGACTTGGTTGAAGTCCTAATCATGTTTCCTTGAGTATTTTCGATACACTTTTGTTACAAGACAATTTGTTGATGCTTTAGTGATTAATTTCAGCTTTAATTCTAATCTTATTGAGTTATTTTATGATTGATCACCATAGAATAACTTTGTAATTGAGTTCATTACATGGGTAAATTTGGATGATCGAGTCTTGTACCTATTATGGGTAACAAGAGAACTAGTTACGATTCTTGGAATTAATTATCACGAATAACCGGAATAGATACCATGTTCTAGGATTCATGTGTTTGTCGATTACTATTGTATTATGCTTTCTTTGAGTGCAACTTAGTAGATACTATGCTAAATACTTCGAGAATGAAAAAACTTAATGTAGACACCCATGCCTAATTCGTTGTTTAGGGAAAGCAATAGCTTAAAAAGTAAATACCATGCCTTTAGGTTGACAAACGTTAAGCATCAAAAATCTGTTTTGTATCATCATGTGTATCGGTTGCTTAGGCAAAAAAGGTTAGAGATGGAAACCAAAGTCCTAGCCGTTCAAACATCGTTTTCAAAACCCTTATTGCCAATTACTATTATTTGCCTATGTTCTTTTTATAGTGTTATTATACATAAATTTAAGACAACTCAAACTATTTTTTTAAACCTTTCTGTGCATGTTTGCTAGTTTTGTGAATTAATTAATTTAAATTGTTAGGAATCATACTCTAGATACATATTAGTGCAATCCTTGTGGGAATGATCTAGTTCTTGCTTTCTATACTATGTGTTTGATCTTGTGCACTTGCAAGTTTAAAACATGCAATTAGTAGCTTAATATTTAGGTTACTAAATGCATAACAGTATGAAAGGCTATACCCCAGTCAAAGTGCTTAGTTCCTCCACATGTTGAGGGTTCATTCATGCTTACCTCTGACATTTCTCGCATGCTTGGGCATAATCCAAAGCATCTTGTCCCATGGTAGGCAAGTGGTATCCATTTGTTGATGCTTTTTGTAGGAGAGACTTTCCACCGTTATGATTTTCGCATATGCCGTAATGGATATAGCTAAAGTTCTGTAAGCTTATCTTCGGAGTTACATACAGGGTAAGGTCTGGAGTATGAACGTCAGTAGAGTGTTCCATAAATGAAGGCATATCATGAAACATTTTAGACTAATTTCCTGGCGAAGTGGTGATCTTAACAAAGTTTCCCATCTTCGATGTAACCAATGATCTTGTCCATCTAGTTCTCTCTTGTACCGATAGTAACAATTATGTCTAGCTCCGGTTCATGAATGCATAGGGTGGCAAGGTACTCAATATGGATTGTCCATTCGAGTGAGTAATCCCCGATGGATGTGATGTTTGTTAATGCAGCGGTATTGCCATTCTTATTCCTTAGAATTTCTTAGATCTCGTATTTTTCAAATCCTTCGAGTAATGCCTAGGACTTAGTCAAGTAAAGTCCTATAGTTGGATTGTGAGCAGCGTAGTATCCCTTGACTTGGTTGACGATCAATATTGAATCATAATGGATTGAAAGCTCTTTGACATGGAACTTTGTTGCTACCCTAAGGCTGGAGAGTAATGCGTCATACTTTGTCTCATTGTTGCTTGCCTGGAATCTAAGGTTTAAGGCATGCTTGAGTATGTATCCATTCGACATCATCAAGACCATTCTTACCTGAGCTTCATTCACGGTTGATGATCTATCCACACAAAGTTTCCAAAGACGAGGATTCTTAAGTGTTTTCTGCGAACATGTGAATGGGTAAATTCTGTTACGAAATCCTCATACACTTAGGCTATGATCAAAGTTTTTGACCGACATATGATTTCGTGTTGCCCCAGTTTGATAACCTATTTAGTGATTTCAGATGATGCATCTAGACTAGTAAGATGTATCAGAGTGGGTATTCGGTCATGTAGACAACTCATAATGATTGAAAATACAGCCGGACCTACCTGGCTGTCATCACTAATAGAAGAATAAGCTTCTCCATTTTTAGATCTCTAGTCCCTGGTTTGAGAAGAGCTTTAGACATGTACTATACCGATTTATGCTACCCCGAGTCTTCTTGAAATAGAGTGGCACTAATTGTGCAGTTTTCCAAGTATAAGTACAATTCCTCCTCATCCACTGGTTTGGATAAGAATGGTAGATTAGACAGGTGCCCCTTCAAATTTATGAAAGCTTCTTCATATTCCTTTGTTTTTCTTTATTGCAGTAATGAAGGGTTCCATTTGAAGAAACCGATTAAGAGCAGCTGCCCTTCTAGTCAAACTCTGGATTTCATTTACGATGCGAGGTGACTTCTTCTCCATGATCCGGTCTAGATTAGCTTTGATTCTGCCCTTTGTAACTAAGAAATCTAAGCAATTTCCTGACGCTACTCCAAAAATGTACTTTGCCGGATTGAGCTTAATGTTGTACTTTTAGAGTAGGTTGAAAAACTCTTGGAGGTGAATAAGATGATATTTCTGCAGAACACTTTTCTACGACTAATAACAACACTTTTGAATTTGTAAAATGCTTTTAGCCATTTCAAAAACAATCCTAAACAATACCTAGCTAATAACGTTAAGACATAAAAGAGAAACTTTGGTCATTAGAATTTGTTAATGGAGGTCAAAAACTCAATGTGAAAGCTCCAATGAAGCTTTAGGATGAACTTAATAGGAGTTTTAGTCCCATGGTTTTTCTTGGATGGAAAATGAAATGGTCATAGCTCTCACTCACTCATAGAAATTAGAGAGGCATCCATTAATGTGTGGGATGAGGCTTGGGGATTTCTCATCTAGGTTGAAAGATTCAACAACTCCAAGTGTTCCCAATTTGCACAACAATTTTGAATTGAGGTCGTTATGTTGAGGCTCTATTGTTTGAAAACTTTGGTGATCAGATTATCAACCTTTCTTATGAAAGAAAAGGTTTTTCTCGTGTCAATGACTTGCTATTATTCCTCTTTCTCTCTCTATGTCAGTAGGAATCCATTGAATTAAGCAAATCAATGCAGTCGTTGCAGCAAAAGCCTCATGTCCTTGACATATAAATCCCTAATTCCTTTAATTTTTCCTTGAAAATTCGATTAACGAGCCTCTAATAGGTTACTCTTGTGCTTTTTTAGCCCAAAAGGCATAACCTTAAAACATACCTGGTGCCTCGCTATGGCATTGACCAACAAGTCTGTCCAAGGCACAAGATAAGGGTTTTTGAGACAAGCTTTATTCAAATCTTTGAAGTCCACACATAACCTCCATTTTTCGTTCTTCTTTTACACTAACACCACATTGGCTAGCTAGTCTAGGTGGTGGACTTCAACATTGAAGTTAGTATCTTTGAGCTTACCAATCTCTTCTTAGATGATCTTGCTTTACTCTGTCCCATGATTGCATTTTTGCAAGATAACCAACTTTGAGGGTCAATCCTTGGCATGTCTTTTGTAGACCAAGCAAAAATTTCTTTGTTGGCTTGTAGGAATTTGGTGAATAGTTCTTTTCCTTAATCTGATGGTTTAGATTTGTTTATGGCTTTGCCCTTTGGCTTTTCAAGATTGAGCCTTATGTAGACTGCATATTCATTCACTTTAGACTTTGGAGTGTTGTCGTTCTGGGGATCAAGGTCTAGGTCAATTTCTTTGTAGTATATATGTTAACCTCCTGATTGTGTTTGCTATGCCGACTCGTCTATGGGAGTTGTAAAGCTCTATTTTCCTTTGCGAATCTTGCTTTCTATTAACCAGCATTGAGCTATTGCTTGATCTTATTTAATTTCTTTTACTTCGCCAGGTGCGGGGTAATAGAGTAGTTAGTAGTAGGATGAGGGGATTGCTTTCATCTTGTAAAGCCAGTTTCGACTGAGTATGGAATTATGAGTCCATGACATGGAAAGCCACAAAATAGTTGCACAGTTCCGCCTAAACTGCAAGCTTAACCATTCCAACCGATTGGGTGGAGTATCATTGAAGGTATACATGGTGGTTTCGCACTTGTTGGTTTTTCTTTCCTTTTTGGTTTTACCCAGATACTTTTGTTCTCTATAAATGCAGTTGAAGTCGAGAACTGGTTTTTCAATTAGACTTTGATCTCTAAAAGATCCCTAGGATTTCTTGTATCTTTTGCAAAATGTTCTAGAAGTGAGGCGGCGATGCTTCATTCAAAGGTTCAGATTAGTAGTTCACGCTAAGGTCAGAATACGCATTGCCTTAGCTAGTGGCTTCTAATTTTTTTAGATGATGTCTCTAAGAGCCTTCTCATTCTAATCAAGGTTAATAGGGTTAGACCGTCAGTTCATGCATGAGGCTTTTCAAAGTTTTTGGACAAAAGCATTGATCTCTATCAAGGCCTTCCAAATTTGATTCATGGTGGAGACATCTACACCACCATAATTATTGTTCTGTTATGAGGTGACGAATATGCTGGGACATTGCTTTGAAATAGCCATTATTATGGTAGAGTGGTTTGATTGAGGGAGGGGGGAACTCGAGTTCAACTCTCAATTAAAGCACCAATTGTTTAAACAATTCACAAACCACCACTTGTGGAAGAAATGCATAAACATGTTTAACCTGCAAAAGGCTCTCTGATGGTCAAGTTAGTAAGCAAATATATAAGACTCAAGTGGTCGGTAAAAGAATAAGTGTAGGATAATTGCATTACCAGAGACAAACCCTAGAAGGTTGTATTTTATACCAGTTAAGGTAGAGACCTTTTAGGATGTGAAATTTGTATTAAGCCGAAAGAATCTTGGAGGATATAGAGGAGTAGATGTTGCATCCTCTTAGTAGTATGATTACTTGCGATGCAGGCCAACACTTAGGCTGTAAAGATTGTAAGGATATAGAAAACTTGGCTGATTTTTTACTAGATTAGGTTTCCTGTGTTGCGAAAAAGGCATGGCCAATCTCAGCGAAGTCAGCGTACTTCAGCCACAACTCTGGAACAGGATGATGGTGGCATCTTTTCTTTATCTGTTCAGCTCAATTGCGGCAGCTGGTGAGTCCATGACTGAACTTTTAAGATACTTGTATATCGATCTGCCTTACTCGGACCCTAGAAAATCATGGTCACAATTAATACCCTGAAAATTCTCATGTTAGTATACTTAGTGGAAATTGCATTGATTTATAGAATGTGTTTTTTTTTACTAATTATTGTTTTTAAGTTCAGTCATCGATCTGTTTTTATGAAATGTAGTTTAGTATGCATATTTGAAATGTTTGTGAAATGAGAGGGCTAGTAGAGGACCGCTTATGGTTATGGGGAGCTATGACATCGAACTTGTATCTTATTTAGTTCCATTAAACTATTTTAAACTAGGTTCCTAGAATTATGATCTGACTAAATTCTGTTGAGTTGTCTAGAATCCCGTTTTCTATTCAGTTCCATTAAGTTGGTTTGGAACCTTTCTCCTCTTGGATTTCGTTGAGTGGTCTGAAATCCCCCTTTCTATGCGGATTCTTTGAGTTAGTCCGAAATCCCTCATCCTCATCTTAGAATCGTGTTATGTTCGGATTTCGTTGAGTAGTCCGCAATCCTTTTCCCCTTTTGGTTCTGTTGAGTGGTCTGAAAACCTATCTTCATTGGATTCCGTTGAATGGTTTAGAATTCATTTTTTGTTTTGGTTTCATGTAGTGGTCCGAAACCCTATCTTCATTAGATAGTCCAGAATCCCTATTCCTATTTGGTTTCATTGAGTTGGTCTAGAATGCAGAGACTTAGGGGTTGTAGGCTTCGGCTGAACTGTATCGCATTAGACATAGTTTTATTTTGTGTATTTATGAATTATAGATTTAAGAACTTTTGTGGTTTGATTTAGAAAAGTCGATAGATGCATGGCCTTCAAGATTTTTAGCGAATTGTTTATGATTTTATAAAGTATGGTTTTATAATTGGTGTTTCTATATTAAAATCGACGTACCTTTTGTTATTATTATTATCACATATGTTTTATTGTAACTTACATAAGCTCCACAACTTATCTAGGTTGTTGATTTGCGCAGTGCACCATTCCCAAGATGTAGGGGGCAATTGTGCTACTGACAGGGATTAGTAATTATGAGGTACTTCTTAGATAACAGAGCAGAAATCGAAGTCTTTGGAGTGATTAGGTTACCTGGTACCTTTCTTTATATTTCTTTTGGTTGACCATTTTTGGGAGCCTACATGGATTTACTGTAATGAGGGCTGTTATATTTGTAGTATATTTTTATGGAAAATACCTCACTGGCTTCCTTGACCTTGAATTTTAATTTCAATATTTATTGTTTGTATTTTTTGCAACCTCTACATTCCAACATAATGTGTCGATCTCGAACGTATGTCCAAATCGGGGCGTGACAATTTTTGGTGGTATTAGAGCTTAGCTATAGGTAATGGGTAACTAGACCTTTACGTATGCAGCGTGGGCTCTTTCTCAAGTTCTTATTCGCTTATGCTGAATTCTTCTATTTATCAGACATACGATGACGACCTCACATAGTCCTACTCAATCGCTTGGGGATGACATCCCCAATGATGAAGGAGTTTTTATTTCTGATGAGAAGGTTGTACATGACTATGACAGCCCCGATGGTGTTTCTAGGCTATTGAAGATTTGAAATAACTTGTTCAAGCTCATGTTTGTACGATTTCTACTAAAGAGAAGTCTTTGTGTGGAAAGTTTTGTATTCATAAGCCGCCTTCGTTTGATGGCATTACTGATATGTAGACATTTGAGTCCTAGATTAACTAGGTTTCCAAGGTTTTAACTGTTCTACGTTGTTCATTTGATGAATAGGTAAACCTTGCGATATATATGTTGACGGCTAAGGCTTACGAGTTATGGCAGATGACAGTCGACGAGTAGTATTTTCTAGAGTCATTTTGAGATTAGTTAGAGGCGAAATTCGTCACAATCAAGCTGGGCATGGATACAGTTATTGAGTATGCGGTCCACTCTACCAAACTTTACCATTTCTCTAAGCATCTCTCTGAGAAGAAGAAGATGAAAAGGTTGATAAGAGGTTTTCAACCGAGCAATCGAGATCTTATGTTGGTTTAGAGATTGAAGTCATAAGCTTAGGCCATTGATCATGGATGCACATTAGAGCTCAATGAGGAGTGTAATGCATAAGCGAGTGGGGAACACAAGAAGAGGACCCTTATAATCATTCAAGCGGGGACCATAATTAATTTGGATTTTTGTTTGGTGGTTCTTATGGCTCTTTTCACGAATGACAACATGGGCTTACACAAGCAGGTTCTTTGACTAATTATGGGGGAGACTCTTAACGTTCCACTAAGGGGAGTCTGTATAATTGTTTTCGAGGAGATGTTCAGAATACCTTCAGGTGCGAACCCTATACTTCGTCTAGGAAAGATTATAGGTGCAGTCTTAGATGACTGTACTATGATTATGCTCGCATTGTTGATGTTGACTCTTATGCCTATGTAGGGAAGAGACTAGAACGTGCTTTTAGTGTGGCCAACCTCAACTTATTAGTGAATGTCATATGCGGTAGCTAAGGGTACGAGCCGAGCCATATTTAATGTTGGTGGCTTAGTTGCACTTCATGCTTAGAGTAGGCTTTCTGGAACACCTTGAGGCTCAACTCAGTAAAGAGATAGACAACGTGGAGGAAGTCAACATGGAGTAAGGCTCATAGTAGTGGAGCTGGGACATCACAAGGAGGTTCTCAGTGAGTTAGCAGGGTTTGCGCACTATCTGCTATGAAGGCTGAGACAGAGCCTGACACAAAAACATGTACGGCGAGTTTAAGGGCCTAAACACTTTTTAAGAAGGGAAAGATGTGAAATCCCATCCCCAGATTTCACGATTTAAATTCTTATTCATAGTTGTTATGATTCTTCCTTAATTATTGGCATAAAATTTCCTTATAGCTCTAAGCGAGGTTCTACATAGACATTTAAGCTTCTTTCATGTTTTTTTTTTGTTATCATATTTAGGTATTACATGTCGATACAAATGCATAGGCGCAAACGAAACGAAAATTGAGGGCATTTTGGTAATTTCATCTTTGTTTAGACATATTTTGTTGTCTTTTTCGGGCCTTGGTGTGTGCCACGTGGGTCCCACTCTCTCATTTTTTTGGACTCTTCTTCTCTTTTAGTTTGCTTTTCTCTTTTCTGTGTTTAATTTCTCTCTCTTGCCTTTTATCTTCCCCTAGAACACCACTACCACTTCCAAATTTTGGTCAATTGACCACCAAACCAATTACACATCAATTTTCCTCTCATCACAAGCTCAAACTTGAGCTCTAGATCATGAGGAAATGGCTAAGGGCACAGAAACTTAAACCCTCTTTTTGATAGTTGTAGTATATAAAAGTATGGATCGTTCTAGGCTGGGGATTAGGAGGGATGCTAATCTACACAAATTTAACTCTAAAACACTAAACTAGACTTAAAAAAACAGAAAACTAGACTCTAATAACTCAAAACAAACTAGAATGACTCAAAACAGCACTAAATAAACAAATTGACTCAAAATAGAAACTAGAGAGTGATTTGGATGAAAATTGAAGTAACTAGACTCAAAAGACTAACTAGGAACAAGTTTGGATAGATTCTAACTAAACTAACACAACTTAATGGTGGGGGGTTTGTTTTGTACGAAAATTTAAAACTAAGACTAAGTAACTTGCAGAATTAATCAAAGGCACACAATTAGGGTGATTCAATGGATGAAAGGCTAGCTAAAAGGTTCTTCTCCACACATGACACATATGCAACACAAATCAATTTCTAGTTATTATTTCGATAAACCATGAATGACAATGTCCCAAGTTAACCGTGAACTGCATAAATTAACCATCAAATTTTCCTAAATTCATTGGATTGGACTCTGCGACACAACCAAATTATTCTTATCAAGTTCCCTACATGAACTGCATAATAGAGATACATATCAAAGATCATTAAGTTCTATGAAAGTCATAAGCATTGACATGGCATTCGTAACTATGAACTGCATGATACTCCTGCCAAGAATTTACTTAATGCGATTGTGACTAGCAACCTCTATTACTTGTGAATATAAGTTCATAATGATTAGGTGAAACTCCCTTACATTCTAGCATCAAATTCATGAATGCAAACTAAGCAGGCGTCCTTAATCAACACACAAGAATAAGTTTTCAATCAAACAGTTAAGTAAATTGCATTCACGATTTATGAAACAATAACTAGAGGAAATCAATTCATATCACATATATGTTGATGGCTTTGAATCCACCTCTAGCTAAAACGAATTTATTCCACATGTTTGCAATTAAACTAAGACAATTAAATTTAAACATTGAAAACAAAAGTAGAAGACACCTAGAACGCTCCAGCAATCCAAAACTTGAATGATAGGGCATGGCTCAAAGGTCTCATATCCTTTCTCTTTGCAAAGCTGCGGCACCAAGGGTTTGGGTGTGTAGAATGGGTGGAAGTATGTCTAGAATGATTGGGGAAGGCTGAATGGTGCGGATGGAGTGTCTAGAATCTGGAATGGTGCGACAAAGATGTATTTATAGGGTAGAAGACACGGCAAGGTATAGGAAAGGATTAAAATTTAGCTATTTAGTCTCACAATGAAAAAAGGTAAGTAAAGGTCAGAAATTAATGAGAAATAGGAAAGGGAGGTGCGGCACAAGGAATAGGAAAGGCCACTTGGCAGATTTTGTGAAGAAAGGGCAAGTAGGACGCGACACCTTTAGGGAGGTGCGGCACACAAAAATAGCTTAAGCCACTCTAATAAGCAGAAACTAACTAAATAAATGCAAGGAAACAAGCTAACTAAGTCGCATTAATATGCTCCTATCAGGTCCGACAAAGACGAGAATTTTCTTTCTGATTTAAAACGAGATCGTGTTCCTCAGTCTAGTCATTGTCATCTCAGAAGACAATTTCGAACATTGGATGTTTGAGTCTACCTCGAAATATGAAGATCACACAACTCCCGCTTGAGCTAAAGTTTTTGGACAAGTTTTAGACCATTTGCGACCATTTCTTGGACTCTTAAATGAATTATGGCAAAATTTCTTAGTTTTCAATGAGATAGATGATGGAAAATGGCGGCACCGACACCAAAGGAAGGAAAAAGATGACTTAATATCCGTCATGGTGATAAAATATTCCTAACACCGTCAGGTGTTGATCGGGTGTGAGTGCTTTGATCCTTGTGCTAGGGTGCTTTAACACGGACTCTAGGTGAGTGACTTTAATATATGTGGTATGGTTATTACGCTAAAAATTCCCATGCTTGTATACTTAAAAGGTGAGTGACCTCATTATTGCATTTAAATTCAGTCATCAATCTATTTTTATAAAAGGTAGTGTGTTATGCATATTTGAAATGCTTGTGAAATTAGAGGGCTTGTAGAAGACCATTAACCCATGGTTGTAGGGAGTTGTGACATCGAACTTGTACCCAGTCAAGTTCCATTGAGCTGTTCTAATAAGTTTCTAAAATTCTACTCAGTTCCGTTTAGTTAGTCTGGAACCATGTTTGGCTTGGGTTCTGTTAAGTGATTCGAAACCTTGCTTCGACTGGATTCCTTTAAGTGGTCTGGAATCTCATATCCTATTGGATTCCGTTGTATTGGTCCAGAACCTCCTCCGCTTGGATTTCATTGAGCAGCCTGGAATCCATCTTTTTATGTGGTTCTGTTGAGTTAGTCTGGAATCTTATTCATTTCGAATTCCGTTGAGTGGTCTTGAATCCCTTGAAGGAAAAATTTTGTCCTAGCTATGAACATGTGAGAACATTTGAATACATATGCAAACTAATAACACTTTAAAGTAGGCATGCATTCAAAAACAATTCTAAAACCCATGACTTTCAAAGCCTAGAGAATGTTGAACCATAAGACTTTTTAACAACATTAAAGAGAATGAAGGATTTGAGATTCATTACCCTTGAAGCTCATCCTTGTTTACACAAGGGATTCACCCAAGTGGAGGGCCTTCAAGTCACCTCCTAGTTCCTTGGATCTTCCTTGTGATTTTCTTCTTTGTTGATGCTCCTTTGCTCCTTGAGGATGTGAGGAAAGGATCTCCAAGAACACCAAAGATTTGGTGTCTCTAAGTCTCCACACCAAGGATGTAGTGTGAAGAGAAGATGGATGACTTAGAGAGTTTTTGATGCTAGTGAAAAACCCCCTAAGTGGCCGGCCTCTATGGAGAAAAAAGGAGAGAAAATGTTTCTCTTCTTTGCCTCTAGAAAACCCTTGTGAGAGAATGGCTATAAAGTTGCCTTTATACCACCTCACATGTGAGTGGCAAACTTGCAATTAACCCAAGTTTTGTTACCACTCACCCTAGGCCGGTTTTGGCTTTGTTTTTGGGTTAATTTCCATTTAGTTTTAGTTGTCACACAACCTAAACTCAATGGGCTTTGGGGACCAAAAACCCTTTTGGGCCCCGAAACCCAAAACCAACTTAAAAGCCCAATACGAACCTTTCGTATAATTAATTAACTAATTAATTAATCTTGACCATTCCCAATTAAACCATTTAATTGCTTATCCATCTCTTTTATATCTTCACATTCATCCTTACTCGGTGTACGATCCATTAGGTTCCATTTAGCGAGGCAGTGGGCGATTGTTACTCTTAATGATCGATTGTGAATTGAAACTACATTTCAATTCTCCCTTTGATGAAGATTAGTGTTTGCTAATCCTCAGGGCTTCCACAAACCATGAGTGACACCTAGCAGTATGTCATGGCTACCCAAGCTAAGTAGAAGTGGTTGGAGAACCTATCCAGTTACAACTATAACGCAATACGGTCTTTCTCTAATACAATACTCTTGATCACATTATTTGAGTGATAGTTTCCACCATGGAAGGTTAGAGATCCCTTGTTGTGCATTCATATGCCTACATGACTAGATAGCTTGACCCCAACAATATTATGGACACTCTCGATGGAATGCCTTTGACATAATCAAAGATCAAGGACCTAACCATTAGACATCTATGATGCCTCAGGTCAAAGGACTACTTTGCATATTGCAACTTACGAGTTCTCACATGACATGTATGTTCGAACTCTCTTTTGATCGTAGTTCAGTGTACTCAATTACCTTTTGAGCACTTATGTGTTTGTCTCAGTGTCCAACACTAAATGACTTGAGACTAGTCATACTCACGCTTGAGTTAACATAACACATACTAACCTTAGCAGATCGTCAATGCCCAATTGGCAATCCTATGGCTAGGAACGTTTTAGGAATGAACATAAGAGAAATGTCTCGTTAATCCAACTCACTTAGATCACTTCTCTCTTAGATTAAATACATTCTTTGGATTCCCTTATTGCTTAAACACATAATACAATAAATAGTGATTAACAATAAGCTTTGCCTTCTATTAAACATATTATAGTTTAACACAATAAGTATTCCAAAAGCTATTACATCAAATGAGTGGCTTTGTGGGCATACTTCCAACATCCCTTCCTTTTTCGATTCCATTGAGCCGTCTGGTACCCCATCTTTGATGGATTCGTTGAGTACTCCAGAATCTCTTTTTTGCTTAGGTTCCGCTAAGTGGTCCAAAACTCTATCTCCATTGAATTCTGTTAAGTTGTCTGGAATCTATCTTCCTATTCGGTTCCATTGAGTTGGAACCTTTAGAAATCTTTATGGTTCCTTTTAGCTGTCTAGAATGCGGAAACTTAGGAATTGTAAGCTTCAGTTGAACTGTGTCGCTCTATCCCAGATTTAAGTGTATTTATGAACTAGAGATTTGAGAACCTTCGTAGTTTGATTTAGAAAAGCTGATGGATGTCTTGGTGACTACTTAGAGATTTCCAACGAATTGTTTATGATTTTATAATTGATGTTTCTATACTGAGATGGATGTACTTGTTTTATGGTTATCACATACGTTGAATTATTGTCACTCACAAGAGCTTCTCAGCTTATCTGGGTTGTTGCTTTGCCCTGTGAACCATTCAAATTCCCCACGATGTAGAAGGCAATTGTGCAAGGCCTATGAGGTATTTCTTAGGTAGCAAAGCAGAGATCAAAGTTCTTGGAGTGGTTAAGTTACCCTCGTACCTTTCTTTATATTTCTTTTGGTTGACTATTTTTGGGTACCTACGAGCATTATATCCTAGTGAGGGTTTGGTTACATTTACTGTACAGTTGTATATTTTTATGGGAGAGACCCCGCTAACTTTCTTGATCTTGAATTTTAGTTTCAATATTTCTTGTTTGTATTTCCTTACACCTCTAGCTTCACGCGTCGATCCTCCACGAATAGTCCACCACTAACATCATTGATATTGTCCCCACTTAACCCTTTATTATTAAGTGTAGGGTTTATCATAAAAGACATTGGTGATATTAGGGGTGGAAACTCCCATATATTACTTGTACATTTTTTTGTCATTTGTTCGATGTGGAATCCTATTCTCTAACAATTTGGGTACACTTTCTTGTGGTTATCACTTCATAATTTTTTTAAGGATCCGAACCGTCTATATTTCAATTCATCATTCATAGATCATTCTTACAAAAAATTAGACAAACTAAAAACCATTAAGATATTGAAAAAATATTTAAAAGATAGATAGTATAGATGATCTTTAACGAAATATCTAAAATATAAAATATTGGTCGCTGAAATATATTATGAAATGCCTCTTTAAAAAATGCGTATACCTAATCCTGACCCATATATGGATACACATATATCGAAGATGCTTTCATGCAATTACTTTTGAATTTGTATTGTCTATCAACAGTAGGACATGTTACCGCTCGCTCACTATTACGTAAAAATGGTAACCATACATATATTTTTGAATAATAAATTCGAACGGATATATATATATATACACTACTAGAAAATATTATTTTACCGACAAATTCTAAGCTGACAAAGTAAAATTTTATCGGCACAAGAGTCCTCTACCGACCAAAATTTTAATTTGTCGGCTAAATATTCAAGCCAAAACCAATTTATAGCATAAATTTGAGCCGAGAAAATTCGAATGTTAACCGACGATCATTTTGTCGGCATAAATGCAATGTCCCGACGAGTTTAATTATGACGCGAAAACTATACTTCCCTGCTATCTTAGAATATTAGACGACGATTTCGAAGCAACAAAAAATATTTCCTCGGCTGAGGAAAAAACTATTAACAAAAAATGAGGCGCGAAATAAAAGCGCAGTTTCAAATTAGAAGCGCGGTTTCAAAATAGAAGCGCGGAGTTAGAAAAAAGAAAGAAAGAAAAGAATTAAGCGCTTTAGTCAAACACGAAGCTGTTGTTTCTCTCCGTCCGACTCCCTCTCCCTCTTCCTCTCCCTCGTCACTGCAAATACACAGACCGACCGACAGGCTCCTTGCGCTGGAGATCAAAACTGCCGTCAAATTCAAAACCCTCAAAAAGGTTTTTTTTTTCTTTCTTTCCCTTCTAATTGTCATCTTCAATTCAATTTCTGATGCATAAACCCATCTCTCTTAGGTTTTCAATTTTCTTTTTCGATTTGTTTTGTCAAAATTGAAATGGAATTTGTGGGCTTGAATTTGTATTAGGTTGCGTGCCTATTGTGTGTTATGTTTATTAGGGTGGATAAAAAAAACCATCAAAGCTGCCAAGAACTCAAAGGTCAGTGATCTCTTTAAGTGATTATCTTCCTTCTCCTCTCTAATTCTATGTCTGCCAGTTCAATTTGTAGGATTTAATTTAGGGTTTTAAGTTGGAAAATTTAATTTAACTTTTTAAGATGCAGGGCTTGGTGTATACGACAATTTGTGTTGTTAATTTTGATTGCTGATCCACTTCCTAATCCCCACATGTTATTTGGGACTCGACCAAACACAGAGGGGGGAATGTTTTGTGGAAGGGATTGAGGAGCAGGGCGAAGGTTTTGGAATCTGCACTAGATGATGCTGATAGTAGAGGTTCGTGTAATGCCACATCTTAATTTTTTTGTTCCAACTTCCAAGTAATGTTGTAATATATTACTTTTTCAATTGTCGTTTCTTGTTATCTATGATTGGTTATGATGTTAATGTTAAATTACATTCCTTTTGGTGTTCTAGTTATGTTGATCGCGGATTCTGGTTTTGATTGTGACCAAATTTTTGTTGTGGTTGAGTCTTAGTTTACTATGTAATATGCAGGATCCGACATTGAAGAATCGTGCGAGGCAAGTGATGTAGAGAAGACGAGAGCTGCAACTGCGGTTAATAACATCTTGTCCGGAGTTAATGGCCATATTAGTTTGTGGGAAGAGATCCAGCTTATCAAGGGTAGGCTTTCTCAGTTCAGCCTTAATTTTATCTCTTACAGTCTTACTGATGATTGTACTTTTTGTTTGCTTTGATATGATTGTGTTGCCTTGCATAATTGATCTACACTAACCAGACATGCCCTTAGTTTATGCAAGTGATGCCTTCTTCAAATTGACAAGGTAACATGTACAATGTTAGCTATTTGCCAGGAGCTCTCTAAACCATTCTAAACTCCATGTTGTTTGCAAATCTTTTGAATAATCCAACATATGTAGTTGTTACACAACTCATATGTAGATGTGGTAACATGTATAATCTTGGTAGAGCTGTAACTCTGCGTTTTTGTGTTGCACAAGTAATCCTGTTCTTAAGAGCAGTTCAGTTTACTGCTGCAAACTTTCATGGTGTATTGTTGACAAATTGGTTAAGCTTTCATGGTTTATCGTAACACTATGGTGTTATTGCAGCCCTTCCCCATTTTCTAATTTTTAACAGCTTGTTGTATCAAAGTGTCTTCTATTGAGTGTGTTTTCTTCATGCTAAGGATGCTTTTTCGCTATCGGTTCTTTATACGATTCTCTCTCCTTTTAGAAACCCAGTTGCTGACACCCAGATCGTTGTAAGTCTATAACCTTTCTCTTGTTTGAAATTTCAATTTTCAAGGTTCGATCCATCTACATTCGCTTAATCAGTAATTTGGAGTTTATTTCTTCTTTTTTAATTTTCTGGTCAATTGATGTTATCAGGGGAACCCCAGCAAAGGAAATGCTCTTCATTTTATCTCTCTCTGCCATCTTTAGGTATTCTCTCAATTAATGCTATAATATTTGAAATTGTTAGATTTAGTGTTGGGTATATCGATTTTAGAGATTTTGGTTGTGGTTTGGGTTCTTACTTTGTTTTACATAGATGGGGCTTGACTGTGGTTTAAGTTTTGTTTGATATGTTCCCTGCACATTGGAAAATTCTACTACTATTTTGGGGTTTTGGTGTGCAAGTCCATTGTTTGGCTTATATGTGATTTTATTAAACTAAATTCTTCTTTCGAAAGATTTCTAATAGCTTTGGTTTGACAAGTGCAAGTCTATATTAACTTAGTATTCCCTTCATCGAAATTATAATAATAATACTATTAAATTAGTCTTGTTATTTTTATTCCGGTTGCATGTGCTTGAAGTTAATGTAGTTGCACTTGCTTATGAGACTAGTGATGGTGAATTTTATCTCAAGTATATCGTATAAATTATCCTTCTGTTATGTTTTCTCATGAGTTCCTAACTTGTGTTACTCTCCCATGCAGTTGATGACAAGAATATATTGTATAGTTTGTCCCTCTATTGTGCACAACACATTGAGCAAGGAGCTTTGTACTGGTAAGTTTGATTGTGCTAGGAATATATTTTATGTTTTGCTTTCTCTGCCTTGTGTTTATTCCAAGTACATGGACGAATAGTTTGATTATGTCTATGCTAGACATGAGCAAGGGGCATTGTGTAAGCAATTTTGATTCCCTAAGAAGTTACAACTATCGTCTTTAATACAATTTGATCAAGTTGTGAGAAATTTTTTATGTTTGAGGATTTTCTTTGTATTCTTAAGGGCTACTAATTAATCCCAGAGTTGAATATCTTTTAATTATTATTGCGCAACTTATTGTACCTTCTTTCATTCATTTTCATTTGCATCTTATTAAGGGATTAAAGAGTACCTCTCAAATGGCAGGTGGTCTGATATGTTGATTGCAAGGTTTGGAATATCTTCTACTATATGCTTGATTACACGAGTACATGCTTTATCATCCAAGATGCAAGTGAAATTCAAGTCTTGATTCAAGTCTGACTATATGCTTGATTACGGGATTACATGCTTTCTTGTTGACAAATTGATTAAGTTTCATTGTTTAGTGTAACTATGGTGTTAATTGCAGCCCATCCCCATTTTCTAATAGATTATTGTGTTAAAGTATCTTCAATTGAATGTATTTTTTTCATGATGTAGTGTGAATCAGTGCAGCTCCATAATATTATTACTTATAGAAAGATTCCTAGCTGCAATTTGATTGTTTCAGTTTTAAGGATGCTCTTTCTTATGTTGTCATATATAACAATTACCATTTGTATTATTTTTGCAGGATATTATTGCGGAGCTATTGCTAAACATATACTGAGGAATGGGAGTATGATAGGATTATTGTATAATATAATACTTTGTATAACCACTGTACATATATATTACTAATAAAAGCAGCATTATTAGAAATTATTTTGTGTGTTTTCAAGCATTTATTTTTTTTATAAATTAAAATTCTCTTCCGACAAAGCTAATTTTGTCGGTAGAGTAAGGTAGTCCCGACAAAATATTTTTTTCGACGAACACATCTTGTTGGCAAAACTGTGCATTTTGTAGGCTTGAAAATCATTTTCCGACATAATTTTTTTGTTGGGGTTTAAGAATACCGACGAAATATGTTTTGTCGGGAAAGAACCACTTCATAGCTGACGAAATGCTGAATTTTGTCGGCTAGAGTCTTGCACGACATGCTTTGCGTGACAAAATGGCCGACAAATTTTTTTGTTGTGAAAGAGTTTTTACCGACAAATTTTGACTTTTGCCTACAAATTTATTTTGTCGGTAAAGTCAAAATTTCTAGTAGTGATATATATATATATATATATATATATATATATATATATATATATTTTGTGAATGATTCACTGCTAAAATTACTGAGACGTGTTGTGATAAAACTCGACACCTAACAATTAGTGGTTAAGTTGACAATATCAGTAATGTTGGTAGTATGTCATGCTACTGAGCCTAAAAGTTTATCACAAATGACATGCAAAAGATGAAAAAATGAGAACATATACTTTCAAATGCATGTAATTTTCTCTTTCCCTTCTCTTAGTTAGGACTAGGATCGAAATAGGCCAAAATTATTGTCTATATTTATTAGTTGTTGCAACTTGTAACGCCACAATTTTGAAATAAAGACAAGGAGCATTGGTACCAAAAATGCTGTATATTAAATTTTGGCAAAAGTGTGGAGTGAAATGGAATTGCACGGGAGTTGCCCCTTCAGCTCTCGATCTGATTTTGTGTGTGTGAGTGTGCAAAAGGAAATAAGACACGGGCTACCTTTCCTGCTTTCTGCTCCTCGATAAGCTTTGTTTAGTGTTTTAAAGGACTCATCTATGCCAATTATCCGTGTATAAAGATAACATTGCAATTCTGCAGTTGTGAATGATGAGATTTCCCACATCTCTATGTAATATGTATTAAACTACTAGAATCTAAAAATAAAATAAAAAAATACAGACAAAAAATAGAAGAATACTTTAATATTAAAAGGCAAAAGCAAATATCCAACATATCTGATACCAGTATGGCAATCCGTCAAGAATGGAAAATTTTGCTTTACAATAATGTTCTTCGACTAACTGCCAAACCGAAATTTAGTGGAGTCGACTAAAGAAGATGGTACTTGATGTGTCAAAACACTGTCCCTACATTAAATACAAAGGATAAGAGAAATGGCCATATTTTGTTCTATCGTAACCTTCTTCTTGGACTTGGCGTTTCCATTGGTTTGCTGCTACACCATGTGTGTTTGGGTAAGAGTTAGGGAAGAAAAAGCAAAAGAGCAACTCAAGTGCATTAAGCTACATACGTACACTATATAAACTAATCTTGGCATACGGTGTCCAAAAAGTCTCCATTTTCTTACATGATCTTCACGTTCTTGTCAGTGTGTGCACAGTAATATTTGTAGTCACTGTTCTAAAATTCCCACTTAACGCCGCTTAAGTCCCGTCTAGGCATTAGACAGCTAGCCACTATCCCGATTAATGCCAAGGCGTTTGAAAATTAAGAAAGGGCGCCTAGACCTGCTAAGGCACCCACCTAGATCGCTTAGGCACCCGCTAGGTCGCGACTCACTTAGACATAAAATAGATAACTTTCATTTTGCTTTTTATTTTTTTTCAATAAATTTGTAAGAAATTGTTGCATGCTTAAATGAACACACATTATATCATTGTTCCCCATGTTTTCATTATGTTCCAATACTTCATAATATATATATATATATATATATATATATATTTTTTTTTTTTTAATATAATTTGCAGTTTATGATGAAATTATATATATTATAAGTACAAGCAAATACTTATTTGCACGAAATATAATAGATTTACTTAAATCCGCCTAAGTGCCGCTTAGTCTGTCTAGGCGCCGCATAGTTTGCCTAGGCGCTCGCCTAATCTGCCTAGACACCCGCCTAGGCCTCACCTAGCTGCCTCAGCACTGGCCGTAGCCCGCCTCCTGACTAGCGCCTAGCGTCTTTCCGAACATTGTTTGTAGTAGATAATTATCACATACAAGGATAAGATGATAGAAAAGTTAGTGAGAAGGTAATTTGGTTTGTTGTTAGTTTGGAATATTTTACATCTTAAAACTATATATTCTGGTATGACGAGTACTATGATGCTTGCTTTCCCATCAGTAGGGCTTAGAAATGTTTTGTATTTGTTTAGGTTTAGGTCTTCCTAGTAATATAGAAATAAGTTTTGATAAGATGTATGACTCTGTTTAGGAAATGATTTTAAATAACTAAAAGCGCTTTTATAGAAAATGTTTTTTGGGTTTCAAAAACACAGTTCTTAGATGAAGTACTCCAAGTGCTTTGGATTTGCATTTTTACTAAGGATGAGTTTCAAAAATATTTTCTCCTAAAACGCTTTGAATCATTTAAAAGCACTTCCCAAATGAACTTGTATCGTTTGGCTATGTAGCGGTGATGGTAATATGTAGTGTTTTTCCTTTAGTGCATGCAATAATAATTAGAGTTTGTAATAATCAATTATTATTTTTCCGTCCTTTGATAACAGATATATATAGTTTAGCAGTATTTTCTAATACAAAATTAGTGCTATATGGATGTGGAACAACCGCAAGGCTCTTAGGATGTGTGTGCATCTTTACCCATGGAGGTGTTTCTCGGCGATCTATGCCATAACTTTTTAATCTAATGTTTTGTATGAAGGAATAATGATGACACATTAAGCAGGTAGCTACTTATTTACGGTTTCCACCCAAGGGCTTGCAGCTCTCAATGAATGCCGATGAAAATTTGAGAGATTTTAGGGATTTGTATCACTATAACGTAATAAAAACTGAGTTTCTAGAACGATTAGTACCCATTCTTGTTTATTGCGTGATGTGTGATTAATAAAACACAGAAACATATCTTTTCTCACACTTGATATGACTCTTCATATACCTCCTGTTGTTGTTGAGTTGTGGTACTTGGCTTGATCATTGTTGCTGAAGTTCATATCTTGGTGGATCTATAGTGCTCCCTTCATTTTCTTAGCTAGGGGAAGAACGCAAAACCTACTTGTTTCCCTACCTTGGGTAAATCTAGTTAGGGTTGTATGTTAATTTAATATAGCTTGAGTTCATGTCGTGTTATCAAGAACTTATTACTTATATTAAGAAATACAACTTCACACCTTTTTTTTTAACAAACGATAATATCTACACTAAGGGAGTGGTGGAGTTGGCTAAGCCTCACAATAGGCTAGCAATAATATAGTTCAAATTTGTCTTTGGCGAGAATTAAACCTAAGACCGTTTACTTACAAGTGAAGAAAAATACCACTAAACCATAATATTCAGTAACTGCAACTTCACACTTATAAATTCATCATAAACACAATATTACAATTCCTCCGTCATGGAGGATCCACATCCAACTAGGAGGATAAGATTTACGAGCTCTACACATTGTAAGCCGGAGAATTACCGCACCACCCTCTAATGATCTTAAAATCGTTGACAAACATTGATCAACATCAAACCACACTCGATTTTTCATATTTTAATATAATGAAACCAAATATAAACAAAAAATTTGTTTACCACACAAAATTTGTAAATTTTGGAAATACAATAACCATATAAATAGCCTAGTACTCTACTTGACTTGACATACTTCGATAGCAATCTATGTCTAATACGTGAACAGTAACTTACGTGTGTGACGCATTCAAACATGAAAAGATTATACATTTATTGATCAAAGGACGATGTCATGATGTGAAACCCTAGAATTGGAAACAAGTATGACTAAATCTATTGAAGTCAACTAAATTCCTATTGCTTGGGGGTGTACTTTGATTGATTTTACCTGAATCACTAGGACGGTCCAACTCAATGAAGACACGTGCGCTACTCCATGATAGTCCAGTGTGCATGTCTTATTTGATTACCATTTTAGGTTATACAAACACGTACCTATTTGTGGTGACTGTAATGGAAATAGCTAGATTCAAAACCATCGAATATTTTCGACATTGCCGATTTATGTCAAAATGCCGAGCTGAACTTTGTAATTGGATTTAAGTGGCTATGAGTTAAGGCATTTATCATAGCCACTTATCAATAATGGATGTAAGTGGCATTTGTATTTGTTATGCGTTTAAAAACTGTCCAATCTGTAACCACTTTGTAATACAGTTTAGTGCTATTCTTCTTTACTTGTAAATGAGAGGTCTTAGGTTTGATTCTCGTCAAAAGCGAATTTGAACCACATTATTGCTAGCCCCTTGTGAGGTTAAGTCCACCCCTCCCCTGTAATGTAGATAATATCGTTTTTTTTTTCAAAAAAAAAATGTCTAATCTATATAATATTTCTCTATATTACTCAATTATAGCGTTTCCTTTTAAATTTTGGCATTTTCAAACCACTTGATTGTTTGAACATTATCAAATTAATTAATTATTTGGAATAATGTGTCTAATTAATATTAATAGTTAAATGTTTGGAAAACAATATTTAGTGTTTGCTGGAAAAATTTATAGGTTTAAACGAAATAAATTAGATTTTCAAAATCACTCAGCTCAATTTTTTTAAGGAAAAATTAGTATCTAGTCCCTAGTTACTAAAGTTCATTGATTGAAACCTTATTAGTTTTCAAATTTGACTTTGAATGCGGTCCTTATTTATGAATGTTCTTTGATTGAAACCTTGTTGGTTTTTTATTTTTGATTGAAGTCCATAAAATTAATGCAATAATGTATTTTTATATAGGTTATTATAATTTTTAAATTAAAATTTGATATTTGTACTTATTTATATTAATGAGATTTTAAATAAAATCCATAATTGTTGAAAATATAAATAAAACTCATGATTTGTCATTACTTATATTAATGGAATTTTGCATACAAAAAGTTGGTAATTTTTATACGATACATTTTACATACAATAAGTTGATACATTTTATACAAAAAAAGGTATATGTATTATATAATGGATACAGCTCATATAAAAAAAAATCAGTACATTTACACAAAAGAGATGGTACTTAACCAAAAAAAAATGGGTACATTTTACATATAACAAAGTGGTACATTTTTAAGAACAAATGGGTACATTATTGATATATTATGGGTACAAATAAAAGGTCAAAAAAATACGAGTACAAATAAAAGTTTGAAAATATGGACACAAAAAGAAATCAATATATGGGTACAAACTTAAACTGAATAGAAAATTGGCACAATTTAAAAAAAAGGGTTGCAAATTAAAATGGGTAGAAACTATAAATAAAAATATGTGATACAAAATTTAGTCATAAATATAAATATTTATGAAATGTAATGTTTCTAACACTAAATGAATAATTTAGAAATAAAATTTAATTATCTTGATATGTAAAATATTTTATTATTGAAATAATTAATGATTTTTATTAAAACAAATGGACCTTGATTAAAAATTGAAAAGGAACAAGGTTTCAATCAATGGAGTTGAAAAAAATAGAGATGAGAATCTAATTTCTTTTTTTTTTTTATGTTGTCACACACATAAGAAAAGTTTTAGGTGAATATTAAAAATATAATAAAATTAAATTAAAATGCTACCAAAAAAGAACTATAAAAAATAGGGAAAACTAACCAAAACACCCCAAAAACTTTCCTTTTAATCATAAGGACAAAACAATTCAATAATACCCAAAATGGGCATGAAAAAGAAGAAAAGGGAGAAAGCATTTCAGGGATATCACATGCAAAAGCAAAAATTGGGCTCCAGGAGACAAACCATGCAGCAAATTCACAGTAAAAAGAGACAAGCAAGTTCACATGCAAAGCAAAAGTCAGGTCACGTTTCAGAAATAGTGCTGACAATTTCAGCAACAGTAGAAGCATAGTGACAAATAACAAGTACCAAGGAGATGTCCACACCATTTATTTAGAAATAATTTTAAAACCATTATATCCTCATTCAATCTATATAAGTGGAGTTCCATTCATTGTAAAAGACACCTCTATCATAATCTGAACACATCAAAAAACATCTCAACACCCTCACACCATCTTCATACACTCAAGCATCCGTAGCCTTCCTAGTATCCTTGTAAACATTTTACCTAGCATTCTTGTAAACACTTTCTTGCAAACAATTTTCTTTGTAAACATTTTATATATCAATAAAAGTTCACGTGTACATATTCAAGCAATTTCCAAGTCTTAAGTAAGTTTTCTTTTTCTTTCTTTAGTGTGTTTGTTTAATTAGACTTCTAGTCCAAAACAGGGAAATACTATTGTAGTTATATTATTAACCCGCTAAATTGACGATCATACTTTGTTCGAGCACTCTGTTATAGTTGAATGCTTGCCATACAAATAACTGGACATTAACCAGGGTAACTCTGAGTTCTTCGTACCTCTGAGTTCAACCTTTAAGGCCTTATACCTGCATTGTGAGTGGTCGTCATGCTGAAACATGTCGAGTTCCATGTGCAAGGTTTTATGTCTAGTTGTTATAATGGTCATCCTACTATTTAACCGGGCATGTTGTGCGAATTTGGTATCAGAGTCAAGTTTAGCATTTTAATAGTATAATTATAATAGTAAAGTACCTTGAGGACGGAAGTCATTAACGCAACTGATATCACACTTGTTTATTTTGCATGAATAAGCTATTTTTTAAGAGTAGAGTGGGTTGAGTTGGGAAACGTCTTTCTTGAGCTTAGCAAGCGGAAGGGGTTTCATCGGAGAGCAAACTCCCGAGATATTAGTGGCTTGATAACTACCGGGTATTTATTGTCCTAGATGCCCAACTATAACTAGCATAAAGAGAAAATTAGCATATATATATATATATATATATATATATATATATAAGAATTAGCAAGATAAAGTTTTAGTAAATATAATAACACAGAAGTGCAACATAAAGTTTTAGAAGTAGAAAGAGCAACATATCAAACTTTGGAGACCTTGAGAGAAGAAAGAGAGTTTCTAAGAAACCAATTAGCCGTAACTTTAGAGAAAGGTAAACCGTAGTTTATGATAGATTATCTTAGTTTAGAAATTAGTGAACCACAAAAAAGAAAAATAACCTTAGACCAAAACAATTTAGTTTGTTATTTTCCATTAAGAAAGCAGAATCATATTTTGCATAGTGAAAATTCACAAGGCAATCATATTGTAGATCTTATTATAAGTCAAGCGGAAAATATAAAATTAGAAAATAATAAGCATAATCATTTGTTAAACCAGTTGTTAGAGCATTTTCATAAAATTTCTATAAAAACAATTACACAAAATTTAGATTATATTACATCCCAGTTAGAAGATAATAATAAAAATATTCAAATGTTTCCTAGCAAAAGAGAGATAAAAGAGCTTATTGACCTCATAGATAGTAAGCCTAAGTAAGTAGAACTCAAATCATTAGAAATAGTTGAGTAGTTCAAATTAGAAGTTCAAAAAATTCAACGAGTGCAAAAATACTTGAGCGAACAAGTAGATAAGTTGCATAAGCAAATAGATAGATTATTAGTTTAATGACCGATTCTAGAACTAGCAGAAAATATATTCAAGCTTTAAAAGAAATTAGTAAGTTAGATAAGGAACCAGTAGGTTTAACAGATTATTCAACACAAGTATCTAGTAGTAATATTCCCATTAGGCAAAATAATTTAATTATTCAATTAGTTTTAAGTTTGGCTGAGAAATTAGATCAAGTTGAAGAACAAATAGCAGAAATAAATTAAGTTTTACATAACGCATCTTCATCATTTCCATCATTTTTGTTAGATAAATTAGAAAATTTAACTTTAAGTGCAAATAATAATATTAGAAGATCTAAGATAAATCCTTTTGATAACAGAAAATGGAACTCTTTAGGAAAAAATGAAAAGAAATAGTTAGAGCTGAAGATATTTATCCAAATGAAGAAGAAGCACAAGATTTTATTAGAAGAGGTTTTAAGAGAACATAGAAAATAAATATAATTTGTACCAGGGTTTGTTTGAAAATAGAAGTAGAATTGTAAGTAGCATCAGCCAACATGAAGTTAGCTATATTGATAAAGAAGTTACACTTAATTTAATTAGTAAGGAAGCAGTTATGCATTTGGGAAAATCACATTTTAGTTAGATTCACATAGGAACATTATTAATTGGAATAACAAGATTAACCAGAGCACAAGTAGGCACAAATCACCAACAAGCAACAATAGTAATAGCTGAAGTAGACTTAAGTTCAAACTTAGCAGTCATAGGATTTATTCCAAATTATGTTATGACCATAAATGAATTTAGTAAATATATTAAAGTAAGCATAAGAACAAAAAATTATAATATGAAAGGAGATTATAAAAATTTGTGTATTAGCCTAATGTATATTAGTAAAGTGTCTGATAAATATAATCATAAATTTAATTTAGAATTTCAAAATTCAATTCAAACATTTGGTAGTGAACATGTAAATATGATAGAAGCAAAACCTATAGATAATAGTTTTTTAGAAGGAACTCAGTGGATATTACCTAATTTACAAGTAACAAGAAATAAACAACTCGATAAAGTACAAATATATGACACTAGTACAGGAAACGAAACAATTAGGTTTAGTGATTACAAGCAACCAGAAAAAAAAAGAAGAAGATGAGAGTGAGAACGAAAATGAGAGTATTCATATGGCTTTTGATAATTTAGATATTAATTTAGTTGAGCAAAATTTTGATCATATTGTAGATAAGCTTATAGAAGATATCAATCATTTAGATGAAGAACAATACTTAGAAAAATGTAAGACATATGATTTAGGACTACATATAATTTCAGATGAAGAGATGAAAAAAATTAATTTTAGAAATAGGAGTAGAACATATTTTAGGATCAAAAGAATATAATAATTTATTAGAATTGAAAGAAGAATGTAATCCAGCAGAAGAAAGTAGTACATCAAGAGTATAAAATCCAGGACACACAAGTAGAACTGATCAACATTTTTTGAGACCAACAAATAAACTCTATAATGAAGGAGCACGAGTAGACCACATAGAAGAAAACATGATAAAACCTAGAAAAAATAGAATTCCATATTTGAGAGGGTTAGAACAAATTAATATAGCTAGTAATATATTAAGGGGTGTGATATCCACACACCCCTTTTTACTTATCCCACACCTTTTTAGATTTCGGCCGTCAGATCGGATGAATTGAAGAAGATCTAATGGATAGAAATTAATAGGGTGTGTGAGAAGTAAAAAGGGGTGTGTGGATAGCACACCCCTATATTAAACTTAAATAATGTAGATCCACAAGACTGGGAGAAAACAATTGAGAGATGGGAAAAAGGTTGCGTATATACAGCATTAATGTTAGATTTTAGTAGTCCACAAAATATGTTAGATTATTTTGAGCATCTTTTAGATGGTTTAGTTTTTGATTATTTCCAGTCATGGAAAGTTCAAAATCCAGAACAACATCAAGCAGCTAAAACGCATTTTAATATTGATGGTTTTATTACTTTGATTCAACAAGAATTTTTAGATCATAATAGGTTAGATGGTAGAAGTGAACAAGAGCAGAAAAGAGCAATTAGAAATGTAGAACAATTACAAATTTGTGATTTACAATATATAACTGAGTATACAAAATATTTCTTTAAATATTTAGGAAGAACGGGTAGATAGTGATATTAATTTATTAGATACTTATATGACAAAAATAAAAGGACCAATAGGCGAAAAGATTTGGAATGAATGGCAAAAGCATCCAAAGAAAAATGATATTTCAATAGGACCTAGAATTCAACATGTATATGATATACTTAGACAAGAGTAGTCAAATAAAAGCTAAGAGACAAATTAGGAAACGATTTTATATGTGCTGTAAAAATATAGATTTACCACAACAATATGGTTGTCATAAGAAGAATAAGCATAAGAAAATATATAAAAAGAAATATAAGTCATACAAACCATACAAACAGCATAAAAATTTCAGCATAAGACCTTCAAGAACATATAGGAAGAGAAAATATATTCCAAAACAATATAGAAAAAGAAGTGGCAGACCTTTGATTAGAAAATATAAAGCACCAAAAGATAAGAGTAGTTGTAAATGTTATTTATGTGGAGAAGTTGGGCATTTTAGACCTAAATGTCCTAAATTAGGAAAACAGCCGAGAGATAAAGTACATTTGATGGAGTTGTTTAAGTTAGAAGAGGATGAAGATATACAGTCAATATATAGTTTAGATGATTTAAGTGATAATGAAAGTATTTATAGTATAAAGAGTATAAATATGATAGATTCAGACTCGAAAGATTCAAGTAGTTCAAATAGTGATTTAGATGAATATATGTGTATATTCATAGAAGAACAACATGAAGAAGAGTATAAACATATAAATTTAGGTTGGCTAGAAAAATGTCATAAGTGTAGTAAATTAGTTGCAAATAAATATTACAATACATATTCAATATTGTGTGAAAAGTGTTATAGTAATAGGTTATTAGAAATTAATTCAGCAGAATCACAAGAAAATACTGAAATATTAGGAAATATTGTTTATAATATAGAAAAGCAAAAAATTAGTTATTTAATTACCATAAATTGTAAAATAGAAATAGCAAAAGAACATAAAATAAAAACAATAGCATGATAGATACAGGAAGCACAAAGAATGTCATAAGAAAAGAATTAGTACCAGAAAAATATAGACAAAAATTAGCAAAACCAGTGAGAATAACACAGTTTGATGAAAGACCAGTTTATTTAACACATTGCATTAATAATGAGTCTATCAAAGTAGAAAAACAACAATTTAATTTACCATTAACATTTATTTCACCAGTAGGGACATACCCATTCATTTTAGGTTTAAACTTTTGGAAAAGTTTACGAGGTTTTTTATTTATGAATCCTAGCATAACATTTTTTAAAAGAGGTATTACAATAACTGAACAAAGTAATACTGTAAAAGCATACAAAAGCATAAGTATAGAAGAGTATAGTGGCCAAGATAGTCATTATTTAGAAAACTCAAAAGAAAATGATGAGCATAATATATAATATAGAAGAGTTTAATAAAGAAATATTTGAACATGAATATCTGATTTTAGAAGAAGGAACCTGTATAGAAATATTACAGTTAGATAGACCTTAGAGTTTAGAAGAATTATTACAATTAGCAGAACAAACTAGAATTATAGGAGAAGACCCATAGTTACATTAGAGTAAAATAAAATATTAGTAAAATTAGATATAATTAATCCAGATTTAACTATTAAGATAGCTGATATGCCTTGTAGTTTATTAGATAAACAAGAGTTTAAGCAGCAAATAAAAAGAGTTGTTAAATTTAAAAGTAATTAGACCCTCTAAGTCTAGACATAGATCAACAACATTTGTTGTAAGAAAACATTCAGAGTTAAAAGAGAGGAAAGTCTAGAATAGTTTATAATTACAAGAGATTAAATGATAATACATATGAAGATAGTTATAAGTTGCCAAATAAAGATGAGCTTATAAATAAAATCCAAGAGAGTAAATATTTTAGGAAATTTGATTGTAAATCAGGATTTTGGCAAATACAATTAGCAAAAGAATCAGTTGAGTAGACAACTTTTACTTGTCCAGAAGGACATTTTGAGTGGCTTGTTATGCCATTTGGACTTAAAAATGCTCCATCAATCTTTTAGAGAAAGATGGACCAAATTTTTAAGAAATATGATAAATTTTGTAGTGTTTATGTAGATGATATTTCAGTACATAGTAAAAATAGAAACGAACATAGGAAGCACTTAGAGATAGTTTTACAAGAATTTATCAATAATGGAATTGTGATTAGTAAAAATAAAATAGCATTAGAAAAGCAAGATATAGAATTCTTAGGAATGCATATCAAGTCAGGTACAATACATTTACAAGATCATATAGCTAGAAAAAGTCTTAGAATTTCTAGATAAGCTAGAAGACAAAAAACAGTTACAAGCATTTTTAGGATTGTTAAATTATGCAAGAAATTTTATCCCTGATTTAGGAAGAAAAATAGCAGTACTACATACTAAAACTAGCAAAACAGAACAAAAATATTTTAATAGTGAAGATATTAAATTAGTTCAAAATATAAAAGAAGAAATTACTCAACTTAAACCATTAACATTACCATTAGATGATAGTTACAAAATAGTTGAAACAGATGCTTCATCATTAGGATGGGCAGGTATACTATTGAAAAAAGCATAAGGAGTCACCAAAGTCTGACGAATAAGTTTGTAGATATTCATCAGGCAAATTTAGTGATGTACAGTCAAGATTATCATCAACGGACTTAGAAATTTTAGGGATAATTAACTCACTTGAATCATTCTCTTTATTTTTATATAATGAAGTATTTACGATTAGAATAGATTGTCAAAATATAGTTTCTCATTATAATAAGATACATGCTTGGTGCGATAAATAAGCTAACACACAAATTAAACCCTCTTGTTGACAATTGTAGTATATATGCAAGTAGGGATCGTTCTAAACCGGGGATTAGGAGGGATTGCTAATCTATAAAATGAACTTAGAAACACTAAATAAAACTTCAAAAACACAAATCTAAAATCAAAACACTTAACTAGATTCAAATGATTCAAAATAAACTAGAATAACTCAAAATAGCCCAAAACTAACAAATAAACTAAAACAGATTCTAGGGTTGTTTTAGGACATGAATTGAATTTAAAAGATTCAAATTATGAAAATTAACCAACTCTAAACTAAATTAACTCAAAGAACTCAAAAGAAATCAAATAAAATAGATTCAAATCAAAGGACACAAATTGTAAAAGGGGGATTGGGTTTTGATGAGAATAACTTGAAAAATAAACAAATTATAAACTAGACAGATTTAGGCACAAAATATGGTTGTTTGAATGGATGATGGATTAGCTAGAGGGTTCTCCTCCACACATGATACACTTGTACATAAACCAATTTTTAGTTGTTCTTTCGATAACTTATGAAACTCAATACTCTGGGTTAACTGTGATAGCACTTTTTTAACCTTCAAGTTCTCCTTAAGTTAATGAATTGAATGGGAAAGCGCATATAACAATTCAAAACATTCTTCAAAAGTTCCATACGTGAAAAGCACAATAGAGATACAATCAAAGATCATTAAGATTCATGAGAACTATAAGTATTGACGAGGCATTCGTAACTATGAAAAGCATGATACTCTTGCCAAGAATTCACTTAACACGATTGTGGATAGCAACCTTTACTACTCATGAATATAAGTTCATAACTATTAGGTGAAATTCCCTTATATTCTAGCATCAAACTTATGCATGAGAACTAAGCGTGCACTCTTAATCAACATACATAAATAAGTTATCAATCAAATAGTTAAGCGAATTGAAATCACAAATTATTAAATCACAACCAAAATTAATTAATTCATAATGCGAATGTAATCATGACTTTGAATCCCCTCTAGCAGAAGGGGGGTTTAGTTCCTCATAATCATAAAACAAAGGTAAATAGATTTATACATTGAAAATAAAAGAAAGAAAAAACCTAAACGCTCCAACGATCCTCGTTAAGTGGCAAGCATGTCCAAGCACTTTCCTTCCCTTCCTTTGCTACGGCACAAGGAGTGGTTGTGGGTTGAAGGGTTGATTGTATGGAGGAATGGATAGGGGATGTATGGTGGTGTTTGGGATGGGTAGGGAGGGGTAAGGCTAGGATAGGTTAGAACCAGATTTTTGGAAGAAAGAAAAGGGAGTTGTGGCTAGGATAGTTTAGGGAGTGTAGAATGAAAGTGTTGTGTGAATTGGTGTCTTTGGCCTTGATGGAGAAACCTATTTATAGGCTTTGAGAATGAATCACTACCATCCATTTTGTTGGTGAGAATGAATCACCACCATCCATTTTTGTTGGTGAGAATGAATCACCACCATCCATTTTTATTGGTGAGAATGAATCACTACCATCCATTTTGTTGGTGGGAATGAATCACAACCATCCATTTTTTATGCTCCCCATGCATGCAATCCATTTCACCCCAAAATAGCTCCAAATTGCACCAAAATGCACTTCTTTGCTAACTTTGTTATTTAGAACCTACAAACACACGAAAATAGCTTAAAACATTCTAATAAGATGAAACTAATTAAGTAAATGCAAGGAAACAAACTAATCAAGTCACATAAATATGTTCCTATCAATGCTAATAAATAGGCAGCCTGACGATGTGTTAATTTTGTTGATTCAATTACAGGAAATGGTTTTAAACAAATTTTTGAACATATAAAAGGTAATGACAATACATTAGCTGACATCTTATAAAGATTAATTTGTTGAACATGAATGAAATATTGTGGACCATCATCCTCAAATAGCACAAGACCAAAAGGCAGAATGGCACCTTTCAATAGTACAATGACACATCATGGACCTTCACCATTCAATGTATTCCAAAATAGCATAAGCAGACCAACATCACCACCAGTGCCCACTTTCAACTTTAATGGCAATATTGTTGAAGGAATCAGAAATCCAACCATGAGGTATAGAACAAGGATACCAAATTTTTTTGATAGGCAACATGCTCTCTTAGATAATTTTTGGAATATCCAAATCAAATAGCCAAGCATGAGGTTAGGTCATGAAAAATTAATTAAAGCCTTAGAACAATAGTTTGATAGCTTTAATTTTATTTTCCACCAAAGTTACACCAGATTAATTCCCTTAAGCACAACCTTCAAGTCATTTCCAGAGACCATGAGTCATTACTTAGTAAGTTTGCCAAAACGAACCAAGAACTCCAAACTCTTAGAATGCAGCAAAAGGCAAGTGACACCCTGAAAAGAGAATTAAAAATAGGTTTAGAAGTTGATCAGCTTAAGAATAAAGAAAAATAGGTTATTGAACCCATAAAGCAAGAGGCTAATGAGCCCATAGAGGAAATTAAGATTGAACTCTTAGAAGAAGACATTGAAATGGAGTAGCATCAAAATTATGAGTAGCATTAGCATTTGAGTGATAAAGAAAAACAAGAAAAATATGAAAGTTTTCTTAGGAACATGTCTTTAGACTTAATAATAGATGAGATCTTTTTAGAAGAAATTTCAAAAGAAAAATTAAGACTAATGCTACCAGATATGGAAAATGAGATCCTAAGCAGAGCATCATAGTCCATGAAAGAATTACAATTACAATTACAATGTGCTTTGTATCAGTCCATCTTTGATCCAAAACCAGGGATGTATATTATTACAAAGATGTATCCACCATGTCTTTGTGATAATACAGAGAATTGTATTTGTAAACCAGAAGTTAGCATAGTTGTAGCCAGGATTAACATGAAAGATTTTAGACCATGACATTTTAGTTATGAGCATCAGAAAAAGCATAACGTAGTAGAAGTTACCCTAGCCTTACTATTAGAGTTTGGCTATTTTGATAAAATCTTTATTAACCATATTTCCTAATTAGGATCATTCCCTGAAAAGCTTACAAAAGTAGCAGAAGATTATCTAGGACAGTAGAAAGAAATTTGTATAAGTTTTATCAATAATCCTCCAGATTGGTATGCACATATGCAGAAGGAGAAAGCTAGGCATATAGCCATGATTAATGAAGAGTCCTTTAGGCTATCCCTTATCTCCTCACACATGTGGACTCCTTCATACAAAAATATTCTAAAATTTAGGGGGATCCAAATGTTCGCTTTAGACGAGTTTGAAAATTTTAGGTATGATATGTTATTAGTAGCAGAAGAAGAAGAAATGCATATTTACAGTAAGACAAAACTCAACCATCAGCCCTACTGGAAGCCTCAAATTTTCAAAGGAGAAACATCATAAATGTATTACAAGATAAAAGAAAAAGAGAAAGAGATGCAGAGTTAGTAGAAGACGATGAACAATACTGGAACAATTTGATAGATGAAAAGCTACATAACATCGAAAACATGATGGAAGCATGAAGAGTTGGCAGCAAATTAGTATAAGTTAAACGACATCATGTAAAATAATGTATTTCTAGGCAGAAATGTCAATATGATTGTGGACCGCTTATAATGGGATAAGAGTAAATAAAGAGAAGGGCTTGACCCATTATGGACCTTTCATACACAAAATGTCCTTTTGATTAAGAATGAATAGTGCTAGGCCCTTTTCATTAAAACTCTCTAAAAAATATGGCCATAAAACTCCAAGCTGTTGCAGTCTTAACTTAGTTAGGATTGTGATTGTGTAAATCCTATTGAAATTCTATAGTATCGTTTTTATAGTGTCCTATTTCAGTTGTATTACTTGAAAGGTAATGATTCTTTCTTCCTTACAACTATAAATAAAGCCCACAATGGTATGAGATAATACATACCTCAAAATTCAACAAATTTCTCTCTCTACACCCTTGCCGCACCTCTCTCCCTCTCTGTAAGCATACGACACAAAAATTCTTATGTTGAAATTAAGTTTCGATGAAAGGGCTAAACCTAATTAATGGTGATTCTGCTGCACGTTTTTTAAACAGAATTTCTCCAGGATGTACAATTTTGCTTTTCCTTTCAAAATTTTGTCTGTTTTACAAGTTGAAGGTCGGTACAACATTAAGGAGAGCTCTTCAATCTGTTATATTCAAATGTAGTTAGATAACGTTAGTAGTGTAGGGGACTTGAAAAAATTAATCCAAACAATTAAAAATGAGATTAATATTTTATTACAAATTTCTACACTCGTCAAGAATATTTGATATTTGTTGGAGTAGATTCTCAATTGTCCGATTAAGCACATTTATAAATAAATTAATTAATTAAGACATTTTGCTAAAATAGTTCTTGAGATTAAGAGAACTCCTCATTTTGGTCCATGACAATGATAATGGACAAAAATGGTCATTGAGTTTGTCCATCGTAAATCATTTTAATCATTCTTTGAAAAATATGTCAATATTCTCGTTAAGTGGAGAAGTTGGTTTGACAAAAATCTCTTTAAAAAGGCGGTCACTTGGTTGTTTACGTAATAATTTAATGAGGATATTGACAGATTTTTCATAGAATGACCAAAATGATTTAACGTGGACAACTCAAGGAACACTTCTTTTGATTTTTATTGTCAAAGACCAAAATGAGGAGTTATGCCAAATTCATGAACCATTTTTTACTAAAAACCCAAGATAGCACGGACATTTGAAGTCCGTGCCAGATAAATTGTTTTAACAACAGACATAGACAATGGTTTTGCTAATCTACCAGAAACTTACAGTTAAGCTAGTTTTTGGTTGTGTCATTTTCCTCATCTAATGGTTTCCAGGTTATTTAACCTTTCCAAAAAAAAAAAAGGGAAAATTTGTTGGATCTAACTCACTACTTTTCTTGAGATTTCAGGTTTTAGTCCAATTCAAGAGCACAAGTACGATTTTACTAACCATCTCGTAAAGCTAGCTCCATTTTAGAGGTGGTTCGTCTCATGCGTTGCAATCATGCATTTATCTCACAAACTAAGAATTTTCACACAACCGTATATATGTGTGTGTGTGTGTGTATGTATTATTTGGAGGCTGTTGTCTTCTTGTTTATCTTACTACTAAATGATTTGGGGTGTGATATCCACACACCCCATTTTACTTCTCACACACCTTTTTAATTTTCGGCCGTCAGATCGGATGAATTAAAGAAGATCAACGGATAGAAATTAACAAGAGGTGTTTGAGAAGTAATTTGGGGTGTGTGGATAGCACACCCCTATTGAAAGATGCTCACTTTTGTCTACATTTTTTTATTGTTTGATGACAAATTTAATAGAAGAAAAAGGTCCTTTTTTTTTTTTTTAAAAAATTTTAATCTAGCCAACAAGTATTAAGCAAAAAGCATCCTGCTTGCGTGAAGCATTATTTATTCCTATACTAAATAATAAAATCATTTCTTTAGTGAAATTTGAGTAAAGTGGTGTAGTTCCAAATTTAATCGGCCTTATTCAATAATTAATTCCAAAGTATTGGATCTTTGGAATGGAGAGCTTTCAATCATACAAAGCATCAAGTCTAAAAAAATTTGCTTACTCAATTAGAGACAAGGGAGTCTAAAATCAATTGTTGTCTGTGAAAATGTCACAGCTAGGTAGATCTGTAGATCTCTTTCTCTTTAGCATGCATAGGTCATATGCTTACACAAGCACACACAATCAAACATATACACATATAGAGACACATTGACATGAGAATCTTTGTACACATACGTACATAAATCTCTCCCTCTCTTCGTGGAAAGGAAAGGACAATTAAATAGAACAAGTCTCCATCTCCATCATGTTCATGCATGCACTAACAACCTTTTCCCAAATAGATTGAAAATTAGAATAATAAATGAAAGTAGGCAGTTTATAAATCTATGTAGAAAATCAGTAATGACTAGAACAACCTTAGTTTTACGCATCAATTATTGAAATTATTTGATTCAATATCAATGTCATTTCTTATGAGATGGTTGACAATGAGAGTTTTTTTAATCATATACTGCTCATAGATAACCAATAGTTTTTTCTTTTTAAGAGAGAAATTTTAGAAAGTAGAAGAGTGTCTTTATTTGGATCTGTTGTGTATATATAGAGCACAGACTATAATCAATCAGTTTTCTTTAATTAGGTTGTAAACACAGAAGTCCCTCCAACGAATGAAATAAGAACACATATACAAAAAAAAAAGATTTGTTTTACAGAGAGTGTAGGTTACAATTTGGGTGTAAAAATTTGATCATTTGATTCAATCTCCAATGATGTGTGTGCGGTTGATCCAAGAGCTGTAGAGACTTGACCTTAGTCACCGAATGCCGCAAGAGTTTGACTTGTGATGTTAGAGGAACCAGCATGTGTCGGTGGTGCTTAGTTTTTTCACAAGAGCGGTGAAGAAATTTTTGGTTTTTCCAAAGGTTTGGACTTGCTTCATTTCTCTCAAGTCATAAAATTTGATTCAAGGGGCGATGAACACTTGACCTTCAATTGGGCTAGAAGTTTCTTCAAGGGCCGCCAAGGCTTAATCTTGAACAAAATGGGACCACGAGCGGTTTCACGTGGTAGCCGGGTGGTGTTCGGCTTTAGTGTGGATGAATGGGCACTTGTTTGTTGCACTTGTTGATTCTCTATGAACTTGATGAAGAACACAAGAGTGTTTGTGTGTTTGAATTTGGGTTTGGTTGTGGTTATGTCTAGAATTTGGTACTAGACTGGCTACGTACCGTTTGCGAGATCAAACCAATGTATTTCCAGTTTGGGCGCATCTTCGTGCTATTTGGGATTTGGAGTGGCTTTGTGTCATTTGAATAATTTAGTAGTTAACAGGAATTCGACCCAATAATTTGACGTGGTTTACATCCACGGAATTTGAAGTGGTTCACATCTAGGGATGGTAGTTCTAACCTTTAAACCCGATAACCGTGGATAACAGTCTGAATGGAATGGATTTGGATATATTTTGGATATGGGGAAAAACTGTGAACATTATTTAGTTATGGGTTTGGATATAGTTATAGGGGTTCCCAATCCATATCCTACCCAAATAAGCAATAGTTACATTGTTTCTTGCAAAAATTAAGCAATAGTTACATTATTTTCATAAAAACTAAAAAATATATAATTATTTTTCAAGTAAAATTAAATAATAGGTCGATTATTTTCGTAAAAAATTGAATAATATGTACTTTATTTTTCGGAAAAACAACTAGTAGATACATTGTTTCTTGTAAAAATTAAACAATAACTACATTATTTTTTATAAAAACTAACAATAAGTAAATTATTTTCGTAAAATTAAATAATAAGTACATTATTTTTGTAAAAATTTAAATGTGTTGAAATTATAGCATTAGTGTAACAACCCGTCCCGAGATTTTTATTTCGACGTTATGAAATGACTATTATGCCCTTGAGTTCGGGCGAACGTTTATGCATGAGTTTAATAAATTTTGGGCCAATTATATAATTATCCAAGTTATTGGGGGCCAATGAAAAGTTAGAAAGATATTTGTGTGATTGGTGGTCTTGGTCCACCGACACTCTCCCTCTCTCCTCTCACAGTCTCTCTCTCTCTCTCATCTCACGGTTCACTCTCTCTCTCTCTCGACGATATACGTACGGCACAACACACAAATCCTTCAAAACTTTGTAGATCGACGAAACAAATTACACATTCAGACTCGTGAAGTCCATACGAACTCAACCATACCATTTTCAGGTGAGAACTGCAACGATTTCACATCCAAAACTCAAGGTTTATAATTGGCACTATTCATTAACTTTTTATACGTTGCGTTTTAGGAAAATCTGAGATCACAGGTGTGTTTGTTGGGTCCTCTAGAGGCTCGGAGATGTTCGTTTGTTAGGCTTTGACGTCGGGATCGTCGAGAACATGGGAGGCCGAACCTTTGGAGATTTTCCGACGATATTCTCGCTGGTGTTCCAAGTTTTTGAAGGTATAGACTTGTTCTACTCTTAATTTAGAACATTTTGGTGAAAATTTCATGAAGAATGGTTGAGAAACGAGTGAGAAATCACACACGGAAGTTTTCCGGTCACCGAAAAAACCAGTCCGGCGAAGGGTGGCAGGGATGACGCATGACGCGCACGCGCCGCGCGTGGGGGGCGCGTAGCCCCGTGGCCTTCCTGGCGCGTGGGGGCGCGTGCGAGCTCCATAATTTTTTCTAAAAATACCACGACGTCCGTGACGTCGTGTAGGTCGCGTTGGTATATTCGTATGCCAAAATTGAGCTATGTATGAGAAGTTATTTTCGTATTTGCGTGTATGTGCTTAAATGACATATTTTTAGTAATTTCTCATATAGGTGAAACGTATTCTGAGGACGACCGTAGCCAGGCACCACGCGGGGGCTACGATCCAGCGACTTACCAGTGAGTGGGCAGTATTATTTTCCTTATAACCTATATATATAATGATTTTCCCATAATCACATTTTAAAATGAAAATGACGTTTTTAACGATATGCATATGACTTGATTTTGATGCATGAGTATTCATATATACATTTCATGCATATGTTGGTGCCGAGGACGCCAGGTGAGTACCAGGTAGGTACATGCATAGTTGAGAACGAACAGTTGATACATATGAGATACGATGAGATATGATATGATATGTTAGCTCATAAACCTGTACATACTGTTAGTGCTCATGCCCAGAGTTAGGGGCACAGTCTTTCACGTGTCGTTCACCTCCCGCACCGCATTCTCGCCTTGGATCCAAGTAGATGCACATTTTTGTCGTATTGACCACTTTTGAGTGGGTACGACATGTAGGTGACCCGTGTTCATTCGCACAGTCTTCACGTGATTGTAGCACTAGAGCATTTATTATTGATACAGTGATGATGATGATGATATGATGAGATATTGATGTATGTGCAGAGTGCATATGATTATGACATTGAGATGTTATGAGCTATATTTATAGCCGAGGGCTGAGATGACATATAGTAGTGTTATGATTATGGAAATGTATAGCATGGCATTGTTTATGAGATTCTGATGGCATTGAAATGCATTGCACGAGATATATTGAGATATAATGAAAATGGTTTTATGCTGAGAAAGATTGAGATATATATGTACGTATTATTTTCTGGGAACTATGCAGGTTTTACGGAGAGGGGCTAGACTTTTGAGAAAAGATTGATTTTGAAAATAATTGTTTTTGCTGACCCACTCCCTTTTGTTTTTCGCCCCTCCAGGTTCTAGATAGCCTAAATTTCGAGTTTGGCACTTCGAGGATCTTCCGGCTTTCTGATAGATTTGACATATGTAGGGCACCGAGGGTGTAATTAAACTCTTTTATTCATGCTTGACTACACTGACCTAGTACGCTCTGAATATGTATAAGTATTGTCATATTTCTAGCACACATTCATATTTAGGTTGGTAGAATTCGTTTTTAATTTATTCGTACTACGTTATTGATCTTCGCTTCTGCACAGTGCACTTGGCTACGTCACACTCACGTGACGGTCAGCATGCCCTACTTTCGGGTACGGGTGTGTCAGTTTGGTATCAGAGCCCTAGGTTGCAGTTTTGCATATTTTGTGAAATTTCTAATGACTTGATGTCTTCTGTCAGAACTATGCCGCCCTGTAGGGAGCCTCGTCATGTTAGGGAACCTAGTTTTCCTAGTGTATCAGAGATAGGGGAAGCTATTGCTAACGCCCTGCAGTTCGTGATCCGTCCGCAGAGTCGGTACATAACTTGAAGATAACCCCATTAGTCAGGGGTGAGGGGCCCGAGGGTTCTGAGAAGTGGTTTATGCAGATCGAGATGACTTTTGATATCTTGACGAGTCAGGGGAGTTTGCAGCAAAATAAGTGGGTTGAGACGACCAAATGGTTTTTGGCCAAGGAACCGGCTTCTTGGTGGACAGAATTGGCTAAGCATATGCCAGAGGAGTAGGCAAATGATTGGGGAGTATTCAAGGAACTGTTTTACAGAAGGTTTATTCCTCCAGCTTACATCGACGGGAAGAAACAAGAGTTCACTAGACTTAAGCAGAAGAAGATGTCTGCTAATGATTACTACCGCACCTTCACAGATCTCTCCCGTTATCACCCAGACGTCGCTTCTAACCAGGCGGAGATGCTACGTCGATTTAAGTTGGGTACTAAGAAGAAATGGCGCACTATTGCGACGACGATACCATGCTCCACTTACCACGAGTTTTATGAGGTATTGGTGCAGATCGAGGACTCGGAGAACTTGCCGAGTGATAGTGATGACGAGAGGGATACCACCCAGGGTAAGAACAATAAGGGCAAAGGCCCGTACTCGCAGGGGCCCCGGCAGACTCAGAACTTCAAACGAAGTGGGGCCAGTTCGAGCTCATCGAGTGAAGGTTATAGCACCACCGGTCAGAGGGGCAGTGGTAGATTCTTCGGCGGCAGCAGATTCCAGAGGCAAGGGAACTCTGGCCGTAACAGTGCTCTGATTTGCCGTAGGTGTAACAACCGGCACTATGGCGAGTGTCGTCGAGGTACGAGTGGATGTTTTACGTGTGGTCAGGATGAGCATCAGGCCAAGAACTGCCCTCAGAGCCAGCAAAGACCTCAGCAGCCTACCTTACCACCAGCGCCAGTGCAACAGTATTCTGGACCTAGCGGCTATGCACAGACGAGACGTGGAGGAGCCTTTCACTACTCGGGGGATCCTATGCCGTATTCATCGGACCAAAACCAGCCGCAGTACCCCATGGATCCTTACCACCAGAGCGGATATGGGCAGTATTCTGGAGGATATATGCCTCCCCAGCAGCAGTATTCCAGAGGGTATATGCCTTATCTGCAACCGTATTCGGGTGGATATCAGCCCCAATAGCAGTTTACAGCAGGTAGCTCTCAGTGGTATTCGGGGGGACAGCCTTAGCAGATGGATGCTGCAGTTAGTGGTGTTGGATCCTCGAGATAAGCCGGGCAGTCTAGCCAAGGAAGAAACACTCAGGGGCGTGGTATGCACGCAAATCGAGGACGAGGAGGACGTCAGCAGACACAGGGCCGTATCCATAACCTATCGCTACAGGACGCGCAGAACAACCCGGATCTGATCGTGGGTACGTTGAATATTCTTGGTCATTATGCTAGAGTATTGATTGATTGTGGTGCCACACACTCTGTGATTTCTCATACATTTGCTCAACTGACCCAACCTCAATCATCACCCCTGGGGTATGAGTTGGAGTTTGCTATGCCTAGAGGGGAAAAATGTTACGTGGATTACGTATATCCAGAATGTCCCGTGATAGTGGAGGACGTGGTTATGCCTGCTAACCTCACTCCACTAGATATCGTTGACTTTGACGTCATCCTGGGCACTGATTGGTTGCAGTACAATCGTGCCAAGATTGATTGTTACGGGAAATCAGTGACCTTTCATCGTCCTGGATTACCGGAGATAACTTTTGTTGGTGAGCGTAGCGGAGTTAGACATGGCGTTATTTCGGCGGTGAGAGCCAAGAAGTTGTTGACGAAAGGTTGCCAGGGATACTTAGCTGACGTAGTACTTCATGATGATGCTCCTGCTAGCTTGGAGGATGTTCGAGTGGTTAGACACTTTGCAGACGTATGCCCTGATGATTTACCTAGATTACCGCCAGATCGCGACGTGGAGTTTACCATTGACTTGTTGCAAGGTACTAATCCTATCTCGTTGACTCCATATCGAATGGCACCCACTGAGTTACGAGAATTGAAGATTCAGTTGCAGGAAGTACTTGAGAAGGGGTTTATTCAGCCCAGTACTTCACCTTGGGGAGCCCCAGTTCTATTTGTTCAGAAGAAGGATGGTACCTTGAGATTATGTATCGATTACAGGCAGTTGAATCAGGCGACGATTAAAAACCGTTATCCATTGCCGCGGATCGATGATATTTTCGATCAACTTCGAGGTGCCTGTGTGTTCTCGAAAATCAACTTGAGGTCAGGCTACTATCAATTGAAAATCAGGAGTGACGATGTTCCTAAAACTACCTTTAGGACTCGTTATGGGCACTATGAGTTTCTGGTTATGCCATTTGGTTTGACTAATGCACTAGCTGCTTTTATGGGATTGATGAACAAAGTGTTCCAGCTGTATTTGGATAGATTCGTTATTCTCTTCATCGACGATATCTTGGTGTATTCTAAGTCAAGGGCTGACTATGCTCGACATCTTTCGTTGGTGTTGAAGAAATCTAAGTCCCGGGATTTTTATTTCGACGTTATGAAATGACTATTATGCCCTTGAGTTCGGGCGAACGTTTATGCATGAGTTTAATAAATTTTGGGCCAATTATATAATTATCCAAGTTATTGGGGGCCAATGAAAAGTTAGAAAGATATTTGTGTGATTGGTGGTCTTGGTCCACCGACACTCTCCCTCTTTCCTCTCACAGTCTCTCTCTCTCTCTCATCTCACAGTTCACTCTCTCTCTCTCTCGACGATATACGTACGGCACAACACACAAATCCTTCAAAACTTTGTAGATCGACGAAACAAATTACATATTCAGACTCGTGAAGTCCATACGAACTCAACCATACCATTTTCAGGTAAGAACTACAACGATTTCACGTCCAAAACTCAAGGTTTATAATTGGCACTATTCATCAACTTTTTATACGTTGCGTTTTAGGAAAATCTGAGATCACAGGAGTGTTTGTTGGGTCCTCTAGAGGCTCGGAGATGTTCGTTTGTTAAGCTTTGACGTCGGGATCGTCGAGAACATGGGAGGCCGAACCTTTGGAGATTTTCCGACGATATTCTCGCTGGTGTTCCAAGTTTTTGAAGGTATAGACTTGTTCTACTCTTAATTTAGAACATTTTGGTGAAAATTTCACGAAGAATGGTTGAGAAACGAGTGAGAAATCACACACGGAAGTTTTCCGGTCACCGAAAAAACCAGTCCGGCGAAGGGTGGCAGGGATGACGCGTGACGCACACGTGCCGCGCGTGGGGGGCGCGTAGCCCCGTGGCCTTCCTGGCGCGTGGGGGCGCGTGCGAGCTCCATAATTTTTTCTAAAAATACCACGACGTCCGTGACGTCGTGTAGGTCGCGTTGGTATATTCGTATGCCAAAATTGAGCTATGTATGAGAAGTTATTTTCGTATTTGCGTGTATGTGATTAAATGACGTATTTTTAGTAATTTCTCATATAGGTGAAACGTATTCTGAGGACGACCGTAGCCAGGCACGACGCGGGGGCTACGATCCAGCGACTTACCAGTGAGTGGGCAGTATTATTTTCCGTATAACCTATATATATAATGATTTTCCCATAATCACATTTTAAAATGAAAATGACGTTTTTAAGGATATGCATATGACTTGATTTTGATGCATGAGTATTCATATATACATTTCATGCATATGTTGGTGCCGAGGACGCCAGGTGAGTACCAGGTAGGTACATGCATAGTTGGGAACGAACAGTTGATACATATGAGATACGATGAGATATGATATGATATGTTAGCTCATAAACCTGTACATACTGTTAGTGCTCACGCCCAGAGTTAGGGGCACAGTCTTTCACGTGTCGTTCACCTCCCGCACCGCATTCTCGCCTTGGATCCAAGTAGATGCACAGTTTTGTCGTATTGACCACTTTTGAGTGGGTACGACATGTAGGTGACCCGTGTTCATTCGCACAGTCTTCACGTGATTGTAGCACTAGAGCATTTATTATTGATACAGTGATGATGATGATGATATGATGAGATATTGATGTATGTGCAGAGTACATATGATTATGAGATTGAGATGTTATGAGCTATATTTACAGCCGAGGGCTGAGATGACATATAGTAGTGTTATGATTATGGAAATGTATAGCATGGCATTGTTTATGAGATTCTGATGGCATTGAAATGCATTGCACGACATATATTGAGATATAATGAAAATGGTTTTATGCTGAGAAAGATTGAGATATATATGTACGTATTATTTTCTGGGAACTATACAGGTTTTACGGAGAGGGGCTAGACTTTTGAGAAAAGATTGATTTTGAAAATAATTGTTTTTGCTGACCCACTCCCTTTTGTTTTTCGCCCCTCCAGGTTCTAGATAGCTTGAATTCCGAGTTTGGCACTTCGAGGATCTTCCGGCTTTCTGATAGATTTGACATATGTAGGGCACCGAGGGTGTAATTAAACTCTTTTATTCATGCTTGACTGCACTGACCTAGTATGCTCTGAATATGTATAAGTATTGTCATATTTCTAGCACACATTCATATTTAGGTTGCTAGAATTCGTTTTTAATTTATTCGTACTACGTTATCGATCTTCGCTTCCGCACAGCGCACTTGGCTACGTCACACTCACGTGACGATCAGCATGCCCTACTTTCGGGTACGGGTGTGTCAATTAGTGCTCTTATATTTTTGCCACACAATATATATATCATGAAATTAATTCTATTTGTTATTAATATGCATTGAATTTTATAACATTAATTGTCGTGATGATATATATATATACACACACACACATATATATTGAAGAGTATTTTAGCGATTCACAAATTTTAAAATGTGTGAAATCAAACTTAATTAATGATTTACTTATGTGGAGTGTAGTTACTGGGTTTTATTATGAAAAAGGAAAACTGTGTTAGGTTTTAATAAAAGAAAATACATTTTCAGGGGGTAAAGTTATATTGTTAGATTAAGGTTCTCAGGACAGTCAATTAACCCTTGACACAAAACACATGAAACTTTAAAAATCGTCGTGCAATGTATTTAGAAAAATAAATAAACAAAAATTATTTTTTTAAAACATTTGCACGATGAAATTCAAAATATTTCGTCGCCTAAATCTAATTTATTTTTCTTTTATTTAATTTATATTTTAAATTGTTAAAAAAAATTCTTTCATACTTTTTTATTATTGTTAAATCTTTGCGAGACGAATATGAGTATTTTGTTGCCTAAATCATATTTATTTAATATTTTATATTGTTAAACTAATAGAAAACTTCATTTTAATCCTTAAAAAAAGATGAGTTTTAGACTTTAACCTTATGTAAGATCAAAATCCAATTTTAGTCCCTAGTACATTTAATCATATCATTTATTAGTTATATTTTGATGTTTTATTTATATTTATATTTTAATTTTAATGTATTAATTACATTTAATTTTTATTTTTATTTCATTCATCATAATATATTTTAGTGTCTACATTTAGGCAATTAATTTTTTATAATATATATTCCAATAACAATTTTGTATGTTCTTCATTTAGATACATTAATACATTTGAATATTTCGGTATATCCATCGATACAAACATATAGGTACATTGATTCAATATAATGCATTTCGTTAAGTCCATTTTGGTACACATATTTGAGTATTGATTTTTAGGTACATTAACTCAATATATTATATTTTGGTACGTACATTTTAGGTATGTATATTTTGGTACACTCATTTCGGTATTGACATTTAGGTACATATATTTCAGTATTGACATTTAGGTACGTACATTTTGGTACATACATTAAGGTATTGACATTTAGGTACATTAATTCAATATAATACATTTCGGTACATACATTTAGGTTCATTATAATATATTTCGGTACAATCACGTAGGTACAAATATTTCAGTACAAAAAAGTCAATTTTATATATTTCGGCATAGTCATTTATCTACACTTATGTATTTATATATTTTTGTATCACAAATTTCTTTTAATATTTTCTCATTTACGTTCATTTATAATTAAAAAACTAAATATGTGCATATTAATAAAATTAAAATTTAATGTGAAGAGATTAAATAAAAATACACATTAAATAACAAAAATTGAATGCAAATTTTGATAAAAGTACATTCAAGGGATTAAATTGAATATTTAATCTTGCACTAGGTTTTTTTTTAAATTTTAATCTTTTTCAAGGACTAATGTTCAAAAACCCCTTTAAATTATTTCTTTATTTTTTATTATTTTCTTTGCGCGATGAATCAACATTTTGTCGCCTAAACCTTATTTATTGTGTTTTTTTATATTTTCAATTGAAAATTAAAATTATTTTCCCTTTTATTATTTTTTTAAAACTTTGTGCGAGTGCTGAAAATGGGATGCAGAAAATTTATTTTTAAAATTTTTTATACTTTGCGCAACCAATTCTTCATCACGCAAAACCCTAAAAAATTGGGTGGGCACCAAAAATGTGAAGAAGGGATTTTCTTTATTTTTTATTTTTTATTTAATTTTTATTTTTTAATTTTAAGACTTTGTGGAATCAAGTTGTATGATATTTAAAACCAAATTAACTCCTCCATAATTTTCTTAATGTCTCTCTCTTTTCCCTCTCCAAATTTGACTCTCTCTCTCTCACACTCACACTCTCTCTCTCTCACACTCACACTCAACCTCTCCTCTCCTCTCTCTCTCTCTCTCTCTCTCTCTCTCTCTCTCTCTCTCAATCTTGCCAAAAGGTATTTTCTCCCTAAATTTTAATTTTCTTCATTAATATATGTTTTTGGACTTGATTTTGGGTTTGAGGTCAGGTATAGGCTGAGGGGTAGAGTTTAGGATCAAATTTGGGGTAAGCCCATTTTAGGGGAGGTTGTGTCATTTTTTGATATTATTTTGATATTGTTTTTCGGTTATTTGACCATTTTTTTTTTTTGCAGGGAATCGTCGAGACTTTGACGCGGAAGTTGAGGAGTTGAAGATTATGACGCTATTAGATCATATCCCCCACTACCACTGCCACAATAGACTTGTATTAGGATTTTATCATTATACTTTGTTAATTTATGTGTACATTTTTATTATAATGTATATTATAGATGATTTGATCATTATTTTTCACCTGTAATTTTATTTTGAATATGTCAATTCAACTTAAAGTAATTAAAAAAATAAAATAAAGCCATATACTTAAATTAAATTAAAAAAGTAAAAATTTTAAAAAATTGCACTATCAAATATTTCGTCGCGCAAACAATTTATATAATTAAATTAAAATAAGAGAAATAATAAAACCAAAAGTCAAAAACCTTCCTCGAAAAAATATTTCGTTGCATGAACATTTAATTTCACCACCCAAGATATTAAATTAATTTAATTAAATAAAAAATAAAAAACAAAAAACTTTGCGCAACGAGATATTTTGTCGCACAAAGTACCTTTGCACGACGAAGAATAATTTTCATTGCACAAACCGTATCTTCACAAGCTTTGTGCAATGAACCCAGTGCGACAAAAATTTGATCGCGCAAGGTTTTGAGCAACGAAATCATATTGCGCAACAAATCTTATTTCGTTGCACAAAGTTTTTTTTTTTTTGTAGTAGTGTGTGTGTGTGTGTGTAATTTGAAATGAGAACCTCCTTCAACGCTTATTGTTGAGCGTGAATCTTATATTGGGAAAGAATGAACTTTGCATGTACTTATAAGTAAATGAGTTATTTCTCATATTAACAATTAATTTTACAGTGAAATCTCAACTTTCTTAACTTATAATTAATGTTACCTCTTTTGTACTAAATTACAAAGGAGCGGGTTTCTAATACAATGTAGCTTTTTCAAATCTACTTTTACCACTTTCCGTTTATCCTCGACAAATTGGAGTGTGAATAATAATAGTTACCTAAATTTTTACTGAAAATTGTATGAGATGGATGAGGTGAATGTGAGGTAGTATTACTGTGTGTTAAACTTTGAACCTTTACTAATCTTTCCCTTAAAGGTCTCAACCAATTATTTTTGGTGGCCGTCGCGTATAACGACCCGACCTTGCCATGTTTGTAACACGAGATCTTCACATGCATGCATAATGAGTATATGCATGTGGTGGTGCACTCACGAGCACATGTCCCGTGCATGATATTTATGTTCATCTCTCATGAGACATTAGACATGGCTAAGATAGGAGTGGGATGCATGACTCATATGGCATCATAATTAAAAAATCACGGTTACTATTGTGTCTCAATGACAGCCACGAAAATTAATGAATTAATTAATTAGAAAAAAGGAACAAAAAGAGAAATAAGAGCTTTTTCAACTTGTTGTCCATGAAAAAGAAAGTATAAACTATAAACCAAGGGACAAGAGAGATTTTGAACTAAAGAACAAAAAAACCCATTAAGCTTTTGCTTTGAAATACACTCCAAATATGTTCGTTAGCGTTAGTATTAGGAGCCCATGGGGTCATATGGGACAAACGAACTACAAATCTAATCGCAAAAATCAAAAGAGACTTTACTTTTCTTGGAAATGACCGATATACAAGTGAAAGCATTGGAGCACTACTTTTGTTGGGTAATCGCCTTTTGGTTTTGTTAAATGATGTTTTAACACTTATTTTATTGTTCTAAAAAAATAATAGACGTGTAGAAAACAAGAAACGCATGAATTTTATTTATTTATTTTTTATGGGGTTAGATTAGATAGTGAGTACATAGAATACTCACTACGGAGTACTTAAGTATTATCTGATATAATTATCTTTTTTGTTAGAGAAAAATGAAAAATAATATGTGTTACAAAATCTTATTATGATCGAAATTTCAACTTGAAGGTAGCTTCTCACGGGTCGTAAAAATCCATAGCCAAGATTTTTCTCTTCCCTATGATTCCGCAAACCATGTACACTACTACGTCTCCTTACACAGTTAAGAGAACTCTAAAACAGAACCTGTTGGGACGGGTCCATAGACATGAGAGAAATTACAATGAGGGTTGTTCTGTAGTGAATAGAGATTAGGACCAAGATTGAGGGGAGGAGGTGTGTTGATTAAGATGTTTTTCTACTTGAGGACAAGCAAGGGCACATGGAGAGTCGAAGTGTACCCTTTTGTCATCAAAACTCCTTTGGTTTGAGAGGGTTAAAAATGCCTTTCAATTCCCTTGTTGTAAGGACAACATGGTCCTTTTCAATTTTGTTCTTTCCCCCGTCCAATGGACATACCATCTCCTTTACTTTTTTGTCCCCTTCCTCACTACTCAGCTCAACATGCAACCTTTGAAACAAATTAAACGATCACCCTCTTCAACATACTGCAATCACACACTTAGATTTTTATATAAACCGTTAATATAACTCATATCATGTGATGAGAGAAACAAAATAAGATGAGATAATCTTAGTCATAGTAAAGTATGTCTTTTACTCTCTTTCTCAACTGGGACATATTACTTTATTGAAGGAAAAAGATTAACATCAAAGTTTGAAAGAGAAATTGAAAAGAAAACACAAACTAATAACATTCCGTATAACACTGCATGAACGGACACCATAAATTAATTAATTACGTACTACAGCTAGATGAACTTTTTACCAAAAAAAGAGAGATATGAACTAATTAAGACAGTGCATGAACTTCTTTAATTTTCCAGAAACGTATACTGATCAATAGCTTTGTTAGTGCAAGGGCATATATGAAACACCACAATCCAAATGCACAGTCACCCACCAAACTAGTTATATTTATAGAAAATTTCATTTTAATCTTTGGCAAAGATGACTTTTAGATAAAAATCATGAGTAAGATTAAAATCTAATTTTAGTTACTTGATACATTAATAACCTCATTTATTAATTATATTTTGATTTTTTAATTATTTATCTTTGTCTTTCTAATTTTTTAATGTATTAATTTTATTTCATTATAATTTTCATTTTCATTTCATTCATCATAATATTTTTTGTTGTGAACATTTAGATAAACTAATTTTTGTTATACAATATATTTTAATGTACTTTATCTTCTTCATTTAGGTACATTAAATTCATTATAATACATTTCAATACATACGTTTAGGTACACACATTTCGGTACATGCATTTTAATACAAACATTTAGGTACACATATTTCGGTACATGCATTTCGAAACAAACATTTAGGTACAATAATTCAATATAATACATTTTGGTACACACATTTCAGTACTAACATTTAGGTACATTAATTGAGTCTTTCAAATTTGAAGAATGTTAAATAAAATTAATAAATTAAAAAACTCTTTTTTGGTCAAAAAATAAATTAAAATTTGTGTATTAATAAATTTAAATATTTAATGGGAGACATTAAATAAAATGTACATTAATTATTTAGAATTAAAGACACATTAGAGACTAAAATCAATATTCAATCTAACACCAAATTTTTATTAAATTTTTATTTTCTTGAAGGATTAAAGTTCAAAAACCCCTTATATTTATATTTTAGAACGGTATATTTAAAAAAGAAATGCATGAACTCTTCAACCAAAAATAAAATAAAATAATATACATGTAGTAATTTTCTTGAAACTTCTACCGTACGTGAAATTCTATTTTGGTTTTAACTTAACAAACATATCACTCTGTTTTGGGGTGGAGGGCTTGGACAACTTGTCACTATCTTGTCCGCCATCTCTATATATACTCACTAAACCTTATCTTTCTTTTATATCATCATCCTATGTTTTCAAGCAACAAGTACTACCACCATTATACTTGTTTCTAATCCTATCTCCTAAATCTTCAGAACACCCTTAATTTTCTTCTAACCACACAAAGCACAGCCCCCAACCCTCATATCTCTCTCTCTCTCTCTCTCTCTCTCTCTCTCTCTCTCTCTCTCTCTCTCTCTCTCTCTCTCTCTCTCTCTCTCTCTCCATTGAACACAAAAACTCTACTGATCAATATGCCTGCAAGACTCTCTGATGCCTTCAAATCCCACCCTGTCAACCTCCAACTCAAACACCTAGATTTCAACTCATTACATGAATTGCCAGACTCCTATGCATGGACAAACAATGATGATCACTACCCATCTTCCCTAAGCTCATTTGGGGCAGACGATTCTGTTCCGGTCATCGATCTCTCCGAACCCAATGCTATTAAGCTCACAGGCCATGCATGTAAGACTTGGGGAGTCTTCCAAGTCACTAACCATGGCATCCCACAGAAGCTTCTTGATGACATTGAATCCGCAGGCAAAAGCCTTTTCTCTCTGCCAGTCGAGCAGAAGCTCAAAGCCGCCCGACCGCCGGACGGCATTTCAGGCTACGGTTTTGCTCGGATATCTTCGTTTTTTAGGAAGCTCATGTGGTCTGAGGGGTTCACTATTGTTGGCTCACCAGTTGACCATTTTCGCCAACTTTGGCCCCAAGATTACGAAAAATTCTGGTATTAATCACATGAATCAACCTCAATATTAATATATTTTTAGTTTGTTGTTTTTTGGGTTCTTGTTTTGGTTGGAGAATACTATGGCCGTGTAGGCAGTAGGCAAAATGCCAATTTCTTTACCACAATGCAAGTTGCAAAAGAACTGTAAGTGTGTGATAATATGGTAAAAGATTATGGACCCACTAAAGAAGATTTGGTATGTGAGAAATAACCAACATAGCCTACTTGAGATTTGTTTTGAAAGAGCTATATACGTATAAGTGTTCTTTTGACAAATAAGAGTGCTTTTCTTACTGCGTTTGACTGAAAAATTTTTAAATAATTTTGGGTCATAAAAGTACTTTTTGAATACTCTTCAAGACATACGTCTAAGTGTTGTTTTAGAAAGCATTTGAATTTTTTTTATTATTTTTTGTATGTAAAAATTTCAACCTATTTTTAATTAAAAAAAAAAAAAAACTTTTAGCAAAAACGGTTATGAGACCAAGTGCTCTCTTGAGATGCGGTCCCAAAGAGATTAAATCTGTTTACTAGCGCATCTGTGTTATGTTATGTAATTTTATGTATTATACAGTGTTTTGATTTTTATTTTCTCATGTTTTATTTTTGTAGCAATATCATTGAGGAATATGAGAAGGAAATGAAAAGGCTTGCTGGGAGGCTGATGTGGCTTATGCTTGGCTCACTAGGCATATCCACGGAAGATGTAAAGTGGGCTGGCTCGAAAGGTGAATTCAAAGGTGCATCAGCTGCCTTACAATTGAATTCTTACCCGGCTTGCCCAGAGCCAGATCGGGCCATGGGTTTGGCTGCTCATACGGATTCTACCCTCCTCACAATCCTCCACCAAAACAATACTAGTGGTTTGCAAGTGCTTCGAGACGGCACCGGATGGGTCACGGTTCCACCAATTCCCGGTGCTTTGGTGGTCAATGTTGGCGATCTCATTCATATATTATCTAACGGGGTGTACCCAAGTGTTCTTCATCGGGCAGTAGTTAATCGCACCCAACATCGTCTATCCATCGCTTACTTATTCGGTCCCCCGGCTAGTATCCAAATCTCACCCCTATCAAAATTAGTTGGTCCAAGTCATCCTCCTCTCTACCGGCCAATTACTTGGAATGAGTACCTTGGCACCAAAGCAAAACATTTCAATAAGGCACTTTCATCGGTCAGACTTTGTGCTCCTCTAAGTTCATTAGCAGATGTAAATGATCATAACAGTGTAAAAGTCGTCTAGGGTAAATAAAATGTTTACATTTTCTACAAAGGAAGTACTATTTTTTGGTGTGAATTTTTTTGCCCTTTTTGCAATTGGTTGGCCATGTTCTTGGGAATTCTCATGTCTTGGAGCCTTGTGAGGTGCAAATATTCAACACAAAAAAGGAAAATAAAATAAAATAAAATAGCACATTACAATGCAATGGAAAAATTGAATAAAAAAATCTCCAAGAGCCAAAGCAAATGAATCAAATATATTAAATCAAATCATATTAAAGGATACAAACAAAGAGTCCCTTCTGGCTGCTGGTGTCCTTTGTCCTAGGGTTTGAAAGAGAGAGAGAGAGGAAAAATTGCTCAACTTGAAAATTCCAATAAAAGACACAAACCGACATTTTTTTTTTCTGCCCCGGGTACAAAGGGAGATCCCCTCCAAAGAATAGGACATGTATCGAAAATATATGGTGTTGAAAATGAAATCCAATTAATGGAAAAATAAAACCCAACCTTTTATTTCCCACAAATCTATTAAGTTAGAAAAATAAAACATGAGGCTATGAATTGTAATGATTGTCATGTTGATCTCAAGAATATCAGGCCAAAGCTGTCGCTTGTGATTATCGCTTTCTGTGCGATTGAACTCAATAAATGGGAATGCGGAATTATTTTGTAAAAGACAAACATATATATTGTCAGGCATTTCTATGCCCTAAATTGTCATGTGAGCTGCATGAGCTCATAGCATTGTCTCTGCCACCACGTTCTTCTTGGCATTGGCTAGCAATTAACCCTAAAAACGTTCCTCTCCATTAACATGCGATGAGGCAGATTTTTACATTTTTGGCTTAAATTTTCCTATCTCTCTCATCTTTGATATGGAAGCTTGTTTCCTCACCTCACATTTCTCGATTAAGCTATGTTTCAATATCAGAAATCACCATTGGCCCGACAAAAGTTTGCGCAACAAACTAATTTTTGTCAGGTTATCAAGACACTTTACCTGATGAAAAAAAAAAATGATCGGGGCAAACCTAATCAACTTTTAGGGTTTTGTCAAAGGATTTGTGCAACAAAAATATTTCGCAAGGCAAAGTACATCTCATCGGGCAATATTTAAGTGCCAAGAGAAAAAATTGGTGCGTAATGTGTCACTATTTGCTCAATGAAAGTTTTGTTCGTCGGCTTATGGAACTTTTTTCCGATGAATTTTTCACGGAGCAAAGTGTACTAGTGGTTGAGCAAAGGTCCACTATGACATGTCGAAAAAACCATCAACACTTTTTTTGCTTGACGGCATTCTTAACTTAGCCCGTATAACTTTTTCGTCGGGCAAAATCTTATTCATTAAAGGGTATGTGCCTTCTTTTTCTCCTTCTTTCTTTTCTTCTTCCTCCCCGTGCCACTGCATCCCTGCCTGCAAAATTCTCTCTCTCACTCCCACTCACACCCACCTCATCATATCTCCCCCATCTCTCCCTCTCCCAATTGATTTAGGATTTTTTTTTAATTGTGTCGTTAATTAATTTTGTTTGTTGTAGGTCTATGATTGGATTGAAAGAAAATTAAAGGAAACGTATCGCTAGTAGAAAAAACTATTTCCGTGACGAAACTTTACGCGACAAAATATGGTACATTGCACGATGAAACAAGGGTTTCGTTTCGCAAAAACATGTTGACCAAAAAAAATAATTAAACACTTTATGCGACTAACATATTGGTTGCGCAAAAGACCCTTGCACGACGACACCAATTGTTCGTCACGTAAAAACTAAGAAAAAACATGGGTAGGGGAATTTTAGGCGCCAAACTCTCGCTCGATGGACATTTTCATGCGAAACCTTTGCGCGACATGGTTTTTGTTGTGCAAAGCGATCTCGAAATGGTCAGTGACCCATTTAAGACAAAGTATTTACTATAAGGTCTATTGCAAATTGTTGAGCGGCAAATTATTCGTAGCGCAAAGTGAGCTGGTTAACAATTTAAGGAGTAGTATTTACTGCAGACTTTGCATGACAAATGCTTCGTCGTGGAAAGGTTCCATGGGTTCTTTAAAATCACAGATTCACTCTCCATTTTTCTCACATAATTTTTCCTAAAATCCTAAAGTTCCCTCCTTTTCTTCTTCCCCTAACCCTTTGATTTCCCAGTTATTTTATGTACGATCGATATGGCCAATTCTGCTGCTCTTCCAACTAAGAGATGAGAGGGAGAAGGATATCAGAAAGTTGATAATAAATTTTGTGTAGATTTAATAGTTTTATTTTTATTTTTTTGAACAAATTATTAGATGAATTACTTAATTTTATTATGAATTTATATTTTTTTTGTTGACAAACATACCAAGAGAATGTCGGTGCAGGGCCCAGATGGTGATTGATGACCGGCCTAAGCGAATAATCTATGATGATTTCAAGAGATCTAAGATGGAGGCCGACGCCATGCTTCGGCACGATGTTGGGTACTAGTATGGAACAACTGTTCTACGGAGTGGGCCTCTTGAAAAATAGTGCCAGAGGAGTTGAAGAAGTATATGTTAGAGGAGCTATTAGTAAGTGCAAATTAGTAAAGTAATAACTATTTTTGTTAAATAGTATTATTATAATGATTAATAACTAATTATTTTTGCATAACAGGGTAATTATGTTATTAATGAAACTGACCCAAAACTGATGAAGTTCATGGATAACATGTTCGAAAGGTACTTTTGGGGAAGTATGATGTCGAGCGATGCAGAAGTCCAACGAAATCCTGAAGTACAAGCGCAATAGAAGTGTTATTTTATTTTTATGGGCGAATAATATTCTTTTTAAGTATGTATTTGTGAAAGGTATTTTTAAATATTTGTGTAATTTGTCTTTGGATTAAATTTTAAGTAGTTATTTGGTTAATATAATTTGATTTAAGTTTTTATTTGGATAAATATTGAATTTAAATAGTGGTTTGGAATTTCGGTAACATCTGTTTATTTGGTTAGTATAAGTATTTTATATGTACGTCTTGCACTTGAAGAACTGTAGAGAGATGCTGCCGAAATTTTCCCACGTCAAAATCTAGTCCTATGGAGCCGTAAACTGCGTCACACAACTGTGCATTCTTGAATGGGATATAGCCCTTACCAGAGGTATAAGATGACGATATCTTGTTGAAGTTATTGTAATCTTTGTACTTTTTATTGTGCTTGCAGCCGGAGGCATAAGGTGACGATATCTTGTTGAAATTGTTGAAATAATTGTACTTTTTATTGTGCTTGCAGACATTATTGACAGATAGTGGATACCGAATCTTAATAGATGTGCAAACGAATACTTGGATGGAATAAATGATTTTATTGAGTTCACAGTTAGACACTAACCGGATTCAACGAGAAACCGGTGTCCGTGTAGGAGGTGTAACAACACATTAAGGGAGACATTTGAAAATGTTCCATTTCGTCTAGTAAGAAATGGAATGATAGAGACCTATACTACATGGAATTATCAAGAAGAACAATTTGACCATGCTTTATCTTCAAACATGACAAGAGTGGACAATGTTGTACCTAATATAGATCCTAATGAATAAGTTATGGATATTCTAAATGATGCTTATCCATTTGCCTCAACGAACACCAATGAGGAAGGAGAAGATGATGTGCCTCTACCCATGGATAGTGAAGCATTCCATCAATATGAAAAACTATTAAAAAGTGCTAGACAATAATTATACCCAGGTTGTAAAGTTGATGCACGGCCATTGTAGAGTCGATGCATGGTAAAATAAAGTATCGATGTCAAATCAATGTTTCGATTACTTTTTAGGAGTTTTTAAGAGGATGCTTCCAAAGGACAAAGTGCGCAGAAGGTGTTGAATGGTCTCAGATGGGGTTATGACGTCTCAGTTGGATAAATGACTTGTAGTAATAAGTTAAGGATAAATGACGTCTCAAAATAGAACGACGAAGATCCCACAAAAGGTTATGGGTTATTTTCCATTAAAGCCTAGGTTGCAGTGATTATATATGTTGATGTATACTGCAAGTGACATAAGAAAGAACGAGTGATGACGATGTGATAAGGCATCTTGCAAACGGATAAGCATGGAATGAGTTTGATCAGATATACTCCGATTTACAGTTGAGGCCAGGAACGTCAAATTGGGACTGGACACTGATGAATTCAACCCGTTCAAGATTTTAAACCAACACCACAACACTTGGTGATCTTTGTATTTCCATATAATTTGCTGCCTTGGAAATGCATGAAGAAAGAATATATATGATGACTCTATTGATTAACGAGGACCCTGGTAGGCCCATTGATGTCTTTTTTAGCAGTCCCTCATCAGTGAGCTAAAAGATTTATGAGAAAATAGTGCTCGCACATACGATAAGTTTATTGGCAAGATATTCACTTTGGGGCTAGCAATTACAGATTTTTCTGCTTATGTAATGGTTTCCAGTTGGAGCACTAAGGGTTTTATGGCATGCCCATAATGCAAGGAGAAAGTAACATCTTCTTGGCACATCGAAAAAGTTTGTTATCTTGATCTTCAAAGATGGTTGCCATAGGACAACGAGTGGCATCAAATTGATGAACAGTTCGACGGTACAACAGAGACTCACCTAAGACCCATAAAATGATCCGGAGATGAGATTTTGGAACAAGTTAACTGTTTGGATTTTGTTCCCTTCAACAAAACTAGAGCTAGGACCCATCCATCTACACATCTGAACTAGACGCACAAGTCTGTGTTTTTTGAGCCCTCATATTGATCAAAATTAAAAGTGAGACACAACCACAATGTTATGCATGTTGAGAAAAATATCATTGACACATTGATGGACACAATTCTAGGCATCAAGGGAAAGACAAAAGACATGATCAAAACTCATCTCGATCTGGAACAAATGGCATAAGGCCTGGTTAATGGATGAATATGAACGGTGACAAAGCTAGAATGTTCTTTGCGTTTTTTTTCAAGCCAAAAAAAAGAGTTTTTAAAGGTTCTATCTTCTGTAAAGTTCTTAGATGGGTATGATTCAAATATTGTGTGTTGCGTGAACGTTGACAACAGTAAATTTTCTGAACTTGATAGGAACATATTTATGTGACTTTATTAGTTTGTTTCATTGCATTTACTTAATTAGTTTCATCTTATTAGAATGTTTTAAGCTATTTTCGTGTGTTTGTAGGTTCTAAATAACAAAGTTAGCAAAGAAGTGCATTTTGCTATTTTGGGGTGAAATGGATTGCATGCATGGGGAGCATAAAAAATGGATGGTTGTGATTCATTCTCACCAACAAAATGGATGGTAGTGATTCATTCTCACCAATAAAAATGGATGGTGGTGATTCATTCTCACCAAGAAAATGGATGGTAGTGATTCATTCTCAAAGCCTATAAATAGGCTTCTCCATCAAGGCCAAAGACACCAATTCACACAACACTTCCATTCTACACTCCCTAAACTATCCTAGCCTTATCCCTACCTACCCATCCTAAACACCACCATACATCCCCATATCCATTCCTCCATACAACCAAACCTTCAACCCACAACCACCCCTTGTGTCGTAGCAAAGGAAGGGAAGGAAAGTGCTTGGACGTGCTTGCCACTCAACGAGGATCGTTGGAGCGTTTAGGTGTTTTCTTTCTTTTATTTTCAATGTATAAATCTATTTACCTTTGTTTTACAATTATGAGGAACTAAACCCCCCCCCCCCCTTTTGCTAGGGGGGATTCAAAGCCATGATTACATTTGCATTATGAATTAATTACTTTTGGTTGTGCTTTAATAATTTGTGATTTCAATTCGCGTAACTATTTGATTGATAACTTCTTTGTGTATGTTAATTAAGAGTGCATGCTTAGTTTTCATGCATAAGTTTGATGCTAGAATATAAGGAAATTTCACCTAATCGTATGAACTTATATTCATGAGTAGTGAAGGTTGCTATCCACAATCGTGTTAAGTGAATTCTTGGCAAGAGTATCAAGCTTTTCATAGTTATGAATGCCTCGTCAATACTTATAGTTCTCATGAATCTTAATGATCTTTGATTGTATCTCTATTGTGCTTTTCACGTATGGAACTTTTGAAGAATGTTTTGAATTGTTATATGCGCTTTCCCATTCAATTCATTAACTCAAGGAGAATTTCAAGGTTAAAAAAGTGCTATCACGGTTAACCCGGAGTATTGAGTTTCATAAGTTATCGAAAGAACAACTAAAAATTGGTTTATGTACAAGTGTATCATGGGTGGAGGAGAACCATCTAGCTAATCCATCATCCATTCAAACAACCATATTTTGTGTCTAAATTTGTCTAGTTTATAATTTGTTTATTTTCAAGTTATTATCATCAAAACCCAATCCCCCTTTTACAATTTATGTCCTTTGATTTGAATCTACTTTATTTGATTTCTTTTGAGTTCTTTGAGTTAATTTAGTTTAGAGTTGGTTAATTTTCATAATTTGAATCTTTTAAATTCAATTCACGTCCTAAAACAACCCTAGAATCTGTTTTAGTTTATTTATTAGTTTTATTTTGAGTTATTCTAGTTTAGTTGGAATCATTTGAATCTAGTTAAGTGTTCTGATTTTAGATTTGTGTTTTTAAAGTTTTATTTAGTGTTTCTAAGTTTATTTTATATAGATTAGCAATCCCTCCTAATCCCCGGTTTAGAACGATCCCTACTTGCATATATACTACAATTGTCAACAAGAGGGTTTAATTTGTGTGTTTGCATAATCACCGCATCATAACTAAAGAGTCATGATTGCTATGTGATTCTACAACATTTACTTCCAGTTGGTATTCGACACCTCTTGCCAGAAGATGTGGTGAAGCTAATCATGTTGTTGTCAAGATTTTTTCATAATTAATTGCAAGGTTGTCGTGAAAGTCGAACATTAATTTGTTCTACAACATTGTCCAAGTCTTGTGCAAGTGTGAGCATATATTCATCCAGTTTTCTTTATAAGTATGATCCACGTGATTGTTCACTTGTTGGAGGAGGCATTGCTTGTTGGACCAGTCAACTATTGATGGATGTATCCAATAGAAAGTTGTACGCTTGTCCAAAATTTGTTCATTCGTCATAAATGGATGCTTTGACTCATTTGTATCATACCTTTTTATTACAGGTTTCTCGGCAAGTTAAAAAAATGTATATGAAATAGGCCAAAGGTTGAATGATCAATTAGAGAGGCTTGGAATGCATATAAGTTGCTTACATTTTATGGAATGTATCTACAAGATATTGAGACGACTTTCAATCGTCTCTAGGGCAATAATGGCGGGGTGTGGGAAAGGAGAAACGTTTTGTCTTTGCCCAGTTCGAGGCGAGTCATTTTCCAAAAAGGATGTGGAGGTAACACATTGGTTTGCATTCAACAATTGTGACAAGACAATGACATACCTGGATGGAAGCTGGAACATCCTTCACAGTTATATGCCTAGAAGCACTGTGAATTGTTTCCTCGTTAGTTTCTCGAATATGTAAGTTTATGTGTTTATATTGAACATATTGTACGAATTTCATCATTGTTTTTCAATTTGGTAAAACTAACAAGTTAAGTTTTTGTACTATATTAAGTGAATAAATTAATGGCATTGGATTCGCCCTCTTACACTGAAGAGGTATATAGCTTGGTGTTAGAGCATATTCACACTAAATTGTTCTCAGGGTGCCATCTTAAGACTTTAAGTTCTTGAGCGCTGAACTTGATGACAAGTTGTCTACGAAAAATAGCAGGGTCCATGTCCCAGGGACGAAAATAGAGACATTGATTTCTATGAAAAACTAACAAGTGTCGTACAATTGTTTTATAAAGACTGTTGCCAAATTATCTTGTTTAAGTGTCGATAGTTGGATACAAACCCACATAGGCACATGAGTGTTAAGGGAGACCATGATTTACTATCAGTGAAAACTAACAGAACTCGGTACTATGACGACCTTTACATTTTGGCAAGTATGGTAAAACATATTTTTTATGTCGTGAGTGGTTTGAAAGTTGTTCAGAAGATTGATCATAGGAACGTATATGCTATTTCAGACCTAGATCATGTTGATGACGACGACAATAGCTTCGCTGAATAATGGCCCGAATCTTCAATATAAATTGTTGTGGAAACACTTTGGGATACAAATCTTGTCCAAGAACCGTTTTAGATAGCAAGAGTTGTTGAAATCGAAATACCGATTGAATCAATAGTAATTGACCTTGGTGATCTTCCGCGATACAATGCAGCAGAGGTCGCCAACAATGACGTACCTATCGACGAGGAGGAATGAGACTCTCAAAATGATGAAAGTGACGACAGTGAAAGTTATTATAGTTTGGATGAAGATTAATGTAAATTGGTGAATTTGCTTCTAAATTAAATTAAATAATATATATTGTGATTTATCTATCTTATGTGTAAAATAAATGTTATTTATTAAAATTGTTATAAAATAAATTTAATGATATAAATAAAATTTTATATTTATTTATTTATAATATTTGCATGACGAATATTGTGACATTCCACATCGCCCAGGGGAGTGATCCTTAAATGTATATTCCTATCCTTACCTAGCACGAGGCCTTTTGGGAGCTCACTGGCTTTGGGTTCCATAGGAACTCCGAAGTTAAGCGAGAAGGGGGCTAGAGCACTCCCATGATGGGTGACCTACTGGGAAGTTGCTCGTGAGTTACGGTGGTGGAGCGAACCCGGGAAGTGATCCGCCCTAGGCCGGGATGTAACAAATATCCTTACATTTGTTGTTCCACGACTCTTTACGTGATGAATAACCTAACTTTCATCACACAAGGTTTAATTTTTGATGAACCAAATTTTTGGAAAGTTTCAATTTTAGTTTTCAGACCCTTGCGGAACTAAGTACTTCCATTCGTTGCATAAAGAGATTTAGCGTGATGAATAATCATGACTTCGTTTGAAAATTTGGTGCCCCTAGAAAAACTGGTAGGTGTTGTGGACTATTTTATCTGACAGAGAGAGAGAGAGGGAGAGGGAGGCCGGCGGCACAAGGAAGAGAGAAAGAGAGAATTGTAGGGGAATTATGTTGTGTATTCCTCCTACTTTGCACCTCTATTTATAGTACTAGGGTAAAGGTATTCCTTGCTCTCCAAGGAATAAGAGATACAATAGGATAAGAATAACAACCCTAATCAAATCTAATCTAGGATTTACACAATCATACTTAAACTAGGATTTGTTTACAACACTCCCCCTTGAGTGTGTAAATACTCAAGGCAGATCTAGCATCATGCAGAAGTTGATGAAGTCGACTTGTCAGTGCTGATTCCAAGGAACAACGCTTATTCTCAATAAGGTAGGAATTTGCATAAGTAAGTAAGTCTCATTAAAAACCCTAAGGCTATGGCAAAAACCCGAGTTGGGACAACATCCATAGTCTAAGGAAAAATGCGTAAGAAATGCAAAGTCAAAAGAAACGTCTACAGGACGTCCTCAGGGATATGACCAGCCCAAGGTGGGTGCCTCGTTAAAACCTAGTTAGGTAGCAAAAACCCAGTGGGAAAAATGCTCCTAATCGTAGGGAAAAAGAGTACATTAAGATCAAGCAAGTATCTACAGGATACTCCCCCTGAGTTTGACATAATTCCAAAGAGAAATAGCAAAGTTACAACTCAGAAAGTTTACGCATACCAATTCCATGAACAAGTTTCTGGAACGTCGCATTTGGCAGTGATTTGGTGAAGAGGTCGGCCAGATTGTCTTGTGAACGGATTTGCTTGACTTCAATCTTCTGATGCTCTTGTTGTTGATGTGAAAAGAAGAACTTCGGCGCAATGTGCTTGGTGTTGTCTCCTTTGATGTAACCTTTCTTGAGCTATTCGATGCAAGCTGCGTTGTCTTCAAAAATCGTCGTCGGGACATCAACGGCGGGATGAAGATCGCAGGAGCTTCGAATATGGCCCACTACTGATCTCAACTAAAAGCATTCCCGAGTTGCTTCATGTAAGGCGAGAATTTCAGCATGGTTAGACAAAGTGGCAACTAAGGTCTGTTTCGTCGACCTCCAAGATATTGCGGTGCCTCCAATGGTAAACACATAACCCGTTTGAGAACGCGCCTTGTGCGGATCAGATAAGTATCCAGTGTCGGCATAACCAACAACGCGAGAATCAACTCGAGGAGCATAAGGTGTAGCATCATTCGAGGATTCGTAGGGATAGAACAAGCCCATATCCATAGTACCTTTAAGGTAGTGGAAGATGTCTTTCATGCCAGTCTAGTGTCAGCGTGTAGGTGCATTGCTGTATCTTGCCAAAAGATTAACAGCGAAGGAGATGTCAGGTCTAGTGCATTGAGCTAAGTACAATAAAGCGCCTATCGCACTTAGATAAGGAACTTCAGGTTCCAAAATCTGTTCATCATCCTCCTTTGGAGGGAAGGGATCTTGTTTTGCATCTAGCGTACGAACGACCATAGGAGTACTCGAAGACTTCGCTTTATCCTCATTAAAGCGGCGCAACACCTTCTGGGTGTAGTTCGATTGATGTACTAGGATTCCATCCGAACAATGCTCTATCTCGAGACCGAGACAATATCGAGTCTTACCTAGATCTTTCATCTCAAATTCTGACTTCAGGTGCGAAGCAGTTCTCGCGAGCTCTTCAGGAGTTCCAATGAGTTTCATGTCATCGACATATACTGCAACAATCGCAAAACCGGAATGTGACTTCTTAATGAACACACAAAGGCATAATTCGTTGTTCACATATCCCTGACTAGTCAAATACTCACTCGGACGGTTATACCACATTCTTCCAGATTGTTTCAAACCGTAGAGTGAACGCCTTAGCCGAATTGAGAGCGTGTTCTGGGGTTTGGAAATATTCGAACCAGTCAATGTAAGTCCTTCGGGAACTTTCATATAAATTTTCGTATCAAGATCCCCATAGAGATACGCGGTTACTACGTCCATCAGCTGCAATATCCAGTTTTTCGGAAACTACCAAACTGATAAGGTAGCGAAAAGTAATCACATCCATAACGGGTGAATAAGTTTCGTCATAGTCAATCCCGGGGCGTTGTGAGAAGCCTTGCGCAACAAGACGAGCTTTGTAACGCACAATTTCATTCTTCTCATTTCGCTTCCGAACGAAAACCCACTTGTAGCCAACGGGCTTCACATGTGGAGAAGTAGGGACTACAGGTCCAAACACCTTACGTTTCGCAAATGAATCGAGTTCGACTTGGATTGCTTGTTTCCAGTTTGACCAATCAGCTCTACGTCGACATTCATCAATGGAACGCGGTTCAATGTCATCGCTCAACATGATTTCAGTAGCTCCTGCAAATGCTAATGCATTGTCGACAATCATCTCATTTCTACACCACACATCATCTAAGCTAGCATAATAGACTGAAATCTCACGATTTTCGGGAGGAGGATTCGTCTCTTCAAGGACGCTTCCATAATCTAGAATTTCCTCATCAGTTGGGTAGAATGAGTAAGCGATAGTTAGATTCACGGTAGGTTCTTCAGGACCTTGTGCCGTAGTTTTCCTCTTCCGGGGGTGTGAATCCTTTGAACCAAGAGGTTTGCCACGCTTTTGTGTAGGGGCAGATGATTGGCTAGCCGCTAATGTACGTGGATCACCAGAATTGGCGTTCCGGGCTTCCAGGAGGGCAGTCCGTCGTACATTTGGTACATCTATCTTTGCAGGCGTATTCGCAGCTGGAATGTGTGATCTTGTCACTCGCGCTAGATCGGTGAAAGCATCTGGCATGCTCTGAGCTATGCTCTGGAGATCTAATATGCGCTGCACTTCAGTTTCAGACTGAGCAGTGCGGGGATCTAAGTGAGACAAAGTGGGAGTCGTCCACGATAATTTGCGTCGTTCTTCAGGAACATTGACGTTCTTATCTCCACCTAACGACGGGAAGATTGTCTTATAGAAGTGACAATCCGCAAAACGAGCGGTAAATAGATCGCCTGTCAAAGGTTTTAAGTAACGAATAATCGAAGGAGAATCATATCCGACATAGATTCCCATCCTTCGCTGAGGCCCCATTTTTGTACTTAAGGGCGGCGAGATCGGCACATATACCGCACAACCAAAAACGCGCAGATGCGATACGTCGGGTTCGTATCCGGTAACCAACTGAAGAGCACTGAATGGTTGTGTCGCAACAGGCCTCAGGCGGACCAATTGTGCTGCGTGCAATATTGCATGGCCCCAAGCAGCGATCGGGAGCTTGGTACGTATGACCAACGATCGAGCAATCATTTGTAAACGCTTAATGAAAGCCTCTGCCAGGCCGTTCTGGGTGTGAACATGGGGTACTGGATGTTCAACTTCAACCCCAACCGACATGCAATAGTCATCAAAAGTTTTAGATGTGAATTCTCCAGTATTATCCAATCGAATAGATTTGATTGGATAATCAGGGTGGTGAGCCCTGAGCTTGATAACCTGAGCCAACAGTTTGGAGAATGCAGCGTTTCTTATGGACAACAAACACACGTGTGACCAATGTGTGGAAGCGTCAACCAAAACCATAAAATATCTAAATGGTCCGCATGGAGGTTGAATCGGTCCACAAATGTCCCCCTGAATCCGTTGTTGAAAAATAGGAGGATTCGAACGAATCTTGTCATAAAAACGCTTAGTAATAAGCTTTCCCATAGAACATGTTTGACATGCGATTCGTTGGATCGAACCTAAACTTCGGGTTAGTGGATGCCCGTGTGATGATTTGAGGATACGACGCATCGCTATTCGTCCAGGATTCCCAAACGATCATGCCAAAGTGTAATTTCGTGCACGGTCCCAGTAGTAGGGCCGGCCACATAGTGGCTTTCTATGGGGCGTATGGTTGTAGTATACAGACCACTCGGGATACGCTCCATCTTCTCTAGAATACGCTTCTGGCCATATTCGTAGGAAGTTATGCACAGAAATTCAACTCCGTTTTCTACGTGGGTTTTAGCGTGGAAATTATTATCTCTAATATCCTTGAAACTTAGTAACGTTCTTCCGGAACGTGGGGAATAGGGTGCCTCAGCAATAGTCAAGATTGTACCATTGGACAACATTAAACGTGCCTTACCGTATCCTTCTATCAGGTTGGATGGGCCTGAGAGGGTTGTCAGAGCTGCATTCTTAGGTATGAAGTTAGTGAAATAGATGCGTTCATGCAAAACAGTGTGTGTGGTTGCACTATCTGCCAGACAACTAACTTTCCCACTAGTCATTCCTAGAATGAAAATTAATTTGAATCGGTCACATGCATAAAGGTTTATAAAACAATTATCAATTCAAAATAATTTAATTTATTCAAAGATTAAAACTTAATATCCAAAAACAAATCACCAAGGAATAATCCAAAACATAAAGGAAAATTGTTCAAAAATCAACCAAAAAACAAGGTGGGGTTCGGCCACTAGGTGGAATTCGGCCCAATTTGTCTTATTTCAACTAAAAAATAAGTCTATGTCTAAGATTCTAATCTTCCATAGGGGTGGTATCCTCCTGAAAGTCAGAAACCTCCATCTTTGTAGTCTCTGGTTCGTCCGCTTGCATGAAGTTTGATTCAAACTTCTGACGACGTGAATGATATGCATCTACAACCTGCTTGGGAGCGCGGCAAATACGGGACCAATGGTTCTTAGCACCACAACAATAGCACATATCGTTATCCATGGTTTTAGGTGCTTTGCCCTTATTCTTGAAGTTCTGGGCCTTAGGAGTGAGGTTTGGGCGCTGCTGGGCCTTGTTTCCTCCCTTGGGTGGGCCTTGGCTCTGTTGACCTTGGTTGGATGGCTTCTGGCCACCCTGACCACGCCTCTTTTGGCGTCTTGGGTGCTAGTTAGTGCTATAATGTGCTTCAGGCACAGCAGTAGCCCCAGTAGGTCTAGCTTGATGATTCTTTATCAACAGCTGGTTCTGCTTTTCAGCGAGAAGTAGAGCAGAGATCAAATCCGAGAACTTGGTGAACTTCTGAGCTCTATATTGTTGCTGCAAGACAATATTAGAAGCAGAGAAGGTCGAATAGGTCTTCTCCAAGAGATCCTCTTCAGTTAAAGTTTCATTACAAAACTTGGGAAGTGATCGGATTCGACAAACTTCAGAATTATATTCATTCACAGACTTAAAGTCTTGGAAGCGCAAGTGCTGCTAGTCGTGTCTTGCTTCAGGCAAGAATATGTCCTTTTGGTGATCAAAACGATCAGCCAAAGCGACCCATAATGCACGTGGATCCTCCTCAGCAAGATACTCAGTTTACAGAGCATCACGGATATGTCTTCGAATGAAGATCATAGCAGTGGCTTTTTCAGCTTCGCCAACAGGTTCATCTGTTGCTGCTTCAATAGCAGGACGCAAGTTCTTTGCACTGAGGTGGAGCTTCACATCTTGAACCCACTTGAGGTAGTTTCTTCCAGAAGCTTCTAAAGCGGTGAAGTCGAGTTTGTTCAAATTCGACATGTTCCTATCACACAAGAGATAGATAAGATGTGGTTAGTGTAATGGAGAAAAATCAATCCATTCACATAGGAGTAGAACATACAGGTTCTAATAGACATGTATTGGTTTAATTTTTGCATGAAAAACTTCGGGTTTTCATGGGTGATATGTTTAAGTGAAAACTTCAGGTTTTCAAATAGAGACATGTTTATAAGAAACTTCAGGTTTCAAATTAATTATGAACTTCAGGTTCATATATTCCTGCAGGCAAACACAAATATATATATGCAAACAAATATGCAACAAGTATATGCAAAAAAATAATTTTAGGTGTACAATTATAATTGAATTAATTTATTTAATTATTTGGACTTTGGGCCAAATTAGAGTGTGGGTAAAAAATATAAAAACCCATGAGGCCTAAAAAAAATTAGGCAAATAAAATTTCAAGACCCAAAATAAAGAAAACTAGGCCACGGGGTGGCTTGAAAAAAAAATGGTCCATATTTCGTAGGCCCAAAAAAAATTAAATTAAATAAAGAATAAACCACCGAGGGGGGGTTTTAAAAAAAAGAAGGTCCAATAGACAAACTGGGCTGCAGGCCCTCGGAAAAAAAACTGGGATTTTGGATGGGGCTGCAGGCCCCAAAAAAAAAAAACAAAAACATTTTTTTTTCTTGGCTTGCGCTTGCATGCCGAAAGTGCAAAATGAATCGAAATTTTTTTTTTTATTTTTTTTTTATTTTTTATAAACCGCACCGGCCGAAAAAGCTGGAGCCCACTAGGGCTTGCGTTGGAAACAAAATGCCAAACAAAATTTCCTTGGGTGCAGCCTGGCAGTATGCCAAGGCTCGGGTTCGAAAAGAACCCTAGTTTTCTAAAACCAATTTTTTTCAATTCAATAATAATTCAATGCAATATATTTAATGAATCACATATGTAAATTGATGCATGTGCAAAATAATATTTTCAATGCATGTACATATGTAAGATTCAATTCATGGCAAATATTAAATTCACATAATTTAAACAATTCGTGCTGATAACGTGTTGTGGACTATTTTATCTGACAAAGAGAGAGAAAGGGAGAGGGAGGCCGGCGGCACAAGGAAGAGAGAAAGAGAGAATTGTAGGGGAATTGTGTTGTGTATTCCTCCTACTTTGCACCTCTATTTATAGTACTAGGGTAAAGGTATTCCTTGCTCTCCAAGGAATAAGAGATACAATAGGATAAGAATAACAACCCTAATCAAATCTAATCTAGGATTTACACAATCATACTTAAACTAGGATTTGTTTACAATAGTAGGGGTATTCTAATTTTTCATTAAAATTTGCGGAATGACATTTTGTTGCACGACAGTGCTTCGTTGCGCAAAGTGTATCGTATTTATTTATTTTTTAAAATTTTTACTAATTTGAAATTATGTATCTCATTCAAATTTTGCATTGAGTTTTTGATATATGTGTCCCATTACTAATCCAATGAAAGAGGATATTAAAAAAAAATAATGATCAAACAAGATTCACCTTTTTATTAGTGAGGTAATGATTTTTTTTATAAGGTTATTTCCTTGAAAGGACAAACTTTTTAAATTCATATATAAATATGTAAAAAATGAGTTAATTTGATGGAATTTTGATATTTTTAATACCAAAATTTGTACTCATCTTTATCATACTTCTTTTGTTTTCCAATAAGATTAGATCATTAAAAAAGAAGTTTATAACTTGAGAGCCCTCTGTTTCATTTATGTCTCTCCTCTTGAACTCCTTCATTTGCTCTATCTCAAACCCAGTCATCCTCACCCACTCTCACCTCTCTCACTCACTCTCACTCTCGTCGTCACACACCCTTGCCGACTCTCACCCTCACCACCACACACCCATCTCCGGCGCTCCATAGTCTCGCACCCACGCCCACAATGCGGTCCACCCATCTTTGCTGCTAACAAGGTAAATATTTCAATTTTTTTTAATTTAATTCGATTTTCATTTGGGGAATTTGGTGTTTCAGTTTATAGAGCATTAGATTAGAGAATTTAGGGTTTGATTTTAGGAGGATTAGGGTTTAGTAGTTGCGGGTTAGATTTTTGGGGATTAGGGTTTACAATTTTTCAGATTTTAAGGGATTTGGTGGTGCAGGTTTGTTTAGGATATTTGCAAATTTAAGTTTTAAATTATTTGTTTTAAATTTGTTAAGTATTATCATTTTTAGTTGTACATTAATATTTTTTTTATTAATTTGTGTATTAGTAATTTTAGGATTTAGTTCAAGTTTGAAATTAGTAATTTCAGGAAAATTTTGTTACTTTTAGACTTATTATTTTAGTTGAAATGACTAATTTTAGGATTTTAGTTCTAATTTATAGTTGAAATTATATTTTTTTGTTGAAATTAGTAATTTTAGGATTTTAGTTCTAATTTGTATTCGGAAGTATAGTTTTACTTGAAATTAGTAGTTTTTGTTGTAGGCCTACTTAACTGAACAATAATAGAGAGATCGAGAGAAAGGGTACGACAAAGTGTAGAGAGAATTGAGTGAATTCTAAGGTTTGTTTTTCTCACCCCATAGTACCTTTATTTATATTAATAGGGAAGGTTATTCCTTACCTCAATAGAATTACAACTCTAATAGGATAATACCAAAAGTATAAGATATGGTAGAATTCCATAATGATTTCCTAGGATTTACACAATCACTTTCCTAAAATATTAGGACTACAACACTCCCCCTTGAGTGTGGAAATACTCAAGTAAATGTGCTTCAGGTCTTCAGCGATGAAGTAAGTTCAATTGCTGAAGTTGTTGACGCAGTGAGTAAAACTCACAAAACTTCGCTATGGCTAAACCAAAGGTGGGAGAAAAGCCCATAGACTAAGGATAAATGTGAGAAGTCGCATTAAATTAAAACTAAACGTCATACGGGACGACAGTAGGAAACCTCACAAGGGTATTGTACTACCCTGATTATTTTTAAATATATGATTTAGTTATGAAATTCAAATTAATTGATGATTATGAAATCCAAGTGAAGGGAAATATGAAATCCTGTTCTTGTATTTTATTATTAAATTAAATATGTTGTGTCGTATTTAGAGTTACGATGTATTTATATTCATAGTGTTTAAATTTTTTTCTAATAAGTTAAAAAGATGTAAATGCTCATAGTTGGCTAAACAGAGTTATACGGGGACATATTTTATCCTTATATGTTTTGGTGTATTTCTTGGCATATTTGGATAAAGGTCAATCCTATGAGCATGTGGGCAAAAACCATTCTCCAATTGGAGTTATAGCGAAAAAGATATAAACAAACAAATACAGGGGCATTTTGGTCATTTTGACTCTTCAATTCTAGAAGGCTCAAGCTTTGCTGGAGCAGGGATGGGTGTGATAAAGCCATATGTGTGGCTATGACGGGAAGAAGAAAGGAGAAAAGAGGGAAAAGAGGGAATAGGTTGCCTAATTAGAAGAGATGAAAGGAGAAATGAGGAGAGATTAACCAATGAGAAGGGAAAGAAATTAGGGAAAGTAGATAGAGGGGGAAACAGCTAGCCCAGGTCGACTTTTGTCCCGTTTCCTTGCGCGAACCAACCCGATTACAGCCATGAAATTCGGCGCTTTCTCTAACCATTTTTTGACGAATTGCACATAGCTACCACCTGGAAACTCATCCCGACCCATCCACTTCCATTTATACCAAAAACCCGACTCAATTTGGTCAAATTTCATGAAAATCGAAGCCGACGACTCTGAGAGTGCCACGGCGGCTATCCGTCGTTCTTGCTGCCTTCACTGTCGATCTCGATCACCAAAAGACTTGAAGCAAGGCCTAAACAAGTTTGGGAGCGGCAAAGCTGCATTTTAGAGAATCAAAGCTCACTCTGTAGACATCGAAATTTTGGTGAAATAAATGTTAACCAAAGCATTAAAGTTTTGATGTGTCAGGGCCTAAATGGCATGCGCCACGTGTCGTATAAATTGTACACATAGTATGTGACTCAACAAAATCGAACGAGTCATCAAGAAGGATACATGTCAACATTTGGCATAAATGATTTACAAACCAACACATTCACACATCCAAAATTCTTAAAGCATTGAAACTCCAAAGCTCTCAAGCATCCAACCTCCCAAATTCCCAAGAATTCCGAAGAATCGAGAAAGCATTATTCGTTCTTTGCCAAAACCTTTGAAGAACCAACAAGCACCCCTACATGTGTTGGTTCTTCCTTCACTGCAAGCCAAATCCTTGAGGCCTTCATTCATCCAAGATCAAGTCACCACAACCTTTTGATCAACAACCATCACAAGAATCAACAAACACCGCTACATGTGCTGGTTCTCCCTTTGCTGTAAGCTAAATCCTTGAGGCAATCGTTCATCTAAGATCAAGTCATCGCGATCCTTAGATCAACAACCATCACAAGAATCAACAAGCACCGTTACACGTGGCAGTTCTTCTTTTGCCGTAAGCCAATTCCTTGAGACAACCGTTCATCCATGATCAAGTCATCGTGACCCTTGGATCAATAACACATCTAGACATCTACACCTCAGGGAAATCGAATCCAAGGATCAAGTTTAAAAGAGATTATAACTTGTAAATTCATTAATACAAAAATATTTCTTTGTACACGTGTTCTTATCTTATTTGTCATGGGAATCTTAGTGTTTACCAATTTGGCACGCCCAGTGGGACCATGTCTACCTTTCATCTCTTTCTCCGTTCAAGAAATCCAATCACACTTCGAAGTCAATGACATCAAGAAAGGATCAAGCTGTTCTCGCAATCAACTCAAAGAACAAGAATATCCTTGTGGCAAGTGGTGGCACTTTGGGTGTCATAACCCAAAGCAAAGCAAGAACACTTTCTACCATGCCGTCCACCCCTACATCAACTCTGCTGAAGGAGCAAAAGCACCTGATGTATGAGCCCGTGATCACCCTAGCCTCACTAAAAGCACCAAGGGAAGAAAGCCCAAGGAGATACTCTGAGTCGTTGACTTCTGATGCTGACTCAAGAAGCAGCTCGTATCCCGTAGCTATCAAAGTCATGACTAAATGTGTGACTTCAATCGAGGAGCAGCTGTCATAAATGAGCGAAGCAATTACAAGGCTAATAAGGGTCGTGAAGGAAAAAGATTTATAAATTGCTACACTTGTCAACTGTCTGGAGGTGCAACATGATGAAAGAAATCGACGAAATAAATTGATGAAGAAAAGGAGTCTCTGGTGGAGAAAGCTGAAGAGAAGCTAGAGGTGGACCAAGTTACCACACTTATGGAATCTCTCTTTGTCTAACAGCTGCAAGAGATGATCACAAACACCATCAAGGCACAGCGAATAGAGCTCACATGATTCCGTGCTATACTCAAAGCCCTACTCCAAGAAGATTGATGCCTTGAGGATGTCGAGGGGTTATCAGCTGCCCAAATTTATGCAATTTGATGGAAAAGGCAATATTAAGCAACATATTGTCTATTTCATTGAAACTTGTAACTATGTTGGGACGAAAGGAGACTACCTCGTCAAGCAGTTCGTGTGATCACTAAAAGGTAACATATTTGACTGACTGGTACATCGACTTTGCGCCCGAGTCTATCAACAGTTGGGATCAGCTTGAAAGGGAATTCCTCAACCGCTTATACAGCACCAGCCGCACTGTAAGCATGCTGGCGAAACAATGGAATAATGAACCTATCATTGACTACATCAATAGATGGCGTTCAATAAGTTTGGATTGCAAAGATCAGCTTTTTGAAACCTTTGTCATTGAGATATGTGTTCAAGGCATGCTTTGGATGTTACATTACATCCTCCAAAGCACAAAGCCGAGAACAGTTGATGAGTTAGCAACTCATTCCTATGACATGGCTGAGTATCACCAATCATGGGAAGAAGAAGCCGATCATTGACTTCAAGAAGGACAAGGTGTTTTCTATGAAGGATGACAAGACTGGGAAGAAGCCTGTTAAGGAAACTTTTACCATCAACACAACCCTTATCAAGACCACCTCCATGCTCGTCAACATTTCCTCCAAAAACAAAACGAATGTGATAAAGAGAGGTGAGCCTTCTCACACCCAAGACAGGTACAAAAACACTGTGAGGGAACCAAGTAGAAGACGTACCTTTTTCTTGACTCTGACGTGGCTGCAATGCTAGACGACTTGCTGGAAAAGAAGGCGATTGAGTTACCTAAATGCAAGCGCCCTGAAGAGATGAATCGCGTTCACGATCCTAGGCACTGCAAATACCATTGTATTGTAAGTCATCTTGTCGGTAAGTGCTTCGTCCTCATCAAGCTCATCATGAAGCTAGCGCAACAAGGGTAGATTGAGCTTGACCTTGAAGACACGGTCGCAACATATACTACTACGATTATGTTTGGATTCTTCTATCCCGTGCCTTTCCAAGTGACACCTGACCACTCTCGTCCATAGTTAAGCTACACGGCACCTTCTACACAACTATCACTAGAGGCAAGCGACCAAAATGCACTTACGGACGATGAAGAAGGGTAGACACTGGTGACCTACAAAAAGTGATCGGCATCAAGATAGATGAACTATCCCAAAGTCGTCTTCTAATCCAAGTAGAGATGGGCATGATTCGAGTAGAGATAGTCATTGGCGAACTCAAGCCAAGCACATTATTCCACATGATTGATGCAAGAACTTCATACAACTTACTTTTAGGAAGGCCTTGGATCCACGAGAATGGAGTAGTGTCGTCCATGCTTCATCAATGCTTAAAGTTCTATCGAGAAGGAGTAAAGGTGATATAAGGCGACACCAAGCCCTTCACCAAAGCTGAATCATACTTCATAGACACCAAGTTCTACATGGATGAAGACATGGTGCCCAAAGCTTTTCCAAAAGAAATCAAATCCACAGACAAAGTCACACCTAAGAAACAAGAGTGGCAAGCCATGCCCAAGAAATAAGAAGGGACAGCCTTGCCATCTTCAAGCAAAAACGACGACGAGCCTACTAAGCCTGTAACAAGTAAAGGGAGTCTAATGCCCTCAAAATGATTAAAAACACTCGTCCTCCTATACATCCCTGTGTCGAGAAGAAAGAATGGGCAATCCTCATTCGAAACTGAAACATGCAAAGTCGACACATAGCTGTACAAGGACAATGTAAAGATGCTCAAGATAAATGCAGTTTTACCTCAGACATAGTTAGGCGATGCTAAACTTTCAAAACCACCACAAGGTTTCATAAAACCCTTACCAAAAAGGGTGGAACTAAGCTCTCTCCCAACTAAGAGGATCAAATAAGGTTTCAACCCAAATGCCTACAAACTCATGTCAAAGGCTGGGTACGATTTCGTCTCATCTACAAATCTTGGAAAAAAGAATGTAAACACCATCAACGACAAAGAACGTGACCTCACCGACACTTAGAAAAAGTTAAAGGAGCATGGTTTGACAACAATAAAGCTAGACATGGCTCCACACCAAATACACCTGTGAAGATTTCAAGCAAAGTAAAAAACGTTAGCGCTTAACACATCAGTGTGAGCGTTGAACAAAATCAAGAGGAGCCTAAACCCGCCTCTCGAGCGTTAATCTTTGATAGGTTAAATCGTTCAAAACCCATAATTTCGGCACTTGGTTGAATTAGTGGTCAAGACCGAATTTCCGTCTTCAAGCAGCTTAACACGCTAATAGCCCAAAGCTCTGTTTTCGAAAGGTTGTTAAAACCTAAGAAACAAAGCAACACATGTAGCTCTCCACCATGACGGTCGCCTTTGGAAAGACTTGAAGAAACTAAGAAGCCTTATAGAAAAAGGAAGACAAAGCCAAAAAAAGAAAAGCTCGACAGTCTAGCATAAAAACATGACGTTCGAAGCTCGATTCCTTCAAGGATGAACAGCCAAGCAACCTGGGAGGTTGACATAAAATGACCACTGAAGGTAATGAGGCGCACAATCATCCAGACTGGCTAATGTTCAAGCCAACAAGCCCAAGAATATGGCACTGAAGAGGAGGTCCAAGACGTATTCCACATTACGATGCAAGAAGACAAAGAAAACGAAATCCCCGAGGAAGATGTCAATGCTGCACCACCACAACTCGAGTATGGGGGGCAAGCCATGGTGGATGATCTTAAGAAGGTCAACTTAGGCACAAGCTAGGAGCCAAAGTGTATCTACGTAAGTGCGCTACTGAGTGCGGACGAAATCGAGGAGTACTACCAAATACTAATAGAGTACAAAGAAGCATTTGCTTGGACCTACAACGAAATGTCCAACCTTAACCCTACCATTGCCGTGCACCGTTTTGCGATCAAACCCTTAACACGACCAATATAGTAGGCTAAAAAACTCTATAGATCCGAGCTAATCCCATAAATTGAGGCTGAGATTGACAAGCTAATCGAAGCAAGCTTCATTCGAGAGGTACAATACCCTAAATAGATCTCCAACATTGTCATTGTCCTTAAGAAATCTAGACATATACGTGTTTGCGTAAACTTTCGAGACCTCAACAATGCTTGCCCAAATGATGACTTTTCCTTGACAATCATCAAAATTATAGTGGATACGACCACTGGCCATGAGGCACTATCATTCATGGATGGCTCATCTGGGTACAATCAAATCCTCATGGCTCCCAAAGATGAGGAACTAATAGCTTTCCGCACTCCAAAATGTATCTATTGCTACAAGGTAATGCCATTTGGCTTAAAGAAAGCTGAAGCTACATATCAACGTGCCATGTAGAAGATCTTCAACGATATGCTACACAAAAAGTAGAGTGTTACGTAGACGATGTGGTTGTCAAGACCAAGAAGAGATCCAATCACTTAAAGGATTTACGCATAGTATTCGATAAAGTACGACACTACAACCTCAAAAAGAACCCGTTGAAGGGTGCATTTGGCGTCACATCTAGAAAGCTCCTCGGCTTTATTGTCAAGCACCGTGGCATTGAAGTGGACCAATCAAAGATCAAGGCTATTCAAAGCATGCTCGAGCCAAGGAACTTGCACGAGCTAAAAACTCTACAAGGGCGACTAGCCTTCATCAAACGCTTCATCTCCAACCTCACTGGGCCCTGTCAACCATTTAGTCTATTAATATGGGATGACGCCTGTCACAATGCCTTTGAGAGCATAAAAAGGTGCCTGGCAAACCCATCTGTCTTAGAAGCTCCCGTGCCTGAAAAACAGCTCATCTCATACATTGCCGCACATGAGAGTTATATTGGAGCACTCTTACTAAGTAGAACTCTCACTAGTGTCAAGCTTGAGTACTCATCGATCGAGAAGATGTGCCTTGCCATAGTCTTTGGCATCCAAAAGCTAAGACACTACATGCATGCTTACACCATCCACTTGGTTGCTAAAGCCGACCCAGTCAAGTACGTTATGTCCAATGGGCGACTAGCTAAATGGGCGTTACTTCTTAATCAATACGAGATCATCTACGTCCTAGCTAAAGTCGTCAAGGGACCAACACTAGTAGACTTCCTTACCGAACATCCAATCCAGCCCATTGGAAAATCTCAGACGACTTGCCTGACGAGGAGGTGTTCTACATCGACATCTTCCCTACATAGACAATGTTATTCGACAGATCCGCACAAACGAAAGGAGTAGAGGCATGAGTAGTATTCATGTTGCCATAAAGACAAGTACTACCCTATTTCTTCCGACTAAGCAAGTTATGCTCAACCAATGTCGCTGAGTACCAAGCGCTGATCATTGGATTCCAAATGGCAATTGACATGGAAATCACAACACTATAAGTGTATGACAACTCCAAACTCATAATCAATCAACTCTTGACTGAATATGAAGTGAGGAAAGATGATCTTGTCTTATACTTTCGGCTAACAGCTCAACAACTACAAACGTTTAAGGCTGGGACACTAGAATATGTGCCAAGAAAAGAAAATCAAATGGCAGATGCTCTCGCTAACCTAGCCTCAAGTATGGCACTAGAAGAAGAGAAAGTTGCAGACGTGCCAGTTTGCCAAAAATGGGTGATCCCACTCATTACTGAAATGCTACTAAATGTTACAAACATCATCTCTGTACTACTAGCTGACAATGAAGGATGGTGACATCCGCTGATCGACTACTTGGAGCATGGAAAGCTTCTAGAGGATCCTAGACACCGCTCTGAAATACGTCGGCAAGCATTTCTCTTCCTCTACTATAAGAGAACAAACTACCAACGCTCTTTTGACAGAGTACTTCTAAGATGCCTAAGTGAGGAATAAGCCAATCAAGCCATGGAAGAAGCACAATCAAGCGTATGCAAAGTACATCAATCTAGACCAAAACTACACTTCAAGGTCAAGAGAATGGGTTACTACAAGCCAAACAGGGTGAAGGATTACCTGGAGTACGCCAAAAGGTGCCAAGCTTACCAATTCTACACCAATTTCATACATCAACCACCTGAACCATTATACCTTACAGTTGCTTCATTATTGTTTAATGCATGGGGATTGAACGTCGTAAGACCAATCACACCAAAGTCATCTACAGGAAAAGCCTACATCATAGCTGCAACGGATTACTTTTTTAAGTGGGCTGAAGTCGCACTCTTAACGGAAGCCAAGAAGGAAACTATCGTCCGTTTTATCAAAGAGCATATCATCTATCAATACGGTGTTCTTCGCTACATCATCACTGACAATGGAAAATAGTTCTTCAACCAACTCATTGACAATCTCTATAAGAAATGCAAGTTCAAGCAGCATAATTCTTCCATGTATCATTCTCCGGTTAATGGTCTTGCGAAAACATTCACAAAATGCTATGCAATCTTCTGAAGAAGGTGATCGGCTGAACAAAGAGAAATTGGCATGAAAGAATAAGTGAAACACTTTGGGCATATAAGACGATGCACCGTACGCCTATGCAACCTACGTCGTATTCGCTTGTGTATGGCGTGGAGGCTGTTTTCCCAATGGATAGCCAAATTCCCTCGCTAAGGATGGCTATACAAGAAGGCATGGCTGATGAAGAGAATGCAAAGTTGCGTCTTCAAGAATTGGAAGAACTGGATGAAAGAAGACTCGAGGCTTAGTAGTACATGGAGTATTATTAAGCACGACTCTCTGAGGCCTTCAACAAGAAAGTTTGCCCTTTTTCTTTTCAAGTAGGAGATCTTTTCCTTACATTACGTAGGCCTATCATCAGGACATATAAGAAGGGAAAAAAATTCACCTAAAGTGAGATGGACCTTACGTAGTACAAGAAGTTTACACAAACAATGCTTACAAGATCATGGAAAAAGATGGTTTGAGGATTGGCCCTATAAATAGCAAGTTCTTGAAGCAATATTATGCCTGAAGAAAAGACACACTCTTGGCCTGTAAGAGCATAAACTGTGTATGGAAAAATTAAAAAATTAAAAAATTAAAACAAACAAACAAAAAGGAGCCTTCACAAAGGTTAATCATATGACGCCTCAATACTTGGCAGAAAGCCAGAAAGAAGAGGCATCGCAGGTCGATTATTTGGAGTCTCAATACTTAGTAAAACTTTGGATGACGAAGGCAATAGGTGCCTTTGGAATAAAGCCACAAAACTCTGATGATCTGTTTGAATCTGACTTTCGGTCAAGCGGTCAAGCTTTCTTTTCATGCTCGTAGAGTAATTATTTGGGAGCATATGAAATTCTTTGTTTTCATGCTTGAGCCCTCAGATCTCTTGTCTGAGACTTGCCACCTCAGCCGTCAATGATTTGAAAGAAAATTTGTGAAAAAAGTTCATTTAAGCAATATTAACAATTAAAGGTGGAGTCATGTTTAATTGCACTCAAAAACAAAACTTAAGCCATGAAATTCAAGGCTTAGTAGATAGGTGAACCAAGACTCAACTCAAGAATAAAGTGAGTTGAGAAATCTTATACCTTTGTTGATTCCTCTTTGCACAAGCAAAGGCTAATCACCCAAGGAAATGGCCTTCATTCCTTACTTCTTAGCTCCATGGATTTCTTAGAGGAGGATGGTTGAAAGGATTCTCCAAGTTCCCAAAATAGAGAACCTCTATTTTTTCCACACCAAGGAGAGCTTTGATGAAGAGATGAGTGACCTAGAGGAAGTAAGATTGCTAGCTAATTTCCTTTACGGTGGCCAACCTCTTAAAGAGAAAAGAGAGCTTGTGTTCTCATCTTTTCCCCAAAAGAAAACCCTAATGAAGAAAAGGCTATAAAGTCACATTTATACCTACCTTCATTGGAATGGAAAACTTGTAATAAGTCCAAAACCCACTCCTATATCAATATGGCCAGCCTTCTAGGGTCTTTGGGCGGTTTGGGCCCTCTTAAATCTTTATTCATTAAGTTGTCATACAACTTAAGTCAATGGGCTTGACATTCGAAGCCCATTGGACCTTGAGGCCCAAAACTAACCCAAGGTTTATAACAAACTTATTCGTTTAATTAATTAACATATTAATTAATCCTAGCCATAAATAATTAAACCATTTAATTATCCTTACTCATTTCAGTTGTTTCTTCAATCTCTACCTTACTCGGTGTACGATCCATTAGGTTCCTTTTAGTGAGGCAGTGGGGGATTAGAACTCTTCAAATTGATTGTGAATTAAAATGTACTTTCAATTCTCCCTTTAGTGATTACTCACCTTTAGGGCTTCCACAAACCATGAGTGACACGTAGCAGTATGTCATGGCTACCCAAGCTAATCAGAAGAGGTGGATAACCTATTCAGTTTAGGATTGCAATGTAATATGGCTTTCTCTAATACAATACTCTTGACCACATTGTTTGGTTTGATAGTTTATTCATGTCTACTATCCAATGTGATTCTTTTACTTACATGATTACTTTGAATGCGATTTGGAACAACTTCCTAAATCTCATTCATACTCTGGCCAGAGATTCTTAATCATCCCTTAAACGGTTTGAAGGTTAGAGATCCTTCGTTGTGCATTCGCTTGCCTCCATGGCTAAGTGGCTTAACCCCAACTATGTCGGGGACACCCTCTAACGGAGTGACTTTGACATAGTCAAAGATTAGGAACTTAACCACAAGACAACTATGATGCCTTAGGTCAAATGACTACTTTGCATTATCCCAACCATCAGTTCTCGTATGACATGAGTATGAGAACTCCTCGTTGATCGTGTTCAGTGGACTCATTCTCTATTGAGCACCTACATGCTTGTCTTGGTGTCAGTCACACCAATGACTCGAGACCAGTCACTCTTCCTAAGAGAAGACATAGCACGTACTGATCTTAACGGACTGTTAATGCCTAATTGGCTATCCTATGATCAAGAATGTTTAGAATATGTATACGAAATAGAATGGTCTCAGGAACCTAACTTCTTTAGATTACATTCTCTTAATTACATATTCCTTGGACTTATCGTTTAAGCATATAACATTTATATGAGATGGATTTAAACAATAATCTTTGCCCTTTATATTAAACTAAATTATTTTAACATGTGAAATGTCCATAAAGTATCAGCATATGATTGGCTTTTAGGGCACATTTCCAACAATCTCCCACTTGTACTAGAGCCAATCAGCTTGGTCATCAGTGATGATACCTCTTTTGAATTCATTTCAAAAATGGCTGAGTAGTAGGCGTAGACAATGGATATCTATATGTTATCCATAGAAGCAGCCTTGAGAATAACGACATCACCATTATACATGATTCTTTAATCATGTGGTTCAGTCTCTCATTTGAGTTCGGATCTTGGTGAGACCTTGATTCCCTGGCTTAAGCTATCGCCCCATTAGTGTCGTAGTGTCGGCACACTGGAGACACTTTCTGGTTGGAACCGAATAGAGAGTTCGTAAATGAACTTTCCCATCCAAACAACAATGTTGTAAGCTTCTATATGGCGATATATTTTGCATGCATGATGGAACCTACTAAAGTCATTACTTATAAAGTTTCCACCTAAATATCTATTTAGTCATAATAAAAAGATATCCAATTATCTCTTTATTCATATGAAGAGACATCCAATGATGGATTAGATTCATAATCTAATACATTTACACTTCCATTGCACTACTCTAATTCTTCCTCACTCTTAAGGAATCCATCCTCTAGTATTTCTTAAATACTTAAGGATTCACTTGGCAGTTGTCATAGTTGTGATCCTGGGCTTGCATTGATATCGTGTTGTACTAATCTTGGTACATCTCATATCAATGTTTTTTCATACTATATGAAATACGTAAATCACCTTTCCGCATATGCATAAAGGATTCTATTTACGCATTATTTCTTTGGGAGTCAAAAGGGTACGTTCCCTTTGTGAAGAGCAACTTCCTAGCCTCACTAGGATTGTCCTTCTGATTGAAGTTTATCATCATATGAGAAACTTCCTAGCATCTTTTGTCTATCATTAGGGATTGATATAATCTAATTATATCCTGAAATCTATCATTATAGATTTCCATCCCATGTGTATAGACCATGTCTCCCATATACACTCTATCATTATAGAATGTTTAATGTCATAACTTTAACAAAGAAGAATTCCCTTCATTTCCAAAATTAAATTAATATATATCATATATATGTTCAAATTTAGGAATATGATTAACTCCCACTAATCTTTTGTAAACCTAGTAAACAAAAGATTCATTTACATTTTTATGAGAAATCAAACGATTTGATCTTTTTTCTCATAAGATGCTTATAGTTCCCACTAGCTTGCTAAGATTCATGATGGATGGATCTCTACAACTTACATGTCTTGTGATTCCTAGTTTTAGACATATATTATCAAGACAATCTTGATAATGGTTTCGGAAACCCATATAATCTCCAAACATTGAATCACCATTCAGTTGTAGCAAGCAATCTTCAAATTAACTGAAACCAAGACTATATCAAAGATGGTTTCTTCCAAGTCAACCAATCTCGTTGATTGTAGTCACCTTAAGCTACCAATTAGGTTTGAAGGTTTCATTATTTCGAATCAAATGATTTTATAACATTTTCTTGAGTATATGTCGTACATACACTCAATGTAGTCATAAGGATATCCATTCTTATTTCTTTCGAATTAAGAGATGTAACTCTATGACATAGTCATAAAGTTTAAACCATTCAACTGAGATGGTTTATAGATCCTTCTCGACTACCTTGGAGCTTGTGGTGTAGGAATTAGGTTGTTATATTTGTTGATTATCATCTTGTCTCTCAAAGAACCCATTCTTTGAGTTCTATCTCTCGTTCATTTGCTCTATCTTAGGCAAATCCTATTGTAGGATTATAATGAACTACCCAACAAACAACCTTTGTTAGTTGGTCCATAGATATGATATCCAAATGTTAATTTAAGGATATCCCACAAGATTATTCTCAAACAAATATTGCTTATTAGCACAAAACACCAAATCTTAACACAATTAAGATTTGTCTTTCTTTCCAACTGCATCCCATTGGGTCATGAAAATTTTGGAAGATCTTCTAATTGACAATCATATTGTATTAGAAGTATATATCATATATATGGGTAATTGATGTTGGAAATGTGCCCTAAAACCAATCATATGATGATACTTTACGGACATTTCAAATGATTAAACTAATCTAGTTTAATATCAAGGGCAAAGATTATTGTTTGAGCGGTCTCATATAAATGTTATATGCTTAAACGATAAAGTCCAAGGAATATGTGATTGGGAGAATGCGATCTAAAGAAGTTAGATACATGAGACCATTCTTTCGTAGACACATCCTAAACGTTCCTGATCATAGGATTGCCAATTGGGCATTGACAGTCCGTTAAGATCAGTACGTGCTATGTCTTCTCTCAGGGAGAGTGACTAGTCTCGAGTCATTGGTGTGAGTGACACCAAGACAAGCACGTAGGTGCTCAATAGAGAATGAGTTCACTGAACACGATCGACGACGAGTTCTCATATTCATGTCACGTGAGAACTCACGGTTAGGATAATGCAAATTAGTCCTTTGACCTGAGGCATCATAGTTGTCTTGTGGTTAGGTCCTTGATCTTTGATCGTGTCAAATGGCATTCCTTTGGAGTGTCCACGGCATGGTTGGGGTCAAGCTATCTAGTCATGGAGACAAGTGAATGCGCAACAAGGGATCTCTAACCTTCAAACCGTTGAGGGAGAATACTCTATGATATGATTTAGAATCTCTGGCCAGAGTATGAATGAGATGTTGGAATGTGTTCCAGATCACATTCAATGGAATCATATAAGCACGAGATTCACATTGGATAGTAGACATGAATAAACTATCAAACCAAACAATGTGGTCAAGAGTATTGTATTAGAGAAGGACCGTATTGCATTTGTAATCCTAAACTGAATAGGTTCTCTACCTCTTCTGATTAGCTTGGGTAACCATGATATGCTGCTAGGTGTCACTCATGGTTTGTGGAAGCCCTAAACGTGTGTAAACACTAAAGGGAGAATTGAAAGTTAGTTTCAAATTCACAATCGATTTAAAAGAGTTTGAATCGCCCACTGCCTCGCTAAAAGGAACCTAATGGACCGTACACCGTGTAAGGTAAAGATTGAAGATTCAACGGAGATGAGTAAGAATAATTAAATGGTTTAATTATTTATGGCAAGGATTAATTAATATGATTATTAATCAAACGAATAAGTTCGTTAAAGACCTCGGGATGGTTTTGGACCTTAAGGCCCAATGGGCTTCGAACGTCAAGTCCATTGACTTAAGTTGTATGACAACTTAATAAATAATGATTTACAAAAGGCCCAAATACTCCAAAAATATCCCTAAGGCCGGCCACAATGTAAGGGTAGTGAACTTGGACTTATTTACAAGTTTGCCACTCAAATGAATTAAGGTATAAATTTGATTTTATAGCCAAAATTCATTAGGGTTTGTTTTTGGGAAATTGGAGAGAAGAAATGCTCTCCCTTCTCTCTAGAAATGGCCGGCCCCCTTGGAGGGTTTTTGCTAGCACTCTAGCTCCTCCAAGGTCACTCATTTCTTCTTAATCAAAACCTTGGTGTAGAAACTTAGAGGTTCTCAATTTTGAGAACTTAGAGAATCTATCCTTTCTATATAAATCCATAGTTTTAAGATGCAAGGAATGAAGGCCCTCTCTTTGGGTGATTAGCCTTTGCTTAAGCAAAGAGGAATCTACAAAGGTATAAATCTCAACTCAATTTGTTTTGAGTTGTTTAAAGGTTCACCAATCTACTAGGCTTTGAACATTCATGGTTGATGTTTTGTTTTTAAGTATATGCAAGCATGATTCCGCCTTTAATTTGTTAATTGCATGCTAATGATATTGCTTAAATGAACATGTTTCTCCAAAATAATCCTTCAATTGATAACTTCCAACGAACTTCATCTTATTCTAGTTCGTTCTTCTCCCATTGGAGAAGTCCATTATCTTATGATGCTACTTTCCTTGATATCTTTCAAGGAAACTCTTCTAAAGTGTCCTTTTTCCTTGGATCAAATCTAAGGAGGTAAATACTTTAGATGTCTTACTCATCAACTTACATTCTTGAATTGTTTGAAACCTTTTTCACTTGTGTTTATTCAAAATAAACGATAGTCCAATCGAGAGCAATCTTCGGGGACTGTCATACAACATGAGTAGTATTATGTTGTGGACAAGTGCCACTAACATCTAAGTGAATTAACCTCAACAACTTTGTGAATCTTTCTTCTTTCCTTTTCACCTCTATACAATTTTAACAAGAAGGCATTGGATCCAAATCAAACGATCTAAAGCATCCATCTATGACCAACTCGTAATTTATGTTTTAAAGGTGTCACAACTCAGTAGGATAAGTCACTACCTTGCAACCTTTTGGGTTTTAAGCATCATTATATTCTAAACAGTTAACACTACCTCACATCTCTACTATAGAGACAATCAATTAGATTACAATAATCCAATCATTTATTAATAAAGAACAATGTTTTGTCAAACAAAACATTCATCCATCTCTTAAAATCATAATGACGGAATTGTGTTCCTTACATTAAATTGGAATGTAAAGACAATATTTGTTTTTCCAATTTCATTGGTAGTTCATATGAGGAAGCAAGTACTATTTGCTTTCGCAGAGATCTATATCTTATTCACGTTCCAAATGTGAAGTACTTTATCTTCTCTCATTAATCTTCTACTTCTTATTAGCCACACTTTTACAATGATTGTAAAACATAGTTACTAATACAAAATCAAGCATTCAAGTAGAAGAACCAACTGTTTTGAATTATTCAAGAACAATTTACAACACCTTTGAAAGGTGTGTTCTTGACACTTGCAAGACATTTCTTGCAAATACCCCTTACAATGTCCATCATTTCATAAAGAAAGTTTGTTCCCTTGGAGTTATTTCGCCTTCTTCATTTGACTTCTCCATTGACTACAATAGTCATGGTCCCTAAACTCCCACTATCTCTCTTGAAACTTATTTCAATTATGTTATACACATCAAACAATAGGGACTCAAAGGTGAAGTCCTTGCCTAGTTTCCATCTCTAGAAGTGGTTTAACACTTCTACACTCAATGATTCAAAATCATCATAAGTCCATGCTGATCGACTATTTTTGTCAACCAACCATTATGTTCTAAACATAATTACCAACTTTCAAGAATTGTTCAAGGCAACTCTCATTTCTTCATACAACAGTTTGTAAGTGAAGAATCATAGCACGTAAAGTGTCCATGCCCTTGTGCTTTCTTCTCAAATTCCTTGTTCATGTAACAAAGAGACAAGCACTAGTGTTTGCGTTAATTAAGAGTTATTCAAAGCAACTCTTATTTCTTCATACAACGATTTGTAATGGAAGAATTATGACACTAAAATTGTTCATGTCTTTGTGCTAATCTTCTCAAGTTCCTTTGTTCATACAACAAAGGAATAAGCACTAGTTGTTTGTGTTGTCCTCTTTATGATAAACTTACCTAACATGTTCTTCCATTGATACATTATCAATAGGAAGATTGTGAGGATGAGACTACTTAGGTACCTATACAATCCATTCAAGACAATCTACGGGATTGCGATACCATGTCCTGAAACTAAAGCCTTCTGCTTTTCTTTGTCAAGTTTTGGATAACGTTTGCAATACGGTCTTTCTCTAATACAATAATCTTGACCACTTTGTTTGGTTTGATAGTTTATTCGTGTCTACTATCCAATGTCATTGTTTTACTTATATGATTACTTTGAATGCGATTTGGAACGACTTCCTAAATCTCATTCATACTCTGGCCAGAGATTCTTAATCATATCATAGAGTATTCTCCCTCAAACTGTTTGAAGGTTAGAGATCCTTTGTTACGCATTCATTTGCCTCCATGGCTAAGTGGCTTAACCCCAACTATGTCAGGGACACCCTCTGACGGAGTGACTTTGACATAGTCAAAGATTAAGAACCTAACCACAAGACAACTATGATGCCTTAGGTCAAATGACTACTTTGCATTATCCCAACCATCAGTTCTCGTATGACATGAATATGAGAACTCCTCGTTGATCGTGTTCAGTGGACTCATTCTCTATTGAGCACCTACATGCTTGTCTTGGTGTCAGTCACACCAATGACTCGAGACCAGTCACTCTCCCTAAGAGAAGACACATCACGTACTGATCTTAACGGACTGTCAATGCCTAATTGGCAATCCTATGATAAGGAACGTTTAGGATATGTATACGAAACAGAATGGTTTCACGAACCTAACTTTTTTAGATTACATTCTCCTAATTACATATTCCTTGGACTTATCATTTAAGCGATGGCTTTAAACAATAATCTTTTCCCTTTATATTAAACTATCATCATATGATTGGCTTTTAAGGCACATTTCCAACATGATTCAACCTAGTGAGTTTGAGCAAGAAGGTGTTGGCCCATATTTAATACAAAGCCTGCACACTGAACACTGAAAGCCAGAGAGTCTTAAACAGCCAACTTGTCAGACCGCTTGGAAACCATCTTGTTATCCTTGTGGGTGAGAAGATTTGTAGCTACCAGTGTAATGATTTTGTCATTCTTCATCACAAAATCCCTAACTATAAGAGGACCATTAGGAGATAAGAAGTATGGGTGCCATATGTTGTCTTGAGAAGACATGTATGCATCTTCTACAACATTCAAATCTAAACGACAATTAGATGGCATTTTTAGAAATGATGAAGGAATAAGGTCAGCTAAATTTCAGAAGTGCAAAAAAGGGAAATTTCTAGAGGCAGTAACGTTTTGAGCGTACTTTTTTTTAACACAATTGATTCCTCTATAAATGGAAGAGGCAACATGACCACTTGTTCAGAAATCGAAGAGGCAACAGGGCAACTTATTCAAAAATCAAAGAGACACCGCTTTCTGAATTTCAAAAGCCAGATTTGCCTGAATAAAGTTTGTTGGCACTTTTCAGACGCAATCTCAGCTTTTTAAATATCACGGGTAACTTTGTCAAAGATGTCTGACAAATTTAAAATGCGTAAATTTTACAGTTCCAATTACATCATTGTGGCTGACAAGCGTAAAGGAGCAGCACCACTACTTGCAATGAGGAAATCCCTATAGAGGTTGACCTTCGTCTACCATGGCAAAGTAGACTAGCAAGAATGCTTGACTCTTCTTCATCTCTAAGAGACATTTCCAATGAAGCATCTTGAAATACTCAGTTTTTTTCCTCTCCGAGAATACCTCTTCAACCAAGTCACACTAGAGCAAAAGTATCTCATATCATCAGGGTCGAAAGAAAAAGTATCTCATATCATGTTTTTTTTCTTGTCTTTTCCTTTGCCCTTGTTCTTACCTACAAGACAAGGAGAAAGAAAGCAATCAATTGAAACCTAAAATCAAACTTTTGATCTGGACATGATTTTCCAGAACCTTTGCCTAGTTACTTACCTAGCATTACTCTTGACTACTCATCTTCAACTGTCGTTAGGTCTCGAGTTTCCTCAGCAACTACCTTAGAACAATTGATATGATGTTAGCTCTTTAAACTGAAGCTGCCATGCATAGATGAGTCACTGAGAAGTGATGTTCTGAAGGACCGTTCAACGGCAAAGGCTGCACACCAATTCTGCTATGAAAAAGATTAAAGCAGAAGGATCAATGATGAACCCACCATGCCCAACTATGGTCTTGAAGCTTGTTGACAATACAAGGATGGTTTTGAACAACGACAACAAACAATATGTCTCCGTTGCTGCAGTACAAAACCTTCAAGGCTGGCCTTAGACACCTACCTGTTTTCACCAAGGTAGTTGAATTGGCTAGAGACACATTTACAGGGGAACCTTCTGAAGGATTATTTTGGAGAAACATGTTCATTTAAGCAATATCATTAGCATGCAATTAACAAATTAAAGGCGGAATCATGCTTGCATATACTTAAAAACAAAACATTACCCATGAATGTTCAAAGCCTAGTAGATTGGTGAACCTTTAATCAACTCAAAACAAGTGAGTTGAGATTAATACCTTTGTAGATTCCTCTTTGCATAAGCAAAGGCTAATCACCCAAAGAGAGGGCCTTCATTCCTTGCATCTAAGATCTATGGATTTGGTTAGATGAAATGGTTTCTCCAAGTTCCCAAAATTGGGAACCTCTAAGTCTCCACACCAAGGTTAGATGAAGAAGAAATGAGTGACTTTGAGGAAGTTGAATTGCTAGATTATTTCCTCAAAGTGGCCGGCCATTCTAGAGAGAAGGGAGAGCATTTCTTCTCTCCAATTTCCCCAAAACAAACCCTTAATGAATTTTGGCTATAAAGTCAAATTTATACCTTAATTCATTTGAGTGGCAAACTTGTAAATAAGTCCAAGTTCACTACCCTTACATAGTGGCCGGCCTTAGGGATATTTTTGGAGTATTTTGGGCCTTTGTTAAATCATTATTTATTAAGTTGTCATACAACTTAAGTCAATGGACTTGACGTTCGAAGCCCATTGGGCCTTAAGGTCCAAAACCATCCCGAGGTCTTTAACGAACTTATTCGTTTGATTAATAATCATATTATTTAATCCTTGCCATAAATAATTAAACCATTTAATTATTCTTACTCATTTCCGTTGAATCTTCAATCTCTACCTTACACGGTGTACGATCCATTAGGTTCCTTTTAGCAAGGCAGTGGGCGATTCAAACTCTTTCAAATCGATTGTGAATTTGAAACTAACTTTCAATTCTCCCTTTAGTGTTTACACACGTTTAGGGCTTCCACAAACCATGAGTGACACCTAGCAGCATATCATGGTTACCCAAGCTAATCAGAAGAGGTGGAGAACCTATTCAGTTTAGGATTACAAATGCAATACGGTCCTTCTCTAATACAATACTCTTGACCACATTGTTTGGCTTGATAGTTTATTCATGTCTACTATCCAATGTGAATCTCGTGCTTATATGATTCCATTGAATGTGATCTGGAACACATTCCAACATCTCATTCATACTCTGGCCAGAGATTCTAAATCATATCATAGAGTATTCTCCCTCAACGGTTTGAAGGTTAGAGATCCCTTGTTGCGCATTCACTTGTCTCCATGACTAGATAGCTTGACCCCAACCATGCCGTGGACACTCCAAAGGAATGCCATTTGACACGATCAAAGATCAAGGTCCTAACCACAAGACAACTATGATGCCTCAGGTCAAAGGACTAATTTGCATTATCCTAACCATGAGTTCTCACGTGACATGAATATGAGAACTCGTCGTTGATCGTGTTCAGTGAACTCATTCTCTATTGAGCACCTACGTACTTGTCTTGGTGTCACTCACACCAATGACTCGAGACTAGTCACTCTCCCTGAGAGAAGACATGGCACGTACTGATCTTAACGGACTGTCAATGCCCAATTGGCAATCCTATGATCAGGAACGTTTAGGATGTGTCTACGAAAGAATGGTCTCATGAATCTAACTATTTAGATCGCATTCTCCCAATCACATATTCCTTGGACTTTATCGTTTAAGCATATAACATTTATATGAGACCGCTCAAACAATAATCTTTGCCCTTGATATTAAACTAGATTAGTTTAATCATGTGAAATGTCCGTAAAGTATCATCATATGATTGGTTTTAGGGCACATTTCCAACAATCTCCCACTTGCACTAGAGCCAATCAGCTTGGTCATCAGTGATGATACCTCTTCTGCAGTCATTTCAAAAATGGCTGAATAGTAGGCCTAGACAATGGATATCTATATGTTATCCATAGAAGCAATCTTGAGATTAACAACGTCACCATTATACATGATTCTCAATCATGTGGTTCAGTCTCTCATATGAGTTCGGATCTTGATGAGACCTTGATTCCCTGGCTTGAGCTATCGCCCCATTAGTGTCATACACTTTCTGGTTGGAACCGAATAGAGAGTTCATAAATGAACTTTCCCATCCAAACAACATTGTTGTAAGCTTCTATATGGCAATATATTTTGCATTCATAATGGAACACACTAAAGTCATTACTTTAATGTTTCCATCCAAATATCTCTTTAGTCATAATAAAGAGATATCTGTTTATCTCTTCATTCATAATGAAGAAACATCCAATGATGGATTAGATTCATAATCTAATACATTTACGCTTCCATTACGTTACTCTAATTCTTTCTCAATTTTTTTTGAGGAATCTATCCTTTAGTATTTCTTAAATACTTAAGGACTCACTTGACAGTTGCCATGGTTCTGATCCTGGGCTTGCACTGATATCGCTTTGTACCGTTCTAGGTACAACTCATATCAATGTTTTTCATACAATATGAAATACATAAATCACCTTTGTGCATATGCATAAAGGATTCTATTTACGCATTATTTCTTTGGGAGTCAAAGGGTACATTCCCTTTGAGAAGAACAATTTCCTAGTCTCACTAGAATTGTCATTCAAATTGAAGTTTATCATCATATGAGAAACTTCCTAGCATCTCTTGTCTATTATAGACTATATCTCCCATATTTATTCTATCATTTATAGAATGTTTAAAGTCATAACTTTAACGAAGAAGAATTCATTTCATTTCCAAAAATTAATATATCATATATATTTAAATTTAGGAATATGATAAACTCCCACTAATCTTTTGTAAACCTAGTAAACAAAAGATTCATTTACATCTTTATGAGAAATCAAACGATTTGATCTTTCATAAGACGGTTGTAGCTCCCACTAGCTTGCTAAGATCCATGATGGATGGATCTCTACAACTTACATGTCTTGTGATTTATAGTTTTAGACATACATTATCAAGACTATCTTAATAATGGTTATGGAAACCCATATTATGTCCAAACATTAAATCACCATTTAGTTGTAGCTAGTGATCCTCGAATTAATTGAAACTAAGACTATATCAAAGATGGTTTCTTCAAAGTCAACCATACTCTTTGAGTGTAGTCACCTTAGGCTACCAATTAGCTATTAAGGTTTCATTATTTCGAGTCAAATGGTATTTTACCATTTCCTTGAGTATATATCGTATATACACTTAATGTAGTCATAAGGATTTTCATTCTTATTTCTTTCGAATTAAGAGGTGCAACTCTATGACATAGTCATAAAGTTCAAACCATTCAACTAAGACGGTTTATAAATCCTTCTTGACTACCTTGGAGCTTGTGGTATAGGAACTAGGTTGTTATATTTGTTGATTACTATCTTGTCTCTCAAAGAACACATTCTTTGAGTTCTATCTCTCGTTCATTTGCGTTTAGGCAAATCATATTGTAGAATTACAATGAACTACCCAACAAAACAACATTTGTTAGTTGGTTTATAGAAGCGATATCCAAAGGTTAATTTAAGGATATCCCACAAGATTGTTATCAAACAAATATTGCTCATTAGCACACAACCCCAAATCTTAACATGCTTAAGATTTGTCTTTCTTTCCAACTACATATTATGGAGTTATGAAAATTTTGGAAGATCTTCTAATTGACAATCATATTGTTTTAGAAGTATATATCCTATATATTGGTAATAGATAATAACCAACGAACTAAGTCTTTATTCAAGTTCGTTCTTCTCCTAATGGAGAAATTCATTATCTTGTGATGCTACTTTCCTTGACATCTTTCAAGGAAACGTATCTAAAGTGTTACATTTCCTTGGATCAAATCTAAGGAGGTAAATACTTTAGACGTCTTACTCATCAACTTACATTTCTTGAATTCTTTGAAACCTTTTGCAAAGTATTCGGACTTGTGTTTATTCAAAGTAAACTATAGTCCAACCGAGAGTGATCTTCGGTGAATGTCATATAACATGAGTAGTATTATGTTGTGGACTAGTGCCACTAACATCTAAGTGAATTAACCTCAACAACTTTGTGATTCTTTCTTCTTTCCAAAAGAATAAAGATTCGAACATTTCGCCTCTATACAATTTCAACAAGAAGGCATTGGATCCGGATCTAACGATCCAAAGCATCCATCCATGACCAACTCGTAATTTATGTTTTTAGAGGTATCACAACTTAGGTTGGGATTAGTCACTACCTTGCAACCTTTTGGGTTTTAAGCATCGTTATATTCTAAACAGTTAACACTACCATATCATCTCTACTATAGAGACAATTAATTAGATTACAATAATCTAATCATTCTTATTTGGTAGTTCATATGAGGAAGTAAGTACAATCCGCTTTCGCAGAGATCTATATTTTATTCACTTTCCGAATGTGAAGTACTTTCTCTTCTCTCATTAATCTTCTACTTCTTATTAGCCACACTTTTACAACGATTTGTAAAACATAGTTACTAATACAGAATCAAGCATTCAAGTAGAAGAACCAATTGTTTTGAACAATTCAAGAACATTTTTCAACACCTTCGAAAGGTGTGTTCTTGACACTTGCAAGACATTTCTTGCAAATACCCCTTCCAATGTCCATCCTTTCATAAAGAAAGTTTGTTCCCTTGGAGTTATTTTGTCTTCTTCATTTAACTTCTCCTTTGACTACAATAGTCATGGTCCCTAAACTCCCATTATCTCTCTTGAAACTTATTTCAATTGTGTTTTACACATCAAACGATTTGGAGAGCGTGTGGTTATTGTTCACCATATAGTTTACAATAAACTTAGTGAATAATTAAGATAGGGACACAAAGGTGAAGTCCTAATCTAGTTTCCGTCTCGTTAAGTGTTATAACACTTCAACATACAATGATTCAAAATCATCATAAGTCCATGTTGATGGACTATTTTTGTCAACCAACCATTATGTTCTAAACATAATTACAAACATTCAAGAGTTGTTCAAGGCAACTCTCATTTCTTCATACAACGATTTGTAAGTGAAGAATCATGGCACATAAAGTGTCCATGCCCTTGTGCTTACTTCAAAAGTTCCTTGTTAATGTAACAAAGAGACAAGCACTTAATGTTTGCGTTGATTAAGGGTTGTTCAAAGCAACTCTTATTTCTTCATACAACAATTTGTATTTGAAGAATTATGACAATAAAATTGTTGTCCTCTTTATGATAGACTTATCTAACATGTTCTTCCAATGATACATTTATCAATAGGAAGATTGTGAGGATGAGACTACTTAGGCACTTGTACAATCCATTCAAGACAATCTATGGGATTGTGGTACCAAGTTCGGAAACTAAAGTATTCGGCTTTTCTTTGTCAAGTATTGGATAGCGTTTGCAAATATATTGGTAAACAAATACATAACGAATATAAATAGATTGATTTTAAGCTATTTGATCCGGGTCTTTAAATCATAATAGCACCACCCACTATTTTTGGCAAATTCCATATCCCTCATCGGAATTCGAGAGTTTTTGGAGGAAACTCTTAGTAGGTTATGGGAGACTCACTATTACCAAGTTCACCTCACGATGATACGATGTTGGCTAGCATTAATAATAATGAGAGAGTACACTTACTCCTTTACATCTAATGTAAGAACCCATTTTATTTGGCCTCTAGAGAATGTAACCTCACAATGATATGATGTTGGCTTCATTGCACTTAGTTAAGTCATTCCCACCATGCGAGTTCAAGTTAGGGGTTCAAGAACAACCTCACGATGATACGATGTTGGCTATTCTTGTTGCCTACCTTTCACAACATCAAGTATGCATATAGAATCCTCCCCGAGTGTAAGCATGCACTTTGTACTCCCCCATGATAGGGTGAAGCCGATGTACACGTCACAAACGTTCGGACCTACCACGGTGGAAGGCCACGAAAGAGTGTTCAAAGCACTCTCACGCTTATCAACTTAATATTGGTTTGGTTGAGGGTTTTTAGGTCTCATCACATATAAACATACATTTTAATCCAATTAAAACATTTTTGGTCCTATCACAACTATTGGTCCATATGATTTATTTAGTTGTATATAATACTCCCACTAAGCTTTTAAAACGGTTTTTAAAGCAAGAGTACATGATACTACTAATATAAGGTTTGCATTCATTGATGGACTATATAGTTGCCTTAGGGCCTTAGGATGACTATGAACCTTTTATTTAGATCCAACACGAGCCTTGTGTTGAATCTCGGACTAGGGATGGTGATTGATTTTAGTTACGCGTTTAATCACATTAAGGCGTGTTGTCTTAGGGGCGTTGGACCCAACTACTTCATTTTCATGCATATCATATAAAGCAAGAAAGAAGTACTTCAAAGTAAAGAAGAGCTTATGCTCTTTTACAACAATTGATCAAATCAAATTACTTTAAATTAAAGAAGAGCTTATGCTCTTTTACAACATTTGATCTAATCAAATTACAACCAAAATCTAATCTACACATTCCCATGGTTCAAACCAATTTGAAACGGCCTTTCACATAGCTCAATTATCGTAGGCTTAGGTTCATAATCACCCTTTAATTAATTAACATTTTAACTAATTAAATTGAATGCAACATTTTTCATTTGGTTTTTGTATCCATAAAATTGATTTTAAATGAAGCTAAACAAAATGAAAATCCAATTCTCATTTCAAGAGACAAAACAATTTTTGTTCTCTATTTAATTTGGGCCAAAATGTAATGACCTCAACTTATTTGGGCCATTATGCAATTAACCTCAACATTTGGGCTATTTTGCAATTAGCCACAACTTTTGGGCCATAGTGCAATTAACCACAACTTTGGGCTATTTTGCAAATACTTAAACTTTTGGGGTCACTTTGTAAAAACACAAAAGTCCAATACTTTATGTAATCACAACTAGAACCCAAACTTTTCCACAAATGTAAAAACTTCATTAAAGGAGCAAAACAATTTGTCCTTTAGCGTTTTTGGACCTAAACGTAAAAACGTAAACTTTTGGGCCAAAGTGCAAATACACAAAAGTATCAAAACTTTATGTAATTGCATAAAAGCCCCAAAAGTACTCCCACTTGAGGGAGTGGCCGGCTAGGGAGTGCACATGGTGTGATGTGTGTGTTGATTTGTAAGTTTTGACATAAAGCAAGCATGGTGTGTGAATGGGATTTAAACCTTACACACCCATTAAAGTTTCTTACACCTTTCAAACAAATATCTAACATATATTCAAAGTTTTTGACTAACATTAAAAATATTAATCATTAATAAATATATGAAAATATCTAATAACAAAACTTTATGAAATAATTCAAAAACTTTGAATCAAAACACCAAACTTTTTGTTCTTGGCTAAAATGTCAAGAACAATGAAGAACATTCATGAGAAACTCAAAATTTTTCCATGATCATTTTTCACCCAAAAACATCCCAAAACCATTTAAACTTAAGGGAAATTTCATATAACCAAACTAGGGTACTTAGGGGTTCCAAAAGTCACTTGAAAAACATTTTAACAAGACAAACAAGAACCCAAAAAATCACCCTTTTAATTTGGCCGAAAATCCCAAAATTCTTGGCACCAAATTTTAGCTTCAATATTCATGCTCATATGAACTACATCTACAACATTTGAGATGCCAAATTTTCCAACAAAATTTACATTCATAAAACAAGAATAAAGCTTGTAACATTTTACAACTTTTAAATCACATATTATGAAATACAAAACCCAAAAGGATTCACCAACTACTAGACCTAGGCTCTGATACCACTTGAAGGATTATTTTGGAAGATCCATGTTCATTTAAGCAATATCATTAGCATGCAATTAACAAATTAAAGGCGGAATCATGCTTGCATATACTTAAAAACAAAACATTACCCATGAATGTTCAAAGCCTAGTAGATTGGTGAACCTTTAATCAACTCAAAACAAGTGAGTTGAGATTAATACCTTTGTAGATTCCTCTTTGCATAAGCAAACGCTAATCACCCAAAGAGAGGGCCTTCATTCCTTGCATCTAAGATCTATGGATTTGGTTAGATGAAATGGTTTCTCCAAGTTCCCAAAATTGGGAACCTCTAAGTCTCCACACCAAGGTTAGATGAAGAAGAAATGAGTGACTTTGAGGAAGTTGAATTGCTAGATTATTTCCTCAAAGTGGCCGGCCATTCTAGAGAGAAGGGAGAGCATTTCTTCTCTCCAATTTCCCCAAAACAAACCCTTAATGAATTTTGGCTATAAAGTCAAATTTATACCTTAATTCATTTGAGTGGCAAACTTGTAAATAAGTCCAAGTTCACTACCCTTACATAGTGGCCGGCCTTAGGGATATTTTTGGAGTATTTTGGGCCTTTGTTAAATCATTATTTATTAAGTTGTCATACAACTTAAGTCAATGGACTTGACGTTCGAAGCCCATTGGGCCTTAAGGTCCAAAACCATCCCGAGGTCTTTAACGAACTTATTCGTTTGATTAATAATCATATTATTTAATCCTTGCCATAAATAATTAAACCATTTAATTATTCTTACTCATTTCCGTTGAATCTTCAATCTCTACCTTACACGGTGTACGATCCATTAGGTTCCTTTTAGCAAGGCAGTGGGCGATTCAAACTCTTTCAAATCGATTGTGAATTTGAAACTAACTTTCAATTCTCCCTTTAGTGTTTACACACGTTTAGGGCTTCCACAAACCATGAGTGACACCTAGCAGCATATCATGGTTACCCAAGCTAATCAGAAGAGGTGGAGAACCTATTCAGTTTAGGATTACAAATGCAATACGGTCCTTCTCTAATACAATACTCTTGACCACATTGTTTGGCTTGATAGTTTATTCATGTCTACTATCCAATGTGAATCTCGTGCTTATATGATTCCATTGAATGTGATCTGGAACACATTCCAACATCTCATTCATACTCTGGCCAGAGATTCTAAATCATATCATAGAGTATTCTCCCTCAACGGTTTGAAGGTTAGAGATCCCTTGTTGCGCATTCACTTGTCTCCATGACTAGATAGCTTGACCCCAACCATGCCGTGGACACTCCAAAGGAATGCCATTTGACACGATCAAAGATCAAGGTCCTAACCACAAGACAACTATGATGCCTCAGGTCAAAGGACTAATTTGCATTATCCTAACCATGAGTTCTCACGTGACATGAATATGAGAACTCGTCGTTGATCGTGTTCAGTGAACTCATTCTCTATTGAGCACCTACGTACTTGTCTTGGTGTCACTCACACCAATGACTCGAGACTAGTCACTCTCCCTGAGAGAAGACATGGCACGTACTGATCTTAACGGACTGTCAATGCCCAATTGGAAATCCTATGATCAGGAACGTTTAGGATGTGTCTACGAAAGAATGGTCTCATGAATCTAACTATTTAGATCGCATTCTCCCAATCACATATTCCTTGGACTTTATCGTTTAAGCATATAACATTTATATGAGACCGCTCAAACAATAATCTTTGCCCTTGATATTAAACTAGATTAGTTTAATCATGTGAAATGTCCGTAAAGTATCATCATATGATTGGTTTTAGGGCACATTTCCAACACCTTCTAAGAACAAAAAAAAGCAAGCAAAGAAAAATGCAACGATGGCAGCTTGGTCATATTTGAAACAATTGGTAAAGCAAACTACAAGCTCTTCATTTGAGCCCAAGCACAATGATGAGCTGGAACATATCACTATAGCAAGATGCCCTTCCCTGCAGAATCGCATAATCCGGATGGAAGACTCTGAGTCAAATCCAAACTCGACATCGTTGTTCTAATCGAAGACCTCGAGAAGCTTCAATAGCCTTTCACTAGCACCGTCGCCGAAGAGCAAAGCCTCGCCATGTAACACTATAAAATCACCACCACCACCAGGGAACTTTTCTTTTCCTTGCCCGGATCTCCCAGCCTCGCTCAAGATCAAGCCTATGGAAAGTAAATTTAGACCTTTGGAGGAAACCAGAAAACCCTCCAGCCCAATTCAAGATCAAGACTGTGGAAAGTCAACAAGCGCAACAAAACATGTGTCGATTCATCTGTTAAGCAAAAGTATCTCATATCATGCCTTTTCCCTATCTTTTTCTTTGTCTTTGTTCTTACCTGCAAGACAAGGAGAAAGAGAGCCATCATTTGAATCTAATATTGTAAATGTCCACCACTTGAATATTATAATTAACGGTTCAATTAAAAATGGAGAACTACGAATGACTTGATCCCGTTTGCGGGTACGTAGGCAGTCTAACAAAAGGTTAAATGCAGCCATAAAGTAAACATTAACCATGACTTTATTTTTGGCCTATCACTGTGTTTCTCTTTCGAATAAATTTTGGGTCTTTACAAGTATGATTAGCTCAAGATGGCTACATCATTAAAATGTAGTTAGGTAGCAAAATCCTGGTGGGAAAATGTTCCTAATCGTAAGGAAAGAGTACATTAAGATCAAGTAAGTATACTTCTGGATACTCTCTCTGAGTTTGACAAAACTTCTAAATGAGAACTACAAGAATTGCATATGAGACAGTTATGCATACCAATTCCTTAGACAAGCTTTTAAAAGGTAGACTTCGGCTAAGATGTTGTGTAGATGGCAGCAAAGTTGATTGGAAGATTGCTTGACTTTAATTTCCTGATGCTTTGCTGATGTGATGTAGGCGCAATATGTCTTAGCATTGACTTCGTTGATGTATCATGTCTTAATTTGGTCGATACCTCTAGCATAGTCTTCATGGATCGTCGTTGAGACTTAATGATAGATGAAAATAATAGGTCCTTCAAATGTGCTGAACAAGAATTCTCACCCATGTTTCTAGTGTGGCGTAGTGAAGTGTGGTGAGTTTTAGAATGATTCAAAGATTTCGCAACTAAGGTTATATCATGAACCTCCATGATATTGTGATATCCTTAACAGTAAAGCCATAACCATTTAGTGATATGCCTTTTACAGGTTTGATAAGTAAGTAGCGTTAGGATAGAAATAAGGGAAGTATCATTTTGAGGATCAGGGTATCGTATCTGCCATGGAATCCCAAATTCGTAGCAACTTCGGGGTAGTGGAAAGACGTCTTTAATACCAATTCAGTGGTTACGTGTAGGTGCAATGCTGCATCTTGAACTCAGGTATGGAACTTTAGATTCCATAACCTCTTCAAGGGTCGCATTTGCATATAACGTATGAAAGATCATATGTGTAGTCAAAGGTAATACCTTCGGGGTATAATTTGATTGGTAGACCAAAATATCGTCAGAACTACACTTGAACTTCAAGTTAAGACATAAACGGGTTTTCCCAAGATCTTGATCTCAAATTCCGTCTTCAAGTGCTAGGCAGTTTTCTCAAATTCCGTCTCACTTCTCTATCGCCCCACCATCTTGGTTTCTTGTGTCTTAAGTGAGAAATTTTTTTGCTTCTGCTAAAAGATGTCAAATGTTAATACTTCCAAATCCTAGAGATAAAATAGCGTTGGCTGATAGTACAATTTTGATTCTTGATACTCAAGCCGAAAAAATGGAACTCTATTAGGCATGAGCTTAGTAAAATGAGTTGTTATAAATGTAAGATTAGGGTTTAATGAAGCATGTTCTAGGGTTTGGTTGAGTCAATCTCTGTTAATAAGGTTTACATGTGGTATCTGTTAGAAATATATATATATATATATATATATATATATATATATATATATATATATAAAGATCGTTAACAATCAAACCCTAACCCTAGTTCAGAAATGTAGTATGGAATGATAACTGCTGCAATTATTACGTTGTTATGCAGGGAGCGATTATGACAAATAGTAAGGTTTTACTTACATGTAGAGGAAGACCTTGACAACAAATTAATCATTTGTCTTCGCTTCTCTTGGTGACGAAATTGATCCGAGAACACTCAATGGGACTGTTTCTTCGAGAATGATCACACACACCTGAGAAAAGAGACCAAAGTAATATATATACGTACTGCAACTCATCCTCCAATTAACTGCTACCTAATTCAAATAATTATAACTTGAAGTTTCCCTCCTTTGTGGCTCTAATCTTGTACGAGTCACACATATAAGTCCTACATGAAATACAACCATTTTGTTCTATGTAATTGCACTAAACATGAACTAATGAACTACATTTTAGGGTTTCTTACATTCTCCCACATCAGCAAAATCTGTTCATTATTCTGAATTGCAAATATACATATAAATGTGATCGCTGATTGCATTTTCTCAATGACTTTAACAACTATACATTGAAATCCACCAGTTAAGTTTTAAAGCTATTAACATTTAATACAATGTCATAACTCTATAACCACAAACTGATTAAGCTCCAATACATCTATGTTGTATTCGAGAGAAAAAAATTCTTGGGACATAATTGCATGCAAGTCGAATACTCCCACATTTCTTTGGTCACAAGGTACTGCAGATACCTCAAATACTTTAATAATCATTAAGCATCTTGAAGGCATTAACCTTTAGCATTATAGTACATTTATTACCATTATTACATTACTAATAGCTTACACAGTACATACAAATTTATATTGCTTGCTCCCACATTTAAAGAACATCAAATGTTGATTGCAAACCCATTTTTTGTACATGTTTGTTGAAAATTCTAACATTCAAAGCCTTTGTCATTGGATTTGCAACCATGTCATGTGTGTTGATATGTTGAATGTCAATCAGACCCTCTCTTACTTTATCTTGAACCTTCAAATACTTAATATCCATAAGTCTTGATGCCTCTGATCACTTGTTGTTTTTATCAAAGAATACTGCAGCTGTATTATCACAGTAGAGCTTGAGTGGTCTTTCAATGCTTCTCATAATTTTTATCTCATAAATTAAAATTTTTCATCCAGTTACATTGCTTCATTGCCTCAAAACAACCAATATATTCAAACTTCATAGTAAACACTGCTCTTGTAGTCTATTTCTTGCTTCTCCATTAGACAGCACCACCACACATTAGAAAAACATAGCCATTGGTAGACATTTTGTCATCAATGCATACACTTAAGTCTGCATTAATATAACATACCAGTTCCAGATCATCTGCATGATGATAACACAACATATACGATAAAGTCCTTTTCAAGTATCTCAACACCTTTTTGCCTGCATTCCAGTGAGCTAACTTTAGATTGGATTAAAACCTTCCTAAGACACTTAACACAAAAGCCAAATCAGGCCTGGTACAAACCTGTGCATACATCACACTATCAATTAAAGAAGCATAAGGCTTATCCTTGATGGTTTGTACTTCATAGTCAGTAATAGGACATTGAGATATTGACAACTTATCACCTTTGCCAAGTGGCAAATCTCCACCACTGCAATTCTCCTATTAAACCTTTTGAGAACCTTGTCAATGTAGGCTCTATGTGACAAGCCTAACCATCTTTTGGATTTATTTCTAGAAATCTCAATGCCTAAAACATAGTGTGCTTCCCCCAAATCTTTCATGTCAATGCTATTGGAAAGCATGTTTTTGGTTTTTAAGCAAATGGTCAGTAGAACTGGCAAGTAAAATGTCATCCACATAGAGAACCATGAAGATAAAGGTGGACTTTACCATTTTGAAGTAAATGTAGTTGTCAATCTTGTTTTCTACAAAACCAAAGTCTGTCACAACTTGATCAAATTTTTTATACAATTGTCTAGAGGCCTATTTGAGTCCATATATTGATTTGTTAAGTTTACAAACCATGTGTTCTTTCCCCCTTTCAATGAATCTAGTCGGTTGTTTCATATATATCTCTTCATCAAGACCACTATTCAAGAAGGTTGTCTTAACATCCATTTGGTGTAGTTCAAGGTCAAAGTAAGCAGTGAGTGCCATGATCACTCGAATTGAAACTGGAGAGAATGTTTCATTATAATCCAAACTCTTTTTCTGTGTAAAACCCTTAGCCACTAACCTTTCTTTATGTCTCTCAATATTTCCCTGTGAGTCTCTTTTAGTTTTATACCCTCATTTACATCCAATGGGTATGACAATTGCTGCAAGCATAACCAATGTTCTTTTGCATTGAATTTAATTCATCCTCCATGGCACCTTGCCATTGTGAGGATTTGAAGCTGCTTGGTATGTGGTGGGATCATTATGATCACCAATGTCAAATTCAACTTCCTGCAGGCAGCACAAATAATAATTTGGAATGGCAAATTTCTTAGGCTTACTAGACTTTCTTGTTTGAATGGGTAGGGTTTCAAGAAGAAGTGATGAAGTTGATGCAATTGCAGTTATTTGTTGTAGTGTATTATCATGGAACTCATGCTGCAATGGATCTGTAATAACATCTTGTACTAAATTACTTGGTGGAGAAGGCATATGTGCAACATTCCATGTTTGTGAACTCTCCATTGACACAGGTATCAAAACACTCATAGTGGTATTTGTAGTACACTTACTCTCAGTGATCTGAGGTTCTTCACATTTCTCTTCAAACACATATGAAGTTTTGGAATATGAGTGGATATCACTACAATCTTCAATGAATTTGGCATTGTTACTTTCCACTATCCTAGTTAATGCATTAAGATGGTAAAACTTATAGCCTTTGGACCTTTCTGCATAACCCACAAAATAACAACTAGTGGTTCTCTTGTCCAATTTTTGTTCATTTGGATTATAAAACCTAGCTTCACATTTACATCCCCAAGTGTGAAAATGAGCTAGACTAGGCTTCCTAGTTGTCCACATTTCAAATGGTGTTGATGCCACTATTTTTGTTGGAACCCGATTCAAGATATAATTGGCTGTTTTCATTGCTTCTCCCCAAAGAAATTCTAGTATTTAACAATGAGAAAGCATGCTTTTGACCATTTCCTTCAGTGTTCTATTCCTTCTTTCAACAACACCATTCTGTGATGGTGTCCCAAGAGTTGTATACTGTGCTGCAATTCCTTCTTGTTTCAGAAGTATGGCAAATGGACCCTTTTGTTGTAGTTTCTCTATGTACCTTCCATAATATTCACCTCCACGATCAGAACTCACAATCTTAATTGGTTTTTCCATTTTTTTTTCAACTTTTAACTTGAAATTCCTAAAACAAGTTAAAACTTGAGACTTTACGGAAATCAAATATATGAAAGTGTATCTTGAAAAGTCATCAATGAAGAGAACAAAATATGAATTTCCACAAATGATTATTATTGGAAACGGTCCATATACATCTGTATGTATGATCTCTAAAAGATCATTTCTTCTTGTTGCTACACACTTGTTTGTTGAAGTGTTAGTTTTGCCTTTAAAACAGTTAATACATTCCACAGTATCATTAACATCTTTGGCAATATTCCATTCTTAATTAATCTCATCATCCTTTCTCTTGAAATATGTCCAACTCTTTGATGCCAAAGCTTGTAGACTTGTCATTTAGGGACATACATTTTGAAGTAGAATGCTCAACATTGAGACATTCCTGGTGATAAGAACATTTAACTTGCGAAAGATCACTATTTGGAAATGCATGACCGAGTAGATTGTTAAACTGATTTTGAAAATAAAACTTAATTTGATTAGAATCCCCTACAAATGAAAACCCATCTTTTACAAACTGTATGACAGAAAACAAGTTCCTTCTCATGGAAGGAACATAAAGTACATTACTTAAAGTTACAACATAGCCAGTTGACAATCTCAGTTTGATAGAACCAATAGATTCAACTGCAACTATATTCTCATTTCCAACATAACCATTGTAGATCTCCTTACTTGTTCTCTTCTGGTTTTGAAATCTCTGGAAAGAGTTTGTTATATGTATAGAACAACATATGTCAAGCCATTAGGAATTTTGAGGAATAAAAATCATATTTGACTTTACTGTTACAAAAACATTGATTGTCGTTTTACATTTCTTGATAAACTAAGCTTTAAAGCCAAGACAATCCTTCCACAAGTGGTCATCAGAATGACAAAAATGACATTTTTTTACACTATTATGATTGTACTTAGGTCCAAAAGCAATGTAGAATGCATTTGTCTTCATAGGTAACACAGTGGACTTGCAATGCTTCTTGGAACCATAAGTTGTTCCAACAGTTAATATGGACTTCTTGAATGCCAATGGCTTCTTTCCCTTGTAATTCTCATTTCTATTAACACCAGTTACTTTCCCCTTGCCTTTTCTTGTATGTAAAAAGTTAGTAATCTCATGGTTCTCAGACCTCATCTTCTTCAATCTTTCCCCTTCTTGACTGTAGATGACTATCAATTCATTAATGCTTCAAATCTCTTTCAGAGTGTTGTAGCTCACTTTTAGTTGCTCATAATCACTGAACAGTGAGTAAAGAGCCATGTGAACAAAGAACTAATCAGTGATACCAATGTCCAAGGCATTTAATTTGTTGGCAATGTTAACCAATTTCAGCAAGTGTTCACGAACACTCCCTGATCCATCATGTTTGATGTTTATCAGTGCTGACAGATAAATACCAGTTTTAGCCTTGTCTGATCTTTTGAACTTCTCCTTTTTTTGTCCAAATAATTCTTAGCCAAGTCACAACTAGGAATCCTTCCCCTCACATGTTCTTTCATTGCATTCTGCATTATAAGCAAAGAGATTTGATTTGCCCTTTCCCATTTTGAAAAATGTTCCCTTTCTTGTGCAGTACTTGCATTTGTCAAGGCTACAGGTTAAGGAACTTTGAATGCAATACTATACTCCAACATGCCAAGATTCATCTTAAGTTGCTGCTTCCATGTTTTGAAATTGTTGCCATTCAATTTCTCTATATTTAGTAGGCTCATCATGTTGAAACTGCTTTAAACCAAAAGGAATTTGGAAAAAAGATCTCATAAACATATGACTAAGAATGAATTCTTTATATGTCACACAACATAGAATTTTAAACGTTTGTATAGCTTGAGTCTTTAACAATTAAAATTTCAAACTCTCAACAATAGTCATGCACTATCATTGTTTAGACAACGATAAAACAATCATATTCAAGTTTATTTCCAATTTCTCACCTCCCACTATTTCTCATGACTTTAATGAGAAATTGCTTCATACATTCAAAATTGTATAAACGTGGAGTATACGGCTAGAGGACATTGTGTAGTAGCTTTAAAACCTTTCAAGCTTATTTCTTTCAATCTTCATTAAGATGATGTCTTGTTATTAAGTGACTAAAATCTTTAAACATTTTTATTGATTTAGACACTTCATTCTTGGTTTAGTCACTAACATACTTGACATTCTAAAACAACTTTAAGAATGCCCAATCAATTGTTCAAAACTATTAATTGAATCAAGAGTGATCTTGATTTAGTGGTTTTTAAGTGATAACCATACAAGAAACATTTTTCTTTGTTTCTTATATCACCATAATGTGATCTTCCTTTTCATTAAGAAAGGAATCTCTAGACTTTTGTCAATTCATATAGAATTCATAGGTAGACATTTGGAACCAAATCTAAAGATTCATTGTATCCTTCTATGTCCAACATATGAGGTCTATCCATAATTGATAAGTCTAAAGTTTTGTTTATCATATTACAATAAGTGATATAAGTCTTGTATCTCAACAAGGATACAACAAGACAATATTCAATTCATAACACTACTTTAAAGGAAATATCATATATATATTTAGAAGGCACACATCACATTACATTGATGTGATGATACAAACATTCAAAAATGTTTTAATACAAAAGGAATTAGCTCTATACATTTAGAGACTAATTGATTACCTTCATTTAGGCATTAATAGTGGTCTTACATCATATGAAGCCACATTATAAGTTCTTTTACAAAATAAGAAAGTTTCAAAGACTTTCTTTAAATGCCTAAATTAAAACTTCCTAAGTAGTAAGCAAAAACAATGGTGGCCGAACCCTTCTCCACCTTCCTTGCTTGTTCTTCTTCTACTTGCCTCCTTCACCTATATACAATTATACGAGTGATTAGCACTTTATATCAAAATATAAACATTTAGAAGATCTAACATTTAGAATTGAAGATAAGAACATTAAACCATACCTTTTGGCTTGTTCTTTAGAGTTGCAAGGTAGAACCTGCAATTCCTCCTCCAATGCCCTTCCTTTCCACAGTGGTGGCAAGTCCCCTTGGGCTCCATCGCCTTCTTTTTCTTCACTCCACCTTTTGGTTTAGGAGTGGTAGACTTCTTCTCCTTCCCTTTTCCTTTGCCTTGCGGCTTAGGAGTGGAAGAGGATGGCTTGTTGTAGACTACTGCAGAAGTCCCTACAACGTTCTCTTTCTTCATAGTCTTCTCAGCAGTTACTAACATGTTTAGTAACTCAGAGAGAGTACTATCCATCTTATTCATATTGTAGTTCATTACGAAATGCGAGAATGAATCAGAAAGAGAAGCCAAAATGAAGTCCTGGGCCAATTCCCCGTCAAGTGGAGTTCCAAGGCTCTCCAGTTGTTCTATGAATCCTATCATCTTCAGTACATGTTGATGCACTGGAGCCCCTTTGACCATCTTGGTCTTGACAAGTTCACAGACAGTGCTGAAGCGACGATTGCGCGTCCCTTCACCATATAACTCCGTAAGATGGAGTATGATGGAGGATGCACTGTCCATGCCCTCATGCTGTCTCTGTAGTTCCTCATTCATGGAAGCCAACAGATAGCATTTGGCTTGCGTGTCGTCCTCAACATGCTTGTCAAACTTAGCACGTTCATCCTCAGAGGCGTCAGGCCCAAGAGGTATGTGAGGTGGGGCTTTATCTAGGACGTAAACAATTTTCTCCAACGTTAGGAGAATCTTGACATTACGAAACCAGGATGGGAAATTGTGCCTTTCAAGGCAATGTTTGTCGAGTATTTTCGCGAGTGTGCTTCCAACCATATCTATATATACATAAACAATAAATAAATTAGTTTGATTGTTTGATTAAGTCATACGATTCGGGTCTTTAAACCGAATGACATCACCCACCATTTTTGGCAAATTTCATGTCCCCCATGATGGAATCCGGGAGGTTTCAAAGAAAGCTCCTAGCGGGTTATGGGAGGCTCACTATTACTATGCGCACCTCACGATGATACGATGTTGGCTAGCAAAATAGTAATGAGAGGGTACATTTACCCATTCACAACAACGTTTTGTGATTACCCATCTATTTGGCCTCTAGAGAAGAATGTCTCACGATGATACGATGTTGGCACCATTTCTTCTTAGTTAAGTTCATTCCCACCATGCCGGTTTAGATAGGGGTCCAAGTATAACCTCACGATGATACGATGTTGGCTATACTCGTTGCCTATTTTTCACCACATCAAAATGCTTTTTAAATAGACTCCTCCCGACTTATAAGCATGTACTTTGCACTCCCCCATGATAGGGTGAAGGCGGTGAACAAGTCATAAACGATTGGAGCCTACCATGGTGGAAGGCCACGAAGAAGTGTTCAAAGCACATCTACGTTTTCAACTTAATATTGCATGTTGGTTGAGGGATTTTAAGGTCTCATCAATTTTATTTATTTAAACATATTCAAATAAATTGTGTCCTATTATAACTACTAGTCCAAAGTTTAATGAAATTAGTAGCATATGTGATCTCCACTATTCGTTTTCACAAAACAAATTAATATCAAAACATTTTTCAAAATATTGGAGATACATATAACTATTAATTGAATTCATTATAGTTTAGTAGCGTATGATACTCCCACTATTTGTTTTGAGAAAAACAAATCAATATCAAAAGAAAAGAATTTTTCAAATATTGGAAGTAACTACTACTACTATGATTTTGCAATCCTTTGAATTTGGATTTTATAATTATCTTAGGCTCTTGGATGACCATGGACTTAATTGGTTATTGCAACAACGAGCCAACATTGTTGAATAAGATCTCGGGGATATTGTGTCAATTTAATTACGTGCTTATCAATCCAATTAAAACATTTTCATTGAGCCATTAGAAACGAAAGACAATCAATCATTGCTAATTAGGGCATTGGACCCATTTAATCTTTTGTCTCATGTCAAAACCCTCTTTTAAATATGTCTCCTTACCAATAGTTAAAGAAACTCTAGTCTAGTACTAGAGTGAATCAACTAACTAATAGAGATTAAGAAGTAATAAGAATTACAAACCGATTTGTCCAAATTCCTACAAATTACATATACTAAGAGGGAGAGATTGATTAATGTCAAACATGATAAGGTCCAATTAAAACAGTAATTAAAACACATTCCCATGGTTCAAACAATTTGAATTTAGCGCCTTATCATATAGCTCAATTATCGTTTAAGGCTTAAGTCCATAGTCACCCTTTTTCTAACTGCTTAATCACATTAAATAATCAAATAGGAATGCAACATAAACAATTAGATTTCGTACATATGGGAATAATTAAATGATGAGTTTAAACTATAAACAAAATTAAAATCAAATATTTTAACTTTTCCAAATAGTAGGGGCCTAAATGCAAATATGCAAAAGTTAGGGGCCAAAGTGTAAATACCCAAAAGTAAAACAACTTTTTATCAAAAAACACAAAACTCACCCATGTGGGTTTTGTCATAGGGTGGCCGGCCATCATGGTGGGGAGAAGCAAAGTCTCACCCACCATGCTTTAATTCAATGCATGTAAGAAAAATTAAATTTTGTTTGTCACTTGGTTTTGCTTTAAGGATATTTTGCAAGGTTTTTTATGAAAATATCCTAGAGAAATTTAGGATTAAAATTATATTAAGAAAACATATAGATGATAAATATATCACCCAAATCCATAAAACAATTTTATAAGTTTAAACAAAGTCATTTTCACCAAAATCAAAACATAAACACCAAGAACAAAACCATGAACATAATTTCAAGATTTTCATATTCTTGGTGATTTCTTCACAAAACCAAAAACAAAAGTGAGAAGAATACTTTTCCCTAGCACCAAAGAGTGTGTGTGTGATTCAAAATAAAAAACACAAACACATGCAAAATGGCATTTCTTGCCGTGCCCCCTTAGACCCAAAAACCCCAAAATTTTGTTTTAAACTCATTCTTCATTCATGCATATAAAACACCCTTTTACATGCATATCTTTCTCAACTTATTGACTAACATTTTTCAACATTTGAAAAAACAAAAAGATAAACATACTTTAAATGAAAAACATATATTTCAAAACATAAAATTAATACCCATATGCATAAAATCCAAAAGGACACATAATACATAAACCTTTGGCTCTGATACCACTTGAAGGAAATTATGAGTTTCATTAGGGATTTCATGTGACTAGCATGCATATACAAATCATTATATATATACAAAATTAGCGGAAGCATGTTAACAATTAAAATTAATACTCTAGTCATTTAAATCCCCTTCAAGATGCATAGGTTTATGTAAGATGCATCAAAAATTATTTTATTGAAGAACAAAGTTTAGGAGTAGATTTGTACCTCTTGATCTACTCTTGAGACCAAGGATGGACCACCTCCAAGATCTTTGCTCCTCAAAATCCTTGAGCCTAGCCTTCCTCCTTGCCTCCTCCACTTTGATAGTTTGAGTGCTCCAAGGTTCTCTTAGAGTTTTCAAATAAAAAACCTCTAAAGATCCTCACCCACTAGTGTAGTGAGAAGGATGAAGGAATAACCTAAGGGGTGATTAGATGATTAGCTAAAACCCTCCCAAAGGTGGCCGGCCACTTTGTGTTCTAGAGAGATGTTTTTCTTTTTCTCTAAGTCTTTTGAACACAAGAATAACCCTAGTGAGATATTTGTCTATAATGTTGTATTTATAGACAAAAGGAAACAAGTCAACATTTTGACTTCCCACCTCCTCAAAATGGCCGGCCTATAGTGTGGGTTTTTGGGCTTTGGGCTTTTATTATTTCAAGTCATCCAATGCTTAAATAAAAGCCCAATTGGTTTAGGCCCAATAGGCCCAATTAAACCCGAACGTTTCTTTAAGCCCAAAAAGATCTTTTATCGCTTTTATGATTTCTTTAGACTTTCTAAATTAATCGCCACACCTAATTAATCCAATTAATTATTTCCATTATCCATTGATTACTCACTACAAGAGTGTATTGGTGAACAATCTTTTAGGTTCTAATTAGCAAGGCAGTGAGATGATTGGCATCGATTCAATTGATTTAATCCAATCACTTATTGAATTAAAACTTGATTTTAATTCACGTTCTTCTTTGACGATTACATTTAGTCATCTAGAAGAACTCACAAGCCATGAGTGACATCTAAACATATGTCATGGCTACCCAAGCTAATGTAGAAGTTATTCAGAGAACCCATTCAGTTGGAATTACAATGCAATTCGATCATTCTCCAATACAATACTCTTAATCACATCACTAGGGTATGGATTTAATATGTCAAACCCCTAATGTGATTATACGTTCTTATATGATTCACATGAGTCGTATAGGAACGCTTTCCTTAACCACGCTCAATACTTCGACCGAAGATTTCCGAATCATATCTTAGAGTATCCTCCTCTAACGAGGATTAGAGATCCCTTGTTGACCATTCACATGCCTACATGTTTAGATAGCTTGATCCCAAGAATGTCGTGGACTCTCCAAATGGAATGCCATTTGACATGGTCAAAGATCAAGGACCTAACCATTGGACATCAATGATGTCTCAGGTCAAAGGATTAGTTACATTATTCCAACTATCAGAGTTACTTGCTTGACATGTGAGTAGACCTCCATGCAAGTACTCTCGTTCGATTGTGTTCAGTGAACTCATTCCCTCAATGAGCACCTACTTACTTGTCCTAGTGTCTCAACACGAATGGGATGAGACTTTCCATCCTTCCATTTGAAGGGGACATAGTATGTACTGATCTATGCATTGTCAGTATCCCTCCGACAATCCTATGACCAGGAGCCTTTTGGACATGATGGTTATGTGAAGAAGGTCTCTGTAGTCTAACATCATTAGATTACTTCTTCAATCGATCCATTGTCCATGGATTCACTATTTAGGACATATTTCGTTTATTGAGATAGTCCTAGTTAGTATCTTTGCCTTCCGATGTATAAGAGTCATATGTATACATCAATGCAATGTCCTGAAAGGTTTCTTCCAAAGATTGACTTTCAGGGCATATTTCCAACAGTGGGATGTCACATTATAAGTACGAAATAAATAAATTAAAATATACTTAGTAAATATATATACCGTTGAACTTCATGGGAAAAGCAGCGTACGAAACTAGTTTCAATGATCCAACCGTCAAAGTTGTTTGTATATGCTTCGAGATTGTGTACGCCAAAAATCGCAAAAAACAAACATGCAGAGATCAAGTTACGAGACAAAACATTTTGACGATTATAAACGAAAAAGCACGAGTTAACGGTTATTTTAACTCCGATTTTGATGATTTTTTACAACTACACTCCTTGATCCTATATGAATACAATAACCTAATTTGATCGTCAATTTAAAATATTTACACAAGTGGATACCACAAAATCTTATGTTATACTTCATGAAAGTATAAATAAACTCCAAATGTTAGTGAATCTAATGTTTTGATGTGATACGCATTGTACGAAACTAGTTTCAACGATCCATCCGTCAAAGTTGTTTGTATATGCTTCGAGATCGTGTACGCCAAAAATCGTAAAAAAAAACATGCAGAGATCAAGTTACAGGACAAAACGTTTTGATGATTATAAACAAAAAAGCACGATTTAACGGTTATTTTAACTCCGATTTTGATGATTTTTTACAGCTACACTCCTTGATCCTATATGAATACAATAACCTAATTTCATCGTCAATTTAAAATATTTACACAAGTGGATACCACAAGTGAAAAGGTACTTGGGCAGACTAAAAAGTACATAATAAAAATATAGAGAGAGTAAGATTTAGCCAATAAGATTGAAGACGGAAAATTTAAAGATTTTGTGTTATATACTTTATGTTGAATATATTTTGTGTTTGAAAATTTAAAAAATTAGTTTGTTACTATTCATTAAAAAAATATATTTTTGAGGCCTATGCAGCTCTCCATAGTTGGAGATTGCCTTAATTAGTAGTGTATCCAATTCAAGTTTATGTTATTAGTAATACTGTTTGGTGCTTGGAGTGGAATGTCAAGAGGTTTGTGAAGACCGGTCAAACAAAGGCATGGAATAAGAACCTCTTGAAGGAGGAAATAGAGGAGAGGTTAAGAGATTTGAGGTGATGCTACTTGAAAGAGTAACATTTTGATGACGTAAAAAAGTTCTAATTGGTCATTTATAAGAGTCGAGCCTAACACATCTTACTTAAAACAAATCTTTGCAAGTAGATTTCATATACCAGAATATATTCAACATAAAGTATATAACACAAAATCTTCAAAAAAAAAAATAAAATAAAGTAGTTATTTTGTACTTATAAGCAAAAAGGCCAAAAAAAAAAAAAAAAAAAAAAAACTTGTGCGACGTAGGTACCCGTTGCGCAAAGTTGTTTTGCGCGACATACGTGTACCTACGTCGCGCAAAGCTATTTTGTACGACGCACGTGTACCTACGTCGTGCAAACCTATTTTGCGCGACGCAGGTATACCTACGTTGCGCAAGGTTTTTTTTTTTTTTTTTTTTGGGCCCTTTTGCTTATGAGTGCAAAATAAATATTTTATTTTGTTTTTGAAGATTTTGTGCATACACTTAAAACGTATGAAGAATAATTTTCACTAAATTATTCTCATTTAGCATGCAAATGAAATAACAAGTGCTCAATTATCTGTAAATTCTACCATATTCTATAAAATTATAATCATTACAAAAAAAGCTAGCAAACATTCCATTACATGTAAATTTGGAGTAGTGAATTCACCAAATAACTTGACATGTAATATGTGTACATCAAATGGGCGATGTGACAAGTATATATTCTTGATAGACATCCATGACCATTGGTTTAGCCAGCAATGGTTTTCGATAAAGTAGCGAGCTGTACTTGGCCACGCGGCGCTCCAATACAATGTATACCGATCTGGTCGGGTCTGCAAGAAAACTAACTCAATCAAATGCAATTCCTAAGTTCTTTCAAACAGCACTACAAAGTGTGTACATTAGTTGCCAAATTCATATATACATAAAATCGTGTCGGCAGAAACATAAAGGCTAACTAAAGAGCAGCTGTGCAAAGTCCCTTATGTAACAAAAGTTCATGTGCTCAAGCACATTAGAAACATTATAGATTCATAGAATATTTCACAAATTTGCATAACAACTATTCATAAAAAATGAGAAGAAAACTTATAGCAGAAACAAGAGAGGGTAAACGAAATTGGAAAAAGGGGGTAGCAAACCTGCTGAGCTTAATGCTTCGAACTCTACCCAGCAGAGCAACTAAACCGATCATGCCTCCCATGAAATCGTTGTCTGGCTCTTGGAGTGGAACTCTTGAAAGGGTGGAGATAGTAGAAGCTGCCGTGTGCCTCATTCTCTCTATGTAGTTTCTCAGCTCTTCTTTCTTTGATGAGTAATCCGAACTGCTCAGTTGATAACAAGCTGCACATGAACGTAAATAGCATTTTTCCAATTACATACGTTGTACATAGCACGTGAAGTTTTCTAAGAGAGCTAAACAAGTGAAAGACTCTTTGAGGGAGAGATAATTTGATGCTTCATAAATGTATTAGGTGAGCAACGAACATTCTAAGATAAACAGGGTTTTGATATATATATATATATATATATATATATATGTGCAGCCAGAGAAATATAACCTTGCAAATGAGATATTTCTAGCTCAAGAATTTCCTTGTTCTCATTAAGCTCAACCAATTGCTTTTCCAGATCTCCAATGCGCAATCCAATTCGTTTAATGTCATTCTCCTTTTTCTGAGAGGAGGAGAAGAAAAGTCAAAAATAGAAAGGCATTTTAAGGTTAGATTTTCAAATCCTCTTGGTTAATGCATTCAACAGGTAATTTGGGCATTCGTAAATCGTAATTGAGAATCCTAGTCATAAAACCTATTTCGGGTTAATGAGAGCATAAGTATTTATATATAAGCAATTTGAAGCTGCATTTGTTTTTCCAATGACCCTATCTTATCATTATTCACAATTGATACCTGCAGCTTTTCTACTTGCTGAAGGGAAGATGGATCTTGGAGAAGCAAAGGAAATGGGGATATTTCTTCATACTCCACTTTTCGAACTTGCATTTCTGAAACCTGAACATAACAATTATCCATGATTGTGGATGGTGGTAACACACAATTGTGGTGGCGTCGGAGGCATATCCTATCCCTTTTGGGAGGTAAACCGACCCAGTTACTGTGGTCAACCCGGATATGAGGTCCAGTGCCTAGACAACGCCCCTGCGTTCAACATGATGGGTGCGAGCTATAGAATTCTGCAAATGAACACTACAACAAACTCTCGGACCGTTAAGGTTGCCAAGCAGGATTACTGGAATACTCTCTGTCCTCAGACTTTCGGTAACACCACCCTCAACTTCTCTCTGTTTGATTATGTTTCTGGTTATACAAACATGATGTTTTACTACCAATGATCTGCCCCCATAGCGCTTCCTAGTCTGCAGCCCTTCAACATAAGCAATTCTTACTATTTGACACGTACGGTGACAGTTAGCCCTAGTTTGGGAGTGAGGTGCTTACAAAAAATGCACCCATTAAAAAAAACTGTAAGAGTTTTAGGTGTTTGGTAAACTAAAAAAAATGGCTTATTTTGGAAGCTGCTGTGAGAATAAACTGAAATCAAAGGAAAAAGCTGAAGCACCTATTTGTAGCTTTGGAAAATTGGCTTTTTTTCAAAGCACACAGAGCTACAGTGCTCCTTTAATGAAAAGACCCACTATCAGACTGTTTTTTTTTTTCCAAAAGCACTTTTACAAAAATGTTTACCAAACACTCAGCTGATTTATTTCACAGCCGTTTATTCTCACAACAGCTTTTTTTCAAAGCACAACAATACCAAACTAGCCCTTAGTGTGCCATCTTCTGTGAGCTGTACAAAACATAAAAAACAAAAGAAAAAGGAAATGGAATAAAAGTGCCGGAGGGAGTTGACAACTTCTTACAATAAAAGCCACAATAAATAAATGCACACTGAAACATAGAACCAACAACTCTAGCAGCAAAAGTCGGACATATATATGGATGTCAATGTAGTTGAACAAAACCAACAAATTAAAGACATTGGAAAAAAAGGACCAACTGTATAAGTTAACCATCAACTCACCAGGTGAAAAATTAGCAACCCTACCCACTGTTTTGCTTCCTTTCCATTTCCTTTCGGAGAAAACAACCTAAACCAGTGGGCCGCAGTTAATTTAATTCACCTTCTCACTTCTCAATGCCTATATATGCATAGCCACAAACAAACCTCTCTCTGTATAATCATCTCTACACATATTCACCACCGTTTCAACTTCAATTCAAGCACAACCGGTTTAGTTCTACTTTCAATGGCTTCTTTTGTACTTCTATTGTCCGTACTAGGGCGTCACAACAGTAACAACGCAGATCCAAGTAGCTTCTGGGTATCAACAAGTTCACTTCCCCCTTCCTCTTGTGGTGCTGCAGCCTATGCCTCTGCCCCCCCCCCCCCCCCGTTGCTTCTAATTCTTTTACTGCCGCCATAAAACCACTGATCAGAAATGAGAGACGCCATACAATTTCCTGATATATTAAAAGGCTAAGCAGTTATTATCACATACATTGAGAAAGCAGCTAAGCTTTTTTCTTTTTGTTTTAAAAGTAAAATGAACGAAAATAGGTAGGTACTGCACTACTCAGGGGTTTATCTTCTTCAGGTATTTGGTTAGACTGGAATGCTGGCATTCATTAAGGTTTGATGTTGTCTGTATAAATTGATAATACATATCCCATTTAAATTCACAAGCATTGAATACTTCCACCTCATTGGGGCTCCATTAAAATGGGGAAACCAAAAAAGCATAACGGTGATGATGTTACGAAAACAACATAGGAAGCATCCTTTAGTCTTAACAAACTAATTAAGTCACCACACCAGCTAAGTGTCTCCCTATTTAAGGGGGAAATGGTAGGATTAAGAAGATACCCAGATGAGAATTGATGATGTTGTGTTGGCCACTGACTTGTTAGCCGCAAACAGGGCAAGTAACTCTCTCATCATCTGCAACCCCTCCACCCATAACACTCTCAACGTTTCCAGTGATTTCTTGTTCATCTCGATTTGACGATCCTTCCACGGTACCAAGGTCCCAAAATCTTGCTTGGCAAGCATAATATTATCCAAGTCTCCTCTTGATGAGCCACCATCCCTACCCCCTCTTCCACCAACTCCACGCTCACCGCCAAAACCCGCACTTCCACCACAACTACCACAAAAGCTCCTACCGCTCTCCTTGGAAGCATAATAGTATAATTTTTCACCTGAAAAATTGATTACAAATTATTAGTCTAGCTCCATAGCAGATAAAGATAACAATACCAAGTGATAAGCAGAATGTAATGATGTAACATACTTCAGCATTGGCTATCCGCTGTTGTTGTCCACCAGCCTCGTGCTTTTTTCTTTACAAGTTTATATTAATCCTCATCCGAACTACAATAATAACTCTCGCTATCCTCACTACTATCATTTTCGGATTCCCATTCGTCCTCATCTTCGTTTGCCTCTTCCGGTGCATTGTATTGAGGCAGATCATCAAGGTCAATTGATATTTCAAATTCGGGAACTTCAGGTACGTTAAACAGTTCTTGGACAATATTAGTATCCCGGAGTGTTTCTTCACCAATTTCTACCAAAGATGATAATTGTTGGTCAGTGACGTTGTCGTCGTTGTCATCATGATCTAGTTCCGGAATATCATATAGCCCTCTTTGATCAATCTTCTGAACAACTTTCCAACCATTACCGGCTTTAGGGTCATCTAGATAGAATATTTGTTTCGCCATAGTTGCCAAAATGTATAGGTCTTCATCGTACCAATGTCTCATAGTGTTTACTGATAGTAAACCATGATCTCGCTTAACACTCATTCGATTATGTGGGTTTGTATCAAACCAAAGACACTTAAACAGTATCACTTGACACTTGTCTTTGTAAAGCAATTGTACTACACTAGTTAGTTTGCCATAAAAATCAATGTCTTCACTGTCGCCCGCACTTGGGACATGGACACCACTATTTTGAGTAGACAACTTGTCATCACGTGTTGCCCCCGAGAACTTGATCCCGTTTACATGACAACCCGAGAACAATTCAACATGAAGCGGTCCTCTCGCCAAGTTATATAATTCTTCATTGTAAAAGGGTGAATTCAATTCCTTCAATTTGTTCATCTAATATAACATATACAAAAAGTTAACCTGTTAGTGTAACCAAATTTAAAGACAAGCATGAACAAGTTGGAAAATATGCTCAATTCAAACCACATACAACTTACATGTGCGTGAAACCACGAAGGAAACAAGTCACGGTGCTTCTTGGCATATAAATGTGAAGGATGTTCCCGCTTCATCAACTGTTCATGCTCTTCAAGGTATGGCAAAGCCTCGTCACAATTGTTGAGTATGAACCAATGCACTACCTCCATGTCATTTTTGGTAAACGATTCACCTTTTACAGGATCGCCGAATGGTCGCGCAATTTAGGCAAAAACAGACAGTTTTTCTTTTCTAACACCACCATCATTATTGTGTTGATGATGATTGAAAGCTGTCTCAACATCTTCAGATTACATTGCACAAAAAGTAAGTGACTCATATGCGACCCATGCCTCCACCAGTGATCCTTCGGGCTTTGCCCTGTTTCGAACACACTTTTTCAACTCACCAAGATATCTGCACAAATAACAGGTATGCTACAAATTATTCAAAGCGTTCCTTGATCATGAATCTATTTTATATATATATATATATATATATATATATATATATATATATATATATATATATGTTTAATTAAGTACCTTTCTATTGGATACATCCATCGACAGTTCACTGGTCCGGCAAGCAATGCCTCATTTGGCAAGTGAATCATACTTGTAAAGAAAGCTGGGGGAAATATCTGTTCGAACTTGCATAAGACGTTCACAATGTCGTCCTGCAATTGTTTAACATCTGACTTCTGCAAACACCTTGCACTGCACAATTGGTTTCACCACATCAAGAGGCAATAAGTGTCGAATACTAACCGGAAGAAGGCGTTGTAGTATCACATGACAGTCATGACTTTTTATGTTTGAAAATTTACATCCCTTCACGTTCACGCAATGCGAGATATTAGAAGCATACCCATTTGGAAACTTTACAGAAGAAATAAGGTTGAAAAACTCTTTCTTCCCATTTGGCTTAACCGTAAAAAAGGGATGGCCTTTCTTCAATGTACCACCAGCTCTCTTCATCCACAAGGATTCCCTAATGCCCATTTGTTCCAAATCGAGGCGAGCTTCGATCGTATCTTTTGTTTTTCTTTCAATGTCTAGAATTGTCCCAACCAAAGTATCAAACACATTTTTCTCAATATGCATAACATCAAGGTTGTGTCTCAATTTTAACTTTGACCAGTACGGGAGCTCAAATAACATACTCTTGTGCGTCCAGTTCAGAGGTGCAGTTGGTCTGGTGTTACTGGCCCCTTTGCCGAAATGACCAAATTTGAAATTGTTTAACTAATCCAAAATCTCATCTCCGGACCATTCTCTTGGTCTTGGTCGAGTCTCTTTTGTGCCGTGGAAGGCTGTATCATTCTGACGCCACTCGTTGTCCCAAGGAAGCCATCTATGATGACCAAGTTAACAAACTTTTCTCGCATGCCAAGACGATGTTACGTCCTCCTTACATATTGAACATGCCAAATAACCCTTAGTTATCCACCCAAAAACCATTGCATACACGGGAAAATCATTTACTGTCCACATCACTACCGTTCGCATGGTGAACATCTGCCCAGTATACTTATCATATGTATGAACACCATTTCCCCATAAATCTTTTAGCTCATCAACCAACGGCTGCAAATAAACATCAATGGACTTTCCTGGATCTTCGGTAATTAATAATGCCAACATCATGTATTCTTTTTTCATGCATTTCCAAGGTGGTAGATTATAAGGAAACACGATGACCGGCCAAGTGCTGTGGGTTTGGTTTAAAACCCCGAACGGATTAAATCTGTCGGTGGCAAGTCCCAATCGGACGTTGCGCGAGTTAGCTGCAAAATCAGAGTACATCCGATCGAATTCTTTCCATGCTTCTCCATCTGCAGGATGCCTCATAACATCGTCATTTATCCGTCCATCTTTATGCCATCTCATGTCAGTTACGGTATGCATCGACATGTACAATTGCTGCAGCCTAGGCGTCAATGGAAGATACCACATTACTTTTTGTGGAATCTTGGTCTTTCTATTATGTGATGTCATTTTAAACCTCGGCTCATTGCAAACAGGGCATTTATCTAACTGTTTGTTCTCCTTATAAAACAATGTACAATTATTTACACATGCGTGAATTTTTTCATACCTCAATTCGAGACCCTTCAACACTTTTTGGGCACTTTTATGATCTTCAGGTAAACAATTCTCCTTTGGAAGCATCCTCTTGATAACTCCCAAAAAGTAATCAAAACACTTGTTTGACAAATCAAACTTGATCTTGCCATGCATCAACTCCACAATTGTTGTGAGCACTGAAAAAGTTCTTGCAACCCGGATATAGTTCTTGCTTGGCATTTTTCAATAGTTTTTCATAGTTTTTGAATGCCTCACTGTCGATGGTTGGACCGCCGTCATCTCCCCCTTCTTGATTGGTGTTTCTTGAGGCGTATGGATAAACGTCATTTAGAATATTCATAACTTGTTCACTAGGATCCACATTAGATTCAACAGTCTCCACTCGTGTCACGTATGAAAACGAAGCTTGGTATGATCGTTCTCCATGATGATACCAAGTAATATAGGTCTCCATCATACCATTTCTTACTAAATGAAATTTAATATTTTCGAATGTCTCCCACATTGAGTTGTTACACCTCCTACATGGACATCAGATATGAGTTGAACCTAGGTTGTGTCTAGTTGCGAATTTAATGAACTCATCTATTCCATCCAAGTACTCAACAACACATCAACCATTATTTTGTCACCTTATTCCTTCGGTAAAGGCCCTATCCCATTTAGGAATGCACAATTATGTGCTGTAATTTACAATTCCAATGAATTAAATTTCGACGTGGGCTAATTTCGGCAGCATCTCCTTACAGTTCTTCAAGTGCACGCCGCAGATACATAATATCTACCGTGTACTCGAAGAACATCAAGAAATGTTACAAATATTTCCACTATCGAAACCTAATCCGTGAACCGCAAACTACAACACATAACTATGCATTCCCAAACTGTCCAAAAAATGGGACAATTCAAGAATTAATTGGACCGCTATCATGCTTTCACATCCATACACGAAATCCAACTAATTCTCAAACGGGAAACTAGCTTTTCTTGAAAAAAGTGTACGAAGTTAAATAGTATTAACTTCGTACAACACAAAACAATTTTGTACTTGATGTACAAAAATATGTGCATACAAATAAATTAAATCACAATAATTAGTGAAACTAAATAAAATAGATAAAATTAATAAAGATCAATTACAAATGCAATCCCAAAAAACTCCAACATGACCAAAAAAGGGCATAACACGCAGGCAAAGATACACAATAACAAGTACAAGGAATCTGAAGTTAGTTGCTCAAACATTGGTGTTCATATGTGATCCGGGGAAATAATATAGCTCTAGAAAATATTGTTTTTGCATTTTTTTTTTTGGTAATTTAAAAAATTTCCTATCCATGAGGATTAAAAGATCCTTTGCACCATTAATAGATTCAGTAAATCTGCATATAGGGCATCATATGATATGTTATAAACTGTAAAAATGAAAGGATTGTTCATAAATTTTCAAAGAGTGTCCTGTTTGTTGACCCTTCTTGTTTCATATATATACATCGAACTAGACAGCTATTTTATAATGCCAGTTTTAATTTATCAGTAGTCCAGTGATCATTTCGTTTGATTCAGATTGTTTGTTCATGTGATGGTATTCCACAGGTAGATTTTCTTGAGGGACACTAATATGTGTGATTTTCTTGTTGGTGAAGATGCGAAGGTCTAAAGGACGAGAAATTTTGATTGCTTAAGTAAGTCGTATAATGTTTATATCCATTATTTGTGCCTTTTGTGAATAAGATTTTAGCTGTTTAGTGGTTTCTTTGTTTTAAGTATGTCATGCTATTGTTTTTTGTTTAATTGAGTTACGCAAACTCAAAAGAGCCCATTATTTGCAACCACATTAATTTTCAGGACTTTTTGAAGTGAATTTAATTTATGATGATTTGAAGTAAACGTCATTTTAATTTCCATTGTTGGTAGATTCGTACAAGACATGTATGAATGTATTAGGCTATAAAATGAAAAGTTTTCCCTTTGTTCAATTTAACGTTTTTTCTCACGCTTTAATCTCTCTTCCTCGCGTTGCTTCATCAAGCATCCAGGTAGTACCAACCAAGTTAAAGTAAGAAATTCTAATGACAACCGATTGTGAAGTTTTCTTCATTTACACCAAGATCGTTTCCAAAATGTTTTCCAATGTACTGTTAATAATATTAATTGTGATCATCGCAATTGGGACCTAAGCCTGTCTACTTATCTGTGATGAATACCCACCCATTCCATCCACTATACCAAATATCTCTTAAAAGATATCTAGAAACCATTCTCAAACCCAACTATCCCTAATGGTATTGGGAACATCTCATTGTTAAGTCCTTGGTTAATGCAGAAAAAACATCACAAATACATTGAAGATATGACAAAACCACCATCATACAACTACAGATTGGCAGAGATTAAATTATAATCTACACTCAAATGAAAAGTTTAAATCTTAAACATGAGATCAAATTTTTCAATATATTGGGTAGAGCAGAAAAGGGAAACAATGAAATATATAATAGGTCTTGTATGGTTAATACATTGTCACTACGCGATGGTCCTATACCTATCCCTTTTTTTATACAGAATTCCTGCTAACAAGCTGCTCCCTTGACAACAATATTAAGTTATAATTTCATTTATTATATCCGTATTCCATTTGAACAAACCATACTCTGTTTTAACAAAGTCACACATTATTGAAACAATTTGCATGCAGGATCAAAGGAACAAGCTTTATGATTATAATGGAAACTGAAGAACAGGTGGAGCTCTTTTTCACAAGGACCTGGGATCCCTCCCAAGAGGGCAAACTCGTACCCTTAATATTGATAAAAGGTCCTCATTGGCCTATACATATTCATTGCCAATGCATAAGTGTATATAAGATTGTCTTGAAACTAATATCTCTTAAAAGATTATCTCATTTGCCTATACATATCCACTATACCAAATATCTCTTAAAAGATATCTAGAAACCATTCTCAAACCCAACTATCTCTAATGGTATTGGGAACATCTCTATTAGGCATTAAAGAAGAAAAGTGCTGCACATTTGTTCTATATATATGAGTTGTACATGGTTGCACATGTTAGTCATGGGATATCAATGCAGCGTCATCGCAAGATCAGCGTGATTTGCTTTCTTCCTACCGTTCTATTCAGGTTGCTAGAACTATTAATATATAGAAAATTATATGAAATTTAAAGAAGATGACTAGATTACCTATTAAAGTTATTTGGTTCTAATTGTTAAGTCCTTGGTCAATGCAGAAAAAACATCACAAATACATTGAAGATATGACAATACCACCGTCATACAACTACAAATGGGCAGAGATCAAATTATAATCTACACTCAAATGAAAAGTTTAAATTATATATTGGGTAATATTAACCAAAATTTCAATACAATCATATATATAAAAAATGGAACAATAACATAAAGGTTTATAAATCACCTAACTGTGATCAGGCGGCTATGAAGGTCTGCAGGTGGGGAAGAGGGGTATGGAGCATTTGATTTGTGTTAGAACACTGGAAAGAAATATAAAAAGGGCAATTTTCGTGTTGACTTTGCGCGACGAAGATAGGCGTCGCGTAAAACAGCTTTGCGCGACGCATGTACAAATCATGCATCGCACAAAGCTGTTTTGCACAACGTAGGTGAACCTGTGTTGCGCAAAGTCGAAAAAAACGGTAAAATATTATTGGATTGGCGCCAAAATCTTGCGCGACGCACAAGACGTCGCTCAAGAGACTTTGCACGACGGCAATTTGCACGATGAAGTATGCCGTCACGCAAAACTCTTTTGTGCGACCCATGATACCCTAACGCCGCGCAAAACAGTTTTGCGCGACGCTAGCCTTCGTCGCGTAAAGTGCCATTGTGCAAAGTCCTCTTGCGCGACGTCTTGTGTTTACCATCGCGCAAACACGTTTTGTAATAGTCTGTTCAGAGTACACTACTAATTCAAAATATAAGTAGAAGGAATATTAGAAAATGCGATTACAAGAGATGTCCTACGCAGAGAGGGGGACACAAATTCACTGATACGGGAGTGCCTCATAGCTCGGGTCGTATGCCTCGTTCCTAGGTCCTGAGGGGGCGCAAAATAAAACATGAGTGGACCAAGTTTATATATAAGTAATAATAAAACAATTAATCTTCAACGTACTAAACCAGTTTTAGAAACTCACACAGCATAATAAGTAATAGGTTTTCCAAAACCCTACCATGCCATAAAACCTTCATAAAACATATATCGTATATAGTATGCTTAGTAATGGTATCACCATCACCTGAAGGCCCTACATCACCCGCCCAAAGGCCCTACACCACCCGCCCAAAGGCATATATAAATCTTCCACCCGAAGGCCCTACATCGCCCGCCTGAAGGCATATATAAATGGATATCAACTAAGTAAGGATAGAAAATCATGAACATAACCTTTCCAAAATGTATCTCATCGGAGCTCAATAGCTTAAACATCATATCATAAATTCATGTTTATAAATATCTCAGTAGACATAAATTCAATAAAGCATGATATTTCATAAAGCGTAAATTTGATTTACTCATAAACGTTTCATAAAACGTAGTCACAAAATCATGATTTTCATGTATACATTTCTAATAATAAAATCATGCTTTTTAGAAGGAGTCCACTCACAGATACTTCATCGCCGAAGAGCCGTTCAAACTAGAGAGGACGGAAACGCCACTAACAAATGCACATAAGCACATAAATGGACCAACTAAAAAAACTCTACTAAAATGACTGAATTTGGAAAAACAGGCATCGTAAACGAATTCCGGACGTCGAAAAACCTAAAGGGAGACCTTGGGTTCCCCCACCTGCCGTGGCGGCAACCAGAGAGGCCATGGGTCGAAAGGGGTCGTCGACAAAGTTGGCCAGAAAGTCGTTGCAGTGGCGGAGCACAGTATCTCTGGCGGAGGTGCATGTGCTCTATGTGCCGACCATGGTAGCCTTCACCCGCCCCCATGCGCCACCTTTGAAAATCTAGGAATTTCCCAGATTTTCCCTTCAACTTCAAAAGCCTATTCCAAGCTCAATACAAGTCCAAATTGAGTGATTCAAAAGGCAAAATGTAGTTGAGAATGTAGAGAAGAGAATCATTCTAAGTTGAGACCGAGTAGTGGCCAGAGTTGGCCGAAACATGGCCTAAAAGATGGCCAAATGAGCACGATTTGGAAAATTCCAGATTTGCACAGTGACTTTCTTTGAGCTTTTCCGTGTTCCTACCCCACCAAAACCATCCAAAAACTTACTAATCGTGAACCTAGACACGATTATTATGGTAAGGACCAATTTTAAGGCTTATCTTTGTCGGGAATGGCGAGAATTCGCCGGGGAACTTCCTTGTACAGTGTAGCTCGGGGAGTGAGTTTTCGAAAGGTTTTTCTTCTATTTTCTAGTTCAAGAACTCGTAGGGAATACAAGGGAAGGTGGTGGTGTAGTCATGGTTGTTGTTGTGTGATTGTGGTGCCCTCGGGGAGGGCTGGTTCGAGAGAGAAAAGAGAGGACCGAGAAAGAGCTTTGGGAAAGAGAGAAAACAAAGAGTTTTAGAGGGAGAGAGAAGTGACAAAAAGCATAATGGGGAAGGCGAACTCATGGGTAGGGGAGGAGGAGGGGGACAACGGTCCAAAGTGGGTCCCATTAGCTCACAAATTAAGGTCATATGAGACTAAATGTGAAATATCTGAAAAAATGTTCGACGTTTCATAACGTAAAATCTTCGTTATAACTCCAAATTCGAATCCATTCATGCCCACACGTACATGGTGTTGAGTATGATAAAAATAAACCAAGAAAATTAGTAATATGCATCACAACAAGACAATCAACAAAAGCAAACATTCATGCCTCAAGGGCAATTTGGTAATTTCATGTGTTTGATAAAATAAAATACGATAAATTTAGGACATGGTATCACAGAACATGGTAGTCGTATGAAATAAATCTTTGCAAAGTTGATATAAATGAGATATTCATAATATCTTTAGACCAAAATGTAGGAGTTCGTTTGTATACTATTTCGATCTAAGTCAATCTTTTTCTCAATGACAGCATTTAAATTATGTTATATTGGAATGTGACTCTGGAAATGCAATTTTGATATTATGTTTTCTTAAGTTCTGCAAGTATATCATTTTGGTTGACTGCCGAAGTGATTTCGTTGTTACAACTCAGTAATCACTTTTACTCAAACAAGTGCAATATTGTTATGTTTGATTCACTCATGTAGGAGAATGTAAAAGTTCTTTGTATGAGTTTATCAAACAATATAAGATGCATGAGCTAAGTAAAATGAGTTGTAATAATGTAAGACTTCATTACAGTTTAATGACAGGACAAACAATCCATATTGGAGGTAATTGTCATCAGTACATATCTGAAATAAAGAAGCAGTTAACTTGGTGACAATCTAATGACCATTATCTCCTTAATTGGTGGAGGCAGTTGCCAACATCGTGAAGGAAGTTGGTCTCTTTTCTAGGTACAAATAGTAGTTCTTCATTAGGTATATTATGAGTCCGTTTTATACTATATATTTTACCTTATTGTTAGTATTAATTTATTGGTTATTTTGTGAGAATTTTGATACTTTGAATTATATTTCCAATGTAGGACATTCGACTTCCTCTTAAACATAAAGTATTCAAATGGATGAATTTTGGAGTGATTCCAATTATACGTTTTCACTTGAACATCACGAGAAAAATATGTATTAGGAAAAATTAATCTTCAAAGCATGTATGCAAAAATTCATAAGTAATTGGTAAAATTGTATAGGATTGTTAATGGTGAGGGCAAAATCCTAGTGTTTAAATTGCTTTCCAACACTGTTTTCTTTTGCTTTCTTTACTTTACAAATTATTTAATTATTTTTATTAATTTAAAACCCAAAATCAACCTTTCCGAAACTTTGTTTCAATTAATTAGCTAAAGATTAAATATAAATTATTTATTCAATCCTAGTGGAAAACGACCCTACTTGAACTGCTATACTATAATAACCTTATACTCTTACAAGTATTTTTTAGTATTTTTATTCCGACTTTTGCAAGCGGTAAAAATCTTATCAGTATACTTGTCACATTGTAGTCTGAAAAGCTTTCGGTGCATGTACAAGAGAAGACGAGACAAATTCCTTGTCCAAAAAAAAAATGCCACAAGTGCAGGTTAGCATGCACCAAACAGCTATCATACATTAGGGTTTCTCGAAAGCTTTAAATCTACAACCAAGGTTCTACAAGATGCTACGCGTTAGGTAGATGATGGTTGGGGCCTAGCGCCTAGGCAGAGCTTCGGTGGAGACCAAGGCATACTAGCCGAGGTCCTAGGCGGGCTGGGCGGATTTTATTAAATTTATTATTTCTAAACTGCCTATTAATAGAACCCTCTTTATCAATCAAAAGAAGGTGAAAAAACTATTCAGCCTTCGATCACTGAGAAAAAATGATGGGCAATAATATAATTTCGCATAACCAATTGGTTTTTTTAAGCCTCACCTGTATGTGATTTCTAATATTAAAAATAAAAACAAAAACCTCTCTTCCCACTCTCATGCTCTCTCTCTCTCTCTCTCTCTCTCTCTCTCTCTCTCTTTCTCTCTCTCTCTCTCTCTCTCTCTCTCTCTCTCTCTCGTCTTTCCCATTTAAAAAACAAAATATAAAATATTCACATACACAAAGTGTGTAGGTATATGAACATATAATTAGGTGCCTATGTACTCTGTAAAAACTATACTTGTATTGAGAATTTGGTAAAGTTAAAACTTATGCCTTCATGGCATTTACATCATCACAGACTAATGCAGCAAAAATAAGAAAAACCCAAAAGCAAAAAAATTCAAATATAAAATTGACATCACAAACTAGGTGACGGCAACTACGAGAGACGGCCAGGGAAACTTATAATTGGTGTGAGCAAAGGTGGGAGAGAGAGAGAGAGAGAGAGAGAGAGAGAGAAAGAGAGAGAGAGGTGAAAAAGAAAAATCGAGAGAATAAAATGGATTCTTTTTTGGTAGGTTACCCACTAAACCCTCGAGAGAATAAAATGGATTCTTTTTTGGTAGATTACCCACTAAACCCTTTAACTTAATTTTTTTAAAAAAGGTAAATTACGTTTTACCCTCTCAAGTTTATATGAAATGCCAACCTCATATAACATCTTTAAAATATTTGAATATCATACATTAGTTATTATTTTATTTCAATTTCATACAACCATTAAAAAAAATCTGTTAAATTAGCTGTTAAGTGATGATGTGGTAGTGGTGGGTTCTACAATTTTGTTGACATGGGCTACTAGCTTGTGCCACATGGCAAAACAAATATATATAGATATATATAATTAATAAAATTTCAAATTTTTGGTTAAATATTTTGTATAATAAAAAATAAAAAATAAAAATAAAACAAAAGCCAAACCCTCCCCAGTCCAACGCCATTCATCCTCTCCCCTCCCTTTTTGGTTTTTGATGTGATATAAAATAGCACACAAACTTAAACCCTCTTTTTGATAGTTGTAGTACTTGTAAGTAGGGATTGTTATAGGCCTGAGATTAGGAGGGATGCTAATCTACACAAATTAAACTCTAAATTACTAAACTAGACTCGAAAAACAGAAAACTAGACTTTAATGACTCAAAACAAGCTAAACTGACTCAAAACTCACAAACTAAGTTAAATTGACTCAAAAACGGAACTAAAGGGTGATTTGGACAAAATTGAAGTAAATTGACTCAAAAGACTCACTAGGAACAAGTTTGAACGAATTCTAACTAAACTAACACAACTCAATGATGGGGGGTTTGTTTTGGACGAAATTCAAACTAAAACTAAGTAACTTACAGAACTAAACAAATGGTACGAAATTAGGGTGATTCAATGGATGAAAGGATAGCTAGAAGGTTCTTCTCCACACATGACACATATACAACACAAATCGATTTCCAGTTATGATTCCTATAAACCATGAATGACAATGCCCCAAGTTAACTGTGAACAGCTCTAATTAACCATCAGATTTTTCCAAATTCATTGAATTGGACTCAACGACGCAACCCAAATTATTCTTATCAAGTTCCCTATATGAACAGCATGATAGAGATACATATCAAAGATCATTAAGTTCTAAGAAAATCATAAGCATTGACATGACATTCGTAACTATGAAAAGCATGATACTCCTGCCAGAAATTTATTTAACGCGATCATGACTAGAAACCTCCACTACTTATGAATATAAGTTCATAACTGTTAGGTGAAATTCCCTTATATTCTAGCATCAGATTCATGCATGCAAACTAAGTGTGCACCCTTAATCAACATACAAGAATAAGTTCTTAATCAAACAGTTAAGTAAATTGCATTCACGATTTATGAAACAATAACTGGAGGAAATCAATTCATATCACATATATGTTCATGGCTTTGAATTCACCTCTAGCTAAAACGAATTTAGTTCCTCATGTTTACAATTAAACAAAGACAATTGAATTTAAACATTGAAAATACAAAGTAGAATACACCTAGAATGTTCAGCAATCCAAAGGTCCTGAATGGCTAGCACAGCTCCAAGCTCTCCTTCTTCCTTGCAAAGATGTGGCACAAAGGTATTTTTCTGAGTTTAGGTTCTTGTGTATGTGATGATAGAATCTGGAATGGTTCAGCAATGGTTGTATTTATAAGGCCAAGGGACACGACAAGGTTTTAGGAAAGGAATAGGACTTAGCTTTTTAATCCCACAATGAAAAAAGGTAACTAAAGATCAGAAATCAAGGAGAATCAGGAAATGGATATTTGGCAGATTTGAAGAAAAGGGTAAGTAAGGTGCAGCAAAGGTTTAGGAAAGGGCTAGGTCTTCCATAACCAAGTTTTTAAGTGTCATAATCTGAAAATAATCCTCCCTTGCAGCTGGAATTAAGGTAGGATATGATTAGGAAAAGATAAGATTGGATAAGATTTGGTCAAGATTTAGTCAAGATTTAACCAAGATTTGGTCAAGATTTCATTCTCTTTAGCTGATTCATTATCTTCCAAATCTTGAATTAATTTCTCCAAATATCTTTAGCATATTCCTAGCCTCCTTAACTTCCAAAACGTCCATCCACCTTGCTCCATGCATGTGTTATCCATTCCAAGCCCCATACTGCTCTAAAATGCTCCAAATTGTACTTTCTTGCCAACTTTGTCATTTGGATCTACAAACACACGAAAATAGCTTAAAATACTCTAATAAACAAAAACTAACTAAATAAATGCAAAGAAACAAGCTAACTAAGTCGCATAAATATACTCCTATCAGTTTTTTTTCAAATAGTTTTCTTTTCCATTTCGCAGTCCCACGCCGTTCTTCCTCACCTTCTTAATTTTTTTTTTTCTATTTAGCTTTCTTTTTCAATTCTTCCCAAAGATTTGAAATTGATAAAATGCTAACAGAAATGGCAGCCATCACTACCTCAATCCAAGAAACCCAAACCCACCATGGGATCAATCCGTCGGTAACGTTCTGGCAAAGCTAGTGATCTGGGCGAGGATTACGAGGGAAAGTGGCATATGTGCAGTGCAAGGCGATGTAGCGGTAAGTAAGGAAGACAAAGAGTATGGTGAGGTGGTTCTCAGTGAGGATCAAGAGGATATCATTGAGGAGGAAGACGAGGTTGTGTAGAAGACCAGTGAGGAAGTAGGCGACGCTGTAATCGAGGATAGAGTTATGAAATTAGGTGTTGTGGACCTCGAATACAGTCGGGGTCGGAGAGAATGGCAAAGTGGAGAGGACGACGGCAAGGGTGCCGTCGTGGGCGTGGAGAACTAGGGGGCGTGGGATTCAGTAGGATTTAGAGTTTTCCTTTTTCTTCTTTCTATTTTTTAAGTTTTAAATTATTAAAATAAAAGGAGAGAGGATCAATGGCCAGGGAGTGGGGAGTGGGGAGGGTGTGGTTTTTTCCTTTATTTTTATTATCTTTTTTTTTTTACAAAAATTTAACAAATAAATTGATATTTTATTAATTAAATATTTTTTATTAGTTTTTTGCCATGTGGTACAAGTTGACATCCACGTCAACAAAATTGTAGAATCTACTATTACCACGTCATCACTTAACAACTAACTTAGCATCTCACAAAATGTTGAATGGACCCCACATTAAAATTTAATGTTAAATAACTTATTTACCCTACCATGCAATGGCAATTTAGACCTTATTAGGTTAAAAATAAAATTCTATATAGACCCCAAATCACTTTTAACGTATTATTTATCTTCAACTATCAAAACCCCTCCGACCCTCCATTGTTGAATAGAACCCCAACCAATGAAAATACAAACATGTTGATTGAGAAAAAAAAATTTGACAAATGAAACATGAAATTGATGTTTCGGAAGCTTCACATGAGGTAAGACTTCATATTTTTTTTATTGTTTTAGTGATTTTGACGACATCAATAATTATTTAATCTTGCTTTTGATGCTTTATTCAAGCTTCTATGTTCGTATTCATCTTTTAGGGATTACATGAAGAATTAAAAACCTAAAATTACCATCAAATACTAAAACAGACGACACAGGTTTTAATGGTGGAATTGAAAACAACCCATATATACTTTAAATCCCAGGCGGCATCTTTTGTCAAAATTCTAGTTAGAGTTTTTTGTCTAAATTTAAAGCTTCGTAAGATTTGAGAAATGTGGGGTGTATAGAAAATATGGGGTGCATGTAGAAAATGTAATGTGTATATTAAGAATGTGGAGTGTGAGGGTATTATAGGGAAATATGTGGGGTGCATTAAGATAATGTTTAATTGAAAAAGCAAATGAGGGGTGTATTAAGTATATGGGGTTTATTCAACAATTTTGTTGGGTGTTAATATAATAAGCCTAAAATAATAACTAATGTATGAGATTGAAATGTTTTAAAGATGATGTATGAGGTTGCAATTGCACCCAAACCTGAGGGTATAAAATGTAATTTACCTTTAAAAAAAGAAAAATAATGAAACTTTAATACCTGAATTGCCTAGGTCGCTGACCTGCCTAGCTCTTACCTGATTTTTTTCTCTACTTTTTGGCCTAAACAGCATTGGTCTTCCATGGCCTAGCGCCTCGATGGCCTCCTAGGCCAATTTTTAAAACAGTGTCTGCAATATGTTTTAGGATTTGTTGCTAATAGTTATCGAACACTCGATGCATTTAGTTAAGGGTTTGATTGAGTCGATCTCTATTACTAAGGTTTTCCTTAATAATTTCTTGTGAACGGAAATTAATAATAATTAATTAACTATGAGGCTAAATCTTAACCATTGTGGACTAATCTAATAGTCTAAATTTTTGTTCGAACTTGTCTAAATCATAGTGTCATCGATCATTCTCCATATTTATTGTAAACATGAAAATTCTTTATCGAATGAAACGAGAACACGTGTACAAAGTAGATTTGTATTGATTTGAATTTTGTAGGTTATAATCTCTGTTTACAACTTTTCCTCTGATTCGGTCTTCAAATTTGATATAGGTGCGTGATTGTTGATCCAAAGGTCATGACGACTTGATCTCGGATGAACAGTTGAACGACTGCTTCAAGTTTTGAGCTTGAAGCAAATGTGGGGATTCTTCACCTCAAAGTGCAGCAAAGATAGTGTGGATGTGATATTGCTTGACTTCAAGGGTCTTGACGACTTGACCTTGAAACAAACGTTGCTACAAGTTTATAAGCTTGTAACAAAGTCTTGAATGAATCGGTACGAGCGCTTGTTGATTCTTAAAGGGAGTGCTTCGACTTTGGTAGAGAGAAATCTTCGGTTTTGGTTGAATGTTCTTCAAAGGTTTGGCAGAGGTTCTTATGTGTAGAGATTTTCTGACCTTTGTGCTTGTGGAAAGACCTTGTATTTAAAGGCTTCTCAAGGCTTGCCTTCGGGTGGATTTTAGGCATGTTTTGTGTCTTAATTTCAGCTATATTTACTCCTTGGTCGAATTTAAGAGGCTTATTGCCTATTTTGTGAGCAATCTTCAATTCTTGCTTGTTTTATGAAGATGCTTTATCTTTCTTTTCAGTTCAGGATCAATTTGGATTCCCTAGCCGAATTTAAAGAAGATTTTCCCTTATTGCCGAATTTTGGGGAAGTTTTATACTTCTTTTGCTCGATTTGTGCCACATGTCATTAATGACTTATCCATTTGTGATGAGTCATATGCCATGTGGAGCTTTACGATGCATTATTTGTATGTAACGAAATTTACATGTCTACAAATGCCCCCACTTCAAGGCGCATTGTAAGCATGTGCTTGTCACATTTAGGAAACATGTTTTGAAGTCCTGCAATGTGAATTTTCTAACTCAAGGGTCAAGGATCGTCGAGACTTGAACTTGAATTAGTTTGCTTCTTCAAGGGCTGTAGAGGTGTATTTCTTGAATTGACATGATGAATTTCGTCAGGTGCTATCGCAGCGTATTTCTTGAACGAAATATTTCTTCAAGGGCCGTTGAGGCTTGATCTTGAATGAAATGAAACTTTTCTTCAAGGACCATAGAGGCTTGATCTTGAAAAAAATAACATTTTTTGTTCAAGGGTCGTAGAAGCTTGATCTTGAATTGCAGTGAAAATTTTCTTCAAGGACCGTAGAGGCTTGAACTTGAAAGTGTTGAAATTGTTCCCTTCAAGGGCCATAGAGGCTTGATCTTGAAAGGAATTTTGAAAATGGATAAATCGGCACATACTTATTGTACGTATTTGACTTTCCATAATCTTTGAATAAATGCATTTGGCGTATTTTGAATTTTTCCTTGTGGTTGTACGAAAAATGTTTCCCTTCCTTCGGTAGGAATCCTCTTCAATTTTGGCAACGAAGGTGACTTCCTTCAAAATATTTTTATGATTTCCTTAAAGGTTTTGGGAATATGTAATACTTATCCTTTGATGAGTAGGATGTGCATTTTTCCTTTCCCTTTTTTTTTTCTTCCCACAGCAAAAGGAAATTTTTTTTGGTTTCCTGTTTTGATTTCCCATGGTACGAATGAGGAATCTTTTTCCTTTCTTCTTTTGATTCCACGGAAAGGAAGGAGTCTTTTTCTTCCTTGTTTTGGTTTTCTAGAGCAAGGGGAAGTATTTTTATTCCCTTTTAGATTCCCCCATAGCAAAGAGGTATCCTGGTTTCCTTTTTTTTTTTTTTTTTGGTTTTGGGAAACATGTCCTCTGACTTGCACGCCCAATTTGAGGTTGATTTCTTTCTTGGAAAATTCTGAAAAAAAAATATGGGAAATCGGGAAAGCCTTCAACTTTGCATTTTCCTACAACTACGCAATCCTGACGGGAAAACGACTTCTGTGAGAATGATTTTCAAAACTGAAACGTTTGGCTTTAGGGAAAATTATGAAATTTGGATAAAATGATCCTCAACCACTTTGCTTCCTTTTCCAATTGGCCTTGCACCAAAACGCTTTCGGAAAGTTAAGTTATCACCAAAACCGTTCTGCCTGTGCAGATTGGCTGAAACCTACCTTTTTTTGCTTGGAATTTGCTTCCTTCTTTTCGTGGGAATGTACTTCCTTGTTTTTTTATATTTTCCTTTCACTATTAGGGTATGCATTTCCCTTATAGCATTAGGAAGCAATTGACCCCTATATAAAGGACCATTGGGTGCGTATTTGTTTCACACACATAATTACTTGTCGTGGACTACCTTGAAGCTTTTGTTGTGGATTTGCTACTACTGCCGTGCCCAATAGCTGTGGTTTGGAGCTTATTGCCATGAATCACTTTTACCGTGTGAGGTAGTACCTTTTGGTCACGACTTTCCAAGGGGGGTGACGGAGTCGTGCCTCTTGCCGCTGCTTAGAGCTTGTTGTCATGCGTCACTTTTACCGTGCGGGGTAATGCCTTTTGGTCACGACTTTCCTCGCGGGGTGACGTAGTCATGCTTCTTGCCGCTACTTGGAGCTTGTTGCAGTGTGTCACCTTTACCGTTATGGGGTTAGTGCCTTTTGGTCACTACTTTCGCCAAGGGGTGACATAGTCGTGCCTCTTGCCGCTGCTTAGAGCTTGTTGCAGTGTGTGTGGGGTTGTGCAAAAGACTGTAGCATTTTTATGCTATGTAGTGCCTTTTGGTCACAACTTTCCTTGGTGGTGACGTTGGCCTGCCCCTTGCCCCTGCTTGGAGTTGCTCACTTTAATGTGCTCCATCGAGCCTCATGACTGATTTCTTTCGTTGTTGTGACTTCATGAACATCATCTTTTGACGCTCACGAGGTTAGTGTTGCATGCCTTTTGTTTTGGCAAAGCAAATAGAAATATTTTTTTTCTTTTCTTGCCCTGCCCTACTATTGCTTATGTTGCCTTGTTTGTTTTGTTGCAACTATAGTATTTCTCAAGTGTTTCAAGAACAATACCATCATCATTCTCGCGAAGAAAGGTGATTCGCGAGATAGGGGGACGATGTTGAAGCTTTGTGCGCCGTTGACTGGACCTAAGACGCTTGTTTTTCCTGTAAAAGACAACTCAATGTGCATCAAGTCGTGGTCTTCTAAAGTGTCTTGGGAGGTGGCAGACTTTGGTCAACCAACTACGAAGAAGGAGGCATACACATTAAAGGTTCTTATTTTGAACCCTTCGGATCATGTTTGTGATAATTCACCGGTTTTGTTTGAGCTTCTTGGCTATCGCATCTATAGCAAAGCTATAACTTGGAGTAGTGCCTTGTTGACTATTAGAGAAGTTGCCTATGTTGAATTTTGCTGGGAGTGGCTTGAAGATGTTTTGAGTCAATCCAAAGATGTGCTTACCAACATGGGCCTTTATCATGTTGTGTACGCATCTTTGTTTAGCTATGATCGCAATCTTTCCATCCTTTGTGCGTTCTTTCAACATTGGTGCCCAACAACCAACACACTTCACACAGCTCAAAAGGAGATGTCGATTTCCCTTTTGGATCTCTATAAGATAGGAGGCTTGTCGAACCAGGGGAAATTTTATGATGAGGTTGTTCTTAGCTTGGAGGAGTTTTCTCATCGTAACAGCCAAGGATTGCCTACGAGTTGCCGCTATTTATTTTAGGCATATCACAAGCTTTCCCAGGAGGTTTAGGGCAAGTCAAGCATAAAGATTTCTTCATGGATCTGATTTTGGTACTGGGATACCATGAAGTACAAGGCATTCGAAGAAAAGTGGTCGCAATAAGACAACCAAGCTGAAGGGAGACTCAGATCCATCAAGTGTGATTGGTCCAGCTAGGCACCGTATTCTTGCCGAGTTGAGAGAATTTGAGGATCTTAGCATAGCACCAGAGCACTTGGAAGAATCTTACCTAGCCGCTCTCTTAGCTTGTTGGCTTTGTAAGTTCGTTTTCCCCAAAGACGACATCAACCTTATTCGTCCCAAAGTCTTCAAAAGTTGCTAGCAAGATGGCTGTAGGCGAGTCTTTTAGCCTTGCTATTCCAGTCTTAGCCAACATTTATAATGACTTGAGTGTTGTTTCTAACTCGGCAAGCACTGAAGATCGTGCTATGGTACTTCCCTACCATTATGTGTAGGGTTGGTTGGGTGATTACTTCGACACTCATTTTTCTTCATTGGATTCAGACATGCTAGGGCTTTCTTCAAAAACTTTAGTCAAGCCAGAGCCTTTGATGATGAAGTATTTTGGCGTGCTTTCTGCGAAAAGTCTTGACGATTCGCAGACACAAGCTCTATTTAGAAGTTGTAACAGCTTGAGGATGGACCATCTAGCAAGAGTTAGCTCAACGCAGCGAAGCCTCCTAGATGATTCGTACCTTTGTTCTTCCAATTTGTCTTATCTTACAAGTCTTTGCTCGGGGTATGTTTCTTTGCAGGAAGAAGACCGATGCATTGTTCAGCTCTATAGCCATCACTGTCTTAGCAAGCAATTTAGTTTTGTCCAACTTGTGTCAGGTAAGCTGAAGAAAGTCACACATCCGACATCTTTACAAGCCATGTATATGCATTGGGAATCTTGTACCCATTCATGCACGAATCCTCCATTACCCTTCCGGCCAAGGATGAGTTTAAGAGCAAACCGGTGGCCCGTGCCTACATAGATTGGTGGTCAAAGGTGCACCGTGGTGACTTAGGAACAACAAGTGGTACCAGTTCTTCTCATTCACATAATGATGCGCCAAGAGGTGGTTGTTCTACGGTTCTTGTGCAACTAGCACTTCTTAATTGTGCGAGTGCATTGCCTTTGAAAGATAGACCTATCAATTCATCTCATCAACATACACATTTACCTTCTTATTAGCTATATGGTTCTGATGAGGCGGGTCACAAAGTTGATTCGCATAAAGATCAGCTTGTTCTACGACAGCATTAACAAGTTTTGAACAAGCGACCATACGAAGGCGATTTGGATGATAGCGAAGTGAATTTCCTTCATAAAAAGAAGAAGGTGTCTGAGCCTCCTCAGTTTGATTCGGCAAACATGGGTGTTCAATGTTATATGGAGATGCTTTTTTGAGGTAATTTTCCAACGGCCAAGGAGATTGGTGATCCGCCTAGTTCAAAGCTCATTCCAAATTCGCCAAGTTGCCCAAGTTTGTTGTGTGTAGACGAAGGTGTGCAAGAGTCTTTCATGCATCCAATAGCTTTGCCAGCTAACTCTGAGATCTCTCTGAGAGGGCCGAACCTTGGTGGTACTGAGTATTTTATCCATCGCATTAAACTTCGGACGACCATGGATCTTAAGAGCCTTATTGAGAGGAGGATTTCCAAGTGCCCATTGGAGGACCTTGCTTTGCTTGAGGATGACTTGTTGAAGCTTGTTTCTATGATTGACATTCTTACCGTTGATTCCTCACTCTTGAGAGCCAAGATTGTCGAACTTATGGCTACCTCCATTGATTATTCTTCCTTGCATGCTATTTCCTTGAAGAAATTGAGTCTAGAGACTAGAGCTCAACAACTTAAGGCGTTAGACTTATCAATTGCCCAAGTTCGGTCTTCTCATCAAGCTGCTTCAGAAAGTTATCAAGCCACAGGGACTTATTTGTCTTCTGTCCAATCATGGCTAGAAGTGTTGGCGCGTGAGCAAGAGCAGTTAGATACCGAAGCATCTCGACTTCAAGGTGTTCTGTTGGAACACGAAGCTACACTTTCCCAGCATAAAGAATAGATTTTATGCCTAGAACAAGAGAAGGGTGCAGCCATGGAAGCGGCCACCTTGTCCTTCTACCGATGTAGAGACTTTGAGGACTTTGGAAGACTTGCTTGAAGATCTTCGCCATGGTTTTAGGGATATAGCTTTCAAGTAGTGTCTTCCATCTTTTGTACTTTAGGTCTTCTTTGCTTTTGCTCTTTTTTTTTTCTTTTTTTTTTTTTTTTTTTTTTGTAATAAGACTTTGTAGCCAAATTCTTCCTTTAAATAAATAAAGTATTCACATTTTGAATTTGCTCTTTATTCTTCGAAGTGTTTGTGTTTTTGTTGATGATGTGACTGTACTTGAAGTTTTGAAGTTTCAAGTTGCCTACGTAGCCTTGGTTGAGGAAGGATCAAGTCATGACGTAGTTCAAATGAGTGATGGACTTTGGTGAATTTGATGGTGATTTTTGTTTTGTTTTTCCGTACACAGTTCAAATGAGTGTTGGGTGTTGCATTTTATGCTAGTCCGAGCGTTGTGGCGTATACAGTTTAGGCTCATGCAGGCGAAGAGTGTTAGGTGTCACCTTTTATGCTCATGCGAACAAGGAGCGTTATGTGTCATTTAGTACCGTTTGTAGTTTAGACTCATGTAGGCCAGAGGTGTTGTGTGTCGCCTTTTATGCTCATGCGAACAAGGAGCGTTGTGCCGTGTGTAGTTTAGGCTTGTGCAGGCAAGGAGCATTTGTGTATTAATTTTTATGCTCGTGCGAATAAGGAGCGTTATGTCGTGTGCGGTTTAGGCTCGTGCAGGCGATGAGTGTTTGTGTGTCACCTTTTATGCTCGTGCAAACAAGGAGCGTTGTGTGTCATTTGGTGCCATTTGTAATTTAGACTCATGTAGGTGAGGAGTGTTATGTATCGCCTTTTATGCTCGTGCAAACAATGAGTGCTCTGTCGTGTGCAGTTTAGGCTTGTGCATGCAAGGAGTGTTTGTGTGTCACGTTTTATGCTCGTGCAAACAAGGAACGTTGTGCAGTGTGTAGTTTAGGCTCGTGCAGGCGAGGAGTGTTTGTGTTTCGCCTTTTATGCTCTTGCAAACAAGGAGCGTTGTGCCATGTGAAGTTTAGGCTTATACAAACAAGGAGCATTAGGTGTCGCCTTTTAAGCTCGTGCAAGCAAGTAGGGTTGGGTGTCGTCTTTTAAGCTCATGTGGGCAAAGAGCATTGTGTCGTGTATAGTTTAGGCTCGTGCAGGTGAGGAGCATTGGGTGTTGCCTTTTATGCTCGTGCGAAGAAGGAGCCTTGTGTGTCATTTGGTGTCGTTTCTAGTTTAGACTCATACAGGCGATGAATGTTGTGTGTCACCTTTTATGCTCATGCAAACAAAGAGTGTTGTGCCGTGTGTAGTTTAGGCTCGTGCAGGAGAACAACATTTATGTGTCGCCTTTTATGCTTGTGCGAACAAGGATCATTGTGCCGTGTGCTGTTTAGGCTCATGCAGGATAGGAGCATTTATGTGTCGCCTTTTATGCTCGTACGAACAAGGAGTATTATGCCGTATGTAGTTTAGGCTCATGTAGGCAAGGAGCATTATGTGTCGCCTTTTAAGCTTATGCGAACAATGAGCATTGGGTATCGCCTTTTAAGCTCATGCAAACAAGGAGCATTGTGTCATGTGCAGTTTAGGCTTGTGCGGGCGAGGAGCATTGAGTGTCACCTTTTATGCTTGTGCGAACAAGGAGCGTTGCACCATGTGTAGTTTAGGCTCGTGTAGGCAAAGAAAGTTGTGGCTTCTTTTTAGGTGTTGTATTGCTCCGAGTCACAAAACTCTATGTGTGTGCGAAGTTGCCCCGATATTTTTAGGACAACATTTGAGTTCCACCTCGAGTTTATGACCTCTTGAATGAAATCAGCTTCGATCATTTTGACAATGTCAGTTTTATCTAGGCTTGAGAGTGCATTGACAATGGTTTCTTGCCCTTTGTCCTCGAGTTGTGGTGGTGCAACAGTGACATCCCCCTCTAGGATTTTATCTTCTTTGTCTTCTTGGATTTTGATGTGGAAGACATCTTGTACCTCATCTTCAGTTCTGTTCTATTAGGTTTGTAGGCGTAAAGATTGCCCAGTGTTAATGATGGTACACATTTTTACCTTCAACGATCTTTTTGTGTCCACTTCTAAGGTTTCTTGGTGTTTCATCCTTGAATGAATCAAGTTTCGAACGTCGTGTTTTTCTGCTAGACTACTGAGCTTCTCCTCATTTGGTGTTGTTTTCTTCTTGCTAGAGGGCTTCTTTGGTTCTTTAAGTCTTTCCAAGGCCGACCGTCACGGAAGGGAGCTAGCTGTGTTGCTTTGTTTCTTAGGTTTTGACAACCTTTCAAAAACAGAGCTTTGGGGTGTTGGCGTGTTAAGCTTTTTTAAGACGGAGGTTCAGTCTTGATCACCAATGCGATCAAGTGCCGAAATTATGGGTTTTGAACGATTCAGCCTATTGAAGACTGATGTTCAAGGGGCGGGTTTAGGCTTCTCATGACTTTGTTCAACACTTATGTTTATGTGTTGAGCGCTAACGCTTTTAACTTTCCTTGACCACGCTCTTTGACCAGCTTTGTTGTTGTCAACTTCGTAACTATGCTCCTTCAACCTCTTTTGAGTCTCAGTAAGGTCACGTTCTTTATTGTTGATACCCGCCTTTGACATAAGTTTGTAGGTGTAACCTTCTTTGTTCCTCTTAGTTGGAAGAGTACTTGGTTCCACTCCTTTGGCAGGGGTTTTACAAAGCCTAACGGTTGTTTGGAAATTTTAGCATTGCCTAACTGTGTCAAAGGTAAAGTTACATTTGTCTTGAGCAGCTCTACATCATCCTTGTGCAACTGTGTGTTGGCTCTGTTTATTCCATTTTCGAACGGGGATTGCCCATTTTTTCTTCTCGATATTGGGATGCATGGGGAGACGAGTGTGATTGGTTCTTTTCAAGGTGTCACACTCCCTTTGGTTGTTGCGGGCTTAGCGGGCTCATCGTCATTTTTGCTTGAAGGTGGCACGGCTTCCCTGTCTTGTTCTTTAGGCACAACTAGCCACTTATTCTTTTTGGGTGTGGCTTTGCCTGTGGATTTGATCTCTTTTGGAAGAGCTTCAGGCACAGTTTCTTCATCCATGTAGAACTTGGTGCCTACAAAGTGCGATTCAGCTTCGGTGAATGACTTGGTGTCGCCTTGTATCATCTTCACTCCTTCTTGGTAGTATTTTAAGCATTGGTGAGGGGTGGATGGCACCACACCATTCTCATAGATCCAAGGCTTCCTAAGAGCAAGCTATAGGAAGTTCTTGCATCGATCACATGGAATATTGTGCTTAACTTAAGTTTACCAATAGTTATCTCTATGCGGACCATGCTCATCGTTCTTTGTCCGCCTTAGTTGAAACCTTGGATTAGCAGGTGGTTTCGGGTTAGTTCATCCACCTTGATGCTAATTGTAGCCACTGTTTACTTTGCCATGATGCTTATGGCCAAACCAACATCCACAAACATGTGGTTAACCTTGTGCTCCATCGAGTACCCAGAGACGAAAAGATGATGGTTGTGAGGCTTTGATCCCAGCAGCAAGTCTTCGTCAGTAAAGCTAATTACGTCATGGACGGACAACATATGTCATATTCATGTGGCCGAAGCTTCAAGCTTTCATCCTTGCTTTCTTAAGCTTCATGGACATCGGGACTCGCCAAGACCGTTATTACTGCTCTTCACATCTCTTTGGGCAATTGCAGCGCCTCCTTGATGCTAAAGGATTCTTCTATCTCTACTTCAACCATATAATAGGCAATGGTAGTGCACTGGTGGAATAAGTCATTCAAGAAGTACTCGTGCAAAAAGATGAGAATGCACAATTTTTGCTCCATAGGTTCCCCAGCGTACGTCAGCTTAACAGCTCACACGTTTTTCTTGGGCTTCCTATTGTTGCGGCAGTGGTGCTTTCTTGCTTGTTCCACCTTTGGCTTTGCGGCATGTGGTCTTGGTTTCCTTGTCTTCTTGTAGGTCGGCAGTGTCCACCCTTTTTCATCATCGGTAAGTGCATTTTGGTCACTTGTCCCTAGTGATGGTTATGTAGAAGGTGCCGTGTGGCTTGAGCATAGATGAGAATAAGCGTGCGTTACTTGGAGAGGCATGGGATTGAAGGATCCAAACACAATTGCAGTTGTGTGCATCGCAGCTGTGTCTTTAAGGTCGAGTTTAATTTGCTCTTGTTGTGCCAGCTTCATGATGAGTGATCGGATCATATTTATATACATTTTTACATCAAATTCACTCGTCTTTTCTTAGTTAGTTCGTTTTATTTTGAGCTATTTACGTTGATTTTGTGTTTTATAAGAATTTATCAAGTTAAGAAAATAAAAATAGAATAAGTGAAGTGTTAAGTAATAATTTCGTCTAAATTATCTTGCTTGTTGAATAGAACTTATCATTTGAAAAATAATATATATATATATATATATATATATTTATATAAATATAATGTGATGGTGGGTGTGTGTGATGATAGCGCGCAAGACACAGACATGTGGGGGAGTCCTCCACCGAAAGTGAAGTCAAAAGAGGGTCTCGGAGAATAATGGGGAATGGAGCACCAAAGCATTGAGGCAGCTGGAAAAGGAAACGGAAAAGAATAAAAAGGGGGGGGGGGGGCTTCATTAGAAAGGCAGGAGGAGCTTGCGGATCAAAGTGCTGCCTCTGGGCAGGAGCTAGGAAAAAAAGAATAAAAGGTGGAAAGGCAGGAGTTCATCTGGGACAGGGAGCTGTCACGGAGTGGGAAGGAAGGCTGCCTTCCTGGCAGCAGACGAGAGGGCTTTGAAGGAGGCAGCTGACCGAGAGCTGCCAATCGGTGAGAACACGGGGCTGCCAATCAGCCTTGAAGACAGGCGAATCAGGCAGGCAGCCGAGGAAAACGATAGAAAAAAAAATAAAAAAGAAAAAAAAAACAAAGTCAGAGGCTGCTTTGGCAGCCAGGTGAGTTTGAAGAGGAGACCACGGGGCGCACTGAACCAAGGATTGGCAGCGTCCCACGCCAGCCAAGCTGTGCTGAAAAACAAGTGAGCTGCCATTCTTGGCAGCGAGGAACAAGTGTCACGGATTGGAGTCTGGGCAGCAAGTGAAAAATAAGGGTAGTGTTGCGGTGGCCTTTGGCAGCGAAGAGAAATCACGACGTGGAAGAGCTGCCTCTTGGCAGCATATAAAAACAGAAGCTGCCCTGGGCAGCGAGCAACATGGAGACCGAGAGAGTGCAAGGGAAGCTGCCAGCACAGAGAGCAATCTCATTTGGTTCTATTTTTTCTCAAATTCATGTTTAATTTAATTTTCTTTTCAATTATGTTAAACATGTGGAATTAATTTCTGTTTAGTTAGAGGTGAATTTGAAACCATGGATATATGTTTATTATAATTTGATTTACTCCAGTTATGAATTTATGAATGTTGGATGTGGTTTACTTTTCTGTTTTGATTAAGAACTTGTTTATGTATGTGGGTTGAGGGTCGACACTTAATTTGCATGCTTAGACTTGATGCTAGGATATAAGGGAATTTCACCTAATCGTTATGAACTTATATTCGTGAGTAGTAAAGATCGCTAGTCACGATTGTGTTTAGTAAACCCTAGGTTGGATTAACATGCGTATTCCATAGTTATGAATGCCTAGTCAATGTTTATGATTTCCATTGAACTTAATGATCTTTGATATGTCTCTCTATCATGCGTATTCCATAGTTAGGGAACTTGATAAGAATAATTTGGTTGTGATGCGTATTCCGTCCAATTCAATGAATCTGGGGAAATCTGAAAGTTAATTTAAGCGGACCTAATTAATTTGGAGCATTGTCATTCATTCGTTTGTTGAATTCATAACTGGGAATCAAATTGTATGCATATGTTCATGTGTGGATAAAGACCTCTCTAACTAGTGTCTCATCATTCTATTTCATAATTGGAGCAAGACATGGATTTTGCTAGTATTCAAGCTCAATTGGCAAATCTTACTTCTCAATTGTCGCAGTATGCCGAACGGACCACAATGCCAAGTGTCCCTACACTTGATGTGCCGTATGGGCAAGGATATCAAGCTCATCAGTATCCTCAATTTTCTGCATATGAAGATGATTGGGGATATCAAAGCCACAGCCAATCAAGGGGCAACATGTTTTCCAACGCTTGCAATTCGAATTGGAGAGATTATTCAGATCAGATGTGGGATGAACCTCAGCAATTTCAACAAAGTGGATATTGGCAGCAAGACAAGTTCTATTCCAGACCTATGCAGCCACCACAGCATCCCTCACAACAATTCCAATCAAATTCAAGTATGCCCGTAAATTATAATGAAATTCTTGAAGGACTAATTTCTTTGACGCAGGGCTCACAAAAAGAAGAACAATTGCCGTCATCGGAAGAGTTCTATCAGTGGCCATATGAGCCACCACAGCCACCACAACAATCTGCCCAATTTGATTCAGGTACATCTCTGGATAATGATACATTTAATAAGTTACTCACCTCTTTGAATCAGGGAGTGGAAAATCGAATCCATGAGATGCAAGACCGGACCAACAAGGTGGATGAATTGGAGAGGCAAGTTGGGCAGATTATGGAGATCATGGCACAGATTCAAGATCAAAGTGAACTCTCCAACTCCACATTTGCAAATTCAAAGGGAGAAGTGGAAATCAATGAAGCCATCACTTTGGAAAGTGATATGGAAGATGAAGCTGTCCTAGAACCGTTCAAACACAGCTCGAACATGGATGAATTGATGCTGCAAGAAGAAGATGAGGAGGACGACCTGGGCAGTTTAGACGAATTCTTGTCTCAAACCCCTCAAGTCACTATGTTGTCCAACTCAGGTGAGGAAGTTCTAAGTTCAATTCATTCTAACCCCATTCCACCGAATGTCCTTTTTCCTTGCAGGTTTTTAATTCCAATTAACCAAGAGAGTGAAAAGGATATTGTGGAAGCGCTTCCAATTTTCCAAAGTGAGATCCAAATTCTTGGTGCACCAAAGCAAGTTCCCGATGAGGTTGAAACGTTCAAAGAACCTTGCATACCAAGAAAAAGAATTCAAGAGAATGAAGTGGTTGGACAACATGTTGAATACATCGAAGAGGCTGTGCATGAGACAACAAAGGCCCAAGCAGTTGAGTTTGATGACACGGGACAGGCCACAACCATCATAGTCAATCTGGCCAAGTGCAAAGTCCCCGAAACGTTCAAGGGAGTAGTTTTTGTTATTGAGTTTGTGTCGGAGAAAGACAGTAAGCCATCTTCTCCAATTTTAATTTTAATTTTATTTTATACTAACATGTCTCTAATTTTAATGATTCAGGCACCCACCCTAGAATTCAGACTATTGCCGAATCATTTCAAGTATCACCTCCCATTAAAAGATAAATTCCATGCTTTGGAGCCGAGGGGAGGTTAATGGAAAGAATCGTCCGGCTAAAGACGTTAAATGAAGCGCTTCTTGGGAGGCAACCCAAGCAACCAGATTTGCATTTCTTAACCCTCCTCTTTATTGCCTTTACTTTGCAATTTTTGTTTTGTTTAGTTAGTTGTGTTATTTGGTTGATTTTTGTTTAGTTTGTGTTTAAATAAATTTAGGGCCTTGTTTATTTTAAGTGTGGGTAAATAAAGTCTTTTTGCATTAATTTACATATTTTGATTTACATATTTTAAATTGCTTAAAATAAACTTGAAAATAATAATAATAATAATAATAATAATAATAGTAATATATATATATATATATATATATATATATATATTTAAATAAACATAAAAGCGAAAAAAATTTACAATAATGCGAAAAACTGATAGAAATCATTGGTCATTGGTTAGGTGGCGCCTCAGAGGTCGACGGAGCTCCGGGAAGACGAAGAGCCAGAGTTGGAATCTCCAGAGCCGGAACGCTTAGTGCTACTCCAAAGGACGAAGGCAACATAAACCTCGGGAGTAACGCCATGAACCTTTCATGATCACTCTGGATCCGACCGTCCGACTCCTGCAGCTGGTCCAGCTTCCTCTTCATGCTGGTCGAGTAACTAGTTGCAAGCATGTGCAACTCCTTGTTCTCGTGCTTGAGTTCTTTGACCTCCTGCCGAAGACTTGCCACCTCCGCCATTAGCGACTCCACCTGACGAGTTCGGGCAAGCAGGCGCTGGCCCATGTTTGAAACTGAGCCTGCACTTTGGACGCTGAGAGCAAGTGATTCCTGTACAGCCAGCTCGTCCGACCGCCTGGATAGCATCCTATTGTCCCTTGGAGTGAGCAGATTTCTGGCTATCACCGTAGCGGTTATTTCATTCCTCATCATTGTGTCCCCGACTGTAAGAGGACCATTGGGGGATATGAATGACGGATTCCAAATGTTGTTCGGAGAAGACGAGTCATCGTCTTCCCCGACATTCAAGTTTAGGCGACGATCGGAAGGGCAAAACATTTTTAGAGGGGGTTGAGGAAGAAAAGAGTTCGGAAAGATTAAGATTGCTGAAACGGAAGAAGAGAGCGGAAGGAGTAAGATTGCAGAAGTGCAGAATTGCAGAAGAGAGTGTTTACAGGAGGGAGTTCAAGTGTGAGGTGGAGCATAATTAGCGCCTCTATAAAAAGAAGTAAATCAAAGAGCGGTCCTCAGAGGTCGAAGAGGCGCTCCTCTCGCAAATCAAAAAGCTGGACGTTCCTTTCTCAAAGGCCGGATTTCTGTCTCAAAAGAGCCGTTCCTCTATCAGAAGTCGGGATTGCTCAGCATCACGAGGCGCTTAGCTTTTCCAGTTGTCGTCACATGCGTCACATGCAGCTTGGAGCGTTGCGAAAACCACGAGCCGAACCCGGATTTGAACCCCGGTTTTCAAAAGATCATCATTCCAGACGTGTCGTCACTCGTCGCATGCGCAGTCAGCTTCGCGGAAATTACGGACGGCTTTGTCAGAAAGCGCGTAGCGGGTACTGTTCATCCATCCACCGGCTGCCGACAAATAGTGAGGGAATAGTTCCGGTTATGAAGAAAAATTCTATAAGTTCTACCTTCGCCTTCCACAGCAAAGGCACACCCTCTCCACCTCTCTTCCTTTCTTCATCTCCGAGAATGTATTCCCAAAGAAACCTTTCGAGTCACTCAGTGTTCTTCATCCCTTGGATCACCCCAGAAAACAAATCATCCAGAGCAAAAGTATTTCATATCAAAAAGGTTAAAAGCAAAAGTATCTCATATCATGCTTTCTCCTCACTTTCATCTGAAGAGTACTCGAGTACTCATCTCAGACCCCTCCCAGCCCACTTCAAAAATAAACCTGTGAGTTTGAAGGGGAGACCACGGGGCGTACTGAACCAAGGATTGGCAGCGTCCCACGCCAGCCAAGCTGTGCTGAAAAACAAGTGAGCTGCCATTCCTGGCAGCGAGGAACAAGTGTCACGGATTGGAGTCTGGGCAGCAAGTGAAAAATAAGGGTAGTGTTGCGGTGGCCTTTGGCAGCGAAGAGAAATCACGACGTGGAAGAGCTGCCTCTTGGTAGCATATAAAAACAGAAGCTGCCCTGGGCAGCGAGCAACATGGAGACCGAGAGAGTGCAAGGGAAGCTGCCAGCACAGAGAGCAATCTCATTTGGTTTTATTTTTTCTCAAATTCATGTTTAATTTAATTTGCTTTTCAATTATGTTAAACATGTGGAATTAATTTCTGTTTAGTTAGAGGTGAATTTGAAACCATGGATATATGTTTATTATAATTTGATTTACTCCAGTTATGAATTTATGAATGTTGGATGTGGTTTACTTTTCTGTTTTGATTAAGAACTTGTTTATGTATGTGGGTTGAGGGTCGACACTTAATTTGCATGCTTAGACTTGATGCTAGGATATAAGGGAATTTCACCTAATCGTTATGAACTTATATTCGTGAGTAGTAAAGATCGCTAGTCACGATTGTGTTTAGTAAACCCTAGGTTGGATTAACATGCGTATTCCATAGTTATGAATGCCTAGTCAATGTTTATGATTTCCATTGAACTTAATGATCTTTGATATGTCTCTCTATCATGCGTATTCCATAGTTAGGGAACTTGATAAGAATAATTTGGTTGTGATGCGTATTCCGTCCAATTCAATGAATCTAGGGAAATCTGAAAGTTAATTTAAGCGGACCTAATTAATTTGGAGCGTTGTCATTCATTAGTTTGTTGAATTCATAAGTGGGAAGCAAATTGTATGCATATGTTCATGTGTGGATAAGGACCTCTCTAACTAGTGTCTCATCATTCTATTTCATAAAAATATATTTTCTTTGAAGTTTGTTTTTAAGTTTCTGTTTTAATTTCAATTTCGTCCAAACCAAACCCCCCCCCCCCCATTATTAAATTATATTATTTAGTTAGTTTTCATTATTTTTAATCTTTTAATTTAATTTCCGTCCATTTTAGTTCCTAGTGTTTATTTGATTGATTTCATTATTTTGAGTCATTCTAAGTGTGTTTTGAGTTATTAGAGTTTTTAGCCTATTTTTGTGTCCTTGAGTCTTGTTTAATATTTTTAAATTAATTTAGAGTAGATTAGTAATCCCTCCTAATCCCCGGCCTAGAACGATACCCTACTTACACCTATACTACATCTGTCAAAAAGAGGGTTTAATTTGTGCGGTTTTAATGAGCTCCTTGAAGACAAAACACTTTCCAACAGGATGGCTTACGATACGATGGTATTTGCAATACCAAAGATCATTAACGCGATTCATCTCCTTAGGGCGCTTGCATTTGGGCAGCTCGATCACTTTTTTCTCTAACAGATCATCTAACATTGTGGCCACATCAAAGTCTAAAAAAAGGTACATCTTTTGCTCCAACTCCCTCAATGTGTTTTTGTACCTATCTTGGGTGCGAGAAAGCTCACCTATTTTTATCTTCTTCGTTTTTTTCTTAGAAGAGATCTTGACAAGGGCAGGGGAAGTCTTTACGGGGGTAGTGTTGACAGCAAAAACTTCATTGGCAGACTTTTTCCCAGCCTTGTTTACCTTCGAAGTGAACACCTTGTCCTTCTTGAAGTCGGTGATTGGCTCATTCTTCCCATGATTGACAATCCTCAGCTCTATATCGTGGGAACGAGTCGCCAATTCCTCAAATGTCATTGGCTTTATGCCTTCGAAGGCGTAGTGTAGCCCCAGTGTATGTCTTGAACATACATCTCAATGGCGGAGGTTTCAGAAAGTCGATCATTGTAATCCAAACTTAATGGTCGCCATCTGTTGATGTAGTCGATGATCGGTTCATCTTTCCATTACTTTGTACTTGTCAACTTCAGCATGCTTGCGGTGCGGCGAGTGTTGTAGAAGCAGATAAGGAATTCACTCTCAAGCTGGTCCCAGTTGTTGATGGATTCGTGCTCGAGGTCGGTGTACTAATCAAAGGAATTTCTTTTCAACGAGCGCACAAACTGCTTAACGAGGTAGTTTCCCTCCGTCCCAATGTTCTTTCAAGTTTCAATAAAATGGGCAATATGTTGTTTAGGATTGCCCTTTTCCATCGAATGGCATGAACTTTGGCGGCTGATAACCCCTTGGCATCCTCAAGGCGTCAATCTTCTTGGAGTAAAGCTTTAAATACAACACGAAGTCAAGCTAGCTTTCTTCATACTGTGCCTTGATGGTGCTAGTGATCATCTTCTATAGCTGCTGGATAAAGAGTGATCCTATAAGCGTTGTTGCTTGGTCCAGCTTCTCCTCAGCTTACTTCACCAGAGGTTCCTCTTTTTCATCGATTTCCTCATTCGGCGAGTCAACCTTTGGGTCAACTTTGTCGTCATGTTGCACCTCCAGGCGGTTAATGAGTATGGCAATTTGCAAATCATGACGCCCTTAATGAGGCTAAGGTGATCATAGGCTCATGCCTCGAGTGCTCTTACTTCTTTGGCGGAGTTGATGCAGAGGTCGAAGGTATGGCAGAGAGGGTTCTTGCTCTTCTTCGGGTTGTGACGCCCAAAGTTTCACCACTTGCGGCAAAGATGCCTTTGTTCTTCATGTCAGTAGCTAGAACAGCTTTATCCTTACTTGGTGCCATTTGTGCTTTTACAGATTTGAAGACAGAGATAAGAGGCAGTGATGTCCCATTGGGCATGTCAAATGTGTAAACACGAAAATTCTGTAACTAATGAAACGAGAACACGTGTAAATAGTAGATTTGTATTGATTTGAATTTTGTTGGTTAAAATCTCTATTTACAACTTTTCCTCTGATTTAGTCTTCAAATTTGATGTAGGTGCGTGATTGTTGAACTAAGGGTCGTGACGACTTGATCTCGAATGAATAGTTGAACGATTGCTTCAAGTTTTGAACTTGAAACAAACGTGGGGATGGATTTCACTTCAAAGTGCGGCAAAGATAGTGTAGATGTGGGATTGCTTGGCTTCAAGGGTCTTCACAACTTGATCTTGAAACGAACGTTGCTACAAGTTTATAAGCTTGTAACAAAGTCTTGAAGGAATCGGCACGAGCGCTTGTTAATTCTTCAAATGAGTGCTTCGGTTTTGGTCAAGAGAAAGCTTTGGCTTTGGTTAAATGTTCTTCGAAGAGAGCTTTGGCAGCATATTAGTTTTCAAAGGTTTGGCAGAGGTTCTTCTGTGTAGAAATTTTTCGACCTTTGTGCTTGTGGGAGTACCTTGTATTTATAGGCTTCTCAAGGCTTGCCTTTGGGTGGATTTTAGGCATGTTTTGTGTCTTAATTTCAGCCATATTTACTCCTTGCCAAATTTAAGAGGCTTGTTGCCTATTTTGTGAGCAATCTTCAATTCTTGCTTGTTTTATGAAGATGCTTTATCTTTCTTTCCAGTTTTAGGATCAATTTGGATTCCCTAGCCAAAATTAAGGGAGATTTTCCCTTATTGCTGAATTTTGGGGAAGTTTTATACTTCTTTTACTTGATTTGTGCCACATGTCATTGATGACTTGTCCATTTGTGATGAGTCATGTGCCACGTGGAGCTTTACAATGCATTATTTGTATGCAACGAAATTTATATGTCTACATTTGTATATTCCATATTTTTGTATATGAAACAAAATTCAAATCTTTTAGTTACCAAAGAAAAATGAGAATTCTTTATAATAATAATTTTGATGATAAGAGTGTAGACATGCAAATTTCAAAGAAAATAAATTTTCACCAACGCATTAATTTCTTCACGCAAGGGCTTATGTGGCATGTACCATGTCCCTCACAAATTGTACACATGGCATGTGACTCATCAAAACCAAATGAGTCATCAAGAGAACACATGGCAACATTTGGCCGAAAATAATTAAAGTATTCTCTTTATTAATTCTTTAATTAATTTTAATTTAAATCAAACAAATTAATTGATGGAGTCAAATCACAAACCAAGACACAAATCAAGTCTTGGTTCTTTCGTAGGCAAAGCTAGGATAGTTTATGAATAGAAGGCTCCAAAACAAAGAAAAGGGGCCAGAGGTGATTCTCACATCCAGGCACTGAAGCTCTAATGCCTCTTCAAACTCCCAAATTCTCAAATTCTCAGACACTCAAAAGACTCAGAAAACTCTCTATTTTCTTCATCGTTCTTGAGATGAATCATCAAGCACTACTACATATGCCGATTCTTCCATCGTCGCAAGCCAAAACCTTGAGGCATTCATTCATTCGAGGTCAAATCATCGTGATCCTCGTATCACCAACACACATCTACACATCTTAGGAGATCAAATCAAAGGAAACTTTGTAAACGGAGGTTGTAACCATACATTCAAATTAATACAAATCATTTATTTTGTACATGTCTTCTTATTTCATTTGTCACAAGATTTTTGTGTTTACAAATTTGGCACGCCCAGTGGGACAATCTATGCCTCGTATATCTTTCTTTGTTCAAATTCACACATCATCGAAACCAATGGCTTTAAATAAGGAATAAGCTAGACTCGCAACCAAGGGAAGGAACGTCAACGCTTTCATTGCAAGTGAAGAATCTGTTGGCGTCATGACACGAAGCAAGGAAAAGACGGTGGCCATACTTCAAGCCACTTTTAAGTTGGGGCTATTAAAGGACCAATGGAAGTGTCAATGACGCGAGCCTGTCATTAGCTTAGCCTCGCTTGAGGCACCGAAATATGATTCTACAACATGCGAGAGGACTTTCCAAAGCGACGATGGACGTTCTTCGGCTTTAAAGAATTCAAATGCAAACTCAAGCACTAGGTCATACCACAGATCACCGACTAGCAACCATTGCTGAGAGACTTATTTGTCATGTTGCAACTCATCTTCAATCCAAGTGATGGCTTCTATGAAGCCTCAAGTTGCACTCGTGTAAGCAAGTAAGAACAAGACTTCTTTCACAACAAAGCGCGACTTGGCTAGCATCGTTTCGCGAGCCAAGATGAATGCAACCCGGCACACCACTCCAATGGTGATTCCACCAAAATCACATGAAGGTTGTCGTGATAATCCAGCCATCAACTTCATCACTTGAAACGAGTCAAAGGCTACTACTACCATGGCACATCTGTTTAAGTCACTTGAAATTCGTCAAATGCACAAGGGGGCAAAGAAGCTTGTCTCTCGAAATGGTGAAAGGTGTTCACCAAAGTCTAAGACATAATCGCCAACACTATCAAAGCACAATATAGAGGTTCTTCTCGATAATCTTGATAATCTCTGAATGCTGACTGGGTACCAACATCCCAAATTCTTACAATTTGATGGAAAAGGCAACCCTAAACAACATATGGCTCACTTCGTCGAGACATACAATAATGCTAGCACCGAGGGCGATTACCTTATGAAGCAGTTCGTCCGCTCACTTCGAGGTACTGCAATTGACTAGTACACATACTTAGAACCAAAGTCAATCGATAGCTGGGAACAATGGAAAGAAAGTTCCTCCACTATTTCTTCAGCCCTCGTTGCAACATCAGCATGATAGAGCTCACTAACAGAAAGCAACAAATGGATGAGTGATTGGTCGACTACATTAGCCGTTAGCGTGCATTAAGGCTTGATTGCAAAAATCGTCTCTTGGAGCTATCTTCCGTGGAGATGAGCATACAAGGAATGCATTGGGATTTACAATACATCATTCAAGGGATCAAACCTTGTACCTTTGAAGAACTAGCTACTTGAGCTCATGACATAGAGCTAAGCATTGCAAGCCACAATGAAAGAAGGAATACAATTGGTGACAAAATGTCATCTTCAAAGAAATTCATCATGGAGTCCATGATGATAAGCACTAGTCAATTCAAGTCTTCGATACAAGATAAGAAGGGTGTAAAGAAGGCTGAGTCAAGTTAAGTCCAAGAAAGGCCATGACACGGAAGAAAAAAAGTATCATTTTCCCGTCTCAAACGTCGCTTCTATGTTAGAAGACTTGCTCCAAAAAAATGTGATCGAATTACCAAAGTGCAAGCAGCATAAAGAGAGGAATTGCAGTGACAACCCAAGATACTACAAGTACCACCGTATCATCAATCATCTAGTGGAAAAGTGCTTCATGTTGAAAGATCTCATCATGAAGCTGACCCAAGAAGGAATCATTGATCTAGATCTTGACAATATGGTGGAGTCAAACCATACCACAGTCACTTTTGGCTCATCCGACTCAATATCGTCACCTTGATCACTAAGGGCATGCTCCAAAACCATGCTAGTCAAGCCAAGTGAAGCTGAATGATAAACTCAAATCACTTTGAAGAAGTCGCACAAGAAGCATACGCCTCATCTACAAGTTGACCAATCAAAGAGGAGACAAAAAAGCTCTCGTCAACCTCCAAAGCGGTAAAGAATGGTTTATGAAACTTTGATACGAAGATCGTCCATCCCCATCACAATGTGTGATTTTCCCCGAATACTTCTTCAAGGATCCATTACTCTAGAATCCTTGCTACAAAGTTTACGAGGGACACCTCTACAAGACCGCTTAACAACACCATAAACACGCTCCATGCCTACACGAGATCAAACTACACAAGACATCAAACGCTCATTGCTTGCATGAGCCAAAACTACACAAGGCATCAAACGCTCTTTGCCCACACAAGTTGAAACTACAAACGGCACCAAATCCACACAAAATGCTCCTTGTTCGCAGAAGCCTAAAAGACGATGCTAAAGCTCCTTGTCTGTACAAGTCTAAAAAGGCGACAACAAATGCTCCTAGCCTATAAGACTATAACCACATACAGGCACCCCAAAAAAATGAAGAAAATAAGTTTGTTAAGTTGAAAACCCCCAAAAGGGCGGCTCAAGAAAAAGTTAGGACACAAAACAAAAAAGAAAGCAAAAAACAAAAAAAACAAAACAAAAAATGACAAAATTTGAACTATGTTATGGGTTGATCCTTTTTTCAGAAGGGTACATACGTAGCTCGAAAATGAAAGTCGAGTTCAGTCACAAATAAAAAAAAAGGATTCTAACCTTTGAAATGAAGAAGCATGATTAAGACATCACTTTGAAGCTGTCTTTAAAGTTGTTACGTTGAATCTCAAGCAAGCTTTCCAACATCTCCAAAGCAACGGTGTTTGCCAAAAGCAAGCAAGCAGGAAAGTAGCAGGGCAATGACAGCACTCGCGGCTGCATCAAAGCTTGTTGTCGCAGTGACATTGCAGCGTGTTGTCCTAGCGGCAACCCAATTTAAGAATGCAGTAGCATCCCAGCTTATCATTGCAACAGCACTTAACTTGTCGTATCAACGACATTGCAGTTTGTCATCCCTACGGCATTGCAGCAGCATAGAAACTTGTCTTCACAATAGCATCTACAATAATGTAACAACACGACACATGAAGCAACGCAACAATGACGGTAAGTAATGGCGTGTCCTCGTCTTCGCAGGCAATAACAGTGCGTGCAGTCCGACGACTCCTTTTGAGCAGCAGCAGTACGTGCAGTCTAGCGAATTCCTTACGGCTAGCACACTACCTTACGACGAGCAGCCTCATCCCTTGTGACGATCACACTCCATTGCAGCGAGCAGCTCTTCAGCCACAAACAACACTTTTATTGGCGAGCAGCCTCCCTTGTAACTGGTAGCCCTTCTGTTGTCAAGTAGCCTCCTTTACAACAATAGCAGGTGTTGCAAAATCAATGCCGAATACCGCAGGAAAGCCAAAAAAAAAAAGAGCTGCCACCTACGATTGAAAACTGCGCTCGAAGACGACACGCATACTTGATTTGTAGAAGCAGAAACTTGTAGAAAGCCGCCACTATTTGCATAAATTTGCAAACCCCCCATTAACTATAAACACAAGCAAAATAATCTCTGTGAAAACAGCAAGGAAATCTGAAAAAGTGCATTGACCTGCAAACAAAACTAATTATCAAAGGAAGGAGCAAAATAGAAAAATATTTCAAAGAAGAAAAAAAAAGGAAAAAAAAAAGCAAATAACAAAAAAAGAAAAAAAAGCAAACTTGCACAATTCATATATTGATACGCATGCAGAAAGCATTATTAAATCACGGTGTGCGAGAAGAAACCCCTCATAAACCAATTAAAAAAGTTGAATTCACAGAATAAAATCAGTCTCTATAAAATTTACATTAAGATTAGATAAAATAATATTTAATAAATAAATGATTGAATCACATTATTACTAGCCCATTATAAGGCTAAGCGCACCCCCTCCCCATTAGTGTAGATAATATCGTTTGTTACAAAAAAAACAATTCATTTCACAACTAATTTAATCGCATTATTATCGACATGCGAAAGACCTTTTTTATAACCGGCATTACACGTCTCTTAAGATGTTTTGAACATATTTAAAAATAGAGAAAATAATATTGAATGAATAGCTGATTGAATCACATTATTGCTAGCCTATTGTGAGGTAATATTTTTTTTTTTTTAAAAAAAACTGTACAAAAAAATTAATTACTAAAAAATACTGTTAAAATGACAAAAATACCTTTACCTAGACATGACTTACACGTTTTAAATGTATTTATATGCGTAAATTGACAAAAGGAAAGTCAAATGTCTGAAGTAAATGAATAATCTTCAATCGTGCTAGAAGAAACCCCTCATAAACCAATTAAAACAGCTGAATTTACATAATAAAATTGGTCTCTATAGAATTTACATTAAGAATAGAGAAAATAATATTTAATAAATAATTGATTGAATCTAATTATTGCTAACCCATTGTGAGGCTAAGTTCATCCCTCATCCTCTTAATATAGATAATATTGTTTGTTAAAAAAAAACAATCATTTGACAACTAATTTAATCACATTATTATCCGCGTGCGAAAGACTTTTTTTATAACCGGCATCACACGCATCTTAAGATGGTTTGAACGTGTTTAAAAATAGATAAAATAATATTTAATAAACAACTAATTGAATCACATTATTGCTAACACATTATCAGGCTAAGCCCACCTCTCATCTCCCTTAGTTTAGATAATATCGTTTATTAAAAAAAAAATCATTTGACAACTAATTTAATCACATTATTATCCGTGTGCGAAAGACATTTTTATAACCTGCATTACACACCTCTTAAATGTTTTGAATGTGTTTTTGAAATAAATAATTGATTGAATCATATTATTGCTAGCAAATTGTGAGATAATAATTTAAAAAAACAATACAAAAGAAATTAATTATTAAAAAAATACTATTAAAATGATGAAAATTCTCCCGGCTTATTTGATGCATTATTTTGGACTGCGTTTGAAGTTTTTTGTCCTAGGAACATTTTTGTCCAAATATTTTTGTTGAAACTTGGTGACACCAAAAACACTATTGACCTTTAGTGTTGGCTTTATACATAGAAGATATGAACATGGTTGAATGGAGCAGCTAGTCCAAGTGCATTGTCAAGAAGAATGGAGATGGTGGCTCACATTCTATGAATCTGTGACTTTTAATTCCTCGATCAATGCCTTTCACGAGCACTTCTCATATATGCCAAATCCACGTCTCTGGTGCTGTTAGTCAAGGCTTGTGATAGCGTGCATGGCAATCATCTCGTTGCAGTGCTTCATCAGCTGCAATGGGACAGCAGCTGCATCCACGCATGTCGTTTTCACAGAATGGACTCAATAGACTTTGTCACTACCACCATCGTGTGTGGTTCATCTGAGAAGATGGTTCTCCGAATCACTGCGGTGTCTTGTCACTACCACCATCGTGTGTGGTTCAAATTAATACAAATCATTTATTTTGTACATGTCTTCTTGTTTCATTTGTCACAGGATTTTCGCGTTTACAAAGAGGATCCTATAATTTAATTGTCAACAAGATCGTTATAGTATAGTTGTAAGTATTTACGCCTGTCAGTGGACGACTTGAGTTTGATCCATAATATAATTTGAGAATACATAGTTTTATATTGGCCATAAAAAGGAGGTATACTGGTAGTTCATGTAGATACATAATATAGTAGATGCATATCATTACTTATTGAAACAATTCTTACACAGATAAATAGATTTATTTAACTACACTGGTACGTAGTTCATGTAGATACAGAATACAGTAGCGATACATATCATTAGTTATTGCCACACTTCTTACACAAAGGAATAGATTTATTTAACAAAATCGTAATTTTCTAAGCAGACAAAGCCAAGTCTTGGACTCCACAGTAAGTTTTCAAAGCAGACTGAGCTCTCTGGCCAGCCTCCGTGTAGTAGAACCCTAGAAATTTAACGTGATCAAAGGGCTTAAAAAGCAAAGGGTGCTCTTCATCCACAACCTCCTCCGGGGCTTTTATAATGTAACCTTCCTTTGGGATGGAGAACAATCCAGTTGAGTACCTAGCCTCATTTCCACTCATCATCACTCTATGATATGGAGAATGTAGTCGACCGTTTGTCCATGCCTGCAAAATCATCAGCACAATGTTAACTTTGATTTCTTTGATTCTTTCACGACCGTTAGTATGTAAATCGAATGAGTAGGAAGCAACTCACGTAAAGAGAATCGCCAATCATGGCGATGAAAGAGTGAGGTGATGAAGGCTTGACTTTGATCCATTTGCCAGCTTTGGTTTGCACTTCTAAACCATCAACTTGGTTTTGATACAAAATGGTGACAATGTTCTTGTCTGTGTGAGCGTTTATCCCCAACTTAGTTTCCTTGGTTTCAGGTCCTTTATATTTCATCACTCGAAGAAGGTAGTTGGTTGATTCTACATGCTCCTCAAAGTATTTTTCAAGTCCCAAGCTCTCCAGAATCATCCTTCTGATTATTTGATCCAACTCCGAAACTTGCTCTGAGAATGATTGTATGGTTGTGCTGCCACCCAAAAACAAAAATTACGAACTCCGAATATTTGATTATGAAATACAGGGTAACAGTGTCTCTTGCCGGATGTCTGAGATATATCATTAGGTTAATAGAATGTTAATCTGAAATACAGATTTATGTAAATCTGTCTGATCAGATTGACATTTTGGCAAAATAACATGTTAGATTGTTTGATAAGATAATAACACATAAACTATAAAATTAATGTGCATATATGAGTACGAAAATATTAAAAAATTAGGATAAAAGATTAATGTTATGAACCAAAATCTCGGGTTTCCTTGAGGCCACAAGGTATTTGTCAAGCTTTCAACTTGTTCATAGACATTTGCATCGTCAAACCCCATGCTCTCGTATAGTGGCACCATGGGGTACTGCCCAACATACCCATGGTAGGGCTTTTTAGAAACATTCTGTAATTTGGTTTGTAAGGGAAGGTCGAAAAGCTTTTCTATTGATTCAATTGTTGACTTTCGAATGTCTGAAGGCACTTTGTCGAACAAAGCCTCGAAGCAACCATACTCTTCGAGCGCATTGCAGACTTGAGCTCTCACTAAGCCCCACTTTTTAGTTCCTTGGTTGAGGTCTGGTTTGGAGAACTCTATGATGGGAAGTCCGAGTGGGGTTTCTGATGCCATTGTGTGTGTGTGTGTGTGTGTGTGTGTCTCTATATATATATATATGCTGTTTTAATTTGGTTGATGGAGAGAAGGAAACAGGCAGCTTCGTTGAGTTTTAGATGAAGATTGAAATCTCGACGGGCCTATTTATATAATTTAGATGATGGACTGAAAGTGGGGAAATGTGAGAATAGTGACGCTGACAAAAGAAGATGTATAATATAATAAGGGAATATCTGATGGAAGTTACAGACTAAATTATGAAGTTATGAAACTATTTGAAACACCATAGAACCATCATACCTTAAACCATATAATCTTATATCCAACAAAAGCTTAAGATGTTAAAAGCTCTCTCCCTAAGTGAACATATCTTTAAACAAAATTACATGCACATGCGTTTTAGATATTCTCACTAGTACAAAAATATGTTTGCGCGACCAGGACTTGCACGACGAAGCAAATTTCGTCGCACAAACGGACGTAGAACAAAAAACGTCACGCAAACGGACTTTGTGCGACAGCACTTTGCGCGACGAAGGACAGCGTCGCGCAAAGCCGTTTTGCGCGACGCGCCGCGTAAAGTCAACGACTTTTTTTATTTCATTTGATCAGTTTGGGAGGCAGAAACTGCAAACCCAGTTGCAGCAACTACCCCCATCTCCCATCTCTCTTCAAAACCGTCTACCAGATCAGGTTTGAATTGATATCAATTCTTTGTGTTTTTTCGATTGCAATCCTTCCCTTGCTCTTAAACAGGATGTAAACTGAATTAATAATATGTAGATCCTTCATGTGATTAATTTATGAAATTGAAATTACAAAATCAAAGGAGATAACTATCTTGCTGATTTTCTTTTTCTCTATACACTAGGTAGTTCCAACAATACTTTAACTAGTAAATGTGCTTTGAAAAATATTGTGTTACTAACCTTGTTTCTACTATTTTGTTTATTTTTATTAATTATTGTGATTTAGTTTATTTGTATGCACATATTTTTGTACATCACCTACAAAATTGTTTTGTGTTGTACGAAGTTAATACTACTTAACTTCGTACACGTTTTTTCCATAAAAGCTTAGTTTCCCGTTTGAGAATTAGTTGGATTTCGTGTATGGATGCGAAAGCATGACTGCGGTCCAATTAGTTCTTGAATTGTCCCATTTTTTGGACAGTTTGGGAATGCATAGTTATGTGTTGTAGTTTGCGGTTCACGGATTAGGTTTCAATAGTGGAAATTTTGGTAACATTTCTTGATGCTCTTCGAGTACACGGTGGATATTATGTATCTAAGGCGTGCACTTGAAGAACTGTAAGGAGATGCTGCCGAAATTAGCCTACGTCAAAATTTAATCCATTGAAATCGTAAATTACGGCACATAACTATGCATTCCTGAATGGGATAGGGCCCTTACCGGAGGAATAAGGTGACAAACTAATAGTTGAAGTTGTTGTAACTCTTGTACTTTTATTGTGATTGTAGACAAAATGGACAGACAATTGATACATAATCATAATAGATGTGATGTTGAGTCCTTGGATGGAATAGATGAGTTCATTGAATTCGCAACTACACACAACCTAGGTTCAACTCATATTCGATGTCCATGTAGGAGGTGTAACAACTCAATGTGGGAGACATTCGAAAATGTTAAATTTCATTTAGTAAGAAATGGGATGATGGAGACCTATACTACTTGGTATCATCATGGAGAACGATTAGACCAAGCTTCGTCTTCATACGTGACACGAGTGGAGACTGTTGAATCTAATGTGGATCCTAGTGAACAAGTTATGAATATTCTAAATGACGTTTATCCATACGCCTCGAGCAACACCAATCAAGAAGGGAGAGATGACGGTCGTCCAACCATGGACAGTAAGGCATTCAAAAACTATGAAAAACTATTAAAAAATGCGAAGCAAGAATTATATCTGGGTTGCGATAACTTTTCGGTGCTCACAACAATTATGGAGTTGATGCATGGCAAGATCAAGTTTCGTTTGTCAAACAAGTGCTTTGATTACTTTTTGGGAGTTATCCAAAGGAGAATTGTTTACCTGAATATCATAAAAGTGCCCAAAAATTGTTGAAGGGTCTTGGATTGGGGTATGAAAAAATTCACGCATGTGTAAATAATTGTATATTGTTCAATAAAGAGAACAAACAGTTGGATAAATGCCCTGTCTGCAGTGAGCCGAGGTTTAAAATGACATCACATAATAGAAAGACCAAGATTCCACAAAAAGTATTATCTTCCATTGAAGCCTAGGTTGCAACGATTGTACATGTCGATGCATACCGCAACTGACATGAGATGGCATAAGGAAGGACGGGTAAATGACGATGTTATGAGGCATCCTGCAGATGGAGAGGCATGGAAAGAATTTGATCGGATGTACCCTGATTTTGCAGTTGACCCGCACAACGTTAGATTGGGACTTGCTGCCGACGGATTTATGCCATTCGGGGTTTTAAACCAAATCCATAGCACTTGGCCGGTCGTCATTTTTCCTTATAATATGCCGCCTTGGAAGTGCATGAAAAAAGAATACATAGGTTGACTCTATTAATTACCAAAGATCTAGGAAAGTCCATTGATGTTTATTTGCGGCCATTGGTTGATGAGCTAAAAGATTTATGGGAAAACAGTGTTCGTGCCTACGATAAGTATGCTGGGCAGAAGTTCACCATGCGAGTGGCAGTGATGTGGACAGTAAACGATTTTCCCGCGTATGCAATGGTTTCTGGGTGGATGACTAAGGGTTATTTGGCATGTCCAATATGCAAGGAGAATGTAACATCGTTTTGGCATGCAAGAAAAGTTTGTTATCTTGGTCATCGTAGATGGCTCCCTTGGGACAATGAGTGGCGTCAGAACGATAAAGCCTTCCACGGCACAAAAGAGATTGGGCCGAGACCAAGAGAATAGTCCGAAGATGAGATTTTGGATCAGTTAAATCGAACGAGTGTCAAGTGATACTGTTTAAGTGCCTTTGGTTTGATACAAACCCACATAACCGAACGAGTGTTAAGCGAGATCATGGTTTACTATCAGTAAACACTACGAGACATTGGTACGATGAAGACCTATACATTTTGGCAACTATGGCGAAACAAATATTCTATCTAGACGACCCTAAAGCCGGCAATGGTTGGAAAGTTGTTCAAAAGATTAAGCGAAAATGACTATATGATATTCCGGAACTAGATCATGATGACAACGACGACATCGCTGACCAACAGTTATCATCTTCGATAGAAATTTGTGAAGAAACACTCTGAGATACTAATGTTGTCCAAGAACCGTTTGACATGCCTGGAGTACCCGAATTCGAAATATCAATTGACCTTGGTGATTTGCCTCAATACAATGCACCAGAAGAGGCAAACGAAGATGAGGACGAATGGGAATCCGGAAATGATAGTAGTGAGAATAGCGAGAGTTATTATTGTAGTTCGGATGAGGATTAATATAAACTTGTAAAGGAAAAAGCAGGAGGCTGAGGGTTTGATGTACACATATTCCATGTCACATATTGCCCATTTGATGTACACATATTCCATGTCAAGTTATTTAGCGAATTCACTACTCCAAATTTACAGGTAATGGAATGTTTGCTAGCTTTTTTTTGTAATGATTCTAATTTTATAGAATATGGTACTATTTACAGATAGTTGAGCACTTGTGATTTCATTTGCACGCTAAATGAGAATAATTTAGTGAAAATTATTCTTCATACGTTTAAATCGAGAACATAGTTTTTAATCACTTTCAAATTTTTTTTCCTTTTATTTATAAAACAGAAGTTCCAGATTTTCATAAACTTGATGGGGTCCATGCAGCCCCTTCACAGTTGTATTCATAAGCAAAAGGACAAAAAAAAAAAAAACCTGCAGGACGCACGTGTGCCTACGTCGCGCAAGTTTTTTTTTTTTTTTCATTACCTTTTTCTTTTTTAAGTAAGATTTCTTGTGAGGAGGGGCCTCAAACAAGTATAGAACAAGAAAAAATGAATAGTGGTTATAAAATGTTGAGAGATCTTGTACTAGCCATACAAACGGCTGGCCTACAAGTCTCGCTACCAACACCTCATCTTGAGCCATCTTCGACCTCAGAGCCACCTCACCCTCCCGATACTTAGTAGCTTGATTTTTTAAACCTAGTTCACTGGTAGTTTTTTCTTTTTTGTTTGGACATCTTTGTATTGACATTTTTATATATTTTATAATTAAATACTTTTGCTTGGTTAATTAATTACTCTTTATAATTTAATTACAATATTTATCAAAAATTAAAAAAAAATAGTTTTGACCAAAACATTTATAAATAAAAAAAAGAACAAAAAAAAGAAAACGGGTTTGCACGACATAGGTCACGTCACGCAAGGCAACTTTGCACGACGTAGGCAGTGCATCGCGCAAGGATACTTTTTCTGCGTCGTGCAAAGACACTTTGCTCGACGTAGGTAGTGCGTCGCGCAAGGACACTTTGCATGACGTAGGTCTTGCGTTGCGCAAGGACACTTTATGCGACACAGGTTATATCTTCGTCGTGCAAACTATACTGTTACTGCCTTGGTGCGACGGTTTTTGCGCGACGAAGGTTGCATGGTCCAAACCCTTAGGCAACGGTTTTTGACTTTGCACGACGAAGGTACCTACATCGCGCAAAGTGTTTTTTCTACTAGTGTCTGGTCCAACCATTACCGATTAGCTAAAAATGTTGATATTGTTGGAATCCCACATCGGTGGGTGAAAAGAAAATAATGGGGTTGGGTAGTGGTAAAGTTGGAGACAGTATCGATGTTGTTAGAGTGGGGCCTCACGGGCTCGCTGATTAAAAATCCAACCTGGTTTGAGAGCCAAGGTTCGGGTCCGTGCAAACCAACGAGCTTGTCACCAAGAAGGGAACAAGCCAGAACTCCAGGACTCTTAACAGAGAGCCAGCCTCTGAATTCCATTGACAACAAGTCTAGACTCTTAACAAAGAGCCGACCTCTGAGTTTCAATTGCTGATGTAAGCAAAGACTCTTAACAGAAACAAGTCTAGATTCTTAACAAAGAGCCGACCTCTGAGTTTCAATTGCGGATGTAAGCCAGGACTCTTAACAGAGAGCTGACCTTTGAGCCAATGTAAGCCAGGACTCTTAAGAGAGACTATGAGTTTCAATTGCTGATGTGTAGATCTCCATGTGTGAACCACTAAATGGGGTTAGACGTGAGGTGGAGTGTTGAAATCCCACATCGGTGGGTGAAAAGAAAATAATGGAGTTTAAATATCATTACCCCACTCCAACTAATATCGAGGCCTTTTGTGGTAAAACCTCTACTTGATAGATTGAGCATGTGTTAAAGTTAAAGACAATATCGATGTCCTAAGTATCTCTTAAATTTCAGACAAATCCTGGAAAAATATTGCTTCCCACTTTTCGAAAACCTTAACCCCATTTTACAGGTATTAATTTCAATAGATCTTTCAACAATTTCAGGGAAAGAAAGACTTTGATTAAAATTTCATATAATAGGTTCATACGTTCATTCTCTATATTTCACTCGGAGAATAAGTGTAACATTTGTGATAGTTAAGTTTTTCTCTAGGACCACATCCACATAAGATATTCGTATGTTGTTATTTAAACTACATTTAGTGTTACATTGTTGACCACCTCTTTAACATATGTGAGTTCTACATTTATTAGTTAATGCAGTACAAATAACATTCACATTATATAATCAATTAAGTTCGTATGCTATGTTGCGTGCAAATCAATGGCTTTTTTTTATTTTTTTTGAAACAAACAAATCAATAGTTCATTATTAGGTAGAGTGTGTGTGGTCCTCTCAATTATTTTCACTATAATTGATATATTATGTTTTCCGAGAAGAAAATATTTTATAATATACATATATTTATAAATAAAAGTATGCATTTTTCTTTCACAAATAGTACTGTAGGACAAAATAAACTATACAAATATTTAACAAAATATCCATTTATTCAGTCAATTTGTTTGTCAATCTTTTCAAAACAATTCACTTTGCGGTCCTCGCTTGCAATTATGTTATATTTGTTTGTGTGTTTAATTAATGAGTAATGAGAAGATCATTTATTTAAACTATATTTTATAACTTATATGAAGTGATTGTTAAATGCTAAATTATTATTTAAATATTTATTAACGTGCTTATTTTTATTGGTAATGCTAGGAATATCTGATGTTTAGACCAAATTAGGTAAACCATATGATTTGATTGTAGACAATTAGATTATTATTTAAGTGTTGACTAACGTATTTATTTCTTATTTGTGACACATCACATGGTTTACAAATTTAGTCTAAAAATTTTAGTCAACCATTTTATTTGATTTGTAAATGTGATTTAAAAGTTAATCTACCAAACATTACTGTTAATTTATTTTGTTCAATTAAACAAAAGTTAGATTATTTTCTAGGGTGCAGAATACAAGAGTTTCAGTTTCAAGTAGTATTAATCACAATAAGAGAATGAAGGGCGCATTGTTAAATGTTAAAGCCGTACAAATCATATAACATTTTCTTATACACTTGGTAACAGTGGAACTAAAATACAATCTTCTCACCATGTCTAGAATATTGATGGTCCATACACGACGCATGTGGTTGGACAGCAATTTGTTAATTTCAGCTACTATATAACTACAAAAGCAACCAATTAATATTATGATTAATATTATTTTTCTTCACTTCTAAGTAAGAAGTGTCAGTTTCGACTCATATAAATAACGAGAACGTATTATATTTGTGGTGAGTTTGATATCTAATTAGTAACTGGCTCATTGTGTGGTCTAACCTAATCTCTCCTCTCTTTCTTGAGGGTAGAATATCATTGTATATATATATAATAAAAAAACAAAGTCTAAAGTAAAATTATGACAGCTGATGGAGGGAATTATCAAAAGTAATGATGCCTAGCATATATAAATTCAATAATTAAAGAGTTGGTACAATATTTGAAGAAAAAAAAAAGAGTCAGTAGAATAAATTATTTTTTTATTATCCACTTTGTATCAATGTAAGAGCAAGAACAACGAGGAGACTACAATAGTAGGTGGGAGTTAGTCCCGTCCATTCGTCACAAACATTCATTTCAAATTTCCTAATTCTCACCAACTCCCACGTTCAATTAATCCACAACAAACCTGGCTCCTTCATCCAATAACAAAATGTAGCCAGATGGTACTATTGAACATGAACTAGCACCGAAATTTTTTCAAGTGGTTATTTATACATTTAAGTTTCGTCTATGACCATCAATATATATAAAACTACCACAAAGGGCTTGGTGATTTCTTAAGAAAAACAATTATTCTTTTTTGGACACCAATAGAGTTTTGAAACAAATAACGTGGTAACTAAGCAACTAATGAACTTTAAAACTGTTGAACTTCACTTTATCATGCTTATCTAAACTTCATGACTCTACCACATATTGCGTCTGGTTACAATGCAAATTTAACTCTATGAAATAAAAGAACCATACAATTAGAACAAACAATTACGTCATCTGTGAAAATTGCCAAATTGAAGGGAAAGCCTTCATAATTAATACAATGAAAATGGGTGTCTAGAGAAAAATAAATTCATAACAAGTAAAATAAGGCTATTATTGGAAGTTTAATAAGTTATTTAAGTGTCAAAAGAAGCATGAGAGAGAGTAGGATAGCGGAACAAGAAACCTATTCATTTATTCCGAGAGGTCATGTCATAGACTAATCTTAAATTGGATGTCTAGAGACAAAATATGGGTGTACACAACTCTATTTTTTCCAACTCAACTATTTATGTGTAATAGCTAGAGTTAAAGAAAAGCCCAATTAATGAAACTATAAGTGGGGGAGCAAAGCCCAACTCATAAAATATATCGTCTGTCTTTTCCATTACTAGATCTGTTGTGAAATATAGTGAGAATGCCACACAAATGATTGTATGAGAAAGCAAATTAAAATAGACTTTGGTGACAACCATTGAAAATTTTAAGATGAAAAAGTCTTAGGGAAGTGAAAAAATTTCTTTATGCATATAAGGTAGTGTCGGGTCAAAACCTCTATGTGTAAGTATGTTTATATCATTATTACAACACACAAGATCAAGAGTGAACCATCCCCTCTCTTTACTTGCACCCTTTTGTGCGATACAATTACAAAAATAAACAATGGAACACATTGAACCCTTTTCACTTCGATCTCTAGCAAAGGTATCTCTCTCCCACTTTTCCCTATTTATGATACATTATCAGCATGACTTTCTCATTTCCTTTGCCGAAAAATGCTTCCCCAAGGATCCTATTGTTCATCTTCCTTCTCTTCATCACCTGCTTTGTCCCTCGCCACCACAATGAAGAGCTACTAGCACCATGCCTTCTCCTAGTCCTCAATTTAATAATTATTTATACTTTTTTATTTGGTGTAGCTCCTGATTACTAATCCTGTATTGCAATTTTTGATGGTATGGTATAATCGCCCATCTTGCACTGCATATTTAGTTTTCTTGCTACTCAAATGATGCGATACAATCGCCCTTCTACACTATATTATTCTAATGAGAGCGGTGCGGTACAATCATCTTCCTCGTTAATTTTCTTTCTTTTTGGTAGTAATACTCAATACTGATGGCAGCGTCTATGTAGTGAGTACTACTAACTACCTGGTAATTTTTAATTAATGTCTAAATTATGTAAATCTCGAGCCTCAAGTTTCAAGTACTTATCATTTCAGCCTGAACTCCAAAAATGAAAAACTTGTCAGAACTAGAAGTCCTAACACTACATTTCTCCAGAATCCATATTATTGCAAGTTCTTACACATCTCATTTTTCTTTAAAAAAAAAATAGCAAACTTGGCAAAGCTTGATTTCTTGCCCTTAACATCACTATAAATAATTACCTTACCTGGGTTATGGATGCCAAGATCCATCTTGAGTCATGAAATCTTTGCGACACCACCAAGATCGAGTGAACGCTATAATCTTTATTCGTCGCCACATATACGAAGGATTGAAGAGTGAATATCTGAAAGTTGAGGACCCACTGGCTTTTTGGAATGCTTTGAGAAATATAAATAATCACCAGAAAATGATGATTCCCCCAAGAGCCCGTTATGGGTGGACATGTTTTAGAATCCAGAATTTTGACGATTGCTGGGTATAACTCTACAATGTTATAAGGCCACAATGCATCATTGAAGCACATGCTCCAATCCTTCCTACTAGGACTCACAGTTTTCTCCGAGATTTGCTTCACCTCATGGTTCAATACTTTTGCTTGGCCATTAGCTTGCAGATGAGATAAGGTGTAGGCACTTTATCTGTGACATTGTACTTCCTAAGCAATGCTTTAAATGTTCTATTGCAAAAGTGACTCCCCTATCTTTGATGATTGCTCTATGTGTTCCAAATCTTGCAAAGATGTTAGTCTTAATAAAATCTGAAACAACTTTTGAATCATTAGTCATGGTGGCTTTTGCTTTCACCCACTTAGAAACATAATCAACAACCAATAAAATGTAAAGAAAACCATTAGAAGATGGAAAAAGGCCCATGAAATCAATGCCTGACACATCAAAGATCTTAATAATTAAAATATGAGTTTGTGGCATTTGATTTCTTGGGCCTAAGTTACCTGTTTGTTGACATCAATAACATGTAGCACAAAATTCATATGCCTCCTTAAACAAACTAGGCCAATAAAAACCATTCTCTAACACCTTAAGGGCTGTCCTCTTTGCTCCAAAATGGTCGGCACATGCATAAGAGTGACAAAATATTATAATAGATTTAAACTTAGATCCAGGGACGAACCTTCTAATCAATTGGTCAGGGCAATATTTCCACAAATAAGGATCATCCCACTCGTAGTATTTGGCGGTTTTGACAAACTTATCTTTCTAAGCACCTGAAAATTCATCCGGAAGCTTCTTGGTGACCTTGTAATTGATAATATCTGTATACCAAGGGTCAGTAGTCTTTAATGAAAACAACTTGCTAATCCAGAAAACTCTCACGTAAAGGATGAGATCTTCTTCTGTGTTTGAATGCACAAGTCTACTAAGATGATCTACTACAACATTCTCGCTCCTTTCTTATCCTTGATTTCTAAGTTAAATTCCTGAAGCAGAAGTATCCATCAAATGAGTTACGATTTTGCATCTTTTTTTGTGAGTAGATATTTCAAAGTTGCATGATCAGAAAACACAATAAATTTAGTCACAATCAGATAAGATCTAAAACTTTCCAAAGCAAATAAAACAACTAGAAGCTCATTCTCTATTGTCGAATAATTCAACTATGCATCACTGAGTGCCAGAGATGCGTAATAGATGACATGTGGCACTTTGTTGACACATTGCCCTAGCATTGCACCCACCGCATAGTCCAAAGCATCGCATATCAACTCAAAAGGTAAACTCCAATTTGATGGCATGATCAGAAAAGCCGTTGATAACAACTATTAAGCTTGTTGAACTCTGACACACGCACTTCATTCATATCAAATTATGCATACTTTTGAAGCAACCGACACAACGGTATAGAAATCATTGAGAAGTTCTTCATAAACCTTCGATATAAACCTGCAAGTCCAAGAAAAGAATGAACCTTCCTGACAGTAGTGAGGAAGGGTAAAAAACTAACAAGTTCTACTTTAGATTTATTAACTTCAATTCTTTTTTCAGATATGATATGTCCTAGAACTAATCCATGCGAAACCATGAAATGACATTTTTCCCAATTTAAGGCTAAATTAGTTTCTAAAACAACTTTTTAAAACTAGGGACAGAGTATGTAGGCATGTTTCAAAAGAATCACCATAAACAGAAAAATCATCCATGAACACTTCAATTATTTTCTCAAGCATATCAGAAAAGATACTCACCATACACCTTTGAAATGTGGCTGATGTGTTAAAAAGTCCAAACAGCATCCTCCAATATGCAAATGTGCCAAATGAACATGTGAAAGTCGTCTTTTCTTGATCCTCCAGAGCAATTACAATCTGATTATATCCAAACTAGCCATCAAGAAAGTAATAACGAGAATGACCAGCTAGCCTTTCTAACATCTGATCAACGAATGGGACTGGAAAGTGATCCTTGATTGTGGTGTTATTTACCTTCTGATAGTCTGTACAGACTCTCTAACTATTTTACATGTGTAGGCACTAGCTCATTAGCTTTATCCTTAACAATTGTGACTCCAAATTGGTTAGGAACTACTTGAACATGGCTCACCCACTTGCTGGCCGAGATAGGATATATGGTGCCAGCATCAAGAAGTTTGATAACTTCTTTCTTGACTACCTCAATCATGAGTGGGTTAAAACGACGTTGAGCTTCCTTTGTTGGTTTGGCACCTTCAGTACTAGGAATAACATCTTGGGCGATGAAGGAGAAATTGTTGCACAAAGAGAAAAACCGTTGTCGGAAACATTGGGCGGCAAAGGCTCCGTCGCTCAAATTCCATCGCGCAAAGCTCGTTACGTCAGGCATTGTGCTACGGAGGTAATTCCTTTGCCACGCGAAATGAATATTGTGCGACGAAAGTCGTGGTTATTGCGCGTAATGACCGACGAAACTGGGTTTCGACCCCCAAACTTTTGCGCGATGGTGACATGGGTTTGACAGATATACAGGCCATCGCAGCGATATTTTAAAATTAATTTTTTAAATAATCTATTATTTAGTTGTAAATTAGTTTTATAAATTTTTTTTTTGTTTATGTAAAAGTAAATTTAATGAAAATAAAAATAGAAAATGTGAAGAAAAATATTGAATTGAAAAGTTATTGTAAATGTATATACAATGGAAAAAAAGTATTTTTAAATTCTAAAACAATTTAAAACAAAACTAAAAAAAGAAGTCATCGAGACAACAATAGTTGGCTAGTGGTGTTGTTATTGTGTCAGGGGGCTGGGAGGTCGTAGCTGCTGCGACGGAGGGTTGGGATGATGTAGTTGCTGCAGCGGGGCATTGGGAGGTTGTTTCTAGAGGTAGTTCAACGTCGAGGAATTGAATGCCAGAGATCTGAAGTGCACGACGTATTTGGTTCATCAAATTGTTTTGGGCTGCAATTTGCTCATTCAAGCCCACCACTGCAGATGTAAGTTGATCGGATCATATTTATACATATTTTTATATCAAATTCACTCGTCTTTTCTTAGTTAGTTCGTTATATTTTGAGCTATGTACGTTATTTTTATGTTTTATAAGAATTTATCTAGCTAAGAAAATTAAAATAGAATAAGTGAAGTGTTAAGTAATAATTTTGTCTAAACTATATTGCTTGTTGAATAGAATTTATCATTTGGAAAATAATATTTATATATTTATATATTTATATATTTATATATAATATGTTGTGTGTGTGTGTGATTACATGTGGTCAAAAACAGAAAAAAATGATGAAGGTCACATGCACATGCTCTCGGTGGAAGGCCAGCTAAAGGAGAAAAGATAAGATATGCTTTCGGTGGAAAACTGGAGGAAGCACTCGGGGGGAAGCAGAAAATAAAAAAGGGTTGTCGGTGGAAGGCAGGAGGGGGCCATTGAGAAAAACGGAATAAAGGAATTGGGAGAGCTTAAAAGAGGCGTCAAAGGCAGAGAGCAGGGGGAGAAGCTACCCTTTGGCAGCTGAAAAAGAAGAATCAAATAAAAAGAAAACTGGCGGCAGCTCGGGGGAATTTAGCAAGAGAACCAGCGCCAAGTGGAAGGTACAGGACAGGCCACAGGGCAGCTTGGAGGGGGCACAGGGCAGACTTTGGGAAATCAGAAGCCGGAGCAGGATTTGAGAAGGCTGCCTTGAGCAGCTCTAGCGCGAAGAAAGGAATAAGGCAGCTGACCGAGAGCTGCCAACTGGCGGAAGAAACAGGGGGCTGAGCACAGGGATATAAAACGGAGGAATAAAAGAAGCCTTGCGCAGTGGATGAGGCCAGACTACACGGTGCAACACAGTGCACAAAAACCTTTGCATTCCTCTTTCGGTTTATCCCCTCCAAACTCTTATTTTATTTCTGTTTTTAAATATGTGTAATTAATTTGTGTTGGCTAGAGGATAATTCAAAACCATGATTATATTTGTAATTTGAATTGGTAACTTCAGTTGTGATTTCTGAGTTGTGATTTAATTTGCTTAACTGTTTGATTAATAACTTATTTATGTTTGTCGATTAAGAATGCAAACTTAATTTACATGCATGAATTTGATGCTAGAATATAAGTGAATTTCACCTAATCGTTATGAACTTATATTCATGAGTAGTGAAGGTTGCTAGTCACAATCGCGTTAAGTAAATTCCTGGCAAACGTATCATGCTGTTCATAGTTACGAATGCCTTGTCAACACTTATGATTTTCATAGAACATAATGATCTTTAATCGTATCTCTATTGTGCTTTTCACGTTGAGAACTTTTGGGGAATAATTTGAGTTGTTGTATGCTGTTCATCCAATTCAATAACTTAAGGAAAATCTGAAGGTTAATTTAAGCGTACCTAATTAATCTGGAATATTGAGATTTACAATTTATTGAAAGAACAACTGAAGGTCAATTTAGATTACATTTGTGTCATGTGTGGAGAAAAACCCTCTAGCCAATCCGTCGTCTATCCGTTCACTTTTATTTTATGTTTTTGTCAATTTGTAATTTATTTAAGTTTAATTTACTTCGTCAAAACCAAATCAATCCCCCCCATTATTAAAATATTATTATTTAGTTAATTTTTATTATTTTTAATCTTTTAATTTAAATTCCGTCCAATTAATTTCCTAGTGTCTAGATTGAGTTAAATTTGATTGTTTTTATTATTTTGAGTTATTTTAGTTAAGTGTTTTTATTTTAGTTTAGTGTTTTAAACTTTGTTTTAACGTTTTTAAATTATTTTAGAGGTTTTAGCAAGCCCTCCTAATCCCCGGCCTAGAACGATACCCTACTTACATCTATACTACAATTGTCAAAAAGAGGGTTAAATTTGTGCGGTTTAAAATCCCGTCATAAGTGTATCGACCCGTTCAGTTATCTGTCTAGAAGATAAGGCTCAGAGTCCCAAATGCGAGCTTTCCTAAGCCCTTGGTGAAGATTCTCATGCCAACGACCGAGGGTCTGATCAACTGTGTCAGTCATGATCGAAACCTAGCATCCTTAAGGGGAAACAACTCCTCGATCGGGGTCTTTAAGGGAAGCTGGGAAGCCACCTCTTCCAGAACTGTCTAGCCCTTCTTCACCATGGTGGAGTAAAAAAAAAAGAAAAAAAATTAATTTGAGTATAAATGTAATTAATGTTAATACAAATTGAACATTATAAATGTGAAAGAACTTACATGAAGTTGCTCTGTCAACTCATCCCCAGGCCAAATGTGACGACCCGTCCCGACATATTTGAATTATTAATGGTGAAATGACAGAATTACCCCTTCGGGGAATTTAGCCCGTGTGCATGTGCGTGGTGTGAGGACCAATGGTTGGTGGCCCTCAATTATTGGAAGATTAATATTGTTGTTGTTGATTAAAAATTGGACCACACACATTATTTTTTTCACACCCCCACCGACACCTTACTCTGTCTCTCTCACCCCTCAGACTCTCTCTCTCCTCCCTCGACTGTCTCTCTCTCTCCCTCGCCATTTCGTACGGACAAGCTCTCAAACTCTCAAAACTTCACAAATCGTATCATCCATCACCACCATTCGACTCCTGAGGCTCCTACGAGTACGTTGACACCCATTTCAGGTGAGATTTCGTTCGTTTTCACGTCGTTCTCACAAGGTACGATTTTGGTACTGTTCACAAACTTTTCATACGCTGTGTTTTAGGCAAATCTAAGCTCACCATGAGTCTTAGAAGGTCCCAAGGAAGGTCGGGGACGTTCGTTTGCTAGGCGTTGACGTCGGGATCGTCGAGAACGGAGGTGGCCGGTTTTAGGAGAATTTCCCGACGAGATTCTCGTTGGTTTTTGAAGTTTTTGAAGGTATAGACTTATTCTACACTGAATTTAGAGCACGTAGGAAAAAAATGAGAGAAAATGGTGAAGAAATGGCCGAGAAAAATGGAGTTGCAGGTTTTCCGGCGGCCGGCGCCGGCGGAGCTCCGGCGAGCTCGAGGTAGAAGGCGCGTGGAGCGCACGCGCGCGCGCGTGGGGGGCGCGTAGCCCCGTGCCTGTGCTGGCGCGTGGGGGCGCGTGAGGCTTCCAAATTTTTTTCTAAAAATATAGCGACGCTCGTGGCGTCGAGTAGGTCGCGTTGGTATATTCGTATGCCAAAATTGAGCTATGTATGAGAAGTTAATTCCGTAGTTACGTGTATGTGCTTAAATGACGTATTTTTAGTGATTTCTCATATAGGTGAGACATACACCGAGGACGAGCGTAGCCAGGCTCGACGCGGGGGTTACGACCCAGCGACTTATCAGTGAGTGGGCAGTTTTTACCGTATTTACCTATATATTATTATTATTTTCCCAGAAAGCGATAAATGAACGTTTATGAGATTTTAATGTCATGCAAAGTATTCATATATTATTATTGATGCATAAATGATTGCATATTCATATGTTGGTGCCGAGGACGCACAGGTAAGTGTCAGGTAAGATTATATGCTGATTAGGCTGAGGTTGATGTGATATGATGTGATTAGAGCTCATATACTGGCACATTGATATTAGTGCTCACGCCCAGAGATAGGGGCACAGTCTTTCACGTGTCGTTCACCTCTCGTACCGCATGCTCGTCTTGGATCCAAGTTAGGTGCACAGTCTTGTCGTATAGACCACCTCTGAGTGGATTCGACTAGTAGGTGACCCGCGTTTATTCGCATAGTCTTCACGTGATTGTAGCACTAGAGCATAATTACTTGATATATATGATGATGAGTAGACCACCAGATGTGGTAGTGATGATTGTGCAGTATTGATATACATGATGTTATGAGCTATATGAGATATTAGATGGCCGAGGGCCAAGATGATTACCTGGCATTTGATCACATCATCAGTTTATGATTGAGTTTCTGTTTTGGATACTTTGGCATGGCATACATACACTTTTCAGCATGATTTTGAGAACCTACGTATATATGAGTATATATTTTTTGATTTTGGGAAATTATACAGGTTTTACGGTGAGGGGCTATATGTTTGAGTAAAGATTGGTTTTAAAAGAGAATTGTTTTGCTGACCCACTCAGTTTTGTTTTTCGCCCCTCCAGGTTCTAGGTAGCTAGAGGCTAAGCAGGTGGACGTGAGGGCTTCGGCAGTTCTGACACTTTCCTTTATGTATGGCACCGGTGGTGTTATTTAGACTTACTTTATGCTTGACTGCATTCGAACTTAGAACGCTCTGACTATGTATAAGTACCTTTTCATGCATCTAGTACACTATCATATCTAGGTTGCTAGTGATTTCGATTTTAATTAGTTCGTTCTTAGTTGGCGATCTTAGCTTCCGCACAGCGCACATGGCTACGTCACACTCACGTGACGGCCAGCACGCCCCACTTTCGGGTTCGGGTGTGTCAGTTTGGTATCAGAGCCCTAGGTTGCAGTCTTGCATATTTTGTGAAATTTTTAATGACTTGATGTCTTTTGTCAGAACTATGCCGCCTCGTCGTGAGCCACGTCGTTCTTCTGAGCCTATGTTCCCCAATATTGCCCAGCTGGGGGAAGCTATTGCCCATGCATTTCAGAATATCATCCGTCCTCCTCCTCCCCCTCCTCAGCGGACCCCTTTGGAGTCAGTGCACAACTTAAAGATTAACCCGTTAGTCGGGGGTGAGGGGCCCCAGAATTCTGAGAAATGGTTCATGCATATCGAAAAGACTTTCGAAATTCTGACGAGTCAGGGGAGTTTACAGCCGAATAAGTGGGTGGAGACGACAAAATGGTTTTTGACCAAGGAACCAGCTTCGTGGTGGACTGAGTGAGCTAAGCATATGCCTGAGGAGCAGGCAAACGATTGGGGGGTATTTAAGGAACTGTTCTACCGAAGGTTTATCCCTCCAGCCTACATCGATGGAAAGAAACAGGAGTTTACCAGTCTCAAACAGAAGAAGATGAGTGCTAATGACTATTACCGTACCTTCACTGATCTTTCGCGCTATCACCCGGATGTTGCTTCCAATCAGGCGGAGATGTTGCGCCGATTCAAGTTGGGTACCAAGAAAAAATGGCGTACGATTGCTACAGGGTTTCAGTGCACCACTTACCACGAGTTTTACGAAATATTGCTTCGGATTGAGGACTCGGAGAACTTGCCGAGTGATAGTGATGAGGAGAAGGAGGCCAGTCAGGGTAAGAATAATAAGGGCAAAGGCCCGTACTTGCAGGGGCCCCGGCAGACCCAGAACTTCAAACGCAGTGGGGCCAGCTCGAGCTCCTCGAGTGGAGGTTTTAGTTCCACCGGGCAGAGAGGTGGAGGCCGATTCTTCGGTGGTGCCAGAGGTCAGAGGCAGGGGAACTCTGGACGTAACAGTGCTCCGTTGTGCCGTCGGTGCAACAACCGGCACTATGGCGAGTGTCGTCGAGGTTCGAGCGGATGCTATACATGTGGTCAGGATGGGCACCAGGCCAAGAACTGCCCCCAGGGCCAGCAGAGGCCCCAACAGCCTGCCTTACCGCCGCCAGCACCGTTTCAACAGTAGTTTTCTAGTCCTAGTGGTTATGCTCAGCCGGGACGTGGTGGAGCCTTTCACTACTCAAGGGATCCTATTCCGTATTCTTCGGACCAGTACCAGCCGCAGTACCCCATGGATCCTTACCACCAGAGTGGATATAGCCAGTATTCCGGAGGATATATGCCTTCTCAGCAGCAGTATTCCGGAGGGTATATGCCTCCTCCGCAGCAGTACTCAGGTGGGTATCAGCCCCAGCAGCAGTTTACGGCAGGTAGCTCTCAGTGGTACTCGGGGGGACAGCCCCAGCAGTTGGATGCTACCTCTAGTGGTGTTGGATCGTCGAGGCAGACTGGATCGTCGAATCAGGGACGAAACCCGCAGGGGCGTGGGATGCACGCAAACCGAGGTCGTGGATGACGTCAGCAGACCCAAGGTCGTATCCATAACCTATCACTTCAGGACGCGCAAAACAACCCGGATCTGATTATGGGTACGTTGAATATTCTTGGTCATTATGCTAGAGTCTTGATTGACTGTGGTGCTACTCACTCAGTTATTTCTCATACATTTGCTCAATTAACTCAACCTCAATCTTCACCCCTGGGGTATGAGTTGGAGTTTGCTATGCCCAGAGGGGAGAAGTGTTACGTGGATTACGTATATCCAGAATGTCCCGTGATAGTGGAGAACGTGGTTATGCCTGCTAACCTCACTCCGCTAGATATCGTTGACTTTGACGTCATTCTTGGCACTGATTGGTTGCACTACAATCGTGCCAAGATTGATTGTTACGGGAAAGCAGTAACCTTTCATCGTCCTGGATTACCGGAGATAACTTTCGTTGATGAGCGCAGCGGAGTTAGGCATGGCGTTATTTCGGGTGTGAGAGCCAAGAAGTTGCTGACGAAGGGTTGTCAGGGATATCTAGCTCATGTGGTACTTAATGACGATGTTCCTACAAGCTTGGAGGATGTTCGAGTAGTTAGGCACTTCGCCGACGTATTTCCTGATGATTTACCTGGATTGCCGCCAGATCGTGATGCGGAATTTACGATTGATTTGTTGCCAGGTACTAATCCTATCTCGTTGACTCCATATCGAATGGCACCTGCCGAGTTACGAGAATTGAAGATTCAGTTGCAGGAGTTACTTGAGAAGGGGTTCATTCAGCCCAGTACTTCACCTTGGGGAGCCCCAGTTCTATTTGTCCGGAAGAAGGATGGTACCTTGAGATTGTGTATCGACTACAGGCAGTTGAATCGGGCGACGATTAAAAACCGTTATCCGTTGCCGCGTATCGATGATCTTTTCGATCAACTTCGAGGTGCCTGTGTGTTCTCGAAAATCGACTTGAGGTCAGGCTACTATCAGTTGAAAATCAGGATTGACGATGTTCCTAAAACTGCCTTTAGGACTCGTTATGGGCACTATGAATTTCTGGTTATGCCATTTGGTTTGACTAATGCACCAGCTGCTTTCATGGGATTGATGAACAAGGTGTTCCAGTCGTATCTGGATAGGTTCGTTATTGTCTTCATCGACGATATCTTGGTGTATTCTAAGTCAAGGGCTGACCATGCTCGACATCTATCGTTGGTGTTGAAGAAACTGAGAGAGCATCGTTTGTATGCCAAGTTCAGTAAGTGCCAGTTTTGGTTGGACAAAGTAGCATTTCTGGGTCATGTTGTGTCAGCTCAGGGTATTCAGGTTGACCCTCAGAAAATTTCGACTGTAGAGAATTGGGAACAGCCACGAACCGTCACCGAGGTTAGGAGTTTCCTTGGTTTGGCAGGTTATTATCGGCGATTCGTTAAAGACTTCTCGATTATGGCGCTACCACTGACGAGGTTGACCAGGAAGGACGTCAAATTCGAGTGGGATGATGATTGTGAGCGGAGTTTCCAGCAGTTGAAGTATTGTCTCACTCACGCTCCTGTTTTGACGCTTCCTGACGATGATGGTAATTTCGAGATCTATAGTGATGCTTCGTTGAATGGCCTGGGTTGCGTTTTGATGCAGCATGGTAGGGTGATTGCTTACGCTTCACGCCAGTTGAAACCTCATGAGAAGAATTACCCTACGCATGATTTGGAGTTGGCTGCCATTATCTTCGCTTTGAAGATTTGGAGACATTACCTCTATGGTGAGAAATGCAGGATCTTCTCAGACCATAAGAGTCTCCAGTACATTTTTACCCATAAGGAGTTGAATCTTCGCCAGCGTCGATGGATTGAGTTACTGAGCGACTACAATTGCACGATTGAATATCACCCTGGTCGTGCAAACGTGGTAGCTGACGCTCTTAGCAGGAAGTCCCAGGGCAAAATTAACGCTTTTCATGCGAGCCGAGTTCCTCTTCTTACCGAGTTGAGATCGACTGGAGCGCAGTTGGAAATTGAGAATCCGATGGCAGATAATCGAGTGGATGCCTTACTTGCTAGTTTCCAAGTTAGGCCAATCCTAATCGACAGAATACTTGAGATTCAGACGCACGACGACGAGATTCAGGAACTTATCCAGCTGAGGAATGATGGTAAGAAGAAAGACCTGCGAATCAGAGAATCAGACGGTATGCTTATGCAGGGAAATAGGATGTACGTGCCGAATAATGCTGAGTTAAAGAAGGATATCCTAGATGAGGCGCATATTTCAGCTTATGCGATGCATCCGGGAGGCACGAAAATGTACCATACCATTCGACCGTTCTACTATTGGCCGGGTATGAAGAGAGAAATCGCTGAGTATGTAGGCAGATGCATCATATGTCAGCAAGTCAAAGCCGAGAGGAAAAAGCCGTTTGGGTTGATGCAACCCCTACCCATTCCGCAATGGAAATGGGACGATATCACTATGGATTTCGTGTACAAGTTTCCTCGTACTCATAATGGATATGATGGAGTTTGGGTGATTGTCGACCGACTCACGAAGTCAGCGCATTTTATTCCTGTCAGGGAAAAGTTTTCATTGGATCGGTTGGCCGAGCTATTCATATCGAAGATCGTGAAGTATCATGGTGTTCCAGCGAGTATTGTCTCTGATCGCGATCCTCGATTCACCTCTAAGTTCTGGACTGCCTTCCAGGAGGCATTGGGTACGAGACTGTTGTACAGTACGGCTTATCATCCTCAGACGGACGGTCAATCAGAGAGAACTATTCAGACTTTGGAGGATATGCTGAGATCCTCAGTTTTGCAGTTTGGCGACTCATGGCATCAGCGTTTGGATTTGATGGAGTTCGCTTATAACAATAGTTTTCATTCTAGTATCGGGATGGCACCGTTCGAGGCACTTTATGGGAAACCATGTCGTACACCCTTGTGTTGGTCCGAGATTGGCGAAAGAGTTTTAGTGGGCCCTGAGATAGTAGAGGAGACTACTCAGAATGTTCAGGTTATCAAGGCTAATCTGAAAACCGCCCAAGATCGCCAGAAGAGTTTAGCGGATAGGCATGCTACTGACCGAGTGTATAACGTTGACGATTGGGTGTTTCTCAAGTTGTCACCTTGGAAGGGTGTGGTTCGATTCGGGAAGAAGGGTAAGCTGAGTCCTAGGTACATTGGACCTTATCGGATCACCGAGCGAGTCGGTGCTGTAGCTTACAGGCTTGAGTTGTCGTCGGAGTTATCCAGAGTCCATAATGTATTTCATGTTTCGATGCTTCGACATTACGTTTCAGACCCATCGCATGTGATTCCTCTGCAACCTCTAGAGATTAATCCAGATTTGACCTACGATGAGGAGCCAGTCACGATACTTGATTGGAAGGATAGGGTGCTCCAGAACAAGACGGTTCGGTTGGTGAAAGTTTTGTGGAGGAATCATTCAGCGGAGGAAGCTACTTGGGAGGCCGAGGATCAGATGAGAGAGATGTACCCGAGGTTATTTTATGAGTATTAGGATGTTTATGCGTTGTATGAAATTTCGGGACGAAATTTTATTAAGGTGGGTAGATTGTGACGACCCGTCCCGACATATTTGAATTATTAATGGTGAAATGACAGAATTACCCCTTCGGGGAATTTAGCCCGTGTGCATGTGCGTGGTGTGAGGACCAATGGTTGGTGGCCCTCAATTATTGGAAGATTAATATTGTTGTTGTTGATTAAAAATTGGACCACACACATTATTTTTTTCACACCCCCACCGACACCCTACTCTGTCTCTCTCACCCCTCAGACTCTCTCTCTCTCCTCCCTCGACTGTCTCTCTCTCTCCCTCGCCATTTCGTACGGACAAGCTCTCAAACTCTCAAAACTTCACAGATCGTATCATCCATCACCACCATTCGACTCCTGAGGCTCCTACGAGTATGTTGACACCCATTTCAGGTGAGATTTCGTTCGTTTTCACGTCGTTCTCACGAGGTACGATTTTGGTACTGTTCACAAACTTTTCATACGCAGTGTTTTAGGCAAATCTAAGCTCACCACGAGTCTTAGAAGGTCCCAAGGAAGCTCGGGGACGTTCGTTTGCTAGGTGTTGACGTCGGGATCGTCGAGAACGGAGGTGGCCGGTTTTAGGAGAATTTCCCGACGAGATTCTCGTTGGTTTTCGAAGTTTTTGAAGGTATAGACTTATTCTACACTTAATTTAGAGCACGTAGGAAGAAAAATGAGAGAAAATGGTGAAGAAATGGCCGAGAAAAATGGAGTTGCAGGTTTTTCGGCGGCCGGCGCCGGCGGAGCTCCGGCGAGCTCGAGGTAGAAGGCGCGTGGCGCGCACGCGCGCGCGCGTGGGGGGCGCGTAGCCCCGTGCCTGTGCTGGCGCGTGGGGGCGCGTGAGGCTTCCAAATTTTTTTCTAAAAATATAGCGACGCTCGTGGCGTCGAGTAGGTCGCGTTGGTATATTCGTATGCCAAAATTGAGCTATGTATGAGAAGTTAATTCCGTAGTTACGTGTATGTGCTTAAATGACGTATTTTTAGTGATTTCTCATATAGGTGAGACATACACCGAGGACGAGCGTAGCCAGGCTCGACGCGGGGGTTACGACCCAGCGACTTATCAGTGAGTGGGCAGTTTTTACCGTATTTACCTATATATTATTATTATTTTCCCCGAAAGCGATAAATGAACGTTTATGAGATTTTAATGCCATGCAAAGTATTCATATATTATTATTGATGCATAAATGATTGCATATTCATATGTTGGTGCCGAGGACGCACAGGTAAGTGTCAGGTAAGATTATATGCTGATTAGGCTGAGGTTGATGTGATATGATGTGATTAGAGCTCATATACTGGCACATTGATATTAGTGCTCACGCCCAGAGATAAGGGCACAGTCTTTCACGTGTCGTTCACCTCTCGCACCGCATGCTCGTCTTGGATCCAAGTTAGGTGCACAGTCTTGTCGTATAGACCACCTCTGAGTGGATTCGACTAGTAGGTGACCCGCGTTTATTCGCATAGTCTTCACGTGATTGTAGCACTAGAGCATAATTACTTGATATATATGATGATGAGTAGACCACCAGATGTGGTAGTGATGATTGTGCAGTATTGATATACATGATGTTATGAGCTATATGAGATATTAGATGGCCGAGGGCCAAGATGATTACCTGGCATTTGATCACATCATCAGTTTATGATTGAGTTTCTGTTTTGGATACTTTGGCATGGCATACATACACTTTTCAGCATGATTTTGAGAACCTACGTATATATGAGTATATATTTTTTGATTCTGGGAAATTATACAGGTTTTACGTTGAGGGGCTATCTGTTTGAGTAAAGATTGGTTTTAAAAGAGAATTGTTTTGCTGACCCACTCAGTTTTGTTTTTCGCCTCTCCAGGTTCTAGGTAGCTAGAGGCTAAGCAGGTGGACGCGAGGGCTTCGGCAGTTCTGACACTTTCCTTTATGTATGGCACCGGTGGTGTTATTTAGACTTACTTTATGCTTGACTGCATTCGAACTTAGAACGCTCTGACTATGTATAAGTACCTTTTCATGCATCTAGTACACTATCATATCTAGGTTGCTAGTGATTTCGATTTTAATTAGTTCGTTCTTAGTTGGCGATCTTAGCTTCCGCACAGCGCACATGGCTACGTCACACTCACGTGACGGCCAGCACGCCCCACTTTCGGGTTCGGGTGTGTCACCAAACATACGCCTCCATGAACATGTCAATTTAAGGAAAGTTTGATCCCCCTGAAATTTTTTAAAAAGTGTTAACATAGATTACCAATTGTGTAATATAGAGTAAAAAGATTGAAAACTTAAAATAAATTTATAGTTACCTTACATTGCTCCTTCAACCTATAAAAGAAGTGTTGTGACCCAGATTGGTGAAGAAGTTTCTTCTTCGACCGATTGATCGAGTTTGCCTTCACTGTTTTCTGTTGAATTAAAAAAAAACGTATTAGTTTAGATATTTATAACAAATGAATGAAAAAAAATGAAATGTTTATTTTAAATTGTAATGTTTTTATTAATATATTATTTAAATATAAATTATAAGTACCAAGTATTTCTCGTTTTGAAAATGGCCGCAGAGCCACTCCAATTCATACTAATGGTCCAGCAACTCAATAGGGCATCCAACTTCTAGAGCGACATCCAGACCGTCATATATCTCATAATGCTTGTGGAGGTCGCTCTTCCATTGAGTGAACCTACTGGAGCAAAGGTCGTTGATGTACTCCATTTGGTTGCAAACAAGGTTGGAAATCGCAGCCAAAGTCACATGACATGCACATGCAGTTTTTGACGACTTTGTTATTTAAAATCCCACTTGTGCTACTTTTCTCTTCTTTGCTTGAAAAATCCTACAAAACACAAAAATAAAATAAAAAGCTCAAAAATATAAGTAACTAACAAAGAAAATACAAGTAAATTTGATGTAAAATATATTAAATATGAGCTTGTTATGAACGCAATGGAATGCATCTAACCATGAAAATTCATTATCTGTAATGCTTGTAGATAGCATCGGAAAGTGAATATATTTTGTGATATATTATGTGGTAGAAATAGTGTTAGATCCCACATCGCCTAGGGGAGTGATCCTTATATGTATATTCCCATCTCTACTTAGTACGAGGCTTTTTGGGTGCTCACTGGCTTCGCATGAAAGCAATCCTAGGATGGGTGATCCCCTGGGAAGTTGCTCGTAAGTTCCCAAAAACAAAACCAAGAGGGCACGGTCGGGGCCCAAAGCGGACAATATCGTGCTACGGTGGAGTCGAGCTCGGGTTATGGTGGGGGCCTAGGCCGGGATGTGACAGATAGGTACTAAATTATTTTTTTCATTTAATTTTGTTGTAATCGTAGCTATTAAATTCTAATGTAGCCTTTTTTTTTCCTTTATGTCTCTCATGTACTACTGGATTCTAATTCTAACTAAGCATAATTACAAAAAAACTAGCCAATGTGTTATCATTACCATGTCATCGTTACTATATCTATCTTGCTACCACTTTTTCCCACTCATCAATGCTTGCCTATCTTTTTATTATTATTTTTGGACATTGTGCATGAATGACTAACATGCATAGGACATGCATATTCCATGCACACGACATCTTCATGTCTTGTGAACGAATCCAAAAAGTACAAACAATAGTCAATGACGAGTCCCATAGGTTTGGTGTGTGGTTTGGTTTTCGAGGGTAGTTTGAAGTAAGAGTGATAATGGTTGGTTATTCTGCATGCATGGTTCGGTTGTAAAGTCTCGACCACCTCATCCAGTTGGTTATTCTGCATACACAAACAAGAAGCTTAAAAAACTATGCATAATTAGGAAATTGTGATAATTAAATATGAAATTGTGTATGAATGACTTTTGGGTTGATGAGAGGTCATGTTTTTATTGATGTTTGTCCAAGCAAAAATCACCTCATCCAATTGTAGAATGATGAAGACAGGTAAAGCGATGAAAACAGGCATAACGACCCCAACTTTCATACAATCTCTTCCGGACGAGCTTTTTTTGGTAATACTTACCAAAATTGCTTCCCGCTCATTTCATTCCCTAAATTAAGCACACTACAAAAAAATTAGTTATTATCGACGAAGATTTTTCGAGGGCCCCAAAAAATTGTCATAAAAAGCACATTTTGCGACCATAAAATATGAGTTGTCGGTAACATGGTATGAAACAATTTTTTATTACCAACGCACATAATGTCCTCGGAAAAAATCTCAAGTTTCATTGGAAATACAGTTTTGTTTGGCGGGAAGAATTGGCGCCAGTGTATTAATGACGAGTAAAGTTCTTATCAGAAATAGAATGCCTATTTCCGAAGGTTTACTCATGTTGACGAAATTGATTTAGGATTTTCGGGGGGAAAAAAGTCTTCTCAGTAATGTTGTTATATTTTTTAGGGAAAAAAGTCCTCTTTGTAATGCTTTTATATTTTCAAGGGTGTTAGTTGTTGTCAGAAGTAATCATATTTTTTCAAACAAAATGTTTTCTTTGTCAGAATAATTTTTTAAGGCATATGGTTTGTTGGAATCAATTATTTACAAATGGTCACATGTGTCGTTGGAATATTCTTGAAATAAGTTCGATGCATAATTTAAATTCTACAATAAATAGATCATATAACTTAGAATACATATGGAGAAGATTGGACAATAAAATTAAAAATAAAATCGTTGAGCAAAGTTTTCATAGACAGAAATAATTCTCATGCCTTTGTTAACTCGTAACAGTTGTCATGGACATTGAACAAAGTATAACCACATCACTTCCACAACTAAATTTTCAGACAAAAAAAAAACAATCATAATGAGAGCTTATCCCACAATTTCATCTTCTTCATCATTTTGGTTAGCTTGAATAACCCCATGCGCCTCTTCTTCTTGGTATGGCTCATCATCATCATCGACGTTAGGCATCTCATAAACATTTCTAGGTTTCGGTTCCATCTCATAAACAATCCTAACCGAAGGCTCAATTCAGTATTGCTGAATGAGTTCAATTATCTCCCGTGGTCAAAGGCGATTGCTTTAGCTCTTGGTGGAAGAAACAAACTCGGGTTCATCAATGGTAATGTCCCTGTTCCAGAAGCTTCATCCTTAGATTATGAAGCTTGGCTTTCTAAAGATCAACTTGTTATGTCAAGGCTACTCAACTACATGGAAAAAAAAATAGCTAAAATCTTCAACTATTTTGAATTGTCTCTCTTGCTATGGACAACTGTGAAGGAGATGTATGGGAACCAAAACAACTCCGCTCACATGTTTCAACTCAAAAGTGACATCTCATGTATTCAGCAAAAAGGTAAGAGCTTTACTCAGCATCTTGGATCTCTGAAACTGGATGCCTACCAGCCACATACCACTGACTCCACAGTTCTCCTAAAAAGAGCTGAGGAGGATAAAATCTTCCAGCTCTTGTCTAGCCTGAGCTCAGATTATGAAGATCTAAGAAGTCACATCCTCATGAATCTCAAGTTGCCAACTTTCACAAGCATTTATGCTACCATTCAACTAGAGGAAGTGAAAAGGAAGGTTATGAATGCAGGAACCAAAGTGATAAGAAGTGAGAGGAAGCTCGAGCCTATGTGACCAATGAGAAGAGATACAAGGGTACAAACCCTAACTTTAAGTGTCAATATTATCACTACAATGACCATGATAAGGAGACATGCTGGATGATTTTCTGAAAAACAAGGTTCCACTAGAAGATATCAACAACCACAACTTTCCCACCGAGCGAACATGGCTTCATCTTCAACTATCAACAGTCATGATCATTACAAGCAGTTCATAGCTAATCCTGTAGATCTTATGAATAAGTTTGCAACCTTTTTACAAAAAGAAAGAGGAAGAGAAGTTGTCGATCAAGCTGTTGATCCTGAAGTTTGCTGGTTTTCTAGCAGTTGCTGATCACATACCAAAGCAAGACCATCAAGGTATATTAAATGCTTTCAAAATTATTTTAAATGTTAATTTGTTGCATGATTTTTTTATTGTTGATTCTGGAGCCACATACCACATGACTAACAAAGTGTCAAAACTAAAAGAGTTTGAAAAATTGAATGAACCATCACAAATGTCAGTTGGAAATGGTGAAGGGGCTAAGGTTGTGGGAAAGGGAATAGTTCATCTTATTTTAGATAAAATCAAGCCAATGGTTTTGTATGTACTTTCATTTCCTTTCCAACTCTTATCTGTGGTAAAAATCACAAAGATTTTAAACTGTTTGGTCATTTTTTTCACCTAAAAAAGATCATTTTTCACGATTGTATCACCAAGAAAACGATTGGTGATTTTTCCTAGATGGACTATATTACATCTCAAAAAACAATCCAAGTGGATTTCAAGTCAAGTCATCTGCCAACCAAGACAATTTTTTGTGGCATCAGTGTCTGGATCATCCTTCCCAACATGTTTTGTCTACTTTGCTTCCCAATTCAAGCAAAGAAGCAATTAAGTGTGAAACCTGTCACATGTACAAAGCTACTAGATTACCCTTAGGAAAGTCAGTATCTAGGGCTAGCAAGATTTTTGAACATGTACACTCAGATATTTGGGGTCCTACTAGTGAATATTTTGATGGTTACAAGTACTTTGTAACTTTTATTGATGATTATTTAGGAGCCACTTGGTTGTATCTTTTGAAATCCAAAAGTCAAGTAATGGATATGTTTAAAGACTTCCATAATCTTGTCAAAAATCATTTTTCATCAAATATTCAAACTCTAAGGTCTGATAATGGCTCAGAATACATGTCTCAAATCATGACACAATACTTAAGCAACAATGGCATTATGCATCCAACTAGTTGTGTTGGAACCCCTCAGCAAAATGGCATTGCTGAGAGAAAAAACCGTGACTTATTGGAGAAAACTAGAGCACTAATGTTGCAAATGAATGTGCCTAAGAAATTCTGGTCACATGGTGTTATGGCAGCTACTTATTTAATTAACAGATTGCCTAATATGGTGTGAAAGTTCAAGTCTCCAATAGAGATAATAAAAAGAAGAAAAGTGGATATCTCTCATCTTAGAGTCTTTGGTTGTATATGTTTTGTGCACATTCAATCACTACATCGAGACAAACTTGATCCTTGAGAGCAGCAAAGTGCATCTTTCTTGGGTATTCTTCACTAAAAAAGGATATAAATGTTACAACCCTCAATTGAATAAACTTATTGTGTCTAAAGATGTTAGGTTTCAAGAAACTAATCCTTTTTACAATAAGAATCTTGAAGTTAACACTCAGGGGTAGAACTACTTGGATCTATTTCCCTTACCAACCACAGATGTCTTAATCACTGAAGATTCAAATTCAAGTCTCAACTTACATGCTTAAGTAAATCTTCCTTTAAGAGAACAAGTTAATGAGGGTCTATCTACTAATAATCCAGATAATGAAGGATGTGAAACCTTGCAAGGTGTGACCTCAGAAGCCATGGAACATGAATCAATACCTGTTGCTCTAAGACGAAATCCCACAGGAGAAAGACAGCTGCCTGCTAAATTGTAAGACTGTGTGACTTACAAGCCACGACATCTAAGTTCCAATTATGTCTCTTATCACAAGCTGGCACCTACTCACAGTGCATTCCTCAACAAGGTTTCTGAGCTCACAGAGCCTCAAAATTTTCATGATGCAAATGAATATGAAGTGTGGAGGAAGGCTATGCATGATGAGCTGCATGTACTTGATCAACACAATACTTGGAGCATTGTAAAGTTACCAAAAGGAAAAAAAAGGTTGTGGGATATAGATGGATATATAAGATTAAATTCAACTCAGATGGATCGATTGAATGACATAAGGCAAGATTGGTAGCTCGTGGATTCACACAAACTCTTGATGTTGACTACAAGGAAACCTTTGCTCCTGTTGCAAAAATGAACTCAGTAAAGGTGCTTCTCTCAGTTGTTGTGAATAAGGGATGGCTAATGTATCAAATGGATGTTAAAAAGGCATTCTTGCGTAGGGATCTCGAAGAAGAAGTCTACATGAAATTGTCCCCTGGACATTCGCAAAGTGATAATTCATAGATGGTATGCAAATTGAATAAAGTTATCTATGGACTTAAGCAATCACCTTGAGCTTGGTATGCCAAACTCAGCTCAGTTCTCATCAATGCTGGTTTTGATAAAGTAATGTAGATTCTTCCATGTTTATGCGTATAGGAAATGTGGGGAAATTGGTTGTCCTAATCTATGTTGATGACTTAATTATCATTGGTGATAGTGATGAAGAAATTGCCAATCTCAAACGAACTCTCCAACAGCAGTTTGACATCAAGGATCTAGGAATACTGAGGTATTTTCTATGTATAGAAATGGCTTATTCTCATAAGAGCCTATTTCTAAACCAAAGAAAGTATGTGCTTGATCTACTCAAGGAAGCCAAGATGAGTGATGCCAAACCAGCTAAGTCACTTTTTGATAGCAAAGTTAAACCTACTTTGGAAGGTGAACCTCTTCCCAACATTGGTTACTATCAAAGACTTGTTGGTAAGTTGATATACCTCATCATAACAAGATCAAAAATTTCATATTATGTGAGTATTGCAAGTCAATTCATGCATGCACCTACTCTTGAGTACTTTAATCTTGTCAAAAGAATCATTCGTTACTTGAAAGGATCAGTGGGTCGTGGCATAGTCATGAAGAATAATGCAAGCAGCCAAATCATGGGATATTGTAATACTGACTGGGCTAGAAACTCAATAGATCGCAAATCAACAACTGGATACTGCATCTTTGTCGGAGGAAATTTAGTTACATGGAAAAGCAAAAAACAAGCAGTAGTTGCCAGATCAAGTGCTGAGGTTGAGTATAGATCGATGGCTTCCACTGCTTGTGAACTAATCTGGTTGCGATGTCTCCTTTACGATTTAGGCGTCCTCAAATTTCAGCCCATGTCCCTTTATTATGACAATCAAGCAGCCATGCACATTGACTCCAATCCAGTGTTTCACGAAAAAAACCAAGCACATCGAAGTGGATTGTCATTATGTGCGTGAACACGTGCAAACACAAGTTATTCAAACTCACTATGTCCGAAGTACATATCAACTTGCTGATCTTTTCACTAAATCTTTGCCCATGCATCAGTTTCAACGTCTCTTGGGCAAACTTGGTTCCATCAATTTGCTAGATCCAGCTTGAAGGGGAGTATTGGAAGAAATATGGTGGTTATTAGGGTTGCATATTACTCGGCTTTAGGGACTGACTAAGTACTACTTTATGGGTTACCTTGTCAACTTGAATTTATTCTTTTTCTTGTTAGCTACTCCTTAATTTAAGGAGATTTGGTGTAAGTCTTCTCTAGTTGTCAACTCCTTGATTTAAGGAGATTTGGTGTAAGTCTCCTAGACTAGCTTTTGTGTAGTGGTTAATGGGGTTTTCTTATGGCTAAGTGCACGGCATGTGCACTGATTTCTTCCCCTTAAATATCGCCTCTTCCTTTTTGTAACTTCATGACAATTGCAATAGAGAAAAGAAATCTATACTTGAAATTCTAGAAAATTAATATATTAAAATATTGTAATCCTAAAAATAAGTAGTAAAGGATCGAATGCTGAAAGTTCATATGGTATGAGAGAATTCTTACTGAATAAAAGGTACACATTCATCACAATTTTGTAGGACATAAAACTTGGCAGCCTTAAGGAGTTTGATACCCATCTCTTCAAGTACACCTTTCCCAAAAGATTTAAGGAAAACTAATGAAAATGGCTTGAAAATTTTGAGTTTTAATGATAAGGACAAAATAAAGGGTAATGTGAATAGTACTAGGATTGACATTTTAGTGTAAAAATGTGATTTTTTGTTAAAGTGAACAGTACCGGGAGCTTTTCATTAAAGTTCCTAAAAAAATAGGTAATTGAAATGTATCAGATGACGATTGACCTCCATCATCATTTTTATCCCTTTGATTAAACTTAGTTTCAACTTGGTGCAAATAACGAGAGCAAAATTTTATGCATTCATCTCACAAGTAGCCTTCCGCAATAGATCATTCTGGACGAGCCTTATTACGAACATAACTTTTTAGTTTATGCAAATGCCTAACCGAATAGTAAAAATTGAAATTAGAGAATATAACTTGATATCAAATAAAATGTTATGTAATAATAATATTTGAAAATTGATATTACCTTTCCACATGATACATCCACCTATATTGCACTGGACCGTTGCCTCCCATGATAAATGGCAAGTTAGATGAATCATGATGTCAAAGAAGGCAAGAGGGAATATTTTTTCCATCTTGCATAATGTAATAACAATTTTTTTTTCAAGAACATTCAAATTTTCTTCTCTCAACACTTTAGCACACAATTCCTTGAAAAAAAATAAGAAAGCTCAATGAGGGGCTCACATATGTCTTTAGGCAATAACTCTCGAGCTATAAAGGGAAGTAATCTCTCCAAGAAAACATGATAATCAAGGGTTTTCATACCAGAAATACAACGTTATCTAGTAGCCACAAATCGAGATAAATTTCTAGAGTATCCATCTAGAACTTGTAATTCAGATAACCATTTACATAAAGCTCTATTATCATCATCTGGCAATGTATAGTCACCTGGGAGAAAATCAAGCTTACCATCCTCTCTTAATTTTGGATGATATCTTTCCCTTATACCCATTTCGCGAAGATCAAGATGAGCATTTAAAGAATCCTTTATCTTACCATCAATGCTCATCATTGTGCCAATCACACTCTCATATGTGCATAACATCTAAGTTGTGACGCACCAAAAGTGTTTTCCAATAAGGTAATTGAAAAAAAATAGAATGTTTTTTCCAATTATGACTCCTTCCAAACCCAGATATCATATGCTTGCTTAGCTTGCCATGTGTTATTTTTCTTAATTCATCCAGTTCTTGTATTACATCATCACCATATGGTTTATTAGGTGCAACCGTTTTCTCTCTTGTATTATCGAACTTGCTTTGTTGTTTGCACCATAGGTGGTTAGACGGTAAAAATCATCTGTGACCCATATAAGACATTTTTTACCCATGAGGTAACCTGCGATGTGAAGTCTTAGAGGCACACTATGGGCATGCCAATCTTCCATGAGTGCTCCAACTTGACATGTAAGCATATGCCGGATAATCATTGATAGTCCACATAAGTGTAGCTCTCATTTGAAAATTTTGCCTTGTAGATATATCATATTTTTTTACACCTTTTTCACACAGTGTTTGCAACTCATCAATTAAGGGCCTCATATATACATCTATGTCATTATCTGGACTTGTTGGTCCAAGTATAAGTAAAGACATGAAAGTATAAAGCTTATTCACACACATCCACGGAGGAAGGTTGTATAGGAATAGGAGAACTGGCCAAGTACTATGGCGAAGATTCATCTTCCCAAAAGGGTTAAATCTATCTGTTGACATAGCAAGCCATACATTTTGAGGTTCAATACCAAATGACTCATAAATTTGATCTAAAGATTTCCACTGCTCTGAATTTGTTAGATGTCTCAATAAACCATCTTTCACACGATCTTTTGAATGCCATGTAGTTGTCTTTGATGACATATACAATCTCTAAGCCTTGGCATGAGTGGAATTGAACCTAGCCTGATTGATTGTTTCAAAAAATTCCATGTAAGCGTAAGAGTGAAGGTGAAGAAACTTGGGCAAGTGAAAAGGCTAAAGAACTTTATGAATGTTATCACAATTTCAATCTTTTTTTACATGATATTGTGTGTATTACTTATGTTTACATATTACAAATTTATTGAAGGAAAAATGGACAACAAAAAGAATACTACTATGGAAGAACAAAATGAAGTAAACGATTGGGTCATATACAATGAGGTGATTGGTGACCCAAATCATGGTCGTCTTCTTAGTGTAGGTGTTGCCCTTAGTACTAAAGATGCATATCCCTCAAATAGTCAAAGTTGTAATAAACGTATGTGCTTAGAACGTGAAGAAATGCATGAGCAATTGAAGGACCAAGTTAGCACTTTAACAGATAAGTTGATGGTGTAGGTGTTGGCTTTAGTACTAAAGATGGGGAGCTTAAGGGGAGGGATCCCCATTTTTTCAAAAAAAAAAAAAAAGGGGACACACTCCCCACCGTTAGATTGACTTTAATGAAATTGTGTGGTTAAGATTAAAACACAGGTCACACAATCTCAACCACACAATTTCATTAAAGTTAAATCCAACGGTGAAGAGCGTGTTCCCATTTTTTTAGAAAAATGGGGATCCCTCCCCTTAAGCTCCCCGTACACACACACACACGTCCTTTAAGGGGAGGGATCTCCATTTTTTCAAAAAAAATGGGGACACGCTCTTCACCGTTAGATTGGCTTTAATGAAATTGTGTGGTTGAGATTAAAACACAAGCCACACAATCTCAACCACACAATTTCATTAAAGTTAAATCCAACGGTGGAGAGCGTGTCCCCTTTTAAAAAAAAATGAGGATCCCTCCCCTTAAAGGCTTCCTATACACATATACATACATATATATACTCACATTGTACAGTTTATATAGATATTGAATTGATTATAACTAAATCAAACTGTATATTTAAATGAAGTTATAAACGGAATCATAACATGTATTACTAACTTGTTTCTTCAAAGATAGAGACTTATAGTTGAAATCTCCTAAGACAGAAGTACGCTCTTGCACGAGTGCAGTACTTCATGGATGTCTACCTTGCATGATACAACTACCTAATTCAAGTTCTTGCACTCGAACTTGAATTCTTAAAGTGTGTTTTTTAGTGAAAGAACAGGAAAAGAAAGTTTTCAATTGATGATTACGTTTATATTATATATATAATAGCTTAACCCAACAGTTGCAACTGTTAGATGTGACTTTTAAACAGTCACAACTGTTTGAACCGGTCTTATCCGTCTTAATTCTTTTGGAAAAAAACTGAATCGAACAACAAAAACGTGAAACCAACTGTTAAATTTCCGAACCCCAAGGCCAATCTTTTACAGGTTAATATGAACACATGGGTTTTGGTCCATGGGTTACTCCCAATTCTTGTTTAACAATAAGTGAGAAAAACTCACTTATAATGGTTCTTTCACTTAAGTTGCTGGCCAACGTAGGACTAAACATCCCATAAGTTCCAAACTTCCAACAGGAATCAATTACCCACCTTATTCTCAGTCGAGAAAAGCCACAGAGAATTGAACCTTAAAAACGAAAAATAGATATTTCAATCATTTGCCAAGTAAACCCACCTACTTTTTAAATCCCCTTCTTTTTCAAATTTTTATAATCCAGGGAAATCAGTCGATGGATTTTTCTATGATAAATATATGGTTTTAATTACAGCTTGATATTGGCTTATATTTGGTGGGGCAGTTGGAAAGGGAAATCTGGGAAGACATGGGGAGTGGGCCGGTGGTGGTGCGAATCAACCAAATTTTTTTTTTTGTGGTTTTTTTTTTTCTTCTAGGGAACTAAAAAAATATGAAAGTTGATAATTGGTTTGTTACCTAAGGTACCGTTTGGTATGCAGACGGGACGGGATCGGACAGAATGGCACGGAACAGAGAGGGAGTAAAGATGTTCTCGAATGGAAATGAGGAGGAAGAAAAAGGAGATGGAGAGGTTATAAGTTTATGTTCCACGGATGTGGAACGAGTCGTTCCAGGCGGTGAGACGGAACAAAAATTCACCCAAAACTCGTCCCGTGAAACAGCTCGTTCCACCCATTTTAGGCGCACCATACGTAGGACGGAACGCCTCGTCCCATTCCGTTCCGTTCCGTCCCGTCCCACGTACCAAACGGTACCAATGTTAATAAATGTTCTCATTCCTATTAGTGACACATTATTTAGTTTGCAAATTTAGTCTTCCTAGCCTTACCCTTTTTTTTGGGTAATGCTAGGAAGACCAAATTTGTAGACAAACTTTAAAAAACTAAAGGACATTTAAGTGTAGAATTATTAGATATTGTCTCCAACTTGGTAATTACCACCTGCATAGTCCGTCAGGTGTGAGGTTTTATCACAAAATGCCTTGGTATTAGTTTGAGTGAGATTATGATATTTAAACTCTTCTTTTCTCAGAGATATGGTAGATGTGAGATATTTCAACATGCCTCCTCACTTAGGACACAATTAATGGGTCACACATGGGAGATCCACATATCGACAACCACATGGAGCCAAGGAGACTCACCTTACACGCGAGGCCAAGGGGACCTACCTATCACGTGGAATTACAGGCTCGCTCCTTAGCTCTGATACCATGTAAGAATTATCAGAGAGATGGGTCGAATGCCCACTTCCAACAACACCGATTTGTCCCTAACTTGGTAATTACCACCTGCACGATCCTTAGATGTGTGATTTTATCACAAAAAACTTTGGTATTAGTTGGAGTGAGATTATGATATTTAAACTCTTCTTTTCTTAGAGATATGGTCGATGTGGGATACTTCAACAAGAAGTTGATGATTGGTTTATTACTTAAAACGTTGATAAACGTGCTCATTCCTATTGGTGACACATCATTTAGTTTGCAAATTTTGTCTCTAAATTTAGTTTCCATAGCATTACTATGTTTTTAGTAGGATTATCTCCTCTCATATTACCACTGCCTTCCCTCCTCTCCTCTCACTCTTTATTTTTTTGTCCTTTTCTCTATATAAAAAATTCAAAACAAGATATTGACGTGGCTGATATTAACCGTTTAAATAGGAAGGGTGGGAATGAAAAATATATTAGGAGTAGAGAGAATCCTACTCTTATTTTTTTATTCACTCGAAATATTTTAGCAATAAGTGGGTCCTATTTCATGCCACATTAGTATTTTAATGAAATGACGTTATGGGAGTCAATTTTGATGAAACTTGTTAGTGAGAAAATGTAAGTTTCATGGAGCAAATTGGGAATGAAATTGAGTTTTAAAGGTTGGTGCCGTAAATAAGGTTTTTTTTTTTTTTGGTCATTAGTTAAATTTGGGGGTGGGGGAATCGAACTTGGGTGAGGTGGTAGTTTTCTTGGCTCTAGTGCCACTGCAACTAGGCCCCCATCCTCCGTAAATAAGTATTTTCACTCTCACAAGTAAACTTATGTTAGAATGCATGAATAATTCATTAGTGTAGTTGTGAAGTGATTGCTGTTATTGGACGGGTCGGTGTCCTGGATTGTGTTGAATTTTCTTTTTCGAAAATAAAATGATTTTGAAAATATCTTATTTTTAGGGGTTATTGTGCTGGATTTTTTTTGTAGAAGTCAATTGGACGTGCATAATTGGAATTAAGGTGAAGGATAGATCAAACTAGCAAGGGGCGGCGAGATCCTCAAGATTCTGTTGGGTTATAGGGGATACTTGAGGTGGTTCTTCAAGATCTCATGGTGCTTAACATAGCAAATATTAGTTGTTAGATACTATGATCGCTCATAAACTACTTGCTCTCCATGATGCCATTTGTGAATATGTGTTGTAAGGTGATTTGTCTTATTCATATCACATGTAGCCTACCTTTAATAACAACAAACATTGCAAGGTTTTACAAAGTAAATTGAGTTTTTCTTTAAAGCATTGAGTTTGACATACTTTTTCCAAAGTGTGATATTGTCATGGGCTTACATATGAAAAACCATGATAATTTCGTTCTAAAATATTTTTAGTTATGTGTTTATCCAAAAACCTGAGCCAGATAAGGGGGACTGAACGTCTAGGTACAATTTTTTGGTATTGTCATGGTTAAAAAATCTTCTCTTCATCTGAATAAAAAACATATGACCCACCCAATAATTTGGTCTAATGGCAACGTTCGTACACTTTATACTTGAGTAGCGTCATGAGTTTAAATCTAATGGACAATATTGTAATCAAAGAAAAAGATTATTAAAAAATCACACCATAATAACATTTTTATTTAGTAGAATCCAAGAAGGAATTGAGATTAACAGCCCTCACAAGCTATATTACATTCGCAAGAAAAGCAGCAACAAACCCACACTTAGATACACAATAGATTATAAAAGCCAACGTTTCAGGGATTTATTATGCAAAGTAAGATGACAATCCCTCTATATCAAAAGAGATCTCACACACCACAGTAGGCTTTGATAGAACGCAACAAATTCCTTGCCTCTGGTGTTCGACCGAAGTCAAGGAAACTGAAATGATCAAATGGCTTATACAACAAGGGATGTTTCTCATCAATTAGCTCCTCAGGTACTTGTATAATCCCACTTTTGAATGAGAACAGACCTAGGGAGTATCTGGTTTTGTTCTCTCTCATGGTGACTTGATGTTCACAAGAGGGTACTCTACCATTGCTCCATGCCTGCCAAGTGAAAACAAGAGAAAGGAAAAGAGCATTGAGGCATATATTTGGGATTGAAAAGATTTATATTTGTACTACGTTCTAATGTTATTTTTTCCCACTTGTCTCATGTTTGACTTTCTTGGATGACCAGTTTAATACCTAATTATGTATGACTCGCTGTAAAATTTATATATGTACTAATATATCAATTTTCCAGTTCATAAATCAAACCAACAAACAAAAAATAAAACCTTTATCAACCACACTTTAACTGCTTGAAATTAAGAAAGCGACCTACCATGAATGCATCGCCTGCCAAGATTAGAAAAGATGAGGGTGAAGGCTTCACATCAATCCACTGATTATCCTTTGTTCCAATCTGCAAACCATTCACCTGATCTTGATTCAGTATGGATATGAAGGACTTGTCTGTGTGAGGAAGCATTCCCACATTGGTTTCATTCGCTGCATGTGTTCTGTACTTATACCATCTAAGCTGGTACGTAGTTAATTCCATGTGAGAGTCATAAAGCCTCTGTACACCGTACATATCAAAAACTATTCTTGTCACCATTTGACTCAATTCTGCTACCAGCTTTGAGAAGGAATGAGCAGTTTCACTAATCAAAAGAGTACAGGATTAAACCATATTAGGCATAATATATATTATAGAAAAATATATGTATTCGGAATTATTCTCCTCCCAATCTCAGTCAACGTAAATGCTTATGCTGGCAAATTTGATTAGGTTAGTTTTTGCTTTAGTCAGACAACATAAACATTTGTTCGTAATATGAATAATATATGTACATACTGAACTGAAAAAGGGAATTTAGAGTGAGTATTGATTCATCAAGATATACCAAAAACGGTCATTTCCTTGGGGCCACATGGTGCTTGTGAAACCTTGAGCTCCTTCAACAGTTGTTGGATTAGCTATCGCCAAGGATTCGTAGAGAGGAATGAATGAATATTGTCCAAGATAGCTGTGTAAATGCCTATCTTTGCTTTTTAGTTTCTAATGGAAGACCAAAGAGATCTTCCATCGCAGCAAACATGGAGTTGTGAAGTTCCAGAGGAACTTTATGGTAAATATAGCTTCGAAGCAGCCATACTCTTCTAGTGCATCCTTGATTTCTTTGCATGCCAAGAGCCATGCATCTGTACCGGGCTTCAAGTTTTCATCAGATAAATCTATAACAGGAAGCTTAGCTTGAGTTTCTGACGCCATTGTGTCTAGTGAAATCTCTCTTAATCAACTCGGTATTGCGAGCTTGTTTGGGGAATTACTTATGCAGTGATATTTTGGCCACTTATTTATAGAAGTGCCATTGATGCAGTTATGCCATAATAAGACAATTAGAATATATGTGGACAAATACTAAACCACAAAAATGATGATTAAATGAACACTACTACAAAAATTAGCGTATTGTGTAAGAGAATGATGACGGTTTAATGTCATATGTTGTTGTTAGATAAGATATTTTTCTAACATGAGGTTTAGGTAGTGTCGGACAACAAAGCAATACTGTTGTTTATAGTAGACATAAATAGTTTATTTTTTAAATATTGTTTAACCAATTCTGACGGATATAAAGTGAATAATGACGTTTATTCATTATAATGGCGTTTATTATTATTTTCAAATTTAGTTTTATTTTCTTTTTGCTTCACAACTTTTTAAAGACATTTTTTTTTCTTTCTGTTGACCATTCTTTGTGATATATATATATATATATAGTTTATATATGTGTGCGTGCGTATATGTACGTCTGTTGTGCATGCAAATCACGTTTTAAAGTTTTAACAGTGCAAATTCTACGGTTTTGAAATATGGGGGTTCAGGAATTATTCGTGTTGACTTTGTATTTTAGGTCGAATTCCTAATTGATATTAATTTTGTGTAATCTTCTATAATCTCGTGTAATTAGTTTTCTTACTATTACATTAGGGTTGTACACCTTGTATAAATACCTCTGATTGAGAAGAATAAAATTATCATTCAAAGCATTCTCTTCTTGGCATCAAAGCCAGGTCAAAAAAAAAGGAAAAAAAATCCCTTGCTGCGATAGCTCGTGTTTGGTGCGCCGACCTTGATTAGCGAGCGATTATCGTCGTTACTATCTCTCGATCAGCAACCGACCATTGTCGTTGCTACCCTCTCTGAATCCGAAATGAACAGCGAGCCACGCTGTCGTTGCTGACCCAAATTCCTCGAATCGTTTACTCTCCGTTGTGTGACAAGACATACCAATTGACCTGTTTGCTTCTTATTTGATCTGAAGTCGTGAAGGATTGCACAGATTGCAGCCTAAACGACCTGTGTTGCCGCGCCATACCCAACTCGAGGTCCAACGACCCACGAACTAGGAGTTGTTGTATGAACCACGAAGCCACAGTGAACCTCGACCTGTAGGTGCACTGCTGCAACACCGAGCTTTGATACGTACTCGCATGCGACTTCTGTCAGCCGTAAAGAACCCATCATCACCGAGTTTTAAAACTGCTCCAATCCTCTTTGAATTGCTGCTATTGTCCTTGCTGGAGTCTTGAACCACCTTACCACTGCTGTTGTTTAAACAAGGAAGAAGAAAACAAAACAAAACAAAAAAGAAAGGAAAAAGAAAAGGGGAATCAAAACTGAAGAGAAAAAAAATGGTGGTGTTAAGACAATATTTATTCCTTTTAGCCCACACTGATTATAGCTGCACTTGGGCCAAGTATATTGGAGATTGGGCTTTTTATCCATCATTTATTCACTTTGTACAGAGAACAATGGTAGGCCGAACTTGTCGGATCAATAGTGACAGATCCAAAATTCTTGAAGATTCTTCTTATCTTCCACCTAGCAAGTGTTCTCACTGTGGTTTGGAAGGCCATTCGAAAAATGGATGTTTCGAGCTTTTTGGTTATCCTGATAGTTGGGACAAGACTCGTGACCCCCGTTATGACAAGTCGTGTACATTGATTGCTGAAGTTAAGGTAAATTCTGATCATATATGTAACGATGGCAAGGCTTTAAATGTTTATGCATCTATTACAAATAGGTCGTGGATGATTTTGGTGCTACTGAACATATGACTTGTGATTCTAGACAGGTACAAACCCTAAAATCATCCACCAAAACTGTTGTTAGTGTTGCCAATGGTAATGTTCCCCCCATTATTGGGGAAGGCGATGTCTCCCTTTCTGATACCCTTAATCTTACCTATGTACTTGTTGTTCCTTCTCTTGACTATAATTTATTATCTGTTGCTCAAATAACTGTCGCCCTATATTGCCTTGTGATTTTTTGGCCTTCCTTTTGTGTGTTTTAAGGACATTCAGACTCGCCAAACAATTGGTTATGGTATTAGGAAGGGGAAGCTCCACTACTTGAAGCTGACATCGGGCAATACCCGAATATTGACTCACTCTCTTACTGTGGAAGAATCTCAGGGGAGAAGAATAAAGCTTCAGAGGTTTGGTTGTGGCATCGTCGACTTGGGCATGCTTCTTTTGGCTATTTCAGGAGGTTGTTTCCTAACCTATTTGTTAAGCATGATGTTTCTAGCTATAAATGTGGTGTTTGTGAACTAGCTAAAAGTCATCGTGCTTCGTTTCCATCCAATTTGAATAAAAGTTCTATTCCATTTATGATAATTCATTTTGATGTTTGGGGTTCGTCTAAAACTACTACATTTAGTGGTGGTCATTGGTTCGTTACTTTTATTGCTGATTGCATGAGTATGACTTAGGTTTGCTTGATGAAATCCAAAAGTGAAGTTACTTCTTTATTTCAGTAGTTTTACAAAATGGTACAAGTACAATATAAGTCACAAATACAGGTTCTCAAGAGTGATAATGGGGGCAAATATGTTAACTCTGAACTTCGTGCCTTCTTGATCATCATGAGATTGTTCATCAAACTACATGTCCATATACTCCACAACAAAATGGGGTTGCTGAACGCAAGAACCGTCAGCTTTTAAAGGTTGTTTGTGCTTCTTTGCTCAAGGCGCATCTCCCGTTAATCTATTAGGGAGAAGCTCTCACCTCAGCTGCGTATCTCATTAATCACGTTCCATCCCGATCAGTTGATTTTCAGACACCCCTTCAGGTACTTTCTTCACATGTTGATGCTCCTGCAGTCCTTAATCTTCCACCTCACGTGCTTGGTTGTGTGGCCTTTGTTCATCTTCATAAACAACAGCGAAGTAAGGTTGAACCTCGAGCCTTACAATGTGTGTTTGTGGGGTATGCATCAAGTCAGAAAAGGATACCATTGTTATCACCCTCCAACGAAAAAATTGTTTGTCACTATGGATGTTGCGTTCAATCATAATGATATGTAGTTTGTCAATCCCGAGTTTTCTCTTCAGGATAAGCATTAAACAGAAGTTCAAACTCTTGATTATACTATGCCGTATACAAATGGTCTGAATGATTTAGATTTAAGTGGTGATGTCTTGGAAAAAAGTGGTGATCATTCACAAGAAAATAATGTTGTGAATGACTTGGAAATAAGTAGTAATGTCTGGGAGACAATTGGTGATCATTCACATGAAAATAATGATGAAAACTTGATTATACTACACAGATACAGATGGTGTGAATGATTTGGATTTAAGTGGTGATGTCTTGGAAACAAGTGGCGATCATTCACAAGAAAATAATTTTGTGAATGACTTGGAATTAAGTTGTAATGTCTTGGAGACAAGTGGTGATCATTCACATGAAAATAATGATGAAGACTTTGAAAGGGAGGAGTTGACATCGCAAGATAACTCACTATCTTCCTCTCTGCCTGAAAGATCATTGCTAGTTTCCTCACCACCGGATAACTCAGTATCGCCAGCTGCCTTACAACCAATCTCGCCACCCTTCAGCCCTGATAACCATAATCAATCGTCTTCAATCCCGCATGCACCACCACCACGTCATCTCCCTGACTGTGTTAATCGAGGTAATCCAAAGCTTACTTATGAAGCTAATCCCAAATGTAAAACTAGGTATCTAGTGGACAAGCCTAACCCTAAATCTAATGTCTTACCCACCAAATCCTTTTCCATTTACTGTTTGTCCTCTTCAATGATTGCCACTTATATTGTTTTTATTTTTGAATGTTGTAAATATGGTGGATCCTCAAATGAAGAATTCGAAAGATAATTGCAATATTACTGTGCACTTATGTTTAATATTTATAGCACACTTTGCATATTTACATGTTAAATACATAATCTATAGTTATATTTTCGCTTCCGCAACAACGTGTAGGTAAAATTTACTAGTAGTTTTCTATTTGGGTAATGTAGTAGCACTCAATTATATGCTAATCCAACTTATTTCAATTATTTTTATGTATAATGATTTCAAAATCTTTTTAAACATATGATATATCAATAATGTAAATGGCTAACAGGTGCAAACACTATTAGAAATGTATCATCATGATTTAACGGTTATTTTAGCTTTATTTTAATGATTTTGTGCGACTACACTTCTCGACCCTAGTAGAATACAATCAATGAACTGATCATTAATTTAAAGTATTTACACTAGTGGTTGCTACAAAATGTTACATTCTACGTAATAGAAGTATAGAATAAACTCTTAAGCGTTTACGATCCAACCGTCAGACTTTTTTTTAATATAGTATGAGATCGCATGCACCAATGATCACCTAAAACAAACTTTCATGGATTAGATGATTTAAACTCCTTGATGCTAGAAAAATATGACGAACGAACCCAATCATCAATTTAAAAATATTTACACTAGTGGTTACTCCAAATCTTACGTTCTACTTAATAGAATTATAGAATAAACTCAAAGTTTTTGTTGAATCTATTATTTAGATGTAATACACAGTCTACGAAACTGATTTCAACAATCCAACCATCACATTTTCTTTAGTATAGTACGAGATTGCATAACCAAAAGTCATCTAAAACAAACTTTCAGGATTAGATATCAGAATGAAATCCTTCAAGGTTTAGAAACATATCACCGCGATTTAGGGGTTAATTTAGCTCTGATTTTGATGAATTTTTGCAAGGATGCTAATTCAGAGTAAAACCACACTGAATTGACCTAATCATCAAATTAAATGATCTTTTAACCGTTATAAAATAAATAATTAATAGGAAAAATTTTGAATTTTTGGTATTTGCCTAATGAAATTTACAAAGTTTGTCAAATAACAATACTAAATTCATCAAGCAAACTTTCAAATTTCCCCCATTCTTTCCCAAAATATCATATTTTCCCTATATTAAAGTATTTGCCTAATGAAATATCATAAATTTCCTCGCGCAGAGCTATTTTTCCACCATTTATTTTCACCCAAAATTAAACCGGTCGAACATTTCAATGCAACTTTTGCACGACGAATCGATTATGTCAAAATACACATGTCACAGTTTTAAAAATTTTGTAACTTTTCGTGTATCAAGCCGAGAGCTTCCTTCTTTTTCCTTGCGCCTTGCTGATATATCTATGTGCTCTCTTTGGATGCCCTAAATGTGCTATCTATCTCAAATTTGGGAAATAGTGAAATTTATGAAATTTGTAAATTTTGTAGGAAATGTTGGAAATTTGTAATTTTGTAAGAAATATTAGAAATTTGTACATAGGAAACATTTGTGTCACTCTCCGGACCCAGGGTCAGTGGAAAATATGACCCTGCGCTTGGTGTGCGAGTAAAAATAAAATAAAAATGAAAAACAAACTTCTCTTATAAAAATAATTGCAAAATCCTTACAAGTGTACAAAATAAATTAAAAACTTAAATCTCTTCTATAACATAACCTCAACTCGTCTAACACATGTCTTGCCTAGTAGCTCATCCAAAAGATAATAGGGTGAGGGGTGAGCAATAACCATCGTCACTCTGTGAATAGAATATATAATATACAGTCAAGGGTGCTGTTTTTACTCACACTATAACATAATATAATTATATCAAGGTCTTTGTCACATATCATGCCATATCACATCACCCCTTCACATGTTGGTTGTCCTTCGTAACATGTAGCTCACCATGTGACCCCTAAATTGATCATTCTGCCCTAATGTCCCCGTGTGCCTTACATTTATCTCTCGGATAACCCAACACTAAAGTTCTAATGCTCCATGAACAATCTCAAGTAATTCCACATAGATTGGATATATCTATTATAAACATTTGCATGAAATAAAAACATGCTTGACTTCAAAATAGATCGAGATTTGTAAATAGAATAAATCCCACAATAGTTCGTTGTTTTCATTTATCAAAAATAAAAACTTTTAAAAACATTACATAAACCACTCACCTCAATAATCCGAGTTTTGGCAAAACAACCTAATTAACATCTCCACAAACCTCAAATCCTAGCTCTCTCTCTCTCTCTCTCTCTCTCTCTCTCTCTCTCTCTCTCTCTCTCTCTATATATATATATATATATATAGGAAGCCCTTAAGGGAAGGGATCTCCATTTTTTTTAAATGGGGACATCCTCTTGACCGTTGGATTTGACTTTAATGAAATTGTGTAGTTGAGATTGCATGGCCTATGTTTTAATCTCAACCACACAATTTCGTTAAAGTCAATCAAACGGTCAATAGGGTATCCCTATTTTTTTTTTTTAAATGAAGATCCCTTCCCTTAAGGGGTTTGTATATATACACAGAACTTGTTTGCGTACACTCGCATGTCAAACTCTCATCATTTCTTCCTTTGCAATGGCTATATATATACACATAGAACATGTTTGCGTACACTCGCATGTCAAACTCTCATAATTTCTTCCTCTGCAAGGGCTTAACATGCATGCCAAGCAAGGTATTAAATATCGATGATATCGGAAATATCGGTAGTTCAAAAATACGAAAATTTCGATGGAAATATCGGGATATTATCGATATCGATAAAAATTGAATAAAAACCACGAAAATTATAAGAAAAACTTGGAAATTTTTATTGAAACTTTACCGGATGTTTATTTAGTCAATTATCTATTAGTTTATCACAAAAAATTGGAAGGAAATGCATTGCATGATGGATTTAACTGATTTAAGTTTATTATATAGCAAGCTGACAAACATTGTGAGTATAGAAAATATGTAAATATTTTAGCATATTTTCATAAAAACATAAGTTATATGGTGGTCAAGGTGTTGAAGGAGTAAAATGGGAGGGGTTCGAATCCCCTTGGTGTATTTTTAAATATAGAAATTTAAAAAACACGAAAATTTCGATGAAAATATCGATGACATCAGAAATATCAGTAGTCTAAAAATATCGAAATATTATAGATATTTTATACCTTAATGCCAAGCAGGTAACCATATATCTCACCAACCAAAGGAATGAAATCCATCTTTATAGGGAAAAGAGGCGGCTACCAATTAATAGATTGGATGGTGTGACAACACCTATTGTCTTCTTACCCACCTAGTTGATGTAAGAGGTGTCAATTGCATGGAAAAAATATAAGACACGTCAACCAAAATAGCTTTACAGTCACTATGTAGAGTGCTCTCTAAGCACTTGTGTCTTCTCACAATTGGCCACTTGGATTGGTAATACCAGCTAGCTACCTTGACAAACTTATCATGAATGCTATTCCACCAGTTAAACGAATGTAAGTCTATTTGGTTACATACATAATTATGTTGGTATCAATATCTAGGTTTAAAAAAATATTACAAAAATACGGGGTTTCACAATTTGAAATTTGCAGGAAATATTTGAAAATTTTAAATTTTTAGAAAATATTAGAAATTAGAAGGAAATAGTAAAAATTTGTAGGATATCTGTACTTTGCAATATTAGAAATTTGAAAAGTAAGAGGGAATATTACAAATGTTTTGTAATTTTGTATGTATTTTTTGAAATAATGTCATTCAATTTTGTCGAGTCCTCCTAAATTGTATTGATTTATCCTAAAGATTTCATTTCAATTAGAATTTGGTTATTCACCATGTATGAGGATCCCCGCTAAACATTCATGACTGAATAGTTAATTATGAATAACCTTTTTCATTTCCTTCATTTTATGTAAAGTAGTAATGCACTTAAAATATTTATAAATTATTGAGATTTATTAGAATTAAGTCAATTTTTGTAAATTAGTATTTCTTTATTGTGATTTTGTTCTACAGATGTCATTGCGGTTGATGGCCAATGGACGCCGCTTTACCTTTTGCTAGAGATGGTGAATATTCCACTAACGGGGACCAGCGGTACCCAGGCGACTGTAATCGAGTTGGCGGCTAGGTCTACTCCATTAGCTTCATCAATGTGAGAATCCCGATCTGCCTATGGTATTCATAGCCTGAAATGGCCTGGCTCTATTCCATCCTCAACACCCACTTATGACGTCGTGGAGGCAATACCGCTTTGGCGGCAATTCCCCTTATGGGAAATAGAGAACTCCTAGCCAGTGGTAGGAAGAAGGTAAAAGCGAAGGGAATCTGTAGAGGTCCTCAAACAGAATCACTGCATAATGCAAGCCAAGATCGTGATCATTTACGACCCACGACATTGACAGGTGAACTTCAAAGTCAACAGCATGCTGGCTCTGTTGAGGTTCTCCAGCCCATAATGCGTTCTCTTAAGTCTATTAGGAATTATAAACTTAGAAGATTTAGTGGTTTGCCCAATTGGAGTGGTTTTCCCAACTGGATGGGTTTCCCAATTGAAGTTGTTTACCCAATAAAGTTTGTTTACCAAATTGAAGTTTGTTTACTGAATTTAAATTGTTTTCTCAATTGGAGTTAGTTTTGTAAGCGTGAGTTATTTAAATTAGTATGTAAAATATGTTGTAAATGCTAGGAGTCCTTTATTAGGAAGGAGTTATTGTTGTGTTCTTTTTTGGTTAGTATTTCCTTGTAGAACAAGGATTGTATTTTTGTATATATGTCAATGAAGTAATACATTGAGATAATTCCCGTAAAAGTTCTATTTGGTATCAAGAGCCAAGACTACCGTAACCCTAGTTTTTTTTTCCGCTCAGTCGACCTTTGTTTTTTCTGCAATTCTTCTTGCAGACATCGGTGTCACCGTGTGTGAGTTGGAGTAGTGCCGTGTGTGAGTTAGAGTTGCTGTCGACATATCTCTGCAATTTTTGCAGAAATAAATCCTGCCCCGTGTGTGTGTTCTTGTGCTGCATAGTCTAGTGTGTCAAAGATGTGCACCGTAAGTTAGAATGGCTTCCAAGGAAGATAGCGTGCTGTCGAAATTGGAGGGTGGTTCTCGTACAACAAATAATAATCCGGCATTGAATCCTGTAGTTATTCAGAATGATGCATCTGCAATACCAAACACCGTGAAACTGAATGGATCAAATTATCCTCTTTGGTCCAAGGTTTTGGAGATGCACATCGCTGGACGCGGTAGGAAGGGCTTTGTGACAGGGAGTACCAAGGAACCTGCTGAGGATAGTGCTGCGTATGAGGCGTGGGAGACGGGGAATGCAATAGTAAAATGGTGGTTGATCAATTCCAAGGAACTTGCTATTATGGGATTTTTTTATTCACCTGTGTACTGCAAAAGAAGTTTGGGAAGAGGTGGCTCGAACCTATTATGATGGTTCGGATATTTCTCAAACTTATGAACTGAAGGTTAAATCCTTCAGACTTCGTCAAGAGGGTCGGCTGGTTGGTGGGTATTACGCTGACCTCAAGTCCGTTTGGCATGAGCTAGATCAAAGAAGACCAATCAAGATGGAGTGTGATGTGGATCTTAAGACCCTTTGAGAAGAAATCCAAATTGATCGTGTGTATGCTTTTTTGGCGGGTTTGGATGATATCTTTGATCAAGTACGCAGTGATATTCTACGTACTCAACCTTTACCATCTGTTGAGGAGGTGTTTTCTGTTGTTCGACGTGAAGCACAACGACATCCCACTATGATGGGTGGGAGTACCAACCAAGGAGGGATGCCTTCCGTGGCCATGGTCTCTCGGCCAAGAGGTGCCTCTCGTCCTAATAATCCTTCTAATCAATCTTTTAATTCTCGTCCCTTTACCCGAGAAAATAAAAATGATTTAAAGTGTACTTTCTGTGGATAAACTCGTCATATTGAGGATACGTGTTTTGTTAAGCATGGGGTACTGAATTGATTTCCAGAATTGAAGAAAAAATTGTGTGCCAAAGAACGTGGAGCAGCTGGGTCCAGTGGAGGCCGTGCCTCCCTTGCCGCAGCTATACCAACAGCCCAGGAGGCTGGGGCTAGCTCAGGTGATCCTAGTCAAACCTTGTTGCCTCGTACTACTCCAGGTGATTCGTCCTCCAGATCAGGTACTATAGGGCGCATTCTCTTAGCCTCTGAATAGGAGCAACATACAGGTTGGATTCTTGATTCTGGTGCAACTGACCATATGACATATGATAAAAATATGTTTCAATATATGACAATGTCTCCCAGGAAAAGCATAGCAACTACCAACGGGACTTTTGTACCCGTGTGTGGCACGGGCACTGTGCAACTTTCCCCATCTCTCCCGTTACATCGTTGCTTATTTGTTCTATCTTTGTCCCATCATTTATTATCAATACCACATGTTACTGAACAATTAGATTATGTTGTTCTCATGTATCTGTCTTTTTGTCTACTTCAGGATATTCAGACCAAGGAGATAATTAGGCGTGGCATTAAGAGAGAGGGGTTGTACTATGTGGATGACGTCGTTTCTTGTAGGGCTAATGCAGTTCGAGCATCACATGACAGTAATTTTCAAGAAGTATGGTTATTGCATCGTCGGTTAGGGCATGCATCTTTTGGATATTTACGGCATATGTTGCCTAGTCTATTTAGTAGAATAAATGAATCAGACTTACATTGTGAAGTATGTATTCTTGCTAAAATCCATTGTGCTTCGTTTCCTCCTAGTATAAATAAAAGGTCCTTGACTTTTGAACTTGTGCACTCTGATGTTTGGGAGCCTTCTCCAGTTGTTTCCTCTTCTAGCATTAAATGGTTTGTTACGTTTGTTGATGATTGTACTCATATGACTTGGCTATATGTGTTGAAAAATAAGAGTGATGTTGGTATAGTCGTTTGTTCTTTCTCTCAGATGATTCAGACACAATATTTGTCTGTGATTAAAGTACTTCATTCTGACAATGGTGGTGAGTACATTAATCATGAGTTGTCAAAGTTTCTTTGTGATCAAGGCATCCTCTATGAAACAACTTGTCTTCACACCCTGCCACTACAAGAAAACAAGGCTTTTGTGGCGATAGACATTTGTCACATAAATACGAAAAAGCATCACATTTGACTATATGTGACGAAAATCCAACGTCACAATTATCGTCACCTATACAGCGTCACTGATAGTTTACGTGACAAATGTTACACGTGCCACATATTTTCCTATTAAGAGACACTATTTTCATCACATATTAGATTTATAAGTGACGAAATAAGTGTCACAAAATAAAAAAATCAGTGACCTATGTTTGTTTGTCACATATCAAACTTATAAGTGATGATTTTAGTGTCACCTAATATGATCCCAGAATGATATGATTTACACCAAGTGATGATGAAATCATCACATATTCTTTTGATACGTGACGCAGCTTATGTCACATATGGTAAAATTAAATACATATTTAAGAATCATATGTGACGAAATAATTACTTGTTCCTGTTTCATAATCTAGAATTGTAATTCATAACATAATTTAATACTTCACCATTCATTAATCAACAATTAAAACACATACTTAAGTTGAATACATTCACCAAGTGTACACCCACAAAATCACATAAACATTCCAAAAATGAACCTAATTCATATTGACTTATCTCAATAATAGCAATTTGTCATGAAGAGCACCAACGAATTGCTATTATTGAGATCATGAAGAGCACCAACGAATTGCTATTATTGAGATACAAGTGTCATTGAATGATATGTCAATATGACATTGGTGCCCTTCAGGAAAGACCTTTTTTGTTAGCACCTCAATGTGTCTTAGAATTTTGTTACATAGACCTCTTTTGTTACATACAAGTGTCATTGAATGATATGTTTCTACCATGTGCATGCTTAAAGCTCAGCCATGATTACAAACTTATCATTCAATGACACTTGTATGTAATATGATGGAGTACCCTCAAGTGCTCCTTAGATTAGCTGCTCCCTAACTTCATCCTTCTTTTTCTTCATGTTATCCTTTAATAAAATAGAAACATATCAGTTTCTTTTTTTTTTCAAACAAATCAGCTACAATATACTTAAGCAAACACAATTTAACTACTTGTATCTAATCCATAACTGATGTAAAAAGCAAACCACCAGGTATAACCTGTCTTCAGGTATATCTGCATCAAAGCTTGACAACTAAAGAACTAATTGAAGAAGAAAATCCAAAAACAATTAAAGAAATATAGGGAAAGAAATAGGTACCTCTAAAGAACTTGATTACAAAAACCCAAATTTCTTTTTCCCCAATTTGGGTCTTGTTATGCCAGACAAAGGAGAGAGTTAAAGAATGAGTAGCAAGGGGTGAGCTAATATAGCTCAAGAGAGGGTGAATTCCAAAGCAAATAACACAGACCAGAATTTTTTTTATGGTTGTCAACAAAAAAGCTAGCATGCAAAGAAGGCTTACAATCCTCATGGAGATATGCCAATCTTTTTGCAAAACCTAGGGTGATTTTCAATCTAGTTGGCCTTCCCTTTCCTGTAATGCTTCTCTTTGATAAGATTCCAATCATTGATATGAAAAGCAGAAGATTAACCAACGAGAAAAGGAATAATATGAGCTCACTTTTAGGTTATTCTGGATAGTTCCCTGACTCATTCGCTCTTGCCTGCCACATCTTCCATCTTCTATAAAAAAGGAAGAAAATTAAAGCCCACCACAACCCCTACTATAACCCCCAAGTTCGGGTTCGTCAGCAATCTAAGCGAATTAGACGCAGGTTGCGAAGGTGGCGAAGACACGGTTGGTGTTGAAGCTGTCACTGTTGGAAGAGGCGGATAAGGTGTGGTGCTATTGGTCATCAAATGAAGAGTTGGCGCAGTGGCATTGGTCATAAAAGGAGTTGGTGAAATGGCGTTAGTCGTAGGTGAAGGAGGATGAGGCGATGTGGAGTTAGTCCCTAGAGACGTCGTCGACATCGCAGCTGAAATTCAAAGTCTGCAAGGGAAAAATGAGCTACGATAGGGTGGCCAAGGAAGGAAGACGAATGAGAGATGGTGGTTGCCATTACTGACAACCACCAGGTGGTTGATTTTCAGAGTCAGCGTGAGAAGTAAACAAATGGGAGCTGAAGACGGCAGGGATGGGCGAGAACAAAAGGAAATAGGTTTTACAATTTAGGGTTCTGATATTATATCTCTTCATTATTTTCTTATTTTAATATTATATGTGACGAATGGCATAGCACGTGAGCTTCTTTTTTGTTAGGTGATGAATCTTAAAGTTTCGTCACATATTAAAATTTCACTCAGTAGTAATATTTCCCGCCTAAGATTTTGTGACGAATCCAAAAGTTTATGTGACGCAAAATATTTTGGTGTTCAAGAAAAATCATTATGTGATGATTTCGAAAAAAAAGTGTCACTTATTTTACTCAAATGTGATGAATTTTTAAGTGTCACAAAAAATTCCGTCACCTAATCCATGTTTTCTTGTAGTGTGCAAAAAAATGGGGTTGCTGAAAGGAAGAACCGCCACATCCTAGAAACAGCTCGTGCTCTTATGTTTGGAGCCTCTGTTCCTAAGGGTTTTTGGCCTGAAGCTGTTAGTTATGCCGTATATGTGATTAATTGTATGCCATCTCGGGTTCTAGAGTTTCAAACACCGCTTCAAGTTCTCACTCACCATGCCCCGGTACTGTCGACTCATACTCTCACTCCTTAAGTATTTGGGTGTGTGGCTTATGTCCATATTCAGAAAATCCATCACACAAAGTTGGATCCGTGTGCCATTCGGTGTGTGTTTGTGGGTTTCTCATCTCACCAAAAAGGCTATAAATGTTATCACCCTGAGACTCGGCGTATGTATGTAACCATGGATGTAATCTTTTCTGAATTGGAATTTTTTTTATCCTTCCGTGCATTTATCTTCAGATCACCAGGGGAGAACATTATTGGTGATCTGGAATGGTTGGATCTAGGGGGAGACACCATATTAAATAGTACTAACACTGAACCAGTTTATGCCGAGACTACTGATGTTGAAGTTCTGGCCGTGCATCAAGAGGTTCCTGTCAAGGAACCTAATTCCCAAGAGTCTGCCAAGTTGGTTCCTGAACAGTCAGGACAAAGTTCTGCCGAATCTGCTAATGTAACCCTTATCCCTAGGTCCGAAGTGCCGCCCCATGCATCTTCTCTTAATATACCTGAGGTAATTACCATTGATGATTATGTAATTAATCCAAGTGATAATGTGAATACATATAGGTTGCCACCAAGACAAAATCGAGGTATGCCACCTAATAAGTTTTCTCCGGAAGGGAAGGTGAAGTATCCAATAGCCAACAAATGTCTCATGTACTGGTCTTGCATTAGAACGCCAAACCTTGGTGAACAATATGGAGTCAGTTCAAGTACCAACTCGAATGGAAGAAGCTCTAAAAGATCCAAAGTGGGCAAAGGCAACGGATGAAGAAATGTTGGCGTTACAAAAAAATAATACCTGGGAGGTGACGAGTTTACCGAAAGGGAAAAAGACAGTTGGATGCCAGTGGGTGTTTACAGTGAAATACAAAGCCGACGGATCGATAGACAGGTACAAAGCAAGGTTGGTAGCTAAAGGATACACTCAAACATATGGTGTAGATTATCAAGAAACTTTCTCTCCAGTTGCCAAGATGAATACGGTACGTGTTCTGATTTCTTTAGCTGCAAATATGGACTAGCCATGAAAACAGTTTGATGTGAAAAATGCTTTTCTCCATGGATATTTGGAGGAAGAAGTATATGTGGATTTTCCTCCTACGTATAATGCTTATGGGAATACCGAGGTATGTTGGTTGCGTAAGTCGCTTTCTGGACTTAAGCAATCACTTCGTGCGTTGTTTGGCAGGTTTACCCAAGTTATGAAAAAGAATGGGTATTGTCAGAGTCATTCTGATCACACTTTGTTTGTTAACCGAAGGCAAGGTCAAGTGACAGCCTTAATTATCTATGTAGATGACATGATTATCACTGGAGATGATGGTGATGAGATTTTGAAGTTACAGAATAATCTGGCAAGAAAGTTCGAAATGAAAAATCTAGGAGACTTGAAGTATTTCCTTGGGGTTGAAGTTGCCCGCTTGTCCAAAGGTATCTTATTGTCTCAACGTAAGTATGTATTGGATTTATTAAAAGAAACTGGTATGTTGGGATGTAAGCCGGTAGAGACTCCTATTGTTGAGAAGCATCTTTTGTGTTTGGATCCGAAGTAAAAATCGGTTGATAAAGGTAGATATCAGAGGCTTGTAGGGAGACAGATTTATTTGGCTCATACTCGTCCTGATATTGCCTATGCTGTGAGTGTTGTGAGTCAGTTCATGCATTCACCAAATTGAGATCATATGGCTGCTGTTATTCGTATCTTGGCATACTTGAAGTTGGCACCTGGAAAAGGAGTTTTGTATGAAAAAAAGGGCATTTGAGGATTGAAAGATTTACTGATGCAGATTGCGCAGGCGATGTAACTGATAGACGGTCCACTTCTGGGTATTTTACCTTTGTTGGAGGGAACTTAGTGACATGGCGAAGTAAAAAACAGAAGGTGGTAATAAGTCATTTGGCTACGAAAACTTCTTTGGGAACTTGGGTTCAAGCCGAATGATGCTATCAAGTTGTTTTGTGATAATAAGTCAGCAAGGGACATAGCTGATAATCCTATGCAACATGATAGAACAAAGAATGTAGAGGTTGATCGTCATTTTATCAAAGAGAAACTTGAAGAGAAGATTGTATCAATACCGTTTGTGGATTCAGAGGAGCAACTTGCAGACGTTCTTACTCATCCAGTATGTAGTCAAAAGTTTGGTGACTCACTTGTCGAGTTGGGCATGTGTGATAACTATGCACCAACTTGAGGGGGAGTGTAAGCGTGAGTTATTTAAATTAGTAGGTAAAATATGTTGTAAATACAAGGAGTCCTTTATTAGGAAGGAGTTATTGTTGTGTCCTTTTTTGGTTAGTATTTCCTTGTAGAACAAGGATTGTATTTTTGTATATATGTCAAGGAAGTAATACAATGAGATAATTCCCATAAAAGTTCTATTACTTTCTCAATTGGAGAATGATTCATAATAGATTCCAATTAGGATTAGTAATCCTTATTGAAGAACAACTTTATTATGTCTATATATTGCACTAGTTTTGAATTTGGAGCAAAACAAAATTATGTATAGCAGTCAAGGGATTAGTGTGAGAGAATATTGTAAGGACAAAGTGTCTGTGAGAGAAAATAAAAGAGATAAGAGTATTTCTTGTTCTTCTTCTTTCAGGTTTTTCATCAAGTCTTAATTCTACAGACTTGGCAAAATTATTTGATGTACTCATTATTCATTTAGTGAAAGATTGTTGTTTCTGTCTTGCAAAAATAGGCACATATAGCCGAACCACGTTAATTCTTAGTGTGATTTATTTTGGCTATTTTTTTGGATATTTCGAGATTATTTTGTTTTTCCCATTCTTAAAAGCGATACTCACAACAAGCTCACGACATGGGAGCCATCATCCGCACCAAGTGCCCCATTCTCCCTCTACATGGAGGAACCTCACCTCTAAGGTGCAAGGGGCAACGAAGAAATAGACATAGGTAAATTGTGTTTTTTTTAATAATTATTATTGTTATACTTAAACTTATTTAGTGTATTCTTAAACTAATACACTTGTTTCTTTTGTCTATTTCAGGTTAACTTCGAGATCGACATGGAAGTGCTAGGTTTGTCCAAGTACACAAATCAGGTGTGGTCTAAGCAATACAAGGACTGGAAGTGTGAGCTACTCATATACTACCAAACTTGTGCATTTCTTATTGAAGTTCTGACCGATCCACCCCTAAAGTTTGGGGAAATGAACGACGAGTGGCACTAGATCTATAACCATTACAAAGTCCACAATTTATGGTAGTTGTTTTAAATCTCATTTCTATTTTTAATTTTTTAATTTAATTTTTTTTTATTCTCAACGGAAATCGAAGGCAAATAAGGGTAACTAGGAAGCAAAGCAATATCTCCAACACATTGGCTCTCGGCCCCTCACTTTTTAGGTCAGGGAACAGCGTGAGAAGGGTTCGCTTTTCACGGAAGTCGACACTTGGGTGATACACATGCCAATTATGGCAACCAGGTGGCTGACGACATTTATGTAAGTATTCCATTCAAATTTTAATTTCAAGTTTCATTACAATTAATGTTTAAAATTATGATCGATAATTTTAAGGATAAAGTACCTAAAGCCTTCTAGCCTTTTAATGTCATTTCAAATTAGTCTCTAACTTTTTTAAACATTTCAAATAAGTACCTAACCTATTGAACATGTCACATCTTAAGTCCCAATTAATTTTTCTGCTAAATTTACATGTGGCAACAATGGGTCCCACTTATTTTCTTACTTGGAAGCTAAAATAATAATGAAAATAGCTTAAAAAAAGACACAAAGATGAAAAAATATAAATAAATTCACGAATTATGAAAAACAAAAATGAAGATCAGAAAATCTCTTGACAAGTAATAAGGTTAAGAATTCATATAGGGGTTCAAGGAGCTTGTTTATGCTCGTGATTTCCTCATTCACAGATTTTCAGCTAGTAGAGTTTCTAGTTCTTCTTTGTAAATGGTGCAGATGGTTGTGAGTTGGATTTTAAGGTGACGACTAGAAGGGGGTGGTGGTGGTCATTACTTGGTAGAGGCTATACCATGACCTTCTATTGGTGTTAAAGGCAAAGTAAGCCCTAGTGAATTCAATAGAAGTTCAATTGGGCTTAACGGATGTGACATTTTAATAGGTTGGGTACTTATTTGGAATGTTAAAACGGTTGAGACCAATTCAGAATGACAATACAAGGTTAGGGAGTTTTAGGTACTTAATCCTAATTTTCATTGATTTCCCTTTTTTCTTTTTGTTGCAAAAGAAGGATGAGTATCTCGCCAACCTTTTCGAACAACAACTGGACATGTCAATGGTGTAGCTAACACCATATCTAGATGTGTCTTATAGTTGTTGATGGGTGGGGTTGGGCGATGGAAAGGTCGAGAACTTCATGGCCCTAGGAGCTCAGGTTCGAGATCTCAGATGATCTTCTTCATCTAGCTCTCAACCTCCAAGTGGGACGTCTTACAAACTATAGCGGGCAGAAATGGAGTAAAAGGCCATGCGCCAGTGAGAACAAGCTCAGGAAAAAGTTGCACACCAACTGGAGAAGGAGTATATGTGATACCTTCCCTTTTTTTTTTTTTTTTTTTTTTTTTTGTGATGGTGCATAAAATGGCAGCCTCTGGCACTCACCTCCTTGATCTTCCAAACGACATTCAACCACCACCTTAGGAGTAGTTACTTTAAGATGTTTTACATATACATTTGTATCAATATTTTAGTTTTAATATAATTTAGTAATTTTTTTTTTATATTATGATTGTTTCTAAAATTAAAATTAAGTAAAACTAATTTATTTATTTACATATATATATATATATATATATATATAAATAAAACTAAACATTTGGCCTTGATAGGAGCGCATTTATGCAACTTTGTTATTTTATTTCTTTGCATTTACTTAGTTAATTTCCATTTATTATAGTAATTTAAGGTATTTTCGTCTTATTGTAGGTCCAATTGGTAAAGATGACAATAAATGGCCAAATGGAGCAATTTGGAGCAGTTTTTTACTTGGATTGGATAGCATGCGTGGAGAGCAAGTGGGATGGACATTTTGATGATTAAAAGGTGTTTAACATGTGTTAAGCATGTGCTAAGATTTGGAGAAATCAAAATTGAAGCTTGGAAGACAAGGAAAAACATTATCGTATCAAACCTTATCCAAACTTATCTTATCTAATTCAGTCTTATCTTATTATGTCCTATATTATCCAACATTATCATATTTTCAGTCTTATCTTATTATGTCCTATATTATCCAACATTATCATATTTTATCCAACATTATCTCATCTTATTTCCAGCTGCAAAAGGATTCCTTATCACATTCTAAATCCTTCCCATCTGATTTTAAGAGCTCTAAACCAATCTAAACAACCTAATCCTTCTCCCTATTGGTTTCAGCGTGCCCTATATATATATATATGTGTTGTTGCTAAAATTCAGAGGGGGGAATACATTGGTGCCGCAACCTGCAATTGGAGAAGAAGAGCTCGTGCCGCATGTTTTCATCCAAAGTTTGAGCCACATATTGCATTCAACCATTGGAGATTTTCAGAGTTCTTTCTATCCCTATTTAGTTTCAATGTTTATTTTAAATTACTTTTCAATTATTATGAACATGAGTAGCTAAGTTTCTTTTTAACTAGAGGTGAATTCGAAGCCATGATCATATGTTTTATATGAATTGATTACGTCCAGTTATTGTTTCGTAAAACATGAATGCGATTTACTTATCTATTTTATAGAGAACTTATTCTTGTATGTTTATTAAGGATGCATACTTAGTTTGCATGTAGGGATTTGATGCTACAATATAAGGGAATTTCACCTAATCGTTATGAACTTATATTTGCAAGTAGTAAAAGTCACTAGTCATGATTGAGTTAAGTAAATTCTTGGCAAGAGCGTCATGCTTTTCATGGTTATGAATGCCTTGTCAATGCTTATGATTTTCATAAAACTTAATGATCTTTGATATGTATCTCTATCGTACTTTTCATAGTTAGGGTACTTGAGAAGAATAATTTGGTTGTGTCGCTGAGTCCAATTCAATGAACTTAGTAAAATCTGAGAGTTAATTAGTGCATTCACAATTAATTTGGGGCATTGTCATTCATGGTTTATAGAAAGGATAACTGGAAATCGATTTGTATGAGTATGTTTCATGTGTAGAGAAGAATCCTCTAGCTAGCTTTTCACCCATATTCCTTTTACAATTCACTTTGATTGTTGTTATTTAGTTTAGTTTAGTTAAATTCGTCCAAAAAAAACCCTCATCATTGTTTTAGCGTTAGTTAGTTAGTTTTTAGGTTTTTAAGTCAAATTTGTGTTGATTAGCATCCCTTCTAATCTCTGGAATAAAACGATCCCTACTTACTCATACTACAATTGCATTATAGGGTTTAATTTGTCTGTTAGTTTCTACCACATCAGGCCGATGTATACATTTGTTGAGCATGTATTTTGTACTCTTTTTTTTTCAATTACTTACTTGACGAAATATTGTCCTCTGACAAGTTTTGGTCATAAATCTAAGTTGGTCAACGCATTCTGTTGACGAGTTTTTTCTTAGGATAAATGTTATTTGTCGTACAAAATTCAAAAATATGTCGAGCAAATGTTAATGGGATGATCTTTACTTGACCAAAATTTTCCAAACGATTTTTTTCCAGGGGAAGATTTAGGCGACGAAAGCCTTATTTTGCCCTACAAAACCCTTTCATTTGGAAATGGGGTTTTTTTTAATAGTGAAAGTTCAAGATTTGGGTTCTCCTATGTCTTTTACCTAAACTTAACCTATGCATCATTCATTACACAATTAGTGAAAAATGAAGGATTTGGGGAATAATAAGGCCCTTCTTATCACTTGAATAACTAGTTCATTGTGATGGCTTGTTATGAGGCATGCTTAGATTTAAGCTCTCCTAATTTCACAGTCAGTCTTTTCAAAATTGCTCCTAGATACGAAACATGATATTCTCAAAATCTAGATCTACCCCTTATTTGATGGAGTTTGTTTCAATCTTCCAATTTGTTATGGTATTGTTTTATAAGGACTCTTGTTCTGGTCATATACTATGTCCTCCTCTCTTTATTTAGTTCACAATTGTGCATTACTAGTAAGTTAGTAACCACCAACTAGTAATGATTGCAGGCCGACGTCTATGACTCTATCAATTTCAAAGGGTTTCGAATATTGCTGCGGAAGGAGAGAGCTGCAATGGAGTGACCAAATTAAAGAGTCATTTGACTTAATCAAGTCGTTATAACGAGGTTATGTGGATACAAATTTATGCCGCTTTTCTTCTTGGACAAAATTGCACCTACAAAACAATTAACACCTTTGGTTAAGGCCAAGAGCCTCACGCACCCACGATGAATTTGGAGGGGGGGCTTTGGCCGAAGAACCTCCGATGCCAAAGTTAGAATTTAAAGAGAAAAATTGTTTAGAGAATTTTTGGGAGTTTTGCAAGAGTGTAGACTTAACTTTTTAGAAGAAATAGGAATGGAGGTAGCCGGCCCTTAGAGGTTTTTTGTGTGAAAATGGTGATTAATTTGATGATTAATGGATTAATTAGGAATTAATCTATTAATTAACCAATTAACCTCCATTTATATGGAATAATTTGTAGGTTATGAAGTAATTACCTAATATGAGGATGGATGAGATAATTTGCAATTGGTTACCTATTTTGGGTACTTTTGTCTTGGTTGAGGGATGATTGCTTGCTACTCACGCGTAGGAATTCTAGTATGCCTTAAGGGTATTATTGTCCTCTTCTATCCAAAAATCCATGTGTCGCCTTGTGATTATTTTTGGCTCCACAAATGCCCCCAGACATGTTGGCTTGTTCGTAGGAAAAGGCAACAGGTGTAGAGATCTTCTTGCCTTTGGAAACTTAAGACTGCTTCCTATTTTGATGTAGATTCCCTCTTTAATAGGAAATTAAATCTTTCTAGGAAAAGGAAATAAATTTCTCTCAAAACCTATTTAAGTCCACCTTAAGTGGGTTATTAAATCAACTTTGAAGAGCAATTTATTCTACCCTACAAGAGAGAGAGGGCTTAGAGGATATTTGTTCCCCCTCCTCTAGCAATCTTCTACATCTTGCCCATGCAAAGGATCGTCTTTTGTTGCTTTCTTTGTCTTCTCCGTGTTGCACCCATGTAAGAAAATTTTTAATTTTTCTTGTCTTCTTCTTGGATAGTGATGTCGCGGGGTAGCCGCCGGGGTGGTGCGGCACGTCGGTTGGCAGGGGCCAAGAGTCGACTCAGCATGGGTTGATGAGGTGTTGTGGTAGGGACCACTGCTTTAGGCTGCTTGGTTTGGCTAGAGCCAAAGGTAGCTTGTGTGGCTGGGGTTGCAGATTGTGGCGCTAGGGCGTAGTGCTAAGCGAGTTGCATGGCTCATGTCCTTTGGGCTCTTGGACCTGACACGGGCCAGGCTTTCGATTAGGAGAAATGAAGAGGTCACCGGCTTCATGGGCTGCTAGAATGCTAGGCATGCAGGCCTCTTGCCTGCTAGTCCGAGAGAAAAAAAAATGAGAGAAAAGCCAGTATGGGTTGAGCTCCCCTGCTGAGTATCATGAATAGCGTTGGCTACATAGTTTTCTTCATCGGGAAAAATGTGGGCTGCTCCCGAGAGATGAGATGAATAGGATCAAGGAGGATGCATTAGCTCGCCCAATCATTGTTGTGGATCCCACTGCAAGTGAATGTGGGAAAAGAGATCTTCCCCGTCTGCTCAAAAGATGCCGGCTGAGAAAAAAAAACCAAAGACTTTCTCTGCGCTTGCAAAAGTTCACCGGCTGCCCCTAGGCTTGTGATTGACTTAACTTTTTCCAGGGGGACAAAAGATGGGGTTGTTTGATCTGAGCCAGTGACGCTTGCCATGCCAAAGAAGGCTAGTTTGATTGCTGATAGGGTTGCTTAGCGTAGAGGTCATGTCATGCCCCCAGTGCCGAAGCCTGTACCAAGACGTCTGTTGGGAGCTAAGTCTGGTTCACCTTTGGAAAGACTTGGTATTATGAAGAGCGATAAGATGGACTCTACTGCTGAAGTGGCACCAAGGCCCACTCTTCATGTTGCTAAGACCGAATTGCCTGCTGGGAATAAAGAGACTGCTCGCGTAGGTAGCTGTGAAAAATCCACTAAGCCTGCTTCTGGGGAGGCTGCTGAGATCTGTGCGCTTTTGAAACCAAATCTGCTTGAAAACATGAATGCTTGTGCCAAGTTTGTCGATGACATCAAAGGGTTTATTGGCCCGAGTTCCTTTGTGAAGCATATGACCGAGTATAGGAGGACTACTCTGCTGGCTATGATGCAGAAAACAGAGATTCTAGCAGCTGAGTCTATGTTCCTTGATCAAGAGAATATAAGGTTGCTAAGGATATGGCAAAGGCTGTGGCAACTAAAGCTTATTCTTCTGTCGAGAAGATCAAGAAGTTAGAATCTGAGCTCGTCATTTTGAAAAGGTCTAAAATCTCTATCCCCACTTCTCTGTAGCTTGAGACTGCTCATCAAGAAGTCGTTGACTTGAAAACTAGGCTTGACGCAATCCAACTTTAAGTATGAAAGTGCAGACAAGAATATCAGATGTCACATACCTCAAATTCAAGATCTTGAGCATATAAGTTTTTTAAGCTTTGATCTGCTGCTTATGCAAAGGATGAAGAGTTGATTGCTGCTTATAACCAAGTGATCTACTTCAAGAAGGTTGTTGATAGGCTTGAACCTTAAGTGTTGGAACTCTAAGGTGCACTGAAGATCAATGAAAATTTAAAGAAATAACTGGATGAGCTGTAGCACGTCCATGTTGGTCTGCTCGAGGAGATCGGGCAGCTGAAAGGTGAGAAGGTTGGGCTCGAGGCTCCGTGAGGCCAATTTCTACAAGCTGGGTTATGTAGATCGTCTCTTTGGTAGGCCGTCTGACTTTGATTTTGCTAGGAGGGACTTCAAAACATTCTCTATTTCTTCGAAAGACTTACTTCTCTTTACTTTTGAGGCCTCCATTGGTGAAGTAGCTAGAAAGGCTAGTGCCCAGGCTGGAGCAGCTGGGGGTGAAGCGCTGGATGATGCCACTGCTAAGAGTGTCGCGGTTGCTGAAGGTGTGGCAACCATATAGTCGTGGGATGTCAAAGCTGCTGAAGTGTAGTGTTGCAGGTAGCCATTAGGATTTTCTTTAGTTTTCCTTGTAGCTCTTATTTTGCTTGAACTTCTTCGGGCCTTTGCTAGTTGTTTATAAACGTGTTTTCTTTGCTTTTATTTATCTTCGCTTCCTTTGTTCATGCCTTAACCTTTAGACTTTATAAACTAGTGGCAGGCTTGATACTTTTCTATAAACAGACAGGCCCGCGTAGCTGATGCAACCGTAGGTGTTGATGTAAAACTTGGCAAAGTTGTTATCCATAGGGTCGGCAGCCAGATGCCTTACTTACAGAAGCAGGCAAGTCTGCGTGACCACTAGGCTGTTAACCTTGGCTTTCTCCAATTCCATAGGTTGCAAAACAAGTATCACAACACTTTAGGAATTGGTGTAGATTGTTCCACGCTTGGCAGAGATGAAGCTTATCAACTACGTAACATGTTGGCAGTCGATAAAGCTTCGTTTATGCACACTAGCTTGTTAACCTTTCACAAGAATGTGCGGTTGTATACGTCTAATACTGCTTTACTGCTCGGATGGCAGGCCGTAGGCAGTCTTCTGGAAATTATAGGCCACCTTAGTGCACTCGATAGCAGCTTTAGGGTTCTAGGGCAGCCATCTCTAGGGCGTACCGCATAATGTGCACCCTTCATCTCTTGGGCCTGGTTCCCCGCTGATTAGGCCAAGAGACCCAAAATCCTTCAGTTAGCTAGGCCTTGAAAAAGACCATTGTGGCTTTCTCTAGGAATCCCAACGCAAGCAATCATGCTTCTAGTTATACTAGGACAGCCCGGCTCATCCACGTCTGGATATTTAGAGTGTGGAGTTTATCCTCCTACTTTGGAGAGCAGACCCATGTGGATGTCGAGGAATTGGTTTACCCTATCGCACTGGAGAGCATGGTTGGTCCCTCAGGGGGTGCAATTCCTGGTATGACTCCCTAAGAAGGGCGCGGTTTTCTTTTGAAGTGCAAGTATAATCAGTTGTTGTAAGCATGTAGTTGAGCCAAGTTGCAAATTACTTCTGAATTCATCATGGAAAAAAAGAAGAGTGAAACGAATGAATAACTTAGCTGTAAAAGACTACATAACAACTCGATAATTCTCGACTTCCGAGGTAGTGCCCCTTGAGCTACTTAAGTCTTCGGGCTTTGATGCAGCGAGAGGTCTCACATGGTATTTCCTCAGACTGTACTGATTTTCGATCTTTTTGTCGTTTCATGGTGACGATGGTGTAATTGCTCTTTCATCCTACTCTGCTGATTTTGTACGGACCTTCCCAAATGGGATCTATCTTTTTGGAGCCTTCTTTGTAGACAGTGATGAAGGCTTTTTCTAAGACCAGATTTTCAGGCTAGAACTACCTAATCTTGGCCCTTTTGTTGTAGCTGGAGATGAGCTACTGATGGTAGGCTATGATGCAAGTAATAGTCTATTCGCGCTTCTCCTCTGCCAAATCTAAGCTTGTGGCCATCTACTTACTGTTCTAATCAATGCTTGGTAGTAGAACAATGATACTTTGCTTGATGACATTAGGATGAATGATTGCTTCTAAGCCAAATGCCAAAGAGAAAAGAGTTTCATCGGTTGCTTATTTTTAAGTGGGAGTTCGTCTAGCCATTTTCCCTTCTTGTTGGTAAGGGATTTCTTGAGGCAGTCGAGGATCGTCTTGTTGGATGTTTCGGCCTCCCCATTGCCTTGAGGATATCTCAGCGTGGACATGTGTTGCTTGATGCCATATTTTTGGAAGAACTTTGCCAAATCTTTGCCCACAAATTGTGGGCCGTTGTTCGTTACGATGGATTGAGGGATGCCAAATCAGCAAATGATGTTCCTTCATATGAAGTGCTCTATGTCTGTCTGAATCGTGTTCGTCAGGGGCTCTATATCTACCCATTTGGTTAAGTAGTCGGTTGCTATGATCATCGTGCCTCTGTCCCCAACAGCAGTCGACATAGGTCGTACCAAGTCAATTGCCCACTGTATGAATGACCAATGACCCATTTGCAGGTGTATCTCGCTAGCAGACAGTGCTGGTACCAGCTTATAGCTCTAGCAGCGGTCACACTTTTGTATTAACTCTTTAATATCTTGGTGCATAGTAGGCCAATAGTAGCCTGTGTTAAAAACCTTATGTGCCAAAGATTGATCTCTAAAGTGATTTCCACAAACTTCTTCATGGATTGAACTTAAAACCTTCAAGTCATCGGGATGTGCTAGGCATCGGAGATGTGGTCCAATGTATGATCTTCAAATGGGAATGCCATTCCACATGTAGTAGCCTGCTCCCTTGATTTCGAGCTTCCTAGACTCCAATATTTCTGTACGGAATATGCCATTGACAGGGTAGTCTACAATGGAATCTTGCAAGTTTGGAGTTGTACTAACATGTGACACCTTGGCTGCTAGCTTCGCCTCTCTGCTTGGTTCGTCTAGATTCTCCACCAGAATAAAGCGTTTGAGTTGGTGGTCGAGGGCGGAGCTTAGGTTGGCTAATGTGTTCGCGTGGGCGTTGTCTGCCCACAGAACTTGAATAAGGGTGTAAGTCTGAAACGCCTTGAGTAGTCTGGCTAGTGATTAGTTGGGAATCAAAATGAATTGCGAGCTTTTGCACTACCAAGTGTTTTGCCATTCGGATGCCTGCTAATAAGGCCTCGTAATCTGTTTCATTGCCTAGAGAGTGATCGCCTGCTACATCATCGAATCGTCTGAGGTGACAAGGACCACACATACTCTCGAGCCTTTGTTGTTGGATGCACTTTCGATATGCAAATGCCAGAAGTTTCCATCAGACGAAACAGGCTTGGTTAGGGCGTGCTTGGCTGCTTCCAGAGCGTCGTGAAGTCGCTCTGTTGCGTCCCCTAAGCTAGGCGTGAAAGCGCGGTAATGAGTCGTGGAGTTGGGCCATGTTACATGTAGCAAAAGATGCTCAACTGCCAGTATTGGGCCACCCTAGAGTTGAATTATAGAGTAAGGGTAGGCCGGGGCCGTGTGACACATTGCAGGAGGTGGTGTTCAACTGTTAGTACATGTTGCTCTTATGTAGATTTTTTTGGGGCGACGAGGACAAAACTTACTTCCGAGTGTGTCTTTCTAGTATTTGTCTGCTGTTAGCGCGCCTTTTGGGCCGAGTTGTTGCATTTTTCAAAAAAATTTGTATCCGCTAGTGTCTACGCTTTTATCGTTTTATGTCTAGATTGGGCAGAATAGCGCGTCATAAGGATGACTGCTTGCATCTGAATATAAAACTTGAGCTTCCAGGTTGCTACAACTATTGCCAAAGTTAGTTTTTGAATTTTTGGTAGCATCGAGAAGAGCTTTGAACTGTGGAATACAGGTAGTTGGGCTTATAAATCTTCTCCTATGATGATAGAGCTTATTGCTGCTTCAGATACTGTCAAACATGCGAATAGGTCTTCCATTGCTTCCGATTTGGATAGTAGGCATGTGATGTCAAGTTCTTCTTCAAGTCCTTAAATGTGCATTGGCGAGCCTCATCCCAAAGTGCATGTTTCTCTACCAGAGCGAAAAAGTCTGCCAAAGTTAGATCTTCTTTCATGATCAATTTTTCGAACAGTGGGTGTTCTATCGGAAGTCCTTTTTGGAAGACTGCTCTAGCTATCAAGTCGTTGCATCCGACTATCCTTACCTTCTCTGCTTTGAACCTCTTCACATAGTCGCAAAGCGACTCCTTTGGGTTCTTATTGACGTTGAACAAATGGTCCTATTTCTTCTTGATTGAGCGATAAGATGAATATTCTTTGGTGAAAAGCAAAGAAAGTTTATCAAAACTTTGGATGGATTGTGGCGGCAGGGTGTTGAACCAATCTTGGGCCTCGCTTTGTAGAGTGGTGGCGAATATCTTGCACATGAGATTGTCGTTGTTTTGATAGAGGAACATTACACTTCGCTAGTGCTTTAAGTGTTTATCTGGGTCTTCTTCCCCTTTGAAAGATGTGAAATGTAGCATGCTAAGCTCGCGTGGAGGCTCTGCCTGCTCGATCTCATCCGTGAAGGGTGACCTACTTATGTTGGTCATGTTTCGTCGTAATGCCTCGTCAATGACCTGTTGCGTCAAAAATTGTGCAATCGCTTGGCAAGAGTCTCGCTACTTCTTCCTGAATATACCTTTGTGCGTCGTAGTGAAGCTCTCGGCTACCCCTAGTCATGACTTGTTGGTTTAGGCTACTTTTCCATATGTTTGGCTCGTCTATGCCGCGGATACGATGTTTATGGTGCGTTCCTAGCAAGCGAATGATTTTTTTACAGGCTGCCGGTTGAACTTAAGCCAGATTGAGTGACTGCTTCTCTCCGTCCACCGTGCTGCCTACTTCGATGTGAGGTGGATGATGCTCCTTCCAGGCTTAACCGTCAATGAACACTTCGCTTGGAAGGTTGCTCATGTTGACTATCAAAGTGTGAACCCAGCCGTGAATGTATGTTCGTCCGTGGGCCTAGTCGAGATTGCATGCTCTTTCGCGCGCTAAGACGGGAGTATACATTGCTTGAATACCCGATTCGTGGCTAGTCGAGTGGCTGCTTTCCGGGACGCTGCTGGAAAGGTTCTTCACCTGGCCTTGTCCTATTTTGGGACACCTCACCTAGGGCACGTTGCATCTCGATGAGTTACAAAAGCTGGTGCACCAAGGTCGTCTGTTGTACGAGGGCACTTGTCAACTCTATGACTTGTCGAGACAAGTGTTGTTCTCCATTTGGGTTGGAATTTTTTTGAAGGAATGTATCTCCTTGAGTAGTGGAAGTGGGGTAGACTCCAGACATGAGGTTTGAGTTGGGAATTGTCAAATCCGGAGAAAAATTTGGTGAAAATGTCCCCGGTTCGATCGTGGGTTTCAAAACTTATAGTCGGGACATTTGTGCTACTTTTGAGCCGACTTGGGTTGCTTAGGAAGCCATGGGAGCAGGCTGGGCCTCAGGAGTAGGCTGGGCCACGTGGGCATGCTGGGCCGCAGGAGCAGGCAGGGCTGCGAAAGCAAGCTGGGCCATGACAATAGGTTGCTCAGTGGGAGCAGGCTGCTTAGTGCATGATGCATGCGAGTGCGAGGCTTGGGCTCTCGCCCGTGTAAGCTTGGATGGCATGGCTTGGGCCATGATGGTGGTGTCATGGATCTCACCGTAGGTGGTTGCCATAGTGGAACTTCGTGGTGGTGCTACTCCACCCACGACCACATTTAGCCTCATGGATCGCCACGATTCTGTTTCTTGAGTATTGAAATTTTCACTTGTGGAATTTTCTAAATTTCTAGCCATTATATTTTTCTTTCACGTTTTATCAAAGAATATTTGCAAATTAAAAAATTCTAATAATAAGAACGTATGAAAAATATTCAAATGGACTAGAAAATAGAGAAAAACTTTTTTATGCGAGAGTTTTCTACGAGTATGGATCTTCAACTCTCAATGAAAGCACCAATTTGTGGATGCAAATTTCCGCCGCTTTCTTCTTGGACAAAATTGTACCTACAAAATAATTAACACATTTGGTTAAGGCCAAGAGCCTAATGCACCTACGATGAATTAGGGGCTTTGACCAAAGAACCTCCGATGCCAAAGTTAGAATTTAGAGAGAAAAAGTGTTTAGAGAATTTTTGGGAGCTTTGCAAGAGTGTAGACTTAGCATTTTAGAAGAAATAGGGTCATATATAGGGAATGCAGGTGGCTGACCCTTTAAGGTTTTTTGTGTGAAAATGGTGAATAATTTGGTGATTAATGGATTAATTAGGAATTAATGCATTAATTAGCCAATTAACCTCCTTTTATATGGAATAATTTGTAGGTTATGAAGTAATTACCTAATATGACGCTGGATGAGATAATTTGGAATTAGTTACCTATTTTGGGCACTTTTGACTTGGTTGAGGGATGATTGCCCGCTGCTCACGAGTAGGAATCCCAGTATGCCTCAAGGGTATTTTTGTCCTATTTTATCCAAAAATCCACGTGTCACCTTGTGATTATTTTTGGCTCCACAAGTTATATGCAAAGGGTAACTCAAACATTTCAAGAGCTAAAACGATTGTCTCAACAATTTGGTTTGATCATATTGGCAAATCAATATTCGTTTGCCGATCATTTTTATCCAATTTCCCAGATTTTTTTTGGCAACTTGTTCTCTTTATTGTTCTCTCAACCATATACCAAAAACAAAACAAAAATATTAATTTCGCCATTTTTCTCCTAGTATCTTACTGCCAATATGCTCTTTTGTTGTGAATAATTGATAGGAGCATATTTATGCACCTTAGTTAGCTAGTTCTTATGCATTTATGTTATGTTTCTTACTTAATTTAGTGTTTAAAGTCATTTTTCGTGTGTTTGTAGGTTTATATGTCAAAGTATGCAAAAAGAAGCAATTTGGAGCATTCTAGAGCATTTTTGGGCCAAGATTGGATAGTGCAAACATGGAGGCATGAGGATGGACGAATTTGATGCAAAGAAGCCCAAGAATTTGATGCAAAGAAGCCCAAAAATCTGTTGCAATGGGCCTAAAAAAATGATGTAATGCTTAGCTCATCATGACATTTGAGTGGATGATGCAATGCTTAACTCACCATGACATGTGAGTGGATGATGCAATGCTTAGTTCACCATGACATGTGAAGTGGATGACTCAAAACCTACCACCACCAATAAATCCCACCATTGCCGTGAGTTCCATGTGTTCCCACCAGATTTTTGTGCTTAAACAAGTCCATCTCCATCCCTATAAATACCATGGTAGCAACCTCATTCAAATCATCCAAGAATAAACCATTCTACAAGCCTTTCCTTGCCTCTCCCTACATATCTAAACTTCCCCCATCCATTCCTTCATAAAATATTATTTTCTTTGAAGTTTATTTATAAGTTTCTGTTTTAAATTAAATTTCGTCAAAAATCAATCCCCCATTTATTTGGAAGTGTTAGATTTATTAGAAATCATTTTAGTTTGTGTTTTCTTAAGTCTTGAGTTGTTTTGAGCCTTTTGATTTGTTTTAGATTATTTGTTAGTTTTATTTTGAGTTATTCTAGTTAAGTGTTTTGAATTTAGTTTAGTGTTTTAAACTTTGTTTTTACGTTTTTTTTAATTTAACATTGGTTAGCATCCCTAGTTAATCCCCGGTTAGAACGATCCCTACTTACATCATTACTACAATTGTCATCAATAGGGTTTAATTTGTGTGTCAAGTAATTCTCGCACCAATAATATGTGGAAGGGCCACATGAATAGTTTGTTACTATTTATGCATAGTATTCTCACTATTCATTTGTGGAAAATTTGTAAAGTGAATAGTGTTTTCTTTGCTTATAAAATGAATAAAAGGTGAAGAAGGAAGAGAGATACGAATGAGGAGAGAAGCCAAACAGTTGAGAAGAGATAAGGGATAGAGAGATAATAGGGAGAGTCATCTTTGTATTTTTATGATTCTAGATTATAAATAAAAGCACCACTACTGCCCCGAGGATGTATTCCGGTCCCACTGACTGTAGAGGAACCTCGTAAATTTTGTGTCTTGCTTATTTGTTCCACTGCACACACTGTCGATTTTACAATACATTATCAGCACGAGAAGCTTTCATGTCAGTGGAAAGCACAATGCCATAAATTCAGTGAAGCACTATCTACCTCTCACCTCTGTCAGCTAAAATCTCACAGAATAAAAGGTATGTCCATTTTAGTCTCTCCCACAGCGCCTGAAGCGCCCCACTGAATTCCAGTGAAAATTGAAATTTACAACGACTTGTAGTCGTCATGAGATAAGAAAACTCATACCTGACAACTGGTTTCCAGAGATCTAGAAGAATCTCATCAAACTGGGAAACCCAGATCGCGTTCGATGGATCTTGAGAACTCCTATGAATACTCGATTGTCTGAGATGGTAATGAAAGGACTGACTCCATATAGGCCTCCCTCCCTTCTGCCTCCATCAACCCCACTGTCATTTATGTCCCTGTAGGGATGTTCTTGCTTCACAACGCCATGTTCTCTAGGCCATGCAAGAATAACGCCAATCCCTAGAAACCCTTTGGATTGAATTGGATTTGTGCGACCTCCACAACAGCCCAACTAGCCCTGGGTTCGAGATTGCCAGAGACAGAGAAGGAAGAAAAATAATAAACAAAGGGGATTATGGAATGGTGAGGCGCCATATGAAATAAAGAAAAGGGAGGAATAAAACCAAAGTTTTTGGAGTGGTGAGTTGCACCATGTGAAGAAAAAAAGGAGAAAAGCCAAAATGCTTTGAATAGTGCATGTGAAAGGATGGATGTGACCCATTATTAATACTAGGTGTGCGCATGTGTGTGAATAGAATTATGAGGAAAATAATACACAAAGTGCCCTCAACATTTCTCCAAAGATTTCTGGAACCACAATTTTGAAAAGAAATATATATATATATATATATCATGTTACTGTTATTTATGTGAATGGTGTTGGCTTAAAACACTTTCACAAGTTCTATTTACTTTAAAGCAATTTATTTACCATGAACGGTTTTACCGCCTACTGCTTTAAGTTTTGATTTATGTGAATGATGCTGAATTAAAGCCCTTGTCACGAGCTTTATTTACTTCAATGCAATTTATTCACTATGGCTAGAATTACCGCCTATTGCTTTAATTTACTTATTGTACTTCTCTTTGTTACATAAGTATATATAAGACCCGAAGTTCCTTGAACAGATGAGAACCTGCAGTTTCTTGATCCTCATCATATAAAAATAAAAAATAAAAAATAAAATGATTGGACAAGAAGTTCTATCATACAAAAAGATCAGGCATGAAGTCCCTTATCCTCAAGATCAGGACATGAAGTTCCTTGATGAGTACAGTAAGTTTGAAGTGCCGCAGTGCCTCAACTTAATTGCAATAAAAACCATTAGAGTCTCTGTCTACAAACTATTAAATAAGGACCAGAAGTTTCTTATGTCCATACTCAAAATAGTTTAGCAGAAGCATTTATTAAGTGGATGAAATTAATTACCCGTGCTCTACTCATAAAAAACAAAATTGCCAGCTTTTACATGAGTACATGCTATTTTGCATGATGCAGTATTAGTTTGGTTGAAATTTGTTACCAAGCATCAATACTTCTCAATACAACTCGTGTTTGGGAACCAACCAAACATTATACATTTACGAGTTTTTTTGGTTATGTTATCTATATGCCTATTGCACTGCCACAACGTACTAAAATGAGGCATGAATGCAAACTGGGAATTTATGTTGAATTTGATTCACCATCTATCATTTAACATTTGGAACCCTTGACTGGGGATATGTTTAACGCGTGGTTTGCGGACTATGATTTTGATAAGACAGTTTTCCCGCCATTAGGGGGAGAAAATATCATTCCAGAAGAATGATGAGAAAAGACCATTCCAGAAGAATGAAGAGAATTTGTCTTATTTTGATTAATGAAGCAATCAATATAAAAACGAAGTGAGAATAATTGAATGATGCATCGATATGAAATCATTTATACTTGCTGCAAATGTGTCTATAAGAATTGATGTCCCTGTTGAACAAAATAATGAGGCAGCAAATGATTTATCTGTTACACGCCTGAAGCATGGCAGACCCTTAGATTCAAAAGGTTCAGTCATTCGAAAGAAGAAGAATATGGCACTACTGAACTAATACATTCCCAAAGCATAACTGTTGCATGCCGAAAGCATAACAGTCGCCGTATGGATACACGTCCCAAAAAGGACAATCTGCGGACATGGAAATTTTGATGTCTCATGCATGAAGCATGATAGACGTATAAGTTCCAATGACTCAACTCCTGGAAGTGGAGATTAAAATCCAAGCTCTATAACGCTTAAGAAGAGGTTATGATCCACATTTTCTAAATTATGGCTATCCTGGAAGAGATAGTGTAACGCCCTTGAAGAGGCAATGGATATCCAAAGAAATGAAAAGTTTTTATGCATGCACATGCACATGAGAATATGGAATCACGAATTGATGATAACCAATGGTAATTTTAGTTTTTACAAGTAGCTACTAAATATTCATCAATGAGCTGTGTTGATATTGAGTCACGTTCTTTTGTTCGTCGACGAAAGGAAATATTATTTGCCAAAAATGGAGAAAGGCAATTCCATTACAAATTTGTAAGAACATGGAAAAATGGACCTATAAACCTGAATTCAATACAAATAGCCAAAGAATGTTGAACCAAAGAGGTTGCATATGAGCATTTGTAATACAATGAAATACACTCACGTGATATGACACAAGGTTACTAATTGAAACCTGAAATTATACTCTTGTAAACGAGTTCGTATGAATGGAGAATTATATATGAAGGGTTTTGAGTTGTCCGCATCACATCTCTATAAGTAAATCCCTCAAGTATACATGGGAGCAAATTGCTCTGTATAAATTTCAAAAGAAAATGTGTCATGAAGTGTAGAAAATCCCTGAAGGATTCAGATTGCTTGAAGTAAGTCCTGGAAGGATAAAACGTAAATTATGTACTCAATACCAATGAATGGTATAAATTGCCTTAGTGAGTACTATCATTATGATATTGTTGCAACATACTAAAATCTCTTGCAAGAGTCAATGACATTAAATTAGAACTACTGAAGAGTCTAGAACAATTATAAAGTGTTGAGAGAAATATTGTCTTGAACTGCAGATAGAACAATACGGCAACACGAATCTTATCCATGATGTTTATGATATTAAAGAATCATATAGATTGAAGATTATGAGTTGAATACTCAAATGATTTAGACACTAAGAACGATCGTTTATCTTTGCGATGGAATTGATAAATTGATATTTGGTCCAGAAGTACCACATCTTAGTGAAGTATAAGCTTTATTGTATTTGGCACAATACACTGAATGAAATAAAGCTTATCTATTAATATCTCCGAGAAATTACAGGCATGAGTTAAAACAAACAAATAGAAGGGAACCTTCACAAAGATTGCTTATGTGAATCATCAGTACTCGGAAGTACCTCAGAAGGGGGAGGCACCAGAGGTTGATTATTTAGAGCCTCAATACTTGGTGGAACTCCAGACGGCTGAGACAATGAGTGTCTTTGGAATAAAGACTCGAACCCCCAATAGTCATTTTGAGTCCGACCTTCAGATTCCAGTGGTTGGTCGAGCTTTCTTTTCATGCTTGTCGCATAATTATTTGCAAGCACGTGTAACACTCTATTCTCGTGCTTAAGCCCTCTAATCTCTTGTTTAAGACTTGCCACCTCAGCCATCAATGATTCAACTTCACGAGTTCGAGCAAGTAGGCACTGGCCCATATTAGAAACAGAGCCCGCACACTAAATATTGAGAGCTAAATAGTCTTGAATGGTCGCCTCATCATACCGGTTTGAATGGATTCTGTTATTCTTTGGAGTGAGAAGATTCCTAACTACCACTATAGCGGTTAGGTTATTCTTCATCACAGAGTCCTCAACTGTAAGAGGACCATTAGAAGATGAAAAAGACGGGTGCCATATATTATCCTAACACGACTCGTCTGTATCCCTTCCGAGACTCAAATCTAAACAAAGGTTAGATGGGCAAGCCATTTTCAAAAATGATGAAGGAAAAAGGAGATCAAATAAAATCTCAAAAGTGTAAGAAGGGGACATTTATGTAGTCAGTAATTTTTTGAGTGTATCTGAACAAAATTGATATCTCTCTAAAAGAAGAGGCAACAGGGTCCCCTGTTCAAAAATCGAAGAGACACCGATTTTCGAATTTCAAAAGTTAGATTTCCCTGCATGACGTCTGTCAACATTTCTTATATGCAATATCAGCTTTTGGATATCACGTGCAACTATGTCAAAGATCTCTGATAAAGTTGAAAACGTGTGAATCTTATTGTTCAAATTACACCACAGTTGCTGACAAGAGTAAAGACACATCACCACTACTTGCTGTTGGGAAATCCTTATATATATTGACCTCTATACTCCATAATGAGGCAGACCTGCAAGAATACCTAACTTTTCCTCCTCTCCGAGAATGCATCTTCAACAAAGCATCTCGAAATACTTAGTTTTCTTCTTCTCTGAGAATATCTCTTCATACAAGTAACACCAAAGCAAGAGTGTCTCATATCATTAGGGATGAGAGCAAGAATATCTCATATCATTTTATCTCCCTGTCATTTTCTTTGTCTTTGTTCTCACCTTCAAGACAAAGAGAAAGAGAGCAATCAGTGGCCACTTGGAGTCAAGCTTCCGATCTGGAACTGATTGTTTAGAACCCTTCCTTGATTGCTTACCTAGCACTGCTCTTGAGTAGTCATCCCCAACTGATGTTGGAACCTGCCATGCATGATAAGTTGCTGAGAAGTGATGTTATGAAGAACCATTCAGATGCAAGGTTTGCATTTCACTCAGGCATGAATGGACAAATACTACAAGAGAAGATGCTACACAAGCATGGGGGAAAATCAGGGAAAATACCACTTCTGCAAGGGGAACAGATAAGGCAATGATACATTGAAGCATGTGGAGACAAGCATAGCAAAACACATGCCGATTCATCCCCAATGGAGCCGAAGATCACTTGTCACGTGGAGCTGCTCGTGGTCCCATTTCATTCAAGATCAAGTTTCGACGGCCCTTGAAGGAATCACAAGTCTGATTCAAGATCAAGTGTCCACCACCTCTGAATAAAATTCAGCTCCAAATAAAAGGAGTAAATTCAGACCTTTGGAGGAAGTCTAGCAGAAGGCTCTCCAACCCAGTTTAAGAACAAGCCTGTGGAAAGTTAACTACCAGTAAAGCACCTCTGTTGAGAACTCTTCTCGCTAAGAGACTGAAGCAAAACGATCAATGATCAGCTTAAATGATTTGAAATCAGGGGGAGATACTCATCAGGGGGAGCATCCAAAACAGATCAAGATTTTAACGAGTCAATCGAAGACTTGTGGCTATCTAAGGGAGAGTGTTGTGGATAATATGTACATGGCCCACATGAATAGTTTGTTACTATTTTGCACAGTATTTTCACTATTCATTTGTGGAAAATTTGTAAAGTGAATAGTGTTCTCTTTGCTTATAAAATGAATGAAAGGTGAAGGAAGAGAGATACGAATGAGGAGAGAAGCCAAACGGGTGAGAAAAGAGGAAAAATACAGAGATAATAGGGAGAGTCATCTTTGTATTTTTATGATTCTAGATTATAAATAAAAGCATCACTACTGCCCCGACACTACTACAATACAGGTTATCACCGGCGGAATTAAAACCGACAAGAAATTCAATTTCTGTCGGATATTTCGTAAAAATCCGACATAAAACCATGCAATGTCGAATTAGAATAGCGACACCTTTGCTACCGTCACAAAAGGGCTTCGGTGTCGGTTTTCACGCTTAATCCGCCACTACCCAGTGTCGCTTTAAAGCGACAGTGCACTTAACGTCGGTTTAAAGCGACATTAAAAATGGTAGTGTTGGTTCAAACCGACGTAAACTAATAGAATATATTATATAATATCCAACCTAGTGTCGGTTTAAGCCGACATAATAAGAAAATAAACTTAGTGTCACTTTATCCATATCATACAATATAAGATGTTCAACGATAGTGTTCCTAACAAAAGTATATCGATTACAACATCTTTTGCAAGGACATCTAAACTTATCAGGACCAACACCATTTGAAACTGCTTGATCCAAAAACAAATTAATTCCAGCTGTATACGCTTCAAAATTTCGGGGTATCGTCAACCAACTCTTGTCCATATTTTACCACTTTACGAGGGCAAAATTGACACACCCGTACCCGAAAGTAGGGCGTGCTGGCCGTCACATGAGTGTGACGTAGCCAAGTGCACAGTGCGGAAGCGGAATCATTAACGAAGTACGAACCAATTAAAATCAAACTACTAGCAACTTAGATATGATATTGTGCTAGAGTATTAATACAGTACTTATACAAAACCAGAGCGTACTAAGTCAAGTGCAGTCAAGCATGAATAAATAAGTTCAAATACACCAAACGGGTGCCCTACATAATAGCAAGTCTGTCAGAACTGTCGAAAAGTCCTCGCTAGCCAACTCCGGTACTCAAGCTATCTAGAACCTGGAGGGGCGAAAAAAAAAATTGAGTGGGTCAGCAAAACAAATCTTTTCAAAATCATTCTTTTCTCAAAAGTATAGCCCTTCTCCGTAAAACCTGTATAGTTTCCCAGAAAATAATACGTACATATATATCACAACCTTTCTCAGCATAAAACATTTTCAATGTATCTCATAATGTGCCGTGCAATGCGTTTCAATGCTAATCTGAATCTCATAAGTAATGCCATGCGATGCATTTCAATAATCATATCGCTACTAGATATCAACTCAGCCCTCGGCTGTACATATAGCTCATAACATCTCAATCTCATCATATATATATCTACTGCATATACATCAATATCCTCATCATATCATCATCACATCACTGTATCAATAATAAATGCTCTAGTGCTACAATCACGTGAAGACTGTGCGAATGAACGCGGGTCACCTACATGTCGTACCCACTCAAAGGTGGTCTATACGATAAGACTGTGCACCAAACTTGGATCCAAGGCGAGCATGCGGTACGGGAGGTGAACGACACGTGAAAGACTGTGCCCCTATCTCTGGGCGTGAGCACTAACAATATGTGCAGGTTTATGAGCTAACATATCACATCATATCTCATCATATAACGACTGTTCCTTCTCAACTATGCATGTACCTACCTGGTACTTACCTGGCGTCCTCGGCACCAACATATGCATGAAATGTATATATGAATACTCATGCATCAATATCAAGTCATATGCATGTCGATAAAAAACGTACTTTTCATTTAAAGTCTGATTATGAGAAAATCATTATATATATATATAGGTTATACAAAAAAATAGTTGCCCACTCACTGATAGGTCGCTGGGTCGTAGCCCCCACGTCTAGCCTGGCTACGCTCGTCCTCGGAATACGTCTCACCTATATGAGAAATTACTAAAAATACGTTATTTAAGCACATATACGTAACTACAGAAATAACTTCTCATACATAGCTCAATTTTGGCATTTGGATATACCAACGTGACCTACTCGACGTCACGAACACCCAAAAATTTTTAGAATAATTTTTCCGGCCTCCACGCGCTGCCACGCGCCGGCCACGCGCGGCCACGTGATATGCACACTGACGGTGTCAGTTAACGCCGTCAGGTATATACTGGGAATATTCCATTAACTTTTAACGGCGTCAGTTAACGCCATTAGAATATTCCGTCAAAACTGACGGAATATTCCGTCGTTTTCTCCGGCGACTGTTCGCCGGAATTTGGAAATTTTTCAAATCTACATATCTCTCTCGTTTTTCAACCATTTTTCATGATTCTTGTCTCAAATTGAAGCTAATAACATGTAGAACACATTCATACTAATTTAGAGCTCTAAAATTCACGGAATCTCACCAGAGAAAAAGAGAAAATTCGGCCAAACTTCGACCTCGTGATCCCGACGTCCAATTCTTTCAAACGAACCATTCCGAGCCTCCTTGGGACCTCACGAAGCTTCTTATAAGCTTAGATTGTCCTAAAAATCAACCAAAAAAAAGTTCATGAATAGTGCCAAGATCGGTGCTTGTGATTCCGACGTGAAAATGACATAGTTCTTACCTGAAAATGGCACCACTGTGCTCATATGGTTTCCAGGAGTCGAATGGTGGTGTTGGTTCGTTCGATCTGTTGATTTTCGATGGGTTTGTGGGTGTGTCTGTACAAAGATGGCTAGAGAGAGTGTGTCGAGAGTAAAGAGAGAGAGAGTCTGAGAGAGTGCTAGGTAGGGGGAGACTGATGGGGAGAGGTGAGAGTGTGTAAGGGTTGTGTGGTCCAAAAATCTCCTACACAATAATATCACATAAATCCATTGGTTCCAATTATTAAGGGCCACCATCCATTGGTCCTCACACAACACACATGCATACGTACATAACCCCGAAAGGGTAATTCCGTCAATTCGCTACTTAATTAATAAATATATCGGGACGGGTTGTCACAAAAATATTATGTTCACACTAAAATGCCTACACTCTTTCAATCCCTATCATGTAGACATAACTATTAGAATTTTCAATTTCTATCTTTTAACCCTCGAACTCTATCACGATTGTAATATTTCAATTTTCAACACCTATTATAGTAAAAACAAATTAATATAACAAAAAAAAAATTATCAAAATTATGCTCATCTAATCCATTATAGTTAATAACAACCAAAAGTTAACAACGTTGTCAAAATAACAATAAAAACAAATTAAAATAACAATTATAATGCAAAACAAATTAATTTAGCATAATATATTCTTATATTACTAAATATTAAAAGTTTATATTATATTTAATATTGTTAATTTCACATAAATGCTAATAAATATTTTTCATTTTCATTTTGTCATAACAATTTAAGTGACAAAATTAATTAATTCAACTAAATATTTATTAATTTAACAAAAATAGTAGAAATTTATCTAACTACTTAAACTAGAACTTTTAAACAAATAAACTTGTGTATTAAACAATTCTTAAATTAAAGAATATAGTGAAAAAAACCTGGATTATGGAAGAATTCCGTCGTCAATCAATTCTTTATGTAGTCAACCAGCTCAAATGAATTTCCTACAAAAATAAATTGTACTTAAAAAAATTAAACATAAATAGAGAGAATAAAAATATTAAAAGTAAGAAAAACTTACTGTTGCAAATAAAGAAAACGAAGTAGGAAGTACAAATACAAAAAGTGCCAGAGAAAACACAGGAAGGTTTGTGAATTGGAAGAAAGAATAAGAAAAATACAGGAGAGGAAGAAGAAAACACGGGGTAGAGTATATAAAGACAATCTATATGTCGCTTACAACCGACACTAGGTTTCAAAATAATTTAAAAAACTAAAATTTATGTCACTCAGAACCGACGCAGGCTTAAAAAATTAAAATATTAAAATCTGTGTCGATTTAAAAGCGACACTAAATCTTTGTGTCGGTTTAAAAGCGACACTAATATTTAAAAATATTTAAATCTGTGTCGGTTAAAAGCGACACTAAGTCTTTACGTCGGTTTAAAAGCGACATAGACATTTTATGACGCTTATAAGCGACAGTAAATCCGACGTTATATTCAATAAGTGTCGGAACTGTCTAATCTGCCACTATATTATATTAAACCGACACAAGCCACCGACATTATAAGGCCCTTTTGTAGTAGTGCGAGAATGTACTCCGGTCACACTGACGATAAAGGAACCTCGTAAATTGTGTCTTGCTTATTTATTCCACTGGAGACACTGTCGATTTTACAACATCTTTAAACTTTTAGTCAATTTTCTTTCTGAACTATTCTATATAAAGTGTCAAATTCCTGAAAAACCCTACCATCATGTTCATCCACATTCCGTCCAATTTTCTCTCCAGAGAAGCTACATGACAATCATTAAACTTTTTTTACTTCTTTCCTATAGTTATTTTCAATGTAAAGTTGGATAAAGACTCTATTTGGTTTTTTTTTTATAGGAAAACTAACGAAAAAGGCTTGAAAACTTTAAATTTTACTGATAATGACAAAATAAAGGGTAAAATAAATAGTACTAGGATTGATGTTTTAGTCTAAAAATGTGATTTTTCGTTAAAAGTTTTTTGTTAAAGTTCCTTTTTTTTTTTCATTTTCAAAAAGTGAGTTTAATTTTAAATCAACCAATAAAATTTTTTTTAGTAAAAGTAAAATATGCTTCTTATTTAAATTTTTTTTTTAAAAAAAAAAACTATCTTTAAAGCCAAAACTGTGAAATAGAAATATATACTTTTTTCATTGAAAACAATAATTATCAAAAAAGACTCCAATTTAAATTTTCGCCATTAGCCAAGAAAATTTTAGGACCAGCTTAGCTATCATTTCATAGGGAAAAGGATCATTTCTGGATCAACTTTGTGGGGATCATAGGGATCTCCACATCCTAATCGTTCATCGCAAATCGTGCAGACAATTTTTGTTAGATACTATTTGTGTTTTAATTTTAAATAAAAATATCAAATAATTTCTGACCGCACGATATATGATAAACGGCTAAGATGTGGGGATCCTAGTGGATCCGGATGGGATCCAATTCCATTTCATAGCTTCAGAAGATAATCCATGTAGACCAAAAATAATAATTCCCATCACCAAAAGGTTCAAAACCGTAATAATTCATCTCTTTCCACCTAAAATATTCTGATCACAAGTATATAGTCATTAGTAATTGATGCATATGTATGATTTAGATAAAATTTACCAATTTCTATGACGTGAATAAATCATTATTCTTCTCTTATATATGGAGATGTCTCTCTGCACATCTGACTTGCGATATAGTAATTGTATTTGTTCTGTTTATTATGCTGCATTATTTAGATAGATTCAAACATTTTAATGTTTGTTCTTATATGGCACATCAATATCTATGACGTGATTAAATTATTATTCTTCTCTCATAAATGGAGATGTCTCTCTCTTTTTCTGACTTGCGATATAATAATTGCATTGTTCTTTTTATTATGGTGCATTATTTAGATAGATTCAAACATTCTAATGTTTGTTCTTATTTGGCACATCAATATCTCTGACGTGATTAAATCATTATTCTTCTCTCATATGTGGAGATGTCTCTCTCTCTTCATCTAACTCGTGACATGGTAAATATATTTGTTCTGTTTATTATGCTGCATTATTTTGATAGATTCAGACATTCTAATGTTTGCTCTTGTATGGCACATCAACTTGGAAAAAGCTCATTTTGCTATAGCCACGGATTTGCTACCCCTCAACAAATTGTTTTCTTTATGTCTTCCATAATATTATTTGGACACATGTAGTTCAACTTAATCAATACTTAATATTGTTAAATTTTATTATTTTGTGTTAAAAAAACAAATAAACAAACTCCAAAGCTCCAAAGTTCTCCACCACCAAATCAGTCGCAACAACCACTTTTCTCGTCGCCACCGCCGACAAGCCTTCACTCTCTCCTATGTCTTTCCAACCTCGTCAATAGAAAAGGGAACATTTATATTCAATTGGATTCCAATTGTCGACTATTTGCATCGGACACAATTCGATTCATCGACTTCGATTTAGTACGATTGATTTAATTTGTCAACTCTGATTCAGTTTGATTGATTGACCGTTAAATACTAAAATAGAAGAAATCAGCGTGTATTCCTGCAAACAACGACCATGATACCTAATCTAGTGTAGGAGAAAAGAAAAAAAAGAGGCTTGGCACTGGTGAGGTGGGGTGATTGTTGTGGCTGATGTCGTGAATTGTGGCTAAGCAAAGAGGTTATCTATATCTATATCGATATCTATAAGTGAGAGCAACAAAATGATGAAACATTCAAAATGTCAAGAATGTCCTCATTTACTAAAGGGATAGCACCAAACTAACTACTTATAATAGGTGTAACATAGTAAAATGAAACACTACACTGATGGGAGACGCTTACCTGAGGGATACTGTTTACGCACTCTTAGGAAACATTGTTTCTATTGGTTGGATGAATCACACCCACCCTCAAAGATTCATCCTAAATTTCATCGATGAATGTGACCCCTTGGATCAGGATCCCACACATAATATATAAATTTCACCAAGAATTCCGATGTCTGCACTCTCCAACTATCAAACAAACTGAAGTTGCAAGGATTTAACGATGAAAACTGCCATCTCCACGTATGACCCACGTTCGAAGAGGGAGATTGGGTTGTTCAATTTCAACCCTTTTCAAATTTGTTACTCCATCCACCCTCAGCATTTACCCATCGCACCGTAATCCTCTGCCTCTGCTACAAACACTCCATTTTTGTTTTTGCTTCATTGTATTTTCCAGCATATGTTCTTTTGGTGAGTTGTTTTCTTAAAATCAATCTAGCTTTTTTGAGTGTTTAAGTAAATTTATTATTCCCCAACTTTCAAAGCCAATTTTTAATCATTCTACTTCTGGATTAGTGATTTTTTTTTTTTTTTACTTTCTTATTTGTGCTAATTTGTAATCTCTTGGTAAATCCTTGCTTCTATTTTTACTTCCTTTCTTCATGTGATTTTTGAATGAAATTATTGTCTATTTTTGTGAAATGGGTAATTTGTCTGTTTTTAATCTTTACATATAAAGAATTCCTATAACTGACCCCACTTAATGGGATAAGACTTTGTTATTGGTGTTGTTTACATGTGAAGAAGGAAAGGGATCCTCTTCGGATTCCTTCCACAAAGTCCACAAATCATGGTCCTTGAAATTTGATCAAACGGCTACAAACAGGGAGCCCCTTTAAAAGTTATAATAATTTTAACCATTTGATCAAATTTTAAGGACCCAGATTTGTAGACTTTTGTGGACTTGGTGGAAGAGATCTAGAGAGGATCCCTTTCCCGTAAAGAATCCCTAATCGGACACACATAAATGCTTGTTGTGCTGCTCTTTACTTGGACCAAAATAAAGAAAGAGATTTAGGATCCTTGCTTTCTGTAAGTTTTTAGGAGCGGAAAAGTACCGGTTCGGACAGGAGTGTGGAGAAAGGAATGCAGGTAAAAATTCATGAACAAAAATGAATGGGAATGTTTGGTTTAATTTTTTGGTTTGAAATTTGATTCAATATGATTTGATTAGTTGTAAGATAAAGACCAAAGTTTTATTACTTTTTCCTTGTATGGATGAAATGGATCAACCTTATGGTTGGGTGTAATTATATGTCTTATCAATTAAATAAAATGCATCTAATATGTTTGTCTTTTTGCAATTAGTCAGTCATAAAAAAAAGTGTTGCGCCCTTATATGACGGTATGAAATCAAATTCTATCAATAAATAATTAAATAAATAAATATGTTTGTTTTTCATGCATTGGATTCTTTTTTTTTTATTGGAAGGCTATGAAAATGAATGCTGACGAAAGATACGGATGTCTTGAACGAATAAAAACAAGACTATTACTACTCTACGTAAGGAGCCTTTCTTTTATCATGCATTTTACAAGCAACTTTAATTATGTTTATGTTTCAATTACCTCGTTCACGAATTCTTCGCCGGCGCCAACCTCGCCGACTGCCTCCGCAACCGGAAGAACCCGAGCTTCACTGTCCTCTCGTCGTGGCTCTCCAGGATGCAGATCGCCACCAACCTCACCCACGGCTTCGATTACATCCACCACCTCGTCTCCGAGCAGGACCACCTCGTGCTCAGCGCCAACTGCCATTTGGGTACAGCGGAACTTTGCGGTGAGACCCAGGCTTGGCCAACGAAACTGCAGGCCACGCGCGGGTACATGGCGCCGGAATTTCAGGTCACCGAAATCGTGGCCCAGAAACAGCAACGACGGCGTGTATAGGAGAATGAGAGTGTTTGAGTCGGCGAGGGAGGCTGTGAGGAGTGGGGGATGTGGCGGGGTGAGGAGGTGGGTGGATGGGATAAAGGGGGAGCCGAAGACAGAAAGGGGGAGAGGTGGGTGGATGCTTGAAACCTTCGGGTTTTAGGAGGAGGAGCTTGACGTCGGGGCTGCGACTCCGGAACGGAGAGCACTGGTCGCCACACCATCAGTCAATAGTCAATAGAGGTTATGACAAAAAACTTAACGAATGTATAAAAGTGTCATAAAATTATGACTTTAGGTGACAGATTGAGACTAAAAAAACTTAATGTATGAAATGTTGAAAACTAAGAAACTTAACCAATGTATAAAAGTGTCATAAAATTATAACTTTAGGTGACAGATTGAAACTAAAAAAACTTAATGTATGAAATGTTGAAAACTAAGAAACTTCAAGATAGTAAACTAAAATTAACTTTTAATAATATATCAAGAATTTTGTCAGATTTTCATTTTATACGGTGAAAGAAACAATACTAGTTAATAATATTCCCTAACTTTTCTGAGAAACACATTCTAATTTGTCTTGAAGAAAACTTACTGTCGTGGGGTCTCTTCATGCTCTAGTCAATTTAGTTACATCAAATAAATTATTTTCCATAATTTTTTAAATGAATAACTCCAGCATATAACTATTATTGGTAGGAAACATATCGAAGTATCTACAATTTAGTAGATTATAATTTCTAATGTACCATAATTTTGATAAAATAAACTAAAGCGAAATAGTACATTATAGGACACTCTGAAGAAAATTGTAAGAAAATTATAGGACAATTTTCAAGGATGGGTAGGAATTAGGACCACCAATTAATTATAATTAAATCTTTCATTATCAAGAGCCAAGGATTTTTGTTATCTTTTTGTGCGGGCAATGAAAACAGTCCAGGGATTAGTTAGTTAATTGATGCAATGATTATGCAAACACATAAATTAAACCCTCTTGTTGATAATTGTAGTATATATGCAAGTAGGAATCATTCTAAATTGGGGATTAGGAGGGATTGCTAATCTATAAAATGAACTTAGAAACACTAAATAAAACTTCAAAAACACAAATCTAAAACCAAACACTTAATTAGATTCAAATGATTCAAAATAAACTAGAATAACTCAAAATAGCCCAAAACTAACAAATAAACTAAAACAGATTCTAGGATTGTTTTAGGACGTGAATTGAATTTAAAAGATTCAAATTATGAAAATTAATCAACTCTAAACTAAATTAACTCAAAGAACTCAAAAGAAATCAAATAAGGTAGATTCAAATCAAAGGACACAAATTGTAAAAGGGGAATTGGGTTTTGATGAGAATAACTTGAAAATAAACAAATTGTAAGCTAGACAGATTTAGGCACAAAATATGGTTGTTTGAATGGATGATGGATTAGCTAGAGGGTTATCCTACACATATGATACACTTGTACATAAACCAATTTTTAGTTGTTCTTTCGATAACTTATGAAACTCAATACTCCGGGTTAACCGTGATAGCACTTTTTTAACCTTCAAGTTCTCCTTAAGTTAATGAATTGAATGGGAAAGCGCATATAACAATTCAAAATATTCTTCAAAAGTTCCATACGTAAAAAGCACAATAGAGATACAATCAAAGATCATTAAGATTCATGAGAACTATAAGTATTGACGAGGCATTCGAAACTATGAAAAGCATGATATTCTTGCCAAGAATTCACTTGACACGATTGTGGATAGTAACCTTCACTCATGAATATAAGTTCATAACGATTTGGTGAAATTTCCTTATATTCTAGCATCAAACTTATGCATGAAAACTAAGCGTGCACTCTTAATTAACATACACAAATAAGTTATCAATCAAATAGTTAAGCGAATTGAAATCACAAATTATTAAAGCACAACCAAAAGTAATTAATTCATAATGCAAATGTAATCATGGCTTTGAATCCCCCTAGCAAAAGGGGGGGGGGGGGGTTTAGTTCCTCATAATTGTAAAACAAAGGTAAACAGGTTTATACATTGAAAATAAAAGAAAGAAAACACCTAAACGCTCCAACAATCCTCGTTGAGTGGCAAGCACGTCCAAGCACTTTCCTTCCCTTCCTTTGCTACGGCACAAGGAGTGGTGGTGGGTTGAAGGTTTGGTTGTATGGAGGAATGGATAGGGGATGTATGGTGGTGTTTAGGATGGGTAGGTAGGGGTAAGGCTATGATAGGTTAGAACCAGATTTTTGGAAGAAAGAAGAGGGGGTTGCGGCTAGGATAGTTTAGGGAGTGTAGAATGGAAGTGTTATGTGAATTGGTGTCTTTGGCCTTGATGGAGAAGCCTATTTATAGGCTTTGAAAATGAATCACTACCATCCATTTTGTTGGTGAGAATGAATCACCACCATCCATTTTTGTTGGTGAGAATGAATCACTACCATCCATTTTGTTGGTGAGAATGAATCACCACCATCCATTTTTATTGGTGAGAATGAATCATTACCATCCATTTTGTTGGTGATAATGAATCACAACCATCCATTTTTTATGCTCCTCATGCATACAATCCATTTTACCCCAAAATAGCTCCAAATTGCAACAAAATGCACTTCTTTGCTAACTTTGTTTTTTAGAACCTACAAACACACGAAAATAGCTTAAAACATTCTAATAAGATGAAACTAATTAAGTAAATGCAAGGAAACAAACTAATAAAGTCACATAAATATGTTCCTATCAAACTCCCCCACACTTAGCTTTTGCTAGTCTTCTAGCAAAACAAAGAAACAAAAAGAAACAAAACACAATCTAAACCTTCCAACGTTACCTCAGGGATTTCCAATGCACATGTTAAAAATCATTACTTGCACAAATTTTGGTCATCAATATCCTTAAGCATACACTTAACCACAATCACCATTTACTAGTTCTCTTTTAATCAATTAAAACATCATTTTGAATGTAATAACATGCCTTAGAGAATTCCCTCAATTCCTTACTAGATATGCACTTATTTTTCACTTAGATTTTTAAACTACACTCCCTACACTAGGTATATGTGAGAAGATTGATGTACACATGAAAACTAAAACTCACATATGTTTAACAAAGAAAGCACTTTTCTGGAGTTATCAGTGAATATATGAATATGTTCTCATGAAAGGAATGCTACTACTTAGATGCAAGAACTAGTGACACCATATGCTCATACCAATCCCAAACTCCACATATTGAACACATAACACTCAAGATAGAAGTGTAAGGGTTGTAACAGGGCTAAAGGTGTTTGGTTAACAAAGATCGGATATAGAAAACAAAGGTTCTTAAAGACATAGTGAGCAAAGCAATGAAATCAACTTAGAATTCACTTTTGAATGCAAACTCAAATTTTGAACAAAAAGGGGAGAAGTCACACATTTTAGGGCCAGATTTGATGATTTGGACCCTTCCTTCAACAATCAATACTTTCAAACTCATTCTTTCTTCTTTTCTTTTCTGTTATTCTTTTCATATGTTTTTCACATTTTTTTTTGTAACCCAAAACGTACAAATGAGCTCAAAAACAACCATTCCCTCCCCCACACTTCTTTTCTTGCATAATGTAGATCAAAAGGAATTCATTTTATGTTATGCTTACTAGCCTTTAAGAACAAGGGTATGGAAAGTCCTAAACTAGGCTAGGTAAGGTTATTGTGGGTTAATAAAGAACATAGGCTAAACAAGGCTCAAACGGGGTTTAATCTACAAAACAGATAATAATGGAGGGCACGGCTATTTGGCTACGGTGGAGACTACATCACTTCATCTTGATATGTGTTATGCATTACAATGTCATGCTTTGAATGAAACGGATACAAGTTCTAGCATTTAGTTCTATCAAAATGCATTCTAAATAGCAACCAATCAAAGAATAATGAGATCATGCAACGACTTTAGAAAACAAGAACTCACAGATTATAACTCTCCAAAGAAAGTAAAGGCTTGAGTCTCACAAGGATGTTGCGTTATATGAGTTCCTTCCTTCAAGCATGTTATGAAAACTTATTTTATCCACTTTGTAATCAAATGTGAGTTCATAAACAACAACTACAACTAAGCATAGGACAAGAGCATATCAAACTTCAATCCATGCTTGTAACTTTCTTTAACAGTTATGCAATTAAAAACCGAATCCCCATCACTGTGTTGGAAGGTACCTAAGACACAAATACACCAAAATGACTCTAAAACAACTCTTTTTGGTATTTTTCAAAACTTTTTCAAATTTTATGTCATTTTCGTATGATTACCTCAAAACACAATAAAACACACCAAAACAGCTTAAAAACACTTAGAAATAGTGAGAAACAACTTAGCTTCATGTGGTAGATGATCTTTGGTCATGCTGGTTGATTTTCCACAGCTTTGATCTTGAACTGGATGGGACTTTCCACAGCTTTCGAAGAAGTATCTTTCCACATGTTGATTCTTGAACTGGGTTTGGGAGCTTTTTACTTGCAAGTGATCCTCAGCTTAGTTGAGGATGAATCAGCACGTTGTCTCCACATGCTTCAAGTAATTAGGTCTCCATGTAGGTGTGACATCTTCTTCAGTTCTTGGATCAACTCAGACTCCTCCTGCATCTTCTATGAGATACTTTTGCTTTTGAAGAAGTATCTTTCCACAGGTTTATTTTTGAATTGGGTTGGAGGGGCTCAAAGATGAGTACTCGAGAGCAAGACTAGGTAAGCAATCAGGATCTCTCTTTCTCCCTATTCTTCAGATGAAGGTGAGGAGAAAGCATAATATGAGATACTTTTGCTTTTAACCTTCATGATATGAAATACTTTTGCTCTTGATGTCTTGTTTGCAGAGGTACTCTAGGGAATGAGGAACACTGAGTAACTCGAGAGGTTTCTTTGGGAATACATTCTCGGAGAGGAAGAAGTGTTGAGTAAGTCTGCCTTTGCTATGAAGAGCGAAGGTAGACACTTATAGGAATTTCTTCACAACCGGTACTATTCTCTTACTCTTGTCGGCAGCCGGTGGATGATTGAACAGTAAGGTTTACGTGCTTTCTGACAAAGTTATCCGTAATTCCCGCAAAGCTGAGGGTGCATGTGATAGGTGACGACAAGTCTGGAAAAGTTGATCTTTTGAAATCCGGGGGTCAGCTCATGGTTTCTGAGCAGGCCCGGCTTTTGAGAGAGGAGCGTCTCTTCGATTTACGAGCAGGGGCCTCTTTGATTTGGGAGCAGGCGCCTTTTCGATTTCTGAGTAGTGCCTTTTCGATTTCTTCTTTTTATAGAGGCGCTAATTTTGTTCCATAGCACACTTGAATTACCTCTTGTAAACACTCCCTTCTTGCACTTCTGAAATCTTAATCTGTCCGATCTCTTCTTTCTCAACACCTTCGAAAAATGTCTTGCCTTTCTGACCGTCGCCTTAACTTGAATGTCGGGGAAAATGATGACTTGTCTTCTCCAAACAACATTTGGCATCCGTCCTTCTTATCTCCCAATGGTCCTCTTACAGTTGGGGACTCTATGATGAAGAATGATACAACTGCTACAGTGGTTGCTAGAAACTTTCTCACTCCAAGAGACAATAAGTTACTTTCCAAGCGGTTCGACGAGCTCGCTGTTTAGGACTCTCTGGCGCTTAGCGTCCAGTGTGCAGGCTCAGTCTTAAACATTGGCCAACGCCTTCTTGCACGATCTCGTCAAGTTGAGTCTTTGATGGCTGAGGTGGCTAGTCTTTGGCAAGAGGTCAGAGAACTCAAGCATGAGAATAAGGAGTTGCACATGCTCGCAACTAGTTACTCAACAAGTATGAAGAGGAAGCTTGACCAGCTGCAGGAGTCCGAAGTACGGATTCAGAGTGATCATCAAAGGTTTGTGGCGTTACTGCAGAGGCATCTTCTGCCTTCGTCATTTGGAGTTGCACCAAGTGTTGAGGCTTTGGAGGATCAAACTCTGGCGCTTCGTCTTTCTGGAGCTTCATCGACTGCTGAGGCACCACCTGACCAATGAATGTTATTAGTTTACACATTATTGTAAAATATTTTTGATTTTATTTTTATTTTTGATTTTTTTTGTTTTTTTAAAGCAGTGTAAAATATGTAAATCAATGTAAAAAGACTTTGTTTACCCTCCCCCACACTTAAACTAAACATTGCCCTCAATGTTTTAAACATAGATTCACACTTAAGCAAACAAACAATTAGTGAACTAAGTAAGGCAAGATAAATGCAGTAAAGAGAATGGTTTAGGAGTGCAAATCTGATTTGTTGAACAATTCCAAAGTCTCCCTTCGTTGAATGCTTGGGTTGCCTCCCAAGAAGCGCTTATTTTAACGTCTTGCAGCCAGATGAGACTTTCCATTAAACTCCCCTAGGTTCCACGGCATGGAATTTATCTTTGAATGGGAGGTGATACTTGAAATGATCCGGCAATGGTTTAAATTCAAGAGTGGGTGCCTGAATCAACACAATCTGGAACTTGATTTGATACACCAAGAATTGGGATATCACCTTGCACCTTTGGAAGAGCTTCTACAATGTCTTTTTCACTCTCTTCGTCATTGGGAATCAAAAACCTGCAAGGAAGAGGGACATTTGGTGGAATAATGTTAGAATGAATTGAATTTGGAACAAGATTACTAGATTTGGACATCATAAGGACTTGAGGGGCTTGCAGCTTCTTCTAAACTGCACATGTCGTCCTCCTCATCTTCTTCTTGCAGCAGCAATTCATCCATGTTCGGGCTATGTTTGGATGGTTCTAGGACAACTTCATCCTCCATATCACTTTCCAAAGTGATGGCTTCATCGATTTCAACTTCTCCCTTTGAATTTGCCATGTTGAAATTGGAGAGTTCACGTTGCTCTTGAATCTGCGCCATGAATTCAATAATCTGTCCAACTTGCTTCTCTAATTCGTCCACTCTTTTGACTCGGTCTTGCATCTCCTTGAATAATATTATTATTATCCACCGATGAACCTGAAATTGGTTGGGAAGATTGTGGTGGAGGCTGTGGTGGTGCATATGGCCATTGATAGAACTCCTCCGATGGTTGCAATTGTTCTTTTTGTGAGCCCTGGGTCAAAGAGATTAGTCCTTCAAGAATTTCATTATAACTCATGGGCATACTTGAATTCGATTGGAATTGTTGTGGGGGAGGTTGTGGTGGCTGCATAGATCTTGAATAGAACTCCTCTTCTTGCTTCCAATATCCACCTTGTTGAAATTGTTGAGGTTCATCCCACATATAATCTGAATAATCTTTCCAATCCGAATTGTAAGCGTTGGAAAACATGTTGTTGCTTGGTTGATCATAACCTTGATAACCCCAAGCATCTCCGTTTGTAGCAAATTGAGGACATTGATGAGTTTGATATCCTTGCTCATAGGGCACATCAAATGTAGGGACACTTGGCATTGTGGTCCTTTCGGCATTATGAGTCAATTGAGAAGTGAGATGCGCCAATTGAGCTTAAACGGTCGCAAGTGCCACGTCTTGCTCCATTTGTACCTAAAATCAAAGAAAGAAAACTAAATCAAATATCAAAAGTAAAAGACACAAACACAAACATAAACATAAACACAAACAGAAACAAAGGGATTAGCAAATTTACTAATCCCCAGCAACGGCGCCAAAATTTGATGCGATGATTATGCAAACACACAAATTAAACCCTCTTGTTGACAATTGTAGTATATATGCAAGTAGGGATCGTTCTAAACCGGGGATTAGGAGGGATTGCTAATCTATAAAATGAACTTAGAAACACTAAATAAAACTTCAAAAACACAAATCTAAAATCAAAACACTTAACTAGATTCAAATGATTCAAAATAAATTAGAATAACTCAAAATAGCCCAAAACTAACAAATAAACTAAAACAGTTCTAGTATTGTTTTAGGACGTGAATTGAATTTAAAAGATTCAAATTATGAAAATTAACCAACTCTAAACTAAATTAACTCAAAAGAAATCAAATAAGGTAGATTCAAATCAAAGGACACAAATTGTAAAAGGGGGATTGGGTTTTGATTAGAATAACTTGAAAATAAACAAATTGTAAACTAGACAGATTTAGGCACAAAATATGGTTGTTTGAATGGATGATGGATTAGCTAGAGGGTTATCCTGCACACATGATACACTTGTACATAAACCAATTTTTAGTTGTTCTTTCGATAACTTATGAAACTCAATACTCCGGGTTAACCGTGATAGCACTTTTTTAACCTTCAAGTTCTCCTTAAGTTAATGAATTGAATGGGAAAGCGCATATAACAATTCAAAACATTCTTCAAAAGTTCCATACGTGAAAAGCACAATAGAGATACAATCAAAGATCATTAAGATTCATGAGAACTATAAGTATTGACGAGGCATTCGTAACTATGAAAAGCATGATACTCTTGCCAAGCATTCACTTAACACGATTGTGGATAGCAACCTTCACTACTCATGAATATAAGTTCATAACGATTAGGTGAAATTTCCTTATAATCTAGCATCAAACTTATGCATGAAAACTAAGCGTGCACTCTTAATTAACATACACAAATAAGTTATCAATCAAATAGTTAAGCGAATTGAAATCACAAATTATTAAAGCACAACCAAAAGTAATTAATTCATAATGCAAATGTAATCATGGCTTTGAATCCCACCTAGCAAAAGGGGGGGTTTAGTTCCTCATAATTGTAAAACAAAGGTAAATAGATTTATACATTGAAAATAAAAGAAAGAAAACACCCAAAACGCTCCAACGATCCTCGTTGAGTGGCAAGCACATCCAAGCACTTTCCTTCCCTTTCTTTGCTACGGCACAAGGAGTGGTTGTGGGTTGAAGGTTTCGTTGTATGGAGGAATGGATTGGGGGATGTATGGTGGTGTTTAGGATGGGTAGGTAGGGTAAGGCTATGATAGGTTAGAACCAGATTTTTGGAAGAAAGAAGAGGGGGTTGCGGCTAGGATAGTTTAAGAAGTGTAGAATGGAAGTGTTGTGTGAATTGGTGTCTTTGGCCTTGATGGAGAAGCCTATTTATAGGCTTTGAGAATGAATCACTACCATCCATTTTGTTGGTGAGAATGAATCACCACCATCCATTTTTATTGGTGAGAATGAATCACTACCATCCATTTTGTTGGTGAGAATGAATCACAACCATCCATTTTTATGCTCCCCATGCATGCAATCCATTTCACTCCAAAATAGCTCCAAATTGCACCAAAATGCACTTCTATGCTAACTTTGTTATTTAGAACCTACAAACACACGAAAATAGCTTAAAACATTCTAATAAGATGAAACTAATTAAGTAAATGCAAGGAAACAAACTAATAAAGTCACATTAATATGTTCCTATCATTAATTGCAATGGCTTACATAAGATATGAGCAATCAGAAATAGGATATACTAGAAATTGTTGCACGAGCATTGATGCGGAATTAGAAATTGTGTGAAGGATTATGTTTGAAAGATTGTACCATAGAAAAGTTAATACTAAGTGAAAACACAGTAATAAAATTCAGGTTTCGGACATACCAATTAAAAAACGGTTCCCAGTTTCGATTGGCATATGTTGTCACAGAGCCACAATGTTATCATTAAGATCACAATAAAACTGATGCTCAATTTATCATAGGTCGCATCCAAAGGCAGCTATACTCTAATTACAATATGAACAAAATAGATAAAATTAGAGCGCATAACATAGGGAATAATAAATATACACTCAATATGTTAGCAGAGAATTGATTAGCAGATTCATTGAGAACAATATCTTAAATATTTGTTCAAATTAATCACATGAAAATAAAAAGTTTAGATGATACTACAACCATTGAATGGCTAGGAGTGCAATGTTGTTATATGAGGTTGTACTCTTATGCAGATTCGGAAAAGTTTAGTGTTTTCGGCATATTCAAAGATGATTCCTGGCTAAAACCTAGAAACGCAGCACGATAAACAGCAAAACTCTGAGCAAAGTCAACCCGTTTTGGGTAATGACGCATGCTATTCTTTAAAAGAATTCTTTTTTCCTAGACATCTCACTATAATATTAACAATGATCAATAATAAGAATGAAATGTTTACATTGTTTAAATAAAGAAAAATCCATATTGTTCGAAGAAAAAAAATCTCAAATCATATTGTTAAGTTCAAATTCAAGTAACTATTAAATTACCATCAGCCTCAACAAAATTTATCATATTCACCAACAGTGTCATCCCAAGAAAACTTGCAATATAACCTACAATGAATACTAATCTTCAAACTTTCTTTAATTAGATTTGAAGTTCCCATTGGTCTCTAAAACTAATACAAATTTGTAGAGGCTAATCACGATTATTTCTTAACCAGTTGAAACAATCAAGAAACATTTAGGAGTAAGATATAAATGAAAAATGCATAAATAGTGAATACGTGGTATCTAACAACAAACCTAGATAAGGAGCTCATTTTATGGTAATTATCCATATGGAGCCAAACAAAGAACAGAGAATAAACAAAACCCTTACTGCGTCGTTGTTTGTGAAAAAAAAATTTCAAATTATTCCCTAATCTTACTGCTTTTACCTGATCATTTGCAGGATCCATAAGGGACAAAAAATCTTCTTTACTTCTCTAGTGCCACAAATTTGGATTCCTCCTCATCTAAGCAAACGAACAATCATTATTTTACTTACTTTTTTAAGCATGCCAACACCAATCTGAAAAAGAAAAAAAACTATTTGACAAATTTATTTTTTATACTTCGATATGTTTTCTTGTCAAACTCAATGCTCAAACTTCACACGCATGCTTCCCAAAAGAAAAGAAAACGAAGAATAATTGAAAGCACTCACCATTAGAAGCAAAAGAGCAGCCATTATTAGGAACTAAACTCATTCCTTAGTTTTCTCACCCTGGCTACGCGACTCTGTAGTCCTCGCTCAGCGTCGTTAGCTGAGATTAGGAGAGAAATACAAAAGGAATTTCATAAATTATCTTTGAAGCAGAGGAATACAATCCAAATTACATGCGCACACTCATTGGAATCAAATCCAATAAAATTAATAGATGACCTATTACCTGTAAGGACGAAGACTTGGTAAAACCATTTTACCAACCCATGAAGCCTCTACCCATATGAACTTAAAAGAATGAACTTACTCATGTTAGACCCAAATCAAGCACAATCACCATAACACATTACCCAAAAGAGAAAAACAACTTACAGAAGTCATTTCTACTCCCTCAGGATTTACATATCTCGAGTAGTCATCCCACTCATTATTAATCCCATCATGGCCTAAAGAAATTTACAAAACCATCCATATCATGCGTATGGATGGCAATTTTAATCGTTAAACCGATAACCGTGGATAATTGTCTGAATAGATTAGATTTGGGTATGAAAGTTCAAATCTATTTTGGGTACGGGGAAAAACCATGAATATTATTTAGTTATGGTTTTGGATATGGTTATAGGAGTTTCCAATTCATATCTGTCTCCGAATCCGAACCGAATAATATATAATATTAAAGTATTAAATGATATATACTCATTGTCACATCCTGGCCCGAGGCGGACCACTTCCCGGGCCCGCTCCACCACCGTAGCACGATATTGTCCGCTTTGGGCCCCGACCACGCCCTCACGGTTTTGTTTTTGGGAACTCACGAGCAACTTCCCAGTGAGTCACCCATCATGGGAGTGCTCTAGCCCCCTTCTTGCTTAACTTCGGAGTTCCTACGGAACCCGAAGCCAGTGAGCTCCCAAAAGGCCTCGTGCTAGGTAGGGATGGGAATATACATTTAAGGATCACTCCCCTGGGCGATGTGGGATGTCACACACACACACACACACATGTGTGTATATTCATTATTCACCGAATCTATTATCTTGAGAATGCAAAAATTGCAGTTTGTGGGAAAGTTCAAAAGTTTTTATATGAATCAAAATATATGAGAATTCCATGATACTTACGGGAGATATCAAAGATCAGCTAATATTATCAATGTTTAGCTTTAATTTTTATGCTCCGCGTGATCCATTCATTAAATCATTTTATACATCAAATATTTAATGAAGAAATTAATATTTACTTAATTATCATGCATCAATTGAAAGAATATATTTTTTTGTATTGACAAAGATGGATATAACCGCTAATCGATGGGGAATCAGTTACCTGGTGGGTATGGTTATGGATAATACCTAATGTTGCGGTTATATATATGGTTAATTTTTGTGGTATAAGGATGGATGTAATATTTTCGTCCCCAAACCAAACCATTGCCATCACTAATTATACACATGAATTTCGTTATAAAAAAAGTACACATGAATTTCAAGAAGAATCTAAAAATCCACAAATAAACCAATCTAAAGCAAAGAGTTCAACCATAAGTTTTATCTCCATAGTAATAGATGGATAACAGTTCAGTAGATAGCATATAGATGGATCCATGAAATCAAGTAACAAAGGGTAACAGAGCGCTCTGATGGGATTTGTCTTTTTGCAGCATTGCTAGAATTAATAGATCTGTATTGGTTAACAAAAGGCTGCATGGAAAGAGAAATCAACCTTAGAACCACATATTACGTGAATGAATGAATGTTTCAAATACAGTTTGTTAATACTTTTTCCCGGTCCAATTCTTGTGGTCAAATTTTCACGTTCCATTTAAGTTTAGAAAATAGTTATCATAATTAATATTTGTTAACAGAATTTTTAAACCATATATCCAATCTCACAATCAAACAGTTGGTATTCGATTGTAAACTTATAATATTGAAAGAATGTTTTAACAGTCATGAAACAAGTTTATGGGTTTGCTAATATAGCTGATGTTAATTGATAACAATTTTGCTTAACGCAAATAGAAAATATAGTAGCGTTCAACTGCATTGCTAAACAAACTGAAAAGTTATTTTCTATGGATATAGCAGATTTCTTCATGTAATAAAAACCAAAAACGTATAAAACTCATTCACATGTAATGCCAACTTAAGTTCGATCAGCAAAAGTTTGCTGCAAACATTTAAGATTTCACAACAACATTTAAACCCCATTTCACTAAATTAACACTTGATCACACCGAAATCAGTTTATTAAACAAAACTCACAAAATTAAACACTAAAATAAACAATACCCCCTTTCACTAAATTAACAAATAATCCATAATCACATATGAGTAAAAAGGCATGCACCTCAAATCCAACCTTAAATAATTTAATGTATGAATCACCTCTTCTTTATGTTGGAGGTTTGTTTGCTTTGCAATTTTGACTCTTTAAGGACGTCTTTTGGATATGTCTTCCCTGCGCTATAAACATATCTAATGACGAAATTAGGCAAAACTTGCCAGAGCAAGAAGGATTATATCACCATACAGTTACCTGTGATTGCAGCCAGAAACCTTAATCCTTGGGAGTGTATTTGTAGTCACTCTACTTCCATAGCTGTTCATATAAGGAACTAATCAAACTATTTGACATATGAAATTAAAGAATTGACTCGAGTTCAGGAACCCCACCATCATGCAGATCGCATTTGGAGAACACTGAGCAGGGGCACACTTCATGGAGCAAAGTACTTACTGGAAGAAACGCAGCAAGGAAAAAGTGAATCCTAACAAGAAGTAGTAAGTGTGAAACTTGATAGCTTTTTGAGCCCCACTACATGGCTCATGGCTACTTCCCTTCTTGATATGCTTCACACGCACCCCAGATGGAATAGCATGCTTGTATGCCTCGAGGAAGTCTTCTAACAAGTCGTCAGAATTAATTTTGACGTGAGCAGCCTTAGAGTAGCCCACTTTACTAAAAGATCTACCTAAACAATACAACGTTGGAACTCCATCATCACTCTTGTGGCTTGAAGAAAACAGCCTACAAAGGTGCAAGAAAAAATCATTAGATGGTTGCACACAAAAAAAATAAGAAAAAAATTACATGGAGCAACGGGCCAGGCCAAAGCCCAGCTAGATGCCCCACAGACCCAGTGCACCGAACCTAAGTCATGGGCCTTGCACGCCAAGCCCCTGCCTTTTCCCTCTTCTCTACCAAGTGAGCCAAAGGCCTCTGCCATCTCTCTTCCGGCCCAAAGACCTCACAGCCTAGTCCAAAAAGAGAGGGGCTAACGCCCTTGCGCTTCCCCCTCTCTTTCGCATCTTTCTCGCACGTGCCTAAGCCTAGCGACCCAAAGACCGATGCCTCACAACCTTGCCTCGAGCCAAGCAATGCATAGCCCAGCGCGTCCTACTAATGACCCAAGTCGAACCCCAGCTCGCCTCCACAGCCCACGCTGCTGCAGCCAACCCTCGACCCACACTGAGACGCTGTCGCACCGAGCCGACAATAGTAGTCCCATGGCTGCAATATTTTTTATACATCTTCAACCCCCATCAAGCCAAATTTCATGCATTGAGACTCCAAAAGTTCAAGAAGAGAATGAAAATTAATTTTTTTTCTTACCTTGGTGCGGCATGAAGACGAAAAAAGCAACGAAAGAAAATTCTTTGCACAAGCAAGTAAAGAAGATTGCTAAGGGAGGGGTAGGCCTAGCAATTTCTGACACGACCCGTTAACCCAACACAAAATTAACAGGTTATCAAATCAACACGATAACAAATTGGGTTGTGATCATGTAATTCGATAAGCACCTATTAAGATAATGGGTTGGTCCGGGTATACAGGTGGGTAACCCAATACACGATAAGCAAAAGATTAATTTAATAATACTCCTAAAAAAACTATAATTATATATATAATATTATATTAAATTTAGAAAGTTTGGAAAATGAAGTAATATATTTTTATATGGTATAATACTATTGTTTTATTTCTTTTCACAATTATTTTGGTAAACTTCTCATAATTTAAATTGTTTATAATGTTTAATTTTTCTATACTTAGTCTATTTGGAAGAGAGTTCTGATGTGGAAAACTTTATTAAAAACATCATCAACATAACTCTTCAAGCAATAGATCGAGGTAAAATTCCAATACAATTTCCCCATGATGTTCAACGAAAATTGAAGGATTTTGTAAAAGGAATGATATGCAAGCTTTGAGTTTCATTGGCAAGGTTTAGACTTCTGAGAAAGGCTTCACAACATTGAAAAGAAAAACTCCTTCATTTTGCATATCCTTGCACAGTTGATATTTTGTAGTAGACTATTAATGTATTGGTGCTCTTTTATTAAGCTCTTATTTTGGAGTGTAGATGTAGTACTTAAAGACAATTGTGTTTTTAGGTTTTGAAGTAATATTTATGTGGCAATGTGGTATGTGCAAATTTAAGAAAAAAGTATTTTTTTAACGGGTCATAATGGGTTTGGTCATTTTACCTGTTAAGTAAAGTGACCCGACCTATTAGTGACCCGATAAGATAACGGGTGTGACACGACACGACCATTTAAAATAACAGGTGTTACAAACATGGCAAACACGACTCGCTTGCCAGACTAAGGAGGGGGAACAAATATCCTATAACTTTCTCTCTTTCTTGTAGAGTTAAATAATTACTCTCCGAAGTTGATTTAATCTTACTTAATGTAGACTTAAATAGACTTTGAAGATAATTTATTTCCCTTTCCTAGAATGATCTAACTTCAATCAAAGTGGGAATCTGCATCAAAATAGGAAATAATATTATGTTTCCTTAAGCAGTTGGAGATCAATACACCTATTGCCCTTTCCTGCGAGCAGCCTAGCAGGTGTGAGGCCATTTGTGGAGCCAAGAATAATCCAAAAAATCATAGAGGACACATGAATTTTTGGGTGCAAAAACGGGATTACCCTCGAGGCACCCCGGAATTTCCATGTGCACGCAACGGACAATAACGGCTTAATTAAGGAAGAGTTAAGGGTAATCAATATAATATTTATTCAAATTCCCCTCATTCATCCCTTATTGATTTATTCAAAAGTAGACCCGGTAATTTCTGACATGGCACGGTGATACAACACCAAAATAACGGGTTTCAAGTCAACACGATAACTAATCGGGTCATTATCAGGTGATCCATTTAGTACCTATTAATAACGGGTTTACACGTGGGTAACACGTTTCGACCAATTAAGAAAAAAATTATTTTGATAGTTTTAAAGTTTAATTAATAAAAGATTTATAACAAAATACAATAGCCATATTAATATATACAATATATTCTACATTAAATATATAGTTTTGTATTATTATTCTATATAAGTTTAAAAAAATATTTTTAGTCATTATTTATTTTTATCATGAGAGTTCCTTATTATCATTACTAGGATAAATTTTACTTAACATGTTGTTGTCCAAAATTAAAATAAACTAGTATAGTATTTGTATAGAAAAAAATTAAGAAGACATACATACAAGTATGAAAAATGTGAAAGAATAGAAAAACACTGGTGATTCATCATTATTCCTCCATGAGTAGATAATGGTTACACTTAAATTATCGTTTAGATTTTTAAAATCCTCCAAACCCTTATGAATAATGTTTTTTATTTGAGGGCAAAATTAATAAAACTAATAATAATTATTGTAGAAGTGTAAAAAATGTATAAAAAAAACATATACAATAACTTGTGACAAGCTTTACAACTTTCATGAAGCGGTCAGCTTCGAAATCCAAGACTATAATCCATAAACCTTAAATTTATATTTAACCATCTATTGTAATTTACACTTTATTCTTCTTATTGAATTTCATTTAAAATTTTTTTTTTATGAAAACATGATCATCTAGCGAATGTAAGAAGATGAACGGTTCAAATCTTTGATATCACGTTTCAATATTTACAGTTAGCTGAAATATGAGTCAATGTCATATAGTTTCTAGAAATTTTATAAACATCAAGCAATATTTTCACTAATGGTTAAACTCCGAACATTAATATCAACGATCCAAACTGTTCATCTTCCTACATCCTCTAATAGATGATGTTTTCAAAAAGAAAATCTTAAAAAAAAAAAAAACAAAAAACAAAATTTGATGAGAAAAAATGAAGCATAAATGTAAACAATAATCAACGGTTAAATTTTGATCTATTATTTATATGATTATAATGGCGAATTTTGAAGTTAATCTCTTCACAAAAGTTGTAAAGCTTGTCATTACGAGCGTTTATATATTTTTTACACTTCTACATTAATTAAAAAACTAATAAAGACTTTACATAAATAACAGCCGTAAGATAAATGAGAGTAAATCTATATCGTTGGATTCTATTTCACTTATATTATTAGAACTTTTTTTGGATGAAAAAACCCCTTCTCTATTCCAATATTTTCCAATTTTACCATTTGATCAAAACAAAAGCCCTAATCCCTTTCTCTCTCCCCACTCCCGTAACCCTGTCTCCCGATCTAGCCGTCTGTTTTTCCTAGCCCTTCTATCCCATTGTATGTTCAGTTCTTCCGGTAGCCAATATATTAAGCCAAAGTTCCAATACTATTTTCCATGGTGATTGAGGAAAATTGAAGGGTTTGATTGGAAGAAAATGTGCAAAGTTCCAATGTTCTAATGTTCCAATGTCCTTAATTTTGCAAATCTTTTGAACATTTAATATTTTGTAATGTTCTAATTTTATTTTATTTTTGGTAAATTACACTTTACCACCTCAGGTTTAAGCTTGATTTCAATTCCTTATAACATCTTTAAAAAAATTTCACTTTCATACCTCATCTACTACTTTATTTCAATATAGTACATCTGTTACATCTTCTATCCATTGATCCGTTAAGGGCTGACGTAACTGCCACATTTGTGCTACGTGGCTACCAAATTTAGGCAAAAAAAAATTTAGACATTTAAAAATAATTAAAAAAAAATTCCCCAAAACCCATCTTTCCCCCCACCCTCCCTCCCCCCCAACCCACCTCCTTCTCCTGCGCCCCACCCTCTTTCCCTCCCTTCCTTCTCTTTCCCCAGCCGATGCCCAGAAGATCTTGCACCCATAAAAATGGCACCCTCCTCCTCAGATCCCACAGAGCCGCCAGCTACCTCACCTTCATTGCCTCCGCAATGCTGGGCCTCGCATTCACAATCCGCCACCGCATCGCCTTCGGCAGGATGGACACTGTACTCTCGTCGAGATGGAAGTCCTCTTTGATCCTTAAGACCTAGTGTGCAACACGCACCCCTCCTTCGTCATCCTCCTCCGTCATCGCCTGATAGGAGCATATTTATGCCACTTAACTAGCTTGTTTCCTTGCTTTATGAATTAATTACTTTTGGTTGTGATTTCATAAATTGTGATTTCAATTCGCTTAACTGTTTGATTGATAACTTATTTGTGTATGTTGATTGAGAGTGCCCGCTTAGTTTTCATGTATAAATTTGGTGCTAGAATATAAGGGAATTTCACCTAATCGTTATGAACTTATATTCATAAGTAGTGGAGGCCGCTTATAAGCGATCGCATTAAGTGAATTCTTGGCAGGAGTAACATGCTTTTCATAGTTACGAATGCCTCGTCAATACTTATAGTTCTCATGAATATTAATGATCTTTAATTGTATCTCTATTGTGCTTTTCACGTAGGGAACTTTTGGAGAATGCTTTAAATTGTTATATGCGCTGTCCCATTCAAATCATTAATTTAAGGAGAACTTGAAGGTTAAAAAAGTGCTATCACGGTTAACCTGGGGTATTGAGTTTCACAACTTATCGAAAGAACAACTGAAAATTGGTTTATGTGCAAGTGTGTCATGTGTGGAGAAGAACCCTCTAGCTAATCCATCATCCATCTAATTCATCCAAATTCATGCTATAATCTGCCCTAGTTTTCAATTTGCTTATTTTTAAGTTATTTTCGTCAAAACCCAATCCCCCTTTTACAACTTGTGTCTTTTGATTTGAATCTGTCATATTTGGTTTCTTTTGAGTCTTTTCAATTCAATTTTCGTCCACAAACAACCCTAGAATCTCTTTTGAGCTTATTTGTTAGTTTTGGGTTGTTTTGAGTCATGCTAGCCTATTTTGAGTTGTTTGAGTCTAGTTAAGTGTTTTGAGTTTAGATTTGTGTTTTTGAAATTTTATTTAGTGTTTTGAGTCAGTTTTACATAGATTAGCAATCCCTCCTAATCCCCGGTTCAGAACGATCCCTACTTGCATATATACTACAATTGTCAAAAAGAGGGTTTAATTTGTGTGTTAGCATATTTATCGCATCAAATTTTGGCGTCGTTGCCGGGGATTAGTAACTTTGCTAATCCCTTGTTGCTTTTTCGTGTATTTTAATTTAGTTGCTGACTTTGCTTTGTTTTCTTGTTTCGTAGGTACTAGTTTATGAGTCAAAGTTCTCATCTGGTTCATAAGCATATCTTTGACTTTGACAGCGATTTTAAATGAACTTTGAGAAGGACAAAGAAACAGCAAGAAGCTCAACCATCCAACCTTGAACCTGAGCTTGAAGAAAACGAAGTAGAAGAGGAAGAGGAGCACACGGCTCAAGGAGTTGAGCAAGCACAAGTCATGGCAGCGGATAACCGAACAATCAAGGAACTCTCAGCTTCGGGATTGGACAACCCCGCACCCTATGCAATCAATACCCTAGGGTTGCCCAGGACAAGACCAATGAGTTCGAGTTGAAGTCAAGCTTGTTGCACCACATCCGTAAATTCCATGGGCTATCCATGGAAGATCCGAATAAACATTTGAAGGAATTTGAAGTGGTGTGCTCAAGCATGACTCCAATTAATGTCGATGGCAATATCTTGAAGATGAAGGCCTTTCCCTTCTCTCTTTTAGAGAACGCAAAGGATTGGTTATATGAATTAGCCCCTAGCACCGTCACTTCTTGGGAGAGTATGAAGCGGGCGTTCTTGGAGAAAGTTTTCCCTACTTCAAAAGTCATTCTCTTGAGGAAGAAAATTAGTGGCATACAACAAAGCCAAGAGGAGTCTTTTCCACCGTACTATGAGCGGTTCAAAGGCCTTGTTGCTTCCTGTCCACATCACCAAATGAAGGAGGAGCTTCTACTTCAATACTTTTATGAAAGCCTTCTTCCAATTGAAAGGCAAATGCTAGATGCGGTAGGAGGTGCATTGGTGGATAAAACACCTATGGCAGCCAAGACACTCATTACAAACTGTGCATTGAATGCATAACAATATGAAGGTGTTGGGCAGAGAGACATGCCACGGCAACAAGTACATGAGGTAAGTTCTTCATCCGACATTCATTCCCAATTAGCTAATCATACTTCCATTATGTCTCAGATTGCCGAAGGAATGAAATTGCAAAGACCAATTTTGTGTGATGTGTGTTCTATTGAAGGACACACCTCTGAAAAGTGCCCTCAATTGATTGAGAATGGTGGATGGAAGAACGCCAATGCGATTGGATTCCAAGGCCAAAATCAGCCCCGAAACGATCCATATTCAAACACATACAATCCAGGTTGAAGAGACCACCCAAACTTTAAATTGAGGGAGCCCCAACAACCCCAACAACAAGGAAGCTTTAGGTAGCAACCCCCAGGCTTCTACACCAAGCTATACGCCCTAAATCAAAGCCAACAACAATCGACCCAAAACACTTCAGGTACTTCTCTTGATAATGATACACTTCTTAAGTTACTAACCAATTTGTCTCAAGGGCAAGAGAATCAAACCAAAGCAATGCAAAACCAAGACAAAGAGTGGATCAATTGGAGAAACAAATTGGGCAGATTGCAGAGTTTGTAGGGCAGTTTAGAGACCAAGGGAACCTTCCAAGTTTAACCATTGCAAATCCAAATGGTGGCTTCGAATCTGCCAAGGATATTATGCTTAGAAGTGGTAAGGAAATTAGGGCAGGTTCACAAGCATCAAAAATAGGTTCAAAGGAAGATAAAATGATGCAATTCGAAGAGGAGTAGTACACACAACCCATGGCAAGGGTGGAAACACCTTTGTCGCAGGTTCCTTGTGATCACAAACCGTCCAATCTGCCCAACAAAGGTAAGAACATGTCTAATTCCATTACTACAAACATTATTCCTTCGAATGTTCCTTTTCCTCACAGGTTTATACAAACAAAGAAAGAGGAAGCTGAAAAGGACATTATAGAGACGTTTAGGAAGGTTCAAGTCAACATTCCCCTCCTTGATGCAATCAAACAAGTGCCAAGGTATGCTAAGTTTTTGAAAGAACTTTGCACCACTAAAAGAAGGATTTTGAACAAAGAGGTTGTCAAGGTAAGTGAGAATGTATTTGCGGTTTTGCAATGTAAACTACCCACTAAACGCAAGGATCGGGCAGTTTTACGATTCCTTGTGTTATTGGAAATTCTAAGTTTGAACATGTTATGTTAGACTTAGGAGCTTCAATAAATGTCATGCCATACTCCATATATGCATCTATGAACTTGGGTGAACTTAAAAAAGATGGTGTGATTATCCAATTGGCATATCGTTCTAATGCCTATCCAAAGGGTGTGTTGGAGGATGTTCTTGTGCAGGTTAACCACCTAATTTTTCCAGCGGATTTCTATGTTCTTGACATGGAAGATTCAAGTAATTCGCCTCCATTGCCGATCCTTCTTGGGAGGTCGTTCATGAAGACAGCATGTACAAAGATCGATGTGTTCACTGGAACTTTAACCATGGAATTCGATGGGGATGTTATTAATTTCAAAATTTCTGATGCTATGAAGTTTCCTAGTGATGATCATTGATGTTTTTCTATTGATATTATTGATTCTTTGGCACAAGAATACTTTGAGGATTTACAAGACGATGTGTTTGGAAAGACTATTTCTAGAAGCAAAGGAGTCAAAATTGAGGAAATTGGAAAAGAACCAACCCACGGCAAGCAAGACACATTCCTTGTTGTGCCTACATGCAAAGAAGAGGTAGAGATGGTTGCTGCCCTTGAGTCTTTGCAAAAGCATGATGGTAAGTCTCCTAACTTTGATTCAATTCCCGTTTCGACTAATAAGTTGCTTCCTTCAGTAATTCAGGCCCTTACCCTTGAACTTAAACCATTGCCAAGCCATTTAAAGTACGTTTTCTTGGGGGAACAAGAGACTTTGCCCGTCATTGTGTCGTTCTCCCTCACGGCCCAAGAAAAAAAGAAGCTAGTGCGTGTTTTGAAGAAATTCAAATCTTCCATAGGTTGGACCTTGGCCGACATCAAAGGTATAAGCCCCACCACTTGCATGCATCGCATACTTCTTGAGGAGGGGACCAAACCAACTAGAGAGGGTCAACGCCGTCTCAACCCTCCGATGATGAAAGTAGTGAAAAATGAGATAATCAAGCTACTTGATTGTGGAGTGATCTATCCCATCTCCGATAACCGTTGGGTTTCACCTATCCAAGTCGTCCCCAAGAAATCTGGAGTTACGGTTGTGAAGAATGATGAGGACGAGCTTGTGCCCACCCGTATTGTAACCGGTTGGCGAGTTTGCATCGACTATAGGAAACTCAACGCCACAACAAGGAATGACCATTTCCCATTGCCCTTTATTGATCAAATGCTTGAGAGGTTAGCGGGTCATTCCTTTTATTGTTTTCTTGATGGATATTCTGGTTATAACCAAATTGTCATAGCCTCGGACGATCAAGAAAAGACCACTTTCACTTGCCCCTTTGGAACGTTTGCTTATCGTCGCATGCCATTCGGTTTATGCAATGCTCCTGCCACATTCCATAGGTGTATGGTAAGTATCTTCTCCAACTACGTTGAAAAGATCATTGAAGTGTTTATGGATGATTTTAGTGTGTTTGGAGATTCATTTGATGATTGTTTGCAAAATCTAACTCTAATTTTGAAAAGATGTGTCGAAACCAACCTTGTGTTAAATTAGGAGAAATGCCTCTTTATGGTTAAACAAGGCATCGTTTTAGGTCACATCATTTCGGAAAGAGGAATTGAGGTTGATAAGTCAAAAATAGATCTTATGCGCTACTTAGCCTATCCCACTTCGGTGAGAAAGGTTCGTTCTTTTCTTAATCATGCAGGATTCTATAGGCAATTCATCAAGGACTTCTCGAAGACTTCTACCCCCCCCCCCCCCCTTTTCAATCTCCTACAGAATAAAGTGCCCTTTAAGTTTGACGAGGAATGCGAGAAGGCCTTTAAACACCTCAAGGAGATGCTTACTTCGGCCCCCATCATTGTGCCACCAGATTGGAGCCTTCCTTTCGAGCTAATGTGTGATGCATCAGACTATACAGTTAGAGCTGTTTTGGGACAAAGAAAATACAAGAGGCCTCACATCATCTACTATGCCTCAAGAACCTTGAATGACGCCCAGTTAAACTAAAGAAAATACAAGAGGCCTCACATCATCTATTATGCCTCAAGAACCTTGAATGACACCCAGTTGAACTACTCCACTACAAAAAAAGAACTTCTTGCTGTAGTTTTTGCTTTAGATAAATTTCGTTCATATTTAATTGGCACTAAAGTGATTGTTTACACTGATCATGCAGCGTTGAAGTACTTGCTTACGAAAAAGGAGGCCATGCCAAGACTCATTCGTTGGATGCTTTTGCTTCAAGAGTTCAATATTGAGATTAGGGACAAGAAAGGGAGTGAAAACGTGGTGGCTGACCACCTAAGCCAATTGGTGCATGAAGAAGACCCCATTCTCATTCCAGAAATGGTTTCGGATGAGCAACTACTGTCCATTGAGGTAAGTGAGCCTTGGTATGCTGATTTGGTCAATTATTTAGTGTCTAAGCAAATTCCCAACACCCTTAACAAGTTCCAACGCGATAAACTGAAAAAGGATGCTAGATTTTATGTTTAGGAGACCCATATTTGTGGAAACATTGCCCAGATCAGATCTTACGTAGGTGTGTGTGCATGAAAACGAATTTCATTCCATTTTAAGTTTCTGCCATTCTTATGCATGTAGGGGGCACTTCGGCACCCAAAGGACAGCTCATAAGGTTCTAGATTTTATGTCTAGAACCTTTTTTTTAACTTGTGATCGCTGCCAAAGGACAGGAAATTTAAGACAAAGAGACCAAATGCCGCAAACTCCAATCTTTGTTGTTGAAATCTTTGATGTTTAGGGTATCGATTTTATGGGTCATTTTCCTCCATCTTTTGGTTTCAATTACATATTACTTGCTATTGATTATGTTTCGAAGTGGGTGGAAGCCAAGGCCACCCGAACTAACGATTCTAGAGTTGTTGCAGATTTCATTAAATCTAACATATTTTCAAGATTTGGGATGCCTCGAGTGCTTATTAGTGATGGGGGGGTCACATTTTTGCAATCCAACCATTAAAGCATTATTGCAGAAGTATAATGTGACGCATAAGGTTTCAACACCTTATCACCCCCAAACAAGTGGCCAAGTAGATTCTAGAAAAGACTGTTGGGCCAAATTGGAACGATTAGAGCCTACGTTTGGAGGATGCATTGTGGGCCTATGGACCGGCTTACCAAACACCCATTGGTATGTCTCCTTTTCGACTTATTTATGGTAAACCTTGTCATCTCCCTGTAGAAAGCACAAAGCACATTGAGATGTCAAGACCTTTAATTTGGATATGGACAAGGCTGGAATTCATCGAAAGCTCCAATTGAATGAACTTGAAGAGATTCGGCATGACGCTTATGAGAATGCTCGAATTTACAAGGAGAAGACCAAGGCGTTTCATGACAAGCTGATTCGAGGCAAAACATTCTCAATGGGACAAAAAGTGTTGCTATTCAATTCATGTCTTCGTCTATTCCCTAGTAAGCTTCATTCTAAGTGGGTTGGTCCGTTTGTTATCACTAATGTTTTTCTGCATGGTGCTGTCCAAATCAAAAGTTTGAAAACACGGCAAGAATTCAAGGTAAATAGGCATCGTTTGAAGCCCTATTACGAACACTTTGCTGAGCATATCGTGGAGGACATACCCCTCCATGCCATGGGTTCCATGGAAGCTTAAATGGAGGTATCGTTCGACTGCACGACGTTAAAGAAAGCGCTTCTTGGGAGACAACCCATATGTTCAAATAAGGAAGCCCTAGGATCGCTCCACAATCAGACTTGCTCTCCTAAACCCTTCTCTTTACTGCATTTATCTTGCCATGCTTAGTTCATTAATTGTTTGTTTGCTTAAGTGTGAACCTATGTTTAAAACATTGAGGGCAATGTTTAGTTGAAGTGTGGGGGTATTGTTAGGGTAAGCAAAGTTTTTTTTACATTATTTAAAAAAAAATATATATATATATATATATATATATTATTACAATAATGTGTAAACTAATAAGAGGAAGCCTTCATTGGTCAGGTGGTGCCTCAGCAGTCGACGGAGCTCCAGAAATATGAAGTGCCAGAGTTTGATCTTTTGAAGCCTCAACACTTAGTGCAACTCCAGATGAAGAAGGCAAAAGATGCCTCTGGAGTAACGCCACAAACCTTTGATGATCACTCTGAATCCGAACTTCGGACTCTTACAGCTGGTCAAGCTTTCTCTTCATACTTGTTGAGTAACTAGTTGCAAGCATGTGCAACTCTTTATTCTCGTGCCTGAGTCCTCTGACCTCTTGCCGAAGACTAGCCACCTCAGTCATCAAAGACTCAACCTTACGAGATCGAGCAAGAAGACATTGGCCCATATTTGATACTGAGCCTGCACACTGGACGCTGAAGGCCAGAGAGTCCTGAACAGCCAGCTCGTCTGACCGCTTGGAAAACATCCTATTGTCTCTTGTTGTAAGAAGATTTCTAGCAACCATCGTAACGGTTGTATCGTTCTCATCATATAGTCCTCAACTGTAAGAGGACCATTAAGGGATATGAAGGACGGATGCCAAATGTTGTTTGGAGAAGACAAGTCAATATCGTCCTCGACATTTAAGTCAAGGCGACGGTCAGATGGGAAAGACATTTCTGAAAGTGTTGAAGAAGAAGAAGAGATCGGACAGATCAAGATTTTAGAAGTGTAAGACGAGAGCTTTTACAGGCGAAAATTCAAATGTGCTTTGGAACGAAATGCGTGCCTCTATAAAAAGCAAAAATCAGAGAGGCGCAAGCTCACAAAATGAAGAGACACCTTTTTACAAATCGAAGAGGCGCTCATTTCTCAAAAGTCGGGCCTGCTCAGAAACCACGAGCCAATTCCCGAATTTCAAAAGATCGATTGTTCCAGATTTGTCATCACCTGTCACACGCAACCTGGGCTTTGCGAAAATTATGGGCAACTTTATTGAAAGCGCGTGAATCTACTGTTCAATCACCCAACGGTTGCCGACAAGAGTAAAAGACTAGTACCTCTATCGGTTGTGAAGAAATTCCTATAAATGTTAACCTTCGCCCTCCATAGCAAGGCAGACTTACTCAACCTTTCTTCATCTCTGAGAATGTATTCCCAACGAAGCCTCCCGAGTTATTCAGTGTTCTTCATCCTCTGGAGTACCTCTGCAAACAAGTCATAAAGAACAAAAGTATTTTATATCATGAAAGGAGAAAGCAAGAGTATCTCATATCATGCTTTCTCCCTACCTACACCTGTAGGACAAAGAGAAAGAGAGGTCCTGATTGCTTACCTAGTCTTGCTCTCGAGTACTCATATTTAACTGTTGATGTACTCTTAGAAGAAGATGCCACATCTGCATGAAGAACAGATTGCTTGAAGCATGTAGAGACAACGTGCTGATTCATCCTCAACTAAGCTGAGGATCACTTGCCAAATAAAAAGCTCCCCAGCCAAGTTCAAGAATAAACTTGTGGAAAGATACTTCTTCAAAAGCAAAAGTATCTCATATCAAAAGCAAAGTCGAAGCAGGAGGAGTCTGAATTGCATCCAAGAACTCGAGGAGATGCCATCAGATACTTCTTCAAAAGTAAAAGTATCTCATATTAGCAAGGTCGAAGGCAAAGATATCTCATGGCATGCTTTTCCTTTACCCTTGCTCTTACCTGCGGGACAAGGAGAAATAGAGCGATCGGTCGGCACTTGGAAAGATTGAACAGAGAAGCAGACCAACACCTCTACCTCGTGTTTGCCTACCAAGGAACTCTCCTTTTTCCTTTCTCAGAACTGCCATCCAATTCAAGATCGAAGCTGTGGAAAGTCAACAAGCACGACAAAATATATGCTGAGTCATTCACTACTGAGACCAAAGATCATCTACCACATGAAGCTAAGTAGTTACTAACTGTTTCTAAATGTTTTTAAGCTGTTTTGGAGTGTTTTAGTGTGTTTTGATGAAATCATACGAAAATAACATAAAAATTTGAAAAATGGTTTGAAAAACCCAAAAAAGAGTTGTTTTAGAATTGTTTTGGTGTGTTTGTGTTTTAGGTACCTTCCAACACAATGATGAGGATTCGGTTTTTGATTGCATAACTATTAAAGAAAGTTACAAGCATGGATTGAAGTTTGACATGTTCTTGGCTTATGCTTAGTTGTAGTTGATGTTTGTGAACTCACATTTCATTACAAAGTGGATAAAATCAATTTTTGTAACATGCTTGAAGGAAGGAACTCAACTAACGCTACATCATTATGAGACTTGAGCCTTTAACTTCTTTGGAGAGTTATAATCTGTGATTTCTTATTTTCTAAAGTCGTTGCATGATTTCATCATTCCTTTGCTTGGTTGCTACTTAGAATGCATTCGTATCATGATAGAACTAAATGCTAGAACTTATATCCATTTCATTCAAAGCATGACATTGAATTGCATAACACATATCAAGATGAACTTGTGTAGTAAACCACCATAGCCAAATAGTCGTGCCCACTGACGGGATTTTAAAACCGCACAAATTTAACCCTCTTGTTGACAATTGTAGTATATGTGTAAGTAGGGTATCGTTCTAGGCCGGGGATTATGAGGGATTGCTAATCTACTCTAAATTAATTTAAAAATATTAAACAAGACTCAAGGACACAAGAATAGGCTAAAAACTCTAATAACTCAAAACCCACTAGAATGACTCAAAATAAAGAAAACAAATTAAATAAACACTAGGAACTAAAATGGACGGAAATCGAATTAAAAGATTAAAAATAATAAAAACTAACTAAATAATATAATTTAATAATGGGGGGGTTGGTTTTGAAGAAACGTAAATTAAACTTGAATAAATAACAGAATTGACAAAAACATAAAATTAAAGTGAACGGATGGGCGACGGATTGGCTAGAGGGTTCTTCTCCACACATGACACATATGCAATCTAAATTGATTTTCAGTTGTTCTTTCAATAAATTGTAAATCTCAATACTCCAGATTAACCGTGAACAGCACTTTTTTAATCTTCAAGTTTTCCTTAAGTTATTGAATTGAATGAACAACATACAACAATTCAACACATTCTCTAAAAGTCCCTTACGTGAAAAGCACAATAGAGATACAATCAAAGATCATTAAACCTTGTGAAAACTATAAATACTGACGAGGCATTCGTAACTATGAAAAGCATGATACTCCTGCCAAGAATTTGCTTCACGCGATTGTGACTAGCAACCTTCACTACTCATGAATATAAGTTTATAACGATTAGGTGAAATTCACTTATATTCTAGCATCAAATTCATGCATGTAAATTAAGTATGCATTCTTAATCGACATACACAAATAAGTTATTAATCAAGCAGTTAAGCAAATTAAATCACAACTCAGAAATCACAACTGAATGTATCAATTCATATTACAAATATAATCATGGCTTCGAATTAACCTCTAGCCAAGCACAAATTAATTACACATATTTATAAATTAAAACAGAAATTAAACATGAATTTGGAGGATTAAACCAAAATATGGATCAAGGATCTGTGCACTTGTGTGCAGTGCCGTGTGCTCCTGTGCAAATCTGTGCACCTGACTGTTCACCGTGACTGCCTCCGAGGCTTTGCGCAAGATTGCCCAATGGGCGCCTATCAAATAGCCTCCTGTGCGCCACTACCTCTCTGCCCGCAGCTCCTGTGCAGTTCTGACCCCAAAGGCAGTGCCTTCAATTCACGCTGCTAAGGCAGCTCCAATATCCTCCCGTGCTCTCGGTGACACCTGTGATATCTCTCCCTCTCAAATGGCGAGCTTCCCTTATCCTATTGCGCCATTGGGCAGCTCCTGGCGCTGCCTTTTCTTTTTCTGATTTTCCCGAGGCCCTCCCTTTTCTTCACACGCCAGCTGCCTTAAGGGCAGCTCTTTCCCTCTTCTCCCCAGTCCCCGTGACTTGTTATTTTTCTTCCAATCAAGGATGGTCTCTTCTTTTTTTAATTATCTCCCTGCTTCATGATGCCGTGAGTAGTGCTGCCTTCCTGGCAGCATGTGCTTTCATCATTTGTCCACCACTCCACCACTCCACCACTCCACCGACTCCCATCTGTTATCACACACAAAAATTTATATTTAAATATATAAATATATATATATATATATAAAAATATATATATATATATATATTATTTTTCAAATGATAAGTAAAATTCAACAGACAAGATAGTTTAGATGAAATTATTACTTAACACTTCACTTATTCTATTTTTATTTTCTTAGCTAGATAAATTCTTATAAAACATAAAAATAACGTAAATAGCTCAAAATATAACGAACTAACTAAGAAAAGACGAGTGAATTTGATATAAATATATATATAAATGCGATCCGATCACCCACCATTTTCATATGTTTTGTAGGTTTAACCCTGTTTGAGCCTTGTTTAGCCTATGTTCTTTGTTGGCCCAAAATAACTGTACCTAGCCTAGTTTAGGACAGTCCACACCCTTGTTCTTAAAGGATAGTGAGCATAACTTTAAATGAATTCCTTTTGTTCTACATTATGCAAGAAATCAAGTGTGGGGGAGGGAATTATTGTTTTTAAGCTTAATTGAATGTTTTGGGCCTCAAAAGAAAAGAAAAAGAAGAAAAACGTACGAAAAAGAAAAAAAAACAGAAAAGAAAATAAAGAAACAAGAGAAAAAAAAAAAGAGTTTGAAAAGATGAAAGAATAAGTGTTTAAGTGTTGATTGTTGAAGGAAGGGTCCAAATCATCAAATCTGACCCTAAAATGAGTGAATTTTCCCCTTTTTGTTCAAAGTTGAGTTTGCATTCAAAAGTGAATTCTAAGTTGATTTCATTGCTTTGTTTACTATCTCTTTCCATATCCTTTCTTTGCCAGCCAAACACCCTAAACCTTGTGCCGCAGCAAAGAAGAAGGAGGAAGGTCTTAGACGTGCTTGCCATTCGAGTTAAGATTAATGAAACGTTTTTAGGTGTTTTCTTCCTTTTGTTTTCAATGTACAAGTTTATTTATCCTTGTTTTGCTGTGAACATGAGGAACTAAACCCCCCTTTGCTAGGGGGGATTCAAAGCCATGATTACTTTTTGCTTTATGAATTAATTACTTTTGGATGTGATTTCATAAATTGTGATTTCAATTCACTTAACTGTTTGATTGATAACTTATTTGTGTATGTTGATTGAGAGTGCACGCTTAGTTTTCATACATAAATTTGGTGCTAGAATATAAGGGAATTTCACCTAATTGTTATGAACTTATATTCATAAGTAGTGGAGGTTGCTTATAAACGATCGTGTTAAGTGAATTCTTGGCAAGAGTATCATGCTTTTCATAGTTCCGAATGCCTCATCAATACTTATAGTCTCATGAATATTAATGATCTTTAATTGTATCTCTATTGTGTTTTTCACGTAGGAAACTTTTGGAGAATGCTTTGAATTGTTATATGCGCTGTCCCATTCAATTCATTAATTTAAGGAGAACTTAAAGGTTAAAAAAGTGCTATCACGGTTAACCTGGGGTATAAAGTTTCACAATTTATTGAAAGAACAACTGAAAATTGGTTTATTTGCAAGTGTGTCATGTGTGGAGAAGAACCCTCTAGCTAATCCATCATCCATCTAATTCATCCAAATTCATGCTATAATCTGCCCTAGTTTTCAATTTGCTTGTTTTTTAGTTATTTTCGTCAAAACCCAATCCCCCTTTTACAACTTGTGTCTTTTGATTTGAATCTGTCATATTTGGTTTCTTTTGAGTCTTTTCAATTCAGTTTTCGTCCACAAACAACCCTAGAATCTCTTTTGAGCTTATTTGTTAGTTTTGGGCTATTTTGAGTCATGCTAGCCTATTTTGAGTTGTTTGAGTCTAGTTAAGTGTTTTGAGTTTAGATTTGTGTTTTTGAAATTTTATTTAGTGTTTTGAGATAGTTTTACATAGATTAACAATCCCTCCTAATCCCCGGTTTAGAACGGTCCTAAAAGAAAATTTGTGAAAAACAAGTTCATTTGAGCAACATCAACAACATGCAATTAACATTTAAAAGCGGAATCAAGCTTATATGCACTCAAAAACAAAACTTAACCCATGAAATTCAAAGCCTAGTAGATGGGTGAATCATGACTCAACTCAAAATAAAGTGAGTTGAGAAATCTTATACCTTTGTTGATTCCTCTTTGCATAAGCAAAGGCTAATCACCCAAGGAGAGGGCCTTCATTCCTTGCTTCTTAGCTCCATGGATTTCTTAGAGGAGGATGGTAGAATGGATTCTCCAAGTTCCCAAGAAAGGGAACCTCTAAGTCTCCACACCAAGGTGAGCATTTAGAAGAGATGAGTAACCTTGGAGGAGGATTAGATGCTAGTTAATCCCCTCCAAGGGGGGCGGCCACTTAGAGAGAAAAGGGAGAGAAATGTTCTCATCTTTTCTCCTAAAGAAAAACCCTAATGAAGAAAAGGCTATAAAGTCATATTTATACCTACCTTCATTGGAGTGGCAAACTTGTAATAAGTCCAAAAGCCACTTCATCCTCTATGTGGCCGACCTCTTAGGGTCTTTGGGCTGTTTTGGACCCTCTTGAATCTTTATTCATTAAGTTGCCATACAACTTAAGTCAATGGGCTTGACGTTCGAAGCCCATTGGGCCTTGAGGCCCAAAACTAACCTAAGGTCTATAACGAACTTATTCGTTTGATTAATTAACATATTAATTAATCCTAGCCATAAATAATTAAACCATTTAATTATTCTTACTCATCTCCGTTGTTTCTTCAATCTCTACCTTACACAGTGTACGATCCATTAGGTTCCTTTTAGCGAGGCAGTGGGCGATTAGAACTCTTTCAAATCGATTATGAATTGAAACTTACTTTCAATTCTCCCTTTAGTGATTACTCACCTTTAGGGCTTCCACAAACCATGAGTGACACCTAGCAGTATGTCATGGCTACCCAAGCTAATCAGAAGAGGTGGAGAACCTATTCAGTTTAGGATTACAATGCAATACGGTCCTTCTCTAATACAACACTCTTGACCACATTGTTTGGTTTGATAGTTTATTCATGTCTACTATCCAATGCGATTCATTTACTTATATGATTACTTTGAATGTGATTCGAAACGACTTTCCAAATCTCATTCATACTCTGGCAAGAGATTCTAAATCATATCATAGAGTATTCTCCCTCAAACAGTTTGAAGATTAGAGATCCCTTGTTGCGCATTCACTTGCCTCCATGGCTAAGTGACTTAATCCCAACTACGCTGTGGACACCCTCTGATAGAGTGACATTGACATAGTCAAAGATCAAGGACCTAACCACAAGACAACTATGATGCCTCAGGTCAAAGGACTACTTTGCATTATCCCAACCATGAGTTCTCATGTGACATGAGTATGAGAACTCCTCGTTGATCGTGTTCAGTGGACTCATTCTCTATGGAGCACCTACATCCTTGTCTTGGTGTCAGTCACACCAATGACTCGAGACCAATCACTCTCCCTAAGAGAAGACATAGCACATACTGATCTTAACGGACTGTCAATGCCCAATTGGTAATCCTATGGTCAGGAACGTTTAGGATATGTATACGAAAGAGAATGGTCTCATGAATCTAACTTCTTTAGATTACATTCTCCTAATTACATATTCCTTGGACTTATCGTTTAAGCATATAACATTTATATGAGACAGCTTAAAACAATAACCTTTGCCCTTTATATTAAACTAGATTAGTTTAACATGTGAAATGTCCGCAAAGTATCATCATATGATTGGTTTTAGGGCACATTTCCAACAGGTCCCTACTTGCATATATACTACAATTGTCAAAAAGATGGTTTAATTTGTGTGTTAGCATATTTATCGCATCATCGCCCCACCGACCTCGGCGACTCCATCTCTTCTGACTACTCTGCGATGTCCTCCTCCCACTCGTCCGTACACGCCTTCTTTTCCTTCGACGAGACAAACAACATGCTCCGACGGACCTCCTCCATCGTCTCCCAAATCTTGTTTAGGCATGGGATTTGAGGTTTTATAACCTTTATTGCAGGTGCTTTTTGTGGTTGTTAGGGTTGATTCGGGGAGGAATTTTTTAAAATAGAGCTCGAATAGAAGATGGAGGAGCAGATAACGTCGGTGGGGGAGTGGTTCTGGTTTTGGGTGATGAGGTAGGAGACGGATTGGTTTTGGGTAGGGTGGAGTAGGGGTTGCGAGGTAGGTAGGGGTTAGGTGGGATGGGGTGTTTGGATTGCAGGGAAGGGGAAGGGCACAGGGAAGAAGATGGGTTTTTTTTTTTTTTTTTAAGTAGGGTAAATTATTATAATATTTTTAATGTATAAAAAAAATTTGTCACGTGACACAAATTTGGCAACCACGTCAGCACAAATGTGGATCCTATATTTGTTACGTCATCACTTAACGGTTTACTTAACCAATTTTCTAACGAATATATGAAATTGAAATAAAATGATAGTAAATGTATGAAATTGAAATGTTTTAAAGATGTTGTAAGGAATTGAAATCGAGCCTAAACCTGAAGGGGTAAAATGTAATTTACCCAATTTTTTTTTTATTATGCTCTTAATTTGGGTATGTAAATATATACTTAAAAGAAAAATGCGTTTTTATGTTTTGGATGTGACAATATGGTATGTATATACTTATTTAGTATTATGTTTTCCATTTGATTATGTGTTGGTTTAAAATATATTTTCCTTAAAAGGTAACGGGTCGGGTCATGTTACCTGTTAATATTATCAGGTCGATTTCGGGTTGGGTCATTTTACCCATTTATTTTAACGGCTGTTACACGACACTACCCATTAAGATATCGAGTATGACACAAAAACAACATGAACACGAAAAATATGTCACGAATGCCAGGTCTATTCAAAAGGTAGCTCCCAAAACTTACTTCCTATTTAATTTACGAATAATTATCGTGTTAATTGCAAGATATTATGTGAAATATATCTTGCAGTTATTCTCCCATCACCACCATAAAGGGCTGGCCACCCTCCTATAAATACCCCACTTACCCATTAAGATGCTACTTCGGCCAAAGCCTCCCCCACCCCACGCGCACGCCGAAAAAAAAATTATCGTGAGCATGTGAGACTTTTGGCCATAATCAAAGGGGTTATTATTTTACAGGTGCATTTTCGTGAAAATAAGAGACGACAGAAATTTGCATCCACAATGTATATTTAAATGAAGTTATAAATAGAATCACAACATATATTACTAACTTGTTTCTTCAAAGATAGAGACTTGTAGTAGCAATCTCCTAAGACAGAAATATGCCCCCACAAACTGGTGTAGTAGTTCGTCGACATCTAACTTGCATGATACAACTATCTAATCCAAGTTCTTGCACTCGAACTTGAATTCTTGATAAAATGAAAGATGTTTTTTGGTGAAATAACAGGAAGGAAACATTTTCAATTGATGATTACGTTTATGATATATAATGGCTTAATCCAACTGTTATATATAACTGTTAAATGTAGTTATGACTGTTAAGAGTTGCAACTGTTTGAATCGGTAACAATCTTGAATCTCTTGGAAAACACTGAATCGAATAACAAAAAAATGTCAAACCAACTATTAAAACAGTTTAACAGGTTAATATGAACATAAGGGCTTTGTTTTCGAGCTAGATTTATGGGTCCAGTCTCTCACATAGCTCCCCAAGGGATTGACACTTTCTTGGTTGTCAGGCAAGATCTTCCTATTGGGTGTGCTACAAGATAAGTTTATGGTTAGTTTGAAAGGTGCCTTTGTGGGACCTTTGGTGTGGGCCTTGAGGCTCACAGTCAAAACTAACAAGGATCTCAGTGTGCCACTGTTATCTTTGTATAACAAATTGTTGAATAGAAATGAATTAAGTCGATTACTTGTGCCTCAAACTATTTAACTTCTCATTTATCAAAGAACTGTCACAAATGGGTTAAGTCTGCATTAAGTTCTTTTCTTGCCTTGTAAACAAGGACTTTTAATTCATAGTTTTGTATGTTCAAAATGAAGAGGGGCACCTCCAACCATTTCCTCGATCACAATTTGCTTTAATGAGGACATGCTTAAATAACTTAACAAGATTTGAATGTAAATGAAATTCTTAAGTAGAAAACAGTTGAAAATGACTTAAATACATGAAGGAAAGTACATTAAACAATAGATCTACTACATATAAGTATAAACCAAAGAGACCCGAGCAAGATTTAACCTTGTTGGGTAAGATTGAACTTTTTGCAGTCACTTCTCTTTTGAGTTTACAAGGATTGGTATGCAGTAAGAAGAGAAAAGTAAATAAGTTTTACTAGAGGGAATCAATACTACAATACTAAGGAAAGGTGGTAAAGCTTTTAAACTTGACAAAAGATAGCTTTCCTACGAAATGATATAGCTAAAAGGGATTGGATCTGGACAAGATTCAGCTTTCTAGGTACGAACTAACTTGAAAGTAGAGTTTGTATGTCTTTGGAGGGCAGTGAGTCATCACTTAATTACTCATTCATGCCATTGAAAAATGTTTTTCGGTTCGTAGTGAGGTATTCTTTGTTGCCCATCACTTCAATCATAGGCATATGGCATAAGCTTTGGTTGAAATGACTTTCAATCTGCTTCAGGCTCACCGACTGGACTCAGGCAAGCCTTCATTTACTTTCGTGCCTTTAGGTCTTCATTACTACAAAGCCTAGTGTTAAATAGTAACCTAAATAGTGCCATCTCAGAATTTCTAGAATTCTCAACTCTCATGCATTCTCAGTCCTCTCTTGCTCTCTACCTTCAATCCCCTTCACTTTTCTTTCCAAAAATCAACCATAGCCCCCAAACTTCGCCCTGCATGTGAATCTATAAAGGGAATCGTCAATTTGAGCCGTCGACTCAACGGCCTTCATCGCTTTCAGGCTGGCCTAAACCTATCCATTTTCTTCAAAGAATGAGGGGTGCATTCTCTAGGGCTTACCTAGACTTCCCAAGTCCCCATTGCAGTGGAGAATAACATGCCCACTGCTAATTGATTCACTCCCAACCCTTACTTCGCTGAGGCTAGAATTTCTGCCTCTAAGTGGTCAAATTTCAGAAACAGTTTCCCACTGATGAGGGATGAAGCCTAGTCCTAATGGATAGATGAGCTTGAGCCCATCTGGAAGTAGGATTGGATGGCAAATGGCATCTGGAAGCTCATCATGATGTCCAAGATCACTATTATAGCTAAGCGCTAGCTTCTAACCACTGTGCTCATCTTCTGGAACAATGAGACTAATACATTCGACTTTAGAATGAGTCTCATGACTCCCATAGTCCTGGATATAGCTCAAGTCTTCGGCATAAGGCCCTCAAGCACGTGTGTGGATGTCACATATAACTGGTCTTCACTTTCTCACCCGATTGCTAAAGGCTCGGAGGCCTCTGAGCCAACCACTCACTTGGAGTACAATTCTTCCACCTTCAAGAGCTATAAGACATCATTCACGGGCTTCATCCCCTTCATGAAGAAAATGTTTAGCCCACCATCTCCCACTGCGGATAAGGCCCAAGATCTCATGTATTTTCTCCTTTACTAGTTGAACAAACATGTGTTCCCCAATAAGTCAAAGGAAGTGAAGCTGGAATGGATCTATTTGGTGTAGGCACTACATTCATTTGATGATATTGCCGTGGAGCCCTTTATCTTGGCACACCTCTATCATCTTCTCTATGAGATGACCAAAGGCGAACCATTCGAGACCAACCTCAATAAGCCCACTGGATAGTTCAACATTGGCTCCAATGGTACTTTCCTGAGTTTCAGGCACCCAACTTGGAATTTCCTGAGCGCATAGCTCCAGCCCATATCTTGGTAGAGACTTCCATTACCAATCACTCTACTCTCGCCTGCCTATACTTCTTTAGAATTTGTCTGACTCAGGCAGATTTGGAGCGGAGTGCCTCTATGCTCAAGAGGTATCCATAGTTCTCAGACCAAATCTTCTAAGATTCCTTCGGAGATGAACCGGCAGTCTATACAAGGAGAAATTCATAAGCTGCATTCAGTAAAGGGACCTACATGGGGAGTTTGAAGCGATCAAACTAGTTATGAGCACGGCTAGAAGTCTACCACCCTAAATTTTATGGTAAATAGCTAGGATTCAGGCATGTAATCCCAGTGCTCTTCTTCAACTCTCTGCACTATAGAACTTCTTATCACCTTCGCTCTCCCTCTGAGGTTACATTTCGGGCAACTTGGTGCAGCTTGGAGTTGATGAGTAGGATCGCCTACATGCCCATGTCCTTAAATTTCGAGTGCGCTCCCTCTTTTCCCACTTGGTAGGAAGCCAAGCGGTCAAAAAAGTATGATGGGGACATCAGGGAGGCCCACGATCACTTTTCAAGCAAGTCTTGTTCAATTCTCTCCCAAGAAGGATAAGTTCGAGAACTGAAAGAAGGCCATCAACTAGAAGAACCAACTTTTGCTTATAGGTAAATCACATTACTTTCTTTTATGATGCCTTCATAATCTTTCGTTTGCTAACCCTTATTTTGGTTTTACAGCCCAAAACAACAATAAAGAAGTGGATGTTGGGCCAGAGGATGAAGTTGCAGATGCCTTGGTTCTCCAAGAGGCTGCTGATGTGGCAGCAAGGCAAGAGGTAGGGTCTAACCAAGCTGTTGGGGATGCTAGAGACAGCTCAAAGCTCTTCAGTGAGTTAGAGGTCAAAGTTAGTCCTGAAGTAAAGAAAATGGCCCCTTGTTAAGCAAAGGCTGCAATAGTGAAGTCTTCAGAGTCCGAGCCCGAAGAGAGGCCTTGAGCTCAACTTGCCTTGCCTGGCCTGAGAGCTACTCCCACCAAGAAGAGGACTATGTCTCAAACTCCCTATGCCTCCAAACCTTCATCTGCTCATCTAGTTGAAGTATGTAGGAAGAAATAAAAGGCTGCTAGTAAGTAACTTAGTCTTAGTCTTCTTCTTTCTAGTTTCGATTTTTTTGAGGTTTGAACTAACACTCCCCACTTTTTGTACTTAAGGCCTCTAGCTACTAAGAAACTTGACCCCACTTCCAAAGATGGGTAGTCAGGCACAAAAGTGTGTAGCAGGAAGACAAAAAGGTCTTTGCCAAGATCCTTGAGGAGTTGAAGGTATAAATCTTTCAAACTTTGAGTACTAAGTTGAATTTGAACTTCTCTCTCCCTAACACTTTAGCTAATTATTTATTGTTTGCTTAAAACAGGATATTATAGTAGAGGGAACTTCCCAGCCTGAGCCTTCTTCTCCTCTAGCCCGTTTGGTGCATCTTTCTCATCCTCAGGCTAAACCCTAAAAGTATACTTCTCTCTCGCTCCTAGTCAACTTTGTGATTTTTTATAATTCAAAAGTTAACATTAACTTCTGTTGTTTTTCAGGTAAGGGGTGGTGTATCTGCACATCAAGTTGGGCAAACCTCATCCCTTACCTCTTTTACTCCCCTTCCAGCCATGGTGGTGACTCCCACTTCCTAGTTCAATCCAACAACTGGGGAATTGCTGCACTTCGTGGAAGGTGACAACACTTCAGTAAGTTTGTTCTTCCTCAAGCCTTTCTTTAACCTTATCTTCAAGTTCTTTACTAACTTACAACCTGTTTGTTGCTTTTGTCAATCTTCTCCAGTGCACGAGGCAACACACCAGCCAAAACTAGTTTTTAGGGAGCTTATAGTCTCTAAGATACCCGTTACCTTAAAGGTAACTAGCCTTAAGACTCCTCAAGCTCCTGCTCAAACCAGCCCGCCTGCTTCTCCTAAGGCAGTTGCAACAACAGACATCCATCATCCCAAAGCTCAAGGTTTAGCTTAGGTATATAAGTCATTTCACTTCTGTTCTTTCTTTAGTTTCAGTGTAAACCAACCTTTTAACTTACTCTCCTCTTGATTCAAAAACAAGCTTCTGCTGAGGGCTCAGGCAAGTCTCCCCAGCTAATAGTACGCAAAGTTGTCCTCTCTCGGCCTCCTAAAGCCTCTTAAGGCATAGGGATCCCCATCCCTCGGCCTAGGAATACTACTGATACTACTTTTACTTCTGAGTCTATTCCCTCCATTTCTTCTGAAGCTCATCTGTTGCTGTTACCTCTGGGGGAGTTGGAGTGATACCTCCACCTCTTGTATCTATTCCAGCCACAGCCTCTTTGCCCAAACTAGTCAAAGAGTTCATGCAAATTAGGACTAAGCTGAGGTCTCCAAAGGAGTAGATGCAGAGGGACTTCATTACTTCCTTCAGCCTCATGGCACTCCAAGAAGTTAAAAAAGCACTCACTGAGTTGTACAAGGCTCAACAAATGTCAAAGGTTTAATATGAGTCATTCATCTTCTTCTTCGATAACTTGAAGGCTCTGAAGGATCAACACCTTAAGGCGGAAATCCAAGCAAACTGAGTGAAATACTACAAGAATAAGCACAGTAGAACTTCCAACTCCTTACAGTAGCTAATGGATAAGGGCTCAGCTATGGAGGATCGCATCATAGTGGTTGTTGCCCAAATCCAGAAGCTGGTGGAGCTTCTTTCTACACTGAAGGCCAAGGAAATGACCCTCTTAAGCTGGTGGAGCTTCTTTCTACACTGAAGGCCAAAAAAATTGATGAAGTGAAGAAGGTTAACCTTGAAGTGGAGAACTCCGAGGCCCAACTAGCCAATAGCAACATTGCTTTAGAAGAGCCACACAGGATTTTCACTATTATGCAAACTTACCATTCCAGAACAATTGTCATAGCTAAAGATGTAAATTTTTTAGGCTAAGATCTTTTGTAACTGTAGACATCAAAATTTCGGTAAATAAATGTTGACCGATAATCAAAGTTTCAACGCTCATGTATCACATAAATTTTACATGTAGCGTGTGACTTGACGAAAAATTGAAAAGAATTAGAAAAGCCATCAAATAGGACATGTGTCAACACCTGGCAAAAATGATTTATTTCATTTGAATATTATATTCAAAATTAAGCCTTGGAAATTTCTATAAATACAAGGCCATTTCATTCATTTTCATTCACCAATTCACAAATACATTTCTCTACTCCCAAATTGGAAAAGAATTCCCCAAGTCCTTGAAGCTTTGAAGTTCTAAAGCTTTCAAGCATCTAACCATCAAAATTTCCAACAATTCCGAAGGATCGAGAAAGCTCTCTTCGTTCTTCGCCAAAACCTTTGAAGAATCAACAAGTACTTTGGTCACGGATCCATTCTTCTTTCATCGCAAGCCAAATCCTTGAGGCAACCGTTCATCCAAGATCAAGTCCCCATGGCCCTTGGATCAACACAGATGTTCTTCAAGATCAAGCCCAAAAGCCCTTGAAGATCGTTCATCGTTCATCCGTTCATCCTTTCTTTAAGATAAAGCCCAAAAACCCTTCAAGATTGTTCATCCGCTCATCAATTTTTCATCAAGATCAAGCCCCGACGGCCTTTGGATCAACACAACTGTTCTTCAAGATCAAGCCCAAAAGCCCTTGAAGATCATTCATCAACTATTCATCAAGATCAGGCCCCGACGACCTTTGGATCAACACAACTATTCTTCAAGATCAAGCCCAAAAGCCCTTAAAGATCGTTCATCGTTCATCCATTCTTTAAGATCATGCCTAAAAGCCCTTGAAGATCGTACATCGTTCATCCGTTCATCCATTCTTCAAGATAAAGCCCAAAAGCCCTTGAAGATCGTTCATCCGCTCATCAACTATTCATCAAGATCAAGCCCAATGGCCTTTGAAGAAACTTTCATCAACCTTCAAGATCAATCCCCGAAGGCTCTTGAAGAAACTTCCCCCTGTTCATCCAAGATCAAGCCTCAATGGCTCTTTGGATCAACAACACCAACAAATTTACATCTTACGGAAATCGAATCAAATGATCAAGTTAAAAGAGATTGTAACCCAAATTCATTAAATACAAATATATTTTGTACACGTGTTCTTGTTTCAGGAAATTATCGTGTTTACAAGCTTGGCACTCCCAGTGGGACAATCTATACCTCTCATCTCTTTCTCCGTTCAAGAAATTCAAGCACACTCCATGGCTTCAAACGAGGAACAAGCCATGACCATTGGCGCTACCTCCATTGAAGAACAGCTGGTTCAGATGAAGGAAATGTTTACAATGATGACAAAAACCCTTGAAGAAAAAGACTTAAGGATTGCTATGCTCTTGGGTAAATTGGAAGCACGGCATGATGAAGGAGCTAACTATGGCCCAAAGAAAGATGCCAACAAAGAAAAGGAACATCTGGTAAAAAAAGCTGAAGAAAAGTCGGAGCCAGACCAAGCAGCGGCGCTCATGGGATCTATCTCTATTAAGCAGCTACAATAGATGATTGCTAGCACCATCAAGGTGAAGTATAAAAGGAGCTCACATACCTCCGCGTTGTACTCAAAGCCTTACTCAAAGAAAATTGATGCCCTGAAAATGCCGAGGGGATATCAACCCCCAAAGTTCATGCAGTTTGATAGAAAGGGAAACCCAAAGCAGCACGTCACCCATTTCGTTGAAACTTGCAACAACACGGGGACTGAATGAGACTACCTTACAAAGAAGTTCATGTGCTCGCTAAAAAGAAATTCCTTCGACTGGTACATCGACCTCGAGCCCGAATACATCAACAACTGGGAGCAATTGAAGCGAGAATTCTTCAACCGCTTTTACAGCACTCGCCGCACCATAAGCATACTGGGGCTGACGAGCACAAAACAATGGAAGGATGACCCAATCGTTGACTACATCAACCGATGACGCATTCTAAGCCTCGACTGCAAAGATAGACTCTCAGAAATCTCCTCAATCAAGATGTGTGTCCAAGGCATGCAATGGGGGTTTCACTACATCCTTCAAGGCATCAAACCACGGACCTTCAAAGAGTTAGCCATCCGTGCCCACAACATGGAGCTAAGCATCGCCAACCATGGAAAAATGAGCCAATCACCGACTTTAAGAAGGACAAGGTGTTAACTCCGAAAGTGGATGAGACTGGAAAGAAGCTCGCCAAGGAAGCTTTTACCGTTAACACCTCATTTGTGCCTGTCAAGATCTCCTCCTAGGAACAAATGAGGGAGATAAAGAGAGGTGAGCCTTCTCGCACCCAAGATAGGTACAAAAACACCTTTAGGGAACTAAAGCAGAAGACGTATCATTTTCCAAACTCTGACGTGGCCACAATGCTATCCAAGCGGTCAGACGACCTGGCTGTTCAGGACTCTCTGGCTCTCAGCGTCCAGTGTGCAGGCTCAGTCTCAAACATGGGCCAACGCCTTCTTGCACGATCTCGTCAGGTTGAGTCTTTAATGGCTGAGGTGGCTAGTCTTCGGCAAGAGGTCAGATGACTCAGGCAATAGAATAAGGAGTTGCACATGCTCGCAACTAGTTACTCAACAAGTATGAAGAGGAAGCTTGACCAGCTGCAGGAGTCTGAAGTGCGAATTCAGAGTGATCATCAAAGGTTTATGGCGTTACTGCAGAGGCATCTTCTGCCTTCGTCATCTGGAGTTACACCAAGTGTTGAGGTTCCGGAGGATCAAACTCTAGCGCTTCGTCTTTCTGGAGCTCCGTCGACTGCTGAGGCACCACCTGACCAATGAATGCTATTAGTTTACACATTATTGTAAAATATTTCTGCTTTTATTTATTTTTTTTTTTAACTTTTTTTTTTTTTTTTAAAAAAAATCAATGTAAAATATGTAAATCAATGTAAAAAGACTTTGTTTACCCTCCCCCACACTTAAACTAAATATTTCCCTAAATGTTTTAAACATAGGTTCACACTTAAGCAATCAAACAATTAATGAACTAAGCAAGGCAAGATAAATGCAGTATAGAGAAGGGTTAAGGAGTGCAAATCTGATTTGTTGAGCAATTCCAAAGTCTCCCTTCGTTGAATGCTTGGGTTGCCTCCCAAGAAGCACTTGTTTTAACGTCTTGCAGTCGGACGAAACTTTCCATTAAACTCCCCTCGGCTCCACAGCATGGAATTTATCTTTGAATGGGAGGTGATACTTGAAATGATCCGGCAATGGTTTAAATTCAAGAGTGGGTGCCTGAATCATCAAAATCAGCATGTTAGTATAAAACAAAATTAAAATTGGAAAAGATGGCTTACTTTCTTTCTCTAACACAAACTCAATAACAAACATTACGTCCTTAAACATTTCAAGGACTTTGAACTTGGCCAAATTTACTATGATGGTTGTGGCTTGTCCCGTGTCATCAAACTCAACTTCTTGGGCCTTTGTTTCCTCAAATACATCCTCTTTGATGCATTCTACATATTCTCCAGCCACTTCATTATCTTGAATCCTTCTTCTTGGTGTACAACTCTCTTCAAACAATTTAACACAATCTGGAACTTAATTTGGTACACCAAGAATTGGGATCTCACTTTGCACCTCTAGAAGAGCTTCCACAATGTCTTTTTCACTCTCTTCATTATTTGGAATCAAAAACCTGCGAGGAAAAGGGACATTTGGTGGAATAATGTTAGAATGAATTGAATTTGGAACAACATTACCGGAGTTGGACATCATAGGGACTTGAGGGGCTTGCAGCAAGAGTTCTTCTAAACTGCCCATGTCGTCCTCCTCCTCTTCTTCTTGCAACAGCAATTCATCCACGTTTTGGCTATGTTTGAACAGTTCTGGGACAGCTTCATCTTCCATATCACTTCCCAAAGTGATGGCTTCATGGATTTCAAAATCTCCTATTGAATTTGCAATGTTAGAGTTGGAGAGTTCACTTTGATCTTGAATCTGTGCCATGAACTCCATAATCTGCCCAACTTGCTTCTCCAATTCATCCACCTTGTTGGCTTTATTTTGCATCTCCTTGTTTCAATTTTCTGCTTCCTGGTTCAAAGAGGTGAGTAACTTCTTAAACATATCATTATCCATAGATGTACCTGAATAGAATTGGGCAGATTGTGATGGAGGCTGTGGCGGTGGACATGGCCATTGATAGAACTCCTCAGATGGCTGCAATTGTTCTTCTTTTTGTGAGCCCTGCGTCAAAGAAATTAGTCCATCAAGAATTTCATTATAACTCATGGGCATACTTGAATTCGATTGGAATTGTTGTGATGGAGGCTGTGGTGGCTGCATAGGTCTTGAATAGAACTCCTCTTGCTGCCAATATCCACCTTGTTGAAATTGTTGAGGTTCATCCCAAATAAAATCTGAATAATCTCTCCAATCTAAATTGCAAGCGTTGGAAAACATGTTGTTGCTTAGTTGATCATAGCCTTGATAACCCCAAGCATCTCCGTTTCCAGCAAATTGAGAACATTGATGAGTTTGATATCCTTGCTCATAGGGCACATCAAATGTAGGGACACTTGGCATTGTGGTCCTTTCGGCATTATGAGTCAATTGAGAAGTGAGATGCGCCAATTGAGCTTGAATGGTCGCAAGTGCCATGTCTTGCTCCATTTGTACCTAAAATCAAAGAAAGAAAACTAAATCAAATATCAAAAGTAAAAGACACAAACACAAACATAAACATAAACACAAATAGAAACAAAGGGATTAGCAAATTTGCTAATCCTCGGTAACGGCGCCAAAAATTTGATGCGTTGTAAACAACACTCAAATTAAACCCTCTTTTTGACAATTGTAGTATAGATGTAAGTAGGGATCGTTCTAGGCCGGGGATTAGGAGGGATTGTTAATCTACTCTAAATTGATTTAAAAATATTAAACAAGATTCAAAAACACAAAACTAGGAAAAAGACACTTAACTAAACTCTAATAACTCAAAATACACTAGAATGACTCAAAACAACCAAATTGACTCAAACTAGACACTAGGGACTGATTTGGACAAATTTTACACTACTAAGACTCAAAATACTTAAGAGACACCAAATTGGACAGATTCTAACTAAATAATACAACTTAACAATGGGGGGTTTGGCTTTGACGAAAATTAAAACTAAACCTAAATAAACTTGCAGAATTAAACAAAGACATAAAATTAAGATAGATTGATGGATAGATGGACTAGCTAGAGGGTTCTTCTCCACACATGACACATATGCAACATAAATCAATTTTCAGTTATTCTTTCGATAAATTGTAAATCTCAACACCCCAGATTAACCGTGAACAGCACTTTTTTAATCTTCAAGTTCTCCTTAAGTTATTGAATTGGATGGGAAAACGCATACAACAATTCAACACATTCTCTAAAAGTCCCCTACGTGAACAGCACAATAGAGATACAATCAAAGATCATTAAGATTCATAAGAACTATAAGTATTGACGAGGCGTTCGTAACTATGAAAAGCATGATACTCCTGCCAAGAATTTACTTAACTCGATTGTGGATAGCAACCTTCACTACTCATGAATATAAGTTCATAACGATTAGGTGAAATTTCCTTATATTCTAGCATCAAATTCATGCATGCAAACTAAGTATGCATCCTTAATTGACATACAAGAATAAGTTATCAATCAAGCTGTTAAGCAAATTAAATTCACAATTCATGAAATCACAACTAAAGGTAATCAATTCATATTACAAATATGTTCATGGCTTTGAATCAATCTCTAGCCAAAACGAATTTAGTTACACATTATTCTTAAATTTAACCATAAGTAAAACATAAGTTTGAGAAGATAAAACCGAAAGATGAGAGTGCAAAGATTGTTTTCTTCCTTCCTCTTCCCTTCCGCTGAGCTCTCTGTGCTTCTAGCTATTTTCTGTGTCGTGAGCTCCCTCTGTTCTACTCCTCTGCCAAGCTCTTTATGCTTCTGTGCTTTTCTCACTTCTCCCTCCGCATCTTGTTGTGCAGTTCTCTATCTATTTCTTTTTTCAAATGTTGCTTGGCTGCCTTTATTTGCTCTCTTCCAAATGCCTCCATGTGTCTCCTTTTTTTCTGCTGCCCTCCTCTTTTTAAAATGCCTCGCTGCTCTCTCTCAAAAACAAAGGCAGCTATCTTTATTTTTTTATTCTTTTTGGCTGCCTTTTGACTTTTCTCTATCTTTTTCTGTCCATGTATTTCTTTTGCTGCTATGCAGCTCACCAAGCTGCTTTTCATTTTCTGACTTTTCCTCTCCTTTTGCCAACATGTCCGTGTACTTTCTATGCCCATGTGTCTTGCTGTGCTGCTGTATCCCTCTTGATTTTCTACCCCATGTGCATTGTATCATTTCCCTACTTTAAGCCATGCCATCCTTTCGTTTAGCCAAAGGGCATACACAGTTTTTATTTTAAAAACTGCAGTGACCTTCCCTTGCTAAAATGCCTATAACTTCTTCTAGAAAATTGATATTAACAATCCGTAAAATTTTCTAGAAAGTAGACATCCGTAGCTTTCCAAGCATATAAGGCTCATTCTCTAGTTCATTTTGAGCAGTTCGAAAATTGCTTCCAAAGTCAGCTGATTTGCACAGGCAGTTTTGACGAATTTATTACTTGTTCTATTTTTATTTTCTTTGCTTGACAAATCCTATAAAACACAAAAACAAAGTAAATACTCAAAAATACAAGGAACTAACTAAGAAAAGACAAGTGAATTTGATGTAAAATATATATAAATATGAGCTTATCACTTGTGTTGCTCCAAAGAAATTGCACATGAATCCTACATCTCCTCCACAAGTTCGCCGACCGGAAATTGGGCAAAACTGTTTTTGTCAACCTCCAAAGCAACGGGAAATTGTTGAAGATGATGAAATTTCAACACAAAGATCGTCCATCCCCATCACGTTGCGCGATATCTTCCCATAAGACTTCTTCAAACACTTGGTCAAGGCTTCTTGCTATGAAGATTGCGAGGAACACCTCTCTAAAATTGCTTGACAAATCCACGTGCAGCTGCTTGTCCGCAAGAGCCTAAACTGCAGGACACAAAAGCTCCTCGCCAGCATGAGCTTAAGCTGCATGGCACAATGCTTCTGGTCCGCACGAGCATAAAAGGCGACACCAACGCTCCTGATCCGCACGAGCATAAAAGGCAACACTAAAGCTCCTCGCCGACACGAGCCTAAACTGCATGGCACCATGTTCCTTGTTCGCACGAGCTTAAAAGGTGAAACAACATGTTCCTCGTCCGCACGAGCCTAAAAGGTGACAACCAAAATGCTCCTTACCTGCACGAGTTGAAACTGCATTACGGCAACAAATGCTCCTGGTCCGCACGAGCATAAAAGGCGACACCAACGCTTCTGGTCTACACAAGCATAAAAGGCGACACCAACGCTCCTCATTCGCACGAGTCTAAAAGGTGACAACAAAACACTCCTTGCATGCACAAGTTGAAACTGCATCACGGCATCAAATACTCCTTGCCTGCACGAGTTGAAACTACAAACGGCACCAAAAGAAAAATACCAAAAAAAATAATAATATGTATGTATTGGAACTACGTTATGACTTGATCTCTTCTTTGGAGCAATAGCGGTGCTAGGAATTTTTTACCAGGTGGGCTAGCTTAAAAATTTAAATCTTTATAAATAAAGAAACTTGACACCGTATTTTTTATAGTATCAGCTAGCTTAAAAAATTCACAAGGTGAGCAAAAAAAATTTGCAATTAAACAAATACGTGTTAAAATTAAACAAATCCAAACTTGTACACATGTACAAGAAACGGTGAGAAAAATGATGTAAGAAAAAAAGATGGTTTGCAAACTGTATTATATAATTATATATAGTTAAACCTAGAGAATTCAAATTAGTGACTAAATATTTGATGGGCTACATTCAAAAATCTATCAAAATTACATGTAAAATTTTATTTTTCACATCAAGTTACCTGGGCTACAGCCCATGGCAGCCTTGAACTTGGCTCCGCCAGTGCTTTGGAGGGGTATGTAGACAGCTTGAACATTCAACTTGGAGTTCAGTCACATCAAAAAGAAAAGAAAAAAGGGTTTGATTAAAATTTCATTAATGAAGGTCAATTTTATTACAAATTTATTTTGTCAAAAAAAAATTGAAATTTTCTTTGTACAAAATTAAATTACAGTTTCTTCAAAAAGGAGGAAATATATATGTATGTCTCAGCCCAGCAACAAAAAGGCACCAGTATTGAGCCTAACTCCCGTGGCTCGTTTCTCCCCCTCTCCGCTACAAAGGCTCAAACCCATCTTCCAAAAAATAAAAAAATAAAAAAATTCACGAAGTGAAATATGGGTCGTCCCTTCCAAAGTGTCCGTAAGCAACCAACACTGACCCTCAACTCCTGAGCCACGTTACTCTCTCTTCTCTCTCTCATCAATCGATGGCATCCATAGTTTCCATCCTCACTTCATCCTCCCTGACCACCAAGCTATGGTACCGCGAAGCTCTTCGTCCAGCTCGCCGCCACAGGTCACACCCGTAAAGCTTCAACCCAAGGGAGATCCCGAGGTCGACTCCGACACCCCCAACTCAAATGGACCCAAGTCAGACCGCAACGTTCCGGTCACCAAAGACTCCCCGCGAGCCCATGGAGTTCCTCTCCCGCTCTTGGAACGTCTCAGCCCTTGACGTTGCTCCAGATCCTTCACATTTTCCTTCTCTCTCTCGGAATAGCAGCCTCAAGCAGTACGCCATCTTTCTGTCAGATCTCCCACCATCATAACTGGTACTCTGCCAGCCTCCAACCCTCATCTCTGCCGCAAAATCACCATCCTCTCTCTCTCTCTTCTGCGATCGGACGGAAGCCGACTGCTTCAAGATCCAAGCTTCAAGGAACCTGCGAGTGTGGTAAGAACGCCAATTGTACGACGATCGAATCGCCAAATGGGACTGAAAGGTATACATGCAACTGCAAGGAGGGGTTTGGTAGAGATGGATACGTTGCTGGGTTAAACTGCTGGAAAGCTTCATCCACTTGCAACCCTGCAAAATACTTGTCTGGAGAATATGGAGGATAGACTAGGACGTAAAGCACATGGTCTCCTTGAAGAAACTCAACAGCAGACTATCGTTGGATTTGGAATTGATACAGCAAGTACAAGAATGGGCAGTATTGATCGCTCCCTTCATTTTTTGGGGTACCTCCAGGTTCTGACAATAACCGGCCCTTTCTTCGTCTCAGCCTTCCATCATCGGCGTCACCGGAACCAAAGTTATCCCAACGACCTTTCCCAAGCTTCCTGCTGCTTGTCAACGTCTCGAAAAAAAAAAAAAAAAAAAAAAGAAGAACATATATACCAGAATCTATGCCCTCTGTGGAGTTCTCCATCCGTCCACTTCAAGCTGCGCTCCGCAGCCTTCTTTCTCTACCTGAGACGACACCGTCAAGCTTTGGATCGTTGACCGCCCTGCCTCGGTTCAAACCATCAAGGAACACGCATATTGCGTCTACTCCACCGTGTGGAACCCCCTGTTGAATCATAATCTTGTTTCTTGGTCCAAGGAATTGATCCAGCCCATAGAAAACTCATGAAGTGTGCTAGAAATTTCTAGCAAAAGATTGTTGGTGTGCATGCTAGAAAGGTCTAGCTGATTGTAAACTTGTGTAGTGTGATCATACACTAGAAAATTCTAGTGATGACTTAAGTTGACAAAGCATGCCTATAAATATAGGTATGTGTGTGTTGTGATGCAAGAACTAAGAAAGAGAGCAAGTAGTGAGAAGTGAGAAGAAGCAACAAAGCTTCTAAGAGTGTTTGAGTGTTTCCTTTTGTATTAAGCTTGTGTGAGTGAATAAAAATTTTGTGAATTAACTTGAGTGTTCTTTCTTTCTCTTGCCTATCAAATTCCGCTACGTCACAGTCTTCTTTGTGAGATAAATATCTCCAAAGTAGTGAAGTCCTTTTAAGCCCCAACAAAGTGGTACCAGAGCCATGGCTAGCAACGCAATGGCATCCTTCCAAGTTCCAATGCTCAACAACAACAACTTCGATAATTGGAGTATCAAAATAAAGGCCCTTTTAGGAGCACATGATGTCTGGGAAGTCGTGGAGAAAGGCTACATTGAGCCAGAAGATGAAGCTACTATGTCCCAACCCCAGAAAGAGAGTTTGAAAGACTCAAGAAAGAGAGACAAGAAGGCTATCTACCTCATTTACCAAGCATTAGATGACAATGGCTTTGAGAATGTCTCAAGTGCAACCTCCGCCAAGCAAGCATGGGAGAAGCTTCAAACCTCTTACAAAGGAGCGGAACAAGTGAAAAAGGTTCGTCTTCAAGTATTAAGAGGTGAGTTCGAATCTCTACAAATGAAAGGGTCTGCATCAATCTCTGATTATTTCTCAAGAGTCTTAGCCGTTTCCAATCAATTAAAAAGAAACGATGAAAAATTGGAAGATGTTAGAATTATGGAGAAGATATTACGCTCGTTAGATCCCAAATTCGAGCATATTGTCGTAACGATTGAAGAAACTAAAAACTTGGAAGAAATTACTATAGAGCAATTAATGGGTTCACTGCAAGCATATGAAGAGAAACATAAGAAAAGGCAAGGGAATGATGAGCAGCTCCTTACGCATGTTCAGCCAAAGAAGAAAGAAGAAAGCTTCAACAAAGAGGGAAGCCAATACGAAGAGGTCGTGACCGAGGTCGCGGACGTGGGCGTGGACATGGACGTGGACGTGGTTGGAACTTCAACAACCATAGCAACTACGAAAGAGGAAAAAGCTCAACTAAAGGTCGTGGAGGAGGACGCTCAAACTCGAGGTATGAAAAATCTCAAGTTCAATGCTACAATTGTCAAAAGTATGGGCATTCTGCTTGGGAATGTAGAGCTCCAAGCAATAGACCTGATGAGAAGGTCAATTATGTGAAAGAAGAGAAAGAAGAGAATGGTGTTGTGCTACTGGCATGTAAAAACAATGATGGAGACCAAGACTATACATGGTATCTTGACACCGGCGCCAGCAACCACATGTGCGGAAGAAGAAACATGTTTGTAGAGCTCAATGAATCGGTGAGTGGCAACGTTTCTTTTGGAGACGAATCCAAGGTACCTGTAAAAGGAAAAGGTAACATCCTTATTCCCCTTAAAAATGGCGGCCACCAATTAATTTCAAATGTCTACTACGTGCTCAATATGAAAAGCAACATTTTGAGTTTGGGTCAACTCTTAGAAAAAGGTTATGATTTTCATACAAAAAATTATATACTTTTTCTTAGAGATGACAAAGGAAGATTAATTGACAAGGCGAAAATGTCAAAGAATAGGATGTTTCCTATGAATATTCAAAACGATATTGCAAAGTGTCTCAAGATATCTTACAAAGACACATCCTGGCTTTGGCATCTTCATTTTGGGCATCTTAACTTTGGAGGACTGGAGTTATTATCCAAGAAGGAAATGGTGAGAAGCCTACCGTGCATCAGTCATCCTGATCAAGTTTGCGAAGAATGTTTACTTGGGAAACAGTTCAGGAAACGTTTTCCAAATGAGTCGACCACAAGAGCCCAGAAGCCGCTCGAGCTCATTCATACTGATGTGTGCGGTCCAATAAAGCCAAGCTTTTTGGGTAAAAATAATTATTTCCTTATCTTCATTGATGATTTTTCAAGAAAAACTTGGGTATATTTCTTGAAGCATAAATCAAAAGTCTTTGAAGCATTCAAGAAGTTCAAAGCCGCTGTAGAAAAGGAGAGTGGTTGCAAGATCAAAGCCATGAGATCTGATCAAGGAGGAGAATTCACTTCAAAGGAATTTCAAGAATTTTGTGAAGCCAATGGAATTCGTCGACCTTTGACAGTTCTGAGATCCCCTCAACAAAATGGTGTGGTGGAAAGAAAAAATTGAATTATCCTCAACATGGCTCGAAGCATGCTCAAAAGCAAGAAATTGCCTAAGGAGTTGTGGGTAGAAGTTGTAGCATGTGTCGTCTACCTATCCAATCGGTCTCCAACAAGAAGTGTGTGGGGAAAGACTCCGCAAGAAGCATAGAGTGGAAGAAAACCAGGTATTTATCATCTAAGAGTTTTTGGAAGCATAGCCCATGTACATTTACCAGATGAGAAGAGAACCAAACTCAATGACAAAAGTGAGAAGTTCATCTTCATCGGCTATGACACAAATTCAAAAGGCTATAAGCTGCATAATCCAAAAAATGGGAAGACGATGATCAGTCGAGACGTGACGTTCGATGAAGAATGAGAATGGGATTTTGGCCCGCAAATAGGTGATCTTCACTTCTTTCCTTAATTTGAAGAAGATAATGAACAAACAATAATGGAGCAAGGAAGAGATGTTCAACAACAATCCACTACTCCACCTGCTTCACCAACATCAACCAATCATGGTAATTCACCAGCATCAACATCATCAAGTGGGAGTTCAAATGAGAGAGATGTTCCTCGCACAAGGAGTTTACGTGAACTCTATGAGGTAACTAAAAGACTTGATAATCCTACACTTTTCTGTCTCTTTGCTGATTGTGAACTAGTCGACTTCCAAGAAGCAGTACAAGATACTAAGTGGAGGAAAGCAATGGATGAAGAAATTGAAGCAATTCAGAAAAATGACACATGGGATCTCGCTATTCTTCCGGAATGACACAAAGCCATTGGAGTCAAGTGGGTATACAAGACAAAGAAAAATGCCAATGGAGAGGTCGAAAGATACAAGGAGAGACTAGTGGCGAAGGGCTATAGTCAAAAAGCCGAAATCGACTATGATGAGGTATTTGCACCCGCTGCTCGTTTGGAAACTATACGATTACTAATTTCTTTGGCAGCTCAAAACAAATGGATGTGAAGTCCGCCTTCCTAAATGGAGTCCTTGAAGAAGAAGTCTACATTCAGCAACCATCAGGCTATGAAATCAAAGGGCATGAAGACAAGGTTCTGAAGCTGAAGAAAGCCCTATATGGGTTAAAACAAGCGCCAAAAGCATGGAATAGTCGCGTCGACAAGTACTTTCAGGAGAACAACTTTATGAAGTGCTCTCATGAACATGCTCTCTACGTCAAAGTTAAAGATGGAGATATTTTGATTGTGTGCTTATATGTGGATGATCTAATCTTCACCAGAAGCAATCCAAGCATGTTTGAATAGTTCAAGAGAGTGATGACCAAAGAATTTGAGATGACCGACATTGGGCTGATGGCATACTACCTAGGCATCGAAGTCAAGCAGAATGAAGAAGGCATTTTCATCTCCCAAGAAAGCTACACAAAGGAGATACTGAAAAAGTTCAAAATGGACGACTGCAAGCCCATAAGCACGCCAATGGAGTGTGGAGTCAAGCTAACCAAGCATGACAAAGGAGAAAGTGTAGATCCAACATTTTTTAAGAGTCTAGTTAGAAACTTGCGCTACTTGACATGCATAAGACTAGACATTCTCTATGTCGTCGGATTAGTCAGTCGCTACGTGGAGAATCCCACAACTACACATGTGAAGACGGCCAAAAGAATTCTTCGATACCTTAAAGGTACCGTTAACTTTGGCTTGTTCTATTCAAGTTCTGATAACTACAAACTTGTTGGATACAGCGATAGTGATTGGGCAGGAGATTCCGACGATAGAAAAAGCACTACTGGATTTGTTTTCTTCATGGGAGACACTGCAGTCACATGGATGTCGAAGAAGCAACCGATTGTCACTCTCTCTACCTGCGAAGCTGAATACGTAGCTGCTACCGTATGCGTCTGTCATGCAATTTGGTTGAGAAACTTGCTGAAAGAATTAAGCATGCCACAAGAAGAGCCAACAGATATCTACGTCGACAACAAGTCTGCAATAGCTCTAGTGAAGAATCCAGTGTTCCACGACAGGAGCAAGCACATAGATACCCGCTACCACTACATAAGAGAGTGTATTGCAAGAAAGGATGTGCAAGTGGAATACGTGAAGTCTCAAGACCAAGTCGCCGACATATTCACCAAGCCACTCAAACAAGAAGACTTTATCAGACTGAGGAACTCAATCGGCGTCACAAGACAAGATTAAGGGGGGTGTTGAATCATAATCATGTTTCTTGGCCCAAGGAATTAATCCAGCCCATAGAAAACTCATGAAGTGTGCTAGAAATTTCTAGCAAAAGATTGTTGGTGTGCATGCTAGAAAGGCTAGTTGATTGTAAACTTGTGTAGTGTGATCATACACTAGAAAATTCTAGTGCTGACTTAAGTTGACAAAGCATGCCTATAAATATAGGTATGTGTGTGTGTTGTGATGCAAGAACTAAGAAAGAGAGCAAGTAATGAGAAGTGAGAAGAAGCAACAAAGCTTCTAAGAGTGTTTGAGTGTTTCTTTTTGTATTAAGTTTGTGTGAGTGAATAAAAATTTTGTGAATTAACTTGAGTGTTCTTTCTTTCTCTTACCTATCAAATTCCGCTACGTCACAATCTTCTTTGTGAGATAAACATCTCCAAAGTAGTGAAGTCCTTTTAAGCCCCCAACACCCCCGCCTTCAACCGTTAATCCTGGTTATACTCGTTGTTAGCTTCCAGGATAGCAGCTTGCGAGGATCAAGAAAGACCAAAGTTTTGCAGTGGTTGCGGGGATGTCAAGGAAGAATAGATTAGCGATGAACTTCAGCGACCGCTGTCAAACAACTAGCCGATCGTGAAGCTCAACGCCTTAGACTTTGCCTCAAGCTTCAGCTGCTTCTGTACCTTTACCGTGCAACATCCTTCAAGCCCACCGAGGAAAAACTGTGACTAAAAGGCACTACACAGTAAAATTCTGCTGCAGTTTTTTGCACAGCACCACACGGCAGTGCACCACCGAGGGAAAACTGTGACCAAAAGGCACTACACAACGAAACCGTACTACAGTCTTTTGCACAACACCACATGGTTAAAAGTGACGCCTTGCACTACCTCGAGTTCGTCATTCTGGCCACCATGATCAAAGTCGGTGAAAAACTTCAATGACCGCCGTCAAACGAGGCCAAAACAGTTTCACCAATTAGTTTAAAATAGAGGCAAATAATGAGGTTTTCTGCACCTAATAGTTATCTGTGCCGGATATTAGATTTGCACCTAAAAGTGGCGTTGTTATTAGTAAATAGGGGCAAATAAGTACTTATTTCCGCCCCTAATACATTTTATGCCACATAAGCTAATCTTGCGTGGAAAACATATTAGGTGCGGATGTTTATAGAATTAGGGGCGATTAATAATGCCCCTCCTTTATTATTTACATTTAAATATATCATTAATTATATTTGATTTTTTACAATTTGGTGTAGATTTATTCGCTCCAAATAAATTTAAATTAATAAAACGTCAAATTATTTATAATTGATTTTAATTACTAAATTTAGGGGGTGTATTCAATTGGAATTTTGAGGGATTTTAATTCTTTTAATAAATCTAGGGGTATTCAATCAGGAATTTAAGTGATTCTCTGAAATTCAATGTGTATTCAATTAGGATTTTAAGATAGTTTCTTCAAATCCTCAGAAATCCAGGTGTATTCAATTAGGATTTTAAATAAGTTTATAACATTCTAGGTGTATTCAATTAGAATTTGATTTTAAAGAATTTGAAAAGGTTGAGGAATTAGAAGGGATTGGAGAGATTTTGTAGTGTAGTTTAAGCATCCACAAATCTCTTCTCTTCCCAAGAGATTTTAAGGGAATTGAATCAAAATTTTACATGGAATCTCTACAAATCAATTAGACTCCATAAAAATCCATGGATTTATAAATCCATTAAAATTTCTCAAATTCTCAATTGAATACACCCCCCCTTAAATGGAATCTCTACAAATCAATGAGACTCCATAAAAATTCATAGATTTATAAATCTATCAAAATCTCTCAAATTCTCACCCCCTTATTTTGGAATGCTTGAATAATTCATTAGTGTAGTTGTGAAGTGATTGCTGTCATTGGACGGGTCGGAGTGTATTGAATTTTCTTTTTCGTAAATAAAATGATCTTGAAAATATCTTCTTTTTAGGGTTGATTGTGCTGGAATTTTTTGCAGAAATCGATTGGACCTGCATAACTGTTATTAAAGTTAAAGATAGATCAAACTAGCAACGGGCGCCGAGATCCTCAAGACTCTGTTGGGTTTTGGGGGAAACTTGAGGTGGTTCTTGAAGATCTCATGGTGCTTAACATAGCAAACATTAGTTGTTATACATTTTGATCACTCATAAACTACTTGGTCTCCATGAAGCCATTTGTGAATATGTATTGTTGTAAGGTGATCCATCTTATTCATATCACATGTAGTCTACCTTTAATAACAACAAACACTGCAAGGTGTTACAAAGTAAATTGAGTTTTCCTTTAAAGCATTGAGTTTGATGTACATTTTCCAAAGTGTGATATTATCATGAGCTTACATATGAAAAACCATGGTAATTTTGTTATAAAATATTTTTAGTTATATGTTTATCCAAAAACCCAAGCCGGAGAAGGGGGACTGAACGTCTAGGTACAATTTTTTGATATTGTCATGGTTAAAAATTTCCTCTTCATCTCAATCAAAAACATATGACCCAACAATTTGGTCTAATGGCAACATTCGTCCACTTTATACTTGAGTAGTGTCATGAGTTTAAATCTAATGGACAATATTTTAATCCAAGAAAAGAAAAAATAATTATTAAAAACCACACCATAATAACTTTTTTATTTAGTAGAATCCAAGAAGGAATTAAGATCAACAACCCTCATAAGCTATATTACATTCACAAGAAAAGCAGCAACAAACCCACACTTAGATGCACAATAGATTATAAAAGCCAACGTTTCAGGGAGTTATTATGCAAAGTAAGAAGGCACTCCCTCTAGATCAAAAGAGATCTCACACACCACAGTAGGCTTTGATAGAACACTTCAATTTCCTTGCCTCTGGTGTTCGATCGAAGTCAAGGAAACTGAAATGATCAAATGGCTTATACAATAAGGGATGTTTCTCATCAATCAGCTCTTCAGGTACTTGTATAATCCCACTTTTGAATGCGAACAGTCCTAGGGAGTATCTGGTTTTGTTCTCTTTAATGGTGACTTGATGATCACAAGAGGGTACTCTGTCATTGCTCCATGCCTGCCAAGTGAAAACAAGAGAAAGGAAAAGTTCATTGAGGCATATATTTGGGATTAAAAAGATCTGTAGTAGGTTCTAATGTTATTTCTTCCCACTTGTCTCATCTTATGTTTAACTTCCTTGAATGACGAGTTCAATACCTAATTATGTATGACTCGTAAAATTTATACATGTACTAATAAATCAATATTCCAGTTCATAAATCAAACCAACAAACAAAAGATAAAAACACTATCAATCACGCTTTAACTGCTTGAAATTAAGAAAGTGGCCTACCATGAATGCATCGCCTGCCAAGATTAGAAAAGATGAGGGCGAAGAGTTCACATCAATCCACAGACCATCCTTTGTTCCAATCTGCAAACCATTCACCTGATTTTGATTCAGTATGGATATGAAGGTCTTGTCTGTGTGAGGATGCAATCCCACATTGGTTTCATTCTCTTCTTGTGTTCTGTACTTAAAGCATCTAAGCAGGTATGTAGTTGATTCCATGTGAGAGTCAAAAAGCCTCTGCACACCGTACATATCAAAAACCATTCTTGTCACCATTTGACTCAATTCTGCTACCAGCTTTGAGAAGGAATGAGCAGTTTCACTAATCAAAAGAATACAGAATTAAACCATATTAGGCATAATATATATTATAGAAAAATATATGTATGCGGGATTATTTTCCTCCCAATTTCAGTCAACGTAAATGATTATGCTGGCAAGTTTGATTAGGTTAATTTTTGCTTAGTCTGACAACATAAACATTTGTCTGGGATATATATAACATGTATAAACTGAAAATAAAATAAAATATTTAGAGTGAGCATTGATTTATCAAAATATACCAAAAATGGGCATTTCCATGAGGCCACATGATGCTTGTGAAACCTTGAGCTCCTTCAACAGTTGTTGGATTATCGACCCCCAAGGATTCGTAGAGAGGAAGGAATGAATATTGTCCAAAATAGCTATGGTAAGGCCTATCACTGGTTTTTTGCTTTTTAGTTTCTAATGGAAGACCAAACAGATCTTCCATCGCAGAAAAAATGGAGTTGTGAAGTTCCAGAGGAACTTTATGGTAAATAGCTTCGAAGCAGCCGTACTCTTCTAGTGCATCCTTGATTTTTTTGCATGCCAAGAGCCATGCATCTGTACCGGGCTTCAAGTTTTCATCAGATAAATCTATAACAGGAAGCTTAGGCTGAGTTACTGACCCCATTCTGTCTAGTGAAATCTCTCTTAACCAACTCGGTATTGCGAGCTTGTTTGGGGAATTACTTGTGCAGTGATATTTTTGCGACTTATTTATAGAGGTGCCATTGATGCAGTGATGTCATAATAAGACAATCAGAACATATGTGGACAAATACTTAACCACAAAATTTATGATTAAATTAAGTTGTGTTGTACCTACGAACAGATCGGTGGAGTGGCAGTATAGTTTTCTATTTGGGTAATGTAGTAGCACTCAATTATATGCTAATCCAACTTATTTCAATATTTTTATGTATAATGATTTCAAAATCTTTTTAAACATATGATTTATCAATAGTGTAAGGGGCTAACAGGATGCAAACAACTACCATAAATTACCAATTACCAATGAAAGTTTGCCCAACGAATAGTATTTAGTCGGGTAAAGTTACTTTGTCAAACGGAATAAAAGAACCTGTCGCACAAAAGTTGTCAACGTTTTGTTTTGTTTTTTTTTTTTTTTTTCCAGTTACTTTTGGCGATGAAACATTTCGAATGGCAAAGTGAACTTCGTCAGGCAAAGTTTTCACACCAAGGGAAAAATGGCATGTATCATGCCACCTTTTATGCGACGAACCTTTCAAGTTTTGTCGGGCAAAGGTCTATTTTAGGTTTAGAGTTTACAATTCGTCGGGCAAACTAAAATATGTCATCTGGCAAAAATGAGGAACCCTTTTGCATATTCAATTCCTTCGATAATTTTTACAGTTTGCAAAATTAATTTCCAACAACCCAACTGTCAGTGTAGTTGGTATATACTCCAAGATGGCATGTGTTAAAAACCCAAATGCAAGTTTCCGGGATTAGGTAACGAGACTAAATCTTTCAACAGTTAGAAACATATGATCACGATTTAACGGTTATTTTAGCTTAATTTTTTATGATTTTTTGCAACTACACTCCTAGAACCTAGAAGAATACAATGAATGAACTAATCATCAATTTAAAGTATTTACGTTATTGGTTACCACAAAATCTTACATTCTACTTAATAGAAGTATAGAATAACAAACTCTTTAAGTGTTTGTTGAATTTATTGGTTTGACGGGATATGCAATCTACAAAACTAATTTTAACCATCCAATTGTCACACTTTTTTTTTAATATAATTCGCAATCACATGCACCAAAAATCACCTAAAACAAACTTTCATGGATTAGATAATGGGACAAAATTCTTTGATGGTTAGAAGAGAATCATCACCACTTAACGGTTATTTTAGCTCTAATTTTGATGATTTTTTGCAACTACATTCCTCGACCCTAGAAAAATACGAGGAACAAACCCAATCATCAATTTAAAATATTTACATCAGTAGAATTATAGAATAAACTCTTAAGTTTTTGTTGAATCTATTGTTTAGATGGGATACACAATCTACGAAACTAATTTCAATAATCCAATCGTCACACTTTCTTTAATATAGTATGAGATTGCATAGCCAAAAATCATAAAACATTAGGTAATAGGACAAAATTCTTCGACAATTAGAAACTTATCATCTCGATTTAATGGTAATTTTAGCTCTGATTTTGATGATTTTTGCAAGGATGCTAATTGAGAGTAAAACCATACACTGAGTTGACCTGATCAAATTGGATCATCTTTTAACCACATAGGATAAAAAAAATAAAAAATAAAAAGGGAAAATATCATATTTCCTCCTTTTTCCCAAAATATCATATTTTCCCCTATGTTAGAGTATTTGCCCGATGAAATATCATAAAATTTGTCGGGCAGAGTCATTTTACCACCATTTATTTTCGCAGAAAATTAAACTAGGTGGACATTTCTATGCAACTTCTACCCAACAAATAAATTATGTCAAAATACATGTTTCACAAATTTAAAACGTTTGTAACTTTTGGTGATATTTTATATCAGGCCGAGAGCCTTCTTTTTGTAACAACTCGTCCCCATTTTTTACAATATTTATAAATTTTAAAAAGTGAAGTTACAAAAATGCCCTTCGAAGCAAATGCGTTGACTTTTGTTGACTACCGTGTCATGTCACGTAAGACTCATTTTCTTGGCATATCCTCGTACTCATCACTACAAATGTGTGGGCGCAAATAGAATGCAATTTGGAGTTATAACGAAGGAGAACATTTTAGTAAATTGGTTATTTTTGGAATGCTCTAGATTTTTTAAGCTAAATCTGGAAAGCCAAGTGTGTGGCTGAGATTGAAGGGACAGAAAGATAGGCATTGGAGATTTGAAATGAAGGAGAGAAATGAGAGCTTTGGCCAAAGGAAAGAGGAGAGAGAACAGAGGTGACCAATCAAAGAGGGAAGAAATGAGGGGAAAGGAGAGAAGAGAGACCCATCGGATCCCATGCCCAGTCTACTCCTTCAACACGACCTGACGAAATTGAAGAATTCCGATGGTTTTGCATTGTTTTCTCTTGCGAATTGGGACCACCCATCACCCCTAAACATCACCATAATGTCCCAGCATCCAATTATAGCCCATAATCAACGAAATTTCATCATGGTTCCACAAAGAACAACCCACGGGTCTGAAGACCCTTCGGTCGAGATCCACCCTTTTCTGAAATGTTAACCTTCGATCCACACCATCAAAAAACCTCCCTTGAACTCAGGAACAATGCCCAATCCTTTGTTGGAGCGTCAAAGTTGATTTGAGAACGAATCAAGAAACACCCTCTATAAGGTTTCCAACGGGTTTTAGAGAAATTAGGGCCTTTCCCGGCTGAATTGGCCTTAATTACAGTTATGAAACTTACTCTACTCATTGATACCTACAATTCTGTAAATTTTGGTAATTTTTTGTAATAGTTGGATTTTCCGGCAAGTCGGGGTGGCCGATCGCCACTCACGTCGGCGCGTGGCCAGGGGGCTGTCGATGCTATTCTTAGGCTAAATTAAATTCCTTGAGTTCAGTTCTGATAATTGTATGACATAGGTTGATCGTTAGAACCTAAATTCCTTACGATACGTTAATAGGTCATTATGTGAATCAATAATCTAACTGTTTGATCGTCATCAAACTTTAATAGGTTATTATTCATAATATTTGTGGACCATATGAACTTATGGATTGGGAATCCGATGCATGGATCTTCCCGAATTGGATTTGTAAGTTCATAAAATAAAACGTCAGCTGCCACTTAGTTTTGGCAATTGGCGGAGATCCAACCGTTAGATCGTTCTAAAACTTTAGGATGTTGTTCTAGGAGCTTATTTAAAATCTTGGGAAGTTACAAATTCAAAATTTGAGGTTAGATCTTCCAGATCGAGTTACGTAGGGTTCTGGACCTACCGACGATTGACTTTTGGTCAATGGGTCTCAAATCATTCTAGAACTTCCTTGGGGATGTGTTTTATATAAGTTATGTATTCTATTGATAAGAATTCTAAGATGTAATTTGATAATTGTTCTAGGCGCCAATCGTTCGTGACGCCTCGATATGTGTGCTAGGAAGTTGTAGCGTAGACTCCAGGTGAGTGGGCTTTTGTTTTCTATATATATGTATATATGCTTACGGTTCCCAAACAAATTTTTTAAGTGAAGTTACATTTTAAATGCCATGTCATGGATGCATTACATTTTTTGTATTTGCATTAGTATGGTTATGCATAATATTAAATGACGTTGGGGAGGCCCAGGTAAGCTTCATGTGAGTACATTATGATGATAGTGGTTGCATTGTGTATGGTTATGAGTAGATGCATTTAGTGCTCATTATCCTGCACCCCGATGTTAGTGCTCTGCCCCAGGCCAAGGCCTAACCTTCACGTGATCATTCACCTCCCGCACCACACGCTCACCTTGGATCCAAGGCAATTGCCAGCCTGCCATACAGACCACATTAGGTGGTTCCGACTCATAGGTGACTTGCGATACTTCACACAGCCTTCACGTGATCGTAGCATGGTTCCGACTCGTGTGCAAGAATTGGTAGATGAGCTATAGATTCAGCCGTACAAGTCATGTTAGGTGACTCCAGCTGACATATCATTTTACATTGTTTCACATCACCTAGCTTGCTTACTTACTATTGAGATACTTGACATGGCATCTATTTGGTTTCCACGGCTTTCGAGCACGATTTTTTTATACGTATGTATTATTATTTTCTAGGAAATTATACGGATTTTACAGTGATGGGTTATTATATTTAGAAAGAGAAATTTATTTTCAAAAGTTTTGTTTTTGCCCACTCATATTTTCTGTTTTTCGCCCCTCTAGGCTTTAGCTACTTAACAATCGTATTGACGAGGATTCTTGGCGAATCTCAACATAGGTGACTACCTCTGAGGGTATAATCTTTATCCACTCTACTGTACTTACTTATGCTCTGACGACATGTGTGAAGTGGGTTCACTTCCGCTCACCAGCGTACTTTTATATTTAGGCACTTTTAGGTTTAAATTTATTCACATTTTCCATATCACTACACTTTAAGGCTTCATCACCTTTCAGGTGTCGGCCAGCACAATTTGATTCAGAGTCCTAGTGAACAATCCAGGTCGAAATGTGTCACTTTTTCTTTGTGCCTGTGCTGATATATATATATATATATATATATATATATATATATATATATATATATATATATATATGCTTTCTCTCTCTATTCTCTCTCTATGCTTTCTATCTGCCCTTTATGTGCTATCTCTCTCTGCCCCAAAGGTATGTTTGCTCATCTCTTTGATTTATATTAATTACATGTGAAAAATCTTGGGTTTTGATGTATTGGTAGGAAAATTGTGAAATAGTGAAAATTGTGAAATTTGTAAAATAGTGAAAATTATGAAATTTGTGAAAATTGTGAATTTTGTAGGAAATGTTGGAAACTTGTATTTTTTTAGGAAATATTTTAAATTTTTTAATTTGTAGGAAATATTAGAACTTTGAAGGAAATACTAGAAATTTGTAGGAAACATTTGTAATTTGTAGGAAGTATTTGAAATTTTTTAACTTGTAGGAAATATTAGAAATTTGGAGGAAATACTAGAAATTTGTAGGATATTTGTACTTTGTAGGCAATATTAGAAATTTGTAAAGTAATAGGGAATATTAGAAATGTTTTGTAATTTGTATGTATTGTTTGAAATAATGACATTGTAATTGGTCACCAATGGACGCCGCTTTACCTCTTATTAGAGAGGGTGGATATTCCACTGGCGGGGACCAGCAGTAACTAGGCAGCCGTAACCAAGTTGGCGACAAGGTCTACTCCATTAGCTTCATCAGTCTGGGAACCCTAATCTGCCTGCCGTATTCATAGTCGGAAACAACCCTGCTCTATGCCAGCCCCAACACCCACTTGTGACATTGCGGAGATGATGCTGATTTGACAGCAATGTCCCCTAAGGGAAACGAAGAACTCCCAGCCGGAGGTGAGAAGAAGGTAAAAGCACGAAAGCCAAGATCGTGATCATTTATGACCCATGACATCTGCGAGTGGACCTCAAAGTCAACAATATGTTGGCTCTGTTAAAAGATTTAGTGGTTTACCCAATTGGAGTGGTTTCCTAATTGAAGTTGTTTACCCAATTGAAGTTTGTTTACTGAATTTAAATTGTTTTCTCAATTGGACAAGGATTCATAACTAGATTCCAATTAGGATTAGTAATCCTTATTGAAGAACACCTTTATTATGTCTATATAAAGGGGTTATTGCACTAGTTTTGAATTTGGAGCAAAACAATATTTTGTATAGCACTTAAGGGTTTAGTGTGAGAGGAAATTGTGAGGCAAAGTGTATGGGAGAAAACAAAAGAGATAAGAGTGTATTTCTTGTTCTTATTCTTTCAGGTTTTTCGTCAAGTCTTAATTCTAGAGACTTGGCAAGATTATTCACTATACTCATTGTTGATATAGTGAAAGATTGTTGTTGATGTCCCATAGGCATAGGCACTTATAAGAGAACCATGTTAATTCTTGGTGTGATTTATCTTGGTTTTGTTTTTCAATTTTTCGAGATTATTTTGTTTTTTCCATTCTTAAATGAAATACTCACAACAGGTTAATGACATGGGAGCCATCATCCACATCAAGTGCCACATGCTCCCCCTACATGGAGGAAGCTCGCCCCGAGGTGCATGATGCAATGAAGAAAGAGACATGGGTAATTGTGTTTTTTTTTGTTATAGTTATTATTTTTATACTTCAACTTAATTAGTGTATTCTTAAACTAATACACTTGTTTCTTTTGTCTATTTCTTGTCAACTTCGAGATCGACATAAAAGTGCCAGGTATGTCCGAGTACACAAACCAGGTGTGGTTTGAGCAATACAAGGAGTGGAAGTACGAGCAACTCATATACTACCAGACTTGTGCATTTCTTGCTGAAGTTCTAACCGATCGACCTCTAGAGTTTGGGGAAATAAAAAACGAGTGGTACTAGCTCTGCAGCCATTTTAGAGCCTGCAATTTTTGGTAAGTTTTAAATTTATTTTCATTTTCATTTTTTTAATTTAAATTTTTTTATTCTCAACAAAAATCGAAGGCAAATAAGGGTAATCGGGAAGCTAAGCAGTATCTCCGTCACTTTGGTTCTCGGGCCCTCACATTTTAGGTCAAGGAACGGTGTGAGAAGGGTTTTCTTTTCAATGAAATCGACGCTTGGGGTGATATGCATGCCAATTATGGCAACCAAGTGGATGACGACATTTATGTGCTTATTCCATTCAAATTTTAATTTCAAATTCATTACAATTCAGTTTTCAAAAATTGTGATCGATAATTGAAATTGATTTCCTATTTTTGTAGGCATCTATGTCGAAAGGAAGAAGAGCATTTCACCAACCTCTTCCAGCAGCAATTGATTACGTCAATGGTGTAGCTAACAACAGATCCAGATGTGTTTCTACAATTGCTAATGGATGGGGTTGGGCGACGAAAAGGCCGGAGCTTCGTGGCCCTAGGAGCAGGTCAGGTCCAAGATCTCAGATAATCTTCTTCATCTAGCCCTCAGCCTCCAAGTGGGACGTCTTCCAAACTACAGCATGTGGAAATAGAGTTAAAGGCCATGCACCAGCAAGGAGAATAAGCACGCCAATGAGACAAGCTCGGGAAAAAGATGCACATGAGTGGGAGGAAGAGTTTATATGGTACATTGCTGCGATAGCGCAGGGAATGTAGCCTTTGGCATTCACCTCCTTGATCTTCCAAATGACCTTCAACCACCACCCTAAGGCCCCGTTTGGGGTTGAGGTGATTATTAAAAAAGCCCCATGAAAAAAAGCTGGGACTCGTTTTGGTGTTTGGTAAACACCCATAAACCAGCTTTTTTTCAAAGTTTGACATGAAAAAAAGCTGAAAATGGGAAGCTGCTGTTTGCAGCTTCAGGAAAACAGCTTCTAAAGAAAAACACGGAGCTACAGTAAATCCTTTAATGAAATTTTGAAATTGCCAATGTTGCCCTGTTTCTCTCTGCCTTCTCTCTCGCCTCCTGAAATCAGAAACATTCACGCCCCTCGTTCTCTTTCGCACACCCTCCTGAAAAATCGCAGCCCTCTTCTATTGCCTGCAACTGCACCTCTCCTCCTCCTCCTTTTCCTCTCTCTCCACCGGAGAGCCGTTGCCTTCCCTTCTTCGATCGCCGTTGCCTTCCCTCCCTCCTCTGGTAAGCTTGTGTTCTCTAAAATTTTGTTATTTACTTGTTTGGATTTTTTAATTTGGGGATGGGGAGGGTGAAAGAGGGGTGGGAAGAGCGAAGGGATGAGTGCATGGGTGTCGGGAAAACTAGGGATGGAGAAAACAATTGGGGAAAAAATTGGGGAAAAAATTAGGGTTTGTGGAGGAAACAAGAAAATTTGAGAGATAAGAAAAATTGATTACTTCTCTATTCGTGTTCCCTGAATCTTGTTTTGGATTAAAGACCTATTTGTGTTTTTGTTGTGCTTGGAGTGTGTGTGTGTGTGTGTTCTGTTTTCCTCAGTGTGTGTGTGTGTTCTGTTTTCCTCATCTTTTGAGTGTGTATGTGCGTGAGTTTTCGTCCTTCTCTTTGGTTTTTTGCCCGATGGGGTTTTAATTTGATGTTGCATTTGGATTTTGGGTGGTTAATAGTTGATTTACCGTGGATGAAATTTGATTGTTAGAAATACCCAATTGCTGAATTGCATTGTATTTGTGTTAAACATTAGAAAGAATGTATTTTGTTACTGCTTTGCTTTGATTAAGTGACACTGTAGGCATTGTGTTGCAATTCTGAGACAATGTAGGAGGTCAGAGAATGGTATTTTTCGATCAAAGTTGCGTTGCGCATGAAGTGGGGACTTTTGTTCAATTATCCTTAGTTTAACGTCTAGGAAAAGAACCACATACGAAAGGAGACCATGTCAAAATATTTGTTACTATGTTTTTAAGAGGAGATGCTTAAACATCACGTCAAAGTTAATCTTTGATGTTGTATGGGCATAGGGAATTTAAAGATACTTTTATTGTGTTTGTCATGGTTGAAGAATGAAAGAAAATAGAAGGTAGTGGTATTTCTGTTTCAATGCTACTAGTTCAAGTCCCCTGGTGTGTCCAAGCGCTGCATTGGTGCTTCAATTTTGGCAAATAAACCAGTAAACTTTCTAGGAAATGAGAGCTATGCCTAGAGCAACAAGAAACTTCCCTTCGTGTATTAACTTTAAAGAGGAGCCTGTTGTCTATTCAATGTGCCAGTCTCAGTGATGTTCACTAGTCTTATTGCATTAGGACTGGTCGAAAAGAGCAAAATTTTGAAGTGAGAAGAAATCTTTGCAGGATAATGGTAGATGCTTGCTTTTTCCTTTTAGGTTTAAGCTCAGTGTGTGTGTGTGTTGAGGTCAGTGTGTGTGTGTGCGCGCTTCGTTTCCTTGCCGGTTTGAAGCAATGTCTGGACAAATTTACAAAGATTTGAAGCTTGTCCTTGCTTTATAAATATCTCAAGTACTTTGCATGTGCATGAAACTACATATAATTTATACAAAACAAAATATCCAAGAAAATGTAAAGTGTGTGGGCGTGTGTGGGTGTGTGTGCAGTGTGTGTGTGCAGTGTGTGTGTGCGCAGTGTGTGTGTCTGAGTGTGTGTGTAAAGTGACCAGAATAATCGAGGCATGTTGTGTGTGCAGTGTGTGTGTGGGTGTGTGTGGGTGTGTGTGCAGTGTGTGTGTGTGTGTGTGTGTGTGAATGTTTTGTGTGTGCAGTGTGCGCAGTGTGTGTGTGTGCAGTGTGTGTGTCTGAGTGTGTGTGTGTGTGTGTGTGCAGTGTGTCTGTGCGCAGTGTGTGTGTGTGTGTGAATGTTTTGTGTGTGCAGGGTGTGTGTGTGTGCAGTGTGTGTGTGTGTGTGTGTGTGTGTGTGTGTGTGTGTGTGTGTGTGTGTGTGTGTGCAGTGTGTGTGTCTGAGTGTGTGTGTGTGTATGTGCAGTGTGTCTGTGCGCAGTGTGTGTGTGTGTGAATGTTTTGTGTGTGCAGGGTGTGTGTGTGCAGTGTGTGTGTGCACTGTGTGTGTGTGTGTGTGCAGTGTGTGTATGTGTGCAAGTAATTGTGGGTTACTAATTCTGTATTTGTTTGCAAGTAATTGTGGGTTACTGATTCTGCAACTGTCAGCCATCGAACTATCTGTTAACCATTTTGGATGAACAGCTGTCACTTTTATTTTATGCGCTGAACTGCATGACGAAATTCGTCATGTATTATTTTGTGAATCTTAAAATAAGTAAAACCTTACCGTTCTGAACTACTTGATAACATCTCTTGACCATGTCTTGCTGCAGGATCGTGATGAAAGTGAACAAAGTCTCTGCAAATGTTTGCCAGTTGTCTCTTTTTCCATCGGAGATGCTGCAGAATTCTTGTACGGTGAGCAAAGGGATGTTGACAGGGCAAATAAGGTTATACTGGAATCTGGAGATGTTCTAATATTTGGTGGAAAATCGAGGCATGTATTTCATGGTGTATCGTCTATAAAGCCAGACACTGCTCCTAAGACCCTGCTGGAAAAAACAAATCTCTGATCTGGCCGTCTGAATCTTACTTTCAGAGAGTATTGAAAATCTTGTGCTGGTGTACATTGTGATCTTCTCTAGTCAGAACTAAGTAAGAGAGTATTGAAAATCTTGTGCTGGTGTACATTGTAATCTTCTCTAGTCAGAGTTAGTTCGAACGAAGCATGGTAGCTTCATGATGTAATGACTCTTGTATTGAATCATTTATATCAGTGAAAGTGGTTTATGTTACAATCAAGTACTTCCATTTCGGAATTAGGTCATTCTCTCTTTGGAACAGGTTATGTTTTGCCCAATCTTTCGTCGAAATTTTTTACGGAAACTAATAAAGAAATTGGGTCAATAGAACCGTCCATACCTATATTATAGCGGCAAGTTTGATGAATGCATCTAATTAGATTACTTTCAAGTACATTAACAATATTGTACTAATGAATCCTAGCTATTCAGTCTAAAATATTTCAATTGCAGTAGTTTGTCATACTAATTAATATTTAAGATAAAGTTTATAAATATTTTTCTTTTACAAATAAAGTATATTTAGTAATTCACCTTTATTTGTTAAGAAAATTAAATTAATAGCACATTTAGTATTATACCCTTTTTGGTCATTTCATACAGTCACAGCTGTTTTACACAAAAGTTTACCAAACACTATCATACTGCTTTGTTTTTCAAAAGCACTTTTACAAAAAAGTTTACCAAACACTCTGCTGGCTTTATTTCACAGCCGCTTATTCTCACAGCACAACCGCTTATTCTCACAGCAGTTTTTTTTCAAAGCACAACAATACCAAACTAGCCCTAAGAGTAGTTACTTTAGGATACTTTACATATACATTTGTACCAATATTTTAGTTTTAATATAACTAAATTTTTTTTTTAATATTATGATTCCTTTTGAAATTATTATAATTAAAACTAATTTATTTATTTAAAGTACATTTAAATTAAACTATGAATTTAAAAAATAATAATTAAACGCTTGGCCAACGTATACTTTCCTCGAGCATGTATTTTGTACTTTTTATTTATATATTTTCTTTCAATTACTTACTTGATGAAATACTGTCGTCAGGCAAGTTTTGGTTGTCAGCCTAAGTTGGTAGACACATTTTGCTCGTTTCTTCTGATAAATGTTATTGCCCTATGAAATTTGAAAATACATTAAGCAAAATTTTGTGCAATGATTTTTACCTGACCAAAATTTTTCAAATGAATTTTTGTCGGACAAAGATTTAGGTGACGAAAGCCTTATTTTGTCCGACAAAACTTTTTCGTCTGAAAAGGGTGTTTTTTTTATAGTGAAAGCTCAAGATTAGGGTTTTCCTATGTCTTTTCCCTAAACAAAACCTATGCATCATTCGTTACACAATTCTTGAAAAAATGAAGGATTTAGGGAATAATAAGGCCCTTCTTGTCACTTGAATAACTAGTTCATTGTGATGGCTTGTTATGAGCCATGCTTAGATTATGCTCTTCTAATTTCACAGTCAGTCCTTTCAAAATGGTTCCTAGATATGAAATATGCTATTCTCAAAATCTAGTTCTCCCCCACATTTGATGGACTTTTTGTTTCAATCTTCCAGAATCCTAGATACGAAATATGTTATTCTCAAAATCTAGTTGTACCCCACATTTGATGGACTTTGCTTCAATCTTCCAGTTTGTTCTGGTCATCATATTGCTTCATAAGGACTCTTGTTCTGGTCCTTAGTAATTAGTAAATATATCATCCTCTCTTTGTTTAGTTCACAATTGTGAATTACTAGTAACGACCAACTAGCTCTTGGTATGATTTACCAAGGAAAAAAACTAAATGTCCGTCTCTTGGTGTAATAGTATTTCTTTTCTCAATGTTCGGCAATGGCGCAAATGTATCATGTTGATGACAATTAAGAAAAAAAAACTTTTTGCATACATATAATTAGCTTGCTCTTAGAAAATACAAATTTATTAATTTTCATATCAAAGCCATGCACAGCAAACACAAAAAACCAAAAAAAACAAAATTTAAATTTTAAAAAAAAACAATTACAACAGTACTATTAGACAATCCAGCAAACCAAGACTTGAAATGAACACACAATATACCCAGAGCTAGCAACATATTTCTTAGCTGCAAGGTTTAGTTCAAACGCCACAGTAGGCTTTTATAGCACTGTTTGAAATATAACCATCTTGAGAGCGAAAGAAACGTAGTAGTCCAGGATGATCAAATGACTTGTAGCGTAATGGGCGTTCTTCATTGCCAAGCTCTTCGGGTACATGTATCTCGCCGTCGCTAAATGCAAACTGTGCCAACGAGTATCTTGTTTCATTCCCACTCATAATAACTCGATGATTAGGAGATAATATCCTGTCATTGCTCCATGCCTAATCAACATACCAAACCATAAATGTAAATTTATATATCTTCTACGAATTAAGAGTTAAGGATAACCTTAATAACATATAAACAATAATACATTAAAATCTCTTAATTCCAGAAATTGAGCATCCGTTAAGATTAGGTGCTTGATATTTGATATGTTTTTTCGTCATTATACTTAGTGACCTACCATTAGGGCATCACCCGCCATGACTATGAACGATGAAGGTGGAAACTCAACTTTAATCCATTCGTGGTTCCTTGTTTCAACCTCCAGAGCATTGACTTGATTATTCTGATAAAGTACGGTTGTGAAGCTCTTGTCAGTATGAGCGACGAAGCCAAGACTCTGCTCATTTTCTTTGGGTGATCTATTTTGCAAGATCCGAAGAAGGTAAGAGATCGATCCAACATATGAATCGTAATACTTCTCCACACCATAGCTCTCAAATATCATTCTAGCCACCTTTTGATCCAACTCCTCCGACACTTTTGCAAACGCATATGCTCTTTCACTTAATTATAACCACCAAAAAAAAAAAGTTAGGACCATTGTAAACGATTCAAGGAAATGATTTCTGCACACCTCTATTGGAAAATGATTTCCGCAAAACCATGGTTTGTGCAGGGAAAAATTGTATGCAGAAATTCTTTTTCCCAAAATTTATAATGTAGAAGGATACGAAAGGTGATCTCAGAAAAGCGAAAATTTGAAAAATAATTACCAGAATTTATCATTTCCAGCAGGCCACATAAGCTTCGTGAATTTTTGAGTCTCCTCAAAATTGGTTGCACAGTCGATGCCCAAGCTTTCATGGAGAGGGAGTTTGGGAATTTGTCCCACATAGCCATTTAAGGGCTTTTCATATTTGTTTGTCATTTTGGTCTCAGTAGGGAGATCAAATAGTTCTTCAAGGGAACCAAGAAAAGCATTGCGAAATTCATCGGAGATTTTGTCATACAACACTACAAAACATCCAAACTCTTCAAGTGCTCGTTGAACGTCTTTGCATGCCAAGAGCCATGAATTGGTCCCTGGCTTCAGAGCTTCCTTGGAGAAATCTAGGACAGGAAGCTTTTGCTCAACTTCAGAACCCATATCTTGCTTTAGTGTTTTTCAGCTACCAGTATTTTTTCTGAGAGAATATTAATTGTTGAGAAGGCCAGTTTTTTATGTTGTTACTTCTTGATCATAGTAATTTATTGGTGCAACTGTGACAACAAGACAAATGATCAGGTGATGCAAAGACAGAAATTAATGTCAGTGGTTGCTTATACTTTAGTATATCCTCTTGGCATTATCTAGCTGATTAAGGTGGACGTCAGTTATGCAATTTTGCTGTCTAAAGTAGCATTTCCAACGACAATTGATTAGGGGATTTAAAGGAAGTCTTACCTGTGCAGCTGTGCTGCCATGTGCGACAATGCTATTAGGCAGATAAGTTCAGTCAGGTAATGTATACTTACATTTTAGGGAGTGATTCAGAGTAATTACTGGGATAATGATACCTACGCTGTTTAGGTATAGGAATAGGAAAAACATATTATGAGAGATTTTTTAATGCGACCGGAATACAGAGTGGTACATCACTTGTTACTATGCAAATGATAAAGTTAATAGCTTAAAAAATAAAATTTTCCATCACTTATTTAAAAGTTCGTGGTGTACTACCAGTGTTCTGGTCACAAAAAAAAAATTCTCATATATTAGGAGAATTCAATTGAGGATTCACTGTATAATGGTTGGGTTAGGGGTAGTTGAACAGTTCCTTCCTCTCTTCTCATTCGACGGTTGCAATGATTGCAGCCGGACGTCTATGACTACCGATTTCAAAGGGTTTCGAATCTTACTGAGGAAGGAGAGCAACAATGGAGTGACCAAATTATAGAGTCGTTTGACTTGATCAAGTCGTTATAATTAATTTCGCCATTTTTCTCCTGAATTGGTATCTTACTCCCAATATGCTCTTTAAACTTTTAGCCAATTTTCTTTCTAAACTATTATATATGAAGTGTCAAATTTCAGAAAAATCCTACCATCATATATATTCATTCACATTCCGTCCAATTTTCCGTCCAGAAAAGCTACACGACAGTCGTTAAAAAAAAAAAAATTCTTTCCTATTGTTATTTTCAATGTAAAGTCGGATAAAAACTTTGTTTTTTTTTTCATTTTCAAAAAGTGAGTTTACTTTTAAATTAATCAATAAAAAATATTTCTTGTAAAAGTAAAATATGCTTCTTATTTATAAAAATTTAATTTAATTTAATTTTAAAAAAAATTAAAAATTAAAAAACTACGATCTTTAAAGCCAAAACTGTGAAACAGAAGCACATACCTTTTTCATTCAAAAAACAATAATTATTGAAAAAGACTCCAATTTAAATTTTCGCCGTTAGCCATGAAAATTTTAAGATCGGCTTAGCTATCATTTCGTAACTCCGAAGATATCCCTGTAGACCGAAAATAATAATTCCCATCACCAAAAGGTTCAAAGCAATAATAATTCTTCTCTTTCCACCTAAAATATTCTGAACACAAGTGTATCGCCATTAGTAGTCGATGCATATGTATGATTTGGATAAAATTTACCAATATCTACAACGTGATTAAATCGTTATTCTTTTCATATATGGAGATGTCTCTCTCTTCATCTAACTCACGATATACTAATTTTTTTTTTTTCTGTTTATTACGATGTATTATTTAAATAGATTCAAACATTCTAATGTCTGTTCTTATATGGCACATCAACTAGGAAAAAAACTCATATTGCTAAGGCCACGGATTTGCTGCACCCAACAAATTGTTTTCTTTATGTCTTCCATAATATTATTTTGACACATGGCCTTCAACTTCATCAATACTTAATATTGTTAAATTTTATTATTTTGTGTTAAAAAAACAAATAAACAAACTCCAAACTCCAAAGCTCTCCACCACCAAATCAACCGCAACAACCACTTTTCTCGTCACCGCCGCTGTTGTCGACAAGCCTCCACTCTCTCCTCTATCTCTCCAACTTCGTCAACAGAAAAAGGAACATTTATATTCAATTGGATTCCAATCGTCGACTATTTACATCGGAGACAATTCGATTCACCGACTTCGATTTAGTACAATCGATTCAATTTGTCGACTCTGATTCAGTTCGATTAGATTCTTTTACTATGGTTCAATTTAATTCCTTGATGGTTAATTTCTAAAATGAAAGAAATCAGTGTGTATTTCGGCCAACGACGACTATGATACCCAATCTGTTGTAGGAGAAAAAAGAGGCTTGGCGATGGCGAGGTGGGGTGGTTGTTGAGGCCAGAGGCAGATTTATTGAGGGGCAGAGGTCAGCTGACCCTCCAAACATCTGCAAATGTCCATAAATAACTTGAGTGCTGACCCCTAAATCGGTGAATGTCCATGGATGACTTGGGACTTTGGGTAGTGCCACTTTGTAGACTGGAGTTGGCTTCATACATGTCTTAAGAGTAGCTCTTCTTATTATTTTTTTAATAAATATTACTTTGTCAAAACGACATAGTTTTGGACCCTTAGTTTAATAAAATAAAATAAAAAGAAATAAACACCAAGAGCCAAAAAAATAAACGCATGGATGATGGATATGTTACTTGAGGGAGATCAAGGCGTGGAGCTCAAAGAATCACAAACTTCCATCATTATTATGTGGAGCTCTTTGTTGCTATCGTTGATAAGCAACTTGTGGAATTAAATAGTCACTTTGATGAGGTAAATAAAGGGTTGTTTCTTTGTTTGGCAAGTTTGAGCCCGGATGATACATTTTCTGCTTATGATGAACAAAAGCCTTTTGTTTTGCTCAATTTTATCCGAATGAATTTACTACGTCAACTCTTGCCAATTGGAGATCAACTTGGGTGTTATATTATTGGTATGCATTCGAGTAGTGAATTTTCTCAATTGAAAAGAATTGGTAACCTTGCAAAAATAATGGTGGAGACGGACAGGAATAGAGTTTATAATCAGGTGTATTTGCTAATTACATTGGGTTTGATTCTACTAGTTGCTACCGCTTCAGTGGCTATGAATATTATGAATACTCTATTGCATAACCGAATGGGAGATCAATGGTCGATGGCATGGTGGTTTATATTGAGAGCAATGTTTTTTCTTCCATTGACAATCAAGCTATAATGCAACGTTTTCAAAATATGAAAACACATCGAGGACTATTGTAACTTGTATTATTATTTGTTCTATAAGTTATGAATGATAGAACTATAGTTGAATTTTTAAGGTAAATGTTTGTAAATTTTTACATGTGACCCCCAAAATATTTTTCTTGAATCCACCACTGGTTGAGACTGATGTCGTGAACTGTGGCTAAGAAAAAGGTTATGGTATATGGAAAGGATGAAGGTCACAAGCAGTGGTGGTTATTTTGCTGTTTTAATTTGTTGGTTTTTATTATATTTTTTTATAAATTAAAGTTAACAATGTTGATTATTTAATTAAGTAGGTAGACACGTATCACGTAGTTTGAGATGAGACATGGAGAAATTTTTTAGTGTGAGCAGAACACTGTCAACAGGAAGGAACAATTATTATTCAAGGTAACGGTGTTGGCGAGGTGGGGTGGTTGTTGTGGCTGATGTGGTGAATTGTGGCTAAGGAAGGTTATGGTATATGGGAGGGATGGAGAAGGTCATGAGTGGTAGGGGTTGTTTGCTGTATTATTTTGTTGATTTTATATTTTTTATATATTAAAGGTAACGGTGTTAACTATTTCTTTAATGGGTGGACACTTATCAAGTTATTAGACGGTAGACATGGAAAACTTTTTAGTGTGCTCGGAACATTGTTAGCGATAAAAGAACATTTATTATTCAATTGGATTCCAATTTTTGACTTTTTGCATGGGAAACAATTTGATTTGTCGAAGCCAATTTAGCACGATAGATTCAATTGTCAACTCTGATTCAGTTTGACTAGATTCTTTTACTCCAGTTTAATTTGATTCCTTGACCGTTAATTACCAAATAGAAAAAATCAGTGTGTATTCCCACCAACGACGACCATGATACCTAATCTGACGCAGGAGAGTAAGAGGGGAGGTGGGGTGGTTGTTGTGGCCGATGTGATGAATTGTGGTTAAGGAAGGAGGTTATGGTATGGGAGGGATAAAGAAGGTCACGAGGAGTGGTGGTTGTTTTGCTATATTAATTTGTTGTTTTTATTATATTCTTTATATATTAAAGGTAACGGTGTTAATCATTTCGTTAAGTGGGTGGACACTTATCAAGTAGAGATGAGACGTGAAAAAAATTTCAGTGTGTCTGAAACACTATTAACGATAAAAGAACATTTATTATTCAATTGGATTCTAATTGTCAACTATTTGCATCAGAGACAATTCGATAATGATACCTTGACGACCATGATACTTAATCTGGTGTAGGAGAAAAAGACGCCACGGCTATGGCGAGGTGGGGTGATTGTTGTGGCTGATGTGATGAACTGTGGCTAAGAAAGGAGATTATGGTATATGAGAGAGATGAAGAAGGTCACAAGCGGTGGTGCTGGTTGTTTTGCTATATTAATTTGTTGCTTTTTATTATATTCTTTATATAGTAAAGTTAATAGTGTTAAATATTTGGTTAAGTGGGTGGACACATATCAAGTAATTAGAGATGTGACATGAAGTGATTTTTTAGTGTATCCAAATTATGAGCACATATGTCACATGTCATTATACAAGTAGAGAGACAAAAAAAACTCCACTTATATAATAACATTGGCGTACCCTCTTGTATTCCAAACACATTAAAAAACCTCTACGAGACAAGTGAGACACTAAAAATAAAGACAGCAGACCTACGGCCGCTTGGCCATGCCAATGCGTATAAACAAATAAATGGTTCCAATTTTTAACAATAAAATAAAATAAAATATGAAAGCAAAGGATTTTTAAAAAAAAAATATATGAGAATTTACGACTTGGCGATTACAAAATTGCATGACAATGTCCTGTCATCTGTGACAAATAGTGCTGTCATCGTTGATTAACTTGAAGTTTGTTTAATAATATATCAAGAATTTTTTCAGATTGTATACACTGAAAGAAACAATACATCAAGAAATTTATTTGTATACACTAAAAGAAACAATACTTGTTAATATTGCCCAACTTTTCTCAAAAACTACATTCTAATTTGTCCAGAAGAGAAAACATAATTGTCGTGGGTTCTCTTCATGTTCTAGCCAACTTTTAAATAATAGTTAAATTTTTTAATACATCGATATTTTTATACTAAAGAGAGAGGGAGTTTGACTAAGCTACACAATGGGCAACCTAATTTGGTATCGAATTCGCCATCCACGAGACTCGAATCCAAGACCTCTCACTTCTAAGTGAAGAAGAATACCACCAAACCGTAGTACTGAGTGACATGTTCTAGCCAACTTAGTTACACTAAATAAGATATTTTCCATAATTTTTAAAATGAATAACTCCAGCATATAACTATTACTCGTCGAACATATCGAAGTATCTAAAATTCAGTAGATAATATTTTCTAATGTACCGTAATTTTGATAACATAAACTAAAGCGAAATAGTACATTATAGGACCACTCTGAAGAAAATTGTAAGAAAATTGTAGGACAGTTTTCAAGGATGGGTAGGAATTAGGACCACCAATTAATTATAATTAAGTAAATCTTTCATTAATAAGGGCCAAGGATTTTTGTTATCTTTTTACGCGGGCAATGAAAACGGTCCAGGGATTAGTTAGTTAATTGCAATGGCTTACATAAGATATGAGCAATCAAAAATAGTATATATGTAATAATGTATTCAACGTCTCCTATATGCGAGTGGAGTATAACTTAGTACTTTTGTTGTGTATCGAAATATACATTGTATGATTGATGTTTGTGATTTCTTTTCCAACAAAACAAGTATATTAGATTTGGAGGAGTGGGGATAGGACCTCTAGTACATGATGCTTTTAATTGTTTGAGATATAAATTTCTTGCGATTAATGGAAGCTCTGAAAATATGAAACAAAGGATCTATGGGATAATCATTCAGCTTTTAGTTTTTTCTTTTTGTTTTTGTTTTGTGTACCATTGCGGCATTGCCTGTACATTTTTTCGCATCCCTCTCATCATTATTCCTCCCTTCTTCACCGCCTCTCACAGCTTCCATGCATTTGGCCTCTATCTTTAATAGTAAAACGAAAACTAAAAGTAAAATAAAAAATAGTTATCAAACAAACCATAAAGTATATTGTTATATACAATATGCAGGTCCCATTAGTAATATTACCACGTGAACTTGGATTGCCCGACATATTTGCAAGTTGAATATATATATATATATATATATGATCCGCAGATATACACTTTTGGCATACATTTTGTAGGGCTCACTTCATAAGGTATTTCGACGATATGAACCATCTATATTTTAGTACATCATTCATAGATCATCCTTTAAAAAATTAAACAAATCCAAAATTATTGTGACTTTCATTTGTAGTGAAGAAAATGGACGAATACGGTTCTGCAAAAAAAACACTAAATTTAATCCAACAATCATATGGTTTTGGGTGAATTTTGGTAGACGTGCATGATATTTAAGGTAAGACATAAAAACAGACGATTAAATCGTCCACAAGAACACATGTCCCTTGATCCTAACTCATGTATGTGTGTGTGTGTGTGTGGTGGGGGGGGGGGGGGGGCGCAGATCTGTAGCACCATCTTTTTACACAACTTTTTACACACGTTTTTGTGGGACACACTCCATTATACTTAAATGATGCGAGCGTCTATCTTTTAAAACAACATTTATAGATCATTCTGGTAAAACGTTAGACAAATCTAAAACCATTAAGACATTCATTTGCTATGGGGAAACGAGACAAATACGGTCTTACAAAGAAACCATAAACCCTTAATCAACTAATCATATGGTTTCATATTTGGATGATTTTTTGTATACATGACCTTTGAGGAAAGACCTAAATGATATACCGTTAGGATCATCTTTGTAATATTGTGTTATGCCCAAAAGTAAATAAATGATAATAGAAACTACAGAGAGGAATGGAATGTGATATTGTGTGTCAAGATTACAACGTTCATTAGGGTAAAATCAAGGCCAATGTGCCGATCTACATGTCTGGAAATGTAAATAATTAGAAATGTAAAGAAAGCAGTAAGACTCGAGCAAGATTCAAGCCATGAAAGGCAGGATAATGCTAGAGAAGTCCATTGATCGTTGTCTTCAGACTAGACTAGTTACATAACATTTGCCTCATAAAGGTTCTTAGGGTGGATGGAATTGTACATCAACAAAAAATCATACCACTTGGCTTGCAAAAACAGTTTAGATCTTAGGGATCGTATGCATGGTTTTGCTTTGAAACAAGGTTTCAGTGTTTGTAGCTAACGAGCTGAAAGCCTGGTTCCTGAAGAGCACTAAAGAATACTCAAAGGTTTTGTGTTATCTGAAAAGATTGAATTTGATGAAGGTCCCAAGCTTGAAGGTCTCTGCTCTTTTTATAGGCAACGGAGAAAAAAACACCTCGATCATCTCACTGAGATGGAGCAGACGTAGATCGGTCATCTAGGGTTGGTAATAACTATAATTCCTAGTTGGTGGCCTTTAGCTATCTTTTGAAGTAGTTTGCATGAGCCCGTTTGTAACATCAGCTTGTCGAATGACGTGTTCGCTAGCATTTAAGGGGGTGAAATATTTCCAGGTCTTAGTCGTCTGTGTGGTAGATGCACCTCGGATAGGAATATGTCCAAGAGAAGTGAGGTGATCGTCTAGGCCTAGTTTTGGGCATTGAAGTTAGTGGGCCAAAGTCGTGCGACTTTTGCATATTTAAGAATTTTGACTTTGAAGATGGTCAATATTATTTATTTCATTAATGTACCTAAATATATTCTCAGCATAAATTTTCTTGCATTCATGTGCACATATATATATATTACAATTGATTTAAAATTTGATCATAAATTTTATGTTTGTATATATTATACCGCCAGATGCAAAAACTGAAAGCCAGTTGGAAATTGTTTGGTCGAGGAATGCACTTGATCAAGCCAGTCATCAAAGCTTATGGGCTAAAGAGTGGAAAAAACATGGCAACTATGGGTCTCCCACAACAAAGAATGAGAAGGGTTACTTTGAAGCAGTGATCAAAATGTACAACACAATCGAGAAACAAAACGTATCTGAAATCATCTCAGAAGTGAAGATTGAACTGGATGGGAAAATCAGGACATAGGCGGAAATTGAAAATGCCATACGCAAAGGTACAAACAATAAGGCACCAAACCTCAAGTGCCAATTCAACGAGTAATGCTACATTTACTATATTTTTCAGAGCACATTTGTACTACTTTTGTAATAGAGGTAAGGTACACCGACACATGTAAGTCATATCTCTATTAGAAAGATGATACAAATAGGACATGAAAAAATGTGATAAGAGTAGCATTTTTGTTTAACAACTAAGACTAGAATGACCGAATTGGCTAAGGTCACTCTTTGTGGTGATCACAACCGAAAGCAGTTTATAGACTGCATGCACCCATTCAAACAATCATCCCGATATTTATGCCCCGCCAAATTATCTAGTATTAATGCCTAGGTAGTACTCCTACTTAGATATTTATGCTCTGGCATAGGGGAGGGATGAAGAAGGTCACGTGTGGTGGTGGTTTGTTTTGCAGTTTAATCTGTTGTTTTTTAATAGAATACTTTGGATGCGGTTCATAAATATTAATATTCTTTTATTGAAACTTTGTATATTTTTAGTTTTTAATTGAAATATCTGACATTAATATAATAATGTATGCTATATAGTTTTTAAATTAAAAATTAAAAATTGAAATGTGTATCTGTTTATATTAAGGAGATTTTAAATAAAACCCATAATTTGTGGGATTAAAAATAATAAAATATAAATTATGCTCTCTATTCTATTGTGTGTATATGCATATTTATATGTAATTACATTCATCAAATTAACAAAAACAAAAATTATTGTACCAAACATAGGTACTGTAACAGCCCGTCCCTGAAAATTATGATTTTTTTTATAATTTTAGTAAGTGGATTTACGAAAATGCCCTTTGAGGCAAGTGCGTTGACCTTTGTTGACTACTGTGTCGTGTCACGTAAGGTTCATTTTCTTGGCATGTTCTTGTAGTGCTCATCGCTACAAACGCGTGGGCGCAAACGGAGTGCAATTTGGAGTTATAACGAGCGGAATATTAATGTGTAAAGTTGGGGACAAAATGGTAATTTAATTGTTGGAAGGCTCCAAAATTTTGGGAGCCTTCCCTTCACACTTAAAACCATTTGGAAAGCTGTCACGGAGCAAAGAAGAAGCTACCTAACTAGAGAAGAGAGAAAGAGAGGGAAAGAAGAAAGTTGCAGGAGGGAAAGGAGGAAGAGGGGATGACAAATTAGGAAGAAGGACATGGAGGGAAAGGAAAGAGGTGAGAAGCACCAAACCCGTGCCTTCATCCCTGTGACCCGTCTAACCCAAGTTAGGATCTGGACTTTCCCTGAGCAAATTCTGGTGATATTCGCCATTAATTCCAGCGAACCATAGCTTTCCAACACCTGCAATCATCATTTAACCTATATCTCTTCCATTTCCAACCAAATTTTATCGGGTTTGAGCTTAAATTTGAGTATAATGAAACCCATGGGTTTCGAGGGTACCATGATGAAATCCGACAATCGTGAAGGTAATCCGTCAAATTGCCACCACCACTAGACTCCCTTAGAACCCAGGAACAAAGCCCAGGGCGTGGTGGATGCGTCGGAGTAAGTTTGGGGGTTGAATTGAAACACACCCTCCTTAAGGTTTTTGACGGGTTTTGATGAAATTGGAGCCCTTCTAGGCCAAATTGGCCTTGCTCACGGGTATGAAAGTTGCTCTACTTATTGAGATCTTCAATTTTGCAAATTTTGAGAATTTTTGGAGAAAGTTGAATTTTCTAGCGAGTCGGGGCGGCCGACCTCCACCCATGGCAGCGCATGGTCAGAGGGCCGCCAATGTTATTTTTAAGCGTTATTCAATGCCTTGAATTTAGTTTTGAGAATGGATTGACGTGAATTGATCATTAGAACCTAAACTATCTATGATACGTTAATAGACGATTATATGAACCGACGATCCGACCGTTGGATCTTCATCAAATTTTAATAGGTTGTTATTCATAATATTTGAGGAATATAGGAATTTATGGATCAGGAATCTGTTGTACGGATCTTCCCAAATTGGAATTGTAAGTTTGTAAATAAAATGTTAACCGCCACTTGGTTTTGGTAATTGGCAAAGATCCAACCGCTAGATCATAATGAAACTTTAGGGTATTGTTCTAGAAGCATAATGTGGATCCTTGGAAGCTACGGATCAAAAATCTGATATGTGGATCTTCCGGATCGAATTATGTAGACACATGCTCTATGTAAGTTATGTATTTTATCGACAAGAATTCTGATATGTGATTTGATGATTGCTCACAGGCGCCGATCATTTGTGACGCCTCAAAATTTATGCTAGGAAGTTGTAGCGCAGACTCCAGGTGAGTGGATCTTTTCCTTCTTATTATGTGTGTGTGTGTGTGTGTGTGTGTGTGTGTGTGTGTGTGTGTGATAATCCCATAAAAGCTTTTAAATGGAATTAAGAAATTTATATCATGTTATATATATTTATATGTTATGAAATACTGTGAGATGGTTGATTTTAGATTATATCACAATATATCCTTACGTTATTGCATACAAATAATTGTTGTGAACTACGATTGGCTTGATCCCTGTTTAGGGTACGTAGGCAGTCTAACAAGACGTTAGATGTAGCCATGCAATAAGAGAGATTAAATAATCGAGGTAAAAGCTTTGTTTGGAAAATTGAGCAATGCAAAGGAATTTGATGAAAAATGTGAGATTTAATCTTATGATTTGGTGATTTAATGTTGGTTATAAATCATTGTGTGAAGAAACGAGAAATTGTGGTTTTACTGTCACATCCTGGCCCGGGCGCAGCCACCTCCCAGGCTCGCTTCACCATCGTAGCACGATATTGTCCGCTTTGGGCCCCAACCACACCCTCACGGTTTTGTTTCTGGGAACTCACGAGAAACTTCCCAGTGGGTCACCCATCATGGGAGTGCTCTAGCCCCCTTCTCGCTTAACTTCGGAGTTCCTACAGAACCCGAAGCCAATGAGCTCCCAAAAAGCCTCGTGCTAGGTAGGGATGGGAATATACATTTAAGGATCACTCCCTGGGCAATGTGGGATGTCACAATCCACCCCCCTTAGGGGCCCGACGTCCTCGTCGGCACACACGCGGCCAGGGTTAGGCTCTGATACCAATTGTCACATCCCGGCCCGGAGCGGACCACTTCCCGGGCTCGCTTCACCACCGTAGCACGATATTGTCCGCTTTGGGCCCCAACCACACCCTCACGGTTTTGTTTCTGGAAACTCACGAGCAACTTCCCAGTGGGTCACCCATCATGGGAGTGCTCTAGCCCCCTTCTCGCTTAACTTCGGAGTTCCTACGGAACCCGAAGCCAGTGAGCTCCCAAAAAGCCTCGTGCTAAGTAGGGATGGGAATATACATTTAAGGATCACTCCCTGGGCAATGTGGGATGTCACAATCCCCGACCCAGAAAGTCCACTAGGACACTGAAGTCGAGTTGTGCTGGCCGACACCTGGAAGGTGACGAAGCCATAAAGTGTAGTGATGTGGAAAATGTGAATAAATTTAAACCTAAAAGTGCCTAAACATCATAGTGTGTTCATGAGCGGGAGCGAACCCATCTCACGCGTGTCTTCAGAGCATAAGTAGATACAGTAAAGCAGGTAAGAAATATACCCTCATAAGTAGCCACCAGTCTTGAGATTTGCCAAGAATCCTCATCGATACGAATCTCATCAACTAAACCTGGAGGGGCGCAAAACAGAAAACGTGAGTGGGCAAAAACAAAGCTTTTCAAAACCATTTTGATATCAAAGTATTAACCCCTCACTGTAAAACTCGTATAGTTTCCCAGAAAATAGTACGTATATATACTTATATACGAAAACATCGTCTAGAAATCAAAACTCATTATCAATCTCAGGAGTAGGCCATGTTGATATACCAACTCAGAAAAATCATCATCAGGCAAGTAATATAAATCAAGGGGTGTCCCTAGTGTCATGTCAGCCGGAGTCACCTCTAGTGACCTGTACGGCTGAATCTATAGCTCATCAATCACAATTAATCACTATCAATCATTATCCTGCACACGAGTCGGAACCACCTATAGTGGTCTGTACGACAGGCTAGATGTATAATATTACGCTCAGTGCTACGATCACGTGAAGGCTGTGCAACGAATCGCGGGTCACCTACGAGTCGGAACCACCTATAGTGGTCTGTGCGATAGGCTAGGCACCTGCCTTGGATACAAGGTGAGCGTACGGTGCGTGAGGTGAACGATCACATGAAGGCTAGGCCCTACTCTGGCGGAGCACAAACACCCGAGGTGCAGGTGATGAGCTAAATCACAATCCATCATCATCTCAACTACTAACTATCATACTTACCTGACTTACCTGGCCATCCACAGCGCCGAAGCATAATGAATGCAATCATACTCATAATTATAAAATATAATTGGCATACGACATGGCAATTCAATTATAAAATCAATTCAATTCATAATTCATTCAAATCACGTTTCTGGGAAAAACGTCAATTATATATATATATATATATATATATATATATACTGAAAACAAAAGCCCACTCACCTGGACTCCACGCTACAGCCCCCTAGCACGACTCTCGAGATACCCCAAATGATCCCAAAAGGCCTTGTGCTAGGTAGGGATGGGAATATACATTTAAGGATCACTCCTTGGGCAATGTGGGATGTCACATTTACGTTTTATAAATGCCCTGCCATAATTAGTTTACATTTTAGTATGTGATTTAGTATAACTTTGCACATCATTGCACACAAATGCGAAGGCTCAAGTAAGTTCAGGTGAGTATATAATGTTGGTATGATCGAATTGTAATTAGTGACGAATGGATTTGAGTAGAATTCATTGTCCCACACCCCGGTGTCAGTGATCCGCCCTAGGCCAGGGCCAGCCTTCACATGATCGTTCACTTCCCGCACCTTACATTCACCTTAGATTCCAAGGTAAGTGTCAGCCTGTCGTACAGACCACTTTAGGTGGTTTCGACTCGTAGGTGACTTGCGATACTTTGCACAGCCTTCACGTGATTGTAGCACTTGAGCGTATTCATTTACACCCAGCCTGTCGTACAGACCACTTTAGGTGGTTCCGACTCGTGTGAAGGACTTGAATGATGAGATATGGATAAGTCGTAAAGGTCACTATAGGTGACTCCGACTTATGTGCTAGCACTGATTGATGAGATATTGATTGATGAGATGGCACTGAATGATGAGATATGGATAAGTTGTACAGGTCACTATAGGTGACTCCGACTTATGTTCTAGCACTGATTGATGAGATATGGATAAGTCGTGCAGGTCACTATAGATGACTCCGACTTATGTTCATTTTATATTGATTTATTTCATCTTGCTTATATGGTTGTTACTGAGATACTTCGACATGGTATACCTTGGTTTTTACCATTCTTTAGCATGATTTGTATACATATATACGTATTGTTATTTCGGAGGAATTATACGGATTTCAATGAGGGGTTACTGTATTTCTAAAAGGAAAGATATTTTCAAGTTTTGTTTGATCTACTCACATGTTCTGTTTTATGCCCCTCCAGGTTTTAGTTAATGGACGTTCGTCTTGATGAGGACTTTTGGCAAATCTTAGAATTAGTGGTTACCTCTGAGGGTATATTTCTTATTCACTCTACTGTACTTTACTTATACTCTGACGTCACTTGTGAGATGGGTTCACTCTCGCTCACTAGCGCACTTTGATATTTAAGCATTATTCGATTTAAATTTATTCACATTTTTCCACATCACTACACTTTATGGCTTCGTCACCTTCCAGGTGTCGGCCAGCACAGCTCAAATTCGGAGTCCTAGTGGACACCCCGACCCAGAATGTCCACTAGGACGCCGGATCGAGCTGTGCTGGCCGACCCCGTAAATAACCTCAGTCAAAACACGTGCCTCGAAGGGCAATTTCATAAAATCACTTAATAAAGTTATAAAAATAAATATTTTCTGGGACGGGCTGTGTCACATATATATTATGAAGTATTGAAACATAATTAAAACATAGGGAACAAACATATAATGTATCTCTATTTAACTATTCAGCAAGTCTCTTACAATTTATTGAAAAAATTAAAAAAAAATGAAAGTTATCTATTTTCTGTCTAAGTCAGTCGCAACCTAAGCGGATGACTAGGCGAGTCTGGACGGGCTAGGCGGGTGCCTAGGCGATCTAGGTGGGTGCCTTATTAGATTTAGGTGCCCTTTCTTAATTTTCAAACGTCTATGCATTAATTGGGAAGGTGGCTAACCCCCTAGTGCCTAGGCGAGGCTTAGACGGCGCTAAGCGGAGATTTTTAGAACAATGTGTTTGATTATATTGAAATTTGTTTAATAATATATCAAGAATTTTAGCAGATTATATACACTAAAAGAAACAATACTAGTTAATATTTCTTAACTTTTTTGAGAAACAACATTCTAATTTATAGATAACAGAAAACTTAACTGTCGTAAGGTATCTTTATATTCTAGCCAACTTGGTTTACACTATAAAATATTTTTCATTATTTATAAACTGATTATAGGACCACTCTAAAGAAAATTATAGGACATTTTTTATGGATGGGTTAGGAATTAGGACCACCAATTAATTATAAGTAAATCTCTTTATTATTAAGAGCCAAGGATTGTTGTTATCTTTTTGTGCGGGCAATGAAAACAGTCCAGGGATTAGTTAGTATAATTGCAATAGCTTACATAAGATATATGAGCAATCAGAAATCCAGGGATTAGTTAGTATAATTGCAATAGCTTACATAAGATATATGAGCAATCAGAAATAATATGTAATAACGAATTTTTTTCTTGAAATGTCATATAAATTTATATGATTTTATCAATTTTTCATATGAACTAAAATTTTAAACAACTTGTCATGCTAACTTGGTTTTTTTAGCCAAAATACTCAATGAGATTTGTATAACTCCTCATTTTGGTCCTTCAGATTTGAAATCCATAGAAATAGTTTCTGAGATTGTCTACCATTAATCATTTTGATCCTTGGGTGAAAAAGTTTATGTTAAATAAGGATGAAAATGACAAAATTACCCTCAATTTAACAAACAATAGGCCAAAATGATTTGACCATAATTGAGGGTATTTTTTTCATTTTATCCTTATTTTATGGAGACTTTTCATGAAATGACAAAAATGATTGATTGTGGACAAACTCCGAGATCAATTCTATTGATTTCAAATCTCAAGGACCAAAATAAGGAGTTATACAAATCTCATGGACCATTTTGGCTAAAAAGCCTACTAACTTTTGAAAATCATTTATTTGTCATCTCACTTTAACTCTATTAAGTTTTCCATCCAAAATAAATTATGTGCTTTGCACATGACTTATGTTCAAGGTGATTTTAAACATTTTAACCTTAAAAATGTCACTCAACTTTATCATAGACTAGAATGACTATATTTTTTAAGATCACAAATGGACCTAAAATTATTCCACATCATCACGATAGTCCCTAAAGTTAAAAATCGATTAGTGTAGTCCTTAAAAATAGATGTTACAAATCAATGTGATCCTTCAGTCACAATTTTGCCAAAAAATATGTTATATACTAATGTGGCACATAAATGAGTCCCACAAGATTTAGGGGTTTTGTATCACAAATGGTCCCTAAATTAACACACATCATCAAGATGGTCCCTGGAATTGAAAATTGACCACTGTAATCCCTGAAAATAGGTGTCACAAATCAATATGGTTATTCCGGTACAATTCTGTCAAAAATACTTTGTTAAGTTTTGATGTGGGTTTAATAATTTATAAATTAATTAATTAAAAATTGTCAAAATACCTTTGTTCACAATGAGATTATCTCAAGGTAGAGCTTGCCGTTCTCCATGTCACAAAGATCATCGAGAGAGCGCCAACAAGCTCTCCAAGATTTAAGGTTGTGAGGTTGTTAATCACTCAAATGTCAAAGTTGATGTTACAAAAGCTGTCCCCAATCCAAGCCGTACCAAAGGTGGTCTCAATCCTATTCCAATTCGGTGAAAGGTGTCAAATGATATAAGAAGGGTGCCTTGAGAATTTTCTTTTTTCAAAGAAGAGACCAGGAAGTCGACCATAGATGGAGGTAGAGGAGTGTGGATTGAGATAGAAAGTGATTGCGAGAATGCGATTCTAAGTTGAAAGCTTTTTTAATTAATCAATAAACTATTTCGAACTTATTTTTAATTTAATTAGAATTGTGGAACCCATTTATGGGAGCACATAATTGTTGCAGTCCTATTTAGAATAGGAATGTGATTGTGTAAATCCTAGTAGATTAGGAATGTATCTTATATTCCTATTAGGAGTAGATTACTTATTAAGTATTGTAATCCTTATGGGAAAGGGTTTGCCCTTTCTACTACTATAAATAGAGGCACAATGGGGTGAATGAAACACACCTCACAATTACACATCTCTCTTCTCCTCTCTATTGCCGCACCTCTCTCTCTCTCTAGGCCTCCATAATTGTCCAGTAAATTATACCTACAACACGTTATCAGCACGCTCTTGACGCTACGCTAACAAGAGAGTTTATTATTCAATTAGGGGAGTATTACGTTTTAATTATTCTTTTTGAGATTAATTTATTATTATTTTGAATTGATCTACATGCTATTGATTCAATTTAATTTTTCTTTGTTGAACATGATACACCGCATTGGAGACGCAATTTTGGCTTTCTGAGAAGGATCTTCTACAAATTCAAAAGCTTTTATTTGTTTTCTGCCAATCAGGTACGCTTAAAATAAAGTAAGATATTTGAAACGACCATGAAGCATGAAAACATTCCCCATGATGCATGAACCCCCTATGTTTATATTTTCCTTCCGATAAATATATTGTATATATTCATATAATTGTCAATATATATATATTTGTTTCATGCATTACGCAATTATAAATCGCTATGTGGAATTTGTGAGTCAAAGAATCGAAAATAAATTAGAAGCAAATTAGGGTTTCCTAAACCCTAAGGGATTTGAAAAAAAAAGGTGGGGGGGATGTTTTGTGGGACACGGCCTGAAGCCGCACCTCCACCAAGCCAAGCCAGCAGCTTCGACATGTTTCATCTGGACCACAGCAGCCCTGTGCGCTGGGCCTGGGAAGATCTCCTGTGCGCTGGGCTTGCAGCCCTCAACCCACACGTTGGGCTTCTGCATCTGATAGACCAGCAGGTCTTGGCCTGTATTCCATCAACCAGCAGGCTGGGCTCCCAATTTTTTTCTCTCGGCCCGTAATTGCAGCAAGCTTTAAAGCTTGCCTTTGCAAGTGATTGGGCTGCCTACAGTAGCCTCACACGGCCCAACCCGCAGTTTGTAGCTGCTGGGCTATGCAAAGTTGGACAGCAGCCAGCAATCCTTTGCTGGGCTGCCTTTTGTTCTCGGCCCAAAGCCAATTTTTGGCTTGTTTTTTTCTTTTGCACGGCACCCATGCCCAAAATTATTTTGGGGCATATTTTTCAAATCCACATGCTATTATTTTAGCATTATAAAATAATTTAACCCGTATGTTAATATTATTTTGCTTCTACAATCGCTCTGTATGGCCCGATCTATTGAATTAATTAAAAGTGACCAGCAGTCCATTAATCTGATAATGAATCCAAAATTATTGACCTGAAGATCACTTTTGGACATTAACGATTCAATAATTTATTTCTCTTCTTTGAACCATTGACTCACTTTCGTAGTCCCGAAGCACTCACACTTGAGTTCCCGAAGAACCTCAAAATCCATTACACTTAGTTGTATATTGCATTCTGTGTTCTTGCAGGAACCTCTCTTTTATGAACTAAACATTCATAAACTAAATCGAACCTGTAGTTTCGAATTTAGTGCCTTTGAAACCCGAAGTTTTTCATAAAACAATACACCCATGAAAACCCGACATTTTTCATGACACAATGTCTTAGAACTCGAATGTTCTAACTTTGATGCTTATGGATGATTCCTTCCCATAGCACCAATCACAATCTTGTTCCCTCCAAATTCAGTGGATTGTCGAACCGTCACAAGTTTGATTTTCCTGATTTAGACGTTTCTAATAGAAACCACTTTATGTGGGGTACAAGATGTGAATCTCCACTTGACTATCAAGAAGTTAAGCAACCATTGAAGCCAACAATGGCATGGAAGAGCTGAATAAGCCTCCACCATGATCTTCATTCGAAGACTTATGCCCGAAGCATTACAAATGGAAATACCTCCGACGGAGGATTCCATGGCTCTTTGGCTCGCTTCTACGGACTGTTTAATCATGAAAGATATTGCCCGAAGCATACCATGATTACGTCCATGAATAAGTACAATTCTGAAGTTTATAAATCCGTTTGAATTTTGACTAGAGAATACTTTTCTCGTCATTCCTTGTTTCTAACTTGCTCTTGAAGCAGCAGTGTAGAAAGTGGAAGTCTACCAAATTCTCGGATCTGATTACTACCACAAACGTGAGAGAAAGGTATAGACCCAGTTCGACTGGAGTCTACCGAATGGTATAGACTCAGTTCGGCTGGAGTCTACCAAATGGCTCGACCCAGTTAGGTCAAAGACTACCAAATGGTGATGCACTGCTTCGGCAGAGATACACCGAATGGCATACTTTCTCACAATCCAATTTTGAGTTTGTTTTTACAACATATGGTAGAATCAGGGCCTGCCAAGGTGTGGCATCATGCCCGAAGCGTGATCCTTGGCACCTAAGACCTAAAACTTCAAGAATAAGGGATAGTATTCCTAAACCTTAACCCTGCAGAATCTACTTTCGTCTCGATGGAATAGATCATTGGTTATGCACCTGTTCGTACCCCTACCAATGTTGTTAAGGCGTACCATTCTCATAGTCAATATGTGAGATTAATTTTGCTCCACCAAACTCCGTTGGAAGAGCATAATTTTGACATGGATGGCCTTATTGGCTGAATCCCCTTAGTAAACTATTTACTTTGTGAACATTTTTCCATGTTCTTGGATTCAAGTTTGGTGTATGTTTTACTTATGGATAATCTTATTGATATTGTCCTCGAATATGAGTTAATTGAATCATGTTTCTTAGTACATGTGACCGATTCAATTAAACACGTGATTAGGTAGGAATGTGGGAAAGTTAGTTGTCTGGACGAATGCGTACTACGCACACTAACTTTACACCTAAATCACATCTCTAACAACGACTTCAGGTCTATCCAACCTGATTAAGAGCATTGGCACGCTCCTCGTTGTATGAATGGTACTGCATCACCATTTAAGGGACCTTGAATTCTCCCTGACGTTGAGTTTTTAAGGATATTCGAGATGACAATGATCATAAATGAAACCACTGAAGAAAATAGAGTGAAATATCTTTGCACCACATCCAAAAATGAGCATGAAGCTTTGATTTGGGGCCAATGGGTTGTCTCCCAACTGGGAATACACCACATGTGACCGGCCTAGACCTGGGTGATTGAGCAGTTTCCTTACTTTGGCATGATCTTTTGGGACACTTAGGTCGAACAATGATGCTACGACACATCTCCTTACCCGAAGTAAGGATCTTGTGCCTGCAAGCACACTTTGCCAAGCCTGCTCATTAAGGAAATTGATTTTCTATATCATTCCTCGCAAAGATACGAAATCACCTCATTGCCACAGTGGATTCAAGGGAATATATGTGGACTAATCCAATCAAAATGCGGACCATATAAAGACTTATGGTTTTGATTGATGAATCGACAAACTGGTCACATGTTTGTCCATACACATTACTGCTAAACCTCTTGGCCGATTATGGGTTCACCACCCTACTTATCCCTTAAGGTCCTGGAGACTGGATAATGCCGGAAAGTTTATATTGACAGTTTTCGATAAAGTATTGCATGTTGTTTTGGGTTTCTAAATTGAACATTGAGTTCCCATGTTCACCCCAAATAGCCTCGCTTAGTGATCATAAAGCGCAATTTAAATGATCGCCCGAATTTTGGTGAACATACCAAGTTTTCGGTTTCTGCCTAGGGCTATGCAATCCTTGTACGCAGTTATGTTGGTCTGCCTTGAGGCCCATTGCCACCCAACCTATATGACGTTACAGTTGGTTACTGAGTACGAACCTGACGATTTTCGTATTTACGCATTTGGGTGAGCATTCCATGTGCCAAGTTGCGCCGCCGCAACGTACCACCATGGGTCCTCAAAGAAGGATGTGTATCTTTTTTCGATCATGATTCTCCTTCACACTAGTTCTCTTTGAGCCCTTGCATGCGATCTCTTTACCGCTTATTTGCGGGTTGTCACTTTAATGAGACAATCTTCCCGCCGTTAGGGGGAGATAAGAACGTCAACGTTCCTGTAGAACGACGCGAAGTTGCGTGGACGTTGCCCACTATGTCTCATCTCAATCCTCATACCGCACAAGTGTGATAAGCAAGTGCGATGAATTCTAGATTTCATAATGTTGCTCCAGACGCATTCCTCTGATCTAGCTAAAGTGACGAGATCATATACCAGCTGCAAATATGCCTGCAAGGATAGACGTACTTAACGGACGTCGAGTCAACATCCCTAGAGGGTGTGCCGCACCTGTTGGACGGTTTAGACGCCCATGTTGGACGGTCTGGTACAACGGCGAATAGCCAATCAATCTGTCTTGGCCTGGAGCACGACAGATCATTCGGTTCGTAGGATTCACTTCCCTAGAAGAGGAAGACACGGCACAACTATGAATCTAAACTCGATCGCTGTCTCAAATCATTTCCATCTCATGAGATTAATCCGGATTACTCCCGAGACATGAAGTTCTTGGTCCAGTATACTAGTTTGGATGAGAAAAATGGAATTGAAATGAGATTATCATCGATGATGTTTTCACTTATATGGTAGCTACCGACATAAATGAAAAGCGACGATATCGAACCGTGTTCCGTTGATTAAGTGACAACGTAGAACTGATTGGACAATTGAGATTACAATCTAGGTCAAATTCCTTACCAAAGTGTGTATTGGACCTGTCGTTCCTACACTGCCCAAGGTAACCCTATTGTGTTACAAGTGGGAAAGGAAGCGTTATAAGATGAATGAAATAGTGCGATATGATGCACGCCTTATGGCGCAAGGTTTCTCTCAAAACGTCCTGTGATTGATAGCAGCATTATGAAATGTGGTTAGTGTTTCTCCATGAGGATATAAATATGGAGAGTGACATGTAAGTTCCCGAAGAATTACATGGACTGGTTCAAAAAGTTCCAAAACCACGGAACACCCTCTTAACTTGTTTTGAGGCGTTCACTTAAATCCGACGGATGTGGTATACCCGTTTAAGTGATTGTTTGATCAGTCAGAGATATGAATTATGCCCTTGCGTGTTAAACTATGAAGTCTTATTCCAAATTGCTAGAGTTACAGTTTATGTCGTTAACACGAATCTCACTAAGACTCTTGAAGAGCTTGAGAAAACTGCCTCGCACCCGAAGATGGAATTTGAGATGAAGGATCTTAGGAAAACTCGTTTATGCATTGACCTGAAGTTCAAAGCATTGTTCTGACGGTATTTTGGTCTACCAGTCGAACTACACCCCGAAGGTGTTACTTTTGAGTATACCTTTGAGCGTCCATACGTTATATGCAAATGAGACCCTTGAAGAGGTTATGGAATCTGAAATTCCATATCTAAGGTCAAATTTGCGCTTCGTTGTACTTAGCTCATTGTATTTAGACAAGACATCTCCTTTGCTTTTGATCTTGGTAAAGATGCAGCACCGCGCCTACACGCAACCACTGAATTGGTATTAAAGACGTACCCTGAAGGTATTACGAAGGCAAATCCCAAGGCATCTTAGTGGATCCGACCCCCCTGATCCTCAAAATGATGCTTGCCTTGTTGTTATGCTAACGCTGGTTACTTATCAAACCCGCACAAGGCAAAATTCCCAAATGGTTATGTCTTTACCGTTAGGGACATCGCAATATCTTGGAGGTCCATGATATGACCTTAGTTGCGAAATCTTTGAATCGTTCCAAGACTCACCTCACTTCACTACGCCACAAGTGAGACATGGTTTGGAGTTCTTGTTGAGCATGTTCGTAGTACTTGCTGTGTTTTCATTCATCGTTGAGTCCCGACAACGATCCATGAAGACTATGCCGCATGTATCAACCCGACCAAGCCATTATACATCAACAAAGTCAACGCCAAGACATATTGCGACTACATCTACATCAGCAAAGCATCAGGAGATTGAAGTCATGCAAGCCGATCCCAAACAACCTTGCCGACCTCTACACGACGTCACTGCCGAAGTCAACCTTCCAGAAGATTGTCCGAGGAATTGGTATGCCTAACTATTATATGCAATGCTTGTAGTTCTCATTTGGAAGTTATGTCAAACTTAGGGGGAGTATCCAGAAGTATACTCACTTGATCTTAATGTACTCTTTTTTCCGTACGATTAGGAGCATTTTTCCCACTGGGTTTTTGCTACCTAACTAGGTTTTAACGAGGCACCCATGCTGGGCTGATCATACCCTTGTGAGCTCTTCTACTTGCGTCCAAAAGACGTTTAGTTTTGACTTAATGCAACTTCTCACTTTTCTCCTTAGACTATGGGTTTTTCCCCACCTTGGGTTTTACTATAGCGAGGTTTTGTGAGTTTTACTTTTTATGCATTATTCCGTTGATTTGAGACTCGCATTCGCCCATTGTACCGACGACTTCATCAACTGTACCTGCTTCATCACTGAAGACCTGATGCGTCATTTACTTGAGTATTTACACACTCAAGGGGGAGTGTTGCAGTCCTATTTAGAATAGGAATGTGATTGTGTAAATCCTAGTAGATTAGGAATGTATCTTATATTCCTATTAGGAGTAGATTACTTATTAAGTATTGTAATCCTTATGGGAAAGGGTTTGCCCTTTCTACTACTATAAATAGAGGCACAATGGGGTGAATAAAACACACCTCACAATTACACATTTCTCTTCTCCTCTCTATTGCCGCACCTCTCTCTCTCTAGGCCTCCATAATTGTCCAGTAAATTATACCTACAACAATAATAAATTTTTTGATAAAATTATGATGGTCTATTTCTAAGACTATACTAATCGATTTTCAAGTTTAGATATCATATAGGTCAATTTCAGTGTATGATTAATGTTTGCGATATGTTTTCCACCAAAACAAGTATTTGTAATTTTTTTTTCATGTCTAATATAATATATTAGATTAGGAGGAGTGGGAAATGACATAGGACCTCTGGTACATGATGCTTTTAGTAAATTGAGATATAAATTTTTTGCGATTAACGGAAGTTTCGAAAATATGAAACAAATGATTTATTGGATAATTATACAATTCTTAGCTTTTACTTTTTGAGTTTTCGTTTTTGTTTTGTGATACCATTGCCTCCGACTTTAGCATCCCTCTCATCTAGGGGGGGGGGGGGGGGCAAAGGCTATAGGAATCGGGTTGGGATGAGTACGGATCGGTTCTTAATTTTGTAAAAACAAAAACGGGGGTGGGGTAGGCGGGCCTTTGAAATTTTCGGACAGGTTCCAAAAGTATAGGAACTAAGTGTACCGGAACCGGCTCGTTTGTAATTACAATGGACGGACAAGATTTAAGAGATCATATCTCCATCCGATCTTAGTCGTTGGTTTTAGGTTTCCTCGTCCACGAGTCCACGACCTATCTGACTGATTCAATTCGACTTCGACTCTCTCACTCTGTCACTCGAGTCTTTTTGGCCATCTCGGACCCTCCTTTCCACCACCCCGACATCACGACGGCCCTGGCGACCACCACGACAACCCAGCAACTTCGACGACATCTCAGAATTACAGTTACAGAACCCACTCACCCAACCACCCATCTTCTCGATTTGTCATCTGTGTGTATATAATTGATCTGTTACCGCATGTCTGAATAAGAAGGTAAAACCTAATGTTTGATTTTTGGGTGATTTTGGGGTTTGATTGAATTGATTTGTAGGGTTTGTTAAATTGGGATTTTACTGATTAAGATGAATGTATGCGTTTGGTGAAATTTGTAGGGATCATGGCAAATGAATAATTTCCCCGTAACCAGTTAAAGACTGAAACTTCATTATATGCAATGACTATTGTATCTTGGATTTTTCTGGTTTTATTATATGCAATGACGACTATTTCAGCAGGAACTATATAATTTAATTTTCTGTTAGCAGGACAATGGTAAGGCCTTTTTGTACTCACTATCAGTCCCCAACCATTTTCTGTGTTTCAATCTTCAGATTTATGAATGCCCTTCGCTTTTTGCTCGATTGGAAGTGCTCAATATCTCTGAAAATCCTCTCAAAAATTGATGTGGCCTCTCCATTATCTTGGAAAATTGCAAGGGTAAAGTGTTTTCTGTGAAGCTCAAGCATGTAAACGTTTTCTGTTCCTTATTGATGTGTAGTAGCGTATATGCTTCTTGGTTTCTTTCAATGGTATTTGTTCAAAGTAACACTAAATCATCCCTGCTTATATGGACTTTGCTTTGTAGCTCTTTGCAGCTTGAGTATAGAGCGCTGTTCCGTCACGTCTACAACAATTGAAAAGGTTGCCGATGCATTGAATGTTGATTCTGTGCTTGAGCAACTTTGAATAGGTATGCTTGACATATGGTAATTGCAATACACATTAGTGGCTGGACTATTTTGTACTTTGATTTGATCTTCAGATGTCTCCTGGATTTTATTTTGACTGTCTCGGATTTAATGTATCGAACGATGTTGGATGATGTAATGTTGTTCTTTTGGATGTGGGACTTTGTATTTGGATTGGATGTGAATCATTGCAGGGACTAGGGAGTGAATTTGTGCAAAATCTGCACAAATGCAGTCTGCACTGGTACTGGTAGTGAATCTGTGCAAATTTAGTTTCTTTTTTTTTTTTTAATTTGTATTAGAAAATGTTATCCCCAGCCTACCCCTGCCCGTCTCCTTTGAATCTGGGTCCAGTTCGATCCCTTCAAAATTGGGCCCGGCCCGGCCTGTGCCCACCCTTACTCTCATAATTATTCCTCCACTCTTCACTGCCTCTCATATCTTCCACACGTTTGTCATCTATTTTTCACACATTTTGACACTCATTTTACAAGTTTTACTTTGTAAAGTATTTCAACAATATGAACTATTTACATCTTAGAACATCGTTGATAGATCATCCTTACAAATATTAGACAAATCTAAAATCATTAACACATTCATTCATAATGAAGAAAATAGACTAATACAGCTCTATAAAAAAACATTAAATTTAATCATATGATTTCGGATATAAGTAATTTTTATAGACATAATTTTTAAAGTAAGACGTAAAAAATAAAAACGGTTGGATCATTGAAATATATTGAGGAATAAACTCCACAAAAATATGCGTAAAAAATTGTGTCCTCAAATAAAACCTTATATGTCATATTCCAATCTGCACAGCAAGATATTGTCCACTTTTGGCCGGGCTGGTTTTGTTCTTAGGTTCTTGGGTCTTCTCAGGGGGTCACCCACCCTAGGACCGCTCTCTTTTAAATTCTCTTAACTTCGGAGTTCTTATGGGATCCGAAGCTAGTGAGTTCCCAAAACGCGTCTTACTATAGAGAAGTGAGCATGTGCATATAGGGCATAGAGGATCAACTTCACTAGGCGATGTGGAACCTTACATTATACATTATATATTCTAAAATTGAAGGGTGGGAGGCACTGTAGCGGCCTCAGTTCTTTGCCACTCGATTTCACTCTATTTACAATGATGCCGGCCAAGTTAGAATGGGTTGGGAGGGTAATTCTCAAAATTTCAGAGGGTGATTTTGTCAATATGGTTTATCACGGAGCCACTCGATTTCACGTTATTTACAACAGAGTCGTCGGGGTTGGGTTGTTATTTGGGATGGGTTGGATGGGCATTTTTGTCCTTTTAGTTTCATACGGGTTGGGGTGGGTTTAGGTTTGCTGTCAGTCAGTGAGGGTTTCGGGGATGGGAGGCCTCTGATAGAGAGAGAGATGCGAGAGAGAGAGACAAAAACACACGGCTTCGTTTCCCATTTCTCAAACCCTAGCAGCCACAACACCATCTCTGGAATAGCATCGGCTTCCTGCTTCCTAAAACCAAAACCACTCAAACTGGCCTTCATTTCTGTAACTCAGAAAGCTTCGGTGAGATGGAGGAGATGAGCAGGGAGATGGGCTCGAGTCCGCGAACGGAAGAAGAGATCTTTAGGGATTACAGTGGTCGGAGAACCGACGCCGTCCACGCTTTAACTAACGGTACTCCGATCTCTCTTTCTTCTTCGTTTCCCTCTCTTAATTTTCTTTTGCTTTTTGAAATTTCTAACCTTTTGGGTGATGTTGTTTTCTCATGTGAACAGAGAGAGAGAGAGAGAGAGAGAGAGAGAGAGAGAGGGGTCGATGTCGCCAGAGGCATGGTTCATAGAGGGGTTGATGGGTTGCAGGTAGAGAGTGGGTTGACGGGAGGGTTTCTAAGTGGACACACAAAAAAAGAGAGAAAGAGAGAGATAGATGGTCCAAATTTTCTCTGCTTGGATGATTGCGGAAGATCAGGTTTGATAATTTTCACACTTTCTCGAATCGATTCAGTGAATTTTTTTTTTATCAATTACTCAGTTTTGGGTTTGAATCTTTATCTAGAAATCCAAAACGAAAAAATTGTGCTCTGCAACACGATTGACGATTTTGATGTCGGCTTCGTGAGGTCTCTTCGATCTTTGCTTCCCCATCTATTCGATCTCCTCGCCGCCCCATCGTGATCCCAATTTCTGTAAATTTGGGGTTTCTTCAGGTATAATGTTATCAAACTCTGTTACTTATTGGATGTGAAGATGTAATTCAATTTGGTGATTAATATAATTAGATTGTATTAAATTTTTCATGATTTTGTAGAATTTTACGTTTAAATTTGTGGGTTTTGGAGAATTCTTCATTAAATTTCTGGGTTCTTTTGATGTGAGTTTTTTTGTTTTGTTCTCTTTTTGTCTTAGCAAGTTATGGAACCAACTAAGATCAATTAACTTATAACTGATTCTTCTCTCTCAGGTTCATGTATTGTTAAGCAGAGTGTGGGAAAGAAAGGGTGCCTCACTGGTTAGGCACTTGAAATCAATTATTTCCATCGGAAGAACTGCTTGGAGGTAAAGTTGAAGAAATAATTATTAAAGTACATTAAATATTGTAACTTGCGTTTTGATATTCCATTACTCCACATGCTAATCCGCTTGGACATTGAATGATGGAGGAGCTGGTTTCTTTTTTACTTAGGGCGTGTGCAGGGGATGAGATTTAAATGTGTGCCTCTCATGATTTGTATAAACATAACTTGGATATGAAAGTATAAGATAGCATGAATCATATGTTATTTTCTTATTTGGATACATTATGTGAATTATTGCTTCTTTAGAAAAGATTAAGAAGGTGAGTTCATCATGGGATTTAAGTTTTAACAATACAACTTCTTAAAATTGAGTAAATGCTCGCATTTGAGAGATAGAGAGATAGAGAGAGACAGCGAGAGAGAGGGGGAGAGGGAGGAGTAGGGATGGATTGGGCTAGGTTAGGTGGAGTGATGCTGCCAAAAAAGCATGGGTTGCAGAGAGAGGGACATAGGCGTGGGATGGCAGGTAGGGAAAGGCAGAGAGAGGAGTGAGGCACTGATGCTACCAAAAATGGGTTTAGGGTTGATCTTTCTCCTCAAATCAAGGATGTTGTCAGTGATTGAGGGATGGGTGTTTAATTTTGTGAAAGGAATTCAGACTACATCGACTGCATCTTCACATTTCTATCTCACTTCCTCTCTCTGTTCTGTGTTCTTTGTTTTAAGGTCAGCTTCTTTTTTTTTGGGGTTTTCAATTCGTTGATCTATGACTCTGTGTTTGATTTTTCGTTCGTGTATGGTTAAATGGGTATTGGGTTTTGGTGGTTGAAAATATGTTTTTTTTCCTGCTTATGCTTCTTGCTCATTTTCCTGGGATTTTTTGTTTTGAGTTGCAAGGGTAAAGAGAACACTAAAATCTCAGGTTAAGTATTGGTATTGGCGTTTGTGTTAATGCATTTCCATTTTTGTTGGTTTGCAGGATAGGTGCATTGAGATGTAAAAATATTTGCGTGAACTTCATAAATTTTTCTAAGGCTCCGAACGTTGAAGGGTAAGTGTTTTTGAGTTAAGTTCAATTTTTAATTCGATTCTCTACTGTTAGCATAGATTGTCATCGTTTCTTCCCTTTTGCTGTGAATTATTTTCGGATTTTGTTGTGCTGTTAGGTCAGGTTTTGGGGGTTCCTTTTTGTTGTCAGCATGAAAAATGATTGATTTACATTCAGCATCATGATTTTCCTTGATGTTAAGAGAAACCCATGCATGCATAGCCAACTGCACTGAAGCATGAATTGAAAAAAATTAATGTACATGATTGTTATTCCACTGCTTAATTTGTTCCAAGTCACCACAAATTTCTCTGCATTATGGTTGTTAGGACAATAGATTAGGTTCCAAGATAAATTTCCAAAGTTCTACTAGCTTAGGTGTAAATTATTTTTTCAAAAATCAAGCATGCAAAATTTGTATGCATGTTTTGAAATTGGTTGCAGGAAGTGGGCTTCCAAGTCTTAACAATAGTGGACCCTGTGAAATCAGGGTAACCAAATGGGGATAACTTTATACTTCAAAAACGCATATTTTACACACACACACACATGCACATATATTCTGTCAAGAATCATATTTGATTGGGGTGGGTTTAATTTACAGTTTTACTGATTTCCACGTATTTTTTTAAGGTTGTGATGCACTCATAAAAAGGATACGATTTCTTCAGAAAATTGACAATGGACTCGTCAGTAAGTCTTTTTATCCCTGAAACGAAAAAAGACATTGATTTATTTTATTTATCAAAAGTTAATCCCTATTGCATCTTAATATGTATCTAAATCTTGCAAATATCTACATCTTTACTTGATAATGATATTGGTGTTGTAGAGGCTCTTATTATCCAATCGTACAATTTATAGAGGATGTTCATCATAGAATAGATCAGATTGAATAAGTTTGGGAGTTAAGGCAAATATAGGTGCTGAGGGAAGATGGTACCGATTCATGAGTACATGCTAAGGGTTATTCATTCCAATTCAATCCTAGGTGCCAAACGAAACTTTGATGAACAATTGGAACTGCAAGCTTTTAAATATAGAGAGATGTTTGATTATATGATGCAATGTGATGAACAATTTTGTGTTCCTGTGCTGGATTCAAAATATATGTATTTTTTTTTTTTGGTTTGTCTTTGGTCATTTAGCTAAAATTTCTTTAGATTTGCTCTTTAAATTTGAAAGTCTCTAAGTTGCTAACAGATCTACTTTGTTTGTAGATTTCAGAAATTTGGATCATTCAAGGAAGAAGTTGGTTCCATGCCGTTTTGAGGTATATAATTATAAGCCATCATTTTTGTCCAAAGTCTATTTAGCTATCTACCTTTTTAAACTTATATTTGTGAAGCTTTCATGCTTGGATTTTAAATATATAATTCAATTTTTGTCATTTTAGCTTATATTGGAGTAGAAACTTCCAGTCTTTACAAATGTGAGCTTTTTCAGTAGGTGTCTTTTGTAAAAAGGTTTCAATCTTTCTCATAAATATAGTTTTTTCAGTTATGCAATACTTTGAATGGGTGTATTTTTATCTTTCCTGATTGCTGATTTAATTTGGGTTTAATTAAGAGTTTAATTGAAGGTTTAATTCGGGTTTGTAGTTGGGATTTAATTGAGGATTTTGCTTTACTTAGCTTGAATTGAGATTCTACTCCCCATAAAGTTAATCAAAGCACTATGAATCTGGTAATGATAAAATGTGGTTGGTATTATTTAGCAAAAAAGAAAAATTGTAATTGGCATGCATTTGGTTCAAACTAACAAATGATTCCATGGTCGTTAGGGATTTTAAAGTATATAGTTTGTGCCAGTCCATCAATTTTTAATATGTTTTTGTTTTAAATTTATTATTACTAAAAGGGATAGAGAAGAGTTTAAGGAATATATATTTTTCATCTCTCTCGATGAAATGACTCGGTTTTCGAATTTGTAATGGGATCGGAAAATAATTAGATGGAGGGTAAATCATGTTAGTGATCTGGAAGATTACATATAATCCCTTGCAAATCTTGGTCTAAGAATAGATGCACATAATAATTAACTAATATATTGACCTTAAATAGAAAATTGATCCATACATTTTAGGTACGTTGTTCAACACACAATTTAAGTTTCTATTCACTCATTTCTTTATGACAAGCTCGAACAAATTTAATTTGCCTTTATATCCGAATGTATTGAAGTCATTGTGAGTTGTATGCCTTTTTATTGATTTCTGTTAATAGATGGTGTAGTTTCTGGGAAATGAAAAACATAGAAGATTTTTGCAGTTTGGATTGTGGGTTTTGGAAATTTTTGTACTTTTGTTGAATTGTTATTTTAGTTGTGAATTAAGAGAAAAAAGTTGAATTTGTTTTGGATGTGGAATTGTTGTATTTACTATTTTGTTGAGAAAATTTGGAGGAGGAAAAACCAGCAACATTTGTAAATTGGGTTTCAGATTTCGATTAATTGGGATAACAAAGATATGATTTTTGTGATGAATGTTAGTGCTTTACAATGTTGTTTACTTCTATGATTTGAATGCGAATTTATGTGTGACTTAAGTGCAACGGGTTCCTGTAATTTGAGATGTGGACTGACACTGTTGCAGGTTTCATGCGCTTGATAAACAAGGCTTGCTTAAGGCAGAAGCACAAAAGCTATTGAATGTGTGGAGAATGTATTACATCTGTGAGTTACAGTAAAATATAGCATTTGGTTGAAATATCATGTAGGTGGATTGGTATGGTTGAAATATCATGTATTTCTTTGCTAATGAATGTAACCATTAAGATTTGGAATGTCTTTGGGGGGTAAAAAATAACTTTGCTAATTTCGGATTTATGGGTTCGAATTTTTGTCAAGTATGTGATTCTTGCAAAAGAGTTGTAAATATGTTGTAAATATGTGTGAGTAGAGTTGTAAAACAGAGAGATAAAATGAACTTTAAACAGATGAAAGAAACAAAATTTGAGCAAAAACTTTCAGTCTTTAAAAATGTGAGGCTTTTCAGTAGGTGTATTTTGTAAAAAGGTTTTAATCTTTCTTAGAAATATAGCTTTCTCAGTTATGCAATGCTTTAAATAGGTGTATTTTTATCTTTCCCGATTGCTGATTTAATTTGGGTTTTATTAATAGTTTAATTTGGAGTTTAATTGAAGGTTTAATTCAGTTTTGTAGTTGGGGTTTAATTAAGGGTTTTACTTTACTTAGCTTAAATTGCAGAATGTGGCTTTTACATTGTTGTATGGAATTTTCACTAGGAAGAAATGGCATTAAACACATTTAATTGACTGAATGCTGAAATTCTTCCTTGGGCACCAAATTGGATTAGTAAACACAATCTCATTTTGATGTTCTATTTTCATTCGGTCAACAGGAGAACTGCATTTTTGGTGGATATCATTTTTGTTGCTCTTCCATATATTTTGGTCATTTAGCAAAAAAATTTTAGATTTCCTATTTAAATTTGAAAGTGTCTAAGTTGCTAACGGATCTACTTTCTTTGCAGATTACAGAAATTTGGATCATTTGAGGAAGAAGTTGGTTCCATGCCGTTTTGAGGTATATAATTATACGCCATTATTTTTGTTCAAAGCCTATTTAGCTATCTACCTTTTTTTATTTATATTTGTGAAGCTTTCATGCGTAAATTTTAAATATATAATTTAATTTTTGTCGTTTGAGCTTATATTGGAACTGAGTCTCTTTCTATTTAGTGTGCGTATCTGTATCTGTCCTTTTATGTCAAGGTTGAGATAACTAAGCATCCATTTGGTCGTTTTACCTTAGAATGGAACCGAGCTTCTTTCTATTTTGTGCACCTATCTGTATCTCTCTATTTATGCAAAGCTTGAGATAACTTAGCATGTATTTGTAACAAACCCCGTTCCAATTGAATGGTTGGTGTAATTGTTCCAAACGCCATTCGAATTGGATGATTGGTTTATTTGTTCTAAACCCCATTAGAATTGTATTTGCTTGGATGAACTATTAGTATAGGGATAGTTAGATTAGGAATTGTGTCTTGGTTTTGTGTTGCATGTCTCCATGTTTCGGTGTCTGTCCTGTCTGTGTAGTTAGTTTGGGTTGTTTTTAGATTCTTAAATAATGCTGCTTAGTATTGTTTGTAAGGTTATGTTTACGGCTGGGGAAGCAGGGATGTTGTAGTAAATGAAGTTGTGGAAGAAAAAAAAACTCTCCCAAATGACAAACTACAAGTTATTTATAGCACAATAAATACATGTCTTTGTCTTTGTTAAACATTTTTATCAGTTTCAGGTAATTAAAGCCATGTAGAAAGCAAATTTATAGAAAGCACACACTTATAATCTCTTTTAATACCATGTTAGAATGCGAACGTATAACTCAAAACCAGCAACAATAATAAGTTGACAGTTGATCGTTTAAACTTATCTGCAAGGCTTTTTACTTTACAGATTTGTAGTTCATGCTCGTAACAGTTAGCAATATATTTAGCAGTTTTTAAACATGAAGTAAATCTTAGTATTTGAAATCTCACACTTGACCTGATTGGAGTCTAAGGTTTACAACTATATTATTTAATTATTGAATTTTTCTTCATGGAATACCCTGCATTGTTCTGTCTTTTCTTTTTAGTTATTTTTTTAACCTTTTTTTTTCTTCATGGAATACTCACATTTTTCTGCCTCTTCTTCTTTTGCTTCGGTGGCTGAAGCACCACCTTAATGGCCACATCAAAAGCAGTTTTCACATTCAATTTTATTCTCCCAAGAGCTACAAAAGTAGCTCCATTGATGGGTCGAGTAAGGTCTCTCAGTCCATGATTCACTCTCGATCGTCCGTTCCCTTTTGCATGTCGGATGAGGGGCTGGATTTCGAAAGCTAAGTTCAATTTTTAATTCGATTCTTTACTGTTAGCAGAGATTGTCATCATTTCTGCCTTTTTGCTGTGAATTATTTTCGGATTTTGTTGCACTGTTAGGTCAGGTTTTGAGGTTTCCTTTATTTGGTTTTGGGGGTTCTTTTATTTGTTTCGTTTTCTCTCATTTTGTGGATGCATCTCTCTGTTCTGTGTATTGTTCTTAAGTAAGGTCAGTTTCCTTTATTTTTTTTGGGTTGTCAGTTCGTTAATCTGTGACTGTGTTTAGATTTTTCGTTCGTGTATTATTAAATGGGTATTGGGTTTTGGTTGTTGAAAATATGATTGTTTTTCCTGCTTAAGCTTCTTGCTCATTTTTCTGGAAATGGGAAAAATTGAGGAAATTGATAAAATGGAAATGGGAAAGATTGGTTTTTTTGGTTTTGTGTTTCTGCAGGTGAAGTTTCTTTGCCGGGTGGGAAAACAGAGGAGGGGGACGAGGACGATGGGGACACGGCGACGAGGGAGGCGAAAGAGGAAATTGGTTTGGATCCTAAGCTAGGTATAAATGTTTGATCTTTCGTCACTATTTGTTTCAAATTTAAGTTTGATTGAGCTCAAATATGTGCATTTGGGTGGACACAGAACTTGGTTATTCGAATTATGTGTTTGTGAAATTGCAGATTGATGCGTTAGTTTCTTTGTATTGGAAGGCGAAAGTTGGGAACTTGAGTTGAGTTGAGGCTAGAAAGAAAGGCTCGGGACTTATCATTTACTTTTCGTTTGCATTCGAAATGAGTTTGAATGTAAGGTTTAGGGTATTAATTTAAAAAACAAAAAATGAGTAATCATACTGGTAGATTGGAGGTGTTCTTTAAGAAGTAACTAGCTGACACGGTCATTTAGTTTGTAATGTACTCATTCGTTCTTCGTGTTGTTCTGTTAAGTACACGTCCTTAATATCTACTAATTTTAATCATGTGCATCTGAGTTTTCAAGATACATCCTCGGAATCCATAATTTGTTGACGGGTTGGAGGGAGAGGATCGCTGGGATTTTTGACTCGGGTGCGGGTGGGTGTGGCTGTAGGTGATGCATCGGTCAGAGGGTCGTTGGGGGGAGGAGAAGCGGGGGACAGAGGGATTGACAGATTGGAGAGAGATGGTAGTGACGGGTTTCGACTGAGTGGGAGAGAGATTTAGCTAGGTCCTCTGCCAGGACCTATGGGATTTTGTCCACTTTTAGACAAAGGCCGGCAATGGTTGGCTTAGTGTTTGTGTGCACCGAGCGCAATGTCAAGAACGAAAGGTGAGAGATATAGTGAGTGGTGGAGAGGGGATGGGACATGACAGTGTGGCAGGTTGGTGGGTTGCCAAAGTAGCGCGTTAGGTGCTAATAGCTGCTGGAATGGGCTGTTAGTATAGGGATGGTTAGATTAGGATTTTTTTTTGGCATTTTGTGATTGGGATCTAATTGCAGGTTTCGTGTTTCATGTCTCCATCTTTAGATGTTAATTATTTGATTAATTCATGGTGTTGGGTGGTTTAAGAGCACACGCGCTTATAATCTCTTTTAATACCATATTAGAATGTGAACGTCCAGCTAAAAAACAGTAACAATCATAAGTTGAATGTTGATCGTTTAAACTTATCTACAAGCCTTTTTACTTTATAGATTTGTAGTTCATGCTCTTAATAGTTGGCAATGTATTTGGCAGTTTTTAAACATGGATTAAATCTCCGTGTTTGAAATCTCACACTTGACCTAATTGGAGCCTAAGGTTTACAACTACGTTTATCTTTTCTTCATTTGTGTAGTTTCATGCCTAAAAAACCCAATATATGCAGCAGGGTTGTTAAAATTGAGCGGATTTTTTTCAGATTCCAATTTTAGTTGGTTTCTGTAAAGATTGTAATGGTTTCCTGTTTTTTAACTCTGAAAATTTTACTTGGTTTGTTTTTAATTTTTAATTAGGTTCTCTAAAAAATATGCCTTTCAGTGTCTGTCCTCTGTGTGTGTTGTTAGTTTGGGCTGTTTCTGGATTCTTAAATTATGGTCGTTAATGTCGTTTTTAGCTTTGAATTAAGTTGGAACTACTAATTTAACTAGAGTGTTATATGCTTACGTTACAAACCAGTTTATCATTTTCATAGAAAATAACTTCAATGAGGAGCGAACATGAAGCTGAGCTGACAGGTTTGCAGCTTCAGCATGAAGATGAGTGTGAGAAGATGCAGGATGAATTGGATCTTCAAAAGTCTAAAGTACATATCTACCATTAAATAATTGATATTTTTGTACCATTTACTTACGGAATGATAATTATCGCAGGAGGAGAAGCAGAGGGCATTACTGCAAATGCAGTGGAGAGTTTTGGTAATAAGCCACAAGAGGACCAAGAAGTGAATTCAAAGAAGGTTGGCTTTATAATAGATAACTCTCTCTCTCTCTCTTGCTCTCTCACATCCACAAACACAGATTCAATTACTATAAGTTGTTTAGTTGCAGTTGATTGGATGTATTAGTTAATCTTAATTTTAGTCCACATAAATTACTATGGCTGTGGAAATTGAACTAAAAAGTATATTCTTTTTTAAAATTGAATTTTTTTTATTTTATGCTACCAGGAAATAGGTGGTTGCAAATTATTTACTCCACTAATGAAGAATTTGTTAAATTACTATAAGCTATTTAAATGTTTAATTTCCATTTGAAAACTTGGGGAGTTCTAGGTATGTTGTTTATGGAAGAAGCTCAGTCTCAAATCCCTCAAACAATCTCTCAATTTCCATTTTCTCTATCCGTGTGAATTTGTGCCTTAGGTTATGTTTATCTGCTAAGTCTGTAATTTGGAAATGCTTATTTGATGAATGCACTGGTATAATTGATCAATAAATTACTATGATCGGTGTGTTTATGCGGAAGTGATTCATGAAGGTTCTGGATAACAGTTTTCGGGGTTAGATTTATGAATCTATGGGATTTGCTGACAAAGAGTCTCCGATTTTAGGGAGGGGGAGTGAGACAGAGAGAGGGAGTTCATGGTAATGGTGGAGGATTCGCAAGATAGCGAGAGCCCTCTGAATGAGGCACACGATATCCAGTCCCAGATTAAGAGTGCTATGCAGTCACGCGTCCCTTGCTTCAAAGAACTATCCGAGTAATCTCTCTCTCTCATTCTCTTCTCACTGAATTTGTGTGCTTTTAATGAATTTAATTTCAAATATTAGTTGTGATTTTTCTTTTCTTTTATGCCAGAATGTGTGGTATAAATTCATGCTGGATTGATTTGTACTCAAAGTTTGTAACTTTGATTTTTGTTTTTTAGGGTTTACTCATGCGTATTATAGATTAATTAAGGGCCACTGTGTAGACACAATTGTGTTTATGTGTGTGATTAGCTGTTTTTGATATGGTTTGTGTTCTTAGGATTGGCATGTTTAGTTGTTTTGTTTGGGGTTCGTGGGGATTTTTTGGGTCAATATATTCTGAAGTAGCTTATAAAAGCTTAATTGCAGAGAACCAGTTGTAAATAACTCACGGTATAATGATTTAATAGTATATGAATTATATGTCATTCTGCTTCGTAAATCAAATTGCTAATGCAGTGTGTTTGATTTGTTTCCTCTTGAGGTACTTCTGAGGCTGGCTGCCAGCTCAATGCCACTGCAGAGATTACCCTCCCCAACTTTTTACTAATCTTCATCTATTGCGTCTAATTATTTAAATGCCTTAATCTCTCTTTTTTTGCTTTTTTGTTTAGCTGTTAAAACACGTGTCTGGCCTGCTGGGCATATATTTTGCCATCTTAACTTGAAAGGCAATATAAGTGTTAAATGCATGTTGCTTCTATTTCTCAGGAAACACAGCATTTTTTTGCAACTGTATCTTTTGTAATCAGCTCAGCTCAGTTGAATATATATAAAAGCCGAACTGCTCATCTTGCCGACACCCCTTCACTCATCTATCCCTTTTGTTCATTCATCATTATGTTGAATTCTTTTTTCAGGTTAACTGTCTTATTCATGTGGTTAAGACTGGTGCATTCAAGTCCCGCAGCAATGCGCGGGCATTTTTGCTAGTGACATCCAAAGAACACTACAACTTTATGTAGATTTCATGCATCCGGCAGAAAAAACCTTACATGACCGATACTTGTGGTCCAAAAAATGGTTAGGACCACTCTCATTTTCGTATTTCGTATTTGCATGCGTTTGTTTTGTTTGCAAATCAAAGATTTAGCTTTTGGATGAATATGTAAGAGCAGGTGGAACATTATTGGATCCTAATCAAATAGTAATTGCCTGATTTTCTTCTGCATTTTATGTTTTGTTGTCAATTATTATGATAAAAAAAATATGTATTGTACGTCTAGGATTGGATGTAATGCCATAAACAGTAAATCTTAAAATCCTTTGAATAACATCTATAAAAAAATGTAAAATATTGATAGTACAAATAAATAATTAAATATAAGGGTCCTTCAGCCTTGTAATGCTCATAAGTATTTATATGATCCCTTATATTAATCTTATGATAGATTAAGTTATTAACTTAAATAATTCTTGTTACACAGAAACACAACAATTTTGTAAAGTGATTAAATTTAAAAAAAAATATCTTGTGTGAAAAACCTTGTCTTCTTCTCCTATCGTCTCAATCCTCCATATTCCCTTCCTCTCTTCATCTCTTGCTCTCTCGATCGTTCATCCCACTTCTCTCTTGAGTATTTTATTTTTTTCCTTTTCATGTATGAAAACGGGAGAGGCAATTTTTTTCACTGTCGTTGGAAAATTTCATTATGAGAAAAGGATTCATGTATTCAAGAAGAAGGGGATCCAATTTTTCGGAACTACACAATCTCAAAAAAAAAAATTGTGCTTTGTAACTAACTGGGTTTAATATTAATAATAGAATATTGGATGAAATTTGATGTGTAAAGTTATTGGGGTTTTATGCAATTGGATTACTGGGTTTAGATGTTCGATGAGACTAGATTTTGCAGATAGAAGGGATTCGACATAACATGAAACCTTCTTCTCCTTTTTTTTATTAATTAGTATTTTATTTATGTCTAACAATAATTATTTAAGTAGATTGTTTAATCTACTGTAAGATATAACATAATGGCTCATATAAAATGGACCTCACATGTCTTCAAGAAAACATTAGGAGAGCAGCTCTCATGTGTGAAGTACTAGTGTAAGAGAGAATTGCTCCCACCAGATAATATATTAATTGTAAAGGAATCCTAAGTCTTCTCTTACTAGAAAACCATAATACATAAAATTCCAAAAATAACCTAACACAAGAAGTAATTAAATTGCTAGGTTATTAACATTTTCAACACCACCCTTTAAACTCATGACTATGCAAAAAAATAAAAATAAAAATAAAAAATTCGTATACGAGTTGTTGATGCCGGTTCCAATGTGATCCAAAATTTAATCCAAACATGCATATGACAAATTCTAATGTTTCTAATGTTGATGCGGATGCCAATGCAAAATTTCAATGCCAATGTAATTGCAAATACCAGGCGAACTTTCAGTTCTTGTGCTAATGTGAATTCCTAACACCAATGTCAATGTGAACTTTCAATGCCAATACCAATGCACTAGGTGTTCTCATTGTTCTAAAAATCTCTGCCTAGCGCCGCCTAGCACCTAGGCGGCTGGCCACTAACCCGATTAATGCTTAGGCGTTTGAAAATTAAGAAATGGCGCCTAAACCTGCTGAGGCGCCTGCCTAGGCACTCACCTAGCCCACCCAAACCCGTCTAGATTGCGACTCAATTAGACAAAAAATAGATAATTTTCATTTTGCATTTTATTTTTTTTAATAAATTGTAAGAACTTTGTTGAATACTTAAATGAACACATATTATATGCTTGTTCCCAATGTTTTCATTATGTCCCAATACTTCATAATATATATATATATATATATATATATATATATATATATATATATATATATATATCATTCTATTTTATAGTTTATGATGAAATCTATATACTTTAAGTCTAGGCAGACACTTATTTACACGAAATATAATCGATTTACTTAAATCTGCCTAGTCCGTTTAGGTGCATGCCTGGCCACCTAGGCGCTAGGTCCCAGCCTGCTGCCCAACTAGTGCCTAGCATTCTTGTTAGGTGAATTTAGGAAACCTGGGTGGTACGAAGTGAATTCTATTGATGACGAACTAAAGAACTAGGGGTTGACAAAGGGGCTTCTCTTAAATATACAATATAAACATATATACATAGATAATATATGAATTGAGTAAGATTATACCTATAGATTCTCTTCGGCTTATCTTTGGTTTTTTGTATTTGTTCATTTGTATATTGAACTAAGCCCATAACGTTTGGCCCAGTCGACATGGGCTACATCGGAGTTGGATCCAATATAACTGTTTTGGCCCGGTGATATGTATGCAACACTAAGACAACTGCTACTCAACCCTAGTGTGTGTGTTTTTTTTAAGAAAAACTAATGAAAATTGCTTAAAAACTTTTAGTTTTAACGATAAGGACAAAATAAATGGTAAAGTGAATAGTACCAGGATTGACTTTTTAGTGTAAAAATGTGGTTTTTCGTTAAAGTTCCCTTTTTTTTACTCTTTATGAAGAGCAACTTCTATGAAAGGGGTCATGTGGTGATGAACCCTGTTCTATATAAGTCGTTCTCTTTTTTATGGATTTTGAGCACATGAATTATACAAAAGCTTGGGTCTCAACCGCTAGCATAACTGAGACGTACTATTGCTTATTTATATGATTATTATTTTTTTGGCATAATTAAAGAGAATGCAGCATGAGCACTTTCCACAAGGTCACCCATCCTAAGAGTTTAAGACTATTTTTTTCCAAATTCACTTAACTGTAGAGTTGTGATGAGATCCGATGCATGTGAGTTTAGTACGAGACTTTAGTTGGAAAGAGCCTGAAATATGCTCAAGCCTTATGATCCTTCTTGTTTTGGTTGTTTCAATCCCAGAGTTCTTATTAGTTTGGTCTTGTTTGGACTTGAGCCCTCTGTTCACCAAAAGAATACATTAATCATGGCCTATAAATGAAGTGCACGGTGGAACCGGACATGAAAGAAGAGTAAATTGTAGCAGTGGTTCATCAACTTTAATCAAATTGGTGCAAAGGTCTCTCAACTAAAAATCCATTATCATTGGTCTCTCAAGTCCTTAAAATGTGAAGCTATGGTCCTTTTCATCAACATCATCAAAATTTTGTTAAAATGAGTTATGTTAGAAGGACCATTGCTACAATTGGGGTCTCTCAACTCATCAAAATGTGTAGTTGTAGTCCTCTTCATCAACTTCGTCAGAATTTTGTCAAAATGAGTTATGTTGGAAGGACCATTGCTATAATTGGATTAAAATGGAGGGACTATTGCTCTAAATGGGTTAAAGTTGATGGATTATTTCTCTAGTTGGATTAAAGTTGAGGGACCAATGATAATCGATTTTTAGTTGAGTGACTATAGCTGCACGTTTTGATAAGTTGAGAGACCAATGGTGATGGATTTTTAGTTAAGGGATCATTGCTCCAATTGAGTTAAAATTAAGAGACCATTGTTATAATTTACTTCATGAAAGAAAGAAATAGAAAGAGTGAGATGTAACCTCAGCTGCGCGGTAGGGTTTCTTGCATGCTACACTTGGATATTCTTTTCATTTATTGTTGCACTTTAACCATTGGATAAAACCCAATGGCTGATGGATATATTGGGTGATAGATGATCTCTTACAAGAGAGTCCGACGATGTAAAATGTTTGTGTTGCAACACCAAATTTAATTAAGAGAAATTTTATTTGGACCCAATTGTCTTATCTCTACACCCAACTAAAATATTTTCTCTATTAAACTTCTAAGTTTGCCCTTAAATAAATAACAAAAAACAAAAAGTTAAACATTGGTGTTTTATCTCTACACCCAATAACTCAAAACCTAGCACACCACTGCACTCCTCCATTATTTCTCGCGAAACCCACCAAAGTGACGGCAAAAAATTCTATCAAGATCACGAACGACCATGGGCTCCAAAATTTTCAATTGGGATTATTTATTGGAAATTTTAGGGGTAAATTATCAAGACCATATCCAGTAATATAATCAAAATTCAAGTCATGTAAAAGTAGTTTCATCCACAGCACAATTTGGAGAACCCAAAAAAGAAAATAAGCAGAAGCTGCAAATCAAAACCACTTTTGTGAAGGAGAAGCTGCGGGAAGCCATACTTGCCCCATGAAGGAGCTTCCATGGAGAAAAGCAGCAGATGCAACACTAGAGCAGCTGCTTCTGCTTGGAAAAAAAGCATTCATATGGTCATATGTTACTTTGGGCACCCTTAGCTTCTTATTAGACATCATATTTTCCATCTCCAAAAACTATAAATTGGTGATACCATTTGGTCTATTTGTTGGGTACTTCTTGACTGATGTTTTGAAGGAGACATTGTAGGAAGTGCTTTCCAGGTCGGAGGAGAATGCCAATGGGATATTAGTTTGTTTCGCCGAAAACAATGGAGAGGTGGAGTGGTGAGCTAGGTTTTGGGTCATTGGGTGTAGAGATAGAAACATCGATTTTTTATTTTTTTATTTTTTTATTTAAGGTTAAACTTGAAAGTTTAATGGATAAAACTTTTTAGTTGGGTACAGAGATAAGATAACTGAGTCCAAATAAAATTTCCCTTTAATTAATGTTCGAGATTCATGTATTTTCTGACAAAAGAACATTTTATGCATCTCAACGCAGTTTAAAGCATTGTATGTGTTTGATTAAGGGGTGTGATATCCACACACCCCTTTTTACTTCTCTCACACCTTTTTGGATTTCGACCGTCGGATCGGATGAATTGAAGAAGATCTAACGGACAAAAAGTAACAGGGGTGTGTGAGAAGTAAAAAGGGGTGTGTGGATAGCACACCCGTTGATTAAATGCTTGAATTATATCCTCTCTCTTTTTTTTCACCAAAAAGGAGGACGATGCTTGAATGTTTTTTTATTTATTTATTTTTTAAAATTTCTGGTTTAAAATCTTGCATCCACAAAAGAAGGTGGCACCATTTCTGAAAAAAAGCAAAAAGAATAGTTCCCTTTATATATGGTCACCACATATCCCTACAACGCGAGAGAAAAGGCGATGACATCTCGATCCCTTTAGTTTTTTTCCTATTTCCACCAACCGTGGAAACATATATATTCTAACAAGAAAATCTTCTGAAAGTCTTCGGTGTAAAAGCTTTTCTCTCTACTGGATATAAATGAATCTCACATGCAGAAAAACTTCCTTCAATTATATCTGTATATGTACACTTAATCGTCTTAGGGTTGTTGATACATTAGAGTTTTAACCTTTTTCCTTACGTAATAAAGAATAGAGTATAGTTGAGGTTGCAATGGACACAAGAAATAATCTTTACGAAGCAAGTCAGAGTTTTCGAGCAAACAGTTCGTCGGTTTGGAGGGACACTGGTATGGAAGTTTTCTCGAGGCCGTCCATGACTTCCAACCATGAAGATGAAGAAGAAGACCTCAGGTGGGCTGCACTTGAAAGACTTCCCACATACAACCGTTTAAAGAAAGGTTTGCTCACTTCTTCAAGGGGCGAGGCAAGTGAAGTTGATGTACGTAAACTTGGGTTTCAAGAAAGGAATAATTTAATTCAGAGGCTTGTAAAAGATACCGAAACCCAGAACGAGAAGTTCTTAATGAGGCTGAGAGAGCGACTCGATAGGTAATTAATATACTAACATATTTATATATCAGTCATTCTACAATGCGGTTAACTACAGTTTAAAAAGGTGTAGTCAAGTTTATCGACTGCCTAAGTATCAATAATATCGAATAAATATAAGAACTTTAACAAAGTGCAGTTTACCGCACTACAAATGGTTGCTATGGCTACGTTGTTTATATTTGGTTGCTCTTCATGAGAGTATCGAAAAAATGTATCGGTTTCAAGGGATACAAAGCCGAATTTTCCCTTTCAACTATCGTATTACTAATAAACCATTATTCAATGATTCCCTTTAGAATTACCCTTGTTATCATTTTGCGCTGAAGGAATCACATGAATAGAACCACATTATGGGGATGTCAGCTGTTTTGAGAATATCTCACATGTTAGATGGAATACTGCATCAAAAGTTCAAAATTTATTGAACTTCTCCACCCATTGTCAATTGCTTTTGGGTGGATGCTGACATTCTAATGAGCCGATTAATTGGTTTTGTATTGTGTTGGATACCTGAACTTTTAACACCTTCAACTTGTTGGAAATATGTCAGAGCTGGAGTGGAAATTCCAGCACTGGAGGTAAGGTACGAGCATGTCAAAGTTGATGCAGAAGCTCATGTAGGAACAAGGGCGTTGCCTTCGTTCTTTAACTTCTACATTAATTTTTTCGAGGTAAACCTGCAATCGAATCAAGATTACTTCTTTCTTGCTGTTCTAATTAAACCTGGATTTTCTTAATTCTTCCTCCTGCTTATGTTGCCCTTCAATTTTGTTTTTCTTCAGGGCATCTTGTCTAGTCTCCACTTGCTTAAGAGTAGGAAGAAACACGTGTCTATCCTCCGTGATCTTAGTGGAATCATTAGGCCTAGCAGGTAAAAATGCAAAGACTCTGATCATCTATACCTGAAATTAATGACATGTTATAGCTATTACTTGGTTCCCAAATTTTGTTATTAACTTTTGTTCGGGGGGCTGATGCAAATTTTGCAGAATAACATTGCTTTTAGGTCCTCCAAGTTCTGGAAGGACCTCGTTATTGCTGGCTCTTGCCGGGAAGCTTTCGCCAGATGTAGAGGTAAGTTAATATTGCTACATGTAGAGCTTTAGCTGTTCATGCTGTATTCAGTTAAGTAGCTTCAGAACTAGAATCCATAAGTTTTCGAACTTTACGTACAGTTCTCAGGGAAGGTGACATACAATGGCCTTGACATGAATGAATCTGCACCTTGGAGAGCTTCTGCCTACATCAGTCAGCATGATATCCATAATCCTGAAATGACTGTAAGAGAAACCTTGTCCTTCTCTTCTAGATGCCAGGGGGTCGGACATCGTCATGGTTAGTTTTTTTTTATCAGAATTCAGATCACTATATCTACTATTTCTAAGTTATTCTCAGGATGACTAATTGTTAATATGGCCATCTACAGAATGGTTAGCAGAATTGTCAAGGAGAGAGAAAGCAGCAAATATTCAGCCTGATCCTGATATTGATGTCTTCATGAAGGTAAAAAAACCGAAGCTAGATATATTATGTGATATTCGGGCTAATAAGGATGTCCTTGGTGAAAAAATTTATGGACATTCTATTTCCAGAATGTGATTCAACGATCGTTACCATTCAGTTTTTAGAGTCTCTTTCAAGGATTTGCCCGTCCCAAAAATTGGCTACATCGATCAGTAATTATTTAGCTGTTTGATTATCCGTAATTTCATTTCTGTAATCTAACAAACAATGTTTTCCACACATTTTGGATGACGGTACAGTTTCTTTTGTACGGAGATACGCTTGAATAAGGACCTAAGATATGATATAAACGTTCCGATGAAATGGATTATGTTGTGGCCCTAGGAAGGATGTCCATAACTTAGACTAATGGGACTGGTGGTGACAATCTCATGAGTCCATATTTAAAGCTAAAATATGTAGGTCAAGATATGTAGCTTCTGTAAATCTTCTCCATTCTTAAAGTCACCAAGATTAAAACCAACTTTTGGTGATTTTGCAATCTCAAGGTGGCATTACTAAATGCTAAGCTTGAGTTGTTTTCAAATATTTCAGGCATCAGCTATAGAAGGCCAGAAGGCAAATGTTTTCACAGATTATGTTCTGAAGGTATCATCTCCACATCACAATCCATTACTATTCATTGGTTTAAAAAATTAATCAGATTAGTCATTAACTTCGCTTTCCACTCGCAGATTTTAGGACTAGACATATGTGCAGAAACCATGGTCGGGGATGGAATGCTAAGGGGTATTTCAGGTGGTCAAAAGAAGCGTGTCACAACCGGTATTTAGGCACAAGCTTTTATTTCAAGTGATGTGTTGTACTTGTATGTCTCCTAGACTTAGTAATTGTCTGAATAACTCTACCGATTACATTGCAGGTGAGATGCTGGTTGGACCGGCAAAGGTTCTGTTCATGGATGAGATTTCTACTGGTTTGGACAGCTCAACAACTTATCAAATTGTGAACTCGCTTAGGCAATCCATGCACATTCTCAACGGAACTGCTGTTATTGCTCTCCTCCAGCCACCACCAGAAACTTATAACCTTTTTGATGACATTATACTCCTCTCCGATGGTCAAATTGTGTACCAGGGGCCCCGTGAACACGTGCTAGAGTTTTTTGAGTCCTTAGGCTTCAAATGTCCTGAAAGAAAAGGCGTGGCTGATTTTCTGCAGGAAGTAAGCTTAGATATACATGATTGATCTCTTGCCTATGTGAGCCCTTCTCCTTTATGTTTTTGCATAATTGAATTATTGTTGTAGGTGACTTCAGAGAAAGATCAGGAGCAATATTGGGCTCAGAGGGATAAGGCTTACAAATTTGTCACGGTCAAGGAATTCACTGATACATTTCAGTCTTTCCATGTTGGGAAGAAAATAAAAGAGGACCTTTCGGTTCCATTTGACAAGAGGGACAAGAGTGCAGAACTTTTGGCTCCCCAAAAATACGGTGTTGGAAAAAAAGAACTGCTTAAAGCCTGCATGTCAAGAGAATACTTGCTAATGAAGAGGAACTCCTTCGTCTATGTATTCAAGTTTGTTCAGGTTAATCAGAATTCTACTTTGTTATATTTAGTTTTAGTTATACATTTTCATGCGTCTATAATATTCTCTTAATCTTCTTTATTCTAATAGCTTATAGTGATGGCATTCATTACAATGACACTCTTCATACGGACAAGGATGCATCGAGATTCAATAACAGATGGAGGCATTTTCACTGGTGCCTTATTTTTCTGTATGATAATGGTCATGTTTAACGGAATGTCTGAGCTCAGTTTGACCATTGCCAAGCTTTCTGTTTTTTACAAGCAAAGGGACCTCATGTTTTTCCCTGCCTGGGCGTATGCACTTCCCGGATGGTTGATCAAGGTTCCCCTCTCATTCGTGGAAGTTGGAATTTGGGTTTTCATGACCTACTACGTCATTGGTTTCGATCCAAATGTGCAGAGGTAGTGCTTGGATTTGTAACTGTGTTGGAAACTTTCGTTTACATTTTTTCACTTTCTGTTCTGTTAATCTATGTGTGTGCAGGTTGTTTAGACAATACTTTATATTCATACTTGTTCATCAAATGGCTTCTGGATTATTCCGACTTATTGCAGCACTTGGTAGGAATATGGTTATTGCTACCACAGGCGGATCATTTGCACTACTAGTACTCTTTGTAAACGGTGGCTTTGTTCTTTCAAGAGGTATGATACATACAAGTTTGACACAAAATTAGACTTGAAAAGCAAGACAATCCTCGTAATGCACATTTCTTTGCTGCAGTGGATATAAAGAAATGGTGGATATGGGCTTACTGGATATCGCCAATGATGTATGCGCAGAATGCAGTGGAAGTAAACGAGTTCCTAGGGAATAGCTGGAAACATGTAAACTATTGACTTAGCCATGTATAGAAATTAAAGGTTTTTTGTTTGTCTCGTAATCTCTCTGAAGTTTGAATTGCTTTCGTATGAAAGGTTCTTCCAAACACAGAACAGCCGTTGGGAATTTTGGTTTTGAAGTCTAGAGGATTCTTTACAGAACAACGCTGGTATTGGATAGGAGTTGGGGGCCTGATTGGATTTATAATACTATTCAACTTGGCTTATGTCTTGGCCCTCACCTATCTCGACTGTGAGTACCTTGCTTTGAATTAATGACTTGAAATGTGAGAGCTCATGTTTTGACGTTGTTCAAATAATTGTACAGCTTATGACAAGGCTCAGAGTAGTCAATCGGATGAATCTCAAGAAAATGAACAAGCTCAAAAAACTGCAAATGAAGGGAACAAAGCTAGCGCTGAGATAAACTCCAGCAAGAAAAAAGGAATGACTCTTCCTTTTCAACAACAATCTCTCACCTTTAATGACATTGTGTACTCTGTTGACATGCCACCGGTAATTAACAAAGTTTAATGTTTACGATTCAGATAGCAAGTTGTTTTTACTTTTAAAATAGCACATTTACAAAACACAGTTGGTTTAATTGAACTTGCAGGAAATGAAGAATCAGGGTGTCAGTGAGGATAAGCTGGTGCTTTTGAAGGGTGTGAGCGGTGCTTTCAGGCCTGGCGTCCTCACCGCTTTGATGGGTGTCAGTGGTGCTGGTAAAACTACTCTCATGGATGTGCTAGCTGGTAGGAAAACTGGGGGTTATATTGACGGTGATATCAAAATTTCTGGATATCCCAAAAAGCAAGAAACCTTTGCTCGAATTTCAGGATACTGTGAACAAAATGACATCCATTCTCCTCATGTTACTGTCTATGAGTCTTTGCTTTTTTCTGCTTGGCTCCGCCTACCCTCTGAAGTCAATTCGACAACAAGAAAGGTTGCATTCAGGAAATCTCGTCCTTGCTCTTTTATCTGGCTAATAAAGGATGGTTTTATAACTTTGACTAAAAGTTATAGTGTTCAAAAGCTATAGCAATTCTAAATTCTAACTGATGGCAGATGTTTGTGGAGGAGGTGATGGAGCTTGTGGAACTAAAACCTTTGCGGAAAGCGCTAGTTGGCTTGCCAGGTGTGAATGGTCTCTCGACTGAGCAACGGAAGAGGCTCACAATTGCTGTTGAACTAGTGGCAAACCCTTCCATAATATTCATGGACGAGCCAACTTCGGGGCTAGATGCTAGAGCTGCTGCAATTGTCATGAGAACAGTTAGGAACACTGTGGACACTGGAAGAACAGTTGTCTGCACCATTCATCAGCCAAGCATTGACATATTTGAATCTTTTGATGAGGTGAGAAATGTTGGTACATCACTAATACTAAAGCTATTTATGTTCGCACAATTATCTGACAGTAATACATTCAACAAAACGTTCCAGTTATTGTTGATGAAGCGTGGAGGAGAAGAAATATATGTAGGGCCTTTAGGTCACCATTCTTGTGATTTGGTCAAGTATTTTGAGGTATGTGATAACGATAATCTGCAATGGAACAACGTGTTTTAGTTTTAATCTACATGCTTTTGAGTGACATAGATGATGCATTATGGCTAGGACATTGAAGGAGTCAATAAAATTAAAGGTGATTACAACCCTGCAACTTGGATGTTGGAAGTTAGCTCTTATGCACAAGAACAAGCTTTGGGAGTTGATTTTTCCAAAGTGTACAAAAATTCTGAACTGTATCGGTAGGTATTATCGTAAATGCATCATTAGACTTGATGGCATAAAACACAACTTACTGTTTGAAATTCTGTATTTATCATAGCCTTCATGGTAATGCAATTGAAATATAGTAATGAAGTAGTATGACTGTCTGGCGTGTGTCTCAGGAGAAACAAAGAACTTATTAGGCAACTGAGCACGCCTCCTCCCGATTGCAGAGATCTCCATTTCCCTTCTCAATACTCTCAATCATTTTATAGCCAATGCATAGCATGCTTTTGGAAACAAAGATTGTCGTATTGGCGCAATCCACCATACACTGCTGTAAGATTTTTGTTCACAGCTATCATAGCCATCATGTTTGGCACAATGTTCTGGGACCTGGGCTCCAAAACGTAAGCTGCATCTATGGTTTATCAACAAAAGTTCAACCTCTAGTAATTCCAATCAACATATAAACACATTTCCATCCTCCCCATTGTAGGAAAAAGCAGCAAGACCTGTTTAATGCAATGGGCTGCATGTATTGTGCTGTTCAATTCATTGGAATCCAAAATGCTGGTAGTGTGCAGCCAGTCGTTTCAGTTGAACGAACGGTTTTCTACAGAGAAAAAGCTGCTGGAATGTATTCACCCTTAGCGTATGCCTTTGCACAGGTAGTCGATTTACACAAATTTCATAATTCGTCTACAATGAGGTAATATTTTATGTAAGCCACTTCAATGTTCTATGCAGATTATAATTGAGCTCCCGTACATTTTTATCCAAACTCTGGTTTACGCTGTCATCGTGTACTCCATGATGGGACATCAATGGACTGCTGCTAAATTCTTTTGGTATTTGTTCTTCATGTACTTCACATTGTTATATTTCACCTTTTATGGGATGATGGCCGTGGCTGTGACGCCAAATTTCCACATTGCTACTATAATTTCCTCCGCATTTTATGGAGTGTGGAACCTCTTTTCCGGATTTATTGTCCCGCGAACTGTAAGTATTGTTTTCAAATGCCACCTTCCTTTTGCTCACTTCGCGCATGGACACTAATGAAAGTGTTATTTTGTACTTTCTGGTTCGTAACAGAGAATGCCCTTGTGGTGGAGATGGTACTATTATATATGTCCAGTTTCTTGGACCTTATATGGACTAGTTATATCACAGTATGGAGACATGGACGACATGCTTGACAATGGTGTAACGGTTAAACAGTTTTTGGAAAGTTATTTCGGCTTCGAACACAAGTTTCTAGGACCAGTTGCAGGTATTGTTACAGCGTTTGTTATTCTCTTCGGACTTATTTTTGCCGTTTCCATCAAGGTTTTCAATTTCCAGAAAAGATAGAAATTTATTTACATTGGATGTCATGGGCTAGAACCGTCACTCAACTCGTAGATACGATGAAAGTTATCATCAATCTGTAATTTTGCATACCATTTGTAGCATGTATACCTTCAAAATATAAACGATATTATCAGTCTGTGCATCTTGTATTACCACTGATCCCATTCTTGTACGAACTATTTACCAAAGCACGGGGCTTTGCACTTCTTGGGTTGGCTCGATTTCTTGCATTACAAGATTTCTCTATCTCCAGGGTTTACTGCAAATTATGAAACTTCAAACCATTTGGATTATCTTCTCGTATCTTCGCGGTTAAGATTGATAAAAGGAATTACGATGACTTGATATGTACCTTGTTTTAGTAATCTAAAATTGCTCTTCGCGAATAATACAAAGAAACATCTACCGATTTGAAAATTAAACACCCGAATAGAGAAGGCAAAGATGAATCCGAAGAGCATTCTAACCCCAACATGCACTGCTGCAACAACTCCCACAAAATCATGTCTGAAACCAAAGTAATGTCTCAGGAATTGTTCACAGTTTGACGGTCATTACCGAATGCAGTCAATCCATACGAGGTCCAGGCCACAGGCTGTGGGATGATGAATCCTGAAAAGAGTTTCCACGTTGCATAAAATGCAGAGGAAACAATCGCAGCAATATGATGGTTTGGCGTCACAGCCACAGTCATCGTGCCGTAAAATGTGAAGTACAGCATTTTGTATCCCGAGGAAGAGAATGGCAGTATATAGCGAACCCATTGCATTGAACAAAATCTTGTTGCCTTTTTCTGCATCGAATGTAGAAAGCAAATTTGAACACAGGAAAAAGGGAGAAAAAAAGAAGAAAGGCTAATGAGTATCACCAGCTCATTTCTTTATTTCCTTGTTCCAACATACGTTTTGGAGCCGAGGATCTAGAAAATTGGCCCCAACATCAATGCTACGACAGTTGCGAAGAGAAATCTCACTGCATTGTGTAAAGGTTGCGCCGACATGACCAGTGTAGTTTCCATAAGCAAGCAATGGACTAGACGAGGAATGGTTGCGAGTATTGGGTAGGGAAATACAGGTCCTTTGAAGAAGGAGCAGGTGTGCTGAATTCAAGTGACTATTTCCTGCAGTGAACGAACCATATAGAGGGAATTGCATGTCCATCCGAATTGGTATTGAAATTGCTCAAAACCATACTACTTGGTTTATACCTCTTGATTAAGAGACACCGCTTCGTATGAAACATGTCTCTTCAATTTGAATTGATATTCGAACTACTGGCACATGTTTCTAATATAATAGAAAGGTTAGGAAGAAGAGCATGCTGTCTGCTTCGCGAGCCTTCACTGTCCCATTTTGTGTCTGCTTCGCGAGCCTTCACTGTCCCATTTTGTGACTTCCCTTCTTTCGTCCGTCCACGAGGCTGTAAACAGAGAGAAAGGGGCGGCTATCCAGCGGGAGCCGTTTTGGTTGTATGCCACGAGGTCCCTATGGACAAGGGGACAAGTGAATCATTGCTTTTGGGTCACGGGCAGCCCACTACCATCCATCCCATTGCATTCCTTTGTATCGTATTGTACTGAAGTGCTTTATGAGTTAGATAGGGAGTATCAACCTTTAATACCAAAAGAACACAACTCCACCTTCGAAAAGGAGTGAGAATTTGAAATCTACAGACTAGACGGACCGGTCGCCCTCGTCCAGGTGCACTGTTTTGTGCTTCGATGGCTAGGCCAACTCGTTAGCCAGAAAAGGCCGACCAGTCGCCCGTATCTGAAGTTCCAGACAAAGGCAGAGGCCACCGAAGTCCTGCGGCCGGCCTGGGTGAAGGAAAAATCAAACACCAAACTTCGAGTGCAAGAATAGACGCTTTTAACAAAGAAAAAAAAAGGTACACAATCTGAAGCAGCAGCACAAGACAGAGCAGAAAAATTGGAGAATTTGTGTCTTATCATTCTTTTAGATGCCAACATGAACATGCCAAAGTGAGAACAAACTTCAAAGTAACACCAACCGTGCATATATTTTTACAACACCACTTTTTTCTGTGTGTAATCTTAAAGGGTTTTACACAGTACGATTCTACTCTCCATCATCATTCTCTTTCTCTTTCTCGTGTCTAGCATTACCATTGACACCGGAAACAAGCTCAGCTTCAAATGCCATGGAACTTGAAGGCAACCTCTCATACATTCTCGATCCCAATGGAAGAAGCCTATGTTGCCCCACAATAAGAGTCTGGCTGATCCTCTCGTAACTCCACCTCTGCTGAGCATAGACTATACCTGCAAGGATGATTGCTGTAACCGGTATGGCAATATCCCCAAACTTGGAGTAAAAATCCGTAGTCGGGTTGACAAGCTCGTAGTCCTCTGCAAAGTAAGGATTGAGAGCAGGAGCTCTAATATAATCATAAATGTGAGGGAAGATTCTGACCAATGTGATTGCAAAGAAATAGAACCTTCTGAGCGGTCTGCAATCAATCTGCCACACAAGGTTGCCAATGATTTGTGGGAGAAGGAAAAAATCTTGAACGAGACCGACATACTCCTCTAGCTCAGTTTCCCACTCCCACAGTGCATGAGAATTTGCTCTCGCTATTCTATAGCTTTTTGTCCGAATATATCTTCTGCTAGTCGTCATACTATGAATGACTAAAACAATGATATAGCCAATAAAATGTATTGCAAAGGTAGCTAGAAGCACCCGTTTATCACTAGGTACACGATGTGGCTCAAGAGGAGTTTGCGTCAGTAATCTGATTCGAGATTTCCACACCTTCTGACAAAGCCTTAAAGTCAGTAAAAGTGAAACCATCACCAGAAACTTTACCGTGTAATCAAGTATATGGAACCACTGATTGTTCTCAAGGTCATACGAAGATGTTGCATTGGAGTCGGAAGATATCCTCTTGAAGAGCGCTTCAGCATCAGTGACCAGAGGAATGCTGTACCCAATGGCTTCAATACCTAGCATGACCAGAGACATGTAAGGAACAGAATCCACATTATGCCTGATGTAAAACAGTTGGCTTAAAATGCCAGAAATTGCCAGGGAAAGAGTCAAAATCCGGAGGATTCCCTCAATACCCCGACGAGAGAGGATGCTTTCCCGCTGTTTTCTGTACATAATTGGAAGAGTTCTGAGCTTGACTGTACTAAAGAAAAGGGGGTCATCTTCATTCCTTTGGCTGGCTACGGAAATACTTGCTGTTGGATTGACTAACCATAGAGATGTAGTGGGAGGATACGACACAACCACCTCAATTAAACAATCAAGCCCAGCCTCAAGATCCATGCTCTCAAACAAAATCTTCCACGAGGCTCGAACATCCCTGCAGCCAACTAGATACATCTTTCCCACGTGTGGGTCATAAAGACCCTCCAGAAAGAGAACTGAAAAATTGCTGAAACCTTTCCCAGTGATGGTGAGTTGTGCGGATACATTCATAAGGAGCTGCTTTTCAGTGTATTCAGCCTTCGTGTGGTAAGGAGTCTCCTCTTCTGCAGTGGAACTGTTTTTTGGAGACCAAAAGCGCCCAAACAAGGGACCGACTGACAGAATCTCCATCTGAATATCTATTCTTGGAGAGTGAAGATCTTTGATTGGATCGAGAAATGCAGACTCATGAAGGGTTAGGTCTTCCGAGAGAAGAGAAAGACTGACTTGAAAAGATTCTGTATCTTCCAGTTTGGGAAAATTCAGCAATGATTTTTTTATGACTGTTCCAACACTAAAGGCCTCATTTTTTTCCAAGATAATAGCAGCTGAATCAAGTTTTGTGTACCTGTAGTTTGGACTGGAGGTTCTGAAGTAATTCCAAAGCTCTGTAGGCTGTACTAACTTTTCAAAGGAGAGAGGAAAAAATGATGCACCACTGTTATTGATGCTGGATAAACTTCCATAAATAATGCTTCGTTGCTTTATGGAAAAGGAGACTGGTATGTACAGGCAGATTCGACTATTGCATTGACCTCCTTGAACATCAGCAAGTCCAAGGCAACCAACCATGCAAAGCTGCCCACTGGTAGACTTCCATATTCCCTCTGCTGCAACAGTCATGTTGTTAAGCCCAGATCTCTTTGCCGCAGTATACTCATTCTCTAGCGGGGAAACAGCTCTAAACACAGCTGAAACCGTTGCTGAACTAGTATTTCCTGCGGCATTTTTTTGTTCACACTTGATATCCTGCATAAAAATTTTAACACCTTTAAAGCTTCCATTTGATGCCCTAATCTCTTTATCTGCCACAAATGGACCCAGCTTGCTGCAAAAAGCACCCGGGAAATTACATCTCCAGTTTGGCAAGACAGTGAAAGCTTGTTCCCGTGTAACTTCTTGGAGGATTTCACAAAACGAAGGACCTTTATAAATGCTAATGCCACCATATATCAAGCTATCATTAGAAGGGTACGGATCACATGCCCTTGACACAATCTTTTCAGCTCCAAACTCATACGTTGCGGACTTTCCCAACTGCGATGAAATGTGAACCGTATCAAAGTACTTTGAGTTTGACTTTGAATTTAAGCTTCTTAATTCTCCTTGGATAACCCTATTTGTCAATGAGAAAGTCGCTGGATAATGAAGAATTAGTAGAATCTGATCATCTTCAGAAAGAGGAGGTTGGTCGTAATTTACATCAGAAGCTTTCAACCACTCCCAGGGATCAGCAGAATCAGTCTCCCGGGACGGCAACATTGTACTCCCCAACAAACACATTACTCTTTCCCCACCTTTTTTCTTGGATTCAGTGTAAATCCCTTGGAAGGAAACTGTGAGCTGAGAATGGCCGGGCCATATTTGAAATTTTGGATTTCCTTCATACCTATAATCCGCAAAGCTACCGCCTTTAGTAATGCCCAAAACCATGACCCCATTAACACTCACTGACTTCTTGGATCGATGGGCACGATCAACATCCATAACCCAAAATGAAACCAAGTTCGATGATGTACGATTAATATCCTCCACCAAGCTCATTTCAAATTCTTTATCATCAAATGGGATAATTGGGGCATCACCCACCTCCTGCCTCCAGTCCCCATTGACAAAAAAGAGCTCAGTTTTTATGCTATAAATTCGATTATCTTCAGCTTTCAGTTCAGAAGCAGAAGAAAGAACAAAACGACATTCTCTCTTCACTTCATCGATCCGATCATAACTGTAAGTAACAGGGCTTCCACTTCTTCCATTTGTAAATTCGAATCCTGGTTCTGATTGTTCTGAATAAGAGAGCCCCAAATTAAACAGCAACCCATAAAGGCTCCAAACCACAACAACCAAACATGCAAACTTCATCATCTCAAACCTTCTAAAATTCATATCACTTTCTTCAAGGTTTCTCAGCTGCCCAGAACCTTAAACTACTCAAATTTGAAAACCCAATTCTTCAAATCTCAAATTTCGACTCAGTTTCCACAAATTTCATCCATCCAAAGAGGTCAAGTCAATGAACAATGTAACACAAAATCCTTGAAAGGGTACTCAATCTTAAGCCTATACTTTCATGGGTAGTGTTTGAATCCAACCAAAATTTTAAAGTAAGGAACACAAACCTGAATCTGTCCACTCTTGCATGGATTACCGCGAAGAAGATGAACCCCACTTGCTGAAACTTGGATCTAGAGAGAGAGAGCTAGCAGAGTTGATTGGATCTAGAGAGATAGAGAAAGTGAGACGGTTGAGTGAATATGAAGTTGAACTGGTTTCTCTGTTTTTCTCAAGTTTTTGGCCTTTCGTGATTTTTTTTCCGCAAGAACTTGAAGATATTTCTTTCTTTCTTTCTAGAAACAACTGTCAACTCCTTTAAACTTGTTACAAAAATTCCATTATCTATCTCGTTCCATTTTCCCACTACCATTTAGATATGTTATAAATGGCATCTTCTATAATTCTATTGTTATTTTTTAGAGAACTTTAACGAAAAGCTCCCGGTACGGTTCACTTTAACGAAAAATCACATTTTTACACTAAAAAGTCAATCCTGGTACTATTCACTTTACCCTTTATTTTGTCCTTATCATTAAAACTCAAAGTTTTCAAACCCTTTTCATTAGTTTTCCTTATTTTTTAAGTAAACACACAGTTTCTATTCAAAATTCTAATTAAGATATTAATATTAGTGCACTGACTATAACAAAAATAGTTTATACCAAAAGAGTAAAATGGCAGCTTGCTAACAAAAATGACTTATACCAAAATTACAAGTTTAGGAAGATTGTAGAATTAAATCTCAAAAAACTCTACAAGTGGTGGACTGCCTTTATTGTTAATCTTAAAAACACTACGTTCTGAATTCAAACCCGTAGTTTATAGCAAGAATTACTATTATTTTGCATTTTTTTAAGTGATGAAAAATGATTAGAAAAATAAAATAAAAGATTAACTCGTGTGTGGCTCAAACAAACTCTGAATCGCGTGGATTTTTAGTTGAGAAGAAGTGCGAGTAAGTTTGCAAAAGAAGCAAAAGTCACCATCCCTGGATTTATTCATCTACCTTGTTATTCTGCTAAATTCTTTTCTTGTTGGAAAAGTTTATTGAGTTGTCTTTCTATTGGGTTATTTGTTCTGTTGTTTAAGATTGTATTCGATAAGTAACTAGATTCAATGTACGTTGAATGAAAAAAATGGACGCAATCCTTCATATCTTATCTCGACCAATCTTACTATTTACATAGAAATATAAAAATAAAAAAATAAAAAAACAAACTATTTTTTTTTTCTTTCAACATACTGCTAAATCCAATCCAATCCGATCTTTGACAGCAAACGAAGCGTCTAGAGATTTTTAGACGACGACTGAATAACTCCCACAAATCAGTGAACCATTCACCACCAAAAAAAAATTCAATTACTAATTTAAAAAATAAAATTCAATCAAATAATGTATTGAAAGTGGCATATGAATTGGTCAAGTAGATGATGCTCAATAGTCTAATTACATGAAAGTCATCTTCTATCCCACTTTCATAACTGAGACTAGTTAAAAATAGTTACTGCTTCACTACTCACTTCTTCATCTCTTGGTACTCTGCCTCAGAAGCTCCGTCTCCTTCGTCCTGTGAGCCTCCAGACGAAGAGTCACCACCGCCTCCGGAACCCTTCGACATATGCTCACCGATCTTTGACACAGCTTTGTTTGCAATGTCAAGCTTCGACTTAATCTCATCAGCACTGTCGCCTCCAGTTGCCGTCCTCAAGTCAGCAACTGCATCCTCGATTTCTTTAGCAATTTCGCTCGGAACTTTGTCACGGTACTCGTTCAAACTCTTCTCAATGCTGTAGATGCTGGTGTCCGCGCTGTTTTTTATATCAACGAGAGCTTTCCTCTCCTGGTCCTTTTGAGCATGCAGCTCCGCGTCCTTGATCATTCTCTGAATTTCCTCCTCCGTAGGCCCTACGCTTGAGCGGATGGTAACCTGTTGCTCCTTACCAGTGGCCTTGTCCCTTGCAGAAACAGTGACTATACCGTTGGCATCAATGTCAAATGTAACTTCAATCTGAGGCATTCCCCTCGGTGCTGGAGGGATGCCTTGAAGGTCAAACTCTCCGAGAAGCTTGTTGTCAGCAGCCATTTCTCTCTCCCCTTGTAGCACCTTGATACCAACCTGAGTTTGGTTGTCAGCAGCTGTCGAAAATACCTGCACAATTCCATAACAAAAGGTAAAATAAGATGCAAACAGTTCAGCAACACGCACAGTTAAGTAAAGTTTAAACATTTTCTTGAGGACTGACCTGACTCTTCTTTGTTGGAATTGTAGTGTTTCTAGCAATCAACTTGGCGAATATACCACCCAATGTTTCAATACCAAGTGATAGAGGAGTAACATCGAGAAGAAGCAACTCCTTAACATCACCACGAAGAATACCACCTTGGATGGCAGCTCCCAAAGCAACTGCCTCATCTGGATTGACTCCTTTGCTTGGGCTCTTTCCAAATATTTCTGCAACTACCTCTTGCACTTTAGGAACACGAGTCATTCCTCCAACAAGAAGGACCTCATCCACATCCTTAATAGACGTGTTGGCATCCCTCAAACAATTCTTGCACGGTACCTTTGTCCTCTCAATCAGGTGATTAACCAGGCTTTCAAACTTTGATCGGGTCAGCGTGATGTTCAGATGCTTAGCGCCTGAAGCATCAGCTGTGATGAACGGAAGGTTTATCTCAGTTTGAGATGAAGATGAAAGTTCAATCTTAGCTTTCTCAGCTGCCTCCCGAAGCCTCTGCAAGGCAAGCCTATCCTTTGTAAGTTCAATCCCCTCAGTTCTCTTGAATTCACTCACTAAGAAGTCCAGCAAAGCATTGTCAAAATCCTCTCCTCCCAAGAATGTATCACCATTTGTTGCTTTCACCTACATAAGAGAGAGTTCTTACTAGGTCTTCCAAAATAAAGGAAAAGAAGACAGGATCTAACAGTATGGCAAACAGTGCATACCTCAAAAACACCATTGGATATCTCCAGAATGGATACGTCAAATGTCCCGCCACCAAGATCAAATACAGCAATTAGGCCTTCCTTGCTGGTCATACCATAGGAAAGAGCAGCAGCAGTTGGCTCGTTTATGATTCTCTCTACGGTTAACCCTGCAATTCTTCCAGCATCCTTTGTGGCCTGTCTCTGGGCATCATTGAAATAAGCTGGGACCGTGATCACAGCTCTAGAAACAGACTTTCCAAGGTAAGCCTCAGCAGTTTCTTTCATCTTCGTCAGAACAAAAGCTCCAATCTGCCCTGGAGCGTACTGCTGTCCATTGACTTCAACCCATGCTTCTCCATTTGGAGCTTTGACAATCTTGTATGGAACCATCTTCATTTCCTTTTGTGTTTGGGCATCGTTAAAGTGTCTCCCAATCAGACGCTTGGTTCCAGAAACTGTGTTCGTTGGGTTCGTCACAGCCTGACGTTTTGCTGGAGTACCAACAAGAAGTTCTCCTTTCTGGTTCATGGCAACTACTGACGGTGTGGTCCGAGCTCCTTCAGAGTTCTCGATAACTTTGGGATTCTGTGATAATCCACAAATAATCATCAAATACAAAAACACACAACCAAAAGAATACTTAAACAAAGAATTCAACCATCACAAATACGAGAACATAATGAAGGGTTACCTTGCCCTCCATCACAGCAACACATGAGTTGGTTGTGCCCAAATCGATCCCAATTATATCGTTCCCAGCAGGTCTAGAACTGTTTCAAGCAGAACATGTTATTAACAAGCTAAATCGACAAGGAAAAAAGTCCAAATTAAAAACCAAAAAAAAAAAAATCTGCAATGGTAAAACTCAAAATCGACTATCCAAAATTTCAAATTACCTGAAAGGTCTTGCTAAGCTTGCCCACTTCTGGCTCAAAGGTGATGGCTTGGCAATGCTAGTAAACTTTTGCACCGAAAAAGAAAACAAACAAACAGATAATTAAGCTTCTTAATGCAATTGTTCAATTCATATTGCATAATCCTATAAAACTCCAAATCAATGAATTCCACAACGTAAAAAATACGAACCCGAAAATACTATCTTTTTCCTTTAGAACTTAACAATAACTAGGAACTTATGAAAACCCATTTCATCAAAGGAGCATATATTTGTCAAGATGTTGTGTCAAGGTACAATTAAGGTGAAGATCATACTAGTCTCTCGGCACGCGCTGACGCACATATAAAACCAAAACCATATCTTGACCAACTGATCTTATTAATCAAACACTTTCAAGCTATACAATAATTTGTACAAAACAAAAAGAAGAATTCCATCAAATGTTCAATTAAATAATAATCAAAAACCACTATTGTCAAACAGCCCTCTTTCACTGCCAAAATATCAATCATATCAGACAACAGTATGAATTCAGAAAAAGACAGAAAATCAAATATCTACCAAAAATTTAAGAGCTCATAGCTATCAAACAACCCGAAACAAAAATCAATTTACAATTAAATAACCACAAGCCACAGAGAGAGATGAAATACATAGATATTCATCGTCCCAGAAAACGAAGGAAAAACCAAAAGATTGAAAATTTAATGAGAATGTGCGACGTACGGAACGGTAGGCGGAGAGGGAGGCCGACGCGACGTCGCGGCGCCGGAAGTTACGGAGCAAAGCAACGGCGGCCATGGCTCTGATTCGAGCAGCAACAGAGAAACAATGAGAGAGAGGGAGAGAGAGCGAGAAGAACAGAGGGTTTGCAGTGAGTGTTAGGAATGTGTAGGGTTTAGGGTTTTGCGGTATTTATGAGGCGGAGAGATGGGCAGGGCCGGAAGGACGACGGCCCAAGAAACTCGCTTTTCTTGCTGCGAAAGTTAATTGACTTGACCGAAAAGAAATTTAATTAATTAAATATTTTATATCAGTAATCAGTATTACGGCCTAGTGGTATTTCTCTCCTCTTATAAGTAAGAAGTTTTAAGTTCAATTATTGCCTAAGGCGAGTTTAAACCACACTATTGCTAGCCCATTGCGAAGCTAAGTCTATCCCTAACCCTATTTCTTTACTAAAATTCACCAACTTTACATAGTTTTCGAGCTCATTTAGATATGATTTTAAAATGACTGAAATTTTTGGTAAAAATATTTTTAGAAACAATCCTTAGAAAAATGTTTGTAAATTTTCAGTCATTTTAAAAGCACATTCAAAAGAACTCTTAAACTTTTAAGGATTGCTCATTTTTCTTGTATTCAACAAAAACAACTGAAGATTTTTGAAGATTTTCAATTATGTTGTGGACTATTTTATCTGACAAAGAGAGAGAGAGGGAGAGAGAGGCCGGCGACACAAGGAAGAGAGAAAGAGAGAATTGTAGGGGAATTGTGTTGTATCTCCCTCCTACTTTGCACCTCTATTTATAGTATTAGGGTAAAGGTATTCCTTGCTCTCCAAGGAATAAGAGATACAATAGGATAAGAATTACAACCCTAATCAAATCTAATCTAGGATTTACATAATCAAACTTAAACTAGGATTTGTTTACAACACTCCCCCTTGAGTGTGTAAATACTCAAGGCAGATCTAGCATCATGCAGAAGTTGATGAAGTCGACTTGTAAGTGTTGATTCCAAGGAACAACGCTTATTCTCAATAAGGTAGGAATTTGCATAAGTAAGTAAGTCTCACTAAAAACCCTAAGGCTATGGCAAAAACCCGAGTTGGGACAAAATCCATAGTCTAAGGAAAAATGCGTGAGAAATGCAAAGTCAAAAGAAACGTCTACAGGACGTCCTCAGGGATATGACCAGCCCAAGGTGGGTGCCTCGTTAAAACCTAGATAGGTAGAAAAAACCCAGTGGGAAAAATGCTCCTAATCGTAGGGAAAAAGAGTACATTAAGATCAAGCAAGTATCTACAAGATACTCCCTCTGAGTTTGACATAATTCCAAAGAGAAATAGCAAAGTTACAACTCAGAAAGTTTACGCATACCAATTCCATGAACAAGCTTCTGAAACGTCGCCTTCGGCAGTGATTTGGTGAAGAGGTCGGCCAGATTGTCTTGTGAATGGATTTGCTTGACCTCAATCTTCTGATGCTCTTATTATTGATGTGAAAAGAAGAACTACGGCGCAATGTGCTTGGTGTTGTCTCCTTTGATGTAACCCTTCTTGAGTTGTTCGATGCAAGCTGCGTTGTCTTCAAAAATCGTCGTCGGGACATCAATGGCGGGATGAAGATCGCAGGAGCTTCGAATATGGCCCACTACTGATCTCAACCAAAAGCATTCCCGAGTTGCTTCATGTAAGGCGAGAATTTCAGCATGGTTAGACGAAGTGGCAACTAAGGTCTGTTTCGTTGACCTTCAAGATATTGCGGTGCCTCCAACGGTAAAGACATAACCCGTTTGAGAACGCGCCTTGTGCGGATCAGATAAGTATCCAGCTCAGCATAACCAATAAGGCGAGAATCAACTCGAAGAGCACAAGATGTAGCATCATTCGAGGATTCGTAGTGATAGAACAAGCCTAGATCCGTAGTACCCTTAAGGTAGCGGAAGATGTCTTTCACGCCAGTCCAGTGTCTGCGTGTAGGTGCATTGTTGTATCTTGCCAAAAGATTAACAACTAAGGAGATGTCGGGTCTAGTGCATTGAGCTAAGTAAAATAAAGCGCCTATCGCACTTAGATAAGGAACTTCAGGTTCCAAAATCTCTTCATCATCCTCCTTCGGACGGAAGGGATCTCGTTTTGCATCTAGCGTACGAACGACCATAGGAGTACTCGAAGACTTCGCTTTATCCTCATTAAAGCGGCGCAACACCTTCTGGGTGTAGTTCAATTGATGTACTAGGATTCCATCTGAACAATGCTCTATCTCGAGACCGAGACAGTATTGAGTCTTACCTACATCTTTCATCTCAAATTCCGACTTCAGATGCGAAGCAGTTCTCACGAGCTCTTCAGGAGTTCCAATGAGATTCATGTCATCGACATATACTGCAACAATCGGAAATCCAGAATGTGACTTCTTAATGAACACACAAGGGCATAATTCGTTGTTCACATATCCCTGACTAGTCAAATACTCACTCAGACGGTTATACCACATTCTTCCGGATTGTTTCAAACCGTAGAGTGAACGCCTCAGCCGAATTGAGAGCGTGCTCCGGGGTTTGGAAATATTTGAACCAGTCAATGTAAGTCATTCGGGAACTTTCATATAAATTTCTGTATCAAGATCCCCGTAGAGATACACGGTTCTACGTCCATCAGCTGCATATCCAGTTTTTCGGAAACTACCAAACTGATAAGGTAGCGAAAAGTAATCACATCCATAACGGGTGAATAAGTTTCGTCATAGAAAATCCCGAGGTGTTGTGACAAGCCTTGCGCAACAAGACGAGCTTTGTAACACACAATTTCGTTCTTCTCATTTCACTTCCGAACGAAAACCCACTTGTAGCCAACGGGCTTCACATGTGGAGGAGTAGGGACTACAGGTCCAAACACCTTACGTTTCGCAAGTGAATCGAGTTCGACTTGGATTGCTTGTTTCCAGTTTGACCAATCAGCTCTACGTCGACATTCATCAACGGAACGCAGTTCAATGTCATCGCTCAACATGATTTCAGTAGCTACTGCAAATGCTAATGCATCGTCGACAATCATCTCATTTCTACGCCACACATCATCTAAGCTAGCATAATAGACCGAAATCTCACAATTCTCGGGAAGAGGATTCGTCTCTTCAAGGACGCTTCCATAATCTAGAATTTCCTCATGAGTTGGGTAGAATGAGTAAGCGATAGTCGGATTCACGGTAGATTCTTCAGGACCTTGTGTCGTAGTTTTCCTCTTCTGGGGGTGTGAATCATTTGAACCAAGGGGTCTGCCACACTTTTGTGTAGGGGCAGATGATTGGCTAGCCGCTAATGTACGTGGATCACCAGAATTGGCGTCCCGGGCTTCCAGGATGGCAGTCCGTCGTACATTTGATACATCTATCTTTGCAGGCTTCTTCGCAGCTGGAATGTGTGATCTTGTCACTCGCGCTAGATCGGTGAAAGCATCTGGCATGCTCTGAGCTATGCTCTGGAGATCTAATATGCGCTGCATTTTAGTTTCAGACTGAGCGGTATGGGGATCTAAGTGAGACAAAGTGGGAGTCGTCCACGATAATTCGCGTCGTTCTTTAGGAACGTTGACGTTCTTATCTCCCCCTAACGACGGGAAAACTGTTTCATAGAAGTGACAATCCGCAAAACGAGTGGTAAACACATCGCCTGTCAAAGGTTCTAAGTAACGAATAATCGAAGAAGAATCATATCCGACATAGATTCTCATCCTTCGATGAGGCCCCATTTTTGTACGTAAGGGCGGCGAGATCGGCACATATACCGCACAACCAAAAACGCGCAGATGCGATATGCCGGGTTCGTATCTGGTAACCAACTGAAGAGCACTGAATGGTTGTGTCGCAACAGGCCTCAGGCGTACCAATTTTGTTGCGTGCAATATTGCATGGCCCCAAGCAGCAATCAGGAGCTTGGTACGTATGACTAACGATTGAGCAATCATTTGTAAGCGCTTAATGAAAGCCTCTGCCAGGCCGTTCTGGGTGTGAGCATGGGGTACTGGATGTTCAACTTCAACCTCAACCGACATGCAATAGTCATCAAAAGTTTTAGATGTGAATTCTCCAGCATTATCCAATCGAATAGATTTGATTGGATAATCAGGGTGGTGAGCCCTGAGCTTGATAACCTGAGCCAACAGTTTGGAGAATGCAACATTTCTTGTGGACAACAAACACACGTGTGACCAACGTGTGGAAGCGTCAACCAAAACCATAAAATATCTAAATGGTCCGCAGGGAGGTTGAATCGGTCCACAAATGTCCCCCTGAATTCGTTGTAGAAAAATAGGAGGATTCGAACGAATCTTGTCATAAAAAGGCTCAGTAATAAGCTTTCCCATAGAACATGTTTAACATGCGATTCCTTGGATCGAACCTAAACTTCGAGTTAGTGGATGCCCGTGTGATGATTTGAGGATACGGCGCATCGCTATTCGTCCAGGATGTCCCAAACGGTCATGCCAAAGTGTAATTTCGTGTGCGGTCCCAGTAGTAGGGCCGGTTTCTATGAGGCGTATGGTTGTAGTACACAGACCACTCGGGATACGCTCCATCTTCTCTAAAATACGCTTCTGGCCATATTCGTAGGAAGTTATGCACAGAAATTCAACTCCGTTTTCTACGTGGGTTTCAGCGTGGAAATTATTATATCTAATATCCTTGAAACTTAGTAACGTTCTTCCGGGACGTGGGGAATAGAGTGCCTCAGCAATGGTTAAGATTGTACCATTGGACAACATTATATGTGCCTTACCGTATCCTTCTATCAGGTTGGATGGGCCTGAGAGGGTTGTCAGAGGTGCATTCTTAGGTATGAAGTTAGTGAAATAGATGCGTTCACGCAAAACAGTGTGCGTGGTTGCACTATCTGCCAAACAACTAACTTTCCCACTAGTCATACCGAGAATGAAAAATTAATTTGAATCGGTCACATGCATAAAGGTTTATAAAACAATTATCAATTCAAAATAATTTAATTTATTCAAGGATTAAAACTTAATATCCAAAAACAAATCACCAACGAATAATCCAAAATATAAAGGAAAATTGTTCAAAAAACAAGGTGGGGGTCAGCCACTAGGTGGAATTCGGCCCTATTTGTCTTATTTCAACTAAAAAAATAAGTCTATGTCTAAGATTCTAATCTTCCATAGGGGTGGTATCCTCTTGAAAATCAGAAACCTCCATCTTTGTAGTCTCCGGTTCGTCCACTTGCATGAAGTTTGATTCAAACTTCTGACGATGTGAATGATATGCATCTACAACCTGCTTGGGAGCGCGGCAAATACGGGACCAATGGTCCTTAGCACCACAATGATAACACATATCGTTATCCATGGTTTTAGGTGCTTTGCCCTTATTCTTGAAGTTCTGGGCCTTGGGAGCGAGGTTTGGGCGCTGCTGGGCCTTGTTTCCTCCCTTGGGTGGGCCTTGGCTCTGTTGACCTTGGTTGGATGGCTTCTGGCCACCCTTACCACGCCTCTTTTGGCGTCTTGGGTGCTGGTTAATGCTATAATGTGTTTCAGGCACAGCAGTAGCCCCAGTAGGTCTAACTTGATGATTCTTCATCAACAGCTGGTTCTGCTTTTCAGCGAGAAGTAGAACAGAGATCAAATCTGAGAACTTGGTGAACTTCTGAGCTCTATATTGTTGCTGCAAGACAATATTAAAAGCAGAGAAGGTCGAATAGGTCTTCTCCAGGAGATCCTCTTCAGTTAAAGTTTCATTACAAAACTTGAGAAGTGATCGGATTCGACAAACTTCAAAATTATATTCATTCACAGACTTAAAGTCTTGGAAGCGCAAGTGCTGCCAGTCGTGTCTTGCTTTAGGCAAGAATATGTCCTTTTGGTGATCAAAACGATCAGCCAAAGCGACCCATAATGCACGTGGATCCTCCTCAGCAAGATACTCAGTTTGCAGAGCGTCATGGATATGTCTTCGAATGAAGATCATAGCAATGGCTTTTTTAGCTTCGTCAACAGGTTCATCTGTTGCTTCTTCAATAGCAGGACGCAAGTTCTTTGCAGTGAGGTGGAGCTTCACATCTTGAACCCACTTGAGGTAGTTTCTTCCAGAAACTTCTAAAGCGATGAAGTCGAGTTTGTTCAAATTCGACATGTTCCTATCACACAAGAGATAGATAAGATGTGGTTATTTTAATGGAGAAAAAAATCAATCCATTCACATAGGAGTAGAACATACAGGTTCTAATAGACATGTATTGGTTTAATTTTTGCATGAAAAACTTCGGGTTTTCATGGGTAATATGTTTAAGTGAAAACTTCAGGTTTTCAAATAAAGGCATGTTTATAAGAAACTTCAGGTTTCAAATTAATTATGAACTTCAGGTTCATATATTCCTGCAGGCAAACACAAATATATATATATGCAAACAAATATGCAACAAGTATATGCAAAAATATAATTTTAGGTGTACAATTATAATTGAATTAATTTATTTAATTATTTGGACTTCGGGCCAAATTAGAGTGTGGGTAAAAAATATAAAAAAAACCCATGAGGCCTAAAAAAAATTAGGCAAATAAAATTTCAAGACTCAAAATAAAGAAAACTAGGCCACGGGGTGGCTTGAAAAAAATGGTCCATATTTCGTAGGCCCAAAAACAAAAAAAAAATAAATTAAATAAAGAATAAACCACTGCCGGGGGGGGTTAAAAAAAAAAGAGAGGTCCAATATACAAACTGGGCTGCAGGCCCTCGGAAAAAAACTGGGATTTTGGATGGGGCTGCTGGCCCCAAAAAAAACAAAAAAAAAATTTCTCGGGCTGGGCCGCAAAAAACGAGCCCAAAAAACAAAAAACAATTTCTGTGTGGCCACACGGGCCAATGAGCTGGAGCCCATTAGGGCTGAGGGTGCATCCAAACTCCAAAAACATTTTTTTCTTGGCTTGCGGCTTGCATGTCGCAAGTGCAAAACGAATCGAATTTTTTTTTTTTTAATTTTTAAAAACCGCACGGGCCGAAAAAAGTTGGAGCCCACTAGGGCTTGCATTGGAAACAAAATGCCAAACAAAATTTCCTTGGGTGCAGCCTGGCAGTATGCCAAGGCTCGGGTTCGAAAAGAACCCTAGTTTTCTAAAACCAATTTTTTTTTCAATTCAATAATAATTCAATGCAATATATCACATATGTAAATTGATGCATGTGCAAAATAATATTTTCAATGCATGTACATATGTAAGATTCAATTCATGGCAAATATCAAATTCACATAATTTAAACAATTATGGTTATGGGGCATACACAATTTATGTAGAATCTAAAATATGTTAAACATAAAGTTGGGTCATGCATCATGGTGAATGTTCATGCTATCAGGGCTTGCAAAATATCGAGTTAAAAGCCGTTGTTTTGAAAGAACCTGATTGCGTGATGATATGGATGAACTGGTTTGATGCAGAAAATTTCTCCAATGTCAGATTCCTAAGCGCAGCGGTAGGAGCGTGCTGATAACGTGTTGTGAACTATTTTATCTGACAAAGAGAGAGAGGGAGAGAGAGGCCGACGGCACAAGGAAGAGAGAAAGAGAGAATTGTAGGGGAATTGTGTTGTATCTCCCTCCTACTTTGCACCTCTATTTATAGTATTAGGGTAAAGGTATTCCTTGCTCTCCAAGGAATAAGAGATACAATAGGATAAGAATTACAACCCTAATCAAATGTAATCTAGGATTTACACAATCACACTTAAACTAGGATTTGTTTACAACAAATTACGAATTATATAACCTCTAGATTCACTTGACTACTAAATATTATGAGTAGCCAAACACAAATTGGAGCCCTGTTTTTTTTTTTAACCTCTGCATATAAAAAAAGTTAAGCAGTCCCAAACTAGTACTTAGTAAATTTCCTTTTATCTCTCCGTCTTCTTCGTTAATTTCATCGACCAAATCATAAAACCCATCCAAAGAATACCTAAACTGGTATTCGACCTATTGCATTCTACCGCAAAATCCGAAGTTTTAATTTGTTCCACTTTTCCCACTATTTGCTTCTAAACTAGGAAACGTTTCTTAAATTCAAATAATTGTACAATATCTTTATAAAATCGAACTTCTCTTCAATATTAAATGTGATATGAGTTGCCAACACCGAAAGGAAGCAACAACTAAAATCTTGGGTCTTTCGCTTTGTTTTAAGTTGGCTTGTGAGAAGAGTCATGCGCTAGAGAGACAGAGAGAGGCGGGGCCTCCTACATCACTTCAGTTCTCAAACAAAACACTTTCTGTAATATCCTGAAAATTTAAATATATGAATATGTGAAGAAAATTGAAAATAAATCGATTTATGGTTATAAAAATAGAATTGGGAAATTTTAAAGTTTTGTTTCTATGAATTATTATAATTTATGCCGTAAAATTTATCGATAAGTGAGAAACGACAAAAGTGCCCTGGTTGGTATAACCAAGGTATTAAATATCGATGATATCGGAAATATCGGTAGTCCAAAACACGGAAATTTCGATGGAAATATCGGGATATTATCAATGTCGATAAAAATTGAATAAAAACCACAGAAATTGTAAGAAAAACTTGGAAATTTTTATTGAAACTTTGCAGGATATTTATTTAGTCAATTATCCATTAGTTTATCACAAAAAATTGGAAGGAAATGCATTGCATGATGGATTTAACTGATTTAAGTTGATTATATAGAGAGCTGACAAACATTGTGAGTGTAGAAAATATGTAAATATTTTAGCATATTTTCATAAAAACATAAGTGATATGGTGGTCAAGGTGTTGAAGGAGTAAAATGGGAGGGGTTCAAATCCCATTGGTGTTTTTTTAAATATAGAAATTTAAAAAACACAGAAATTTCGATGGAAATATCGATGACATCGGAAATATCGGTAGTCCAAAAATACGGAAATTTCGATAGAAATATCAGGATATTATGGATATTTTATACCTTGGGTATAACGTAATTATACGATGATATATTTTGTTCTATTTCTTGGCATAATTGGATAGAGTTTGATCCTATGAGTGCGTAGGTGAAAACCGTTTGTGAAACAGAGTTATAACGAACGAAATAAAAACGAACAGAAACAGGGGCAAAATAGTCATTTTATCATGAATCTGGAAGGCTGCATATTCTGTTTTGGGGTGGAAATAGGCCACTGGAAGAAGGGGGAAAGGAGGGGAATGAGGAGAGAGGAAGAAGGTTGCCCAATGGGAAGGGGAGGTCATGGAGGGAAATGAGAGGGGTGAGTGACACCCAACCAAAATCTCCACCCCTTTGACCTGTTTCTTCCACCCCAACCTGGTTAGGAGTGAGCTCTCCAAATGCCTCATGCTAGGTAGAGATGGGAATATACATATAAGGATCACTCCCCTGGACGATGTGGGATCTTACACGTTATACTTTCTTTTCATTTTTCTTTTGTCCTTCTATGTAATTTTGCAATAACATAAACTTTTCTTTAAAACTTTCATTAAAAAGTGGGTCGGATGATAAAATAATAGGGTGGGCATAATAGCACTCTAAAATGAGGGTGACTGTAGAAGTTATAGAACAACACGAGAATTTGGAAGGAAGGAGAGAGAAGAGAATACAAAACTATGAGGATTTTTATCACAAAAAGTTCTTCCGTCAAGTAGTTTCGGTATTCGATCAAACTTTCGCCATTTTTCGCAATCAATTGATATATTTTTTTAATCCAATGTGCATACTTTGTGTAGTTTTTCATAGGAATAGAAATTTTTTTTTAAATATATAATGCGCCATAATATAAGACTAGTGAGACGACGTGTGGCACCTAATATTGGTGACGGGACTTTCAGGGACTGTTTGTAATAAAAAGTAAAAACTCAAACTATAAATAACGCCAGTTCATCATGTCTCCTCATCTTAAAACGTTATTTACATCAAAAAGTTATCTACGACTTCAATGATTTTTGTCCGATGTTAAGTCATGGACTGGTTCCTTCAGCCCTTTTTCTATGTGTTGGTGTTCTATATGACCGACATAAGACTCGACTTGTTAGATATTACGGAGGTTCAGTGAGCACCATGCCTTTAGAAATAAACAGGTTGGGAGAGAACGCTTCGCGTTTTCCACATCCCACTTAAAACTTTTAGATTCCTCGGGCAAGTTCTGACCTGATAAAAAAATTGACGAGGGAAAAAGGAAACAAAAATAAGTGCCACCAAGCCTCTCAATATTTCTCACGAAATCTACCTTAAGCAAAACTGTTACCGTAACCGCCTAACCACCGAAGCCGACAGAGTCACCGGAGTTGGGGCCGCCTACGTGCTCGTCCAAGAAGTGCATCGGTTTTTTGCAACACTTACTTTGGCTTCGAATGCTTCCACCTCCCCATTTTCATCGACATTATTTTCCTTTTCTTGTTGGCACGATGCTTCTCTGCTATCCTCAGTTTCCTCTTAGCATTCCGCATGGGATCAACGACAGCCATGCGCTTTTCTTCGTTTTTCCTCTTATCCCTTTTCGCCTTGAGATTCTTCCTGATGTCACCATAAACTAGTACAAACTTTTGGGTGCCTAGTTTCTTACGTATGCTGTCGGTAACTTCTTGTGCTAACTGCTTCGTATTTTCTGGTACACAAAGGAAAGCAACTTGTCAGATATCAATTGAAAAACAATAGGAACATGGTATTCAGCCAATATGCCGTAAACGAAACTAACATCAGGTTTCCATGACACTAAACCCCTCGAGGATTCGACCAGAGAACTACTTGAAACAATGGGGTAATTTGGTTTAGGTCACAGAATATTTTCAATGTTAAGATTGGGCCAATCAACATTTTGTGTTTTCCAAAGGTATATGAATATAAATTTTACCAAGTGGTATAGGGGAAATGAGCATCGCAGATACGACATGCAAAGAGCACGAGTGCAAGCTATTTACTGACGCAACAGAGCCAATAGCTTCTGGGATATGCAGGAGCAACTTTCTACTTATATGCAACAAAAGTGGGCATTGGGAAATAGCATGAGACAAAAAACTCACCATGAATCACTCTCCCAGAAAATCCTTCGCAAACTTTATACAACGGCAGCAAGATTTCATGGGCATAAAGCCGGCAGTCTTCCTCACTTAAATAGGATGAAACTTTTTGAAAACTATCAAAGACAATTTTCATCTGCATAGAACAATCACAATTACATTATAAAAAAATTGATTGGAACAGAAAACACAGGCGAATGACAATATTAACCTTAGTAATAGCTATTGTAGAAAATATAGACAAATAAAAATTTCTTAGTATGCTAATACACATTCCCAGATATCACCAAAAATTTTAGGAAATCAGTCCTTTTGTACAAACCTGAATTGCCTCCATTTGAAGGGCAGTTTTGCCCATTTTTTTGAGCAGGTTAGAGACGAGCAAGTATTGGATATTCTTAGAGGCGCTTTCATCATTTGGGTTGCATATACCAGAGGTAAGGGATAAAAACATGCTCCTTCCTTTTCTAGCATCGAGCAACTCAAAAGCTCGAAGATAATGGGCTTGCTCATGCTGTTCAAGGTTGGACCAGAATTGATGTGGATCAGCACACTCTGTTTGTCCAATCAATGAATGCACATGACAAACACTGAACGCAAGATTTTCAGTAATCAGATTGCTGGCAGCATCATCATTGAGTTGTGTCTTCATTTGGCAGCAGAGAGATGCAGCTATCATGAAAAGTCTACTTGGTCTAATAAGATAGTAAATTCCAAATGGTTTTCCATCGTCTTTAGAGGCGGCTTTGGCAGCATCAAAGTACAAAGCTACAAGGCGACTGGAAATGCAGCGTAACCACATGTGTGGATGCAGAAGTAATTCACAAATTGCTGCCCATATATCCTAAATTTTTGCAAAAGAATGGAATTGTGAGAGAAAAAGATTACAACAACTTCAATGTCCAAGAATAAGTTAAGATTTATCTACCATGAGCATCTTTTATGATAATTTACGATGAATGATAGTATGTTTGACAAACTTGAACCATCCTGTTTCTGATTACCATAATATGAATGTGCACTTCGTTTGAGGGACTTTTGATAAACCATATTAAATACCACCAACATTAATCACATGGAATATGACAGAAAATTAACATTTTCATGGGAAAAAATATCCGAAGACATCAAAACCATATTCTGAGATGGTTATATATGTATGAGAGATTATGTAGGATTTTATTTTTTCTTTCTTTCGAACTAAGGAGATTCTTAGATTTCTAAGTGACACTGACAAGATCCACAGCAATAGATGGTCCAAGATTTCTCCTACATCTAGAAACTAGAAGTAATAGGATTATGATTGCTCCCACTATAGAATCTCTTTCTAGAAATGAAACTTAAGTGAATCTTGCTTTCTTCATGTAAAGTCGAAAATATGGAAATGAAACTTATCAATTCATAGATTCCCCAGCCCCCCTTTCCAACTAAAAAAGAAAACAAAAAATAACGTGCAAGAACCTTGTGCAAAGTGTATCACATACAACTATACCATATGAAATATTTAGGGAAAAAATAAAATAAAATGAAATGTTTACGATGTGTTGTCTAATGACATACCTCAAGATCCCTATCAAAGCATAAACTACGAAACTGATGCAGCATTTTCTCCAGCATAACTAACGAATAATATGCCTCCTTCCACAAAGGAATGCTAGTTTCATTAGAAAAGTCTAGCTGCTCATCAGTGACTGTATCAATGGCAGACAGTAAGATATTCTTAGTCGCTGGCAATATTCTATTGATATGCTTAAGAAATTCTTTCTCCACGTCTTCAACTGGCAATAATTTATTGACATGCTTCTGAAATTCTTTATCCATGGCTTCAACCAGAAGTCCCAAAACCTGCCAAATACACGAGGGCATTAAGCAAGAGCAATGCGGCACACCCCACCAAAAGTAGACTTACTACTATCAGGATTGGGAATACAACTATCACAATCTCCTCAACTATAGGATTATAATGTTTGACACTATAACATGAGATGGCACACACAGATATAAGGATTATAATGTTTGACACTATAACATGAGATGGCACACACAGATATAAGGATTATAATGTTTGACACTATAACATGAGATAGCACACACAGATAAAAGGACGATGCAGATCAAATTTTTGTACACAGTAGTGAATCCCTTCCCTCAGCAGAACACATGCAGTCTTCATACAAAACCTCAATCAAATTGATGGTCAATGTTTCAAGGTTACCACTCTAGATAACACCATTGCATATACCTATTCTGTGGTAATTCAATAAACTAATTGTTCTCTACAATTGGCGGGGAATTAATATGACGAGACAGTACACAGAAGAAGAGCAAGAAATCATAGCATTCAAATGAGAAGACTAATTAACTTTAAATTTGAGAAGTTAATGTGAAAACTTTACCTGTGCTGCAGCGCTCCATAGTTGCTGCTTCCCACCCAAATACCAAGACAGGCTGTACTCAAGAATGGAACGAAATGAATGTGAGCTTATATAGCCAATGAGACATTTTATAGCAACTCCAGCCAAGGAACGAACTTCATTATCTTGATCATTAGCCAAGCAAATCACCAAATGGACAAAAAAGGTCTGTGACTGCTCATCTACAACGTTTTGTGGAAATTTAACAATAATTGTGTGGAGCATCTCAAGCACAGTTTTCCTTCCACTTGAATGCTCATACCTACAACAAGAGTCAAGCCATCATCAAAACACAAAAATAAGGAAAGACAGTCTTCCAAGTCACTATTAGGCACTCACCTCAGATTTGACAGCAGAAAATCCAAATGTTGTTGCAAACGTTTTGTAGAGAGACGATATTCAAGTAAGAATAGCAATAAAATCTTGCTACACTTGTGACGAATTGGTTCTACTTGACTTGTTACCATCAAATTTGCAACTCTTGTTACAAGATCATATATCTCAGGAACAACTAGCCTGCGGTTAACAATTGCCTTTAGAAGTGAAAGAGCAACAAAGGAGGGATTTCTCTCAAGATCAACAAACAATGGAAGCTGAATTAGCAGATGTAGCTGATCAGAGGAAAGAGTGATTTTGGTGCCGCGCAGAAGTTCTGTTAACAACCTCAGGCATGACTCCATTTGAGAACTTCCGGTATTGCCCGTACTTCCAGCAATACCAAACAGCGCGGCTTTAATATTATCTGCCTGAGATTCAATGGCAGGTAAAGGCAACCTGACCAGTCGGGTGAGGCATCTAAGCGATGCAGATACGACATCTTCATACTTGGATTTCAAGCACTTCCCTAACATTAAGACAAAAGGATCCAACATCGACAACATTTGTTCATCAGCTTTTCCCAATTTCACATTCTTTATGCGTTTCAGCAATATCCCAAGAGCAAAAACTGAAATAAGATGAGAACATACTGATTTACCACCTGAGACACCCCCCGAGGAAATATCTTTTCCAGTCATAACATTTCGCCGACGTCCATTTACCCATGTAATAAACAAATTCTCACTCTGACCATTTTCTTCTTTTATTCCATCTTCAATCAGGCCATGTACGAATATAAATAGGTCTGTCTGGTCAACAGTTGGATTGCATTCAATACCAGCACCTATGTGAGTTAACATACTTTCCAATTTTGTCTTGGTTTTTGGTGTCAAATGTTTCTCGAATTGAGCTGTAACAGGAGACAGAAGCTTCAACGCGTGGCTTTTGAATGTTATGCTTTGAGAAATCAATTTCAGGGTCTCAAAAGACTTCTGTTTCTTAGTTTCTTTCATCTTGGAAGCAATCTTTTCAACATCTTTTTCCTCAGCAACATCGCCGAGAACATCATTCTGTACAATATAAAGGAGATCTTCCAAACAGTAGTCCAATTTTCCACTAATTGGAGTAACAAGAAACTTCGACAAAATAAAGTTAAGTGTGTAACCCAGCACATGTAACTCATATCCCCGTTTCAAGGTAGCTCGCAAAACCTTGACTATAAAATGCAAGTATTCCAGCCCCAACTCCTTCAAACAAGCAGCCAAAGCAGACCTAGCTTCATCACGGATGCTTTCCAATCGATTCTTCAAAAAATTTGACACTCGATGAACAATGCTCGGCAGCTGTGAGTCCATTACATCTCCAGGAAGCAACCTTAATACTCTTAGTGCAGCAAGACTGATGTTAGCATTGACCTTTTCAGAATCACTTAGTAACTTTTGTATCTTAGGCAGCACGACTTTTTGAAGGCAAGTCTGTATTTCATTTATCGAAACAGAATTGCTACACTTACGCAAGATTGTAGACCCAGTATCAGTGGTCCCTGTGTTGGAATCATTGTCCAAGGAGTCTTTGGCATCTGAAAAGTGAAACTTGTCCAAGATGGAACAGATTAGCCGCAGAAGGAGCTTTTGTTTATTAGGATTCTTGTTCATCTCATTAAAGCATCTCATCAACAACGAGTAGTATGAATTCCATTCCATGTGACTTGAAATCGAAGCAAGGGCCTCTATGCACATATTTTTTACATGTTCTCCTCTTCCTTCATGCTCCTCCAACAACATATTGAAAAAGAGGGGTACAAACACTTTCTTTGTGATGCCCTGGGAGTGATATCAGGAAAGTAGACTTTAGGGACTGAGTTGAAAAAAAATTATGAGAAGTGAAACAAATTGAGAAATTCTATTTTGAGAAGAAAAAAAGGGGGAGAGGAAGAGAGAGACCTCTGGCATATAGCTGGCACTGATAACATTCCTAAAGCGTGCCAATGCCCTTGCTCTCCTATGTTTCTGCAGAAGCAAAAGTAAACATGTGAGAACAATTTTCTCACTCCTTTTCCAAACAATTGCTCTCTGTGAAATGATCAACGATTGGTTTATAAAAAGAATATTGCAAGTAAAGATCACTTTTAAAAGTAATTTTGGTTTAAAAAGATGACCCATAAAGAGCCATAGTAGATATAATAAAGAACTCAACCTGTAGGTGAACAATATTGTTGAAAAAATCTATTTCAGCATCATCATCACAGAGATCCTTCAATGAACCCAGATTTGCCACTTCTGGTAGATTTTTCACCATTTGTCTTAGTAAATCAACCCATTCCTGAAACACACCAAATAACCATAAATAGTGTGAAATTTATTAAGCCATGTAGCTTGGAGTTGCAATAAATCATTAATCCTTTCTTTTGCTTTTTTCCCCCATTTTTGCCAGTAATTGGGCATTGTTATGAATTTTGAACACATTTCGTAAGATTCTTAAAGATTCCATTGGCAGCGACCCTCTGCTTAGCTGTACTTAGAGATGCATATGCATAAGCAGGTATATGCAGATTCTGTTAGTGTATTTACAAGATTGTGTGATAGTGTAGATTTGACGTTGTATTTCGTTGCCATTTATATACCGTCAGACCTGAAGGAACACAAAAACAACTTAATACCTTTCTGACAGAAGTTCCTCTCTTCAAAGCATTGCCCATATGCTTCAAAAGAAACTTGTTTGTTATTCTCTGAATGCACGCTCTGGTCCAACAATGATCATCAGATGCCGACATCTTGTCAGGCATTTCACAGTCTTGGCCAAGAATTATGGCAGCAAATTCAATAAATGAGCGCAATGAATTGTAAGCACTGTGCCTCAAGATTAACTCTTCAGATGACATGTCATAGACACAATGAGACAAAATGACTAATGCATGATCCTCTCGGACTGTATAGAAGATATCAACACTGATCTTTTCATATGCATTGACAACTTTGTCATAATCAAGGCTACCCAGTTCAGTAACAGAGGTTGCATTCAAGTCCTGTAATAGTTTTGCCTGCATTTGTTTGAAGAGTACGAGAAAATAAGGACAACATAAAAAATAACAAAGCCAATGCAATACTACTAAAAGAGAAAAAGGGTCACACGATACCACAAATTGAACAGAAGGGTCTGCTCTAGCAACAGCCTCAAGAAGATCACAAATAAAAACACGTTTATCTAGATCAGTAGAAGTAAGTAGTGGAGATACTGCATTAAGAATTTTATTTGTAATCTCATTCCCCAGTATTGGAACCATATCACGAATTACTTGCACTGCTTCAAAACAGAAATCTGCAAGATAAATAGAAGATTTTAAGTATTGCAGGTGGAAAATTTTCACTAAGTACAAAAGCTGAGATTTCCCAGATAGTACCACCTGAATTCTGAGCTCCATTCGCTAAAACCGGAAGCAAGATATCCAAAAATTTCCTGGCTGGCAAAGCATGTTCTATATACTTAGGTAAGAACTGAAAAATTCTTTTCTCTGTCTCTCCTGGGTGTTTATAGAATTTCCTGGCACAATAGTAAGTGATGGAGACAACATATCAGATGACATCCTTTCCTTTCCACAAAATTCAACTGGAAAATGACCAGTGCAGAATATAAATGAAAGATGAGGTACAAGGGTAATGCAGAAATCCAAATAGGGGCAAGGCTATCAATTCCTAAATACTATATGGGATCTTTAAAAAGGGAGACGATTTGAATCAACTTGAAGCACTGACTAGGCCACAAAGGTATTCCAAATTATAAGATCAAGGACGCAATCACACTTAACAGCAAGAGATGATCAACTGAGTTTATCTTGTGAAAGTCAAACAAATATCCAAAATGAAGACTGGGAAATGCTACTATTGTTTATCTAACTTCATTTTAGTACTAATAGATAATACATGGTAGTAGCCAACTCAGCATCAACTAGGCAGCAAGACAGTAAATATGCCTGCTTCAGACAAGGATCCCAAGTCCAGTCAACAAAAGTGCAACAAACTATTTGAAAAGATAGAACCTTTTGATTATGAGAAGAGAGCATCCCAAAGGTATTATGCATATTTGTTATGTAAAAAGTTTTGGGCACACCTTACAACGGGACTCACTGCTTGTACTCAACCCACAATATATTTCATGGGCATTTAACAACCGAACAATGTCATTCAAGTTTCCATGTTGTTTTTAATCATCTTAACTGAATTCTGAACCAAAAATACCCATAAAGTTAATGTAATAAGGGTAATAATTCTTAAGATGATATAAGCATTAATAAAAAAAATAGCAAATCAGCTGCCTATGAATTAGCATCCGTACTAGCTCCAAACTAAGGTGTCTTTAGAAAATGGATTCGCACAAGCAACAGAGAAAATGTGTCATTGCAAGCACATCAAGAAGGCGGCAAGTCCGTTTTATACTTTTGTGTGTGTGTGTGTGTGTTTCCATGTACACATAAAATGAACCATATTACCTCTTGGCAGCATTATTACTTTGAAAAAGACAATGCAGGCTATCAATGAGTGCTTCAAGGTTTGGGAGTACAACTCTTTTCACAGCACTATCTTCATCACCCCACTCGTGATCAAGAGTCAACAGGTTATCAACAAACTTGAGAACACAAGATACAATAGCTTCAGATGTTGATGTGACAGTTAGAATTGAGAGTATATCAGGAACAAGTTTCTGTTCCCTGCAAAGTAGTGGTACGAGTTTTTGGCTTCTAGACAGCGCAAGAAAACAAGAGAAGAGCGAACTAGGTTTCTGTCCGCTAGATCCTTCCTGCTTGAAACGATCAATTAAAGGCTTGACTGACACAAAGAATAGGTCCCATAACTCACTACTAAAATCATGATCTTCATACTTGTTGAGAACGAAGGAGACAATTTTCAGGCATAAAGACCTGAGATCCCTAAGCTGCCCCAAAGCTGGGGAGATCTGCAGATAGACCATAAATTTCTCAGTAAATTGCAATAAATTTGTTGACTCGATTTGCAGAAAGAAAACAAAAGTAGGTTTCATGTGCCAAGTAACATAAAATTAACTTCCTGGAAAATGGAACAAAACCGAGAAGGCAACCAGCAAAAAAAATTTACAAATATCTTGCCATAAGAAAAACTGGTACATTGTGGTAACAAAAGATGTTTCTTTCGTGTTTTGATCAAATCTAAGCACATGCATGTACGTACAAACACTACAGAAAAAGCAAGGACTCCAAAAGGACAAATATGAACCAACCAAAATGCTCTTAGAAGTGTTATAAATATTCGCAAGGCAGTACTTTTTCAGTCTCTACAATTTGTTGATAAAATCGAATATAGATAGGCTTCTATATATGATATGAAATTAACAAAGCTGCACACAGCATCTCAGCATAACTGGAATTTTGGGAGTCAAAATGCTTGAACCTCATTATGACAAATATCAGATCACTTTAGTTACAGCCCTGAAGAACATACTAATAAAAAATATTATCTTGTCAAAAACATGGTATGAGTATTAAGCATATATACAATTTTAATAACATTAAGTAATTTTCTTTGGTTTCAGACTAAAATAATGGACGCAGATATCTATTAACTATACAACACAGTAAACATACCACTCGAGACTTGGCATCCAGTAAAGTAATACCAGTTTGTGCATCATTGGACAATATTGTGTCACAAAATAAATAAAAAATTTGTAGTAGTATCAAGATAGTGGACATCATCTGCACGACCTGACACAAATCATAATTCACAAACTACAGCTTTGTTTTATCTGAAAATAGATGGACACATGAAGTAATACCGAAACATTAGTCTCCACTGCACTATCTTTTCCAAGCAAAGTACGGTTCACATCCAGATTATTTTCCAATGAAGATCCCTTGGCCTTCCCTGCCTCTTTGGCCTTTGCCACCTCAATACTTAAACTGCAGCTTTCTAATAACCGGGCGACACATCCCATAAGAAAATCAAGAAAGGGACCAACACGCAATATATCAAAAACTCCAAGGATATCTTCAATCACATGCAGAAAACCAGATCTTTTCTTCCAAGACAGGGCTGATATACTGCTAACAGTGAAATATTTTAAGAAATGCGATGCTTGAAATTCGGTCAGAGAAACATTTGGCAAAGTCCAAAACCAGTTTGCAGCACCATCACTTCCCATTGGAACAATTTGCAAAGGCTTTACCAACAATGCAAAGAAAAGAGGAAGCTCTTCAACATCAACTTGAGATATGAAACCAAGAACTGACTTCCGATGATTTACTCCTGAATGCTGACACAAACAATAGAGAAAGAAAGCAAGTCATACATGGTAATATAAACTGCAACAATGATGCAAATGAAAAAAGAAATACAAGATGCAGCACATACAAACTCGCACATGCATTGATCTGCTGGAAATATTCACAGTCCAACTACATGGAATTGACAAAAGAAATATGGAGCTTTCGGAATTGTTATATCATACACAATACCAGTCCACACAAAGCCCCTTCTATGCATATCCTCTATTTTATAGAGGAATCCTACATATAATAACTATAACTACATAAAAATATACATGCAAGCAATCTACAGACAATGTTGAGAACTACAGGTCAAGAATGATTAAGAATAAATCATATTGAAAGTTCAAATTCAAACATACCTTCTGATTAGCATGTTTCTTCAACTTGCGGACTTTGGGCATCAGAAGACGGATAACCATAGGCACAAGGTAAGCTCTGTGATGTTCCTCAATTACATTGGACTCTCTGGATAAACTCCACGTTGTTAATTCCTCTCTCAAATTATGAAAGCTGGCTAGGTTTTTCAATTGTTGACAGTATGGAAGCAGGAAATCATCTTTCCATATGAACAGACAATCAAGAACCTTTGTTTGTATTTCATCATCATTTTCGTCTAAAAGTCTGACAAACAGGAAAATAAATAAATAAATAATCAATAGGCCAACCAAAGGACGACAAATGGAGAGTCTATATATCTAGAATTTGTACCAACCTAATTTGTAAAACCTCTTTAAGGAACTGATTTTGATAGAAGGACTTAAGGTTGTGCATCAGTTTCAGCAGGTTTAACCATTCTTTAAGGACACCTTTCCACTCTTTGCCTCTACAAACACTTGGATTGAAAGACCCAATGCCGCAGCTACAAGATAAAGACAAATGAGCACACAAAATATTTTGACTAAAGCCTGTTCAAGTTCACAATATCCAAGAGCAAGTATTCACTAACAAACACAATTCCAAGTGAGAATTACCTTCTAAAGTCTTCGCAACTGTAGCCCATAAACTTCAAAAACAAAGGTAAAATCTGGCGAGATTTAGATTCAATTAGGGTCGGAATTCTTTGTAAAGACTGGAGCAATGAAGATAATACGGCCGCAGAAGGTGTACTAGTAGATGTGGAATTAACACACGAATCAAAGTGTCCGAGCAGGCCTGCAAAACAAAAAGAGAATAAAGCTGAGCATACAAGAGAACAACTCGATTGCCATTCAGAGTTGAATATACATGAAAAACTGATGGGTAGAAGTCATCCTAGAGAACCGGGTTACTAAAGAGTGTCCATGTGTTACACAATAAACATCTTCAAGATACCTAGGGGATATATATTCCAACACACCCCTAAGAGGCAAGGCTAGTCAGCTCTTCCCATCCGAACAGGGTGAGTGCCACCAAACACAACTCATCCTTCCTATCTACCTATGATAATACAATGTCAAATCCATGGGTAGAATTGCTCCATGAAATCCAGCTTATAAATAAAGGGTTCTCGTGTGTTTGTACACCATACATCCCAAATGTACCCTTGCAATATTACAAAGGAATCATGTCCAACCAATACAATGAAAACTTATAGGTTGGATATTGGTCAAAAAAGAAAAACAAAGAGAAACTGAAGTAACTTATTACCAATATTGCACAACCTGCTTATGAGTACCATAAACCTTCCAGACATATTTTTTTTAATTACCTGGACAATGAGAATTTCCTAAATTTATAAAGGTTGTCTGGAACACACAAAAATTAAGAAACCTAACTAAATGACCAGGTTAATTAGAGTCTAGATATTCATTCTGGATATAAAATATAATAGGAAATATCAACTTGTTACATACCAATTGACTTGTTGGTCGTCTTAGAATTTACTTTGTCAATTTGATCGAAGGATGCTTGAAATCTCGATTGGCATTGTTCAAAATAACTAACAAAATTTTCCCATACAAGCCCAATGTTTTGGCTAATCAGAACTGCAAGGCACTCTGATGCAGGATTCCAAAGGTAACTAAACCGGTTATGGAAGATACCAATCATCCCATTCAAAACAAGGGGCAGATAAGCCTCAGCTATTCTACCAGCAGAGAGGGCCATCTGTATTCTAGAAATCAAGAGAGTAACTTTCCTGCTGGTAGAAATTGAAAGAGGAGTTGACTCAATGGAGAGAAGGAGCGCAAGAACCTGACATTTGAAGCAAAATCAGTATGGAAGTTCATAAACAGAATATTGATTCCAACAAGAATACCATGAAGAAAGAGAAGCATACATTTAAGCCTTGTTTATCCACATGACAAGTTGGAGAAACTTCGGTTCTCATTTTCTTTGCAACTGGGTAATCCTCCATGAAAGTATTGCAATTTAGAGTTTCAAAGTGGCACAATATTCGAAGAGTTGAAGCGCGAATCTCTCTGTCTGACTGGCATAAATTATCAGCAAGTATGTCTAAAGCCTCTACAGCCATATCTGCTTTTAATTCTGGATGATATGTTCTAGACTCGGTGTCTCCTTCCATCATAGACCTACTATTTGTAATAGCAAGAGGTCATGTAATGCATGATTTTATACAGAACTGATTCATAACTCAATACCATACTTAACTTTTAAAAAGGGGAAGAATCTACATTACAGTAAAAGTCATACCCGTACACCGAATCCAAAAAATCAGCAACAGCAACCAACACTTGTGCACATGATTTGTGTCTTTTTCCAAGATGCAAAAATCTGCTTGTTTCGTCAACCTCAGATTTTTTACCACGTATCATTTTGTAATAGGAATTCAGGGTAGCACCAATTAGGCTCTCCCAAGTGTGCTTAGGAAAACCTGCAACATTGTCTGCAAGAGTCGCACATGAACAAAATGTCAAGGTCTAGAAATGGTCCAGGCATATCTGTAAACATTCCCTAAATACTTCACAAACATACTTAACTCAACCAAACCAACAGATCAAACCATCATAGTCATTCAGACAAAGAATATGCAGTGAAAATAATAAAAAAATACTGATTAAAATAACAGTGCATTCTAATACACCATCTAAACACAGATTCTCCTTCTACTCAAGTTAAAAAAACGAATATATATATATATTACACTTGAAACAGAAAGGGACAGGGCATCAAAGAATTATCAAGCAACAAACTAATAATAAAAGATGAGGTAGTGTACCAGCTTCAATCATCAGAATTTGATCATATGCATCTATTAAATCCTTTAACAAGGATAAATCATTTTCAGATTCTACTACTTGGGGAAAGCAGTTGATGGTTCCCCACAGCAGAGCCAAGTCAACTTCAAGAATTATTGTGGATGATGAGTCCCCATTTCCAATACCCTTTAAAACCCCAACCCAGTTGTTGATAGTCCCACGCAGAAAATCTTGAATCCTTGAAACTCTTTCAGGTGTTTCATCTAAGAAGGTCTGGCTTTGGATTTCCGTTTGCTGTTTTTCACAGAAGGTGAGTAACAAATAAATAACATCTTCCTGGGAAGTTTCTATTAAATCATTCATCGACCTGAAAATTCAATTAAAAATGTTAAAAGCCAGATAATAGATATAATACAGAAACACTCTAGAGAGAGTTAAAATATCGATATTACCTTAAAATGTTAGTTCTGAAGATATTTACTATGCAAACATCCTCTTTTAATAATTCTCGAACAAAACCCAACAAGCTGTAGCACCAAGCTTTATATGTCAAACAAACCAATCCAATAAAAAGAGAAAAACAGAAAAGCAACTCCAGAAACCCAAAGACTTTGTTCGAGGCAATACCTTGGGTTCTTTAGATCAAATACAAGAGCCCACTGCAATGAACAGCTAGAGATGGTTGACATATCACTTAAATTGTGCAGTCCCCTAAGAATACAGAGCATTAACTCTAAAAGCTTATCAACAACATCAGATGAAGACTCCTCTGCCATTGTAATGCCCTTAGGTATGACCAACCCCACAATTTCAATCATTTGTTGGTAATCTGTCAAATGTGGCAGTACAAAGAACAGACAAACACATCATTACTTTCTTCTCTTTTTTCTTCGCTAAAGAGAATTATATTAGGAGAGGGAAAAAGCAAACAGAGAAGCTGGTCCAGCATACCAGACCAAACACCCCAGCCACAACAAGGAACAGAAAACCAACTAACGAAAACAATCAATAGCCTAAAACACAAACACATCATTACTAAAGAGCAAGGAATGCTTGACAGTAAAATAAAGGACTCGGCAAACAAAAACATTCTTATCACTCACCAGAAACCCTTTGGCCATTCTTAACTTGCACAGTAGAAACAAGCAATGACAACAGGCAGCTTAAACGTTCAACACCTCCATTAATCACACAGTCAGTTATTTCCCGATATAAGCAATTGAACATTAAGTTCAATTCCTTGGAGTCCAAATCCACACATAAACTTTCTAACGCAGACTTTAAGACTTCAAGAACAGTCTCTGAACCTGCAGGAGAAAGAGAGAGGGTCAAAGACAAGCAAAACCAATATAACTCCCAAATATATAGTTTATGGTCCAAATAATATTTTATAAACATACTGCTGCCTTATACATAACATACAAATTAAAGAGAGAACAACAAAGTCAATGTACAAATGAAAAATTAAACCCAAAAAAAAAACATATAATTTAGAATTTACTACCAAAATCATTTTTCTCCTAAACCACACAATCATTCTCACATAACCTTTAATTATTATTTGCACACCACACTTTAGCAAGCCATAATTGCTAACATACTCAGGTAGTCTTGGATTAGTATCAGATGAACCTTGACCGACAACACAGTATTCATGCATCAACTGTGAATATAGAAGGAAAAAAATACACTTTTACCATAAACAATAATAATAGCAATATGATATAAAAATAGGTAAAAGCATAGTGAACAAGCTTTCCACGGACTCTACACGAGTGAGCTTTAAAATCCAGCTACCCTAGACATTCAATAACATCCAAAAATTTATCTAATCAATTTTTCAAGACATCTAAAATAAACGTACATAAAGCCTTTGTTTAGAGAAAAACTTGCCTTCGTTGAATTGTTCACCAATGCAAAGTATCAAGTCGTCCATCAGGAAATGCAACAGTCTCTCAGCTCTAGAATGGAACCTTGATGAGGTTCCTCTCATGACAAAATACAGTAGTTTACTGACTCCCTCTTTTCTAGTATCAGTTGATTTCTTCACAACTTCAAACATGATCTTTTTGACACCTGTGCCAATTCAATGATGACAAAAATCTATCAATTCCCATTAAAGAAATTTACTTCCAAGTCTTCAATAGAACACTAGAATATATGGCAATATGGCCAACAATTTACTGTTATCTAAACTAAAATTACATATCCAGCTACAAGTGCTTAGAATCATAAAATATTAATTAAGACATAAGTGAAGTCAGTTTTCCATCAGATGTATGTAGTGCATATCAAGTTAGAAACTACAGACTATTATTCATTAATCACAGTATATCACAAATTTGATTGTATCATGGGAAAACACAAACATCTAGATGATAATTGTCACCACAGAGATGAAGAGTCAGTTAAAACATATAGAATTGCATTGTTTTGAAGTAAAAAAAATGGTCCTTCAAACATTCAAAATAAATAAGCTATAAAGCATGCTTCAAGGGGACCCGTATAGAGATAATCCTACTTTTCCCATCAAAAAATCCAACAGGCTAAAAGTGAAAACATAAAATATGCAAGGTTGTACCTTCTTTAAGTTGTTCAAAAGGTGCATTTCTCAGCAAGAATGAGACCGCTTCTGCCATAAATTTTTGGATGTGATATTTTGGATAGTACCTCAATTTTACAGTAACCCTGCAAAATGCATATATATATATATATATCATAAGAACTGAGATTATGAGAGGAAAGAGAATAAAAATGCATCCTCACATGAAATTGCAATGTAACAATAACTTATTCGTACAAATTGGACCAAAGGGAACTCAATACCAAAATTTTCAAAACTCAAAGAAAACACAAACTAAGCCTGATTAACATATTTTTCAAATAATCTGAAATTTCTCAAAGAAATATTTTCACCATCAAATTCTGAAAGTTAAAATGGACATATTTTTGTCTATAATAAAAATGCACATGGTTTGCTTCAATGTAATAATCAAAATAACTAAATGATACAGGAACTTACTTTAGTATATGCTTAATCTTTTGTACAAGATATTTTTGCAAGTACATCATAATAGATGACCAAGATGTAAAGATCTGCACAAAAACACTGTACAATATGAGTTCATGTCAAAATTAAAATGCCAACCTATAAACCCAATAAAAATAAAAAATTAAATAACAACCCTTAAAATAAATTGGACCTGCTCAATGATCTCTGGCTCCCTATCTGCACCACTTTCTAGAAGAGACACTAGAGAATCAGCAATCCTCGGCAAGAAACTGGAAGAACAACAAGAAAAAAAACCACGTAGAATGCCATAAATACATGCATCAAAAGCAAAAGGGCATGATGGGATTCTACAGTACACTGGAGCAAGTCGCCTCGAATATTCAATACCTATTAAGGAAGTAAAAGCAACAAACAACCAGCAGCTACAAGTTAAATTCATTCTAAAGGATGACGAAACTCACGGGATAAAGTCCTCCAGGAGATCTCTCGACAGAGCGGCGATTAACCTGCCCAAGAACACAGCTTATTGAGAAAGAAAACAAAAATCTCCAATCTCGGAAAACATTAAATTCCAACTAAACAATCAAATATCTAAAAGGGTTGGCGTCAAATAAGCTAACATACATGAGAATGGGCTCAAGCGACAGCCTTGCATCCATCTGTAATCTTGAAACGAGTTCTGAGATTATGGTTTCCTTGTGCAACAGAATCAAAGGCAAAGTTTGGACCAACGGCGTCATTTGCTCATAGAAAGAGATGAAATCCTCAGCCGTGTTCAATTCCTACAACCCCGAATCAGCAAAACAATCATAAAACCAAAAACCCAGAAAAAAAAATACATATACATACACACATATATACTTATGGAGCAAAATCTTAAGCAAACTTGAAGACTTACCCTCCATTGGACGAGGCAATCCCGGAAAAAAGTAGAGCCCTCATGCGGCTCCGACTTAACTTTATCGAGGCTTCGGAAAACATCGATTTCGACATCATCTAGTCTCTCAGAGAAATTCTTGAACTGCAAATACAAAACCCAGCAAATAAAATTACCAAAAAAAGAATTTGAAGCATGAAATAAGACGAACAAAGAGCAGGAAACTTCAAACGGCGGCTTGAGAAAGAGGGCTTACAACGAAACGACGGCGTCCGGGGGATTTGTTGAGGGACTTGACGGCCTGAGCTTGGGAGAGAGTGGCCATGGTGGACTGCGAAAGCGGGTGGAGAAGAAGGGGGAGGGTTTTGGTTCGGGGAGGCTGCTCGCCTCTCTTCTTCTTGTAGTTCAGCAGCGCTGCTGGAGAAACCGACCTTCGACTTTCTTATATAGCATCAGTCACATCCAAAATGATGCATTGTATAGATGTGGACTAAACAAATCACATGCTGAAGCAAATAATTATAATTAACCCGTTAGAAGCAGTAAAAAGAAAAATGAAAGCAAAGACTCAATGAAGGAACAGCAACAGAACTGGTTGAAAGAAAATAATCAACCACCAAAAAGAAAATTCCATTACTGCTGAACATTTCCACCAGCAAAGAGACAGTTAAAACACCGAAATAACAGATCACAGCCTCTTATTTTCTAACGAAAAATCCTAGTTTTTAACAGGGTTACTAAGAACTGGTTTTTCTTGACTTTTTCGTCCCCAAAACGTAGACCTGCATTCGTGTCGTGTTTCATGTGTTCGTGTCGTTTTCGTGTCATACCCGATAGCTTAACGGGTCGTGTCGTGTAACACCCGTTAAAATAAACAGGTAAAATGACCCGACCCGAAATCGACCCGATAATATTAACGGGTAATATGACCCGACCCGTTACCCGTTAAGAAAAATATATTTTAAACCAATAAATAATTAAATTAAAAACATAACACTTTTTTTAATGAAAAAAAAGTTGCACACCTAGTGGGACTCGAATGGAACCCACAATTGCTTGATTAAAACCAATTAACCAAAATACAAATCAATCTTCTAGCCATGCAAGAGTTGTGCAAGCCACCAACAAAGACTACTCTTGCTATGTGCCATCCCTATTGGGACTAACAATAAAGGAGATCAGACGAGACTATATGCAAGGGATCCCACGATTCCCACCTTATTGCGAGTGTGATGCCATACTCTTGCTATGTGCCATCCCGTTATGATACTATGCATGTCAGATATTCACATATGAAGATAGTAGCATAAAGCAGCCCATCTACAGAAACATGCTAGCTCAGTCAATCTATCTCTAATGACATAAAGTTCAAGATGGTTTTTGCTATGCTAGTTACCTCCTTCAAATTCAAAATTCTAGTAGTGCTAGCTAGTTACCTCCATCACTGCTAGCAGTGCTCATAGATTTTTTTATTTTTATTTTTATGGGCTGCCTTCTTGAACTAGCATTTTTGAACTAGCATTAATTCAAATTTGATGGGCTAGCTAGTTACTCTGAGACGAGGAAGATGGGGAGATCAAAGGTTTGTAACTCTTCATCTCTTTTTGTCTGTCAGATGGAGACATATAAATGGCACTTTGCCTAATTCCTATGTTCAATTGGCATTATTTTCCTCAAATACAAATGACAAGTTTCATGTACGGGAAGTGCAAGAGAGAGCAAAAATCCTTCACACATATACAATTGTTTAAAAAATTAACAAGTTCCAATTTACCAGCAAAGTTTGACAATGAAAATCATAAGCCAATTGACAGGTTGCTTCCCAATAAAAAATCCAAAACAAAACAATGATAACACTATAAACAATCTGATTTAAGGAAAAGCTACGTTTATGAAAAAATATTGCAGACTTGCATTATGCTTTTAGATCTTTAGGCATACTTTTTATTTTCAACTTTACGCACGCTGAGGACGAGATGGTCTTGTCTTTAGGCATCTTCTAATGATACTTATCTATTTAATTAAAGGTGATTTAAGTTAAATCTTTATACGACAAATGATTGTTCAACGCTTTCAAAAAATTCTCACAGGGGAGAAAACATGACAGCTCACCTTGTCTCAATATATGGTGGGAAGCCCAAAATAGTAAAATAAACAAAACCAGAGGCAACAGACAAGGAAATTTGAATGAAAAAGAAGAAACAAAAACATAAGATTTATGAAGATACAACATTAAACAAATGAAAAGAACAGAGATATAGAGATGTAGAAACAAAATCGAACCTGGAGTGGGTGGAATCATGAGAATGCAGAGATGTAGAGAGGAAGGGTTAGGAAGCACCGATGGTCCGATGGCACGTTGGGAGAGAATGAGGGTTACGGGCGGCGGGAGTGGGGGGAGCGGCGGGAGGGAGACAGAACAGATAGAAAAGAAAGGGATTAGTAGATTAGGGCTGGCTTTGCTAGTTAGTTTTTGTGAATTTGAGAAATTAAAGGGGTCTTTTTGTCCTAAAAAAATCTAATAATATAATTGAAATATAATCCAATGGTCCAGATTTATTCTTATTTATCTTACGCTTCATTTTTCTTATCAAATTTTCTTTTTTCAGATTTTCTTTTTTGAAAACATGATCTATTAGAGGATGCAAGAAGATGAACGGTTGGGATCGTTGATATTATGTTCAGAGGTTTATGGTTAGTGAAAATATTGCTTGATGTTTATAAAGTTTCTACAAACTATATGACATCGACACATATTTAAGTTAACCGTAAATATCGAAACGTGATATCAAAGATCTGAACCGTTAAACTTGTTTGTATATGTTTCAAGATCACATCAGCAAAAAATCACAAAAAACAAACATTCAGAGATCAAGTAATGGGACAAAGCTTTTCGACGGTTATAAACAAAAAATCACGATTTAACGGTTATTTTAACTCCGATTTTGATGATTTTTTACAGATACACTCATTGACCCTATATGAATACAATGAATGAATTCGATCTTCAATTTAAAATATTTACACAAGTGGATACCACAAAATCTTATGTTATACTTAATGAAAGTATAAATAAACTCTCAAGTGTTAGTCAATCTATCGTTTTGATGGGATACGAATTCTCCGAAACTAATTTCAACGATCACAACCGTCAAACTTGTTTGTATATGTTTCGAGATCACATCAGTAAAAAATCACAAAAAACAAACATTCAGAGATCAAGTAACGGGACAAAGCTTTTCGACGGTTATAAACAAAAAATCACGATTTAACGGTTATTTTAACTCCGATTTTGATGATTTTTTTACAGATACACTCCTTGACCCTATATGAATACAATGAATGAATTCAATCTTCAATTTAAAATATTTACACAAGTGGATACCACAAAATCTTATGTTATACTTAATGAAAGTATAAATAAACTCTTAAGTGTTAGTCAATCTATCGTTTTGATGGGATACGAATTATCCGAAACTAATTTCAACGATCACAACCGTCAAACTTGTTCGTATATGTTTCGAGATCACATCAGCAAAAAATCACAAAAAACAAACATTCAGAGATCAAGTAACGGGACAAATTTTTTTTACGGTTATAAACAAAAAATCACGATTTAACGGTTATTTTAACTCTAATTTTGATGATTTTTTTACAGATACACTCCTTGACCCTATATGAATACAATGAATGAATTCGATCTTCAATTTAAAATATTTACACTAGTGGATGTGGATATCACAAAATTTTATGTTATATACTTAATAAAAGTATTATTTTCGGGTGTAGATGTAATACTTAAACGACAAATGTTTTAATGTTTTGAAGTAATATTTATGTGGCAATGTGTGGTATGTGCAATTTTTTTTTTTAAATCTTATTAATTTTTCACTTCTACAATATTATTAATTTTTCACTAAAAAAAACATTATTCATGAGATTTGGAGGGTTTTAAAAATCTAAACGACCATGTAACGATTGTCTAAGGGTAGAGGATGCAATCATGAGCATTTATATAGGGGTGTGCTACCCACACACCCCATTTTACTTCTTACACACCCCTTGTTAATTTCTATTTGTTGATTTTCTTCAATTCATCCGATCCGACGGTCGAAAATTAGAAGGGTGTGTGAAAAGTAAAATGGGGTGTGTGAATATCACACCCCTTTATATATGCTTTCACATTTTTCAGACTTATACATTAATGATTATGAATTTTATTTATTTTGAACTACCTTAAAAATACTTGAGGGTTTGTATAGTTTTAAAAATTCATGTACGCAATATTAAAGTGTAGAGGATGCGATTAAGAGTGCTTGCATATTTTTTTCACATTTTTTGCACTTGTAAATTCATTATTTTAAATATTTAAATGTATTTGGTATTTTTTAAATTACTTGATGTTTTTATTTTTAATGTGTTTTATAATTTTTTAATCTCACTCTTTGCTCATAATATTTTATAAAATAAATAAATAAAACTTAAATTTTTAAAATTTATTTAGAATAATAATACAATAATAATTAATGAACAAAAAAATATATATATATATATATATCCACTATATTTATTGTATTTTATAGTAAGTTTTTTGTAGTAATTAAAAAAAATTAAAATCATCAAAATAACTTTTTCCTTTTCGTGTCAAAACAGGTTACCTGCGTGTCACTCTCGTGTAAACCTGTTAAGGACCCGTTATTAACGGGTTCTTAACGGGTTACCCGATAATGACCCGATTAGTTATTGTGTCGACCCGAAACCCGTTATTTTCGTGTCGTTTTCATGTCGTGTCATCGTGTCGTGTCAGAAACTGCCAGGTCTACCGAAACACATAAGCCGTGTTGTTTTTAGGCAATCTGATTCTGAATGATGTTTCAGCAAGAAATAGCATTTACATCAAGGTGGAACAGAGTATCAAATATGTAATTCCCGAGATCCAATCTAGAAATAAACGGAAGCAGATTTACATCGTCTCCTCAACTTTTTCTTTGTGCCCAGCGTAAATCAGTACAAATGCATAAAACCAAGACATTATACCTTTCCAAGAAGAACTTTGAACTCCAAAGCCACAAAATGAACTCCCAAATCTAATTTCACAACAATTAAATCACAATTCGTAAACCCTAAACAAAAGCCCCAAATTCAACCCCTAAATCTAATCATAACAGCTGTGGGCATCTTTATAATCTTTATAATCCAATGTCAGCCCCTTACAGTCAACCCACCCAAAACATACACATGCAATTGGAAGCAGACCTTACCCAAAACTTACAAAGTGCAGAACACAAATTACACAAACAACAAATTACACATATTACACAAATTACCAAAATCAGAAGCAGACCTTCTCAAGTTTTCTTGTTTCCTCCACAAACCCTAATTTTTTGCCCAATTATATTTTTCCACAAACCATATCACCTTCCCCAATTAATTTTTCCACACCCTCCATCCCCAATTGTTTTTCCCGACACCCATACCTAGGGCTGGGCACGGGCCGGGCCGAGGCGGGCCGGGCCTAATTTTGAAGGAACCGGAGCTTAAACGAAACGGGCCAGGCCGGGCCGGGTACATCATATTTCATTACAGGAATTGGACCGAATCCGGCCTGTTTGAAACGGGCCGGTCCAGGCCGAGTCCACGGTTCCCCGTTTTTTTTTTTAATGTTGGTTAAAATAAAAATAAAAAAATTGCACAGATTGCATCATTGCAGCAATTGCACAAAACAGATTGCACAACAATTGCACAGAACAGAAATATATTGCAGCCAGAATTGCACAGATTGCAGCCAACAATTGCACAAATTGCAATTGCACCGATTCTTCCATACTTTATTAACCCATCGTTGTTTCTTCCCTTACCAGAGCCACATGATGAACGGCCCCCATACTGCACAGAAAATTAACATAATGCAACCTCAATCTTTTGTATCAAAGACGGCTATGTTCAAAAGGAAACAACTATTTTCAACTCTTTCACTCAGAAAACTGAAAAACTTCAGTTCCCAATCCATTTAGAAGAAAATTGAGCTTGAATCTATTTTTTCACAATTTCTTTTCTCTTCGTAAGCTTCTTTTAACAACACACTTATACTATCAAATGAACAAACAACCAAATACAAGTTGGTTCAGTCTTTTTGGCCTTAAAGTTTTAGTTATTCAGAACTTCAGCTGCAGCTACAAAAATTATCCCCGTCAACTAGAATACCGAAAAGCACTTCAATTTACCAAATATTCCATAGCAATTCATAAGTGTAGCTCAGATAAAAAAAATCACACAACATCCGATCAAAAACATGAGAAAATCAAACAAATAAAAAAAAATATGCATGAAGGATCATGGTCCCTGTAAAATCCCAAAAGAGTCTATCAATCATCATAACAAAAATTTCAAATCTACCTAAAATCTCATGGAAATCCTACTAGAATGTAAAATACATGAAACGAAGTAAGTCAACTGGATTCAACAACTAGTCACAGAAAATAATTGAACCCCATGATTCACAAGACTTATGATTGAGCAAATAAACACCAAAAAAGAGAAATAAAAAGTGCAGAAAAATGATTACCTGAGAGTGGGAAGAACTAAAACAGCATAACCTATCCATAAAACACAAATAAGGAAGTAAACTGGAGCTAAATAAACACCAAAAAAGAGAAATAAAAAGTGCAGAAAAATGATTACATGAGAGTGGGAAGAACTAAAACAGCATAACCTATCCATAAAACACAAATAAGGAAGTAAACTGGAGCTAAATCTTTAGCATCCACCACTTGTAATCACCTCCAATCCAAATTCCAAACCAAACCCACCTCCAAAATAACAAACAAAAATTTCCCAGATTCTTGAACTGCAGGATCAGACCCCGAATTCAATCTATATACAAAAAAGGAACCAAAAACCCTTTTCAAATAAATAAATATCCCTAAAACCCAATAAAAAAATCTAAAAAACGAGTAAAATCGGGGAAGTGGGTATCCGAGATTTTGGCCTTACCCATCGAATCAAAGCTCGAAATTGCTTGGCAGTCTCTTATTTGGCGGTGGTGGCTGCTTTTCTTCTTCTCCTTCTTTTTCTTTGCTATGACTTCCGCACACACAAGCAATTGAGTAATTAAAAGTTTTCCTGGCGAACTCGACGCCGATGGTAGACAGACACTACTAGACAGTAGCCGTCGAGGGAGTTGAGGCTCGAGGGAGTGACGGTGGAGAGGTGGGGCGAGTGAGAGAGTGAGTAGCAGGGTGCGTGTGCTTGTCTGTGTGTGTGGCTTGCTTGTGGCTAGCCGGAGTCGTTTCGGAGAAGGTGGACGGAGAAGAGGCGCCGCGGATTCGAGAGAGCTGAAAGGGTTGGAGTGTCAGAGAGATCGAGAAGTTTGAAGACTTTGAAGTCTGAACTGATTTGGAAACCTAGGTTACAAATTAACGATTCAGATTGAATGATGGGTTATCATTCAATCTCGGCCGTTGATTATAATTAGAAACAGCCGGTCCGGGGCCCTGTTTTTCTAAGGTTTAGGAACCGGCCCGCCCCGTAAATAACCATGGACCGCCCCGCCCCGTTTGTTCCCAAAAAAAAAAGGACCCGGCCCGTACCCGCCCCGAACCTACACTACCCGCCCCTACCCGCGGTTCCTCTACCCGTTTGCCCACCCCTACCCATACCTCATCCCTTTGCTCTTCCCACCCCTTTTTCCCTTTCCCATCCCCAAAGTTAAAAATCTAAATAAATAAATAAAATTTACAAGAGAAGCTTACCAAACGAACTTGGAGAACGAGAGAACAAGGGAGAACGCTGGTTTTGGAACGAGAGAACGAGAGAGAGAGGCGGAGAGCTGAGGAGTAAAGGCGGAAAGGTTTTCGAACGAGAGAACGAGAGAGAGAGAGGCCGAGAGGTTTGGAACGAGAGAGAGAGAGAGGCAGAGAGCTGAGGAGGGCAATTTTGGATTATTGAAAAATTCATTAAACTTACACTGTTCACCCGTGTTTTTGGTTTAGGAAGCTGCAGCTGTTTTTGGAAGCTGCAAATAGCAGCTTCAGATAGGGCTGGGCACGGGCCGGGCCGGGCCTATTTTTGAAGGGACCGGACCGGACCCGGAATTAAAGGAAACGGGGCGGGCCGGGCCGGGCCTTACCATTTTGAAAATAGGAACCGGACCTTACCCGGCCCGGTTGAAACGGGCCGGTTCGGCTCGGGTAAACGGGTCATTTGAGTTTTTTTTTTTTTTTCTATTTAAAAATGTTTGCAGTGTCAAAAAACTGATTGCAGTGCTCCAAAACTGCACTGATTGCAGTGCTCCAAAACTGCACAGATTGCAGTTTAAAAAACTGCACAGAAAATCTGCACAGATTTCAGCTTTGGCATCTCTTATCCATCATAAATACAATTCTCCAAAAGCACAACTAATTTGCACAAATCAACATACGAAAACAAATTCGGCTGCAGAAATCGAACCTATAAACCAAACTGATCCATTCCAAATAGCAAAACCAAACCAGAAACGCAGTATCGTATTCACAATTTTATAACCAAAGCATACAAATCAAAAGTACAAAATCTTACATTTAGGACACGAGAGATTCCCTGAGTCTTAAGAAGTTCAGACTTTAGAGCGAGAAGCTTGCCAAATTACTGCAAAATTATCAATTCAATCATCAATCTACTGCAAAATTAACTCTAGTAACCTAGTTCGAAAACCCTAAAATCCCAAATTCCAATTTAAAAACCCTAAAATCCCTACACCCAAAATTCAAAATTTCAAATTAATAACAAAACCCTAATTCAAAATTACCAACATTTTAGAGGGATGATGGCTGGTACCAGCGTCCTCGAAGACGGTGATGGGGTGATGGCGGTCACGCCGGCGGGGGTTACTATCGAAGAGGAGAGAATCGACGGCATGGGTGATGGCCTGGCCCCTGGGTTCTCTGGGATGTTGTCGAGGAGGATGATGGGTGGTGGTGTCGTTGTCTTAGCCGAGGAGAATCGACGGTTGGTGAGGGGGATGACGATCGGAGTCGAGGGAACTGTCGAGGGAACTATCGAGGGACTGAGTCTGAGAGTGAGAGAGTGAGAGTCGAGATGAGAGAAAGAGATGGAGAACTTAGGGTAAAACTAAAACTAACGGTTCAGATTAGATATGGTAGCTTATTCATCAATCTGGTCCGTTCATTTTAATTACAAACGGGCCGGTCCGGGTACCCGCAGTTCCTATACTCCAGGAACCGGCCCGAACCGAAAATCACAAAGGCCCGCCCCGGCCCGCCCCGTTGTTCTTTTTTAAAAATAAGAACCGGCCCGTACCCGCCCCGAACCGCCATTACCCGCCCCGACCCGCGGTTCCTGTACCCGTTTGCCCACCCCTAGGCCACGCTGGTCAACTTACTGCCTCTGTGCAGTGAATGCAGCAAGAGAGCTCGGAAGGGAGAACCTAAGAGTGAAAAAGGGTGTCCAAAATAGAGAGAGGTCAATGACAGTGGCCTGTGAACTCTCTGGGGTGGTGATGAATGACCATAAATGTTGCGCTTTCTGTGTGGAGAAAGAGTTGAGGGAAAGAAGGGAGAGGGAATGAAAGGTTTGAGAAGTGACAGTGGATAGGGGAAAAGAGTTAGAGAGCTAAGAGAGTTCGAAAGAAAGATAGAGAGAAATGAGAGTTGGTTCCAAAAAAGATGGGAACACGGAAGTGAGGGAGGAGTGATGTGTGGACCCCAAGTGGTTATGAGATCCCAAGAATTTATTATTTAAGAAGAGAAATATTTGGAAAAAAAATGTTTAGGTTATTTATTGAGAATGTATTTATGAAAAGATTGTGGATGTCATTACGAGTTTGTAACATCTTTTGAAACTTGAATGAATTTTTAAGATAATTTCGGACCAATGTGTCGATGACACATGGCAATTGTGGAATTAGTCACTTGGAGCTCAATTTGACAGCCACCTTGAGAGCACTTGTTATCCACTTGCCCTGCCACATGTTTTAAGTGCCACGTGCTGGACTCCCCACAAAGAAAGAAACAAAGTGGGGAATTATAGCACGTAAGGTGCCAACCTATAAATTGGTTTTCTCTTCTTTGCAGATCTGAAGTTCTATAGCAGAAGGTGCTTTCTTTTTTCTTAAAAACCCTAAGATTGGAACATAATATTCTCACGTAGATAAAGTTGGAAAATTTAGCTAATTGACATGGGGGAATGACCGAAAGTCTTTCATTTGGACAAGGGCTTTATAATTAAGATCAGACCGTGCCAATTATATGGGATTTCAAGGTTAGTTTGCAACTTGTGAAGACTATTAAGGACTTGCAGAGGTTTGAATTAATATTTTAAGTCTTAAACTACACACTGGGTTTGATAAGTCTAATTGATTGGTAACTGGGTTTATGTGATATTTTATTTGAGGATCAGTTGGATATATTGATTTGGATTAACTAGTGAATCACGCGAGGTGGTGATGGTGCTCAAGAGTTTGGTGAACAACGTTTGGACAATGGTGAGAAAGTAAAAGCTAAGCTCGGAATTCAGGTAGGAAAAATAAGGCAAACCTTTATGGAATTTGAGAGTTTCTATATTGATGCAGTAGAGTACTCTATATGTTTCAGTGTTGAAGAATTCAAAAGAAAAGTATAAATATGTTGTTGAGACTCTGTATAATGATAATTAGGCTTGAATAAAAAGTAGAGATGATGAAAGATGCTATAAGAATAGGGATGAACTCTGGTTGTCTGTCAGCTAGTTTGATGAAGATATGACAAGTTTTGGAAATCAAATTAAGATGGAGAAGAGAGCAACTATATTGATAATATTGTTTGTACAGAATGAGAGTAATAAAAGAGATGAAAAAAATGAAGCTGATAAAAAATGGATCATGAATACAATTGGTGTTAAGCTTTTCAATAATTATTGCAAGAAGTTGATGGTATTGTGAAAGGTGGCGTATCACTGGAAGAATTAAAAGCTTCTTTTTGAAGATGCATGGTGGTGAAAATAAGAGCAAAGGACCTAGAGGGAATGAAAACCACAATTATACATTCTTGGTGATAGATATATAAAGAAAGAGTGAAAGACAGTAGAGAAAGGGAATGTGGGAGTGCCATAATTTAGTGATTTGGAATTTCATAGGATTGAATAAGAGATTGGCCCATTTAAATTTGGACATAGACCACTACTTGACTGGGATGCAGTTATTGGAATGAGAATTATGGTGAAGTTGTATTGTGGTTAGAATTCAAATGGAAGAAAAAGAAATGAGTTTAAGGAAAAGTGGAGTTAAGACTTACTACTAAACTAGATGAAATAATGGGAACAAATTGACGAGGTTCTTAATATTAGTTAGGTATATGAACTATATGTGGTGAAAATAAGACTATTAAAAACACTTATTGGCTTGACATATATTGAAGTCATTGAATTTTTGAAGTTAGATGATCTTAGTTCAGTAGTTTAATTAGTATGCATAAGGTTATCGATAATTGGAATACAAAATAAAGGGCTTATGATGCATAGTACTTATACTCTCTTTGTTTTGGAAGCTAAGTAGTGATTGATATATACAAGTTTATATGACTAAGGGAAGTAATCATTGGAGCTAAGAGTGTCTTGTACACAAATATCTTTGAGGCTTAATGAATATTACTGGTGAGTTATGAACCAAATAATATAATTCCTTAGGCATGAATATATATGACGTCTGTGTATTACCGACTCAAATTGAAGAACTCCAGTACCTTGACTTATCTCTATGGAGTGTTGGGTTTGTAGGTTCAAGAAATAAATTTACGGATGTTAACTTGGAATTTAGTCTCGTAGTAAAAGTACATAAGTGAAGTTATTAGATAATGTAAGATTTTAGTCATTGATAAATTAATGAGCAGTTGAAGTTATTGGTTAGTAGATGATTAGAATAGTGAGATAACTTGGAATATTGGTTGTTCAGTGAAATCATGAAATTAGTTTCATATTAACATTACAAAGTGATAGGTTGCTGTAAATTTGAGTTTCTTAGGATGTGATCTAGTGGTGACTTTTCAAGGAGGATTTAATTATTTTGGATTTGGAAATATAAGTAATACATGTACAAATTTATAGAAATACTTGGAAGACTATTCAATTTAAGTTGAACTCCTTGGAGGATATTTGAGATGAGATCTGACAAATTGATCTTGATGACATAATATTTGGAACATGTTAATGGACAATAGTGTTGTGATAGACTTATGGGATAAAGGCTTCAATGGTTCTTTGATGCAAAATGAATATTTCATATTTGAGAGTTGACAATGCAAATGGTGAAATTTCTTGAATGAATGATAATGAAATGTTTCTAAGTTTCAAGAGAAGAAGAGTTATCAATTACGGATTAATAAGCTGAATTGTCAAATTTGACCTCCGAAGAGAAATATTATGAGGTTAGAGTTGAAGGTTATAAGATGTATTTTTATGGTAGCATTAGCTTAATGATATTTTACAGTCAAGAGAAGTACTTGGATTATAGATATGTGTTGGCTTTTCAATCCACAACTTGGAAATACTGTTTGAAACACTTTTCATAGTAGAAGTTGTAGGAATATGTGGAATACAAGGTCTGATATTTGATGAGTTTTAGAAGATTTTATAGATTATTACTCAACTTCAGAATCATTTGGTGAACTAGATAATTTTTCAGACATGGACTTCAAAGGTATTGAGTGGTTGTTTCTATTGACGTTTTTGAAATAATGAGATCAACTGCTGAATGACTATAATGATAGTTGGACGTTTTAACGATTAAGGTTGGATAAATTTCGAGGATAATTTTTTTTAAGGATGGTGGATTGTGAGATCCCAAGAATTTATTATTTAAGAAGAGAAATATTTGGAAAAAAAAATATGTTTAGGTTATTTATTGAGAAGGTATTTATGAAATACGAGTTTGTAACATCTTTCGAAACTTGAATGAATTTTTAAGATAATTTCATGTTAGACCAATGTGTCGATGACACGTGGCAGCTGTGGAATTAGTCACTTGGAGCTCAATTTGATAGCCACCTTGAGAGCACTTGTGATGCACTTGCCTTGCCACATGTTTTAAGTGCCACGTGCTGGACTCTCCACAAAGAAAGAAACAAAGTGGGGAATTATAGCACGTAAGGTGCCAACCTATAAATTGGTTCTCTCTTCTTTGTTGATCCGAAGTTCTATAGCAGAATGTGCTTTCTTTTTTCTTCAAAACCCTAAGATTGGAACATAATATTCTCGCGTAGATAAAGTTGGAGAATTTAGCTAATTGACATGTGGGAATGACCGAAAGTCTTTCATTTGGACAAGGGCTTTATAATTGAGATTAGACCGTGCCAATTACATGGGATTTTAATGTTAGTTTGCAACTTGTGAAGACTATTAAGGACTTCCAGAGGTTTGAATTAATATTTTAAATCTTAAACTATATACTGGGTTTGATAAGTCTAATGTGATATTTTATTTGAGGATCAGTTGGATATATTGATTTGGATTAACTAGTGAATCACGTGAAGCGGTGATGGTGCTCAAGAGTTTGGTGAACAAGGTTTGGACAATGGTGAGAAGGTAAAAGTAAGCTCGGAATTCAAGTAGGGGAAATAAGGCAGACCTTTACAGAAATTGGTTTTATTAAATTTCGTGAAGTGCTATAATATTCTTGATCTTTTTTATTGATTAATATGATTGGATATTAATTGGCTAATTGCTTCAGTTAAGTGTTTACTTGTTATTGGTTATGAAATTATTGCTAGAATGCTATTCGTTGAGAATATACTGTGAAATATGCTAAAGATAAAATGACATTATTTGTGCATCATTCATGTTGATATGGTTGGAATTTCAGTGTTCAGATTGGAAGTATGGAAATAAGGGTAGTTGGAAATGATCTTTTGTGTAGTTGAATCTATTCATTGTGAAACCAATTTTAGGCGAGCCCGATGTGCACAATAGAATATGATATCGACGGGAATTGTCGATGTGGGTGATTTGGGCTGGAGGTCAATGAATTAGATAAGATGACTAGCAAAAAGGGGTTTATGAACTTGGGATATCATATGGGGGTTAGTTTCTATGATAGAACATTCGAACCACCTCTACAAGGGTAAAATGCATGGTATGGGACATGCAGGTTCGCGTGTTTTATTATATAAATTAACGAGGGTAACCGAAGAGGTTGCATTGCATTCATGCATTATTATCAATAATGATTTGATATTTGGCTATATGATTTCATGACACTTAATTTAATATTGTTAATTTACTGTGATAAGGTTATGTCCCTACTGAGCTTTCGAAGCTCACCCCTCTATTGTTATGCAAGTTTACGAACTAGGCATTCAAGAGAGTAGGCAAGATGAGACCGGATTATATTGGAGAATAGAAACTTTATTCATCTATTTACTATTTGTTATAAAGAATTCTTGATTTGTTTACGAATTATAAATTATTTTTTATAAGAGGAATTTATTTTCCAACCCGTGTCAATTTTTATTTATTTATTTATTGAGCTTTTAACTCACGTTTCGGATTCAAGTTTGAGTTTTTAGTACCGACCTTGGGTTTGGGGCGTGACAGTGGCTGACAAAACAAGACACAAAATATCTCCTCAATTGAAATGATCAAATCGCCCTTCACGTTCATAAATCTGTAAAATCTTTATCGTAGCTCCGAATTCGAATTCGTTTGTGCCTACGCGTTCATAATAACGAGTACTACAATGATATGCTAAAATAATAAGTCATATGTCTCTCTAAATGGTGGTCAACGGAAGTCAAAGTCCTTACCTTTAGGGGGCATTTTCGTCAATTCCCTCAATTAAATTTTTTTGAAAATGTAACATTAGGGATGGGTTGTCATACACACACACGGGTACGTTTATCAAAACTAACCAAAAAACTATTGTACCAAAGCATAGGTATATTTTTCAAAGCACAAAAAAAATATTAGCCTTAATAACATTATTAAATTTCTTCTATTAAACTTGACATGAATACATTCTCAAATCAACGAAATAGAATGTACCCATATAAGTTTAAAAAAGTGGATTAGAGAAAAGATTGACTGAAATTTTATATAAAAAAATGGGTAAATTTTAAATTAAAAAAGTGTACATTTTTAACAAATTGGTATATTTTAAGAATGGTGTATATATAAGATTAAAAATTTAATGGGTACAAACTTATTCTAATTTTATTTTTTTATTTGGGAAATGTTTGAATTGAAAATTAATTAGGAGTTTTCAATTGAGTGTTTAGTAAATATGTTTTGTAAAACTGCTTTTAACAACAAAAAAAGCAATATTGAAGTGTTTGGTAAATTTTATATAAAACTATTGTGACTATAGTAAATGAATAAAAATGGTATGATGTTGGAGGTGATATAATAATTTATTTATTTATATCTATAAACTTTATCTTCTCTCTTTTGCAGAAACACTTATTATCTTCTCTCCCTCAATAAGATTATTATGAATTTGAAAGGTATGGATAATAAAATTGATGATGAGGATCAATCTTAGATTTTGTTGTTCTTCAGCTCCTTGGTAAGCGAATTTTGTGGAAGTCTTGTGGCCAAACTAAACTCAATTCCAAATTAGTCATTCTGTCAGTTGCAGCTAACATATATTGGCCATTGCATCAGCTCGATGTCAAAAGTATTCTCATTGTCTGGAGGATGCAAAATCGGTTTTCAAGAAAGTTAAAGAAAAAAGGTATTTGGAAGTTTGAATGATGCTCATTCTGAGGCTCTGGTAGCATAAGGAAAAGATAAGGAATATGGTTTATATAGTAATAAAAGAAATTCGAGATCTAAATCTAAGACCATAAATAATGCATGCAATTATTGTTGCAAACAAGGGCATTGGAAAGTCCATTTCCTTAAACTCAAAGATAAATATTATAGTTCCTCCAATTTTAGTGCTAGCGCGAACGTCGTTGACAATACCGTCAAATTTGTTCTATTATGAATGTTCGGTTGCACCAAATTTCTTCTATGTATAGTGGAGTAGCAAAATTATTAGGGTTGTTAGTTGCCTTTTCATCAATTTTTATTTTTGGATATTGGTATGGTTTTGTTTTTTGGTGAAGTTGATACACCCCGACCTGGACTGTCCACTAGGACTCCGAATCGAGCTGTGCTGGCTGACACCTGGAAGGTGACGAAGCCATAAAGTGTAATGATGTGGGAAAATGTGAGTAAATTTAAACCTAAGAGTGCCTAAATATCATAGTGCGCTGGTAAGCGGGAGTGAACCCATCTCACACATGACATCAGAGCATAAGTAAAGTACAGTAAAATGGGTAAGAATTATACCCTTAGAGGTAGCCACCAATCCTGGGATTTACCAAGAATCCTTGTCGATACGAACGTTCAGCAGCTAAAACTTGGAGGGATGAAAAACAAACTAGAGTGAGTAGGCTTGAAAACAAAGTTTTAATAGAGATCTTCTAAATGTTATAACCCCTCGCTGTAACACCTGCTTAATTTCCAGAAAATCATACTACGTATAAGTATGAAATCAATTGTATATTAATAGTAAATCTAGAAATATTCCATGACACAGCATCTCATCAACAATATAAATAATCAGGTGCTTAATAATCAATACTAGTATATAAGTCGGAGTCACCCATAATGATCTGTACGACTCAATCTATACTAGCACATAAGGAGTCACCCATAGTGATCTGTATGACTCAATCCATATCTTATCAATCAATGCTAGCACGTAAGTCGAAGTCACCTATAGTGATCTGTACTACTCAATCAATATCTCATCAATCAATGCTAGCACATAAGTCAGAGTCACCTATAGTGACCTGTACAACTCAATCCATAGCTCATAAATATGTATTCCTGCACACGAGTCGGAACCACCTAACGTGGTTTGTACGATAGGCTGGGTGTAAATAAGTACGCTCAAGTGCTATGATTACGTGAAGGCTGTGCGAAGTATCGCAAGTCACCTACGAGTCGGAACCACCTAGTGTGGTCTGTACGACAGGATGGCACCTACCTTGGATCCAAGGTGAGCGTGTGGTGCGGAAGGTAAACGATCACGTGAAGGTTAGGCCCTAACCACGGGTAGGAGCATTAACACCGGGGGTGCATGTTTATGAGCTCTAAATACATCTCAACATAATCATGCAACTCACGTTAGGGGTGGGCAAATGGGTAGAGGACCCGCGAGTCGGGGCGGGTCCAATTTTTTTTTTTTTAATAAGCGGGGTGAGGCAGTGATATATACAGGGCGAGGCGGGTCCAAACCTTCAGACCCACGGGGCCCCGAACCAGCCCGTTTCTAATTGAATGAATGGATGACCCATTCCTATACTGAATATAATCAAAATTGGGCCTATTTTTCTCTCGTTTCGAAACCTTCCCAGGCTTCCAGAGTCTTCTCCCTTCTTCGATTTCAAACCGAAACCCACCAAGTTCAACAAACTTCTTCACGTCTCTCATTTATCTCACAACCCTTTCTCTCTCACTCTCTCACCCCTAATTCTAACATCACCAAACTTCTTCACGTCTCCGACATCACGACAGCCCTGGTGACCACCACGATGGCCCAGCAACCTCGATTGTCCTCCTTGAGTCCTCGACGACATCCCAGACTTAGAGAACCCAAGCACCTCACCACCCATCTTCTCGATTTGTCATATCTCTCGCAACTTTCACAACGCAGTCTTGTGGTGCACTCAGTCTCATAGGTAAAAACCAAACCCCTATTTTCTTCTCTACTTGTTTTCGGATATCTTGGGAACCATCATATTTATCATATTTTTTCAATTTTTATTACAAATTTTAATTAGATCTATTTTACTCTTTAATCCCTTTTTTCCCCTTTATTTTTTTTATCAAATTTTGTTTTAAAATTAATTGAATTAAACTTGTATTTGTTCATCATGCGAGATATGGATGGATATGTGGAAATGTTATGGGGTATTAAGAATTCAAAGGGTTTTGAGTATTGGGTTTTTTTTGTTTCAGATATTTCTTAGTATCCTTCACTTTAAATTGGCATATATTTAATTTAGTGAAGCAAAAAGCTAAGTTCTTGAATGAATTGAACTAATTTGTTTCTTTGATGGATCTAATACTAGTAATTATTAGCAGTGTTCGCCTTCGCCTCCATTGTTCTGTTTTTTAATTCAAAAACACCTGCCAAGTGATAGATTTGCGTTTGCTACTATTTTGTTTAGTGATTTGCATTTCATTAAATCATGAACTTTTGGATTGTACATGTGTTTAGAAACTCAGAACAACTTGTGAAACTCGTATATGCGAAACAATTATCGAATGATAATAATTATCTTGGCACCATAAGTTAGGTTAGAATTTGTTCTCAAATCACTGACTTTGAAAAATACGTTCAATTGGTTTTGTAATGGATGAGGAAGTTGGTTAACGAGGGTTGGTGTGGTTGCTTGGAATTGCGGTGGTGATTTTGATGCTTACTTGAGTGTTTATATTATTGTGTCTACTACTGAACTTGTAAGCATATGGTTGTAAAGCAGGCCCCTTTGCATATACAGATAGGGATGGGCAAAATACCCGCGGTTATGGGTAACCGCGGTTACCCGCCCATTTAAATTTCACGGTTATGGTTATGGGTAACCGTTTAGATAATTAAACGGTTATGGGTATAACCGTTTACCCGTGAAATTTAAATGGGTGGTTATGGATATTAACCGCGGTTATAAACGGGTAACCGTTTACCCGTGAAATTTAAATGTGTGGAAATTTGATTGAGAATGTTATCTCGACCCGTGCCCAGCCCGGCCCGTGCCCACCACTAACTCACGTCCACAATTTATAAACTCACCTGACACTTACCTGAGCACCCGCAACGTCATTTGGCATAACTACTTTAATGTCCCAACATTCTTAATCGGAACTAAACCCAGTGATAGGCCAGAATAAAATCATGGTTAATCTATACGATGTTAACCATCATAACTTCTTTCCTTAAATAAATTAAGTACCATGTTACATTCAAATTGTTTTAGGGCCGTATCTAACTGTCTTGTTAGACTACCTACATACCCTTAAACGGGATCAAGCCATTCGTAGTTCAACTTAGTATGTCAAAAGCATTCACAGTAATTATGTGTAGGTAATAAGCATAAATCAATTTAAAAATATTGTGGAATTATCAATCACATAAATATATATACAATAAAAGAAAAAGATCCACTTACCTGAAGTTTGCGCTACAATTCTCAAGATCGAATATCAAGGCGTCACAAACCATCGTCGCCTAGAACAATTATCAAATAATGTCTCATAATTCTTATCAATATAACACGTAACTTACATAAAACACATCCCCAAGGACGTTCTATAATGATTTAAGACCCATTCACCAAAAGTCAATCATCGGTCAAAGATCGACGGTAGGGTCCACAACCCTACGTAACTCAATCCGGAAGATCTGCTTCACAGATTTCTGATCCGTAATTTCCAACGATCCACATTATACTTCTAGAACAATATCTTAAAGTTTCAGAATGATCCAACGGTCGGATCTTCGTCAATTATCAAAACCAAGTGGCGGTTAATATTTTATTTTATGAACTTACAAATCCAATTCGAGAAGATCCGTAAGTTCCTACATTTCTCAAATATTACGAATAATAACCTGTTAAATTTTGATGACGATCCAACGGTCGGATCGTCGATTTATATAATGATCTATTAACATATTGGATATAATTTAGGTTCTATTCAATTCCCAAAACTGAACTCAAGGCATTTAATATAGCCTAACAATAGCATTGACAACCCTCTGGCCATGCGCCGCCGTGGGTGGTAGTCGGCTGCCCCGACTCGCCGGAAAAATTAACTTTTTCTAAAAATTCTCAAATTTTACAAAAATGAAGATCTCAATGAGTAGAGTAACTTTCATACCTGTGACCAAGGCCAATTTGGCCAAGAAAGGCTTCAATTTTGCTAAAACCTGTCGGAACCCTATAATTGGGTGTGCTCCAATTTGACCTCCATACTTACTCCGATGCCTCCACCACTGCTTGGGCTTTGTTCCTGGGTTCTAGGGGAGTCTAGTGGTGGTGGCAATTGGAAGAAAGCGTTTTAGATTTGGGTGATTCGAACACAAAACCCCCGCACCCCACCGTGCGGGTTCACCCACTTTCAAGACCAAAACCCTTGATTTTGAGGTGTAATAGGAAGAGGGAAAATCATGGAGGGTTTTCCAAGTAATGGATAGGTGTGTTTCATCACAAAACATGGAGGAAATTGGTCGGAATCACCCCGATCAAATGGGTTGGGTTTGTGGGTGCACGGGTCTAACAAGTTGGGAGGGTTTTTGGGTTCCCTCATTTCCCCCTCCTTGCTCATTTTCTGATTGGGCAAAGCCTAATTCCCTCACTCATGGCCCTCCACGTGGCACTTCAGAAAAATCTGGAAAAATCCATATTATTATCAAATAACAATTCCACTGCTAACTTTGCTCGCTTATAACTTTTTCGTTATAACTACAAATTCGATTCTGCTTGCGCCCACGCGTCCATAACGATGATTACTACGAGGATATGCCAATGAAACAAGTCTTACATGACACAACACGGTAGTCAACAAAAGTCAACGTATTTGTCTCGAAGGGGTTTTTCGTAAATTCATTGTTAAATTTATAAAAATCATAAATTTTTGGGATGGGCTGTTACAAAAGTTGTATTCAATGGAGGCCAATTTTTCAAGTTCTACAAAGTTGCGATAGTGAGACACCACATTATTTTGGAGACACAACATGTAATTGCGGAATAATTGTGTAGAACCCTCTTATAAAAGGCAAGTTGTATGTACCATTAGCATTAGTAGTTTTTAAATGATGAAAAATAGCTTTAGTATATGAACGGCAATGCTTCGAGAAATAATTGTATATCAATCATCGATTAGATAAAATTACATGTCAATTAAGCATGCAACAAATCATGCGGAGGCAAGCACTCACAACTGCAGAATAGTCTATTAAGACATTTTGTCGAACATTTGGAGAGCAATGTTCAAGGGATGCATAGAAACTCAAAGGGCAACTCTTAAGGCCTTCAATGGTGGATTCCCTCAATAATTCAAAATTTTCACGTCAAATTACAGTATGTTTGTCAATTGTATTTGATATTTCTTTGTAAAAGACAATCGTTATGCTATAGACATGAAGGATAAAGAAAGCTCTAAACAATTGGAAAAGCAAAAAGGTCCTTGAAGTAGTTGGAAAAGCAAAAAGGTCCTTGAAGTAGTTAGAGTCGTCATTTGATTTGCAGCCACATTTAAAAAATTGATTAGCTTATTTACTTTCCTTTTGTTTTGGGTGATTTTTTCTATCAATAAATGTTTAGCATTAACAATAATTTCAACATTATTTATATATTAGGCCAATCATGTATTGAGATATATTAAGACCAACTCAACCCTCGCTAAGGCCAATACTTTTTAGAGAACTTTAACGAAAAGCTCCTGGTACTGTTCAATTTAACGAAAAACCACATTTTTACACTAAAAAGTCAATCATGGTACTATTTAGTTTACCCTTTATTTTGTCCTTATCGTTAAAACTCAAAGTTTTCAAGTCATTTTCATTAGTTTTCCTTTCTTTTTAAGCCTTTGCCTTTTGACCTTGGCAAAAAAATTGGCCCGAGCAAAAGAAAAAAAAATGAAAAATGGTGTACTATTCAATTTACCCTTTATTTTGTCCTTATCATTAAAACTCAAAGTTTTCAAACCTTTTTTTATTAGTTTTCCTTACTTTTTAAGCCTTTGCCTTTTGACCTTGGCAAAAAAATTGGCCCGAGCAAAAGAAAAAAAAATGAAAAATGGAAAGCAAGATCTAGGCCACGACCAAAACGAGTAGGAGCCAAGGTATAAAATATCGATGATATCGGAAATATCGGTAGTCCAGAAACACGGAAATATCGAGATAATATCGATATCGATAAAAATAATATGGAAACCACGGAAATTGTAAGAAAAAGTTAGAAATTTTTATTGAAACTTTGCAGGATGTTTATTTAGTCAATTATCTATTAGTTTATCACAAAAAATTGGAAGGAAATGCATTGCATGATGGATTTAACTGATTTAAGTTGATTATATAGCGAGCTGGCAAACATTGTGAGTGTAGAAAATATGTAGTAATTAATGAACGAAGTTTAAACACACCATAATCATTTATATATAATGAATTAATACAATATTTTACACTTTATACATTGCATGGTAAGATACATGAGTGACTTAGTACCACATAGAGTTCCTATGAGGTTCAAAATTTTGACTATCTTCATCATCTCTATGTGTAGAGTAAGTGTATTGTGAAGAGTAGTCATCAAATGATAAATCCCCAAAAAAGTTTTGCATGTAATTATTAACATACCACCCATATGGATCCAAGCTTGGTTGACGTTATCCAGAAGCAAAATCATTTGAAGATTGAGTCTCAGATTCTTTCCATGAGTTGCTCGATTCTATCCCAACAGGAATGGGATATGAAGGGTAGGGAAATGGTTGGTTATGTGTATAACCATAGTTACTAGTACTACTTCCCACTCCAACAGAGTCTGAAGTTATAGATAACGAGTCATCTTCTTGACGTGACAAAGTCCCCTTGCCTCTTTCTCTATGAGTATAGTCCTTCCCTATGGCACCAATTACTAGTTCTGCCCGCCTACTGCCATGGTCCTCATCCTGTGTTGCATGCGTGAAGTTTACCTCACTAGTGAAGGGGCTCATAAATCCGGGAGGTGGTCCATAATAGTTTCCATATCCACCACTACCTCCAACTCCACCACTACCTCCAGCTCCACTATATCCTTCATCATTCCCACCTCCGGTGGTAGGTGAGTCTCCTGATCTTGTACTAGAGCTATCATTAGTATCAGCATGATCTTGTGGTTGTGTAGGATTGGAATAAGGTGGAATTCTAGTATTTCTTGGTCTTGGGCGCAAAAGTTCTTCAAAAGAGTCAGCGCTGCTAGATCCCACCTCCTCCTCTAATACTCTTTCTACATTTATCCCTTCATTACGTGCTTCTTCAGCAACTCTTGGAGTTGGGTTGCCTTCATCATCATCTAAATGAAGAGGTCTAATCCATTGATAAAGTTCGTTACCCTCTGTATCATCATCTTCAACAACAATATCAAACACATCTAGTGGGTCACCACGGTCGACATGATCTATTTTTGCTTCCTTATCTCGAATTTGAAGCTTCATGTTGTAGTAGCAATAAACTAATTTTTCCAACCTACTATGAGCCAACCTATTTCTTTGCTTTGTGTGTATGAGTGTAAATGTGCTCCAATTTCTTTCACAAACAGATGAGGAAGCTGTTTGTGATAATACTTTGATTGCTAACTTTCTCACAGTTGGTGCATCAGTCCCATACATGATCCACCATTCAGCTACAATGAAAAACAATGTTGATAAGCTTAATAACTCCAACAAATTCTATTATAAACTGATAGTGAAATATGTTTACACTCACTAGGAGACATTTTTGTTCGAGCAGCAACTGATGTTGGTTCTCCAAAAGTTCTTCTTGCATCTTTAAACCATGTTAGCTGAATTAAACAAATCGTGTTAGTTTAATCCAACAAAGTAATTATTATAATTTAAGTAATTGTGTACCTCATTTCCAAATTGGCCAACTGCTGGTGATGCAGGGTCTAATTTAGAGTATACATTATGTACAACACGTATAAGGGTACCATCATCTCCAACACCGGGTCTGTATTGGCATCGAGGATTCAAATAATATGCTGTTCAAAAAAACACATACTATAATAAGAGAAATAATACTTATGCAACTAAAGAAATGAATTACAAATTATGACATAATTTATACCTGCTGCATGCAAATCGTGGTATAATGTTTATACCATCGGTCATCAATTATCTTTATGACCCACCTTGCACCATGTTTTCTTTCCAACTCCTCCTTCACTACACGCATCAACTCATATATTGCCCCCATAGTAGGATACACTTCTGTGTCAACGATCCGTAAAACTTTGTAAAGAGGTTCAAACACTTGGCACACATGTTCTGATTGAGTCCAAAAAACTTGATCAAGCACTATACTTTCCACCATACGACCTGCATTTGAGCGGCTGAAATTGTGGTTGACCCAATCGTCACTAGTGAATAGTTGCTTCAACCCTGCTTTCTTCTTAAGTAGGCTGTCTAATGCAATATAGTTGGTGGCGAATCGAGTGGTAGCTGGACGAATAATTTCTCCTTTGCAAAATTCACGCATCTTTGCCAACAACCAATCGTGATTGTAAATATAATTTGTGATCGTTCTAGCTCTTTTTACGACAGTAGCAACATTCTCTCTCTTCCCTATTGCCTCAAACATGAGATCAATACAATGTGTTGCACATGGTGTCCAAAACACATTATGATGCTTCATTAACTTTTTTCTAGCTTTGACAAATGCAGAACCGTTGTCGGTCACGACTTGGACAACATTATGCTCTCCCACCTCCATAATTACATCCCTTAATAATTTGTAAATATACTTGTAATTCTTTATATGGTCTGAAGCATCAACAGACTTCAAAAAAATTGTCTTTCCCTTGGAGTATACCATGAAGTTTATGATAGACAATCTGGTCGGGCCAGTCCATCCGTCACACATGATTGTGCAACCATTAGTTTCCCACTTTGATCTCAACTTGTTAACATACTCGCCAATGTCTTTATACTCCATATCCAAATATTTGTTTCTTACCTCATAGGGAGTGGGAGGTTGTACTCCAACACCGGCATGTTGAGATCCCAATACCATATTTTTGAAATGATGCGATGATGCCTTCTCAGCAGGGACATTGTCATAGATAAAGAACTTGCTAATTAGACGCCCTATTCCCTCCTTCACATTACCTCCAGTGAAATAACTCCAAACACTCTTTTGACGTGCTTTGGATGACTTATATAAACTTGGAGTTATTGGTGGTGTTGATTGTGATTCTCTAACACTTCCTCCCCGTCTCATTTGTGCACCACCACTTGACCCGAAACCTTGTGCTCTATTAGGAATTTTATGAAGGTGTTCTCTTTCCCATGCTAACTGTTTGGAGGCACGTAATGCTTGTTTGAAATTGCGTCGTTCTTCAGGTCCCATGTCATCATCACATTCGTCCTCATCATCATCATCATCACTGTCAACCGTTTGGCCAATGACTTCTCCTCGTAGCCCAACTCGAATATTTTCCATTCCATGTGTTATCTTTTACTGCTGCTGTTTTTTATTTTTTTAATAATGTGCTGATGAATGCCTTCACTTCTGGGGGGACATTATCGCATCGTTGGACATTTTTTACTGGATCTAATCCACTAAGATGGTACTTAAGTCGTGTCACTCTGCCACTCTTCATTACCCGACCACAATATTTGCAAATTGTGCCATGTTTGTTTCCGTCTATTGGGTCTCCATGTTCCCAAGCTAGATCACGTTTAGTAACTCCACTAAACATCTTAAATGTACCTATATTTATTTTTCATGAAAATTAGACAATTTGTTTTGGCCAAAAAATATAGTAGCGATGACGGTTATATAAGAGAACCTAAATAATAAAGTTATGCTACAGAAGAATTAAATACGAAGTAAAGAAAATGATTGTAAAAATTTAAGTAATTATTAATGAATAATAATCCAATTTGATAAAAAAAATCCTAATATTAAACATAGTGATGAATAATAATCCAATTTGATAATAATCCAATTTAATGAATAATCCAATTTGATAATAATCAAATTTGATAATAAAAAAACCTAATATTAATGAATAATAATCCAATTTGATAAAAAAATAATCCTAATATTAAACATAGTGATGAATAATAATCCAATTTGATAATAATCCAATTTAATAATAATCCAATTTAATGAATAATTAAATTTGATAATAAAAAAAACCTAATATTAATGAATAATAATCCAATTTGATAAAAAAAATAATCCTAATATTAAACATAGTGCTGAATAATAATCCAATTTGATACTAAGCCAATTTAATAATAATCCAATTTAATGAATAATCCAATTTGATAATAATCAAATTTGATAATAAAAAAACCTAATATTAATGAATAATAATCCAATTTGATAATAAAACCTAATATTAATATAATAATAAATAACATTAAACATATTAAAATTATCCTAGGGAATAACTATACAACATTACTTAATTACTTAAAAAAATTAACATGTCATTGTTAACATTACTTAATTACTTAAAAAAATTAACATGCAAATATTAATTACTTAAAAAAATTAACATACGAGTCCACACAAATTTTTTAGTTGTTGTATAAATTACAATAATATAAATATAAGTTTGTAAACTTACCTTAAATATGGAACCCTTTGTGTTCAAGCTCTGGAATGGATCTGGAATGGCTGTGAAACGGTAATGGAAGAAGAAGAAACGAAAAGGTTTTGAATGGCTCTGATACTCCACCTCTGAGAATGTGAAAGAATATCACAATGCACACGGTTTTGAATGTGAAAGAATATCACACACAGTGGCACACGGTTTCATTATGAAACCACTATTATTTTTGTCCATCTCCATTGTCAAAAAGTGATTGTATTGTAAAAGTTGTCGGTGACCCAATAACCCCACACACACACACACAGACACGCCACCACCACTCACGCACACAGACATCACAGACGCACAACTCATGACCTAAAAAAGGGAAAGAATAATTTTATTTTATTTTACTTTTTTTACTTTGGGCAAATCACACCAAAAAAGCTGTAACTAGTTTGAATGGTCCAAAAAACCTACAAATCACACGCATGCCACACATACACCACAACCCTAGCTGATAAATCCCCAAACCTTGGATTCCCTGTTTCACTTCCTCGAGCCCAGAGCCAACGACTCTTTACTGGATTCGGATTTGAAAAAAAAAATTGTTGCTCTTCCCCATGTCACCATCCCGTGTATGCCTAGGCCCTAGCTTTTCTTTCCACTATCAGAATTCAGATCAGAACCCATTCCTCTCTTAAGAGGAAAAGAGCTCTCATTCTCTCTCATTAGAAAATCCGAAGACTCTCTCGGAGCTCTTCCAATTTTCAAAATTCGCAAGCCCATCCATCATTTCAAACCTCAATTGTCACAGCATCACCTGCATCCTTTCACCAGCAACCAATAACCTAGCAACATATTCCCATCTGTGTCTCGAGTCTCGACAACCCATCCATGGTGGAAGCAGCGGAAAATCTGAGAGACTAAAGGTAGAACCTTCCTCAAATATTTTAACTTTCATTTCAAAATTAATGGTTTGAGTAAGATCTAACCGGTGCATATATGTGTATTTGTGTGAGGCGAGGAGAGGACAACCCCCAAACTTGCATATTTGAGCAGATCTACACCACTCACTTGTCTCTGCAAAAATCTGAAGTCAGCCATCCCACGGCGCCTCGGCTGCCGTTGTGACGACGGAGAGAGAGAGAGCGATATTATCGATAATAGTGATAATATGGCGATATTATTGCCAATATCACGATATTATCGATATTATCACGATAATCAAGTGGAACCCTGTGAAAATATCGTTGTTGTAAAAAAACGATATTATCAGCGATATTTCGCCGATAATATCGATATTTTAGACGTTGATTTAATTATAGGAAATTTTTATTTGAACTCATATAACCTTTTTCTACAATCAACTTACTCTCTACACACATATTACTTCTAATTGAGTTTTTAATATCTCTTTAAACCCAATTTACTACCTAAACTACCTCACAAACTCAATCCAATATATAAGTTTATTTTTACACCCATTTAAAAAATAAAAACCCAAAACCAATGTATCGAAGCTCATTCTATGCGATACATGTCACTCAATCTTTTATGAAGATTAGCACTGTCAGCCACGGCATGTACTTAGAAGTCTTCATTGAATTTTTTCTCATCACAGTCAGAGGAGACAAAAAATATCTGAAACTCTTTGTCTTCCACTCAAAGCATTTCATAAAGTCTCACCATCTGAGAGGTAAGAGCCTTGCAAGGCCTGTTGGAAATGTGCCCTAAAACCAATCATATGATGATACTTTACGGACATTTCACAAGTTAAACTAATGTAGTTTAATATCAAGGGCAAAGATTATTGTTTTAAGTCGTCTCATATAAATGTTATATGCTTGAACAATAAGTCCAAGGAATATGTGATTGGGAGAATGCGATCTAAAGAAGTTAGATTCATGAGACCATTCTTTCGTAGACACATCCTAAACGTTCCTGATCATAGGATTGCCAATTGGGCATTGACAGTCCGTTAAGATCAGTACGTGCTATGTATTCTCTCAGGGAGAGTGACTAGTCTCGAGTCATTGGTGTGAGTGACACCAAGACAAGCATGTAGGTGCTCAATAGAGAATGAGTTCACTGAACACGATCAACGAGGAGTTCTCATACTCATGTCACATGAGAACTCATGGTTGGGATAATGCAAAGTAGTCCTTTGACCTGAGGCATCACAGCTGTCTTGTGGTTAGGTCCTTGATCTTTGATTATGTCAAACGTCACTCTATCAGGGTGTCCACGACATCGTCGGGGTTAAGCCACTTAGCCATGGAGGCAAGTGAATGCGCAACAAGGGATCTCTAACCTTCAAATCCGTTTGAGGGAGAATACTCAATGATATGATTGAAAATCTCTGATCAGAGTATGAATGAGATTTAGGAATGCGTTCCAAATCACATTCAAGGGAATCATATAAGCACAAGATTCACATTGGATAGTAGACATGAATAAACTATCAAACCAAACAATGTGGTCAAGAGTATTGTATTAGAGAAGGACCGTATTGCATTTGTAATCCTAAACTGAATAGGTTCTCCACCTCTTCTGATTAGCTTGGGTAACCATGATATGCTGCTAGGTGTCACTCATGGTTTGTGGAAGCCCTAAACGTGTGTAAACACCAAAGGGAGAATTGAAAGTAAGTTTCAATTCACAATCGATTTGAAAGAGTTTGAATCGCCCACTGCCTCGCTAAAAGGAACCTAATGGATCGTACACCGTGTAAGGTAGAGATTGAAGATTCAACGGAGATGAGTAAGAATAATTAAATGGTTTAATTATTTATGGCAAGGATTAATTAATATGTTAATTAATCAAAACGAATAAGTTCGTTAAAGACCTCGGGATGGTTTTGGACCTTAAGGCCCAATGGGCTTCGAACGTCAAGTCCATTGACTTAAGTTGTATGACAACTTAATGAATAATGATTCACAAAGGCCCAATAGCCCAATAAACACCCTAAGGCCGGCCATGTTAGAGGGGTAGTGGTTTTGGACTTATTTACAAGTTTACCACTCAAATGAATTAAGGTATAAGTTTGACTTTATAGCCAAAATTCATTAAGAGTTATTTTTTGGAAAATTGGAGAGAACACAAGCTCTCTTTTCTCTCAAAAATGGCCGGCCACCTAGAGGGGAAATCTAGCAATTCAACTTCCTCTAGGTCACTCATTTCTTCTTAAATCTAACCTTGGTGTGGAGACTTAGAGGTTCTCAATTTTGGGAACTTGGAGAAACTTTTTCATTCATCCAAATCCATGGATCTAAGATGCAAGGAATTCAGGCCCTCTCTTTGGGTGATTAGCCTTTGCTTATGCAAAGGGGAATCTACAAAGGTATAATTTCAACTCACTTTGTTTTTGAGTTGATTATTGGCTCACCAAACTACTAGGCTTTGAACATTCATGGTTAATGTTTTGTTTTTAAGTATATGCAAACATGATTCCGCCTTTAATTTGTTAATTGCATGCTATTGATATTGCTTAAATGAACATGTATTCCAAAAATAATCCTTCAATTGGTATCAGAGCCTAGGTCTAGTAGTTGGTGAATCCTTTTGGGTTTTGTAGTTCATAGTATGTGATTTAAAAGTTGTAATATGTTACAAGCTTTATTCTTGCTTTCTTTGAATGTAAATTTTGTTGGAAAATTTGCCATCTCAAATGTTGTAGATGTAGTTCATATGAGCATGAATATTGGAGCTAAAATTTGGTGCCATGAATTTTGGGAATTTCGGCCAAAATTAAAGGGTGATTTTTTGGGTTCTTGTTTGTCTTGTTAAATTGTTTTTGAAGTGACTTTTGGAACCTCTATGTACCCTAGTTTGGTTATATGTTATTTCCCTTAAGTTTAAGTGATTTTGGGATGGTTTTGGTTGAAAAATGTTCATGGAGCTTTTATGGGTTTTTCATGAATGTTCTTCATTGGTCTTGATGTTCTTGCCAAGAACAAAAAGGTTTGGTGTTTTGATTCAAAGTTTTGAATTATTTCATAAAGTTTTGTTTTAAGATATTTTCATATATTTATTAATGATTAACATTTTTAATGTTAATCAAAAACTTTGAAAATATATTAGTTATTTGTTTTGAATGATGAAAGTAATTTTAGTGGTGTGTAATGATATTCCACACACACCACTTACATGCTTTATGTCAACTTTCAATTCCACTCACACTCCCACCCAACCCAAAAACCGGCCACTCCCTCAATGGGAATACTTTTGGGGCTTTTATGCAATTACATAAAGTTTTGATGCTTTTGTGTATTTGCACTTTGGCCCAAAAGTTTACGTTTTTACGTTTAGGTCCAAAAACGCTAAAGGACAAATTGTTTTGCTCCTTTAATGAAGTTTTTACATTTGTGGAAATTTTTGGGTTCTAGTTGTAATTACATGAAGTAGTGAACTTTTGTGTTTTTACAAAGTGACCCCACAAGTTTATGTATTTGCAAAATAGCCCATAAGTTGAGGTTATTAAGATTGGCCCAAATTAGGTAGAGAACAAAAATTGTTTTGTCTCTTTAAATGAGAATTGGATTTTCATTTTTGTTTAGCTCCATTTAAATCAATTTTATGGATACAAAAACCAAATGAAAAATGTTGCATTCAATTTAATTAGTTAATGTGTTAATTAATTAAAGGGTGATTATGAACCTAAGCCTACGATAATTGAGCTATGTGAAAGGCCGTTTCAAATTTGTTTGAACCATGGGAATGTGTAGATTAGATTTTGGTTGTAATTTGATTTGATCAAATGTTGTAAAAGAGCATAAGCTCTTCTTTACTTTAAAGTAATTTAATTTATTCAAATGTTGTAAAGAGCATAAGCTCATCTTTACTTTGAAGTACTCATTTTCTTGTTTTATTTGATATGCATGAAAATGGAGTAGAGGGTCCAACGCCCCTAAGACAACACGCCTTAATGTGATTAAATGCGTAACTAAAATCAATCAACATCCCTAGACCGAGATTCAACACAAGGCTCGTGTTGGATCTAAACAAAGGTTCATAGTCATCCTAAGGCCCTAAGGCAACTATATAATCCATCAATGAATGCAAACCTTATGTTAGTAGTACCATATACTCTTGCTTTAAAAACCGTTTTAAAAGCTTAGTGGGAGTATTATATACAACTAAATCAATTATATGGACCAATAGTTGTAATAGGACCAAAATGTTTTAATTGGATTAAAATGTATGTTTATATGTGATGAGACCTAAAAACCCTCAACCAAACCAATATTAAGTTGATAAGCGAGAGATGCTTTGAATATCTCTTCGTGGCCTTCCACCGTGGTAGACTTCAATCGTTTGTGACTCATACACCGTATTCGTCCAGTTCTGGGGTTGCAAAGTATGTGCTTACATTCAGGAGAAGCCTATAAACATATGATGAGGTGAAGGTAGGCAACGAGTGTGGCCAATAAGATATTCTTCTGAGGCCATTCTTGAACCCCTCCCCGAACTTGCATGGTGGGAATGACTTAACTAAGTGTAATGGTGCCAATAAGATATTCTTCTGAGGCATCATTCTCTAGAGGCCAAATTAGATGGGTACTTGCAAGAGATGCAAATGAGTAAGCGTACTCTCTCATTATTATTAACGCTAGCCAATAAGATATTCTTCTGAGGTGGGCTTGGTAATAGTGAGCCTCCCATACCCTACTAAGAGTTTCCTCCAAAACTCTCGAATTCCGATGAGGGATATGGAATTTGCCAAAAATAGTGGGTGGTGCTATTTTGATTTAAAGACCCGGATCAAATAGCTTAAAATCAATCAATTTATATTCGTTATGTATTTGTTTACCAATATATTTGTAAACGCTATCCAAAACTTGACAAAGAAAAGCCGAATGCTTTAGTTTTCGAACTTGGTACCACAATCCCATAGATTGTCTTGAATGGATTGTAAAAGTACCTAAGTAGTCTCATCCTCACAATCTTCCTATTATCAATGGAAGAACATGTTAGATAAGTCTATCATAAAGAGGACAACGCAAACACTAGTGCTTGTCTCTTTGTTACATGAACAAGGAACTTGAGAAGAAAGCACAAGGGCATGGACGCTATAAGTGCCATGATTCTTCACTTACAAATCGTTGTATGAAGAAAAGAGAGTTGCCTTGAAGCACTCTTGAAAGTTTGTAATTATGTTTAGAACATAATGGTTGGTTGACAAAAATAGTCCATCAACATGGACTTATGATGATTTTGAATCATTGAATGTTGAAGTGTTAAAACACTTAACGAGACGGAAACTAGGCAAGGACTTCACCTTTTGTGTCCCTATCCTAATGGTTCACTAAGTTTATTGTAAACTATATAGTGAACAATAACCGCACGCTCTCCAAATCGTTTGATGTGTATAACACAATTGAAATAAGTTTCAAGAGAGATAGTGGGAGTTTAGGGACCATGACTATTGTAGTCAAAGGTGAAGTCAAATGAAGAAGATAAAATTAACTCCAAAAGGAACAAACTTTCTTTATGAAAGGATGGACATTGGAAGGGGTAATTGCAAGAAATGTCTTGCAAGTGTCAATAACACATCTTTCGAAGGTATTGTAAATTGTTCTTGAATAATTCAAAACAGTTGGTTCTTCTACTTGAATACATGATTCTGTATTAGCAACTATGTTTTACAATCGTTGTAAAAGTATGGCTAATAAGAAGTAGAAGATAAATGAGAGAAGAGAAAGTACTTCACAATCGGAACGTGAATAAGATATAGATCTTTGCGAAAGCAAATAGTACTTACTTCCTCATATGAACTACCAGTGAAATTGGAAAAACAAAGATTGTCTTTACATTCCAATTTAATGTAAGGAAATTAATTCCATCACTATAAAAGATGGATGAATGCTTTGTTTGACAAAACATTGTTCTTTATTAATTAATGATTAGATTATTGTAATCTAATTAATTGTCTCTATAGTAGAGATGATATGGTAGTGTTAACTGTTTAGAATATAACGATGCTTAAAACCCAAAAGGTTTCAAAGAATTCAAGAAATGTAAGTTGATGAGTTTCCTTGAAAGATATCAAGGAAATTGGCATCATAAGATAATAAATTTCTCCATTAGGAGAAGAACGTACTTAAATATGATTTAGTTCGTTGGTTATTATCTATTACCCATATATAGGATATATATATATATACTTCTAAAACAATGTGATTGTGAATTAGAAGATCCTCCAAAATTTTCATAACTCCATAAGATGTAGTTGGAAAGAAAGACAAAACTTAAGCATGTTAAGATTTGAGGTTGTGTGCTAATAAGCAATATTTGTTTAATAACAATCTTGTGGGATATCCTTAAATTAGATTTTGGATATCGCTTCTATAAACCAACTAACAAATGTTGTTTGTTGGGTAGTTCATTGTAATCTTACAATATGATTTGCCTAAGAGCAAATGAACGAGAGATAGAACTCAAAGAATGGGTTCTTTAAGAGACAAGAAAGTAATCAACAAATATAACAACCTAGTTCCTATACCACAAGCTCCAAGGTAGTTGAGAAGGATTTATAAACCGTCTCAGTTGAATGGTTTGAACTTTATGACTATGCCATAGAGTTGCACCTCTTAAATCGAAAGAAATAAGAATGAAAAATCCTTATGACTACATTGAGTGAATATACGATATATACTCAAGGAAATGGTAAAGTACCATTTGACACGAAATAATGAAACCATCATAGCTAATTGGTAGCTTAAGGTGACTACAATCAAAGAGAATGGTGGACTTGGAATAAACCATCTTTGACATAGTCTTGTTTTCAATTAATTCGAAGATTGCTAGCTACAACTAAATGGTGATTTAATGTTTGGACATAATATGAGTTTCCGAAACCATTATTAAGATAGTCTTGATAATATATGTCTAAAACTATAAATCACAAGACATGTAAGTTGTAGAGATCCATCCATCATGGATCTAAGCAAACTAGTGGGAGCTATAAGCGTCTTATGAGAGAAAGATCAAATCGTTTGATTTCTCATAAAGATGTAAATGAATCTTTTGTTTACTAGGTTTACAAAAGATTAGTGGGAGTTAATCATATTCCTAAATTTAAATATATATGATATATTAATTTTTGGAAATGAAAAGAATACTTCTTCGTTAAAGTTATGACTTTAAACATTCTATAAACGATAGAATGTATATGGGAGATATAGTCTATATATATGGGATGGAAATCTATAATGATAGATTTTAGGATATAATTGGATTATATCAAATCCGTAATAATAGACAAAATGATGCTAGGAAGTTTCTCATTTGATGATAAACTTCAATAAGAAAGACGACTCTGGTGAGACTAGGAAGTTGCTCTTCACAAAGGGAACGTACCCCTTTGACTCCCAAAGAAATAATGCGTAAATAGAATCCTTTATGCATAAGCAAAAAGGTGATTTATGTATTTCATATTGTATGAAAGACATTAATATGAGTTGTACCTAGAACGGTACAAGACGATATCAGTGCAAGCCTAGGATCAGAACAATGGCAACTGTCAAGTGAATCCTTAAGTATTTAAGAAATACTAAAGGATAGATTCCTCAAAGAATGAGGAAGAATTAGAGTAACGTAATGGAAGCGTAAATGTATTAGATTATGAATCTAATCCATCATTGGATATTTCTTCATTATGAATGAAGAGATAAACGAATATCTCTTTATTATGACTAAGGAGATATTTGGGTGGAAACATTAAAAGTAATGACTTTAATGTGTTCCATCATGTATGCAAAATATATTGTCATATAGAAGCTCACAACATTGTTGTTTGGATGGGAAAGTTCATTAATGAACTCTCTATTCGGTTCCAACCAGAAAATGTATGACACTAATGGGGCGATAGCTCAAGCCAGGGAATCAAGGTCTCATCAAGATCCGAACTCAAATGAGAGACTGAACCACATGATTGAGAATCATGTATAATGGTGACGTTGTTAAATCTCAAGATTGCTTCTATGGATAACATATAGATATCCATTGTCTAGGCCTACTATTCAGCCATTTTTGAAATGACTACAGAAGAGGTATCATCACTGATGACCAAGCTGATTGGCTCTAGTGCAAGTGGGAGATTGTTGGAAATGTGCCCTAAAACCAATCATATGATGATACTTTACGGACATTTCACAAGTTAAACTAATGTAGTTTAATATCAAGGGCAAAGATTATTGTTTTAAGCTGTCTCATATAAATGTTATATGCTTGAACAATAAGTCCAAGGAATATGTGATTGGGAGAATGCGATCTAAAGAAGTTAGATTCATGAGACCATTCTTTCGTAGACACATCCTAAACGTTCCTGATCATAGGATTGCCAATTGGGCATTGCCAGTCCGTTAAGATCAGTACGTGCTATGTCTTCTCTCAGGGAGAGTGACTAGTCTCGAGTCATTGGTGTGAGTGACACCAAGACAAGCATGTAGGTGCTCAATAGAGAATGAGTTCACTGAACACGATCAACGAGGAGTTCTCATACTCATGTCACATGAGAACTCATGGTTGGGATAATGCAAAGTAGTCCTTTGACCTGAGGCATCACAGCTGTCTTGTGGTTAGGTCCTTGATCTTTGATTATGTCAAACGTCACTCTATCAGGGTGTCCACGGCATCGTCGGGGTTAAGCCACTTAGCCATGGAGGCAAGTGAATGCGCAACAAGGGATCTCTAACCTTCAAATCCGTTTGAGGGAGAATACTCAATGATATGATTGAAAATCTCTGATCAGAGTATGAATGAGATTTAGGAATGCGTTCCAAATCACATTCAAGGGAATCATATAAGCACAAGATTCACATTGGATAGTAGACATGAATAAACTATCAAACCAAACAATGTGGTCAAGAGTATTGTATTAGAGAAGGACCGTATTGCATTTGTAATCCTAAACTGAATAGGTTCTCCACCTCTTCTGATTAGCTTGGGTAACCATGATATGCTGCTAGGTGTCACTCATGGTTTGTGGAAGCCCTAAACGTGTGTAAACACCAAAGGGAGAATTGAAAGTAAGTTTCAATTCACAATCGATTTGAAAGAGTTTGAATCGCCCACTGCCTCGCTAAAAGGAACCTAATGGATCGTACACCGTGTAAGGTAGAGATTGAAGATTCAACGGAGATGAGTAAGAATAATTAAATGGTTTAATTATTTATGGCAAGGATTAATTAATATGTTAATTAATCAAAACGAATAAGTTCGTTAAAGACCTCGGGATGGTTTTGGACCTTAAGGCCCAATGGGCTTCGAACGTCAAGTCCATTGACTTAAGTTGTATGACAACTTAATGAATAATGATTCACAAAGGCCCAATAGCCCAATAAACACCCTAAGGCCGGCCATGTTAGAGGGGTAGTGGTTTTGGACTTATTTACAAGTTTACCACTCAAATGAATTAAGGTATAAGTTTGACTTTATAGCCAAAATTCATTAAGAGTTATTTTTTGGAAAATTGGAGAGAACACAAGCTCTCTTTTCTCTCAAAAATGGCCGGCCACCTAGAGGGGAAATCTAGCAATTCAACTTCCTCTAGGTCACTCATTTCTTCTTAAATCTAACCTTGGTGTGGAGACTTAGAGGTTCTCAATTTTGGGAACTTGGAGAAACTTTTTCATTCATCCAAATCCATGGATCTAAGATGCAAGGAATGAAGGCCCTCTCTTTGGGTGATTAGCCTTTGCTTATGCAAAGAGGAATCTACAAAGGTATAATTTCAACTCACTTTGTTTTTGAGTTGATTAATGGCTCACCAAACTACTAGGCTTTGAACATTCATGGTTAATGTTTTGTTTTTAAGTATATGCAAGCATGATTCCGCCTTTAATTTGTTAATTGCATGCTATTGATATTGCTTAAATGAACATGTATTCCAAAAATAATCCTTCAAGGCCTACACGAATTTGCAGAGAAGTAGATGCTCAACATTTGAGAGGTAAGAGCCTTGCAAGGCCTACACGAATTTGCAGAGAAGTAGATGCACGCCATCTTCCCATTACATGACGATAAGGGTACCTAATAATCTCATAATTAAAACAAGATTATGTTTTAGTTATCATAAGCAAGATAAAAAATTCACCTCTGGAATTGAAAGCATGTTTTTCTATGCTACGAACCTACTTGAAAATCACGTTCCTATATTTTCATGAAATTGAAACATTTTCAACATCCCATAGCCGAATTAAATTATGACTAATCAAGGTTCTAAAAGATGTTAGACGCTGGTTGGGCGGCGAGCTGAGGCCTAGCGCCTAGGCGACTATGAGGGGTCTAGGCGGATTTAACTAAATCCATTATATTTCATGTAAATAAGTGTATGTTTATACTTAATATATATATAATTGCATCATAAACTACAAAATAGAATGACACATATATTATGAAGTATTGGAACATAATGAAAACATAGGGAACATGAATATAATGCATGCTCATTTAAGTATTCAACAAGTCTTTTGCAATTTTTTTGATAAAAAATAAAATACAAAATGAAAGTTATCTATTTTCTGCCTAAGTGAGTTGCAACCTAGGCGGGTTTGGACGGGCTAGGTGAGTGCTTAAGTGGTCTAGGTGGGCGCCTTAGTAGGTCTAGGCGCCCTTTCTTAATTTTCAAATGTCTAGGCATTAATCGGGGCGGTGGCCAACCACGTAGCACCTAGGCGGAGATTTTTAGAACAATGTGATTGATTGAAACAAGAGGAAGACGAGGAAGCTTTTGGAGACTACATACATACATACATTTGTTTCACTAGATAGAAGGAACTCAACACCTTCAAATTCAAGGACAATCACTACATTGCTGCTATGCACTGGCATCAGAACTACAAGCATAGCCTCCACCCTTCACGAATGAAACGATAAGAAAGCGTGATAGTCACACAAGTAGCTAGACTTTAAAAATTTAAACCGTATATATGTTTTTTGCTAGTAATTATGTTTTGAAAAAGGGGTTGATGTGAAATAAAACGAAATTTTTTTGAATAAATCGATTCATACCTTAGTTGGAGATTCAAAACTTCATAATCATCATCTCCATCATTCAAAAAGAGCTTGTCTTTCTCTGTGAGAACGTTTTAGCTAGAATGAACAGAGGATAAAGATTCAGTGATAATATGTTTGATTATTAGGTATGGGCTTGTTGATAAATTTTAGTTTTATTGTTAATTTCATTTTGTACTTAATATGTAATAGGATAAAAAGACAAGCTACATTTAAAATTTAAGTTGGGTGTTGAAATAGGTTGGATGGGTTTAAATAAAACTTTCCTTAATTATAAGATAAGATCTTTGGTAAACTATAAACCCTAAACTAAAGAAGTCCAAGAACAATAATGACGTTTGGATGGACTGGACAACGCTAGCCGGCCCTCTTTTTTGTAGGCCCTGAGGGCAACGTGAATGTTGGATTCGACTTGAGCTAAAAGGGCCTTTCTGCTGCTTTTACTTGTGTGTTTACTTTTTGTTCAAACATCAAATGATGAAGAAATCATTGCTTCATTATCGCTTTTGACTTGAATAAATTTCGATTTTTTTTTCTTCAAGTGAACTGTATTATGAAAGTATATAACTTCCTCTACTATATTATGAAACGTTCTTTGAATACGCGGTACTTAATAAAATCTCATTAACATTTTTTATTAAACATATTCCGTCTAATATCATGAGGAAAATATTCATGATTAACAATCAATGTCTTCTCACATATAATTTATAGTGTGATATGTGTGCAAACAATATCTTCTTTTTTACTGTTTCAGTAAGTAATTTCATCGTGTTGCAATTTAAATTTACAGATAATTAAAAATAACTATACAGTAAAAAATCAATTAAACTTATGGAAAACTAACGAAAAGTCCCTGAATAGTGACAGTTTTAATGAAAAGTCCTTTTTGAAGGTATAATGAATAGTGACAGTTAAAGGTAAAAAAGTGGTTTTTCGTTAAAAGTAAACAGTGCCAAGGGTGTTTTATTAAAGCTCCCTTAAACTTATCCCTCCTTTTTTTTTTTTTTTTTAACATCTACCCCTTCTCAAAGTCTTGACAAAATCCTTTTCCTATCAAATTTAAATGAAAGGAGATTGGAAGAAATGAATAATCAAACAACTAGGTCCCAAATTTTAATTATATAAAAATCCAAGATGCATGGAAGTGGTCAAGACTTTGTTACAAAAATTTAATTATCATAACCACTGTGGACCATCCCCCCCCTATTCTAGCCGTTACACCATCGCCTTACCGTTTGCTGACGTGTCAACAAAATCTTCAACTCTCCAACCTTTTTAAAAGAGAAAAGAAAACATCCAATGTGACCGTTAACTTGAATCTCAGCCAAAACAAAACGCCTCTGCTTCCCCTGTTTTTCTTCCGTGCATCCGATCGAAGAACAATGGCTTTCGATTACGCATTCACCGCAGGCGAAATGGAAATCGATGACGGCCTCGGGTACCCGAAAGCCTATGCGAAGCTCTGCCGCGATCGCAGTGTTGGACCTTACAGCCATGGCCCTCCTTTCACTTTCATGCCTTACTGTCTGCAGCAACAGGAGGTATGAGAAACGAACCTTTTAACTTTCTGTTTGTTTCCCAGGAAAGTGAGAGAAATGTACGAAGGAAATTGGAAATTGGGTTGTTTTCTTTCTTTGATTCTGTGAATGCTGGGTTTATGATGTGATGTGGTTTTCAGGATCTGAGAGCAAGAGATTTAGAGCAGATGTTTCCGGTTATTGACCCGAAAGCGAAACCTACTGCCAGGCCGAAGATTTTCGTCAGTCTTTTGTGGAAGCAGCTCAACCATCTTGGGTAAATTTCTTGATTTTGCTCCATAAACCTTCAAAATTAGAAAATTTGGGGAATTGAACAATGATATCCTTTTACTTAACTTTATACTTACATTGAATTTCAGGAATGCCGGCTTTGATCCTGCGGTAATTCGAGTAGACCCGTATGGCAACGTTCTGTATTTCCATGCTGATTCTGCTTCTCCTCTTGCTTGGGACATAGATCACTGGTTTCCTTGCTCAAGTATACAGCTCTTTACCACCCCCCCCCCCCCCCCCCCCCCCCTCTCTCTCTCTCTCTCTCTCTACATGTTTGTAATCTCTGGTCATTTTTGCTGAAAATTTAGGGGGAGGATTGACTGTCCCAAGCAATTTGAGGATACTGCAATGGCAAGCCTGCCAGAGGAAGCATGACATGCTTGAGTTTCTCATTCCATGGTGGGATTTTCAGTTGGGTATATCCGTCAACCAGTTCTTATCGATATTTGCTTCTACCAACTCCGATTTCAGGTGGGAGCCTACTTCATATTTCTCTTCATACAAGCAAGCTTTTTGTTTCAAAAATATTGACTCGCGACATATTTGTGTTCTTTCGCGACATTGTCAGGCATAGGGCATTCTCGTTTCTCTTCGCTGAAGGTGAATGTGAGGAGCTCAATTCTTCACAGACCGTAGAGTCCCACGCTTTTCCGCAACATTATGTGGAATCGAAAGAGCATTTGGGCCTAGCTCCGGCTGCCATTGTTTTATCTCGAAGGGAGTCATATGGTTCTTCATCTGCTTTGAAATCCCTGGACTATAATAAGCAGATAAGGCCACAATCTCCTGCAATTGGTTAGTGCTTAAGTAACAACTACTCAACAGTTTTTATTGTCTGTTTAGTAATAATGAATATCGTAATTCATAATCTTTTTTTGTTTTGGATTGTGTTAGCTGCAAGAAACGGGAAACATGCTGTTTTGAAAGAAAATGAGAACCCCGAGTTCGTTAGAAACCCATACCAAGCGATTGTCATGGCAAGAGATTCTCTAAAACAAAGAGAACAAACTGCAAATATGCAGGCAGAGATACAAAACTTGGATGATGAAGTGAATCAATTGAGGCGAAAAAATGAAAATGAGAAGCTCACCATTCAAAACTTGGAGCTGACGTTGATAAGGCGAAGGAGAAGAGCAGAGAAGTGCCGGCGGCTAGCAGAGGCACAATCATCGTATAGGACCACACTCGAAAAGATGATTCGAGATGCAATGCACCAGTAAGATTAATAAACAACAATCTGAGTAGAGGATTTATCATCTTCAACCTTTATAAAATGTGTTTTACAGACTGATTCATTAACCTTTTTCCCTTTTGTTTTTGCTTAAGGTCTGTCATTTATAAGGAGCAACTGAGACTGAACCAGGCCGCAAGTAGTGCACTCATGGCAAGACTTGAGGCACAAAAGGCAATATGTGATGCATCAGAGAAAGAACTTCATAAGAAATACAAACAAAGAGATGAGCTTGAGACACAGATACGGCCTGAATGGGAACAAGCAAGGAAAAGGTCGAGAATGGATGATGCATTAGCTGAGGAGAAAGACAGCAAGATGGTCCTTTATCTACCAGCAACCAAGCCAATAACGCCTTTACGTAAGGAACTAAGAGTGTTTCTAGAGGAAGAACAGAAGGCATCTGATGCTGCTTTATCACAGAATGAAGATGATAGGAGAATTCAACTGTATGAGGAACTGGAAAGACCGAAAAAACGATTGTCCATTGACAACCTCAGAGAGGATGAGAGCTTGTTAGAGAATCAAATGCGGACACTGGAAATAGAAGGGAAGCACAAATTTCAATTTCCTGTCATTCGAGAACCAGAGATTGTGGAAGATGAAGAGAGCAGGCAAGAACGTGGCAAGGGGAATGTAGAGAAGTGGCTTCAGATTCTGTTGGATAGTTCTCCAGAAGAGTTGGATCCTCAGACCGAAAGTGCAAATGAAGGGCACAGGACCGGTGATATAATCAGTCAAACTGAAGAAGGTGCAAACGAAAAACACAGGACTAGTGATATAATCAGTCAAATGAATTTGAAGTACCCGCAGGAAGTCAAGAATCTGAAGTGTCCAGAGGCTGATGCTAAAGCAGGTGAGCCGAAGCAGCAGTTAATTGTCCAAGAGAAGAATGACAATGCACATACTCCTGTTAAGGCCTTTAAGGGAGTTGTTAACAGGAAGAGTTTTGAAGGGAGGGAAAGAAGGGACCACAGTAACGGAAAGGAAAGAAAACTTACAAGGTCTGAGAGTGCCAGGGTCTTTCGACGAATCCCATCTTCTCCATCTATTATACTGGGCATGAAAAAGGGTGTTGACTGCATACGAAAGAAGCCCATGGTAACCAGTGATGACGATGAGAGCTATGCTGGGGGAAACAGGTTAATGCAGTCATCTATAAAGACAATCAAGAAAGGAGTGAAAATATGAACAGAAGTTCAGTTGCTCGTCTATTGTTTCAACTGTATTAATTCTTTTCTTCTCCATTGTATTCCTTATAAATTTTTCGTAGGTATGTTTTTCTTCAGTAAAGAGTGCATGCAAGGCAATGACGCCTTAAGCTTAGAATAATTGTGTCCAGCTTGGGTATTTTTTTATATTTGTGTATAAGATTGATTTGTGTGAGACGTGATAACAGCTAGTTGTAATTTTACTAAATAAATTCAGCTTCCATTTCCTTCACTTGGCTAAAACATGCATTGTGTATTTTATCCATATAAGGATCCTATTCAAGTTCCTTGTAAGATCTCGGTTGCCAGAATCATCGCAAAGTTCAGCTAGAAGTCTACAACAATGCAGAAGAAGAAAATCTGATAAGGAAGACATTAGATATTACCATGAGCTCCGTTAAATGGAATAGATCTGTGATCTCATACAAATGTATGTCATGCGTGATAATGAAAGTCAAATTACTTTATTTGAGGCCATACTGAAAGTCGAACAGAAGCCTCCATATCTGCAGAAAACAGATCACACATTCAGAATCATTAGTGCACATGAGATAGACAGCAATCTACAATCTACCGATAAGTTCACTGCATATCCAGTCCAGCATTCTTATCCATCGGAGGTGGAGAAAGCTTGTGGTTTAATAATGCTGTATGGCATAAACAGCCACAGTACCGAAGGCTGTATTTTGGGCTTATAAGGTTGCCCCAAAAGTGTAGTGGTAAAGCATAAATGGTATTGGGAAAACGGTTAGAAAGACAAATCCGACATGATATGCATTTATCCATACAATTTTCTAAACCATTACCTCCTTTACAGGGTAATTATGTATATAAAAAATTCAAAAGCAGAGAAGATAAAGTTACAATATATTAACTGTGTAAATAACAATTACCCCCGAAGAGGGTGGTATTGAAAAAATTTCGACTTAAAGTGCACTCACAGTGTCCCTATCTTTTTTTTGCTAGTGCTAGTGTACTATAATAAGCAGCTTACTTCCTCTCCTCAGATCCCTGTTGCACATCTTCTTTGTGCCCAAATTATCTGTAGCCCCACATTTCTCTAAGATTAAAAATTCCTCCGGCAGCTTATTTATCAGAGTTTCCCCAGTAACCTTCATCCCCACAAGTGCAGGAGCCATCCTTAAAATGGTGAAACTTTTCTGTATCCCTTACAGAAATCTCTCGACGCACAACCTTAGAGATAAATTTGATAGTACTGTGACAGCTTTGGCACATGTAAAGGTTCTTAGTCACCCATATAGGCATCCCAGGCGCTGTATTAATGAGCCCAAATGCAACTGCTAGTCTTTCGCTGTGTCCACAGAAGATCTCCGCTTTTGAAGCTTCAAATTCATCTGTTGGACGGGTTTCGGGCTCCTTGACACCCGCAGATCTCATTTTCTCATAAAATCCGTCCATAACTGCATTTAATTCCTTAAATTGAGGATACAAATTATCACCACTTAGGAAAGCATGAACTTTTCCCTTTACCTCCACCCAACTGCATCCAGGATCTACAGTTAGGCCCCTTTTCCTCATCATCTTTCTTACTAGTGCCACTTCTTCCCATTTGCCACTGCAAGCATAGAGATTACACATAAGTATGTAATACCCGACATTTTCTGTATCCATCTTAAAAATTTGCTCAGCTGCAAGCTCACCAAGTTCAACCTTCTTGTTGATCATGCATGCATTTAACAAGGCTCCCCATATAGCAGGATCTGGATTTATAGGCATCTTCTGTATAAACTCGTGTGCATTATCCAATTGACCATCACGACCAAGTAGATCAACAACACACGCATAGTGCTTCAGATTAGGTGTGATTAAATAATCAAGTTTCATGCTTCTGAAATACTCCAACCCTTCGCTAACCATACCAGACCTACTGCAAGCACATAATAGTGAAATAAATGTGATCTCATCCGGGTCTAACCCCGACTCAACCATACTGTGAAATAGCTCAACTGCTTGCCTTCCTTGCCCCCTCTGTGCATACCCAGTTAGTAGGATATTCCAAGCTGCAACATCCGTTTTGTTATAGTTAAACTGGTTCCATGCAGGTCCCATCCTTCCACACCTTACGTACAAGTCTAAAAGTGCATTGGGTAAATGACCGTCAAATGCTACACCAGTCTTTAATGCATGGGCATGAATTTCTTTTCCACACATCAAAGCTCCTATTCTTGCACAAGCAGATAGGACAGAAACCAAGGTAACAGAATTTGGTTTTAGCCTGAGTTTCATTTGCCGAAAGAAAATCAAAGCCTCAAAGCACCGATTGTTGATCCGAAGGCCAAGTATGATAGAACTCCATGATATGACATTCTTGCTGGGGATGCCATGGAACACTTCCAAAGCCTTATCGACGCATTTACACTTAGAATACATATCAATGAGTGTATTGGCAACTATAACATATGATATGTACCCAGTCCGGTAAGCAAGCTCATGAAGCTTCATACCCATATCCAAACTCCCTAAACATGCACAAGCAGATAGAACACAGGCTATAGTTATTTCATCTGGCATGATTCCCTCTCGCTCCATCATTCTGTAGGTTTCCACAGCCTTGTCAGGCAGTGCATTATTGCCATAACACGAGATCATCGATGTCCATGACACCACATCTTTATATTCCAATCTAGAAAAAACTTTTTCAGCCTCCGTGAAATGCCCAATGATTGAATACATCTGAATTAAAGAATTACAAACCGAAACATCCTCCGCAAACTCCGTCCTCAAAACGTAACCATGGATTTCCCTCCCTAATCTATCATCCCCAAGAAGCTCACAAGCAGATACCAAGCTAGTCATAGTCATCAAATCCGGATAAATTGAAGACTCGCGCATCATGAGAAACAATTTCAACCCTTCCAAAAACTCTCCATTCTCAAAATATCCCGAAATCATTGCGTTCCACGAGATCCTGTCCCTCCTAGGCATTTTATCAAACAACTTCCGTGCAGTACCAACAGCACCGCATTTCACATACATCGTGATCAACGCATTAACCACATCAACATCGGACTCAAACCCGAATCTAATCACATGTAAATGAATCTCCCTGCCCCTCGCCAAGTCCGGCACGCCCCCACAAGTCCTAAGAACACAAGGAAATGTATAAATATCAGGCACAATCCCAACCCACAACATTCTATGATACAAATTCAAAGCCTCATCGAAAAACCCCGCTTTCGCATACCCGCCAACCAAAACATTCCAAGAAAACACATCCCTCTCACCCATTCTTCCAAACACATACCAAGCATCAACCAAATTACCAAACCTCACAAACATGCTCAGCAATGCATTACCAAGACGAACACTCAAAAGGGTCGTCGAATTCGATATGTACGAGTACACGCGAGCTCCTTCCTCATGCGTTCGCTTCCACTCACACAGCCTAACCAAAGCAACGTACGCATCTTCATCCACTTTAACCTGAACCTCCTGCATCGAATCCAAGAGCTTCAAAGCTTGTTCAAGGTTCCCATGGCGGCAAAGCTCGTTCAAATCAGAGTTTGGGTTCTGTGTGGAAACAGAGGAGGTGCTGCAGACTGTGATTTCTTGGGTTTTTCTGTAGGAAATTTGGTGGGTTTGGAGCTTGTGAGAGAAACTGATGGTTTCGAGCTTATGAGTCTTGGGGAATTGAGGATTGGGAAGATGCGGAGAGTGAGGCATTTGAGTGGTTTTAGCTGAAATCGCCATTTTTGGACACTCAGAGCATCGTCTTCCCAGAGGGTTTTGCATGAGGTTTAACGGTTAAAGGATAAATGTTTTTATTTCTGGACAAGAAGTATTATCTAGTGTTGTCTGTTTAACCAACTTAAACGGCCATTCAATGTGGTCATCGTGTCTAACTCTTTGTTTTCTCATCCAAACCAGCTCCAATTATGGACAAGGAAAACGAGAAGGAAAGGATAATACAAGTGTTATCCGTGAATCTACTTGTTCTGATTATGATGCTCCAATTTGAGATTGGGAAGAGAGGAAGAGAGGGGAGAGGTTTATTTTTTATATATTTTTATTTATTTTTTAAATTAGAGATATTAAAATCATCTGTATGTATGTAGCCTGTAGGCGAGGTTTAAACAAAAAACAACAAATTTTTTTTTATGAAATTACTTTATTGCCCTTAATTTTTTTGTTGTGATAGAAAACTAAATAGTTTTTTCACCCTCTTTCGGTTGGCAAAAAAAGTTCTATTATTATGTAGTTTAGATTAATGTATCTTCATCGTAGGAACATCATAATCAGAACCGTTCATTTTCTTTACCATCATTTAAATATCATATATGCAAAAAGTCATTCAAAATGGAAATCGTTTAGTCATCCTTGTGTGTCAAACCAACCGAAGGTTTTCGTTAAAAGCATCATCATGATAAACAATTTATTTGTTTGGCACATATGAATGGCTAAAAGATCATAATACAAGTTATTACAACTTTCAAGTTAAAAGCTTGCGCATTCAGCTCAGCATATATCCTCATGCTTATATCAAGTGGAGGGAGATTCGACTAAGTGTGCAAAAAGAGAGCACAACGCTCTAATCAACTTGTGCTCTAATCCATTTTCCATGTTTGAACTATATGTTGAAAAGTGCTTAACTATGATTTATTGTCTTGAGTTTTATTCACACGAGCCTCGTAGCTTATTCGATTTTTCATGTGTACGAAGCTTCATAGCTAACCTGGGGGTGGGTCTTCGTAGGGCAATTTGGTCACTGCTTATGGACCTAAATCTGGGTGATCTATCCATAACCAGAATCAGCAGATGAGTTGTGGTTAGGGATGAAATGTCACTCAAACCCAGAGTTGGTAGGGAGGGGGGGTGGGGTGTTTTGATGCATCATCCCTTCTAAACTTAGACAAAATAAACTATATGTACGAAACTTCTTTTTTTAGATGATCATACAAAGTCTAACAAGATCCTTGACTTAGTGGGTTCCAAATTGATTTTATGTAAATGTAAATGAACATATTGTTCAGAACTAGCGGTTATCATCACCTTTATTACTTCTCATGTCACAACACACAATAAAAAAAATACAACATAAAAGGTACGTAAAACAAATAAATACAAAAAAAAAAAACCCCATTAACCCCCAACTCTTTCTCTCACATTCAAGATACAGATTTCCTCCACTTTGGAGTAGCCCTAGCTCTAACAAGCACGGTCTTCATATCCATCGGCGTTTGTTTCCCATACCCAACCTCCCCATCTCCACCCTCGTTAATCTTCACGACGCCCACATTACCCCTAAAAGAAGGCATAATCCCCAAATTCCTCGTCCACTTAAATAACCCTTTCTTTTTGTCTTTCCTCTCTGCCTGTACTTGCATGGAGTTGCACTGGTTTTGAAGCCTAAGCACATCTTCCTTCAAGTTCCTTATCTCCCTCTGCATTGCACTAATTTCACGCTTCGAAAAGCACCGCGCTGGCTGGTCAAGAAAGGGGTTCGGGCTTCTGGCGCTACCGCTGAATGAGCCACTCCAGTCAATGTTCCTGTGAAGCTTGCTTTGCTCTGAGAAGAGGACTTGGATTACTGCTCGGACAGGCAGGCGATCGTTTTGTGCTGCATGGAGAGATGCCTCTGGGGAGAGTTTTCGACTGTCGATTAGTCTACAAAGAATCTTTCGATCTTGCTTGGAAACTCCAGGATGTGCCTGTCATGATGGGAATTATATATGGTTGCATATTGATAAGTCACTAAAAAAATAAGGCAACAATCACCGAGCAAGCTGTTGTTGAGATAGCTAATACGAAAACATAAAAATAAAAAAAAATTAAAAAGTCAAAAAGTGGCTGGAAAAGCGTGACCAAATACAAAGAATCTCACTTTTTGTATTAGCTATCCTAATAACATCAACCCTTTTTATATTAACTACTGTATAACATATAAATTGTCAAGTTTACTTATTTTGGATGGAGTTGCATGCAGGATCAGATGAGTTTGCGAAGGAAATAATAATGTCATTTAATCTACAGGCACACTAGAATTGGGTTCACTTGAAATATGCAATGTCGAGTGATTTTATTTTTAGAGATTTTAAGTATTATGTCATCAGATTGTCAAAACACCTTATATCAATTAAAAAACAAATATAATATTTCTACATAAACCCTACAAATATAATATTTCTCAGCTAAACACCTACAAGTCCATCTTTTTAAAGCCCAAAATTTTTGAGAGATTTTTCAATTTGCCTGTACACCATATGTAAATATACAAATGAAGAGAATTTTTATTTTATTTTTAAGTGCCCCTCCGCTACTTATATAATAGCATATAGCATATGTGTCCGTGCTAGACACGCTAAAAAAACTCTCTAAAATTTCAATGTCAATTTTCTACGTAAAAACCCATTTTCTATTGTGTTAGGTCATTTTTTGTCGGGCTCAATGCTCACAATTGAACCAATTGAACAACAGAAAAAACCAAAGTCAGAAAACTCTGGGACCGGCCACTGTCTATCCTAAAACAAGGGCATTTGCATTAATTTACCAGTCATATGAGAATATATCCACATAAAGCCTAAAACCCTTTCACATATCTTACTTGCTGGTGACAACACAGCCATGTAATATATATTTAGAACGCAGAGAGATAAGATTCCTTGTTCATGTCGTGTCTTCACCCTTGATTTCTTTCGTTACGTTCTTTTCAATAAAACACATATGTATTCACACTCATTCATACTGTCTTAGCTAATATCCAAAAATTGGAGTAATTTAAAACTACGGTCTATTGATATTCATCTTCACTTAAGTGAGAGGGTTTATGTTCTATTTTCGCCAAAGTTGAATTTGAACCACATTGCTAATAGTCAATTGTGAAGCTAAATCCACCCACTCCCCCTAGTGTAGATAATATAGTTTGCTAAAAAAAATATCCAATAATTGATTTTTTTTTCATTGAACACAAACCTATTATTTATCAATTAGTCTAACCAAATTAAGTAATTAATAGTTGAATTATGGGATGTTGTTGTTCGCATTCCACGTTTATAAAAACACAATGGAAATTATTTGTTGGAACAAAGTGCAGAAATAACTGAACACTAATCAATCAAATACTATAAGAACTTACTTTGAGATATGTATCAATTGCTCGGTACAAGCCATCGTCAGTGGCACGGGAATGGCTAGGCAGAGCCCCAGCAAGCGCTCCAAACTCATTCAAGCTCAAATTCGCATCCACGGCGGCCTCGGCGAGATAACAATCAACGAGCCTCGCCACCTTCACCATGGCGGCTCCGCTCTTAGCCGCCTCATCCAAGTTCACAAACCTCTTAACTAACCTAGTCACAAGCTCAACATCCAACAAAGTACCGCATGTGTGACTAAAAGACGGTATCATGAGCTCTTTCAGCGAGGCTTGGTCCAGCTGCCACGATATCCTCTTCTCCAGCTCCGCTCGGTACGCGGGCTCCACAGCCACCATGTTGGCAGTGCGGAGCAAGCGGAGGAGGAAGTTGCATGGGATTGAGTCCTTCTCGGGAGGGAGGACTCCCACTAAGGTTTCGACGAAGAAGCGTTTTCTCATCCACAAGCCGGTGATGCTTTCAGGAGAGGATGAGAAGTTGGTTAGGTTCTTTTGGTCGGAAATGTTGCTGTCGCCGGAGAGGTCCGGGAGCCATTTGGATGCGTAGTGGGTGATTATGGAACCGATGAGGTCTGGACGTACACCTTTGGCTTTAATTCCGGCTAGGGTTTTGACAAAGTAGTCCATGTCGAGTATGCATGCATCATCGAACCAGCATTCCGCGGCGAATTGGGAGGGTTTTCCCGGGAAACTGATGGATTCTTCCAAGTCTGGGTTCTTCATCATTTTTGATGCAGTGGTAAATAGAATGTCTAGTTAATGGGATATATATACTTGATGTATTTACACTTGACATGATAGAGTGGTAAAAGTGATTTTTGGTGTTTCCTATGGATGAATTTATATGCGTACCTCAAACACTGATAATTATGAATTTTTTTTACGTGTTATGAATACATGTATTACAATCTAAGAATTGTAACATCACATAATAGTTTTTCTTTTTTTTTAACAAACGATATTATCTATATTAAGAAGATAGTAGAGTGAGCTCTCAATTAACTAACAATAGTATGGTTCAAATTTGCATTTGGCCAGAATTGAACCTAAAACCTTTGACTTACAAATAAAAAAGAATACTACTATACCATAGTATTAAGTGACAATAGTGTTTTAAGTACAGAGAATTGCTGACATAAAGCTAAATTGGCAAGAATGTCCTTGGATTAGTTAATGTGAACACGAGAAAAGGACACGGGTGGCTTCAGATTTAAGTAATAACGTATAGTATAACTGTTCGAGAGAGCTAGAAGGATGGATGGTTGAGGAGGAAGATGCATGGATAGAAGAGAGAGAGAGAGAAAGAGAGAGAGAGGACAAATGTTATAATTGCAAAATAGTGAAATATTCCTTCCTATGACACACAACGCTTTACTCTCTGGCATGGAGAACAAAATTCATTATAACACCACCCAAGATGAAAGAGACTGCTGACAGAAAATTCTCTCTCCCTCTAAAATTTGGGCATGGTAAAACTAGGAGAATATATATACGTGTGCGCGCGTTTAGAGTAATATTAGAGAAATTATATTGATAGATTAAATTTATAAACTAAATGGTATGTCACTAATAAGAATGAACATGTTTATCAACGCTTAAGTAGTAAATCAACCATAAACTTTCATATTCTTTAATTTTCAAAATTTTGTTTACAAATTTAATCTCTCTATCATTACCCATGCTTAAGGCCATCTTCTATGTATGCAATACTCAAATTTGCAATATTTAAGGCCCAAAAGTGGTAAGAGATGAGGTAAGGAAAACTAATGAAAATGGCTTGAAAACTTTGAGCTATTGAGTTATAGCCACTAAAGTCACCTCCAGCCCAAGACTATAGGCTAGTAATAGTGTATATGTAGAATATCTATCGAGCTATTAGCAGTTGATAGATCTTTTACCTAGTTCGTTTTATATGACTAATATTAGTGCCCGTTATAAATTTTCTTGTAGTGAGTTACGATAAAAATCAAATTTGAGTTTTGAGTTTCTGATGCATTATTATTCAAGAACGAAAGAAAAAAAAATCCTAATGCATTAGAGAGGCCCTAACTTATATCTGAGTCTTAGCATCGAAGACGGCGTTCAACAAGAACATAAATATGCACCACCATTTTCAAAGAGGTATATTAGAGGATTTCACTCCTTTCATAAAAACATGATCAGCAATATGGTTCGTAATCGTAAATGTAGTACATGCCTCATTTTTTTGGGGGAAAAAAAAAGAAAAGAAAAGAAAAAAGAATTCCATTCGGTGATAATCGTACTTGCATGATTATACACAAATCTAAAACCTCAATCAACCCTAGCCTTACCAAACAGACAGAAATTGGGGGATTGAACAACTAGATTACCTGCAACTCAATATTATAGTCTTCTGATGGTATTCCTCTTCATTTAAAAGTGAGAGATTTTAGGTGCGAATCTCATGGATGGCGAATTCGATACCAAATTAGACTGCCAATTGTGTGGCTTTGCCGAACTCCTCCTCCCCATAGTGTAAAAATATCTATGTACTAAAAAAAACAATTAGATTACCTAAATTGATAACCACAGCAAGTGGCTCAATGGTAAGGCCGCAGATTGCGGCTTCCCAATAAACAAAAAATGTGGAGGTCCCGGGTTCGATGCTCCAAGCTGGTAGGTCTGCTTGAATATGGTCACGGGCAGAATGAAATTCTCCATAGCCTCTCTAGACCTGAAAGAGGTGGATAACCGTAACTTACGACTAATTGTCCCCTTTTTGTACCTTAAAATAAATTGATGAAAAGAAGAATGGTAAAATAGCTTGAAAAAGGAGAGATAAAAAAGGAAAGAATCACCATCTTGAGAAAGATGACAAAATGCAGATACAAACAATATAAGAAGGTGATGGGATATTGCCGATTCTTGATCCAATTAATGCTTGTATTCTTTTGTTCATAGATCGCTGTTTGTTGTAATTTGCATAACAACCAGCACGTGAACTTCCTTTGTTCCAAACTCTGGCTGGTAGCTTAGCTGTTATACAGCAAGCAACGTATAAAAGCATGCTCTGGTGTTTGGAAGGAGGCGGGCTGTTTTCTTGGGATCACTTTGAGCCGATGCGGTTGTTTTAACATTTTAGCTGCCGACGCTAATGTAAGACCTATTTCAATTTTCGTAGTAAAACACAAATTTTAGGTTTAAATTTACTCTAACTTGTTCTAACTCTTGAGGTAAATATGAGTTAAAACCTAAAACTCATTTCTTTTGCAAATTTAGCCCAGGATTTCTTCTGGGTTAGTGGGGCTTGACCACCATATATATGTAAATTTTAAAGTTTTATATTTATAAATTCATTGAATCCAACTGCTAAGATCTAATTTGATCAAATCCAACAGTAAAAAAAAAATCTAAAGGTTCAAATTTAAATCTAACGGCTAAAGTAATTAAAAAAATTATTTTATATGTTTCATATTTTTTTCGTAGCGTTCCACGAGTTTCATGGTCCCGGTTTAGTGATTTTTCAATATATTATCGGAATCTAAATATTTTTAGATTAAAATGTTTACAAAATTAAATTAGGATAGTCTACATAATTTTTTTTTTCAAATGTTACTTTAAGAAAAAAATAATCCAAAATTCATTCTTTAATAATCTAGGGCTAAAAATTTAACCCAGAAGGTTTGAGAGAGAAAAACTTTTTCTGGGTTAAAACTTCAATTTTCTAGATTAAAAATTATAAATTTTAACCCAATGATTGAAGATGGTCTAACCGTTGATTACGAGTAATTTCCAATAAAATTTATCCTTCGATTAAAAAAAAATGCTCTGTTGTATGGAAGAAGGCTCAATAAGCATATGTATTCGCTAGCCCAAGGCATATATATTGTTACAGATTTTACCTAGAGTGCTTGACATGGGATTCCCTCGGCGTACGTCCCTGTTGTTGGTTGATTAGGGTTTAGGAGACCACAAGAAAATGAGACGTGCTGTAAAACATTTCGAGGTAATTGTAGTAATGATCCTCAACTTGAGCTTAATTGGAGCTTTGGTTCATGAGCTAAAAATTCGTAAGTACTGGTTCTTGAACTTGTTATAATGGGGAACAATGTTCCTTCTAATAAACTCTATTAGAACTTCCATTCAAAATAAAAAGTTTAAAATGACAAAAATTGAATGGAAGTTCTAACATAGTTATAACAAGTTTAAGGACCAATACCTATGAATATTTAGCTTAGAGACTAAAGCTGTAATTGCGCCAAAGTTCATAGACTTTTGCTCTAAATTTCTCAAAATTCTTTCTAGCTTCTTTGAAAACATGCATGGAAAAGATATTGAGTGATGAAAAGTTGTAACTAGTCAATGTGAAGACACTGGATTTTCTTGGGCGGGACGAGAAAGATAAGGAGACAGTTGTTGAATATGCCACAAGGAACCCACGATTTCTAATGCTCCTATAGATTTGTTGTCAAACGCGTTGATAGACCCTGAAACGTGACAAGTCAGTAGCCACTTGATTGAGTAGGGATTTAAATTACAATAATGATTGATGAATGTGAAATTTGTTTGTCAACACTGGCAAGCTTATCAAATTATTGTGTTGAAATTGAATTTTAAAGTTAATATTTGTTTTTTTTGATAAAATACAATATGATTTCATTAAAAGCTATGAATAGGCTACTCAGTACAAGGGCTGGAGAGCTCCTCCTCAATCTATTATATCACAAATCGACGAGGGGGTTTCATCAAACCAAGTACAATCACCTCCTTAGAGGGCAAAACGAGCAAGCCTATGGGCAACAGAGTTAGTTTGACGACGAACATGGGACACAGCAACTTCAATGACCAAGTGCAATAAGGATTTGGCATCTTAAATGATAGGTCCAGTATTAGACATATTCATAGAAGGCTCCTTTAATGTAGAAACGATCTGAAGCAAATCACTTTCCAACGAAAAGTAGCACTCCAAATCACAAGGCTCCATGAACCACAATTGTGTTGAAAATTCTCTCATATAGACTCAATGAGACTCTCTAATATTTAGTGCACTCTACGTATGATTATGTAAACAAATGAAAAGTTTGTTAAATGATTATAGGGGGCTTCCTTATTTATAGAATGTGAGATACTTTTTTGAAAAGCGTGTGACTATTCATGAAGAGTCAGAAGTTGCAACACTTTATTTAAGTAGACATATCTTTCTACCAAAAGACTTCACTTTTAATTTCCATTCAATTAATAAATTTAATATAATAATAATATTATTAAATTTTCCAACAAATCAACCCCACGCCACCCAGATTTGTCTCTCCTTGCACCAGACTCCATCCACATTAAGTTTGAGCCTCTCCAGCCGTGGAGGACAAGACCATTTAAGATCAAAGACGACACAGCAACCATGGGAGTTGGTGTTGGTACGCACTTTATGTTTTGTTTTGGTGTTTATTATATAAGTTAGGACTCAAAAACACACCCATATACCCATTCAATAGTACAAAGATTGCAACCAAAAACAATAATCTAGTCGCGAAGATTCCAATGATTGCAACCACAAAGGTTATGTAGCTATTGAATGGTAAAAAAAACAAAAGAACAAATTCTAGAAACCGTAACTACTCCTCTATGATAAGAACCGCTGCCTCGACAAGACATATGTAGAAGATGTTGAATATTTTAAGAATATAATATAATATAATATAACATATATATATATGGTTGTTTGATGGATGTGATTCGACCCACCATTTTGAATTGAAACAATGCACCTTTTGTGTATTAGCAAAAGACATAATGCATCCCGTACGGATGCAATCCTTATGCCTTTGTATAAGATATATTCATTAAAAGAATTGCTACAATGTTCATTTGTATCTCATGGTGAGAGGACACACCCAAACCAAAAGATATATCTAAAAGGTGCAATTCTCTCTATATATATTGGAAATATTAGTAGAAGTTTTTCATTCAGAAATTTGTTGTTTACATAATTTCTTTGCTCTCTCTTCTTTCTCTATCACATTTATACAATTTCTTTCTAGTTATTTCTAAGGGAATATAATTCGGTTTTGCTAATCGAATATTCCATACTTTGTTGTATCCTGGAAGTGACTTGCCAAGAACCCTTTAGCAAACTCATTCGAGTGGGGGCAAATAACACTTTAAGGAAACGATTCAAGTCGTACCTCAAAGTCATCATTCGGATTATTCTCTATATTTCTACAATTTACTACAACAATCTTAAAGTGTTATTTTCGTCATGGAGAACAAATCTGATAACATGGCTTTGAAGATTATCAATCAAGATGTCTACAAGCTAGACAAATTTGATGGATCGAACTTCACCCGATGGAAGGACAAAATGCGCTTCATGCTTACTGTTCTAAATGTCATATATGTGTTGGACTCAAAATTGGAGCCTATTGGTGAACCAAGTGACAAAGACACAGATAAAATAGTTGCGAATCGAAAGAAGCGTGAAGAAGATGAATTGGTGTGTCGAGGACACATCTTGGGCACATTATCTGATCGCTTGTATGACTTGTACGCACACATTCAATCTCCGAAAGAAATTTGGGAAGCACTTGAACACAAGTATACAACGGAGAAAAGAGGTACTGATAAATTTTTAATGTTCAAATATTATGAGTTCACTATGTTTGATAACAAACCCATCTTAGACCAAGTTCATGAATTATTGGTCTTGGTCTTAAAGCTTCGTGAACTTAAAATAGTTATTCCAGATTATATGATAGTTGGGGCTATTATGGCAAAATTACCTCAAACATGGAATAATTATAGAAAGAAACTTCTACACATGGTGGAAGATATTAGTTTGGAGGAGTTACAAAAGGGTATTCAAATTGAAGAGGAAACTCGAAATCGTGATAAGAATTTTGCAAATCAAGATTTCTCCAAAGTTCACATTGTCGAAGGAAACAAATACAAAAAGAACTTCAAAGTCAAAATTGACAAAGAGAAGTTTAAGAAGACCAATTCCAACAATAATCAAAAGAATGCAAATGGTGCCTGCTAACATTGTGGTAAGAAAGGCCATTATATTCGTGACTGTAGACACAGAAAAGCAAGTGAGGAATATGCCAATAAGACCAATAACGCAAATATGGTGGAAAATTCTAGAATTGATAACATTATTGCAATGGTATCAATGATGCATATAGGCGTGATTACTGAATTAAATATGGCAACGGCAATAAAATCCTCCGATTGGTGGTGGCTCGACTCAGGGGCCACTATACATGTGTGCAATGATAAGGCACAATTCAAGACATATGAAGCATCAACGGATAATCAAGAGGTTTTAATGGGGAATCATAATTCCACCAAAGTTCTAGGAAAAGGAACCGTTGAACTTCAGCTTACGTCTGGGAAGAAATTGACGTTGCTTAATGTGTTGCATGTTCCAGAAATTAGAAAGAATATTGTGTCTGCAAATTTATTATGTAAGAACGGTATAAAGACTGTTCTAGAATCCGACAAGTTAATAATGTCGAAAAATGGAATGTTTGTTGAGAAGGGGTATTCTTATGATAGGATGTTCAAACTAAGTATTAATAATAAAGTGAATTCTTCTGCTTATATTGTTGAATCTTCCTCTCATTTATGGCATTTACGTTTAGCACATATAAATTTTAGATCTTTAAAATACATGCGCACACTTGGTTTAATTGCTTGTAATGATGATTATAATGATAAATGTGAAACATGTATTCAAGCAAAAATGACTAAGAAACCTTTTCCAACTGCCGAAAGAAATACAAATTTATTAGACTTAATACATTCTGACATATGTGAATTTAATGGTGTTTTAACAAGAGGAGGAAAAAGATATTTTATCACATTTATAGATGATTGTTCTAAGTTCACTTATGTTTATTTATTGTCTAACAAAGATGAAGCTTTTGAGTGTTTTAAGCGCTATAAAGCTGAAGTTGAAAACCAAAAAGGAAGGAAAATTAAATGCCTTCGTAGTGATAGAGGTGGTGAATATTTTTCACATGAATTTGATATTTTTTGTGAAGAGCATGGTGTTATACATCAAAGAACTGCACCTTATACACCTCAACAAAACGGTTTGGCAGAAAGAAAAAATAGGACACTCACTGAAATGATTAATTTTATGATGATTAATGCTAATACTCCTAAATATTTATGGGGTGAAGCATTGCTTACTGCATGCCATATACACAATAGAATTACATCTACTAAAACACATGTGTCACCATATGAAATTTGGAAAGGAAGAAAACCAAATTTGTCATATTTGAGAGTATGGGGTTGTGTAGCTTTTTATAAGGCACTCGATCCGAAGAGATCCAAGTTGGGTCCAAGAGGAATTAAAAGCATATTTGTAGGATATGCAGAAAATTCAAAGGCATATAGGTTGCTTAATTTAGACTCGAACACAATAATTGAGTCTAGAGATGTCGAATTTATACAAAATAAATTCTACAATGACTACTCAATGTCTGGAAAAGAGAATGATCAAACATCTTTCTCTAATCCAGCTACTAATTTTTCTCAAGGTGAGAAAAGAAAACAGTCTGAAACTGTTATTGAACAAAGGAAAAGCCAACGAGTAAGAAAAGAAAAGACTCTAGGCCCTGATTTTATTTCATCTCAATCTATTGTATTTTTAGTTGAAGGAAATAGAACAAAGGTTCTTAAGAAAATACCCATATTGTTGAATGTTGAGGATACTCCTAAAAGTCTAAGCGAAGCAATGACTTCAAGAGATGTAGCTTTTTGGAAAGAGGCTATAGATGATGAATTTGAATCATTAATATCTAATCAAACTTGGGTTTTAGTAGACTTACCCCAAGGATCAAAAGCAATAGGTTGTAAGTGGGTATTTAAAAGAAAATACAATACAGACGGGTCTATTCAGACATTTAAAGCCAGGCTGGTTGCCAAAGGTTTTAAGCAAAAAAAAGGAATAGACTATTTCGATACATATGCACCAGTAGCTAGGCTCACATCAATTAGAATATTGTTTGCATTGGCATCTTTATATAATTTGCATGTGCATCAAATGGATGTGAAAACAGCATTTTTAAATGGTGATTTGGATGAAGAAGTCTATATGGAACAACCGGAAGGGTTTGTTCTCCCTGGGAATGAAAAGAAGGTTTGTAAATTAGTAAAGTCGTTATATGGATTGAAGCAAGCACCAAAACAATGGCATGAAAAGTTTGATTTTGTCATTTTATCATATGAATTTAGACATAATAGTGCTGATAAATGCATATACTCTAAATTCACAAATGATTATGGTGTTGTTATATGTTTATATGTCGACGACTTGCTAATTTTTGGTACAAACATGAAAGGTGTATCTGAAACTAAAGAGTATCTAAATTCAAAATTCAAGATGAAGGATTTGAATGAAGTAGATACTATATTGGGAATTAAAGTAAAGAAGCATAGTAGGGGTTACGCTTTGTGTCAGTCACATTATATAGAAAAATTGCTTCTTAAGTTTAAGCATCTACAAATAAAAGAAGCAAATACTCCTTATGACCCTAATGAGACTTTGCTTAATAATTCTGGTAGGTCCGTTGCACAGCTTGAGTATGCTAGTGTAATCGGAAGTTTAATGTATGCTATGCATTGTACCAGGCCAGATATAGCATTTGCAGTAAGCAAACTTTCTAGATACACTAGTAATCCAGGTACTGCCCATTGGAAAGCAATAAATAGAATTTTTGGTTATCTTAAACGAACTATTAACCTGAGTTTAATTTACTATGAGTTTCCAGCAGTACTTGAAGGATATTCAGATGCAAGTTGGATAATAAGTGCTAATGATAATAAGTCTACATCAGGGTGAATTTTTACAATTGCTGGAGGAGCAATTTCTTGGGCTTCGAAGAAGCAAACATGTATAGCACATTCAACTATGGAATCTGAATTTATAGCATTAGCGGCAGCAGGTAAAGAAGCGGAATGGATTAGAAATTTGTTATTGGAAATAGAGTTGTGGCCACAACCAATGTCATCCATTTCTTTATACTGTGATAGTGAGACTACTTTGTCTAGAGCATACAATAAGGTATACAATGGAAAGTCTAGACATATTAGCTTGAGACATGAATATGTCAAGCAATTAATAACTGATGGAGTTATTAATATTATTTATGTGAAATCAAGTAATAACTTGGCGGATCCGTTAACGAAAGCACTTTCAAGAGCTTTGGTAGTTAGTACATCTAGTGGAATAGGGCTAAAACCCTTTATTGAAAATTAGCCACCAATAATGGTAACCCAACTTTCTCTAGAACATCACTAGTTTAAAAGTTTAATGGGTAATAACAAGTTATTGATAAGTGGTTGTGAAAGCACTGAAAATTAATATATAGCACATTCCATGATGATCAATGCAAGACTGCTACGTTTAGGAGGATGAGTTTTATCTCTTAACGAGGTTATTTGTAGTTATGTCTATAGTAGCAGGGACATGGGAACGAACCTCACCTACATGAACATAAGAAGTGGTGCCGCTTCTACCAAGAGTTGGGTTTTCTCTTGTAAATGTTCATGAAACCAAGATGAAGCACAAGGCCATAATAGTGCTTAATTAGTTCAGAAATTTCTTTAAGGAAATAAGACATAGTCATGTGTGTAGTGATTTCGGTTTTAACATAAGAATAGTTGGTTTAAACTTAGGTCACAATCGCATTCGTTATAACTTTGAATTACTTACACTAATTAAAGGTTTAATTCGAAAGACACCTTTATTGTATGCATGATTATATCGGTATGCTTGTGATAATTATAAAGAGAGAATTGTTGTAATATTATTTTCTATATATGTTCTTAAAATAGGGAAGGATTGTTGAATATTTTAAGAATATAATATAATATAATATAACATATATATATATATATATATATGGTTGTTTGATGGATGGGATTCGACCCACCCTTTTGAATTGAAACAATGCACCTTTTGTGTATTAGCAAAAGACATAATGCATCCCGTACGGATGCAATCCTTATGCCTTTGTATAAGATATATCCATTAAAAGAATTGCTACAATGTTCATTTGTATCTCATGGTGAGAGGACACACCCAAACCAAAAGATATATCTAAAATGTGCAATTCTCTCTATATATATTGGAAATATTAGTAGAAGTTTTTCATTCAGAAATTTGTTGTTTACATAATTTCTTTGCTCTCTCTTCTTTCTCTATCACATTTATACAATTTCTTTCTAGTTATTTCTAAGGGAATATAATTCGGTTTTGCTAATCGAATATTCCATACTTTGTTGTATCCTGGAAGTGACTTGCCAAGAACCCTTTAGCAAACTCATTCGAGTGGGGGCAAATAACACTTTAAGGAAACGATTCAAGTCGTACCTCAAAATCATCATTCGGATTATTCTCTATATTTCTACAATTTACTACAACAGAAGATGGGGTTGGAGCTTCGTACTTGAGCTAACCTGCATCATTCTCAATCGATCAAGGAAAGGAACCACCATAGACTTGAAGTCCACAAACGTGGTAAGGACGGGGATGAGAATCAACAACAATTTGAGGCAAAGAGAGAGTAAAAATTGATAAATCTAGGGCTTGAGATATGAGGTAAGAAGCAAAACAAGTGCTAAGGAGATGAGGTGGGTGTGGCAACGATGAAAGAAAGTGGTGGAGGAAGATGAAAATCTATAGATCAAGAAAGAGAGAGAGGAAAAACATAAACTACAAGAAAATACAAGATGGGCATACTACCGCTCAGAAAAACTAAGACAAAAGCTCAGATAACTTTAGAAAAAATGCTCAAGAAAAAGAGGAATTGTCGCTGACCCCAACTGAAGCAGACAACGAGTTTGAGGCGAAGTGAAGCAGGTGTTGGAGACAAGAATTAACAATCCTCCCCTTTTGGGGGAGGGGGGTCTCACTAAGGCCTCGTAGCAAATGATTTAGTTGACTGGAGTTTGACTTAATCCCATTAAAGTCAGTCCCCTTCTTCACACCAAAATGAAACTTAACGAAGCTAAACAAACGTGAATAGGGGTGGGCACTTGAAACCGAAAATCGAAACCGAAACACGAACCAAATCGGACCGCACCAAATTGTTTGGTTTTCCGGTTTTGAAACCGAACCGCAGTGTAGAAAACGGTTTGGTTTCGGTTTTGGTTTTTAAAAATCGCACCTAAACCGAACCGTACCGCAAAAATTAATAAACATTTAATGAAATGTCTATATTAGATGTCATGCTTTAGTTAGTTGTTTGTTAGAATTCATATACTTAGTATGGACTCAACCACACTAAAATATCATCATTCATCACTCAATGCACTGATTGTAAGAGCTGTGCATCTGCTGCAAGTTTTTGGCTTCATAATTGCACTTATTTGATTTTAGGGAGCAAGGTGCTCAGCTTAGAAAACATATTGATGGTACACTTGGAGAAGATTTAAATGAAAGGCTTGCTGTCAACAGTTCTCTCGCGCTCTCTCACACACACACACACCCCACAGACTAGTGCCTGCCAATTTTTAGTTTGTTTCGTCCATTACATGGTTGATACGTGGTTAAAAGTTTTGTTTTATGTCAAAGAACTTATTTGATTTTAGGAGCTGTGCATTTGTTGCAAGTTTGCTTAGATGAACGTAGATTATCAAAATACCCTCACTCAATGTATTGATTGTGGACATGGGTTCATAGATTAATGTATTGTATGAAAATCAAAAAATGACACCGTCTTATGCGTAGATATGTATAAATTTTAAATTGTACATTTTTTTTCTTCTTAAGAACCGAACCAAAACCGTTTGAAACCGCACCGAACTAAACTGCAAAATATTTTAATTTCAGTTTCTATTTCACTCAAAACTGCACCGTACATAACCATGTCCACCCCTAAACGCTCCCATAAATTTTGAATGAGACTTCAAAACAAAAACAAAAACTCAAAAAACGGAAAAAGAAACCAAAACGCCGTCGTTCATTCTTCTTCCTCTCCAAACTACCCTACTCCCTCAACCATGCCACACAACGATTCCCAAGCTAACCGGCAAACAATTTCCCCCGCCGTCCATCCCCTCCCCCAACAATTGTAACAGCGGATTAACATCTGCAGATTGAGATCGGCAACTCCATATTCGACGCTACAGTTGCCAATCGACCCGACGAGGTCAGATCTTCGAACCCACTAACGCAATTTGGCGCCGGAGAAAATTGGTAGAGATGAGCTTGGGATGGAGGATTTGAAGCCAACAAATGGAGGGGTTAGAAGTAGATTTGAAGCCCATATTCGGGCAGCCCAGGGTGGAGGGGCCGGCTAATGCTTTGACTCCGCCGCGGCAGTTCCTGTTCCACGTCCATGGCACCACCGCTGCGCACCTCAGAATCAATGTCACCGATTTCCACTCCAATCACTGGGAGGCCGTGCGGTCCGTCTCCCAGCTCGACGACCTGGTATTTCTTCTCCCAAAATTTTCTAATTTATTTATTTTGTTTAAATTGTTCATGTATGTGTGTATGTATGTAAACTGTGATTGGTGAGTTGCAGAGGGACAGCATTGGCATAGGAGGGTCTTGGTCAGAGTTCATAGACTATCTTGTTGCCTCCCTAAAGTCTCAAGACGTAAAGCTTGTTTTCGATGATGGTACATACTAGATACCCTTTTCTTTTTTAATAATGAAATGAATCATTCACCATTCCATTCCTGCAATACTACTACCACCACCACCACTACTACTACTACTAATACTAGAGGCCGGTGTCATTTTTGTTTCGTTTTTCCAATCATTTCGAATCATCAAATTACTAGAGTGAATTATGAGTTTTTCTACCTTTATATGCGGTGCCGTGTTTTATGTGTTAGTAATTAATGGCAAAGAATGGTGTGGCTTTAGGAGCATGGTGTTGTTGGCTTACGACATTTCTTGGTCCTGACTCCACTTGAGTAGTCGTAACTTTTATAGACATGATAACGGTTTATTCTTCAACTTCAATGTATTTGAGAGAAGTCCTGAACAAATAGTTTTTTTTTACCTGGTTTTGCTTGAAAATGAAGAAGCTTGACAGTGGAATTCAGACTTCCATTTAGCTTGAGGGGAATTAGGCATTCTCAATGTGAAAAAAGAGAAAACCCCTAATTTCATATTTTGACTTAGAAATACTTGATATTCCCTTCAAGTCTCTTCAGATGCGGAAAAGTCAGAAATTTTATTATTGAGTGTTCAAACTCTAATTTAAGATGACTTAACACACGTGGATGTATAATTATTCACAACTCAGCAGTAACTATCTTGAACTTGCATGTTTTACTTGTTAGTTGTTACTCGTATTAACTCTAGTGGAATTACGTAGCTCTTTGAATGATAATTATTCTTGTAATGTTTTGGAGTCTATACCAAAAGCTCTTCTTTATTGGTATCAAGCTCAATATGGTGACCCTATACATCTCTCACGAAGATGAGGTGAGTCCCATCTCTATGAAAGATTTGTTCAGTAAATGTGGTCCGTGTAGTCGTACTCGGTTTGTTAGCTGTACAATTTTTATTTTTTACCATTGAATTGTATAATCATTTGAGTTGTGCTAGCAACAGATTCTAGCTCAAGCGCTCCATGAGTCCAATGCTTTTGGTTTAGTCACGTGTCCAACTTCTTAGTTTCCTTTTGTTTGCTTGTTTTGAAGACTGCCTTTTCTATGTAATTAGGAAGTTGCCACTGAACTTCATATTTATTTTCGACAATTAAATAAATTAAAAATTCAAATAAAAAGGGAAAGGCATACCACAGACTCACAGAATTGTAGCCCACAATCACCCCCACCACTCCACCATACCAACCACCTCAAAACTGAATCCTTCGAATAGTTAATCATCCATCATCATCAAATTAATCACTTCTAGCACCGCTTTAATTATATATGCTGACTGAACCGTCCGGCCTTAAAAAAATGATGCTAACTTGAACAAGCTATAAAAAAATTCTGGACACGTTGATAAGTTTTTTATTTTAATGTTTTGGATGGACGAGTAGATTTTTGAGCTGTTTTTTCTTAAGAATAAAAGCTGTGTATGTTAACAACATACACAATCTTATATCTGCAACAGCATGTAGATGTATAAACTTTGATAAGGGAAATATGCTTAATGCTTATGTAGACTCTGTTATGTGTATTTCAGGTTGTGCACATGCAAAATTAGTTGCTCAAAAATCAAAAGGAATGCCTCGAATTTCCATCTCTCTCACAAAACTTGCGGGTACTGCTGCTAGTGAGGCTATTGCAAATCTATCTCTTCAGCTTTTCGGAGAATTTAAAAACCTCCATGAGTCTTACGTGGAAGGTTGTCCTCTCAATATCCTGCAGCAGAAGGCTGCATTCTCATTTTCTTGCCTACTTTGTGTTTTTCTGAATTGGCTATTAAACCTTCTATACTTATTGCATCACGTTTATTTTTTCAGACATTATTGTGCATCTTAAATCCCTTGTTTGTGCATCTCTGCTTGATTTGTCTACTTGTTATTTCTCTTCTTCTTGTGCTGGAATTGATTGTACTTCTTTCTCATTGTGCTTCAGAACAACAGCGCTCTGTTGAATTGTCAAAGGTGATATCAGCGGAAAAGGCATGCCTCCCCACTGTACTCTATTATTATTTAAAGCATTTATTGTGTCTTCACACGTTCTGGGACATGGAAATATGTCAAGATTTCCTTCTACTATACTGAATTATGTGTTATTTCTACACGAAAGAATATTTGGCATGTCTCATATACTTTAGGCATGGTTCTCTCCATAGAGTTGTTCCTCTTGCTGACTATACAGTTTCATAGGTGAAATACTGAGTGACACTAGCAAACGAGCCAATAATGAATAGTTTGTTTTACCAGTTGGACTTTGTGGTTACTCTATGGTTTCAGGATTACGTTTATGTACTGTAAACCATTTTTATTCATTGTTAATGTGCACTTTATCCATATTTTTTGTTTTCTGTCCACTAATTTATCTTTTAGTTATCACCAGTCCATTATTTACCTAAATTTGTTTCTTATATCTGTCAGGAGAAAAATGCTAGTATTCAGAGCCAACTGGAACAGTATACAAGAAGGCAAAAGTTACAAAGGATTAATTCCTCAGATAGAGCAGATGCTTCTGGACTATTCAGCAATGGTGTAAATAATTCTCCAGGTGTGATTTAATTGTTTCTGCCTGAAGCATTTGCCGTTTTGGTAAAGTGAGAAGTTCCGAGTTTCCTAAACAATGCAATTTGTGCGTGCGCATTTTCATATTAGTAAGACAATAGAAAAGAAAAATTAAATTGTTGATCATGTTGCTGGTACTTGATAAATATGTAGGTCAACTTCTAAATATCTTCTTCTGTGCTTGTTTGCATTGTTGATTGCTTTCCAAGTAGCCATGAGTTCAGGTTTTATTATGTTCAGTCTTGTTGAATATATTTATTTTGTCGTCTTTGTTCTTTTTCCTCTATTCCCTGCTTGCAGTTATTGGGATTCATCTCGCGAAATTTTGTATTATCATCGAGTATCAACTGAACATCTCTATGTTATTGTGGCAGAGAAACGAGCAGCTCGTGATACCAACTCAACAACTGCCAATCGGGTTGTGCCTGCATATCGTAGGTAAGTTTGCCTCTCGAACGCACATCAATCCTTTCTTTCTAAATTCACTGTTATATATAATACCATATCCGTATGTTCGTTTCTCACGAGTAACAAATTTATTCTTAACAGGGCAAAAGTAAGAGGTGCTGTTCTGCAGGATACAGAAGATGAACACAAGTGAGTGCTCCGGTTAGCTGACGATTTGTTGAGCGCCGGGTTCTGTAAAAATGCATATTAAGAGTGAGTGAGTTTGTTTTCTACTTGTAAATTCAACGGTTGAGAGTTAAACTAGTTTCGAGGAAAGGTTATGTTGTGTAGCCATTCAGTTTAATTGATTTATTGTTAAGTCATAACGTCACGTCGGATGGCCCGGCAGAACAATCACTCACACTATCTCTCAAGTCCATTTTAATTGATCACAACTTATCTCATCTAACCCACCAAAAGGGGTTGGGGTTAAGGGAGTAGGTTAAGTCTCACAATGGGTTAATTATAATAATTTGGTTTAAATTTGTTTTTGGCGAGAATTAAATTTAAAACATTGGTAAAATGAAATGGAACCAGATGGATTTATTTACACGGACAACCCAAATCATACTGTCACTGTTGACGAAATAGAACAAGTGCAAGAAGTAGAATTCTCCAAGGGAACTTTAACGAAAAGCTCTCGGTACTGTTCACTTTACTCTTTATTTTGTCCTTATCATTAAAATTCAAAGTTTTCAAACCCTTTTCATTAATTTTCCTATTCTCTTCCAAGGCTTGTTTGGAAGAAGGCTCAATAAGCATGAGGATTTGATTAATAATTGTAATAAAATTTATATGATTTAAAATGTGCCACGTTGTTTAATCCACAAATTTAGTGTACGAATTTGATGTGTGTAGCACCACCTTTAAACAAACAAATGGACGAAAATAAATAATTAAAATACAATTTTGCTTACTTTATTTGCCAGCGCCATTGGAGATAGTCTAGCTCTCTCTTAAATTGAGATTTGGAAATTCTGAAATTTCCTTCAATTGTACCCATTTGATAGTACTAGAATACGAGTATGAGAAGGAAATGCGGTTTATATGTACACATATTTATTGAGAATGAAATCATGTTGCTGATTCTTTAGCTTCGTTTGGGGCTGATAGTTATGCTTATCACTGGTGGTCTGTAGTTTCAGATTTTGTTGCCTCAACACATGCTTGTGACATTTTATTTTGCCTTTATTATCGGTTTCGTTGATCATTTGGTCATGGCAGGTATTGGCTTAGTCCCCCTGATTGTATTGTTTCTTTGACTTTTCTTTATATTTCTTAATAAAAATGGTGGAGAAGGGAGGGTCGGGGGGTTTCTGGGTATAATGGTCCTCACCCCTAAGGTGGAGGAGGGTAGGTGCCTCACACTCGACCATCGCCAAAGAGCTAATCTCGCCTGATCTTTTTCCATTGAACTTTAAAAAAAGTATGAGAAATGCTAAGGAGACTCTCAAAGTGGGACTCTCCATTGACTATTCAAACTAGTACTTTAACGTTATTTCTCGTGCCAACATAATAAAACATTGTTCCAAAAACATAAGGCGGTAGAAAGTCTATGGAGAGTCTCACTTTTAAGATACTCTCCTAAATATTTCTCTACAAATAAATATAATTACAAGGATCCCTACAACATAGCTGATTGGTACAAAATAAGTAGTAATCAACCCATGATACCTTTCCTTATTAACGTTGATTGAAGGCCAACGAAGGAAAAATATCATAGGAATCTCAACACTCTCACTTAAATTCCAAGGCAAATTTGGATGGATCCACTTCCAAGACCACCCAAATGTCCCGCAAGAGGGAACACTCCTTTGGTGGAGTCATCGCCATCCCCTTTTATCAAAACAAGTTTCGATAATGGCTATAAAATATGCAACCCGACTAGGCCGCCGGTTCAATTAATAAACTATAAAAGTTTGGCTTCTTAAGATTGTCAAGGAGTTCTTTCTTGATATACTTTGTGATAGATTTATGAAACTTCGTCTTTATGATCAACACAGTCTATATTATAATTATTATGTAAAGATTATTTTTGTAAAAAAAAAATTTAAAATAAACTGTTGTAACTATCCAACCATTTGTTTTTATATCATTCGATCGGTAAAAGATCTCTTATTGATTTTTTTGCAAAAATAATATGTAGAGAGTGATATAATAAATATGAACAGTTCTGATCATATACAAAAAAAGTCGTGAATCGATAACAAAGCATCTTGAAGAGAATTAATCATCTATTGATGAGACAAGCGAGTTTCTTAAAAAAGCATGACCATGTTGTCATTTTCCATCTTGTCCATCCCACCATGAAAGGCACTGGCAAGTGCGAGCCATATTTTTATTTTATACGAATAAAAATTGATTTATTGTTAAGTCATAACGTCACGTCGGATGGCCCGGCAGAACAATCACTCACACTATCTCTCAAGTCCATTTTAATTGATCACAACTTATCTCATCCAACCCACTAAAAGGGGTTGGGGTTAAGGGAGTAGGTTAAGTCTCACAATGGGTTAATCATAATAATTTGGTTCGTTTTTGGCGAGAATTAAATTTAAAACATTGGTAAAATGAAATGGAACCAGATGGATTTATTTACACGGACAACCCAAATCATACTGTCACTGTTGACGAAATAGAACAAGTGCAAGAAGTAGAATTCTCCAAGGCTTGTTCGGAAGAAGGCTCAATATGCATGAGGATTTGGCTCCATTCCACCGAAGTGAGACAGAATGAGATAAGAGTTATGCTTCTTGCGATGGCTGGTTATCTCCACCAAGTCCGTGGTGGTGGTGGCGGTGGCGGTGGCCGCGGCCGCTGGTGACCGTTACAGTAGGTTTCTTCGGTTTTTGCTTGTGGCCATTTTGGTTGCGTGGGTTGAGTAGGCAAAATTTGCTCTCTTAAAGTAAGCAGTATTGTCTACTTCAGTATGAATAGACAAATCGGACCCTACTCTTTTTACAATAAAATACTCTGTGATCCAGTCCTTCAATAAATTATGAATAATGCAAGCACACAAAACCAAATAATGTGATACCAAATCAAATTTACATTTTAATTTAAGTTGGAATTTGATTAATAATTGTAATAAAATTTATATGATTTAAAATGTGCCACGTTGTTTAATCCACAAATTTAGTGTACGAATTTGATGTGTGTAGCACCACCTTTAAACAAACAAATGGACGAAAATAAATAATTAAAATACAATTTTGCTTACTTTATTTGCCAGCGCCATTGGAGATAGTCTAGCTCTCTCTTAAATTGAGATTTGGAAATTCTGAAATTTCCTTCAATTGTACCCATTTGATAGTACTAGAATACGAGTATGAGAAGGAAATGCGGTTTATATGTACACATATTTATTGAGAATGAAATCATGTTGCTGATTCTTTAGCTTCGTTTGGGGCTGATAGTTATGCTTATCACTGGTGGTCTGTAGTTTCAGATTTTGTTGCCTCAACACATGCTTGTGATATTTTATTTTGCCTTTATTATCGGTTTCGTTGATCATTTGGTCATGGCAGGTATTGGCTTAGTCCCCCGGATTGTATTGTTTCTTTTACTCTTCTTTATATCTCTTAATAAAAATGGTGGAGAAGGGAGGGGCGGGGGGTTTCTGGGTATAATGGTCCTCACCCCTAAGGTGGAGGAGGGTAGGTGCCTCGCACTCGACCATCGCCGAAGAGCTAATCTCACCTGATCTTTTTCCATTGAACTTAAAAAAAAGTATGAGAAATGCTAAGGAGACTCTCAAAGTGGGACTCTCCATGGACTATTCAAGCTAGTACTTTAACGTTATTTCTCGTGCCAACATAATAAAACATTGTTCCAAAAACATAAGGTGGTAGAAAGTCAATGGAGAGTCTCACTTTTAAGATACTCTCCTGAAGATTTCTCTACAAATAAATATAATTACAAGGATCCCTACAATACAACATAGCTGATTGGTACAAAATAAGTAGTAATCAACCCATGATACCTTTCCTTATTAACGTTCATTGAAGGCCAACGAAGGAAAAATATCATAGGAATCTCAACACTCTCACTTAAATTCCAAGGCAAATTTGGATGGATCCACTTCCAAGACCACCCAAATGTCCCGCAAGAGGGAACACTCCTTTGGTGGAGTCATCGCCATCCCCTTTTATCAAAACAAGTTTCGATAATGGCTATAAAATATGCAACCCGACTAGGCCGCCGGTTCAATTAATAAACTATAAAAGTTTGGCTTCTTAAGATTGTCAAGGAGTTCTTTCTTGATATACTTTGTGATAGATTTATGAAACCTCGTCTTTGTGATCAACACAGTCTATATTATAATTACTATGAAAAGATTATTTTTGTAAAAAAAAAAAAAAATTTAAAATCAACTGTTGTAACTATCCAACCATTTGTTTTTATATCATTCGATCAGTAAAAGATCTCTTATTGATTTTTTTGCAGAAATAATATGTAGAAAGTGATATAATAAATATGAACAGTTCTGATCATATACAAAAAAAAAAGTCGTGAATCGATAACAAAGCATCTTGAAGAGAATTAATCATCTATTGATGAGACAAGCGAGTTTCTTAAAAAAGCATGACCATGTTGTCATTTTCCATCTTGTCCATCCCACCATGATAGGCACTGGCAAGTGCGAGCCATATTTTTATTTTATACGAATTCAATGAAGCTGAACCCTATTGGAATAAAAATTGTCAGCCCACTGTGTTCAATTCTAGTTCATAAAAAATTTAACTCAAAACTTCAGTCGCAGTGTAGTGGTGTGGTGGTTTGTAATTGTCCTTATGATTAGGATTTTTCTTTTTTAACTCACTGCGTCTTTAGATTCAAATTCTTCCTTTTTATTTACACTTTATTTAGATGAGAGAAATAAACTCGAAATTTTGACAAAAATCAGAATTTATAAATTAACATGAACAAATTCTTTTGTTGGATTTATACACATACAAATTTAAAATTTCAGCATGAATAACTAGACTTTGAAGAAGTCATAAGTTGTAAATAAGTGTCGTTTCCGAATTTATGTGAGAAAAAGTTTAAAAATAACAAATTTCGTTGTTCTGTTAGATTAACCAAACAAAAAAAATTAACAAATTCTAAAAAATAAAGCTCCGTCATTTTAAATTTCTTAGTAATCATAAACTTCCTCGTCCAAACAAACAAAAATAATATAAAACTGAATGGATCCAGTTTGTCCCTAAATAACCCAGAAAGAAAACAAAAATAATAATCTGAGAAAACAATAATGATACGAAATAAGATTAGAAATCAACAAAGCTTATTTCATTGACGTAAAAATTCAATCAAATATTTCTACAAAATATTAATAGCAACTTGAACTAAACAGATAATGTAATTTCAGTATCTACGGAAAACTGGACTGTGAAGAAGTCATAAGCTGCTTATTTTCAAAGCAAACTAAGATCCTACCAACCAATAACTTCACCAAATATTGCTTCTAGGACCCCACTGATTCTTTCTGTTTGGAAATCAAACACAACACGTTAAATGTTGCGCGGAGGTTTAGTTCCACTGGTTGAGTCGCCGGCTGTTGGGTTCAGCACTGAGTCGCTGGCGAGAGAACCGTTCCTGCCTCCCTCTTGAGCCACAACTGGGATCTTAACTGCCGCTCTTTCCATCTCCTTCTCGAGCTCTTCCTCCCGTCGCAGTGCAGTGAACTGTTTGTCTAGGGAACTGGCTGCTGCCAGCCATGCAAGAACAATCACCAGTAGTACTCCTCCGAGGTAAGGTGTTGAGTTGGCGAGTGATCCGAAGGTTAAAATCATAAACTGCTGAATCAGAGCACCACCAGACTTCCCCAGCGGGTTGCAGACAACATCAATGGCTGCCTTTCCTTTAACCTACAGCAAGAATTTAACAAGGAATGTAAACACAAAAGGCCTCAAAAGGAATCTCAAATTAGAAAACTCGAACTTTTCTCGGATTAATGTGATTAACAAATGACAGAAACCTCCCCTCTACAAAGATAAGATCCATAATTCAGTTCGCCTGTCTTAACTGATAGGTGAAACAAATAAATAAAAACAGCGATAGATGACACTATTTGCGAAGCCAAATCCTAAACCGCGAGTAAGAGTAAGAGTCCAAACCTTGGTGTCCTCATCCAAGGGAATGTACGCCATTTCTTTGCATGGGTCAAACAAGCTGTACTTGGCACTCTTGCTGAAAATGTTTTGCAGAGCACCCACATATACTGCTGCAAGAAGAGGAGTCATCCCGAGGCTTGCAATAGCGGGTGAAAGTGGGCCACCGAACAATATCAAAGAGAAGAAACCAACTCCAGTGAGAAGTAGCACTGTAGGTGTGATCTTTGCTGCAACTCCCCATCCATACTTTTCGAATATAACTTGGCTGAGCAACATCATTGTAAATGTTGCTATTCCGGTGGCAGTTGAGAAGTCGCCCATGAAAGAAGAGTACTCATTTGGGCTTGGAAACTGCACGAATAGAGTAACAAGAGAGAGAGAGAGGCCAATTAGTAATCAATAATATAGGCAACGATCATGTCAGTCGGGTTACAGTATACCTGAGCTTTGAGCTTTGATTTCCATGTAACCTCCACAAGGTTGATACTAATACCATATGCAACCACCAAAGTGGCAAGATCTCTGATGTACGGTGAAGACACCAAAAATTTCAAGCTCTCCATTGTCCCCATCTTTGGCTTCTCCTGCGAAGTAAATGAGAGTTAATAAAGTTGCATCAGGTCCAAATATTAGGGTTTTGAATTCAAGATATATTCATATTTTCTTTTTTGGAATTCCTTCTGTATAGTTTAGAAAAATTAAAACTACAGACAACGGTGTCACTTCATGACAAATGAGGCGTCGCTCTATTAATATAAAACTTCCATCCATGCCATAAGAGTAAACAAATATGGCTTCGTGAAGATTTAAAAGAAAAAAAATATGGCTTTAATACATTTCGGAATCATTCAAGCACTATAACCAAAATTAAGAAAATAGAAAACAAGTGACCGAAATATATACAAGATAGTAAACAATAAGATGTTACTTTTCAACATGGTGCTGATAAACATAAGAGACCTAATGTCAGGACCAAAAATAACAGATTCATGCAGCCTATGTATCAGCACATTCGAGAAGTGACAAGAAGATATTACCTTCTTCTTCTTGCTACGGGTGGGAAGAGGAACAGAAGCGTTTACCCACCAGTATAGGCCACAGATAGCGAACCCCAATATCACCACAATGCTCATCATCCCCCTCAAGGACATAGCCCAGCCATCAACTCCAGGACCCAAATTTTGCCTCAGTTTAGAGAAATACTTCACTGTTCTGCCTGAGAAAATTAAAGCAACATTCGCTCCCAATCCAAAAAGTGGGTAGAATCTCTTTGCTTCCTCAACGGTAGTTATCTGCACAAAATGCATGTAACCTTAATTATTTACAGTTCCAGTCGATAACAATGATGCAGACCTCAAATCTTGACCAAGGAAAACTTCGAGAGTATTCTATAAGCATCCATATCTTGTTACACAACTCAAATGGGGTTGTTGCAAAATAAAATGTAAGACAAAAAATACAAATTCCGATTCAAATCACAAGATATAACACATACTTAGAAAGCCAGAACCTTTGAGCAGAAAAGTCAGTTCTTGTTCAATCTGCTGTGGCAAATAGCAGATAAAGACATCCAAAAAGGAATCTAGCATATTTTGCCTGCTTATTCAATAAAACAAGCTTCCAATTCCAATCGTAAAAAACATTTCAGAGCAACTGACACATCGCACAGACATATATCATAGATTGTGCTCACATAATTCCCAAATCCTAAACAAATATATACAAAACTAAGATGTATGGCAGAGAATAATCATCAAACAATCACCAATTCATCCCAAAATTATATTCTTGGTAAGATAAGATTATGTCAACCAAATTACCTGATTGGCAAAACCCCAGAAAAGCACAGAAATCACCACACTTCCCCACAATTCAGCCATGACATAGAACAAACAAAAGCTCCAAATCCTCAAAATTGCAAGAGGACCGAGGAATCTCGGGCCGAGAACGTTGAGAAGACTATCGGCAAGGGCTTCAGGGTGGATATAGCCGCTGAGCGGATACAGGACGAATCCAAACGCCCCGAAAAAAGCGATAAAGGGAAGAATAACAGAGTAGAAGAGAGCCTTTTTGGACAAAACATTAGAGAGTTTTGTGTAGAGCAGCATAAACCCAACAGCCATAGGAAGATTCACCCAAGTCTTCAAAAATGGTATAATTTCTGCACTGCTCCCTTTGGCTGTCACAACCAACACATCCTTTGTGTCCCTGAGGATTGTGTAATTGAACAAAATACAAAAGAACATCAACCCAAGTGGGATGATTTTCTTGAAAGTCACAGTCTCAATCCCAAAGAATTTGGGCTTCTCAGGTTCCCCAAATGCTGGCTGCCCATCACCTGATGAAGCAGCCGCTGCAGCCTCAGCCCTGCAGATGAACAAGTTCCTCTCTTTTGGGACAACCCCATGATTTTTTGGGACAAAGCTTGGAAATTTCTGGAACCCATTGGAGGATAGAGAAAACCCAGCTGGGGTTTTGGGTTTTGTGGAGAAAAATCTCTGCTTTAATCCCAAAGAAGATTGAAAAACCCTGGTTCTGGGGTTTGAGGGAAGAGAGAGAAGCCCTTTGGTTTGTAGGACACCCTCCATGTCTCCCTTCTCTTAGGCTCCTTAAGGAAAATACACAGGTAGGTTTTCTCAGGAGAAGAACATGAAGAGAGAGAGAGACAGAGAGAGAGAAGGGAAGAGAAGAGGGGGGGGTGAGATAGGGTGGCTGGCTCAAGAAAATATATTTGATTTTCAGAGAAGTGTAAAGGGCAGATACAAATATATATTTAATATTTTTATGGAAAATGAAAAAATATGCAAATTTAAGTGCAGAATTTTTTCCCCAAGTTTGGAAGATTAAATTAAAAATTGGGCTCTGTAACCTGTTAATCGTAACCATAAAGATAAATCTCCGTCAATCAAGAAGAAGACAGAAAATTAATTAAAATGCAAGTGACGTTTAACTCATGAATTATAATGTGAGTTGAAATTCACTATTTAACCTTCTTTTTTTTGTAGATTAACTCTCTAAATTTTTAAAAATTGGCCAATAAATCTCTCTTGCTGTCAAATTTTAACTCATCATTCATGTCAAATTGAGGGACAAATTAATCTTCTTACGCATATAAAATAATACTTTTAAAAGAACAACAAAAGTAAATTGGAAATTAAGAAAGAAAAATGAATAAGCCACCCAGACAATTGAACACCAACTTGTGGCTACGGGTGGGGAGGGGAGTTAGGAGTCTTTGTAATAATTTTTTTTTTCTTTTATTGCTTATGATTCTTTAATTTTATTAATTTGGGAATTAGATTTAAGAAAATCTAACAAAACATTGGATGAAATCTCATCAAATCTGACCGAGAAGTGAATTGTTAACTTTAAAAAATTTTAAATTTTAAATTTATGAATAAGTTAATTTTAATTGACGTTCAAGTTTAAGGCGTCGCCACCATATTTCTAAATTAAATTAGAAATGAGTGAGAATGGTCAAATGAGACTGTGGGAGGAGGCTAATTCGGAAAATTGAATTGGTAAGAGACACAATCGGGGGCTGACGGAAAGGAATCCCCAAAAGTTGGAAAAAGAATGATTCTTGTGGCAAAGTGCATTTGACTAAAATGCATCCATCTTGTGACTTGTAACAAAACCCCCTTGAATGGGGCAAGATAAAGCCAAGCTCTCTGGCCTTGAGATATTTTTTTAGGGGTACGTTATCCACATACCCTTTTTACTTTTCACACACCCTTATTAATTTATGTCTGTTAGATTTTCTTCAATACATCCGATCCGACGGCCGAAATCTAAAAAAGTGTGGGAGAAGTAAAAAGGGGTGTGTGGATATCACACTCCTTTTTTGAGATGTGATATCTACATACAATTTTTTTACTTCTAACATACCTTTTTAATTTTCAACTGTCAAATTGGATAAAATGAGAAAGATAAACAGATAGAAATTAATAAGAGGTGTGTGAGAAGTATTCACACCCCTATTTTTTTTACTTTATGATACTTGGAGTTGGAGTTGAGGGGCTCAAGCTTCATGGCACGTGAAAGTTACATGTGCGGTTGCAAATTTGTCTTTCAATTGGAAAGAGGATCCCCTCCGGATCCTCTTTGTAGAGATCTTGAGAATCTCAAATTTGGTGTGTTCATTGTTAATCGTACGGTCAGTTTTTGTTAGGTGTTGTTCATGTTTAATATTATATACATATATTTAAATGATTTTTGGCCGCACAATGAACGATAAACACACAGAATTTGAGAATTCCCAAAATTCCCACAAAGATGATCAGGAGGGGATCCTCTTCCATTCAATTGGACTTCTGACATTACTAGGGTTTTTGCTTTGGCATAGATCATTTTTTATAATAGGGTAAATGACAAAAAACTACCTCAACTATTGGTGTCACGACACTTTCATACTGCATCTTTTAAAATTGACAATGTCATACCTCATCTTACGAATTTGTGTCAATGTCAAACCTCCGTTAGTTTTTCTGTTAATTTCTCTGTTAAATGATGACGTGGCCAGAGACAGGACCCATTCACTAATCCAACTGGATTAAAAAATAATTAAATATATTTTTAATAATTAAATATTCAAAAATTTTAAAATTTTAAAAATAAATAAATAATGGCCTAAATGATCCGGCCTTCCCTTTCCTTCACCCGCACCAACCTTTTTTCTTCTTCTTTTCGACAGCCACCAAACCTTTCCTCGTCCCCTCAACCTTTCTCCACCACCCCCCTCTCTCTCTCTGGGATGCGGTCTCCCTCCTCCATTCCTCTCCCCACTCGCACTCGTCTCGTCCCCTACCTTTGTCTATTTTTTTGTTTCAGAACCCCCTCCCTTCTTCAACCCAAACCTTAGCCCTAATTTCCAAATTTCAAACAGAAAACCCCAATTCCCACCAAACCTTAACCCTAAATTTCAAATCTTCATGCCAATTTCAAACAGAAAACCTCAATTCCAGGTCTTCTTATTGGGGCAATTTCAAATCTCCATAGTTGAGGCAATGCTGCAAACAGACTTGTAGCCATTGTAGGTCCTCTTCTTGGGGCTCTCCTTGGAAGAAGCATCAGCGATCTTGCTGTTGTCCTCCCATTTGAGGGGTTTGTTGAGCGTGGAAAGAATGTAATTGATCAAACCCCACGCCTGGAGGAAATCGAAAACCCTCTGAACGGAGCCGATGTTGCCAATTAGAGACTTGTGGGCCTCCGTGAAGGTGAGCTTCCGAGAAGGGTTGACGGCCTTAGATTCGGCGACGATGGTGTTGCGGTCGTACTTGTAGAGACTAGGGTTTTTCGAAGGGGATCGAGAATTGAAGAACTCAGGGAGGAATCAAACCTCGCAGTGGTGGATATGGTTCGGCGAGAACGAGCTGGAATAGCTGAGGACGTGGATGATGTCGACGTCGGAGATAGGATACGGTTGAGGATGGCAGAGAGCGGCGGTGGTCGGAGTCTTAGAATTGGTAGGGATCAGAATAGGAGTGGGTGGGGGTTTGGATGGGGTGTCGAAATATGAGAGGTCTTGGGCCTCTGTGTAGGTCGAAGATCTTCGAAGGGACAAATATAAAGGACAGGAAAATGTGGGGGAGATGGTGGGTCCCACATTTTCTTAATAATTTTTTTAAATGATTTTCTATATTTATTAGTTTTTTTTTGTTGAAATATATTTATTAGTATTTAATTAATTTTTAAATTTAGTTAGGTAAGGGTGTGGTTCCCACACCTGCCAGCTGATAACTTAATGGCCAAACTTAACATAAAACTAACGGAGGTATGATATTGGTACAAATTCGTAAGATGAGGTATGACATTTGTCAATTAAAAAAGATGAGGTATGAAAGTGTCGTGACATCAATAGTTGAGGTAGTTTTTTGTAATTTACCCTTTATAATAATATGACCATATTTTGTGTCGGAATCTTCATATTCATTGTATGTTATGGACACGGCAGATGCTTAACTATTAGATCTTTGTTGATTAATTAAATGGCTAAAATTTTGAAGTAGAGGATACACATGAGCATACTAGAAAGTCTTAGGGTTGTGAACTTCTTTTTTCGGAGAAGAAGCAATGACGGTATCTGGGGAATAAGCATCGGCTAACTCTGTGCCAGATTTATGAGATCTAATCTCATGTTGTTCCTCAGTAGCTCAGTGGTTGGTAGAGCGGTCAGTTGTTAACTGACTGGTCGTAGGTTCGAATCCTACCTGGGGAGATTTGATTCATTTCGAGAAAAAGCTTTTATTGTGTCGCTTAAGTTGTATAGGAATTCTTGAAACCAAGAGTTAAGAATAACAAGTAAATCATCACTTATCAGGACTATTCAGAGTGAGTTCCTTGACTTAGACAGAACATTTAGTTCATGTTGTTATTCCCGGATCCAGGGGAGAAAACGTTCAATGGAATAATTTCTTAGATGTATTGCCACATCCCCAAGGATTAGGTCCACTTTTTTAGTTGATAGGTTCAATTACAAACGATATTACTAATCAAAGTTATATTAAGGTCACGTTTTTTATGCGAGAATACTGACATGAAAAGTGAATTGGTTTCCATTCCATCCAAATTTGTTGTTAGGTTTTTATTTTATTTTAATATTTCTATTGGTTGGAGTCAATTATGCCGCAGTTGAATTGCACTACATAAGGGTAAATTGAAGGTTTGAACTCAAGACGCACTTGATTAAAGAACAAAACCCTATCTATCAAAGCAATACACCACTTACAGATAGGTTCACTTGTTACATTATTTTATTGTCGCTACAATTGTTATATGTATCTTGGGAGCAATAATTCAGTGCCAAAAACAATAGATTTGTCCAAGTAGGGATGGATGAAAGAGCTCAACAAGATCCAACTCTTAGAAGGGTGTATTCAATTAGGAGTTTAATGAATTTTAAAAGAGTTTACAAATTCATATTTATTCAATCAAGATCTTAAATGAATCCATAGAGGTTCATGGGTATTCAATCAAGATTTAAAAAAGTTTATAAACTCCATAGCAATCCGAGTGTATTCATTTCGAATTTTGAGAGTAGTTCATAAAACTCTATATGTATTCAACATTTGATTTAAAGCATTTTGAAAAATGAAGGATTTTAATGAATTTGGAGAGATGTTATAATGTTTTTTAAGCTTTAGGAAATCAGGCTCTCATTGTGACATCCCATCCCTAAAAATTATGATTTTTATAATTTTAATAGGTGAGTTTACGAAAAGGCCCTTCGAGGTACATACGTCGATTGTTGTTGATCGCCTTGCAGTGACACGTAAGGTTCGTTTTCTTGGCATATCCTTATAGTACTCGTCGCTACTGATGCATGGGCGGAAACAGAAGGTGATTTGGAGTTGTAATGAAGAAGTTATTAAGGTTTGAAGTCAAGGGCAAAATTGATATTTTCCATTTAATTGACAAGCTCCAGAAAAATCTGGAGTGCCACATGTGTGGCTGAGATTAAAAGGGGGAGTAAGATGTGCGGCTAGGATTTGAAGAATAGTAGAGAAAGAAGGGAAATGAGAGAAAGGACAGAACAAAGTGGCCAACGAGGGAAGAGAGTAAGGAGGGAAATGAGGGAGGAGGAGAAGAAGGGGATCGGCCGAATCCCCCTTGACCCTTTTCTCGACCCGGTCCTAATTCTGGCAATTCTCACCCATTTTTCCGACGATTTTCACCCCATTACCATCACCAAACCTCATTACCATGTCCCAACATTCAATTATAGTCAAAATTTACAAGAAATGGTGGAGATTTCATGATGAACACCCCATGGGTGCCGCGGGGGGAGGGGGGTTTGTTCAAAATCCACCAAATCCCGAAATATTTTTTTTCAATTAACACCACCCATAGCACCCTCTTGAGGCCTAGAACAAAGCCTAAGCAGTGGTTGAGGCGCCGGGGTTGCTTTGGAAGTCGAATTGGAGCACACCTAATTATAGGGTTCTGACGGGTTTTGATGAAATTGGAGCATTTCTAGGCCAAATTTTTAGGCGTTATTCAATGCCTTGAATTCAGTTTTGAGAATAGATTGACGTAGATTGAGCATTAGGACCTAAATTCACTACGATGCGTTAATAGGTCAATGTATGAACCGACGATTGGATCGTCACCAAACTTTAGTATGTTATAGTAAGTAATATTTAAGGAATGTGGGAATTTATGGATTGGGAATCCATCATACGGATCTTCCCAAATTGGAATTGTAAGTTCGTAAATAAAATGTTAACCGCTACTTGGTTTTGGCAATTGCCGGATATCCAACCGTGGGATCGTAACGAAACTTTGGGGTATTGTTCTAGAAGTGTAATGTAGATCTTTGGAAGTAACGGATCAAAGATTCATGATACGGATCTTCCGGATCAAATTACATAGGGATGTGTTATATGTAAATTACATGTTCTCTCAGTAAGGATTCTGAGATATGAATTGATATTTGTTATAGGTGATGATCGTTCAAGACATCTCGATATTCGTGCTAGTGAGTTGTAGCGTGGACTCCATGTGAGTGGGCTTTTGTTTTCAGTATATATATATATATATATATATATATATATATATATATATATATATATATATATATATATTCTTTGATAGTGATTGGTTATGAGGATGATGTTGAGATTGGTATATAGCTCATATTCTTACACCCCGGTGTTTGTGGTCTGCCAGAGTAGGGCCTAGCCTTCATGGGATCATTCACCTCTCGCACTGTAAGCTCACCTTAGATCGAAGGCAGGTGGCAGCCTGTCGTACAGACTGCTATAGGTGGTTCCGACTTGTAGGTAACTTGCGATACGTCGCACAGCCTTCACATGATCGTAGCATTGAGGGTATTTATATACACCCAGCCTGTCATACAGACCACTATAGGTGGTTCCGACTCGTGTGCAGGATATTGGTTGAGGAGCTATAGATTCAGCCTTACAGGTCACATTAGGTGACTCCAGCTGACGTATTGATATTGCCGGCATATTGTGATTTGGTTATCTCACCTGATTGATATATATATTCTTGGGTAAATTCAAAAAACTACCTCAACTATTGGTGTCACGACACTTTCATACCTCATTTTTTAAAGTTGACAATGTCATTCCTCATCTTACGAATTTGTGCCAATGTTATACCTTCCGTTAATTGGCCGTGAATGTTTCAGTTAAATGCTGACGTGGCTTGATCCGGGACCCACTTTTCATTAAAAAATTAATAAAAAATTATTAAAAACTAAAAAAAATCATATAATATTTTTTAAATATTAAAATAATAAAGAAAAGTTAAAAAAAATAATAAATAAATATAAAAAAAAAACTGATCGTCCCGTTCCCCCTCCCCTTCTTTCTTCTCTCTCTTCTCCTCCATTTCTTCTTCCCCTTTCTGGAAACCCAGAAAACAGAAGAACAAAAAAAAAAAAAAAAAAAACTGATTCATCCCGTTCCCTCCCTTCTTTCTTCTCTCTCTTCTCCCCAATTTCTTCTTCCCCTTTCTAAAATATGGGTTTTTTTTAATCGGGAAGTGAATCAGTAAAAATACCACGAATGGTGCTGAGAACTAAATTGTAGGAGGCTGTGAGGAGAGACGAGGAGGAAGAAGAGGGGAGATTGCAGACGAAATGGGGGAGGAAATCGAAGGGGGTAACGGATCAGAGCCTCCAATTGAGAATACCCATGACCCGGAGCTCCATCCGCTGGACCGTTTTGGGCTCGAAGACGAAATTGGGCTCGAAGATCTGGAGGTCCAGGATGAACGGGACGTTAGGCTCCTTTTTTTTTTTTTTGTTCTTCTGTTTTCTGGGTTTCCAGAAAGGGGAAGAAGAAATGGGGGAGAAGAGAGAGAAGAAAGAAAGGGGGGAACGGGACGATCATTTTTTTTTTTACTTTTCTTTATTATTTTAATATTTAAAAAATATTATATGATTTTTTTTAGTTTTTAATAATTTTTATTAATTTTTTAATAAAAAGTGGGTCCCGGATCAAGCCACGTCAGCATTTAACTGAAAAATTCACGGCCAATTAACGGAAGGTATAACATTGGCACAAATTCGTATGATGAGGTATGACATTGTCAACTTTAAAAGATGAGGTATGAAAGTGTCGTGACACCAATACTTGAGGTAGTTTTTTGTCATTTACTCTATATTCTTTGGTTGGATATTTTTGACATGGCATATTTCCGACATGGCATATTCGAGCTTTATCGTTTTCCAGCATGATTTGGTATGTGATTACGTATTATTTTTTGGGAAAGTATACGGGTTTTACTGCGAGGGGTTATTACTTTTGATAAATAAAAGGTTTTGAAAAGCTTTGTTTTTGCCCACTCACACTTTCTGTTTTGCGCCCTTCCAAATTTTAGCTGTTGAGGTTCGTATCGACGAGGATTCTTGGCGAGTCTCAGGATTAGTGGCTACTTCTAAGGGTATATTTCTTACCCGCTCTACTATACTTTACTTATGCTCTGATGTCACGTGTGAGATGGGTTTGCTCCCGCTCACCAGCACACTCTAGTGTTTAGGGTTTGCTCCCGCTCACCAGCACACTCTAGTGTTTAGGCACTTTTAGGTTTAAATTTATTCACACTTTCCTTATCACTACACTTTATGACTTCGTCATCTTCCAGGTGTCGATAGGGGTGGGTTCAAAAAATCGACAACCGAAAAAACCAAAAACCGAACCGGACCGAGACCGAAAAAACCGAACCGAAAAAAAAACCGAACCGAAAAAAAAAATGAACCGAACTGAATCTGCCCAGTTCGGTTTCGGTTTTTGAGGTTCGGAAACCGAACCGATATATATATTTAATTATTTTTTTCAATGTTTATAAATAGTTTAGTCATACAATCATAACAAAACAGATGTTGTTGCCAAGTTGGTTTCAGTTAGACTTTCGAAGTGAGAGGGTATGGGTTCAAACCCTCCTCGTGGCTCCCAGATTTTGGAAATTTTTTCCAATTTTTATGAGAAATCAACAAAACAAATCAACAAAACCCTCCGCATGGGTTGGGAATAGCAGCCGCAAGCCAACTTGACAGGAGGCTTTGTGCTGTTATATTTGTACAAGTATAATATTTATAGGTATTCTAAAACCGAACTGAGCCGAAACCGAACCGAGAAAAACCGAACCGAATACAAACAGACAGAAAACTGAACCGAACCAACCCGAACAGTGATTTCGGTTTGGTTTCCGGTTTTGGCAAAAAACCGAACCAAACCCACCCCTAGGTGTCGGCTAGCACAGCTCAACTTCGGAGTCCTAGTATCACCGTAAGATTTCAAATAATTTCACCCTAAATTCACATAAAGTCTATAAAACACCATGGATTTATAACTCTTTCAAAATACTTTAAACTTCTAATTAAACACAACCCTCTTCCTTATGAAAAATCAACATTAAACACAAATAACTTTTTTTTTTATGACCAACCTTCCTTCATTGATGATTAAAATAATCCATTATAACCCATAAAACTGACATTTCCTTGTTTTCCCACTATTACAAAACACAGGAAATAAAATTTTCCTTTCTCATCCTCTAAGAAAAGCCATGATTTTTTTTTGTTTTGAAAAATTCAAATTTATTGAGAGAAAAAACAAAAACCGAAGAAGGAAAAGAAAGATCAACTAAAACACTAGCAATTCAAAAAGATCTGGGAACAACTACAACACGAGTAGAGAAATACCTAAGAAGAAAAAAACGCTAACTTCAAGGAAGGACATTCAATCCAAGAAGTGTCCACTTCATAAAAACTAGCCTTCATGCATGCACATAAGACATTTTTTGAATCACAGCTTGCTACACGCAGTTTACACGTTTCAAATGTATTTTATATGCGTAAATTGACCCAAAAAAAAGTCAAATATTTGAAGTAAATGAATAATCTTAGATCATACTAGAAGAACTCGCTCATAAACCAATTAAAGCAGCGGAATCCATATAATAAAATCAGTCTTTATTAAATTTATATTAAGAAAAGAGAAAATAATCAAGAAGTGTCCACTTCATAAAAATATGCAAATTATCTGGAGAAGGCTTTTGGTCCATGAAAATCAACTTACTTCTAATAATACCTATGATAGATTTGAGGATCATGGTGGCTTGGACTCATTTTTGAAAATTATACAATTCTTCTCCTTCCACATATGATAAATAGCAACAGCTAGACAAGTCTTCTTTGTCAAGGTAGGGAGGTGATTTCCACTCCATCGAGATGAAGCCAATCCAATGAAATTATGCCAAGGTAGCCTGAGCCAAATGGTACCAGAATTTTACTGTGTGATTTCTCATCCAGTAAATTCCTTATCCTTTAGGTATTACAATATAATCATGATACTATCTAAAAGATATGCTAAAATCTCATAAGGATTCACTTCCCAACTAAGGGTAACCAGCAGGTAATAAGAACAAGTCTTTTTCGTAGGTGAAACACCCCAACATCCTTTTATGTTGATACAGTAACTAAAGAGGATGCGACTTTTACATGTTTTACTCTTCTTCTACACACTTTTATTTTTTAATGGGTAAATTACACAGTAACCCCTCAGATTTGAGGTCTATTACAACCTCATACAACATTTTAAAACATTTCACTTTCATACCTCACGTACCATTTTATTTCAAAATAACACCTCCGTTAGATTTTCCATCCATTAATCCGTTAAGTGCTGATGTGGCTGCTACTTTTATGCCACGTGGCTGCCAAATGTGTGCCAAGTGGCAAAAATAATAATTTTTTTATTTTAAAAAAAAACTAAATCTTCTAAATATTAAAATAAAAATAAAAAAATGAAACCTTCCTTCATCCTCCTCTCTTCTCTCCGCAACCCCCAAACCCATATTCCCCATCTTCATCTTCTTCCCTGCAACCCAGAAAGAAGAAGAAGAAGAAAGAAAACCCCCCCTTCAATTCGTCTTTCCCTCCCTCTTCCCCTCTCTTCTCCCCCATCTTCATCTTCTTCCCCCAAACCCCCTACTTGCAACCCAGGAAAAAAAAATCTAGAAATAATGACCACCCCCCCAACCCGCCCCCACCTAAAAACCAAAAACCCAGAACACCCCCGCCCCTACCCCTTCCCCCACCTGCGATCCTCCCAGCGCACCCCCCAACAACGACCCCCCTCCCTCCCTTCGCACCCACCTTCGCACCCACCCTCTTTCCTTCTCTACACACCCCTCACTCTCCTATATACACCCCCCATTCCACGAACCCGATGATGGTGAGACGGGATCTGGGTTTTTTTTTCTAGCTTGCAAGTAAGGGGGTTGGGGGAGAAGCGAGGGGAAGATGGAAGGGGGAAAGATGAACCGAAGGGGGCTTTTTTTTTCTTGTTTCTTTTCTTTCTGGGTAGTAGGGAAGAAGAAGTGGGGGATATGGGTTTGGGGGTTGCGGGCAGAAGAGAGGAGGATGAGGGAAGGTTTCAGTCTTTTTTTTTTTAAATTTTAATATTTAGAAGATTTAGGTTTTTTTTTTTTTAAATTTTTTTTTTGCCACGTGGCACACATTTGGCAGCCACGTGGCATAAAAGTGGCAGTCACGTCAGCACTTAACGGATTAATGGATGGAAAATCTAACGGATGTGTTATTTTGAAATAAAATGGTACATGAGGTATGAAAGTGAAATGTTTTAAAGATGTTGTATGGGGTTGTAATAGACCTCAAATCTAAGGGGTTACTGTGTAATTTACCCTTTTTTAATTCATACTTGAGTTGAATATATAAAAGAATCAAATGACATAAATAAACAAGAGTCAGTAAATGTATATAAAAAAAAGGGTGTTTTGATATAAGAGCCTCATTTTTGAAATTTTTAGATTTAACATCCATAGTTTTAAACTTTTGATCAAACATTCTTACGGAATTTTTAATAACAAAAAATACATATATTTGGTTACCAATCAAATTACAAATTAATATCACCTAAATCCTAAAATCCAGGAGATATATTATCCCGTAATTCATTTCAAACGACACTTTTCATTACTTAAATAAAAAATATCATTAAAATTCTAAAAATGCAACTAACATCCTATTAAACATAACGTACCAATTATGAACATGATATATGAATGCACATATATATTAAACATAACGTACCAATAACTTGGTACATTATATAATCTTAGTTTTGGTACGTATTAATATTTTAGTACATTACAGATTACTAATTTTGGTACGTTATGTGATTCATGTTTTAGTATGTACCAATATATTGGTACAATGTGTTAATGTAACTTTGGTACGTACAATCTAGTGATACGTTATGACCTTTAAAAAAAGAGAATTTTTCATATTAAAACTTTGTACTGAAAATTAATTATATCAAATTCTTAACAATTAATTATTGGAATAATGACTTAATCAAAATTTTCAAACTTATTTTCTTTCCACGAATTTAGGGATTTTAGATCTGATCAGTTTCAATATAAATAACTCTTATTTTCATTTTTTTTGTTTTCTTTAAAATTTACTTAAAGTGATGAGTTGGAAAAAAAAATGACATGGATAAAGATGGAAGCACCTTAATCAAAATACAAAGCGTTTTAATAAAAAATTGAAAACCCACAAATGTTTAATTAATAAGATGTAGAATTAGAGCGCTTTTATCTAATTAATCTTAAAAAAAAAAAAAAAGTGTGTGAACATCATTTCGTTAGTTATATCCTTTTCGCACAATTGTTTAGTTTCAATCACATTCCTTTCGGCGGTCAAGACTCGTGTTTTTGTTTCTTGCAAGCTTCTAATTAAGAGTAGCAAAACACAAAGGAATGAACTCCACAAACAGCCAGAAGTCTCAAATTCATGAAAACGAAGGGCCTTATGCTTCAAATACTTATATTTATTGGCTAATTATTTAGATACCATCGATTTTTTTCACACCAAAATAATGGTTGCACATGAAGACAATCAAGTCATTCGGTAGTTGCACGTTTGCACCAACAATACAAGAACATATACCCCAAAAGACATAAAACAATCGTTGTCAAGCACAGTTTGAACCAACATGGGAACTACGGTTTTGCTCTCCTGGTTCCAATGGACTGATAAATTCAAGCCAAAAATCGTTAACTATACTAATTAAGAACGATTTGAATCTTTCTTAACAGAGAAACGTTAAGAAGACTCTCTCAAAGTGTAATTTTTTATGGAGTCTCTATGGACTCTCCGTCACTTAATATTTTTGGCACAATATTTTATAATGTTGGTACATAAATTGTGCTAAAAACATGACGTGACAGAGAGTCTATGGAGAGTCTTACTTTCGAAAGAGTTTCCTTAACATTTCTCTTCTTAATATTCACAAGAGCAATGTTTTTGACAGTCGCACACGTAAGTATGCTTGAGTCCCAACAATGATGCATATGCATAAAGGGGACAAAATAACTTGATACACCGTCTAGAAGCATAACACCGCATAATGTATTAACAATTAACTAGCCTTCATGCACGCACGTGAGAAGGTATTTTTTGAATTACGACGTGCTACGCACGATTTACACATTTTAAATGTATATATATGTGTAAATTGACAAAAGAAAAGTCAAATATTTGAAGTAAATGAATAATCTTAGATCATGTTAGAAGAAACCCCTCATAAACCAATTAAAGCAGCTAAATTTACATAATAAAATCAGTATCTATAGAATTTACATTAATAATAGAGAAAATAATATTTAATAAACAATTGATTGAATCACATTATTGCTAGTCCATTGTGAGGCTAAGCCACCCCCCTTATTGTAGATAATATCATTTGTTAAAAAAAAATCATTTAACAACTAATGTAATCACATTATTATCCGCGTGTGAAATACTTTTTCTTATAACCGGAATTACACCCCTCTTAAGATGTTTTGAACGTGTTTAAAATAGAGAAAATAATATTTAATAAACAACTGATTGAATCACATTGTTGCTAGTCCATTGTGAGGCTAAACCTGTCACATCCCCACCCGGGCCCCTACCACAACCTGGCCTCGACTCCATCGTAGTACGATATTGTCCACTTTGGGGCCCGAGCACGCCCTCACATTTTTGTTTATGGGAACTCACACAAGAACTTCTCAGTGGGTCACCCATCATGGGATTGCTCTCGCACGAACTCGCTTAACTTCGGAGTTCTAATGAAACCCGAAGTGAGCTCCCAAAAGACCGCGTGCTAGGTAGAGATAGAAATATACATAAAAGGCTTACATGATCCTCTCCCCTGGGCTATGTGGGATGTTACAAAACCCACATCCCTCCTTAGTATAGATAATATTGTTTGTAACAAAAAAAAAACAAAAAAAAATCATTTGACAACTAATTTAATCACATTATTATCCACGTGTGAATGATCTTTTTTATAACTAGCATCTCTTAAGATGTTTTGAACGTGTTTAACAATAGATAAATTAAATCACATTATTGCTAACCTATTGTGAGGTACTAATTAAAAAAGGAAAACTAATGAAAAGGGCTTGAAAACTTTGTGTTTTAATGATAAGGACAAAATAAAGGGTAAAGTGAATAGTACCAGTATTGACTTTTTAGTGTAAAAATGTGGTTTTTCGTTAAAGTGAACAGTACCGGGAGCTTTTCGTTAAAGTTCCCAATTAAAAAACCACAAAATAATTTAATTATTAAAAAATACTATTAAAATGATGTAAACCCACCTCCCCCCTTAATATGGATAATATTGTTTGTTACAAAAAAAAATCATTTGACAACTAATTTAATCACATTATTATCTGCATGTGAATGATATTTTTTATAACCGGCATTACACGTCTCTTAAGATGTTTTGAACGTGTTCAAAAATAGATAAATTGAATCACATTATTGCTAGCCTATTGTGAAATACTAATTAAAAAAAACCACAAAATAATTTAATTATTAAAAAATACTATTAAAATGATGAAAATTGTGACATCCCGTTCCAAATTTTCTATATCCTTGACGTGAAATGACGATTCTACCCCTCATTTATACGTGAACGGGTGTGTTTAGGGTTGAGTTTGAGCTTTGGGTGTCTTAAGCCCTTTGGGCCCAAATGGTTTTGGGCTTCAGATTTTATATCACACCCACACATGCACACACGTGCATCATTTTCTGTTTCCTTTTCTTTCTCTCTTTCATTCTCTCTCTCGAACTCTCTCGTACTCCCTCACACCTTCCTTGTACGGACACACACATACCACCTCACCAAGGCACGGATCGAGCCTCAGGTAAGCGTATATGTAGTCCTTAGGCTCTGATGAATTTGTTTATGGTGGTTTTAGGACTGAAAACTATCGAAATCGTAATAAACCCGTGAGCACCGAATGATGCACTGTTCACAAACTTCTTGTTGGTTGTGTTTTAGGGGAAACTAAGATCACAGGGATGTTCTAGGAGTCCTCACGAGCATCGGAGTACCTCGTTCACAAGATTTGGACGTCAGAGTTGGAGGTTTCGAAGCTGGACCGATTTTGGAGAATTTTTCCAACGGATTTTTAGACGTTTTTCGAAGGATTCAAAGGTACAAATGTGTTATACGTTGAATTTGGAGCATTTTGGCATAAATTTCACGAATTTTGGATCAAAAATGAGTGAGATATGAGATTTTGAAGTTTCGCCGGAAAAACCAGTCCGGCGCCGGCGACGGTCGCCGGAGCTGGAGGTTAGGGGTGACGGAATATTCCGTCAAAGTTGACGGAATATTCCTCACGCCGTCAGTTAGTTCTAACGGAATCCGTTAGAAGATAACGGAATATTCTCGAGCCGTTAGGGTTCCGTCACACGTACGAGGCGCGTGCCGCGCGTGGCCGGCGCGTCTGTCCGTGCCTTGGCCGGCGCGTGGCGGCGCGTGCGGGGTCCAAAAATTTATCTGAAAATTTCTACGTGTTCGTGACGTCGTGTAGGTCGCGTTGGTATATTCAAATACCAAAATTGACCTTCGTATGAAAAGTTATTTACGTGGTTCGGTTATGTACTGTTAGTGACGGTTTTGCAGTTGTTTCACATATAGGTGAGACGTACCTAGAGGACGAGCGCATTCATTCTAGGCTCGGGGGATACGACCCGTCGACATACCAGTGAGTGGGCTTTTGTTTTCAGTATATATATATATTATTGGCGTTTTTCCCAGAAACGTAAATTACATGATTTATGAACGGAATTGGTTTTATAATTGCGTTGCCATGTCGTATGCCAATTATATTTTATAAATATGATTATGTTTGCAATTGCTATGCTCCGACGCCGAGGACGGCCAGGTAAGTCAGGTAAGTATGATAATAGTGTTTGAAATGATGATAGATAGTGGTTTAGCTCATCACTTGCACCTCGGGTGTTTGTGCTCCGCCAGAGTAGGGCCTAGCCTTCACGTGATCGTTCACCTCACGCACCGTACGCTCACCTTGGATCCAAGGCAGGTGCCTAGCCTGTCGTACAGACCACTATAGGTGGTTCCGACTCGTAGGTGACCCGCGATTCGCCGCACAGCCTTCACGTGATCGTAGCACTGAGCGTAATATTATACACCTAGCCTGTCGTACAGACCACTATAGGTGGTTCCGACTCGTGTGCAGGATAATAATTGATAGTGATTGAGTATGACGGATGAGTTATAGGTTCAGCCGTACAGGTCACTCGAAGTGACTCCGGCTGACATTACATTAGGGACACTTCTGATTTACATTACCTGACTGATGATGATGATTTTCTGAGTTGGTATATCGACATGGCCTATCATTGTGTTTTGACAATGAATTTTGATTCCGAGACGAGGTTTTTCGTATATAAGTTATATACGTATTATTTTCTGGGAAAATTATATTGATTTACAGCGAGGGGTTATTTATGGATTTTATGAAATGGTTTTTGAAAACAATTGTTTTTGCCCACTCACATTTTCTGTTTTGCGCCCCTCCAGGTTCTAGGTAGCGACGACGTGGACGGCTATCGAGGCATCAAGGCAGTTCTGACAGACCACCACTGATGTAGGATCCTACTATAGTCGTATCATTTGGTTTTTAACGACTGCACCTAGGATTGGCTCGGTGACCTTAACTATTTTACTTCCGCTCTCTATCACTTTTTATCTTATGTATATTATCAACTTGATTTCACTACTACATTTCATGCATAATTACCTTCCGCTGACGTTTTGGCTACGTCACTCGCACGTGACGGCCAGCACGCTTCGACCCCTGGGTCGGGGTGTGTCAAAAATGCCCCTACCTTATTTGATGTATATTTTGGGTGTGTCAAAAATGCCCCTACCTTTTTGTCCAATTCTTTTTTTTTTGAAGCTTGGTGACACCAAAACACTATTCACCTTTTCTTCTCTCTTTATATATAACTAGCCTTCATGCACGCGCGTGATTTTTTGAATCACGGTGTGCTACGCACGACTTACACATTTTAAATGTATTTATATGCGTAAATTGACAAAAAGAAAGTCCAATATTTGAAGTAAATGAATCATTTTAGATCATGCTAGAAGTAACCTCTCATAAACCAATTAAAGCAGCTGAATTCACATAATAAAATCGGTCTCTATAGAATTTACATTAAGAATAGATAAAATAATATTTAATAAACAATTGATTGAATTACATTATTGCTAGTCATTGTGAGGCCAAGTTTACCTCATCTCCTTTAATGTAGATAATATCGTTTGTTTTATAAAAAAAAATTGACAATCATTTTAATCACTTTATTATTCGCGTGCGAAAGACCTTTTTTATAATTGGCATTACACGCCTCTTAAGATGTTTTGAACATTTTAAAAATAGAAAAATTGAATTACATTATTGCTAGCCTATTGTGAGGTACTAATTATAAAATATATAAAAATAAAAAAACAGCACCAAAAAATTAATTATTAAAAAATACTGTTAAAATGACGAAAATGCATCTGCCTTATTTGATGCATTATTTTGGGATGCCTTTGAATTTTTTTGTCTTAGGGGCATATTTGTCCTATTTTTTTTGTTGAAGCTTGGTGACACCAACGTGACTTATACGTTTTAAATGTAAGAAGTAACCTCTCATAAATCAATTAAAGCAGTTAAATTCATATAATAAAATCGGTCTTTATAGAATTTATGTGACAACCCATCCCGAAATATGGAATATTTTATTCTGGATGGCGTGAAATGACTAATTTGCCCTTGAGCGTTTGGTATTGGTGTGTGTAAATGGGCTAAAGGTTTGGACCAATTCATTTTCTTCCTAAATAATTGGACCCAATTAGAACTTAGGCTTTCCTTTATTTTGGTTGGTTGCTCAAATCCGGTCTACAGACACACACACACACACCCCGTGGACACACTCTCTCTCTCAAAATTTCTTCCATTTCCGTACAACTGTACGGACAAACTCTCAACCAACTTCATCACTCACGGATCGAAGTTGTGGAAGTCATTTTCGTGTTCCTTGCAAGCTCAGGAGTCGAGCTATAGTCGTGGCTGGATGTAAGGACTTGTAGAACTCAAGAACCAGGGTGCTCTGACAAGGTGCACTGTTGCTCCGTCGTGATCACGAATGTTTCGTCGAGTTTTGGGGTCCTAGCGAGCCTTAGAACTTCTTTACGAAGCTTATAGAAGAATTTTGGAGGGTTTTGGACGTAGGAACACTCAGGGTTTGTGAGTTACAGAGGGGGGCGAGTTATCGTGATTTCTCCGGTGAGATTCCGTTGACCTTAGGTCCTAAAAGTGGTAAGCACTTATTCCTCTTGCTTAGAGCTTCAATTTGGTACAGATTCCATGAAGTTTGGATGAAAAATGAAAAAGATATTGAAGTTTGAAGTTTTTCACGTTTCCGGCGACGTAGCGGTGACCGACGCCGGAATCCGGCGAACCATTGGAACGAAGGAGATATTCCGTCAACTTTGACAGAATATGCTAACGGCGTAAGGTAACACCATTAGTTTTTAAACGAAACATTCCCTAACGCCTTTAGGGATTCCGTTTGGTGTGCCAGGCATGTGCTTGCGCGTGGCCGCGTGTGTGGCCGTGCCTTGGCCGGCGCGTGAGGGCACATGGGACGTCAGAAAATTTTTCTAAAAATATGGAGATGTTTATGGGGTTGAGTAGATCACATTGGTATATTCAAATACCCCAATTGAGCATTGTATGATAAGTTATTACCTAGTTTGGTTTATGTGCTTATAAATAACGTTTAATAGTTGGTTCGCATATAGGTGAGACATTTCCCGATAACGAGTGCAGTCAGGGCTAGGCTCGGGGGTTACGACCATGCGACATATCAGTGAGTAGGCTTTGTTTTCAGTATATACGTATATGCTTGGTATTTTTCCCAAAAAGTGTGTTTAAATGGTTTTATAAATTAAATTGCCATGTCAAATTATCTTTATGTTTGGTTATGGATTATTATGATTGTATATTGTTGCTTGATGCTGTGGATGCTCAGGTCAAGCTTCAGGTGAGCATATGTTGATGGTAATGATGGTAATGAGTATGATTGTGTTGAGATGCATTTATAACTCATTATCCTGCACCCCAGTGTTAGTGCTCCGCCAGTGAGTAGAGCCTAGCCTTCATGTGATCGTTCACCTCCCGCACCACACGCTCACCTTGGATCTAAGGTAGGTGCCAACCTGTCGTACACACCACTTTAGGTGATTTCGACTCGTAGGTAACTTGCGATACTTTGCACAACCTTCACGTGATCATAGCACTTGAGCGTACTCATTTACACCCAGCCTGTCGTACAGATCACTATAGGTGGTTTCGACTCGTGTGCAGGAATTGGTAGAGGAGCTATAGACTCAGCCGTACAGGTCACGTTAGGTGACTCAGGCTGGCATATTATTTTTTATTGATTTATATCACCTGGTTACATTTATTTCATGATTGGATATTTGACATGGCATACTTGTGGATTTACCATTTCTTTTAGTATGATTTGAGTTATGGTTATGCACAATATTTTTTTGGGAAAGTATCTAAGTTTTACAGGGAGGGGTTATTACTTTTGATATTGAAACGGTTTTCAAAAGCTTTGCTTTTGTCCACTCACACTTTCTGTTTTGCGCCCCTCCAGGTTTTAGGCAGAAGTGACTGTTGGTGGCTTACGAGGAATTGACGGCTGTTCTGACAAATTATCACTAATGTAGGACCATATATGGTATTGTATAATCAGTATCCGTCCTACTAGATTGCACTTAGGCTACTTATGCTCTGATTATGTGTATATTCACCTAGCTGCCATGCTTGTACATGACTATGTCGCTTTCACGTGACGGCCAGCATGCCCTGATTTGGGTTGGGATGCGTCAATTTACATTAGGAATAGAGAAAATACTATGTAATAAATAATTGATTGAATCACATTATTGCTAGCCATTGTGAGGCCAAGCTCACCTACTCCCCCTTAGTATAGATAATATTGTTTGTTTAAAAAAATCATTTGACAATTAATTTAATTACATTATTATCCGTGTGCGAAAGACCTTTTTTATAACCTGCATTACACGCTTCTTACGATGTTTTGAACGTGTTTAAAAATAGAGAAAATAATACTTAATAAACAACTGATTGAATCACATTATTGCTAGGCCATTGTGAGGCTAAGCCCACCCCATCCCCTTAGTGTAGATAATATAGTTTGTTACATAAAAAAAAAATCATTTGATAACTTATTTAATCACATTATTATCCGCGTGCGAATAATCTTTTTTATAATCGGCATTACACGCCTCTTAAAATGTTTTGAACGTGTTTAAAAATAGATAAATTGAATTACATTATTGCTAGCCTATTGTGAGGTACTAATTAAAAAAAAAAACAAAAAAACCACAAAATAAATAACTATTAAAATGATGAAAATGCCCTTGCATTATTTGATGCATTATTTTGGGATGCCTTTGAAGTTTTTTGTTTTGGGGGCATTTTTGTCCAATTATTTTTGTTGAAGCCTTATGACACCAAAACACTATTCACCTTTTGTGTTGGCTTTATATATTATAGATAGATTAAGGTCATTTTGTTGTTAATTGCCACTATTTGTGCTTGAGACATGAGAAAATGCATGAAGAAATAAAGAATGATGATGAAAACTAAAATCTTGAAACTGACAATACTTAAAGTAGTATTTTATTTTTAAATTTGTGTATCTTATGGATTAGTTATACCATATGAATAATACTTGGCTACTCAAAGAATGAGTAGGAGTTCCAACTCAAAATTGTTAACTGCATTCTAGAACTTCGTGTTTATGATCAAAACACTTCACATTTTGAGTACGAGTTTCTACTCATTCTTGAGTAGCCAAATATTATTTATACTATATTCCTCTTTTTTTTTCTTTTTTTTTTCTATCTAGCTCTAATACAAAATAAAAACTGAAAATAATATTATCATCAAATAGACCGATAGTTTTTGTTTTCTAGTTTTAGTTTTTCATTTTACGTATGTTTTCTAATATATCTCAGACAATTCTTCGTCAACTCTTAGGGTGCGTTTGGTACGCGGGACGGGACGGGACGAGGCGTTCCGTCCCGCGTTTGGTACGCCTAAAACGAGTGGGACGAGGCGTTCCACGGGACAAGTTTTGGATGATTTTTGGTTCCACCTCCCCCCTGGAACGGGGTTGTTCCACGTCTGTGGGACAGAAATTTTTAACATTTTAGGACAAAAATGCCCCTTGTCTTTTTCAAAATTTACAACATCCGTCCCGTCTGCGTACCAAACGCACATCCTCATTTTTTTTCTATGTATTTCTCTTCTATCTCTAGAACAATATGGAAAAAAATCTAAATGGTTATCAAATGAATGTTTTGTAAATAGAAATTGGTTACTACTTTGACACAAACTTGATCTATTTGTTAGTATGCATGAACTTTCTGAAATTCAAAAACAAAGTGGTCAAATCCACAATGCCATATGTATACTAGTTGGTGCTACATATTTCACATGTGCTTTAATTATTAAGCTTGGCTTTCTCATTACCATGAAGAAGCAGTCTTGAATTATTATTTGCACTTTTATTTCCTAAGCAAAATGCATGCCTCTATTTCCAATATTCCATGAATGACTATGACTGTGCCAGCTGGAAATTTAGGATTTTAGAACCCAATTTTTTCTTTTTTTCTATTTGGGTCAAGATGACGGTCCTAGAAAAAGATTTTAACTTTCATAATTTTTGGTTGTATCTTAGTGTTTAAAATATATTCAATATAGTCGTTATTTTATGGAAATATTCAAAAAATCAGAAAAATATATAGAAATACCGGAGAATTTTTTTTAGTATAAGCTAAAATTGACCGACATTGTCGATATTTTTGACATATTTGTTAAATATCGAATAAATTCTTATATTTTTTCCAAACCAAAGTTTTTTTTTTGGTCAAACGATAGGTTTTGTAAGATTAGATATTAGATTAGCCACCGATGAGATTTGAACTCACGTCGTTATGCAATAACTCAACTCGTTTCCACCACTACGGTAAGGGACCACTTGCAACCAAACCAAAGTTTGAAAATGCCTAAAGTTTCATTTTAAATTTTCATAATTTTAATCGATAGAAACCAATATTAATATTGATATTTGATATATTCCATAAATTTGCATATGGATGTTTTCATTGATACCAATATTTTAAACACCCCTAACTTTATAATGGGCCGATTGCGGTCTAATCCAATGATCTAAATAGCAAATCAGAAGAAATTCGTGTAGTTGAATAGACTGATAGTCTGATACTAGCTAATCACTAGTAATTAGTTTCTTGAATTAAACGAACGGTCTAAAACGATTTGAACAGCAAGGGAATATAATATAAATAGTTAATAGCTGCCCCAAACTTTACACTGGAAAAGTCCAAAATTATGAAACGTTAATTTGATTGAGAAAGCATGATTAAGGGCATTGTGCTCTACTAACAAGTTGCTTCCTCAGTGGGTCCCGCGTATCCGATTGAGGCGGAGGGAACACGGGTTAAACGTGGGGCTCCGCTGTGATCGGCGGGCGGTCAAGTTGGAGTCACGTGGCGAATAGGGATTAGAGGTGTACATCATCCACCTACCTTGACAAGTGAAGGCGCGCACTCCAACACGTAGTCCCCCAAATCCCGTGACTCACTCCCATCATACAAAAAAAAAAAAAAAAAAAGGAAAACAGAGAGTAATAAAATAAAGCGTGTATGGTTAGGACACGTCATTCTGTCTTCTGAATTTTTGGGCCACTTCCTAGTAGCAATCACACATATTATTATACTTTTTTGTTTCGATATTTCAATTAACAAACTAGAATCTTCCATTGAATTTAACTGAACTAGATAGTGAAATCGAAAAATATCAACGGTACGGTTTTGTGTGATGCAGTTTCACTTAATTTGTTATTAAAATTGTATGATTAGGTTTTCGGTAGTTTTAGTTCGATTCATGCTATTTATGGTTCGATATTTCTTATGTATCTTGCTTTGATATTTTCAATTAACAAACTACAATTCAACTAAACTAACTAGTGAAAAGTAGATGTGGACATGGTCCGTTGGTCCAATTTCAGTTTTAAATTAGAATTGGAATTGAAAAAATCAACAGTTCGATTCAGTACGATTTGGCTTAATTTATTAATAAAATTGTCTAATTCGATTCGTGCTAATTTCAACTCGGATCCTGTCGATTTATAGTTCTAACCGAAATTATATATATTTCTTGAATATCTGCATCATCTCGATTATCATAAACTTATGTCAGAATATATTATATACTTTCTTTTGTTCATTTGGAATTAAGTTTGCTTTTTAGAATGTAAAAGTGCTTAGTCTCTCAGTGTGAAGTAATATTTGTTGATTGGTTTGTGTTTCGGGAGCTCCTGTCATTTCGGTATGATGAAAAGGATTATGATGGCCTTGCTTTGAATTTCATGGTGGATGCATAGGCTACATAACTTGGGAAGAGGATCCTTTCCGGATTCACCTTATTTAATCGTTTATCGTACAGTTAATTTTTGTCATATATTATTTGTGTTTAATTTTTAAAAAGTCAAATGATTTCTGACCATATGATGCAAAAAAATAGCTAAGATGTGAAAATTCCTATAATCTCTACAAAGTGAATCCGAATGTGATTCAAATCCTATATCTTGGTCTCGTTCAAACTGTACCAATGATGATACAAGATGGGTTTAGTTAATGGATTGTGGGCCGAGTTTTATTTGGTACTGGGCTTAAAATGATGGTATAAGATGGGTTTAACTTAATTGAATATTAAAATGAAAACAAAGAATTAATACACGGTTCGGTTTGCTATATAGGGGTTTCACAATGCATGAACCGAGATTGGAACGGGACTGGAACCGGTTTGAATGGTTCAGTTCTTGAACGTAAGTTAATTTTTTTGGGCAATACGGTTTTTTAGGGTTTATTTTGTTAAGGTTCGATTCGGTTTCACGGTTCCCTAGTTTTATGCCCACCCCTAGTGGAAAGTGAGCAAACGTTGAAACTCCTAATTTGAGTTTAAATTCTTATACATGTGCTTTTTGAGGTATTTGGTTTTACTTCAGCGTACCTTTTGATCCAGGTGCTTTTTTTTTATATAAATGTCTTTTTTAATAAATAAAAAAAAATGAACTAATCTCTGTATAAATTTTAATGTTCGAATATTAGTTGAGATTTAATGTTAGAGTTGACTAAAGCTACTTGTTTAAGGCTTTAACCATAACTAATTCGAATATTAGTTGAGATTTTAATGTTCGGCTTGAGGCCCAAGCTGAACTAGGGTATTGTTAAAACAGACATCTCTACTAATTGGTCCAATGGGCTGCTTACGGCAAAATTTCATCAATGTCCCTTCGGATCCACACACACACACACATATAGATAAGAATTAAACCTAAGAACTCTAAGTTATGTCACTTAGTACCAATTATCAAACTCCTAAACTTGAGTGCAATGAGAGAGATTCTTCTTTTTGAGTTTAATATGTTGAACTCATGAGTGTGATGCTTCTAAAACTCAATCCTATCAAATTCACACCAATGTACCAATAGTTTAATAAGAATCAAACTCGCGGTGCCCGATTCTTTCATATAAACATTAAACTTGCTTAAACTATTGTAGAATGTCTAAATAGAAATCTCATGTTCAAGTCTCGTGTATGAAGACTTTGATACAAATTTGTTATTGTTAGCCCATTGTGTGCTTCAGACCAAATTCATGACCTTTTGGTGTAAATAATATCTTTGTATTCCAAAAAAAAGAAAAAAAAAACACTCACCTACAAGTTACAAGTGATAAGGAATTCTATTAGACCATAGTGTCACCTTCTTATATTTCCTTTTTAATAAAAGGCTTTAGTTATTTTCTAGGTTTTTTATATAACGATATATTACACTAAAATGTGCGGAGATAAATTGACATTGAACTCAACATTTACAATAATAGAACCTAAGACAACTTACAAGTGAAGATAATGCAATGAATATCACTAGACTGCAGCACTAAATGACTATTATTTTTCTAAGCCTTAAAATCCCCTTGCTAAAATTAGGGTTTCAAATTCTCTTATTCGAAAAGCAAAATAAAAGAAGTGAAAAGCAAATGGATGCTTTGAAATTAATTTAAATTAAATTACTATTCTTACTGAACTACTCCAAATGAAAACCCCTTAAATCCATTTCTTTTACACATGAAAATACCAGCCTCCGTCCCAACCTAGTGGATGAATGCCAAGCATTATTCCTCTGGGTTTCGGGTTCGAAGGTTGGTGTCCTTTCGGATGGTGAACGTGAAAACAAACATGCACCCATATCTAAACCCTGTCGATGAAATGAGGTATTTCAAAATACCTCTGTTTTATGCCAGATTGATTGTTTTCTTCCCCTCGAGTTTATTTTTTATTTTTAGGCAAATAACAACAACAATCATACCTACTTTAGTCAGCAGAATGTAAACTCGAAGTATGAACACATGAATGGTTCATGATTTGATCCTTACATAAGAATCCCATCCAATGTGCCAAGTAAATGTTTACACTAAATCTCCTGGTCATTGACGTAGGCAGAATATGCAAATCAATCTCTAGCGTGTCACAACTAGGTACTGCTATTACACAAGATTGTCAGAAGGAGGGGTGAAGTTAAAAAGATAAAAGGTATTAGAAAAATGTAGATGTTAATGTAGGGCACTTTTAGACCCATATAGTGGTGCATATTGGGAAAGAATCTATGAAAAGCCCAAAGAAGTTCAAGAAGTTCAAGAAGCCCAAAGTCTAAGGGGCTTAGAGACGAATCGCCAAAGAATAGGACGTAAAGGTGCTTGGGGAAACGCTCGAAGAGACAGAGCAGGCTCACACCATTCTGAAAAGGAGAGCCTTCTTGACTGATCGTCTATCACTTTACCGTTGAATGTCTGGCTGATAAGTGAAAAGAAGTCAGTATGCCAGTCTATATAGGTGTCGCATTAAATGCTAACATCCTGTATTGAAGTCTGACAACTGAAGAGCGAGTGTTAATGTATTAGCCGAGTGCTATTTTAGTCCTGCAATCAATAAAATTCGAGGAAAACAATGGATGTAAACCCTTCACATATAAATTGTATATTAATTTTGGACAACATTTTGTACAGCATAAGTAGTTGAGCCCAAATCAAATGGTTGAAAGAAAGGTCTTGTCAAATAAATTTCTTTTACACATAAATGTACCTACCTTCATTCTTGTCAAATAACATTCATATCTACATAGGCTTTCCAGAGTGGGTCAAAAAATTGAGTCTAGTACCTGTAATTAAAATCCTATAATAAGCCGAAAATTTTGATTACAATGAGAGTGATCTTAAATTAAATTACTATTCTTGCTGAAATAGTCCAAGTACTGTGTCTTATTTGTAGAGACCGGAGAGACATTTTGAACCCAAATGATTGAAAGGTTGTTAAATTCATTTCTTGTACACTTAGAAGTACCAGCCTTCTTCCTAACCTAGTGGATAAGTGGCAAGCTTTATTCGTCTGGGTTTCGGGTTCGAAGGTTGGTGTCCGTTGCAAACGGCATCCATGATTCCATTTTCCATATAACCTTTCAGCGAAATGAGGTATTTCAAAATATCTCTGTTTTTTATGGCCAGATTGATTGTTTTCTTCCCCTCGAGTTTATTTTATTTTTGGGAGAATATATTCACACACCCCAAATTACTTCACCCCGTCTGCCGTCATGTACACTATCAAAAACGGCGCCGTCACTAGCAAGAAATTGTCCTGCACGTACTTGCAAACGTCACCCCGTCTGCCGTCATGTACACTGTCAAAAACGGCGCCGTCACTCGCAAGAAATTGTCATGCACGTACTTGCAAACGTCACCCCGTCTGCCGTCCTGTGCACTGTTAAAAACGGCGCCGTCACTTGCGAGAAATTGTCATGCACGTACTTGCAAACGTCACCCCGTCTGCCGTCCTGTGCACTGTCAAAAACGACGTCGTCACTCGCGAGAAATTGTCCTGCACGTACTTGCACATCCTAGCGGTCTCCTTCACTGTCCCCACCCTCGGTGGGCTTGTGTACCTCCTCGGATTTGACGCTATGATCTTCAGCTTTGCGGGGTCCTTGATCGTCTTCCCCACCGTATTGTTGTCCGGCATTGCCGCCCACGTGTCGGCGATTCCGAAGAGGAAGCTGTACAGGAAGAGATGGACTTTGCTGGGCTTCATGTTTTCCGATTTGACGAAGAGCGGGGCGGAGAAGATCAAGCTCGTCCACGTGTCGGGAGGGGATTGGAAGTACATAAGCATGGTGGCCAAGCCGCTCGGGGACTCACCGAACAGGAAAGCCGAGAGGTAGACGTAGGGTTCGGAATGGCGGACGTGGATGAAGTAGGAGAGGGAGCTGGCGGCGACTTTTTCCATGTCCCCGAGGTAGCAGCGGATGCCGTCAGATCGGCCGGGGCCTTGGAGGTCAGCGGCGAAGACGGTGTAGCCCCAGGTGGTGTAGTGGATGCAGATTTTATGGAAGAGCCAGCCGGTGTCGGATCCATAGCCGTGGGTCATGAAGACGGTGGCTTTGACTTTTTGATCCAAGGGCAGGAAGGACTGGGTGAAGATCTAGTCGTTGGGGTTTTGGAAGAAGAATCCCATTGGGGGGGGGGGGGGGTGTAGTACTCCTCCTCCGGCATGTCGCCCCAAAAATTCGGTGGCGTCTCGGTCAACATTTCGTTATGCGTTTCAGGTTTTGGAATTTTTTGCGCTAAGAAATGAAAGCGGATTTTTAGAGAGAAAGGAAATTGCGTACACATAGTGCGCCATCAATATTTCATTTACGAGTAATGTTATTGATATCATATTTTTATACTACATTTTTATATATTTCTATATCATTTTAAGTGACATTTGATATGGACAGACACATTATTTGAAAATTTTGCAAAATCTATGAAAAAGAAGAAGAAAAACTCCTCGTATACCACAATCATCATTTGAATTAATGATGTGGCTGTCTACATCAGATGTCATCTGAGATGGTATGAAAATGTGGTACAAAACATGATATGAATAGTATTACTCTTCAGTTATAATAAAACTTTTTGGGTGTATGTGGGTTGTGCCGTTAGAAATTTTTTAAATATATTTGAAATACAGATAGTACAACACATATCTTTATAAAAATAGTAAAATTTTTGTATTAAAAATTTAATATCAATAAAATAAATTTTTTTATTACTAATATAATTGCCCGTGATATACTATAATTTCTCGTACATTGGTGAACGAAGTTGGTGGACTAACTATTGGGCCCACCACTATTCCAATGTTGTTGACGTGTGAACCTCCTTTTCATTATTTTAATACTCTCTTTTTTTTTTTAATCCATATTTTCTTATTTTTTGGATGAGGTTTGGTTGACAACTTTTGAGTTTATTTTTTTGTTTGTTTAGTATAGCAATATATTTACATATTTTTAGCAGCATCAGAGTATTAAATAATTAATTGTTTGTGAGAGAAAAATCAGTAGGGGTCGAATTTTTACTATAATACATAAATACGATTGATTTTTCGTTATTGTTGTAAGTGTCCTATGCAACAATGAGAAATGCTAAGAATACTCTTAAAATAGGACTCTCCGTAAAAAAATTCCCACCTTATATTTTGGGACCGATATAATAAAAAAATGATGTGACATAGAGTTCATAGAGAGTTCCACTTTTTAGATGGTCTCCTTACCATGAATCAAAAATAATCTCATCCCAAAAATCTTGGAGGCGACACATGGATTTTTAGCTTAGAAATACAAAATTGTCCCTATTAAATGAGCACGACATCACAGGGCGCAGCTCAACATCCCATAACTTGCAGGTAGCATGTGACAACTGCTCAGAGCTCCAATGCACGTGGAAAAAGCCAAAGGTATTGAATGGTAGGATTATTCATAAATCTGATCATTAATACATTTTCAATTGGAAACAAACCTTATCAAGTAAGTAATCATAATCACATTTGCTCTGGGATAAAACCTTTAATTCTAAAATATTATTTACACAATATCTTGAGAATATTCTCACCAAATTAACACTAAATGGCAACCCACATCTCCTATACATATCCCATTTCTTCACCAAAAATGGTATGCCTTTTCTATATACAGAAAACTCTAAACACTCACTCTTTTTAGAGACTAACTTAGGCATCAGATTCCATTAGCCAAACCCCCCTCATCGTGGACTCTTGAGACTTTTGGTCTTTAATTAAAAGTGTTGATAGTTTTGCAAGTACATTTTCGTGAAGACTGAAGACGACGGAATCGACACTTGCCATTTCTCTGCAACAATATATTTATATTAAATGGTGAGGTAGACACAATAAAAATGCTATAATAATTTGGTATTTATTTAACTATTAACGAGATTTGAATTTATGATTTTCAATTACAAATGTAAAAAAATACCACTAGACCAAGATTCAACTTCAAATTTGGCTTTATTTTTGCTTTGATAGCAAGCATGAATTACTTGAGTATTTAGATGGGATTCATGGAGGCAAGGACTATATTATTCTTGTAGCTTGTGAATTGTTTTGGTGCGGATTTAAGGCAGTTCACTACTTGGGAGTGATCATTTTGGAAGTGTCCATTTTCTCCTCACAACCATCCCTTATAGTCAATGATAACCAACAACAATACCCTTTGTCAATTTGAAAATTGCAATCACCAACCACCTTACCTTGCAATGTGACAACACGTTTCTGTTCTCTTAAGACTAACATGCTCCATATTCTTTTGCAACGATTAGAACTCTTTCAGCTTTTAGATTTCTGTACATATATAGATCAACATGCCCTTTAAATGAAGAGATCTCTATTTTTTACTATTAAAATAGAGATTAGTTGTGGGATACACTCTACGTCGAACTTTAACGATCAAACTGTCTATTTTGTAAGTCTCAATTCATAAATTATCCTTGCAAAAATTCAATTATATCCTAATCCATTTGCCTATTTAATTATCAAAATGAAATTTAGTTGTTTCTTATAAAACAACAAAGGGTTCGTCAATTTCTTTGAACTTAATTATATATGTCAAATATTTCCGATTTGGCTAATATTTTGCAAAGAGATCTAAGAGGTGCACCTTGAAAAATAGATGGTTTGGATATTTGGAGTTCAATGTAGTGTAGGCCCCACAAGTAATCCCTATTTAAAAAAAAATTGGGTATCACTTCGCTTAGTTGCCTTATGTGGATCAATATTGCAAAATCAATTCAATTTAATATCATTTTTGTTGGAAAATATTAGTATATTTAGGTTTATTTGAATGCTTAGTTTTCTAGGCTTAGCCCGTTAGCATTAGGGTTTTGATTTCTTACCTTTTAGGATTAGGGTTAGTTTATTATAAATAGCATGCTTGTTATTCAGTTGAGAACAAGTCACTCATAATGTAGCCTCTTGGGTTATGTAGCTGTCATGGCAATCTTTCGTTCACTCAATAAAATTATATTAGTTTATAGTTAGTTTGTTCGTTTGTTAATTGCGTACTTTGATATTCAAATTGGTATCAGAGCAGGTTTCATCCTTCGAGATTTAATCTGCTTTGGGTTGGTATCTGTTTGCTTGTTTTCGTTGTCGTTCGTGTTCAGATTGTCTAGTTGTGTTTGTTTGTTTGCAGAAAAAAAGTCTAGAAAAGGTTTGTTGAAAAAATAAAAAATAGTTTGTTTCTTACCGCCTTGCACTCTGTTCATGTTGCTGCAGTCCGACCCGTTTTCATCTGCACCAGTTCGAATCGCCCCACCTCGCCTGCATAACTCATTGCCGCTACACCTTAACCTGATCAATTCCGTCCAAAACCTGCACCTCTGCACCAGACCTGTGAACTCGTCTACCCACCATTGCATTGCCTTCACACCGTACCTGCATCCCGTCGCCTCACACATGTCTGCCTGCTGCTCTCGCCCACATCAGACCTGCTACACACCACCACCACCATCCTCCATTGATTGCTGCTGCACCTTGCCATATCTTGAATCCTTAGGAGAAAACCATTACCCAGAAAGAAGAAGTGTGGCTTGAAGGAAAAAAAGAATAGAGAAAGAGAAAAAAAAAGTGTTGGTTTTTGTTTGAAGGCCCACATGGGCAAAAGAATATATAAAAAAAACATAGTTAAGTTTGTTTTTAGGCCTGCATGAATTTTTTGTTGGCCTGTTTGGAATTGTTTTGTTTCCGTCACTCGAGTGATAGTATTTGTGTTTGTTTGTTCGTTGGTACAATTGAGATATGGAAAAACATGTCCATTTAGTGACGGGTTCTTTCCATACTCTCAACACTAGCCAGTCGAAACCAAAACCAGTTTGCCAGTTTGCAATCAAGAATCAAGAATCAAGAATCAAGTCAAGTTTGCATGCCTACCAATCCGCATCTGCTTGTTTGCAAACCCATGTCGTATACCGCCATGAGTTTGACGGGGGGTGTTGAAAAATATTAGTATATTTAGGTTTATTTGAATGCTTAGTTTTCTAGGCTTAACCCGTTAGCATTAGGGTTTTGATTTCTTACCTTTTAGGATTAGGGTTAGTTTATTATAAATAGCATGCTTGTTATTCAGTTGAGAACAAGTCACTCATAATGTAGCCTCTTGGGTTATGTAGCCGTCATGGCAATCTTTCGTTCACTCAATAAAACTATATTAGTTTATAGTTAGTTTGTTCGTTTGTTAATTGCGTACTTTGATATTCAAATTGGTATCAGAGCAGGTTTCATCCTTCGAGATTTAATCTGCTTTGGGTTGGTATCTGTTTGCTTGTTTTCGTTGTCGTTCGTGTTCAGATTGTCTAGTTGTGTTTGTTTGTTTGCAGAAAAAAGTCTAGAAAAGGTCTGTTGAAAAAATAAAAAATAGTTTGTTTCTTACCGCCTTGCACTCTGTTCATGTTGCTGCAGTCCGACCCGTTTTCATCTGCACCAGTTCGAATCGCCCCACCTCGCCTGCATAACTCATTGCCGCTACACCTTAACCTGATCAATTCCGTCCAAAACCTGCACCTCTGCACCAGACCTGTGAACTCGTCTACCCACCATTGCATTGCCTTCACACCGTACCTGCATCCCGTCGCCTCACACATGTCTGCCTGCTGCTCTCGCCCACATCAGACCTGCTACACACCACCACCACCACCATCCTTCATTGATTGCTGCTGCACCTTGCCATATCTTGAATCCTTAGGAGAAAACCATTACCCAGAAAGAAGAAGTGTGGCTTGAAGGAAAAAAAGAATAGAGAAAGAGAAAAAAAAAAGTGTTGGTTTTTGTTTGAAGGCCCACATGGGCAAAAGAATATATAAAAAAAACATAGTTAAGTTTGTTTTTAGGCTTGCATGAATTGTTCGTTGGCCTGTTTGGAATTGTTTTGTGTCCGTCACTCGAGTGATAGTATTTGTGTTTGTTTGTTCGTTGGTACAATTGAGATATGGAAAAACATGTCCATTTAGTGACGGGTTCTTTCCATACTCTCAACACTAGCCAGTCGGAACCAAAACCAGTTTGCCAGTTTGCAATCAAGAATCAAGAATCAAGAATCAAGTCAAGTTTGCATGCCTACCAATCCGCATCTACTTGTTTGCAAACCCATGTCGTATACCGCCATGAGTTTGACGAGGGGTGTTGAAAAATATTAGTATATTTAGGTTTATTTGAATGCTTAGTTTTCTAGGCTTAACCCGTTAGCATTAGGGTTTTGATTTCTTACCTTTTAGGATTAGGGTTAGTTTATTATAAATAGCATGCTTGTTATTCAGTTAAGAACAAGTCACTCATAATGTAGCCTTTTGGGTTATGTAGCCGTCATGGCAATCTTTTGTTCACTCAATAAAATTATATTAGTTTATAGTTAGTTTGTTCGTTCGTTAATTGCGCACTCTGGTATTCAACTATTTTCAGAACTTTTTAGAACCACGTTTGTCAATCTCTACCACTACAATTAGAAGTCTCAATCATTTTCAATTTTGCTAATATTTTACAAAAATGATATATGGTTGAAGACTTAAAGATTAACCAGTTCAGATTAGTGTAGCGGAATGTAGAGTGCACCCCACAACTTTTTTTTTTTTGGTAAAAATTGGAAACCCCTTCCATCAAGGGTTCTTGTTATTTATATTATTTCAACTCTGACCATATGAACATCTCAAATAGTTGAAATTTCTGTAAATATGCTTCAAAACACAATACCGTTCTCTACCCTAATGAGGGACTAGGGTGTGGTTAGCCATAAAGGATTCAGTGGGGTTACTTAGTGTAGGCAGAAATATGCTAGAACCAACTTAACTTCCAAACCAGCTACTTAGTACTACAGTCTAGTGGTAATTCTTCTTTAATTTATTCTGTTAAGTGCTCGGAGTACCAAAGATAGAGTAGTTTGGCATTATGAGAAGAACAGGAGAATGTCTGTCTGTAGTGCTTATCATATTGCACGGAAAGAAGTGTAGATGACTGCACAAGCATCGGGGTACTCGGGGTCGTCAGAGAGGGAACTATTTTTATGAAAGAAGCTCCAGGAGGCGGGGGAGATGCGCTTTAAATGCACTACCCCCCTCACTTTCAACTCGCCCGTTCCATAGTTCTAAATGAGGATGTTTGTGTGACCTACTCATCACATTCTGAAACGATTAAGCATGTTTTAAGAGATTGTCCTTTGGCCGTTGCAGTTTGGTTCTCGCAGCTAGGTTTGAGAATTAGTGGGTCTAATTAATTGGCATTTCCAGAGTGGGTCGCTCAACTTGCATAGAGTTCTTCCAGTCTCACGTTTGATTTGATATTGATGATTATTTGGAACATTTGGCGAGCTCGATCGAAATGACCTAGTGTGGAATGGTTTTCGAACACCACCACCAATGGCATTTGTCAAAGAAGGAACCAAGGGTCCCAGGAAAATAAACTTGGATGAAACCTAACGATAAGTGGGTAAAATGTAATTTCAATGGAGCTTGAGCGGAGAATTCGAAAATTGGTGGCTATGGGGTTGTTATTCGCAGCAGCAGGAGTAGCTTTTTGTCAGCAATGGCAGGTCGCATAGGAGGTATAGTTTCACCACACCATGTCGAGTTATATGCAGCTCAGTAAGTGGTGCTCTTCGTTCATGAATATTTTTGTTCTACTTTGAAAGTAGAGTTTGAAAGTGATTCAGTATTGACAGATGCAATGGAAGGATAATCCTTCTGATTTGATTATACTGATGTACTTTTGCAAGATAGCATTAGTTGTGCTTAATCCCTTTTTCGTGGTGTTGATGATAGCTTGCTCTTCGTAAGTGCGTGACTCTTTTTTCTTTCGACCGGGTTGAAATCTGCGGCAAAGTTTTTATCGAGATCCAGTTATGCACTCTATCCTCACCCCTTAGTTTGTACGTTTTCTTGATTTATTGAATATCGTTCTTACTCAAAAAAAAAAAAAATCTAAACTCATTATGTATGCACCTCTATTTCTAACCCAATCTAAGCACTGCAACCATTGATCTCTCATTCGAATCTAACTTATTGGAAAATAAAAAAGAGCCGAAGAGGATATCGCTCCTTAGCAATCCCATTTTTCATGTGAATGCCAAGGAATGATATCTAAACCCTAATGGGGTGTTTGTTTGCCCTCACTAAAGTTCACTGAACTAGACTAGACTAAAGATTAGTCCAGTTCCATGTTTGATTCCTGGCTGGACTAGTTTTAATAAGATTAGCCAAGACTCACTTTCACTAATGACCTCACTTGCCGTTCTTAGCGTGTCCCCTCGAAAACCATCAGACTAGCTAAGAACTTCTTCGTCCTGCTCGAATCACCTTCATGACCTCGATTTCAACGGCACCAGCTTCGGGCGTGACTTTATCTTTGACGACAAACTTGTCGACTTATTCATCTCAAACGATGACCTCGTCGATTGGGTCATTTTCGCCATATCTTTCTCTTTCACTGCTTCGCTATTGCCATGGTTATGGTTTTGAAGCTACTTATTTTGGTTTTGCCTTCGACTTACCTCCTCATCGACTGGGTCATCTCTTCCATGATTGCTTTGCAATCGGGTTTTTTTTCTTCTAGTTTATGGGTTTTTTTTCTTCTGGGATTTGCAAGTTTAATTAGTTACTGGAAGGCTTGCCTTTCTTTTTGGAATCTCTGAAGGCTTGGCGAATGGTTAACTAACAAATTCTCTTAATTAAACAAAAAAAAGTAAAAGGTTGATGTATAATTTAATAGAGAGAAAATGACGAAGAACAAAAACAAGGAAGCGTAAAGGAATGAAGGGGAAAGAAAATTTGCTTGGGTTTATTCATTTCCAGACTTCACTACCCTTTAATTATTAATTTTTGTTTAATTTTGAAGCCAAAAGTGAATTAAAAATGGCAAAAAAAATATAGTCTGTGACTTCATCCGACACTGCACCAAACACTTTACTAAACTAGTCTAGTTTAGTCTAGTCTAAGCTAATCCAGCTTAGTCGCAGAAGCTAGTCCAGTCCGAGATAGTCCGGTGCAACAAACGTACCCTAAGGTTCCCTATGTTCTTAGCCCAAGGGTTCTTACATGGAGTGAAAGGAAAAATGGCACTTGCAGCTTAAGTTTGCTTTAAGCTTCACATTAGGACTCATACGCCATATGTTCTCTACTTTTGATTTATTGATTTAAGTGTTGATGGCATTGGGGTTGGGTTCGCAGGAAATAATGAAGGCGTGCAGTGGTGGTCGTGAGGTTTGGGTAGGCCTGGCAAACTGGTGTCTGTTGTGTTCGTGTCGTTGCTCCGCCGCCTCCAAGGTGGTTTGGGCTTTGTTCCTGGACTCCCCAAAGGTCTAACCATGGTGGTGATTAACCGTGTTACTTTCATAATTGGCGAAATCATCACAGTCCACCCGTGCACCCCCCTGTATTCTCCACGAAATCAAGCCAAAATAGCTCACAATTATCACTATAATTTAGAGAGAGGAAGTCGAAATCACTCTTACAGGTCTTAAATTAATGAAAGTCGACGAAATTTGGAAGGAAAACTGTCGAAAACTATCACGGGAACAAGTTATATGGGTCGGGTCTTCGGGTCTAGAGTGATCCGGTGTGTCACCCTTCTTTCCCTTTCCCTCTCGAATTCTCTCACCCATTGGTTCTCTTTCCCTAATTCCTCCTTTCCTTTCCTCTTTTCTATTATTTTCTTTCAATCTCAACCGTCCATTTCATTTTTTTTTCTTATTTTCTTTCCATCTCAGCCACACATATGGCACACCTCAGATTCCAGATTTTCTGGAGTCTTCTAAATAGAATTAAAATTACCAAAATATCTGTGACTTTAAACATTAATAACTTCTTCGTCGTAACTCAGTTTAACGAACAGTTTGCGCCTACGCATTCCCAAGGTCGAGCTCTATTGAAAAATAGAAACTGTGACCTTGAAAGATCTACGAATTTTAAATAATAAATTTCCAAACTTCAAACTTCATAAATTATAAAAAATTCCAGAAATAAACTTTAAAATTTTCCCCATTCGATTTCTATAACCATAAATCGATTTATTTTTTTATTTTCTCCACATATTTGTAATTATGAATATATAATTCATATATTTAAATTTTCAGGGTATTACAATAACGACCCGATTCGTTATCGTGTCGACCCAAAGACCTGTTAATTTCGTGTCGTGTCGAGTTATTGGGTTGTGTCAGGAATTGCCAGGCTTAGGTTTGGGTGTAGAGATACAAAGAAAACTTCAGTTTTTATTTATTTTAATTAAAAGATTGATACTAAAAACTTACTGAAATGTCTTTCAGTACTACAATATGGTGATATTCCTTTTTACTTATAAGTGAAAGATCTTAGGTTCGAATCTCGAGATCCTGTTGACCACACAACATGGGCCGTTGGAATCCAACGGCTACAATTATTATAACTTTAGAGGGGGCCCCCTGTTTGTAGATGTTGGATCAAAATCCAACGGCCTGTGTTGTTTGTTCAGCAGGATCCTGAGGCTTTGCCTTGGAGGGGATCCAATTCCTAGTAAAACGACTTATTTAAGGCTTAACAAAAACTAATTCAAAAATTAGTTTTCATGGGCCTATTTCATAATGTACTTAACGATCTAAATTGTTTATACAATATGGAATGTGCTCCATAAAAACGTATATTAGAAGTTGACCTAAGTCACACAATGACCAACTATAATAATTTGATTCAAACTCTTTATGAATGAGAATCGAACCTAATATCCCTCACTTGTGCCACTTAGTACTATCGTTTAGTAGTATTCATCTCTACATAGGCCTTCCACAGTGGATTGAAAAATTGAGTCTAGTGCTGATAATCAAAATCCTACAATAAGAAAAAAAAATGAGTACAATGAGAGTGATTCTTATTTTTGAGTTTAATATATTGAATTCATATGTGTAATGCTTATTAAACTCACTCTTATCAAACACATACCGATGTACTAATAGCTTAATACGAATCAAACTCACTGTACTAGATTCTTTCATATAAACATTAAACTCACTTAAACCACTGTGGAATGCCTAAATAGAGATATTATGTTCAAATTTCACGTATGACAAGTTTGATACCGATTTATTATTGGTAGCCCGTTGTGTGCCTTGGCCTAAACCCATGACCTTTTAGTGTAAATAATATCTTTGTATTCCAAAAAAAAAAAAAAAAAAAAAAAAAAAAAAAAAAAAAAAAAAACAAGACTCACTTACAAGTTACAAGTGATAAGGATTATCATTAGACCATAGTGTCAGCTTCTTATATTTCTTTTTTAATAAAAGGTTGTACTTATTTTCTAGTTTTTTATATTTTTGTTTGTTTTTGTTTTTGTTTTGTACAATGATATATTTACACTAAGAGTGTCAAATGAATTTGTATCAAACTCGCCATTTATGATATTTGAACCTAAAACTTCTTACTTAGAAGTGAATGATGCAATGAATACAACTAAACCGTGGTATTAAGTGATTGTCATGTCATTTTTATAGGGTTTGAATCCAAATGATTGAAAGGTCTGTTAAATACGTTTCTTCTACACATAAATGTACCAGCCTTCTTCCCAACCTAGTGGATAAGTGGCAAGCTTTATTCCTTTGGGATTCGGGTTCGAAGGTTGGTGTCCATTGCAAACTGCATCCATGATTCAGTATAACCTTTCAACGAAATGAGGTATTTCAAAATACCTCTGTTTTTTATGGCCAGAGTGCTTGTTTTCTCCCCCCTCGAGTTTATTTTACTTTTTAGGTTAACAAATAGCAACAACAATCATTCCTCTTCTAGTCAGGAGCATGTTAATTACGTTTACGAGTATGAACACGTTAATTGTTCATGATTTGATTCTTACATAACAATCCATTCCAAGGTGCCAAATAATCTGAACTTCTTGGTCATTGACATAGGCAGCATTTGTAAATCAATCGCTAGCTTGCCGTTGCTATGTAATGCTATGAACAAGATTGCAAGAGAAATTGCGTTTTTGACTTCTAATTAAGCTGTTGTACGTCGAGTGAGGAAATTTCTCAATTTGATTATTTTTATGCATTATTTCAACTTGATTGTCTTCTCTCCCTCGAGTTTATTTTATTTTATTTTTTGTTAGAAGCATGTTAATTACAAGTATGAATACATGAATTATTCAAGACTTAATTCTTACATATCAATTTGATGGGATGTCCCAAAAAATGCTTACACTGAATTTCAAACCTACTGGCAATTGGCAATTGGCCTCCAACAAAATAGTATAAATCGCTAGTGTGTTACTGTTAGTATTCATATTTGGGAAGACTTAAAAAATAAATAAATAAATAAAGTCGTTGTGCATGGTAGGGAAATCAGTCAAATTGAATATTTATGTGCCCTATATTTTTGGGGACTTTAACGAAAAGTTTCTGGTACTGTTCACCTTAACGAAAAATCACATGTTTACACTAAAAAGTCAATCCTAGTACTATTCACTTGACCCTTTATTTTGTCATTTTCGTTAAAACTCAAAATTTTCAAGCATTTTTAATTAGTTTTTCCATATTTTTTTTGTCGAAAATAAACTTCTTTCTTGAAAGGGAGAGTACAACTTGTGCAAGATAGGTCCATACCCAAACAAAAACACAAAACTCTACATAAAAAAGCAAGACACTAAATAAAAAACAAGCCCAAGCAAAAGAAGAGCAACAACCTAAGACATAAAGAGAAACCCGCTCATATTTAGACCTATAGGCAACAGAAGAAAAAACAACAACAAAAACCTATATATTTCTTGGAATGGACATTAAAGTACACATGGCATAGGATACTACTAATCACACGCTTATTTTACTTCTCACACATATTTATTAACTTTTTACCATTGATTTTCTTTAATTTATTCAATCCGACAGTCCAAAATTAATAAGAGCGTGTTAGAAGTAAAAGCGAGTGTGTGGATAACACTACTCATGCGCATCGTTGTAGGAGGGTTTAAGACCTGTTATCCCTCCCATTAAATCAATTAGCCATTTAATTGACAATTACAGTACATATGGTCACTACTACAAAAGGGGATATCAGTGGCGCTATAAAACCGACAAAAAACACCATTTAATGTCAGTTTTTTGGTAAAAATCCGACATTAAATCGTGCAATGTCGTATAGTGAAACCGACGCCGATACTACCGTCACAAAAGGGTATTGGCGTTGCTTATTCCCCTTAATCCGCCACCAAGAAGGAAAGTATTATAAAATAACAATGAACAACATCGTCGCTTAAAAGCGACATCGGTTCTTACGTCGCTTAAAAGCGACATCGAAACTCGCAGAGACGTCGGTTCAAACCGACATTACCTAAAAATAAATAATTAAAATATCAAACTTAGTGTCGCTTCCAACCGACATCATTTTAGTTAAATAAATAAAATACTCAAACTAACGTCGCTTATAAGTGACACTAGACCTATTAAAAATAAAAAATTTACTAATCTAACGTCGCTTACAAGCGACACTAGACCTATTAAAAATAAAAAATTTACTAATCTAACGTCAGTTAAGTACCAAAAAAACAATTTAAAATATCACACTTAGTGTCGCTTATAAGCGACACTACCTATATAAAAATATAAAATGTTATAATCTTCCTCAGTTTTTAATTAATAATAATTACAAAAAATTAAATAAAAATAATTCCAATATTGACTTTTATATCAACCATTAACAAAAACATTTTACATTTCACATCTTACAATCTTCCTCAGTTTTTAATTAATAATAATTACAAAAAAATAAATGAAAAATAATTCCAATATAAGCAAAGTCAACCATTAACAAAAATATTTTACATTTCACATAACATACAAAAACACAACTCTGGCGTTCAGAAACACAACTCTGGAACTGTTGATAATGTAGGTTTGAACTCCACTGATGTCCAGATGCTTTTGAATTTCGTTAACCCTAATCACATCATGGTAAGACGACCTCCTTATCTGTACAAATTCATCACCAAAAACCCATCAATTTTGTCACAAAAAAAATTCAAAATTAAACACACAAATTGGGGAACTGTGATTTCTCAATAAACGCAGATGCCAAATTTGATGGGAAAGCACAAATATCTGTACCAAATTTGATGGGAATAGCACAGTGGTCCTTGTGGTAAGAGAGGCAGAGAGAGCAGAGAAGGCCGTTCACGTAATTCAAGCAGTACATATTGCATTCGGACTTGTGAGAATCGACATGGAGCTTGCATTGAACAAAGAAGTTCTCTTTTAGTAGAGGTTTCAGCCATGGCGGCCACCTGTTGTCCTCCTCGTCAAGACCTCCAGCACCCTGTTCAAAAACTCAATCAGAACCCGAAACCCACAAGGAAAATCACGAGAATCTGTGAAAAAAAAAACAATCTGAACCCAAAAAAATAGAGCATTGAACCCAAAATTTGAATGCCGAGAGAGAGAGTGAGACCCTAAAAAGAAAATCAGAAATGAGAGTGGGGTTTTTACCATGATTCTCCTGCTCTTGGGCTTGATTTCTCTGACCGTGGTGTCTTGATTCTCGATCGCCAGCTTGAATGAACAGAAAGGAACACTGGTTTTCTCAACGTTGAGATGAGAAAGCAGAGAGAAAGTAGAGAAAGAAATGTGTTCTAGTTAGAGAAAGGAGGAGGCTTTTAGAGAGAGAAAGGTTTTTTAGGTTTATAGGAAACGAAGAGTAGAGACGGTGAGGGAGGGAATGGGTTCTTGTCTAGTCTGACATAGTTTTTAGGTTTTTTTTTTGTTCTTTTCACAAGGCGTCGGTTTAGTATGCTTTGTGTCGCTTTATGGAACATTGATGTCGGATTTAACCGACACTATTACTCACAACTTTCATATCCCAATAAATTAGCTGACATAGTTTTTAGTTTTATTTTATTTTATTTTCTTTTCACAAGGCGTCGCTTTATTAGGCTTTGTGTCGCTTTATGTATGCTTGGTGTCGGATTTAACCGACACTATTACTAACAACTTTCATAGCCCATTAAGTCAGCTGACATAGTTTTTAGTTTTTTTTCTTTTCACAAAGCGTCGGTTTAAGGGCATTTCAGCAACCATCAAATTAAAATAGTTCCCGCCTAGTGTATTTCAAATTATTTAAGGGCATTTCAGCAACCATCAAATTAAAAATAGTTCCCACCTAGTGTATTTTAAATTATTTAACCAATGCCATCGCCTAAAAGCGACAGAAAAATAGTTTTTTTTTAAAAGTCCCTTTACAATAAAAATAACAAGTTTTTTTTTTGTTACCTCATAAAACATTTTAAGATTTTATTAAATAAAATACGTAATAAAAATATAATCTAATTAATACTTAAAACACATAAAACAATTAATAATTTTATTCCATGTCATCATCTATTATGTCGTCTTCGACATTGGCATAACTAGCGAACTGGGTAGGCAACGGTAATGATTCATGAAAAGGAGTCTCTTCCACGCCAACCCTTGTATGGAAATTTTCATGGTCAAGTATCCGATCATCCAAATTTGGTATAGCATAATCATCAATTGCATCGTTATTCTCTAATATGTCAAACAAATCCCTTGGCTGCGTTCGAACAATTACTTGCCAATCTTTTTCAATTGTGTCCTCGACGTGGTGAGAATTTTTTTTTTAGTTATTAACTTTTTATCACACATATGACATATCCCACTATTTTTATAATGACACGTGACGTGATGTACTACTCCGTGTACTGGTTAATTATACGTACAAAATAAATAGATTTAGATCTACTTAATATATATATACACCATTGAACTTGTTTGTATATGCTTCGAGATCACATCAGCAAAAAATCGCAAAAAACAAACATTCAGAGATCAAGTAACGGGACAAATCTTTTCGATGGTTATAAACGAAAAATCACGATTTAACGGTTATTTTAACTCTGATTTTGATGATTTTTTTTTACAGCTACACTCATTTACCCTATATGAATACAATGAATGAATTCGATCTTCAATTTAAAATATTTACACAAGTGGATACCACAAATCTTATATTATACTTAATTAAAGTATAAATAAACTCTAAGTGTTAGTGAATTTATCGTTTTAATGGGATACGAATTCTCTGAAACTAATTTCAACGATCCTAACCGTCAAACTTGTTTGTATATGCTTCAAGATCACATCAGCAAAAAATCACAAAAAACAAACATTCAGAGATCAAGTAATGGGACAAAACGTTTCGACTGTTATCAACAAAAAATCACGATTTAACGGTTATTTTAACTTCGATTTTGATGTTTTTTTAAAACTACACTCCTTGATCCTATATGAATACAATGAATGAACTCGATCTTCAATTTAAAACATTTACATAAGTGGATACCACAAAATCTTTTGTTATACTTAATGAAAGTATAAATAAACTTTTAAGTGTTAGTGAATCTATCGTTTTAATGGGATACGAATTCTCCGAAACTAATTTCAACGATCCCAACTGTCAAACTTGTTTGTATATGCTTCGAGATCACATCAGCAAAAAATCGCAAAAAACAAACATTCAGAAATCAAGTAACGGGACAAAACTTTTCGATGGTTATAAACGAAAAATCACGATTTAACGGTTATTGTAACTCCGATTTTGATGATTTTTTACAGCTACACTCCTTGACCCTATATGAATACAATGAATGAATTCGATCTTCAATTTAAAATATTTACACAAGTGGATACCACAAATCTTATATTGTACTTAATGAAAGTATAAATAAACTCTAAGTGTTAGTGAATCTATCGTTTTAATGGGATACGAATTCTCCGAAACTAATTTCAACGATCCGAACTGTCAAACTTGTTTGTATATGCTTCGAGATCACATCAGCAAAAAATCACAAAAAATAAACATTCAGAGATCAAGTAATGGGACAAAACTTTTTGACAGTTATAAACGAAAAATCACGATTTAACGGTTATTTTAACTCCGATTTTGATGATTTTTTACAGCCACACTCCTTGACCCCATATCAATACAATGAATAAATTCGATCTTCAATTTAAAATATTTACACAAGTGGATACCACAAAATCTTATGTTATACTTAGTGAAAGTATAAATAAACTCCCAAGTATTAGTGAATCTATCGTTTTAATAGAATACGAATTCTCCGAAATTAATTTCAACGATCCCAACCGTCAAACTTGTTTGTATATGCTTCGAGATCATATTAGCAAAAAATTTCAAAAAACAAACATTCAAATATCAAGTAACGGGACAAAACGTTTCGACGGTTATCAATGAAAAATCACGATTTAACAGTTATTTTAACTCCGATTTTGATGATTTTTTTAAAATACACTCCTTGATCCTATATAAATACAATGAATGAATTCGATCTTCAATTTAAAATATTTACAGTAGTGGATACCACAAAATCTTATGTTATACTTAATAAAAGTATGAATAAACTCCTTAGTGTTAGTGAATCTATTGTTTTAATGGGATACGCATTCTACAAAACTAGTTTCAACGATCCAACCGTCAATTTCTATCTTTCAACACTCGAACTCTATCACGATTGCAATCTTTTAATTTTCAACACCTATTATAGTAAAAACAAATTAAAATAACAACAAAAAGTTATCAAAATTATGCTCATCTAATCCATTCTAGTAAATAACAACCAAAAGTTATCAAAATAACAACAAAAACAAATTAAAATAACAATTAGAGTGCAAAACAAATTAATTTAACATAATATATTCTTATATTACTAAATATTATAAGTTTATGTTATATTTAATATTTTTAAAAATAAGGACAAGTTTATGTGGCGTCGAAATAAGGATAAGTTTGCGTCGGTTCAAACCGAAGTAAACCTGACATGTCAGTGCACTTGGATGTGGCGTCGAACTTAGGAAACTTTTGCGTCGATTTACTCTTCCAGTCGTCTGCCTACTTTATGTCGCTTAAAAGCGACACCAGTATTTAAAAATATTAAAATATATTCTTACGTTGCTTTAAAAGCGACACTAGTATTTAAAAACATTAAAAATTATTCTTACGTCGGTTTAAAAGTGACACCAGTATTTTATGACGCTTATAAGCGACAGTAAAACCGACGTCATGTTCAATTAGTGTCGCAACTGTCTAATCCGCCACTATATTAGATTAAACCGACACCACCCACTGACACTATAAAACCCTTTTGTAGTAGTGGGTGTATTTTGTTGGATAAGAAGATGAGAAGTGATAAGAAGACTCTCTTAAAATGAGACTTTCCATAACTCTCGGATACCTTATGCTTTTGACACAATATTTTATAATGTTGACATAAAAAGTAACTTTTTTTTAAGGTAGATATTTCAGTAATCAAAAGAACGAGAAACATCGTCATTTTGGAATAAAACAACAGGATTTCAAAGGCAACAAAAGAGATACAAAACCATCCCACACAACCACATCAAACCAAACAAAATGATACGTTCATGCGGACAAAACCTTGCATCACATTCTGCAAAATTTGCAAAAGACGACATTCCTCCGGCAAGGAGGCCCTTCTATGAGATAGCACGGACAATTCTACATAGTCCATTGCCAGGCGAACGAACAATAAGACCACTCGTCAATACAAAATTAACGTTAAACTGTGAGATGACATAGAGTTTGTGGAGAGTCTCACCTTTGAAAGACTCTCCTTATATTTTAATTAAAATTTGAAATTATCTTAAATACAATTCATATGCAGAACACATAGTAATAGTACAACCAAAACCCCACCACCCCACAATTCAAATTCCGTCCACCAAGCCTTTTGCTTTACTTCCATACCTCTCCACCCTCTCATCAATCCACTCTCTCATATCCCTCAACACAATCTCCGCGTTCTCGTCCGGCTCCCCTTGTATCAACGAATGGTACATCCCATCGTACATCTTCAAAGTCTTGTCCGCGCTCGATCCCTTCTCGTACAGCAGCTGCGACGACGTCGGGCACGTCACCCCATCCGCCGTCCCGTGCACTGTCAAAAACGGCGCCGTCACTCGCGAGAAATTGTCCTGCACGTACTGGCACATCCTAGCGATCTCCCTCATTGTCCCCACCCTCGGTGGGCCCGTGTACCTCCTCGGATTCGACGCTATGATCTTCAGCTTCGCGGGGTCCTTGATCGCCTTCCCCACCATCTTGTTATCCGGCATCGCCGCCCACGTGTCGGCGAGCCCGAACAGGAGGCCGTACAGGAAGAGGTGGACTTTACTGGGCTTCATGTTCTCCGGGATGACGAAGAGCGGGGCGGAGAAGATCAGGCCCGTCCAGGCGTCGGGAGGGGATTGGAAGTACATGAACATGGTGGCTAAGCCGCCCAGGGACTCGCCGAACAGGAAGGCCGGGAGGCAGACGTAGGGTTCGGACTGGCGGACGTGGAGGAAGTAGGAGAGGGAGCTGGCGGCGACTTTTTCCATGTCGCCGAGGTAGCAGCGGATGCCGTCGGACCGGCCGTGGCCGAGGAGGTCGGCAGCGAAGACGGCGTAGCCCCAGGTGGTGTAGTGGATGCAGATTTTCTGGAAGAGCCAGCCAGTGTCGGATCCGTAGCCGTGGGTCATGAAGACGGTGGCTTTGACTTTTTGATCCAAGGGCAGGAAGGACTGGGTGAAGATCTGGCCGTTGGGGGTTTGGAAAAAGGATTTGGTGTTGCGCACCCCTTGGGAGGTGTAGTACTCCTCCTCCGGCATGTCGCCCCAGAAATTCGGTGGCGTCTCGGTCGACATTTCGTTATGCGTTGGATTTGGGATCTGGCGCTGAGGAAAAAATGGAAGCGGATCTTTAGAGAGAGGAAAGCGCCGTATATGTGGATGGTGCGGTTGGTGGGGGGAGTTGGTGGACTTACTTTTGGGCCCACCACTTTTCTACCGGTGTTGACGTGCGAACTTCTTTTCATTTTTAATGTCCTCTTTCATATTTGGATGAGGTTGGGTGGACGACTTTGGGCCTATTTTTTGTTTTTCTTGGTATAGCAATATGTTTACATCTTTTTAGTAGAGCGACAGCACTAGTGGACTAAATAGTTAATTGTTTAAAAGATAAAAATAGTAGGAATGGATTCGCACTATAATGTATAAACAATGAGAAGTGATAAGGAGACTCTCAAAGTATGACTTTTCATGAATTCTTTGTCACCTGTTAGTTTAACATCAATTGTCTAAAAAACGAGGTAGTAGAGAGTGCATAAAGAGTTTCACTTTAAGAGTCTTCTTGTAATTTCTCCGCAACAATATATTTACATTAAATGGTGAGCATTTAAATTAAACACCATAAACATGCTATAATAATTTGATATCTAATTAACCATCAACGGAATTTGAATTTACGATTTCAAAGTAAAAGAATACCAGAATAAGATTCAACTTTGAGACTTTATTTTTTGTTTTTATAGCAAGCATGATTTATTTGAGTATTTTAATGGGATTCATGGAGGCAAGGACTCTATTACTTTGTAGGTTGTGAATTGTTTTGGTGCGGATTTGAGGCAGGGCACAACTTGGGGATTAATTATTTGGGAATTGTCGGTTTTATCCTCACCAACCGCACCCTTATCTTGCAATGAACGGCAACAACAACACCCTTTGTCAATTTGACAATTGCAATCACCATTCACCAACAACCAACCACTTTACTTCGCAATGTGACAAACCGTTTCTGTCCTCTCAAGACTAACATGCTTTATATTCATAACTCAGTACTACGATTTGATAATTTTTTTATTTATTTGTAGAGTTCACTTCAGAATTTCAATGATCCAAACAATCTATTTTGCAAGTCTAAATTCATAGATCATCCTTAAAAAAAATTCAATTTAATTTGAAGCTATTTGTCTATTTAATTGTTACGTTAAAATTTCATTGTTTCTTAAAGAACAAAGTGTTCGTAATTTCTTTAAACTCAAATGAATGCCTCAAATATTTTCGATTTGGCTAATATTTTGTAAGGATGATCTATGAGGTACAACTTGAAAAATAGACGATTCAGATCGTTAAAGTACGACATGTGGGCCCAACAACTAATCCTCATTTTTACAAAGAAAAGAAAAAAAGAATCTCTTTCCTTAATGACTTCCTAACCTCAATATTGCAAAACCAATTCAATTAAAAATTATTTTATTATTTAACTCTCATTATAAAATTTCAATGTTCCTGATAACACTGTATTTATCAATTTTTACCACTACAACTAGATGTCTCAATCGCTTTCAATTTAACTAATATTTGTAACAATGTCTACGAGTGGAGACTTGAAAATTAATCAGTTCTGAACTGTTGTAGATCTGAGCATGAAAATCTCACAAAGTTGAATCTCACTTATGTCAAAGAGAAATGATAAAACACATAGTTCAAAACACAATGCCAATACAAAAAACCATACCGAAATTATAATCCGCCTTCGGCTCGGTTCAATTTTATTCGGTTTTTTTTTTGTTCATTTTCGGTTTAGTTAAGTTTTTAAAAATAAATCTGAAATTCCTAAGTTCGAGTCGAGATTTACGGGTTTCCTTGATCCTGGTTTCATTAATATTGCAAGCAAAGAAATTCCAACTATTCGACCTGTCCATATATAGTACTATTTGGGCCCAAAATATTAGTTTGGGCCGAGCGAGTCGTTCTTAGGCCAAAGGAGTCTTGCTAAGGACAGCACGAGCCTCTCGGTTCATGGGCAGTCTAGCCAAGGCTGGCCGAGTCCTATTACAGGACGGAGTAGTTAAGAAAAGGGTGAAGTACGTCCCATTGCGAAACGGAGATACGGGATTGATGAATCCTAGTGTAATAAGGAGTCTCGGTAGGATGAGGATGCTGAGACTTGGAAATGAATGTGGCCTAATAAAAGGTTGAGTTCAAAGTCCTATTGGAAGTAGGATTGGCCGAGATAGGATCAGATCGGAATAAGGAGTCCTAATCCGAATGTAGTTTTAACTGGATCAAAAGGAAGATTGCTGCTATAAATAGAGGGGGAGTGCACCATTCAAATCCCCTCCAATTTAACACACAAATCTGCCCTATGCAAACTCTTGTTCTACGCAAAACCTCCCAACAACCTTGAGATTTTTATTTTCCTTTTCGCCGACACACCTTCAGTTTGGATAAACAGCATTGTGAAAGCAACTGGTGATACCTTCAGTTTGGATAAACAACACTGTGTCGAGGCTGACTAGTTAACTATCCAAGTCTCGGTAGAGAAGGGTTTTCGAACCCTTATTGATAGAGGTCATCTCATTAGCCTTTTCAGCGAAGTAAGGTGTTACAGATTACTGGGCTCGGCACTTTTGAACGCCGAGTTGCTTTATGATTGGATACTAGCAAGTAGGTTTTAGAGTTCACATTCTAACGGCCGAACCACAATCACAATTAAGGCTTATATCTGCTTCGAGTACCTGTGCCCATATACTTTGGTGTCGATTCGGCGTGAGTTCACCTTTACGAGCACAATCACTGTGACTAAATCTGGCGCTGGCAATTTGTGAACTTCATAGAACCAGTAGCCTTGTCTTCAGGCTCTAAAACCTGAAGGCCGAGACGTGTTCCTTCCTCGGTCGCAATCGCAAATCGAGAAGTCATCCGTGCACTCAACGCAACATCAGCACATTTTACTCCCCGGCCGAGCTCAGCCGACGAGTTGGCACGCCCTGTACACAACTGAATGACGTAGTTAGCTTATTAGTTACTTGGCTTGCGTGCAAGTAGGCTTAGTAGTTTTTAGGACCAACATTTTGGCATGCCCAGTGGAACCACAGTCCATAGTGCTAAAACTACGAAGTTCATGCTCGTCAAAACACGGTCAGTGAAGAAGAAATCAGTCATGGGAAAATCGACTGTTACACCTACAACCCAAAACACGGGTCCAGAAAAGCTTGTTACAGGCACAGATTATTGCTGCCGTGACACCCGAAACATGTCGAGAAAGGGAAGTTAGTCTTGGCGAGTCGCTTCGTGATACAGAAGTCCTCACCAAAGCTACAACAGGAATTCCTGTCCAAGGGGAATTTGAGGATTGTGACGAGGATGGTGGTGAAGCCTCCGATCCACCAACCAAGTCGTTTATAAGAAGACGACTTGAGGAAGAATCTCAGCAGTTCGAGCAAACGTTTAGCCGAGAAATTAAATGGATACTAGAGGAAGTGCGTGGTTACAGCGCCTTGCACACTAGATTACTCGAGGTCCTGGTTAGTAATACCCAGAATATGGGATTTGTCGATCGATCTAGACAATCCATTCTAAAAATTAATATGATACCAGCGTCAACAGCCGAAATAGGATTTGCTCGGCTTAAAACGGTTGATTTAAAGAAAAAGAATGGATCGAGCAGCAAGACGAATGAATTCGAGGTAGTAACGTCGTTCGTCGATTTGGTTGAAGTCCAAAAGATGATCGATTCGGCCTTAAAAAATGGACCAAAATTTCCAAAATTCATTCATCCATATCCAGCTTACATAGAGTATTTTGAGTATCCTAAAGGCTTTAAAATCCCATATTTCAGCATTTTGCTGAAGAGTCGTCTCTGTCCTCATTAGAACATGTGGCTCGTTTCACTGCGCAATGTGAAGATGTTAATAGTGATTTTCATAAGTTACGGCTATTCAAGTTCTCATTAACAGGCTCAGCATTCGCGTGGTTCATCAATCCCCCACCTAATTCCATCCAAAGCTGGGAAGAACTTGCCGAGAAATTCCATGAGCAGGTCTATCGGCTGGGAATGGAGATGTCAGTGTCTTCATTGGCCAGGATGGCTCATGCATCGATGAGTACCTCTCTCTTAAGTCAAGTTTGTGAAAATTGCTTTAAACGACTTAGACGTGGAGTACAAAAACAAGTTCTTGGGGGCAATATTTCGAGATATGTACGAACTGGCTCAACATGTCGAACAATATGATTATCTACTCTGAGAAAAGAAGATATCGAAATCCTCAACCCAAGAAACAATTTACAAGAATTTTTCGGTCAGTTATGCATCAGCCAAAGGTGAAGACTCCCAATATGCCAGTAAAGATGCGGCTGAGATTGTAATCGATAAGCCATATATATGCAATGCATTAGCTCATCCTAACTCTAAGGATGCCAAAACTCACTTGGCCTCTGAAGAAGCTACAATCAAAGCATCAAAAGTTTATACTTTTGATATCACCAAGGCCGACGTAATTTTCGACCAGTTGATGCTAGCAAAGATTATCAAGCTTCGGCTAGGGCATAACATCCCTAAGGTCAAAGAGTTGAAAGACAAAACATATTGCAAATACCACAACTCAAATAAGCATACGACAAACAATTGTGTCATATTCCGTGATGCTATTTAGAGATGGATTGATAAAGGCAAGCTGAAATTTCCTGAGAAACAAATGGTCGTCGACGTTAATCTCTTCCCCTTGTGGACATTTGGCATGGTAGATGCTCACTTGCCCAAAAGCAAAGGGAAAGAGACGGCCGAGTTCGTTCCAATACAACATGTCCTACAACAGAATTCTCGACCGCAACTTAAGATTGATTTATTCTCAAACGAGCCATCCACATAAGTTTTAGAACCTGCTGTAGTTGAAGCCATGTCAAGTTCTAGCGAAAAAAGAGACTGACGAGCCGATGGTTTTGTGTAGCCGTTGTAAAGCACACGTCGTCTTAATCAAGCTGAAGGAGAAACCACATCAGGTTCTGACGCCACGACAACCACCCACGGCCACAATGACACATTTAAAGGTAGTCAGCGTAGGCCAGCGCCAAAAGGTGTTCGATAGTCTTGGTCCCCAAATACAAACTGAGGGACCATCCTCGGGCAGACAACGTCTTAACTTTGACGTGCCTTTTTACAATAAGGATTATTATTCACAAAATTCTAGCAGTTTGAGTTCATCGGCGAACCAAAAGACTCTCAAGCCATTTAAACCACGCAACCAACGATGGTACAGTTACAACTCTCCCACTGGCATGTATACTACACTATCCAAATCTCAGAAACATCGCCACCAACGGATAGACTGCATGGCTCGATGACAGGCAACATAGGCTACTTTGGCTCTTAAATGGCAGCCGAAAGAACGACGTGAAGTGGAGATGACTGACAACCTCCGGCAATCATGACCGAATTACTTTGAGGGAAAAAGGTAATTGATCGCGATTTTGAAACTACCATTGAAGAGACCGAGAAGCGTATCAAACTCTTTCTTCAACCTGGGGAAATGAAAGCTCGTTTTGAGCAGTTAAAAAAAAGAAGCGGAAAACAAACTCCCTCTCTGTTGCCTTCACCAGAGCCACTAATTAAAGTACGACAGAATCTGTACCCTCTATTTCTCAACGAGGACTTAGAGTACATGCGGGAGTTTCATAAGAAATTTTCTACTAATAACTTATACGACTTACTAAAGGAGTGTCAAAAAGCCCTCGACTTGGCTCTAACTTGCCCTGACGTCGAACAAATTATCCAAAAGACCACCGATCTGGCGATGAAAGCCAGGTTCCAGCACATACATGAAGCCCGAGTTCTAGGCTGTAAGGTTGATTCATACACCGATATAGATTCCGCCGAGCTTTCTTTTTCTTTTGAGGACCTTCAGTATTTACGGTACCATTTCGAAGTCTTCTCGGCAGTGGCTCTTTTTGGCCTTACGGTCGATGAAAAAGAGCGCGTGGCACGTCTGAATGCGTACCTCGACACAAGGAACGCTCGAATCACCTATCAAGAGCAAGCCCGTAAAGTGGCACAAGAACATAACCAGCTCTTAACGCCGAGTGAGCTCAAAGAGGACAACCAGAACAACATAGAACATGAGGATGTGCCACAACAACCACCCATTGAAACAAAAGATGGACAAGCCGAGGATAATCAAAAGCGGGATACTTCGGCCGATAACTCGGAAGACGACGACCATGACCCCATGGGCCCTTTAGTCCTCGATAATATGAAGATTACTATGGTCCATGTTTTACCTGTCGAGTTTTAGTCAACCACATCCCAACCAAATTTCTTGGATGGTGACGTGGTTGCCGAAGAAGCAACACAAGTTGACTTCATCACCATCGAAGAGGATGGGCCAGAGAGCAAACAAGATAAACTTAAAGCAGCTTTTGCCGAGCTGTTTCCCCACTTTTCTTTTGTTAATCTTCAACATCTGAAGCCATTGTATGTTACCGCTCATATTGAAGGATACCCAATTTCCGAGGTGTTCGTTGATTGTGGAGCAACAATCAACATCATGCCCGTATCCATCATGAAAACACTACGACGCTCCAAAGACGAACTCATACCGTCGGGAGTAACCATGAGCAGCTTTGTCGGGGACAAGTAAGCCTGGAAAACGGATCGTGTCTGTCGTGTTCGTGTAACACCTGTTATCTTAACGAGTCATGTCGTGTCACATCCGTTATCTTAACGGGTCCTTAACAGGGTAAAGTGACCCAACTCGTTATGCCCCGTTAAGAATTTTTTTTTCTTAAATTTGCACATACCACACATTGCTACATAAATATTACTTCAAAATATTAAAACACATTTGTTGTTTAAGTACTACATCTACACTCGAAAATAAGAGCCTAATAAAAAAATAATACATACACTACTAATCTATTACAAATATTAAATGTGCAAGGATATGCAAAATGAAAGAGTTTCTGTTTTCAAGGTTGTGAAGTCTTTCTCAAAAGTTTAAACCTCAATTTACAAAATCCTCAATTTACATCGATCATCATGAAATTTTATTGGAACTTTGGCTTGATCTATTGCCTTTAAGAGTTATGTTGATGATCTTCAAGAGTTATGTTGATGATGTTTTCAGTAAGGTTTTCCTATCTCATCATAACAATAGATTCAATAACACTTAAGAGTTTATTCATGCTTTCATTAAGTATAACATAAGATTTTGTGGTATCCACTATTATAAATATTTTAAATTGAAGATCGAATTCATTCATTGTATTCATATAGGATTAAGGAGTGTAGCCATAAAAAATAATCAAAATTGGAGTTAAAATAACCGTTAAATAGTGATTTTTCATTTTATAACCATCGAAAAGTTTTGTTCGGTTACTTGATCTCTGAATGTTTGTTTTTTGCAATTTTTTGCTGATACGATCTCGAAGCATATACAAACAAGTTTGACGGTTGGATCGTTGAAATTAGTTTCGTATAATTCGTATTCCATCAAGTTCAATGGTGTGTGTGTATATATATATATATATATATATATATATATTAAGTAGATTTAAATCTATTTATTTTGTACGTATAATTGACCGGTACACGGAGTAGTACATCACGTATCATTATAAAAATAGTGGGATATGTGTGATAAAAAGTTAATAACTTAAAAATAAAAAAAAAATTCTCACCACTTTTATTAATTTTCATTTTTCCCTCTATTTTTTGTTTCCTTTTCAGTTTTTTCTTATAATTTTCATTTTCCCTCCCTTTTTCTTCAAAGGGCGGTAGCCTACCCATCTTTCTCTTTCTTTTTTGTTTCATTTTCAGCTTTTCTTATAATTTTCATTTTCCTTCCCTTTTTCTTCGGCGGCAGGAATGGAAGGGAATTATGGAATCAAATCAATGGATGCATATTAAATTATTAATTAATAATTATTATAGTTTTTAGAAAATTAATTTAAAATTTAATATATATAATTATTATGGTTAATATTTTGGGGGTATAATTATTATAGTATATATAATTATCATAATTATTATAGTTAATATATATATATATATTTATATATATATATATATTTATTATAGTTTTTAGAGGTATAAAATTGTTAAATTAATATATATAATTATTATAGTATATTTTTAGGGCTATAAAATTATTAAATTAATATTCTGCTTATTGTGTATCGTGGTACCCGTTTGTATACCCGAATTAGCCCTTTATCTTAACATGTGCTTATCAAGTTAACCGATAACGACCTGATTCGTTATCATGTCGACCCGAAAACTTGTTAATTTCGTGTCGTATTGTGTCGGGTTATCGGGTTGTGTTAGGAATTGCTAGGCCGAGGGACAAGTCCCAAACAAAAGGGGTGCTTCATTTGGAAGTGAGCGTTGCAGGTCGTAATCACATAACCGCGTTTTTTATAGTCGACTCAAAAACCAAATATAATGCATTGCTCTACTGCGATTGGATCCATCAAACAGGCTGCATTCCTTCATCGTTATACCAAGTTCTTATTTTTTGGGACAGTAAATCGGTTGTGGTTCACCTGGCCGATAATCAGCCGTTCGAGGCTAACATGATCTAGGCTCGCTATTATGACGATCACGTCGGCTACATTAGCCTGCAGGGCTTTAATGAGGAAGGACAACCGACTCGAATCTCAGTTCAGAAAGTCATCGAGGTAGCAGCCGAGACTGTGCACCAAGATTCGGTGAGACTCGGGTTGGCCGACTTACTTGACAAAGCTGATGACTGATGCCAAACAAGAAAGGCACCAGGTCGTGGTTTCATCCACCATGGAACAACTGCTAGCTCATTGGTATTCTATGTCTACGCAACCAAATTCAGGCATAAACTTAATTAAATTTTTGGCCGAATGAGATAACGACCCAGTTCTATCGTTAGATAAAGTTCAAGCTACACCGACCGAACTCGAGGATAGTTAGCCTCAGGTCAAAGATCATTTAGAAGAAATAAATGTTGGAAGCCGAGGACCCACGACCGTTATTTATTAGTGCTTTATTACCCCAACATATGAAAGCGGAGCTTTGAAATTTACTTAAGGAATTTGAAGATTGTTTTGCTTGGAGTTACCATGAGATGCCTAGTTTAGATCAAAAGCTCATTAAGCATGAGTTATGCATTAAACCTGGGTGTAAACCATTTTGCCAACTACCTCGACGATTCTCAACAGAAATGCAACTTGACATAAATGACGAAATCGTTCGGTTTCTAAAAGTCGAGTTCATTCGAACAGCTCGATATGTCGAATAGTTGGCGAATATCGTCCCAGTTTTAAAGAAAATGGTGTTTTACGATCGATTTTCGAAATCTGAATCTGGCAACTCCCAAAGATGAATATCCAATGCCGATTTTAGATTTATTAATTGATGCAGCATCAAACCACGAAATCTTATCTTTCATGGATGAACATGCCGATTACAACCAGATTTTCATTGCCGAGGCCAATGTTCACAAGACTGTTTTTCGTTGCATGGGGGCACTCGGCACATACGAATGGGTTATTATGCCGTTCAACTTCAAGAACGCCAGCGCCACATACCAACGAGCAATGACCACTATATTCCATGATTTAATTGGAACTACTGTTGAAGTCTACATTGACGATGTTATAATCAAATCGATACGTCGGCAGACACATTTGGATGATCTTCGATAAGTATTCTTGCATATGCGCCAGCATAACCTAAAAATGAATCCTGCCAAGTGTACTTTTTTAGGATTCCTTGTACATCACTGTGGTATAGAAGTCAATGAAAATAAGGCTCGAGTAATCATCAATGCTTCACCCCTACGACCAAAAAACAAGTACAGTTGTTGCTCGGCAAGATTAACTTCCTTCGCCGATTCATTGCCAATTCGGCAGGGAAAATGCGAGCCTTTTCCATACTGTTGAAACTCAAGGATTCTAACACTTTCGAATGGCGGACTAAACATCAAGAGGCCTTTACACTAATCAAGGTTTCTCTTACAACCCCACATGTCCTTGTCCCACCTCGACGAGGCAAACCTTTCAAATTGTTTATCTTTGAGGCCAAAGAGTCCATTGGTTGCTTTCTAGCGCAAGACAATAACATTAGATGTGAGCAGGCTATTTTTTATTTTAGCCATAACCTCAATGCTCCTGAGATCAACTACTCGGTCGTTGAAAAACTCTGCCTAGCTTTGTTTTTTGCCACGTCAAAGCTCAGGCATTATATGTTTCCATCAGTCACTTAGGTCATCGCCCAAACTGATGTAATTCGTTACATGCTCACTCAGACGATAGTCAAAGGCCAAATTGGTGATAGGAGCATATTTATGCTACTTAGTTAGCTTGTTTTCTTGCACTTACGTAGTTAGTTATCGTTTATTATAGTGATTTAAGCTATTTTCGTGTATTTGTAGGTTCAAATGGCTAGTGAAGCAAGAAAGTGTGTTTTGGTGCATTTTAGAGCTAAATTGAGCTTAAATGGAGTACATGCATATGGAGCACCATGGATGGATGAATTTGGAGCTAAAATGAGCTAGGGAGTGAATGAAGATGTGAAGAATGGAATTCAAGACGAATGACGAATGAAGAGTTAAAATTGGAAACCGAAGTTTCAAAGTTTGGAAGTTTCTAATTCCGAAGGTTTCCATTCTTGAAGAGTTTCTATTCTTGGAATGGAAGTTTCCTAATCTTTTCTAGAAGGCCATTCTTGGGCCTATGTTCATGCCGCACCCTCTAGGCCTTTTTCCTTATGGATTTGGGCTATACAAATCCTTTTATAAAACTAAATGGGCCAAAACCCTTTTTCCTTGAGGATTTCCTTCCTTTGCCGCACCTAGGGCCTTCTAGAACCATTTTCCCTTGCCTTGCAAGGCATTCCTTGGGCCTTATCATCTCAGCCACATCTAAACCCTTCTAGAAACAAGGCTTGCTGCACCCTAAACCCTAGCCCACCTTGTGCCGCACAAAATCTTCTAGAACCTCATTTTGCCTTGCCTTGCAAGGCATTTTCCTACCCTATGCCGCACCCTAGGCTTTAATTTCTGCTAAAGCCCAAGCCTATTATGATTTACCCTAGGGTTTGCCACACCTATATATATATGTGCTAAGGTGCCGCATCGGGGATCACCCCCATTTTCAGAAATACAATTTCTTGCAGCAACCCACCATTCAATTCAGCCACCATCCATTCACCCACACACCTTTGCCGCACCATTCTTCCACCACCACCATAGCAACCACCTTGTGCCGCCACCTTTGGAGAGGATAAGAACTTGGGCCGTGCAACACCAAGGAAGGAGAAGGCTTGTGCATGCCATCTGCAACCATGGGAGTGTCTAGAGTTTCTTCTTCTTTTGTTTCTGTTTTCATGTTTAAATTAAATTGCTTTTCAATTATTTTAAACATGTGGAACTAATTCCTTTATAGTTAGAGGCGAATTTGAAGCCATGGACATATGTTGGTTATGATTCGATTTACTCCAGTTATGAATTCATGAACTTTGGATGTGGTTTACTATTCTGTTTTGATTAAGAACTTGTTTATGTATGTGGGTTGAGGGTCGACACTTAATTTGCATGCCTAAACTTGATGCTAGGATATAAGGGAATTTCACCTAATCGTTATGAACTTATATTCATGAGTAGTAAAGGTCGCTAGTCACGATTGTGTTTAGTAAACCCTAGGTTGGATTAACATGCGTATTCCATAGTTATGAATGCCTAGTCGATGTTTATGATTTCCATTGAACTTAATGATTCTTGTTGAATGTCTCTATCATGCGTATTCCATCGTTAGGGACTTTGATGAGGAATAATTTGGTTGTGATGCGTATTCCGTCCAATTCAATGAATCTAGGGAAATCTGAGAATTAATTAGTTCAGTACAATTAATTTGGGGCATCGTCATTCATAAGTTTATTGAAATCATAACTGGGAATCAAATTATATGCATATGTTCATGTGTGGATAAGGACCCCTCTAACTAGTTTCTCACCATTCTATTTCATCCAAATCTGTCTTCTTTGAAGTTTGTTTACAAGATTCTGTTTTAATTTCAATTTCAGCCAAACCAATCCCCCATTTATTTTAAAGTGTTAGATTAGTTAGAAAACAATTTAGTTTGTGTTTTTAAGATTCTTGAGTCTAGTTATAACTCAATTTCGTCCAAATTAGTGTTTGTGTTCAAAACTGCCCAGAAAGTGATTCTAAGGCAGTTTTGAGTGTGTTTGTGCTGTTTTGAGTCTCTTGATTTGTGTTAGTGTTTTAAACTCTAGTTTTGAATTCTTTGAGTCTAGTTTAGTGTTTTACATAGTGTTTTTACATTTTTGAGTCAGATTCACATTGGTTAGCATCCCTAGTTAATCCCCGGTTAGAACGATCCCTATTTGCTCTTATACTACAATTGTCATCCATAGGGTTTAATTTGTGTGTCAAGTTAATTTTCACATCAAATTTTGGCGCCGTTGTCGGGGATTAGCAAAATTGCTAATCCCTTGTGTTTGCCGTGTGTCTTAGTTCAATTTATTTAGTTTTCTTATTTTGTTTTGTTTTCTTGGTTTAGGTACTAGTGCATGACGTGAAGTTCTCAAACTGTGCATGCACATATCTTGGATTTTAACGACGACTTTGAGCGTGATTTGAGAAGAAAGAGGAGGCATCCGGAACCTAGTGAACCTAGTTCAAGTTCAGAGGCCGAATCTGAGTTTGAAGAAGTAGAAGAAGTTATGGCAGCGGACAATCGGACCATTAAAGAGCTCTCGGCCTCGGGGTTGGCCAATGTCGCACCATTATGCATTCAATACCCCGCGGCTGCCCTAGGCAAGACTGATGAGTTCGAGTTGAAGTCAAGCTTGTTGCACCACATTCCAAAATACCATGGGTTGTCCATGGAAGATCCCAACAAGCATCTCAAGGAGTTCGAGGTGGTTTGTTCGAGCATGACACCCGTCAATGTCGATGGGAACATTCTGATGATGAAGTCTTTTCCATTCTCACTTTTAGAAAAGGCTAAGGATTGGCTCTACGAGTTAGCACCCGGAACGGTTACATCTTGGGATAGTATGAAAAGAGCATTTTTGGAGAGGTTTTTCCCAACTTCAAGAGTCATTCTCTTGAGAAAACGGATTAGTGGCATCCAACAAAATCAAGGTGAATCGTTTCCATCTTATTATGAACGTTTTAAATCACTTGTTGCTTCATGTCCACAGCATCAAATGAAGGAGGAGCTGCTCATTCAATATTTCTACGAAGGACTCCTTCCCATGGAACACCAAATGCTTGATGCCTCGGCGGGAGGTGCGTTGGTGGACAAGACTCCGGGAGCTGCAAAAGTTCTAATTGCCAACCGAGCACATAATGCACAACAATACGAAGGTGTGGGACAAAGAGAACCCCCACGGCCACAAGTGAATGAGGTAAGTTCTACGTCCGACATTCAATCCCAATTAGCTAACCTTACTTCTATTGTTTCTCAGTTGGCTGAGGGGATGAAGATACGTGGTCCACGTGTTTGTGGTGTGTGCTCTATGCAAGGACATGCCAATGATCAATGCCCTCAATTGATTGAGAATGGAGGGTGGGAATCTGCCAATGCCGTGGGTTTTGGGAGCCAAAATCAACCACGCCATGATCCATACTCAAACACCTACAATCCGGGATGGAGGGACCATCCAAATTTCAAGTGGAGGAATCCTTAACAACCCCAACAACAAGGAGGATTTAGGCAACAACCCCCGGGTTTCTATCAAAAGCCATTGGCACCAACACAAGCCCAAGCACAACCTGCCCAAAACAATTCAGGTTCTCCAATTGATAATGATAAGATTTTTCAATTACTAACTTCTATGGCACAGGGTATGCAAACTAGGGACAAGAAGGTGGATGAGTTAGAGAAGCAAGTGGGACAAATTGCCGAGTTCATGGGGCAGATTAGAGAACAAGGCAAATTGCCTAGTTCAACTGTTATGAATCCTAAAGGAGGCTTTGAAACCGTCAATGCAATCATGTTGAGAAGTGGTACACAAGTTGGAGCCGAACCAAAATCATCCCAATCAAGTCACAATGAGGATGAAAGGTTGCTGCAAGATGAAGCCCAGGGAGGAAAACCCACGGCATTGAAGGATCCATGTGTGCCGCAACCATTTAACACTTCTAAGCCGTCCCCAACCACCAAGGTAAGTCCAAATTCGACTTTTACTAATTCCATTCCACTAAATGTGCCATTTCCTGGCAGGTTTAGGCAATCAAAGAAGGAGGAAGAGGACAGTGACATTCTTGAGGCCTTTAAGAAAGTCCAAATCAATATCCCGCTCATTGCTGCAATAAAGCAAATTCCAAAGTATGCGAAATTTTTGAAGAAGCTTTGTACATCAAGGAAGCGAATTCGGTAAAAAGAAGTGGTCCAGGTAAGTGAGAATGTTTCAGAGAGGACGTCTAGGCCGAAGAAGTATTTGAAGACTTCTTCGGCTCAGTGAAGAGGCGCTGGTCGAGAGGCCAACTGAAGGCCGAACACTTCAGTAGACTAAAAGTTGGGGATCTCTGGCTGGAGCGTGGCAAAATAGACCTGCAGCTAGAGTTGGAAAGCCAGAGAGGTCCGTTCTGGTGCTGGTCAATCTTGTTGATGGTCGCTTCGGTCAGGCAGCGTAGAAAGTTGGCAATGATGACCGAACTGAGCGCCAGGGTGTGACTGCTAGCCAGAGCTTCAGCCACCGGCATGCTTTCGACCAAGCACTTATTTGACTTGGTACAAAAAATAAACTTGTTGTACCAGTAAAATAGGAAGGCTTCATGTTCTCCCTTTCGTAAGCTCGTTTCCCCTCAGCCAGCAAAGTGGAGAGTAAGGGTGTTGTAGCTGAAGAAGTTTTTGTGCAACTTCTGGAGGCTCTTGACCTTTTTTGCTCAGCGTCTTGACGGTCCGTTTGTCGAATAGTGCCTTGAGGTCGAGATTCGACAAGCATCCAGAGAGGGCAGCGTCAACTAGGAGGCCAGAAGGGGAAGTCCCAAGAATAGCTGCGACATCGAGGATGGTGGGGTCGATAGGGCCGAAGGGAAGGATCATAGTATTAGTGGCCAAGCAGCAGAAGCTCAGAGCTACCATGAAGAGTTCTATGTCCATGGAAATCTCCAAGGTCGAGAGCCTAATGACATCATAGATGCCAAAAACCTTCCATTCTTGGCCGAATAATTTTTCCATCCGTTCAACCCAGGCCACCCAAGTTGCAGTGGTCGGAGGCCGAGCTCCTTGGGGCTTCCTCAGGTCTTACTTCGACTAATCAAACCCTTGCAGCAAGGTGCCAGGTAATGAGCCTTGAAGAGGGTGGTGATGGACAATGGCACTGCGTCCTTGAAAAGTGGCCCTAGAATTTGGTGAGTGGCACTCAGATCACTCTTGAAGCGCAGAGTCTTAATGGCGCTCTGGTCGATAAAGTCCCTGCACTTGTTGCATTCGTTAGAGAGCTTGGAGATGAAGGAATCCATTGAAGAAGTCTTGAAGATTTTCTGGGTTTGAAGGAAAGATATATGGGTTGAGAGTTGTTGGGATTTATGGGTTTTTGAAAGTAAAAAGCGAGGGAAATTTCAAGAGTTTTGGAAGCGTAAAGTACGAATGAAAAAGATTCGGGTATTTATAGGCGTTTTGGAGGGAAGGTCAAACATTTGATTTTCAAAAAAATGAGATAGAATCAACTGGGAAAGTTGCTAATCATGAAAGACGTCTCAGTGGCCACATGTCTTAGGGGTCATTATTAAAGACTGTTGAGTGAGTTAAGGAGCCGCCACATGGTAGAGGATTAAAGAGGATGAAAACGAGTAATCATGCTTTATGAATGTGCATGCTTAGGGTTTTCGAGGTGCTTGAATATTTTTAGATATGCCAAAGGACGGTTTCGCTTCTTCAAGGCCAAGGTTAGATCAAGGATTGTGGGTCGAGGACCTCAGAAGCGAGGGGGCAATGTGTGGGCCCAAAATATTGGTTTGGGCCGAGCATGTCTTTCTCGGCCCAAAGGAGTCTTGCTAAGGATAGCATGGGCCTCTCAGTTCATGGCCTATCTAGCCAAGGCTGGCCGAGTCCTATTGCAGGACGGAGTGGTTAGAATAAGGGTGAAGTAAGTCCCATTGTGAAACGGAAATACGAGATTGATAAATCCTGGTGTAATAAGAAGTCTCGGCAGGTTGAGAATGCTAAGACTTGGAAATGAATGTGGCCTGATAAAAGGTTGAGTTCAAAGTCCTATTGGAAGTAGATTGGCCGAGATAGGTTCGTATTGGAATAAGGATTCCTAATCCGAATGTAGTTTTAACTGGATCGTAAGGAGGATTGCTGTTATAAATAGAGGAGGAGTGCACCATTCAAACCCTCTCCAATTCAACACGCAAATCTGCCTTGCGTAAACTCTCACTCTACACAAAACCTTTCAACAACCTTGAGATTTTTATTTTCCTTTTCGCCGACAAACCGTCAATTTAGATAAACAGCACTGTGAAGGCAACTGGTGATACCTTCAGTTTGGATAAATGGCACTGTGTCGAGGCCGACTGGTTATTTATCCAACTGTGTTGAGGCTCTAAAACCTGAAGGCTGAGACGTGTTCCTTCCTCGGCCGCAGTCGCAAGATTGAGAAGTCATCCGTGCGTTCAACGCAACATCAGCACATTTTACTCCCCAGACGAGCTTGGCTGATGAGTTGGTAAGCCTCACACACAACTAAAGAACGTAATTAGCTTATTAGTTACTCGGCCTGCGTGCCACGTAGGCTTAATAGTTTTTAGGACCAACAAGTACAATACTCATTAGCAAAAACAATTACAATGTTGTAAGTGGCATTTTATTACAGTTGTGGAAATATGTTGAGTTCTTGTATGACGACGTTAGTTCGAACTCCGTCGGTGACTAATCTAACAAAATCTATCAGTTCACAAAAAACTAAAAAATTACAATGTCAAGAAGGGAAATTCTCATTCATATATCCAAAAACAAGTAAAGCACCAGAAGAATAGTTATAAATCTGCAATTCCAAGCTACCTAATTCAAAAACCTACAAAAAATTCCAAATAACACATACAGATTTTATATTTTCCATCAAATACAAACAATCCAAAAGCTGGGAAGTAGTGAGCAGGCCAAGAAAAAACAAACTTCAAATAAAATTAAAATATATTAATTTAGTTGGGTTCGGTTTGGTTTTTTTATAGTTTCGGTTTGATCTTTTCGGTGTTCAGTTTTTCGAACCCACCCCTACTAATGAGGGACTCATGACATTTGATTATAGGGGTGTGATATCCACACACCCCTTTTTACTTCTCTCACACCTTTTTGAATTTCGGCCGTCGGATTAGATGAATTGAAGAAGATCTAACGGACAAAAATTAATAGGGGTGTGTGAGAAGTAAAAAGAGGTGTGTGGATAGCACACTCCTTGATTATATACTGAAGATAGGGTGTGGTGGTCATCATGGATTCAGTAGGGGGCTAGGAACTCTTTGTTAGCAGAAATGCTAGAACCAGCTCAACTTCCCGTCCATGTCCCAAGCAACAATGTTGCCAATTTTCAATGAGCCCAATATACTTTACCTCTGTTGGATACCATGGTTTGGGCCTCACTTAGCCATGTAGGAAGCCTAAAAGGCTCCCAGCCTCTCTTTGTAACCCCAACCCTAAGACACTTTCTCTGTCTCAACATATTTCTGCCCTCCCTCAAGAGTCAAGAGACAATGTCTGTTTTTACTTGATAAACTGGCATTTCTTTGACGAAGAGACGGAATAGAATAGAGCGGATTAGTGTTCACATGGAGCTCCCAAAATTAAGGTTGTAGAATACTAAAAGTGCCCAATGCCCTTTAAAAACTCCGACGGGAATTGGGAAGGCTCGTGCAGTTGGCTTGAGAACATAATGCAGTAAGGACTAAGGATGAAGTAAAACATAGCATATGAGAGCCTCAGTCTCCAGAGGCTTAGAACATGTGGAGTTGGACCACTAAAATGGGCTTAGAGTCCATTCCTTTTTCTCTTTAGAACGGGCTTAGCTCCTGGCCTCCTTGTTTTTCTCCCATCGGCTTATTTTTCTGATCTAAATTGGTATTGATTTTTCTTTCATTTTTTTTTCTTTTGATATTATTACTCTAAGCTAGATTAGAGAAATGAGAGAAGGTTTGGATCCAAAACGGTTGAAAACGAGGTCTTATCCGTCAAGACAAACTACCACTTGTATTTGTACTGAATTAAACATACTACTTCAGAATATTTAGTTTTAGATTTGATCGCATTTTGTTTTTTTTGGGGCAATCAATCTCATATGATTTATAAAAGATTCAACGTCATGACATAATTTGTAGAACGGGAGCACATGTGGAGAGGTTAGTAATAATGAAATGCAAATATTTGCACACTCATATGTGCGAGATAGTAAATTTGATAAAGTATATGAACACGTGTTCTAGTAGTAACGCGTTTCGACTCTATCGAAGTAAGTTTGATGTTAAAGTCCCATGAATTAGACCTTGATGTCTAGTTAGGGGGCTATTCATCGTAGGGTTGTCTCTGAGATTTCGGAGGTCTTATGCAAAATTTATAAAAAGGCCCCTCCATAAGATAGTTTTCCAAAACAAACTTTAGGACTTATTGATTGTAAATTTACATATGTCATTAAATAATAAGTAAAAAGAGTTACAATCATAACTTTCACTAAATAATCAAAAGCACTTCAATCTTAAACAATCAAACAAGAAAAAAAAACTTCAATAACTCTAATTTCAAAGTTTCACTTGAATATATAATATTATTATACAATATATTGAAAAAATAAATCGTTTTTAGGATGTTATTATCGGCACTTCAATTTTTTATATTTAAAAAAAAATTACACTTATGAGTGTACAATGAGATTTTAAAATGCTAATAAAAGCAATTTTTTTTAATATGTAGCATCATTATACATAAATTTAGACGGCAAAAATTTTCGGGAGCCCCTTCAAATTTGGAATCTTGTGTGATTGCACCTTTCACTCCCCCTCAACGTCCCCTCTTATTCCATCGGTTTGTAATTCTCACCAATGAAGTAAACATATCCATCACTAGAACCTCCACTTTCCTTGAAGCGTTTTAAACTTGAACTAGTAACACAAATGAACCCTCCAACAACCCTACCTAGCTATCCTTGTAAACAAACATACACAAGCTTTAGCAACACTTTCTAACCAACTCATTTGCTTTTCCTTTCTTGCATTTCGGTTACTTCAAGGTCATTCGTAGGATAGCCTAGCTTTCTTTTACTTTGTGTTGTAACAAAAACCCATTTTCCAAGGTTTGTCAAGAAAAGAAAGAAAATGACAACAACAAAGCAAAGTTTTAAAGTGAAAAGAAATCAGAGCTTGTTTATTTTAAATTATTACAACTAGTATTACGGTTCGGTGATATATTTGTTCATTTGTAACTGAGAGGTCTCATGTTTGATTGATATGGATGACCAATGACCTCTCCTTGAGTTTGATAACTACTTAGTGTGGCGCATTGTGTGTCCTAATCCAATGACCTCTCCCTCATAGCAGAATATTTCCTCCATTTTTAAGTAGATTGTGGTATCAAAAAAATTGACACCATAAATGTCCTTCGTCATGCTTAAGTAAGTCAACCTATAGTTTAAACCCAAAATTTATTCTTGGATGTATATAATGAAGTGAATTAAAATGACTATATGGCATAAGGTGCTTTTGGTAGAGACATAGTCTCCTATTGTACACGGAATTAGAGATGGGCAAAATACCCATGGGTTTGGGTTACCCGCCCATTTAAAATTGATGGTTACGGTCATGGGTAACCGTTTAGACGAATAAACGGTTATGGGTATAACCGTTTATCGATAAAATTTAAATGGGCGGTTATGAGTATTATCCGCGATTAAAAACGGGTACCCATTTAACCGTTTATTTTAATATATGTAAAATTAGAAAGAAAAAAAAATTAAAACCATAAACTAATAAATATTTAGGTCAGAAAGATCTTACTAATTTTGAGTTCCAAGTTTATTTATCATGCATTGCATGCTGAACATATGTTGATTGGAACTTGGAAGAGATGCAGGGCCTCTTGATCTATTAATTTCAAAATGACGATCTCAACTTTAGTGGTGTCTGATTAGTGTTTTCTTCGTCTAGCTAATTGCGGTTATAAATCAATGTTCCATGATCATGTGTATGGATGGTGTTGTTTATTAATTTTTAAATTTTAATTGCGGTTATAAATTAATGTTTGATGTTCAGGCGCATGGCTACTCAGAAAAATCTCCTTGATTCGTTGTCAAATATGATAGTGTTTAATGGTCAGAAGAAGAATAGAAAACTATGACAAATTTCTTTTTTAATTTTCAAGTTATTAAAAAAACATGTAAACGGGTAAAAAAATGATAAATGGGTAAAAAAGGGATAAACGGGTATATGCGGTTATGGTTAAATGGGTACGCGGTTTTAGGTATGATTAACCATTTATAAACGGTTATGGGTATGGGTATAATTGTTTATGCGTTGGGTAAACGGTTATGCAAGTAAGAGATTAAACGGTTATAGGTAAATAACCATGGTTGCCCGCCCGCCATAACCATTGCTCATCCCTACATGCAACCACATTTATGTAGGTACAATGTTATGTTAAACATGAGACTTATGACATGTGGAGACTACATACTACTTGAGATTTTTAAGTTTTAGTATATATTTCGAATCAATTTCTTAATGAATAGAGAATGCGACGAAATTCTTCTTCAAAGATTTCCATTTAAGAGTACAAAGCTCAAAGTAGGTACTCTATACTAATACATTGTATTCTAGATAAGTTTGGTCTAAATTGCCTCAATAAATACCCTTGTTAGTTTGAACTAAATTTAATTGTTTCAACATACTTTTGAAAGAGTTCGCATAATTATAGTACTACTGAAGGCTTTATGAGACTATTTGTATACATGGCTTATATTTGCCATGAAATTTAGTGAAGTACTCTTTTCAGCTCTTGATTATATTTCCTTTAACATTTTTTAACTATTAAAGAAATACAAAAAGCTTTAGTCAACTCCCAATAAATTTTTGCATTTCCTAGAGTTAAGATGTAGTGAAGCTAAATTTCTTCAAGACTGAAGTCATTCACGTTACTTTAAACTTGACAATCTTACCTGGACTAGTCAAATCAAGGTTTACTATCATCAAGAGGGGGTCATTAGTTATTCATAGGGGTGGGTTCAGTACGGTTACCGTACTAAAACTCTCGTACCAATTACCGTACCAATTACCGTACCAAACTTTCGGTATGGTAAAATTTATTACCATTACCATACCAAACTTTCGGTATACCAAAGTTCGGTATTGCCAAATGTTCGGTTGGCATGGTATGGCAATGGTAATTGCCACTTTATTTTGGGACAAAATATGTTTTTACTTTGTTCAACATTATATAAACCAAATGCATAGACGGAAGAAAATTCTCATAACAAGTGCCCAAATGAATTTCCACCTTCAAATGAATATAGATTTATAGCGGCATGAAATGTTGAGGAAGAAGAATTAGTAGCAAAGAATGGAGAACAATCAAAATCAAGTTCATACATAGTACCAGTTGACTATTCAATGGAAAATTGGAAACATAATGTAGTACCTGTACCACAAGACTCACCTCTTTAACTTAAACCTCACCTTAGTTACTGATATCTCATACACAAAAATACATTAAGATTCATAGTGAAAAATAACACACACAATAATTCAAATAATGCATCAAGATTTATAATGAAAATTAAACTTACAATCCAAATATAAGTTACAAACCAAAACAAATAGAAGTTAACAATCCAAATAAAAATTAAAGTTTCAAACCAAATGAAAATTGAAACTAAACTTCAAAAAGTAAAATTCATGCATTAATTCTTCAAGTTTAAGATGTCGAAGTTTTTGGAGGAGGCATTGAACTTGTAAAAGATTGAGTTTGTGTCAAGCCTACAATTACAAACAAAGAATACATATTAGTAGGAAGAAGAATTAAAGTTTAATAACACATTTACTAAAAAAATTAAAGCATATCTTACTTGTTTCCACTTCTTCCATTTCCTTGTAAAATTGAAGCATATCTTCCGTTGGTTCCTTGTAGAAGTTTACTTCATCCGCCCTAAGCCAATCACTAGTACACACTAATGCCTCTACCATTTTAGGAGTCAAGGATGCCCTAAAAGGGTCCACAACCCTCCTTCCTAGGCTAAATGCATTTTCACTAGCAACGGTAGAAGTGGGGATTGCAAAGATATCCTTAGCTATTTGTGAAAGAATTGGGAACTCTTTTGTGTTTGATTTCCACCAATTCAAGAGATCAAAGCCACCAACAACAAGGCTAATATAAGGAGCGGCGAAGTACTTATCAACTTCATTAGATATCTCCAAAAGGCGTTGCTCCCTCCTTTCTTGTATAAGCTCCTTCATCATTTCAATTTTGTTCTCATCACCCCTGCAAGCTTGAATTATGTACTCCTCATTTAGTTCCACATCTCCCAATGGAGCCCCAATGGTAGTAGAAGAACCTCTCCTATACTCATTATACAAATCAAGCAAGCATTTTTTAATCTCCATAAGCATCCAAGCTATCTTTCTATCATCCCATCCAAGTGTTTTGAGGCTAATGGTAAAAATTTGAAGTTTATAAATTTGTGTTATATTATAATTTATGAATATGTGTTATATTATAATTATATATTATATAATTTATATAAATTATATATTATATTATATTTTTCGGTACGGTACGGTAATACCGTGGTAATGGTGTCCATTACCAATACCATACCACAAAATGTCGGTACGGTACAATACCGTACCATTACTGTTGGCACAAAAAATTTTGCACAAAATCGGTATGACGCGGTTGGCAATTCGGTTGGCATGGCAATTTGGCAAAAAATTCCACCCCTAGTTATTCATCATGAGGCTTTTTTATAATACCCTATAATGGATGAAAACGGCTGTGCTATTTTTCCTTAGAGCATATTTTATCTCACTGAGTTTTTTCTGTCAAGGTTTAAGCGACGCAACATTATGTACATCCAAGGTCATGTCAATGTTCCATAAATATGGTATCTGATTTTTCTCCTTCGCTTAGGTTTTTTTCCATTGGTTTTTTTTTCCATGCAAGGATTTATCAAGGCAATTATCATTGATTGGTGAACATCCAAGAGGGATTTTGTAAATATTATTTATTGTGTGTGTGATCACTTTTGTGGTAATCTCTACTAATTAATAAAACACTAATTGTCAACCAAAACCCTATGAAATTACTAGTTTACTCTAATTAAAATAGAACATGAATAAGAAATATGAGGTAGAAATGTAATTTCACCCAATCAAATTTTGCTATTTTTTTTTCTAAGCATCACTTACATGTAATCCTAACATATCTCTAATTAAAAAAATTAAAAAAAAATACTACTTCCTACTCTCACATTCTCTATCACTCTCTTCCACTCTTTTCTATGTAAGTCCTAAGCCTATAAATAAGCACTCTAATAAGAAGGAATGATAACTTTGATTTCTCCTCCCATTCTCTCTGATCTCTCTTGTTCTCCGTACTTCTTATACTTTATTTCCAACACATCTCCTTTTCTCTATATCTTTACATTTACAAGAAAGTAGTATTGAGTTTGTATTAGACACTGATATGATTAATTAATCATTTTAGATGATTCGGTAAAAACTTAATTTATCTCAGTTCTTACTCAATTGGAAAAAAAAGAAGTAAATAGTGTACCCCTCACTACTAAATTAAACACTTTGCATGACAAGGGGCCTTTGTCGCGCAAAGCATTTTGAGGTCGCACAAAACTTATGGTGACACACAAATCGTCGCGCAGAATTTATCGAGCAAAGGTCGTGAAAAAAGACCTTGCGCGACGAAGAAGTGCAAATTCATTGCGCATCTAAACGATTGCGCGACGCTTTAGTACTCGTCGCGTGAAAGTTATACGAACAAAGGCTTTCGCCGTACGATATAAAAGGGTACAAGTGTGCTTTGTGACGAGAAATTCCTGGGGACATCAACAATTTGTCTCGAAACAATTTGCGAGATGAAACATGTAAGAGGCGCGTCGTTTTGCACGACAAAATATATAAGATGCGCGACGACCAGTCGGCGTTGCACAATTGTAATTTTTAATTAAAAATAATAATAAATAGAATAAAAGGAAAATTAAAAAAAAATCATACAAATGACAAAAAAACAAATTAATGAATAAAAATGTACGTACAAATACAAAGTTTTAAAAGAAAGCGGGAACATGACTATGAAAAAAAAGCTGAAAAATCTATAGGCAAGTCGTTTGGAGGTGCTTGGTAATCTTGCTGCTGGTAGGGGTGGGTTGGGGACGGGGTTGAAGGTCGACGGGCTTGATTGCTGTGTATGCTCGGGGTGAATGAGCACTAAAGGCGGTGGTGTAGAAAAACTGGGAAGACGTATTTCAGATGAATTGAGGGCGAATTGTACGATGTCAGCTCACTCCTCAGGCCAGCGACTTCCTGCGTCAAAGCCATAACCTCACCTTTCGACTGCGAGGATGAAGAGGCTCCACTCTCCTGCTGCCTAGCATTTCTTATCCCCCGACAACATGTCATTGGCCTCCGACTAAAAGTCTGGTCCATCGTTTCTGTCAAGATGTGAAACTCCGCATCCTCAGAGGGATCCACAGACTCGATCGGCGTGTCCAGATAAAGCTGGGAGGCGGACTCCTGAAGCACTGACTGACCTTTTTCCACCATAGTTGCCTGTGAAAAAAAACATGGATTATTAATAGAAAACAATTTAAAATAATTAGTATAAATCTTTAATGCATAAGAAATTACTTACATGAAGGGACTCGGTCAACTCATCCCCAGGCCAAACATAAACGTCAGTAAAGATGTCAATCTCCTGGAATTTTGACCCTCCCTGCTTTAGGGTCATCTAGATACACAATTTGTTTTGCCATCTTTGCTAAGATGTAAGGGTCGTCATCGTACCAAGTTTTGGTAGTGTTCACTGATAGTAATCCATGATCTCTTTTCACACTTCCCTACCTATTTGGGTTTATGTCAAACCATCGACACTTAAATAAGATCACTTGGCACCAGTCTTTGTAAAGCAATTACACGACACTTGTTAATTTGACATAGAATTCAATGTCTGTACTTTTGCCTTCACCTGGGACATAAACATCATTGTTTTGCATATGTAACTTGTCATCTTATGCACCCGCTAAGAACTTGATGCCGTTGGCATGGCAACCCGAGTACAATTCAAAGAAAATCAGTCTGAATGCCAAGTTATATAACTCTTCACTGTTTTATAAATTTCTTAGTTCGAGCAAAATAATTGGTACAATATATATGTCCAATACAAAACACTTCAAACTTACATATTCGAGAAACCACCGCGGAAACAATTCACAATGTTTCTTGGCATACAAATGTGAAGGATATGTCTGCTTCATCATATCTTCATGCTCGTCTAGGTATGACAGTGTCTCGTCACAATTATTGAGTACGAACCAATGTGCTACCTCCATGTCCTTCTTGGAAAACGACTCGCCTAGTATCGGATCTCCGAATGGTCGAAGGATTTGGGCAAAAACTGAAAGTTTCTCCTTTCTCACGCCCCTATCATTATTGCGAGGAGGACAATTGAAAGTTGTCTTAACATCCTTTAAATACTTTCCACAAAATGTAAGCGCCTCATATGCCACCTAAGCTTGTATAATTGATCATTTGGGCTTCGCTTTGTTTCATACATTTTTCTTCAAGTATCTGAGAAGCCTGCCAAAATAAAACGATACGATACAAATTTTTCGAATTGTAAGTTATTGATTAATAAAAATGAAGAGGAATGTATACCTTTCTATTAGATACATCCATCAAAAGTTGATTGGTCCATTAAGAAATGCCTCATCTAGTAAATGATCCATCACGTGGTTCACACTTGTGAAGAAAGTTGGAGGAAATATCATCTCAAACTTGCATAAAACTTGCACAATGTAATGGCGCAACTGATTAACGTCCGTCTTTCTCATCGGGAAACTTTAGGTCAGCTAATTTACTCGTCAACATTCATGCTACGCGCGATATTTAAAGTATACCCATCGAGAAACTTTACAAACGATAAAAACTTTAAAAAAAAATTTCTGTCATTCGGTTTCATAGCAAAAAATGCAAGATCCCTTTTGGCTTTATCACTATCCCTATTCATCCATAAACCTCTCCGTATGCCCATTCTTTCCAAATCAAGACAAGCTTTGATCGTGTCCTTTGTCTTACCCTCGATATCTAGAATGATGCCCACCAATGTGTCAAATACATTTTTCTCAACATGCATAACGTCAAGGTTGTGTCTTAATTTTAGTTTTGACCAACACAAGAGCTCAAAAAACATAGGCTTGTGTGTCCAGTTCATATGTGTAGAAGGATTGGTCTTACTCACTGTTTTCCAGAAAGGAGCAAAATTCAAACGGTTAAGCTATTCTAAAATCTGATCATTAGGCCATTATCTATGTTTGAGGTGATGCACTGTTTTCCCATTGAGCTCTTTATCCTTTTCCCGCCACTTGTGGTTACATGGCAACCATCTCTGATGACCAAGGTAACAAACTTTTTTGGCGTGCTAACCAGATGTTACATCATCCATGCATACAGGGTATGCCGTATAACCCTTAGTGCTCCACCCAGAAACCATTGCATATGCAGAAAAATCAGTCACAATCCACATAATTGCTGCCGCAAAGTGAACATCTTCCTAGTGCACTTATCGTACATGCGCACACCGTTTGTCCATAAATCCTTTAGCTCATCAACCAACGACCTTAATTAAACATCGAGTGACCTACCAGGATCCTCAGTTATCAAAAAGTCATCATCATGTGTTCTTTTTTCATGCATGACCAAGGTGGAAAATTATATGGGAATACGAAAATTGGCCAAGTGTTGTGGTGTTGGTTTAGAATCTCGAATGGATTGAATCTGTCAGTGGCAAGTCCCAATCTCAGACAAAAACTCGGGGAACGTTCGATCGAACTCTTTTCATGCCTCTCCATCTGCGATATGCCTCATCACATCGTCGTCTACCCATTTTTCCTTATGCCATCTCATGTCACTGGCAGTATGCGTCGACATATACAATCGCTACAAACTAGGTTTCAGGGGCAAATAACGCATGACTTTTTGTGGGATCTTAGTCGTTCTATTCGGAGATGTCATTTTGAACCTTGACTCATTGCATACAGGGCATTTATCAAATGCTTTATTCTCTTTGTAGAATAAAATACAATTGTTTTTGCAAGCATGGATTTTTTCATAATCCAATCCAATACCATTCAACACCTTTTGCGCATGTCTATGGTCTTTTGGCAAACAATTGTCCTTTGGAAGCATTCTCTTGAAAACCCCCAAAACATAATCGAAAAATTGGTTCGACATACAATACTTATTTTTCCGTGCATTAGTTCCACAATGGCCGTGAGAATTTAAAAGCTCTCACACCCCGAGTATAACTCTTGGTTAGCATTTTTTTAATAGTTTTTCATATTGTTCGAATTTTGCAATATCCATTGGTGTAGGCATATCATCTTCCCCTTCGTGATTGGTGTTTGTCAATGCAAATGAAAAAGCATCATTTATAATATCCATGACTTGTTCATTAGGATCCACAATAGGTTCAACATTGTCTACTCTTGTAGCGTTTGAAGACGATGCATTGTCTAATTGTTCCCCATGATGGTTCCAAATATTATATGTCTCAATCATTCCATTCCTTACTAAATGAAATCGAACATTTTCAATTGTCTCCCTTAACGTGTTTTTACACCTCATACAAGGACACCGGATTCTAGTTGCACCCGAATTTTGTGTACGTGCAAAGTCAATAAAATTCTCGACTCCATCCAAGTATTCGTCCACGCATCTATTCGGGTTCTGTGTCCACATCTTGTTCATAATTCCTGGAACCAGAATAACAATACAACAATCACAACACCTTCATACAAATGATAGTGTCACTTTATGCCTTCGGTAAGGACCCTATCTCATTTGGGAATGCATAGTTATGTCACATAATTTATGGCTACATCAGATTAGATTTCGATGTGGATGAATTTCGGCAACATCTCGGTACAGTTCTTCAGATGTACGACATAGATATAAAATACCTATGTACCACCCGAAGAATGTACATAGATGACACCAAAATCTCCACAACCGAAACCTAATCCTTCAACCATAAACTACATACGCGCCATAACTGTGCATTCCCAAAATGTCCAAATAATGGGACAATTCAAGAAATAATTGGACCGCAGTCATGCTTTCACATCCATTTGCGAAATCCAACTAATCCTCGAACAGGAAACTAAGTTTTACTATAATAAAAAAAACAAGTATGAAGTTAATTTTAATTAACTTCGTACATCACAACACATACTTGTGCATCATGTACAAATTTAACAACATAATATAAATATAATTTCACAACATATTATAAACATAATTTAATTAATTTGATATTTTTTAAAAATAAAACGAAGAACATACCTTCTCAATCGTTCTCCACCAATCGCCAATCACACACAATATCCCTATAGACAATGAAATTCATGGCGTTAGTATGAATTTACATTCATACTTTTACCGTAACAAAAAAAAAGACGCTTACCAGACACACCGAGATAGCTTGATCAACCTAGAGAAGAAGATAGAGGGAGTATTAGATGATGAAATTGAAAGAAAATAAAAATGATGGATGTCGGATTGAGCAAAACCGAAGGAGATGAGTGCAAAGGCTAAATCTGCAATAAACTGCAGTTTTAGCCTTTGCACAAGCTGAATCCAGATTATAAAGGTTACTTTTGGACGAATGATTTTGCGCGACGAACACAATATTCGTCGTGCAAATGTGCTTTGCTCGACTAATAAAGGGTTCGTCACAAAAGTTTACTATTTTTTATTTTATTTCCTTTATTTTATAATTTATTCTTTTCACCAAATTGCGCGACGAAATCATGTATCATCGCGTAATGCATATTTTTTTTGACTTTTTTTTAAGTTTTTTTCATTTTCTTTTTATATAAATGTAAATTTTCATTTTAATCTAAATTAAAAACTCAAACCTAATTAAACATTAAATAATTACCAAAACTAATTTACTATCCCAAATACATATTATAATTAATATAAATTTAATACTCATCCAAAAAACATTAATTTATTAATTAAAATAAATATAAAGTCCACAAAATCTTATTTACAAAAAAAAATATATTACAATTCAACTTCATGCCTTATCCGCCTTTACAGCCCGCATCACATCAAACTTCCATTGCATGAAACGCTTTCTGAAAATCTCATCTAGATGCTTCCGCTGCTTCTCATCAGTTTCATCAACATCCCAATGAACCTACATTAATCCCAATGAACCTACATTAATGCCAATGACAATTAATTAGTAATTTTAAAAATATTACATTTTAACAAAAATAATTATACATTATTTAATACAAACTTACCGATAACTTGCCCAACATGGACTTCTTCAATTCCTCAGGCACCTTTTTCCAAGACTCAAACTCGGCAGAACATTCCCTCTGCATCAAATCGCCAATATCATAAAATAAAAAAAGTTTGGCGTACGTCTCAGCCATACTTTTGTCTTCAAAGTACGGCACTTGCTTCCGTCGATACCTTTCTAATCGCACTACAAGTTTCTTTTTGCCAGAACCTTCTCTAGAATTGGCAATTGCTTTTGATACAAATTTTTTTTTTTTTTTTGAAATTTAGGGTTCTGAAACTGTGTTTATATAGCATTAGGACACCTTTGCGCAACGAAAAAGGCCATAGTTCGTCGCACAAAAGCGTCATAACTGCGCAATAAATGGGAGCACTTGAACAAATTTGACCTTTTTCTTGCGCAACAAAAGGTGTCCTTTGTTGCGCAAAGTGACCTTACACGACGCCACTTTCATCTTGCAATCTCTTGCGCGATGACATGATTGATTGTAATTATAATATTTATGTTTACGTAAACTTTATAATTACAAACAAATTTTCAAATTTATTACCTTAAATATTTATTCTAAAACTAATTAATACCTTAAATATTTATTCCAAAATTAATTAATTAATACCTCAATCCATTCAAATAAAACAGGAATTAAAATCTAATTAACTCCAAATACATAACTTATAAAAAAAAACTTCAATTTCAATATTGTCCTCAAAAACATAAATTTAAAACTACTATTTCGATGGTCCTCCATTCCGCTCGACATCATAACGCCACCGATTGTAACCTCCCTCCAACGCATCCTCCAGCAATTTCATCAATTGATCTTTCGATTCATCATCAAAAACATACTTACGCTGTTACACATATATGCAAATAATTAATTCCAACATATAACAAAAAATTTCACAAAATTAATTATTGATTCATCAACAATATACTTACGGATAATTCATCCATCACCGCCTTCTTCGCATTCTCAGGCACAAATTTTCAAGAACGCCACTCAGCAGTAGGACTATTATTCTGCATGGCTACATCAATCGCATGTGCAAACTCAAAATGTTTACTCAAATCATTCGGGTTGGCGGAGGCACACTCTTGTCCTTGTTTTTATTCTCATCCCAGCACGAACAGAATGGTGAAGAACAAGGAGAATAAAATTGTGAGGAATAAGAACAACAGAAGTGCATATTTATAGGATGGTTAGGGCCTTTGCGCGACAAATGCTTCATCGCGCAAACATGTGTAATAAATACAGTGTTGATCCTTATTTAATTCACCTACAGTGATTAAGGAGCCTTTGCGCGACAAATCCTTTGTCGCGCAAGGTTTTTGAGCCAAAATAAATTACCCTCGTTTTTCTTGCTCACTTTGCGCGACGACAATACTTGTTCATCGCATCAAATTTTTTTCTTTTCTTTCATGTCTTTTTTTGCGTGACGAGACTTTTATTTCGTCACACAAGAATTTTCTTCGTCGTGCAAAATCTCGTTGCACAAGCTATTTTTTCTACTTGTTCCTACTTTTGAACCTCGCTACCCTATCATTGGAAAAAAAAAAAAAAAAAAAGAGGTAATTTACTATCAAAACTTAATCTATTATGTGTCAATTAAAGTTGATCATATATGTGTCACATAATTAAGTAGGGTGATTAAGGCTTTCTAGTGAAGATAAACATGATATTTTCGAAAAAAATTCTTTTGATCATACGAAGAAAACTAATATATTGAGAAGGCTATTTATCCCATCGATCACTTTCAAATACTTGTCCCACCAAAAATTTTGGTGAGTCTTATAATGTCTTAACTATCATCAATCTTCTAGAATTCAAACTTTCAAATACAACGGCTACAATGTGACTAAATGTCGCCTGATGAAATTGACAACCGTTGTTCTTCTTCCTTTTCAAATTTTTGGCAAAAGGAATCAAACCAAATCGACAAAAGTTAATTATTATAAAGGATATGTTTTGTTTACAATGCTGGATTAAATTAACAAGAAAAAAACAATAAAAACAAAAACTTGAAAAGGAAAAAAGAAATTTATCATATGTGGTAGCTAATAATTAACACCTAATCATGATTGTGTATGGGCCACATTTGTGACAAAAGTTAAAACCCTAACGTTGGAATGTTTATTAGGAAGCTAAGCGTAATTATAATATGAAGAGATTAGTGTTTAAGGGATCATCAGATGTGCATTTAAAATGACTGAAAATATTTTTAATAAAATACTTGGACCCAAAAAATATTTTTTCTAAAAAAAATTTAGTCATTTTAAAAGCACTTTCGAATGAGCCTCAAATTCCTAAATACGTAAACCTTATCAAATTTGAATATGACATACCTGAAAAATAAAGGTATAAGATAACTAAAAACGGTCGTTCATCTTATATTTATTCCTTCTCATTCTTGTATCGAGTAAAAAACACATCCAAAATTATAAAAAGAAATAATAATGAATTTGAGATATTGCCATTGTTCCAACCAACTCCAAACTCCCATAGTGTACAAGGTTGGACTTCCTTTCTTCCCAGAATTTGGCTGTTAAAGCTAGTAATTTTTTGGGAAGTTATAAAGGAAAACTAATGAAAATGGCTTGAAACTTTTGAGTTTTAACGATAAGGACAAAATAAAGAGTAAAGTGAATAGTACCAGGATTGACTTTTTAGTGTAAAAATGTGGTTTTTCGTTAAAGTGAACAGTACCAAGAGCTTTTCGTTAAAGTTCCCAAGTTATAATCACAGTCAGATGAAAAAGAAAAATTCGAAGGGGGCAAAGAATACTTGCAACTTTGTCTTGTTTTGTAGGTTTCTTTTGAGAGTTGGTACGTGGCTGCTTGGCTGCAACTGGAAAAAGTCCATAAAATGGACCCCTAAACAGTATACAAATAGATCCGTTCTGAGCAAGCTGCCTGCATTTAGATTTTTTATTACATAGTGAATAGCAGTGGAGCCATGAAGATGCTAGAAGATTTTTTGAGGGATTAGGGCCACACTCAGAGGGACAGTGACGCATCACGAAGCAAAAGGATTACAAGCACAATTTCTTGAAGAATCGAAAATCTGAGATCCACCAATATATTACAATCGAAAATCCGTTAGCCCTCGTTGGCACTGTTTCTCCTGGTTGCTTCTTACGTGCTTTTTTCGATTTGTGGTGCCAATCTATGCGGTGCTCTTTAGAGGATGTCGGCGTTTTCTTTTTATCCACTTCGAGGGTTGCAGGGGGCGCAAGCTTTAGGGTTTTTTCTAAGGTTCTAAAAAACGCTAGGCGCTAGTCGGGCGGCGGGCAAGTGCTTAGCCGCCTAGGCGCGCCTAGGTGAATTTAGGTAAATTTTTTGTATTTCTTGTAAATAAGTGCATATTGACACCTAAAAAAAACACTATACTTGTATAGATAATAAAATACAAATTAGGTACACTATTTCTATAAGTATTGGATGAACTTGTAGTAAATTCATCGTTTGCAAATTAGATACACCATTTACATAAATATACTACCCTGAAACCAAAAAAAAAGCACACAATTAATTAAAAAAATTATTAAAAAAAACTCCTAGGACCGCCTAGCCTGCCTAGCGCGCCTAGGCGGCATCCGATTTTTCCACCCGATTTGCCCAAAAACGCCTCGGTTGCTAGGCACCCAGCGCCCAGCGCCTAGGCGGCCGCCTAGGTCGTTTTTTAGAAAACTGGTTTTTTCTGTTTCTCTTTTGTTTTAGGCTCATAACTTTCTGTTGGGCTCATTTTGCTGTATTTTGGGGGGGTCCATTTCTATGTTGTGTGCTTGTTGTAATTGGGCCCCTTCTTTGTAAATTTTGTTTTGTCGGTAATATATTTACCTTTGTTTTAAAAAAAAAAAGTTAACTTCACCAATTAGTTTCCAACTTAATTAAAAAGGATAATATTCAATGAGAGCTTTACGTCTTATCATCCATTCATCTAGGATGATTTAGTTACGTCCACTAGGATGATTCAACTTTTCAAGATGAGAAAAACACCACATATTAAATATGAATTATCTCCATCATTAACCCGTTGATTAAACAAATACTACATTTATAAATTTCATCAAATCAAATCATGCGTAGAGATTGGACACCATTACTGGACCATTCAATTATTCACCTTGCTTCAAAATGCACTTACTCAATGGAAAAGTGATTAGTACACCCTTGGGAATTAATACGTGTCGTACGCGCCTCACGCGCGACGAAAAAAAGTACCTCGCAAGGAGGGGGTTCCGTTTGGGCTCGGGGATCTCTGGTAGCCGGAGAGTCTTGCTCTAACCTCATCGTCCCAGGGACCTTAGGCGTCGCAGGGTGTGGGAAAGGACGGGGATCCTAGCGGCTCCGAGCTGGGCTCCAATTTTATCTCCAAGATCGAAGCGTGAGGTCGAATCGTGGTTTCTTGGTGGACCTGGCGAGAACCCTAAGTAATAGTTTTTGGGTGGTACCAGAGGTGAATCGGACGACCTCAGGTTAAGGTTTTTCTTCCTGAGGGCGAGCGTGGCGAGTGGCGACTGGACTGGGTGAGGATGGCATGCCCCGGCCGGCCGACTCGGGATAGGTGAGTGTGGATCTGGAACTTGCGGGTAGGAAGAGGGTTTGTCCTTTCTCCAGGAGTGGCAAGGTACAGCTCGGACAGCACGGTGAGGAGGGTGAGGGACTACGGGATACAGAGGAGTAGATCTGGCGATGGCTCAGGATGAGGAACAGAGAGATCTTGAGGAACTGGGCTCGAAATTCGGATCTAAGCTAAGATTGTCTGAGAAGGAGCGAGGGGGGATTAACATTGACAGAAAAGCTGTTGAAGGAGTTTTGTTGGGTTTTCAATACACCCTGATTGCGGAAGTCTTGACCGCCAAAGATGTGTGTGGAGAGGCATTTATCGATTGTTTCACTTCGCTCTGGCGAGGTCAAGAGGGAGTCACTATCCGAGACATTGGTGAGCGGCGTTTCTTGGCGCGCTTTGTGGGGCAGCGCGACCTACAACGAGTGATGGATGCGGACCAGCCGTGGACTTTCAAAAACGACCTAGTGCTGGTGGCGGATCGTACTGGAAATGGACGGAATCGATGGGCTCCTCTTTCTTTGGGGGTCTTCTGGGTGCAGATTTACAATGTACCACCGCTGAGCATGACGGCGGCAGTGGCGGAAACAATAGGCGGACTCATGGGAACTGTTCGTAAGGTTGATACCTCTGGAAGCAGGGACTGTATTGGGAGATTCCTCCGCGTTAAGGTTCGCTTCAATGTGTGTGAGCCTCTTATGAGGGGGACTTTCGTGAGATTTCCGGATGATGGCAAGGTATGGGTGGATTTTAAATATGAATACTTACCAAAATATTGTTTCATCTGTGGGTTACTGGGACACCCAACCCGCGCCTGTAAGGACCTGCAATCTACTGGAAAAGCTGAGGGAGATGGTGTGGGGGAGGCGGAAGACACCCAAGCCTTTCGGGGTCTGGAGGCCGAAGTGGATCTTCGCGGGAAACCCCTAGGTTCGAGCTCACGAAGCAAAGGCTCTGTGGGATCTACTGGTGGAAGAAGGAGTGCGGGGAGATGGAGAGATGAGTGTAGTGGTGAAAGAGAAGGGAACCGAAGAAGCGCTCGATCATCCCTAGACTCCGGAACATGGGATATGACGCACCTTAATGAACGGAGCTTCCTCAGTGGGGAGGAAAGTGCAGCGAAGGCTGAGGATGAAGTGGTAGATACGGCCTCGTCCCCAAGCAAACTACATGGTACCCCGCATCTAAGGGGAAATGGGGATTATACCCTAGCGAGGGAAATCTGTAATCAGAGGGTTGCAGAAGAGAAAGCAAGAAAGGATAGGGAGGCTGCCTATGATGCGGGGTTCATCGGACCCGGGGGCGTAGTGGCTGAGGAGGCAAGGCACATTGTCTTGAAAGAAATTCCTGAGGTCTGTGTATCTCAAGAAACAGGTACAGGCATTGACCTCAATGTTGAGGTGGTTATTCCTGAGGGCCATGAGGAAAGGGATGAGTCTAGGTTGGGGAGGCAGACACCACAGGGAGAGGGGATACCTGGAACCACTGGAACAGGGAATATGGAGGATGACCCTTTTGAGTTGGCACCAATTATAGAAGCGGTAATGAAGGAACAAAAGGGGAAAAAACGAAGATATCAAGAGGAAGGGCTTGCGACACATAAGGACAGACGCGGAGACAGAAACTGTCGACCAAAAACAACATCTTTCTCTGTGGCGGAGGAGACCAGCCGTGAGGGGTCTCCCAAAACCCCATGAAGCTAATCTGCTGGAACTGTCAGGGTATCGGGGGTGACCTGACGGTGGACGACTTGCTGGAGCAGAATAGGCTCCACACCCCCGACATAGTGATCCTACTCGAGACTAAAAATCGGAGTAGTCGCTATGTTTATCTTAAGAAACGGCTGGGGATGGATTTTATGCACGCTGTAGAACCTAAGGGAATCGCGGGTGGTCTATGTATACTGTGGAGAGACTATGATCAGGTGACGTTGATTAAATACTCGGATTTCTCCATTGAGGTGAGTATCTCGGATCAGAGGAAGAATGTGAACTGGCGCCTGTTTGCGGTATATGCGAGTACTGACGACAAGAAAAGACGGGATCAATGGCGAATCCTATCCCAACGGTTGAGGGCAGTGGAGGAGAAATGCCTGATCATTGGAGATTTCAATGACATCCTCGATGACTCTGAGAAGGAAGGTGGAAACTACAGGTCAGTGGCAAGCCGAAGAGACTTCTGCCAGTTTGTCACGGGCAACGAGCTTCTGGACTTGGGGTTCACGGGCTACCCTTTCACTTGGAGGAATCGACGGGACGAAGGGCCAATCCAACAAAGGCTAGATAGGGGCCTGGCTTCGGAGGGGTGGGTCTCGGCGTACCCGGATGCTCACATCTTACATGAGGTACTGGAAGGCTCCGACCACGCTATGCTCATTTTGGATTCGGAAGTAGCTACTCCAAAGCGGAAAAAAAGATTCATTTATGACCCTCGGTGGAACAATGATTCGGATTGCCAGAACATTGTAAAAACGAAATGGGGGTATGGCTTTGTGGGCTCCTGTGCCTTTCGAGTTGTCGAGAAATTAAAATGGGTCCGGAAGGGGCTACTCACGTGGAGGAAATCTAATGGAAGAAACTCAAAAGATCAAATTAAGGCCTTGAAAATGGATCTTCGGAATCATTACAAGTCGCCCATGTTCGCTAGTGAGGAGGTAAGATCAAAGGAAAGAGAGTTGAAGTTCCTTATTCGAGAGGAGGAACAATTTTGGAAGATAAAATCAAGGAATCACTGGATACAAGCGGGGGACAAAAATACAAAATTCTTTCATGCTCAGACTGCAAAACGACGCCGGTGCAACAAAATTTTGGGCCTGGAAGATGAGGTGGGATCGTGGTGTACTGAGCCGAGCAAGGTGGATGAGATTGCCATTAGCTATTTCCAAAACATTTTCCGATCCGAACGACCAAGAAGGATTAAGGAGATCACTGATTGTGTGGAGACCCAAATCTCTGCTGATGGGGCACAAAATCTGATGAGTCCAATTACGGCAGATGAGGTCCGCAGCACCATGTTCCAAATTCCTGCGGACAAGTCTCCGGGGCCGGATGGTTTCACGGGGAGTTTCTATCACAAATTCTGGGATGTGGTCGGAAGTGACATTGTGGATATGGTTAAGGCATTCTGGGTTTCCGGGAACATGCTGAGGAAGTTAAACCACACCCATCTAGTTTTGATACCGAAGGTGCCGAGCCCAAGGAAAATGGGCCAACTACGCCCGATATCCTTATGCAACGTGGTCTATAAAGTGATTGCCAAGCTACTCACAAACCGGATGAAGACTGTGCTTCCTAATCTGATCAGTGCAAATCAGTCCGCTTTTTTGGCAGGTCGTCAAATCCAGGATAACATCCTGGTGGTGCACGAATTTCTCCACTCGCTGAATCAGCAAAATGATGGGGAGGAGGACTGTGTGGCGATGAAGCTGGACATGGCAAAAGCTTACGACAGAGTTGAATGGAGGTACCTCCTGGAAATGATGAAAGCCTTGGGGTTCCCTACTGCTTTCTGCAGGAGAATCGAGGCTTGCATTTCCACTGTGACGTATAGCGTGCTCATTAATGGTTCCTCTACTGGTTTTATTCAGCCGACAAGAGGGCTCAGACAAGGGGACCCGATGTCGCCCTTCCTCTTTTTAATCTGTGCTGAGGGGTTCTCGGCCCTGCTGCGAAGACGGGAGGAAATGGGGTCCTTACACGGAATGCGGGTGGTCCCAGGGGGGACGCAAATTTCCCATCTTTTCTTTGCTGATGATGCAGTTATCTTCTGCAAGGCTACGGTTCGGGAGGTAAATGAGATTCTGGATGTTCTAAAAGGCTATGCTGAGGCATCGGGTCAAGTTATCAACAGAGAAAAAAGCTCCATGTTTTTTGGCGCTCACTGCCCACGCAAACGGAGAAGGGTACTTGCGGCATGCACCAATTTTATAGGAAATGACAATTTTGGCAAATACTTGGGACTGAGTGCCGATTTTGGTGCCTCAAAGAGAGCAGTCTTTGAAAGAGTTCGGGAGGCTTTAGACGGGAGAATAAATGGATGGGCTGAACAATTCCTCTCTCCCGCCGGGAAGGAAGTCTTGGTCAAAGCGGTGGCTATGGCTTTGCCCAACTTTGCGATGTCATGTTTTAAACTTCCGGTAAGCCTCTGTAAGGAAATGGAATCTGCCATTGCTAACTTCTGGTGGCGGGGGAATAAAAATAAGAATGGAATGCACTGGATTAGCTGGGAAAAGATGAAACGACGAAAAAAGTTGGGTGGTTTGGGGTTTCGGGATCTTCTATCCTTTAATCTGGCTTATCTGGCTAAGATTGGCTGGAGGCTCCTTCACAACCCCCTCAGTCTACTTGGCAGAATTCTTAAAGAGAAATACTTTCCCGACCGACCCTTCATGGAGGCCATGGTTGGTCGAAGGTCATCATGGGGATGGAAGGGTATCATGCAAGGTAGGAAGATTTTGGAACGAGGAAGAAGGTGGCGGGTTGGGGATGGTTCCTGTATTCGGATATGCAAGGATCCGTGGCTCCCTTGCCCCCACACTTTCCGGGTAAGATCTAAGCATGCTGAAATGCCAACGATGGTACAGGAGCTTATTAACCTAGAAACGGGAGCATGGAGGACGGAGCTGCTAAAACGGTACTTTATCGAGGAGGAATGCAAGATCATCCTCGGGCTACCCACTAGTCTGGCAGGCTGCAAGGACAGGGTGATTTGGCATCATACAAGCAACGGGGAGTACTCGGTTCGAACGGGCTATGGTGTGGCAATGGAATTACAGGAAAATGGGGAATTGGGGCGAAAAGGGACGGGGGGATGTAGCCGCACGGGCCTGACTGATCGGAGATGGCAAGATGTGTGGAGGTTAACGGTACCAAACAAAATGAAATTCTTCATTTGGCGATGTTGCAACTCGTCCTTGGCTGTCCGTGCGAATCTTATTCGGAGAAGAATGAAGGTGGAAGGGTCATGTGTGTTATGTGGCGATCCGGGTGAGACGGAACAACATTTATTCTTTGAGTGTGAGTTTAGCAGGGTTATGTGGTACTGCTCATCCTTGCAGCTGTGCATGGACAGTTTTTCGGGGATGGGTTTCGATGAAATATGGAGTGCACTATGTAACCGCTTCAGAAATGAGGCGAGGTACGAATTGATTATGCAGGAATGTGCCTTCATTCTGTGGAGAATATGGAAATGTCGGAATGCCTCACTTTTCAAGGGGATGGCTGCTGATCCCAGGGAGGGTATTCAATTGGTGCGGCAGCATATCCTGGAATTCCAAGCTGCCCAGGAAACCCCCAGGAGTGCGAACCCGGACGGCAATGAGGGTAATGGGGTTTTTTTTGCGGGAACACCGGTGCGGTGGAGAAGACCCACCTACGGGGTAATAAAGTTTAACTGCGATGGTGCTTGGTGTGGGAAAACCTCACGTGGTGGCTATGGCTGGGTTGCGAGGGATTTTGCAGGTCTTCTTTTGGCGGCTGGAGGTGAAGGGAACAGACTTTTCAACAGCGCTGCCATGGCGGAGGCTGCTGCTGTGCGTGCTGCCCTTGTTGCCTGCAGGGAGGCGGGTTTCGAAAACGTGGAAATCGAGTCAGACTCTCTGTCTCTAATTAAAATGCTAAATAGGGAGATTGAAAGTGATGCAACTTTAGAATGTTTTATTCATGACATCAGTTTCCTAGCATCTCAAATAGGAAGAGTGAGGTTTGTATTTGTCAAGCGACAAGGAAATGTCGCTGCTCATACTGTTGCTTCATATGTTACCTCGAGGCGAGGGTCTTTCTGTTGGGATGGTCTTGGCCCGGAGTTTTTGTTCAATGCTCTGGCCAAGGATGTTAACATTCGTATTCGTATTTAATTGAAGTAAAAGTTACCTTGGAAAAAAAAAAAAAATGGAAAAGTGATTGATTCTAAGGTGCAGGGATTGTTTCATAATGTTCCATGTTTGTGATGTTTAAGCTTCAAATGCAAAGGTTTCAATTCAAATTTAATAATTTTTTCATCGTTTCGGAAAAAAATAGGGAAGCGATTTACACTTGAGAAGGGAAAGATTTTTGCACCTTTATTTTCCTTTTGTACACTCTTATTTATTTTTACTTATTGATTCTTTTTGTTTATTCGATTTAATGTAGAGATGTCACTCAGTACTATGGTATGATAGTATTCCTCTTCACTTAGAAGTGAGAGGTCTTAGGTTCAAATCTCGTAGATGGAAAATTCGATACCAAATTAGGTTATCTATTATGTGGCTTAGCCAAACTCCTCATCTTCTTAATGTAAAATTATCAATGTACTAAAAAAATATAGAGGTATTAAACGGGCCAGATGACATGACATGGCCCAAACTCATATGAAAAAGGAGTAACATAATTTGTAAAGATAGGCTTTTGATTTGTTAAAATACATTACGAAGTGGGCCCCACTTTTCCTCATATTTCCTTCCTACCTCCTCTGCTCTTTCCATCTTTTCCTTATTTCCATCTTCTCTCCCATGCCTTCCTCGTTTTCCTCGCCTCCCATCTCCTTGCCCCTTCTCTCTTACAACTTCCCACCCCCTATCCCTTCCCATTTTCCAATCTTCCTTGAGCTTGGTCTCAATAAACCTGAGCTTATCTCAAATTTAGGCTTCATGTCCCTTATCCGACGTCTTTTTGCCTATTTTTATTGTTTTATGTCTGTTACTTTTCCTCCCTCCCTCATTTTTGGCCATGATATTCCATCCCCACCCAACCATGTGCTCGGATCTGCAGGCTTCAATCCAAGATTGGATATCAAATCAATTTCCCGCCCTTACTTCTCCTCCCTTAATTGGCATGCCAGATCCCTGTCGAGGCTAAGTGTTCTGTGGCATCCGTCAAAGTAAGACTATTTGACATGTCCCTTAGCCTCATTTTCTATCCATATGGTACTTTGTATATATTTGCAAGAATTTGTGGAAGGGATTTGGATCTGGTGTGTCGGTTCGGAATTTGGCTTCGACGGCTTCAGATTAGGGTTTTTTGTTTGTTTTTTCTGCCTACGAGCCTAAATCTGTGAGGACCTCCCGTTATATCTTGGGTTGCAGCTTTTATTTTGATTGGGCCTTTTACTTTATCTACTGTTTTTTATTGGAGGTCTTTTGGTCTCTTTTTTGTACTATTTTTTTAATGGAAGTACTTTGGTTTGACCAAGAAAATTGAATTTATTGACTTGAGACTCAAAAATTATTTTTGAGTTAAAAACATTGGATTCAAATTGCATACCAAATAGGCCTTAGTCACCCTTTGATTATTACATAATGGTAGAAAGACTCTTGTTTCTGCCACCATTTGAATTAGCTATAAAAATAACAGTTAAGCAACTTCAAACCGAAATCACTACAAAAATAACAGCCCCAAAAATCCTGTCCTGATTATCGACATTTTTTCTTAATCTAAATAATAATTAATGAATGTTAATTTAGTATAATCAGATTATGTGATCTTGGGCACATGATCATTTTTTTCACCCAGACTAAAAAAAAATTCCAACAACAAACAATTTCCAACCAATTCTGGTACTTGGCGTACCGAATCATGTTCCACATTGAAACTTCCTCCTTTTTTTTTAGTAGTAAAGTTTCATATGCTGATTGGTACTGGAGTGCGGACCCTACTGGGTCCTTATGATTTGCTAGCTTAAGAGGAATAAAGATCTTTTCTGGATCTCACAAGCCGGATTTGAAAAACTCGTTTTAAATTCTACACCTTTTATTAGTCCACCAACTGACCCACTTAATACAAAATTAAGGGTTTAAATCTCTCTTTCTCTTGAACGGTTTGATTTATTTGGTCCGTCGTCTCTAGACTGCAACTCAAGAGAAGATAAAGTTACATACAAGATCACACGCGAGATCAGGGAGGACGTCAATGTGTCAATATTTCCCTTTTTCTCCATACAATTTTTCAGTGAGACAGGGAAAGATAAAGTTACACTAGGGGAACATCACCCTAATTGGAGTGACAGGATGACTCAAATTTCATGCTTTTGCATTTGCCTTTATGTCCCATTTTTCATGTCCGAGTCGCCCTTTTTGTCCCATACCATACACTGGTGAGAAAATATTTGATTCTCTTACACAAAAATAAGAAGAGATTATTTTGAAAATTAAATTTTGTTTACTCAACTCTCTAAAACTCAATTCGTATCCACTTTGATCCATATTGTCAAAGTCTGTTAAAACTATTTATGTGGCACAATAAGACTCATTTTGAGCCATATAAGTAGTTTTGACGAATCTGTTAACATATTTTGACATTAGGGGAAACAATGAGACACGAAATTGAGTTTCAGAAGTTAAACAACAAACTTTGAGTTTCATAAAATTAAGTGATACTCGATTTGAATTTAGGAGGTGTACATGTAACTAAGCCAACATTAAACTAGGGGTAATGAACTTTATTCAACTTATAAATTCAACAGTAAAGTACTTTGAATTTAGGACAAGAGTTTGATTTTTACTCTCCTAGCTCATCACCCTTCTTTTATATGGTGTTGTCATAAGAACTTATAAATCCAATTATAAGTTATACAAGTTGTGCCAAAGAATATGCTACTTTTTTTGGGTTACAATAAAAGAGAATCAAATATTTTATCTAGCCTAATGTTAATATATTTTTCTCACTTACACTTACCACTAGAACTAACCTAAGGGATTAAAACAAGGGAGTTGATTCTCACACACCATTTTTAACCTCTTACATAACCTTTTTTAATTTCTTACCATCGATATTAATAAATCAGACAAAAACAGTAAAAATAATTAAACATGACTGTGTAAGAAGAGATAAATAGTACGTTTATGATTTTTGTCAAAGTGCTTTGAATGTGCTATATTTTTATAAGAAAGTATTTACCCTACCTCCACCAAGACACCATTAGGGCAGAGATGAGGCTTTTGGGGCACTTAAGTCATCTCCAACCGAAAGGGCTAAACATAACTCCATCCAAAATTATAGCCCTGCAAAAACGATTTTTAAATGAACAGTGTCACTCCATATTCATATGCATCTCCAACCGAAACGGCTAAACATAACCCCTTAATAATTTATTAGTTTTAAGTTTATATTTTAAATTTATTAATTAGTTTAATTAAACTACCATTAAATATTTTCAAATATAGTCATTAAATTTGAATTCAAACTTGTGTATCCTTCGTTGCCTTGCAAACTTAAATAAAAAATAGGGTAAATTACAAAAAACTACCTCAACTATTGGGTCATTAACAGTTTCATACCTCATCTTTAAAATTTTTTAATGTCATACATTTGCTTACGAATTTGTTTCAATGTCATACCCCCCGTCAGTCTGCCGTCAGTTTATCAGTTAAATGCTGACGTGGCACATTTTATATTAAAAACTAAAAAAATATTAAAATATTAATTACTGTGACATCCGACATCGCCCAGGGGAGTGATCCTTAAATGTATATTCTCATCCCTACCTAGCACGAGGCCTTTTGGGAGCTCACTGGCTTCAGGTTCCGTAGGAACTCCGAAGTTAAGCGAGAAGGGGGCTAGAGCACTCCCATGATGGGTGACCCACTGGGAAGTTGCTCGTGAGTTCCCAGAAACAAAACCGTGAGGGCGTGGTCGGGGCCCAAAGCGGACAATATCGTGCTACGGTAGTGGAGCGGGCCCGGGAAGTGATGCGCCCTGGGCCGGGATGTGACAATTACTTAATTAATTAATATTTAAATTAATTAATTTAAAAAAAACCTAAAACCTATCTGAACCCCCCTTCCCCCCGCGCCTCCCCCACCTTCTCCTTCCTTCTTCCCCATCGCCATTCCACCTGCAACCTGAAGAGAAAAAGAAAAAAAAAAAACTATAAGCACACCTGCACCACCCACCCCCCCACCCCGCGCCCCTACCCTACCCCCCACCCTCCTCTCCTTCCTTCTTCCCCATCCTCATTCCTTAAACAAAGAAAGAAAAACTTCGGGTTGCAGGTAGAATGGAGATGGAAGAAGGAAGGAGGGGGCGCCAGGGGGGGTTTTGATAGGTTTTTTTTCTTTCTTCTTCGTCTTCTCTCTTCGGGCTGCAGGTGGAATGGGGATGGAAGAAGGAAGGAGGGGGGCACCGGGGGGGGGGGTTTCCGATAGGTTTTTTTTTAAAAAAAATTAATTAATTAATATTTTTAGTTTTTAATATTATTGTATTAATTTTTTAAATATAAAGTGTGCCACGTCACACGCCACATCAACATTTAACTGATAAACTGACGGCAGACTGACGGGGAGTATGACATTGAAACAAATTCGTAAGCAAAGATATGACATTAAAAAATTTAAAGATGAGGTATGAAACTGTTAAGACCCAATAATTGAGGTAATTTTTTGTAATTTACCCTAATAAGTCTTCAAAGTACCTAATGATAGATAGCTTTCCAAAAGAGCTTGGGTGTCTTGGTGCATTCCAACTTGGAACAGTCGGACCATATTCACCGATTCTGAATAGTATACATGTCCTTCAGTTTCCTAGTCATATGGCAATTAAAATATGATTGCCTGAAGTTACTGCTCACAATTTCGCCTTTTTTCTAGGTTTTTTGTTAATCCCATCTCATTCGTGACAACTTCTTAGTTTCATCAAATTTGCTTACAAGTTCAACAGTCTAGCGTTCTTCTCGAAGATTCACTCTCATTTTCATTGTTAGCATACGAGTCTATGACAACTTTTGTACCATCTGGAAGGACTGCCTATAGCCAAACTTCAAAACGCTCAAATTTGTCTTGCTTTCTCATTGAAAAAGTAACCCCTACAACAAGAAAACACAAAAAAAAAAAAAAAAAAAACCTAATAATACTAGGATTAAATTAATTAGAACCTAGTTAATTAAGCCCCCCATTAGAAAACACAAAATTATTGGAGAACCAAAATAAAATAAAATAAAAATAAAAGTCCAGATTATCAATAATTTAATTAGTGTATAAGCACATTCGCAGCTTATGTAATCGCGCCTTGACCGGCATTGGTAGTTGTCAGATTTTTATAAAGTCAAATATCAAATATGCAATATGCTTTTTGTGAAGTTTTGTGTGTGGTGACTAGGCCTGGCAAACGTGTCGTGTCTGTCGTGTTTCGTGTCGTTTTCGTGTAACACCTGTTATCTTAACGGGTCGTGTCGTGTCACACCCGTTATCTTAACGGGTCCTTAACAGGTCGTGTCACTTTACCCAACGGGTAAAGTGACCCGACCCGTTATGACCCGTTAAGAAAAATATATATTTTTTTTAATTTGCACATACCACATATATTATTATATATTACTTCAAAATATTAAAACATTTGTCGTTTAAGTACTATATCTACACTCGAAAATAAGAGCCTAATAAAAAAATAATACACACTACTAATTTATTACAAATATTAAATGTGCAAAGATATGCAAAATGAAAGAGTTTTTGTTTTCAAGGTTGTAACTTGTAAGTCTTTCTCAAAAGTTTAAACTTCAATTTACAAAATCTTCAATTTACATCGATCATCATGAAATTGTATTGGAACTTTGGCTTGATCTATTGCCTTCAAGAGTTATGTTGATGATGTTTTCAGTAAGATTTTCCACGTCAGAACTCTCTTCTGCATAAACTAAGTATAGAAAAACCAAACATTAAAAATCATTCAAATTATGAGAAGTTTAACAAAATAAATAATTATGAAAAGAAATAAAATAATAGTACTATACCATATAAAAATATATTACCTCCTTTTCCAAATAGCCAATCTCGTGTGCACAATAAAGCTTGAACTGTTTCTAGTAACAATGAACTTCGATACTAATCTAGTAATTATGAAATGGACGACTGAGATTAAATCTTAGCCGATCCAATGGTCATCAATTTTTAAAATTTAATTTAATATATATAATTATATTATATAAGTATTATAGTTTTTTTAGAGGTATAAATTGTTAAATTAATATATATAATTATTAATTTATTATAGTTAACTTTTATTAAGTATATAACATAAGATTTTAAATTGAAGATCGAATTCATTCATTATATTCATATAGAGTCAAGGAGTGTAGCTGTAAAAAATCATCAAAATCGGAGTTAAAATAACCGTTAAATCGTGATTTTTAGTTTATAACCGTCGAAAATCTTTGTCCCGTTACTTGATCTCTGAATGTTTTTTTTTTGTGATTTTTTGCTGATGTGATCTCGAAGCATATACATACAAGTTTGACGGTTGCGATCGTTGAAATTAGTTTTAGAGAATTCGTATCTCATTAAAACGATAGATTCACTAACACTTTTATTTATACTTTCATTAAGTATAACATAATATTTTGTGGTATCCACTTGTATAAATATTTTAAATTGAAGATCGAATTCATTCATTGTATTCATATAGGGTCAAGGAGTGTAGCTGTAAAAAATCATCAAAATCGGAGTTAAAATAACCGTTAAATCGTGATTTTTCGTTTATAACCGTCGAAAAACTTTGTCCCGTTACTTGATCTCTGAATGTTTGTTTTTTGTGATTTTTTGCTGATGTGATCTCGAAGCATATACATACAAGTTTGACGGTTGTGATCGTTGAAATTAGTTTTGGAGAATTCGTATCTCATTAAAACGATAGATTCACTAACACTTAGGGTTTATTTATACTTTCATTAAGTATAACATAATATTTTGTGGTATCCACTTGTATAAATATTTTAAATTGAAGATCGAATTCATTCATTGCATTCATATAGGGTCAAGGAGTGTAGCTGTAAAAAATCATCAAAATCGGAGTTAAAATAACCGTTAAATCGTGATTTTTCGTTTATAACCGTCGAAAAACTTTGTCCCGTTACTTGATCTCTGAATGTTTTTTTTTTGTGATTTTTTGCTGATGTGATCTCGAAGCACATACATACAAGTTTGATGGTTGCGATCGTTGAAATTAGTTTTGGAGAATTCGTATCTCATTAAAACGATAGATTCACTAACACTTAGAGTTTATTTATACTTTCATTAAGTATAACATAATATTTTGTGGTATCCACTTGTATAAATATTTTAAATTGAAGATCGAATTCATTCATTGTATTCATATAGGGTCAAGGAGTGTAGCTGTAAAAAATCATCAAAATCGGAGTTAAAATAACCGTTAAATCGTGATTTTTCGTTTATAACCGTCGAAAAACTTTGTCCCGTTACTTGATCTCTGAATGTTTGTTTTTTGTGATTTTTTGCTGATGTGATCTCGAAGCATATACATACAAGTTTGACGGTTGTGATCGTTGAAATTAGTTTTGGAGAATTCGTATCTCATTAAAACGATAGATTCACTAACACTTAGGGTTTATTTATACTTTCATTAAGTATAACATAATATTTTGTGGTATCCACTTGTATAAATATTTTAAATTGAAGATCGAATTCATTCATTGTATTCATATAGGGTCAAGGAGTGTAGCTGTAAAAAATCATCAAAATCGGAGTTAAAATAACCGTTAAATCGTGATTTTTAGTTTATAACCGTCGAAAAACTTTGTCCCGTTACTTGATCTCTGAATGTTTTTTTTTTTGTGATTTTTTGCTGATGTGATCTCGAAGCACATACATACAAGTTTGACGGTTGCGATCGTTGAAATTAGTTTTGGAGAATTCGTATCTCATTAAAACGATAGATTCACTAACACTTAGAGTTTATTTATACTTTCATTAAGTATAACATAATATTTTGTGGTATCCACTTGTATAAATATTTTAAATGGAAGATCGAATTCATTCATTGTATTCATATAGGGTCAAGGAGTGTAGCTGTAAAAAATCATCAAAATCGGAGTTAAAATAACCGTTAAATCGTGATTTTTAGTTTATAACCGTCGAAAAACTTTGTCCCGTTACTTGATCTCTGAATGTTTTTTTTTTGTGATTTTTTGCGGATGTGATCTCGAAGCACATACATACAAGTTTGACAGTTGCGATCGTTGAAATTAGTTTTGGAGAATTCGTATCTCATTAAAACGATAGATTCACTAACACTTAAGAGTTTATTTATACTTTCATTAAGTATAACATAATATTTTGTGGTATCCACTTGTATAAATATTTTAAATTGAAGATCGAATTCATTCATTGTATTCATATAGGGTCAAGGAGTGTAGCTGTAAAAAATCATCAAAATCGGAGTTAAAATAACCGTTAAATCGTGATTTTTAGTTTATAACCGTCGAAAAACTTTGCCCCGTTACTTGATCTCTGAATGTTTTTTTTTTGTGATTTTTTGCTGATGTGATCTCGAAGCACATACATACAAGTTTGACGGTTGCGATCGTTGAAATTAGTTTTGGAGAATTCGTATCTCATTAAAACGATAGATTCACTAACACTTAGAGTTTATTTATACTTTCATTAAGTATAACATAATATTTTGTGGTATCCACTTGTATAAATATTTTAAATTGAAGATCGAATTCATTCATTGTATTCATATAGGGTCAAGGAGTGTAGCTGTAAAAAATCATCAAAATCGGAGTTAAAATAACCGTTAAATCGTGATTTTTCGTTTATAACCGTCGAAAAACTTTGTCCCGTTACTTGATCTCTGAATGTTTGTTTTTTGTGATTTTTTGCTGATGTGATCTCGAAGCATATACATACAAGTTTGACGGTTGTGATCGTTGAAATTAGTTTTGGAGAATTCGTATCTCATTAAAACGATAGATTCACTAACACTTAGGGTTTATTTATACTTTCATTAAGTATAACATAATATTTTGTGGTATCCACTTGTATAAATATTTTAAATTGAAGATCGAATTCATTCATTGTATTCATATAGGGTCAAGGAGTGTAGCTGTAAAAAATCATCAAAATCGGAGTTAAAATAACCGTTAAATCGTGATTTTTCGTTTATAACCGTCGAAAAACTTTGTCCCGTTACTTGATCTCTGAATGTTTTTTTTTTGTGATTTTTTGCTGATGTGATCTCGAAGCACATACATACAAGTTTGACGGTTGCGATCGTTGAAATTAGTTTTGGAGAATTCGTATCTCATTAAAACGATAGATTCACTAACACTTAGAGTTTATTTATACTTTCATTAAGTATAACATAATATTTTGTGGTATCCACTTGTATAAATATTTTAAATTGAAGATCGAATTCATTCATTGTATTCATATAGGGTCAAGGAGTGTAGCTGTATAAAATCATCAAAATCGGAGTTAAAATAACCGTTAAATCGTGATTTTTAGTTTATAACCGTCGAAAAACTTTGTCCCGTTACTTGATCTCTGAATGTTTTTTTTTTGTGATTTTTTGCTGATGTGATCTCGAAGCACATACATACAAGTTTGACGGTTGCGATCGTTGAAATTAGTTTTGGAGAATTCGTATCTCATTAAAACGATAAATTCACTAACACTTAGAGTTTATTTATACTTTCATTAAGTATAACATAATATTTTGTGGTATCCACTTGTATAAATATTTTAAATTGAAGATCGAATTCATTCATTGTATTCATATAGGGTCAAGGAGTGTAGCTGTAAAAAATCATCAAAATCGGAGTTAAAATAACCGTTAAATCGTGATTTTTCGTTTATAACCGTCGAAAAACTTTGTCCCGTTACTTGATCTCTGAATGTTTTTTTTTTTGTGATTTTTTGCTGATGTGATCTCGAAGCACATACATACAAGTTTGACGGTTGCGATCGTTGAAATTAGTTTTGGAGAATTCGTATCTCATTAAAACGATAGATTCACTAACACTTAGAGTTTATTTATACTTTCATTAAGTATAACATAATATTTTGTGGTATCCACTTGTATAAATATTTTAAATTGAAGATCGAATTCATTCATTGTATTCATATAGGGTCAAGGAGTGTAGCTGTAAAAAATCATCAAAATCGGAGTTAAAATAACCGTTAAATCGTGATTTTTCGTTTATAACCGTCGAAAAACTTTGTCCCGTTACTTGATCTCTGAATGTTTGTTTTTTGTGATTTTTTGCTGATGTGATCTCGAAGCATATACATACAAGTTTGACGGTTGTGATCGTTGAAATTAGTTTTGGAGAATTCGTATCTCATTAAAACGATAGATTCACTAACACTTAGGGTTTATTTATACTTTCATTAAGTATAACATAATATTTTGTGGTATCCACTTGTATAAATATTTTAAATTGAAGATCGAATTCATTCATTGTATTCATATAGGGTCAAGGAGTGTAGCTGTAAAAAATCATCAAAATCGGAGTTAAAATAACCGTTAAATCGTGATTTTTCGTTTATAACCGTCGAAAAACTTTGTCCCGTTACTTGATCTCTGAATGTTTTTTTTTTGTGATTTTTTGCTGATGTGATCTCGAAGCACATACATACAAGTTTGACGGTTGCGATCGTTGAAATTAGTTTTGGAGAATTCGTATCTCATTAAAACGATAGATTCACTAACACTTAGAGTTTATTTATACTTTCATTAATTATAACATAATATTTTGTGGTATCCACTTGTATAAATATTTTAAATTGAAGATCGAATTCATTCATTGTATTCATATAGGGTCAAGGAGTGTAGCTGTAAAAAATCATCAAAATCGGAGTTAAAATAACCGTTAAATCGTGATTTTTCGTTTATAACCGTCGAAAAACTTTGTCCCGTTACTTAATCTCTGAATGTTTTTTTTTTGTGATTTTTTGCTGATGTGATCTCGAAGCATATACATACAAGTTTGACGGTTGCGATCGTTGAAATTAGTTTTGGAGAATTCGTATATCATTAAAACGATATATTAAAGTTTTATAAAATTTAATATATATATATATATAATTATTATAGATGATTAATATTTTGGGGTATAATTATTATAGTATATATAATTATTATAATTATTATAGTTAAAATTTATTTATTTATTTATTATAGTTAATTAACTTAATTTAATATATATATATATATATATTTATTTATTATAGTTTTTAGGGGTATAAAATTGTTAAATTAATATATATAATTATACTAGTATTTTTTTTAAGGTTATAAAATTATGAAATTAATATTCTGCTTATCGTGTATCGTGTTACCCACGTGTATACCCGAATTTACCCGTTATCTTAACAGGTGCTATCAGGTTACCCGATAACGACCCGATTCGTTATCGTGTCGACCCAAACACCTGTTAATTTCGTGTCGTGTCGTGTCGTGTTATCGGGTCGTGTCAGAAATTGCCAGGCCTAGTGGTGACCTGGTCTATTGACCCTTTGATTATTTTAGTACATGTGTTCTCCATTACTTATTGTTTTCATATCATATGCTTCCAAATTTCAAAATTTCCTTGTCAGTCTGTAGATCTAATGCCAATATTATGATTAAGTTTTCTAAATTGTACTAGCCTTTCATTGAGATTTGCACTATGATGTACATTGATTTGGTCATTCCAAGTAGTAATCCAAGTTACATATTCATTTACATTTCAATTTGGGATACAGAAGGGGATTAGTCTTCAATAGTCCGAACTATTGGTTATAATCATCAGATTGAATAAATCAAATGAAATCAACAACTAAAATTAAACATAAATGTATAAAAAAAAATCTAATAAATATGTGCGAAAATCACTTTTCTTCGTGTAAATGCAAAACAAAAGAGCACATAAATTATCGACTAAATTGACAAATTACTTGGAAAGAACCAGTTTCATAAATCATGTTGAGGTGGGCAGAATGGTAGCTGTAAGTTGACAGGAAAATGTACATACGAAAAGTAAAAGCCCGTGGCTGACAACCCCTGCTTAGTATAGTTTTCTTTTACTTTCTATGCCCCTCTGCAAATAACAAACCCCACGCCTTGGACTCTTGTGTCCAAAACGAATCCGAGAAAACCCCGAAACGTATCCTCCCAGTCCCATTTCGGATTTCGCCCAATCCGAGCCGTTGAGCCCGAGACGCAGAGCAGTATCGTACTGGACAGGCTATCCCGGGACGCCACGTGGCGAGGGAGAGCAGTAGGAAACGTGGGGCCCGGTGGACGTTCAAATATCGAGGAAAGTGAAAGCGACGTGACCTGGTTGGGGGGAGGAGTGGATGTTTTGGGGGTTGTGGCGTTGTTTACATTTCTGGTCCCGACCACGATGCTGCCAGTCCATTGCTAACGGTCACGTTCTTGAGCTTCTCGCCCCCAAACGCTGAGTTGCCCAACGACTCCTTCAATAAAACTAATTTAGTATCCCACTCTGTCCCTTCTTTAATTCTACTTTTTCATATAAAAAAATTGGTATTGTAGATTAATTTCGTGGTGTGATATTCACGCAATTTTTTTTACTTCTTACATAATTTTTGTTAATTTATGTCATTTGATCTTTATCCATTCATTTGATCCAATGAGAAAAAATTAGAACGGTATGTACAAAATAAAAAAATGTGTGCAGATATCACTCACAAACTCCGAAGTTAAGCGAGTTTAGACGATATTAGTACTATAATGGGTAACTTCCTAGGAAATCCCTGTGTTGCCTCCCCCACTTGTCATTTAATACTAATGTTTAGTTGTATTCCTCTTCACTTGTGAGAGATGTCTTAAGTTCAATTCTCACAAAAACCGAATTTGTACCACATTATTGCTAGCATATTGTGAGGCTAAGCCCAACCCTCTCTCCTAGTGTACATAAATGTTTGTTCAATTTTATTTTATTAATATTTGTATATACAATTGATAATTATTTTAGAAAAATAATTCTTACTACTGAAAATTTGGTGCTTTTAGTATTGAATTATAAATAATTTTACTGTGCAAACACAAAAATATTGAGTGTTTCAAATAATATTAAACTATGTAACAAAAAAAAAAAATACTAAACTAGTGTGTGGCCTGCAAACTTAAAGTGTTTCAAGTAAGAGATTTGAGTTAAGTCACACAATTATCATAATAATTTGATGTTGGATTCGTCATCTACAAGATTTGAAGTTAAGGCTTTCTACTAACAAAAACACACAATAGGTCCGTTATAATAATTTGCTAACTGGTATCGAATTCGTCATCTATGAGATTTAAAGTAATTTAAGATGTTTCACTTTCAAGTAACGATAAATACTAATATACTGGAATACTAAGTTACACACTCTTACGTGTGCGAGGAATTGTTTTGAGGATTTCTACTTTTTGAGGTTCAAGAGCATTTGCAATTAAATATGAAGATCCCAAATTCTCAACACCGATTGGTTCGTACAAGTGATAACTCAGTCTCAACTTATTATGAAAACTCTTAGCAACAAAATAAACAAAAAAGTAAAAAGAACTAGTCAAATATGTTAGTCCAAAAAATGGAACTTGTCAATGAACTTATTAAGAAAAACAAGTTCTTGGGAATAAAAATTCTAATATTTACATATTTTATATACTATATTTGTACTATTTTTCTAATAGCGTAATTTTCGCCAATACAAATAGATCTCACCGCTATTAAATAGGTTATACCGATGTCGAAACTGTAGTATTTCGCCCTTTTTGGTATTCAGCTTGCTAAGTCAATATATACTTGATTACAATCACAAGTATAATCTTTCAAACTATTAATTGAATATTTTAGTATTATATGGAAAGTTTTGACTAGAAAAATTTGCACTAACAAGCTATAAAGGTTATGCATTAGCAAAGTTATAAAAGTTAGGGTGAGCTGCTAATTAGTCCCTGAATTATCATCTGAGTGAAAATTAGGTTCTTAAATTATTATTTTTGTTTAAAAAAATCAGTCATTGAATTATAAAAATCAGCTAATTACATCCTTAATATTAGATTCAAAGCTATTATATTCAATTTTCTATCAATTTAAGTCACGTTACTTGCATGTGATACGTATTGGATGATAGATTGATAATTGTTCATAAGGAAATAGTGTACGGAGTTGACTTTGGATGGTAAATTAGACATTAGATTCGCAACCTATATGAAATGTTAAGGGCTTATAGACGAGAAAAAGACGGTATTACATTCTAAAGTGTGTCAAGTGACTTAAGTTCACCAAAAATTGGATAAATAGCTTTAAATATAATAGTAGGGATAAAATTAGCAATTTTTGATGAATTTAGAGACTTATTTACTAAAAAAATAATTTAGGAAACTAATTTTCACTGAAATAATATAATTCAAGGACTAAATCGGCACTTCACCCTAAACATTATTGTTGTTGTGGATGCGTGTAGCGCAAAAATTCTAGAGTAAACCAGCGCCACAATATTTGAACATCGAATCTCTCACTCACCACTCCCACACGGATTTGGATCCTCTCCTGATCCCTTTCATGGGGATCCTAGGGATCAAGGAATAAGAGCCGTCCATCAAAAATCGTGCGGCTACAATTAAATGATTTTTATATTTTTAAAAATAAAGCAGTCTCGTTTTGCGTAAAAAGCATTTAATTGTAACCGCACGATTTTTGATGAACGACTCTTATTCCTTGATCCCTAGGATCCCCATAAAGGGGATCCGGAGAGGATCCAAATCCCTCCCACACTAGTTGAGCTAAAGATGTCATGGATGATTATTTATAAATTATAATTACAAACAAATACAGTTAACTTTTTTTTTTAATGACGTTTGCAGTTAATGGTAGGAAACATTTGTGTTTGTTTGATTGTTTGGTTGGGTTTACTGCTGTCCTTGTCGTATACATATCGTCATCTTGCAGGTGCTTCCCCCTTTTTAGCTGTTTTTTCCGTTACTCTACTGTTCATTTGAAAAATAAAATTTAAAAGTAAGGGTAATTTGGTCAAACACACAAAAAAAAAAATACAGGGGTAGTTGTGTCAACGTGGAAAAAGAGGAAGGACATACCAGATATGCAGCAGGCTGAATTGTTCAATTTGTTCGGATTAAAAAGGTTTTTTATTGGGTGATCGATTAAAAAGTTAAAAAAATAACCAAATCATAAATTGTCTTAATAGTCAAGACATTTCCCTTTCAGTCTATTGTATCATGTGTTCCGGAATGTCCTATACAAAATTGACACCGTCGCGTTTTTTTTTAATAAAATAATGATATGTGTAATTTTTTTAATATGTTGTATTTTGTTATTAAATCAAGACATTAAATAACGGTGAATCATATGATACAGATTAGTGCATAATACCGTTGTAATAAAAAATTAATACGATGAAAAATTAGAGAACAGTGAAAAAGTAGAGTTTGATTAACGATAAAAACAAAGACCCCCTCCCACCTCTAATTTCAAAAAATAAAATAATAAATTGAAAAAATGAAGGAATTTTTAAAAAACACAGGAGGAGAGAAGAAGAAAGAAGAAGAGAGAGAGGAGAGAGAAAACCAAAACAACGTTTCAGAAAACACCACCAAAGAGAAGAAGAGTTGTTTTGGATTCATTTCAAAAGCTCCTCCGTCTCTGCGTCTCTTCGTTTCAAAACCCTAGCCCCCCTCTTTCTTCTCTACCTTCCGCTGCCGCAATTTCCATGGCATCAGCGTTGGTCTCGCAGCAATAGTTCTATATTTCCGGTTTTGCCCCTATACTCGCGCCGGGGAATGGCGGATAAGCCAACGCCTCCGCCGCCGTTTCGTCTGAACTTTTTGTGCTCGGCTAGGGTTTCGATTTCAGTTCCAGTGAGCTCCGTGAGGAGCCCGACATAAGATACGGCTGGGGGTGCGCCGCCGCCGTCCGATCAAAATCGGTGTTTTCGTTTGATCGTGTATATAATTGGAGGAGATAGAGAAAGCGAGGGCCGTCGGTTCGGATCATTTCTGTTGCTTGTTGTTGTTGAAATGGCGAAGGGAGGTTACTTCTTGGAGAAGGTTCGGAGATGCGTACGGACGGTGTTCTTCATGGTAGCGATGGTGGCGTCGCTGCTTGTATCGTCGCTGCCGGTGCTGGTGGCGATAGGGGACATGCTGGTGCCGTGCGTGTTGATATCGAGCTTCACGTGCGTCACGTGCTACGGATTCAAAGAACATTTGCATCGATACGCCTTCAAGAGCTCGCTCACCGATATTCCTCTGGTCTCCTTTATCAGATCTCTCATCATTATCTGTATGTATCTTCCTACCTTTTTTTTAGTTTCAAATTTTTAGTTTTAGTTTCTGTGATTGAACTTTGATATTCCCCTTTAGGAATCCAATATATTTAATCTTTTGATTATTTGCTTTCAGCCTAAGATTTTCTGTTTTTAATATGATTAATTTCCTTTTGGGTTTTATTCCTTGATGATCAGAATTTGTTGGGCAAAATGTGATTGTGTCTTGTGTGTTCAAAATAATGCATTTCTTAGAATCCTAGTTTTATAAACCTGACATTGATCAATCAAAGAGAGATTCAACAGCTAAAAGAAAGATCGATTCTTTGGGATCCTTCTTTTTTTCAAATGGAACGAACAGAGATAGAATCAGTCTGAGTATTTGGCTTAGTAAAGCTTTTTTCTTTTCGAGTGATGCAAAAAAGTCTCTTTTAAAGCTATGTTTTTGCGGCAACCATACAAAAGATGTCTGTATGGCGATGCTTACAGAATTTGATAAACATTTGTAGCGATACGAATGAACCTTCCTTGTCTGCAGTATATATAAGGGAGTTTTTGGGTATAATTACACTAATGTGCTAATTTATGGATTTTGTTTATTGCAGGCGTGTATTCCATGTGCGATGGCCCTGCTCTGTCACACGGTCCATACCTTGGAACTGTGACTTGCTGTTCCTTTATCTCAATTCTTCTTCTTTCAATCAAAGCATGTCTTTTCACTGTAAATTCTCAAATAGAGGCTGAAGCTTCGTCTTCCCTCTCAAGGCAGAAGCTCCACTTGAAGAAGTCATGGGGAATGCCTGTCTTGTTTCTCTCATCAGTAGTCTTTGCCCTTGGTCATACTGTGGTTGCTTATAGAACAAGTTGCAGAGCAAGGAGGAAGCTCCTTTTTCACCGAGTTGATCCAGAGGCTGTAAGTTTGCATAATTTTTATTTTATTTTTTAATTTCATTTATTTCACTCAGATTTCCTTCTTCTAAATTGTAGAAGAGTTTTGTGTTGTTAGAGTGGTGCTTCTATCCCACTGTTTGATTGAATTACAAATTTTTTAATGGAGAATATTAATTTCTGTACCAATTGCTTGTGCTGTTTCATTGCATGGAATAATTCTGTTCTGTAATAGCCTCTATCTTCTACATATGACACTTGCTTATACAGAAATGGTTATCTAACTATAGCTTTTGGTAGTTTGTAATGAACTTTGTTTATCGAATTAACAGGCCCTTTCATGCAAAAATGTATTCTCTGGCTATCAGAAGGTCCCAAGATCTCCCACTCCGTCAGGAGGAAGAACCCCAAAAAGTGACAGTGAAATGAGGCGTAAGCCTTTTTCTACAGTTCGAGATGGTGAACTCCCAGTCAGAGTAATTGCAGATATTGACAGCTTATTCATGACGTGCAGGGGGCTTACTCTTCATTACAAGCTTAGCTTGCCTGGTTCACCACCTCGTTCCCTGTCATCTACTGCGTTTCTTGAACCCAGCTCCCCAAAAATGGCTATGGGGAGGCCAAAACTTGATAGACATCCATTAAGTTTGTTATCAAAAGGCCAAAACCACCTCCACAGGAGCTACAGCAATCAATTTCATGGCTCATCTCTATATGTACCTTTATTGGATGGTTCTACGGTTTCTACTGTTCTTTCTGAAGAGATTCCTGCCTTGAGACTATCCAATGCTGGCGAAGGGGATGAGGGTAGTACATTAAATTTTGGTACTCTAAACAAAGAAATGGAAGGAAGTGGCCAGTTTGGTATTGTATTAGTGCATGGCTTTGGGGGAGGAGTCTTTTCATGGAGGCATGTGATGGGGACCCTTTCTCGGCAAGTTGGTTGCACAGTTGCTGCTTTTGATCGCCCTGGTTGGGGCCTAACCTCAAGGCTGCGACCGGAAGATTGGGAGGGTAAAGAAATGCCTAATCCTTATAAACTTGAATCTCAGGTGATTGGCCACTTCCTTTAGTTAATTTATGATAACTTCCATGTACTTTACCCTTGGGGGTCTATCCAGAAGAGGCTTCTTCCTACTCACCTGATCTGGGATGAGATTCTAAATCTTCCCTCTTGAGAAGTTTTAAGAGATAGCACTTATGAAGAAAATAAACGGCAGGGGAACATAGAATATACGATACAATGGCCAGTAGTATCTAGTTCTATAATTTAGATGTTATTTTGCTTATTTTTATGAGTCTGGTGTTGAAACAGCAGATTAATACTGTCTACTGATTGGTCTGGGTCGATATCCTTTTGAGTTTATCTTGCAACACTAGACAGACCAGATGAGAAATCAGGAAAGGAAAGAAAACGAGCAACACCTACATCTGTTGTGTACACCCTCTGTATTTGAAAGTTTTATAGTGTATCATGTAGGTTGATCCTAGTCAAATTGTTCTTCTAACATGGGCATATCATTGAACACTGTCCCGCAATGCGTATATTGGTTCCCTTCCCCATATAGCTTTATGCGTTCTTCCAGTTTTTTTTCTAGACTTTATTATGATTTATTTTTTAATCTGTCAGGTTGACCTGCTTCTTTCTTTCTGCTCTGAGATGGGATTTTCCTCAGTGGTGCTTGTTGGTCATGATGATGGAGGCCTTCTGGCTTTGATGGCTGCACAAAAAGTACAAGCTTCGGTGAATTCTTTCAACGTGAGTATCCCTTCTTAGTTTCCGTATTAGATATCTTAAACCAATTGGACCACTTTTTGCTTCTTATCTGGTCCTACATGTGAAATTAGTTACTTTCACAAATATAAATTAGTATTGTATTATTGGAAGTATTCATTATTATGACATTGTATGTTCACTTCCATACTAAGTCCAAGTTGATTAATTATATTGTATGAGTTGATATAGACATTGTATGTTCACTTCCGCACTAAGTGTACATGTGGCTTTGAAAGAGTTAAGATAGAATAAGTGCGATATCACTATCAGTACGTGAAAGTACTGGGGCCATCCTCCATTCCTGCAACATTCATAGGAATCGATAAAGATATGCTTACATAGATGTTTTTTCTTTTTATTTCCCTATTATACTAATGTTAATTGTTTTTTTTGTTGTTATACAATTTCAGGTTACAATCAAAGGCGTAGTATTGTTAAATGTTAGCTTGTCAAGAGAAGTGGTGCCTGCTTTTGCGAGGATACTCTTGAGAACGTCACTTGGGAAAAAGCACCTGGTTCGTCCATTACTGCGAACAGAAATTACACAAGTAGTAAATAGGCGTGCCTGGTATGATGCGACAAAGTTGACAACAGACGTTTTGAGCCTTTATAAGGTATACCCTTGAATTTTATGTGTAAAATTAGTCACTTGAAACAAGAGGAAAGAATGGAAACTGAACATACTGGAGAACAGATAACATGTTGAAAAGGAAATTTTAAGGTCTAAATTAAGACACATTCCTGCAGAGTTGAGGGGTAACAGACAGATTTAACCACTTTTGGGCACTACGAATTTCTGAATGTATGAATGAAAAGTTTTTCCGATGTGTCCTTTCACTTCCTGCAGCTCATACTCATTGTTGTAATCAAAAGGCAGCCAATAAATCTTTTTGGAAACATTGTTTTCACTTAACCTATGTCTTGTTGAGCATATGAGTGCAGGAGAGATTTGGCTTTAAGTGTTAATATTGTTTGGATTAATGATTAGGTTCAGGTATACAGCAGAGCTTTAGATTACATGCTGAGTATATAATGATTGTGATTGTGAACTCAAATTTCAGTAATCGTTTGTTTGACCTTCCTTGTTGTTTTTTGTGGAAATCAGGCCCCTCTATGTTTAGAAGGATGGGATGAAGCACTCCATGAGATAGGTAGATTGTCATACGAGACACTTCTTTCACCGAAAAATGCAGAATCATTACTGAAGGCAGTTGAAAACCTGCCAGTGTTAGTCATCGCAGGCGCTGAGGATGCCCTTGTCTCTCTTAAATCTTCGCAAGCTATGGCATCCAAACTTGTAAATTCTGTAAGTTCCCGCTTTCTACTCTTTTATAATGTGAACAGTTAAAAGCTAGTGGTTTCAGTTGAACTGAATCGTATTTCCCACACCCTATTATTGTTTGGACAATCACCTTCTCAATTGAACTAATTGAGTATTGGTGTATGCAGAGACTAGTAGCGATATCCGGATGTGGCCATCTTCCCCACGAAGAGTGTCCCAAGGCATTACTTGCAGCAATGACACCCTTCTTAAGCAGGCTCTTGGGCAAACAAGACATGCAAAGCCAATAGTGTACCTTCTTTTTAACTTCTAATTAGGGTTTTTATCTGTTGTAGGGTTACCTTTCTTTCTTTTTCGTTGTCATTTTTCGTGTTAGGCAATTTAGCGGCCGAGGGGAAGAGACTAACGTCATCTCTTTTTCTTCTTGTTATTGATGTCTTAGTTTGGAGCCTTACCCATACCTACATTCTTTAGGGTTTTAGAGCTCTTTCACATGTAATTTTCCTCTCCTTTTTTACCCCGTTCAGAAGTATTTTTATTTATCTTTTGTTGTTTGAATAGTGCTTGTTATTTTCCACCGAAGGCGGTGGAAGATACATAATTGTACATTTATCAGTGCTTGAATTTAAGTATGGTTTTGTTCCACACGTCATCTGTTTTGTTCTTTTGAACTATATGGTTTTTGTAATCGGTCAATGTAGTTCTTGAAAATAAGTATCACAAATTAATGTAGTCCTTCCGTTATAATTCTGTAAAAAAAATTGTAATGTGCTGGCGTGAGTTTAATCGTTTAATAATTAATTAAAAAAGTAACAAAATACCTTTTTGCACAATCGGATTATGAGCTGAAATCACCAAGAGCACTGGGGGAGCACCCAGCATGCTCTCCAAAATTAAGGTTGTGAGTTTGTCAATTGTCCAAATATTAATGGTGATGTCATAAGATTCGTCACCAATCCAAGCCGTCACCAAAAGTTGTCTTGAACCTGGTCTAATACGGTGAAGGGTGTACCTTGAGAAGTTTTTTCTTTAGAAAAGAGACGGCGAAGGTTACCATAGATGGAGGTAGAGGAGTGTAGGTTGGGATCGGAGGTGATTGCGGGACTAGGTTTTTGGGTTTACAATTTTTTTTAATTAACTATTACATTATTAAACCTATTTCTAATTTATTTTTTTTAATTTAATTAGACTCGTGAGACCTATTTATATATCAAATCAGCACATAACAAATTTTTGATAGAATTTTGATCCAAGGACCACATTGATTTGAGACACCAATTTCTAGGACTAAATTGATTGATTTTCAATTTCAGGGACCATTTGTGATTAAAAAAAGGACTTGTGAGACCTATTTATGTGCGACATTAGCACATAACAAAATTTTTAGATAGAATTGTGACGGAAAGACCACACTGATTTGCGACACCTATTTTCATGGACTACATTGATCGATTTCAATTTCATAGACCATTTTGATCGTGTAGTTCAATTTGAAAGGTTATTTGTGATTAAAAAAAACCCCTATTCTTTATGCGCCTTTTATTTTTGTTTTTGGTATCAATTTTGTGTCTTGGAGTGGACTAGTGGAGTGTGGACTGCAGGTTGAGTTCAAGAGTAGCAGGGAAAATGCTATTTTTAGGTCCTCCAGGATGAGTCAAGGATGGGGACCTAAAAATAGAGGGCGGCAAACAACCATCCCATGGCTGCACCTAAAAAAAGACGGAGGTGAGAGCACCATTAAGCGGCTGATGGTCCGCTGAAAACAGGTGGTGCTCGCCATTCATTATCCAACTGCTGCACCTAAAAATAGGCAGCAGCGAGCCACCACTGAACAGCTGCTGGTCTGCTGAGTGATTATCCCTCACCATCCGACTCCTGCACCTAAAAATAGTCGGCCGTGAGTGAGCACCATTGAGCAACTGATGGTCTGCTGTATAGCAGGCGGTGCTGGCCTGTCGTGACCTTCCACTGCTTCACCTAAAAAATAGTCGGTGTTGAGCACCATCAAAAGGCTGCTGATCCCCTGGATAAAAGGCTGTGCTTGCCAGGTTACCACCCAAGCTACGCCTAAAAATAGGTGGCGGCTAGAACCATCGAACTGTTGCCGATCTAGTGGATATAGGCAGTGCTTGATGAAGCTCATTTCTTGTGCGACAAGCTATTTTTTAGTTACGAAGATCACTTTAGTAAGAAAGAGTTAATTAGCTTATATGTGGAAGAAGTTAGCGTGAAAATCGTGACCTTAAATCTTTTTTATTTTGCTACATGGAATAATGCTTGACTGCGAAAAGTAGCAAGTTCAGCTGAAAAACTATTAGTGTAAAGACACTCCTAAATTACTATAACCCAACATAATATTAGGCTATCTCCAGAAAATTCAAAGCCAAAAGTTATATTTTGATTGTAAATTTGCCTCATTCCCTCTACAATGCATTCAAAAAGTTGGAATTATATAATGCATTTGGTGTTATATGCAAAGTTATATTTGATTTTCGGTATAACTCTCGATTTAAAAATGAGACATCCATCTGTAGAAGTTACAAAAGTTACATTTAAGTGTAAAATTGACTTAATCTCTCTCGCATAAGAGTTAAATGTTAATTAGAAAGTCATATTTGACTTTGTTGCATTAGAAATGTTATGACTTGCACAACTACATTTGAAGTTACTTCAAACTTAGTGTGCCTAAAGTTTGAGCCTAGGCTAGTGGTGTTGGTTATCCTTGCTCAATTATACCATATCAAGTTTTTCCTTATTTCTAATAGGTGAAAGGATGCCGTCAAAAACAACTTATTTCTCGAGTTAAAAAAGGAGTGCGCACAATGACTAAAAGGTAACGGAGGTAACGGCCTGGGGATTCCTTGCTAGCTTGCAGCTGGTCCTGGGTTCACGGGCAGCTAATGAAGCGGTGGATTTTATTGCGTTGCGTTAAGGAGTGGATATGAGCAATTTTTTTTGGGTCGATAGACTCCATCTTTGTTTGTCAAGATTTTGAACAAGGATGGCTTGACATGTCTGCCAGTTGATGTGAGTGCAGAAATTTGATGAGATGACATCGGAACTATTTGTAGCAACGTCTTTATTATTTTCGCTTTCCTTCTTCCTGTTATGTATGTATGTATGTTTGTTAGTCTTCCATTTGGCTTTTTGTACGTTTGGCGTTCTGCCATGAGTTTGAATTGAATTTCAGCTTCCAAAAAAAGAAGTCTTCATTGGAATTGTGAGGTTTTGTAATTTTCCTAAACCTCAACTCTTTTGACATGTCGTAAACTACATGTCTTAAGTCCGTGTGAACTTACTTAGTGATTTTGCATATGGAAAAGGTTATGTGTTTGGCATGTATTGGTGGAGGATTGGTTTCGTTGGCACAAGCTTGATGGGATTTCAGGCATCCCTTAATGATCCTACAATATAGTATTGGGGATTTGTTTACGTACCCTGAAGTATCCAGTACTCCAAAATTGCGCTCAAATTTTTGTATAGTTATACATATATATTAGAATATCAAATTGCGTTATGCATTTAGGCCTCTTTAGTTTTTGGTACACTGACAATTGGACTCAAGTGTGCATGTTTATCAATGAGTTACAAGAGGATTTACAGGTCAGTCTTAAATTGTAATCAAGCATGTTTATCCTGTTATTTTTTTAAGCATGTTCCATCTTTAGTTGGGCTGTAGCAGTTTTGGCCTATTGTTATGGGATTAGCAAACCACCATCAAGAGTTTCCATACTGCAGGTTTGATGTAGCACACCCCTATATAAGATCATTTAGTTACTCATCACGGTTTCATGTGAAAAAAAAAATCAACGTTTTAAAAGAAAAAGTCAAGACGGCTCATAGAAATTTAGAATTTCTACGTGGAGAAAAAAAAAACTTGGAATTTGAAACCTCTAATTTTCAAGTTTAAATTCTATATAAATAGACGTAATTTTTTAATTTCTATGAGTGAGAGTTTAAAAATGACAAATTCCATGTTAAATGCTCATAAGTTAGAATTAACAAATAACTAGAACGGAGGATGATAGGTTTAGGATGGAAGAACTCCCAAAACCAAAGCTTTGATGCCATGTTTGGCTGCCATTGTTTCGCAAAAACATAAGCGGTTAGGGAATGCATCAACAAAGTTTGTTCAGTTAACAGAACCTGGCTGCCTCCCTCACTTTCTTACTTCTCTTCCTCTCTCCCTTCTTCTCTGGGTCTCTTAACAATGCATGCCAAGTTAATAGAACCTTTATCATATGCCAAATTACCCCCCTTCTATATGAAGGTTTACAAAAAGAACCGAAAGGAAAAGTCAAGTTTATTGGGGGTATGGTAGTATTTATCCATTTCAACATTGCAGCCTTGGGAGGAAAGACTGCAGAAAGCTCAAGAAGCAGGCCAATTGGTCTTACTAGACAATCTGGATCCCTCCTATGATGTGTATAAAATTAAGTTTCTAAGGTAGTCAAAGAAAATCAGTTTATTATGAGATGCATTGTATCATCTTTTCCAATTTCTCACATTAGAGGATCTATGCTCCATCGGTCCATCCCCACCAAATTAGGGGCCTGTTTGAGAGTGATTTTGTAGGAAGCACTTTTGCATTAAGTGATTTTGTTAGGAGCACATAAATAATTTATGAAAAACTGAGTGCTTCTTGGGAATGCACTTGGAAACACATGTAAGTGCTTCTCCAGAGCACTAAAAAGTTTATAACTTAGAAGCAGTTGAAGTGTTTATGCCAAACACTGCCAAAGAGTTTGGTTATACGGTAGCACTTTAGCAATTCCAAAAGCACTGCCGAACAGGTCTTAGGTGGGAAATGACTAATGTAAAATTCAAGTTAGTTACCAACTTACCACTATGATGCCTTTGTATACCAGAGAAATATCGTACTCGTTATTCCGAACGATTAATTGTGAAAGTATGTGATAGTCGTTTTTCTTTCTAAAGACTAGGGGCTTTAGTTTCTATTTGGACTCAAAATAATATTTTGGGCCGAGTTTATGTTGTCCTCGGTCCAATAAAAAGTATCAGGAATATTCCCACTGGAGTTGTAGAATTAGCCGATCGAGGAACACCTTTAATTTGGATAAACAACACTGTTTCGATACTAACTAGTTATTTATCCAAGTCTTGATCAACAAGGATTTCTGAGTTTTTGTTGGAAGATGTCATCTCATTAGCCTTCTCAACGAAGTGAGGTGTTACCAGGTTACTACATTTGGCACACTGAAAGCCGAATTTGATATTGAACTACGCAGAACTAGCAGCCTTATCTTCATGCTTTAGAACTCGAAGGCCGATACGTTTCCTTCCTCAGCCGCAGTAGAGAGATCAAGAAGTTAACAGCGCGCCCATCGCGACATCAACACATTTACTCCCGGTCGAGCTTGGCAGACAAGTTGGCACGCCCTGCTTTTGACTGAATGACGTAGCTAGCTTATTAGTTATTCGGCCTGCGTGTCACGTAGGCTAAGTAGTTTTTAGAGTCAACAGTTTATTAAATCATTTACATAGGCAACTGTTAAATTGGTCCAAGTTATGGAAGGATTACTCCAATACTGAAGACAATCTTATGTGTATGTATGTAGGAGTAGGATTCTCTCCCCTCATATTCTCATCCTCTCCTCTCTTCTCACATATTGCTTTTTGTCTTATTGTCTCTATAAAAATATCAATACAAGATGTTAACGTGGTTTAGCCATAACTGTTCAATTAAGAGGTGAGGGAAGGGGAGAGAGATTAGGAGGAAAGAGAATTATCTTCGAAAATCAATACAAAATAACGTGACTTGACTATAACTATTCAAATAGGAAGAAAGAGAATAGGAGAAAAATTAAGAGAAAAGAGAATCATCTTCCATGTATATATGGCTTTGCATTTGCAGACCCATTATTGGTATCAGAAGAACTCTAAAAGTGACAAAGCAGCGAGATTTATTGAACATCTGAGTATTCCAAAAAACAGGTTTCGAAGTCAATGTGAAGAAGTGGTGACGAGCCTACCTATGCTTTTTTGCTTTTGGGTTCATGACTTTTGTGTCTGTGTGTGAAAAGTATGAAAATAATCGCATTGTTGGAGGCGCTATTCAATATCTTGTATGGTGAACTTCAGTTTGTTAGGGATTCCTCAAGTAATAGTATTTGACAGAGACAAACACTTTCTGATTTGGCTGAAATTATCACAATTTCAAACAGTTAAAGGTTATGAATTTAACTTATTTTTTGCACGGAGACTTAAAAGAAAGAAAATTTGGATCATTGAACTCTACATTGCACGGTTAAAAGATGCAAACACTGTTTCTAATAACACTACTTGACGGGCCTCTCAACTGACTGATACATGCATGTTTCATTGAGAGATGTCTTAAATAGGGGGCCTCTCAACTGACTGATACATGCATGTTTCATTGAGGGATGCTTTAAATAGGGTTTTTAGAAGGACACAATGTTATGACTCAACTTGTAATGTAATTTGACGATCTGTAATGACCATATTTTAGGGTTTTTTTAGGACTTCTCTCGGTAAAAATATTAGTAAAATCAGAATCTCTTTAACCTGAAATGGCCCACTTTCACTGTAGCTAATGATCCAAGACAACTATATTTTAGGTCCAGTGAAGGATCATCCTTGCAAAACAAAGCCAAATTGAAAGTAAATGGTCCTTGATTTGATTTTTTGCATCGACGATGTTGAATGGAGATTTAATGAACTATTATGCGTAGTGGACTTGCCAATGTCTCTCTAATAATCGTACAACTGTAATTCTTTCTTGTCGTGATTTCTTGTTCCTTTTGTAGAGAAAGGCAGTATCAACATCACAATGTTCTCAGCCCAATACAATCGAGTACAATCCATGGAATGGCGTCTTCTACACCGAAAGTCAGATTTATGGTGGGACGCTTTATATAAGGTGCTCCGAATTTTCCAAATCATAGCACGCTACGTTGCACACTAACCATTTTTCCATGATACATAATGTTGACAATACATTTTTCCGAAACTATTCATGCGCATTCTGTTCGATGTTCCAATCACAGTACTGTTTTTGTGTAGAATTTTTCTTTTTAATTTCTTCATAGTTGCCGAAGGGTCACTAGTCAAACTTAAGTGATTTTAGATGGGAGATAGTGAGGTTAATGTGATTGCTAAGAAGACAGTTTTCGTAACTGTTGGAACTACTAGTTTTTTATGCTCTTGTTCGAACGGTGGATGCGCATGAGGTCAAAGAAGAGTTGTCAAAAAGAGGGCATACTCAGCTTCTCACTCAACCGGGCCGCGGATTCTATATTCCCTCGAAAGGCTGAAGGAGGAGATGAGCCCCTTGCTGTTGACTACTTCACGTTTTCTTCAAGCATTGCAGACAACCTGAGCAGCATCTCCTGTGATCAGACATGCAAGGTCCCTCCTCTTATCAATATGGGATTTACTCTCAACACCCTCCCTCATGTGTGACGGGAACACGTTGACAACACAACTCAGGTGACGTGAGTGGCCGTTGGGCTTCACACGTGGGACAACTTGTTCTAATACCATGAAGAAAGTTGAGGTTCTGTCATAAAACTAATTAACAATGTGGTGAGTAGCCCAACTACTTATAAGCACATGTAAGATATCTCCTCTCATCAATGAGGAATTCAGTCTCAACAATTTCTACGTAGAAAAACAAATTTTAATTTTGCAATCAACTAAGAAAAACTTCATACACTTTTAAACCTGACTTGGGGTAAGTTTTGAAAATTCAGTACTGTGAGAAAAAGAACACTTGATTTGTTTTGTTTGTTCACAGATTTGGGACTTCTGACTTTACATGTGTATGTCTCCCAGTGCTGGGGAATAATTCTTTTTAATTTTTTAATTATTTTTAAACCCTCTAATATTTGTAATTAGCTAAACATGCTCGGTGAGCTTGCATCCTGGCTGAAATTGTTTTTCTGTTGGCTGTGTTTATAATACTTGGCTGAACTTAGTACTAGCCATATTTTTGCAGGAGAAAGTTGTGTTTCTTTTGTGGATTACAGTAGAGTCGGGTTGCCCCAAAAATTGGACAGCATTCAGGGTCCCGCCCACGTAGGGGATTGTTGTAAATCGCTGACATGGTAGACTTCAGGTTTGTGTAAATCTGTGATAAAATATATTTTTGTAACCTTGGGAGGAAAGGGACTTGGATTCTCTCCGGATCCCCTCCATGGGGATCATAGAGATCAAGCCACATAGGCCGTTCATAAAAAATCGTGCGGCTAAAATTAAATGATTTTTATATTTTTAAAAATAAAGCATTTTCGTTTTGTGTAAAAAACATTTAATTGTAACCGCACGATTTTTGATGAACGGCCCATGTGGCTTGATCCCTAGGATCCCCATGGAGGGGATCCGGAGAGGATCCAAGTCCGAATTATTGGTATCGAGTTCATCATATGGTATGTCTTAATTATTGTCCGAGGAGTTTTGGTCAACCTATGATATGTGCCACTTGTGTAACAACTCTTGTTCACTACAAAATGAGCGTTATGATGTGCGGCTCTAAATATAGCTGTAAATACGAAATTTACTGCAATAAATGGACAAGATCACGTGTACAAAATAATATTTTATATTAATTTTGGGGTTACAATTTCTTTTATAATTTAATTATCTGATTCTATCTTCGTAAGGTATAGATTTGTCAATGGGCTGTTGATCCAAAGGGCTGTCCGAGCTTGATCTTGAGATGAACAGTGGTGTAGATTTGTTGATGTTGTGGATCCAAAGAGCCGTTGGGGCTTGATCTTAGGATGAACAATAGTGTAGATTTGTTGATGTTGTTGATCCAAAGGGTCGTTGGGGCTTGATCTTAGAATGAGCGAGGATGATCTTTAAAGATTTAACAAAGAACGAAAAGAGCTTTCTTAATCTTTCAGGATTCTTGGGAATTTGGATACTTGAGAGCTTCGGAGTTTCAAAGCTTCAAGGAATTTGGGGAATTCTCTTCCAATTTGGGAGTAGAGAAATGCATATGTCAATTTGGTCCCCTAAATGAATGAAATGGCTATGTATTTATAAATTTTTCAAAGCCTAATTTTAAATATAATATTCAGATGAAACAAATCATTTCTGCCAGGTGTTGACATATGTCCTGTTTGATAACTTTTTTGACTTTTTTCTGATTTTTCGTTGAGTGACATGCTACGTATAAAATTTATGTGACGCGTGAGCGCTAAAATTTTAATTATTGGTCAACATTTATTTCACCAAAATTTCGATGTCTACAAATGCCCCCACTTCGAGGCGCGTCGTATGTGCTTGTCACGTGTAGGAGATGCATTTTGAAGTCCTTCAATGTAGACATCAATCTAAGGGTCATCAAGGCTTGATCCTGAATTGGGCTGAAAGTTTCTTCAAGGGCTGCTGAAGCTTGATCTTGAATTGGGCTGGAAGTTTGTTTAAGGGTCGTTTGAGGTTTGGTCTTGAATTTGGCTGGAAGATTTTCTGGTTTCCTCCAATTGTTGATTTTCCACCGGCTTAATCTTGAATAGGGTTGGAGGGTTTTCTAGCTTCCTCCAATTGTTGATTTTCCACAGGCTTGTTCTTGAATTGGGCTAGAAGATATGGGCAAAGAAGAAGAGAGTTCCTCGGCGGTGGTGGTGATGGTTTGTTTCTTTGTTCAATCTTTCCAATTCATACTGAAGAGGGTTATGGGATGAGATCATAGGCTGCAAAAAGTTTGCTCTGAAGATCAAGCAAGTTCGCAGCATTTTCATATGAACCTCGGGCAGTTTGGTTAACGGTATGGTCTTCAGGGGTGGTGAACACTTGATCTTGAATCAGACTTATGATTTCTTCAAGGGCCATCGAGGCTTGATCTTGAATTTAAATAGGACCATGAGAGTGAGATTCGGCTTTGTTGGGGATGAATCAGCACGTGCAGTTGTTGTGTTTGCTGATTATCCACAAGCTTGATGTTTCGTGGTCACTTGCCTTATCCGTTCTCTAGGCATACGTGGTATTTTCTCTTGAAGCACATCAGTAGTTGAAGATGAGTATTCGAGAGTGATGCTAGGTAAGGAATCAGGGAAAGGATTCCAGGCAGTCGGTTCCTGACTGGAAGCTTGGTTCCAAGTGCCGACCGATTGCTCTCATTCCAAGTGCTGACTGATCACTTTAGACCCTCATGATATGAGATACTTTTGCTTTTGAAGAAGTAGCTTTCCACATGTTTAATCTTGAACTGGGCTGGAGGTTTTTTTCTGCTAGACTTCCTCTAAATGTCTGAACTTACTCTTTTTATTTGGAGTTGAATTTGATTCAAGGGTGGTGGACACTTGATCTTGAATCAGACTAGTGATTTCTTCAAGGGCCGTCGAGGCTTGTTTTTGAATGGAAAAGGGACCATGAGCGTCTTCATGGCAAGTGATCTTCGGCTTTGTTAGGGATGAATCAACATGTACAGTTGTTATGCTTGTTGATTCTCCACGAGCTTGATGTATCATTTTTACTTGCCTTGTCTATTTTTTTTTTCAAACAGAAGTGGCGTCTTCTCCGAAAGTGTGTCTATTTATTTTTTCAAACGGAAGTGGCGTCTTCTCCGAAAGTGTATCAACCATTGAAGACGACTACTCGAGAGCAATGCTAGGTAAATAATCAGGGAAGGGGTTCCAGGTAGTCAGTTCCAGATCGGAAGTTTGATTGCAGGTTCCGACTGATTAGTTTCTTTCTCCTTGTCTTTCAGGCAAGAGTAAGGGCAAGGGAAAGAATAGGGTGATTACATGATATAAGATACTCTTGCTCTCAACCCTAATGATATGAAATATTTTTGCTCTTGAATGAAAAAGGTATAAGATTTTTATGCTAGTGTAAATCTTTTAGCTCGAAAGAGGTGTTTGGCTGAGGAAATGAGTTGATCATTTTGAGTGACTTGATTGAAAAGGTATTTTTGGAGAGGAAGAGAACTGAGTATGTTGAGAGGTTTGGTTGAATAAGCATTTTTTGGCAAGGAAGAAGAGTTAGGCATTTTGGATGTGTGCCTTGCCATGAAGGATGAAGGTCGACCTATATAGGGAGGGGCGCAATAACAGGTAGTGGTGCGGATGTGGCCTTGTCGCCCACGCTTGTCGGTAGAAGTGTGGTAGTTGGAATAGTGAACTTCACACGTTTTCAACTTTGTCAAAGATTTTTGACAAAATTACACGTGTTATCCGACCAGTTGAGATTGCGCCTGAAAAGTGTTGACGAACTTTATGTAGGAAAATCCGGCTTTTGAAATTTAGAGAGTGGCGTTTCTTCGATTTTTGAATTAGTTGCTGTGTTACCTCTACTTTTATAGAGGTGTCGATCACATCCAACATGCACACTTCGAAGATTACCTGCTTGTGAAAATTATCTCTGGTGTATTTATGAGATTTTACTCCATCCAGCCTTTTTATTTTACCATTTCTGAAAATGGCTTACCCGTCTAACATTTGCTTAGATTTGAGTCTTAAGAGTGATACAGGCGCGCCGTGTCAGGATAATGTATGGCACTTATCCTTTTTATCTTCCATTGGCCCTTTTACAGTTGGAGACTCCGTGATGGAGGATGCAATAACGGCTGCAGTAGTAGCTAGGAACCTTCTCACTCCTAGAGATAATAGGCTGTTTTCACGACTGTTCGATGAGTTGGTCGTCCAAGACTCCCTGGCTCTCAGTGTTCAATGTGCGGGCTCGGTGTCCAATATGGGCCAACGCCTACTTGCTCAAACCCGCAAAGTTGAATCATTGATGACCGATGTGGTAACTCTTAGGCAAGAGGTCAGATGGCTTAAGCACGAGAACAGAGAGTTGCACATGCTTGCAACTAATTATTCAACGAGCATGAAGAGGAAGCTTGACCAGCTGTAGGAATTTGAAGGTTAGATTTAAAGTGACCATCAGAGGTTGGCGACTTTATTCCAGAGGCACCTTTTGCCTTCGTCATCTGGAGTTCGACCAAGTATTGGGGCTTTGAATAATCAACCTTTGGTGCCTCTTCTTCCTGGAGTTCTGCCAAGTACTGTGGCGTTACGTGAGCGACCTTTGTGAAGGCTTCCTCTTCTTTTTAAATTTTTTAAAATTAATTATTATTATTATTATTATTATTATTATTATTATTATTATTATTATTATTATTATTATTTGTAATTTGTAGAGATATCAATAGACGGGCTTTATTTTATTCAGTGTATTGTGCTAAATACAAATAAAACATATGTCTCACTAAGATGTGTTACTTCCTTCTTTTGTTTTGTTTTGTTTTTTTAATCACATTTTTCAAGTTAGTGCCGTGCATAATCATATTTTCTGAGATGGTGCTATGCACCTCCATCACCTTTTTTTTTTAATTTTTTTTTTATAATCATATTTTCCAAGTGCACCATCCCATCACCTCTCATTTTGGTTTTCTTTTCTAGGCACGGGTCATTGTTTGCAAAGTCATTGCACTGCATTCTTCTTTGCATCTTTCCCTACATGGGGATCAGTATTTGCACAGTCATAGACCTGCATTCTTCTCTGCATCATTCTCTGCATGCGAATCATTATTTGCACCGTCACAGACCTTCATTCTTCTCTGCATGCGGATCATTGTTTGCAATAGTCACTATTATTTGCACAGTCACTGCGCTTCTTTTGCTTCTCTCAGTTCTTATATATATATATGTATATATATGGGATCAAACCGTCACTATGCAACTACTGCACCGCCACTGCATTGCTTGCAACCTTACATCGTTACTGCACGATCGTCCGTGTGTCACTTGCTAAAAGCTCACCCACAGTCGTTTCATGTTGCGCTGCCAATCTTGCCTCTTGCTGCACTTTGAGCAAATCTGACATCTTTTTACCCAACTCGTCTTGTTTGTTGTGGATTTTCCTTGCCAGAAGCAAGGCCTCCTTCGTCTCCCTTGCTTCATGCAGCCTCAATATCTCTAACAGTATTTTTAAAGACTTGTCCAATTCAGCAAGTTGAGCCGTGGCTTGTGGTGCACGCAGGATGTGCTGAAGCTTATAGTCCTTGTGAGCCTATCTATTTTAAGCCGATGATGATTTCCATCTTTTGAGCTATATATATATCTATATATATATATATATGTATATAAGTTGATTGTCCCATCACCGTGTACAAAATGTAATATAATGTGTCTATTTATATACATAATGTGTGTACCCCAGTGATGGATTTCTTTGTTGTAATGCTAGGAATCTTTAATATTGAGGAGGCAGAGCACGATGCAGGGACCCTGACGAAGCTTTCAGAGTTGGTGGCAGAGTGAACAGGACGTGGGTGTACCTGTGCCCTTTGCTGCCTAGTACTTGTGCGAGAGACTGCACCAGGGTTTCACTGTGTAATGCTTTTGATCACAGTTTTCCCTTGGTGGTGCGCTGCCGTGTAGTGCTGTGCAAAAGACTGCAGCGGGGCTTCGCTGTGTAATGCCTTTTGGTCACAGTTTTCCCTTGGTGGTGACGTCGCCGTGCGATGTAAGAAAATGCTTGCGTAATCATTGCAGGGTTGCGTAGCATTTTGGTTTTCTTTGCCACTGTAGCGTGCCTTGAAGGACCATGTTGTAGTTGCCCCCTTTGCCGTTATGCTCAAGTTTTGTGGCTAATTTTTTTGTTGTTGCGGTTATGGTATTTTTCAAGTGCTTTAAAAGCAACACCATAACCATTCTTGCAAAGGAAGGTGATTCGCAAGATAGGGGAACGACGTTGAACATTTATGCGCCACTGACTGGCCCTAAGGCGCTTGCGCTTCCCGCAAAAGATAACTCCATGCATATTAAGTTGTGGTCTTCTGAAGTATCTTGAGATGTGGTAGACTCTGTTCGACCAATATGAAGAAGAAGGCGTGCATATCGAGGATTCTTATCTTGAATCCTTTGCACCATGTTCGTGACAATTATTCAGCTTCGTTTGAGCTTCTTAGTGATCACATCTGCAGTGGAGCTATGGCTTGGAATGATACCTTGTTGGCTACTGAAGAAGTCCTCTTTGCTGAGTTTTATTGGGAGTGGCTTGAAGATGTCTTGAGCTGATCTAAAGATGTGCTAACAAATGTGGGCCTTTACCACGTTGTGTATGCATCTTTGTTTAGTTATGATCTCCATCCTTCTGTCATTCATGTGTTCTTTGAGCATTGGTGTTCAGTGATCAACACACTTTACACGACGCAAGGGGAGATGTCAATTTCACTTTGGGATCTCGATAGGATATGAGGCGTGCTGATCCAAGGTAAGTTTTACAACGAGGTCGTTCCCAGCGCAGAGGAACTTTCTCTTTGCAATAGCCGATGATTGCCTTTGAGTTGTCGCTGTTTGTTTTGGGCATATCATAAGCTTTCCTATGATGCTCCAGGTAAATCAGGAGTGAAGATTTCTTTATAGATCTGATTTTGGTATTGGGAGGCCATGAGGTACAAGAAGTCTTTGAAGAAAAATAGTCGTAATAAGACCACTAAGCCAAATGAAGGCTCAAACCCGTCCAGTGCTATTGGTTCAGCTAGGCGCCACTCCCCTGCAGAGTTGAGAGCATTTGAAGATCTCAGCATAGCATCATAACATGTGGAAGAATCTTACCTAGCTGCTTTCTTAGCTTGATGGCTTTGTAAGTTTGTTTTCCCAACAGGCGACCTCAACTTTGTTTGTCCTGGAGTCTTCAAAGTTGCTAGCAAGATGGTTGCAGGTGAGTCTTTTAGCCTTGCTATTCCAGTCTTAGCCAATATTTACAATAGCTTGAGCATTGTTTCGAACTCAACGAGTACTAAAGATCGTGTTGTGGTACTTCCCTACCACTATGTGTATGGTTGGTTGGGTGAGTATGTTGACACTCATTTTTTCTCGCCAACTTAGGCAAGTTGAGGCCTTCTTCATCGACTACAATCAAGTCGGGGCCTTTGATGACGAAGTATTCTGGCTTGCTTTCTACAAAGAGCTTTGATGATTTGCAGGCACAAGCATTGTTTAGAAGCTATGAAGGCTTGAGAATGGACTGTCTAGCAAGGGTTGGTTCGACACGGCGAAACGTCATGGATGATCCGCACTTTTGTTACTCAAACTTTTCTTATCTTTTGAGTCTTCACTTGGGATATGTTTCTTTACGGCAAGGAGATTGATGTATTGTTCAGTTGTATAGTTCTCACCGTTTTAGCAGGTAATTTGGTTTTGTCCAATATGTGTCGAGTAAACTGAAGGAAAACACCCAATCGCAATCCTTGCAAGCCGTGTATATGCATTGGGAGTCTTGTACCTGTGTATGTACAAATGCTCACCCTCCTAGCCAAGGACAAGTTTAAAGATAATCTAGTGACCCGTGCTTATGTAAGTTGGTAGTCAAAGGTACGTCATGAAAATTTGAGGATGGCAAGTGGTACAAATTCTTCTCATTCACGTGATGATGCGCTAAGAACGGGCTGTTCTGTGACTTATACGCTGCTGGTACCTTTTGATTGTGCGAGTGCAGCTTCATTGCAAGATAGACTGGTGGCTTTAGCTCCTCAACGTGTGTGTTTATCTTCTCAACATTCAGATGCTTCTGAAGAGGTAGGTGACGAAGTAGGCTCGCACGAGGGTAGACTTGTTTTGCAGTAGCGTTGACAAGTTTTAAACGAGTGACCACTTGACGATGCTCAGATTGATAGCGATGTCAATTTTTGTCATAAGAAGAATAAAGAGTCTAGGCCTCCCTAATTCGATGGCCATGTGTCACTTGAGAAAAACGTACGTATTTCCCCTTTGTTATTTCTTATGCTTTCATTGTTTTAGCTTTTGTTTCTAACATCTTACTTTATTTATTTATTTTTTTTTTATTTTTAGGCTGGGTTTTCCTGTTTGTTTGATTTGGAAAACGCGGACGTTCATTCTTATATGGATATGCTATTTGGAGGCAATTTACCTACAGACTGGGATATTAGAGATTCGCCTAGTGCAGAGTTTGTTTCGAAACAGCCAAGTTGTCCAAGTTTTTCGTGTGCGGGCGAAGGTATACAAGAACCTGTCACGCGTCCAACCTTTTTGCTGGCTAACTCTGAGATTTCTCTGAGAGGGCTGAACCTTAGTGGTACTGAGCAGCTTATCCATCACATCAGACTTTGCGCGGCCATGGATATCAAGAACCATATTGAGGAGAGGATTTCAAAATGCTCATTGGAAGACCTTGCGTTGCTCAAGGAGGATTTTTCGAAGCTTACTTCTGTGATTGGCAACCTTAACGTTGATTCTTCATTACGCTCTATTTCCTTGAAGAGGTTGAGTCTAGATGTTAGAGCTCAACAACTTTCAGAAATAGACTTGTCAATTGCCTAAGTCCAGTCTTCTCAGGAAGCTGCTTCAGAAGATTATCAAGTCACAGGGGCCTCTTTAGCTTCTGCCCAAGCACGTCTAGAAGCATTGGTGCGGGAGTACGAGCAGATGAGGATCAAAGCATCACAACTTGAAGGTGTTCTCTTAACGCAAGTAGCCACACTTTCCCAATACCAAGAGGAGATTTCACACCTAGAGCGAGAGAAATGCATGGTTATGGAGTTGCCTACTTTGTCTTCACTGATGTGGAGACCTTGTAGACTTTGGAAGGCTTGCTTGAGGATCGCTACCATAGTTTTAAAGACATAGCTCTCAAGTAACGTCTTCTATTTTTGTACTTTATGCCTTCTTCGCTCTTGCTTATTTGTAATAAGGCTTTGCAGCCGAATCCTTCTTCTTCTTTTTCTTTATAATTTTTTTTAAGAAATAAAGTATTCACATTTTGAATTTGCGCCACATTTCTTCAAAGTGTTTTTTTTAATGATGTGACTGTACTCGAAGTTTTGAAGTTTCAAGCTACCTACGTACTTTTCTAAAGAAGAGATCAAGTCATAACGTAGTTCAAATAATTTTTTTTAATGATGTGACTGTACTCAAAGTTTTGAAGTTTCAAGCTGCCTACATACTCTTCCAAAGAAGAGATCAAGTCATAACGTAGTTCAAATACAATTTTTTTTGATGATGTGACTGTACTCAAAGTTTTGAAGTTTCAAGTTGCTTACGTACTCTTCCAAAGAAGAGATCAAGTCATAACGTAGTTCAAATACAACTTTATTTGTGTCGTACGCAGTTTATGCTTTTGCGGGCTAGGAGCATGGCTTCGTCTTAGGCATAGTACCGCTTTAAGAACTTGCCGTTTATGGGGCCAATCCTTAAGCCATCTTTTTCTATGATTAGGTAGACGCCGTTGGTGTAAACCTCTTGTATTACGTAAGGCCCATCCCACTTTGATGTGAACTTGTTTTTTGTCTTGTGAGTTGTGATGATAGGCCTTCATAATGCAAGGACGAGATCTCCTATTTGAAAAGAACAGGGGCGAACTTTCTTGTTAAAGGCCTTGGAAAGTCGTGCTTGATAGCAATCCAAATGCTGCTGAGCTTCGAGCCTCTCTCGTCCAGTGATTTTAACTCTTAAAGATGCAACTTTGCATTCCTTTCATCAGTCAGACCTTCTTTTATAGCCATCCTTAGTGAGGGAATTTGGCTTTCCAGCGGCAAAACAACCTCCACGCCATACACGAGGGAATACAATGTAGCTTGAGTAGGCGTCTGGTGCGTTGTCTTATATGCCCAAAGTGTTTCGCTTATTCTCTCGTGCCAGTCTCTCTTGGTTTTACCAACGACCTTCTTCAAGAGGTTTCATAGAGTTTTGTTGAATGCTTCCGCAAGGCCATTGGCTGCGGCATGATACATAGAAGACTTGTGCTACTTAAACTTGTATTTCTCGCAGAGCTCGTCCATGAGTTGGTTAGAGAACTATTTTCCATTGTTCGTGACGATGTAGCGAGGCACACCATATCGGTGGATGATATGCTCTTTGATGAAATAGATGACAGTTTCCTTCTTGACTTCTCTTAGGGATACAGCTTCGGCCCACTTAAAGAAGTAATATGTTGCAGCTAGGATGTAAGCTTTTCATGCAGATGACTTTGGCGTGATTAGTCCTACGATGTCCAATCCCCATGCATCGAACGACCATGAAGCAACGGTAGGGTGTAGTGGTTCAGGCGGTTGATGTATGAAGTTGGCATGGAATTGGCAGGCTTGACACCTTTTTGGCGTGTTCCAGACAATCCTTCACCACTCAGCCAGTAGTAACCTATTCTTTTGAGCTGGAAATGTAGCTTTGGCCCAGACTGATGTGCCCCGCATACACCTGAGTGTGCTTCTCTCATGGCTTGATTGGCTTCTTTTTCACTTAGGCATCTCAAAATTACTCCTTTAAAAGAGCATTGGTAAAGTGTTCCTTTGTAATAGAGGAAGCGAGGTGCTTGTAGACTTTCCATGCTCCAAGTAGTCGATCAGCGGCTGTCTTCACTCTTCAGTGTCAACTAAAAGTACTAAGATGACATTTGTATCATCCAGTAACATTTTAGTTACTAGCGGGATCACCCATCTTTGACAGACTGGCATGTCTGCAGCTTCACCTTCTCCTAATGTCATACTCGAGGCTAGGTTGGCGAGAGCATCTTCTATTTAATTTTCTTTTCTTGGCACATGTTCTAGTGTCACGGCCTCGAACTTTTGTAGCAGTTGAGTTGCCAATTAGAAGTATGGGACGAGATCATCTTTCCTCACCTTATATTTAGTTAAGAGCTGATTGATTATGAGCTTTGAGTCACCATACACCTCAAGGGTTGTGATTTTTATGTTAATCGCCATTTGGAGTCCGATGATCAGTGCCTGGTACTCAGCGATGTTGTTGGAGCATAATTTGCTAAGTTGGAAGGAATAAGGTAGTATTTACCTTTGTGGCAACATGAATACTACTTCTGCCCCGATTCATCTGCTGTGCAGATTCGTCAAAGAACATTGTCTATCTTAGGAAGATGTCGATGTAGAACACCTCATCATCAGGCAGGTTGTCTAAGATTTTCCAATCGACTAGGATTGGATGATCGGCAAGGAAGTCTGCTAGCGCTTGTCCTTTGACGGCTTTAATCGGGAGGTAGATGATCTCGTACTGATTAAGAAACAACGCCCATTTAGCTAGTTACCTTGTCAAAACTAGTTTGGACATGACGTATTTGATTGGGTCAGCTTTAGCAACTAAGTGGATGGTGTAAGCATGCATGTAATGTCTGAGCTTTTGAATGGCAAACACTAAGGCAAGGCACATCTTTTCTATCGGGGTGTAGTTCAACTCAGCACCAGTGAGAGTTCGACTGAGGTAGTAAAGCGCTCATTCTTTCTGAGATTCATTTTCTTGTGCCAAAAATGTTCCTCATGAACTTTCTTGAGCTGTGATATATAGTATGAGTGGCTTCCCGGGTACAAGTGCTCTTAGGATAAACAGACTTGACAAATACCTATTTATGCTTTCAAATGCATTGTGGCATGCTTCGTCCCATACAAATGGAACATTCTTTTTCATGAGTCGACTGAACGGTTAACAACGTCCTGCCAGGTTGGAGATAAACCGTCCGATGAAAGCGAGTCGTCCTTGCAGACTTTTTAGTTCATGTAGATTTCTTGGCTCAAGAATGCTTTGAATGGCCTTGATCTTTTATTGGTCCACTTTGATGCCATGATGCTTAACAATGAAGTCGAGGAATTTTCAAGAGGTGATGCCAAATGCACACTTCAACGGATTCATCTTGAGGTTGTATTTTTGCAGCCTTTTGAACATTATTTACAAATCCTTCAAATGATCTGATCTCTTTTTTGTCTTGACCACCACATCGTCTACGTAACATTCTACGTTTTTGTGTAGAATGTCATTGAAGATTTTCTGTATTGCACGTTGGTATGTAGCTCCAGCGTTTTTAGACCAAAGGGCATCACCTTGTAGTAGTAAATACCTTTTGGAGTGTGGAAGGCTATTAGTTCCTCATCTTCCGGAGCCATGCGAATTTGATTGTATCCAAATGAGCCGTCCATGAATGGTAGTGCCTCATGGCCATTGGTTGCGTCCACCATGATTTCAATGATTGGCAGAGAAAAGTCGTCTTTCGGGCAATCATCTTTGAGGTCTCGGAAGTCTACGTAAACACGTATTTGTCTAGATTTCTTAAGGACAATGATGATGTTGGAGATCCACTTGGGGTATTGCACCTCTCAGATGAAGCCTACCTCAATTAGCTTGTCAATCTCGGCCTCTATTTGTGGGATGAACTTGAATCAATAGCGCATTTGAGTTTGCTTTATCGGTCGCATTCTAGGCTTAACTGCAAGACGATGCACTGTGATGATAGGGTCAAGGCCGGTCATTTCCTTGTATATCCAGGCAAACAAGTATTTGTACTATAATAGCAGTTGATAGTACTCCTCTATCTCGTCCGCACTTAGCAGCGCGCTCATGAAGATAGGTTTGGGCTCCTCTTTCGTTCATAAATTGAGTTCTTTAAGCTCATCAACCATGGCTTGCCCCCCGTCTTCAAGTTATGGTGGTGCAGCAGTGACATCTTCCTCGGGGATTTCATCTTCTTTATCTTCTTGGGTTGTGATGTGGAAGACGTCTTAAACCTCTCATTCAGTGTCGTTCTCTGGGACATATTGGCGTGAAGATTGGCCTGGGTAGATGATGGTGCGTCTTCTTACTTTCAGTGGTCCATTTGAGTCAACCTCCAAGATTGCTCAGCACTTCATCCTTGAAGGAATGGAGCTTCGAACACCATCCTTGAAGGAATGGTCCTTTGGCGTTGTCTTCTTATTTCTAGAAAGTTTATTGTTGTCTTCAAGTATTTCCAAAGCTGACCGACGAGGAAGAGAGCTAGCCGTGTTGTTGTTCTTCTTAGGTTTTGATAACTTTTCAAAAATAGAGTTTTGGGGTGTTAGCATGTTAAGCATCTTGAAGACAGAGGTTTGGTTTTGACCGCTAATGTAATTAAATGTTGACATTCTGGGTCTTAAACGATTCATCCGATCGAAGACTAACATCCGGGAGGCGGGTTTGAGCTTCTCTTGATCTTGTTCAATGCTCACACTAATGTGTTGGGGGCTAGCGTTTTTTGCTTTGCTTGAAATCTTCACGGGTGTATTTGGTGTGAAGCCAAGTCCAGCTTTCTTGTTGTCAACTCCGTAACCATGCTCTTTCAAATTCTATTGAGTCTCGGTGAGGTCACGTTCTTTTTCATTGACTGTGTTTGAAACCTTCTTCCCAGGATTCGACGAGGAAGCGAAGTCACACCCAGCCTTCGACATGAATTTGTAGGCGTTTGGATCAAAACCTTCTTCGGTCCTCTTGGTTGGAAGAAAGCTTGGTTCCACCATTTTTGGCAGAGATTTTATGAAGCCTTGTGGTAGTCTTGCAACCTTAGAGCCGCCTAGCCATGTCAGACGTAAACCTGCATTCGTTTTGGGCAACTTTACGTCATCCTTGTGTCGTTATGTGTCGACTTTGCTTACTCCAGTTTCGAACAAGGATTGACCATTCTTTCTTCTCGACATCGGGATGTATCGAAAAATGAGTGTGTTCAGTCCTTTTGAGGGCGTCCTACTCCTTATGGTTATTGCAGGTTTAGGAGGCTCATCATCGTTTTTGCTTGAAGATGGCATGGCTTCTCTTTCTTGCTTTTTAGGCACGACTTGCCATTCTTGCCTTTTAGGTGTTGCTTTACCCGTAAATTTGATTTCTTTTGGAAGACCTTCAAGCACCATGTCTTTATCTATGTAGAACTTGGAGTTTGCAAAGTGTGATTCGACTTCGGTGAATGGCTTGGTATCACATTGGATCACCTTCACTCATTCTCGGTAGAATTTTAAGCATTGGTGGATGGTGGATAGCACTAGTCCATTCTCGTGGATCCAAGGTCTTCTTAAAAGCAAGCTGTATGAAGTTATTGCATCAATCACGTGGAATATCGTGCTTCATTTGAGTTCACCAATGGTTATCTCCACTCATATCATGCCTATCGCCCTTTGTCCTCCTTGGTTAAAACCCTGGATTAGTAGACGGCTTAGGGACAATTCATCCACCTTGATGCCGATTGTGGTCATTGTTGACTTTGGCATGATGTTTATGGCTGATCCACCATCCACAAGCATGCGGTTGACTTTGTGCTCCCTTACGTACCCCAAGACAAAGAGATGACGGTTGTAAGGCTTTGATCCCAGCAGTAAGTCTTCATCAGTGAAGTTTATTGCATCATGGGCAGCACAACACGTGGCATATTCATGTGGCTGAAGCTTCAAGCCTTCGTCCTTGCTTTCTTGCACTTTGTGGTCATCGGGACTCACCAAGACCGCTGCTAGTGCTTTTCCCATCTCTTTGGGCGATCGTAGTGCCTTCTCGACGTTAGAGTGTGCCGGCAAGCTTTTTTTGGGTGTGAGGGTATTGTTTTCCTCAATGGTGATAGCTTTGCCTTTTGAGGGTTCTTCCATTTCTATTTCTACCATGTGACATGCAGCGGTAGTGCACTGTTGGAAGAAGTCATTCGGGGAGTACTCGTGCAAGGAGATAGGAATGCGTGGCTCTTGCTCCATAGGTTCCTCAGCGTATATTGCTTTAACAGTTCTTGCGCTTCTTTTGGGTTTCCTATTATTGTGGTAGCGGTGCTTTCTTCCTTCCTTTACCTTTGGCATTATGACTTGTGCTTTTGGCTTCCTCGTCGTTTTGTAGGTCACCAAGATCCATCCTTCGTCATCGTCAATAGGTGCATCTTGGTTGCTTGCCCCCAATGATGGTTGTGCAGAAGGTACCATGTGATTTGAGCATTGACGGGGATGTTACCTAAAGAGGTACAGGATCAAATGATCCAAACACGATCGCAGTAGTGTGTGTTGAATCCGCTTCTTTTAAGTCAAGTTAGATTCGCCTTTCTTGTGCCAACTTCATGATGAGTTCCTTGAGGATGAAGCACTTGTCAACAAGATGACTTACGATATGATGGTATTTGCAGTATCAATGATCGTCAACGTGATTCATTTCTTCAAGACACTTGCATTCAGGCAGTTCGATTACCTTCTTCTCTAACAGGTCGTCTAGCATTGCGGCTATGTCAGAGTTTGGAAAATGGTATGTCTTTTGTTTTTCGGTCCCTCAAGGTGTTTTTGTATTTATCTTGGGTGTGAGGAGGCTCACCTTTTTTCATCTCATTCGTTTTGTTCTTAGATGAGATTTTGACGGGTGCGAAAAAGGTCTTGATGGGAGTAATGTTGATGGTAAAAGCTTTTTGGCGGGCTTTTTCCCATGATTGTCCATCTTTGAAGTAAAAACCTTGTCATTCTTGAAGTCGGTGATTGACTCATTTTTTCCATGATGGGCGATACTTAACTCCATGTCGTGGGCGCGGGTGGCTAACTCTTCGAATGTCCGCGGTTTGATGCTTTGGAGGATGTAGTGTAATCCTTATTGCATGCCTTGGACACACATCTCGATTGAGGAGATCTTAGAGAGTCTGTCTTTGCAGTCGAGGCTTAGGGTACGCTATGTTGATGTAGTCAATGACTGGCTCGTCCTTCCATTGCTTCATACTTGTCAATTTTAACATGCTTACAGTGCAACGGGTGCTATAAAAGCGGTTCAAGAACTACCGTTCTAATTGCTCCTAGCTGTTGATGGATTCAGACTCTAGGTCCGTGTACCAGTTGAATGCATTCCCTTTCAGAGAGTGGACAAACTGTTTTGTAAGGTAGTCTCATTCCGTCCATGCATTGTTACAAGTTTCAATGAAATGGGCAATGTGTTGCTTTGGGTTTCCCTTTCCATCAAACTACATGAACTTTGGCGGTTGATAACCAATCGACATCTTCAGAGCGTCAATCTTCTTAGAGTAGGGCTTTGAGTATAACACGGAGGTATGTGAGCTCCCTTCGTACTGCGTCTTAATTGTGTTTGCGATCATCTCTTGCAGCTGTTGGATAGAGAAAGATCCCATGAGTGATGCTGCTTGGTTTGGCTTCTCATCGGCTCTTTCTATATGAGGCTCATCTTCTTCGTCGGCTTTTCTTTTTAGTGGGTCAACCTTTGGGTCGACTTTCACGTCATGCTGCGCATTTAATTGGTTGACGAGTGCGGCAATTTGCAAGTCTTTCTCCTCCGCAATCTGTTTGAGTTTTACGATTGCTTCATTCATTTAAGCCAGCTACTCCTCGATTGAAGTCACTCCAGTGGTCATGACTTGCATAGCTGTGCTGCTGCTCAAGTCAGCATCGGAGAGCAAGGACTCAGAATATTTCTTTGGGCCTTCTTCCCTCGGTGCTCCTAGCGAGGCCAAGGTGATCACAGGCTCGTGCCTCAGGTGCTCATGTTCCCTTGGCAGAGTTGATGTAAGGGTGGAAGATATGGCGGAAAGAGTTTTTTCCTTGCTTCGAGTTATGATGCCCAAAGTGCTACTACTTGTGGTGAAGACGCTATTGTTCTTCGCGTTGGTTGCGGGAACATCTTAAACCTTCCTTGATGCCATTTATGCCTTCTTCTTTTTTTACGAATTTGAAGATAGAGATGAAAGGTACAGATAGTCCCACTGGGTGTGCCAAATTTGTAAACAAGAAATTTCCTGTGATGAATGAGACAAGAACACATGTACAAAATAATATTTTATATTAATTTTGGGCATATAATCTCTTTTACAATTTTATCCTCAAATTCTATCTTCGTAAGGTATAGATTTGTTGATGGGCTGTTGATCCAAAAGGTCATCGGGGGTTGATTTTGGGATGAACAGTGGTATAGATTTGTTGATGTTGTGGATCCAAAGGGCCGCTGGGGCTTTATCTGAGGATGAACAGTGGTGTAGATTTGTTAATGTTGTTGATCCAAAGGGCCGTTGAGGCTTGATCTTAGGATGAGCGAAGATGATCTTCAAGGATTTGACAAAGATCAAAGAGAGCTTTCTTAATCTTTCAGGATTCTTGGGAATTTGGATGCTTGAGAGCTTCGGGGTTTCAAAGTTTCAAGGATTTTGGAGAATTCTCTTTCAATTTGGGAGTAGAGAAATGCATATGTCAATTTGGTCCCCTAAATGAATGAAATGGCCATGTATTTATAAAAAAATTTAAAGCCTAATTTTGAATACAATATTCAAATTAAACAAATCATTTCTGTTAGGTGTTGACACGTGTTCTTTCTTTTTCGACTTTTTTTTTCCGATTTTTTGTTGAGTGATATGCTACGTGTAAAATTTATGTGACACGTGAGCGCTAAAATTTTAATTATTGGTCAACATTTATTTCACCGAAATTTCAATGTCTACAATAGTGTTTCACCATTCATGGCTGACCGTAAATTCCCATCGTCATGTTTACAGGGTTTTCCCCTTTGCGTTTCTTTTTCTTACATACATATACTCATGCTCATTTTACGCGTTTGTTAATGGCTAGCCGGGAGTGATTTTAACACACAACCTGTTATTTGGTTCTCTTTAGTGACAAGTAATTTTGCAGTGTGACCATAACACCGTTAATGGTGATAGTAATCCACTTGTCTTAGTCTGTCTATCCATTAATACTACTATACCCTAAAGTATAAATCTGTCCTACCCATTGCGGGACGAATCAAGCAAATGGGGCCTAGTTCCAAGGGAAAAGTCATTCAAAGAGAAACGTAGGTCATGAAGCCTAATCCCATAGCCATCCATCCGTAGGTTTTTATGCAAGAAAGAATCCCAAATCTTCCAAAATCTTCTTCTTCTTTTTTTTTCTTTTTTTCTTTTTGGACAAAGAATCACAGTTGTTTTGGGTCTTTGAATTGCTACCGCAAACATATTCCCTTTTGGTTTGATCAGATTGTGTTGGGTGCTGGGTTAAGAAGTGAGCACCGAGCAACAGGTATCCGCACCTATTCCACATGTTTTTACCCAACTTTCTATCTTTAAAAGCATTTTTTCTTTTATGCTTCGTACCACTGAGTGGTTCGAAAAATTAATGCTTTACATGAAGAACAACATGCTATGAAATCATGAAAGAAGTTGAGGTTTGCCATAAAACCAATTTGACAATGTAGAGAGTAGCCCGACTTAGTTAAGCCCATGCAAGATCTCTTTTCTTATCAATGTAAGATATTACAAACAAAAAAAAAAATCGTGTTACTCAGTGGTATGTATCATTGTAAACCTAAAATATAAGATTAATAAATAAATCTACATATTATAACATAAATAAATTAATAATACCATGTGATAGGTGTAAGAATCGCACTTAAACCTTATCCACTCATATTCAACAAATGGAAACTTTTTTTTCATAGTTTGAAGGTCACCCAAATGGGTGGATACAGAGAAATCATCACATGCAAGAACATAAGATATCATGTGCATGGCTTTTACTGTGAGGAAGTCTTCTCTACCACCTCCATTCTTTTTTATTTGTGAGGAACAAATTCAAAAACGATTTGGTGATGTCTGTTGTAGCCACCTTTACTTTAACTCTGAGGTCGAAAAACAAGTTTCAAGTTGCTATCAAGGAAGCTTGTTATCAGCATGCTCAACTAAACCTAATTCTTTCTAATTAACTTGCCTGCAGCTTGAAAGAAAAAAAAAAAGAAAAAACACATTTACGTGTTTTTTTTTCTTTAAGATTAGAATTTAGGTTGAGAATAACACGTGTTACGCGTACTTGATTTTATTTTATTTTAATTGTGGAGTAGATGAGTAGACAAAAGGTGTATTTTTCTAATTTTCAATAGACTCTTACGATATATCTACATTAAAGAGTGGAGTCAAGTCACACAATGAGCCAACCTTAATAAATTGATATTCTTCTTGAAATTGACTAGAGTGAAAATTTATTATAACTAGAGACAAAAAATATCATTTGACCTACAATGAATACCAAGTGAATGTACAATGAATTCTAAAAATAAACTGTACAAGATCATGAAGCAGATGGTAGCAGCGCAGTTTGAAAGGAGACGTCCCACCACATGTACATAAGCTACTAGAGAACCAGAGAACATACACCGCAACACAACGTCTCTATTCAAATGTAAAATTAGAACCAAGAAAAGGACTGTAGACATCAAAATTTGAAATTTTCGTGTTTACACAGACATTGCGTTGCAATGTTTGAATTCAAATGTTAAAAAATAAAAATAAAAATAAAAAAAATAAAAAAAAGAGTCGTGAGGTTTGAAGCATAGAAGGTGTGTCTGTAATGTGTGGGATTGACTTGATTCAAAACAAAAGAATTTGCACACTACTTAGTTGCAGGGTCTAAGTCCAAATGTAAACAATAGAACCATGAAATAGACAATACAATGCAACGTCTGAATCCAAATATAAAAACATAATCAGAAACGCTGCCTGTAGTTGCATGAATTAGTAAATTTTGTTTGAAGTGTTATAGTGTACCTCAAAGTTTCATTAACCTATTTATAATTAAAATAAATTTAATTAGTATATTGTGAATATCATAACATTTTATTGATTTTATAAAAAATCACCCTAATTATATCATATTTATTTTATAACTGGCAACATTAATGCACCTTGATCACACTCTAATTGGCCGTAAACATTATCCGATTGTACCAACACCCATGTATTGGATATGTATTCCCTTCATGTTCAACGCATTGTAATTTGTACATAATAAATAATTACAGATATAAAACCAGTGGCTCAATTGAATTGGTCGATGCTCTTTTTCCAGCTATGAATTGTAAAAGCAATTTTAATAAAAAATAATAATTAGTTTTGGTAAGGAAAAACAACCAATGTTAAATTAACTTTGAGATTTGTTTTGATTGAAAATTTGGTAGAAAGTAGAAACAAAAGTAAGTCCAAATGGAAATATGGAGAATCCGCATAGTACTCTTTGGCGGGTCTTTTGAAGACGTGGGACTGCAGTTGCACCCTCTCTCATTCTCTTTCTCTCTTTTGAAGACGAAGACGTGGGACTGCAGTTGCACCCGCTCTCTCTCTCTCTCTCTCTCTCTCTCTCTCTCTCTCTCTCTCTCATATTACTATAAACTCGCCAAGTGATGAAACAATAACAAGGCTAAAGCAACGCCTTCAAAGTCCTCCTCAAATTTCTGATCAATTTGTTCTCCACCCATCACTCAACACTCTAGCCGCTGAAGCTCTCCGGTAAATCTCTCTTTCGGCTTTAGGCTTTCATTTTTTCCGTATTATCTTCTATACAATTGTAAATAATACCATATAAATATGCAAACGTGTGGTGGCTTTTATTTTTTTCTTTTTGTGGGTTTCTTTCGTTTCATTGCAATGATTGTAATATGTGGTGCTTGTTTTATTCTTCTGGTAGAGTTTTTGAGTATTCGAGGGTACCGAAATCGCGTGGTTTCGAGGATTCTTGGGTTGGATTCATGAATGTGACAATAAGGAAAGAATTGTCTCGTTCATGGTCTGGTTGGTTGCCAGGAAAATCCATGCAGGGGACAAGAAAAAAGCAGGAAAATTTTTGAACGGCAATAAATGTCCAGAAAACTATCTTGTTCATAAAGGCCTTTTCTCGTTCCATCTTTGCCTTATCCATTATTTTCTGGACAGCTGAGTTTATGTTTTTCCCATGAACCCAATTAATGTTTCAACACAATTTTTTTTAAAAGTTTTTCTTTTAATATAATATGTTGGGATTTTAGCAGAAATGGAGAGATTTAAATCTCCATTCAGGGGTATTGCAAACGATGTCCGAGGAAGAGCAGCATGCTATAAACACGATTGGGTTGGAGGTTTTCGCGCAGGAATCGGGTGAGTAATTTCCTATTTCTTTTACTCGAAACATTTAGAATCAAAGGTTTTGGATCTGTTTCACTCTCCTTGTTCTTTGGTCTTTGAAATTTTAATTTCGTCTGCCTTCGGTTGTGCTAGGATTCTCGCCCCAACTACCTACATCTTCTTTGCTTCAGCTCTTCCTGTTATAACATTTGGAGAGCAACTGAGCACAGAAACAGGTTTGTTGATAGAGTAGATAGCATATCATAAGCCCTATGGAATGCTATTGGAACAAAAAGCAAATTCTAACACGGAGCATAATTCACTGGATACTCCTATTCTTCATCAGTTATGCGTGTGATGTGATACAAACATATACTCGTTTGATGAGTTTGAACTCACTTGGATTTTTCCTCGTCCAGATGGAATTTTGTGCACGGTAGAAACTTTGGCCTCTACTGCTATTTGTGGTGTAATACACTCGATTTTCGGTGGACAACCTCTCTTGATTTTAGGAGTTGCAGAACCCACTGTTATTATGTACAGTTACATGTATGGCTTTGCGAAAGGAAAGAAAGAATTGGGGCCTGAGCTGTTTTTGGCTTGGGTTGCATGGTAAATGACAAAACTTTAGAGTTTAAAAACTTACGATCCTCGGTGGCTATGCAAGGCAATATAAATTTTCACCTTATTCACTTGAATTTTACAGGGTTTGGGTCTGGACAGCTCTTTTCCTCGTTCTTCTTGCAATATTCAATGCTTGTGATATCATCAACAGATTTACGAGGATTGCAGGCGAACTTTTTGGCATGTTGATTTCTGTTTTATTCATTCAAGAGGCCATCAAGGTAAGTTCTATATAGAAATAAGGTCATTTTGGATCTATCTAATACAGATGACGGGAAAGGGAAGTAACAAAAGGTTGACATTTCAATGGAAGGGTATGGTGAGTGAGTTCAAAATTCCCAAAGGCGAAGATCCAAAGTTGGAGACGTATCAATTTCAGTGGCTTTACACAAATGGACTGCTGGGGGTCATATTTAGTTTTGGACTCCTCTATACTGCTTTGAAGAGCAGAAAGGCAAGGTCATGGTGGTATGCAACAGGTTTGTCAAGCACAGTTTGAGTCCCTTGGTTCTCATTACTAGGATAACTTTTGTGTTTTGTGTGCGGAACTTGAGGATATTTACTATGTTTGCAGGGTGGTTCAGAAGTTTCATTGCAGATTACGGGGTTCCTTTAATGGTGCTAGCATGGACTGCACTATCATTTATTGTTCCAGACAATATTCCTCCAAGAGTTCCTAGAAGGCTCTATAGCCCTGTAGCTTGGGACTCTTCATCTTTACACCATTGGACCGTCATCAAGGTAAACTAATATTCAGGAATTTTGTTGTTAGACTTGATGTAGTAAAATCAGATTAATGTCTTATGAAAGAACTCTTGTATTTTTGCAAACACTTACAGTTTGAAGTTTTGTATTTTTTTCTTTGTAGGATATGGGGAAGGTTTCTCCTGGATACATCTTTGCTGCCATTATACCTGCTGTGATGGTAGCTGGACTTTACTTTTTTGACCATAGTGTCGCTTCACAGATGGCGCAACAGCAAGAGTTCAATCTAAAGAAGCCTTCTGCATATCATTATGATATCTTGTTGCTGGGATTTATGGTAAGTGTAACAAAAATATTAAGATGAAAGATTGTTTTGTCACAGTCAAGCAATTACTAATTGTTTTGTCACAGTCAAGCAATTACTAAATCATTTTTCTCTTTCATGAAAAATTGGTCTCAGACGTTGCTTTGTGGATTGCTTGGGCTTCCTCCTTCTAACGGAGTCCTGCCACAGTCACCGATGCACACTAAGAGCCTTGCTGTTCTTAAGAAGCAGGTTTGTGTAGGGAATGTCCTCTAAACTATCTTGTTAGTCATTCAGCTAAATTTGATACTTATTCACCAATCCATATGCAGTTGATTCGAAGGAAAATGGTGAAGAGTGCTAAGGAATCAATAAAACAGAAAGCCAGCAACTCTGAAATCTATGGAAAAATGCAAGCAGTGTTCATAGAGATGGATAACTTGACTACAGTAATTTTTTTCTCAATTTGAACATCTATGCATTGAAATTCTCCAATTTAGCATTGCATAGGCAATTGGTGTCTATCTATATATGCATGAACGTACATTTCATGTCTGCTGTATATCTATGAAAAATAATCGAACTTTAAGTTACCTGGTAATTTTAGTTGGATAAAGATAAGAAAGATCTTCATGCGGGTGGTTCTTGAGTCCGGAATGTTTTTCATTGCAGCCTACTTCAGAAGTTAAAGAACTAAATGAATTGAAGGAGGCAGTTATGAAAAGCGAAAATAAAGGTGACGATGCAAAATGTGCATTTGATCCTGAGAAGCACATTGATGCATATTTGCCAGTAAGAGTTAATGAGCAAAGATTGAGCAATCTGTTGCAGTCGCTTCTTGTGGCCGCATCAGTTTTTGCTATGCCTGTCATCAAGAAGATACCGACATCAGTTTTGTGGGGATACTTTGCTTATATGGCCATTGACAGCCTTCCAGGGAACCAATTCTGGGAAAGGATGCTACTTCTCTTCATCTCCCCTAGCCGACAGTACAAGTAAGTAACCTTCTTCTTTAGTCTAGTAGCATGATGGTCTATTAACGTGGTTTCTTGAAACTTGCGGAATTTACATTAAGAGTTCCCCTCTAGGCACCAAGTTGAACAAAATGAAGTATTTTCAAATTTCCAAATCCCCCTTACAAAAATTACTAATGGTTTGTGTAGAAACTGGCTTTCCTTGTATTAACACAGAATGACTGTACAACATATTGTACAATATTGGCGAGTACTGCCTTCGCGATCATAATATTAATTCGGTTGTGATAATGTTTGCAGGGTCTTGGAAGGGGGTCACGCTTCCTTTGTGGAGTCAGTGCCATTCAAATTCATAGCAATATTTACACTCTTTCAATTTGTTTACTTCCTGGTCTGTTTTGGTATTACATGGATCCCCATAGCCGGAATTTTGTTCCCCTTACCATTCTTCCTTCTCATATGGATAAGACAACATATTCTCCCCAAATTCTTCAAATCATATCACTTGCAAGAGCTAGACTCAGCTGAATGGGAGGAAGTCGTGGGCGCCCCAGTACGCTCTCTCAGTCTCAATTCTGGGGTATATAATGTTAAATTTTTTCCGATGACTAGTGTCATCATCATTGCTATCTTAGTTTCTTTTTTTCCTCTAAATCTGAACAATATGCTTCTCTTTATTAGAAATCGGAACCTTCTAATGAAGAAGGTGAAATGGAGATGTGTGATGCTGAGATATTAGACGAATTAACAACCAGCAGAGGGGAGCTGAAGATCAGAGCGAGCTTCAGTGAAGATAGACGAACGAGCTTCAATGAAGATAGGCATGGCCAGGTACATCATCTATAATTTTTCTCATTATGTTTCCGATATGTATGTATTAACATAATGTGCTGCCTATTGTGTTTTGCAGGTTCACCCTCAAAAATTAGGCCAAACAGGGTGAAACGTGACTCAAAAGGAATGAAATGTGAAGATGTTGTAGGCATGAGATTTGATTTGAGTGGTAGCTAAATGTAACAGAAGAAGATTAGTGTGGAAGTGAGATCATAGGAAGAAGATTTTATGCAGATTAATTAGTTATTATGGTTGAGGTTTTAATTGGTAGTCATCATATATATTAATATCAACTATTTCAAGATACTTGATGCATTTTGATGGCTTGCAATTGAAGCCATTTTCCCTGTACAATAGTTCAGATCAGACACCTTAATTATTTATCAAGTTTAATTTTTCAAATACCATTGTTCTTTTTTCTTTATTAACCAGTATATTAGAGATTTTTATGGTAATGTTGCAAGTTGTAGATTGCTCCGGTGACTAGTATTTTCGAGTCCAACTTACAATGTCTCGAGTTTGAACTCTCTAACTCCCAATCTCTTAATCTAGACATAGTTTAAAGTACTAGTATCGACCGTAATAAAAAAAATGTTGAAAAATATCTCCTATGTAAAAATAAAACATGTGCACAAGTAACAAAAATGAACTAAAATTGGGGAATAAAACCCATAAAGCAATTTTATTGGAGATATATTATGATCAGCAGACTAGACAAAGCTCCTGAAAAGACATTGATGTTCAACAGTAGTGTTGTAAAATCGACAATGTATGCAATGGAATAATTGAAACAAGACACAAAATTTACGAGGTTCCTCTACAGTCAGTGTGACTGGAGTACGTCCTCAGGGTAGCAGTGGTACTTTCATTATAATCTAGTCAGTGTGACTGGAGTATGTTCTCGGGGTAGCAGTGGTACTTTCATTATAATCTAGAATAATAAGATTACAAAGATAACTCTCTCTTTCTCTTCTCTTTGTTGTGAGCCTTGTGGCTTCTCTCTTCTTCCTCTCTTATTCCTTCTTTCTTTTCTCTCTTCTCAGTCGTGTGGCTTGAGTTGATGTTCACTCTTTTTTCATTCCAGATGTCTTGTATTTATATAAAAGCAAGGGTAATGAAAACAAGCATCAGCCACTCCTAGTGGAAGGACAACTTTGCTTGTTTAGTGGACATCCATTGGGTGTGGATTTCTTTTGTTGAGTGGGCATCCACTAATTTACAATACTCCCCCTTGGATGGCCACAAGCTGTGACGCCGCTGCTAGCTACCACTTTAATCATTTTCACTTACCTTATCTGTCTCCCAGGTATAAGTGGTATGTTCTCTAGTTTTCCCCAGGAAGATGTGGCATCTTCTCAAGAAAGCCTTAAAATCTTAATCTGTTTTTGGGTGCTCCCTCTGATAAGCTTCTCCCATTGATTTCGAATTCTTTAGGCCGATGTTTCTCCCAAAGATGATATACCTTTTTCATTTACTTTACTTGTTGATTTTCCACATGCTTTTTCTTGAATTGGGATGTAGGACCTTCTACTAGACTTGCTCCAAAGGTCTGAATTTACTTCTTTTATCTGGAGCGAAATTTGATTCAAGAGTGGTGGACACTTGACCTTGAATCGGACTTGTGATTCCTTCAAGGGCCGTTGAGACTTGATCTTGAATGAAATTGGACCATGAGGAGCTTCATGTGGCAAGTGATCTTCGGCTTTGTTGGGGATGAATCGGCACGTGTTTGTTGCGTTTGTTGATTCTCCACGAGCTTCGATGTATCATTTTCACTTGCCTTATCTGTTCCCCTTACAGAAGTGGTATTTTCCCTATTTTTTTTCCGTGCCGGTTCGGCATCTTCTTTTGTAGTATTTGCCTTCTGATGCATGAGTGGAATGCAAACCTTGGATTTGGATGGTCCTTCAGAACATCACTTCTCAGCGACTCATCATGCTTGGCAGCTATCATCATATCAACAATTGAAAATGAGTACTGGAGAGCAATGTTAGGTAAGCAATCAGGAAAGCTTCCAGGCAGTCGGTTCTTGACTGGAAGTTTGATTTGAAGTTCCGACTGATTGCTTTCTTTTTCCTCGTCTTGCAGGTAAGAGCAACAACAAAGAAAAAGGACAAGGGAAATTATGATATGAGTTGCCCTTGCTTTCGACCTTGATGATATGAGATACTCTTGCTCTGGTGTGATTTGTTTGAAGAGGTATTCTTGGAAAGGAAGAAAACTGAGTATTTTCGAGATGCTTTGTTAAAGATGCATTCTCGAAGAGGAGGAAGAGTTAGATATTTTTGCAGGTTTGCCTTGTTATGGAGGATAGAGGTCGACATATATAGGGATTTCCCAATAGCAGGTAGTGGTGTTGTGCCTTTACTCTTTTCAGCAACTCTGGTGTAATTAGAACAGTAAGATTCATGCGTTTTCAACTTTATCAGAGATCTTTGACAAAGTTGCACATGATATCCAAAAAGCTGAGATTGCGTTTGAGAAATGTTAATAGACGTCATGCAGGGAAATCCAGCTTTTGAATTTCAAAAATCGGTGTATCTTCGATTTTTGAACAAGTGGCCTTGTTGCCTCTCTTTTTATAGAGATATTAATTTTGTTCAAGAGTACGCTCAAAAAGTTGCTACCTATTGAATTTTCCCCTTCTTGCACTTCTGAGATTTTATCTGACCTCATTTTTACTTCATCGTTTTTGAAAATGGATTGCCCATCTAACATTTGCTTAGATTTGAGTCTTAGGACTGATACAGACGAGCTGCGTCAGGATAATATATGGTGCCTATCCTTCTTATTTTCTAATGGTCATTTTACGGTTAGGGACTCTATGATGAAGAATGACTTAACCGCTACAGTGGTAGTTAGGAATCTTCTCACTCCGAAGGATAACAGATTCTTTTCAAACCGGTCTGATGAGTCCGTCGTTCAAGACTCCTTGGCTCTCAGTATTTAGTGTGCAGACTCTGTTTCTAATATGGGCCAGCGCTTACTTGCTCGAACTTGCCAAGTTGAATCATTGATGGCTGAGGTGGCAAGTCTTAAACAAAATATTAGAGGGCTCAAGCACGAGAATAGAGTGTTACACGTGCTTGCAAATAATTGCTTGACGAGCATGAAAAGAAAGCTCAACTAGCTACTGGAATCCAAAGGTCGGACTCAAAATGACAATCAGGGGTTCGAATCTTTATTCCAAAGACACCTATTGTCTCAACTGTCTGGAGTTCCACCAAGTATTGAGGCTCCAAATAATCAACCTCTGATGCCTCCCCATTCTGGGGTACTTCTGAGTACTGAGGCTTCACATGAGCAACCTTTGTGAAGTTTCCCTCATATTTGTTTGTTTTAACTCATGTTTGTAATTTCTCGAAGATATTAATAGATAAGCTTTATTCTATTCAATGTATTGTGCCAAATACAATAAAGCATATACTTCACTAAGATGTGGTACTTCTGGACCAAATATCAATTTATTAGTTCCCTCATGAGGATGAATGATTTTCCTTAGTGTCTATTAATTAACCACTTGAGTGTTCAAGTCATGATCTTCAATCCATAAGATTCTTTAATATCATAAACATCATGGATAAGATTCGTGTTGGCGTATTGTTCGATCTGCAGTTCGAGACAATATTTCTCTCAACACTTTATAATCTTTCTTGACTCTTCAGGAGTCCTAATTTAATATCATCAACTCTTCAGGATTTCTAATTTAATGTCATCGACTCTTGCAAGAGATTTTAGTATGTTGCAACAATATCATAATGATAGTACTCACTAAGGTAATTTATACCATCCATTGGTATTAAGTACATAATTTATGTTTTACCTTTCCAGGGCTGTTTTCAAGCAATCTGAATCCTTCAGGGATTTTCTACACTTCATGACACATTCTCCTTTAGAATTTATACAGAACAACTTGCTCCTATGCATACTTGAGGGATTTACTTATGGAGACATGATGTGGGCAACTCACAACCCTTCGTATATAATTCTTCATTCATATGAACTCTTTTACAAGAGTATAATTTCAGGTTTCAATTAGTAACCTTGTGTCATATTATATGAGTGTATTTCACTGTATTACAAATGCCCATATGTAACCTTTTTGGTTTAACATCTTTTGGCTATTTGTATTATATTCAAATATATAGGTCCATTTCTCCATGTTCTTACAAAATTATAATGGAATTGCCTTTCTCCATTTTTGGCCAATAATTTTTCCTTTCGTTGACGAAAAAGAACGGGACCCAATATCAACACAGCTTATTGATGAAATTTAGTAGCTACTTGTAAAAATCAAAATTACATTGGTTATCATCAAGTTGAGATCCCATACTCTCATGTACATGTGCATGCATAAAAGATTTTCATTTTTTTGGATATCCATTGCCTCTTCAAGGGCGTTACACTATCTCTTATAGGATAGTCATAGTTTAGAGAATGCAGATCATAACCTCCTCTTGAGCGTTATAGAGCTTGTATTTTAATCTCCACTTCCGGGAGTTGAGTCATTGGAACCTATACGTCTATCATGCTTCATGCATGAGATATCAAAATTCCCATGTCCGCGGATTGTCCTTTCTGGGATGTGTATCCATACGATGACTGTCATGTTTTCAGCATGCAACAGTTATGCTTTGGGAATGCAATAGTTCAGTAGTGCCATATTCTTCTTTTTTTGAATGACTAAATCTTCTGAATCTAAAGGTTTGCCACGCCTGAAGTGTGTAACAGATAAATCATTTGCTACCTCATTATTTTGTCCAACAGGGATATCAATTCTTGTAAACACATTTGCAACAAGTATATGTGATTTTATCACTTTCATTGCATCATTCAATTATTCTTACTTTATTTTCTCGTTGATTTCTTTGTGAATCAAAATAAGACAAATTCTCTTCGTTATTCTGGAATGGTCTTTTCTCATCATTATTCTGGAATAATATTTTCTCATCGTTCTTCTGGAACGATGTTATTTTCTCCCCCTAATGGCAGGAAAATTGTCTTATCAAAATCATAGTCCTCAAATCATGCGATAAATATATCCCCAATCAAGAGTTCCAAATGTTGAATAATAGATGGTGAATCAAATTCAACATAAATTCCTAGTTTGTGTTGATGCCTCATTTTAGTACGTTGTGGCAGTACAACAGACACATAGATAACACAACCAAAAAACTTGTAAATATGTAATGTTTGGCTTGTGCCTAAACACGAGTTGTATTGAGATATATTGATGGTTGGCAACTGGTTTCAATCGAACTTTAATAGTGAATTATGTAAAATAGCATGTCCACATGTAGAAAACTTGCAATTTCATTTTCATGAGCAGAACGCAGGTAATCAATTTCATCCGTTTAATAAATGCTTCTGCTAAACCATTTTGAGTATGAACATGAGGAACATGGTGTTCAACATCAATGCCTAATGACATGCAATAATCATCAAAACTTCGAGATGTAAACTCTCCACCAAACATGTATTATATTATCATTTAAATACATCAAGGAACTTTTGGTCCTTATTTAATAGCCTATGGATTGAGACTCTCATGGCCTTTATTACAATTAAGTTGTGGTACTTTGACTCTTCAAACTTAAGGTACTCATCAAGGAATTTCATGTCCAATCTTGAGGATCTAGGGACTTCATTCCTGATCTTTTTGCATGATGGAACTTCAGGTTCTGATCTAATCAAGGAACTTCGAGTCCAGTATGTAGTCATCATAACAAAAAGAAGTACAATAAATAAATTAAAGCAATAGGCGGTAATTCCAACCATGGTAAATAAATTACTTTTAAGTAAATAAAACTTGTGACAAAAGCTTTGATTCAGCACCTTTCACATAAATATCAAAGCTTTAAAGCAAAGGGTAATAATTCTACCCACTGTAAATAAATGAAACTTGTGATAGGGCTTTAAACCAATATCATTCACATAAATATGCTAAAACAGAAAATGCAATGATTAAGTCCCCATCTTTTGCTTTTTCTTTTTTCTTGGTTTGCCATTTTCTTTTGTTTGATTCCTTTTATTTTTATTTTTATTTCACAACTCTAAGTCCTTTTAGTTACTCAGGAAGTAATAGTAACAATAAGTTACAATTGGTGTTCTTTCTCTGTGAGTTTCGAAAAAATCGAAACGGTTCCCATAAGTTTTGGAGTCAAGAGTGTCTGCAACTTATGAGAAGATCAAACTGTTAGATTTAGCTCAAAATTTAGGATGATATGGATAAAAGGATACCGAACAACTTTCATGAAGAAGAAATTTCGATCTGAGCTACCGAAATGGAGTTTTGGCACTCATAATGTGGCTGTCCAGTTTTTTGCGAAAATTGGAAATTGGTTTGGTATTTCACGATGATCACACCGTTGGAATTTTCTGAAAATTTGTTATGTTGTAGGTACTAGGCGAATGAACAACTTTGAAGAAGAAAGTATTTCAATCCAAGGTCTGCAAGTTGGAGTTTCGAGGCTATTTACATCACGTCAAACAAAAGCCTTGAAATACTCAAAACTCTAAAGTTCTCAAGCAAACCCCGAAGGATAAAAAAAGCTCTCTTCATTCTTCGTCAAAATCTGCTTCAAGCTCAAGTGCTCGACGCCCCTTGAAGAAGTGTTCATCGTTCATTAACCATCCATCCAAGATCAAGCCCCGACGGCCCTTGGATCAATCAAATCCACAAACCAACATCTTACGGAGATCGAATCAGAGGATCAAATCACATAGAGATTGTAACCCAAACAAAGTCATTAATACAAATATTATTTTTGTACACGTGTTCTTGTCTCGTTCGTTTCAGGAAATTTTCGTGTTTACAAATTTGGCACGCCCAGTGGGACTATCTCTACCTCTCATCTCTTTCTCCGCTCAAGGGAACCAAAGCACACCCCCAAAATCAATGGCATCAAGAAGAGATTAAGTTGTTCCCGCACCCAATGCGAAGAACAAGACCGTCCTCGCTGCAAGTGGGGGCATTTTGGAGGTCATAACTCGAAGCAAGGCAAGAGCTCTTTTTGCTGCATCTTCCACCCCCGCATCAACTTTGCTGGAGGAACAAGAGCACCCGAAGCACGAGCCTGTGATCGCCCTAGCCTCGCTAAAGGCGCCAAGGGAGGAAAGCCCGGGAAAGTACTTTGAGTCTCTACTTTCCGATGCTGACTCGAGCGGCAGCACAGCCATGCAAGTCATGACCACATGAGTGACTTTGATCGAGGAGTAGCTGGCTCAAATGAATGAAGCGATCGTAAAACTCACACGAACTGTGGAAGAAAAAGATTTGCAAATTGTCGCGATCGCCAGCCAACTGGAGGCACAAGACGTGAAAGTCGACCTCAAGGTTGGCCCAACAAGGAAAGAAGCTGATGAAGAAGATGAGCCTCCAGTGGAGAAAGCTGAAAAAAAACGGAAGCCAGACGAAGCGGCGGCGCTCATGGGATCTCTCTCTATCCAACAGTTGCAGGAGATGATCGCTAGAACCATCAAGGCGCAGTACGAAGGAAGCTCACATGACTCCGTATTATACTCAAAGCCCTACTCCAGGAAGATTAACGCTTTGAAGATGCCGAGGGGATATCAACCACCAAAATTCATGCAGTTCGATGGAAAGGGAAACCCAAAGCAACATGTCGCCCACTTCATTGAAACCTGCAACAATGCTGGAACAGAGGGAGACTACCTTGTTAAGCAGTTCGTGCGCTCATTGAAAGGCAACGCCTTCGATTGGTACACCGACCTCGAGCCCGAGTCTATCAACAGTTGGGATCAGCTAGAAAGGGAATTCCTCAACCGCTTCTACAGCACTCGCCGCACCATTAGCATGCTAGAGCTAACAAGTACAAAACAATGGAAGGACAAACCTGTTGTCGACTACATCAATAGATGACGTTCATTAAGTCTGGATTGCAAAGATCGGCTTTCTGAAACCTCCGCTATTGAGATATGTGTTCAAGGCATGCACTGGGGGTTACATTACATCCTCCAAGGCATAAAACCGAGAACATTTGAGGAGCTGGCAACTCGTTCCCACGACATGGAGCTGAGCATCGCCAATCACGGGAAGAATGAGCTAATCACTGACTTTAAGAAGGATAAGGTGTTCGCCTCAAATACAGACAAGACTGGGAAGAGGCCCGCCAAGGAAACTTTTACTGTCAACACTACCCCCATCAAGACCTCCTCCACTCCCATCAAGACCACATCTGCGCCCAGCAAGGCCTCGTCTGCTCCTATCAAGATTTCTTCCAAGAGCAAAGGGAATGAGGTAAAGAAAAGCGAGCCTCCTCGCACCCAAGACAGGTATAAAAACACCTTGAGAGAGTTGGAGCAAAAGACGTACCCTTTTCCTGACTCAGACATGGATGCAATGTTAGATGACTTTTGGAAAAGAAGGTGGTCGAGTTACCGGAATGCAAACGCCCTGAAGAAATGAATCGAGTTAACGATCCCAAGTACTGCAAATACCACCGTATCGTAAGTCATCCAGTTGGCAAATGCTTCATCCTTAAGGAGCTTATCATGAAGCTAGCGCAACAAGGACGAATTGAACTCGACTTAGAAAACACGGCCACAACACACACTACTACGATCGTGTTTGGATCCCTCGATCCTGTTCCTCTCCAAATGATGCATGACCACTCCCTTCAATACTCAAGTCACACAGCACCCTTCGCGTAACCATCACTGGGGGCAGATGACCTAAGTGCGCTTACCAACGATGAAGAAAGATGGACATTGGTGACCTACAAAAAGACAAGAAAGCCAAAGTCACAAGTCGCAAAGCCAAAAGTGAAGGAAGGGAGAAAGCACGACCGCAACAATGGGAAACCAAAAAGAAGCGCAAGAACTGCTAAGCCAACATATGCTGAGGAGCCTATGGAACAAGGGCCACACATTCCTATCTCCTTGCACGAGTACTTCCCGAGCGACTTCTTCCAACAATGCACTATCGCTGCATGTCACATGGTCGAGATAGAAGTGGAAGAATCCTCAAGAGGCAAAGCCATCTCCACCGAGGAAGACAGTACCCTCACACCCAAGGTAAGCTTGCTGGCACACCCTAACATCGCGGAGGCATTACGGTCGCCCGAGGAGATGGAGAAAGAACTAGCAACGACCTTAGTGAGTCCCGACGACCACAAGGTGCAAGAAAGCAAGGACGAAGGCTTAAAGCTTCGGCCACATGAATATGCCATGTGTTGTGCCGCCCGTGACGTAATCCACTTCACCGACGAAGACTTACTACTAGGATCCAAGCCTCATAACCGTCCTCTCTTCGTATCGGGGTACGTGAGGGGGCACAAAGTCAACCGTATGCTTGTGGATAGTGGATCGGCCATAAATATCATGCCAAAGTCAACAATGACAACAATCGGCATCAAGGTGGATGAGCTGGCCCTAAGCCGTCTACTAATCCAGGGTTTTAACCAAGGAGGACAAAGGGCGATAGGCATGATCCGAGTAGAGATGACCACCGGTGAGCTCAAATCAAGCACGATATTTCACGTGATTGATGCGAGAACTTCATACAGCTTGCTCTTAGGAAGACCTTGGATCCACGAGAATGGGGTAGTACCATCCACCCTCCACCAATGTATAAAATTCTACCGAGAAGGGGTGAAGGTGATTCAAGGCGACACCAAGCCATTCACTGAAGCTGAATCACACTTCGTAGACCCCAAGTTGTACATGGAGGAAGACATGGTGCCAGAAGCTCTTCCAAAAGAAATCAAGTCTACGGGCAAAGCAATACCCAAGAGGCAGGAATGGCAAGCCGTGCCCAAGAAGCAAGAAAGAGAAGTCGTACCATCTTCAAGCAAAAATGACGATGAGCCTGCTAAACCTGCAATAACCAAAGGGAGAAGAACGCCCTCAAAAGGACCGAACACACCTGTCTTTCGATACATCCCGATGTCGAAAAGAAAGAATGGTCAATCCCCATTCGAAACGGGGACAAGCAAAGCTAACACGTAGCAACGCGAGGGTAATGTAGAATTGCTTAAAACAAATGCATTTTTACCTCTAACACAGTTAGGCGAGACTAAAATTGCAAGACCACCATGAAGCTTCATAAAAGCTCTGCCAAAAGAAGTAGAACCAAGCTTTCTCCCAACCAAGAGGACCGAAGAAGGTTTTGATCCAAACGCCTACAGACTCATGTTGAAGGCTGGATACGCCTTCATTCCCTCTTTGAATCCCAGAAAGGAGGGTTCAGACACTGTCAGCAACAAAGAACGTGGCCTCACCAAGACTCAAAAGAGGCTGAAAGAATATGGTTACGGAGTTGACAACGGCAAAGCAGGAATCGGCTTCACACCAAATACACCTGTGAAGATTTCGAGCATAGCAAAAAATGCTAGCGCTCAGCACATCAATATGAGCGTCGTACAAAGTCAAGAAGAGCTTAATTCCGCCCATCGGGTATTAGTTTTTAATAGGATGAATCATCCAAGACTTAGAATATCCACACTCCATCACATTGGTGGTCAAAGTCAAACCTCCGTCTTCAAGAGGCTTGACACACCAACATCCCAAAACTCTGTTTTCAAAAGGTTGTCAAAACCTAAGAAACAAAGCAACGCGGCTAGCTCGCATTCGCGACGGTCGGTTTTGGAGAGACTTGAAGACAACAAGAAGCCTTCTAGAAAGAGGGAGACAACGCCAAAGGAAGAAAAGTTCAACAGGCTAGCAGAAAAAGGCGATATTCGAAGCTCAATTCCTTCAAGGATGAAACGCCAAGCAGTCTTGGAGATTAACACAAATGGGCCACTGAAAATAAGGAGGCACGCCATCATCCATACTAGACAGTCCTCATTCCAACAAGCCCAATAAGACGACACTGAAGAGGAAGCCCAAGACGTCTTCCACATCACAATCCAAGAAGACAGACAAGACGAAAACCTTGAGGGAGATATCACTGATGCGCCACCACAGCTCGAAGATGGGAGGCAAGCCACGATTGATGATCTCAAGGAACTTAACTTAGGCACAAGTGAGGAACCAAAACCTATCTTCGTAAGCACACTATTAAGTACAGACGAAATAGAGGAGTATTACCAGCTGCTATTAGAATACAAAGACGTCTTTGCTTGGACATACAAAGAAATGCCCGGCCTTGACCCTACCATCGCTGTGCATCACCTTGCGGTCAAGCCTGGAACGCGACCGATAAAGCAAACTCCAAGGCGTTATCGATCGGAGCTCATCTCGCAAATTGAAGCTGAGATTGACAAGCTGATCGAAGCAGGCTTCATTCGAGAGGTACAATACCCTAAGTGGATATCCAACATCGTCATCGTCCTTAAGAAATCTGGACAAATACGCGTTTGCGTAGACTTCCGAGACCTCAATGATGCTTGCCCGAATGACGACTTCCCCTTACCAATCATTGAAATCATGGTGGACGCAACCACTGGCCACGAAGCACTGTCGTTCATGGACGGCTCTTCTGGATACAATCAAATTCGCATGGCTCTCGAAGATGAGGAACTAGCAGCCTTTCGCACTCCAAAAGGCATCTATTGCTACAAGGTGATGCCATTTGGACTAAAGAACGCTGGAGCTACATATCAACGCGCAATGCAGAAAATCTTCAATGACATGCTACATAAAAACGTAGAATGTTACGTAGACGACGTGGTAGTCAAGACAAAGAAAAGATCAAATCACTTGAAGGATTTGCGAACAGTGTTCGAAAGACTGCGAAAATACAACCTCAAGATGAACCCGTTAAAGTGTGCATTTGGCGTCACATCTGGAAAATTCCTCGGCTTCATTGTCAAACATCGCGGCATTGAAGTGGACCAATAAAAAATCAAGGCTATTCAAAGCATGCCTGAACCGATAAACCTGCACGAGCTGAAAAGTCTACAAGGACGACTAGCCTTCATTAGGCGTTTTATCTCCAACCTCGCGAGGCGCTGTCAACCGTTCAATCGACTCATGAAGAAGGATGTTCCATTTGTGTGGGATGAAGCATGCCACAAAGCTTTTGAAAGCATAAAAAAATATTTGTCAAGTCCACCTGTCCTGGGGGCACCCACGCTTGGAAAGCCGCTCATATTGTACATCGCCGCTCAAGAAGGTTCAGTTGGAGCACTCTTGGCACAAGAAAATGAATCCCAGAAAGAAGGAATGCTCTACTACCTCAGTTGAACTCTCACCGGCGCGGAGTTAAACTATTCCCTGATAGAAATGATGTGCCTCGCCTTGGTGTTCGCCATCCAGAAGCTCAGGCATTACATGCAGGCTTACACCATCCACCTGGTCGCCAAAACTGACCCAGTCAAATACGTCATGTCCAAACCAGTCTTGACAGAGCGACTAGCTAAATGGGCGTTGCTTCTTAATTAGTATGAAATCATATATATCCCTGCTAAAGCCATCAAGGGACAAGCTCTAACAAACTTCCTTGCTGATCATCCAATCCCAGCTGATTGGAAAATCTCAGACGACTTGCCTGACGAGGAGGTGTTCTACATCGACATCTACCCGACATGGACGATGTTCTTCGACGGATCCTCACGAGTAGACGGAGCGGGGGCAGGAGTAGTATTCATGACGCCACAAAGGCAAATACTACCTTACTCCTTCCAGCTAAGTGAATTATGCTCCAACAACGTCGCTGAGTACCAAGCACTGATCGTTGGTCTTCAAATAGCGATCAACATGGAAATCACAGCTCTCGAGGTATATGGCGACTCTAAGCTCGTAATCAATTAACTCTTGACTGAATATGAAGTAAAGAAGGATGATCTCGTCCCGTACTTTCGGCTGGCAACTCAACTGCTACAAAAATTCGAGGCCGTGACACTAGAGCATGTACTTAGGAAAGAGAATCAAATAGCAGACGCTCTAGCCAACCTAGCCTCGAGTATAACACTAAGAGAAGATGAAGCTGCACACGTACCGGTTTGCCAAAGATGGGTGATCCCGCTCATCACCAAAATGCTACTGGACGATACAAATGTCATCTCAATACTTCCAGTCGACGCTGAAGAATGGAGACAGTCGCTAATCAATTACTTGGAGCATGGAAAGCTTCCAAATGATCCTAGACACCGCTCTGAAATACATCGACGAGCACCCCTCTTTCTCTACTACAAAGAAACACTCTATCGACGCTCTCTTGAAAGAGTACTTTTAAGATGCCTAGGTGAGGAAGAGGCTAATCAAGCTATGGAAGAAGCACACTCAGGCGTGTGCGGAGCGCGTCAGTCTGGGCCAAAGTTGCATTTCCAGCTCAAAAGAATGGGTTACTACTGGCCAAGCATGGTGAAGGATTGTCTGGAATACGCCAAAAGGTGCCAAGCCTACCAATTCCATGCCAACTCCATACATCAACCACCTGAACCATTACACCCTACAGTTACTTCATGGCCTTTTGATGCATGTGGATTGGACGTCGTAGGGCCGATCGTACCAAAGTCATCTGCGGAAGAAGCTTACATCCTAGCTGCGATAAATTACTTCTCCAAATAGGCTGAAGCCATACCCCTAAGGGATGTCAAGAAGGAAACCGTCGTCCGTTTCATCAAGGAACATATCATCCACCGATATGGTGTGCCTCGCTACATCATCACCCACAATGGAAAACAGAACTCCAATCGACATGTGGACGAGCTCTGCGAGAAATACAAATTCAAACAGCACAAGTCTTCCATGTATCATGCTCCGGCCAACGGTCTTGCAGAGGCATTTAACAAAACATTATGCAACCTCCTAAAGAAAGTGATCAGCCGAACAAAGAGAGACTGGCACGAAAGAATAAGCGAAGCACTTTGGGCATATAGGACGACACACATGACTCCTACCCAAGCTACGCCTTATTCTCTCGTATATGGTGTGGAAGCTGTTCTACCACTCGAAAGTCAAATCCCTTCACTAAGAATGGCTATACAAGAAGGCTTGACTGATGAAGAGAACGCAAAGTTGCGTCTCCAAGAGTTAGAAGCGCTGGATGAGAGAATGCTCGAAGCTCAACAGCACTTGGAGTGCCATCAAGCACGACTGTCCAAGGCTTTCAACATGAAAGTTCGCCCTCGTTCTTTTCAAGAAGGAGATCTTGTCATTACATTGCGTAGGCTTATCATCACAACTCACAAGGCAAAAAGCAAGTTCACGTCGAAGTGGGATGGAGCTTACGTAATACAAGAAGTTTATACCAACGACGCCTACTTAATCATGGCTGAAGACGGCTTGAGGATCGGCCCCATCAATGGCAGGTTCTTGAAGCGCTACTACCCCTAAAACAAATGCTCCACGATCCTGGCCCACAAGAGCATAAACTGTGTACGACAAAATCATCATCAAAATCACCATAAAAAAAATTAAAAAGAAAAAGAAGCCATCATTCACTTGAACTACTTTATGACTTGATCCTTTTCGTTAGAAGGGTACGTAGGCAACTTGAAACTTCAAAACTTCAAGTACAGTCATATCATCAATGTAAATGCTTCATTTCTGTGAAAGAATGATGTAGCTACAAAGTATTGTTACAAAGACGAGCAAAAGACATGCGAGAGAAATCTCGTGAGCGTTGAAGGATGACAATGACGAAGCCACAACGACGAAGAAGAAACCAGCCATAAAGTTTGAGCAACAAGGTTGATGTGCACGGCAACGTCACCTCTGAGGAAAGTTGTGACCGAAAGATACTACACAATGAGGCCCCGGTGTAATTTCTTGCACAGCACCACACGGTAACACACCACCAAGGGAAAACTGTGATCAAAAGGCACTACACAATGAAACCCTGGTACAACCTTCCGCACAACCCTACAAGGTAAAAGTGATGCACTAGAACAGGCTCCAAGCAGCAACGGCAAACGGCAAAGTCAATGTGCACGGTAACGTCACCTCCATGAGCAAGGCCGGTGAAAAACTTTAGTGACCACCGTCAAACGACTAGCCGGTCACGAAGCTCAACACAATTGCACCCACGTCATGCTCACTCCGTCACAAACAGTAAGGCTGGTGAAGAACTTCAGTGACCGCCGTCAAACAACTAGCCGGTCACGAAGCTCAACACTTTGCATCCACATCCTGCTCACTCCGTCAAAATAGCAAGGAAATCCATGAATACTAGGAGCACCTGTCAAAAAAAAAATATGTTTATTACCAAAAAAAAGAAAGAAAAAAAAATACATATGTTTTATATATTTGAAAAAAAAAGAAGAAAAGAAAATATATATATATATATATACATATATTCTATGTATTTATAAATAAAAATAAAAATAAAAATAAAAAAAGAAGAAAAATGTATATGTGCATGTCTCAGCCCATCTGCAGCGCACTTGTCCAAGTCCAGGTCAAAGCCAAGCCCACTCAGCTATAAAACCAGACCCAGATTTAAAAGCCCATCCTCGTCTCCATCTCCCGCGACCTCCAGCTCAAGTCGGTCGTCCCCATCTTCTTCCCAAGTCAAATCCATCCAAGCCCAGCTCTCCATCCGCGCCTTCCACCCAAGCTCAAATGTCAGGCCTTGTCATGGTTGTCTTGATATCAAGGGAATAGTCGGACCCGTATGCTTCTGAAGGATCCAAACATGTTCTGTTTCGTTCGGTAACTGCAAATGGGAACCCAAAGTTCACAATCGGAGTTCACAGACTCCACCTTCTGGACTCTGATCACATTCCACCGTCGTTCAACTTCCTGAGTCTGCTAATTATAAACCAAATGGCAGAAAAGCAGACACAAAGCGAGTTGATTTTTGTCAGCTTTCATCGCAGATTGGATTTGGTAAAATTCTCTTTTGTTCCTTCGGAGTCATCGACATCGGAATCTGGCTCAAACGCCAATCCTTCCATGACCGAGGATAGCATCGAGAATCTCTTGGAGATGATGGATCAGATGATTGCCCACGACGGTGCTTTTCAGTTCCTGGTGCCGCCCAACAACTTCAACTCAACTCCAACTGCTTCGCCTACTTCTTCACCAGCAAACAACGAGGGTTTAAATAAGCACTCTGGTGGTGGTGATGGAGGTTGTGGCTGTTCAAACTTCAAGAAAGACAAAGACGGTTATTAGAAGTGGTTTGCTGGTAATTCGATTTCAGAAGGTGCTACTGGTGCTTCTTCCCCGTCGCATGTGCCCAATCTCGGAGGAGGAGCGACCAGGGCTTAGAACTCCGTCGAGTCCAAGTCGAACACTGCATCTCCAATTAGAAATTATGGTTTGAAACTGGAACACTTATTTTAGAGAAAAATTGCAGAATTGAAGGCTCTCGGTCTCGAATTCACCATCAGCAGCACCGGTAGCAGCTCCGGCAAAGCTCCGTCGCTCTTCGACCATGAGATATGGGCAGAGTGCAGGCTGGAGAGATGATTGGATCAACTGCAGTGTTGTTATTCTATCTGATTACCGGATTATCACACCTAATTGCGGTGACTCTGGGGCTCTTCTTTGTTGATAGACTGAAACAAATCTCTTAACTGTTGATCAGAAGCATCTGGATAAAGGAGACAAACTCGAGAGGGTTGAAGAAGAGAGATCTTTTGGAGACGATCATCTTTCGTTGGAGGAGAGCCCTGGACCTTCTTGGAGAAGTGTTCAGGAGACAGCTGTGGCGCTTCAGGCTTCAACCTTGAAAACGGAAGTAGAGTGGCTGACCTTCATTAAAGCTGATTTAGTGGTCTCTGATTTTTGTTCCAGTTACATCGCAAGAAAATCTACAACTTCATCTTCCACGCTTTCGCTGGGTAGAAAGGAACGAGGAGTCTCTGGGCTCATGGGTAGTGCTCTCGCTGGGTAGAAAAGAGCCTCGGACCTTCGACGGTGTCCTCCTTCCTCCTCTCTACTGTCTTTGCCATTAACATCGATCTCCACACTATATCTGCCTCCATGCACCTCCATATAAAGCTCCACGGCTCTCCTCCACGGTGACCCGTGCCCTCAATCTCCTTCCACCCAGCGAGGATGCTTCATCTCCTCTCTTCTGCGCTCCCGCCTCCGCTCTCCTCCAACCCCGACAGCGTCGCGCTCTCCGACAAAGACTCCACCACAGCAAAAGCCTCAATATCTTCTCGGCCAGTCACCTTCAAAATAGAAGGTTATTGAGCTCTGAAAATATCGAAGGGATAACAGGGAGGGACGAGCATGACATGGGGAAGGGCTCAATGATAAGTGATGACCCTCGCAAGAAGAATGTGACATAGACCCAGAAAGACCGACAAGACGGGGCTGGGCAATGGTTGTATAAGCAACTGTGCGATCCCATATATATAAAAGAACTCAGGGGAGCAAGAGGAAGTGCAGCGACTGTGCAAACAGATGGTGCGGTCACTGTGCGAGCCCGCGTGCAGAAAAGAAGGCAGCACAACGAAGGATTCCGTCAACGAATCTAGAGAAGCAGATGGAGTGCGGTGACTGTGCGAATAATGGCATAGTGGCAGTGCAAATAGTGACCCGCGTGAAGAGAAGAGTGCAGAAACGAATGGTGAGGTGACTGTGCAAAAAAAAAAAAAAAAAAGTGGTGGCGACAAAATCATTGAGAGATAAAAAAAATGGGGTGAAGGACCATCTAAAAGAAAGGTATGGGATGGTGCACGACATCATTTAAGAAAAAAATAAAAATAAAAATACATAATATATATAAGATTAAAGAAAAAAAAAAGAGGGGAAGTAACACATTTTAGTAAGATATGTGTTTTAGCACAATACACTGAATGAAATAAAGTCCGTTTATTGATACCTCCGATAAATTACAAACAAAAAAAAAACAAAAAAAAAACGGGAACCTTCACGAAGGTCACTTATGTGAAGCCTCAGTACTCGACAAAACCCTAGTGGAGGGAGGCGCTGAAGATGGATTATTCGGGGCCTCAATACTGTTCGAACTCTAGATGACGAAGGCAAGAAATGCCTCCATAATGCATCCTCAAACTTCTGACGGTCACTTTGAATTCGACCTTCGGAGTCCAACAGCTGATCAAGCTTCCTTTTCATGCCCGTCGAATAATTATTTACAAGCACATGCAACTCTTTATTCTCACGCTTGAGTTGCCCGATCTCTTGACTAAGAGTTGCTACCTCGGCCGCCAATGATTCAACTTGGCGAACTCGAGCAAGTAAGCGTTGGCCCATGTTTGACACAGAGCCTGCACACTGAACACTGAGAGCTAGGGAGTCTTGGACGGCCAACTCATCGGACCGTCTTGAAATCAGCCTGTTATCTCTAGGGGTAAGGAGGTTCCTAGCTACCACCGTAGCTGTTGTTGCATCCTTTATCACAGAGTCTTCAACCGTAAGAGGGCCATTAGAAGACAAGAAGGAGGGGCGCCATATGTCACCCTGACGCGGAACACCTGTGTCATTCTCAAGATTTGAATCATTCCCAAGACTCAAATCTAAACAAATGTTAGACGGGCAAGCCATTATCAGAAATGGTAAAGGAGAAGGGCTGGATGAAGTAAGATCTCGGAGATATGACAAAGAAAATTTTCACAGGCAGGAAATCTTCAAAGTGTGCGTCTTGAATACAATCAGCACCTCTATAAAAAATAAAAAAAAAAAGGCAACGCAATCACCTGTTCAAAAGGTCAAATACACAACACTCCCCAAATTCCAAAAGCCGGATTTTCCCGCCTAAAATCCGTCCACTCCTTTCAGACGCAATCTCAACTTTTTCAGATATCACGTGCAACTTTGTCAAAAAATAGCTGACAAAGTTGAAAACGCGTGAAGCCAACTATTTCAACCACCACACTACTGACAAAGAAGAAAACACGTGAGGGTCCACTGTTTCAACCACTACACGGCTGACAAAGTTGAAAAACGCGTGAGGTTCCACTGTTTCAACTACCACGCCAACACGTTTCTACCGACAGGCATGGGTGGCAAGTCCACATCTGCGCACTACCTACTATCACACTCCTCCTATATAGGTCACCCTCACCCTCCATGGCGAGACACACATCCAAGATGCCCAATTCTTCCTTCTTGCAAAGAAAATGTTTTTGCGACCAAGCCTTTCAAAAAACTCAGTTCGCTTCCTCCCCGAGAACAATCCTTCAATCAAGCCACTAAAAAGGATCAGCCCATTTCCTCAGCTAGAAACTCCATTTCAATTAAAAAAGTCTGCACCAACATCAAAATCTTATGCTTCTTTCCTGCAAGAGCAAAAATATTTCATATCATTAGGGTTGAGAGCAAGAGTATCTCATATCATGCAAATCGCCCTGTTCTTTCCCTAGCCCTTGCTTTCGCCTGCAAGACAAGGAGAAAGAAAGCAATCAGTCGGAACCTGAAATCAGACTTCTGGTCTGGAACTGACTGCCTGGAACTCCTTCCCTGATTGCTTACCTAGCCTTGCTCTCGAATACTCATCTTCAACATCTTGTGCTTCCAAAGAAGATACCGCATTTGCAAGGAGAACAGATGAAGCAAGTGAAATTGATACATCGAGGCATGTGGAGACAAACGCAACCAATATATGTGCCGGTTCATCCACTACTTCTTCAAAAGAAAAAGTATCTCATATCATCAGGGTCAAAAGCAAAGGTATCTCATATCACGCTTTTCCCCTGTCCTTTCCTTTGTCCTAGCTCTTGCCTGTAAGACAAGGATGAAGAAAAGTAATATGTCGAAACTTCCACTCAAACTTTCGCGTGATACATCAAGCTCGTGGAGAATCAACAAGTATGACAACTGCAGGTGTTGATTCGTCCCCAACCAAACTAAAGATCACTTACCATACCAAGTTGCTCGTGGTCCAGTTTCTTCAAGATCAAGCCACCGACGGCCCTTGAAGAAATCACAAGCTCGATTCAAGATCAAGTGTCCAACACCCTTGAATCAAATCTAGTTCAAGATCAAGTCTGTGGAAAATCAAAAGATTGGAAGAAACCAGAAGATCTTCCAGCCGAATTCAAGATCAAGCCTTGACGGCCCTTGATCGACGTCTACATCAAGGGACTTCAAAACGCATCTTCTACACGTGACAAGCACATGTATACGACGCGCCTTGAAGTGGGGGCATTTGTAGACATTGAAATTTCGGTAAAATAAATATTAACAAATACATTAAAATTTTGGTGAAATAAATGTCGACCATTGCATTAAAATTACAACATCCACCCGTTTCACCTACATCATACACCTACTTCACCAACAAACGAAAAATGGACGGTGATGATTCATTCTCACCAACAAAAATGGACGGTGGTGATTCATTCTCACCAACAAAATGGACGGTGGTGATTCATTCTCACCAACAAAAATGGACGGTGATGATTCATTCTCACCAACAAAACGGATGGTAGTGATTCATTCTCAAGGCCTATAAATAGGCTGCTCAATCAAAAGATCAAGGGAGAATTTTTGACATACATTTTCTCGACTCTAAAATTGGAAGAGAATTCACGTCAAACAAAAGCCTTGAAATACTCAAAACTCTAAAGTTCTCAAGCAAACCCCGAAGGATCAAGAAAGCTCTCTTCATTCTTCGTCAAAATCTGCTTCAAGATCAAGTACTCGACGCCCCTTGAAGAAGTGTTCATCGTTCATTAACCGTTCATCCAAGATCAAGTCCCGACGGCCCTTGGATCAATCAAATCCGCAAACCAACATCTTACGGAGATCGAATCAGAGGATCGAATCACATAGAGATTGTAACCCAAACAAAGTCATTAATACAAATATTATTTTTGTACACGTGTTCTTCGTTTCAGGAAATTTTCGTGTTTACAATACAGTCATACAACAACATTTATATATTTGCTTCAGGAAAATCAGTAGTACAAAGATTTTATGATGAAATGAAAAGATTTTTTTATCTGTGAGATTCCAGGCAACATAGGTGAACAAGATTTGTAGCGTTGTGCTTTCTACTGACACGAGAGCTTCTCGTGCTGATAACGTGTTGTAAAATCGACGGTGTGTGCAGTGGAATAATTGGAACAAGACACAAAATTTACGAGGTTGCTTTAGGGTGCGTTTGGTACGCAGACGGGACGGGACGGGACGGGATGGGACGAGACGGAACAGGACGGGACGGATGTTGTAAATTTTGAAAAAAGACAAGGGGCATTGTTGTCCTAAAATGTTAAAAATTTATGTCCCACAGACGTGGAACAACCCTGTTCCAGGGGGGAGGTGGAACCAAAAATCATCCAAAACTTGTCCTGTGGAACGCCTTGTCCCACTCGTTTTAGGCGTATCAAACGCGGGACGGAACGCCTCGTCCCGTCCCGTCCCGCGTACCAAACGCACCCTTATAGTCAGTGTGACTGGAGTACGTCCTCAGGGCAACAGTGGTACTTTCATTATAATTTGGAATAATAAGATTACAAAGATAACTCTCTATTCTCTCCTATCCTTTTCTTTTCTTTGTCGTGAGCCTTGTGGCTTCTCTTTTCTTCCTTTCTTATTCCTTCTTTCTTTTCTCTCTTCTCAGCCGTGTGGCTTGAGTTGATGTTCACTCTTTCTTCATTCCAGATGTCTTGTATTTATATAAAAGCAAGGGTTATGAAAACAAGCATCAGCCACTCCTGGTGGAAGGACAGCTTTGCTTGTTTAGTGGACAACCATTAAGTGTGGATTCCTTTCGTTGAGTGGGCATCCACTGATTTACAACAAGTAGTTAAATTCTAGTCAATAGTATTAGATTCTTGCCCGGTTATGAAAATTTATGAAGATAATAATATTGATGTTATTAATCAACATGTTATAATATTAATAACAACATAATTGATGTCATAGACGTAAACATATGGTATTAATAATTAAACGAAGAATTGTTGGCATGTCATCAATAGTGAAGAACTGTGTGCTACAAATTTGTTGAACTATAAAACTGTGCTTCAGTACTGCAAATCTGGTGACTGATTGAGGTTAGTTTTCTGTGCATTATGTACTTATAAATTATGGTTGTGAATGGAATTGGAATTGTGTTTATAGATTGGATATGTGATTCAATACCAAGTATGTAGTATGCAAATTTAGTCTACAAATTTAGTCAATCTTACATTATCCTCTCATTAAAATGAAGCACTTCCTATTAAATAAATTATAGAATAATTTTTAGTTAAAATAAACTTAATTAAAGTCTTTTTCATTAAAGTTCCATTCTTTCAGGTAGCGTTTGGTAATGAGACAAGATGCAGTAGGACAGAACGCGCTCGTTCCACCTTTGGTGCATAAAAAACAGTGGAACGTGCTGTTTTACGGAACAAAATTTGGTTAAATTTCCGTTTTATCCTATGGGACACAAAATTATAAAATTTTAGTCAATCTTACATTATTCTCTCATTAAAATGAAGCACTTCCTAGTAAATAAATTATAGAATAATTTTTAGTTAAAATAAACTTAATTAAAGTCTTTTTCATTAAAGTTCTATTCTTTCAGGTACCGTTTGGTGATGAGACAAGACGCAATAGGACAGAACGCGCTCGTTCCACTTTTGATGCATAAAAAACAGTGGAACGCGCTGTTTTACGGAACAAAATTTAGTTAAATTTCCGTTTTATCCTATGAGACACAAAATTATAAAATCTTAAGACAAAAATGCCCCTCTATCTTTTTCAATATTTACACCATCCAAATCATAAAACCAACCCCATCTTCTTTCCATCTCTGCCGCTCCCATTCTCCCGTAGCCTTCCTCCTCATCCTCATCCTCATCCTCATCCTCTGCTCATCCTCTCCCGTAGCCGCCGACTGCACCCACCCAACAGGTAGCAGCAGAGAGCCACTTCCGCGTGTGCGACAGGCAACACGCTGCAGATTGACCCAGGTATCTTAATGCGATTGATAACTTGTTGAATCTCAGTTTTTGACTTTAATCGATGGATAAAAGCTGCTTCTTGTGTAGTACGTGCAGCAGATAATAGATAGGAAAATGTCTATTCTACCAAATATCGCTCAAGCTTTAGATGTCTAGGATCTTTTCTGATTCAATTTTTATTATTTTTTTATTTTATTTTTTTGTGCTCGTTTTGTTTAATTGTTTTGCGTTTCGGTTGAAAGTTTTCTGGGTTTTAATTAATTGGGGTTTTCTTTTTTATCTTTTGTTGCTGATCTTTCACTCACTATATTTATTCAAGGGCCGCAAAATTTCTGGGTTTATTGAACAATAAAAAATAAATCTTTTAGATGTATTTCTCTCTGCAAATATGTACAGTAGCTTCTGCTATATCTATTTGTCATCAGCTTTGATTTGTTAATTACTGAATCTAAGTCAGTGATATACAATAGATGGTGTAAATGAACCCGAACAGTGGAAAAACAACTGATAATGTAAGGTGAAATAACTGATAAATAATCTTGGAATTTTGTTTAGTAGAGGGACCTCTGAGCAATGGCTGTCATGCATGTGGATTTATTAGTGAAGTAATTTGATGGGTGTGATTTGGACTTAATGACTAGTTGGCTTTTAGTTCTGGTCAAGTTGCGGCTGCCTCGCAGTAGTAGTCTAGCTATATCATATATTGTTTTTGGCTTGTGTATTTAAAACTTAGTCCACTTGCTGAATATTTTCTCTTTCTTTTGAGCTTCAGTGTACCAGTAACTAGCAAATGGACGACCCTTATCTAATCCCCTGACAACCCTAAACAACAATAAAACGGTAAAAGCTTTCTAGTTTCGTCTAATCCTTGAATTTAATTAAATAAAGGAATTTCACTAGCTGTTAACTTTCGAGCTCAACACAGTCATCACCGAAAGCAATGCTACACAATTTACATAAAGTGATATAATCAACACCGCAAATTGAAATTCTAAGCTAGCATGCAACAGAGATTTATGTAGTAACCAGATAAATCATCTTCAAAGTGTATGAATAGAATGGTAACAAGTTTTCCTCAGGAAAATTAACATTCTGGGACATTCCTTGAAAAACCCACACGTATTGAATTTAGATAAACCCTTTGCAACCATAAAACCGACGAGCAACTTATACAAAAACCCAAATATCGGAATTGAACATGGTGTCTTTGGTGATGAATTTTAGGGCAGAAAATTATGCAAAAATTGAAATTTGAAGGGAAATACTTGAAAAGGATAGAGACTTTACTCACCTGTTTATCTGTGCTGTAAGACGTGGGAGACACTGATAGAGAAACCAGACAGAGAGAGAGAGAGGAGGGAGGCGGGTGTGGTGAAGATAAGTATAGCACCTTCGTTTTGCACACTTGCAATTTTCAGATAAAACAAACTTAACGTCGTTTCCTGTATTTTATTGTCGTTCGTCTGGCTTTATTTTCTTTGTTCTTTTTTCAAAGGTTGAATCGGTGGAATTATCTTTGGAGATGATTTATATGGTTACTGCATAAATCTCTGTTGCCTGCTAGCTTAGAATTTCAATTTGCAGTGTTGATTATATCCCTTATGTTTGAGGAAATACACTGCAAATTGTGTAGCATTGCTTTCGGTGATGACTGTGTTGAGCCCGAAAGTTAACAGCTAGTGAAGTTGCTTTATTTATTTAAATTCAGGGATTAGACGAAACCGGAAAGCTTTAACCTTTTAATTGTTGTTTGGGGTTGTCATGTCATGTAAAATCGAATTAGGGGATTAGATAAGGGTCATCCATTTGCTAGTTTTGTTGGGTGCTTTTTCGGTTTTTATTAAAGCACTGTTAAATAAGTAAAACTCAGTGCATTGTCTTCCCATATATTTAAACAAATTACTTGTTTTCTGCAACCTCAAATTCTTGAGGCCTGTTAACCTAAGAGTTGTGGTCTAGGGGCCAGGTCCTTTTTTGGCTCCCAAGTGGTATGGGCTTCGACTCTCCCACAGTACCCACCAAGCAAATGCTAGGGTTTCTCACTCTCCAAATGTTGTGGGGTCAGGGAGGGGGCCTAGTGATTAGTTGGGTCAAAGACTCAAATACACTAGTTTAAAAAAAATTTAAAATACTTGAGGCCCGTTCATTTACAGATTGGTTTTAGTTTTTTTTTTTTTTTTTTTTGGGCCAGAGATGTAATGTAAATGTGTGGGAGTAATTATGGATGAAGAAGGGTGGTGGGAGGAATGAAGGAAAATATATGAAATGGAAACTTGAAAAAGTAAACTACTTTGTTCAAAAACTACAAAAAATAAAATTGTTAGCAATGGGCCTTTCATTACCCAAAAAGAAAACATTGCTATAATATTTAGTTTCATTTACATGTTTAGTTTTCAGCGCTAGAACGGAGATTGAGCCATGGCATCCCAGATGGTTAGAGAATGGGCTGGAATAAATAGTTTCGCACTCGCCACTCAGACTAAGTTGCTTGAATTGCTTGGAAAACTCAAGCAAGAGGTTTCATTTCTTTGCTATGTTAATTAGTACTCAAATTCATTTATCTTTTTTATGTTTGTGTAATTACATTTTAACTTTCTTACTTTTGTATGCTGCATGTGTAGAATGTGAACAGCTTGACTGTTCTTGTAATGGGGAAAGGCGGTGTTGGAAAATCATCCACTGTCAATTCACTCCTTGGTGAAAGGGCTGTTCCCATCAGTCCTTTTCAGGTCTTTATGTGTTGCTTTTGTTTTAGTCTGGATTCACTGGGTTCTTTGCCTTGCCTTTGTAAATACTCTTCGGATTTTTGTTTGTTGTTTCTGTCTAGGCTGAAGGAATTAGACCCTTGATGTTTTCACGTTCGAGGGCAGGGTTTACATTAAACATCATTGACACCCCTGGGCTCATAGAAGGAGGATATGTTAATGACATGGCTCTTAATAATATTAAAAGGTTAGCTCTTGCTTTATGTTTTTTTTTTTTTTTTAAATCTTTTCAGTCTCTTGTGGAAACACACTGCGGGCTCTTGTTCAAGAATTTTTATGATAATTCAAACTGACTTAATTCTGTTGGTGGTATTCTTGAGCAGCTTCCTTCTGAATAAGACCATTGATGTTCTACTCTATGTGGATCGGTTGGATGCTTATAGGGTGGACAACTTGGATAAGGAGGTTGTCAAAGCCATAACAGATAGTTTTGGTAAAGGAATATGGAATAGGGCTTTGGTTGTTTTGACACATGCTCAGCTCTCACCACCAGATGGTTATGCTTATGATGACTTTGTCTCCAAAAGATCTGAGGCTCTTCTAAAAATTGTCCGCCTCGGTGCTGGATTGAAAAAACAGGATGCACAGGTGAGCAATCTCTCCCTCCCAAGTTTAGGCTGTGTTTTAAGCTCCATATCTTCCTCCTTTTTCATGGATGAGGCAGGATCTCTTATTGTCCTGTTAGACTATTAATTCGAAAGTACATGGACTCTGTGAAGGGTACTTTTTGCTTTGCCGTTGGTACTTGTGTTTGTTGGGGGTGGAGGGGGAACATGAAACTTTCACTTAAATAGTGCAAGTAGTTTCTAGGATACTTTCTTGCTATGCCATCATTAACTGAAGAAGAATCAAGCATTCACGCTGGATTTTTTGACAAGGTTATGACATTTTTGACAGATTGGAAAGAATATGATTTATAAAATAATGGTTCTTTTTGCTTCTGCCCCATGCCTTTAAGACCTGGAAATTAGATGAATATGATAGATTTTGTGTCTCACCATGTTGTATGATATGCATGACTATTTCATAAGAAGGTTCTAGCTCACCCCCAAAATCTTCAAAATAATTGTTCTGAATTAAGTATATGTTCATGTTTGAAATAGGGTTTTACGTTGGAGCATGATGATTAGACTACAGGGCGGTTTGATGGGATTAAAAAAGGGATAAAAAATATTGTAATTAGTTTCTTGTGAATTATGTATATGTTCATTTGTCTTTTGTCAACAAATTGTCAGCAAAGATGTAATCTTGCTTGCCTTCACTGGATTCCATGAATTTCTAGTGCGTTTGACAAATTTGATCCATGACTTAAGGATTAAAACCATCCTTTGTTTTATATTTCTGAGGTGATATGATTTTGTTTTTTATGTGTGTGCCAACAATACTTCAAATTAAGGTTTAGGGGATGGGGGAGATACATATGTAAACTTGAGTATTCTATCAGATAGATGACTTATTGTGTGTGAGTTGCTGCATAGCTCTTGCAATGAAGTGGAGGCATGATCGGACTTTAATGCCTAACTATTGAGTTTCTTGGATTAATGTGTCTCAATTTATACCAAACCTTCCAATGATTACACGTCAGGTTGGACTTGCAGATGAATACATAGTAGCAATGAGATTTCTGTTATCATGCTAGGAGTTTAGGACAGTTTATTCTTTTTTCACTTGATGTTCAGAAGGGAATTGAAGTCTAAGCAGTGGTAAAACAGGAAGACTAATGAAGTATAAGGTTGTAACGCTAGTTGTTTTATTTGGGTGTCATACTTTTTCTATGTGGTAATGCTTTTATATACGCTTTTTTTCAATCTCGTGTTTCTCTTGTCTTTTACATTTAAAATAGAAGAAAAGGTTTTCAAGTTTATTCTTTCAGTTTGAATTACTTTTTCAGGAGGGCCTTGTGTGCCCGCAAAGTCTTTCATTTTTCTGAAAGTTTTCCTGTCTTCTCTTTAGGCTTCGACTATTCCTGTTGTTTTAGTTGAGAACAGTGGGAGATGTAACAAGAATGAAAGTGACGAAAAGGTTAGTTATTTTTCTCCAGTCATGCTTACAGTCATTCCCTTGAAATACAGTTATGCATGATTCCATCTTTTTTTGGCTGTCGTCTGGTAACAGGTTCTTCCAAATGGAACAGCTTGGATATCTCATTTGGTCCAAACAATGACAGAAGTTATCTTGAATGGAAGCAAGTCTATTCACGTTGACAAGAAGTTGATCGAGGGACCTAACCCCAATGATAAGGGGAAGTTGTTAATCCCTCTGTTTTTAGTGATCCAGGTGAGCTTCCATTTTAATACCTTGGAGTGCTTTTCTTTTATCTATTGATGCAGGGACTAACATCTATTTTCATTTTTCTCCTTTCCTGTGAACAGTATTTCTGTGCCATTAAGCCGATAGAACGAGCAATCAAGAGTGATATTGCAAAAGAGAGTAGACCGTCATGGGAGATGCGGGATTCCAGTGCGGCTGGTCGCAAGTTCTGATTTGGTTTTGGTTTTGGTTTGCCCCATCTCTTGAAAGTTTTACTGGCTTCTTGTGCTTCCCAACATTTGATCATCCGTGTTCTTCGCTTTTTTCTATTTTTCCGGTAGCAGTTGAAGTAGTCATTGTGAGATTATGCAGTATTTATATGCCGAGGCTTTTGGATCTTGTCTTTGAGGAAACAGATTTTGTACTGTAACTGGCACATCCTTTAATACTATTTTTATGGCCCTTTCTATTTAGTGTTGCCTGTGTAAACCAAATATAACTTGTGTTTACTTGAAAGTAAGTATGGTTTTGACTGTCGAATTGAATGAATGTATTGCTGCTCAGAAATTAATCGATTTGAAGAGCAGGTCTATGTTAATCGATTTTCTAGGGCTGCCCTGCAGACTCGATGAAGCAATCAATTTTGTTGGACACCTTGCTCAACGAAATCAATTGTTTCACCGGGTATCCTGAGCAGGGTAACGGGGATAAGAGACATGGGTGCTGTATTAACACTCCTAAAAAGTGATCCTGCACTTTTCCCTAGTTTAAGAAATAAAGCGGGGAGGACCGCAACTGTGCAAGATGATAATTTTTGGAGTACTAATAATAGTTTCCTGTAATAATTTCCTATAACAAAGGAAAAAAAAAGATACAAAAGTATGTCATACAATTTATGTTTGATCCCAAAGAATAAGGCAACAATAAGCATTAGGTTGAAATACATACAGTACGAGAAAATGTCTTGTAACTTCTGTTTGTCTCCCATAAAGCTGACGCAATTATCACAAGACGATTTTTTTTTTTTTTTTACCTACGACGACTAGAGATATAAGACCCACCCAAAACTAAATCAAAATTGCTGCCGTCCACAATGCGCATCAGGGCAAAAAGATGCACCAACGAGGATGGATATAATCGAACTGACAGGACAACTTACCACAAAAGCAACTATCTCCTGCTTGCAGCCTTGCCCTTGCTTAGACTCGCAAGTTCTTCGATGAGCTTCTTCTCATCAGTGCTCAATCTCTTTGGGATTTCAACCTGCACGCGGACGAGCTGATCACCTCTCATGTTGCTTTTGTTTAAGAGGGGAACACCTTTCTTTGCCATCACAAGGGTCGTGTTCGGTTGGGTACCAGCTGGAATCTTCAAATCAACCATCCCATCGACCGATGGAACCTTAATCGTAGTCCCCAAAATTGCATCTATATAGGATACCTTGCAGGTGTACAATATGTTGGTATCATCACGTTTGAGGACAGGGTCTGAGATTACATCTATAATAACAAAAAGATCACCAGGAGACCCGCCCCGCCTTCCAGCATTACCTTCATTTCGGACTCTTAAACGGCTCCCAGAGTCCACACCAGCGGGAACCTTCAGACTGATCCGCTTTGTCCTCCTCACCCGACCATCCCCAGAGCAAGTGTTACAAGGGGTTGATATTTCCCCAGTCCCACCGCATGATGAGCATGTCATGACCTGTTGGAATACACCTAACGGAGTCCTAGCTGATTGAACCACCTGACCCTGCCCACCACATGTGCTGCATGTGGATGCCTTGGTGCCTGGTTTAGCACCAGAACCATTGCAAGTCCCGCAGCTCTCCAACCGGCTAATTTCAATCTCCTTTTCAACCCCAAAAACTGCTTCCTTGAAGTTCAACACAAGATTATAATATTCATCCTGGCCATCAACCGCTCGACTCCTAGAACCTCTGCCCCCCATCCCACCCATCCCACCCATACCGCCCATGCCCTCAAATAGGGACTCAAACAGATCAAATGGATTGCTGAAATCCTGCAACATTACAGTTCATCGTCCCACTGTAAGAAAGTAGACATACAAATGAAGATATACTTTTGTGCCCAATCATGAGTTTGAAAGGTACTTACCCCCGTACCCATACCAGCACCTTTAATTCCAGCCTCTCCATACTTGTCATATAGTGATCGTTTTTCATCATCAGACAAGACCTGCAAAGATTAAATAATTAATATAACTAATATAAAAAAGGCCACCAATGATACATTATAAAACCATGCTTTTACCTCGTATGCATTACTGATTTCCTTGAATTTTGTTTCTGCCCCGGGTTCTCTGTTACAAAAAAATACATAAAGAAAACAGACAACATTTACCATATAGATCGTTAAACTAAATTGAATAGAAAATTTCGACTTGCATAACAGATATGATTACATAGGTAAGATATCAAACTTCTTATATCCAGACATGATTACATGTCTCGACATAGAGATGAGCTGGGCCAACACATCAACTTTCAAAAATCCAGACATTATCATATCTCCATAATTTCTGACAGGATGTTCGCAAAAAGATTCAAATGTATTGCCTGATTAGATTATTTGTCCTGAATCCTGATGGAAATTTTTATATGTGGACATTTTGCTTAGACGGAATAGCTTCCACCATTTTAGAAAAAAATCAAAATTTATAGCTGCACATCCAGAGCTAGAATAGAAATGTACAACTCAGCCCAACCTCAATGCTTCAATCAAGTTTTGTGTCCTTAAATTTAAGGTTCCTCTTACTGAACCCCTTTTCAGGAATAAATAAAATAAAATCATACAGAACAACCCAAGAAAACTGACTAAACTAAACTAAACTCTCCCAGTCATTTAGCATGGGTAGTGAGAGGGGAACCGGAGGAATTTTGGTCAGATTCTGGTCCACCAATTCCAAAACAGCCACACAGCCCCAAAAAAGTAGACAGCAAGGGATTTCTAGTAAGCTGCCGTTTTTCACATCCAACTTGTTTTCCACTTCACAAATATTCATCCGAACTTTAATTTGCTCTACCGAATCCGTAATGCATTTTCTTTGACAAGCCTAGGACTTAAATCACAAGTTGCGACATCCCAAAAACATATATAACTCTACTATTGACAAAGGATATGAATATAGCCAAGGTATTGGGAGAAAATTCTTCTGCATATAAAGAATAAAGTAACCATGAACCTTCAAGCATACCGTCCTCAAATCCTATGGGCTGACTAGTAAGTGTACATACTGTCTGGCACTATAATACAAATGACCAAACTCTGATAGAAACTGAGCACATAGACTAGAGATATGTCTTAACATTCAATTACAGCATAATGCAACTGAGATAACCCCTCTTTTTATAGGACCAAATACAGAGAACAACAGATAGAAAGTAACATTAAGGGAGAAGAGGAAAAACAAATGGTAAACACTAGTAGTCAAAATTGAGCTGGCAAAACTGACTCACTTGTTTACATCTGGATGATAACTTCTTGCAAGCTTCCGATAAGCTGAAAGGTGAGAAGTATACAGAAAAATTAGAAGACGATAATCCAGAGGAAGAAAAAAAAATACAAAAATAAAAATAAAAAATAAAAAAAATAAAAAAACCAAAAAAGCGCAAACCATGATTTATTCAATGCTTGAAGCTACTCACTATAATTTATTCAATCTTTCAAGCACACAAATTCACAATAGATGCTTTCTGTATCCAAGAGTGATAAAAGCTTAATTTTTGTTTGTTCTGACTTGTACAAAACCAAAGCATTTCACATATTAGGTTCCAATATCGGTTACTTTCTAATGTACGTTCATTACAGCAATCCATTCATAAAGGTAATATGAAATCCAACAAAAACTTTAAAACACATGGATCAGATAGAATATATCATTGTAATTTTTCAAAACCTCATGTAAAAATTCATACAGGGTGGACTATGGAGAAAGTATATATTAGAATTTTAAAAAGAGAGTGACATATCCTAAAAAATAAAGCTGAGATTGTCAACTAAAGGTGCACAACCAAGTTACATCAGGTAAAAAAATTCCTGTGAATGAGAATACTCATTCTCCAACTGCCTCAAATAGCTGCATATTCCTTATTTCTTCACTCCCCAAAGGAAAAAATCATGACTAAAATAGGTTGACAAAAGTAATCACGTGTGAAGACTACTGAACATCGCTAAGAATACATTCATAAAGTTAGGCAATCAAGAAGCAATGAACTTTTTTTGGGTCAAAGAAGAATGACACTGAGATCATCACAATATAAAACAGTCCCCATACAGCCAAGGTGTTCATATTATATTTCTCCGCTCTTCAAATCCAGGATTTGGGGCCAAGGCATCGTACCATTCAGTTCTCTATCCATACTAAAGACAGAGTATTACTATTCAAATAGTTAGACTGCACACATGCAATATATTCCTTTGTGTACTTTTGCCATACATATATGTGGGGGAAAATGAGCTAAACATGCAAGCCAAGGGAGAAGTGAGAACTGAATATCATACTATGCAAGCAGTTAGCTCTGTAAATAGATATAGAGGTTAGGTTTTTTAATCTCAGATCCACAAAAATGATAAGAAAAGCACATAAAAGAAACAGAAACAATACACAGACAATAGTTTATGAGGAAAAAAGAAGAAAGATAATAGAAGAGTAGATACCACTTTTAATTTCTGATTTACTCGCATTTCTTGACACCCCAAGAACAGAATAAAAGTCCTGGATGTAAGAATATGTGAAACAGTTAATGTGTGTTCATTCATTAAGCTTCTTAATTCATGGAAGAAAAAGTACAACAAACGTTTGTTATACTCACAGCATCCGCTCTAACAATATATCGTGCTCCCCTACTACGATGTGAAGTTTGAGATGGGCCTGCACAGAATAGAGCATTCAAGGAATCCCGAGAGAACAAGCTTGAATTCGGTGCCCCCAAATATCCTATTTTGCTTGAAACACTGCATTCAAGATGATACTTCAACTAATACTATAAAAACAATCTAAGAGATGCTGGTAGCTTGTTAAGCAGATGCGTTAATTTAGAAGTAGAAACCAAACCAAAACAAAATGAAAGGAACAGATATAGCATTTATAGAAAGAAATGTCAAAATTGATAGGAATATAATCAGAACTTTATAAGTGGAGTGAATTGCGCTCGTAAGGCTCTTAAATAAATAAAAATAAAAAATAAAAGAACTTACCAACATTGGGATGTGAGGACCTTGTTTATGGCACAGGGCCTTAGCATAGTCTGAGGACGAATGCCCCATTGAGTAACCCATGTACTTCCACAATGAATAATTGCCATTCCGTGAACTTTCTGTGAGCACTGAGCAGAAACAAACACACTTAAAAATATCAGGAATTTTTGGATGTTTCAACAAAACATACTTGGGAACAACTCATATTGAAGAAATAATTCAGAAATTGACTATTCAGGGAGGTGTGAAAAACAATAAAGGACAAACCAACCACAACGCGAATGGAGAGAGGAGGACTAGTCAACCTTGCAGAGGTCCAGACATACAGAATCTCTTCTCTTGCAACATTCTTCCCCTCTTATCTCATTTTTTTAGTTTATTACAAATATTAATGTCTCATTAGTTATTATTATACTACTATTTTAAAAAAAAAATTGTAAACCTACCTCCTAATTTAAAGTTTTTCCATTTTTATTAATAGCACTTTTTTTCCCCACCTTGCATCATGATTCACATTTAATAGGTTGCCCACTCCTTTTTGTCTCTCATTCTCACGGAATCCAATTTAACTGTTTTCATGATTTCTTAGAATTATGTATTAAGTTATTAAATTAGCAAATTTGGAGTGGCGCTATTGACATCCTCCAATCCTATTTCATCAACTCCTCCCTCCTCCCCCCGGGGGAAATATTCAGCCTCCTTTAAATATTAAAAGATTCTAATCCACTCATCTCACCACCGGTTATTCCTAAAATTCCCCCTTCTAATTCTTCCCTTTTCCCTGGCCCTAATCCCAGTGTTTAATAAATAAGAATGACAGTGGCCATGGGCAGGGCGCTCTTTCTCACTCTCCCATGATTAGCTTTTCTTTATCATCTAATGGATGCTACTGATTGTGCGCACATGTTCTTCTTGGTGCTACCAGTTAGAGAAGTAATCATCTTGTGCATATAAGTGTGTGATGTGATTGTTTATATTTTGAACAGCTATATTAAGTACCAAATTCAATAACTAGAACCATAGAGTTAATGTCACAAAACTCTTTTGGCATAAAGGCGTTAAAAATAGTGGAACAGGCGTGGCCATGGGTGAAAGGTGTTAATCAATTCCATATCGATGTAAAAAGGTAAATGATTCTTGTCTTTTAAGTTGGGCCGTGAAATATTGTTTGGATGACAATTTTACTATTAAAAAGAATACTCATTACCCTGTCATACACCCCAAACTTTTGTACATACAATTCGGTGACTCCATCAATCCCTCTACAACTGTACATTTACCTTCTTTGTGAGTCTCTACACTCTCTCTCCAACACGTATATCACAAAGATCCGTTTGGGTTTAATGAACTTATGGAAATGAACCCAAACGAGCTCCTTTTATCTTAAGATGTTTTTGTTTTCATACAAATGGCATTGATTTCAAAGGTTTTTACTAGTGCAACTAGACCTTACACACACCACAAAAGAAAGATGCAAAGAATTGAACACGCAAATGGCACGCAACGGACAACTTACAAATTCTCAATGGTTTTTACTAGTGCCATTTGTTTCGAACTATATTTGCACAAGATGATTACTTCTCTAACTGGTAGCACCAAGAATAACATGTGCGCACAATCAGTAGCATCCATTAGATGATAAAGAAAAGCCAATCAGTAGCATTCATTGAACACGCAAATGGCACGCAACGGACGCAAATATAGTTCGAAACAAACAACTTACAAGTAAAACATATAGATATGCATGGTGTCATTGAATAGCAGAAGCGAAGAAAAGCTTAAAAATTGAAGAAAACGGCATCAAACTCAAGTATATCAAATTCTCAATTGGTAGGTAAAAACAAAGACTTTACATTTCCAATGACAAATTAACACAGCGCAGGCAAATCCAACCCGAAGGACGAAAAGGAGAAAAATTGAAATTACCTGATATGCGATGCGAACCGCTAATCCAGTGCTCAAAGAACCCTATCAATGGAACACACAAAGCTAACAAAATATCAGAAATTAAGTAAAAATAAGCATATATGGGAAACGAAATTTCAAAAACCCTAACGACGGTGAGAGAGAGAGAATACAGAGAGAGAGTTGTGGCGGAGCAGTGGTGGACGACGGCGGTGTGGGGCGCACAAGAGAAGCAGAGACGGGGTGTGGATAGCGCGGAAGTGAGGACTCCAAAGTTAGCGAAGTGTTGAACTGGGAATGGATGAGATTGCGTGGCTACAACAACTGAACAGAACTCAACAAGTAATTAATTAAGGCTGTATCTTATTTGAAAAAATTTATCATTTCTCAAAATATTTTTTAAGAACATTTCTTGAAAATTATTTTTTTTAAGACTCAAAAACTTGATTGGTTTGCGATTTAAAATTTTCAAATCTTACGACTTAAATTTGATTGGATTGGAGTAGAGACGAAAAAAGTAAAAAAAAAAGGAGAAAGAAAGAAGAAAAGAGAGAGAGATATTTGGAGTGAGAGGGGAGGAGGGAGAGAAAAGAAATGAATGAGTTTAAGTTTAAAAACTCTAAAAACCACTTTTTATGTTTTTAAGCAATAGACTATATTTTTAAGTTAGTTTTGAGTTCAGTTTTTAAAAATAGTCATACCAAACAAGTTTTTAAGACCTAAAACTTGAAAATTGTTTTTGAGTTTAAAAAGTTGGATTCAAGTACACTACCAAACAAGCTCTAAATTATTGCAAACTATTCAATGCGATTCGTTTTGGCGTTCAATTTTTAAAATAGAGTTTTAACGAAATATTTTTTGTATTGTTTATTTTGAAAAAAAAATATATTTTTGTCTTTTTTAGTATTATTCACTACACATTTTTTAATACTATTCACTACACCTTCATTTGTCATTTTTCATTAAAACTAAAGTTTTTTTTGAGTTTTTTGTTAGTTTTTTTTCTTCTAAATACAATGCTTAATCTCTATTTTAGCAAACGATATTATCTACACTAAAGGAAATGGGTGGATTTAGCCTCACAAAGGACTAGAACTAATATAGTTCAAATTTGCCTTTTTTACGAGTTAAACCTAAGACCTCTCACTCACAAACGAAAAAGAATATTACTAGATCGTAGTACTAAGTGACAATCTTGAATTTTCTTGGACAAGAGTTTTTACCAGAGGACATACCACGAAGTTTAGTTTGAAGAGGTATGCATTTTGAAGTTTGTGTTGAAGAGATGTGTTGTACTACTCTTTTGTTTATAATACGCGATTATTTTCCTGATGCATGTTTTTTAGGTCTTTAGATTTTTATTTTTGTTTTTGATTTTCACGTTTAGTTTTGAATTATTTTTTAACTGTCCGTTGTACCATCCTTATATTATCTTCTAGTGATTCAATAAAGAAATTTAGCTCACACAAAAAAATACTTTTACACTCAAGATCCACCTCAAATCAGAGGTACTAATTTTCAATTTGGGACTACTACCAATTAACTCTCTCAAGTAACCTTTAATCTACAAAGGATTTGTAGCTCAAGTGACTTTAATAGTGTTTTTGTGACTTGGGTGGGACAAGACGACAAGACTAGAATTTAGTCTAAGTCAGTCATGTAGTATTTATAAGTTCACGAAATAGCAGCTAGGGCAATTGTGCACTTTGCGAAGAAAAAAAAAGTCCTTCATGGAGTTAGGGAGGAAAGAGAAAAAGTGCACATATGACTCAGATAAGCAAATTCTAACGATAGCGATGAAAGTACATATATGTTCAGATGTTCTCCAGTTTTTCAAATAACGGCTATAAAGTGAAGAGTTTGGCCAAGACAATCTTAGTAAAGAAGAACAAATTGTCAAATCAAAGTTTCAGGACTCGGTGGGTTTAAATGCATTAAGATCTCCGGATTGTCAGGAATGACTTGGATGATGCCCTTGTCATTTGTGGAGTCGTTATCCCTTACGAACTATCTTCTTTCAAAATTGAGTTCGTTTTCAGTCCCTCTTTGGCACCATCAACTACAAGTTTAGTGAATGAGTTTAATTATTTGTACTTTATTTGCTCATTATCTTTGCAACTTGTGATTAACTTTTTAATCTTTTGTTGTTGCAACCCTCATCTTTGAAAGATTGCAAGTGTAAAAAAATTGTATGTCGTTAATACATATTAATCTAAATTATGTATTTGGCACTGAAATTTTGAATGAAATTTCATATTTTCGCAAAAAAATTGTATGTCGTTAATACATATTAATCTAAATTATGTATTTGGCACTGAAATTTTGAATGAAATTTCATATTTTCGCAAAAAATTTATATGTCGTTAATACATATCAATAGTTATACTAAATTTGTTGTTAAAAAAGAGTTATACTAAATTTGTTGTTAAAAAAAGAGTTATACCAAATTTGAAAACAAAAATAAGATTTGTGTTGCAGTCCTATTAGATTAAGAATGTGATTGTGTAAATCTTAACATATCTAGGATATCCTTATGGGATTCTACCATATCTCTTAGACTAGATATTATTTTATTAGAGTTGTAATCTTATTGGGGGTAAGGAATTTACCTTCCTTACTACTTACTATAAATAAAGGTACAATGGGTGGAATAACACACACCTCACAATTACACATCTCTCTCTTTCTCTCTATGTGCCGCACCTCCTCTATCCCGACACCTATCTAGGTAAGCTCTTCAGTGCAAGAAGGCCACATAGCTCAAAAGATCAAATGCTTGAAGATCAACTAGGCAGCAAATGGTCAGGGGGCAGCAACCACTTTTGTACTCAATAGTTCGCTCATCCTACACTTCATCTTCAGCAACTCTGATCTTGGCTGCTCCATCTACGGCAGCTGAGAAATCAAACTCAAACAGTTTCCTCATTTTTGGCAAGCAGCCCAAACAGTTGCATGTGCCACGCCACTTCTTCAGCCCATGCCGAACCAATCCTTGGCTTCAGTCAAACCGAGCTGCACAGGCAAAGGTCCCTGCCATATCACCTCATGGGCCTATGCCAAGCCGACTCCTGGCCTCTGCTAGCCGACGTTCCGCACCACCTCGACGATTGCCTCGTGGCAGCACCACCCAAGAAGAAGACAAAAAGAATTTTCTTACTTCGGTGTTGTGTGGAAAGGACGAAGAAAGCAACAAAAGACAGTCCTTTGCACGGGTAAGTGTAAAAGATTGCTAGGGTAAGTGGAACAAATATCCTCTAAGCTTTCTCTTTCTTTTATGATAGAATAAATCGCTCTCCAAAGTTGATTTAACAACCTACTTAAGGTAGACTTAAATAGGTTTTGAGAGAAATTTATTTCCCTTTCGTAGAAGGATCTAATTTCATATTAAAGAGGAAATCTACTTCAAAATCGGAAGCAGTCCTAAGTTTCCTAGAGCAAGAACATCTCTACACCTATTGCCATTTCCTATGAGCAACCCAGCAGGTGTAGGGGCATTTGTGGAGCCAAAAATAATCAAGAGGTGACACGTGGATTTTTGGGTAAAAAGGACAAAATTACCCTCGAGGCACACCAGATTTTCTACGCGCGAGCACTGGACAATCATCCTTCAATCAAGTCAAAAATGTCCAAAATTGGTAACAAATTCAAAATTATTTCATCCATCCTCATCCTCTATTCTCCACAAGGTAATTATTCCATAACCCCCAAAATATTCCTTTTAAATTATATTAATTAGCTAATTAATAGATTTATTACCTAATTAATTTATTAATGGCTAATTAAACTACCAATTAACTACAAAATACACTCAAAAACACCCCAAAAGGACTGGCCACCTTCTCTCCAAATGGGACCGGCCATGCCCTATATATACTACCCCATTTTCTCTAAAAACCTAAGTTCCACACTTTTGCAAAACTCCCAAAAACTCTCCAAACACTTTTCTCTCTAAAGTCTAACTTTGACATTAGAGGTTCTTCGGCCAAATCCCCCCATTCATCGTGGGCGCGTGAGGCTCTTGGCCTTGACCTAAGGTGTTAATTGTTTTGTAGGTGCAATTTTGTCCAAGAAGAAGGTGGGAATTTGCATCCACAAGCATCATTTATAATATCCATGACTTGTTCATTAGGATCCACAATAGGTTCAACATTGTCCACTTTTGTGGCGTTTGAAGACGATGCATTGTCTAATTGTTCCCCCACGATGGTTCCAAGTATTATATGTCTCAATCATTCCATTCCTTAATAAATGAAATTGAACATTTTCAATTGTCTCCCTTAACGTGTTGTTACACCTCCTACAAGGATACCGGATTCTAGTTGCACCCAGGTTGTGTGTACATGCAAAGTCAATAAAGTCCTCGATTCCATCTAAGTATTCATCCACGCATCTATTCGGGGGGTTCGTATCCACGTCCTATTCATAATTCCTGGAACCACAATAATAATACAACAATCACAAGAACTTCATACAAATGATAGTGTCCCTTATGCCTCCGGTAAGGGCCTTATCCCATTTGGGAATGCATAGTTATATCATGTAATTTACGGCTACATTAGATTAAATTTTGACATGGATGAATTTTGGCAACATCTCGGTACAGTTCTTCAGATGTGTGATGTAGATATAAAATACCTATGTGCCACCCGAAGAATGTATAGAGATGACACCGAAATCTCCACAACCAAAACCTAATCCTTCAACCATAAACTACGCACCATAACTGCGCATTCCCAAACACTCCAAATAACGGGACAATTTAAGAATTAATTGGATCGCAATCATGCTTTCGCATCCATGCACGAAATCCAACTAATCCTCGAATGGGAAACTAAGTTTTACTAAAAATAAAAAACAAGTACAAAGTTAATTTCAATTAACTCCGTACATCACAACACATATTTGTACATCATGTACAAATTTAACAACATAATATAAATATAATTTCACAACACATTATAAACATAACAACATAATTTAATTAATTTGATATTTTTAAAAAATAAAATGAAGAAAATACATTCTCAATCGTTCTGCACCAATCGCTATCACACACAATATTCCTATAGACAACAAAATTCATGGTGTTGGTATGAATTTACATTAATACTTTTACACTAGCAAAAAAAAAAGGCTTACTAGACACACCAAGATAGCTCGATCAACCTAGAGAAGAAGATGGAGGGAGTATTAGATGAAGAAATTGAGACAAAATGGAAATGACGGATGCCGGATTGAGCCAAACTGAAAGGGATGAGTGCAGAGGCTAAATATGTAATTTTACTGCAATTTGCATTTGCAAGCTGAATCTAGATTATAAAGTTCACTTTTGGACGAATGATTTTGCACGACAAACACAATATTCATTGCGCAAATGTCCTTTGTGCGACTAACGAAGTATTCGTAGTGCAATTAACCTTTGTGTGACAAAAAAAGTATTCGTCGCCTAAGTTTACTATTTTTTAATTTTATTTCCTTTACTTTATAATTTATTCTTTTCAACGAAAGCATATATCGTCGCACAATGCATATTTTTTTACTTTTTTTTTTTTAAGTTTTTCCGTTTTCTTTTTATGTAATGTAAATTTTTATTTTAATCTAAATTAAAAACTCAAACCTAATTAAACATTAAGTTAATTACCAAAACTAATTTACTGTACCAAATACAAATTATAATTAATATAAATATGAATACTCATTCACATAACGTAAAGTTATTGATTAAAATAAATATAAAGTCCACAAAATCTTATTTAAACAATTTTTTATTTATTACAATTCAACTTCAAGCCTCCTCTACCTCTGCATCCCCAGCACATCAAACTTCCATTACAGGAAACACTTTCTAAAAAGCTCATCCAAATACTTTCGTTGCTTCTCATCGATTTCACCAACATCCCAATGAACCTACATTAATGAGAATAACAATAAATTAGTAATTTTAAAACTACTACATTTTAACAAAAATAATTATACATTATTTAATACAAACTTATTGATAGCTCCCCCAGCATGGACTTCTTCAACTCCTCAGAAACCTTTTTCCAACACTCAAACTCGGCAGAAGATTCCCTCTGCACCAAATTGCCAATATCATAAAAAAGTTCGGCGTACGCCTCAGCCATACTTTTTGTCTTCAAAGTACGACACTTGCTTTTGTTAATACCTCTCTAATCGCACTACAAGTTTCTTTTTGCTAGAACCTTTTCCAGAATCGGCCATTACTTTTGAAACAAATTTTTTTTTTTTTTTGAAATTTAGGGTTCTGAAATTGTGTTTATATAGCATTAAGAACCCTTTGCGCGACGAACACATTGGTCGCGCAAAGACCTTAGTTCGTCGCGCAAATGTGTCATAACTACATAATAAATGGGAGCGTTTGAACGCAATCTGACATTTTTCTTGCAAGACGAAAGGAGATCTTTGTCGCGCGAAGTGTGCTTTAGCAACGACACTTTCATCATGCAATCTCTTTATCGACAACGTGATTGATTGTAATTATAAAGTTTACGTAAACATAGATATCTATGTTTACGTAAATTCTATGTTTATGTAAACTGTATAATTACAAACAAATTTTCAAATTTATCACCTTAAATATTTATTCTAAAAATAATTAATACATTAATCCATTCAATTATTTTAAAAACCAAACATGAATTAATGCCTAATTAAGTCCACATACATAACTTATAAAAAAAAACCTTCAATTTAAGTATTGTCCTCAAAAACATAAATTTAAAACTACTATTTCGATGGTCCTCCATTCTACTCGACATCATAACGCCACCAATTGTAACCTTCCTCCAACGCATCCTCCATCAACTTCATCAACTGTTCGTTCGTATCATCATCAAGAGCATACTTATACTGTTACACATATATGCACATAATTGATTCCAACATATAACAAAAAATTTCACAAAATTAATTATTGATTCATCAACAATATACTTACTAATAATTCATCCATCACCGCCTTATTCGCATTCTCGGGCACAAATTTTCAAGAATGCCACTCAGCAGTAGGACAATTATTCCTCATGGCTACATCAATCGCACGCGCGAACTCAACATGTTGCCTCAAATCATACAAGTTGGCGGCGAGCACACTTTGATCCTTGTTTTTATCCTTCATCCTAGCACGAACATAATTGTGAAGAATAAGGATAACAGAATTGTGAAGAATAAGGATAGTAGAAGCGCATAACATGTGTACTAAATGCAGTATTGATCCTTATCTGATTCACTTGCAGTGAATGGTTTGAGTGAAAACTGACAGCAACTTGCGCAATAAATCATTTATCGCGCAACGGGATGATCACGTGCTGGCTGACACCCGAAGGGTGACGTAACCCATTCAAACACAAGCAAACCAATAAAAGCTCACACACATGCATAATATGGCTAAATAAGAGTATAAATAAACATAACACGACAGAAACATAATCACACTAACATAATATTCAACTGCCAACACTGAAATGAGATTTCCAAAAAGAGATTGAGATAAGGAAGTGCTATTACACAAAGTGTCGAACAGGAAGAAGATAGCACAAGATCACTGGTAGGGAAATGCCTCGTAGCTCAGATCGTAGTCCTCGTTCCTACCTCCTGAAGGGGGCGCAAAACAAAGGTGAGTGGACCAATTTGATATACATATAAGAAAATAGTTATCCACATACTAACTCCCAAATTTTTATGAAAACTCATATAGCATATATATCATAATAAACATAGGTTTTCCGAAACCTAGAATGCCGTGCAATAAACACTAGTGTCAAATGTCCACATATATCCCTCCAGGCCCTATGCCATCTCCCCGTCTCTGAGCATACAGTCAGAGGAAATATCACTTCAGGCCCTATGCCAGCTCCACTGTCTCTGTGCTAAATAGTCAGAAGGAAATTCACTCCAGGCCCTATGCCAACTCCACCGTCGCCCGGGATGGACCGGAATCTATCCCTCATCCCGTAGTGGAAATTGGGACCACTAGGTAATATAAATCCATTGAACATACATTTATGATAAGTAACGTCAAAATCATTCTTATAAACTTATGCTTTTCATGCGTGCAATTCTACTGATAAAACATGTATTTTATAAGGGGTCCACTCACAGTACTTAGCTATCAAAACCCACGCTACTAGTGAAGACACAAATGCCACCATATATATGCACCTAGCACAATAAAGGGTTCAACACAGTCAAACTCTATTCAAACGAAATTATTTGGAAAAACGGGTTTAGAACATCGAAATTAGCCTAGGAGGGGTCCCGAACGGAACCTGAAAAAGTCCAACGTTGACCGTTGACTGGTCAAAGTCAAAGTCAATGGTCAAAGTCAACGTTGACTGTTGACCAGATCAACGGTTAACGGGTCAGTCAACGGTTTGGTCAAATCGGGTCGGGTTAAACCCGGGTCAACGAGTCAGGGTTGGATTCGGATCTGGGTTTGGGTTTGGGTTTAAATGGGTTTGGGCTTAGGGTTTTAAATGGGTTTGGGTTTGCAAATAGGCCTAAGGCCCGAGGGTTTTAGAACGGCCCAAATGCCCTTTTTAGTTTTTATATAACTTAAAATAAAAACTAAACGGGCTGGGGTTTTTGGGCTGCGCCTAAACGGGCTTAAAGCCCGATGTTTCTAAAACGGCCCGAAGGCCTGTGTTCGACGGAAACCCGAGGAAGAACGTCGGAGCTTCTACAGCTCCGGCCAACAGTAAACGGAGGTCTTAGGCTCTGATCTAGCTACCAAAATGAAGAACGGAGAAAAATGAGTGCGTTGGTACCTTTGGTTCAAAGTGAAACGGTCGGAAGAGCTCGAAAAAGTCCACGACGCTCATGTGTTCATTGGAGAAATGGGTGTGCTCACCCCGTGCGTCGATCTCGACCTAAACCTCAGAAAATTTCACTAATTCATTTCAAAAATCTCAATCTATCAACATACAACTCCGAGATAAGAAGGATCGAGGCTTACCTAGTCGAAAATTAAAGAAAACTCGCAGTGGGTTTTCTGGGTTTTTCTCCGTCCGTCGCGACGTCACCGAGAGAGAGAGGCTAGATGAGAGTGACAGAGAGGTGTGAGTAAGGGCGATGGTGTGCGTGCGTGAGCGCGAGAGATACAGGAGAGTGTGAGAGATAAGAGGGTTACGGAGAAAGAGATAAGAGTGAGTTCAAGAGAGTGAAGGAGAAAGTGCAAAGATAGAGACAGAGACGGAAGGTGAAAAACGAAAAGGGAAAGAAAGAGAGAGGGTGTTCACGGGGGTAGGGGACAGAAAACGCAAAACGAGAGGGGGTTGGGGTGCTGCCGTGTGGCAGCTTAGGGTTTAGGGACTAAAATGAGAACTTGAAAATGTTTTTGGGGTAAATTTCTGAATTTATATAATAATTACGGGGGCGGTTGTAACACCCTTTTTCGTCGCTCAAGGTTTTCATGCCAAAAAAAATTACCCGCTTTTTTCTTGCTGACTTTGCGCGACGACAACATTTGTTCGTCTTGTTAAGTATTCTTGCGTGACAAATATTTTCATCTCGCAATTTTTTTTTGTTTCCTATCTTTTTTGTGCGACGAGATTGTTTTTTTTTTTTTTTTGTCACGCAAGGACCTCTGCACAAGCTGTTTTTTCTACTATTGTGTAGTTCTCATTTAGAAGTTTTGTCAAACTCAGAGGAGTATCCAGAAGTATACTCACTTAATCTTAATGTACTCTTTTTTCCTACGATTAAGAGCATTTTTCCTACTGGGTTTTGCTACCTAACTAGGTTTTGACGAAACACCCATCCTAGGTTGATCATACCCTTATGAGCTCTTCTACTTGTGTCAAGAAGATGTTTAGTTTTGACTTAATACAACTTCCCACTTTTTTGTTTTGTCTACACAACCAACTGTAAGTCTTTAATTTTTCGTTGGAAAAGCTCCATACCCTGTCCATAATTTAGGGTCATTGCTCATTGGAAATGGGTTTCCGATAACATTTAATACGAACCTTCCTCAAACGTTTCACTCTATATAATGTATTAAATATATGGGAAGTTCATATCAGCCATGCACAGCACCGTCCAGTGGGCGACAATCGATTGAAGGGGGATAACACAAGATCCAACTACAAGAAGGAAGACAAACTATGACCTTCGGGTGTGAACCACAAGTCTACAATACAAAATATAAAATAACAGCTGACATGCCCATGTTACCAAATCCTACACAAGCATCCTCCCATGTGGTCCCTGTTCAAACCCTAGAGGTTCTCTTCCAATATGCTCTCGACCCGCCCCGTCAAATTATTAGATAATGTAGTTTCGAGGGCACCTGTGTTCTCCTATTAGTCACTCAAAATTTTTATGGTCCTCAAAAGTATCATATACTCTTTAATAACTACCTCTATTTTTATGTGCACTTTATGTAGCTACTAGCTCTTCTCGATTCGTCATAAATATAGTTGGTGAATAGTGTTATCCACACTCTATTTTTACTTCTCATACACTTTTTATTAGTTTTTATTTTTTGATATTCTTCAATTTATTTGATTTGACGGCCGACAACTAAAACTGGTATGTGAAAGGTAAAAAAAAATGTGTAATTTGCAACCCTTATAGCTGGTGCACATCCTTGTGAATGTATTTATAATCATCAGTCTTCGGGGACTTTATTGAGTGCATTAACATAGCATGTTTGTGCAGTCGACTGGTCTCCCTTCATTCAGTATTCAAAACTTGATTACTACAGTACATTTAACATTTTTTTTATAAAAAAACTAATAAAAATAATTTGAAAACTTTAAATTTTAACGATAAGGACAAAATAAAATGTAAAGTGAATATTATCAGAATTGACTTTTTAGTGTAATAATGTGATTTTTCGTTAAAATAAACAGTATCAGAATTTTTGGTTAAAATTTTCTTTATTTTTCCTTTTCACTTTTCATAAGGAATCCATGACTAAACCTATTTTATTTATCATAACTATAGCATGTCACACTCTCCTTCCTCACCACTTACTAAATCCCGAGGCATAAGGGATTTCAAGGAAACTGATTTCCCATGTCTTTTACTAACGAAGATATATTTATCATAAAAATATAGGTATTTCTAAAGGTTAGTAGGTTGCTTGCTAATTCCTAATCGTCACTTGATATCTGTGCATGTGATTTGTTGTACTAATTACTACTCCAGAATATTATGCAACGTTTTCCAAATTAGTCAATCCCTAAATTAACAACGTGGTTCTTGTTGCCTATAATAATAATAATAATAATAATAATAATATAACAACACCCCATGGTTCTTACACCTCCCGACCGAATCCTTACAATTTTACCAGAAAATTAATTGCACGAAAAGACGGGATGGAGGATATATACCAAGCAACGATTCCGAACTAAATATGAAAAAAAGTTTTATAAAATACTGAATTATTTAATTATCCCATGTTACAATGGTTCCTTTATAATATATGAAAAATAATTTTATAAAATACTGAAGTAGCAGATGTAATCGTATAGGTGATTCCTAAAATCACTCAGATTTCAGAAACCATTATTTTAACTTCCTCTCTAGCTCCTTCTGTTCTGGCATGCTTTCTTCATTGCATGTTGTTATTTCTTGTTGCTCACTTAATTAATTAGCTTAAGGAAGATTAAGATGTAGATAAACCTTTTTTGCTTTGTTAATTGCATGTTGTTTTTCTTTTTTCTCCGATCAAGGTGGAGCGAAAAGATTATTAAATGGAAAAACAGAAAGGGAGATCATATATTGCAATGATGATTACTTAGTTTTTTCTCCTCGATCTTTCTCTCTGTAAATAAACAACCAAAATGTTTGCACCCTTTAGTGAGGGTAAAAAGCCTGAAAGTTAATTAAATCATTGTCCTTCACCGTTGCAAGCGCTCAGCATCACACTCATGAGCCATTAAAATTTTTACTAGTGATTCCCCACTTCACATGAAAAAGAAGAAAAATATATAGCCACACCATGACATTCCATGTTAGTGATATAAACCTAGTTATTAATTAACCTAAACTCACTAAACTCACTATGGTAAGTTTTTTAATATAGAAAAATAGTTAAAAGGATGTGTGGTTTTTTTTAATAAAAATATTCTAACGCAATTTTGTTGATATTTACTTTATTTATTTATCCTTTTGTTACCAAAATAAAATTTATTAAGATTTTTTTTTCAAATGTCATATAATTGTCATGTGAATTAAAAATGATTTGTTATACTAACTTTCCAAATCATTAATTTGTCATCTTCTACTGACTCTGTTAAGTTTTTCCATCCAAACTAAGTTGCACACGACTTGTATACGATGATTTGACGGTTTGCCGTTCGAAAAAGGAGAATACCCTACACTCACCTTTCTGTTTTTCAAGGTGAAGATGACTCAAAATATATTTATTGGGGACCCTCCAATCTTGAAATGTCGAAATAATATTGAATACAAGTTATGAGTAAAGCACAATACTTATTTTGGATGAAAAACATAATAAAATTAGAGTGAGATGACAAATTAATAATTTAAAAAAATTAGTATAAAAAATCGCTTAAATTTTAGTTTGTATAACAAATTGAAAAAAGTGTATGAGGTTCATATAAAATTTCAAAAAAAAAAAAATCCAATTTATTTGTTGTTTCGATTTTTGAAAGGTCATTATTTTGAGAGAAGGAACACGTGAAAGGGAGAATAATTTGGTTTTAACTTTCCATTTGGGTGAGGTCCCAAAGGGGGCCAACAATAATTGGAGAGGGAGAACCCTACTTGTATTCTCGTTTAACTTTCCATTTTGATCATTTTATTCTTATTTAATAAAAAAATTTCATTAAAAAACCAAAATGATTAATGGTAGACAAAATCAGGAACCAATTTTGTTGGTTTCCAAATCTTAGAGACCAAAGTGAAGAGTTATGCAAACTTCAGAAACTATTTTGGCTAAAAAGCAAAAAAAGTATAAAATATAAGGATAATGCTAGGGAGACTGAATTTGGAGCCAAAATTTACAAATTAAATGATCTGTCACTAATAGGAATGAACACGTTTATTAATGCTTAATTCATAATCCGTCATAACCCAATTATCAACGCATAGATTTTGTTAAACTAGATGTTAATTTTATCCACTGACAGGATTCGACCACACACCGTCATATAAGAGTTCCACTTTTTATTTTTTATTTTTTTTATAAGCGGATCTTCCTGACCAACACACATAGGCTGTTGAATTTTTATCCAACGACTAAAATTATTATAATTTAAAAAAACCATCCTGTTGTAACTATTGGATAAAAATTTAACGACCTACGTGTGTTAGTAAAAAAGATCCACTCCTTGGACCCAGGAGAGGATCCAATTCCCGATTGAGTGCCAGACGGACAAGAAAGGAGATAATAATGCACATGCAATCGATTCAACCTTGAATTTTTCACCTAAATTATTTATTATAGATGGGATCTAATGAGTATTTGACAGGTGTTCAAAGTTCAAAAGTATTAAAATTAGCTCAACAGCCAAAGTGAAAGAAAAGAAAAAAAAAATCGAATAGAACATGAAGTCGTGCACTGCAATAACCATAACAATTCGATAAAACAATGGCATATCTTCCAATTTTTATGATAGTTTTTGGTCCCTCGTGGTTTCTGACTTGTGATGAGGAGGCTTGAAAAAGAGAGTTAGGTTAATCAAATCAAGCCATGCCAGAAAATGAAAAGTAGAACAATATAAGCACATGAACATGGGGACAGATCCAATCCCAGTGTATTTCGCACGAAAATGGAGCCATGTTCATACTTTGGAATTTGCTATTGTCGATCTCTAGTATGACATATTATGTCAAGTATCTCTTAGTCTAGTGATATTATTTTCTTCATATTGAATTGTAGCAAATGCTTCTAATTTATATTACAAGTTTAATTTTCGTTTCTGAACTCTACTAATAGTTTCTGTGTCCTCGAATGATATGTCATTTATTGCATTAATAGTATTTTTCTTTAACTCTGTTAACTTTTCTGTTCAAATGAGGGATAAAATAAAAATTTCATCTAGAAGATAAGAAAATATTTTTTTTAAAAGAAAAAGACTTGGATCCTAAAAGATTGAGGAGGAACTCTTCCTTATAATACCTTGTGATATATTCATAGAACTTCGAACTTATGACCGAAACTCCTTAAAGATAGACTAAACGGTCTTAGATTTAATTTATTTTTTACAGAGTTGGTTTTCACATAGCAATTTATAATATGAACCGTTCTGATCATAAGTACGAAATTCTGTGAATAGGCCAACAAGTATTTTGAGGAGGAACTCGTACTTAACATTAAAAAGCCTCACTCTTCTCGTCTTTAAATAAATTAACATTTTTTCAGTACAAACAAAAAGCATTTCTGTTAACTTTAAAGAATTTATAATAGTAGAGATTAAAATAATTTTGATTGTTTCATTTTTTCTCGTGTTATATTTCTTGGTCATCTATGGATAAAATATTCATTTTACTCTTAATTTAACAGAAAAGTTGACAAAGTTAACGAAATGACCACAAGTACAACACATGCCTTAATTTGAGGACGAGAGCAACTATTAGTAGAGTTCCGGAACCAAAACTAAACTTATGGTATAGTTTAAGGATCTTTGCTACAATTTAACCTAAAATAAAGCATTTGATCATCTAATTCGTACTTTAAAATATATGTCATTGTCATCTAATTCGTACTTTAAAAGAAAATGTCAGGATCTGATCCCTTATTAAAAAAAATGAACCTATATCTAATTAAATAAAAAAAGCATAAATGTTTAATTGGTCCTTGTGTCTTGCCCATTGGCAATTTAGCTCCGTGCTTTTTATTTGACCAATTATTGTGTCAGTCAATGCGATGATTTCTATATCACTCTCAAGTTTTTTTTAAAACATGTTTCAAATTGGTATAAAAAGAAGAGTAAAAGATAAAATAAAAGGAAAATAAGAAAACCTTAAAAAATTAGCAAATAATAAAAACTACACTATAAATGAAAATTGAAACCCTAGCCTATCCAACTATATGGCTACTTGTCGTCGATCTCCACCCCCTCACTGTGCCGACGTTGACTCATATGAACCCTACCTTCAAACTTTTATCAATCGCCCTGCCTCCAGCCATGTCATCTACAGCGCATAGATCAGCAGTGCGGGCTTTCTCCGCTGATCCGTTCCCTTCCACGCCCTCATGATTGGGGAATATTTTATTTATTTGTCAAATAATTAGAAATTGATTAATTAACGGAAATTTAATAGAATGGATTACATTAGCTAACGGAGTAAAACGCACTTAAGGATCAAATTAGCCAAATGAATAACATTTTTTTTTTGTAAAACGATCAATTTTGTTAAATTAAATATTAAATTAGTCATCAATTAGTGTTTGAACCTACGCTTTTGTGCAATAGCTCAACTCTTTTTTATCATGGTAAGTAAGCTAATACGCAAAAGTCTACTATGTCACCATGTTTATAACGTCGGCACCACTAGTCCAAAGTCCAAACAGTGCAAGGCATAAAGCCAGGCTTTGGTTCCCCTATATTTATGCCCACATAACCAAATCCTAAAAGCCACACCGCTCACTGAGAGCCTCGCTATTTTAGTTTCTTGACTCTCTTCTTCCACCGGTCTGCTCCTCAGTCTCCTCTCTCTTGTTACCTAAAGTCCCCTTCCATAGCAAAACCAAATTAGGGCAAATACTATGGAAGAAATCATATCCTCATGTTCTCCACCCAATTTCTGCCAAGAAACCTCCTCCACATTTCAACAGCGCCTACAGTTCATAATTCAGAACAGGCCTGAGTGGTGGGTGTATTCCATTTTCTGGCAAGCCTCCAAAGACAGCATTAGTGACCAAGTTTCCCTGTCGTGGGCTGCCGGCCATTTCCGGAACACTCGCGATCACTTGGCATCGAAAATAAGCAGCCGAGAGATCAACAGTTACCAAACCAAATTTGGGTTCAACAATGTGGAGAGAAAGAAGGCGATTAACCGGGAAGTTGAATCTCTTTTGCATGATGACATGGTCGATTTGGACATGAGGCTGGTGGATCAGGGAGATGTCACTGACACCGAGTGGTTTTACTTTTACACCGTTTCGTTAACCCAGTCATTCTCTGCAAGCCACGGTAGTAATAGTAACAATATTCTCGGCAGGGCATTTGGTTCTGGTGGGTTTGTTTGGCTTGCAGCTGATCATGAATTTCAATTTTATGAGTGTGAGAGAGTGAAAGAAGCAAGAATGCATGGGATCCAAACTTTGGTTTGCATTGCAACCCCTTGTGGGGTACTTGAACTGGCCTCTTTGGATGTGATCAAAGAAGATTGGGGTCTAGTGCATTTATCAAAGTCGCTGTTCGGATCAGACGGCAACATCAACAAGAAGCTCTCAAAGCAGCAGACCAACCATGACGGCAATGTAATTGTTCCTATCCTAGAAAATGGACTGTTTTCAGTAGCTCAAAAGGAATTCAACCGACAAGGTATGCAAAAAAAACTATGTTAAATTCGAGAGTAATTCCTTTTTTTGTACTTACAAAATACCAAATTATAGTACTTAATTTGTACAGTGTTTGAACTTGATTGGTTATTTGTCGATATTACCAAATATTTGATCAAGCTCTAAAAATGGCATGGTCAATGATTCCAAATACAAATTACCAAACAATTTTTTCCCTTTTGGCCATTCACTAAGCACATATTAGTTGCAATGGTCCATTAGTGCATTATACTGCGTTTACCTACGTGTATAATCTTAATAATGTACCTAATTTAACATCAATATTCAATACTTTATTTTTTCCAGATCAAGGTGGTATAAACGAAGCAGCACACATCAATCTAGGACGGTCGTCACCGGAATCACCTTCTGACTCCGTTGACAATTTCACCTCCGAGAATACGGAGAGCATGACTCGGACAAAAAAGCGAGGAAGATCATCAAACCATGGAGCTGCAAGTAGAGAATCACAATTGTTGAACCACGTTGAGGCAGAGAGACAGAGGAGGGAGAAGCTCAACCACCGATTCTATGTCCTCCGGTCAGTTGTTCCCAATGTGTCAAAAATGGACAGGTCCTCTTTGCTTGCGGATGCCGTGGCGTACATCAATCAACTCAAATCAAAAGTTGAGGAATTGGAGGCCAAAGTCCAAGAACAACCACAAAAACCTAAAGCGGGCAATAATGCAAGTAACAGTCTTGATCATCACTCTGGCCAAAGCACCAGCTCAATAGTTGAACAGTATCATTATTCTAATAATAATGATAGTAATAATATTAGTAGTAACAACAATAGTAATAATAATATTAATAGTAATAGGGGAGCTGCGGTTGTGGAAGTGGATGTGAAGATTATGGGGTCAGAAGCTATGATACATGTTCAGTGTCCGGATCAAGACTACCCATATGCTAAGTTGACGAATGCACTCAAAGGCCTAGGGCTACAGGTTTACCATGCAAGCATATCGAGCGTTAAAGAGTTGATGATTCAAGATGTTGTGGCAAGACTGCCTTATGGTTTCACTGGTGAGGAGGCATTGAGAAATGGTATTATAAAAAGATGGTACCATTAGAAACTATAAATTATTTTATTTAGTTTCCTTTGCTAATGAGGACAATGATTTTCATTGAGCAGTGCTTTTTGTACCTCAGAGTCAGCTGTAAACTGTCCCTTAGGAAGTGCTCATTGAGACTTCTTTTCTTTCTCTCAATAAGATTTTTTTTCTTCTTGTTATGGCAATTTTTGTAGATCAATTTCAACGTGTAGTTACGAAACCAAAGCATTAAGCCGTTGACAACACAGCTAAAGCATTAAGTCCAAAATAGTTAGGAAACCAACAAATGAACGAGACAAAATACCAAAGGGAACATACATTAGTTTCTGAGGTAAGTCTTCAATACACTTTTATATTTATTAGATTGACAAAGAAGCAAAAATAGTATTTTCTCACTTTAGTTTAGAGTATTCATTTTTTATATTACTAAATAGTTTAAATTATTGAAGAAACATGTTGGATACTGATTTTTAATTTTATTTGTTTTAAGAGTACCATTGCTTTTTATTTTTGTCAATACCTATCCTTTTTGATATCATGATGGGACTTGCCTTTTCACTGTTTTTTTTTAAAATTTTTTAAATTATATATATACTAAAAGAGAAAAACGTGGTACTGTTCATTCTCCAGTGTTCTTCCAATTTTACCCTCGAGTTGCTCTACAAGTTCAGATTTTTGTGTGTTTTATACAGTAAAATGACATTTTTGTCCCTGTTGTGCAATATAAATCATATATACTAAAACTCAAACCCCTGGTCACTGTGGATGACTAGTGTCTGGGCCGTTCTGCCCCTCTGTTTGGTGTTATCTTCAGTTTTTCGCACAGTAAAAACCTTTTTTTGCCCATGCTGGACAGGTGTTGGTCATCGAGGTTAGCTGGTTTCCCTACTTTTCTTCTTCTTTTCTCCTTTTCGTTTTCAGATTTTTCATTGTTGTGTTTCTCTCATTCTCCCGCTCTTGCTAACCGTTTTTTCCCCTTTTTGAATCCTTCCCGGTTTTCCTTTTAAGCTGGCCGCTGCTTCTTCTTTGTGTGTAGCAGCGTGGTGTTAGTTTGTTGCGAAAAATCTCCTCCGGTGCTCTGTGCTCTTTCGGTTCTTTGGTTGGATTCGAAGGTTTTCCATCTGTAAAGGGTGGATTCTCCTGCTTAGTTATCTTTGTTTCTCATACTAGGTATTTCATTTTGTTCCCTACTGTCTTTCAATTTTGTGGATGGGTTTGCTGTTTACAGGTGTGTTTTGGAAATTTGGGGGTTTTGTTACTGTCTTTGTCTTGGGTTTTTGGATATGCTTCTTCGATTTGGTTGAGTTTGAATTTTTTTTTGTTTGCTTCGTCCCAAACTAATTTTCAATTATTTGGTGCTTTTGAGTGCAGGTTTGTAACCTCGCCACTGGAAGATCCAGGTTGCACGTCAACAACATCGCTCAAGTTTTAATTTACAGGGCAGGTTCGAATTTCTTTCTAATTTCAATTCCTAATTTGTCTTTGGGTGGCGAGAATCAAGGGAAAATAGAAGAGAGTGAACCGCTGAGTCTTATTGCCTACTGACTAGAAAAAAGGAGTCAAATATTATCATATGTTTGGTTGCCTAGAAAATTTGAGGTTGGGGAAAAAGACATAGGGTGTAAGGAGTGTGGTTGCAGATGAGCATTTAAGGTAGAGTTCAGATGGTAATGCATATAATTTTGATTAATAATTAGTCATCAAAATATGATTATTCAGGATGATCCAATGGATAATCATCATCACACCTCCCTCAATATGCCTCTTCCAGACTTATTTCACCAAAAAATATTTTTAAAAAATTGATATAGAAAAAAAAAAGAATAGAAAAGGAGGAATCAGAAAGAGAGTCAATCACCAGGAAGCATCAAATATGTTGATGTGTGTAAGACTGGGGCAATAGAGTTTCTCATCACTTTCCTCACTATTTCTTAATTAACTCTAATTTATCTGATATGCTTTTATAATCATTCTATCATTCAACCTAATCGAAAGCACATAAAAACTTACAGAAAAACAGAGGAGAAGATGGAGAAGCATAGCAAGAGGCCGTGTTTTTATAGGCTCTCAGATTACGGTTTTGCATGTTTTCTCAATTTTATTTTTCTTTTTTCCAGTGGGGACTTCTTATGTTTAAGGCCGACCCCAATTTCAAATGGAAAAAAGCCATAAGGATCTTGGCATTTCAATTTTTTGCTTGGTTTTTACTCTTACTTCAAAGCAATATTTTAATAGTTCTGTTTACAGATTTTGTGTGAATTTCTTATCTGCCATTGAAATTCCCTATTTGTTGTCATTTCTTTTTCAAGTGGTCCTTAGCTTTGTGGTTTCTTTGTTGTAGCTGTTGCTATTGGTGATGGTGGTTGAGGTGTTCGTTTTTTTGTGTTAAAATTTGGGTATTCCGTTCTTTTAGTCAAGATTATATGTTCTTTGGAGCTGTGATTCACGCAATGTGCACTCTAGGTCTCTGTTTTGCATTCTGAGTTTTATTGGACAATATAAATTTTGTGCAATTGTTATATAACTATGCAAGGTAGGATATAAAGGATAGCCAAAGTACAAATGGTTGTTAAACTCTCCATGTCTTCCTTTTAGACCATGGGTGAATAAATTGTGGATTGTTTATACTTTTTGTCTTTTTTTTTTTAATTTGTAATTTTGTGGAAATTTATGATCCGCCGTTGAAATTCCCTTTTGATAGGATAAATGGAAAGCTTGCAGCCAACCCCTATTAATCAGTTAAGACCATACACAAAAGCGAACAAAATCAAAATTCGTATATGCAGAATTTGGAAATCGATCATTCCAGGAACTGTTCATAAGTACCGAAACCTGCATTGTATATTGGTTGACGAAACGGTGAGAAATAACTGTCTAATTATTTTACCCAAAGCTGGAGTCAATGACTATTAACTCACTGGATAATATTTATCCTGTTATGTTTTTTTACATGTTAGAACGTTAGACATAGGTATGTTATGATAAGCAAAATGTGTGCATCAGCTGTGTTTTCCATTTGTTTTTTTTCTCTCGATTTTTGGCTTTCTTTCCTTATATTTGCCATGTGGTCTTTTTTGTTCTTAACTTTTATGTGTTGATCGATTTTTTTATGGATTTTGTTAGAAATAATTTAGTTGCATTCATTCGTTCTATTCACTCATGGTAACAATTTGATTAATATCATATTAATATATTATTTGTGTTGTCAAGTTTATGATTTCCGTTTTCATTTATTTGTTAATTGATTTTTTGACTTTTTTTCCTCTTTTTTAATATGATGTGAAGCAACATGCTGTTGAAGCCTCTACATTGGATGTTGATTATGATGTCATGGTTTCAAAAATTGAAGCTGGTGCATGCTATGAAATCACTGAATTTCGAACTATTAAAATTAGGGAACAGTACAAGGTGGTGCCGCATGAAACTCAGGTTTTGTTCACCTCGAAAACAGCTTTTCGAAAATTAGCAAGTGTGTTTCCATCCATCCCTCGCCATCGATTTTTCCTGCAAGACTATAACACACTTTACCCTCGCTTAAACATAATTGACATCCTCACAGGTACTGTTAATGTCTATGTGCATGTACATAGCTTAAAGTATGTGTTTACTTGCTAAAATGGATTTTAATAATGTGCCTATGTTTCTTTTTTAAATGATAAGATGTCATTGGTCGTATAAGTGATGTACAGCGGCTGGAACCTCAACAGATTAATCAAAGGGTTGCGTACAAGTGTGATGTGGTTATCCAAAATATTAGGTTATTTTTCACTTCTTATCTCTATTGTTATAGAATGTTTTCAACATTTACTGCTTTGGTGGTATAAAAAAATCAAAAATTTATTTGTCATTTCTTAGTCTACAGAAAAGAGCAACTAACGGTTACATTGTGGGCAGACATTGCCGAAGCTTTTTCTTCTTTGTCAACAGAGCAATTTCCTTTGCCAATCATTGTTGTTTTCACAAGTTTGAAAGTCAAGATCTACCTCGGCATACCATTTTGTTAAAAACTAATTTTTACTCTGTTTATTTTAATGTGTACACATGTTGTTTTGTTTACATTATTTGGATCTTTTGTTGTCCTAAATTTTTGCTATCTTCCCTTGATCCAATTTCTCATTATATGTTTGCTTCATTCTTGGCCAGTTAAAATAAAAATGTCTTAATCTATCACTGGTTGGTCACTATTATTAGTCGTTTTCTTACTTTATTTTTTTTTATTCAGTTATGTGTGCTAGATTGATTTAAACATGTTTGATTTTTCATAAACAATTATAAAATAATTGATATTCTGTTATGAGCCAGTTTTTTTGTCACTTTTGTACTGTCTTTTGTTTTTTTACTTTGTTATTGTCATTAATATTGTTCATTAATCTTTTTTTCCGTGGTATGATTGTAACACACAGAAAAAATTTATTTGAGCAGCACTGCTTCGTCTCTGTTTTTTATTGACCCAGACATCCCCGAACTAAATGCGTATAAGTCAGTGTGAGTATATATTCCCTTTTTAAAACAAAATTTTTAAGACCAAAACAGTTGCTGCCTTTTTTTATTTTATTTTATTTTATTTTTTTATGATCATTAAACTAATGAAATGTTTTTAATCATACAGGTTTGATGATTGTAAAGAAGCTTTGCAAATACTTTCTCCCTCTACAATCCAAGGAAACGAAGCTCAGATTTTGCAGAGTGCTAAAAAAGTTACAATTGATGAATTGGCTTTTTTGGATCTAGATTTGTATAAGGTATAAAACATAACTTTTATTTTTTATGTTTTCTTAAAATCTCACCATTGGATTTTAACCTCTTTAATCAAACTAAATCATGTTGTTCTCACTGTTGCAACTATGTGACAAAACATATCACAGGATGATACATTTCTGTGTAGAGCATCTGTCAAGCGTTTTGACACACGATTCAACTGGTGGTATAGTGCTTGCTTGAGCTGCATGAAACAGATGCAAAAGAATCCAACCACTGGGCAACTCATTTGTCAAAAACATCCAAACCAAATTCCAACACCATGGTAATCTTAAATCAAACATTTGAAACCAGGCTAGCAAAAAATTTATTCTTTCTTGATACTTTGTTGTTTATTCTGATTAACCAATTTAGATAAATAAATACAGATAGGATTATTCACATTGTGTGCAAAATTTACAATTTTGGTATAATAATTTATGTGATCGCACTTAAATTTTTTTTTAAATTCCACATTATGAAAGCATTTTTATAATAGACATACACAATGGTTACCAAACATGGTGTTCTTAAAAAAAATTGTTATCATCATACACTCTTTACTTTATGTTTTTGGTCAACTTGAGTTGTATAAATCTAAATCTTATTGTTTTTTTCCTATTTTGTCAAAACTAATTCTTTCTTTGTTTCCTTTTCTTTTTTATGTTTATTCATATTTGCTCACATATGATAAGCATATGATTATATAACATTAGTCCACATTTATAATCTGTTTTATTTCAGCTTTTCTAACTATTATATTTGTGAAAACCTATGATTCTAAAAAATTTCATTGGTTTGAGTTTGAAAATGTAGGTACAAAGTCAATCTCATTCTTGAAGATGAAACAAATGAAATGAATGTTTTGATAATCGGTAAATCTGGTGAAAAGCTTTTTGGCATGACTTGCAAAGACCTGGTGTTAAATCAAAGACTGGTGGAACAACAACAATTGCCAAACGAATTTCTCAAGCTTATTGGACAGAAGAAAAATTTTCACTTACGATTTGGCAACAGAAGGAATGCTTTTAATTCAAATGATATCCTCATTTATAACGTCACTGAAGATGTAGGTATGCACCCAGCAACTCCACAACCTTTGTCAAGAGAAATCATGTCTTCCACTACTGTTTCATCTTCAACTTCAACAATTGAACCCAACGAACAATTACTTAAACGAAAAAGGGAATCAATTAGGCGAGCTCTTTTCACCGGCGGAGAACAAAGATTTGTCCCATAACTACCTTTGTAAGTATAAATTTCAAATATGTGTGTAATCATGTTGTTTAACATTGATTCCTCATTTAAAACAGTGGACTAGAACAAATTTCAGACACGGATCCAAGAGAGTTTGATGAAGTCCCCATCAAATTGCTTAAGAAGAAATCATCCCCAACTATTACAAAATCAGATGCTACCCCTAAAAAAAACCTAGGTCATTATATTTTAACCTTTGCTTTTTAATTTTTTTGCTATATTTTTTTTACAACACGAATTCGACTGCCACCTAACTCTCTTAATTCCTTTTTTGTTTTCCCTAGGTTGGTTTCTCAAAAGGAAACAACGCAGCAACAGAAGTTGACCTCCACCGCTAAAAAATCATGATAGTTTTTTGCTAATATGTATAATACAATATGTATGTTAAATCACTGTCATCTAAATATGTTCCTAATCTGGACTTCATAACATTTTTTGCCTGTACATAAACCAGCATTTCCCAATTTTTTGTATCCCAGTACTGGTTATGGTTGTAAAGCAGTTCTAGGTACTAAGATCCAACATATGCTTGGAATATTTTTTGTGTATGTAAACAACCAACTGTTAACCTTTTTTATCTACATAGTACAAATTAAATATTTCGTTTGTAAGCCTATTGCAACCTATGTGTTTCCAATGCTGTTTATATTTTGTGGTGTTATTTTTACATCTTCTGCACATGCTGCTAAGTATAGTTTGACTTGAGACGTACAATCTTTTTCGATTGGCATACAACCAACTTTTGGTAAGCTTTTTTTTTCTCCATATGGCCCATTTCTTTATTTATTCTTTTTCTTATTTGAGTGTTTCATTCATACATAAACTTTATGTTTAAATTTTCTTTTTTTGACTGCAGATTTTGTCTCTGGAATCAGATGTTATTTTTTGTCTCTATCTTTTTGTTCTGCTCGGTCATTTAAGGGATGCCCACTAATATTCACATCTTGAAAACCCAGTGAGAATACATATTTATTTTGTGATTGCAGATGTTTAAATAGTGAAAAAGTTGGCATAGCTGTTACTCGCACAAAACATGTTTGGATGAGGGAAACATCTCTGCATTACCCTTCGTATCTCAAATAGCATCACCAATCTCTCTGGTTAGTCACATTCCTCTTCGAATATGCATATTCTTATGTGATGTTGGCTGATACCTTCGTAATCAACTTAATGAAAAATGTGAGATCAACAAATTCAAAACTCTACTTTCTTCTCATATGCATCCTTTAATATATGTTAGTTTGATAAACAATTGAAAACTTTGTTTTTCACCTCATGATACCTCATGATACACTTACAATGGTGGATGAACATATGTTTGTTAAACACATTTGAGAATACATTTAAACATGTTGAATTTCACGCCCGCAGCATCGCGCGGGCAACATAACTAGTTTATTCTAAATTGCATCCTAAGATCTGAAACGAGGGAAGAGGATACTCGCTTGAGAATTATAGGAATTTCGTAATTGTGACCATTCATTTTATATTGTGTGGTCGGAAATTATTTCAAAATTTAAAATTTAAAATTAAATATAAATAATATCTAATGAAAACTAACCATACAATGTACAATTAATGATCACGATCAAAGAATTCTTAGAAAAAGGATCCGGCAAGGATCCTTTTCCTGAAACGAGTGAGATAGTGATTTGTATTGTAGCCTTTGTAGGTCACTAATTCTCATATTGTAATAGGATTTAAACTTGTCATGATTTGCACCCATAAACAAGTCCACACCTAAATATCTACTAACCTTCATGCACGCGCTCACGCAGTGCAAAAGACATTTTTTGAATCACAGCATGCTACATGTGACTTACTCGTTTTAAATGTATATATATGCGCAAATTGACAAAAGAAAAGTCAAATATTTGAAGTAAATGAATAATTTTAGATCGTGCTAAAAGAAACCCCTCATAAATTAATTAAAGCAACTGAATCCATATAATAAAATCGGTCTCTATTGAATTTATATTAAGAATAAGGAAAATAATATTTAATAAACAATTGATTGAATTACATTATTGCTAGCCCTTTGCCTCTTTCTTTTTCGGGCTCTATTTTGACACTAGACCCAACACTCACAACTCGCTGCTGAATTTTAGTACTCATCTTTGTATTTAATATATTTACGGAAATTGTAAGTGACAAAATAGAATCATATTGTATATTGTACTAACAAAATTATTTGAGTATATGTACTTAATACTATGGCTTAGTAATATTTTTCTTCATTTCAAAGTGAGAAGTCTTAAGTTCGAATCTCGTGAATATCGAATTCGATTTGTTAGAGTAAATACATCATTGAACTAATAGACTTTTTTTTTTTTGATATGTCATACGAACTTATACATATTTTTTTAATTTGTCATATGAACTAAAATTCTAAGCAATTTGGCATACAAATTTTAAGAAATCATTAATTTATCATCTTACTCTACCATTAAGTTTTCTATCCAAAATGAGGTTATTTTGGACTTTTGACCTCATTTTTCACAAGTTGGTTCATTTATTTATTTATTATATTTATACAAGTATATATGTACACTAAGGGTGGGCGATAAATTGGTTTTCAACTCTTGACTTCCTTTTTACAAGTTCTTTACTTATCTTTTGGTACAAAAAAATATATCATGTTCGTTTCATAAACTTATGGTTAACTACTAAAAAAGTACTTTAAGCTCAATAATATGAAGTTTAACTAGGCTCCATAATATGGGGTTTAACTAATTACAAGTTTTGAGAATTCAAAGTGGTCAATCATGTTCATTAAAGAAAAAGAAAAGTTGAAATGTTCAAAGTAATTTTGAAATGTCCAAAATAATCTTGGAGGGGTCCAAAATAATCTTGAACGAGTTTGAACATTACATGTTTTGCTTTACAAATGTTTCATTTTATTTTAATATCATACTATTATTATTATTATACAAACAATATTATTTACACTAAGAGGAAGAGGGGTGGGCTATAGGCTAGCAGTAAAGTGGTTCAAAATCTCCTTTGATGAGAATCAAACTTAAGACCTCTCACTTATAAGTGAAGATAAATACTACTAGACCGTAGTACTAAGTGACTATACTATTATTAAGAGAATTGTCAACACTTTTTCAAAACACCAAACTTGTCTCCATTTTACCTTTTTACCCTTATTCATAAAAAAAACATTTAATATGATCCATGGTGGATTGTTTGATTAAGGTCTTCTTATTCAACCCACTGCGCTCTAGATTTAATGTCCACTCTCTCTCTAGTGTAGTGTATATGCCTATGCTAATTTTATTTATGAAAAAAAAAAAACAAAATTACGAAGAAGATCTTCATCAGATTCTATTATTTTGAACATCAAAACAAATCTTAAACATTCATACTACAAGAAAAACTAGAGAACTAGACATAAGGTTAATTATAATTATGCCTTAACTTAGCTACAAAATTATCGCGATTATATGTTGAAATTTGAAACTGCTACGTAATATAAAAACAGCACCACCACCACCAACATAAAACTGCTCCGTTTGATGATGTCATCTCAGCACCCTTTAGACGTGACAATATACTCCAATGACTTGCATGTTGGTTTCTTAAATAACTTGTATAAATTGGTGTCGACAGTAATCAATCAATATTGGAACTTAAGCCTTGAAAATATGGTGATGGAAGTCTCATTCGCGCCATACAAAACACCGTTGAGGCTTAACACCACTATTATATATTATTGCATGAGATAGAATAAGTACATTTGTGGAAAATGCATAGGACATAATAACCAATATGTACTGAACTGTTATGATATGCTGGTATAAGGATTGGATCAGTTAGAAATTAGTTAGGATTGTTGGTGTAAGAACAAAGTTTGTTAAAAGGGTATTATAGTAATTGTAGAAGTGAGGAGGTTTCTATCTTGCCATTTATGTAGACCTGGCAGTTTCTGACACGACACGATGACACGACACGAAAACGACACGAAAATAACGGGTTTCGGGTCGACACGATAACTAATCGGGTCATTATCGGGTAACCCGTTAAGAACCCGTTAATAACGGGTCCTTAACAGGTTTACACGAGAGTGACACGCGGGTAACCTGTTTTGACACGAAAAGAAAAAAGTTATTTTGATGATTTTAATTTTTTTTAATTACTAAAAAAAACTTACTATAAAATACAATAAATATAGTGGATATATATATATATATATATATATATATATATATATATATATATATTGTTCATTAATTATTATTGTATTATTATTCTAAATAAATTTTAAAAATTTAAGTTTTATTTATTTATTTTATAAAATATTATGAGCAAAGAGTGAGATTAAAAAATTATAAAACACATTAAAAATAAAAACATCAAGTAATTTAAAAAATACCAAATACATTTAAATATTTAAAATAATTAATTTACAAGTGCAAAAAATGTGAAAAAAATATGCAAGCACTCTTAATCGCATCCTCTACGCTTTAAAGGTGCGTACATGAATTTTTAAAACTATACAAACCCTCAAGTATTTTTAAGGTAGTTCAAAATAAATAAAATTCATAATCATTAATGTATAAGTCAAATGTGAAAACATATATAAAGGGGTGTGATATTCACACACCCCATTTTACTTTTCACACACCCTTCTAATTTTCGACCGTCGGATCGGATGAATTGAAGAAAATCAACAAATAGAAATTAACAAGGGGTGTGTAAGAAGTAAAATGGGGTGTGTGGATAGCACACCTCTATATAAATGCTCATGATTGCATCCTCTACCCTTAGACAATCGTTACATGGTCGTTTAGATTTTTAAAACCCTCCAAATCTCATGAATAATGTTTTTTTTAGTGAAAAATTAATAATATTGTAGAAGTGAAAAATTAATAAGATTTAAAAAAAAAAATTGCACATACCACACATTGCCACATAAATATTACTTCAAAACTTTAAAACATTTGTCGTTTAAGTATTACATCTACACCCGAAAATAATACTTTTATTAAGTATATAACATAAAATTTTGTGATATCCACATCCACTAGTTTAAATATTTTAAATTGAAGATCGAATTCATTCATTGTATTCATATAGGGTCAAGGAGTGTATCTGTAAAAAATCATCAAAATCGGAGTTAAAATAACCGTTAAATCGTGATTTTTTGTTTATAACCGTAAAAAAACTTTGTCCCGTTACTTGATCTCTGAATGTTTGTTTTTTGTGATTTTTTGCTGCTGTGATCTCGAAACATATACGAACAAGTTTGACGGTTGTGGTCGTTGAAATTAGATTCGGATATTTCGTATCCCATCAAAACGATAGATTGACTAACACTTAAGAGTTTATTTATACATTCATTAAGTATAACATAAGATTTTGTGGTATCCACTTGTGTAAATATTTTAAATTGAAGATCGAACTCATTCATTGTATTCATATAGGGTCAATGAGTGTATTTGTAAAAAAATCATCAAAATCAGAGTTAAAATAACCGTTAAATCGTGATTTTTTGTTTACAACCGTCGAAAAGCTTTGTCCCGTTACTTGATCTCTGAAAGTTTGTTTTTTGTGATTTTTTGCTGATGTGATCTCGAAACATATACGAACAAGTTTGACAGTTTTGATCGTTGAAATTAGTTTCGGATAATTCGTATCCCATCAAAACGATAGATTGACTAACACTTAAGAGTTTATTTATACTTTCATTAAGTATAACATAAGATTTTGTGGTATCCACTTGTGTAAATATTTTAAATTGAAGATTGAATTCATTCATTGTATTCATATAAGGTTAAGGAGTGTATCTGTAAAAAAATCATCAAAATCAGAGTTAAAATAACCGTTAAATCGTGATTTTTTGTTTATAACCGTAAAAAAGCTTTGTCCCGTTACTTGATCTCTGAATGTTTGTTTGTTGTGATTTTTTGCTGCTGTGATCTCGAAACATATACAAACAAGTTTGACGGTTGTGATCGTTGAAATTAGTTTCGGAGAATTCGTATCCCATCAAAACGATAGATTGACTAACACTTAAGAGTTTATTTATACTTTCATTAAGTATAACATAAGATTTTGTGGTATCCACTTGTGTAAAATTTTAAATTGAAGATCGAATTCATTCATTGTATTCATATAGGGTCAAGGAGTGTATCTGTAAACAAATCATCAAAATCGGAGTTAAAATAACCGTTAAATCGTGATTTTTTGTTTATAACCGTCGAAAAGTTTTGTCCTGTTACTTGATATTTGAATGTTTGTTTTTTGTGATTTTTTGCTGATGTGATCTTGAAACATATACGAACAAGTTTGACCGTTGTGATCGTTGAAATTAGTTTCGGATAATTCGTATCCCATCAAAACGATAAATTGACTAACACTTAAGAGTTTATTTATACTTTCATTAAGTATAACATAAGATTTTGTGGTATCTACTTGTGTAAATATTTTAAATTAAAGATCGAATTCATTCATTGTATTCATATAGGGTCAATGAGTGTAGCTGTATAAAATCATCAAAATCAGAGTTAAAATTACCGTTAAATCATGATTTTTTGTTTATAACCGTCGAAAAGTTTTGTCCTGTTACTTGATCTCTGAATGTTTGTTTTTTGTGATTTTTTGCTGATGTGATCTCGAAACATATACAAACAAGTTTGACGGTTGTGATCGTTGAAATTAGTTTCAGAGAATTCGTATCCCATCAAAACGATAGATTGACTAACACTTAAGAGTTTATTTATACTTTCGTTAAGTATAACTCTCTTCATTTTGCATATCTTTGAACATTTGTATTTTGTAGTATGCACTAATGTTTTTTCATTAGACTCTTATTTTGGGGTATGTAAACTTGAAAGAAAAATGTTTTATTTATTTATTTATTAATGTTTTGAATTAATATTTATGTGACAATATGGTATGTATATACTAATTTAGTATTATGTTTTACATTTTTTAGGGTCAAATTATGTTTTTCATTTTCATTATTTATTGATTTAAAAAATATTTTTCTTAACGGGTAACGGGTCGGGTCATATTACCTGATAATATTAACAGGTCGATTTCGGGTTGGGTCATATTACCCGTTTATTTTAACGGGTGTTACACGACATGACCCGTTAAGCTATCGGGTATGACACGAAAACGACACGAACACGAGAAACACGACACGAATGCCAGGTCTACATTTATGGTATTGTGAAATTGCAAAGTCATATTTTCAATTCTAAAACTCTCTCTTCCCACTTTCTCTCTTTCTCTATCTAAATCTTTAATTCCCTTCAAGTACGCTGGTCATCATGGTATCATCATCGTTAAAGGTTCATAGTCATCTCCGATTTTGAGGGTACTTCCGCTACTGCTACTCTGACATTGCTGGATTATAGAGCTGTGATATTGAAAGTTTGGGATCTTGGTTCGGTTTTGATGATTTCTACAAGATTAGAGTGGATTCAGGGATTCTTGGTTTTTTTGATCTTGCACATTGTAAGATCGATTGAGGTGATATTATTTTTTAAATTCAGTATGTGTTGCCATAATTGGTTGTCAATCTCTTTGTGAATTTGTGTGATCAAGATTATATGAAGATGTTAGGTTGTTCATTGGAATTTTTTTGGGGCTTTTTTTATTTCTGGATGAATATTGTGTTCTTACAATTGTCTGGCTTCAAAGTTTTAGTAATTTGTTTCGAGGGCGTGTTATTCTTCCTTAAGGATTCAGAAAGTGTCAGTCTTTCTTGTTGTTTACGAAAGTGTCAATCTTTCGATTCTTGGATTTTTTTTCCTTGTATTGAGGAAAGTTAAAGAGTATCAATCTCTTATCTCTGTAGTGTTGATTCTTGCTGTTATATCATGAGTTCATCAAGTATGAAGATGGATGATATTTTAGGAATGCTTACTATAAAGCTTAAAGATGATAGTTTTGCCAAGGGTGTGATATCCATACACCCCTTTTTACTTCTCTCACACCTTTTTGGGTTTCGGCCGTCGGATTGGATGAATTGAAGAAGATCTAACGGACAGAAAGTAATAGGGGTGTGTGAGAAGTAAAAAGGGGTGTGTGGATAGCACACCCCTTTTGCCAAATGGGCTTTTCAGTTTCAATCTGTATTGAAGGGGTATAAGCTTTTTGGTCATTTTGATGAACTACTCTCTGTCCACCAAAGTTTGTTATTACTACTGATTTTGGTGTTACCAGGGAAATAACAACTGAGTATATAAAATGGGAATCCACAGATATATGGCATTACTTAGTTTGTTGATAGATATGCATCAGTGTGTAAAGTCAAGAGTGAATCATCTTAAAACTGAATTGCATATTATTCAAAAGGGTACTGATTTGATTGATAAATATCTACTTAAGTTGAAAAATATTAGGGATCAATTAAGTGCAGTAGGAGAATCAGTTTATGATAATGATGTCATGATTACTGGTTTAGCTGAGTTGCGAAAGGAATATGCAATTATTAGAACTATTATATTGTCTAGAGAATCAACTATCACTCTAAAAGAATTTAGGGCTCAGTTACTTGGTGCTAAAAAAGAAATTGATGGGGATGTTAGTTTATTGTCTCAGAGTATGACTGCTCTTTATACTCAAGCTCTACACAATCAATGGGATCTTATTCTACTTCCAACCAACATAACCATAGTCATATTTCTGTTACTACATGAAGAATTTTAACTCATGAACCTTATTTGCCTCAAGTTCCTCCTCAGTTTCCATCGCAGTACCCACAATTTCCCATTGATCCATATTCTACAGGTTCTTCTACACAACCTTTTCCTCCACTGCCACCTTTATTTTACCCAGTTTCACCATATAGTTTTGGATTTGTAGGCAATCAAGGTTTTCAATCTTTTTCTTCTGGTTCAAGACCATCATTTAATGGTTCCAATTTCAATGGCAGTAATAATACAAATATCTACAGATCAAATGGAGGTTGTAAGGGCAAAAGCTATAATTCTGAAGGGTTTAGACAGCAGCATAATGGAAATTGGTTAGGTAATACTTAGAATAGAACTAATGTTGTGATTAAATGTTAGATTTGTAACAAGATGGATCATATAGCTGCAAATTGTTTTCAGAGGAGTACAAATAGTCAACTCTAGTGATTTTGTTATTGAATGTCAGATTTGTGGTAAGAAGGGACATATTGCACTTGAATGTTATCACAGGGAAAATTATACATATCAAGGACAACCACCTCCATCTTCCTTGTCTGCAATCAATGTCTTAAATATCGATAATATCGGCGATATTTCGCTGATATTTCGCCGATATTATCGTTTTTTTAGAGTCCAATATTTCTACACCTATTCACGTGATTATCATCAAAATATTGCGATATTATCGTTAATATCAATAATATCACGATATTATCGATAATATCGCTGAGGCTCCGTCGCAGCTGCCAAGATCAGCGAGAAGGAGAGTTGCAACAATTTTCCCAACGGATCTCAAGGAAGAGAAAGTGCGAAGAGAGATAGAGAGATTATCGGGGAATTTCTGCAACTCTTCTCTGTGAAGATGAGAGAGAGAGAGAGAGAGAGAGAGAGAGAGAATTAAACATTTCAATCTATGGTATGTTCTGAAGCTCGTCTATGAAGAGGAAAGGAGAAGAGTGCGAAAAGAGAGAGAGACTGAAAGTCTGAAACATTTCAATATGTGAGGGCGAGGAGTTTGAGGACTGGGATCTCAAATAAGGGAAAAGCTGATGGTTTTAATTGTCAAAACCATGGGCGCTGATGGTTTTGATGGACTGGGAAGGATCTCAAATATATATTTTATATTGAAGCTTTTGTCCAATATATATATATATATATTTTTTTTTATATTGAAGCCATGGACCCAAAGTGGTGGACGGGTGATGTGGTTTTGATGGATTGGGATCTCAAATATATATTTTATGTTGAAGCCATGGACCCAAGGTCGTGGACGGGTGAGGTGTGATGGTTTTAATAATGAAAACCACCCATTATGTGGGTTTTTTATATTTTTAAAAGTTTAAGATATTATATATATATATATATATATATATATATATATATATATATATATAAATGTAATATACATTATAAATTATTTAGATAATATTTTGTTTTTTTTTTCAAGGCAAGCATATTATATATGTACATAAGTCACTCATGTATCTTACAATACAATGTATAAAGTGTAAAATATTGTATTAATTCATTATATATAAATGATTATGGTGTGTTTAAACTTCTTTCATTAATTACTACATATTTTCTACACTTAGAATGTTTGCCAGCTCGCTATATAATCAACTTAAATCAGTTAAATCTATCATGCAATGCATTTCCTTCCAATTTTTTGTGATAAACAAATAGATAATTGACTAAATAAACATCCTGCAAAGTTTCAATAAACATTTCCAACTATTTCTTACAATTTCCGTGGTTTCCATACTATTTTTATCGATATCGATAATATCCCGATATTTTCATCGATATTTCCGTGTTTCTGGACTACCGATATTTCCGATATCATCGATATTTAATACCTTGGGTGCAATTAATGCTCAATCATCACAATATCTTCCTAATGACTCTTATGTTATTGATTCTCGGGCATCCCATCACATGACTGCTGATGTCAATACACTTGCTCAAGTTACCCTATTTGAAGGTTCTGAGACAATTACTATAGGTAATGGCACAGGTTTATCTATTGAGAATACTGGTTCAACATCAATTCACACAAAGTCTCACTCTCTTGTTCTTCAAAATGTGTTACATGTTCCATGAATTACTAGAAGTTTATTATTTGTTAAGCAGTTGTGTGCTGATTACAAAAGTTGGTTTATATGTGATGAATTTCAATTTTTTGTGCAGGAAAAGAAGACAAGGGAGATCAATGACAGAGTAGGTATCATGAACTATTTCATATTCTAGTGGTTACAAAGAATAAAGGAGTGCAGCTTGTAGTAAAGGATTTAGTCTGGAAAAATTAATCAAGTCCTATATATGGCATCAAAGGTTAGGTCACCCTTCAAATGAAATAATGATCTGCATGTTGAGATTCTAAAATGAAAGTTAGCTTAGATAGTAAACACATTGTATGTACTTCTTGTATTCAAGGCAAAATGTCTAGAATTCCATTTCCCACTAGGAATGACAGATATTTTTCTGCTTTTACAAAGTTACATTATGATGTTTGGGGTCTTTCTCCATATTTGTGTGATTATACAATTTTATTCTTAATCAATTTAGTGTCTTTATAAAATGCTTGCAATATGATGGTGGATGAGAGTACACTAGTAATCTATTTACCAAATTTCTTGTCCTTATACTCCTCAGCAAAATGGAGTTGCTGAGAGGAAGCATAGACACATCATTGAGACTGTCATTACATTGCTAACTAATGATGCATTACCACTTGAGGTCAAGACCATGGAGAGGGAACTCCGGGCGGCCCACCATGGTATTGTCTAATGGCTTTGCCACGGATGAGGTCAAGACCATGGAGAGGGAACTCCAGGCGGCCCACCATAATGAAGAAACCTACTGGAAGATCAAATCGCACGCACATTGGCTCAAGGAAGGGGATAAGAACTCTAAGTTCTTTCATGCGCAAACTTTGAAAAGGCGAAGATCCAACCAAATTAGGGGCTTGGAGGATGTGCATGGGGTGTGGCAGGAAGAGGATACGGCTATCGGCGCTATTGCAACCTCCTATTTTATGGATTTATTTCGGTCTAGTGAGCCCAGTCGGATCGATGATATCGGGGATTACTTGGAGGCTCGTGTGTCGGTTGATGACAACCTGGGGCTTACGGCCCTAGTGACTGAGGATGAAATTAGAGCTGCTGTTTTCCAAATCCCCCCTACCAGGGCCCCAGGACCGGACGGTTACTCTGGATGTTTCTACCAGGACCATTGGGAGACTGTGGGTCAGGATGTGGTGATGACTGTTAAGGCTTTTTGGCATTCCGGCACCCTTCTAAGGAAGCTCAACCACACCAATATTGCTCTTATTCCCAAGGTCAAATGCCCGAAGAACATGACGCAATACCGACCTATTGCTTTATGTAATGTAATCTACAAAGTCATTGCCAAGGTGCTGACCAATAGACTCAAACTGGTAATGCCTAAGGTGGTCTGCGACAATCAATCTGCTTTCGTTGCCGGGAAACAGATCCAGGATAACATCTTGGTAGTGCATGAGATACTCCACTCCGTGCTCCACCAACAAAAGGACGACCGTGCTGGCATGGCTATTAAACTTGACATGGCTAAGGCGTATGATCGGGTGGAATGGGCATTTCTCCTATCTATGATGGAAAGGTTGGGCTTTGCACCCACATTCTGCAGGTGGATTAAGGAATGCATTTCTACTCCTTCATTCAGTATTCTCATTAATGGGCAACCAACGGGATTTATTAAGCCGGAGCGGGGACTGAGGCAAAGCGATCCTCTATCCCCTTATCTATTTCTCCTGTGTACCGAGGGTTTTTCTGTGCTTCTCCGGAGAGAATTGGAGAGGGGTGCTCTGCACGGGATTAGGGTTTCGCCTAATGGGGTGTCGATATCACACCTATTTTTTGCAGATGATTCGGTTTTGTTTGGGCATGCCACGGTGGAGGAGGCCATCGGTATTGGGGAGGTGCTGCGAACCTATGCTCGGGGCTCCGGTCAGGTGGTTAACCTCTCCAAAAGCTCAATTTTCTTCGGGCCTAGAACACCAAAACGGGTGAAGAGGAAAATTAGTGATACTTTGGGTATTCAGTGCAAGGTGGGCTTTGGACGGTACCTCGGCATCCAGGCCGACTTTGGTCAATCTAAACGGGGTGTCTTCGAAGAGGTTCACGAGAAGCTTGAATCCCGGCTAGCTGGGTGGGCCGAGCAATTCCTCTCTCCAGCTGGGAAAGAAGTTTTGATTAAGGCAGTGGCTATGGCCATGCCCAACTACGCCATGAGCTGTTTTAAGCTACCCATAGGGGTTTGCAGAGATCTGGAACGTGCTATCAGGAACTTCTGGTGGAGAGGTAGTGAACAGCGGAAGGGGGTCCACTGGATCTCGTGGGACAGACTAATGCGACAAAAGCGATGCGGTGGCTTGGGCTTCAGGGATATCCAATGCTTCAATCTGGCCTTCCTTGCTAAGATTGGGTGGCGGTTGACCCAGAACCCGGAGTCGTTGTTGGCTAAGGTGCTACAAGAAAAGTATTACCCCGGGAAATGCTTTATTGAGGCGGGAAAAGGCAGGAATACATCATGGGGATGGAAAGGGATCTTAGAGGCTCGGAAGGTTCTCCTAGGAGGCCTGCGGTGGAGAGTAGGGGATGGGACAATGATCAACATCACGAAGGACCAATGGTTCCCTAAACCCTCTACGTTCAAGGTTCGGCCCCTGCGGGAAATGCAAGTGTCCATGGTGAGTGACCTTATCGATTCGGGATCCAATTCCTGGCGGGCTGATCTAATTTCGGCCAGTTTTCACCGTGACGATGTGGGGGCGATCCTGAGCATCCCATTAAGCCGGACTGGGTGTAGTGACAGACTGGTGTGGCACCACAACGTTAATGGGGAGTACTCGGTGCGGTCGGGGTACGGGGTGGCCATAAACCTTATGGAGAATGGTGCGCTCGGTAAGAAAGGGCGCGGGTCCTCTAGTGAAAAACCGAAAAATTGGCAAGTATGGAACATGATTTGGAAGTTAAAGGTACCTAACAAAATAAAAAATTTTATCTGGCGTTGTTGCAACAATGCTTTGGCGGTTCGGCGGAACCTGAAGAGGCGTCATATGAGGGTGGATAACGTCTGTGGGGTGTGTGGTGCAGTGGATGAGACGGAAAACCATCTTTTTTTCCGATGTCACATTAGCCACCTGTTCTGGTTTGGATCTCCACTTCAGTTGAATTCATATGATTTGGCAGGGCCCGATTTCCTATGTAGCTGGGAGAAGTTTTGTGCCCGGGTTAAAGGTAGGGACAATGAGGGCGATATTTTGCAGGAATTTGCATTTGGCCTTTGGAGGCTATGGAAAAACAGGAATGAGGTGATCTTCAATGGTGTATATCGGGAGCCCTCGGGAATCTTGGAGCTCTGGAGTCGGAACATCTCGGTGTTCAGAGAGGCCATGGGGGCGGAGTCTGTGAGTGATCGGCCTGATCGTGCGCCGCTGCTGCATTCCATCGCTCGGCAGGGGTGCAGATGGGGGAAACCGGCCTTTGGAGTCTTCAAGGTCAATACTGACGCCTCATGGTGTCAGTCCACTCTCCGCACTGGGGTTGGCTGGGTATGCCGGACTTCGCAGGAATCCTTCATGGGGCTGGTGGATCGGGAACTGGACTACACCACTCTGCGGCTGCTGGGGAGGCTGAGGCCATCCGCACTGCCCTCTTGGCATGCATTGAACACAGGTTTGTCAATGTGGTTATTGAATCTGATTCCAAACTGGTAATTCAGATGATTAGAAAGGAGATTTCTTGTGACTTTAGTCTTGAATGTATCGTTGGCGATATTGAGATTCTAGCGCGTAGGCTGACGTCTGTCACGTTTTCTTTCGTGTCTAGAGAGTGTAATATGGCTGCTCACTCGGTTGCTAAGTTTGCCTTCAAGGAGGGTCATGAGTTTGTTTGGGATTGCATTGGGCCTGAATTTCTGTTTAATATTCTAGCTCAGGATGTAAACCTCTCTATTCATATTTAATATATTCCTATCTTTGGTTAAAAAAAAAAAATGCAAAGTCATACTTTTAGTTCTAAAACTCTCTCTTCCCACTTTCTCTCTTTCTCTATCTCTAAATCTTTCATTGCCTTCTGGTACACTGGTCATCAGGACATTGTCACCATTCATTGTTCCCTAATGGCCATGAAAATAGACTAAATATTCGTGGGTTTTCATCATGTCAGACATCTAATTAGGCATGGAAGCAAAGAGCTTTGCATCATAGCATTAACCGGGGAATAGTCGGTGTGAGTGGCGCATTAAAGGTTAGCATGCTAGTTGGTGTGAGTGGCACATTAAAGCTAAAAAAAGTAAGATTAGGTGAGTCTAAGGTTTTTTTGGGTCCATTGAGGGCCTATATAAATGCGTGAGAACCTCTTGTAATGTGGTCGGACGACTAAAAGGATATAAAATTCTAGCAATATAATTTAAGTGCTATTTGTAACCTTTGAAATCAATATAATTCACGCAACACAGTGATTGTAGCCCAATTTTGAGGGTGAACCAATTAAATCCTGAGTCTATTTCATTTTAGTTTCAATTACAAGCTCATCAAGGACTAATTATCTAGTATGTTAACCTACAAATTTTGAGCGTTGACAATACTTGTGTTTTCTTCGTTTGTGTAGGTATATGTTCTTATTAAAGGAAGACCTACGCAAATGTAATGCTATCTCACAAAACTTCTTTACAAACTAGGTACAATTATTTGTACAAAATGGATAACAATTGTCAATGTTTCTGGAAACGTTATCATTATTTATGAAACTGTTGTAATTGTTTCTGAATGCTGATTACAATCATTTTGTGACTGTCCAAAAAAAAAAAAATTCATTTTGTCCATTATTTTATGATGCTGTCTGATTTTAACCATTTCATGGACCCACTTGTCATGGAAAGTTGTAGTGCTGCATGTCTATTTTGGAAACTATCAAAACATTTTGCCCTAAATATTAAGATGGAATAATTTTGGGGTGTTCATTAGTTTTCTAAAAATCTAAAGAACCTTACCCACCTATTGTATTTTGCGTTATCCTGAAATGTTATATTTTATTATTATTATTATTATGTTAAACTGTGACTTATTAATTGATTTATCTTCTGAAAATGTCATTTAGTCTTATTTTACCTTCTGAAACTGTCATTTTCATCTCATTTAACCTATCTAATTTTCGTTAATTTTGTCAAATAGGTCTTGATTAAAGGGTAATATGGACATTATCTGTCGACTTAACTCAAAAACTGGATTCACTAGTCTAAATTTCTTTCTCCTCTTTCACTTACTCTAATTTGTTTCTCCAACTTTATCACCACAATTCACATGAAGGCTGGTAAATATGGGGGGATCAACCAAAAGTTCCATCTAGTGCCACGTCATCAAGCATGGGGTTTATCTCTGCCTGCATAAAAAAATGAAATGTCCTATTTGCTCTTAATTTTAATGTCTTTTTTATTGAATGGATGAGAATATGGTGAACTATAACTAAATGAGACAAAAATAGCAGTTTTAAGGAACAAAGTGAGACAAAACAAGTTTCAGAGGGTTAAATGAGACTAAATAGTAATTTCAGGAGACAAATCAATTAATAAACTTTATATTATTATGAAGAGAAGATAATTGTCAATTTGCCACCTGGTGGGGATTATCACCATCCATTGTTCCCTAACAGCCATGAAAATAAAGTAAATAGTCGTGGGTGTTCATCATGGCATAGAACCAAAGAGCTCTGCATTGCAGCATTAACTGAGGGACAGTTAAACTAACATATTTTCTCAATGTTTTCATGCATATTTCTCTTTACCTATTTCCCCATTTTTTATAAATTCTTATCAAAGCCATTAGATCCAACCGAACAAATTTATTAAACCCAACCAATCAAAAGCCATTTTTATCCAAACTAACAAAAATTATATATGTATACATATAAACTTCACTAACTCCAACAGATGTATATAGATTAACAAACACGGATCCCCTCCGGATCCATTACGTGGAGATCCTAGCATCTTAGCCATACATCATAAATTGTGCGGTCAAAAATCATTTTATTTTTATTATTTTAAATTAAACACAAATAGTAATTTCTGAAAACTGGTTGCACGATATACGATAAATGACTGAGATGTGGAGATCCCTAGTAACCCTAAATAATGGGTCTGGAGGGGATCCGTGTTCCAAATTAACAACAACAATATTTAAGTGCGACAGAAGCATAAAATCCAACCATAGCTCTAAATGATTGGAGCTGCTGAAGACTTCCTACCTTAGCAATAGCAAAAGGTAAAACACCATATAACAAGCCATCCATCAAACCACACACAACCACACTATGAAATTTATTATCTATTACACATGATATTATTTTTAATTAGAGATGATAGAACTGGAAATTAATAAATTTTACTACACTAAATGGCAATGAAACTAAAGAAAAAAAAATAACAAGGGAGAGACCACAACTATCACTAGTAGAAAAAACTATTTGCGCGACTAAACTTTATGCGATGAAAGCAAACTTGTCGTGCAAAACAAGTTAGTGCGACAAATATACAATTTTGTTGCTCAACTTCGTCGGAACTAATTTAATGGGACAAAAAGCTTATGCACATATATAGTGTACTAATTACTTTGCTCAAACTAACAAATTTAAGTGTTTGTGTAATATTAGGTGAATCAATTGAAAGCATTAAATTCTCCAGTGTACAGTGAAGAGTTATATAACTTAGTGTTCGGACCACTTCGCAATGAATTGTTCTTAGGTTTCCATGTTAACAGCGTCAAGTTCTTAGGGGCTGCATGAGATGACAAGTTGTGTACGCAAAACAGTGGTGTTCATGTCCCAAGTGAAGGTGAAAGTACAAACATTGAATTCTTTGTCAAACTTATAAGTGTCGTGCAATTAATTTATAAAGACCGATGCCAAGTGATCCTATTTAAGTGTTGATGGTTTGATACAAACCTAAATAGGCAGGGAAGTGTTAAAAGAGATCATGGATTACTATTAGTGAACACTACCAAAACTTGGTATGATGATGACCCTTACATCTTAGCAAACATGTGTATCTAGATGACCCTAAAGCCAGGTTAGAAAGTTGTTCAAAAGATAGATCATAGGAATGTGTATGTTATACCAGAAAAAGACCCTATTGACGACGACATCGACAATGTCATTGACCAATGTCTAGAATCTTCAATGGAAATTGGTGCGGAAACACTCTGAAATACTAATCTTATCCAAGAACCATTTCAGATAGAAGGAGTATCTTCAATTGAAATACTAATTCAATCAATCACAATTGACCTCAGTAATCTTTCAGTTTTTTATTTTACACGGGTAGATTGAATTTTCAGACACTTGCGCGACGAATACATAGATTTCGTCGTGTAATGGGCATTTGCACGACGAAATCTATGTATTCGTAGTGCAAGTGTCTGAAAATTCAATCTACTCGCATAAAATTAAAAAGTTTTTTTTTTTAAAATAAAATAAAATTACGACGAAGTTTGAAACCTTGCGCGACAAAGCCTTCGTCGCGCAAGCTTCTATGTATTTATTGTGTCCCCGTCTTCGTCCCCTCGCTTCTCTCTTCTTCCATTTTTTCCCGATACCCTCTCCTTCCTTCCTCTTTTTCTCCCGACGCCCTCTCTCACCCTCTCACTGTCTCTCCGCCCCTCTCTCCGTCACTCACCTCGTCTCTCCGTCGCTCACCTCATCTCTTCGTCCCTCTCTCCGGTCGACCGCCACGTCTTCATCTCCAAGAGGTAATTTCCTCTTAATTTGTTTTAATTTCATTTATTTACCATGTTAATTAGGGTTTATAGATTTTGGGTTTTTTTAATTTTAAATTGGGGGTTAGAAATTGTGAGGTTAAATTTAAAATTGGGGGTTAGAAATTGGATTCTGTGTTTGTGTAAATTGGGGGTTAGAATTTAGTTGCATAGATTTAGGGTTCGTAAATTGGGCTTTTTTTTTTAAATTTTGAATTCTGTCAATTAGGGTTTATAGATTAATTTTATTAATCTATAAATTGTTTCGCTTGATTCTAAATTGAAAATGTTGATTTGGGATTGGTGGTCTTGTTTTCGATTATAATATATATGTTTAGAAGTTATGATTGAATTTTCAATTCCTTGTATTTTATATGTGGGTTTGAATAATCGTTGCTCAAACGTAATGGCTGCATCGAGGTTGGATTTTGGGAAAAAAATTTACCATTGGGGTTTGACACTGGAATAGGGGTTCGAACAAGGGTTCTTAAATTTGGGGGGTTTTTTTGTTTTAAGTAAAGGGATAGAATTATAGCAGTGGGGGTTAGATTTAGGGTGTTTAATTTACGGTGTTAGATTTAGGGTTCTTAAGTTTGGGGTTATTTGATTTTGAATTAGGGTTCTTAAATTTGGGTTTAGAATTAGGATAGTGAGTTAGATTTAGGGTTGTAATGGTTTATTCGTTTTAAATTGAAGTAGAAATTATTATGCATGTGTACGATCACTACTACAAAAGAAATTATTAGTGTCGCTATAATAACCGACAAGAAACAGCTATTTCTGTCGGAAAAATACTAAAATCCGACAGAAAATTGATGCAATGACGGATATACTAACCGACAGCATTGCTGGCGTCAGAAATTGGCTTTTCTGTCGGTTAATGCCCTAAAACCGACAGAAATTCTGTCGGATATATGCGACACAAAAACTGAAATACTGTCGGAAATTATCCTTTTTCTGTCGGGTATAACCGACAGAAATTATAAAAAAAACCGTCGGATATATCATATTTCTGTAATTTCTCTCGGTTATAACCGACAGAAACATATTATAAAAAATTAATTCCTCTGTTTTCCGTCGGTCGTAACCGACAGAAATATATTATAAAAAATTAATTCCACTATTTGCCGTCGGTCCTAACCAAGGATTTAAATATCGGTAATATCGGAAATATCGGTAGTCCGAAAACACGGAAATATCGACGGAAATATCGATAAAATATCGATATCGATAAAAACTACATGGAAACCACGGAAATTGTAAGAAAAACTTGGAAATTTTTATTGAAACTTTGTAGGATGTTTATTTAGTCAATTATCTATTAGTTTATCACAAAAAATTGGAAGGAAATGAATTGCATGATGGATTTAACTGATTTAAGTTGATTATATAGCGAGCTGGCAAACATTGTGAGTGTAGAAAATATGTAGTAATTAATGAAAGAAGTTTAAACACACCATAATCATTTATATATAATGAATTAGTACAATATTTTACACTCATTTAAACAAGAGATTAAGCAATGTGAGCTGTTGCTCCGAACCAATAACAATTGTGCCGAACCAATTACAATAATTTATATATAATGAATTAGTAAATAATTATTGAATAATATGTTATTTCTTATAAAAAAAAAACATACATATGTGAATGTTTTATGTACATATCTAATATGCTTGCATAAAAAAAAAATCTAATAATTTATAATTATATAACATTTATAATTATAACTTAAAACAAAGAGAGAAATGGATGTTTATCCAAAACCCTAATCAATGTTTAACGCGCTTGATTGAAACTTAGTAACTCATGTTCATCATAATTGAAAAGCAAATTAAGTGATCCAAACATGAAAGGGAGAAAGAACCCAGAAAAGCAAACATGAAAGAGGCGGTGCTCGTCGGAAAACTGGGTTTGGGGCCGAAGGTTTGGGCAATTTTCAAAGCTTTGTAACTTCTTTGTTTCTTAACCAAATTAAGTGATTCAAAAGCTAAAATGTAGTTAGGAATGTGGAGAAGAGGTTCATACCAAGTGAGGACCGAGTGGTGGCCGGTGTTGACCGGAAAATGACCTGAAAGATAGCCAAACGACCACGGTTTATGAGTTCGGCCGGAATTCTACCCTAACTTTGAACGTCTATAACTTCTTCGTTTCTTAACCAAATTGAGTGATTCAAAAGCTAACATGTAGTTAGGAATGTGGATAAGAGGTTAATATCAAGTGAGGACCGAGTGGTGGCCGGTGTTGACCGGAAAATGACCTGAAAGATGGCCAAATGACCACGGTTTATGAGTTCGGCCGGAATTCTACCCTAACTTTGAACGTCCATAACTTCTTCGTTACTCAACCAAATTAAGTGATCCAAACATAAAAGTTGTAGTACTCGACGAGATGAAGAGATTGATACCCTGCATGCCGGCCAACTCGCCGTGGTTTGGCCGGAAAACCCCTCGAAAGGGGCGGTGCTGCCCAAACGGCCGGAATTCTACCCTAACTTTGAACGTCCATAACTTCTTCGTTACTCAACCAAATTAAGTGATCCAAACATGAAAGTTGTAGTACTCGACGAGATGAAGAGATTGATACCCTGCACGCCGGCCAACTCGCAGTGGTTTGGCCGGAAAACCCCTCGAAAGGGGCGGTGCTGCCCAAACGGCTGGAATTCTACCCTAACTTTGAACGTCCATAACTTCTTCGTTACTCAACCAAATTAAGTGATTCAAACATGAAAGTTGTAGTACTCGACGAGATGAAGAGATTGATACCTTGCACGCCGGCCAAATCGCCGTGGTTTGGCCGGAAAACGCCTCGAAAGGGGCGGTGGTCGTCGGAAAACTGGGTTTGCTCTAGTAAATTGTCCCACATCGGCTGTGGGATAGAAGTGAGGTTTTCTAATGGCCTATAAAAGCACCATTCTAGAGCCTTAACCAAATCGTGCCTTTCTTGGCCTTTTGGCTGAGCTCCTATTTTGGGCTATTGTCTAAGATATGGTGAAGTATATGTTTTAGTTAGTTTAATATCTAATATGTGAACTAATTGTTCACATGATATTAAATTAATTTTAAAGTATTTTTTGGGTTTCATTAGGCAAAATAAGTGAGTAATGAGGAACGATAGTCGGCCTGAGTTGTACAAGCTCCGGCCTTCTTCTCTCATTCGATTTTTTGTCGATATCGCGATATTTTCGAAAATATCGCGATATTATCGATATTATCGCGATATTTTGTCGAAAATAACACGGATACCTATTAAAATATCCATCTTGCGAAAAATCGATATTATCGGCGATATTTCGCCGATAATATCGATTTTTAAATCCATGGTCCTAACCGACAGGAAAATATTAGTATTTAAAAAAAAAAACCTTTTTTGTTTATTTCTTTTATTGACTGAATAAAACAAAATTTTAAAAATTTAAAAAAAGTACGACTGTTTTTTTTTTACTTTTCACTTTTCTTATTATTTTAGAGAATGTATAAATTAAAAATTAATGAGTGAATAAAAGCTTATAACAAACATAACATTAATTCAAATATAAATTAACTTACTAGAATAATGAGTTTTTAATCAGTCATAACACTTTAAAGGTACGTACAATACTGAATAACTTAACAAAAAATATAAATAAGCGTCAGATATATCCGTCATGAAAAGCACCACCCTATTCAACTGAACCCGAGCCTTCCGCTGACCTTCCCTGTGCTCCTGCCCCTTCTGCCACTCCTCCATGTCCTACTACACCTTCCGCCAATCCTCCATGTGGTCCAAAATACCTCAACACATCACCTTCAAAGCTACCCGACAACAATCCAGAATATAAACCCGGGGATAATCCAGCATTAAAAGCTCCAGGAGAAATATGTGAGTGATCGGCTGGCACTGGATGCTGCGGCTGAAAAGACATATCTTGCATGGGATAGGCAAACGCAGGTGGCTGATTCGGAGCCGAATGCTGTGATGCCGGAGGGCTAAGTGGTGGCCGCTGCAGATGTTGTGGCATTAGCATCATAAATAATTGTTGTTGCTGCACCATGAGTTGCTGCATCATTGCCTGCTGCTGCTGGTTCACCTGGTTCTGCGATTCCCTTGATTGCACAAGCTCAGCCGTTACCGCCGCCAACTGCTTAGAGGCTTTTTCCTCCCTCCTCCTCAATTCGTTGTTCTCAGCTACCATCTTGGCCACTGCACCCCTGGATGATTTCCTAGAAGATCTACCATCTGAAGAACTTGCATACGAGACCATATCCGGAATCACCCCATGACCATAGCCACGAACTCTATTTCTAGTCTCAGACCCCATCTGCTTAACATATATTTGTGTTCTAATCTCAGAGGTGTCCTCTTCTCCGGACTCGACCATTGACTGAACTCGACTCTCCATAAATATCTTGCAATTTAATATATAAACAAAATAATAAATATTATTAAGAGCAAACCATACAGATTCTTGAAATTTAATATTTCATCAATTTCACATAAATAATTCTCACAACAGATTCAACAAACATTCAAAACAGATAATGTGCCACAACACAGATTCAACAATTCAAAGACAAATAAACATTCAAAACAGACATGTAAATCATTTACCCCTCTCTGCTGTGACGATTCATCAATCCAAGTATCGTCTTTAAACATGTTAAAAGAGAACAAATATATAAACCACCGATTATAAACACAATAAAATAAACACTTCAAATATCACAATTTAGCAAAACTTACAAGGTTCGCACGAACCCGAGCAAATGTTCTTGAACCAGTAGTATGGTTCATCGTTTTTGCTTCCCGATTAATCTTGTTTTTCTCTGCCACCTCCTGAAAATTTGAAAAAAAATCCATTAAAAAACACGTTTCAATACCAAATATCAAAAACCATTAATTTTTCACCTTTGTTTTCCAATACACTAACATCTCGGCCCACTGACCACCTTCCACACCAGGAGGAGGTTCTGAGCGCAAATGCTCTGGCCTTTTGGTGTAATACTCTGATTTCAACCAATTCCGATATTCCTTGTATGCATGATCCGCAACATTGAGAGTCATGCTGCGAATAATTGGCATTCTATCTTGATCTTCATCAAGAAACAATACATTACCCTATATTCACAAAAAAATACATGTCAGTATTTAGAATATTTACCTTGAAACATATAAGGCCCAAAACGAAAATATATACTTTTAACTCTTCAAAAATAAAACAAATTTTTTTACCTTAATTCTTTCCCACAAAAGTTCTTTCTCAATTGCAGGAACCCAACGCCAATCTTTCACGAGTGGAATATGTCTTGGATCCTTAACTTCCGAAGATACCATTTTCGAAAATTCAGAGGAATTTTCACTTACACATTTCCCTGTCGAGTCAAATAGACATAATTGTTTCCCTTTCCACTTAGGAATAGAAGTTCCACGGGTCCTAGGTTCATTTTCTTCCTCCATGGTGAAAATAAGAAGGTGAAAAATGAAGAGTGAAATTGAAAAGGAAAAGGTGAAGAAAGGGAAGAGCAAATGAAAAGTGAAAGTGAAAAGGACAATGTGACGAAGGGGAAGAAGAGGAATGGGTGAAAATGAGAAGGTGAAGATAGTAAGTGTGAAAATGGGTGAAGAAGGGGAAGAAGAGTAACGGGTGAAGATTGTAAATGTGAAAATGGGGAAGAGGAACCGGTGAAGATAGGGTAGTTGAATAAAATTAATATTGTCTGAAATTCTTGTCGGATTTAACCGATAAAATATAAGGTTAAACCGCCAAAAAATCCACCAGTAACTTAAAATATTAAACCTGTGTCAGGTTACTGTCGGTTACATCCGACAGACTTATTTGAAAAACCGTCAGAAATTAATTACCGTTCAGAAAAAGTTATTATGTCAGAACGTATTTATTATCTCAGAAAGGTTGGTGTATGTCAGGTTACTGTCGGTTAAATCCGACAGAAAGTGACAAGAAACCGACAGAAAGTCAATTAAAATATTTATTATGTCAGAACGTCTTTATTACATCAGAAAAGTTGGTGTATGTCAGGTTACTGTCGGTTGTAACCGACAGAAAGTGAGAAGAAACCGACAGAAAGTCAATTAAAATATTAAAATTTGTCCTAAAACCGACAGAAACTAATATTAAGATACTTATTGTGTCGGTTATAACCGACACAATAAGCGAAAATCCGCCAGAAAGGTTTCCTCAGTTTGAATCTTGTTTTCCATTAATTTTTTACGTAGCAAACAAGCGGGAAATTTCCCGCTCAAAATTTTGTCACTTTGTGTCGATTACATCCGACAGAAAAGTTAACAAAAAAAAAAAAACCATGTGTTATTTTTTTTTTTTTACCATTATAACATTTAAAATTTTGTCACACAAACTAAAATATTTTAAATCAAATTCACCACAGAAAAAATATAAAAAAAAAATAAAACAATGATTTTTATAATAAAACTACTCCATTTCAAATATAGTTTAAATTTTTATAACCACACAAATTTACATATAGTTTAATTAATACTTAAAAAACATAAAATAAATTTTTATAACGTCTTTACAATGATTTTTATAACATTTTAAATTTTACCCCACAAATTCAAATATAGTTTAATTAATACTTAAAAAACATAAAATAAATAATAAAACTACTCCATTTCATCTTCTATTAGGTCATCATCGGCATTAACAAAATCAGGAAACTGAATAGGCAATGGTAATACTTCCTGAAAAGGAGTCTCTTCCACGCCAACCCTTGTATGCAGATTTTCATTGTCAAGTACACGATCATCCAAATCAGGTATGGCATAATCATCAAGAGCATCATTATCCTCTAATACGTCAAACAAATCTCTCAGCTGCGTTCGAACAACAACATGCCAATCTTTTTCAATTGTGTCCTCCACATAAAATGCTTGTAATGCTTGTGAAGCTAATATGAAAGGATCCTCTTTAAATCCCAATCGATTGAAGTTTACTAAAGTAAATCCATATTGATCGGTCTTCATACCTCTTGGACTTTCACTATTAACCCATTCGCATTTAAACAACATCACAGCTCGACCCCTGTCTCCTGCTTCGGTAGGGCCACAGTATCTAACCTCAAACATGTCTATGACTCTACCATAACAATTCACCTGCCCAATTGCACCAGGGACATTTGCAGGTACAAAGACACCACAATTTTGATTCTTATGCTTATCGTCCACAGATTTTGTACGAAATCTGAACCCATGAATAATGTGACTTTTATATTTCGTCACAACCCTACTAGGATAATTGGCTAGCCAACGCAAGTCTTCAAATATCAAGATGTCATTAGCATGACATATTGAATTAATCTGTAATAAGTAAAAGGATAAAAATTGACACGACAAATATAACCACGTCGTAATTAAAATGTAAAAAATAAAAGTAATAATGTGACTGTTATATTAACTTACATGTTGCTTGAACCATGCTGGAAATTCCTTCTTGCTTAGCTCCTTGATTTGTCGCACAGTTAGCCTTGCTCGACGATGTTGATTTTTCAAGACTTACTCATGTTGCCTAGCCAATCAGGTCCAAATATGCGTAACTAATTTTTCAAAGTAAAAAAAAAATTGATAAAACATTAAGACGTATAACTAAATGTTCTTACCTTCTAAATGGGTTGACCTCATCACAATTATTTAGAATGTATCTGTGGCACTGATCAAGAACATTTAACTCGAGCTCCACATTTTCTCCTAAACCCATATAACATCCTTTAGAGTCAAAAATTGATAACCCACAAGATACTCCACGTCCAATACCATCTTCATTTCGACCTCTACGAGTGCGACGAGACTCAACATCTCTAAGATACATGGAACAAAAGGACAAACACTCATCCACCAAATATGCTTCAGCAATAGAACCTTCAGGATGACCCTTATTACGAACATAGCGCTTCAGTGTTTGTAAAAACCTATAATTATAATACAAAACACAAATTATTATAATTGCTAATAAAAATTATCATTATAAATTAACAAATTTTATAAATATTTGTTAATTACCGTTCAATTGGATACATCCATCTATATGGAACAAGCCCTGCAATAGCTGCTTCATCTGCCAAGTGAACTGGGAGGTGCATCATCACATCAAAAAATGCAGGCGGGAATATCTTCTCCAATTGACATAATGTCAAGGCAATTCTTGAATTCAATTGCTTAAAACCTTCCTCGGACTCCTTCTTGCTACACAATTGTCTGAAAATGGCACTTAACTCTAATAATATCATAGTAACGGATTTAGGCAAAACCGCACGTACTGCAAGCGGGAGTAGCTGCTGCATTAAAACATGACAATCGTGGCTTTTCAATCCATGTATTTTTCTTTCATTCACATGCACACATCGCGACAAATTTGATGAATATCCATCGGGAACCCGAATCGTAGACAACACTTCACAAAATGTAGTCTTTTCTTCTCTTTTCAACGTGAACAATGCTGGAGGTCGAAATGTTCTATTTCCTTCCCTACGCGGATGTTGTGTAGGTCTTATGTTCAATATTTCAAGATCTGCACGTGCAGCCAATCCATCCTTGGACTTTTTATCTATATCTAACAATGTTCCCACTACATTGTCACATATATTTTTTTCAATATGCATAACATCAAGATTGTGTCTAATCAACAGATGCCTCCAATAAGGTAGTTCAAAAAAAATAGATTTCTTCTTCCACTGACTCTTACTACTTGTACTGCTCTCACTTCGTTTTCTGCGTTGCCCAACCGAAGCATCTTTCTTTGGCTTTCCAAAAGTAAATCTCAAAGTAGAAAGTTCTTCAAGACATTGTAAACCAGTCCACTGCCTTGGTGCACTACGATGCTCTCGTCGACCATTAAAAGATGTGGTTTGCCTTCGAAACCTATGATCAACAGGAAGAAAGCGTCGATGCCCCAAATAGGAAATCTTACGACTCGCCGGCAAGTAAATAGATTCGTTATCATGCATGCAATGTGGACAGGCTTTATATCCATGTGTACTCCATCCTGATAACATTCCATAAGCCGGAAAATCACTTATAGTCCATAAAACGGCAGCCTTCATCGTAAAAGTTTGGTTGGAATACGCATCATAAGTAGGAGTGCCCACCTCCCACAACTCATTTAACTCATCAATTAATGGACGCATGTACACATCAATCTCTTTGCCGGGACTGCGCGGTCCTGGAATTAACAAAGACAGCAACAAATTTGGTTGCTTCATACACATCCAGGGCGGTAAATTGTAAACTGAAAGCACCACAGGCCATGTGCTATAGTCTTGCCTCATTTTTCGAAAAGGATTAAATCCATCACTGGCCAACCCTAATCGGACATTTCGAATTTCTGATCCAAACTCCGGATATAAATTATCCAAATGCTTCCATGCTGGAGAATCTGAAGGATGTCTCATAAACCCATCCTTAGGACATTCAGTTGCGTGCCACCTCATATGTTCAGCTGTATGCTTCGACATATACAACCGCTGCAATCGTGGTTTTAAAGGAAAATACCACATAACCTTAGCTGCGATTTTTTTTCTAGAGCCATCATCTTCATTGACATTTTTATATCTTGATTCACCGCAAACTGAGCATACGGTCAACTCTGCAGTGTCTTTCCAATAGATCATGCAATTATTGGGACACGCATCAATCTTTACATACGTCAGACCTAAGTCATTTATAAGTTTTTTTGCCTTATAACAAGATTCAGGCAAACAATCTCCATCAGGCAGCATTTTTTTAATTAACTCGAGTAACGTGGTAAAGATCCCGTCCGGCATTCTTGCTAAACACTTGATCTGATACAATCTTACAACCGCCTCCAATTTTTTAAATTCCTTACAACCTGGCCACAAATCTTGATCTGCCTCTTCAAGCAACTTAAAAAAAGTATCGACCTCTTCCGGACGCCCTTCCCCAGAAAGGGGTTCAGTAGACGGCCCAACACCTTCTTCAGTTAATGGTTGGACAAATACATCATTAAGAACATCATGAATACCAGTCAACTGATCTCCTGTTTCAGTAGATGGCCCAACACCTTCTTCTCCAATCCCCATATTTTGCTCTACAATTAAAGGTTCCCCATGATGTCGCCACGAAGTATTTTTGTAATCTTTATCCATATCATACAACACAAGATGTTCGACAATAGTTTTTCTAACAAAAGTATATCGATTACAACATCTTTTGCAAGGACATCTAAACTTATCAGGGCCAGCACCATTCGCAATTGCTTGATCCAAAAATAAATTAATTCCATCTGTATACGCTTCCAAATTTCGCGGTAGTGTCAACCAATTCTTTTCCATGTTTTACCACTATACGAGAGCAAATATTACGTTGAAACTAAGATGCCTACAATCTTTCAATCCCTATCATGTAGGCATAACTATTAGAAATTTCAATCTCTATCTTTCAACCTCGAACTATCACAATTGCAATTTAATTTCCAACACCTATCACAGTAAAACAAATAAAAAAAACAATAAAAGGTTAACAAAAATATGTTTATCTACACTCTTGATTATTTATTAAATTTAATTTTTTATTATCCTCATATCAATTAGAGTGAAATATTTAATTAATTAACATAATATATACCTATATTACTAAATATTACCAATTTATGGTATATTAAATATTGTCAATTTAACATAAATATTTACAAATAATATTTATATCAATTTCTTCATAATAGTTTAAGTAAATAAAATACAATATTTCAATCCCTATCTCAATTTATTCATAACAATTTAAGTAAATAAAATAAACTAATGGAACACAAATATTCCTAATTTATCTTACTAATTAAATTAAAATCTCTAAATAAATAATCTTGTGTGTTAAACAAACAATTTCAACATCAAGAAGTTTAGTAATAAAACCTGAACTATTGAAGAATTCCGTCGTTGATCTATTCTTTACGTAGGCAGCAAACTAATTAAAGCCCCTGCAAAATCAAATCATAAAATAAAAATAAGGACCAAAATACTTGATTAAGAAAGAAATAAAAGATGAAAAGTATGGAGGCAAAAGAAATGAAAAACTTACTGTGTGAGATGAAGAGATGAAAAAGATGAAGTGCTTGATGAAAAAAGAAATAGAAGATGAAAAGTATGAAAGCAAAAGAAATGATTGAAGATTGAAGATGAGGATTGCAAATGAAGATGATAAAATGGAAGCAAAAGATATTTAAATAGAAACGGCTAGAATATTTAAAAAATATTATAAAAAAAAAATTCAAAATTACTGAGGGTTATAATAATTTTAAATCCGCCAGGAACCAATTTCTGTCGGTAAAATCCACCAGAAAAAATCCGATATTTAAATTACAACGGCTAGAATATGTAAAAAATATTAAAATAAAGAATTCAAAATTACTGAGGGTTATAAATCCACCAGGAACCAATTTCTGTCAGTAAAATCCGCCAGAAAAAATCCGACAGAAATTTCTGTCGGAAAAATCCGCCAGGAAAAATCCGACAGACAGTTCTGTCGGAAAAATCCGCCAGAAATTAGTTTTTATCCGAAAATAAATGAAATATGTGTCGGATATCTTTATCCGTCAGAAATACTTAATAACCGCCACCACATTCCGACACCTAAAGCTAATATTGTAGTAGTGGATAATCTAACAAGTTTATTTCCAATTGTGTAGATGTCACAGCTCATTAAAAGCCAGAAGGCAATGACGACTACACCTCCTACTGCTGCCGCCACTACTCTTGCAGAGATAAACCATAGGCCGATCAATTCGGTTGACCCAGTTGGTCCTCGAGTTCCACAGGCGTCAACATCTTCGATTTCTTCGATTGCACTACTTGTTAGCGTCCGGCGTGCTCACCGGTGCCCCCGCACGCCATCGGGATCCACAACTGATGCCTTGGGTTCACAGCCAGGAATACTATCCTAATTAACTCCCTCATTCCCATGTTAACTTAGTTTTGTTATTTTAGGTTAATTTTGCTAAGTTATGTCATTTAAGGATTACAAAGTTGTTATTATATATAAATATATTGTTTATTGTTATCATTGTTTCCAACCCATTATTAAACTGTTGTGATCATTGTCTTGGATACATATATTGTTTATGTTATTTTAGGGTTTGGGAAATGTTTTAATTATAGGGAGGTTTTACCGAAATTTTGGTAGCATTTGTTTTTAGTTTTAGTTTAACGTTTTTTTCATTTGTTTGCAACCAAGAAAAACACCTGGGGACCTTGTCGGCAATTGAAGTCTGCTCTTCTCCGAACAGTCCAAGCAATAGAAGAGTGACTTGCACTAGTATTTTGAGATGTTTGATGATCCCCAGGTTACTCTTGAAGAGGGTTGCCCAAAGGAGTTCGAGGATCGAGAAGATAGTTGGGTTTGGCTCTGTGGTCGTTTTCAGGAGCCGGCCTATATGGTAAGTTTTTACTAATGTTTATTACTTTTAAAAAATTTTACTAAAGTTTATTACTTTTAAAAAAAAAATATTTTCTTTAAATGTTACAACTAATATGTTTATTTTGTGTATAACAGAAGAAGGCAAAGGCGAACAAGATCAATTTGGAGAAAAAGACTCTTCTCCACCATTCGAATTTGAGGCCTTTCTCATATAGGATGGAGGCGCGGCGGAAGGTATATATTAAAACTTTCACTTCTAATTTTAAAATGTCAGTAATAATTTTTTTTTTCCGTGCTAGCATTTTCCTTATCTTTTTCTATTCCAGGAAGCAAAATTCCCGGAGATCGACGTCTTTGTTGATTTGTATGTTTAGCTCGGGGATGAGTTGACCGAGTCCCTTCATGTAAGTATTATTAAATTTTAATTCATGTCTTATGCATTAAATATTATACTAATTAATTCAAATTGTTTGCTATTAATATTTCATGCTTTATTTCACAAGCAACTATGATAGAGAAGAGCCAGTCAGTCATTCAGGAATCAGCCCCCCAGCTTCCCCCAAACACGCCGATCAAGTCTGTCGATCCTTCTGAGGATGCAGGATTTCACATCCTTAGAGAGACCTTGGACCAGAATTTCAATCGTAGGCCGATGACATGCTGTCAGGGGATGGGGAATGCTAGGCTGGAGGAAACTGGAGCCTCTTCATCCTCGCAAACAAAGGGCGAGGTTACTACTTTGATGTAGGAAGTCGCTAGCCTATGGAATGATCTCACATTGTACAGGACTCAGATGTCATTGATCATACAGGCCCTCAGTTCCTCCGGGATCAGTCTCCTCGATCTTTCTACACCATAGATATCAGAGCCCCTCCACCCCAACCATACCCCGCAATCAAACCTGTCAACCTCCGACCCCGTCCTTAACCCCAACCCTTTCCAGTAGTAAGATTACCAAGCACCTCCAAATGACTTGCAAGTAGATTACGCCGCATTTTTTTCGTAGTTTTTTGTTTTCCCGCTTTCTTTTAAAACTTTGTAATTGTACGTACATTTTTATTTATATTATAAAAAATTATTATTTAAAAAAAACTATTTATTAAATTTATATTTTAACTAAATTCTATTTTATTTATTTTTTATTAAAATTGCGTGACGAAGACAAGTCGTCGTGCAAAACCACATGCATCATAACTGTTTCATCGCGCAAACGTTTTAGAGATGAAACTAAGTGGTCCCCATAAATTTCTCATCACAATGCCCACTTGTACTCTCTTATATTGTGCGACTAAAGCCTTCGTCCATACAAATTTTGTGCGACGAGCAGTGAAACGTAGTGCAATCTTTTGCCCTCGTGGCTAATCTAGGATCTTCGTTGTGCAAGGTCTTCAGTCACGACCTGTGCGCGATGATTTTTGCGTCGCCTTATGTGTTGTGCGACGAAGGAATGCTTTGCGTGACAAATCCTCTCTCATTGCGTAAAGTGTTTATTGTAGTAGTGTATATAATGTATATTGACAATGAGATAGGGAGAACAATTAATTAGAAACTAGGGATATACATATACTATGCAAATTGGTTGGTGTTCAGCAATTGGTCAGATAGCACGTACGAGTATGTTATGCATCCCATTAATGAAAAACAATCGACCCATATCTAAAGGGAGTAGGTTTCTCTCTACTCTTATTTCCATTCCATTTCCTCCCCTCCTCTCAAACTTTGTTCTTTGTCTTTTTGTTTCTATAAAAAAATAATATAAGATGTTGACGTGGCTTAATCATAACCGTTCAAGTAGGAGGGGAGGAAAAGGGAGAGAGATTAGGAGGGGAGAGAATCCTCTTCCAATCTAAAGAGCCTTACCTACCTATTAGATTTTGGTGTATTCCAATTCCAAATATGGTATGTAGTTGTGTTTGGTAACTGTTGATCCTAAAAATTACACTACATCCTTTAGTGAATAATTGTTGATGTAGGTGTGCCAATTCACTACCGAGCTCATCGGGCGAATAAGATGAATGTAGTGGTGTCGTGATGAAATGCACTGCCGATTTCTAACAAAGGGACTTCGGTCAAAGAAATAACGTTCTCGGTCTTGGATTCTGAAACCAGAAGACAAGGTTATACTTTCGGCTATGAAGTTCAATCTTGTGTACTGGGTTCGACCCTGCCAATTATATTTGTGAAAATATAAGTACGCATAACATTAACCAAGTTGTACGAATAAAGATACTCAAAGGAGATTATACTCTTTACGGTAGAAATGGTTCAGCTATCTGAATGCCAAACTCTAAAATTCAGTGAGTGGGTCATAGAACAATTCACTTCGCTAGGAAAGCTAATGAAGTGATCTCGTTCAACAAAAGAATCAAATAAACTTCATCGACTGAGACTTCAGATAGAAAACTAGTCGAAATAAAAGTAGTATTGTTCAACTAAACTAAACGCACTCCTAGACCAAGCTGATTCTATGACTCCAGTGATGTTCAACTGCATTGAACGTTTAGCCGATTTGTCAACCCATGATTTTCTATCCAACTAAATTTGTGTTGACTAGAGTTAGTGAAGCATTTAATATATTTTTTCAGAGGTGTGGGAGAGTTTTGTGTAGAATGTTTGTTTGTGTGTTGAGTTGAAGACCCTCTCTACATTGTAAATCCTCTTGTATTTATATAAGATGAGTATACCTTGAACGGTAAGTTATACAAGCAATTTCAATTGCACCATGCCTCCTAGAACTTTATCTCATTTTCTCCTTATAATTATATCATATTACTTGGCGACCACTTGCAAATCTATGCATGGTAATCCATCCTAATCGAATCACCAATCCGTGCTAACTATTACACCAATACAAAACATTGAAGATAATTAGAAGTCCACATATAAATCCAATGTTCTAATCCCATGTTGTTATCTCATATCCATGCAAAATCAGATTGCATAAAACAATATCGTAGCTCATTGATCATGCACCACATTGTCACGTAAACAGTTTTCACAATATTCCATGAGCAGTTGTCGGAAGAATCTGGCTGCATTGCGCAAGGCTTCTCTTATACTCTCTAGATTGATTGCAGCTTATAAATGTGGTTGTAACGTATCTTTGGGATCATGATACAAAATATAAATTCTAGTTTCTGAAGGCCTTACATGTACTCATTCAAATAGTTCTACACCACAATACATCTTTCCGATTTAAATGAGGCTTGCACTTTATGTATGTAGAACAATCTAGGTGGATGTGGAATACCCATCTAGGTAAATATTTGACCAGTTAGGGATATACGTCCCTTGAGCATACAAATCCTAAATTGTTAGAGTTGCATTTTATGTTGATGCATGAATCTCACTTGGACTTTTGCAAAGCTTGAGAAAACAGCCTCGCTCCTGAATTTTCGAGCATAGTTCTAATTGTATTATGATCTACCAATCAAACTACACCAGAAAATGTTGCTTCCAAGTACACCCATTATCATCTATATACTGTATGCAAATTAGACCTTTAAAGAGGTTATGGAGCTAAAGTTCAATATCTTAGTGTAATTGGCATTTATTGTACTTAGATCAAAGAATTAGATCATACATCTCAATTGCTGATAATCTTTTGACATAAAGCAGCACTGCGTCTACAGGCCACCACCAATTGGTGTTAAAGACGTTTTTCTCTATGGATCTTAGAATGAATCACACCCCATTGGTTCTCGGAAAGATGCCTACCTTGTGGATTTCGGTGACACATATTACTTGTATGATCTGCAAAAAATACATTCCAAACGGGTTACGTTTTACCATTAAGGACACTGCAATATCTTGGAGGTCAACTAAATAGTCCTTAGTTATCAAATCTTCAAATCATCCCAAGACCCACCCCACATCACTATGGCACACATAAGACATGGTTGAGAGCTCTCATTGAGTATATTCTAAGTATGTGTGATTTTTTTATCTAGCATTGAGTCCTTACGACGATCCATGAATGCCATGATGCAAAGTATCAATTAGACCATTACACAATACATCCAAGAAATGAACACTAAGCATGTTGCGTCTACATCACATCAGCATGAGATTCAGAAGATTGAAGTCAAACTAATCCGATCCCAAGACAACCTTGCTAAGCTCTTCACAAAATCAATGCCGCAATCAACCTTCTAGAAGCTTTTTTTTTTTTTTTTTAGGAATTGATATGCGTAACTATTTTATTTGCAATCCTTGTATCCAAAAGTATATACTCTTTTTCCTACAATTAGGAGTTTTTTCTCACTGGATTTTTGCTACCTGACTAGGTTTAACGAGACCCTCATCTTAGACTGGTCATACCTTTATGAGCGTTCTACTTTTGTCTTGAAGACGTTTAGTTTTGACTCAATGCAACTTCTCACTTTTCTCTTTAGACTATGGATTTTTTTTATCCCATCTTGGGTTTGACCATAGCAAGGTTTAATGAGTTATACTACCTATGGATTCTTTGGCTTGTTTGCGACTCATATTCTCTACTTGTGCTGACTAGACGAGACAACTTCATCAACTCTTTCTACATTTGCCATGAAGATCTAATGTGCATCTACTTGAGTATTGACTCACTCAAGGGGGAGCGTTGTGGACATAATTTTAATACATGTGTGGTTGTGTAAACCATTACTAGATTGTATTTGGGATACCACAGTTCATTTCCCTTTAGGATTGTATTACTTGTAAGGCAAAGAATCTTGCTTGGTTTACTATAAATAAAGACACAAGATCTAAAGAATCATTCATAGAATTCCTCAAGCCATTCTCCATCTCTTTCTTTCTCTCTATGATGTGTCCCCTCTCTCTCCCTTCAGTAAAATAAGCCACAACATTTATGTCAAATTTTGACACGACATTTTACTTGGGCATACTTAGGCTAAAGAGCAGGAAAGGTTGTTGCAATCAAAAGGGTGGGCATGCCATCTACTTACAAATTTAGAATAATTGTTCTGGGTGACGTAATTGTTCAGAGTGATGGTCACGACTCACGCGAATAAGCCCCCTTAAGAGTCAGTTAATTGACTAAATAGTAGGAAAGGAAGAAGATTTTCAACCTTGTTTTTAAATATTGGATTTGTTTTAGTTTACATAATGCAATTTACATGAAACAAGTTCACTGTTATGTGATATTCTAAGTTTTTTTAAACTTATTATTAAGGAGGGGGCGCTCTGATGCCATGAAAGAAATTAAAGTTCTATCATAAAACTAATTGGTAGTATGTGATGACTCAACTCCTTATTAGTCTTGTAAAGCTTGGTACTTCATTGATAAGGAATTTTGTCCGTTACACACATATTTTTCTTTTGAATAAACAATATTATCTACACAAAAAGAGAGGGGTGAGCTTAGTCTCATAATGGGCTAGCAATAATGTGGTTCAAATTCTCGTTTAACGAGAATCGAATCTAAGACTTGTCATTTATAAGTAAAAATGAATATCACTAGATGGTAACCGAACTTGTCCGGTCTTTATTTGAAATCTTCATGCTAACAACCCGCCGGTCATTGTTACTTTCAAGCAATTCAGCAAGAAGTCAAACGTAGACCCTCGATCTACAAAACTAACTATAAGTCTTTAATTTTTCGTTGGAAAAGCTCCATACTCTGTACATAATTTAGCGTCATTACTCATTGGAAATGGGTTTTCGATAACACATTTAATACGAACCGTCCTCATACGTTTCACTCTATATTATATTACATATGGGAAGTTCATATCAGGCACGCACAGTGGGAGACAATCAAGGGGTATAACACAGGATACAACTACGACAAGCACGGCAAACTTTGACCTTGGTGTGCACTACAAGTCTACAATACAAAATATGAAATACAAGCTTACATGCCCACGTTACCAAATCCTACCCAAGAATCCTCCCACGTGGTCCCCCTGCTATTAGTCACTCAAATTTTTTTTAGTGTTCGAAAGTATCGTGTACTCTTTAAGGCTTGCATTGGAAGAGGGTGGCCGATGCTGAGCAGCGAGTTGTTTGGCCATACAGAGATGCAAATGGAATCATCAATAAGGAAATCTTTAATAATTAATAGCAAATCGAGTAATACAGCGCCAAATGGGTAAATCCATCCACCCTCAATGATCTGATTCGCATGTCCACTTTATGTAGCTACTAGCTTGCTAGTTGTACGCGGTGCAGTATTGTACGTACTAGCTCTTCTCGATATGTCAAATATATGGCTGGTCCACTTCCATATGGATGTATTTGTATTCATCGATCTTCGGGGACTTTACCGAGTGCATTAACATAGCATATTATCATAAAAAGATAGCAATTTCTAAAGGTTGCTTGCTAATTCTTAATAGTTTTTATCACAGATGGTTCATGAGATTGATCAACCTTATCATTTTGATTTCTTATTTTTAAAATCAATCAATGTCGTCCTTGACATTTAATATTGCAAATCAATTTGGTCCTTTCGTTAAGATTCCGTCAACTATTCTGTTACTTTGTATGTGGAACCCACAAGTCCAATAAAACAGTAACACATGGATTACACAAAATAAGAATTTTTATCGCTAATAGTCCCTGACATTGATCCAACTTTTCATTTTGGTCCCTGACTTTCAATACCACACGGCAATTTAATTATTCTATTAAAGTTTCGTCAATATTTTTTGTCCCACTAATCAAATCATATGGCACCACGTGGATTAATTGTAAGTAATTGTTTTTTTAAAGATTTAAAACTAAAAGTAAAATAAGAAACTAAAAACCAAAATTAAAAGAAAGAAAAAATCATCGTCGTCTTCATCAGAATATCTCAAAATGAAAATGAAGGCACCATGACACAACTAAAGTACTTAATTGGCCTCTTGAACTCACCCCTCATTCTCTATAGTTGGTTATAATCCTATCAAATTTGAATTGAACTTGGATTCGATTTTATCGAATTTAGATTGAGTTTTTTTTTTCAATTGGAATGTGACCCCACATCGCCCAGGGGAGTGATCCTTAAATGTATATTCTCATCCCTACCTAGAACGAGGTCTTTTGGGAGCTCATTGGCTTCGTGTTCCATCGGAACTCCGAAGTGAAGCGAGTAGCGTGCGAGAGCACTCCCATGATGGGTGACCCATTGGGAAGTTGCTCGTGAGTTCCCTGAAACAAAACCGTGAGGGCATGGTCGGGGCCTAAAGCGGACAGTATCGTGCTATGGTGGTGGAGCGGGCCTGGGAAGTGATCCGCCCTGGGCCGGGATGTGACAATTTGGTATCAAAGCCAAACCCTAGCCGTGGTGTGCCGACGAGGACGTTGGGCCCCTAAGGGGGGTGGATTGTGACATCCCACATCGCCCAGGGGAGTGATCCTTGAATGTATATTCCCATCCCTACCTAGAACGAGGCCTTTTGGGAGCTTACTGGCTTCGGGTTCCATCAGAACTCTGAAGTTAAGTGAGTGGCGTGTGATAGCACTCCCATGATGGGTGACCCACTGGGAAGTTGTTCGCGAGTTCCCAGAAACAAAACCGTGAGGGCATGGTTGGGGCCTAAAGCGGACAATATCGTGCTACGGTGGTGGAGCGGGCCTGGGAAGTGATCTGCCCCAGGCCAAGATGTGACATGGAATGCAAGAAATGTTAGCGCAGAATACTCATTGTTGATTCACTCTTAAAAAAAATAGTTTCTTATAGTTAATCCAACTGGAGCCATATAGTGGGATTAGTGGGAACACATCAGCACACAAACGAAAAATATTGACAAAATTTTAAAGGAAATACTAAATTGATGTGTGGTAGTGAAAGTCAGAGACCAAATTGATTGATTTTTGAAACTTAGGGACCAAAATGAGGAGTTAGATCAATGTCAGGGACCATTAGCGATAAAATAAAATAAAATAAATATATAAAAAAAACCTTATTTTGTGTAATCCACGTGTCACAATTTCATTGGACTTGTGGGTTCCACATACAAACTAACAGAGTAGTTGACAGAATCTTAACTGAAGGACCAAATTGATGTGAAGTAGTGAATGTCAGGGATGACATTGATTGATTTTGAAGGTGAGTGACTAAAACAATGAGTTTGATCAATTTCAGGGATCATTTGTAATAAAAATCCAATTCTTAATGTTCACTGGCTATATGTGCATGTGATTTATTGTACGAACTACTCCACAATGTTGTACAACGTTTTCCACAGACCTTAAATTAATAAGGAAAACTAACGAAAAGTAAAAAAAATAAATAGTTTTAATGAAAAATGACAAATTAAGGTGTACTGAATAGTAGCAGAAAAAGGTAAAAATGTGGTTTTTTGTTAAAATTGAACAATATCGGGAGTGTTTCGTTAAAACTCCCAAATTAATAATGTGGTCTTGGTTGACCTAGAAAAAAAATAATTTTATTTTTTAAAATAATAAATAATAACAACGTGTCCTTACTCTTCCCGTGTTCTTAGGCCATCTCCAACCGAATGGTCCAGAGGGCTAGAGAGCCAAAAATTGCCTGAAAAATCGTCTCCAACCGAGGGCTAAGCCAAATGGCTCGTGGGCCCCATGGAATATGAAAGGGCCAGAGGACGGCTGGCCAAAATTCTTGATTAATGCTGTCGGATTTTCTATCAGATATAACCGACAAGAATAATAGCAATGGTGTCGGTAGTTGGCAAAAATTTGATTACAACGGCTAACTGACGTCAGCTAGCCGTTGTATTCAATTTTATTTATTTATTTATGAATTTAAACCTTTTTTCCCTATAAATACCTAAGCCATTCTTACACCATTTCTCACATAATTTTCACCATTCCATACTATCTCACTTCATTCTATTTCAATTCTTTACATTATATTTTCTTACCTCTTCCAATAATATTTCCTGTGACATCCCGTCCCGAATTTTCTATACGTTCGATGTGAAATGACGAAATTGCCCTTACCTACGTGTGAACGGGTACGTTTGGACACGATATTGGGCTTTTGGGTGTCCTAAATATTAAGCCCAAAAAGTTTGGGCTGGTGTTGACATCTGTACCTATACATGCACGCACACACGTGCACAAACCATTTCTGTTTCTTTCGTCCTTATCTCTCTTTCTCAAACTCTATCTCACTTTTCTCTCGACTTCCATGTACGGACGAACACACACACAAGTCTCGAACTCGATCGAAGCCTAAGGTAAGCCTAACCTTACTCTTTGAGCTTCCCTGAACATTTCTAGGTTAGGTTTGAGCATGGATACCTTCGAAAAACTAAGGAAACCCGAACTTAAACTTTGAGCACTGTTCATCACTTTTGTTTTGGCCTTGTTTTAGGTGAAACTAAGATCACCACAAGCTTTAAAATCTTCCCACGAGGCTCGGAGTACCTCGGTTGCAAATTTTGGACGTCGGGATCACTAGTTTCGAGGTTGGCCGAATTTGGAAGGATTTCCCGAGGAATTTCCAGTCGTTTTTCAAGGTATTTGAGATTATAGGAATGTTCTACATTAAATTTAGAGCATGTAGGAAGAAAAACGAGTGAAAAAGGTTGAAAAACGAACGAGATATGCTAGTTGGAAGTTTGGCCGGAATCGGTTGCCAGCGCCGGCGACGGTCGCCGGAAAAACCAGTCCGGCCGGCAACCTGAGGTAGGGGGTGACGGAATATTCCGTCAAAGTTGACGGAATATTCTAACGCCGTTAACTGACGCCGTTAGAAGTTAACGGAATATTCCTGACGCCGTTAGGGCGTGCGCAGCACGTGGCGCGCGTGGCCGGCGCGTCTGGCCGTGCCTGGGCCGGCGCGTGGGGGCGCGTGCGGTGTCCTAAAATTATTCTAAAAATATCACGACGCTCGTGACGTCGTGTAGGTCGCGTTGGTATATTCAAATACCAAAATTGACCTTCGTATGAAAAGTTATTTACGTAGTCCGTTTATGTGCTGTTAATGACGGTTTTGCGATTAATTCACGTATAGGTGAGACGTATCCAACGGACGAGCGCAGTCACTCTAGGCTCGGGGGATACGACCCGTCGACATATCAGTGAGTGGGCTTTTGTTTTCAGTATATATATATAAATGACGTTTTTCCCAGAAACATGAATGGATTGATTTACGAATTGAACGGATTTTATAATAGAATTGCCATGTCGTATGCCAATTATGTTTTATGCCTGTGATTATGATTGCATTCATTATGCACTCACGCCAAGGACGGCCAGATAAGTCAGGTAAGTATTGTGGTAGTGCTTGAAATGATGATAGATTGTGATTTAGCTAATCACCTGCACCTCGGGTGTTTGTGCTCCGCCAGAGTAGGGCCTAGCCTTCACGTGATCGTTCACCTCACGCACCGTACGCTCACCTTGGATCCAAGGCAGGTGCCTAGCCTGTCCTACAGACCACAATAGGTGGTTCCGACTCGTTGGTGACCCGCGATTCGTCGCATAGCCTTCACGTGATCGTAGCACAGGGCGTAATATTATACACCTAGCCTGTCGTACAGACCACTATAGGTGGTTCCGACTCGTGTGTAGGATGATAATGATTGATAGGGATTGAGTATGATTGATGAGCTATAGATTCAGTCGTACAGGTCATTAGAGGTGACTCCGGCTGATAGGACACTAGGGACATCCTAGTTTTATATTACTTGCCTGATGATAATGATTTTCGGAATTGATATATTGACATGGCCTAATCTTGAGCTTGATGATGAGTTGTGATATGTAGACGATGTTTTCGTATATAAGTTTATATACGTATTATTTTCTGGGAAAGTTATACTGATTTACAGCGAGGGGTTATTTATGGATCTTATGAAATGGTTTTGAAAAACTTTGTTTTTGCCCACTCACCTTTGATGTTTTGCGCCCCTCCAGGTACTAGGTAGCAACGTCGTGGACGGTTAGCGAGGCGCCAAGGCAGTTCTGACAGACCACCACTTATGTAGGATTTCTTTCGTAGTTGTAATGTTTATTTAAACTTGACTGCACCTAGAATCGGCTCTGTATCATATGTATATTATCAACTTAACTTTCACTGCTGCACTTCATGCCAAATTTGCTTCCGCTGACGTCTTTGGCTACGTCACTCACACGTGACGGCCGGCACACCTCGGTTTTAGGATCGGGGTGTGTCATTTCCTTCAATTTTTTCAATAATTTTTAAATGGCCTCATCTGCAATGAAAGGTAGGGCTTAGACCAGAAAAGAAGATTAAGCTCTTTGCAGGGCTTATAGATAGGTCTCGGAAGATAGTCTGATGGGGATTTCTCAAACAAGTGAAGGTGTTTGGACTTGTGTGTCCAAAAACTACTTAGAGTTCTACGAAGGCACATTTCCACCGAATACCCGAAACCACGAGAGTTGTTCTTCAAGATGAAAGAAACATCTTCATCCAAGTTTGAATAAATGGCATCAAGCACTATTAGCAGCCGCAAGTAGACATGAAAGCGATGCCAATTACTACGACGAAGTTAGTGTTTTCACAATTTATTTTAAATGTTTAATTATATTACATTTAATTTCATAAATTAATTTCCTTTAATTGTTGTAATTATATTGCATTTAATTTCAGGAATTACTTTCCTTTAATTTTTGTAAATATATTTAATTATAATACATTTAATTTCATAAGTTAATTTCCTTTAATTTTCGTAATTATATTTTCTAGGTAAGCCAAGCGGAAGAATTGTATATGGAGGGCAGCTCAAAACCCTTTCAGTTTCACAGTTGTTGGGAAATTTGTAAATGGTGGGTGTTATTTGAAGATCCACCTCAACATATAGTAGGTCCTATGCCAATGTTCGAAACTGCATCCCCAGTTGTAGATATGGATCTCTGACCATTCAACAAACAAGGGTAGGAAATCCGTATCCGGGCGAAGGTTCCTTACCTAGAGCTATGGGACAAAACAAGGCCCGAAGGTTGAAGGAAAAGGCTAGGCAAATGATGATTACACTGCTCAACAGGAAGTGGTTGCTTTATTGGGATTACTAGCGGAGCAAAATGCCATTGTCGCGGAAGAAAGGAACCGTAGGCATGATGAACGGGCCAAACAAATACAAGAAGAGATAGATGATAAGAAAATGGAAAGTAACACTACAAATTACATTCCAATGAGAAAGACCTATTTTGATAGAAAAAAAAGAAGATATTATGACCCGGCAACAATTGTTTACTTCTGATTATACTCCTACAATGATGGCGGATGATGAAGATGATGTTGATTATGGATATTAAATTTAAGTTTTTGTAGCTTTTAAATTTAAGTTAATGTTGTTTTTAAATTTAATTTGTAGTTTTTAAATTTAAGTTGTAGTTGTAGTTTTTAAATATAAGTTGTAGTTTTTAAATTTAAGTTGTTGTAGTTTTTAAATAATAAATTATGTTTGGCCCTATGACTCTTTGACCTTCGGTTGAAGACGGTTTTTTGTGACAGGGTTAAAACAAGCTATATGGCCATTTGGCCATCGGTTGGAGATGGAGACAAATATGGACATGTATTGTTCATTAAAATATTAATATTTTAAAGGACCAGAGAGTTAAAACGAGCTTTCTGACCAGCCCTTGATTAGAGATAACCTTACAATATTGCCGGAAAAATAATGGCTCGAAAGACGGGATGGAGGATATGTACCAAGCAACGATATCCCAAACTAAATCCACGGCCAGCCACCTTCATAGATTTCATCACTGTTTGTTTATTTAATCACCACATGTTACAACGGTTCCGGTATATATATATATATATGAAAAATAGTTTTATAAAATAATGAATTATTTAATTACGGCATATATTATTATAAGGGAGATTATATTCACACACCTCAAATTACTTCCCTAACATCCTTTTAATTTTTTAATATTTTTCTATCAAATGTTTGTGGTGGGTAAAAAATATTAAAAAATTAAAAAAGTGTGGGAGAAGTAATTTGGGGTGTGTGAATATAATCTCTCTTATTATAATGGTTCCTGTATTATATATTAAAAATAGTTTTATAAAATACTTAAGTAGTAAGCTTTAATCCGTTAGAGGGAACCGGATTTCCTTCATATTCAAAAAAACTGAGTCTGCTGAGCAATTATTTTGAGGCGTTGAAATTTAATCAAACGGTTACAAACAGGAGATTCTTCTAAAAGTTATAATAATTGTAACCGTTTGATTAAATTTCAATGGCCTTGATTGATTGCTCAGTAGACTCAGTTTTTGGAGATCCGAAGGGAATTCGGTTCCCGGTTAGAGTATCTCCAACTATTTTTTTATTATATATTATTTTGTTAGTTTAGCAAGTTAATAGTGTCCAAAAACTATTTTAGATACTCAATTTAACTTATCATCTCCAACAATAGTCAATTTTTAACAAACTCTCACTATATTTTTTTACTTCTACTAAATATAGCATTACCAGGGTAAACTATTAGTTGTTAGGAGAGACAATGATTGATATGGATCAAACCTGCACAATATTTTAATTTTATACAACCATCTTTCTTAGTTTGGCTCTTTAAACAAGCATTCCAAAAAGATTAAAAAATCTCTTGGAGATGCTCAATCATAACCAAGGTATTAAATATCGATAATATCGAAAATATCGGTAGTCTAAAATCACGGAAATTTCGATGGAAATATCGGGATATTATCGATATCGATAAAAATTGAATAAAAACCACGGAAATTGTAAGAAAAACTTGAAATTTTTTATTGAAACTTTGCAGGATGTTTATTTAGTCAATTATCTATTAGTTTGTCACAAAAAATTGGAAGGAAATGCATTGCATGATGGATTTAACTTATTTAAGTTGATTATATAGCGAGCTGGCAAACATTGTGAGTGTAGAAAATATGTAAATATTTTAGCATATTTTCACAAAAAACATAAGTGATATGGTGGTCAAGGTGTTGAAGGAGTAAAATGGGAGGGGTTCGAATCCCCTTAGTGTTTTTTTAAATATAGAAATTTAAAAAACGCGGAAATTTCGATAACATCGGAAATATCGGTAGTCCAAAAACACGGAAAATTCGATGGAAATATTGGGATATTATGAATATTTTATACCTTGATCATAACATATATAATGACATGACATAATCGATGTTTAAACACATAACATCTACTGATTGATCCTCAACCCGATATATAGAATAGAATACTGCACCAAAGTACATTAAGAACTCGTTTGAAAGTGTTTTTAAAATGTCTAAAAGCGCTTTTAAAGAAAGTGTTTTTAGGTTCCTAAAGCACTTGAAGTATTTTCTGCTGTAAGAAGCACTTTAAGTACATTTTTAGAATTTACTTATATTTTTACTAAAAATTGATTACAAAAATATTTTATTAAAAGCACTTTCGAATGAGATTTGAAATTTTCGTATAACGCATAGTTGAACTAGACACTGTTTGAGCCACAACCGATAATAATTTGGGCTTTGTTGAGTTTTAAAAGCCCATTGGATATGATATCTCCATAATATCTAAACCAGTTCAAACCCCGGGTCCCCTTTTCGGTCTTTATCTTCAAAAAGTGCACTTAAAGTCATCAACACCTCGTCCACGTTCTCCCACGTGTCCGATCTTATCCACTCCCTTTACCGAACCCCATCCCCTACTATCACATTCCACCTGTACCCTTCCAAATACGCACATCCAATTGCACATTTATTCCTATCATACCCTTACCTATTTAATGTAAAGACCAAAATATCCAAGTGTACAAACACTGGAAGCTAAGCTCGCAAATGCAGCTGTACGCCGCAGCTGCAGATAAATCCCTCCGTCTCTCTCAAATGTTGAAAACCATCAAAATCCATACGCCTCCATCGTCACTCCCACCGTTTCCTGATTTCTACCATCTCTTAAATCTTCTGCTTTTCTCCCTGCATTGCGATCCCGCACCGACCATGGCAACTCCTCTCACGTCCTTCAGATCCGTTTCGATCCGACCCAACGCCTCCGCCTCCCAACGGTCCGACCCGAACCGCCGCAAGCCCGCTTCCGCCAACTGGTGGACCCCGCTCTTTGGCTGGTCTTCCGACCCTGCGGAGTACATCAACGCCGATCCGGCACAGAACCCCAGCAACAACGATCCGGGGTCTGACCGTACCCGAGCCGGATCCAGATTCGCGCTGGGGTGCTTCACGGAGGAGAAGGCGAAGCACCTCCGGAAAAAGACCCTGGAGACTTCCGCTTTCCACGATATCATGTACCACTCGGCGATCGCGTCTCGGCTCGCCTCCGATTTATCGGACAAGTAGCGAGAAGAGAAGAAGTTTATGTCGCCGGAGCGCCTGCGAATTTTTAGCCGGCCGTTGCTGTTCTTCTTTGTCGTTGCTTTTGGGAATGTAGCCATTTGGCATATTCAATTTGTCGAAATGAAATTAGAATTTTATCGATATTTTTGTGTTTTGTGGTTGGATCTTACTTTTATTTTTTTCCCCCTTCTTTTATTCCGAAAAAAAAAATGCTGTTGTAATATTAGATGCTTCATAAAACATCAACGGATAATACAATTAAATGGCCAAAGAAAGACAAACCAAATAAAAATATCATGGGAAATAGTGTGTGTCAATTGATTTTGTGAATGTAAAATTAAAAGTAATTGTTTTTATGTTTTTAATTGTTTTGTTGGCACTATTTTTAATTAACTAAAAATAACAAATAAAAGTAATCACCATTAGACCATCTCCAACCCTTGGGCTAAAAGCCAAATTTTTTAGTCCGAAAAATTTAGCTTTTAGCCCAGAAACAGTTTTTCTGCTCCAACCATTTCTAGCCTAAAATTTTAGCCCAGAATTATTAAAGAATAAACTTAGGCTATTTTTTTTCTTCAATTAAATTTAAAAAATAAAAATAAATATGTAGACTATCGTAAATTAATTTTATGAACATTTTAATAAAAAAAAATTTAAATTTCGATAAATATTTTCATTCAGTTTGGTGGAGCCCACACCGATTTCAGGGCTAAATTCTGGGGGGAATCTGGCCTTGGTTTAGCATTTAGCATTTAGCCCGAATTTTCTCCTTGGGTTGGAGTGAGTTTGGGGGGAAATTTTGAGGGGTAATTTGGCTTTTAGCCCAGGGTTGGAGACGGTCTTAAAGTGGGGGGGTTTTTTTTTTGATGAAAAAAAAAGCAATAAATTATAAAGAGGAACTCCTAGCCTATGCCAATACAATCAAAGATCAGAGCTTTACTAGCAGCAGGCGGCAAAGACCTATCCCAAATGTGGAGGTTCCCAACTTGAAACCTTGCATCCGTGATGGCATCAGCTACAAAATTTACCTCATGATACACATGAATCCAAGAAATGTGCTCAAAAGACCCCGCAATAATTTTGATGTCGTCAATAATACTCCTCACTCTCCAAGGGACACCGCTAGTTCCCTGAACCACCTCAATGATAAGCTTTGAATCACCCTCTACCATGATTTTTTGAAACCCTATGTTTCTCACCATCCATAGAGCATCCTTGAGAGCCAGGCATTCTGCAACATTGGTCGAGACCTCCCTTAAGTATTTGGCTCCAGCTAACACCAGATCTCCTCTATCATTCCTTATGATAAAACCTGCAGCTGCTGCATTGTTCTTGACGGATCCATCGAAGTTTAACTTGTACAAGTCATCTCCCAGAGGATGCCATCTAATTAGCACTTCCTGCTTTTTACGAGTAACCAAATCTTTTCTATTAGCATTATTATAATCATTCACCATACTAAAAGCCAAGAACTCCAGTCAAGAAGGGTAAACCTTGGCTTTATTGAAAAATAAAAACTTGATTTCTCATCTTCCAGATCCGCCAACACATAATAAGAGCAAAGCTAAGATTTGAGAGATTTTCACCATCATTAGACTCAAGCACAGAGGCGGATCCACAGTGGGGTCAAAGGGGTCGCACGACCTCTTGGAAGCCATGGAAATAACCTTATAGGTCCGTTGGAGCTGCTGGTGTCGTGGTGCGACCTCGTAGAGCTGCACACCACCTGTTCGATGAAAAGCCTGAACGAAAAATCCTTCCCAGCGCGAGGTTGAAGAAGAAGGCCAGCGCGAGCAAATTTTTTTAAAACGCCTGGGCAAAACGACGTCGTTTTGGGCCAGGTCTGAAAAAAAAAAAATAGAAACGCCCAGCGTGTCCCAAACCCCCCCCCCCCCCCCCCCCCCCCCGCGCGCGCCTCCCTTCCCTTTTTACACAGATCCAATTCCCCTAATTTCAAAACCCCCAAATTTTTCTCCTCCTCCAACCCTAAGTTCCAAACTCAATCCCCCTACCCCCCCCCCCCCCAAAAAACCCTCAACTCCAGCTCCTCCCTTGCTGCCGCCATCTCCTCTCTTTGTATTTGCTCATTGTTATTGTGAAATTTCACAATTCAAGTAAGTTCTAAACCCTATGCATAATGTATGATATATTTAATTTAATTGAAATTCAATTCATATTTATTTTGATTATATTGGTGGTTTGATTATATTGTGAGTTTTTATTTTCATTATTTGTATATGTAGAATATATTTAATTTAATTGAAATTCAATTCATATTTACTTTTGATTATATTGATGGTTTGTTTATATTGTGAGTTTTTATTTTCATTTTTTGTATATGTAGAATATATTTAATTTAATTGAAATTCTTTTCATATTTATTTTTATTATATTGGTGGTTTGATTATATTGTGAGTTTTTATTTTCATTATTTGTATATGTAGAATATATTTAATTTAATTGAAATTCAATTCATATTTATTTTGATTATATTGATGGTTTATTTATATTGTGAATTTTTATTTTCATTTTTTTGTATATGTAGAATTATTATGGAACGGTTTTTTAAGAGAAAGTCATCATCGAGTTCGGGTAGTTCGAATAATGTTGATAGTTCAAATACTGTTGGTAGTTCAAGAACTCCGAGTTCAAGACAAAGTCAGTTAGATGATGTTTTGGGTAATCTTCAAGCGGATCCTGAATTAAGAACTCGAATGATAGATTATGATGCTAATATGAGAGATGAGATCCGAAGGGCATATCTACAAAGAGGACCTTGTCAACCTAGAGGTCATAATTTCCCAATAACTAATATGTCGGGAATTAATCGACGCTTCATTCCCCAATGGTTTGATGAGTTTGATTGGTTGAAATATAGTATATCTAAAGATGCGGCATTTTGTCTCTATTGTTATCTCTTTAAAACCAATTTTGCACAAGTGGGTAGTGAAGCTTTCACTGGAGATGGATTTAAGACTTGGAAGAAAGGGAGAGAAAGATTTAAGATGCATGTTGGACCGGTTGGGAGTGTTCATAATAAGGCTAGAGAAGTTGCTACAAATTTGATGAATCAAGCTACACATATTGAAACGGCAGTGAATAAACACTCCGACCAAGCTCGTAAGGCTTATCGCACATGCTTGAATGCATCAATCAAGTGCACTAAGTTTTTATTGCGACAAGATCTTCCTTTTCGTGGCCATGATGAAAGTGCCACTTCAAGCAATAGGGGAAATTACTTGGAGCTATTGCAATTCCTTGCAGATAATAATGATAAAGTTAGAGAAGTTGTGATGGAAAATGCTCCGGGGAATCTCAAATTACTAGCTCCTTCCATTTAAAAAGAAATTGTGAATTCATGTGCTCTTGAAACACTTGATGCTATCATGGATGGTCTAACAGATAGATTCTTTTCAATATTGGTGGATGAAGCACGTGATGTGTCGGTGAAAGAGCAAATGGCTATGGTGTTGCGTTATGTGGATGACAACGGGCATGTAATTGAAAGATTTGTGGGTATCCAACATGTTATCGACACTACTTCAAGTTCACTAAAGGATGCTATTGACACATTCTTTTCTCGCAACGGTTTGAGAATTTCCAAGCTACGAGGACAAGGTTATGATGGTGCTAGCAATATGAGAAGTGAGTTGAATGGCCTTAAAACAAAGATATTGAGAGAACAACCTTGTGCATATTATGTTCATTGCTTTGCTCATCAACTTCAACTAGCTCTTGTTGCCGTAGCAAAGAAGAATTTAGACATTGCCTCTTTTTTTGCAACAGCTAATAGTGTGGTTAATCATGTTGGAGCATCTTGTAAGCGGCGTGATTTACTTAGAGGGCAACTTCAAGAAGAGCTTGTGATAGCTTTTGAAAATAATTGTCTTATAACGGGGCGAGGCTTAAATCAAGAAATAAGTCTCAAACGTGCTGGTGACACACGATGGAACTCACACTATGGTACCTTGATTAGCATCATTTCCATGTTTTCATCTGTGGTTCATGTGCTTCAAATGGTTATTGATGATAATCCCAATGAAAGTGCGGGTGAAGCAAATAAATTAATGAGAGAAATATGTACTTTTGAGTTTGTGTTTCACATTTTCTTGATGAAAGTCATATTGGGACTCACAAATGATTTGTCACAAGCATTGCAAAGGAAAGATCAAGAAATTGTGAATGCAATGGCTTTAGTGAAATCATGCAAGGAAAAGCTACATTAGATGAGGAATAATGGGTTCGATGCATTGGTTGATGAAGTGTCTTCTTTTTGTGAAAACATCATATTGATGTTCCTAACATGGAAGAGGCATTTATACTTCCAGGGAGGTCAAGGCGTAATGCTCCAATAAAGACAAATCGTTATCATTATCGTGTGGAGCTCTTTATTTATGTCATTGATGAGCAAATTACAGAGTTAGAGGATCGCTTTAATGAGGTAAATACCGATTTGCTTATTTGTTTGGCATGTTTGAGTCCGAAAGATTCATTTGTAGCTTTTGATAAACCAAAGTTACTTCGTCTTGCTCAATTTTATCCTTAAGACTTTTCGAATGAGGATCGTTTGGCACTTGAAGATCAACTTGAGATTTATATTCATTATGTGCGTTCCAATAGTGATTTCTCTCAATTGGAAAGGATTGGTGATCTTGCAAAAAAAATGGTGGAGACAAGGATGCATCAAGTATTCAATTATGTATACTTGCTCATTACATTGTCTTTAGTTTTACCAGTTGCAACTGCTTCAGTGGAGAGAGCATTTTCTGTCATGAATATTGTTAAGGGTCTACTTAGGAACAAAATGAGAGACGAATGGTTGAGTGATAGCTTGCTTGTTTATATTGAGAGAGATATTTTTGCTTGTATTGAAAATGAAGCATAATGCTTCGTTTTCAAAATATGAAACCTCGTCGTGGACAATTATAGCTTGTAATATTGTTTTCGTTATGAATTATGAATGAAAGTACTATGATTTCATTTTCAACATGTTTTTCCATCCTAAATTTTTTTTTGGACTTTTACACTACGACCCCTTGTGGTAAGATTCCTGGCTCCGCCACTGGTTGGAAGGGTTTGTGTTGAGATCGCAGGGAGTGAGCAGCGGTTTATATACTGCTGGCCGCCATTAAAAAGCCTCTTGAGTACGTAGTAAACCACATGAATGCCATTATTGGCAAACATGCGTATATTACGAAAGTCTTGCTTAGTTTGGTCCATAGCTAGAAAAACCACTGCCCAGGCAAATCTTCACCAAAAAAAGGTCGCACCTGCAGACACAAAGTATTCTTAAGTATCACTTCTATTATTACTATATGATATAATATATACTATTATTGGTGATTGATTGGCTGGGATTAGGTCAAAAAGAATAAACTTGTATTCTTCAGTTGGAGATCAACTCATTTCTCTACTTATAGATAACCTATATTTACTTTAGAAATTTAATAATCGAAACTATTCAAATTTTTAAACTGTATTCAAAGATTATTTTTACAAAAAAATTATGCAAATCAAATATTGTTTAGTCATCCAAATTTAAATGTACTAAATAAATAGATGGTTTATCATTAATATAATATTTGTTACCTACCCATGACAGTCTGTAGTCTTGTTGTATTTGAGATCAACTCGAATGATAAGTTGAATAACGAGCTAGGATTCGAATCCGAGCTTTGATAGATGCAATAATAAAAAATAAAAACTTTTTACTTTGTTTCCGTTTCCCTTTTTCCTTTTTTTCTTTCCTTCCTTTATTTGTTGATAGAAATTGCTCTTATCTAAGGAAAATTTGAGAAAATAACCAAAATTTAGAACCTACTAGAAAGTGTAGCCCGCGCGTTGCTGCGGGAAATGTGACACAGACGTTGCTGCAGGATTGAAAATTTTATGACATATTCTGATGAACTAAGTTAGAAAACGACGACATGTGCAAACAACTAAATTAGACGCAAGCCAACTAATTTCGAATTTAACCAAATCAGAAAAACAATCACAATCGAACTAATCTCTTGTTCTCATATGAAGTAAAAGATGTCCCCTGTTTTGCATCTGTGAACTGCGCGGTTTTCACCATCTACAGACAAAAAGAAGACAGTAAAAATGTTTTTAACAACATTATAAAAATTATAAATAAAAGATTATATTTGTATTTGCACATAAAGTAGAAAGATTTACTAACAAATTTGAGGTTAAATTTAACAAAATAAGTAATTATGAATTGAAATCAAACTATATCATAGTTGTTAAATCTTACAAATAGAATGAAAATGTGGCTATATTATAAATAAATTGAATTAGAAAATAAAATAACTGCATTGCAACCATTTAAAATGCTGTAGCGATGGACAATGCAATCACGAAGGGAAAAGTTGCATTGCCAATTATTATACAAAAGCATTGTTTACACAATGGAAAAACTGAAAATACAGAAATTTTATTCACAAAAGAGATCTCATTTTCGAACCATTATATAGCAGAACACAAAAACTATAATGTACAGACCACTCAAGTTAATAATGCAATTAAAAATTATGCATTAATGCACCATGCAACCACAGAAGCAAAATTTACTTGGGAGATTAGTTTTCAGCAAAAGTATCACTTTTGACTTGTCTTGCGCACGCTGAGCGGAAACTGCAAAGATAAAGAATAGTTGGGTTTAACATGTATAAGTTAAAATTAAAACTAACTTCTCAGATAAAAAGGTAATATACAGAAAGGGAAAAAAAAACTACACTGCATAGATAACATTGATAAAAGACATTTTATTTTTGTAATAATGCACTATCAATTATAAAACTATAACATAAAAGTAGGTGTAGATTATAACTCAAGCAAAGAAATATGTGAAAAGAATGATTCCATATACTATTTAAAGCCATAGTATTGACAACAACCAGACAATTGTCAAAGAAAAGGAAGAAATATAATCTTTCACACAATCTTACGAAACGGAAAAGCACTTACAAACACACTCAATAGCTTGTAAACTTGACAGCTGAAAGCTACCTTGGCAGCTAAAATTACTATAGGAACCGAGATGCACCAGAGATTTTTTCAAATTGAAATTAATCTGCAGATAATCACAAACACAAAAATAATTCATTTTCAAATAAACATAAAACACTTAAAATATTTCAAGGATACTTTCAATAACAGGAGAATAAAAACGAAGCTTTTATCAACATAACTCTCAATTTTATGCAGATTAGTATAATCCAATTTGAGCACAAAACAGAGAGGATTTACAAAATAAAAAAGAAACAAACTGAAAGTCTAATCATAACAGATAACAGTGTATATGTTACTAAAATAACTTGTCATACAGAATAAGCAAGACTATTAAACTGCAATATTAATCCAGCAAATTTATATAACATTATAAATGTTATCAAAATCAGTTGGAATATAAAGCAGCAAAGATTTATATCCGAAGATAATATTTTAGACATTAAACCATAAAACTACTTACAAAAAAAAAAAATTAAGGTCTAAGAAACACGATGCTGAAATCCATAGATGCCAAAATAATTCAATTTAAATAATAAAGAGAGAGGTTTGGTAAAAAGAAAAACGAAAGAAACCAAAATTTAACCATGACATATAACAGATAGATTAACCCATGCACAAAAAGTCAATAAATTTAGTAAAAACTGAAGGTAAAAAGTAAATTCAAAAAATTGATAAACATACACATGAACAAAACACATTGAGAAAAAGTAAAAAAAATTGAGTAAAAACGAAAGAAAAAAATAAATGCAAACGATTGAAAAACATATATATAGAGCAGCCAGAACCATGCACAGAAAAGTAGCAAAAATCTCAAACTGATTTGATTCTCTTAAAAACCCACCAGATCCTTCTCGTAGTTAAAAATCCAAATAATCAGTTAAAATTCACAATGCACCAAACAACAGTAAAAAAAAACAAAATGCAGTAAAAGGAAGGATGAATTCAATAACCCAGATAAGCGGAAACATTCATACTTCAATTGAATTTTGAACTTGGTTCTCTCGCTTAAAAATCTTAATCTACAAAACCAAATTAGTTTTATTAAGAATAAAGTAACACGATAATCTACCAAATAACATTGAAAAATAAAATCTAGTAAAGAGAAAGATCAATGCAACAATCTAAATAAGCAGAAGCATTCATACATGAAGATTAAGATTTTATTGAATTTGCAATTCACAATGCAGAAGCATTCATGAGTCCAATACCAAACAGAAAATAAAGCGATCCACATATAAGGTTCATGGGTCCAATACCATGTGTTTTCAGATTTTAGTGTAAATGTCGATCACATATCATACTCTCATAGTCCTCGTAATGGAAAAATAAAACTACAGGAAATGGTTTGAATCATACTGTCTTAGTCCTCATAATGGAAAAATAAAGCTACAGGTAATGGTTTGACTTTTAAACCTAAATAAAATAGTTTACCACACTAAAAGAAGGCTTCACTTAGTTTGGCAAACTTGCTACTATAAAATACACAGTTTTTGTCCTCATCTATTAGTCATATTGTCTCCTCAATTTTTAACCTATAACAGGTAATCCTCTGGATAACCTTTCTAACTCTTAAGAAATTATGGTTAAGCTAATCTGGGCCACAAAGAAACTGTGAAAGAAAATTTATGTAAACTCACATAGACTAAGTTTTGTAACCGCTCTCTTTCTCTCTTCCCAAAAATTAATCATATGATCATCCACATGTGTTTCTGATAAATGTTTAGCTTCTTAACTAAAACACACACAAAAAAAAAATTCCTCACCCACAAAAAAAAAAACCGAAACATGGAAAGCAAAACCCAAAAATTAAAGGATCACCATCCGTATCACCCACACGGGTTTCTGATAAATGTTTAGACCTTTAACTAAAACACATCAAAACAAAAAACAAATTCCTCACCCTCACCTAAAAACATCCAAAGCAAAACTCAAAAATTAAGGATCAACATGCCTTTCGGGCAAAGATCGTTCCACAGACAATAAAAAAACCAAAGAGATAAATTACATACCTGAGCTATAAAAGTCACGGAAGCTCAGAGAATAAAACCCTAAAATTGGAAGAAGAAGGTTTCCTGCAACCAAAATACAAAATTAGAGACAACAACCAGACGTAGAGCACGAAAAAACAAAGAAAACGCTTGGCAAAAAAGATGAAGAGCCGAACTTTACAACAATCAATTATAAAATTTTCTTCCTAACCAAACAAATGTATAAATCAACATACCTAGACGCAAGCGATTCCTTCGCAGAAAACAGGTGGAAAAAAATGGCAAACAACTTGTAGAGAATTCGATCGTAATCGAAACCAATAGACAGATGAGAAAACAGAGAGAAACGGAAAGAGCAGAAAAGAAGAGGAAAGTGAAAATGGAAGATACTGGAGCCCTAGAAAAAAACAACACGCACGGACGGGAAGAAAAATGAGAGAGGGGCAAAATGGCCAATTTACTATACAATCCCACTAAAGCCTATAAAACATGAAGTGAAAGAGGGGCAAAACCGGAACGGCACTGTTAATGAACAGTGCTTTTTCCACCGGCTTTTAGTATAGGTATAATATAGAATTATAGCCATCATTTTAAGGTTTTGATAATTATAATAAAAAATTAATATGAAAGTACTAATCTACTCTTAATAACTAGAATTCTTCCCCTTTTCTCTTAACTGTGAGGCCCCGTTTGTTTTACTTCTTTAGCTTGAAAAAATGTCACAACGCCTCCCTCTCATCCTTTCTCAACCCCCTACCCCAAACTAATCAAATTTTATCGTGGAAGTCGACTTGTCTGCCTCTGCTGCTTCATTTTTTTACAAGTCGACTTCTATCCTATATATAGTCGTCGAACCTAGTCGAGTTCGTCCCTTCTTTTGATTATAATTATCGTAAACTTAAAAGGATGTCTATAATTCTATATAGGGTCCAAATTTTAGTTATTTTCCAAAAAAATTCCCTTGGCTAAAGCTTCATTTGGTAGGACTCTGTAGCTTTGCAACATCATTCTGAAGGTAAAAAGACGTAAGCCAATTTGAGCCATCCTCCAACCAGATGCAAGTTTTAGAGTTCGTATGAAAATTTAGCAACATTGTTATCCGATCAGGGTACATAATTCAAGGATACTAAGAGAAATTTATGGATTGATACTATTGACTACAAAAATCACCTAGCCTACGCGGCTAACTTCTACGTCTTGCGATTGCGGCCGAGAAAGGAACACGTCTCGGCCTCTGGGTCCTCAAGCCTGAAGACAAGGCTACCAATTACAAAGTTCAATATCAAATTCGGTTTTCGGTGTGCCAAATGTAGTAACCTGGTAATACCTCACTTCGCCGAGAAGACTAATGAGATGACCTCTGCCAAAAAAGATTCGAAAATCCTTCTTGACCGAGACTTGGATAGATAATCAGTCGGCCTCGACGCAGTGCTGTTTATCCAAACTGAAGGTGCTCCGAGGTCGGCTCATTCTACAGCGGTAGTACTGTTTATCCAAACTGAAGATACCACCGGTTGCCTTCACAGTGCTGTTTATCCAAACTGAAGATGTGTTGGCGAAAAGGAAAATAAAAATCTCAAGGTTGTTGAGAGGTTTCGCGTAGAGCGAGAAATTGCGCATGGCAAATTTGTGTGTTGAGTTGGAGGGCCCCCTGTCATTGCACAATCACTCCTATTTATAGTGTTGAAATACTTGCTTTGCACGGTCAGATAATGTTGCAGAGTTTAATTGCAACTCCAATTCCTGAAATTGATCCGCATAAACCAAAGTACATCCATCAGATATATTTTCGTGGTTCTCCAAGCCTATCAAAAGTCTTCTCATCATCACAGCCTAGCCTACCTAGGCTTGTCATCATTATCCAAGATCATTGTTTTCTTTTTAATTAGCCACCTAACCAATCTAACCCAAAGATTGGTTTTAATATTTAAATGCCCTACGTGGATCTTTATCATCTATTTCCCATGCAACAATTCCAACTTGCATTATTCCCTTGACTTTTCAAACGTCATCCACCGTGCTTCTCCAATTTAATAGCTGGAATTCCAATTTCACTCGAACTGTCCATGTTTGAAGATATAACGGTAGGATAATTAAAAGATAATTACTATGGCAAAAACCATAATATTATTCTTTAACAATATCGAAATTATCTTCATTTTTTTATCGACAGTGTAGAAGTATGCTTACTCAACGGCCTCGATCGCTTGGGCCGATGGTGTAAAATCGGGTCCAAACAGAAAACATGGAAAATTATAATTATTTTTGGACTAGTACACTGTTATGAAGTTTAAAAGATGATAATAATTAAACTCTTTGAGTGTAACAATAAATATTGGCCTGGAAATATTAATTCCATAAACTCGAAGAACGTAGAAATTTCTTGGTGTTTGTAAACATCTTACACGTGCTCTTAAATCTTATTTTAGAATGATGAATATTTCACATGCATGAATTCACTGAAGTTTTAGAAAATACCATCCTTAGCTTGGGATTTCAGGTACTATTTTCTGGGGGAGGTTATAGACTTATAGACAAGCTATTCTAAATGCATGTGTATAGCCAATGGGTTTTGCTTATATGATGGCGGTTTGCTCGTGACTCAAAAACTGTATGATCAAACTAACCTTGAACCTTAGCATGCAGAGCGCAGAGCCACATGGTTGCGGTGGAATACGATTAGTATTCCCACATTTGGATAAACGAACTGATCGATGGACACCTTCACAGAAGGTGACGGTAACTGGAGGACTGAATAAATACCTTCCTCAAGTGCATGGATCCATCACATTTGACGCCGTTTTACCAATTAACAGCTGTTAGATAGAACGCTAAGTATACATGACTTTTCATGAATTATCTGTCACCTCATGCTTTTAACACAATATATTACAATGCTGGCACTGGAATTGACCTTTAATTGTGATGTGATAAAAAGTATGAAACGTCTCATTTTAAGAGAATCTCGTTCGTCACAAAACATTTAAGGCGACATAATTTCATCACGTAAAATTAATCGTGCAAGAGGCGTCATAAGACACTTTTGCCAATGAATCTTGCGACTAAATTCCATCGGGTAAGTCTACGTTGACCACCGAGGCCCGGCTAACTTGCTTTCAGTCGATGAAAAAGTCTCGCCGTGCAAAAAATAAAATTTTATTTAAAAATAATTTTTGGTCAATTTTGCCCGACTAGCCTTTCGTCGGGTCAGTTGTGCTTTTAAAGAAGAAAAATATTTATTGAAACCTTTGGCAGACTGAGAGTGTCATCCGGCAAGATTTAAATATTATTAAAAAATAAAAATAAAACTATTATATTGATATCATAATATTAAACAAACTTATTTCGTTAATAACAAAGTTTATACAATTTTATTGAAAATAAACAAACAATTTTATTCTTGATGATAAAATGGCTTCACTCGTTCTATGGCTTCACCCCTAAAGATGCTACTCTCCTGAATTTATAAAATCTAAAAATAACCACAGAGCCATTCCCACTAGTCTATCATCTTCGTAAATTCAGGGGGTGGATGGGTGAGAGCTTCTTCATGGCTTTCAAAAGTTCGATAGTGGTTGCACATCTTGAACTTCCACTCCTTGAACTGCTCAGTCTACAACGGGTTTATGTAGTCTGATGTATGCAGGTCTTGCATGTCGATATCGAAATTGAGGAGTATGAAAGCAAAAATAACAGTGTTCAATGCCTAACTCAAGACAAAATGAAAAAAGAAAAAAATTGATTCACATACACTGTTGCATTGTTAATTTGGAGAACCATAATGGTGGCACAAAAAACATTGCGAACCACAACCATAAAAAAATTTAAAATGGTTAAACACTTCATATTTGCGTTTCATGGGATATGTCTAGGAATAGCGATAAATTCATTGGTAAAAAGGACATAATACTAAAACCCATTAATAGAAGTAACAAGAGACATCATACAATATAATGAATAATATAAAATAATGAAGATGGACGATTACTATTAGAATAAAATGGAAGTTTGGTAGACTTGCTAAGAGCACAACCCGTACAAAAAGACTTATCAATTTTAACATCGGAACCTAGGCTAGAACATAAATGAGACAGGAAACGAAAGATGGTCAAGTGGTTGATGTCAGGTGGAAGAAGAGATGGCAGCAATTGGAGCAAAGAGCAATGGAGGTAGTGTTAACCAATATCAATTGAAGAACTTATGAAGAACAACTTCTAGAGAGAGGGAAAGACTGAAAGAACAGAAAGATAGAGTGAGAATAGAGAAATGAACTTATTTTCTTCATCAGTAAGTAATACAATGTACACAGCTATTTATACATAACAATCTTAACTAACCAACTATCACATCCTCTAATTTTATGACAAGTGTAACAATCCTATCATATTCTAACATCCCCCCTCAATCTCTTGCTTTGATAAGCCAAACATGAGATTGTTACAATGAGTATGAAAAAGAGGAGCACTTAAACCCTTGGTCAATATATCTGCAAACTACTCTCTGGAAGATACAAACTGCAAAAATAGTTGCTGGTTGGCCACTTTTTCCCAAACAAAATGAACATCTATTTCAATATGTTTAGTCTTTTGATGCTGAACTGGATTAAAAGAGAGAGCAATAGCATATAGGTTATCACAAAAAAAAACAAAAGTTTCTTAGCAATAGGAACTCGTAGAAACACAAGTAATTGTTTGATCCAGTCAAGTTCTACAGCAATGGTCGACAAAGCACGATACCCTGCTTCAGTGGATGATCGGAAAACTGTTTGTTGTTTCTTAGAGGACCAAGACACAAGATTAGAACAAAAAAACACAACCAAACCAGTAGTGGACCGACGATCATTGGGATCGCCTACCCAATCAATATCACTAAATGTTGTTAAATTCAAGTTGCATCGATTATAGCTCATGCCTAAGTGCATTGTTCCTTTCAAATACCTAAGAATCTTCTTGATAGCTGTGAAATGTGCCACCATTGGATTTTGCATGATTTGACAAACCTAATGAACAGAAAATGTAATATCGGGCTGAGTAAAGGTCAGATATCGCAATGCTCCTACAATGCTTCGATACAAAGTGGGGTTCCCATAAGGCTGACCATCGTCTTTGAGCAATATGTGATATGGAATGCAGGGAGTATCACAGGGTTTGGCTTCAGTCATTTCTGTTTTGGCTAGAAGATCATGTACATACTTAGACTGGGACAAAAATAGTCCAGTTTTGGTATGGGAAATTTGGATTCCTAGAAAATAATGCAATTCCCCTAAGTCTTTGATCTCAAACTCAACTGTGAGAGAGTGAATAACCTCCTGAATTACACTGAGAGCACTGCCAGTAATTATGATGTCATCAACATACACCAGTAAAATGACAGTTCTAGAATCCACTTGTTTCACAAATAAAGAGGAATCAGAGTATGTAGATGAAACAGATGCAGATGTGCCAGTAATGGACAAGGGTGAAGGAGAGGGAAGAGGTGACTGAAGGAAAAATTTTGTCCTAGCTAAGAACATGTGAGAACATTTGAATACATATGCTAACTAATAACACTTTAAAGTAGGCATGCATTCAAAACAATTCTAAAACCCACGACTTTCAAAGCCTAGAGAATGGTGAACCATAAGACTCTTTAACAACATTAAAGAGAATGAATGATTTGAGATTCATTACCCTTGAAGCTCATCCTTGTTTACACAAGGGATTCACCCAAGTGGAGGGCCTTCAAGTCACCTCCTAGCTCCTTGGATCTTCCTTGTGTTTTTCTTCTTTGTTGATGCTCCTTTGCTCCTTGAGGATGTGAGGAAAGGATCTCCACGAACACCAAAGGTTTGGTGTCTCTAAGTCTCCACACCAAGGATAAGGTGTGAAGATGAAATGGATGACTTAGAGAAGAAAAGGTTGCTAGCTATTTCTTCCCTAAGTGGCAGGCCTCTTTTAGAGAAAAAGAGAGAAAATGTTTCTCTTCTTTTGCCTGTAGAAAACCATAGTGAGAGAATGGCTATAAAGTTGCCTTTATACCACCTCACATGTGAGTGGCAAACTTGCAATTAACTCAAGTTTGCTACCACTCACCCTAGGCCGGTTTTGGCTTTGTTTTTGGGTTAATTTCCATTTAATTTTAGTTGTCACACAACCTAAACTCAATGGGCCTTGTGGACCAAAAACCATTTTGGGCCCCGAAACCCAAAACCAACTTAAAAGCCCAATACAAACCTTTCATATAATTAATTAACTAATTAATTAATCTTGACCATTCTCAATTAAACCATTTAATTGCTTATCCATCTCTTTTATATCTTCACATTCATCCTTCCTCGGTGTACCATCCATTAGGTTCCATTTAGCAAGGCAGTGGGCGATTGTTACTCTTAACCATCGATTGTGAATTGAAACTACATTTCAATTCTCACTTTGATGAAGATTAGTGTTTGCTAATCCTCAGGGTTTCCACAAACCATGAGTGACACCTAGCAGTATGTCATGGCTACCTAAGCTAAGTAGAAGTGGTTGGAGAACCTATCCAGTTACAACTACAACGCAATACGGTCATTCTCTAATACAATACTCTTGATCACATAAGTGATAGTTTGTTTCATGTCTACTATCCAATGTGATACTTCTCTATATGATTCATTTGAATATGATTTGGAACAAACTTCCTAAGTCATATTCGTATGTTTTGGCCAAAGACTCCCGAATCATATCTTAGAGTATTCTCCCTCCAGCATGGAAGGTTAGATATCCCTTGTTGTGCATTCATATGCCTACATGACTAGATAGCTTGACCCCAACAACGTCGTTGACACTCTCGATGGAATGCCTTTGACATGATCAAAGATCAAGGACCTAACCATTAGACATCTATGATGCCTCAGGTCAAAGGACTACTTTGCATATTGCAACTTACGAGTTCTTACATGACATGTATGTTCGAACTCTTTGATCGTAGTTCAGTGTACTCAATTACCTTTTGAGCACCTATGTGTTTGCCTCAGTGTCCAACACTAAATGGCTTGAGACTAGTCATACTCACGCTTGAGTTAACATAACACATACTAACCTTCGCGGATTGTCAATGCCCAATTGGCAATCCTATGGCTAGGAACGTTTTAGGAATGAACATAAGAGAAAGGTCTCGTTAATCCAATTCACTTAGATCACTTCTCTCTTAGATTAAATACATTCCTTGGATTCCCTTATTGCTTAAACACATAATACAATAAATAGTGATTAACAATAAGCTTTGCCCTCTATTAAACATATAATAGTTTAACACAATTAGTATTCCAAAAAGCTATTACATCAAATGAGTGGCTTTGTAGGCATACTTCCAACAGTGACATGGGTGATGTAGAAGGTGTTGAAGAAAAACAATCATGAATGAATGTATCTAAGGCAGTAGTGCCATGAAATGTAGGCAACTCAACAGTATTGGTGTTTGTGACAACAGGGAAAGAAGAAACTGTGCTTGGCATCTCATGAGATTAAGTGGATACTTTTGAATGTGTCACTAAGTCTGCATATGGAAAGTCATGTTCATCAAATACAACATGCCTAGATATATAAGTTTGTTTCCCAAACACATCATAACATATGTACCCTTTATACTGAGAAGTATAACCCAAAAAGACACACTTAATGGTTTTGGGTTGAAGTTTGTTGGTAAGATAATGTTTTAACAAGGGGTAACAAGCACAGCCAAATATTCTTAGATGAGAAATGGCTGGAATATCTCCAAACAAAACTTTAAATGGAGATTGATCATGTAACACTGATGTAGGCATTCTGTTAATCAAATAAGATGCTATTTGGGTAGCATAGGTCCAGAAAGAAGATGGTAACTTGGCATGTTGTAAGAGAGTGATGGTAGTCTCTATGAGATGTCTATGCTTTCGCTCAGCCAATCCATTTTGTTCAGGTGGTATGGACATGACTTTTGATGAATTATACCCTTATCGGCAAGAAAAGATTGAAACTGTTTGCTAACATACTCGCCGCCCCCCCCCCCCCCCCCCCCAAATTACTTTGAAGAATTTGAATGGATGTTGAGAATTGAGTTTGAACATATTTGTAGAATGTAACAAACACATAATACAAGTCACCTTTATTGATTAATGGAAAAAGCCAACAATGCCGTGTACATTCATCAACAAATACCACATAGTACCGGTATCCATCGACAGAAATACAAGGAGAATGATCCCAAAGGTCACTATGTATGGTATGAAAAGGTTTTACAGACTTATTAGTAGTGTGAGAGAAGGAAAGTTTACAAAACTTACCCTGAAGACAGCTGTGACACATGGTAGAAAAAGAAACAGGTTTACATTGTACATGTGCTTTTTGTAACATCAATGTAACAATTTTATTTGCAAGATGACCTAGTCTATGATGCCAAGTAGATGAGAAAACTAGCTGACCAAGATATGCACGAGGTTGATGTTTGTTGGTTGTGAGACCAGAATGAGAAGATGCTAGAGGAATTGGATAAAGTCCATTATTGCACAATCCTTTGTAGAGAATCTTCCATGTGGCTTTGTCCTGAATCAAAAAGCAAAAAGCATAAAAATTAAACAACAGTTGTTATCCAAACAAATCCAATAAACTGATAACAAATTTTGGGTTAATTTTGGAACTTATAGTACTGAATTCAAGTTTATGGGCTTTACTCGTGTCTGAATAACTGAGTTACCAATATATGATAATGACAAACCTTCACCATTGGCAATCTAAACTGTTTCATTTGATGGATAAGGTGTGACCAGAGACAGATTGGATAAATCTGCAGTTATGTGACTAGTTGCCCCAGAATCAGTAAGCCACACTTAAGGTAGACTTTGAGATGTAGATGTCTGAGATTGTGACATGACAGTATGCATAACTTGCATTAGAGACTGCTGAGAGGGATGATACTGAAGTGGAGAGTGCCCAAAAGATAGAGAAGACATTTGAGGAACATTGTGATAAGACCCAGCACCAATAAACTTTGGACCTTTATCGTTATAGAAGCAGTACCATGTGGTATGATTTGATTTACCACAAATGTGACAGTTAGACTTCTCAAGATGCTTAGATCCACAAACTAGGGCAGTGTGACCTTCACTGTTGCACAATTGATAAGTAGGAACAAGTGGAGTAGATGGAGACGCATATTGGGAAGTAGGAAAGTGACCAAGAACACCTGAAGTTGGTGTAGGCAGCACATGAGTTTGTGTACAAACATGTGGTCTCGGATTAAAAACTCTATGTCCTTGATGAAACTTTCCCTTGCCCTTATTCTTGTTGAAGGACTTATAGCCACCATGAACATAAGAAGATTGGCCATGAGCAACATGAGACTACTGAAAATGTGGCGCAGATGACACATTAGGGCCAAAATTTGCAAGCATAGCAGTGAGATAAGATGGTGCATCAATGAGGTTATCCACAATACTTTCTTCAACTAGTAACTGAGATCGAAACTCTTTCAGAGTAATTACACTCTCACTACCTCGAACCACACAACGAAATGTATTGTATTCAATAGGTAGACGATTCAATGCTAAGATCACAATATCTTCATCAGCAAAGTACACCCCTGCAGTTGCCAAATAATCTTTAGCCTCTTCGATTTTATGAAGATATTGACTTATAGTATCAGATCATTTTCGGATATTCTGCAAATTGGACTTCATTTGAAAAATACTAGTCTTTGACACAGTGGAAAATTGCTCTTTTAATCGACTCCAAAGACTACCAATCGCACAAGACATAGCAACCAGAGACAAGGTCGCAGTAATAAGTTGCATAATAGCTCTATCATGCATTTTCCATATCAACAAAGCATCAGAAGACAAGGAATCAGAAGAGTTTATACCAGGTTCAACAGAGGCAACAGTATTAGGGCAATGATGAGATCCATCAACCAATCCGATAATTCCATTGCTTTTCAGTAGCAATTGCATATGAAAATGCCAATTCAGGTAGTTCGAGTCATCCAATTTCACGTTCATAGACGTCGAAATCGTAGAAATAAGAGCCGTAATCGGAGATTGTAAAATCTGAAGTTGTGCTGCAGTCACCATTGTCGCAAGAAAGAACTAAGCAATTCATTGAGAACTTATCACAAACATTTGGTCTACACAATGCAGAGAAAGAAGACGAAGAATTAATCACACTTCGCGATTAAGTCGAAAACCCCTAGAAATTGGGATTGAAGAAGAAGCCAAAGAAATTAGAGGTAGCCGAAGACCAAATCGAATGCAGAGAAAACGGAAGCAAGAAGCCGGATTGAAGAATCTGCGTGAGCTTCAGGCTCTGATACCATGTTAACCAATATCAATTGGAGAACTTATGAAGAACAACTTCTAGAGAGAGAGATAGATTGAAAGAACAGAAAGATAGAGAGAGAATAGAGAAATGAACTTATTTTCTTCATCAGTAAGTAATACAATGTACACAGCTATTTATACACAACAATCTTAACTAACCAACTATCACATCCTCTAATCTTATGACGAGTGTAATAATCCTATCATACTCTAACATGTAGTAGATATGAAAGGAACAACAGATACAGATCATCCTTATAGAGTCCCTAAAAAGGTAAGAAACTAGTATGTAAGTCATAAATTTGGTGGATATTAGGAGCGTAAATAAAAACCAAAGGCAAGAGCAAGCTTCAAATCCTCTATATACAGAGAGAGGCGCGCCATCCTCTTTTGTAAGAAATGCCTTTCTCGCATCGAGTGATGGTAAGAAGGTTCATGGAATGGGTGCGGTTAAAAGTGTGTGTGTGTGTGTGTGTTTTTTTTTAATGTTATAATATATACTTGGAAACAAATAAATGGAGTATGGTATTCACAGAAATGACAAAGGCCACATTAGCAAATTAACAAAGTTTTTCATAGAGATGGACGATAGGGACCAAATTAATGTGTACGAGTAAACATGAAGGATCAAATTGATTGAATTGAAATATAAAGGATAGATAAAAATTATGGATCTACAGAACATAAAGAAGTATTTGTAATAGAAAAAACCCAAATAGAAACACCACTTGTACAAGAAAAATAAGTTTTGCTAGTTCACAAACCTTTCATTTCATTTGACAAAAAGAATGCATACATATCAATGTTTAAAATACTGATATTAGTATCAGTTGCTTCAAACAGAAATGATGAAAATCTGCTCAGAATGTGAAAATTTAAACTGATACTTTAGGGAATCCCATATCAAACCACAATACATGTCTTAATCAACAATTAAAAATTAATTACCATATAGCATGTCCATCGTTTCTGCAAATAAGAGACTCAACGAGTAAGGGTGGGCAAATGGATCCATGACCCGCAAGTTTGGGCAAGTTCATGCAGTTCAGGGCATGTATGGGGTGAGTCCACGAAATTGGAGAGGCAAGACATAAATATTATCACTACAATATATATATATATATATATATATATATATATATATATATATATTGTTGGAATTTATTAGGTTTATTTAGGAATTTAATTAGAGATTTGATTTGATTTTATAGTAGGGTATTTTTGGCATTTACGCATTAAGGTTTCTTAGGTTTATTGCTCTATAAATAGAGTTTGTAATTTAGTTTGAAAGATAAGTTAGTCACAATGTAGCCTCTTGAGATTTTGTAGCCGTTTCGGCATTTTCATTTGTTCAATAAAATTCCTATTATTTTGTAGTATTGGTTATTGTGCACTCTAATATTCAACTGGGTATCAGAGTGGGTTCAATCCATTCTTATATGGTATCAATTTGTTTTGTCATTTTTTGTTTTTTGGTTTAGTTTTGCTTTTTGTTTGTCCTTTAGACTTTCGCTTCCGTTTTGGTCTGTGTCCTTTGTTTTTGTTCTTTTTGTCTTTGGATTTCTGTTTATGTTCTTTGTCTTTGGATTTTGGTATTGGCTGTCAAATCGTGGTAGTCCTAAAAAAAAGTAGAAAGAAAAAACTAAATCGTCTGCACCCACTGCCTCACCGCAACTGCACTCTGACCTCTACCTGCATCAGAGCAGTTTTTCATGAAGTTGGTTTGGAAGTTTGCAATTGGCACTAGGAAATTTTACATTGGCACTGGCACTGGCACTGGTACTGGCACTGGCATTGACATTGGCATTGGCATTGGTATTGGCATTGGAATTGACATTGACATTGGCATTGGCGCTAGCACTGGAATTTGGAGTCTTGCATCCACATCTGCTTGTTGGCAACCTCATGACGTGTACTGCCATGAGTTTGACGGGGGGTGTTGGAATTTATTAGGTTTATTTAGGAAATTAATTAGAGATTTGATTTGAGTTTGTAGTAGGGTATTTTTGGCATTTATGCATTAGGGTTTCTTAGGTTTATTACTCTATAAATAGAGCTTGTAATTTAGTTTGAGAGATAAGTTAGTCACAATGTAGCCTCTTGAGATTTTGTAGCCGTTTCGGCATTTTCATTTGTTTCATAAAATTCTTATTATTTTGTAGTATTGGTTATCGCGCACTCTGATATTTAACTTATATAACTTGGGAGACCAACATAATTCGTCTACCAAGGAAGACGTTCGTTGTGAGGCATTTATGCGACAAAATTTTGTTGGGTAAAATTGGTCGCACAAAAGCCACCATAAGACACATTTGACGACGGACATAAATATTCGTCGATCAATAGAGCCTTTCCCGACGAATCTGACAACGAAACTCCGTCTGGTAAATCTGTGTTGACCATTGAGGCTTGACAAACTTGTTTTCACTCAACAAAAAAGTGTTGTCGTGCAAAAAATTAAATTTTACTTAAAAATAATTTTGGTCAACTTTTCCCGACAAGCCTCTCATCAGGTTAGTTGTGCTTTAAATGAAGAAAAATAGTTACTTGAAGGGTTTACCTGACAGCATGTGTCATCAAGGTATTAAATATCGATGATATCGGAAATATCGATAGTCTAAAAACACGAAAATTTTGATAGAAATATCGGGATATTATCGATATAGATAAAAATTGAATAAAAACCACGAAAATTGTAAGAAAAACTTGGAAATTTTTATTGAAACTTTGCATGATGTTTATTTAGTTAATTATCTATTAGTTTATCACAAAAAATTGGAAGGAAATGCATTGCATGGTGGATTTAACTTATTTAAGTTGATTATATAGCGAGCTGGCAAACATTGTGAGTGTAGAAAATATGTAAATATTTTAGCATATTTTCACAAAAACATAAGTGATATGGTGGTCATGGTGTTGAAGGAGTAAAATGGGAGGGGTTCGAATCTTCTTGGTGTTTTTTTTAAATATAGAAATATAAAAAACACGGAAATTTCGATGGAAATATCGATGACATCAAAAATATCGGTAGTCCAAAAACACGAAAATTTTGATGGAAATATTAAGATATTATGGATATTTAATACCTTGTGTGTCATCGAGCAAGATTTAAATATTATTAAAAAATTAATTAAATTAAATTTAATAATTTACTAAACATTATTATATTAGTATCATAATATTAAACAAATTTGCGTCATTAATAACAATTAAAGTTCGTACAATTATATTTAAAATAAGAAACAATTTTACTCTTGATGATGAAACAGCTTCACTCGTCTCACGGCTTAATCCCGAAAAATGTTATTTTCAAAATTTATAAATTCTGAAATAACCACAAAGTGACTCCCATTGGTCCATCGTATTCGCAAATTCAAGGTGTAGATGGGTCAAAACTCTTCTTGACTTTCAAAACCTTGTAGTGGTTGCAGAGCTTGAACTTCTTCTCCCTGAACTGATGAGTCCACAGTAGGTTTACGTAGTTCAACATATCCAGGCCTTGCACATTGATATCAAAATTGGGGAGTATGAGAGCAAGAATAACAGTGTTCAATGCCCAACTCATGACAAAATGGGAAAAATATTTATTTACATACTTCGTTGCATTGTCACTTTGGAGAACCATAATGGTGGCACGAAAAACATTGTGAACCATAGCCACAAAATTTTTAAAATTCGTTTCATTGGATGTATCTAGGAATAGCGAGAAAATTCCTCGGTAAACTACAAGAAAACAACACATCTATCACGACAATTTTACCACAGACTTTATAAGCTCGTTTTAAAAATAAAAATTTACCACGGGCATAATAAGCACGTCATAAAAAATAATTTTTCATCACAAACAAATCTTAGCCCGTTGTAAAATAACAAGAATGACCATGCGCAAAGTTGCACGTTGTAAATATACTAAGCCACCATGGACAATGCTCGTGGTCAATATTGCTAGTTCTACATCGCATTTTTGTTATCAAACACGGACATAATGTGTGGTATAATCATACACATAATGAAAAATATTTAGAAAAGGCGGGACACCGAAATTTTGGAAAATTTCAAACATCTTTGAGATTTGAAAATTTCACAACTCTTTAAATCTCCAGTCGCTACTTTTTATTTCTAATCAAAATCCTGTGGCACCAGGGATCCGATCCAAATTAAATTGAATCCCCAAATGGAAAAAAAAAAAAAAAAAAAAGGAAGGCGCACAAGAGAGAAAATGGTGGGTTCCTCTTTCTTTCTTTATCCTTTTTTTTTCTTTCATCCCTTACACTTTATTTCCTTTCATGCCTGGTTTTTCCTAAACCTCATGAGTTTTGGTAATGGTTACTGTAGGGGCAAGAACAACAGGTCAATACTAAATGGGAAGGCTATGTTGACTGGAGAAGCCGACCAGCAATCAGAGGTTGCCATGGCGGCATGCTTGCCTCTTCCTTTGTGTTGGGTACGTGTCTCTCGTGTGCTGCAATTAGAGATCGCCGTGGCGGTATGCATGCATCGATCCAACATATCATAAGTTATACCAAATAACAAATATAGGGTTATCTAAATTTTACATGAAATGTTAGCCACTTGAGTGCATCAATGGGTGGACTTTTTATCTGTCTTACAAACTGAAACTTGCAGATTAATTCTTACTTCAGTAGAGTTGGAAAAGGAATTAAACATTATAAAGTATGGAAGCAGTTTGGGTTGCAAAATACGTGAGTTCGGGGAAAGAGACATTATTGTGATGAGGAAAACGTGGAGCAGTTATGTATTTGGAGATAAGGGCAGAGAGAAAAGGGGGAGAAGAAGGGAAACGTGCGGTTTCCCTCCTTTTACATTTCATTTATTTTATTTTGTGTTTTACATATTTATTCATAATCATAATCTATTTGAATTGAAGTGAAGTGATTCTTACCGCAATTCTCTGCAATTTTGGTTGACAAAGAACCTATTGTTAATAAATAGTATAAATTTTCCTAATTATCATATTGATTTCTTTTTCGGTTTTGGTTATTCTATAATTTATTATATTGTAATAAATATGAAATTTTGTTGGTTATTTAGTATATAAATATTTAAATAGATATTTTTTTTATTTGTGGAATTTTTTTTTATAACGGGCATTAACTGTGGTCAATAAATAATTCAAAACGGTCGTAACACATGATGTTAAATTCCAATCTATCACGGGCACAATCTGTGGTTACATTATGTTTGACAACAGGCATAGCCCGTGGTAGAAACTGAGACTTTTTATCACTTCCAGATTACTAACGGGCACAGTGCCCGTGGTGGATTACAATTTATCACGGGTATTTACCGTGATAACATACCAAAATCCACTAGCAGAAGTAACAAAAGACATCCATACAATAGAACAAATAATATAAAATAATGAAGATGGACGATTATCATTAGAATAAAATGGAAGTTTGGTGGACTTGCTAAGGGCACACAACCTGTATATAAAGACTAATCAATTTTAGTATCGGAACCTAGGCTAGAACATAAACAAGACAAGAAACGAAAGATGGCAATCACGACCGGCGACCGCCGATATGAAAATTAACTTGAGGATTAAAATTGACATTAGATTTTAAGTAGGATATTTTTTTTGTTGAGATTGTTCTTGAAAGTTATAGGATCAATACTAGTTTAACCTAGCTTTAGGTACTAGTTTAACCTAGCTCTAGCTCTAAGTTCAACTAGTACCGATTTTAGAACTTTCAAGAACAATCTCAACAGAAAAATCCAATCCAACACATTAATCTCACTGTTCTAAAAATCCCCGCCTAGCGCCTCCTAGACCCTGTCTAGGCGCTAGGCGGTTGGCCACCGCCCCGATTAATGCCTAGACGTTTAGAAATTAAGAAATGACACCTAGACCAACTAAGGCGCCCGCCTAGACCAACTAAGGCGCCCACCTAGACCACCTAGGCACCCGACTAGCCCGTCTAGACACCCGGCCAGGTTGCAACTCACTTAGATGGAAAATAGATAACTTTCATTCTGTATTTTATGTTTTCAACAAATTGTAAGAGACTTGTTGAATACTTAAAAGGAACACATATTATATACTTCTTCACCATGTTTTTATTATGTTCCAATAGCTCATAATATATATGTCATTTTATTTTGTAGTTTATGATGAAATCATATATATTTTAAATTTAAACAAACACTTATTTATACAAAATATATAGATTTAATTAAATCCGCCTAGACCCTGCCTAGCTGCCTAGGCGCTAGGCCTCAGCCTGCCGGCCGCCCGACTAGCGCCTAGCGTCTTTTAGAACCTTGGTAACGATTAAGATATTAAAAGATTTGAGATTCTGGGTCGGTAATACAAACAAATATATTCTAGAGATGGAGGGTAAGTGACAAAAAAAAAAAACCAGCGCACAAGCTTGAAGATGGAGAGATCAATTGTCAATTTGAAGATGGAAAGCTCTAATTTGGCATGGGCATAATAACTCATTCAAATTTCTTCAGAATTAGAGAAAAACTTCTCCGAAAAATTTAAAAGTTGAAATCTACAATAGGTTTTGGCAAAATTTTTGTAGTGAATTGGTAAACATTGTCGATATTCATGAATTTTCTGATATTTCACCAATATAAAATGAAGTTTGCATTTCACATCCGTTTTCCATATGATTCTTGATTTTATGAATATTTCGATAAACTTCCGACAATTTCGCCGATATTTTAAACACTGGGTATACATCACATATATAGATAACACTCGTGTAGTTAAGCTCGTATTACACATCTACCTCCTACTACAACAAAAGTAAAATTTCAGAAACCCCCATTCCCATATAATAATCAAATATATAACTTAAATCAGCTAAAAGACCAAACTAGCCGCATAACTTTTTCTGAGTGGCATTTCATCAAACACGTACTTTACGAACGCTAAGCAACTTCACATCGTCAATGACGGGGCCGCACAGAGACCCAGAGTGGTCGGCTGCCATGGTGTAAAACGTGCTGTAGAACATGATCCTCGTTCGCGGCCCCACGGCGGTGAAAAGGAGCCTCGCGCGCTTGAACCCACCTTTGCCTTTGGACTGGTACGGCACCTTGAGGGTGTCTTTGCCGGCAAACGCCTCGACGGTGAGGGGGCCTTCGCAGGCGTTATTGGAGTTGCCTACGGAGAATGTAAGGGCGTAGAGCTTGCCAGGCTTGGTGAAGACGACTTGGGCCAATGCGCTTTCTTTGCCTGCAACAAGCTCGATGGCTCTACGGCCTTCCGGAACGAAGAAGTGCTCGGAGTCGATGTACTTAACGGCCTTGAGAGACTCGATGATCCAGCCTGGGAGTGGGCTGTGGTCGTCTTCTATGTGGGGTGGGATTAGGACTCCCCATGATGTGTTGGGCAACACGTAGGGCCCTTCTTCAAAGTTTCCATTCTTCAACAAGTTGGCTGGAAAAATAATAATTGAACAAAAAGGATAACTTTTTCTGGTATAAAAATGACAACATTAAATGTTTGTAACGGATACTTTGGTAGTAATAATGTTTAATATAGCTCAATTAAAAAAAAAGCATTAATATAGCACCAATGAAATTTTTCTTAAATTTCGGGTATGATATTTAAAAAACAATAATTTAGATATGACAAGTTATGTTATCAAATCATCACTTGGATGATATACTTGACGCTATAAATGATTCATATTAACAACTTTCTCAATGAGGTACAGACCCATGTGAAATTCACTCATGTCATATAAGAGACTTGGAAAAAGAAATTTGGGTTTCATGGCAAATTAATTAATTTGAAATGGGTTTCGTTTGTTGGCTAAAAATGTATGTTTTTTAATGCTGCAAAAATATCAATCAACTCATCAATTACCAAGAGCAAACAAAAAGTCATAATTTTTTTACCTCTAGTACGTTTAGGAGGTTCCAAGAGCTTCAAAGCAACGGAATCAATAAGTGGGCCACAAGCAGGATCTTCCGCCCCCCCGGGGTTATGGATCTCAAGCTCAACCTCATCAAAATCCGCATTAAAACCCCATGCATACGAATCCCATCCATTGCAGCTGTACATTGTCTGGATTGGCATTATTCCCCAGTCTTTTTCTTCAAGATTGGGATTGACGGACACGTTCAGCTTCTCCTCCTGCCCGCACGTCCGACCAGCGGTGAACGTGATGGAATAGAAGCCGCCTTTCGTGACCTTCAACTTCTGCTTGATCAAGGCCTCCTTCCCGAGCCTCACTGCGAAGCCGCCCTTGGGAACGACCAGCAGCATGTCACCTTGTTTTTGACCTGATTTTATGTACTCGACGAAGCCTGAGATTTCCCAGTTGGGAATAGCATGAGGGTTCGTCACTACTGTGCCTTTGAGTTCTGAATGCTTTGGACCGTACTCGAAGTTGCCGTTGGGTAATAAGCCTGAGAGGGTTATTGTCATATAACATGTAAATTCACTCAAACAAATCTTGCAGTTGTGACTGCTAACTGACATGAAAATATTTGATTTGTTCGTATATTGTTGCCAGACATGCCACATCATTTAAAGGCCGAAGCTATTAACAAAATTAATTTTAAGAAATTTGAAGTAATATTGTTTGTATAACATTTACTAATATTAAGCAATTATCATAAAAGTACATAGTTTATGAAATAATATGAAAAGAAAAGGATCACTGAAAGCTAAAGTTAATAAGTTTTAATAGCATGTGAGATTGTATTATTGTATTTGCCTTTGTTCCTAATATTAAATCATATTATTGATGCCACGAGTGGATCACATGTTATGTATCGTCCGATCATGTGATGTGATCATATTGTTGCTTGTTTTCTAGTTTATCCCCCAACAATAAAAATAGTAACTGTGATATATGAACATGGGGTGATGTGCCAATGTCATCACCTATAATCAATCTATTGCCAATTAATTAGAAAATCAAATAATATAATGTAATATAGATATGTCGAGATTAGTCGTTTATGCACAATAATTTTAATAATTTTATAAATTTAGAGTGTATTAGTTATATTAGTAAGAAGAGTTCAAACATAAGACATCGATCACACGAGTAAATGTTTTTAAATCAACTGAATTGTTATCTGCAAATGAATTGTTATGCGAGGCAATAATACATATGATAAGTGCAGATGTGACACATCTAAAATTTTTTTGCTAGTCACGTGATAATGATATGGTTAAGGGTAAAGTGTCATTTGATCCCCTGAATTATTACTCAAGTTGAAATTGACCCCTTAAACTATTTTTTTGGTAAATTAACTCCCTGAACTATTTGAAATAAGTCAATTAACCCCTTATCGTTAGATTTTGTCCACTATTATGTGAAATTCAAAGGCAAATTAGTCTTTTTTACCATCGATTCTTACATATCAATAATAACCATCAATAAAATATGACATGTGGACACATAATAGTGTAATGACAATGTAAATTGGTCCGTTATGTAAACGTTTCGTTTCTTTATGTTTCTGATTATGCTATTAGTTTTTGAATTGTTCCATGTCCACATGTCATTATTTTATTGGTGGTTATAACTAAAAAAGTAAGAATTGACGATGAAAAAACTAATTTGCCCTTGAATTTGACGGCTTAGTGGATAGAATCTAAAGACAATGGGTTAATTGGCTGATTTTAAATAGTTCAAGAGGATAATTTACTATAAAAAAGGTTAATGGGGTCCAATTTCAACTGAAATAATAGTTTATGGGGTCAGTTAATAACCAATAATTGATCAAAGGTGGCACCCACGTATGTGGGATTGGTCAAATCTTTTTGATGACCTTATAGGGGATAAATCCTTATCTAGGACACCCAAATTAGATACAACTTCAAGCACATGAACTAGCCAAATATAGGACTTATAGGGGATAAATCCTTACTACCAAGCACATGAACTAAATGCAACTTCAAATTTAAATTTGATCAAAAGAAGGGAAAAATAAATGATAAATACTAGCCAAATATACATGGTTTGATCATATGCAAATGGGTAATTTGTTGTATGACACCCTGAACTATTAGTCCAGTTGAAATTGATTATTTGAATTATTTTTTTGGTAAATTAACTCCCTGAACTATTTGAAATAAGCCAATTAACCCCTTGTCATTAGATTCCGTCCACTCTTCTATCAAATTCAAGGGCAAATTAGTCTTTTTATCATCAATTCCTACATGTCACTTATAACCATCTATAAATTATGACATTTGGACACATAATAAAGTGTAATAACAATGTGAAATGGTTCATTATGCAAATGTTTGGTTTCTTTATTTTTCTTATTGTGCTATAAGTTTTTGAATTCTTCCGTGTTCACGTGTCTTTAATTTATTGGTGGTTATAACTAACAAGTAAGAATTTATGATAAAAAGATTAATTTTTCCTTGAATTTGACGGAATAAAGGACGAAATCTATCGACAACAGGTTAATTGGCGTATTTTAAATACTTCAGGGGTGAATTTACCAAAAAAATAATTCAGGGGGTCAATTTTAACTAAAGTAATAGTTTAGGGCATCAAACCTCAATTTATGCAATCCTAAAACATGCAAGAACTTTTGACATGTCAACAATAAGGGTATTTTAGTCATTATAAACGTATTAAGTACAACTTGGGAATAAGATGAAAACGATAGTGCTGCTGCCAACCATGCATGCAAACAATTTACCGCTCCCACCGACAAGATTTGCATGTGCAGAAAGATAGTCTAGGGCCCTTTTCATGTGCAAAAATATCATGTATATATTTAAGTGCCAATTTGGCGGTACGATATATTTAGACCAAAGGATGTGTAAGCTGGACTCAGAAAATGTGTCATAATTATTTGATATCGAGTTGTGTGCTACAAAGTCTTTTATTTAAAAGTAATAATAAATATCACTAAATTGTAATATTAAATGTAACTACCATAACCATATACTTAGTAGAAAGTTATAATTCATAAACTAAGCAGCTAGCTAAAAAGTTTGCTGGGCAATGAAAGAAATGACCAATAAAAAATATCTGCATATGCTCCCGAAGAAGACTTTCTCCCAAGCTGTAGGGCATTTTCATTTTTCTTTTTTCTTTCAATTATATTTTGTGTTTTCAAATTAGAAGAAGAAATTACTAACTAGTCTTACATTTAGGTGATATTTTTCATATTTATAGTTATAGGTTCTTAAATTTGACTCCTGTAAATAATAATTTTATATGACTCATTTATGGCTTAGCCTAAATTCTATCATGGTATTAAAAACTTAGAAGAAGAAATTTATTATTATTTGCAAGACTATACAAGTAAGAAATCAATGAAAACAACATGTTCATTGAGTTAAAAGAGTGTCTGAACTCACTGCAGAAAGTTCTTGTATATCTGGAACAGTACATCATGTGCTATAATATAAATAGACAACATAACTATAAGGGTATATCTCACAATTTTCTTCTACTTATGTTATAACAACTAATGTGTCGACTTGCATAGGGACTAAACCAGGAGCAGATGGAGATCACTTAAAATACAGGACTTCAATATTAAAGGCAACCTTCTACCTAGGAGCTGTATGAAAATCGTCTATAAATAGAGCGATAAAAAGGGCATAAATAACAGAGGGGAGCTTACCATCTGTGACAAATGATAAGGTGACGTGGAAATTAGATGCACATAGCAGAACCAGCAGCACTGTGAGTTTGTTATTCATCGTGGCTCTCAGAGTGTTTATGCGTGAGAGAGAAGGGTTGGAAGGGTTTGAGTTGAGATCCCAGGTAGTGAGCACTGGTTTATATACTGCTGGCCGACATGGAAATGCCTCCGAGTTTGTAGTAAACCACGTGAATGACATTACTGGAAACTTAAGAAGTATCCTTTGGCTACGCACCACCTTCCTCGAAGTTTGCAAAACATGCGTATATTACGAAACTCTTGCTTAATTTGGCCCATGGCTAGAAAACCCGCTGCCAAGGCAATCTTCACAAAAAAAAAAAAAAAAAAAAAAACGCTTCATTAACTCTGTTAATTGATTGATTGATTGGGATTACGTGAAGAAAAAATAATACTTTTATATCCTCCTTTTGGAGATAAACTCATACTTCCCTTGGGAGTAATGTATTTATTATCGTAAAAATTTCATAATCAAAATTATTTAATTTTTATTTGAAGATCATTCTTACAAGAAATTATTTGAATCGACATTATTTAATTGTTCAAATGTACCAAATAAATGATCGATTCATCACTAATAATGTACATTATTCAGTACCTACTCCATAATAGTCTGTAGTCATGTTGTAATTGAAATCGACTCTAATAATAAATTGGATAATGAGCTAGGATTAGAATCCAAACTTTGCTACCTGTCAATGTAACAAAACAAGACTTTTTAGTTTAAATGGTTTTTGGAATTAGCATAACCAGTCACTTTGGTCCTTGACAATGAAAATCGACAACAATGGTCTTTGAGTTTGTCCACGGTAAATCAAATTTGTTTTGCTTTGAAGAATCTGTCAATATTCTTGTTAAATTGCCACACGAAGGACAATGTGACCAACTTTTTAAGGGTATTTTTGTCAAAACCAACCCCTTCACTTAATGAGCATATAGACAAATTTTTCAGGGAGTGACCAAAATAATTTACTCTGGACAAACTTGAAGATCAATTCTATCAATTTTCAATGTCAGGAACTAAAATGTAAAATTATAACAATCTCATAGACTATTTTAGCTGCAAAACCAAAAATAAAAACTAACTATGTTTCCTTTTTCTTTTCCATGTTTTTCTTCTCGTATTTGTTGATAGAAATGGCTCTTGGCTGAAGCTTCATTCATTAGGACTTTGTAACTTTGCAACATCAATCTGGTGGTAAGAAGACGTAAGCCGACTTGGCCCATCCACCAACCAGATGCAAGTTTCAGTACAGTTCATATGAAATCTGAGACATTTTGTAAGAAACATTGTTATCCGTTCAGGGTACATAACTCAATTGATACATAAGAAACAAATTTAACAGTTTTTGTAAGGGGTGGATAACTTTGTTCGAGGTCAAACTCTCTCTTACCTTAGTAATAATATAAAAAGTTGGGACATTTTTTATTTTAAGCCCCTTTCAAATATCTTATTTCAAAACATACCCAAATTATAATTTCATTTTTGGACTAGTACACTATTTTGGGGTTTAAAAGATAATAATAATTAAACTCTTTGAGTGTAACAATAGATATTACCTGGCAATATTAATTCCATAAACTCGAAGAATATAGGAACTTCTTGGTGTTTGTAAACATCTGACGTGTACTCTTAAATGTCAATAAAAAATGCTAATTATTTTACGTGAAATCACTAAAGTCTTAGAAATACCGATCCTTAGCTTGGAATTGCAGGTACTATTTTCTGAGGGAGGTTATACTTGTAGACAAGCCATTCAAAGTGCATGTGTTTCACAAATGGGTTTGCTTATACGATGTCGGTTTGACGGTGACTCATAAACTGTATGATCAAAGTTTGAATCTTAGCCTGCAGAGCCACGTGGTTGCGGACACCTTCATGTCTTCACAGAAGGTGCCGGCGACTGAAGGACTGATGGACACCTCTCAAGTGCATGGATTCCATCACATTTGACGCCTTGTAATGAGTGAACTGTTATGTGTATAAGCGGGGTTTTAGTTTTTATTATACACAGAGTTTAAGTTCTTGAGTGTGCTCTCGTTATAAATATATCGTGTTATGTTAATTTTGCAGCTGATCTATATTTATAGTCATCGTCCTATATTTATTCTTTCCAGATCATATTAGCTCTTATGTTAACGGTCTTTAAAAGTTGTTTATCCGTATATAACGCCATGTATAAGTTGCCTATTCATCTCTTTTAATGATATACCATTTCTTCTATAAAATAAAATATATGTATAAAACTGCATTCCACACTTTAGCACCTACAAAAAATCTCATTAAAATGTTGTTAAAAAAAATATCATTGAAACGAAATATAAAACATCCAACTATGATTCATCTTCAAGGATAAATGACTAGTCCACCTCCTTTGATCATCACCCAAAAGTATTGAATCCATATTTATTATTTCTTTCTATAAATTTTAGGGGTGGTTCGGTATGGAATACCGAACCAAAACCTTAGTCCCGATTCTCAAACCGAAATTTTTGGTATTCCCAATTTCAAGACCGATCCCAAACTAAAATTTCGGGAATCCCGAAATAGTTTTGGTATTTTGGGACAATTAGGAATCTCGAAATATTTTTGGGCTTTTGGTGATTCTATATTCCCAATTCCCATAGCTATTATATTTTCACTGAAATAATCAGGTACATACTTCAAACATTATTGTACTTCTTGTTTTCCTTCGTTTCATGATTGTTCTTCCATTAGTAATTTCAACTTCATACTCCCGATGAGTTACCTGGCATGAAGTAAGTTGAGGGGGTAGAATGAATAATGCATGAATTGATCAAACGATATCGGTAGGCAACATTAAACTCTTAAACAACCACTAGTGCAACCGTTGTTTTACCATTTAAGAATACACTAGAAGGCGAACATAGTACAAAAGTTATATACCTTTTTGTGATTATGTGGAATACTCATTACACTTCTGGTGTTTATGTTCTCTACTTTCTTCAACAACTTTGACACTGGTGTTTGTGTTACTTCCAGTAAAGGTGACTCCTATCAATGAAATAGAATGACATATAGCACATATCATAATCATTCATATCTTTATGTTACAGGGATGAAAAATAAAGTAACATGATTTTTTCATTATTGTGCCAACATGATTTATATATATTATTATCTGTGTAAATGTATATAATATATATAATAATTAAAAATGTATATTTCAGTTCGGTATGGGAATACCCAAATATTGGGAAGACAATTTCAATTCCCATACCGAAATTTTAGTATTTTTTCGGGATAGCATATTGAAAATTTTGGGAAAATCGGTTTGAGACATTTTTGTTTTGAGATCAGTATTTTTTCGATTTGGTTCGGGATTTTTGGGAATTTTTTCCGCTCCTAATAAATTTGTAGCTCGTGGGAGCAACAGAAAAACATCAAATCAAACAAATGCACATTACATAACCAATCAAAATTCAAAAGGGGTTGAAATTTCGTAAATTGAAAGCAGATCTTATATATCGATCCTTCTGGCAAGTGGAAACTGGAAACCCATGTGCAAATGGGCATCTTGATTGAGTATTCCTTCAATTTCTTAATACATTATTACTTTATTATTTTCCCTTTGATACTGTTCCTCTGCGGTCGGCAATAATTTTCGTAGTTTATTATGGCATCCGGTGTATGGTGGTTGGTAGGAGAAGCAATATTGCATGGGAATATTATCATATGTGAACGACTTTGGGCTACAATTCAACATGGGTGCATGTGTTCTGGAGTGTGTCCCAATCAACCAGATCGATCAGGTTGTATGTGGTGAAGTAGACTGACAAATAAACTTATGATTTTGAGCTCAAACAACAATACGTTTGTTAAAACAACTATATGATATGTTATCGTGATTACCGTGTGTTGATATTTGACGTATATTTTGTACATTTTTTTATCTATTAAATTATCATGGTTTTATTTTAAATAGTTAGATTTGATGTGTTTTATGTGAGTTTTATATAAAGAATAATGCTAGAAAGATCAAATTCTTAAACTAAATTTGCAAATCATATGATGTGTCACCGATAAAAAATAAACACGTCAATCAATACTTAAGTAATAATCCAATTATCAACAACCTGTTTGGGCCCAAAATAACAGTTTAGGCCGAGGGAAGTATTTCTCGGCTTGAAAGGAGATGCTACGGATGGTCGACTCGTGGGTCGACTGAATTGAGTCGGCTGAATCCTAGTAGGAAAAGGATTTATCTCAAGTGAAGATAAGGGAAGCGAAATCCATCTGTGGAGACAGAGTCCTAGTACAATAAGGAGTCTCGGTGGGAGTCCTAGCTGAAGAAGGAGTGGCCGAGGCAGTCCGATAGGGGTAAGGAGTCCCAATCCGAGTAGAATTATGATTGATCAAAAGAGGACTCGGCTCCTATAAATACAGAAGCAGTGGCAGCGTGCAAATGACCTTCAACTCAACACACAACTCTGCCCTGCGCAATTTCTCGCTCTTCGCGAAACCTCTCAACACCTTTGAGATTTTTATTTTCTTTTTCGCCTTCACACCTTCAGTTTGGATAAACAGCACTGTGAAGGCAACCGGTAAACACCTTCAGTTTGGATAAACAACATTGTTGCCATAGAACCAGCCGTCCGTGAAACACCTTCAGTTTGGATAAATAGCATTGCGAGAGGGTCGACGGGTTATCTATCCAAGTCTCGGCCGACGAGGGTTTTCGGTTCCCCGTCGACAGAGGTCATCTCACCAGCCATCTAGGCGAAGTGAGGTGTTACTAATACTTAGGCTCGGTGCCTCAACACCGAGTTATTTTATGATCGCATATTCACAAGTGGGTTTCAGAGTTCGGCATTTAGACGGCCGAACCACATTCATTATCAAGACCTTCATCCGCTTTGAGTATTTGTGCCCCTATACTCTAGTATCGATTTGGCGTGATTTTACCTTCACCAATATGGTGACTGTTGCCGAATCGGACGACAACGAGCCGTGAACTTTGTAATTGGCAGCCTTGTCTTCAGACTTGAGGACCCATAAGCCGAGACGTGTTCCTTTCTCGGCCACAGTTGCAAGACACAAAAGTCAGCCGCACGCATTCACACAACATCAAGACACTTTTTACTCATCGGTCGAGCTCGGCCGACGAGTTGGCACGCCCCGCACACATTCGAAGGACTTAGTTAGTCTACTAGTTACTCGGCCTGCGCGCCATGTAGGCTAGGTGATTTTTGTAGTCAACATTTTTGCACGCCCAGTGGGACCAAGTGCTAAAACTACGAAGTTCATGCCCGTTGAGACTCGTTCGGTGAAGAAAAAGACAGGAATGGGAAAATCCACCACCGCACCAATAACCCACAACATGGGTTCAGAAAATACATCACAGGCACAGACCAATGATGCCGTGACACCTGATCCACGCCGAGAGAGGGGAATACTTCTCGGCGAGCCCCCTCATAACACAGGAGTTCTCACTAAAGTCATAAAGGAAAAACGGGTTAAAGGAATAGTGGAGGACTGTGACGAGGATGGGGGCGACGCTACTGACCCACCATCCAGGTCGTTTTTTAGGAGATGCTTGGAAGAACAATCTCGGCAATTCGAACAGACATTTGGCCGAGATATACAATCAATCCTGGAAGAAGTACGGGGGCAAAGCGCCATGCAGACCAAATTGCTCGAATACTTGGTCCACATTACCCCCAATTTGGGATTGACCGATCGAGCGCGACAGTCCCTGCCCAAAAAATAACATAGCGACCACGTCAACAGCCGAGGCAGGATCTACTCGATCTAGAGCAATTTATCCAGAAAACAGAAGCGGATCAACCAGCACAACAAATGACTTTGGAGCCGGCATGACTGCCGTAAATACCATAAAAATACAGTGAATGATTGATTCGGCCTTGAAGAAGGGGCTGAAATTCCCAAAGTTTATTCATCCATACCCATAGTATGTCGAGCATTTCGAATACTCGAAAGGTTTTAAGATCCCAAATTTCAGTCTGTTTGCGGGAGAATCTTCATTATCTTCTCTAGAATACGTGGCTCGCTTCACCGCACAATGTGGGGATGTTAACAGTGATCATTACAAGCTACGATTGTTCAATTTCTCATTAACCGGATCGGCATTCACATGGTACATTAATCTTCCTTCAAATTCGGTCCAAAGTTGGGAAGAGTTGGTCGAGAAATTTCATGAACAGTTCTATCGGCCAGGAATGGAGATGTCAGTATCTTCGTTGGCTAGGATGGCACAAGCATCCGATGAGTCACCAATGGAGTACTTGACGAGGTTTAAATCGGCCAGGAATTGGTGCTGAGTACCTCTCCCGGAAGTAGAATTTGTAAGAATTGCCATCAACGACATTGATCTGCAGTACAAGAAGAAGTTCTTGGGGGCCAATTTTCAGGATATGTACGAATTAGCTCAGCATGTAGAACAATATGAGTACCTACTCCGAGAAGAGAAGGTATCAAAATCCTCAGCCAGGGGTACCATATACAAAAACCCTTCGGTCAGTTACACCTCGACCGAATGAGATAACTCCCAGTATGCCAGCATACACTACAAAACGAAGTGTCAATAGCGAGGGTCAAATGTCATCGGAAAAGGCATTTTGCCGTCGCAAATACTTATTTATGACGGGAAAAAGCCCTCGCTGGGCGTCGCAAATTGATCCATTGGAAATACTTTTTTTCCAACTGGCCGTCGGAATTAATTCATTTTCGACGCACAGAACTTGTCGTTAGTAGTTAGATTTTTATCGGAAATGAATTTTCAAAATGGCAAACTTATTTTATTTTCAACATGGAAATGTGGTCGTAAATAATTATAGAGTTGTCGAAATTACTTTTCAAACGACGACAAATATTTTTTACATTGACTTTTTTTCGACCAAACAATTATGTCAGAAAACCTTTTTCCAACAAAATAATTTTTATTTACGAGAGTGCACAATCATCGCAATTACAATTACCAACCATACGAGGTTGTCAAAAATACGTAATGGCTTGACAGAAATAGGCACAAAAACATATTTGCGATGATCAAGTGTCGTCGAAAATATGTACTTCCAACGGTGAAGCTTGGTCGGTAATACATATTTGCAATGGCAAGCGTCGTCGGAAATACATATATATTTTCGACAAAGAAGCCTCGTCGAAGATATATATTTGCAACGGTGAAGTTTCGTCAGTAATATATATTTCTAACAGTGATTCTTCGTTGGAAATATATATATTTTTTCATAATCAATATTTGGTTTAAAATGGGTATTTCCAATAGGAACATTTTTGTTAGAAATGTGCACATTAACTAGAGAAATTTACAATCGAAAAAGTTATTATTCTATTTATAATTCAATTATATATTGAAATTAAAATATAATAAAAATAGGTATGTAATCATTACTAATAAAGTAACCAAACCGTTGTATTAAATTTCTCAACATCCAAACGAACTTATTCATAAAATTATTTAAAACAAGAAAATAGACAATACTTAAATTGGAAAAAAAAAAACAATACCCCACAAATAAAACATAACAAGTTTAGATATTTGGTAATATCAAAATGAAAGTATGATGTACTACTGATCTTCATGTTGAGCATCTGACCAACTTTCAACATTCTCCTGTCAAACAAACAATAAAGAGAGTACGTAAGTAAATAAATAATATATTATTCAATAGTAAGAGAAATAATAAAAATGAAATAAAACAATTTACCATAGAAGCAAATGGTCCTGAGCGCGCATAATTATTTGAGTTGTTTGGCATTAGTCTTTCAACTAATTCTTGCAAAGAATTCAACTTATCTGTTAAAGTGTTGACTTGGTCCTTCAATTGCTCATGGCTTTCTTCACGTTCTAAGCACATACGTTTATTACAACTTTGGCTATTTGAGGGATATGCATCGTTAGTACTAAAGCCAGCACCTACACCAAGAAGACGACCATGACTTGGGCCACCAATCACCTCGTTGTAAATGACCCAATCATTTACTTCATTTTGTTCTGCCATAGCAGTATTCTTTTTGTTGTCCATTTTTTCCTTCAATAAAATTGTAATATGTAAGCATAGGTAATACACACAATATCATGTAAAAAAGATCGAAATTGTGATAACATACATAAAGTTCTTTAGCCTTTTCACTTGCCCAAGTTTCTTCACCTTCACTCTTACGCTTACTCACATGGAATTTTTTGAAACAATCAATCGGGCTAGGTTCAATTCCACTACAGTCAAGCTATTAAGATTATAAAAAAAAGTTCATTAAATAAATTTTAAATATGCACGAATAACGGTATGGCAACAAAGCATAAACATAGTACTTTTACCTCATATTTTCTGTACTTTGCCATTGGAACTGAACCTGTGGTGTGCACAATTGTAGATTGCTCCCTATTGCACGCGTTTTGCACACTTTGTTTCTGCATGAAAAAGAAAGCAAAGTTAAAACCCAATCATCTCACAGTAAGCATCTACATGTAAGGAAAATAATACATTAACCATCATAAGATGATATTACTTAAATAAAACTTTTACCTTCCATTCAGGCTTCTCCCATTTTTCAACCATTTTACACCAAACATCTTTAGATACATTTGATGGGCAGTTAATGTATCTCTCCCCAGTAGTCTTGTACTTGTGAAAAACTGAATTCCTCAATGTGCTCATCCAATCGGCATATCTTGTTTTAATATGTAGTTCAAAAGCAGCCCTCATCTCTTCTTCAGAACACGTGTATGTGTATCCAGTTCCCTTAAAACGATCATACAATTCATCCATTTGATCTTTTGGATAATCTTTAAACGTAATCCAAGGCCCATTAATAACTTGATTAAAGAGCACCCCTATAGTTCTCGTAGCATTTGTAGTTACAATCCTGTAAAATTAAAATTAGATTAAAACAATCACATATCTAAATAGTAAACTATTTGACAATCATGCTTTCAATGACTTGTGCTCATTACCTGCTATCATGTATTACAATTGGAGTGCCATTCCCATCTTTACCCTTAGCCTTCCCTCTACCTTTCTTTTTGGTAGGACCTAATCAATAAAAATCATAATGTGCTTGCATGTTTAATAAATAACCAATTACAAAAATGCACATTTTGAAACCAACATAAATACGGTACCTTCCACACTTGAAGGTTGATTCTCAATAGATGTTTGTTGTGTCTCATGTATTTCGCTATCATGTGATGGTTGGGTAACATCAAGTTGGTTTGAAGAAGGTGTAGGTGAATGAGTAGTGGTGTGCAGTGCTCTTTTTTGACTCATTCCTCTGGTTTCCGTGGCTATAATTTTACAAAGAAAACACAAAGCTAAATAAGACATAATTATCAGAGAATTAGTTTCTTTTAACATATGACAAAGTTCATAAAACAACCAACAAAGACAAGAAAATTAGATGCCTAGTACCGAAAGATAGAAAAATGAAAAAATCCACATATAAAATTACCTTGTATATTTGCATGTTGGGTCTCTTGCATTCCATTGTCATGTAGTTCAGTGGTGGAATCATGTTGGTTTAAAGAGAGTCTAGATGATAGAGGACGTAAATAATTGATTCCAACAAAATCATATGCCTTAAAAATTAATTCTGATAAAGAAAAAATTTCGTCAAAAAAATATAATTACTTCTGACAACAACTAATCACCCTCGAAAATATAAAAGCATTACCGAGAAGATTTTTTTCCAACAAAAACATAAAAACATTACCGAGAGGACTTTTTTCCCTCGAAAATACTAAATCAATTTCGTCAACATGAGCAAACCTTCGAAAATAACCATTCTATTTCCGATAAGAACTTTACTCGTCGTTAATACAACTGGCGCCAATTCTTCCCGCCAAACAAAAGTGCATTTCCGACGAAATTGATACGTTTTCCGAGGGCATTATGTGCGTCTGTAATAAAATTTTGTTCCGTGTCATGCTACCGACGACCCATATTTTATGGTCGTAAAATGTGCTTTTTACGACGGTTTTTTGGGGCCCTCGGAAAATCTTCGTCGGTAATGACTACTTTTTTTGTAGTGATAGATGCAGCCGAAATTGTCATTGACAAACCATACATCTGCAAGGCTCTGGCTCAAACTAAAGATACAAAAGCTCGCATAGCCCCGGAGGAAGCTACAACCAAGGTGTCGAAGGTTTATACTTTTGACATTACCAAGGTCGATGCTATCTTCGACCAGCTATTGATGGCAAAGATTATCAAGCTTCGGCCAGGACATAACATCCCAAAGGCCGACGAGCTGAAACATAAGGTGTACTACAAATACCACAATTCAAGTAAACATACGACCAACAACTGTGTGGTGTTTCGCGATGCCATTCAAGGATGGATCGACAAAGGAAAGTTAAAGTTCCCAGAGAAGCAGATGGTCGTCGACACCAATCCTTTTCCCTCAGCAACAGTCGGCATGGTGGATGCCCATTTACCTAAAAATAAGGGTAAGGAAAGAGCCGAGTTCGTACAAGTGCGGCACGTTCCAAAACAGGGTTCTCGGCCACGGCTCAAAATCGATCTAGCCTATAATGAGCCACCAACAGAGCTGACAGAGCCCGCGATTGTCCAAGCCATGTCCGGAGCTAGTGAGGAAGAATCCGAAAAGCCAAAAATCGACATGATGAACGCCCATTTGCCTAAAAACCCAAGCGAGGCAAAGGCCGAGTTCCTGCGGATGCAGCACATTCTAAAACAGGGTTCTCGGCCACGGCTCAGACTCGATTTATCTGCTAATGAGATGCCAACAGAGCTGACAGGTCCTGCAATAGTTGAAGCTATGTCAGGAGCTAGCGAGGATGAACCCGACAGGCCGATAGTATTGTACAGCCACTGTAAGGTGCATGTAGTCATAACCGAGCCAAAAGAGAAACAATCTCAAGCAGCAACACCCCGACAAACACCCATGGTCGCGACAATACCGCCAAAGGTGCTCGGCTCAGGCCAGCGCCACAAAGTGTTCGATAGACTCAGACCTCAACCGCAAGCCGAATGATCATCTTCGGCCAGGCGACGACTCAATTTCGATGCCCCGTTTTACAATGAAGATTACTATGCACGAAGCTCCAGCAGCTCCCGTTCGGTGGCACCTCAAAAGACGTTCAAACCGCTCGAACCACGTGACCATCGATGGTACACGTACAATTCACCGACTGGCATGTACACTGCCCTATCTAAATCTCAAAAGTGTCGCCGCCAAAGGATAGATTGCATGGCTCGCCGCTAGGCGACCCAAGTATCTTCGGCTCCCAAGTGACGGCCCAAAACCACGAAGACAAATGAAGGTGATCGTCACCCTTCGACGATCGTGACCGAGTTACTCGAAGGAAAGAAGGTCACAGACCGTGCTATCAAAACTGCTTTCGAAGAATCTGATAAACGGATCAAACTTCTACCTCGATCGGGAGAAATGAAGGCTCGCATCGAGCAAATCAGGAAGGAGTCAGCGGAGAACCTCTCTTCAGCATCAACATCAGAACTACTGATTAAGATACGACGGAATCTCCATCCTCCTTTCGTTGGCGAAGCCCTAAAGTATATGATGGAGTTTCATAAGACGCACTCGGCCAATGACTTGTACGGCTTACAAAAGGAATGTCAACAAGTCCTCGACCTGGCGTTAACCTCCCCAGATGCCGAGCAAATAATTCAGAAGACTACAGACCCGGCCATAAAGGCACGTTTCCAGCACATACGAGATGCTCGGGTGTTTGGCTTTGAGGTTGACCCATACACGGATCTACCCCCCGTTGAGCTCCCTTTCTCCTTCGATGACCTTCGTGATCTGAGATACCATTTCAAAGTTTTCTCAGCAGTAGCACTTTTCGGCCTCACGGCCGATGAATAAGAACATATAAAGCGCCTTGACGCATACCTTGACACAAGAAACATTCTAATTACTTACCAAGAGCAAGTCCGTTAATTAGTGCCTATCCCATCAAGTGAGCTCGAGGGTAATATTCAAGATAGTTCGACACAAGAGGATGAGCTGCTGCCCGCCGATCATACAACGGACGCCTTAGCTGAAGACGTTCCAGAGCAAGCTGCTTCAATCGACAATCTTGGGAAAGAGCATCATGACCCACTGGGACCGTCTGTCCTGGACAACATGGAGATCAACATGGTCCACGTCTTGCCCGCCGAGTTTCAGCCAACCACTTCCCAACCATCATCTTTGGAGGGCGATGTAGTGGCCGAGGAGGCAACACAGACTCACAGCAGCCCTCGCTGAGTTGTCTCTCCGGTCCCCCACTACCAATCTACAACATCTAAAGCCGTTATAGGTTACGACCCATATAGAAGGCTACCATGTCTCTAAGGTGTTCGTCGATTGTGGGGCCACTGTCAACGTTATGTCCGTGTCTGTCATGCGAGCCTTACGACGATCCCACGACGAACTCATTCCATCCGGGATAACTATGAGCAGTTTCATGGGCGACTGATCCCAAACAAAAGGAGTGCTTCCTCTGGAGGTAACCATCGCTGGTCGTAATCACATGACCGCATTTTTCATTGTCAACTCTAAAACCGAGTATAACGCCCTGCTCGGCCGCGATTGGATCCATCAGACTGGCTGCATTCCATCGTCACTCTATCAAGTCCTCGTCTTCTGGGACAGGAAGTTGGTCATTGTCCATCCGGCCGACACCCAGCCATTCGAGGCCAACATGATCCAAGCTCGTTACTATGATGATCACGTCGGCTACATTTCCCTTCAAGGCCTCAATGAGGAAGGGCGGCCGACAAGGATTTCTGTGCAGAAGGCTATTGAGGTTGCCGCCGAGACTGTCCACCAAGAATCGATGAGACTCGGATTGGCCAACTTACTTACCGATATCGATGATTGACGCCAACCAAGAACGACGCCAGGCCGAAGTCTCCTCGACCATGGGGCGATTGCTGGCCCATTGGTATACGGTTTCTCAGCAACCAAACTCGGGAGTCAATCTGGTCGAGTTTTTAGCAGAAGGAGACAACGACCCCGTTTTGTCTCTAGATATGGTTCAAGCTGCACCAGCCGAACTTGAAGACAATCAGCCTCAGGTCAAAGACCCTTTGGAAGAAATAAATGTCGGGACGGCCGAAGAACCTCGGCCTTTATTTATCAGTGCTCTGTTGCCTCAACCTATGAAAACTGACCTGTGTAATTTATTACATGAATTCAAAGATTGTTTTGCTTGGAGCTATCACGAGATGCCTGGTTTAGATCGCACGCTCATCGAGCATAAGTTACGCATCAAGCCCGGCTGCAAACCGTTTCGTCAGCCCCCTCGACGATTCTCGACCGACGTACAGCTTGGCATAAAAGACGAGATCATTCGCCTCTTGAATGCTGGTTTCATTCGGACAGCCCGATACGTCAAATGGTTGGCAAATATAGTTCCTGTTCTTAAGAAAAATGGCGCCTTGCGAATTTGTATCGATTTTCAGAACCTAAATCTGGCAACTCCAAAAGATGAATATACTATGCCAATTTCGGACCTCTTAATCGACGCAGCGGCAAGCCATGCGATTTTTTCCTTCATGGACGGTCATGCTGGCTATAATCAAATTTTCATTGTCGAGGCTGATGTTCACAAAACTGCTTTTCGATGCCTGGGGGCACTCGACACATATGAGTGGGTCGTTATGCCATTTGGTCTCAAGAATGCCAGTGCAACTTACCAGCGAGCATTGAATGCTATCTTCCATGATCTCATTGGGACAACGATCGAAGTCTATATCAACGACGCTGTGGTCAAATCAAAACGTCGGCATACACACTTAGAGGATCTTCGCCAAGCCTTCCTACGCATACACCAACATCACCTCAAGATGAACCCGGCCAAATTTGCTTTTGGCGTGTCGGCCGGCAATTTCTTAGGGTTCTTGGTTCATCACCGAGGCATTGAGATTGACGACAACAAGGCCCAGGCCATCATCAATGCACCACCACCAATAACCAAGCGACAGTTGCAGTCGTTGCTCGGCAAGATTAATTTCCTCCGCCGATTTATTGCCAATTCGGTGGGGAAAATGTGTGTTTTTCCACGTTATTAAGACTCAAGGATTCCGACAAGTTTGAGTGGCGCACTGAGCATCACGAGGCTTTCACACAAATCAAGGTGGCTCTTTCCACCCCACCAGTCCTCGTTCCGCCCCAACGTGGCAGACCTCTCAAGTTATACATTTCTGCGGCCGACGAATCCGTTGGTTGTCTTTTAGCACAGGACAATGATGCGGGGCGCGAACAGGCTATCTTCTACCTTAGTCGCCACCTTAATGCTCCTGAAGTCAATTATACGGCTGTCGAAAAACTCTGTTTAACATTGTTCTTCGCTGCCTCAAAACTCAGGCATTACATGCTCCCATCCGTCACTCAAGTCATCGCCCAAACTAACGTTATCCGCTACATGCTCACTCGGCCGATCGTAAAGGGCCGAATCGGGAAATGGACGATGGCATTGTCTGAGTTCAGTTTACAATACGTGCCCCAGAAGGCTGTCAAGGGACAGGCACTGGCCGATTTCTTGGCTCACCATCCGTCCCTATACGATTTTGGAAGCCCCGATCTCGAAATCGGCATGGTGGAAGCCCGGGATAATTTCTGGACCATGTACTTTGATGGTTCGAGCACGACTGTTTCTGCTGGGGTGGGCATAATTATTCAGTCTCCCGAGCACCAGCGATGGTATTTCTCTTTCAAATTAAACTTCGACTGTACCAATAACCAGGCCGAGTACGAAGCCCTTGTCATCGACCTCAGTATCCTTCACGACTTGCGCGCCCCTCGCGTTACCAGGCCGAGTACGAAGCCCTTGTCATCGACCTCAGTATCCTTCACGACTTGCGCGCCCCTCGCGTTCTGGTCTTTGGTGACTCTGAACTTGTGATTAACCAGGTTAATGGTACTTTTCGTTGCAAGAGTTGCACTTTGGTTCCCTATCACATGGTCGCCACCTATTTGGCTGAGTCCTTCGATGGCATCACGTTTATGCACGTGTCTCGAGTCCATAATACCGATGCAGATGAGTTAGCCCAAATCGCCTCTGGTGCACAACTCATGGGGGGCAAACATGGTCGAGCAATACCCATCATACAACAGTCGTACCCGGCCTTGATTAATCAGCAAGTTCTCGATCAGGATCACGTGAAACTGAACACGAGTCATGTCCTTGCTGTCGTTATTAGAACGAGACGATCCCGTCGAAGTCTGTGCAGTCGAAGCGTTACCAGATGATTGGAGAGGAGCGATCATGCGGTACCTTGATAATCCCAAAGGAAAACACGAGCGCAGGACAAAGGTGCATGCCACAAACTATGTGTTATACCAAAACGTGTTATATAGAAAAGGTGAAGACGGTTTGTTGTTGTTATGTCTCGGCCCCAAAGAGGCTGTACAAGCAATGGCCGAGGTCCACAAAGGAATATGTGGAGGTCATCAATTCGGCCGAAAGATGCGATGGCTGCTTCATCGGCATGGTTATTTCTGGCCGGATATCTTGAAAGACTGCATTGAGTATGCGCGAGGTGTTGGAAATGTGCCCTAAAACCAATCATATGATGATACTTTACGGACATTTCATAAAGTTAAACTAATGTAGTTTATATATAAAGGGAAAAGGTTATTGTTTGAGCTGTCTCATATAAATGTTATATGCTTAAATGATAAGTCCAAGGAATATGTGATTGGGGGAATGCGATCTAAAGAAGTTAGATTCATGAGACCATTCTTTCGTAGACACATCCTAAACGTTCCTGATCGTAGGATTGCCAATTAGGCATTGATAGTCCGTTAAGATCAGTACGTGCTATGTCTTCTCTCAAGGAGAGTGACTAGTCTCGAGTCATTGGTGTGTCTGACACCAAGACAAGCATGTAAGTGCTCAATAGGGAATGAGTTCACTGAACACGATCAACGAGGAGTCCTTTGACCTGAGGCATCACACTTGTCTTGTGGTTAGGTCCTTGATCTTTGACTGTGTCAAAGTCACACCATCAGGAGGGTGTCCACGGCATCGCCGGGGTTAAGTCACTTAGCCATGGAGGCAAGTGAATGCGCAACAAGGGATCTCTAACCTTCAAACCGTTTGAGGGAGAATACTTTTTGATATGATTTAGAATCTCTGGCCAGAGTATGAATGAGATGAAGGAAGGCGTTCCAAATCACATTCAAGGTAATCATATAAGTACACGTATCACATTGGATAGTAGACATGAATAAACTATCAAACCAAACAATGTGGTCAAGAGTATTGTATTAGAGAAAGACCGTATTGCATTGTAATCCTAAACTGAATAGGTTCTCCACCTCTTCTGATTAGCTTGGGTAACCATGATATGCTGCTAGGTGTCACTCATGGTTTGTGGAAGCCCTAAACGTGTGTAAACACTAAAGGGAGAATTGAAAGTAATTTTCAATTCACAATCGATTTGAATGAGTTTGAATCGCCCACTGCCTCGCTAAAAGGAACCTAATGGATCGTACACCGTGTAAGGTAGAGATTGAAGATTCAACGGAGATGAGTAAGAATAATTAAATGGTTTAATTATTTATGGCAAGGATTAATTAATATGTTAATTAATCAAACGAATAAGTTCGTTAAAGACCTCGGGATAGTTTTGGACCTTAAGGCCCAATGGGCTTCGAACGTCAAGTCCATTAACTTAAGTTGTATGACAACTTAATGAATAATGATTCACAAAGGCCCAAATAGCCCAATAACACCCTAAGGCCGGCCATGTTAGAGAGGGTAGTGAACTTGGACTTATTTACAAGTTTGCCACTCAAATGAATTAAGGTATAAATATGACTTTATAGCCAAAATTCATTAAGGGTTCCTTTTGGGGAAAATTGGAGAAAACACAAACTCCTTTTCTCTCTAAAGAGGCCGGCCACCATAGAGGAAAATAGCTAGCAATCTTACTTCCTCTAGGTCACTCATCTCTTCTTAAATCTAACCTTGGTGAAGAAACTTAGAGGTTCTCAATTTTGGGAACTTGGAAAACCCATTCTTCCAACCAAATCCATAGATCTAAGATGCAAGGAATGAAGGCCCTTTCTTTGGGTGATTAGCCTTTGCTTATGCAAAGAGGAATCTACAAAGGTATAAATTTCAACTCACTTTGTTTTGAGTTGATTATTGGTTCACAAATCTACTAGGCTTTGAACATTCATGGGTAATGTTTTGTTTTGAAGTACATGCAAGTATGATTCCGCCTTTAATTTGTTAATTGCATGCTAATGATGTTGCTTAAATGAACATGTATTCTCAAAATAATTCTTAACGAGGATGCGTACAGTGCCAGATTCATGGCCCTATACAAAGGGCTATGGCCGAATCATTGCATTCGGTCACCAAACCATGGCCATTCAGAGGTTGGGCTATGGATATCATTGGGAAAATTACACCATCGTCTGGCTCGGCAAAACATGCTTGGATATTAGTAGGAACTGATTATTTCACCAAATGGGTCGAAGCAAAATCATACGCCGAACTTACATCCACGGAATTATGTGACTTCGTCAAAGAAAATATCGTGACCCGATTCGGTGTGCCATAAATGATCATAACGGATAACGGCACAATCTTCACATCCGGCCGATTTAAGGAATACACGGTGAATCTCAAAATCCGACTCGAGCAGTCTTCACTGTATTACCCACAAGCCAATGGGCAAGCTGAAGCAAGTAATAAAGTTTTGATTGGCATCCTTGAACAAATGGTGAGAGAACGACCGGGTATGTGGCATGTAAAGTTAAATGAAGCGATGTGGGCCTACCGAACATCACCACGATCGGCCACTTGGACGACTCCATATGCGTTGACCTATGGACATGATGCCATGTTACCAGTCGAGTTAAGTGTAAATTCGCTAAGAATGATAGAGAATAGAAGTTTGTTTAGTAATGAGTACAGTCAAGCCATGAGACAGGAGTTGGAAGAATTGGAAGGTGTTTGCCTTGATGCTTACAATTTATTGGTGGCACAAAAGAAGATCGCCGAACGAGCGTACAATCAGCGAGTTAAACAAAAGACGTTCGGCGAAGGAGAATTGGTTTGGCAGACAGTTCTACCAGTTGGAATAAAAGACCCTAGGTTCAGCAAATGGTCGCCGAATTGGGAAAGGCCGTTTGTTGTTCATAAAGTCCTCGGCAAGGGAGCATATTATTTGAAGGATCGCACTGGTTTAGTTCACAAATTGCCGATTAACGAAAAATTCTTAAAGAAATATTACCCAACAAATTGGGAAATGCAGGAATAAGTATTTTATTCAAGACAATAATTTACAAGGTACAGTCCTAAGGCGATGAGGGAAGATAAGCCTCAAGGGCCGTCTTCAGTTCCAGCCACCTCACTTCCCCAAGTGTGACTTCGGCCTGGCGCATCCTCCTCTCCGACCTCATGAGGGCGATCTGCCTCGCGCCGGCTGCAAGCTCTGTCAGTTTAGCTTTATTCGCTTCGAACGTCACTTTAAGTGCTGAGACGACATCAGACCTTCGGCGTTGAAGCACGGCTATCTGGTCGTCAAGGGCCGCCAATTCCAGCTTCTTTTCCTTTATGATTTTAAGATCTGGTTGGGCGGCTTCCTGAGCAGCCTCAGCAGCCTTCATTACGTCGTCAAACCGAAGGGCTCTTTCGAAGATCGGGAAAAAATCTCGAGTCCTCTCCAAGATTGAAGACAATTGGGTAATGGTTGCATTATCCAACTGGCCTTTAGAAGCGAGGGCATTCAAGCATTCCCCGACAGCGTCGAGCCCGTTGCACTGAAGAACTTCCAAAGCCGATAGGGAAAGGAAGTCTTGCAACCGGGTGAAGGCAGAATGATCGACAGACGCGGTGGCAGTCCTGGTCGAAGAAGCAGAGGAACCAGCCCCGCCAGAAGCGGAATAGAATAGAGCATCGAGCTCGGCCTGCCAAGTGGGATGCACACAAGAACATAAGTAAAACCTCCAAGTATGATTCTGAAAATGAGAACCTGAGAAGGGTGGAGAAAACTTACGGTAGTCGAGGTGGCTCCATAAGTAGGGACGGTCGAATCCACACCCTGTGGAGAGACTGTCGACGCCACCGGCGCTTCGAGCTCGGCCACAACCTTCTTCCTTTTGTCGGCCACAGAAGAAACGATCGGGAGGGTCTCGGTTATCAGATGAGGACTTGGGGGAGAAGGCCGAGGACGGCCCGTAAGCAGAGTCTCACCGTCGTCCTAAGAAGATGATTGTTTAGTACTAGGACCAAAATATCAAATAAAAGCAAGAAATGGATATTCAAACCTCTTCGTCTTCCAGAACAACCGACGATTGCTTTGGATGTTTGGGGGGCGACCTGGCGGCCAAGGGGGCCACGTCCAAGATAGGGGCGGCCGAAGTCCCTTGAGCTGCAGGGGACTTGACTCGCTGAGTAGTTTCTGGCACGACCTGGGGGGCAGGACTAGCCATGGACGACAGCTGGGCAGGACCAATCCTGATCCCCGGGGAAGCTTGGGACGACCGTTTCACCGTCTGGCTGGAGGCGACGGGAGCCTCCCAATCTCGGTGTGTGGTCGTTTTCTTTGGATGTTTTGAAGAATGGGGAGACTCGCCATCTTCCTCGACCTCCCGGTGCAGCCGTTTAATCGGTGGTTTGGCTGCAACGACCGTGGCCGTTATGGGAAGACAAATAACCTTTTTCTTCTTCGCCGTAGCCACTTCTGCCAATTGGGGTTCACGACCGCCTAGAAAGACGAATGAAATAAAGTTAGACAGCCCTAAACAATGCTAAGTTATAGAAGAGGAGTTTAAGACATGTACCTTGAGCCGCGTCTCTTGTGGCAAGGACGGCCTTTTTGGGTCTGTCCCCAAAGAGTTTATTGACCACATCTGCAACCGACGCGCTAAAGAAGTCCTTGGTATAGGCCTCCTACCAGTCACCGAAGGTGTGGGTACAGAGGGCTTTGGGAATGACCGGCCGAAGATGAAATTTGTTACATCGCTATTGAAAATCCTTCTCGGCAGACTTGAAATCTTTTTCAAGAAAGCCGGAGAGACGTCATCGGCCGAGAAAAAAGTGGGAGGAAAGAAGAGGAACTGGGGCACCTTGGACATACCTAAGTTGTCGGGCTGTAAAGTGGGGGTGGTAGACCTCCCAACTTGCCCGGCGAGCGTCACAGCCGAGAGGAAGATCGTGTGATAACACAAACGATCCCTAATGTCGACGAAGGCTTAGATCCGTCTCCGCATCCCATGCCGTGGATGGGAGTTGGATCGACTCAGGGTAGTCTCGACGACGGCAAATCAGAAATTCGTCGTCGGACAGAGCGTTAAGGCCGAAGAAGAATTTGAAAATTTCTTCGGCCCGGTGAGGTGGTACTGCTCAAGAAGCCAGTTGAGGGCCGAGCGCTTCGGCAGGATGGAATGAAGTCGTGTCAAGCTGAAGCGCGGCGAAGTAGACCTGCAGCCAGAGCTGGAAGAGCCAGAGGGGCCCACTCTGCTGGGGGTCGATCTTGGCGGTAGTCGTCTCTGCCAAGCAGCGGAAGAGATTGGCGAGGATGGCCAGACCAAGGGCCAGGGCATGACCACTCGCCAGGGCTTCAGCCACTGACATGTTCTCGACCAGGCATTTATTTGATTTGGTATAACAAATAAATTTGTTGTACCAATAGAAGAGGAAGGCCTCGTGTTCCCCCTTCCTAGCCACGTCTTGCCTTCAACCGGCGAAGTGGTAGTAGAGAGTATTGTAGTTGAAGAAGTTCTTGAACCGCTTTTGAACTTCTTCCTTGGAGGTTTCTTTGTCCTCCTCCCTCAAGGATTCGACGGCCCGAATCTCAAACCAGGCCTTCAAATCCAGCCTCCCAGGATGCCCGGCAAGAGTAGCATCGATTGGAGTGCCAGAAAGGGGGGTCCTCAGAATGGCTGTAACGTCAAGGAAGGTGGGGCCAGCCGTGCCGAAGGGGAGGACCATGGTGTTGGTGGTCGAGCACCAAAAGATGAGAGCCGCCATCAGTAGCTTTTTATCCATGGCAATTTTCACAGTGGAAAGCCAAATGGCGTCGTAAATACCAAGGGCCTTCCACTGGTCGCCGAAGAGATCGAACATGCGTTTCACCCAAACTGCCCAGGTCGTCGGAGTCGAGGGCTAGGAGCCTTGGGGTTTGGCCGAGTCCCATTTGGACCAATTGATTCCACGCAGTAGGGGGCAAGGTAGTGATCTCTGCACAGGCCGGTGATGGATGAAGGGATAGGTTCCCTGAAGAGCGGCCCAAGAATTTGATGGGTAATACTCATATCGCTTTCAAAGCGCATGGATTTAACAACAAACTTGTCAAGTTTGCTCTTCTCACATTCGTCGCCAAGCTTAGAGAGAGGCCATTGAAGAAGGTTTGGAGTTTTCTGAGCAAGGAAGTTTTCTGGGTTTCGTTCTGAGAGGATGAAGAAGGCTTGCGGGAGTGAAAGCAAGGAAAATTGAGGATTTTGGAAGCGTAAGAGTGTAAATGGGGAGAAATCTAAGTACTTATAGGCATTTTGGTGGGAAGATGAGACGTTTGATTTTCAAAATTTGGACAAAATCAATCAGACAGAGCGCTAATTATTCTGAATATTTGAGGGAATCTAGGTGAAAAGACCCAACGTCCCGCAGAGTTAAAGACGCACGATTGCGTGTGGCGGCGAGCAATAATGGAAAAACGATTCAGTAACCGCGCGTTTCAAGAAACATCACTAGGGTTGTTGAAAGCATTAGGGGGTCGCCGCGTGGCAAGCAAGTCGTGGACCATCGATCGTGCCTGTAATCAACGGTTTTAAAGTAAGAGTTATTTCCGCTCCTTCAGAGCTGGGGCTCGGCCAAGGCCACCGACCTCAGAAGGGAGGGGGCAATGTTTGGGCCCAAAATAACAGTTTGGGCCGAGGGAAGTATTTCTCGGCTTGAAAGGAGATGCTACGGATGGTCGACTCGTGGGCCGACTGAATTGAGTCGGTCGAATCCTAGTAGGAAAAGGATTTATCTCAAGTAAAGATAAGGGAAGCGAAATCCATCTGTGGAGACAAAGTCCTAGTACGATAAGGAGTCTCGGTGGGAGTCCTAGCTGAAGAAGGAGTGGCCGAGGCAGTTCGATAAAGGTAAGGAGTCCCAATCCGAGTAGAATTATGATTGATCAGAAGATGACTCGGCTCCTATAAATACAGAAGCAGTGGCAGCGTGCAAAGGACCTTCAACGCAACACACAACTCTGCCCTGCGCAATTTCTCGCTCTTCACGAAACCTCTCAACACCCTTGAGATTTTTATTTTCTTTTTCGCCTTCACACCTTTAGTTTGGATAAACAGCACTGTGAAGGCAACGGGTAAACACCTTCAGTTTGGATAAACAGCACTGTGAAGGCAACCGGTAAACACCTTCAATTTGGATAAACAGCACTGTTGCCGTAGAACCAGCCGTCTGTGAACCACCTTCAGTTTGGATAAACAGCACTGGGACAGGGTCGACGGGTTATCTATCCAAGTCTCGGCCGACGAGGGTTTTCGGATACCCGTCGACAGAGGTCATCTCACCAGCCATCTCGTTGAAGTGAGTTGTTACTAATACTTAGGCTCGGTGCCTCAACGCCGAGTTATTTTATGATTGCATATTCACAAGTGGGTTTCAGAGTTCGGCATTTAGACGGTCGAACCACATTCATTATCAAGACCTTCATCCGCTTTGAGTATTTTTTCCCCTATACTCTAGTATCGATTCGGCGTGATTTTACCTTCACCAATACGGTGACTGTTGCTGAATCGGGCGACGACGAGCCGTGAACTTTGTAATTGGCAGCCTTGTCTTCAGGCTTGAGGACCCATAAGCCGAGACTTGATCCTTTCTTGGCCACAGTTGCAAGACACAGAAGTCAGCTGCGCGCATTCACACAACATCAAGACACTTTTTACTCATCGGTTGAGCTCGGCAGACGAGTTGGCACGCCCCGCACACATTCGAAGGACTTAGTTAGCCTACTAGTTACTCAGCCTGCGCGCCACGTAGGCTAGGTGATTTTTGTAGTCAACACAACCACATCAATATTTTTACACTATGGGCATTTCGGCTAAACCACACAATAGATAGCCTAATTTGGTATCAAATTTACCATTCACGATATTCGAACCTAAGACCTTTCACTTCTAAGCGAAGAGCAATATCATCAGACCGTAATACTGAATGACATTATATAATCATAGTTCGAAATAGAAATTTTCGAGAATTACAAAAAAGCACGAAGGAAGAGGGAAGTAGTATGCGTGATTTGTGCGTGGTCGATGCAAGATTGGACTTTGGGCCAATAATTACTGGGTTTTGCTGATTTTGTGAAAGCTTTGGAATAATTCGATGTTGTGCTGCTCTCCTCTTCCTTAGGGGTGGTTCGGTATGGGATCCCATACCAAAACCCTTGTCCCGATTCCCAAACCAAAATTTTCAGGAATCCCAATTTCAATACCGATCCCAAACCAAATTTTCGGGATTCCCAATTTTCGGGAATCCCGAAATATCCCATACCGAACCACTTGTCCCGATTCCCAAACCGAAATTTTCGGGAATCCCAATTTCAATACCGATCCCAAACCAAATTTTCGGGAATCCCAAAATAGTTTCGGGATTTCGGGACAAATTGGGAATCCCGAAATTATTTTGGGCTTTTGGACTAAAATTTGACATATTATGCTTTTGGGCTATAATTCAACCATTTATATTTAAAATTTGACATATAGGCAAGCCCAATCTACTATTTTGTTTCTACTAATCTGTGCACACAAATCTGCCAATCAAATGGCAAGCCCCAGTTAGTATTTGCCTATTTGTTTCTGCCTATTCAAAAGCAATATGCCAATCTAAAACGCTAATATGTGCTTGAGTAAACTAATATATCTATCTATAATCATGTCAGTCCCCAAAATTACGTCTAAAACGTCAATATATACTTGGGTAAGCTTTTGTACATATATAATATAAATATTATAGATAGATATAAAGTTTTCTCAAGCAAATTGTAACTTATAATCTATCAATGTATCCGTCTATCAATCTCCCGTGTTTATTCTGCATCTATGTATCCATTTATCAATCTCCTGTGATTTAAAAATTCTGCATATGTTCTATCTTAGGGCTCCTTCCTGTATATGTCCCATCATCGATTTCCAGTGCTCCTTCAGTATTTCAATTTTCACTATTGTAGGTAGATGATGTTCCCCTTAAAAATGTGCTCTATATATTTAAAAATTAAATAATATATATATATATATATATTTTTTCGGTTTGGTTTGGGAATACCGAAATCCCAAAAACTTGAGACCGATTCCCGTACCAAATTTTCGGGATCGGTTCGGTATTGGATACCGAAATTTTCGGGAATTTCGGTTTGGGATTTTTTTGGTTTGGTTTCGGGAATTTTTTGGTTTGGTTTGGGATTTTTGGGATTTTTTTCCAGCCCTACTCTTCCTACAAGGAATGGGTTTCTGAAATTCCTATTGACACGTGGACTAATAAAGAAAATGAGAGGGATTTAAAAATAAGGTCGCGGCATAAATTAAGAGTAATATTAGAAAAATTAAATTTTCAAACTATATTTGTAAATTATGTAGTGTGTTATTAATAAAAAAAAATAAACTCGTTAATAAATATTATTTAATAATTAAATCATCAACAATCACGTCATATAATTTACAAAATAAAATTGAAATAGACGGTCTCATTAGCATTGTCCATAATTAAAGGTTTCTTCATACACAGATTAGACTTGGAGACAAAAGCACAACAATCAAGTCATACCTTACTACTACAATTTCAATTAGGAAACCAGGGCTGGACACCGGTACTCAGTTGGAGTTTCAAGATTTCTTTCATGTCATCGAGTTCAATCATGTTTGTCTTTAGTTTGATCATGAGCTATGATAGGATTTCTATCACAATAAAAGTAAGAATTAAAATACTTAAAAATCCTTGTAAGAGAATAAAATTATTGTAGTAAGAATGTTCATGTAAGGTTGTATTTATAGAGATTATTTAAAACAATTTATGTAATGTTGCAGTCCTATTTAGAATAGGAATGTGATTGTGTAAATCCTAGTAGATTAGGAATGTATCTTATATTCCTATTAGGAGTAGATTACTTATTAAGTATTGTAATCCTTATGGTAAAGGGTTTGCCCTTTCTACTACTATAAATAGAGGCACAATGGGGTGAATAAAACACGCCTCACAATTACACATCTCTCTCTTCTCCTCTCTATGTGCCGCACCCTCTCTCTATAAGGCCTCCATAATTGTTCAGTAAATTATGCCTACAACACGTTATCAGCACGCTCTTGACGCTACGCTAATAAGAGAGTTTATTCTTCAATTAGAGGAGTATTACGTTTTAATTATTCTTTTTGAGATTAATTTAGTATTATTTTGAATTAATATACATGATATTAATTCAAATTTAATTTTTCTTTGTTGAACGTGATACAACGCATTGGAGACGCAATTTCGGCTTTCTGAGAAGGATCTTCTACAAATTCAAAGGCTTTTATAAGTTTTCTGCCAATCAGGTACGCTTAAAATAAAGTAAGATATTTGAAATGACTGTGAAGCATGAAAACATTCCCCATGATGCATGAACCCCCTATGTTTATATTTTCCTACCGATATATATATTGTATATGTTCATATATTTGTCAATATATATATTTGTTTCATGCATCGCACAATTAAATTGTTATGTGGAATTTGTGAGTCAAATTATAAAATTAAATTAGAAGCATATTAGGGTTTGTATAACCCTAACAATTTCGAAAATTTTGGGAAAATTAATTCTACCCTTGCGGCACAAACTGGGCACCATGCCCTCTGGACCTCGACAACAGCTTTGCTGCTAGGGCACCACAGGCTTTTGGCCTGGTTTGGTTGACCACGGGCCTGCAGCCCTATTCCCTTCGGTCCACTGCCCGCAAGCTTGGCTTGCTGGGGCTTCCTGTCCCTCGGCCTGCCTGCCGCAACCTTTATGGTTGCTGGGCTTTGCAAGCCTTGGCCTGCATTCTTCAGGCCAGCCTTACGGCTGAGCCTTCTTCTTGCGGCCTGCATGAAGCCAGCCCACGTGGCTGGGTTTTGCTCCCTCACACAAACAGCCAGCCTTGCGGCTGGGCTCTCCCGCGCAAACCCAAGGCCAGCATTTGCTGGGCCTTGACCCGTGCCCAATTTTTTTGGTCCAATTTTAAAACCCAGCTCACGGCTGGGGTTTTTCTCTTTTCCCCGTGGCCTGCAGACCACCCCTACCCACACCCGTGCCTTCTTAACCCACGGCACCAAGCCCAATATTATTTTGGGGCTATATTTTCGACTCAACAATATTATTTTAATATTATTTTGCTTCTATAATCGACCCTGTATGGCCCGATTTATTGAATTCATTAAATTTGACATGCAGTTCAATAATCTAATAATAAATCCAAAATTATTGACCTGAAGATCATTTTTGGACATTAACGATTCAATAATTTATTTTTATACTTTGAACTGTCACATACTTTCGTAGTAACGAAGCTCTCACACTTGAGTTCCCGAAGAACCTCAAATCCACTATATGTATATTTGTATATTGCATTCTGTGTTCTTGCAGGAACCTCTCTTTTATGAACTAAACGTTCATAAACTAAATCGAACCTGTAGTTTCGAATTTAGTGCCTTTGAAACCCGAAGTTTTCATAAAACAATACACCCATGAAAACTCGACGTTTTTCATGAAACCATGTCTTAGAACTTGAATGTTCTAACTTTGATGCTTATGGATGACTCCTTCCCATAGCACCAATCACAATCTTGTTCCTTCCAATTCAGTGGATTATCGAACCGTCACAAGTTTGATTTTCCTGATTTGGACGTTTCTAATAGAAACCACTTTATTTGGGGTACAAGACGTGAATCTCCACTTGACTATCAAGAAGTTGAGCAACCATTGAAGCCAACAATGGCATGGAAGAGCTGAATAAGCCTCCGCCATGATCTTCATTCGAAGACTTATGCCCGAAGCATTACAAATGGAAATACCTCCGAAGGAGGATTCCATGGCTCTTTGGCTCGCTTCTACGGACTGTTTAATCATGAAATATATTGCCCGAAGCATACCATGATTACGTCCATGAATGAGTACAATTCTGAAGTTTATAAATCCGATTGAATTTTGACTAGAGAATATTTTTCTCGTCCTTCCTTATTTCTAACTTGCTCCTGAAGCAACAAGTGTAGAAAGCAGAAGCTTACCAAATTCTCGGATCTGATTACTACCACAATCATATGGTAGAATCAAGGCATGTCAAGTTGTGGCATCATGCCCGAAGCATGATCCTTGGCACCTAAGACCTAAAACTTCAAGAATAAGGGATAGTATTCCTGAACCTTAACCCTGCAGAATCTACTTCCATCTCGATGGAATAGATCATTGGTTATGCAGCTGTTCGTGCCCCTACCAATGTTGTTAAGGAGTACCATTCTCCTAGTCAATATGTGAGATTAATTTTGCTCCACCAAACACCGTTGGAAGAGCATAATTTTGACATGGATGACCTTATTGGCCGAATCCCCTTAGTAAACCATTTACTTTGTGAACATTTTTCCATGTTCTTGGATTCAAGTTTGGTGTATGTTTTACTTATGGATAATCTTATTGATATTGTCCTCGAATATGAGTTAAGTGAATCATGTTTCTTAGTACATGTGACCAATTCAATTAAACACGTGATTAGGCAGGAATGTGGGAAGTTAGTTGTCTGGACGAATGCGTACTACGCACACTAACTTTACGCCTAAATCACATCTCTAACAACGACTTCAGGTCTATCCAACCTGATTAAGAGCATTGGCACGCTTCTCGTTGTATGAATGGTACTGCATCACCATTTAAGGGACCTTAAATTCTCCCTGACGTTGAGTTTTTAAGGATATTCGAGATGACAATGATCATAAATGAAACCACTAAAGAAAATAGAGTGAAATATCTTTGCACCACCTCCAAATATAAGCCTGAAGCTTCGATTTGGGGCCAATGGGTTGTCTCCCAATTGGGAACATGCCACATGTGGCCGGCCTAGAGCTGGGTGATTGAGCAGTTTCCTTACTTTGACATGACCTTTTTGGGACACTTAGGTCGAACAATGACGCTACGACGCATCTCCTTACCCGAAGTAAGGATCTTGTGCCTCCAAGCACACTTTGTCAAACCTGCTCATTAAGAAAATTGATTTTCTATATCATTCCTCGCAAAGATACGAAATCACCTCTTTTCCATAAGTGGATTCAAGGGAATATATGTGGACTAATCCAATCAAAATGCGGACCATATAAAGACTTATGGTTTTGATTGATGAATCGACAAACTGGTCACATGTTTGTCCACACACATTACTGCTAAACCTCTTGGCCGATTATGGGTTCACCACCCTACTTATCCCTTAAGGTCCTGGAGACTGGATAATGCCGGAGAGTTTATATCGACGGTTTTTCGATAAAGTATTGCATGTTGTTTTGGGTTTCTAATTGAACATTGAATTCCCATGTTCACCCCAAATAGCCTCGCCTAGTGATCATAAAGCGCAAATTTAAATGATCGCCCGAATTTAGGTGAACATACCAAGTTTTCGGTTTCTGCCTAGGGCTATGCAATCCTTGTACGCAGTTATGTTGGTCCGCCTTGAGGCCCATTGCCACCCAACCTATATGACGTTACAGTTGGTTACTGGGTACGAACCTGACGATTTTCGTATTTACGCATTTGGGTGAGCATTCCATGTGCTAAGTTGCGCCGCCGCAACGTACCACCATGGGTCCTCAAAGAAGGATGTGTATCTTTTGTCGATCATGATTCTCCTTCACACTAGCTCTCTTCGAGCCTTTGCATGCGATCTCTTTACCGCTCATTTGCGGGTTGTCACTTTAATGAGACACTCTTCCCGCCGTTAGGGGGAGATAAGAATGTCAACGTTCCTGTAGAACGGCGCGAAGTTGCGTGGACGTTGCCCACTATGTCTCATCTCGATCCCCATACCGCACAAGTGTGATAAGCAAGTGCGATGAATTCTAGATTTCAGAATGTTGCTCCAGACGTATTCCTCTGATCTAGCTAAAGTGACGAGATCATATACCAGCTGCAAATATGCCTGCAAGGATAGACGTACTTAACAGACGTCGAGTCAACATCCCTGGAGGATGTGTCGCCCCTATTGGACGGTTTGGACGCCCCTGTTGGACGGTCCGGTACAATGGCGGATAGCCAATCAATCTGTCTTGGCCTGAAGCACGACAGATCATTCGGTTCATAGGATTCACTTCCCTAGAAGAGGAAGACACGGCACAACTATGAATCTAAACTCGATCGCTGTCTCAAATCATTTCCATCTCATGAGATTAATCCGGATTACTCCCGAGACATGAAGTCCTTGGTCCAGTATACTAGTTTGGGTGAGAAAAATGGAATTGAAATGAGATTATCATCGATGATGTTTTCACTTATATGTAGCTACCGACATAAATGAAAAGCGACGATATTGAACCGTGTTCCGTTGATTAAGTGACAACGTAGAACTGATTGGACAACTGAGATTACAATCTAGGTCAAATTCCTTACCAAAGTGTGTATTGGACCTGTCGTTCCTACACTGCCCAAGGTAACCCTATTGTGTTACAAGTGGGAAAGGAAGCGTTATGATATGAATGAAATAGTGCGACGTGATGCACGTCTTACGACGCAAGGTTTCTCTCAAACGTCCTGTGATTGATAGCAGTATTATAAGATGTGGTTAGTGTTTTTTCCATGGGGATATAAATACAGAGATTGACATGTAAGTTCCTGAAGAATTACATGGACTGGTTCAAAAAGTTTCAAAACCACAGAACACCCTCTTAACTTGTTTTGATGCGTTCACTTAAATCCGACGGATGTGGTATACCCGTCTAAGTGATTGTTTGATCAGTCAGGGATATGAATTATGCCCTTGCGTGTTAAACTATGAAGTCTTATTCCAAATTGCTAGAGTCACAGTTTGTGTCGTTAACACGAATCTCACTAAGACTCTGGAAGAGCTTGAGAAAACTGCCTCGCACCCGAAGATGGAATTTGAGATGAAGGATCTTAGGAAAACTCGTTTATGCATTGACCTAAAGTTCAAAGCGTTGTTCTGACGGTACCTTGGTCTACCAGTCAAACTACACTTCAAATGTGTTACCTTTGAGTATACCTTTGATCGTCCATACGTTATATGCAAATGAGACCCTTGAAGAGGTTATGGAATCTGAAATTCCATATCTAAGTTCAACTTTGCGCTTCGTTGTACTTAGCTCATTGTATTTAGATAGGACATCTCCTTCGCTGTTGATCTTGGTAAAGATGCAGCACCGCGCCTACACGCAACCACTGAATTGGTATTAAAAGACGTACCCTGAAGGTATTACGAGGGCAAATCCCAAGGCATCTTAGCGGATCCGACCCCCCTGATCCTCGAAATGATGCTTGCCTTGTTGTTATGCTGATGCTGGTTACTTATCAAACCCGCACAAGGCAAAATCCCTAAATGGTTATGTCTTTACCGTTAGGGACATCGCAATATCTTGGAGGTCCATGGTATGACCTTAGTTGCGAAATCTTTGAATCGTTCCAAGACTCACCTCACTTCACTACGCCACAAGTGAGACATGGTTAGGAGTTCTTGTTGAGCATGTTCGTAGTACTTGCTGTGTTTTCATCCCTCGTTGAGTCCCGACAACGATTCATGAAGACTATGCCGCATGTATCCACCCGACCAAGCCATGATACATCAACGAAGTCAACGCCAAGACATATTGCAACTACATCTACATCAGCAAAGCATCAGGAGATTGAAGTCATGCAAGCCGATCCCAGACAACCTTGCCGACCTCTACACGACGTCACTGCCGAAATCAACCTTCTAGAAGCTTGTCCGAGGAATTGGTATGCCTAACTATTATATGCAATGCTTGTAGTTCTCATTTGGAAGTTATGTCAAACTCAGGGGGAGTATCCAGAAGTATACTCACTTGATCTTAATGTACTCTTTTTCCCTACGATTAGGAGCATTTTTCCCACTGGGTTTTTGCTACCTAACTAGGTTTTAACGAGGCACCCATCCTGGGCTGATCATACCCTTGTGAGCTCTTCTACTTGCGTCCAAAAGACGTATAGTTTTGACTTAATGCAACTTCTCACTTTTCTCCTTAGACTATGGGTTTTCCCACCTTGGGTTTTACCATAGCGAGGTTTTGTGAGTTTTACTTTTTATGCATTCTTCCGTCGATTTGAGACTCGCATTCGCTCATTGTGCCGACGACTTCATCAACTGTACCTGCTTCATCATTGAAGACCTGATGCACCATTTACTTGAGTATTTACACACTCAAGGGGGAGTGTTGCAGTCCTATTTAGAATAGGAATGTGATTGTGTAAATCCTAGTAGATTAGGAATGTATCTTATATTCCTATTAGGAGTAGATTACTTATTAAGTATTGTAATCCTTATGGGAAAGGGTTTGCCCTTTCTACTACTATAAATAGAGGCACAATGGGGTGAATAAAACACACCTCACAATTACACCTCTCTCTCTAAGACCTCCATAATTGTTCAGTAAATTATGCCTACAACATGTAAAACCAAATCTTAATTAATCACTTGAAACAAATTTTTGGAAAAGATTGATTTTATAAACTAGAATAATAAAAACGAATTTAAAATATATAAAAAAACCAATTAAAAGATTTTGGTAAAAATAAAATAAAATAAGAGAAAACAGTTTTTGAAAATCAAATTGTAAAAGCACTAGGATTATGACATCACCTTAACAATCATATGTAGTTCTTTCAATTACTTATGACTTATACATGGATATTTTGAAGGGTTAGGTTTTTCTAAAGTATGCTCTACTTGGACCCCCAATTTAGAGTGTTTATCAAACGTGCAATCTGCCAGTGACATTCAGATCAAAACTAAACATGCAAGACTAATTAAGCTTTACGAAAACCCTTTTGAAAAATCATGCAACCCTTAAGACGTGGTATTCATCAAAAGTGAAATACAATTATTAACCACAAAAAGCCTTCGTCAATTTTAGGGAAAACCCTCTGACCAAAATTGCATCAAACTAATTTTCTAAATATCTAATGTTGACCAAGCATTAAGACAAATAGATAATTCAAACACAGTGGTTAATAATTCAAAACATGCATGCATAATATCAAAAGTAAATTTAAAAGAAACTACATGTTCTTACTAAGGCTCGTGACCTCGCCCTAGCAAAAGGGATTAGTTATGTATAATCATAAAAATCATATTATTAAGGACATGGATAGAAAACACATTGTTAATAAATTTGAATCGTCACAAGCTCTCTAAGCTGAATTCTCTAAAGTAATGCATTGAGAACACTAATGGCTAATTAGCCTAATCAATAAAGGGAGATCTGTCCAGCCACAAAATAGCTACATTATAGGTCTTAGACACCTCCAAAATAGGCCTAAGATGACTCTTAAGATGTTCTGAACATACTTCTAGAAGGGCCTGTTGTCAAAAGACACCATCTTGAACGCCAAAAAGCCTAAATAAGCTCAAAACGTCACTTTGACAACATTGCGCGTTTGCCCTTTATTTCATCACTACAAATTAACCGCTTGGTAGAAAAATCTAAAATTTTGATACGAACAAGTTGAGAGACTCACAAACATCTTCTAATTGGAATCACTCCAAAATATATATGTTTGATACTTTTTCTCAAGAAAAATTTACATATCCTACATTGAAAATTTACTTCAAAGTATCAAAATTATCACAAAATAACCAATAAACTAATACTAAGATTAGGGCAAAATATATAGTATAATATCGGCTTATCAAGCTAAATCTCTTTGGCTAGCGCTAGTGTGTACTCTTATAATGAACATCTTACTCTCTTTATTTTATATTAATTTCATTTACTTTCCATGTTTAGTAATTATTATTGTGCTTGATTTTTATCAAATAACCAGCCATTATTTGTGTGACGAACTAAATTGTGATTGACATGTTGAGTTTCATAAATAGCTTCTCATAACAATAACCATTACCATAAATTACATAGTCAAATAGACATTATAGGTTATGATTTGTGCAATTCTTATAATTGTCCATTGACCATGTTTTAGAAGAACTTGGATTGTGCGATGAGGATTGTGAACTAGTTTGTAACAAAAATTACTCTTCAAATTCATTAGCGCAGTGTCAGAAGTGTGCTTGATAACGTGTTGTGGCCAACTTGCTTTCTAAATAATACAAAATCTAATAAGAAATAATCACTAGAATAAAGAGTAATTTTAAACACAACATACCTAGGTTTACATAATCACACTATATGTGAAATATTAATTACAACACCCTAAAGAATGACTTAGATTTTTTGCTTCATAGCTTCGTCCATGTCATATTTATATCAAGATTTATCCCTGTCATCGGTCTTCCAATCAAATGGGGTGGCACATTGTAGATTTCGGTGAAGGTGCAGATGGATACGTGGCACAGTAGCTGGCATTGGTTTAACTCAGTTTATTTTAAGGGTTAATATCAGTTTAGTACATTGAAATTTCTTGATTTTCAATATTTGGTACATGAAGTTTTTTTGTCCTAGTCTGGTACCTAAAATCATAATTCTGGGACACTTTCATACATGCTTTAAGTTTTCCATCAGAACCTCTGTTAACTAGTGACGTGGTGCCTCGTGGATATAAAAAATTAAAAAATTAAAAACAAAACTTTTTTCTCACCCACTCGTCTCTACCTCACCTTTCCCTCCCTCATTTCCTCTGCAATTCACACACACCCCTCCCTTCTCTCCTCTGCAATTCACACACACCCCTCCCTTTTCTCCTTTGCAACCCACACCCAACCCCAACAAAACCCACCCAAAAGAATCCAATTCAACAAGAAATCCTTTTAATTTCTGAAATTTATCAAAAACCCAGTTGACCCAAATTCCCAATTTAGATAAAACACAAACCCTAACCGATTCTTTAGCATTTCTAACCCTTACCACCACCCCATTGTACTCTGGCAACGGCACCGGCACGTGGTGGCTCCCTTACTTCAGTGTTTCGGTACTTCTCTCTCCTTGGGTGGCTCGCAAACTAGAGTTGTTCATCAGATTTTAGGGATTAGGGTTTTTTAAAAATGGTGGAGATGAAGAAAGTGGAGGACAGAGAAGGGAGATGAGGCAAAGAAGGTGGAGGTGAGTCAGGTATAAAGGGTTTGGGTGGGTGCATATGAAAGAGGGGAATGAGCGGGGTGAGGTGAGGTGAGGTTGGAGAGATGGGTGTGCAGGAAGGTGGAAGGGAGGGGTTGGGTGTAGGTTGCAGAGGAGAGAAGGGAGTGAGGGGGTTAGGGGGTTGTGAGGTAGGAGACGGGTAAGTCCCAAAAAATTTTTTTTTTTTAATTTTAATTTTAATTTTTTTTTATAAATTTTTTAATATCCACATGGCTCACAATCATTATCTACAGAGGTGCCGCGTCATCAATTAACGGATGTTCCAACGAAAAACTTAACGGATGTATGAAAGTGTTCCAAAATTACGACTTTAGGTACCAGATTGGGACAAAAAAACTTCATGTACCAAATGTTGAAATCCAAGAAACTTCAAGGTAGTAAACTGAGATTAACTTTTTTTTAATTAATTTTAATATTTTCTCACAAAAGCTGTTCAATTTAATGGATGTTCTTGTCTTTCTTTTTTTAATTATTTTTTTAAAAGGTGACAACTGGTGGAAAGCCACGGTTATCCACTCCTTTCGAGGGCAGGGAAGATTCACAGAGGCATTTCAGCCTCTCCCTAGCCACAAGTCTGGCTTCTACACCAGCAGCGGGTTTCGAACCCGAGACCTCCAGTTTTAATTTGAAGGAAACCTCGCAATCTGTCCTCTACCACTGGGCCACCAACTCGTGGTTAGATGTTCTTATCTTTTAATTTTCTATCTTGTAAATAGTTACTTTATTTATTTTTTCTAATTAAAGGTGATATTTTATGTTAAGTTGAGGATGAACTTTTCTTTATCTATATTATTCTGAAGAAACAAATCAAAAATGGTAAATCATTTGTAATACCAAATTTTACTCTTCCCTTAACTAGAACTCCAACATATTAAAATTTAGGATTAATTGCACAAAACTACTTCAATTATGGATTAAACTACAATCTCATATCTCATATTTTAAACATTGCAATGTCATACCTCAATTTATGAAATCATTACAATGTCAGACCTCCGTTAAATTTTCTGTCAATTTGGTTGTTAAACTATGATGTGGCAGAAGCGGGGCACTCATTTGTCAACTGAAATAAAAAAATTATTTTTTTATTTTTTATTCAACAATTAAAAAAAAAACTATCTCCTCCCATCTCCCTAAAACTTGCCACCCTTCATCTTCCCATCACTCCATCATTTGTCCCCCTTCTTTCTCGTCTTCCTTAAACACAGCCAAATTTGTTTTGTTCTTACTCTCATTCCGTCCCCCACTGGCCCAGCTGAGAGTGATGTCAGTGTCTTCGTGGTTGAGAGTGATGTGGACAGTATCGACAAATGTCTCGGGGGTGATGGAAGTGAAGAAGTCAACGTAGTCGTCAGAGTGGAAGCGACGAATGTCAATGGGGCCAGCAGGGAAGGGGCGGTTAATCTCTATCTGTCACCTTCAAACCCATCGATTTGGACCAACGAGTTCGTCATATCAAATCAATGTATATTCAACCTGTTTGATAGGAAATTTCTGGTGTTTTGACTCTCTTCCTGATCCTTGTGGAGGCTACAGTGAAATGATCTGGGTATGACGTCAGCGAGCACATACATGTCTTTTTCGGCATCAAAATCGATCTAGATTTCTTTGAAATGGCAATGGATCGATTCGAATGATGGTTGGGAGAAATCGAACAGTCATTGATGGAGAACCGGACGGACGCAGACAGAGAGGAGAATGTGTAGAGGTTGACACACGTCAAGGAAATTGATCAGTGATGATGATGGTTGCTCTTCTAATTGTGGTAGTGGCGGTCTTGCTATGAACCTAGACAAGGGGAAAAGGGAAGGTAAAAAAAGGGAAACAAAAAGAAAGAAATTGGACTGTAATGAACTTCCATTCTTCAAATAATATTATGGAGGATTTCGAAAATCCGGAGTTTCTGGGCCAATTCTCAAATTGCCACTTCTTGAATTTCTAAAATTTAATTTCTCTACTTTTTAAAATTTAATTTCGCTAATTTCTTGTATTTTCTGGGTTTATATTTATGTTTTTCGCTTTAGTTTTGTTTTTGGTTGGTTCTTCGTTTTGGCTTTCTAGAACTCTCCCTTTGCAATTTTGTTTGGTAGTTTTTTATAGAAAAATGGTGAAGACCAAGAAATTGAAGAAATGGCAGTGGGGTGAAAACCCCAATCGGTGATGGATTCAAAGAGAGGGAAAATGATAAGTAAAAAAGGCTTGGTTGATCTCCATCCAATGAAGGACGATCGGCGCTTTGCATTGACGGTGTATCAGTTGTTGCTGAAGCAGGATGAAATTTGGTAGAACGAGGAAGAAGGGGAACGGAGGAATGAGTGACAGGTGGACAAAGGGAGACAACTTTTTAGGAGAAAAGATGTGAAATTCCATTCCTAGATTTAAACTACATATTTGTATTAATGCGATTTTATGTTATTTTCGGGACCTTGTATTAATTTGGTTGAATTTATATTTTAATTAAACTAATTACAAACTTTGAGTTTTTAAAAATAATTATTTTAAATCTATGGATCTAACGGGGTCATGCTAAGTATAATTGGATAGAGCTCAATCCTATGAGCGTGTAGGCAAAAACCGTTCTCGAATTGGGGTTGAAACGAAGAAATTAGATATGTTTTAGTTGTTAAAAAAAAGTATCTAGAAGCTACCAGATGGCAACGGGGGAGAGGAAGGAAGGGAGTTGGGGAGAGAAAGGAGGGATTGGGGGGCTATTTAGAAAAGGGGAAAGGATAGAAAGGAGAAGGGAGGAAATTGAAAGGAATTTGGGGGGAAAGGGGGACCAACCAAGTCGAGCCGGGTCATCCCTTGACCCGCGGCCCGACCTAGCGAAATCCATGGTTACCGATGCCTTGTCAAGGCATTTTCTCTTGATACTTAAAGCCATATACCACCTAGAATTTAACTAGCATCATTTCCTATTCCAATTCCACTAAAAAACCGATATAAATTGGCTTCAATTTGGTGTAAAACAGTATGGAAGGCGCGAAGGTTTGTGTCGGCGATTCCTCAAATCCGAAAGTAACTCTATAAATCACCACCATCAATAGACTCCCTTCAACTTCAGGAATAAAGCCCAAGCAATAGTGGACGTGTTGAAGCTCGTATGGAGGTCGAATCGAGAACACCCAATTCTAGGGTTCCAACGAATCGAGGGCAATTTCAGGCATTTTTCCGTTGAATTAGACTTTGGCCCAAGTATGAAATTGCTCCCTTCTTTGAGATCTACATATCTGTAAACTTTGGCAATTTTTAGAATTAGTTGAATTTTTTGGTGAGTCGAGACGGCCGGCCGCTGCGTGAAGCAGCGCATAGACCGAGACCCCATTTGACCTTTCTGGGCTAATTTTGATGCCCTGATTCCATATTTGACATCCGATCGATGAAATTATGTCATTTGAACATAGTTTTGTTAGAGACCGCCAGTTGATCATTATATGAATTGGCGATCCAACCATTGGATGGACATCAAACTTTATTACATAATAGTATGTAATATTTGAGTACATTAGGAACTAACGGGTTGGGAATCCGGCCTACGGATTTTCTCAAATTGAATTTCTAAGTTTGTAAAACTAAACATTGGCAGCCACTTAATTTTAGTGATTGACGGAGATTTGACCGTTAGATCGCTCTGAAACTTTAGGATATTGTTCTACTAGATTATTATGACTCTCGAAGAAGTTATGGATCAAAGATCCGGTAGGTGGATCTTCCCGGTTAAGTTAGGAAGGATTGTCGACCATACTAGTGACCATGCTGACCTAGGGTTAACTTGTGCTTTGTTCCATTTCTCGTTCCGTTGAGCTTTTGTAAATTGAGTACTTGTGCCTTGTCTCATTTCTTTGAGTCGTTGTACATTATGGTTGTTGGCCTTCCGCTCGGTTCCGTTGAGTGATCCAGAACTGGGTTTTGCTAAGGTTTTGTTCAATGGTCTGGTTCCATGTTTCGTCTGGATTTCATTGAGTGGTCTAAAATCCCTTCTATTCCGCGATTCCTTTGAGTGGTCCGGAATCGTATCCACTTAGATTTTGTTGAGAGGTCCAGAATCCCTTATATTCCATGATTCTGTTAAGTGGTCTGGAATTGTATCCTGGTTTGGATTCTGTTGAGTGGTCCGGAATCCCGCTTGGTATCTTGGTTCCGTTGAGTGGTCTGAAATCGCATCATTTGATTCGTTGGTTCCTTGGATTTGATTTATTTGAGAAAGCTTTAGAGATGTAGGCTTTGGCCGAACTGTGTCACTCTAGCCCTGTATTTTGGTGCATTGTATGTGTCATTGATTGATGTGATTGTGGAATGATGTTGGAAATGATTGTTATTACTATGATCAGATTCGTTGACCAATATGGCTAGAGAATAATATTGTGCTTTATTGGTTGTTCTTTGAGATGTTGCATGCTATAAATTATGGTATTATGTTGAAATATAGTGATTTATGTGATGGATAAAGTGGAAATCTTGATTGTCACGTGAGATTGTTTGCAGCCCTAAAACCTAGTAATGCTTGTTTGTCAAGTCCTAATAATTGTTTAGGAATGATATGCCTTCCTGTTAGAACACACTGTGATAAATGTTCGAGTGTAGTGAATGGTGAACTAGGAATGGCTTGATCCCTATTTAGGGTATGTGGGCAGTCTAACGAGAAGGTTAGATGCAGCCACAAAGTAAATAAAAAATTACTCCGTAGTTGGATCTTGAGTTGTGCTTTGCCCATATCCCAAAGGCAGGATATGTTAGATATACGGGTATTTGGTGACGTCACGTGTCGATCTTAGATGGATTTCCAGATCGAGGCATGACAAAGGATGAGAGTTTTTTTTTAATTAATATTTTTTAAATAAATTAAATTTTTTTATATTTCGGTTAGCGAATAAGGGGGCTCTGCTTTTGCCATGTCATCATTTAACAGTCAAATTTACAAAAAATTAAACGAAGGTCTGACATTGTAACGAATGCATAAATTGAGCTATGACATTGCAATGTTCAAAACATAAGGTATGAAATTATGGTTCGACCCATAATTGAGATAGTTTGCGTAATTTACCCTATATTAATTAGGTATGGTTAAATACATTTCAACACAAACCCACTTTAATGACATAGTTTGTAGTTTTATGAAGCATCGAGATTGTTGGAGGAAATGAGAGTCGAAAGAGGGAAGAGAGGCCGCCTAGGGTTAGGGTTAGGTTTCGCTCTAGGGCTTTCAATCATATGTTACTGAGCCTTTCCAAGCTAATAATTTTGCTAATTAGTTGGTTAATAGGGAGAGGCATAATAATTCAGCGTGCTTTGGGGGCAAATGAGGGGATACAATGCTTATCTAGGGGGTTCTAGATAACGGAGAAGTGATCAATAAGTAGTAACAATGCTGGGTTCAGGGTTCATTAGGATAAAGGGAAGTCTTTTCATGTTTTTTGGTGTCTTTGGGAGTATGTGGGGTGGCTTGTAATATTTGATTATGTCTGCATCCCATGCACATGCTGGGATTAGTTTATGTGTTTGGGGGAATGGGTCTTAATTAGAAGGAGGTTGTATAATGATGACCTAAATCTGAAGTAGGAGGGTGTTGGAAAAGTAAACTCAAGTGCCTAAATCATTGTAAGAGGAATGTGAATCGGTGGAGTAAGCCCAGCCTGAATGCTAGTTCTGAGGGTAATTATTGTCTCGCTCTTATTTTATTATGCCCTAAGCCTAATTGCTCTTGGAATTTGTGGTTTATTGTGATGATTGGATGACCTAGCTTGGTAATCATTGTTATTAATTACTTACGCTTGATTGAATGTAAGACGGATTGTGTTCCATGTTATTTCTTGCTTTGTCTGATGTTTACTATTTCCACGGATGTGTCTGAATGCATTACCCTTGGTTTTTTGTTTATATATGGGGTGCAGCTTCAGTGTTTACTTATCCATGTGTTTCTTCTGATCTCTAAGTCTCTAGCCTTATTCTTCCAAATCATAATCATTTCTCAACTTGAAGCCTCGTCCTCAAGACACCCTTAGGCTTTCTTCCAGCCCAATGTTACCATCTTGGGTTAATATGTTTGCCTCACCTCATCCTAACAAACCTCCGCTAGTTGTTGGGGGTTTTAGGGATACCTTTACTCTTGGAAGTGGTGTCACCAGGGTGTCAACTAACCTTTATTTGAGCCTTGATGTGGAATATATAGAGAATAGGGTGCTCATGGGGAAGCTGGTAGGGAAACAGATTGAAGCTAGGACCTTAAAGTGGAAGTTGGGGCTCACCTGGGGGTCTAGGGTGAAAAATCCTTTCTACCTTGACCACTTTGGTCACCATTGGTATGCTGTGGAGTTCACTGAGCAAGAAGAGATAAAGTATGTACTACATAATCGACCCTGGATCCCAGTACAATATCGAGATGCTGAAATTCTGGAGGTCATTTTGCAACCGGTGGGAACTTTTATTAGGGCAGATGAAAATTCTCTGTTTGGTTTGAATGGGTTGTTCGTGAAAGTTTTGATGAAGGTGGACTTGAGGCTGCCTTTAAAGAACGTGTTGGTTATTAATGACTTGGAGGATTGTCCTGTTTTGCTCGTCTATGAGAAGTTATTTGAAGTGCGTTTCTATTGCTATCGAAAGAGAATAGAGGGTCACAAGTGTTCGGCAATTGAGGATAAGGATTGATGGCTGCTGGTAAATAGACTGTTTAAGGATGAACCACTTGTCTTTCTGACGGGAGCTGAGATCTCTAAGGAAACTAAACAAGAGTTGCATGGAGGAGTTATGCTGGTGTTTCTTCAACTAGTGCTAGGAGAAAAGGCGAATTCCAAGGATGAGGATGAGCTGGAGATTAGGGAGCAGGTTAGGATTAGGGAAGAGAATGCGAGTGAAGGTTGGACAACCGTGGAATCTAGGAAGAGTAGGTATTTAGGTAGGGGTAAAAGTGGGGCAAGAAGAGATGGTAAGACTTATGACAATGTGGTTTGAGGTAATAAAACATGGGTCTTGAAGGCTGATTTAGTCTCTAAATAGAGACATGATTGTGCTCTGGTTTCTGATGAGATAGTGGGAGGTAACTTGTTTGGTGAGGCAAGAAATGATAAGGGGAAAAATGTTGTGGAGGATGAAGAAGAGTTTATAGAGGTTGAAGGGGAAAATATGTAGCAGACTCAGATTATGGGAAGTAGGAAAAAGAGTAGAAACAGTGGTAATGATGTGGTTGGAGCAGGCTTTGTGGTGGAAGACGTTGACTGATGAAGTGTTTAGTTTGGAACTGCAAAGGTTGAGGCAGACTTAAATTCGCTCCTCAATTTAAATTTTTATCTAGTTTAATTAAGCTTGATGTTTTTTGTGTTGTAGAAACTAGGTCTGGTTTATGTAAGTTATCTAGGGATGTTTTTCTGCAAATGATTTACTTCTATGTTTTTTGCTGATGTGGATGGGCAAGTTGGCGGGCCATGCCTGTTTTAGAATGATCGGATCGTAACTATTGATGTACTAGCTTCTTGTCCAATGTTTATCTACTGCAGTTTCAAGATTATTAATTTGGGTGTTAATTTTCTTTGCACTTTCATTTATGCTTATCCTAAAAAACACATGCAAGTACAACTCTGGGAGGATTTGCTAAGTCTGTATGATATAAATACTAACTCTCAACCATGGATGTTGATGGGAGACTTTAACAACATTCTATGTCTTAGTGAAAAAGTTTTAAAGTGCGAGAGCTTTTTGAGAAAATGAATGATATCCAAAACCAAAGTATGGAGGATCAAGATAATTTACACTTGCTAAGTGAAGAGGCTAGTCTTTGAAATGAATTAAATAGAGCCCTCAGCAATGAAGAAATCCTTTTGGCTCAGAAAGCGAGAGTTAATTGGCTTCATTTGGAAGATAAGAATACCAAATTCTTCCAAATAGTAACTAATATTAGACGTAAAAAGAATGAGATCCAAAAAATTAAGGACTCAGCAAGGTTTTGGTGGATAAAAATAGAGGGTATGGAGTAGGTTTTTGTGCAAAATTTCAAATTGCGTTTTACCGGCTAGACTGCATCGAATAAGAATTTGATTCTAAATTTTACTAAAATAATTTATTCTTGCATAACTGAAAGCCGGAACTTGGCTTTACTTAGCCCAATTTGTGATGATGAGATTTGGAGGGCTGTTAATGGTATTGGTGCATTGAAGGCCCCTGGTCTGGATGGCTTCCATGCTGTGTTTTATCAAAAATGTTGGGATGTCATTGGGCCTTCATTCATAAGGTCAGTAAAAGACTTCTTTATGAATGGGTCTAGTTTAAATTTAATTAATCATACGAACATTGCTCTTATTCCCAAGGTGGACAATCATGAAACAGTGGCTAATTTTAGACCTATTAGCCTATGTAATGTGACGTATAAAATTATTACAAAATTGATGGTGAATAGGCTTAAACCAATACTAGAAATGTGTATATCGAATAATCAGGGAGCGTTTGCTCCAAAGAGGTCTATTCATGATAATTTTCTAATTGCTCATGAAATTTTGTCAACTTTTAAACAAATAAAAGGGAGAACGGGAGCGATGGCAGTGAAATTAGACCTGGAAAAAAGCATATGATATGTTGAGTTAGGACTATATTAGATTGGTGCTAACCAAATTTGGGATAAACAATCACTGGATAAATCTTATTATGGAGTGCATTACATCCACATCTATGTCCATCATGATTTATGGTAAAGCTCATGATCAAGGGAAATTAGACAAGGGGATCCTTTATCTCCTTACATTTTTATTTTATGTATGGAACCATTAATTAGACATTTTAACTTGAACTCCTAAAACTAGTGTAGGGCTTTTGACTTCACCTAGAGGGTTTAAGGTTTCCAATTTAATATTTGTCGATGATTGCCTCATTTTTGCTAAAGCGTCTAAAGTGGTTGCTAGGAATATCTTAAATGTTTTAAATATGTTTGATTCCGCTTTCGGACAAAAGATAAATTTTCATAACTTATCTCTCTACTTTTCAGAGAATACTACTAATCAAGTTCGTCTCGAGGTTGCTAATGTTATCCAAATCCAACACAAGACTACCATTGGTAAGTATTTAGGTATAAATAACATTATTTGTTAAAGAGACTCAATTAATATGAAGGATATTGAGCTAAAGATTAAAAATAAATTAGCAGGGGGGAAAGCCAACATGTTCTCGAGAGCAGGTAGGGTAACTTTAATCAAGGCCAATCTCAGTGGTATGCCAAACCACTTGATGTCTTGTTTTAAATGCCCTGAAAAGTTTACAAAGATGCTAGGTAAGGATAATAAGAAGTTCCTTTGGGGGAAGGAGGGCAAAATGAACCCCGCCGCTTGGACTAGAGTTTGCCAACTAAAATGTAATGGGGGATTGGGTATTAGGAAAAGTGAAACAATATCATTCAGTGGCCTGAGAAGGAATTTTGAATGCAAGATTTGTTATAGAAAAATGAGCGCTTTGAATTGTGGGAAATGGTAGGGACATTATGTTTTGTACCCAAAATTGGATTTTTCTTTTCCCTTTACGGAATCTCATACTGGAGGACCAGTTAAGTCATATTGATTTGAGTACTAGAGTTAGTCAATTTATTACGAATGGGACTTGGAATTGAGATTTGTTAAGTGAGTTAGTGGATGAGGACGCCACTAAGAAGATTTGTAGCATCCCTTTACCTATTTATGATAGAAAGATTCTTATGTTGGCGCTTAAATGCTAATGGAAATTTTAGTGTGAAATCTACTACTTGGATTCAAAACTCTATGGTAAGTGATGATTTGAAGGATAAACTGCTAAAAATAATGTGGAAGCTAAATATTCCCAATAAGGTTAAAATTTTCAATTGGCTCTTGATCCTTAATAAGCTTCATACTAGAAGCAAAATCCATAAATTTATTAATACAACAAGTGATTCTGGTTTATTGTGCAATGCGGATGCTGAAGATCAAGATCATCTCTTTGTTCATTGTGAGTGTGCCAAGCAAGTTTGGACCTTCAATCCGAAAGTTAAACCGCCTGCTAACCAAAACAGTTGTAACCTTTTTGATTGGCTTAGCTCGCTTGAGCAGTGGCGGAGCCATGAATCTTACCACAAGGGGTCGTAGTGTAAAAGTCCAAAAAAAGATTTAGGATGGAAAAACATGTTGAAAATGAAATCATAGTACTTTCATTCATAATTCATAACGAAAACAATATTACAAGCTATAATTGTCCACGACGAGGTTTCATATTTTGAAAACGAAGCATTATAGCTTCATTTTTAATACAAGCAAAAATATCTCTCTCAATATAAACAAGCAAGCTATCACTCAACCATTCGTCTCCCATTTTGTTCCTAAGTGAACCCTTAACAATATTCATGACAGAAAATGTTCTCTCCACTAAAGTAGTTGCAACTGGTAAAACTAAAGACAATGTAATGAGCAAGTATACATAATTGAATACTTGATGCATCCTTGTCTCCACCATTTTTTTTGCAAGATCACTAATCCTTTCCAATTGAGAGAAATCACTATTGGAACGCACATAATGAATATAAATCTCAAGTTGATCTTCAAGTGCCAAACGATCCTCATCCGAAAAGTCTTGAGGATAAAATTGAGCAAGACGAAGTAACTTTGGTTTATCAAAAGCTACAAATGAATCTTTCGGACTCAAACATGCCAAACAAATAAGCAAATCGGTATTTACCTCATTAAAGCGATCCTCTAACTCCATAATTTGCTCATCAATGACATAAATAAAGAGCTCCACACGATAATGATGACGATTTGTCTTTATTGGAGCATTACACCTTGACCTCCCTGGAAGTATAAATGCCTCTTCCATGTTAGGAACATCAATATGATGTTTTTCACAAAAAGAAGACACTTCATCAACCAATGCATCGAACACATTATTCCTCATCAAATGTAGCTTTTCCTTGCATGATTTCACTAAAGCTATTGCATTCACAATTTCTTGATCTTTCCTTTGCAATGCTTGTGACAAATCATTTGTGAGTCCCAATATGACTTTCATCAAGAAAAGGTGAAACACAAACTCAAAAGTACATATTTCTCTCATTAACTTATTTGCTTCACCCACACTTTCATTGGGATTATCATCAATAACCATTTGAAGCACATGAACCACAGATGAAAACATGGAAATGATGCTAATCAAGGTACCATAGTGTGAGTTCCATCGTGTGTCACCAGCACGTTTGAGACTTGTTTCTTGATTTAAGCCTCACCCCGTTATAAGACAATTATTTTCAAAAGCTATCACAAGCTCTTCTTGAAGTTGCCCTCTAAGTAAATCACGCCGCTTACAATATGCTCCAACATGATTAACCACACTATTAGCCGTTGCAAAAAAAGAGGCAATGTCTAAATTCTTCTTTGCTACGGCAACAAGAGCTAGTTGAAGTTGATGAGCAAAGCAATGAACATAATATGCACAAGGTTGTTCTCTCAATATCTTTGTTTTAAGGCCATTCAACTCACCTCTCATATTGCTAGCACCATCATAACCTTGTCCTCGTAGCTTGGAAATGCTCAAACCGTTGCGAGAAAAGAATGTGTCAATAGCATCCTTTAGTGAACTTGAAGTAGTGTCGGTAACATGTTGGATACCCACAAATCTTTCAATTACATGCCCGTTGTCATCCACATAACGCAACACCATAGCCATTTGCTCTTTCACCGACACATCACGTGCTTCATCCACCAATATTGAAAAGAATCTATCTTTTAGACTATCCATGATAGCATCAAGTGTTTCAAGGGCACATGAATTCACAATTTCTTTTTGAATGGAATGAGCTAGTAATTTGAGATTCCCCGGAGCATTTTCCATCACAACTTCTCTAACTTTATCATTATTATCTGCAAGGAATTGCAATAGCTCCAAGTAATTTCTCCTATTGCTTGAAGTGGCACTTTCATCATGGCCATGAAAAGGAAGACCTTGTCGCAATAAAAACTTAGTGCACTTGATTGATGCATTCAAGCATGTGCGATAAGCCTTACGAGCTTGGTCGGAGTGTTTGTTCACTGCCGTTTCAATATGTGTAGCTTGATTCATCAAATTTGTAGCAGCTTCTCTAGCCTTATTATGAACACTCCCAACCAGTCCAACATGCATCTTAAATCTTTCTCTCCCTTTCTTCCAAGTCTTAAATCCATATCCAGTGAAAGCTTCACTACCCACTTGTGAAAAATTGGTTTTAAAGAGATAGCAATAGAGACAAAATGCCGCATCTTTAGATATACTATACTCCAACCAATCAAACTCATCAAACCATTGGGGAATGAAGCGTCGATTAATTCCTGACATATTAGTTACTGGGAAATTATGACCTCTAGGTTGACAAGGTCCTCTTTGTAGATATGCCCTTCGGATCTCATCTCTCATATTAGCATCATAATCTATCATTCAAGTTCTTAATCCAGGATCCGCTTGAAGATTACCCAAAACATCATCTAACTGACTTTGTCTTGAACTTGGAGTTCTTGAACTACCAACAGTATTTGAACTATCAACATTATTCGAACTACCCAAACCCGATGATGACTTTCTCTTAAAAAACCGTTCCATAATAATTCTACATATACAAAAAAATGAAAATAAAAACTCACAATATAAACAAACCATCAATATAATCAAAATAAATATGAATTGAATTTCAATTAAATTAAATATATTCTACATATACAAATAATGAAAATAAAAACTCACAATATAATCAAACCACCAATATAATCAAAATAAATATGAAAAGAATTTCAATTAAATTAAATATATTCTACATATACAAAAAAATGAAAATAAAAACTCACAATATAAACAAACCATCAATATAATCAAAATAAATATGAATTGAATTTCAATTAAATTAAATATATTCTACATATACAAATAATGAAAATAAAAACTCACAATATAATCAAACCACCAATATAATCAAAATAAATATGAATTGAATTTCAATTAAATTAAATATATCATACATTATACATAGGGTTTAGAACTTACTTGAATTGTGAAATTTCACAATAACAATGAGCAAATACAAAGAGAGGAGATGGCGGCACCAAGGGAGGAGCTGGAGTTGAGGGTTTGGGGGGCGGGGGGATTGAGTTTGGAACTTAGGGTTGGAGGAGGAGAAAAATTTGAGGGTTTTGAAATTAGGGGAATTGGATCTGTGTAAAAAGGGAAGGGAGGCCCCGCGGGGGGGGGGGGGGGAGGGGGGGTTGGGACACGCTGGGCATTTCTATTTTATTTTTTTTCAGACCTGGCCCAAAACGACGTCGTTTTGGCCAGGTCATTTAAAAAAAAAATTCCTTGGGCCAAAACAACGTCGTTTTGCCCAGGCGTTTTAAAAAAATTTGCGCGCGCTGGCCTTCTTCTTCAACCTCGCGCTGGGAAGGATTTTTCGTTCAAGCTTTTCATCGAACAGGTGGTGTGCAGCTCCACGAGGTCGCACCACGGCACCAGCAGCTCCAAGGGGTCGCACCAACAACTCCAACGGACCTATAAGGTTATTTCCATGGCTTCCAAGAGGTCGTGCGACCCCTTTGACCCCACTGTGGATCCGCCTCTGCTTCCAACCCTTTTATCTCTCACGCACAAAGACCCTGAGAGCCACGATGAATAACAAACTCACAGTGCTGCTGGTTCTACTATGTGCAGCTAATTTCCACGCTACCTTATCATTTGTCAAAGATGGTAATCTCTCCTCTGCTATTTATGCTGTTTTTATCTCTGTATTTATAGACGGTTTGGATAATTGAACTCAATTATAAGATAATTTTAGGAAGGTGTTTTGTAGTTTGTTATTTTTAATGAGGAATACTTGAAAATTTCTCAAACGTACGTATATATGACTGCCCAAGAGAAATTTATTTCTAGTACTTAGGTATATCAATTTCAAGTCACTCATTCATGCTGGAAAATAGATTTTTATTTTTTTATTTTCTGTGATCACTATGCTCAAATACGTAACAATATTAATATGTAACCTTTCAAGTTCATATTTTCTGCTCCTAGGTAGGAACAGTGGTGGATTAAGGATTTTAACTTCTGATGGTCCTAATATAAAGCTAAAATAATTAGATTAAAATAACATTGAAACATTAAAAGATGAACTACAACTTTTTATTCCTAATCTTAATACAAACAACAATTTGATGTAACCTTTTTTAACAAGATCACTAATCCCTTTCAATTGACAAAAGTCACTTCTCAAATGCATACAATGAATATAAATATCAAGTTAATCTTAGTGTGTAGTATGTGAAGGCTGGAGAAAATATCAGTGAAGAGATGGTGGCCTTTGGTTGGGTGGGCCCGGTGGGGTGGGAATATTAGGGAATGGGGATTTGGGAGCTAATTTGGGTGGGGTGGCCTTTCTTTGAAAGCTGAACCCTTTTTGTTTTTTTTTTTTTTCTGTTTGTTTTTTTTTTAAATAAAAATTGGTGAGGTTGTTAGCCTCCCACGTGACTTATGATGGTGTTCTCAAATAATACATCAATACTTCATTTTACTTAGTGCTCCACATGACGTCGTAACATAGGATGCCGTCTAGAAAACAAATAGTCTTCTTCTTCTCTTCTTCTGGTTTAGAGAAAGTTAGAATATTGGTGCAGCTGCTGCTCTTCTCCTCTACCACTGCTCAGACTTGGGTGGTCCTCAGAAGTCCTCACAGCCAATTATTTGAGCTTTCGAATTCCCGGAACCACCCAAGTCCCTTAAATCCACCCCTGGGTAGAAGGTTTGTCATAAATATTGAAGAATTCAAGTGTATAGATTGTGTTACCGTAGATGACCTCTAGATTGGTGTATTTATACCGTGGGAGAGAGACATTTTTAGAATAGAATCCTCGTTCTAAGGAGGGAGAATTTGAGAGGATATCTAGTAAGCAGATATTGCATCATCTTAGGAGTGTGATTACTTGTGATGCACACCTATTCTTAGGTTGTAAGGACTCCAAGACTTATAGAATTTGATTGAGTCCATATCCGAATCAAATAGCATGTCTTGCAGAACAAACATGGTCATCCAACAGAGTCGTTTGAACTCCGCCTAGTGTTCCGGAGCAGAAGGATGGTGGCATCCTACTCTGTCTGATACAGCTCCGCCTGAAGCTGATGAGTCAATGATCGAACTTTTGAGGTAGCAATATCCAAATTAGCCATACTCCAACCATGAAAAATATTAGTCCCACAATTATTACGGCAACTATATTTGGAAGTATATATAAAGAGTCCAAAAATGAAGTAACATGTTCCGTTTTGTCATCTAACTCAAGTGAGAAAGGTTTATGTAAGTCAAACTGTGTGGCTTAGAGTCTAACTGAACTCTCATCACATCGCATGATCCTTCGACATATAACATGTGACCCTCTCGTGGCATTAATAATATGATTTAATATTAATTAGGAACATAGGCAAATACAATGTTACATGCTATTAAAACTTATTAACTTTAGCTTCCTTTTCTTTTCATATTATTTCATAAAATATGTACTTTCCTGATAATTAATTGATATAACGTACAAACACTATTACTTCGAAGGCGTTAAGATTTTGTTGAGTTTATGCCTTTATATTATGTGGTATGTAATATGCGAACAAATCAAATATTGTCAGTTAGCGGTCACTATTTGTTTGAGTGAATGTACATGACAATAACCCTATTCATTTCTCAGGCTTATTGCCCAACGGCAACATCGAGTACGGTCCAAAGCAATCAGAACTCAAGGCACAGTAGTGACGAACCCTCATGCAATTCCAAACTGGGAACTCTCAGGCTTAGTCGAGTACATAAAATCAGGTCAAAAACAAGGTGACATGGTGCTGGTCGTCCCCGAGGGCGGCTTCGCAGTGAAGCTCGGCAACCAGGCCTTGATCAAGCAGAAGTTAAAGGTCACGAAAGGCGGCTTCTACTCCACCACGTTCAGCGTTGCTCGGACGTGCGGGCAGCAGGGGAAGCGGAACGTGTCCGTCAAACCCAACCTTGAAGAAAGAGACTGGGGAATAATGCCCATCCAGACGATATATAGTTGCAATGGATGGGATTCGTATGCATGGGGTTTTAATGCAGATTTTGATGAGATTGAGCTCGTGTTCCATAACCCTGGGGTGGATGAAGATCCTGATTGTGTCCCACTTATTGATTCTGTTGCTTTGAAGCTCTTGGATCCTCCTACACGTACTAGAGGTAAAAAGTTGAGGGTTTTTTATTTTATTTTATTTTATTTTTTGCTCTTGGTAATTGATGAGTTGATTGAGATTTTTACATTAAAAAACCATTAATTGATGAGTTAATTAATGAGGGTTTTAAACTCTAATCCTTGAAGAAGATTAAAATTTAATAAAAATCTAGTGTTAGATTGGATTGATTTTAGTCTTTTAATATATACTTAATTTAAATTCATATTATATTTTTGTTTTAATATTTAATATATATCTTATTTAATCACATTAAATTTTAAATTTACTATTATACACATTGTAATTCATTAATTTTATTTAACTTCCTCTAATTAGTATAACTAAACGTCTGTATCATAATATATTTTACTAAATTAGTATACCGAAATATTCGCACCTAATATATATTGTAGTGAATTAGTGCACATAAGAAAATATGCAAAAACATAAGTGTACCGAAAATTTCATACCAAAATTATATGATACTAAACTAGTGTACCGAAATGTAGGTACCTTATTAATTATACTAAACTAGTGTACCGAAATGTCCATACCTAAACATATTCTAGTAACCTAGTATACTGAAATATTTGTACCTAAATATATTGTAATGAATTAGTCGCATAACAAAATATGCAAAAACAAAAGTGTACCAAAAAATCTCTATGAAATATTTTCTTATAAAAGATACTTACCATAATGAGAACTAAAATTTATAATATTTTCATAAAATTTAATTTATGAACACCATAAAAAAAAGACATTGAATATATATGCTGGCATTAAATAGAATCTAGGACTAAAATGAATTTTTAATCTTGAATAAGACATTTTTCTAAACTTCATCTTATTTAAGGATTAAAATCTAATTTTTTTTATTTATAATTAATTTTCCATAAAACCCAAAATTTCCTTTTCCTACTCTCCTATATGACATGAGTGAATTTCACATGGGCCTTCACCTCATTGAGAAAATTATTAATATGAATCATTCATAGCATCAAGTATATCGTCCAAGTGATAATTTGGTAACATAACTTATCAGAACTAACATATTATTGTTTAAATATCATATCCAAATTAATTTAAGAAAAATTTCATTGCTGCTATATTAATCATTTTTTTTATAAAGCTATATTAATACATGCATTATCGATTATCTTCATTTCGAAATAGACTTGTAACCCAAGTAAAATGTACGTGAATCTAATATGACACATAACAACGATATGACCCATAGATATGTTACAAACATTTAATGTTGTCATTTTTTATTCCAGAAAAAGTTACTTATCATTTTTGTTCAATTATTATTTTTCCAGCCAACTTGTTGAAAAATGGAAACTTTGAAGAAGGGCCCTATGTGTTGCCCAACACATCATGGGGAGTCCTAATCCCACCCCACATAGAAGACGACCACAGCCCACTCCCAGGCTGGATCATCGAGTCTCTCAAGGCCGTTAAGTACATTGACTCCAAGCACTTCTTCGTCCCCGAAGGCCGTAAAGCCATCGAGCTTGTCGCAGGCAAAGAAAGCGCATTGGCCCAAGTCGTCTTCACCAAGCCCGGCAAGCTCTACGCCCTTACATTCTCCGTAGGCGATTCCAACAACACCTGTGAAGGCTCCCTCATCGTGGAGGCGTTTGCCGGCAAAGACACCCTCAAGGTGCCGTACCAATCCAAAGGCAAAGGTGGGTTCAAGAGCGCCAATCTCCTTTTCACCGCCGTGGGGCCGCGAACGAGGATCATGTTCTATAGCACGTTTTACACCGTGGTCGCCGACCACTCTGGGTCTCTGTGCGGCCCCGTTATTGACGATGTGAAGTTGCTTAGTGTTCGTAAAGTACATGTTTGATAAAGTGCCTTCGAGAAAAGTAATGCGGCTGGTTTGGTCTTCTAGCTGATTAAATTGGAGTTTTTGAACATTAGTTCTTCTAAAAGAATAAAATTTAAAAAAAACTTGGTGCTAGATTATTCAATTTAGTCCCTTGAATGTACTTTTATCAAAATTTATATTCAATTTTTGTTATTTAATATGTATTTTTATTTAATTTCTCCGCATTAAATTTTAATTTTATTAATATGCACATATTTATTTTTTAATTATAAATGGACGTAAATGAGAAAATATTAAAAGAAATTTGTGATACAAAAATATATAAATACATAAGTATACAAAAATGACTGTGCCGAAATATATAAAATTGACTTTTTGTATTAAAATATTTGTACCTACATGATTGTATCGAATTATATTATAATGAACCTAAATATATGTACTGAAATGTATTATATTGAATTAATGTACCTAAATGTCAATACCGAAATGTATGTACCAAAATGTACGTACCTAAATGTCAATACCGAAATGTATGTACCTAAATGTTAATACCGAAATATATGTGCCGAAATATATAAAATTGACTTTTTGTATTAAAATATTTGTACCTACATGATTGTATCGAAATATATTATAATGAACCTAAATATATGTACTGAAATGTATTATATTGAATTAATGTACCTAAATGCCAATACCGAAATGTATGTACCAAAATGTACGTACCTAAATGCCAATACCGAAATGTACGTACCTAAATGTCAATACCGAAATGTATGTACCTAAATGTTAATACCGAAATATATGTACCAAAATGTACGTACCTAAATGTGTGTACCAAAATGTACGTACCAAAATATAATATATTGAATTAATGTACCTAAAAGTCAATACTCAAATGTGTGTACCAAAATGTATGTAATGAAATGTATTACATTGAATTAATGTAACTATATGTTTGTACCGGTGGATATACTAAAATATTCAAATGTATTAATGTACCTAAATGAAGAACATACAAAATTGTTATCAGAATATATATTATAAAAAAAATAGTTGCTGTTGTAATCCACTATACATTCACAAGCATTCATTGTGGATGGCCACTATTTAGCATGTGATGCTCCTACTTTGCTTATAAATAAAAGGAAGAAAATAGAGAGAAGGTGACGGGAGAAAGGGAGAAAGGGAGAAAGAGAGAAAGAGAGAGAGGAAGAAGAGAGAAAAGAAAGGAAAGAGAAAGGAGAGTTGAGAGAGTTATCTTTGTACTCCTATTATTCCAGATTATAAATGAAAGCACTACTGCTGCCCCGAGGATGTACTCCAGTCACACTGACTGTAGAGGAACCTCGTAAATTTTGTGTCTTGCTTATTTATTCCACTGCACACATCGTCGATTTTACAACACGTTATCAGCACGAAAAGCTCTCGTGTCAGTGGAAAGCACAACGCCACAAATCTTGTTCACCTATGTCGCCTGGAATCTCACAGATAAGAAAATCTTTTCATTTCATCTTAAAATATTTGTACTACTGATTTTCTTGAAGCAAATATGTATATGTTGTTATATAACTGTATATCATCATTTGCAGAAGCAAAATGGTACGGACTCAAAATTCGTAGAAAATCTAATAGCCAAGGAAACATCCTCGGAACTCCAACTTGCGGAACTCGGATTGAAAAACTTTCTTCTTGAAAGTTGTCCATCCTCCCAGTATCTACAACATATCAAAATTTCAGAAAACTTTAACGGTGCGATCGTCACATATGTCTGAAATACCAAACCAGTTTCCAATTTCCGCAGAAAACTGGACAGCCATCTTATGAGTACCAAAACGCCATTTTCAGTTGCTCAGATTGAAACCGTTTCTTCACGAAAGTTGTTTGGTATCCTCTTATCCATATCATACTAAAATTTGAGCTAAATCTAACGGTTTGATCTTCTTATAAGTGGCAGACAAAGAAAAGGTTTTGGAATGGTGAGTTGCACCATTTGAAAAAAAAAAAAAAAAAAGAATATAATAATAATAAACAGAAAAATATGTGGGACATGGTCATTATGGCAGACAAAGAAAATTAATAATAATAAAATAATAAATAAATAAACAATCATAGAGACAGGTGAACAATTCAGTGCATAGGCAATAAGGAGAAATTGAATACTGGAAGTTTACTCTTTCTTTATCAAGTTTGTTATTTATGTGAATGGTGTTGGCTTAAAACACTTTCACAAGTTCTATTTACTTTAAAGCAATTTATTTATCATGGACGGTTTTACCGCCTACTGCTTTAAGTTTTTATTTATGTGAATGGTGTTGGCTTATAACACTTTCACAAGTTCAATTTACTTTAAAGCAATTTATTTATCATGGACGGTTTTACCGCCTACTGCTTTAAGTTTTTATTTATGTGAATGGTGTTGGCTTATAACACTTTCACAAGTTCAATTTACTTTAAAGCAATTTATTTATCATAAACGGTTTTACCGCCTACTGCTTTAAGTTTTGATTTATGTGAATGGTACTGAATAAAATCCCTTGTCACAAGCTCTATTTACTTAAAAGTAATTTATTTACCATGGTTGGAATTACCGCTTATTTCTTTAATTTAATTTATTGTACTTCTTTTGTTACGATGAGTATAACAAGGACCCAAAGTTCCTTGATCAGATTAGAACCTGCAGTTTCTTGATCCTCATCATACAAAAATGATTGGACCAGAAGTTCCATCATGCAAATATAAAATGATTAGACCAGAAGTTCTATCATACAAAAAGATCGGGCATGAAGTCCCTTGATCCTCAAGAACAGGACATGAAGTTCCTTGATAAGAACCTTAAGTTTGAAGTGTCGTAGTGCCTTAACTTAATTGCAATAAATACCATACGAGTATCAATTTACATACTATTAAATAAGGACCAGAAGTTCTTTATGTCCATATTCGAAATGGTTTAGCAGAAGCATTTATTAAGCAGATGAAATTGATTACCCGTGCTCTGCTCATGAAAACAAAATTGCCAAGTTTTCTACATGGGGACATGCCATGTTACATGATACATTATTAGCTTGGTTGAGACATATTGCCAACCACTAATACTTCTCAATATAATTCATGTTTGGGCACTAACCAAACATTACACATTTACGAGTTTTTGGTTATGTTATCTATGTGCCTATTGCAATGCCACAAACGTACTAAAATGAGGCCTGAATGCAAATTGAGAATTTATGTTGGATTTGATTTATCATCCATCATTCAATATTTTGAACCCTTGACTAGGGATATATTTACCGCATGATTTGCAGACTATGATTTTAATAAGACAGTTTTCCCACCATTAGGGGGAGAAAATAACATCGTTCCAGAAGAATGATGAGAAAAGACCGTTCCAGAAGAACGAAGAGAATTTGTCTTATTTTGATTCACGAATAAATCAATGAGAAAATGAAGTAAGAATAATTGAATGATGTAACAAAAGTGATGAAATCACATATACTTGCTGCAAATGTGCCTACAAGAATTGATGTCCCTATTGGACAAAATAATGTGGCAGCAAATGATTTATCTGTTACACGCCTGAAGCGTGGCAAACCTTCAGACTCAAAAGGTTCAGTCTTTCGAAAGAAGAAGAATATGGCACTACTGAACTATTGCATTCCCGAAGCATAACTGTTGCATGCCAGAAGCATGACAGTTGTCGCATGGATACACGTCCCAGAAAGGACAATCCGCGGACATGGGAATTTTGATGTCTCATGCATGAAGCATGATAGACGTATAGACTCCAATAACTCAACTCCCGGAAGTGGAGATTAAAATCCAAGCTCTATAACGCTCAAGAAGAGGTTATGATCCGCATTCTCTAAATTATGACTATCCTGGAAGAAATAGTGTAATTTCCTTAAAGAGGCAATGGATATCCAAAGAAATGAAAAGCTTTTTATGCATGCGCATGCACATGAGAATATGGGATCACGAATTGATGATAACCAATGGTAAATTTGGTTTTTATAAGTAGCTACTAAATTTCATCAATAAGCTGTGTTGATAATGAGTCACGTTCTTTTGTTCGTCGACGAAAGGAAAAATTATTGGCAAAAATGGAGAAAGGCAATTCCATTACAATCCTGTAAGAACGTGGAAAAATGGATCTATATATTTGAATATAATACAAATAGCCAAAGGATGTTGAACCAAAGAGGTTACATATGGGCATTTGTAATACAGTGAATTACACTCTCATGATATGACACAAGGTTACTAATTGAAACCTGAAATTATACTCCTGTAAACGAGTTCATATGAATGGAGAATTATATACGAATGGTTGTGAGTTGCCCACATCATATCTCCATAAGTAAATCCCTCAAGTATACATGGGAGCAAATTGCTCTGTATAAATTCTAAAAGAAAATGTGTCATGAAGTGTAGAAAATCCCTGAAGAATTCAGATTGCTTGAAATAAGTCCTAGAAGGATAAAGCATAAATTATGTACTCAATACCAATGGATGATATAAATTGCCTTAGTGAGTACTATCATTATAATATTGTTGCAACATACTAAAATCTCTTGTAAGAGTTGATGACATTAAATTAGAACTCCTGAAGAGTTGATGATACTAAATTGGAACTCCTGAAGAGTCAAGAAAGATTATAAAGTGTTGAGAGAAATATTGTCTTGAACTGCAGAATCGAACAATATGCCAACATGAATCTTATCCATGATATTTATGATGTTAAAGAATCATATGGATTGAAGATTATGAGTTGAATACTCAAATGATTTAGACACTAAGAATGATCATTTATCTTCGAAAGGGTAAAGATAAATTGATATTTGGTCCAGAAGTACCACATCTTAGTGAAGAATATGCTTTATTGTATTTGGCACAATACATTGAATGAAATAAAGCTTATTTATTGATATCTCAAAGAAATTACAGATAGGTGCATACACATGAGCTACAATTATGAAAAAAAAAATTTTAGCAGTCATTGGTCATTGGTCAGGTGGTGCCTGAGAGGTCGACGGAGCTCCGGGAAGACGAAGAGCCAGAGTTGGAATCTCCGGAGCCGGAACACTTGGTGCTACTCCAGAGGACGAAGGCAACATAAACCTCGGGAGTAACGCCATGAACCTTTCATGATCACTCTGGATCCGACCGTCCGACTCTTGCAGCTGGTCCAGCTTCCTCTTCATGCTGGTCGAGTAACTAGTTGCAAGCATGTGCAACTCCTTGTTCTCGTGCCTGAGTCCTCTGACCTCTTGCCGAAGACTTTCCACCTCCGCCATCAGCGACTCCACCTGACGAGTTCGGGCAAGCAGGCGCTGGCCCATGTTTGAAACTGAGCCTGCACTTTGGACGCTGAGAGCTAGAGATTCCTGAACAGCCAGCTCGTCCGACCGCCTGGATAACATCCTATTGTCCCTTGGAGTGAGCAGATTTCTGGCTATCACCGTAGCGGTTATTTCATTCCTCATCATTGTGTCCCCGACTGTAAGAGGACCATTGGGGGATATGAAGGACGGATTCCAAATATTGTCTGGAGAAGACGAGTCATCATCTTCTCCGACATTCAAGTTAAGGCGACGGTCGGAAGGGCAAGACATTTTTTTTAAGAAGGTGTTGAGGAGGAAGAGTTCGGAAAGATTAAGATTGCAGAAGTGCAAGAAGGGAGTGTTTACAGAAGGGAGTTCAAGTGTGAGGTGAAATAAAATTCGTGCCTCTATAAAAAGAAGCAAATCAAAGAGAAGCTCCTCGCAGATCGAAGAGACAGCTGGACACCTTTCTCAAAAGCTGGACGCTCCTTTCTCAAAGGCCGGATCCCTGTCTCAAAAGAGCCATTCCTCTATCAAAAGTCGGAATTGCTCAGCATCACGAGGCGATCAGCTTTTCCAGAATTGTTGTCACTCGTCACATGCACTGTCAGCTTTGCGGAAATTACGGACAACTTTGTCAGAAAGCGCGTAACTTGTATTGTTCATCCATCCACCGGCTACCGACAGGGGTAAGGGAATAGTTTCGGTTGTGAAGAATTATTTCTATAAACGTCTACATTCGCCTTCCATTAGCAAAGGCAAACTCCCTCAGCACTTCTTCATTTCCGAAAATGTATTCCCAAAGAAAACTCTCGAGTTACTTAGTGTTCTTCATCCCCTGGAGTACCTCTACAAACTTAGTCATCCAGAGTAAGAGTATCTCATATCATCAGGGTCGAAAGCAAAAGTATCTCATATCATGCAATCTCCCTGTTCTTTCCTTTGCCCTTGCTCTTACCTACTAAGACGAGGATAAAGAAAGTAATATGTCGGAACCTCCACTCAAAATTCCGCTGCCAAGCATGATGAGTCGCTGAGAAGTGATGTTCTGATGCTTTCATAGGAATTTTTGCAGCATAGCTAATCTCCACATTGAATGTTTTGGAGCGGCATCTCCAATTGCTTTCATGGGAATTTTTGCATTAGAGGAAAAATACTGCAAAAGAAGATGCCACACCTGCGTGGAGACCGGACTACTTGAAGCATGTGGAGACAACGTGCTGATTCATCCTCAACTAAGCTGAGGAGCACTTGCAAGAAGAATGCCATCCAGCCCTGTTCAAGAATAAGCCTGTGGAAAGTTAACTACTAGTAAAGCAACTCTGTTGACAACTCTTCTCGCTAAGAGATCGAAACAGAATGATCAACGATCAGCCTAAATGATTTGAAATCAGGGGGAGATACTCATCAGGGGGAGCATCCAAAACAGATCAATATTTTAGCAAGTCAATTGAAGACTTGTGGCCATCCAAGGGGGAGTGTTGTAATCCACTATACATTCACAAGCATTCATTGTGGATGGCCACTATTTAGCATGTGATGCTCCTACTTTGCTTATAAATAAAAGGAAGAAAATAGAGAGAAGGTGACGGGAGAAAGGGAGAAAGGGAGAAAGAGAGAGAGGAAGAAGAGAGAAAAGAAAGGAAAGAGAAAGGAGAGTTGAGAGAGTTATCTTTGTACTCCTATTATTCCAGATTATAAATGAAAGCACTACTGCTGCCCCGAGGATGTACTCCAGTCACACTGACTGTAGAGGAACCTCGTAAATTTTGTGTCTTGCTTATTTATTCCACTGCACACATCGTCGATTTTACAACACGTTATCAGAATGTATACATTAAAATATATTATGATGAATGAAATAAAAATTAAATTTAAATGTAATTTATACATTAAAATAAAAATAAAAAGATAAATAAAACATCAAAATATAACTAATAAATGATATGATTAAATGCACTAGGGACTAAAATTGGATTTTAATCTTACACAAGACTATAGTCTAAAACTCATCTTTTTTAAGAATTAAAATGAAGTTTTCTATTAAATTATATATAATGTTATGGGAGGGGGCTTTTGAAATGTTACATGCGACGTGTAACAATGTTTAAAATATAGAGGCATTTAAACTTTAGAACTTAAATAAGATTATTTTTTCATGACAATCACTCAAAAATGCAGCATCCCTTTTTTAGTTATTCCATAAACGAAACGGCAGCAGCAACACTTTTATTTATTTATTTATTTTTATCAAAGCTCAAATAGCCGCAGCCCTATTGATTCTTTTGAAATGCATGACAGCAACCATTTCTTTCTTTCTTTCAAATCATAAGACATAAAAGGCATCTTTTTTTTTTTCTTTTCCTTTCAAAACGAATAGGCAGCCACAACACCTTTATAACCTAGATCCGTAAATGAATAGCATGCGGCATCAGCCGGAAAATCGTAATGTTATCCCATCTATATATAAATTGCAGTAGGAGTCCTCAACATGACATAAAACTCTACATGATTACGATGGTGAATGTCAAACTGATTGCAAAAAATATCAGCAAGTTTTTCTCATACATGTGGTAGATTCTCTATAAATGTATCAAACCTATTTAGCTAACAATATCTACAAACTAGCCACAACAACTAAATGAGCTGTTATTTAAGTCCAAACAAAAATAACCAATTCAATCAGTTCGGATGCAGCAAAAATTAAATGTATTTGAACCAAAACCAACCTAACTATGTGTAATGCATATGCATGACGAACTTACTTGAGTGGATATCTCTTAAACACTTGTTATTTTTGTGATCGAAAGCGGAGAGACAGACTTAGACTAAAGTAATTACAATTAAAACATGCACTAGTCTAAAACATTACAGACTTAGGCATTTGTTAGGAATTGTCAATTTTACTATAACAGTTCTCGTTTGAATTAATGTTATGTATTATTTAAAGATTGTTTGAGTTGTACATCACCCGGATAAGATTCAACAAAAGAAAAAAAAATTAGTGGGATAAGAACTCCTTTATGGGATGGCATGGGTCGGGCCAGACCCAAAATTAGAGAACCGAACCGAACCCGTTTGTAAATGAAACGAGACGGAGTGGAGCAGGTCTTGTTATTTTAAAAATAGAACCAAACCTAACCGGGCTACCCGTTTGAACATGCCGATTTTTACGGATCCGCAAGTCCTTTTTCTTTTAAGAAATAATAAAGGGAGTTTTAACGAAAAGCCCGCGGTACTGTTCACTTTAACGAAAAACCACATTTTTACACTAAAAAGTCAAACCTGGTACTATTCACTTTACTCTTTATTTTGTCCTTATCGTTAAAACTCAAAGTTTTCAAGCCCTTTTCATTAGTTTTCCTAATAATAAAGGAAGATATTGGGTGCAAGAGCGGGACAATCTATGAAGAAATAATAAAGATTCTCTCTCTCTAGCAAACAATCCAAGAAGAAAAAAAAAAGGAAGAAAAGATTAGGTGCATAGCTTGGATTGGTTAAGAGATTTGTGATTTCTCTAGTAAGCCCTTAACTTCCAAGACCTCATCTTCGTCGTCAAAACCTCAGAAATGGACGACGACATCGTATTAACAGTACGAAAATCAACTAATACTGAGCTAAGAAATGAACAGAGAAAAGAAAATGCGTGAAGAAGAAAGACTATTTAGATTCATTGATTGAGTAATGAAAATACATTCCCTACTTTGTATGCAGTAGCCGTTGCACATTGATATAACAAACTAACATATTTGTCTAACAAAAGCTTAACAGGCAACCAACTAATTCTAACCAATTCTAACTATTTTTATGTTGACATGTACACGGACCAATACACTTATGATACTTACTGTTTCTTCACTTATCATCCCCCCTTAATCTTAGCTGGGGTAACCAAGCCTGAGATTACTGCAGTGTTTGACAAATGTTGGTCCATGTAATCCTTTGGTGATAATGTTTGTTGTTTGCTATTCTGTTGGAATGTACAATACATCAAATCCTTCCTTTGCACCCTGTCTAGAAAAGTGAAAATCTGTATCCAAATGTTTGATTATAGTGTGATACACTAGATTTGAACACAGTGCTAAAGCAAAAAGGTTATCACAATGTAACAATGGAGTTTTAGCAATGAATTGATGTAGATCCTTCAATAGAAGTCTTATCCAGACCATGTCTACAGCACAATGTGCTAGAGCTTTGTATTCTGCCTCAATAGAGCTTCTTGATACTGATGCCTGCTTCTTTGACTGCCATGAGATGATTAAGTCCCATATAAACCACAAATCCTGTGACTAACCTTCTGATATTGGGATCAGCTGCCTAATCATAGTTTGAGAACACAGTAATTGATGTATCTGATGATGCTGAGTATGACAAACCACATTGCATTGTTCCTTGGACATACCTCAATATCATTTTGACCAGATTAAAATGCATATTTAGGGATTGGTCATATAATGACATGCTACATTTACAGCATATGATAGATTAGGCCCGGTAAAGGTTAAATATTGCAAAACACTAAACTAAGCTCCTGTATTTAATAGGATCAGATAACAATGTACCTTCAGCTGCTAACAACTGAGTATGTGGCTTACATGGAGTTGTAGTTGGTTTGCAAGCATCCATCCTAACTTTGTGTATCAAATCTTTTGCATACTTAGACTGATTAATGAAAATATCACCATTCTCTTTATACTGCATTTGCAACCCCAGAAAATATGACAACTTTTCCATATCTTTTAACTCAAACACTTCACTAAGTTCTTGAATAACATTTGAAACCCCATTGCAAGCAAATCCCATGCAAACTTTGCATTCCAAGTTCTTGGTGCATGACTTTACTAATTTGCAAACAAAGTTTGGAAGTGTAGAATCTACAAACTCTTGAGGCTGTTTCATGTATACCTCATCTTCCAATTGATGATGCAAAAAAGCATTTTTTTTATGTCAAGTTGTCTCAATTCTCACTTATGATTAGCTGCAAGTGAAATTATCAACATGTTTGTTGCATGCCTTAAACCTAAACTAAATGTCTCCAAATAGTCAAAGCCAAGTTTTTTAGTATATCCCTGAGCAACTAATCAAGCCTTATTCCTTGAAATTAAACCATCAAGATTCTTCTTCAACTTAAAAATCCATTTGCTCCCAATAATGGCTTTGTGAGTTGATGGAGGAACCAAAATTCATGTGACGTGGCTTTTCAATGCATCAAATTCTTCTTGCATTGCCCTTTGCCAATTGGTATTTGTTGCTGCACTCTTTAAAGATGTCGGTTTAGCTATGTCACTGATATGTGCAAGAAAAGAAAACCCATCATAGCTAGACTCTTGATCATCAACCTTCAAAGTCTCCAATTTCGGTAATGTTGCTAGAAAGTTGGCATAATTTCTCCTTAAGAGAGTACTAGTTTGTAATCTAGTTTGTATTCTTTGTGCTGGCATGTCATTATATGTTTGTGATTGTAATATAAAGGTATCAAAGGGAAGAATTACCTTCAGTGGTGCAGGATCTAGGACAAGTAACACTGAAGATGTATGTCGAGGAGAGTGTTGTGGTGAGTTGTTTCAGATGCTAGAGTATGAGTGGAATCAATTGATGTAGATACCTCATGTGTACTAGTAGACTTTGTTGTTGTAGATAACTCAATATTAGAACCATTTGAATAATCTAAAGAAGTTTAGTCAATGTTGTCATGATTCCCATTCACAAACTGAGACACTACATCTTTGTGCATAATTTGTACTGGAAAACCAGATGAACTAGACACTTTAGTATTACCAAATGCCTGAGCCCTTGTAAAATCTACATTCTTAAATGGAAACATTATTTCATTATGTATTACATGCCTGGAAATGATAAACTTTCTGGACTACCTATGGAAACAAACGACTCCTTATATCCTATTACAAATCCAACAGAAACACAAAGATATGCTATTGGCTACAATTTATTCTCATTATAGGGCCTAATGTATGGATATACAGATGTGCCAAATACCTTTAAACCTTGCAATGATGGATTACAACCAAATAAAACCTGATATGGTGACTTCATATTCAAAACTTTACATGACATTTTATTTATAAAAAATACAAAATGAGCACATGCATGAAACCACAAGTGCTGAGGTAATTGTGTAGTAGTGAACAATGTTATTGTTGTCTCCATTATGTGTTTGTGTTTCCTTTCAGCAGGTCCATTTTATTGAGGGGTTATGAACATGAAATCATTTGTACAATTCCCTTATGTTTCAAAAAATCATCAAACCTATATGACTTATATACTCCCCACCACCAGCTGCTTGCAAACAATTAATATTGTAACTAAACTGATTAACAACAAGACTATTTAATTTTTGAAAGACATAAAAAAATGTTATGATTTATTGATCAAAGGGAATATACATACATATCTTGTGAATTCATCAACAAAGCTCACATAATACTTGTAACCCTTTGTGGATTTTGTAGGTGAAAGACCCCAAAGATCTGAGTGTACTTTCTGAAAATGAAAAATACATGACTCTTTCCTATCTACAAATTGTAACCTAGACATCTTGCCAGCAATACAAAATGAACACAAATGTTGTTTGTCATCATAAAAACTAACTATATCAGACTCTTTCGGCATTACAGATAAAACTTCATTGCTAAGATGACAACACCTTTGATGCCATTTCACCTTTTAACCAAGCAATCCCACTGCATTCTATACTGAAGAAACTAAACTCCTTGAAAGCATCTTTATTGAAACCCGAAACAACTCACCATCACTACTCCTTCTTTGGTAGATTATAGCTTTGGTTACCTTGTCCTGTACATAGAAATTAGTGTCATCACATATAAACTAGCAATTGTTATCTTTAACATAATTGTTTTACTGATAAAAGACTAACATCAATTGTAGGAACATGTAATACACTCTTCAAATTAAGGAATGTGGCATTGTTTGTAACTGTGCAAAACAATGTACTTAATCGATAAACCTTCTCCATTACCAACTGTTATTTTTTCCTTGCCTTCATATGGTTTCACATTTTATAGAGATTGCACATCAGTTTTCATGCGATGAGATGCTTCAGTACCTACAATCCATAAGTTATTTGAAGGAAATGACTGAGTAGCTTGAAATAATTGAGGTGCTTGAGCTTGCATAGCACTTAGAGAAGAAGCAGGTGCAGTCCCTTGATATGCAAAATTATTTTTGTGATAACAATTAAACCTAGAAATTTCTTAAATGACCCGTTAACACGACACGAAAATAATGGGTGTCGGGTCAACACGATAACTAATCGGGTTGTTATCGGGTCACACGATAAGAACCCGTTAATAATAGGTCCTTAACAAGTTTGCACGATTTTGGTTAAAAAAAAAACAGGTTTGCACGAAAGTGACACGTGGGTAACCTGTTTCGACGCGATAAGAAAAAAGTTATTTTGATGATTTTAATTTTGTAAACTACTAAAAAAACTTACTATAAAGTACAATAGATATGGTGAATATGTTTATATTGTTTATTAATTATTATTTTATATAAATTTTAAAAATTTAAGTTTTATTTATTTTTATAGTATACTATAGGGAAATAGTGAGATACAAATTATTAAACACATTAAACATAAAAATATCAAGTAATTTGAAAATAACAAACACATTAAAAACTTATAATAATTAATTTATAAGTGCGAAAAATATGAAAAAAATATGCAAATGCTCGTATTCGCATCTCTACTTTGGGATGTGTACATCGTCGTTTGAATTTTAAAAACCATACAAACCCTAATGAATAATATTTTTAAAGGAGTTCAAAATAAATAAAATTCGTAATCATTAGTATATAAGTTTGAAAAATGTGAAAGCATATAAAAACGCTCGTGATTGCATCATCTACGCTTAGACGATGGTTACATGCTCGTTTAAATTTTTAAAACCCTCCAAATCTCATGAATAGTGTTTTGTATTTGAGTGCAAAATTAATAATAATTATTGTAGAAGTGTGAAAAATGTAATATATATATAAAATCAATCGTAATGACAAGTTGTACAAATTTCATGAAGGGGTCAACTCTAAAATTTGACACCATAGTCATATACCTTAGATTTAAATTTAACCATCTATTGTCGTTTACACTTTATTCTACTCACCGAATTTCATTTTTTAGATTTTATTTTTTGAAAAGTGATCTTTTCGCAGATGTAGAAAAATAAACGATTTGGATCGTTGATATGACATTCCGATGTTTACAGTTAACTAAAATATGAGTTGATGTTATATAGTTTCTAAAGACTTTATAAACTTCAAGTTATATTTTCACTCATGGTAAAACTCTGAACGTAATATCAACGATCCGAATTGTTCATCTTCTTGCATCCTCAAAGATATCATGTTTTCAAAAAAGAAAATCCAAAAAAAAATATTTGGTGAGAAGTATGGAGCATAAATATAAACGACAATCAACGGTTAAATTTAAATCTATAGTTTATGGATTATAGAAAATGTCAGTGAAAACATCGTCACTAGAACCCTTGAAGACAATATATTAAACCAAAGTTCCAATACCATTTCCGTTGGTGGTTGATGAAAATTGACAGGTTTTATTGCAAGGTTCCTCAACCTTGAAACGCAACTCTCGTCATTTTGCATATCTTTGAACATTTGTATTTTATAGTATGCACTATTGTTTTTTTCATTAGACTCTTATTATGAGGTATCTAAACTTGAAAGACAAATGTTTTGAAGTAATATTTATGTGACAATATGGTATGTATATACTAATTTAGTATTATGTTTTAAATTTTTTTGGGTCAAATTATGTTTTTCATTTTCATTATTTATTGATCTAAAATAAACGGATGTTACATGACACAACTCGTTAAGCTATCGAGTTTAACACGAAAATGACACAAACACGAGAAACATGACACGAATGTTAGATCTATTAACAATCTAAAGCATTATGTCCTTTATTTCCTCAAATTTGACACTTCATAGTTTGTCCAGTAAAACTAGAAGCAATTGATCTTTTTCAGGAATTTGGTGCAGTGTGTTCTTCTTTGGAACAAATTTGACGCTTAGGAACAATATGTGTCTTAGTTTCAGTATTTCCAAACCATGATTGCTAAATCTCACTACTTGTTACCAAATGATCAACCTTTACCATTAGATGACCTGTAATTTCCGTTGCTATTTGTCTTTGGTCCATAATACTGTCTTGATCCATTGCTTGAATTTTCATTGAACAGTTTAGGTGCATTATTCTATCCAACTAAACCATAACTATTTGAAAAGTCAAGAAATTATACTGGTTATTGATACACTACAAGTAACTGTGCAGTTTACTGAAACTGCATTGGTTGTTGCAATGGCACTTGCTAGTAAGCATCACCAAACTAATTATTGATATATGCACAACTTTGTTGAAAGAAAGACATTGGTTGAAATGCATTATGTTGAAGAAATGAAGAACGAATAACACTTGAAGCACTATAGAAAGAGTATTGTGCTAGAAATTGAACAACACTTCGTTGAGGTTCCCTAGCAATTGTACCTCTAGTCGAATACGAGATGTGATTAGAATTACTCGAAGCTCCATGTGTCATACTAGACATAGAGGAAGATGAACCGGTGAAACATTGCATATACAGACCAAATAAGTTACTTGCCAGCCAACATACCATAGAATCATTTTCCCTTTTTGCACACATTAGTTGTTCCCTGAATTCTCTCAAAGTAATAGAAGTATCTCTTGTGAGGATCACAGTTCTTATAATTGAGTACTCTTTTGGTAAATTAGATAAGGCAACAACAACAAAGTCATTATCTGAGACAAACTCACCAATTGCAATCAACTATTCTTTAATATTCTTAAGCCTAGATAAGTATTGCTCAATAGAATCACTCCATTTTTTCATAGTTTGAAGCTTAGCTTTCAAAGTATTCACTTTTTCCTTGGAAATAGATGCATACCTATCTTGCAAATTAACCCAAACATCATGTGCGGTTTTACACCCCAAAACCTATTCAATGGATTCATCAGACAAAGTTGCAATAAGCAAATTAAGCAATGCTAAATTTGTTGTCTCCCATTCAAGAAATGCATCACTGACCTCATTAGTTACTCCACGCTTAGTATGAATCACAAACTTTGGTGGACATTTGAGAAATTCTTTGTCATTCAACTTTATAGTAAGCATTCCATTAACACTTCAATTTTCACATATGAATTGTTTATCCAATCAAACTTAACTAATCAAGAAAGACCTCTAATCACATAATTCAACATAAATGGCTTTATGCCCACGAATCTTTATAGAAAGATGAGTTTGTGCCTTCAAACCTCAACTCAAATGGCTTCGTGCCTTTCAAGCTTTTTGTTACTTAACATCAAATCACATAAAATAACCCAGAATTGGAAATTTTCATATTTCATAGTAATCTTCATGAAAAACTAGGAGATCAAGAAAAGCTTATATCACCTGAGATTCTTCAAAATCAACACACCAGAACAACTCTAAATCACTTTGTAATGCACAAATTGAAACCGGCGAAAAAAATCACCAGAAAGTCCATTTGCTATTGGTGAATCTTGAAGATTGTTGAACAAATCAACACCAAGAGCCCTAAAAAAGGATCGAATCTAGGAACCACAGCAAAATCACTAGCTCGATATATACCATATTAATAGTGCATGAAAATTCACCAAGACTGAGCTAAGAACTGGTCACACCCTGAATCGCATGAACCTGGCCCGACTCACAGAACTAGGACTCATTCGCCCACCGCTGGTTGTTGAGTATTTTATCTACAGAAAAGATGGACATGTTATATGGTATTTAATTATTAATTCTTGATTAAGATCTGTATTATGATGTGATATGGTATTCCTTAAAGAATCATTTTAAATTTTCACAATTTGGCAAATTTCCATCAATTTTGTCCAAAGCAATCGAAATTAATATCAATATATGTAGCGATATTTCCATAAATTTGCAAATCGATATTTTAAACACTGATGTGTACGCATTATTTTTATCAAATTAACTGAAAGGTTCGTGAACTAGCAAAATAATTTTGTTTTATTTTTTTGTATAAGTGGTGTTTCTGTTTGGGTTTAGATCCATAATTTTCATCCTTTATGTTTCAGTTCGATCAATTTGATACTTCATGTTTACCCCTACGCATTGTTAATGTGCTAGTGTGGTCATTTATGTGAAACTCATACTCCACTTATTTGTTGCCATGTAGATATTAAAAAAAAAAAAACACACACACACACACATTTAGCCGCACTCAATCCCTGGACCTTCATACCATCATTCGACTCAGGAAAGGCATTTCTTACAAAAGAGTATGGTGCACCCCTCCATCATAGCATTGTCCTCGTAACTTGGACATACTCAAATTTGTTTTAGCAAACAATCTCCCAATGGCCTCTTCAAGCGAGCTACTAGTTATAGAGGAGACATGTTGAACATCCAAAAACTTTTCAATTGCTTCTCCTTTTTTGTTCACATAACACAATACCACTGCCATTTGCTCTTTAGTTGAAGAATCACGTGCTCCATCAACCGAAAGAGAAAAAAAATGCACCTTCCATATCTTTAGTGATTGCATCTACAGTTTCAATGGCATAAGCACGGATAAGATCTTTTTTAATATCAAAAGAAGTATACTTAAGATTCTTGGGAGCATTCTCAAACACAACCTTCCTAACTTGTTCATTATGCTTGGAAACAAATTGTATAAACTCTAAATAATTACCCATATTGCTTGATTTCAACCATTCATCGTGGTCACAAAAAGGAAAACCTTCTCCCAACAACCATCTTGTGCATTCAAGCGACGCACTCAATAAAGTACAATAATTAATGCGAGCTTCATCGGTTTGCTTAATCACAAATGTTTCAATGTGTTGTTTTTGTGTCATCAAATCTCTAGCTTGTTGTACAACTTTATTATGAAAACTTCCAACACCTCCCTCAAGGACTTGAAAGATTTCGGGTCCTTTCTTCCAATTTGTAAACCCTATCTCAGTGAAGACATCACTTCCAGTGCTACCTATTTGATCAAAATCACATTTGAAAAGATAACAATAATGAAAAAATGCAGCATTTTTTGATATACTATACTCCAACCACTTAAACTTATCAAACCAATTGATGATAAAAGATCGATTGTTGCTAACTTTTCTTGGCATGATGTGGTCTCTAGGTTGACAAGGATCATTTAGGAGATAGTGTCTACGAATTACTTCACCATAATTAAGTGGATAATCAAGCATTTGACGTCTATGTGTAGGGTCTGCAGGAAGATTAGCCAATATTTCATCCAACTCAGCGGCTTCACTTTGTTGTGACCTACTCGGAATATTCAAAGGAAGACTTCTTGGAATATTTAAAGGAGGAGGAGAACTACTCGGAATATTTGAAGGAGAAAGACTACCGAAATGTTTGAAGGAGGATTTAAAGATTGTTTCTTATAGTATCGTTCCATTACGTAACTGTACAATGGAAAGAAAAAAAAAATTCTTAGACTCTTAATCCTAAAGTAAACTATACTAATATGCATAATAACTAATCCAACCAACAATTCAATTAATCAATACCAATTAGCATACAAATTATTCAATAAATAAAATTTCAATTTAACTAATCATATGAATAATTGTATACATTATGTAATAATTCAATTAATTAATCAATAATCAAGAATTTTAATTTTAATTTTCACCCTAAAAATTAATTTCATAATATCATATCAATAATCAACAACCAATAACCAACTTAGTGCATTACAATATTAATATGATTCTATTTCTATACCAATTAAATAAAATTTGTATTAAGTAATTATTTAGGGTTAGGTAGGGATTATAAATTTACCTTTGAATTGAAGTTTGAAAGGTTGGCTTGGTGGAAGCCAGGGGCTTAGTGGCTGGCTGAAGCCTGGAGTGAGACTGTGAAAGTGAGAGGAAACGACAGCTGGAATGAGACTCGGAACAGTGGCTCCGTTCCGTTCTGTTGCCTGCTGGGATTTTGGGGGGCAGCTTTGTTGCTCTCTGTCTGTAATTAGCTTTGAGAAAGGCTGACATAGTAAAGAGAGGGTAAGGGACATGGGATCCCCTTTCCACTATATAATTTTTTTTCTTCAAACAGACTAAATGATGTCATTTCGTGTAAGTTTTTTAATTTGTTTTACCAGGACCAAAACGACATCATTTTGGTCTGGATATAAAAAAAGGAAAAAAGAAAAAAGAATCCATCAGCAGAACCAGGTCACCGTGGAACAATTAGGGAGCGGATGGGCTGAACCTGCGTTGGGGCCTTGTTTTCCGGCGAGGGGAGTAGTGGCTGCCACTCCTCGCCTTCACGTGGCTTTGCCGCTAGTTCTAACCTAGGTTCCGATGTTAAAATTGATTTGTCTTTTTGTATGGACCGTGCCCTTAGCAAGTCTACGAAACTTCCATTTTATTTAATAAAAATCGTCCATCTTTATTATTTTGTGTTATTCCTTTTATTGTATGGATGTCGCTTGTTACTTCTGCTAGTGGGTTTTGTATTATGTTCATCCTCCTTATTCATAAATATATCCCATAAAGCTAAAATATGAAGTGTTCGACCATTTTAAAAATTTTAAATATAATTTAATATTTTGCACCACGACGTTTTTTCATCGAGCGAAACAAGCTTGTTGAACCTTGGTGCTCAACACAGCCTTACCCAACGGAGTTTAATTTCCTGATTCGTCAGGCTAGGCTTCATTGCCTGACAAATATATAAGTTCGTGGGCAAAAATATCTTACAATGAGTTTTGTGCAACCAATTTTACCCAACAGAATTCTGTCGCGTTAATTGCTTTGCGACGAACATCTTTCTAAGTTTTTTTTAGTGATAGCGAACAAAACAGCTAAGAAAATTACTAAGTAGACTCTCTCAAAGTGAGACTCTTCATGTACTCTCTATGTACTTCATGTACTCATTATATGCACATTCTCTATGTTTTCAATATGTTTTAGTATTTTATAATATATATATATATATATATATATGTGTAATTTTATTTGCAATTTATGTATATAATTATGTGTCCTTCAAGGATAAATATGCACTTATTTATATAATATATAATAAATTTACTTAAATTTGTTTAGATCCCGCTTAGCTGCCAAGGCACTAAGTTCCAACTCATCACCCGTCTAGCGCCTATCGTCTTTTAATTGCCGTCACCTGAGGAAGGTGTTTATCAGTCGATCAGTCCATTAATTGCCGTCACCTTATGTTAAGAGCAACTCTAGTGTAGGAGCCCTCCCCCAAGCTATTCACTATTTAATTCACTCAGTGAACAGTAACTGCCCTTAATGAACAGTGCATTCCTTGGCAATTGCCTTTTGCATTTCCACCCCTGCACTTGAATAGCCCTGGTAATTGGCAATAAAATATTAGTATTTTTTTTATTTATAAAATAATACATAATAATTTTATTTGTAATTTCAGATAAGATTTTTAATCGTTCTCGTTGCGCCACGTGTTATTATCCAAAAAGCCAATAGCAATAAAATATCTGTATTTTTTATTTATAAATAATTCAATAAGATTTTTAACCAATCACGTCATGCCACGTGTCACAATTCGATTACAATCTTTGCGAATAGATTTCAACCAGATTTTTAACGAATGGCAGCATGCCACGTGGCATTATCTACAACCTAATTCTTTCTGAATCCTCCATATATTCCACCATCCATCCTCATAAACCTCACACCAATTTTCTCAAGATCTCTATCATTTTTCATAGTTTATGCTTCCTTATTCACCAAAATCTCTATCATTATTCATAGTTTTTGCTTCCTTCTTACAAAGTCTTCTTCTTCCTCTTTAAAGATGATGTGGGAAATCGATCAAGCAGAGGAAGAATTGTTTAACCAATCAGAAGGAATGTTCAATGCCAGGGATTGGGCCCAAAATGAGATGGAAGAGGGTGACGAGCGTCGACGGAGAGATGACGAATCAAGAATGGCAGGAGCCTCACATTCCCGTTGGGTCATCCAAGCTGTGACTCAAATCTACAGGCCCAACCGTGCTGTAAACATTGATAGAAACAGGCAACGATGAGGTTAGGAGCTCTTGGACGATTATTTTATTTGTAACAGTGCATTCTCTCATACGTACTTTCGACGTCGTTTTAGAATGGAACGACATTTATTCAACAAAATCATGGGCGCTGTTTGCAACCATGATTCGTACTTTGTGCAAAAGCCGGATGCTTTTGGTGCTATGGGTTTCCTACCTGAGCAAAAAATTACTGCTACCTTGCAGATGCTTGCATATGGAGCAGCTGCAGACCAAGTGGACGAGATAACGAGGATGAGAATATCAACCATTCTTGAGTCTCTGATGAGGTTTTGCTCGGCAATCAAATCTATCTACACCGCAGAGTACCTCCGGAGACCTACTCATATGGACTTGGAAAGGCTTCTGAAGAAGGGTAAGATGAGACGTTTTCCAAGGATGATTAGAAGCATTGATTGTATGCACTAGACTTGGAAAAACTGTCCAAGTGCATGGCAAGGCGCTTATAGGGACAAAAAAGGATCAAATAGTATCATTTTGGAGGCGGTGTCATCTTTTGATACATGGATTTGGCATGCCTTTTTCGGGCTTCCAGGAGCTCAAAATGATCTCAATGTCATTGCTTAATCCCCAGTGTTCAACGAAGTCCTGTAAGGAAAGGCACCAAAAGTCACATACTCGATCAATGGACGTAAGTACGACGGGGCATACTACCTAGTAGACGGCATTTACCCAAGGTGGGAATCGTTTGTCAAAACAGTGCCATGTCCACGAAGTGCAAGGGAAAAATACTTTGCAAGCTGTCAAGAAGGATGCAGGAAAGATGTGGAGCATTGTTTTGGTATACTCCAAGCTCGTTGGGCTATTGTTAGGGGTGCTGCCAAAATGTTTGATGTAGAGTCGCTTCAATCTATCATGATGACGTGCATCATTCTTCACAACATGATTGTGGAAGATGTGTACGATTATGATGCTGTTGATGAATATGAGCCAGACACGATGAACAATTCCAGAACACAAATATACTGTGCTCATGATGCCACCAAAGAACCTGTGCAACACGAGCCATTACAAAGGGATGGACGTTACAATGATAGGGTCATTCAACGATATACTGCACTTCAAAGGTCATATATGCACAATGTCTGCCAAGTTGACTTGATAGAGCACCAGTGGGAATTGAGGGGTGCTAAAGATACTTAAGTTCATTAGTGTTTGTTTTTATTTGGTGTGTTTATTTTATTTTATGTGGTGTGTTTTTGTAGTTCATTTAGTGAGTTGAAATGTAATTTTGGTATGTTGATGTAATTTTATTTGGTGTGTTTTTTTGGTATGTTGATGTTATTTTATTTGGTGTGTTTAAATGTGTTTTGAATAAAGTACTAAATTCAATAAATTGGAAACAACATAAAGTACTAAATTCAATAAATTACCAAATTAAATAAATATACTCTTGGTTTAAATAAAGTAATAAATTCAATAAATTGGAAACAACATAAAATACTAAATTCAATAAATTACCAAATTAAATAAATATACTCTTGGTTTAAATAAAGTACTAAATTCAATAAATTTGAAATAACATAAAGTATTGTATTCAATAAATTAGAAATTACAACCCGAATTGATTGGAAAATTATGGGTTCGTGAATGGATAACCATCACCTAACCAATTTGTGGTGCTAGGATGATATTCTCTTGTCGTGCTAGGACCATCTCTTCTTGCTCTTGCTTCTCTTGCACGCCTCATTCGCACCACGTCCGCTTTCTCTGACTTCCAAAAATATTTAGAGTTCGGAGACTTGCCTTCTAAAGGCTCCTTCATAATGTCACGATCTCGTTGGGCCATTCTTTCTTGTCGAAGTAGTTCTCTTTCTCTCTCATCAGCTGCAAATTTTTTCTCAAGAGCTGCAACTTTTGCATCCTCTCTAGCCTTATCAGCCTCAAATTTAGCCATTTTCCGGGCCAAAGTCAATTCACCTAGGCGGGCAAGGTTTTCCATATACTTTGCATAATCATTCTTGGAAGCAGTATCTTTTCTCTTTGAAGCCTTCTTACCTTGAGGCCTAATTGGAAAACAGGTCGACCCTGACGCTTGTTCAACGGAGGGCATTTTAGGCACTTCTTCTGCATCATCTTCATCATGATCATGTGAGGCATGATCGGGTGTAGAGTGTAAAGGAGTGTTGTTCATGAAAACTTCTAGACCGACAGGCACAACTCTGAATTTAGGACAATCTTTGACAATATTCCAACATTCAAACTGGGTGAATGTTTTGTTTTTGCTTTTGATTTTGGCACCATACCAAGCTTGTGCTTGAAGTTCCTACACAATGCGGGAGAATAAATAATTATAATGAAAATAGGTAACAAATAAATAATACAAACAAATAATTATAATGAAAATAGGTAACAAATAAATAATACAAACAAATAATTATAATGAAAGTAGCTAACAAATAATTATACTGAAAGTAGCTAACAATTAAATAATACAAACAAATAAATAATATATTGTTACCTGATCCGCTAAATTTTCCTCACTTCGAAGATTAGCACTAGCTTGTGTCAAGGCGTCTTTCTATGTACTAAACGATTGGCTAAGCAATTTCCAATGACTGGACAACGAATCTTTGGTTCTTTGCCCACCCATTTTCTCAAGATAAGAGGTATGAATAAGACTCCACATTTCTCGCAACTGCATCTCATTACCCGAAAGCGAATCATGAGTAACTTGAATCCAGCTAGCACACAACACAACATCTTCAAGAAGCGTCCAATTCGTACATGCAGCAGTAGTTATTTTGTTTGAAAAAAAATGGATTGAAACTTTGAGAGAAAGATAGGAATGTGGTTGAAAGTGGTTGAGAAAATATGAAATTCTGGTAGGTAAATGATAATGACAAGGTATTTATAGAAAAGAAAAAAAATTAAAAATTATAAAAAAAATTTTGGATTTTTATTCATTTTTTACAATTTTTTTAAAATTTTTTATTCAACTAATTAATCTTTGCCGTTGGATTTAAAAAAAATTAAATTCTAACACTCCAGATTGTGCCACGTGGCACAACGGTAACATTTCTAAATTTTAAAACTTTTTTTTTAATTTATAAAAGAGAATAATATCAACCGTTGATCTGAGATCCAATAGTTGATATTAAATAAGATTTTTTTTATTACCGTTGCAAATCGGACGGACCAAATTAAAGAGCAGTTGAGATCGAACGGATTGTGGGAAGCCACGTGGCTTCCCAACGGTAACTTCGGCAGACTGCGACGCAGGCCCCATACTCTGAAAAGCTGTCGGCTAACGCGCCCCCACTCGCAGGTGAGTTGCATGCGGCTGACAGAAAAAAATATAAAATTGGGTTAACGCCAGGATGACGTCAGCCCTGGCGTCACATCCACTCGGGCTGTCAATTCCTCACAGGCCCCTTCGGGCTGCCCACGCTGGAGCTTCAAGGCTGGGCTATCTGGCCCTATTTCGTCCCCCGTCCCTCGAGCACCAGCCCACCCTGGAGTTGCTCTAAGGTGTCCATTGATCAGTTCATTTATCTAAATATCGGAATATTAATGTTTCCAAAAAAATAAAAATATATATCGGAATATTAATCGCATTCCAGCGCAGCCATGTGGCTCTGCGCTCTGCATGCTAAGATTCAAAGTTATTTTGAATGGCTTGTCTGCAAGTCTATAACCTCCCCCAGAAAATAGTACCTGAATACCCAATCTACGCATTTTCTTAAATTTTAGTTAGTCATATAAAATAATTAGCATTTTTAATTAAGATTTAAGAGAACGTGTCAGACGTTTACAAACACCAAGAAATTTCTATATTGTTACACTCAAATAGTTTAATTACTATTCATCTTTCAAACCCCATAGTAGTGTACTAGTCCAAAAATAAATTATAGTTTTGACTATGTTACCAGATAATATGTTTGAAAGGCGTTTGAAAGAAAAACTGTTCGAACTTTTATTTTTTTTATTTTTTTTTATTACGTAATTTACACTAATCTACACTAAGCAGACGAAGTTTGAACTCAAAATGTAATATTCTATACAAGTTTATTCTTTTTAACCTAATCCCAACCAATCAATCATCAATCACAAATAGTTGTATATTATATAGTAATAAGTTAATAATAGAGAGTTCGACAAAAAAAAAAAAAAATAGAAAGAGATAATTAGGACTATTTTGTTAGTGTCTGCAGGTGTAACGTTTTTTCGGTGAAGATTTGCTCGGGCAGTGGGTTTTTCTACATATGGACCACCCCCAAATTAAGCAAGAGTTTCGTAATATACGCATGTTTTACTTCGAGGAACGTGGTGCGTAGCCAAAAGATACTTCCAAACTCAGAGGCTTTTCCATAGCGGACAGCAGTATATAAACCGGTGCTCACTCCCTGAGATCTCAACTCAATCCCTTCCAAACCTTTTCTCTCTCACGGATAAAGACTCTGAGAACCACGATGAATAACAAACTCACATTGCTGGTGGTTCTGCTGTGTGCAGCTAATTTCCATGCCACCTTATCATTTGTCACAGATGGTAACCTCTCCTTTGCTATTCATGCTGTTTTTTTCTCTTTATTTATAGACGGATCAGATAATTGAACTGAATTGTGAGATAGTTTTAAGAATGTGTTTGCAGTTCGTTATTTTTAATGAGGAGTACTTTGAAAATTTCTTATACGTATATCTATGACTCTGCCCAGATAAATCCACTTCTAGTACTTAGGTTTACCAATTTCAAGTCATGCTGGAAAATAGATTTTTATTTTATTTTATATGATCACTATGCACAAATACCTAAGAATATTAATATGTAGGTCAAGTTCATATTACTATGCACAAATACCTAAGAATATTAATATGTAGGTCAAGTTCATATTTTCATACAGCTCCTAGGTAGGAGGTTGTTATAAATATTTAAGTCTTGTTTTTTATGTGATCTCCATGGGCTTCTACTTTAGTCCCTACGCAATAAGTGAGAGATTTTTTTTCAGTGTATTAGAAAATTGTGAAATATACTCATTGAAGTTAATTATGTCGTTTATTTACATTATAATACATGGTGTACCATCTTATGTTCTCGGTATGTAAAAATTTCTCATATTGAGTTCAAACTCCCTTCTTACTCAATGAAGAGGTTGTTTTCATTGATTTCTTACTGGTCTAGTCCTGCAAATAATAAATTTCTTTTTCTATGTTTTTAATACAACGATAGCATTCAAACTAAGCCTTAAATGAGTCATTGAAAATTATTATTTACAGAAGTCAAATTCAAGAACCTGTAACTGCTAATAATGATAAATACCACCACGGAAGACTAGTTAGTAATTTCTTCTTTTAATTTGAAAACACAAAATATAATTGAAAGAAAAAGTAAATATGAAAATGCCTAACTATATGCCCCAGAGTCCAACTGAATTCTCATCACATCATGCATCGGTCGACACATAGCATGTGATCCTCTCGTGGCATCAATAATATGATTTAATATTAGGAACAAAGGCAAATACGTACAATCTTACATGCTATTAAAACTTATTAAGGTTAGCTTTCGGTGTTCCTTTTCTTTTTCATATTATTTCATAAAATGTGTCATTTTCTGATAACTACTTGATATCAGTAAATATCGGATAAATAATATTACCTCAAAGTCGTTAAATTTAATTTTGTTAAGATTTTTTTGCTTATAAATGATGTGGTGTGTGCCAATATGCGAACAAATCAAATATTGCCGTGTCCGTTACCGATCACAACCGTAAGATTTTTTTGAATGAATTTAAATATTATGGACATAACCCTATTCATTTCTCAGGCTTATTACCCAACGGCAACTTCGAGAACGGTCCAAAGCAATCAGAACTCAAGGGCACAGTAGTGACGGACCCTCATGCAATTCCCAACTGGGAAATCTCAGGCTTTGTCGAGTACATAAAATCAGGTCAAAAACAAGGTGACATGGTACTGGTCGTCCCCGAGGGCGGCTTCGCAGTGAAGCTCGGCAACGAGGCCTTGATCAAGCAGAAGTTGAAGCTCACGAAAGGCGGTTTCTACTCCACCACGTTCACCGCTGCAAGGACGTGCGGGCAGGAGGCGAAGCTGAACGTGTCCGTCAATCCCAACCTTGAAGAAAAAGACAGGGGAATAATGCCAATCCAGACAATGTACAGCAGCAATGGATGGGAATCTTATGCATGGGCTTTTGATGCAGATTTTGATGAGGTTGAGCTTGTGATCCATAACCCTGGGGTGGTGGAAGATCCTGCTTGTGGCCCACTTATTGATTCTGTTGCTTTGAAGCTCTTGGAACCTCCTAAACGTACTAGAGGTAAAAAGTCGTTGCTTTTTTTTGTTTTTTGTTTTTTTTTTCCCTTCTTCTCTTGGTAATTGATGGGTTTGTTGAGATTTTGCATTAAAAAACCATACATTTTTACCAACAAACAAAACCCATTCCAAATTAATTAATTTTTCATAAACCCAAATTTTCTTTTTCCAACTCTGTTATATGACATGAGTAAATGCCACATGGGTCTCACCCACTATTCAAAAAATTCACTAGTCCTCACCTAAGCGCTAGACAGTTAATTACCACCCCTATTCATTCATAGGCATTTGAAATTACGAAAGGGCGCCTAGACCTGGCTATGTTACCCCTCTCACTTAGACAGAAAAATAGATGACTTACATTTTGCATTTTATTTATTTATTTCAATAAATAATAAGAGACTTGTTAAATACTTGGGGTGACCTCCTTACGTTTTCAATATGTTATAATACTTTATAATCTATATGTTATCTACTTTGCAATTATGTATTCCAATACAATTGTGTATTTTTTAAAGTTTATTTTATGTTATACAATAAATTTAATTAAAATTAATAAACTGCGCAGGCCACTGTCTGCCACTTGATTAGCGTCTAGTGCATTTTAAATCCTTGGTCTCACCTCGTCGAAAAAGTTGTTATGAATCATTCAAAGCGTCAAGTATATTGTCCATTTGATAATTGGTAACATAACTTGTTAGATCTAAATCCCATTATTTTTTAAATATCATACCCGAATAAGAAAAAAATTATTGCCACTATATTAATACATTTTTTTATTGATCCATATTAATACATTACAGCCGCATTATCGATTACCTTCATTTTGAGATAGAACTAACTTGTAACCCAAGTAAATTGTATGTGGCACGTAATAACAATATGACCTATACAAATGTTACAAACGTTTAATGTTGTCATTTTTCATACCAGAAAAAGTTATCATTTTTGTTTAATTATTACTTTTCCAGCCAACTTGTTGAAAAATGGAAACTTTGAAGAAGGGCCCTATGTGTTGCCCAACTCATTATGGGGAACCTTAATCCCACCCCACATAGAAGACGACCACAGCCCACTCCCAGGCTGGATTATCGAGTCTCTCAAGGCTGTTAAGTACGTCGACTCCGAGCACTTCTTCGTCCCGGAAGGCCGGAGAGCTATTGAGCTCGTCGCTGGCAAAGAAAGCGCATTGACCCAAGTAGTCTTCACCAAGCCCGGCAAGCTCTACGCCCTCACATTCTCCGTTGGTGACTCCAACAACGGCTGCGAAGGCGCCCTCGTCGTCGAGGCGTTTGCCGGCAAAGACACCCTCAAGGTCCCGTACCAGTCCGAAGGCAAAGGTGGGTTCAAGCGCGCGAGGCTCATTTTCATCGCTGTGGGGCCGCGCACGAGGATCATGTTCTACAGCACGTTTTACACCATGGTCGCCGACCATTCTGGGTCTTTATGCGGCCCCATCATCGACGATGTGAAGTTGCTTGGTGTTCGAAAAGTACGTGTTTGATGAAATATCTCTGAGAAAAAGTTATGCGGCTGGTTTGGTCTCTTAGCTGATTAAGTTATATACGTTATGTTATACAGGAAGGAGGGCTTCTGAAATTTTACTTTTGTTGTAATAGAGGTATAAGACGAGCTTAACTACACGAGTGTTATCTATATATGTGATGTGTAACAGTATTTAATATGGAAGAAGTTGTCGATATTTTCGTCAAAATATTCGAGAAATACAAAATTGATATGGAAAGCGGGTGTAAAATGGAAACTTCATTCTATAACAGGAAGATATCATAAAATTTACGAATGTCCATGATATTTATCGATTACGGAAATTTTCCAGGAACCTATTGCATTTTCGAACTTTTGAAATTTTTTTTCTCTAATTTATACTAAATTTGGATGAGTTGATATACCTACCCAAATTATAGCTTTCCATCTTCAAATTGGCACTTGATCTCTCCATCCTCAAGTATGTGCATTAGTATCCGTTGTCGCTTACCCTCCATCTCTAGCAAAGATTTTTCAATGTGACCGTCACACGAGCTGGTACACCACGTGTCCCTATATAAATGGTGGGTTATGTGTGTTAAAAGATTAATAACTTAAAAATTAAAATTTTTCACCACTTGCATAAAAACACTTGGTGTACTTTCCGTCACAACTAAAAATTTCTCCATCCCTAAAACGTACCTTTATTACTGACTCATAATTTCAATGCCTTTAATATCTTAATCGTTATTTCCTATTATATTAATATTTTTTTATATAATCACCTAGTTAAATATGTTGAATTGAATTTTTCTGTTGAAACTGTTCTCGTTTGAATTAAGTTATGGATTATTTGAAGATTATCTGAAGTGTAGACCAGTGGAATAACATTCAACAAAAGAAAAAAGATTAATGAGATAAGGACAACTTTAGTCTCTTATCTTTGCAAAAGATGGACATGACATATCTATATAGTAATTAATCATTAAATTTTTAGTAGGACATGTAGTTTTTTTTTTTTTTTAACAAAAGACATGTGTTATGGTTTTTTTTTTTTTTTTTTAAACAAAAGACATGCATTACGGTTGATATGAGCAAATTTTCATTATTTTCGTCGAAAGCAATCAATATTTATATTAATACACAGGATCAAAAACGGATGTTGCTTACACTATCGATCATAATATGATGTGAATGATATAAACAGAGAGTGAGTACGGAATTAAATGAATCTGATAGAAAAACATTTGACAAATATATATATAGTAATTAATCATTAAATTTTTAGTAGGCATGTAGTTTTTTTTTTTATAACAAAAGACATGTATTATGGTTTTATTTATTTATTTTAAACAAAAGCCATGCATTACGGTTGATATGACATTTTTAAGGTGTCATTTTAAATCTTCACATTTTAAGCAAATTTTCATTATTTTCGTCGAAAGCAACCAATATTGATATTAATAAAAATTGAGTAATTCACAGAATCAGAAACATATGTCGCTTATACTGTCGATCATAATATGGTGTGAAGGATATAAACAGAGAGCAAGTATGAAATTGAATGAATCTGATAGAAAAACATTTGACAAATATATAGAGATGAAAATAATTTTTCTGGAGGAGTTGTATTCTTCAAGGGAAGTTATAACTTTTCACGCTAAAATACAACTATTAATATTCTTTTAGAGTTAATTAATTAATTAATTATATTATTTTCTTTATTAATTAATTAACTTATTTCACTATAATCAAATGTATTTTAGTACGCCAATGTTATGGTATACCTTCACACATGATTACACATATTGTGAAAACCTTGTTATCATAATCATATTCCAACATCTCCCACTTGATTATGATGACATAAATGGTTTCCTAGTCTAATTTGTTTCTCATGAGTATTACTCATAAACAAATTCAATGTAACATTAGATGTGTGACTTCTTTACCTGGTGCGCACCATTCCACTTTATTAGATAACATTTTACTCTTTAGTAAAATGGCATCACATCCAAGTAACTAGGAAAAGGAATCTGTACCCGATTACAAATGATGACTTAGTCCTGCATTATAGACCACAGTGTTATATAAATTATTTCTTAAAGCTTATAACGGATTTTACTTTCAAGATGATTTATTATAACCTGGTTACCTCGCTAGTGCCTTCTATTTTTAATTGACCAAGTACTAAAGAACTAGATAGAGTTGCATCTACTTGTCCATGTTTCAGGTGTCCCTGAAACCATACAACAATGCATGCCGCACGTCTCACACTACAACACATTTAGATGTTTTGCAAACCCATTGTAGTCACATGCTCTCTGAATTTTTTCAGAGACAATCCTTTGGTCATCGGATCGGCCACCATCTCTTCGGAGGGTATGTAGTCGACCTTTACCTCTCATTTTTCCATTATATCTTGTGTACATTGATATTTAATATCAATGTGTTTTCCTTTGGAACTATTTGCTCCACTTTTTATCAGAAAGATGGCGGACTTATTATCACAAAACACATTGACAGGCTCCTTAGGTATAGCTATATTTAAATTATCAATAAATCGTTTAACCCATACTGCAGTACTTACCGGTGTGCTATAAGATATATATTTTGCTTTCATGGTAGACTTTGCAACATAACCCTGTTTCTTACTTAACCAAGAAACAACTGTTTCACTAAACAAGACAATGTTATCACTTGTTAACTTTCTGTCATCCAAGTCGCTTGTGAAATTTGCATCACAATAACAAACTAAATCCAGATCATTTAATTTAAAACAAAGTTTCATACCTTGGGTGCCTTTTAGATATCTAATAATTCTCTTTATTGCCATCTAATGTTGCTTTCCGGGGTCGTATTAATATCTACTTACCAATCCAACTGCATGACATATGTCAGGTCTTGTGCTAGTCATAGTATACAACAAACTTCCAACTGCTTGGGCATACGGAACATTTTTCATATCAATGATGTCTTGCTTCTGTAGTACCGACGCATATTTTTGGAAAAGATTATTCCTTTACAAATAGGCGTACTAACTGGCTTGCAATCTTGCATATTAAATCTTTTAAATATTTTATCCAAATAATTTTGTTGATCCAAATAAAGCGTTTTGGCATCTCTATCCCTAGTAATTTTAATTCCTAGAATATAAGATGCTTCTCCCATATCTTTTATTTCAAATTTGGATCCCGGTTATGACTTAGTCTTTTCAATCATATCTATTGAGTTACCTTCAAGTAAGATGTCATCTACATATAGTGACAACATACAGAAATTATCTTCACACTTCCAAGAGTAAACACAATGATCCAATGGATTTATTTTATAGCCCATTTCCATAATGGCATGGTGAAACTTTAAATACCATTGTCTTGATGATTGTTTAAGGCCATATAATGACTTTCTTAATTTATAAACTTTGTTTTCATGTCCTTTGACATGATATCCTTCGGGTTTAATCATATAGATGTTTTCTTTTAAATCTCCATTTAAGAATGTCGTTTTGACATCTAACTGATGAAGTTCTAAATCTATTCTAGCAGCAATTGCCATAAAAATATGCATGGATGTAAACTTCACAACTAGAGAATTGCCATAAAAATACGAATGGATGTAAACTTCGCAACTGGAGAGTAAGTGTCCACAAAATTTATATCGGGTTTCTGAGTATAAACCTTAGCTACGAGTCGATCCTTAAACTTATCCAGGGTACCATCTGATTTGTACTTCTTATGAAGTACCCACTTACAACCGATCGATTTTCTTCCATTAGGTAGATCAACCAATTCCCAAACTTCATTTTTCTTTATGGAATCTAGTTCTTCAAGATTGAAAACTATTCATTTTTCTTTAGGTAGATCAACATCATTCAGACTCAAAACTATTCATTGCTTTTTTATAATTCCTTGGGTCTGGATCTCCCACTGAATGATCTACCTTTTCAAGATTGAAAACAAAGTGATCTTTCAATCTTCTAGATGGTTCCCATTTTCTTTTACTCCCACTGATTTGTCATTTCTCCCACTATTTATATCTTCCATGATAATATCATGATCATCATCCGTGTGTGTGTCATTAACGACATTGTTATGATCACCCATGTTTATGTCACCGACTTGATCATTGTCAATGTCATGATCATAAGACAAGTCTAAATCAAGATGGAAATCTTGGTGATCCGTAGGAAAATTTTCTTCTCCCAAAAATTCCAATTCTTGTATTGGATTAACCAAATTAGTAGTTTCAATAAAAGTAGCATCTCTACTTTCGATCAATCCTTTCTCAAGATGATAAAACCTATATCCGACACTATTATCAAGATATCCTATGAATTTACATTCCAAAGTTTTTGTTTGTAATTTATCTCTTAATGGCTTTGGAATGAGGACATGCGCTTTACAACCCTAAATTTTTAAGTTTGATAAATCAGGTTTTCGCCTATGCCATAATTCATATAGAGTCAGTGGCTTCGCCTGTGTATGAACTCTATTCAACATATATGTTGTAGTAGACAAAGCCTCACCCCAAAAATATAAAGGTAAGTTAGCATAAGACATCATAGATCACATCATATCCATTAGAGTTTGATTTCTTCTTTCTGCAATTCCATCCATTTTGTTGTGGTGTATAAGGCATAGTATAATTAAGCCTTATACCATTCTCTTTGTAGAAATCATCAAAGGCTTCAAATTCTCCACCTTTATCACTATTAAGGGTTTTTTTTTATTTTTTTTATTTTTTATGGATCTTCTTAATTGGTTTTCTACTTCTGCCTTGAACTTTTTAAACTTGTGTAAGGCATCATTTTTATGCTTCAAAAAATAGACATGTCCATAACGGGAATAATCATCGATGAAAGTCACAATTTTTTTTTATTTCTCTATGGGTTTTAGTTCTCATTGGTCCACATAAATCTGTATGTACTATCTCAAGTAAATTTGTAGAAGTCCAATGATGAGAAAATGATTTTCTAGTCATTTTTCTTGTAATACATGATTCACATGTATCAAAGTCATGTGCATTTACTTGAGATAACATTCCATTTTTACTCATGCGTACCAACTTATTTTTATTTATGTGACCTAAATGTAAATATCATAAATATGACAAATTTTGAACAGTAGAGACAAGGGCATACTCGGAAGAAATACTTTTTTTTAATACAAACTGAGTACATATCATCGACTCTTAATTTCCTTACATAAATATAACTATTTTTCCCAATAGTAACAGCACCATTTATGAACCTTGTCTCAAAACCTTTCTTTTCTAGGATAGAGATAGAGACAAGATTCCTCCTTATATTTGGTGCAAACAGAACATTTTTAAGCACAATGGTAGATTTACTATTGTTGATCTTGCAATCTCCTTCACCCAAAACATCGACATAAGTATTGTTGCCCATGTAGAGATGATATTATCCTAGTACTCTCTCCTTGAAGTTGATGAAGCAACTTTTGTCCCTGCATACATGACGAATTGCTCCTGAGTCTATCCACCATTGTCTTTGATCTTCAGCAATGAATGCTTCAGAGACAGTCAAAATCAGATCTTTAGGATTTTTGTTGTTCTTGCATCGTTTTGGGCACTTGTACCTATAATGACCAGTCTCTCCACAATTGTAGCATGCACTCTCCTTTCCCTTGAACTTGTTATGCTTGCGGTGTCCAAACTTTTTGAAGTTCAGGCACTTGTTACTACTATGTGGCTTGTGCATGTGTTGCTTGTTTTTCTGAGAATCTTCCGCTATAAAGAGGTTGGCTCTGCCTTGTCCAAATATTTTTTTCCTATAATTTTTACGAACTTCTTTAATAGCCAACATTGCAGGCAATGTATCCATCGTTAGTTCCACTTGACCATAAGTCATGGAAGTAACTACATTTTTCCAAGAATTTGGGAGGTTACCAAGAAGACACTAACTTGCATTTTATCATTAATTGGATGACCAACATTGGCTAAGTCTTTTGCCATTACCTCCATTTTAGTAATATGATCGACCATAGAATCAGTTTCCTCCATTTTTGTCCCATTGTATTTCTCAAGCAATAACTGAATGTGTGTTTGAGATTTAGGGCCATACTTCTTTTCAAGTACATTCATGATTTCTTTGGCCGAATCATATTCTTCATAGAGAGGTATTAATTTATCTTCCATGTAATTGAGAATTGTGGCCTTAGCCAACTCATTATCTTCCACCCATTTATTATAAACTCGAGAGGGCTCAAGGGGTCTCTCGTCCTTGATAGTGTATAAAGTCTTGTCATGGGTTAAAAGATAAGTGATCCTTCTATTCCATATTCAATAATTAACGTTGTTCAACCTCTCTATTTTAAAAACTTCATATTTGGAAGATTTAGTTGTCATAGCTCATAAAATTACAAAACAAACACAATACTTAATACAAACTTAAAACGAATACAAATACTAGTAGTGTACTTTTAATTATTACAAGCCACAAATATTAAATGTTCTTAATAAATTAAAGACTAAAATAAAATAAAAGATAAAAGCTTATTTATTTTTAGTAATAGATATCGCACGCACTCGTAAAGGCTTTGTCCAATCAGTGAAAGAAGAGTACTTGTTCAAGCGATCACGTCAATAGAAGGCTTGTGAATTTCTTACTTGTCTACTTGGCCAGGTGTGATCAATTCTTCCTCTATTTTCGTGCACAAAAGCAGTCTCTTCTCGACTACTGGATTCTCTTTCAATTCTCAGTGGTCTTGGTCCCCTTAAATTTCTTGTACTCAAAATTTCTCTTTGTGCCAAATCAGGATCTATAAAACTGTAATGGGTATTATGTTGATCTAAATAATTAAGCATTGTGACTCTAGAATTCCAAAAATTAAACCCTTGCTTCCACTTTTGATCTCTGTGACTATTATCCAAAGTATTCCACAAATCAACTTTATGAGTGAAATTATTAGGGTAAATGGGATTAATAAAACCTAAATTTGGTTTGATCGTAACACCCAAACGAGTAGGAAAAGTTTCCAATTGCAGTTGTCCCAAATTTTGCCTAGAGGAGGAGCTTACTTCAAAGAAATTGTTGACTTGATTTTGTGATGGACACCAATCTATATTATTACATTGTGCTTTTTCATGTGCATTATCAGAGTGCTCAAAACCAAAAAGTCTTCTATATTTTGTTTGTTTCTCACATGAAGCTGCTGTGTTGACTTGATTTTGTGATGGACACTAATCTCTATTATTGCACTTTGCTTTATCACATGAAAAATCAGAGTTCTTAGAACCAAAAAATCTTCTATATTTTATTTGTTTCCCACGTTAAGCCTCCCTAGAAACAAATTCTTCTTCTTTATTTTCAAAGCAATTCCTCTGGGAGAAAACAGGTTATTCTCTCTGCTTTCTCTGGAAAAACTTGGTTCTGCATCCTGGCAGATAATCTCAACGGCAGAAACAATTCTCCTTGGCAGATAACGGTGTCTTCGGTGTTGTGTATTATCGCGAAAGGACAAGACCACGGTTGAATGACAAGACCACGGGGGAAGAACACAACCACGCTACTACCTGCTATGGGTCAGTGGGTTGCTGCGATGAGTCCATGGCGGAGGAAGGCGCAAAAATTGCGGGTTCAATCTTAGATTTGTAAAAGTCAATGAAGGACTACGAATCAATCGCGATGATGCAGGTAAGCTTCTTGGGTTTTGTGACCAAATTGTAGAAAAAGTTTTTGAAATTATGGGTCCAAAGGGACGCTACATGTCATGCCTCAATCTCGAGATACGCCCAAAATCGACACGTGACGTGACCAAATACCCGTATATCTCACATACCCCGCCTCCGGAATATGGACAAAGCATAGCTCAAGATTCGAATTGCATAATAATTTTCCGCATACTTTATGGCTACATCTAACATCCTTGTTAGACTGCCTACGTACCCTAAACAGGGATCAAGCTATTCGTAGTTCACCTTTCACTACACTCGAACAATCATCCCATAACTCACTCTCTTTTCAACATGATACCTTCATCCACAGCATGTAACATATTAAATAACCAACGAAGCACAATATTATTCTCAAGCCACACTGATCAACTAGAATAATCATAATAATAACAATCATATCCAACGTCATTCCACAATCCTATAAATTAATCAATTCATGACTCAAAGATGCATAATCTTAACATTTAACTACGTTAATCAATCAATGCGAAAACATATCATTTCACAAATTTAATTAAGTAATAACATGGTAATTCTAATTTATATTCACAAGGTCTATTGTGGATAATTCTCATTCACTCGAATCTAGGGTTCTACACTAACCTTATGGGAATGATGCACTGGGCAAATCAGAACTCGGATAAGCTGCAAAGCTCGGGTGAGTGACAATAATACAAGTATGTGATATTCAAATAAAAGGAAGACCATTGATCACCGTGTATAAACCTCAAATATAAAATCATATTTTTATGAAATTATAGTTAAGTCACTGAAAACTTCGAAGGAGTCACCCAGACATCCAACGGTTTTGCTATTTCACATCAAAAGATTCTCAAAACCATTGTTCATAAATACACCAATAACCAGGGCTAGAAGGACGCCAGTTCGACCAAAGCCTACATAAGTAACCAAACAGGAAGTGGCTCCCTATAACAGATTAACCAAGCAGAGCCACCCCTGAGAAACCATGTAGGTAGTGATCCCCATCGCGGATTAACCAAGCAGAGTCACTTTTACGAATCTATTAGGCAGTGATCACCCATCGCGGATTAAACAAGCATGATCACCCCTAAGTATATATGGCCATAAGGATCGCCCATCGCGGATTAACCAAGCACAATCCACAAATAGTATGGTCCCCCATCATGAATTAACCAAGCAGGACCACTAGTGACCCCCTATCGCGAATTAACCAAGCAGGGTCATGGTCTTCTACTAGCACTCAATTTAACAAACATCTCAATCTGCAATTCAAATCTTTTTTTTTTTTTTACAAATATTACCAATCCATGAATCAATTCACATTTAATAAAAATAGATTGATGGCCAATTATAAAATAATCACATTTTAACAGAAAACACATTTATCAAACCAAGTTCTATCCACAAGGGATATTTATATAAAGAATCAGATAATCACAATGTTACATATGTTAAAGTCACTCACCGATATAAGCCCACCTATCCTCACTATGCTTCTAATAATACTAATTTTGGTTTTATAAATGATTTGAAATATGTTGACCAAAGTCAACTCTCGATCAATAGTGGTGCCACAACCCTACGTAATTTGATCCAAAAGATTTGCAAATCAGATTTCAGATCTGTAACTTTCAAAGACCCATATTATTCTTCTAAACAACATATTAAAATTTCATTATGATCCAACGATCAGATCTCCGGCAATTGCCAAATCAAGAGGCGGTCAACAATTAATTTTACTAACTTAGAAATCTAATTCAGGAAGATCCGTACATTGGATTCCCAATCTGTTAGTTCCAGCTATCCTCAAATATTATGTTCTATAATGCATTAAAGTTTGGTGATGATCCAACGGTCGGGTCATCGATTCAAATTTTGGTCAAATGATGTGTCATAATGAAACTAAGTTCAAAAAATCAAACCACTTAATATGGATATCAATTATGAATTCAAGGAATCTAATTGGACCTAGAAAGACATCGTCAGACCACTGGCCATGCGCCGCCGCGGGTGGCGGTTTGCAGCCCCGACTCGCCGGAAAATTCAACTATTTCAAAAAATTACCAAATTTTACAGGAAAGTAGATCTTAGTGAGTGGAGCAAGTTTCATACATGTGACCAGGAAAAACCTCAATTTGCTACGAAACTGCCGGAAAACCCTAAAAGGGTGAACTTCGATTAGTCCATTTCGTCGGTCCACCGCCCCCAAAATGGCTTGGAGTTTGTTCCTAGCCTCAAGATGTGTTGAACCATGGTTTTGGTCAGCCACCACACATTCAAAAACGTCTGATCACCGCCCTTGAACCCGTCGCACCCACTATGTGATTTTCACAAAATAAAGCTAAAAAAATCTTCAATTTTGGGGTTTAATAGGTAGAGGGAAGGTCACTGAATGTTTTCTAGGTGGTTAGGCAATGTGGTTCACCAAAAAAATCGGCCGAAGTGGGGGTCTGGTTTGGGTGCTTTTCCTCCCCCTCATTTCCCCCCTTTTCCTCTTTTTCTCATTGGGCACTCCCTTCTCTCTCCCCTTCTAATTCCCCCAATCTCTCTCCCTAATTCTCCTTTTCTTTTCATCTCAGCCACCCATGTGGCTTATGATCAAATCTCCAATTAATCTAGAGCCTCCAGATTAACAATTAAATTACCATTTTGTCCATAACTTTAAACGTTAATAACTTTTTCGTTATAACTCCATTTCACAAATAGTTGCACCTACGCATTTGTGAGATCGAGCTCTATTCAAAAATATAAACCATGACCTTGAACTGTCTATGAATTTTAAATAATTAATTTCCAAACCTCACTCTTCGTAACTAGTTTAATTAAAATACTAAATTAAAATAAATTAATATAAATTTCCAAAAAATAATATAAAATCTCGTTATTCCAAATATGTAGTTTACAATAGTGAAATCCAGGAATGGGATTTCACGCTCCAGGTCTTGTATTTTCTGTGCAGGTTTAGTCTTTGCAGCTAGAAATCCTAATTGAAATGGGTTGTCTGAGGGCCTAATGGGACTGTAAAAACTTTCTGAAAGCAATTTTTTTTAAATTTTGATAATCGTTAGATGAATTTGTATGATGAAATGATTTTATTGCAGAAAGAGTTTTGTTCTCTGTTGAATGAAATGGTGTAGGGGAATACAGTTCGAATTGTTGGCTTAATTCAGGCCTGGGTTCAAATGGATTATAGGATGGGATTTCAAACAGGCTATGACGTTTGGACGTTTGAGTATTTTTGTAAGATTTCGATTCTGAAGGAAAATTCTCACGTGCCGATTCTGAACTTTTGATCAAAACCAGTTGAATATTTTCCTTATCCACCAACGTCCTTTTCCCTAATTTCTTTTCAAGTTGAAACTTAGTAAGAACGTTGTTGGATTTGTTACTTGATGAAGAGGAAGTCTCAAATGTGGTTTGAGACGCCCTCGGATGAAAACTGGGTAAATTGTTTTTATTCATGAAAACCTGGCTCTGATACCAATGATAGAAATTGGGTAATTCACAAGATCAAAAACAGATGTCGCTTAGACTATCGAGCATGAAATTGAATGAATCTGAAAGAACAGCATTTGACAAATATATAGAGATGGAAATAACCTTTTTGGAGGAGTTGTATTTTATTTATTAATTAATTAACTTATTTCACTACAAACATATGTATTTTAGTACACCAATGTTATGGTATACCTTCACACATGATTACTCATATTGTGAAAACCATGTTATCATATATCATATTCCAACATATATCTATATATTCACGAGATTTTCATAATTTGCATATCAATTTTTTTTTATCAATATCGATATTTTAAATACTAATGTGTATGCATCCTTTTTATCAAATTAAATGAAAGGTTTGTGAATAGAATTTTTTTTTTGGTACAAGTGGTGTTTTTGTTTGGGTTATTTATTTATTTTTTTAAATCATGAATAGTTCCTTATGTTTTGTAGATCCATAATTCATCCTTTATATTGGAATTCAATCAATTTGGTCCTTCATGTTTACTCCTACACATCAATTTGATCCCTACCATCCATTTTCGTTAAAAACTTTGTTAATGTGTGGTGTGGAATTTGTGTTGGACGCATACTCCACTTAGCCGCACCCAGTTCCTGGACTTCCCTACCCATCACTTGACATAGAAGAAGCATTTCTTACAGCCAAAAATAATAATAATAATAATAATACTAGGGAGACTAAATTTGAAGACTAAATTTACAAACTAAATGATGTGTCACCAATAGGAATAAACACGTTTATCAACGTTTAAGTAGTAAACCAATCATAATCGACTCCATTCTTTGCTTGCTCAGGATGAGGGTTATTGGAGTCAAAGGTCGAGGAAAAACTGGTTGCGTTTAAGGGATCAGAATACTAGATTCTTTCATTAGAAAGCAAATCGAATACGGAGAATGAATGAGCTGTGTGGTCTGTTTGATGAAACATGGGTGTGGCATGAGGATAAGGCAGGTATGGAGACTATTATTGTGCAGTATTTCTAGAAATTGTTTGACTCCCACGGACAAAATGATGCGACATTGATCCTTGACCATGTCATGCTCAAAGTTACAGACGATATAAACCGTGATCTATTATTTTCGTTTACGAATGATGAGATAAAGTTTGCGCTTTTCCAAATGCATCTTACTAAGGCCCTGGGGCTAGATGGAGTGTCGCCTAGGTTCTATCAAAAACACTGGGATACGGTTGGTCAGATGTGTGCAATGGAGTTCGTTCTCTACTCACGTCGGGTAGTATGCTACGTAAAATAAATTTTACGCATGTTACCCTTATTCCAAAGCACAAAGACCCCATGGTAATGACCCAACTTCAGCCTATTAGCCTTTGTAATGTCATTTATAAAATTTGCTCCAAAGTTCTTACTGATAGGTTGAAGATTGTTCTATCGGAGATTATTTCACCTACTCAAAGTGCCTTTGTTCCTAGAAGATTAATTTCGGATAATAGTCTGGTGGCAGCTGAAATCGCCCATCATTTGTATACTAAGATGAGTGGTTGGAATGGGGTGATGGCTTTGAAACTTGATATTAGTAAAGCTTATGACCGTATAGAAATGTGTTCTTTGGAAAAAATGATGAGGAAGCTAGGTTTTGCAGAAGGGTGGATTTCACTTGTAATGATGTGTGTCACCACCGTCACGTATTCCTTTAAGCTTAATGGAGAGCCTGTAGGTTATGATCAACCAAAGAGAGGTATACGATAGGGGGACCTTTTATCTCCGTTTTTATTTGTGCTATGTGTTGAGGATTTGTCAACTTTGTTGGATGTTTGGAAGAGGCAAGACAGAATAAAAGGGTTGTGTTAGTAAAGAGGCACCTAGCATCCATCACTTGCTATTTGCGGATGACAGCTTCATTTTTGTAAGGAGCTCTTTACAAGAATGCTTAAAGGTTAAAAACCTATTGAAGATTTATGAGACTGCTTCGGGGCAAGCGGTGAATTATTAGAAAAGCTGTGTGGCGTTTAGTGCCAACCTTAATGAGTTTGATGGTCAGTTGCTTACAAATTACATGGGGATGGCACGGGTGGAGTACCATGACCGTTACCTAGGGCTACCAGTTTATGTGGGTAAGTCTAAGAAAGCAACCTTTGCTTATTTGAAAGACAAACTGTGGAAGAAACTTAATGGGTGGAAAGGAAGTTTGTTGAGTAGTGCAGGGAAATAAGTTTTGATTAAAACTGTAGCACAAGCCGTGCCGTTGTACACTATGCAAACATTTTTTTATTCCTAAGACTCTATGTGACGAGCTACGTCAAATGGTTGCTCAATTTTGGTAGGGCCGTGAGGGGGGAAAACTTCGAATTCATTAGATGCGGTGGAATAAGATGTGTAAACCTAAAAGTGAAGGTGGTTTAGGATTTAACGATCTTTATGCTTCCAACCTTGCACTCATTATCAAGCAATGTTGGAGGTTAACTCAACAACCGGACTCGTTGGTCACTCGGGTCTTAAAGGCTAAGTACTTTGCGAAGACAGATTTTTTGCATGCCCCAGTGAATTCCAATGCTTCATTTAGGTAGAGGAGTTTGGCGGAGGCACGGGTGGTAATCCATAGAGGCGCTATGTGGAGAGTCGGTGAGGGTACAAAGATCAAGATTTGGGGGGATAGTTGGCTATCTCGAGAGAATTTTTTTAAGGTGTTGAGTCCCATTCCTTTGGGTGTGGATCATGAGACTACGGTTAATAGCTTAATGGTGGTTGAGGGGTATTTTCATTGGAACGTGGATTTGATTATTTCTGTTTTCTATGCGGAGGAGGCACGGTTGATCCTTAGTATCCCTTTAAGTTACTTCAAACCTCCGGATCGTATGGTATAGGCGGTGGGGAAAGATGGCATGTTTTTGACTAAAAGTGCTTATTTTGTAGTAAGGTCAGGAGGTAATATAGGTGGGGATGTTACTGCTAGTTCTGAAATGCATGGAGAGCTGAAACATATGTGGAAGGCTATTTGGTGAGCTAATGTACCAGAGAAGGTGAAAATTTGCGTTTGGTGGTGTTGCTTTGAATGCTCTACCAACTAGAGAGAATCTGAGGAAAAGAAAGGCGATCACAAATGCTAGTTGCCCTTTTTGTGATGCAGAAACGGAGAGTGTTGAACATGCATTCTTGGAGTGCCCTAGGTTAGTATTTATCTGGTTTTCGAGTCCTTTATGTTTGAGGACGAATAAGCGAAGCCATGGTGGTTTTCGTATGTGGCTCGTAGAGGTGGTGGGTGCACTTTCTCGTCAAAGTTTTGAATTGGTTTTGGTATTGCTCTGGAGCATTTGGAAGGAACGCAACTCGTTTCTTTGGAATGGGACAGCTTTGAATCAATTGGATATTGTTTGTAAATCTCAGGCATGGCTGCATGAATTTCAGAATTGGCATGCCCCTCAGAAAGGCAGCAGGGATGTGATCAAGATAAAATGGGAGAAACCTAGAGAGGGTTAGGTGAAATGTAATTTTGATGGTGCGTGGGATGAGTAAGGTGAAATGGGAGGGGTTGGCGTGGTGGTCAGAGATGAGAATGGAGCTTTTGTTGCGGCAACTGTAGCGAGTTTCAGTGGGGTAACCTCGGCGATCCTGGCGGAGATCTTGGCTGCAAGGGCAGCTATTTTTGTTCAGAATTTGGGGGTCGTGCAAGTGGAGATGCAAGGAGATGCGTTGATGGTTATTAAGGCTCTACAAAAGGACACGGCAGCTTATGGGCAAGGTCAGTTCGGTAATGTTTTATAGGATGCAAGGCATATGCAAAAGTCCTTTCTGAATTGGAAGACTACTTTTGGGCGCCGAGAGACTAACAAGATTGCACATCGACTGGCGAGATTGGGATTATCGATGGATACTCAAGTTTCATGGTTTGAAGAACCTCCGAATGAAATTTCTGGTTTGATTTTAGAGGATAATTTTACTACCTGAGGCTAGAGGTGCGGGACACTCTTTTTCCCTTGAATCGGGTTTTCCTGACCTGGGAAGGTTTTTATCGAGACCCTTTATAAGCACTCTATCTCAATTGTTTGTATGGTTCCTTTCTCTTCAATGGAATATCGTACTTGCTTTAAAAATAATAAAAAAAAAACAATCATTAACTTTTATATCCTTTAGTTTTCAAACTTTGTTTCCAAATTTAGTCTCCCTAGCATTACCTAAAAAAATAGATGAGACACAACACTCTGTAGAGGATTTGAGCTTTCTCTTGATGTTGGCGTTTATCACCCATACTGGTACCATTTCTCTCACTCTTTGTTCCCATAAATTTCATCTTTGTAATGTTTTTTTCATTCTTGAACTCCTGCAAAATCTTCTGTCTGTTGCTCGTTTTATCAAGGAAACCTTGTCTTTCTTATTTTCACTCCTCGCGTCTATCAAAATTATGACTTACGTACTATTTTGTTACTTTTAGGTCCCATGTAAGGATGGGCTTTATCTATTGTTGCCATCATCTACTACCTCCACTGTTGCTCGCGCCTTTGCTGCCATCTCTTCTTCCACCTTGCATCAATGACTTGGCCATCTTTCATCTAATTTCACGTCTCATTTATGTTCTACCTAGGTTCCGATGTTAAAATTGTAAGGCTATTTTTTTTTGTACGGGTTATGGGTCTACCAAACTTCAATTTATTCTAATAATAATAATAATCATTTATCTTCATTATTTTATATTATTCATTTTGATGTATGAATGTTTCCTGTTACTTCTACTAGTAGGTTTTAGCATTATGTCATTTTTATCAATGAATTTTCTCACAATTCCTGGACTTATATATCCCATGAAATGCAAATCTAAAAAGTTTTACCATTTAAAAATTTTTGTGGCTATGGTTCACAATGTTTTTCGTGCCACCATTATGGTTCTCCAAAGTAACAATGCAATGGAGCATGTGAATCAATATTTTTTTTTCACATTTTGTCACGAGTTGGGCATTGAACAACGCTATTTTTGCTTTCATACTCCTCAGTCCTCAATAAAATGAACTTGGTGAACAAAAACATTGCCATATTGCCACCTTCAGATGGGCATTACTCCACATTGCTGGCCTTCCTCATCACTTACAGGTAGAGGCGGCTTTCACTATGGTTTACCTTACTGACCTTTCTTCCCACATCGTCTTTTAATTGAGATTCCTCTTGTTCTCTTCTCTTTGGTTATTCACCCACCTACTCTCACATTAAGGTTTTCAGTTGTCTCTGTTTTTCTCCCTCGAACCTTATGCCTCCCACAAACCTTAGAGTCGGTCCAAACCCTGTGTTTTTATAGTTATTACTGTCGTCACCACAGAGGTTATAATTTAATCCCCCCACAGGTCGACTCTATGTGTCACATCATGTTACTTATAAGTTTTTAACTAATCATCTTTTTCTTACGGAGGCAAATTCCTTTTTTTCTCATCCACTTTTATCATTTCTCTGTTTGTATGGTCACGGTTAAACTATGATTTTTTGTTCTATTAATTTTATAAAAAAAATTAATATAAAATATTGACGTAGTTTAACTGTAACCACACAAACAAGAGAAGAATTGAAGTGTATGGAAAAAAAGGAGGAGAGAATCTGCCTCCTTTTCTTATAGTGAGTTGTACAGAGTACATTGATCTTCTTATTATACAACTCTCTACCCCGAACCGACGTACGAGTCCGTTTTGACAACCTCACTCCATGTGCAACACGCCACCAATTCAGCTCGCACCCAATGTTGCTCTTCCTCGTGTATATGAATCCCTAATTTGTGCTCAACTGTTGCCAGGCCCCTGTTCATTCTTCACAGTCCGCCTTCACACCTAGCTCAATACCACTGTCAGGCCCTCATTCCACTTCTGCATGCCCTCAACACCGCTATAGGCCCTATTTCATATCAACCCGTTTCCACAACCAGCCTAGATCAATCTCATCCCAACGCCTCATCCCTCGTCCAGCTCCGTGCCGACTTCTCTAGCCGCTCGGTGCGCGAAACTGCTGCTTGACTCCAGTTTACGCCCAACCATGTCCACCTGCTGCGCCACTCCAATTTAATGAGAAATTTTTCATTGTAACGGAAACACGGTTTGTTAAGTTATTAACTTTTTAATATACATACTCAACCATTTGTATAGTGACACGTAATGTATCACTTCGAGTGCCGATCATTCTGAAAAATCTTTCCAATTTGATGCATCTCTTGCGCCAACCACCATCTTTCACGAATTCCCATGAATCCATTCCTCCAGCAGCAGTCAACTCATCCAATGGTGACTAGACTTCAAGATGGCATCTCTAAACCTGAAACCCGAACAAATGACACAATTTGGCATCCTCTTCCTCATGCTCTTTTAGCTTGTATTGACTTTGGCGAACCTACATGTTGTTCTCATGCTTCTAAAGATCCTGAATGGCATCACACAATGAATGCGAATATCTATGGCCTTCTTTGCTATCAGAAATGCTCTCTTGCCCGGCGTGAGTAAAAGTAAAATAAAACGAGAAAACAAACTTCTCTTATGAATAATTTGAAAAACTTTACAAACTTCTCTTATGAATAATTTGAAAACCTTTACAAGGTGTACATAATAAATAAAAACCCTTCCCTCGTCTAACACAAACTCAGCTCGTCCACCCTTCTTTAGTCTTGTCACGAACTTGTAAAGTCTAAAATGTATAAGGTGAGCGAAACCACAACTCAATAAGGACATATGTTTTATCAAAGATAATTGTCAAAGCTAAACCGAGTGTCATGCAACACGTAATCAATCATAACATTTTATGATTAAACACCATTTAACTTATAAACCATGAATGTAGCTTAACTTCATTTGCCCAACTCATTAATTTATACAATAAAACAACTGGACATGCACGTCCCATACCATGCATTTTACCACTGAAGCGGCCTATGTAAGCTTTATTATATAAACTAACAACCATAAATCTATCATCCTAAATTTCTCCTTTTGTTGGCCATCTTGTCATTCTCTCGGTCGCTAGAGTCCCCACTACTCTTACCACTCCTATAATTTCACTTTTGCCACCCTTGGTGGTTCCTACTATAGTCGAACTCAACCACATAAAAGATAATTCTATTTCCATATCCCCAATCTCAACTATTCCAATAAATTCCATCCACTCCAATATGTAATGACATATACATGTAATTAGCATTATAACGATATCCACATTATCGAAAATAACAATAATATGCCAAAATCCCAATATAAACAATTATATCAGTTGTACACATTCCAAGTATAACACGTATTTCATAAAGCTTAAATAAGACAAATATCCCAATAGTGATAAGCTCCTCAACGAATCCGCTACCTCAAATCCGAAGCTTAAGCCCCCAAGCTCCAACTAAGTCCATGTATTATGTAGCACGTATTTCATAAAGATTAATCACAACTAACGCCATGTATTTCTTCCGCTCTTCTCTTTCTTTTCTAACCCTCTACACACACAAATTTCTACGTAATGCATGCATTGCATGCTAACTCCATTTGTAAAGAATTAAATGCAGTTTCTACAATTTATAGTAGAATGTGGCAGCTAAACCTAACGCTGTAATTGGACCAAGTGCACAACACAACTAGTAAATTTAGGGGGTTTTTGAACTTTAATCCTTCAAGAAGATTAAAATTTAAAAAAAACCTGGTGTTAGATTGAATATTGATTTTTAGTCCCTAATGTGTCCTTAATTCAAAATAATTAATGTGTATTTTATTTAATATCTCCCATTAAATATTTAAATTTATTAATACACAAATTTTAATTTATTTTTTGACCAAAAAAGAGTTTTTTAATTTATTAATTTTATTTAACATTCTTCAAACTTGAAAGACTCAATTAATGTACCTAAATGTTAGTACCGAGATGTGTGTACCGAAATATATTATATTGAACTAATATATTTAAATGTTAGTACCGAAATGTATTAATATTAAACTAATATTAAATGTTAGCACCGAAATGTATGCACCGAAATGTGTGTACCTAAATATATGCACCGAAATGTATATACCTAAATATATGCACCTAATATATGCATCGAAATGTATGTATCTAAATATATGCACCGAAATGTATGTACCTAAATATATGCACTGAAATGTATTAATATTAAATTAATGTACCTAAATGTGTGTACCGAAATGTATGCACCGAAATGTTAGTACCGAAATGTATGTACCTAAATGTATGCATCGAAATGTGTGTACCGAAATGTATGCTCCGAAATGTTAGTACCCAAATGTGTATACCTAAATGTATGCACCGAAATATATTATAATAAATTTAATATACCTAAATGAAGAAGTTACAGTACATCGAAATATATTGTATAACAAAAATTAGTTTATCTAAATGTTCACAACAAAAATATATTACAATGAATGAAATGAAAATAAAAATTATAATGAAGTAACATTAATACATTAAAAATTAGAAAAGAAAAAGATAAATAATTAAAAAAATAAAAATATAATTAATAAATGAGGTTATTAATGTATCAAGGGACTAAAATTAGATTTTGATCTTACTCATGGTTTTAATCAAAAAGTAATCTTTGCCAAGGACTAAAATGAAGTTTTCTATAAATTTAGCTCTCGGGTAACCTAAGCTATTACTTCGACGGGTCCTACTATAAAATCACGAGTCATACACACATATAATGATGGCATGAAAGTTCAATGCCCCATCCAGCTTGTGCATGCAAACTCAAAAGTTTAGGCCACCTCCTGCCATGGCCGGCCCTGACCCAGTGCAAACAGTGCACCCGTCTAGGGCCAAAATTGTTTTGGGGCACTTCTTCCTTCACGAATCGCGACAGCAGCGACCAGAGCCTTTCTTCCAGACTAGTGCCCTTCCGTCCCAGCTCTCCTGACCTCCGAAATCGCTGCAGAAATCGCCCAAAACTCGACTGAATTTTACAGAATCGGTTGCCATCGTTCACCGCTGCGGTCCCTCTGTGCGCAGCTCATTGAGCTTTCTGGGTACTCTTGCTGCAAGCAACACAGTGAGTACAATACTAACATTTCACTAAAAAAAATGCCCATTTATATGTTTAATTGTTAAATTTGTGATTAAAGTGAGTAACTTTGAGATACCCGGATTGTTAAATTCACTGTTGCTTGTTTTCCAGATTCAGACGAAAGATGGGGTACTTACTGGATTTGAGATGTGAAGGACTAAAAAAAGTCGTGTTTGTTAGTGCAATTTCTATTTGGTTTGAGACGTGAAGGACTAATGAGATTGTTTTGGTAGGGGTGGAGCCAGGAATTTAAGACAATAGGGTCAAAAGTTGAGCTTCCATTACTAGACAAGGCAGGCCGAAAATGCGGGTTTGATGATTTGGAGGCTGTCAGGCGATAGATTCACAGTGGTGGGAAGATTTAGCGGGGGGAGAAGAGACACTGATGGAGTGATGTCTAACAAATGGAGTAGCAACTCTTGTTGGACCCTAAACTGCTTCTGGTTCCAAGGATCGAAGGCAGCAAGTGGAGCTCTAATGGATGAGTTGTAGCTGCATCAAAGAGGAAAGAAGAAAAGAATGGTTTAGTCCCAACGGCTAGTTTTCAGTTTAAATGCTTTGTATGTGTGTGTGAGAGTAACAAGTGTCCATTCCAGATTAGATCACTTAAAACCCCAATGAAGGGTTATGATCAAATCTGGAGGAGAATGGGTGTAATATTTGTTTAAGTTCTCTTGTCCCCCACACTCTTTAAAAATGTTTTGGGAGTTGGCAATGCACCAAACCCTAAAAACATTCCTTAGTAAATGAAGTGATGGCAGATGCAAATTTCACAGCCTTGTGGTCGTCCAACATCTCTGCATTCTTTGTTCCATTTTTCTGTCAACCTCTAAACCCCAAGAAACTAATCAAACATACACAAACAAACTTTATCATCTCCTTGTTCTTCTTCTTGTTTGGCCACAAGGTTATTGGGGTCAAGGAATCTCATTGCCCCCACTTTGGCTCTGCCAATGGTGGGGAGTGTCTCCATAACTGATCTGTGAGTAAAATATTTATTCTCTGGACGCCTGACTAGTGAAAAGCCCTACTTTCATAGCTCCTTCCAATTTTTTCGACATATTGGTCCTACTAAGTTGATTATTTCAAAATTTGAACTCACTATTTGGTGCCCCCTGATCTGAAGTTTTCAGGTTCTGTTGAAATTTCCTTTCTTGAATCTAACTACTGGGTAAAGTGATTAACATCCGTGGGATACATTTTAAATTAGGCTCTAATGTGCTTCAAACTCAATTGAAATTGGTTACCGGCTTTTCTTGATCTTAACCAGGTGATGCATGGTTCTTAAATTCTCCAGAAGGATCGCTGGGATTCGTCCTTGCAGATGAAGGTTTCGATGTATGGGTTGGAAGTGTGCGTAAAACACGTTGGAGTCAGCGACACACATCTTTATCAGAAGAGAATAAGATTTATGCTGTATTGCTGGATTTTTGGAATTGGAGTTGGCAGGAATTGGCTCTATTTGATCTACTAGAAATGATGCGTTGCAGATATTCGACAACAAGCTCCGAAGTCTTTGTTGCTGGACATTCACAGGTCTTACACCTCTTCATTTACTTCACATCTCCTTCCCTTGCTGCTACTTTTGGTGTTTACTCAATTTATTCATGTTATTAGGGAATAATCATGTCTTTTGCTGCTCTCACCTAGCCGGATATAGCAGAACTGGTTGAAGCTGCCGCTCTTTTCTTTCCATTATCATACTTGGAGCATACCACTTCTAAATGTCCACTTAGAATGGTTAACATATATGTTGATGCATATGTTCATCTTTTTAGATGTTCTTTTTATAGTAGTAATCTTGTTATCTTTTGTATATTATACGTAGTGAATGGGGTCAGGCTTTTGGATTCAATATGTGATGATCATATTGACTGTTTGGAGTGGTTGTATATGATTTTGTTTTTAATTGTCGGGGTTTCAATACTATATCTTTGCGTTGTATGTTTTTTCTTCAAATAATATAATATGAGCATGAGAGTCTAGTCCCCAACTTCAACTAGATTCCAGCCCTCTTTAAATATTTCTTTTTAATTTATGTTGTTGTACTGGGAAAAGACACATTTTGAGTATTCACTTCGAGCACTAAAAAAACTCTGTAGGCAGTTAGTATTGCACGTAGCTTTAGTTTATCATCAACTATAGAGTGAATGAGCGATGAAAAGGCACCTAGGACCATCATACATTGCCACCTTAACCTAAAACTAGATAGGAAGCAATAAAGGTATTTAATAATATAAAACTATGTGGTTCCTATGGAACAATGTATCATGTAGTGCAAACCATGAAAACCTAAGCTACTACAAAACACACACACACACAAATATATATTATATATATAAACACTAGAAAGTTTTGCCCGTGTTGCTATATGATTACAAATTGTGTGAAATTTTTTGTTTCAAAGGTATAAAAGACTGTATGACAGAAGATTAATTTTAGGGTAAATTACACCATAGCCCCTCAGGTTTGAGGTCTATTACAACCCCATACAACATCTTTAAAACATTTCACTTTCATACCTCAAGTACTATTTTATTTCAATTTCATACAGCCGTTACATTTTCCATCCATTGAACCGTTAAGTGCTGACGTGGCCGCCACATATATGCCACGTGGCTGCCAAATGTTTGCCACGTGGCAAATAAAAATAATTTTTTAATTTAAAAATCCCAAATTTTCTCAACCAAAAAAAAAATTGGGTAAATTACACCATACCCCCTCAAGTTTGAGGTCTATTACAACTCCATACAACATATTTAAAACATTTCACTTTCATACATCCAGTACCATTTTGTAGTAGATCCATCTAATCTCAGGTGGAATTTTTGGGGGTGGGTGATGGGGGATGGGAGAAAGGGGTGGCTCGGGTGGGATTTTGGGGGGGGGGGGGGGGTGATGATGGATATAGAAGAAGGGGTGAGTCAGGGAAGACGATTTCAGGTTTTTTTTTTTAAATATTTTTTTTAGAAGATTCAGGTTTTTAAAAATATTTAAAAAAAATTGTCACGTGGCAGCCACGTCAACATTTAATAGACCAATGGATGGAAAATCTAACGGAGATGTTATTTTGAAATAAAATGGTACTGGATGTATGAAAGTGAAATATTTTAAAGATGTTGTATGAAGTTGTAATAGACCTCAAACCTGAGGGGGTATGGTGTAATTTACCCAATTTTTTTTTTTTGGTTGAGAAAATTTAGGTTTTTTAAATAAAAAATTATTTTTATTTGCCACGTGGCAGACATTTGGCAGCCACGTGGCATATATGTGGCGGCCACGTCAGCACTTAACGGTTCAATGGATGAAAAATGTAACGGCTGTATGAAATTGAAATAAAATAGTACTTAAGGTATGAAAGTGAAATGTTTTAAAGATGTTGTACGAGGTTGTAATAGACCTCAAACCTGAGGGGCTATGGTGTAATTTACCCTTAATTTTATTTGTACGGCATATACGAATGATTTGATTGATACAATCTATATACCAAAGATGATGTGCTTGTAAAAAGATTAGAGTCTTACTTACATTCCTGCGTTCTTACATTTTTCAAATTGACCTACTTTAACTCTTCCACACTCTTTATCTTGTTAAATTTTAAAGTTCTCAAATCGCGGAGTTGAAACCATTTTCATTATGTTGCAAAGTTGTAGAGCCAAAATCTAAATTTTATCAATTTGCGAAAGCACGAATATGCAAATAAAATTGCATGTAAAGAAATGTGTAAATAGCAGAGTATCAAATTGCAAAAGAAATCTTAACACAACACCACTACAATAATAAGAAATGTCAAATAACAATAACTACCAACTATCATACAAATGATCTCTTTTTTTTCAAATGGATACCTATGATAGATAACTTATAGCTTTACTTGCTTACTGTTGTTGATGAGCTACAAAACATGACCAACAAAAGAAAATTAAGCAGTCGTCGAAAGGAGGTTATGGGACCCGTGGGGGATGGTAAAAGTGTTCGGGTGTTATTGGACCCGTGGTTGCCTACTCCTAGAACGTTCAAGCCGCTGTCAAGACATGTAGATATGCCTACAATGGTTTCGGAGATTGTTGTTCAAGGAGGGCAATGTAGAACGGAGGTGGTGAATTGGTGTTTTACTTCAGAGGAAGCTCGACTTATCTTATGTATGCCCCTTAGTCAATTTGGTTATGTTGATCGTCTCATTTGGCATTACACTCAGAATGGGATGTATTTTGTGAAGTCCGGATATCTTGTGGCTCGAGAAATGTCTATGAATGGGGAGCTTGGGCGAAGGGCTACTGGACAAACGAGTAGTGACAGTCCTCAGGATTCGTTGTGGAGAGAAGTTTGGCGCTTGGGGGTTCCACCAAAGCTACGTCATTTTATTTGGAAGGGATGTCGGAATATCTTAGCAGTGTGCTCTAATTTAAGACGACGAGGTATTCGTTTAGATACTTGTTGCCCTTTATGTGACGATGGGGAGGACACTTTAGTTCATTTGTTTTTCCGTTGTTCGTTTGCACGGGTGATTTGGTTCGGTTCTCCGTTGCAACTAGATATTGGGACGGTGGAGGGTGGTGATTTTACGTAGTGTTGGAAGGGTTTATGTATTAAATTTGGTGGGGAGCAGGAGGCAGATTAGCTGTTACGATGGGCAGTTTGCGCATTGTGGAGAATTTGGAAATGTCGTAATAGTGCAGTCCTTGAAAATGTAATGTGTGATCCGCGTGCTGCAGTGGATCTTTTGCATCTCCATTGGAGGGACATAACGGAGACTCAAGAGGTGAAGGTTATGAAAGGGGGTGGGCAGCAGGGTGGTGCGGCTGGGATGCAACAGAGGTGGGTGAAGCCTCATTTTTGAACTATTAAGGTAAATTGTGATGGGGCTTGGTGTAAGTACAAAAATAGGGGTGGTATTGGTTGGGTTACAAGGGATTTTGCTGGTACTTTTCAATGTGCAGGAGGTTTGGGAGATTTATTGTGTGGTTCTAGTTTGATGGTGGAAGCTGAAGCAATGAGACTAGCTTTGGTGGCTTGTGAGGAAAAGGGGTTTGAGTGTGTTCAGTTGAAGACGGATTCGAAGGTTCTGGTGGAGATATTGAATGGTGTTTTGGTCACTGGAGGGTATTGTATGGGATATTCTTCATCTTTGACAACGTGTGTGTTCTGTTCAATTTTTGTACACTCCTCGTGCCTGTAATGAGGCTGCACACCATGTGGCTTCTTATGCCATGCTTATGGGGGGGGGGGGGGGACAACATCTGTGGAGTTGTTTTGAGCCAGAATGGTTATTTAATATTCTGGCGTCTGATGTAAACATCCCCATTTATCTTTGATTTTATTTACTCTTTGACAAAAAAAAAATTAAGCAAATACCAAAAGAAAGATTAGCTCCCAATCAAGTATTTAAATGAAAGAGATGTAAACGCAATCAAAGAATTCAAAAATATCAATGTTCCAAACAAATATCTATCACAAAATTATTCCACTCAAAGTACCCTAATAACATATCATGGGCATCCTATCATGATTATCTGAAAAGATATCATTGGTTATAATTAAAAATATACTGCATTATCTTAAATTGTTGAATTGGGAATTCAGAATAAAGTACATTACTTAAATATGCGAAATTTAAAAATTTAATCAAATCAAGACAAATAGGCTAAATTTTCTCATATTAAAAACACATAAAATGAAAAAGAACATTGGACTATGCCTTCCCAATCCAATTTGTCAAATGTATCAGTGTTAATGTGAAACCAATAATTATCTAATTAGAAACTGCAGTGTCATTAGTATGTAAATTGTTAACCTTGAGGCTTGTGAAAACGACAAATGCTAGAGAAATTTTTCATTGTGACGGGAACATAGGTGTAGGCCTAGCAAACGGGTCATGTCTGTCGTGTTCATGTTGTTTTTGTGTAACACCTGTTATCTTAACGGGTCGTGTCGTGTCACACCCATTATCTTAACGGGTCCTTAACAAGTCGGGTCACTTTACCCAACAGGTAAGGTGACCCAACCCGCTATGATACGTTCCTACCTATTAAGAAGTTTTTTTTTCTTCTTAAATTTGCACACACCACACATTGTCACATAAATATTACTTCAAAACATTAAAACGCATTTTTCGTTTAAGTACTACATCTACACTTGAAAATAAAAGCCTAATAAACAAATATCTATACACTATTAGTTTATTACAAAATATTAAATGTGCAAGGATATGCAAAATGAAAGAGTTTTTGTTTTCACCGTTGTGAAGCCTTTCTCAAAAGTTTAAATCTTGTCAATGAAATTCAAAGCTTGCATGTTATTCCTTTTACAAAATCCTCAATTTTCATCGATCATCATGACATAAGATTTTGTGGTATCCACTTGTGTAAATATTTTAAATTGATGATCAAATTAGTTCATTGTATTCATATAGGGTCAAGGAGTGTAACTGTAAAAAAAATCATCAAAATTGGAGTTAAAATAACCGTTAAATCGTGATTTTTCGTTTATAACCGTCGAAAAGTTTTGTCCCGCTACTTGGTCTCTGAATATTTTTTTTTTACAATTTCAGGTGTATGAGATCTCGAAGTATTTACAAATATGTTTGACGGTTGGATCGTTGAAACCAGTTTCGTAGAATGCATATCCCATCAAAACAATAAATTCACTTACACTTCAGAGTTTATTCATACTTTCATTAAGTATAGCATAAGATTTTGTGGTATCCACTGGTGTAAATATTTTAAATTGAAGATCGAGTTCATTCATTGTATTCATAAAGAGTCAAGGAGTGTAGCTGTAAAAAATCATCAAAATCAGAGTTAAAATAATCGTTAAATCGTGATTTTTTGTTTATAACCGTCAAAACATTTTGTCCCGTTACTTGATCTCTAAATGTTTTTTTTTTTCAATTTTTGGTGTATGCAATCTCGAAGTATATACAAACATGTTTGATGGTTAAATTGTTGAAACTAGTTTCATAGAATGCATATCATATCAAAACAATAGATTCACTAACACTTAAGAGTTTATTCATGCTTTCATTAAGTATAACATAAGATTTTGTTGTATCCACTAGTGTAAATATTTTAAATTGAAGATTGAATTCATTCATTGTATTCATATGGGGTGAAGAAGTGTAGCTATAAAAAATCATCAAAATTGGAGTTAAAATAACCGTTAAATCATGATTTTTCGTTTAAAACTGTCGAAAAGTTTTGTACTGTTACTTGATCTCTAAACGTTTTTTTTTTTTTGCGATTTTTGGCATATGCGATCTCGAAACATATACAAACAAGTTTTATGGTTGGATCGTTGAAATTAGTTTCGTAGGATGTGTATCCCATCAAAACGATAGATTCACTAATACTTAGAGTTTATTTATACTTTCACTAAGTATAACATAAGATTTGTGGTATCCACTATTGTAAATATTTTAAATTGAACATCAAATTCATTCATTATATTCATATAAGTCAAGGAGTGTAACTGTAAAAAATCATCAAAATCGGAGTTAAAATAACCGTTAAATCGTGATCTTTCGTTTATAACCGTTGAAAAGTTTTGTCCCGTTACTTGATCTCTAAATGTTTGTTTTTTACATTTTTTGGCATATGCGATCTCGAAGTATATATAAACATGTTTGACAATTAGATCATTGAAACTAGTTTTGTAGAATGCATATCCCATCAAAACAATAGATTTACTAACATTTTAAGAGTTTATTCATACTTTCATTAAGTATAACATAAGATTCTGTGGTATCCACTAGTGTAAATATTTTAAATTGAGGATCGAGTTCATTTATTGTATTCATATAGGGTCAAGGAGTGTAACTGTAAAAAAATCATCAAAATCGGAGTTACAATAACCGTTAAATCGTGAGTTTTCGTTTATAACCGTCGAAAAGTTTTGTCCCGTTACTTGATCTTTGAATATTTGTTTTTTGCAATTTTAGGTGTATGAGATCTCGAAGTATATACAAATATGTTTGAAGGTTGGCTTGTTGAAACTAGTTTCGTAGAATGCGTATCCCATCAAAACAATAGATTCACTAACACTTAAGAGTTTATTCATACTTTCATTAAGTATAATATAAGATTTTGTGGTATCCACTAGTGGAAATATTTTAAATTGAAGATTGAATTCATTCATTGTATTCATATAGGATCCAGGAGTGTAGCTATAAAAAAATAATCAAAATCGAAGTTAAAATAACTGTTAAATCGTGATTTTTTATTTGATAATCGTCGAAAAGTTTTGTCCCATTACTTGATCTCTAAATGGTTGTTTTGTGCGATTTTTTGTTGATGCAATCTTAAAGCATATACAAACAAGTTTGACTGTTGGATCGTTGAAATTAGTTTCGTAGAATTCGTATCCCATCAAGTTCAATGGTGTGTGTATATATATATATATATTAAATAGATTTAAATTTATTTATTTTTTATGTATAGCACTTAAGAAATTGAATGGTATGAATATTTAAGCCGATCCAATGGTCACCAATTTTTAAAATTATATATATATATATATATATAATTATTATAGTTTTTAGGGGTATAAAATTGTTAAATTAATATATATAATTATTATAGTATTTTTTTAGGGTTATAAAATTATAAAATTATCGTGTAAACCCGAAAACCTGTTAATTTCGTGTCGTGTCGTATCGGGTTATCGAGTCGTGTCAGGAATTGCCAGGCCTACATAGGTGGTACACTACGTGTTTGTATACAAGTGGTGTGAAATTTTATTTTTGAAGTTATTAACTTTTTAACACACATATTCCACCATTTGTATCGTGACACGTGATGTACCACCTCGTGTGCCGGTCACACTGAAAAATCTCTTCAAATGCTGGCGGGACTAATTATTGCAACACATTGGAAGTGAAGTTTTTACAGCGTCGTCAGTCCATAGTGAAATAACTAAGCCTTTGGTTATTACAATGTATTACCTTCTAGGAAAGTAGACTTTCAGAATTGTTGGATAGTACATGACACACCCTGGCCCGGGATGTCCACTAGGACTCCAAATCGAACAGTGCTGGTCGACACCTAGAAGGTGACGAAATCATAAAGTGTAGTGATGTGGAAAATGTGTAAAAATTTAAACCTAAACCTGCCTATAAATGAGTGCGATAGAGGTATGATGAGAATTATACAACCGTAGGTAATCTCCCGTACTAAGATTTGCCAAGAAATCTCATCCACACATATGTTGGAAATGTGCCCTAAAACCAATCATATGATGATACTTTACGGACATTTCACATGATTAAACTAATCTAGTTTAATATCAAGGGCAAAGATTATTGTTTGAGCGGTCTCATATAAATGTTATATGCTTAAACGATAAAGTCCAAGGAATATGTGATTGGGAGAATGCGATCTAAATAGTTAGATTCATGAGACCATTCTTTCGTAGACACATCCTAAACGTTCCTGATCATAGGATTGCCAATTGGGCATTGACAGTCCGTTAAGATCAGTACGTGCTATGTCTTCTCTCAGGGAGAGTGACTAGTCTCGAGTCATCGGTGTGAGTGACACCAAGACAAGTACGTAGGTGCTCAATAGAGAATGAGTTCACTGAACACGATCAACGACGAGTTCTCATATTCATGTCACGTGAGAACTCATGGTTAGGATAATGCAAATTAGTCCTTTGACCTGAGGCATCATAGTTGTCTTGTGGTTAGGTCCTTGATCTTTGATCGTGTCAAATGGCATTCCTTTGGAGTGTCCACGGCATGGTTGGGGTCAAGCTATCTAGTCATGGAGACAAGTGAATGCGCAACAAGGGATCTCTAACCTTCAAACCGTTGAGGGAGAATACTCTATGATATGATTTAGAATCTCTGGCCAGAGTATGAATGAGATGTTGGAATGCGTTCCAGATCACATTCAAGGTAATCATATAAGCACGAGATTCACATTGGATAGTAGACAGGAATAAACTATCAAGCCAAACAATGTGGTCAAGAGTATTGGATTAGAGAAGGACCGTATTGCATTTGTAATCCTAAACTGAATAGGTTCTCCACCTCTTCTGATTAGCTTGGGTAACCATGATATGCTGCTAGGTGTCACTCATGGTTTGTGGAAGCCCTAAACGTGTGTAAACACTAAAGGGAGAATTGAAAGTTAGTTTCAAATTCACAATCGATTTAAAAGAGTTTGAATCGCCCACTGCCTCGCTAAGAGGAACCTAATGGATCGTACACCGTGTAAGGTAAAGATTGAAGATTCAACGGAGATGAGTAAGAATAATTAAATGGTTTAATTATTTATGGCAAGGATTAAATAATATGATTATTAATCAAACGAATAAGTTCGTTAAAGACCTCGGGATGGTTTTGGACCTTAAGGCCCAATGGGCTTCGAACGTCAAGTCCATTAACTTAAGTTGTATGACAACTTAATGAATAATGATTCACAAAGACCAAATTGCCCAAATTATTCCCTAAGGCCGGCCATATTGTGAAGGGTAGCAAACTTGGACTTATTTACAAGTTTGCCACTCAAATGAATTAAGGTATAAATTTGACTTTATAGCCAAAATTCATTTAGGGTTTTTTTTGGGAAATTGGAGAGAAGAAAAGCTCTCCCTTCTCTCTAAAATGGCCGGCCACTTTGAGGAAATAATCTAGCAATTCAACTTCCTCAAAGTCACTCATTTCTTCTTCATCTAACCTTGGTGTGGAGACTTAGAGGTTCCCAATTTTGGGAACTTGGAGAAACCATTTCATCCAACCAAATCCATAGATCTTAGATGCAAGGAATGAAGGCCCTCTCTTTGGGTGATTAGCCTTTGCTTATGCAAAGAGGAATCTACAAAGGTATTAATCTCAACTCACTTGTTTTGAGTTGATTAATGGTTCACCAATCTACTAGGCTTTGAACATTCATGGTTAATGTTTTGTTTTTAAGTATATGCAAGCATGATTCCGCCTTTAATTTGTTAATTGCATGCTAATGATATTGCTTAAATGAACATGATCTTCCAAAATAATCCTTCAAGTGGTATCAGAGCCTAGGTCTAGTAGTTGGTGAATCCTTTTGGGTTTTGTATTTCATAATATGTGATTTAAAAGTTGTAAAATGTTACAAGCTTTATTCTTGTTTTATTAATGTAAATTTTGTTGGAAAATTTGGCATCTCAAATGTTGTAGATGTAGTTCATATGAGCATGAATATTGAAGCTAAAATTTGGTGCCAAGAATTTTGGGATTTTCGGCCAAATTAAAAGGGTGATTTTTTGGGTTCTTGTTTGTCTTGTTAAAATGTTTTTCAAGTGACTTTTGGAACCCCTAAGTACCCTAGTTTGGTTATATGAAATTTCCCTTAAGTTTAAATGGTTTTGGGATGTTTTTGGGTGAAAAATCATCATGGAAAAATTTTTGAGTTTTTCATGAGTGTTCTTCATTGTTCTTGACATTTTAGCCAAGAACAAAAAGGTTTGGTGTTTTGATTCAAAGTTTTGAATTATTTCATAAAGTTTTGTTATTAGATATTTTCATATATTTATTAATGATTAATATTTTTAATGTTAGTCAAAAACTTTGAATATATGTTAGATATTTGTTTGAAAGGTGTAAGAAACTTTAATGGATGTGTAAGGTTTAAATCCCATTCACACACCATGCTTGCTTTATGTCAAAACTTACAAATCAACACACACATCACACCATGTGCACTCCCTAGCCGGCCACTCCCTCAAGTGGGAGTACTTTTGGGGCTTTTATGCAATTACATAAAGTTTTGATACTTTTGTGTATTTGCACTTTGGCCCAAAAGTTTACGTTTTTACGTTTAGGTCCAAAAACGCTAAAGGACAAATTGTTTTGCTCCTTTAATGAAGTTTTTACATTTGTGGAAAAGTTTGGGTTCTAGTTGTGATTACATAAAGTATTGGACTTTTGTGTTTTTACAAAGTGACCCCAAAAGTTTAAGTATTTGCAAAATAGCCCAAATGTTGAGGTTAATTGCATAATGGCCCAAATAAGTTGAGGTCATTACATTTTGGCCCAAATTAAATAGAGAACAAAAATTGTTTTGTCTCTTTAAATGAGAATTGGATTTTCATTTTAGTTAGCTCCATTTAAATCAAATTTTATGGATACAAAAACCAAATGAAAAATGTTGCATTCAATTTAATTAGTTAAAGTGTTAATTAATTAAAGGGTGATTATGAACCTAAGCCTACGATAATTGAGCTATGTGAAAGGCCGTTTCAAATTTGTTTGAACCATGGGAATGTATAGATTAGATTTTGGTTGTAATTTGATTAGATCAAATGTTGTAAAAGAGCATAAGCTCTTCTTTAATTTAAAGTAATTTGATTTGATCAATTGTTGTAAAAGAGCATAAGCTCTTCTTTACTTTGAAGTACTTCTTTCTTGCTTTATATGATATGCATGAAAAATGAAGTAGTTGGGTCCAACGCCCCTAAGACAACACGCCTTAATGTGATTAAATGCGTAACTAAAATCAATCACCATCCCTAGTCCGAGATTCAACACAAGGCTCGTGTTGGATCTAAACAAAAGGTTCATAGTCATCCTAAGGCCCTAAGGCAACTATATAGTCCATCAATGAATGCAAACCTTATGTTAGTAGTATCATGTACTCTTGCTTTAAAAACCGTTTTAAAAGCTTAGTGGGAGTATTATATACAACTAAATAAATCATATGGACCAATAGTTGTGATAGGACCAAAAATGTTTTAATTGGATTAAAATGTATGTTTATATGTGATGAGACCTAAAAACCCTCAACCAAACTAATATTAAGTTGATAAGCGTGAGAGTGCTTTGAACACTCTTTCGTGGCCTTCCACCGTGGTAGGTCCGAACGTTTGTAAAATTGTACACCGGCTTCACCCTATCATGGGGGAGTTCAAAGTGCATGCTTACACTCGGGGAGGATTCTATATGCATACTTGATGTTGTGAAAGGTAGGCAACGAGAATAGCCAACATCGTATCATCGTGAGGTTGTTCTTGAACCCCTAACTTGAACTCGCATGGTGGGAATGACTTAACTAAGTGCAATGGAGCCAACATCATATCATTGTGAGGCATCATTCTCTAGAGGCCAAATTAGATGGGTTCTTACATAAAGATGTAAATGAGTAAGCGTACTCTCTCATTGTTATTAATGCTAGCCAACATCGTATCATCGTGAGGTGAACTTGGTAATAGTGAGCCTCCCATAACCTACTAAGAGTTTCCTCCAAAACTCTTGAATTCCGATGAGGGATATGGAATTTGCCAAAAATAGTGGGTGGTGCTATTATGATTTAAAGACCCGAATCAAATAGCTTAAAATCAATCAATTTATATTCGTTATGTATTTGTTTACCAATATATTTGCAAACGCTATCCAATACTTGACAAAGAAAAGCCGAATACTTTAGTTTCCGAACTTGGTACCACAATCCCATAGATTGTCTTGAATGGATTGTACAAGTGCCTAAGTAGTCTCATCCTCACAATCTTCCTATTGATAAATGTATCATTGGAAGAACATGTTAGATAAGTCTATCATAAAGAGGACAACAATTTTATTGTCATAATTCTTCAAATACAAATTGTTGTATGAAGAAATAAGAGTTGCTTTGAACAACCCTTAATCAACGCAAACATTAAGTGCTTGTCTCTTTGTTACATGAACAAGGAACTTGAGAAGAAAGCACAAGGGCATGGACACTTTATGTGCCATGATTCTTCACTTACAAATCGTTGTATGAAGAAATGAGAGTTGCCTTGAACAACTCTTGAATGTTTGTAATTATGTTTAGAACATAATGGTTGGTTGACAAAAATAGTCCATCAACATGGACTTATGATGATTTTGAATCATTGTATGTTGAAGTGTTAAAACACTTAACGAGACGGAAACTAGATTAGGACTTCACCTTTGTGTCCCTATCCTAATCGTTCACTAAGTTTATTGTAAACTATATGGTGAACAATAACCACACGCTCTCCAAATTGTTTGATGTGTAAAACACGATTGAAACAAGTTTCAAGAGAGATAGTGGGAGTTTAGGGACCATGACTATTGTAGTCAAAGGAGAAGTTAAATGAAGAAAACAAATAACTCCAAGGGAACAAACTTTCTTTATGAAAGGATGGACATTGGAAGGGGTATTTGCAAGAAATGTCTTGCAAGTGTCAAGAACACACCTTTCGAAGGTGTTGTAGAATGTTCTTGAAAAGTTCATAACAGTTGGTTCTTCTACTTGAATGCTTGATTCTGTATTAGTAACTATGTTTTACAAATTGTTGTAAAAGTGTGACTAATAAGAAGTAGAAGATTAATGAGAGAAGAGCAAGTACTTCACATTCGGAAAGTGAATAAAATATAGATCTCTGCGAAAGCGGATTGTACTTACTTCCTCATATGAACTACCAAATAAGAATGATTGGATTATTGTAATCTAATTAATTGTCTCTATAGTAGAGATAATCTGGTAGTATTAATTGTTTAGAATAAAACGATGCTTAAAACCCAAAAGGTTGCAAGGTAGTGACTAATCCCAACTAAGTTGTGATACCTCTAAAACATAAATTATGAGTTGGTTATGGATGGATGCTTTGGATCGTTAGATCCGGATCCAATGCCTTCTTGTTAAAATTGTATAGAGGCGAAATGTTCGAATCTTTATTCTTTTGGAAAGAATAAAGAATCACAAAGTTGTTGAGGTTAATTCACTTAGATGTTAGTGGCACTAGTCCACAACATAATACTACTCATGTTATATGACATTCACCGAAGATCACTCTCGGTTGGACTATAGTTTACTTTGAATAAACACAAGTCCGAATACTTTGCAAAAGGTTTCAAAGAATTCAAGAAATGTAAGTTGATGAGTAAGACGTCTAAAGTATTTAATTCCTTAGATTTGATCCAAGGAAAGATAACACTTTAGATGAGTTTCCTTGAAAGATATCAAGGAAAATAGCATCATAAGATAATGAATTTCTCCATTAGGAGAAGAACGAACTTGAATAAAGATTTAGTTCGTTGGTTATTATCTATTACCTATATATAGGATATATACACTTCTAAAAACAATGTGATTGTGAATTAGAAGATCTTCCAAATTTTTCATAACTTCATAAGATGTAGTTAGAAAGAAAGACAAATCTTAAGCATGTTAAGATTTGGGGTTGTGTGCTAATAAGCAATATTTGTTTGATAACAATCTTGTAGGATATCCTTAAATTAGCTTTTGGATATCGCTTCTATAAACCAACTAACAAATGTTGTTTTGTTGGGTAGTTCATTGTAATCCTACAATATGATTTGCCTAAGCGCAAATGAACGAGAGATAGAACTCAAAGAATGGGTTCTTTGAGAGACAAGATAGTAATCAACAAATATAACAAACTAGTTCCTAAACCACAAGCTCCAAGGTAGTCGAGAAGGATTTATAAACCGTCTTAGTTGAATGGTTTGAACTTTATGACTATGTCATAGAGTTGCACCTCTTAATTCGAAAGAAATAAGAATGAAAATCCTTATGACTACATTGAGTGTATATAACGATATATACTCAAGGAAATGGTAAAATACCATTTGACTCGAAATAATGAAACCTTAATAGCTAATTGGTAGCCTAAGGTGACTACACTCAAAGAGTATGGTTGACTTTGAAGAAACCATCTTTGATATAGTCTTAGTTTCAATTAAATCGAGGATTGCTAGCTACAACTAAATGGTGATTTAATGTTTGGACATAATATGGTTTACCATAACCATTATTAAGATAGTCTTGATAATGTATGTCTAAAACTATAGATCACAAGACATGTAAGTTATAGAGATCCATCCATCATGGATCTTAGCAAGCTAGTGGGAGCTACAACCGTCTTATGAAAGATCAAATCGTTTGATTTCTCATAAAGGTGTAAATGAATCTTTTGTTTACAAAAGATTAGTGGGAGTTTATCATATTCCTAAATTTAAATATATATATGATATATTAATTTTTGGAAATAAAATGAATACTTCTTCGTTAAAGTTATGACTTTAAACATTCTATAAATGATAGAATAAATATGGGAGATATAGTCTATAATAGACAAGAGATGCTAGGAAGTTTCTCATATGATGATAAACTTCAATTTGAATGACAATTCTAGTGAGACTAGGAAATTGTTCTTCTCAAAGGGAATGTACCCTTTGACTCCCAAAAGAAATAATGCGTAAATAGTCTCCTTTATGCATATGCACAAAGGTGATTTATGTATTTCATATTGTATGAAAAACATTGATATGAGTTGTACCTAGAACGGTACAAAACGATATCAGTGCAAACCCAGGATCAGAACCATGGCAACTGTCAAGTAAGTCCTTAAGTATTTGAGAAATACTAAAGGATAGATTCCTCAAAGAATGAGGAAGAATTAGAGTAACGTAATGGAAGCGTAAATGTATTAGATTATGAATCTAATCCATCATTGGATGTTTCTTCATTATGAATGAAGAGATGAACAGATATCTCTTTATTATTATGACTAAAGAGATATTTGGATGGAAACATTAAAGTAATGACTTTAGTGTGTTCCATTATGAATGCAAAATATATTGCCATATAGAAGCTTACAACAATGTTGTTTGGATGGGAAAGTTCATTTATGAACTCTCTATTCGGTTCCAACCAGAAAGTGTATGACACTAATGGGGCGATAGCTCAAGCCAGGGAATCAAGGTCTCATCAAGATCCGAACTCATATGAGAGACTAAACCACATGATTGGGAATCATGTATAATGGTGACGTCGTTATTCTCAAGGTTGCTTCTATGGATAACATATAGATATCCATTGTCTAGGCCTATTATTCAGCCATTTTTGAAATGACTGCAGAAGAGGTATCATCACTGATGACCAAGCTGATTGGCTCTAGTGCAAGTGGGAGATTGTTGGAAATGTGCCCTAAAACCAATCATATGATGATACTTTACGGACATTTCACATGATTAAACTAATCTAGTTTAATATCAAGGGCAAAGATTATTGTTTGAGCGGTCTCATATAAATGTTATATGCTTAAACGATAAAGTCCAAGGAATATGTGATTGGGAGAATGCGATCTAAATAGTTAGATTCATGAGACCATTCTTTCGTAGACACATCCTAAACGTTCCTGATCATAGGATTGCCAATTGGGCATTGACAGTCCGTTAAGATCAGTACGTGCTATGTCTTCTCTCAGGGAGAGTGACTAGTCTCGAGTCATCGGTGTGAGTGACACCAAGACAAGTACGTAGGTGCTCAATAGAGAATGAGTTCACTGAACACGATCAACGACGAGTTCTCATATTCATGTCACGTGAGAACTCATGGTTAGGATAATGCAAATTAGTCCTTTGACCTGAGGCATCATAGTTGTCTTGTGGTTAGGTCCTTGATCTTTGATCGTGTCAAATGGCATTCCTTTGGAGTGTCCACGGCATGGTTGGGGTCAAGCTATCTAGTCATGGAGACAAGTGAATGCGCAACAAGGGATCTCTAACCTTCAAACCGTTGAGGGAGAATACTCTATGATATGATTTAGAATCTCTGGCCAGAGTATGAATGAGATGTTGGAATGCGTTCCAGATCACATTCAAGGTAATCATATAAGCACGAGATTCACATTGGATAGTAGACAGGAATAAACTATCAAGCCAAACAATGTGGTCAAGAGTATTGGATTAGAGAAGGACCGTATTGCATTTGTAATCCTAAACTGAATAGGTTCTCCACCTCTTCTGATTAGCTTGGGTAACCATGATATGCTGCTAGGTGTCACTCATGGTTTGTGGAAGCCCTAAACGTGTGTAAACACTAAAGGGAGAATTGAAAGTTAGTTTCAAATTCACAATCGATTTAAAAGAGTTTGAATCGCCCACTGCCTCGCTAAGAGGAACCTAATGGATCGTACACCGTGTAAGGTAAAGATTGAAGATTCAACGGAGATGAGTAAGAATAATTAAATGGTTTAATTATTTATGGCAAGGATTAAATAATATGATTATTAATCAAACGAATAAGTTCGTTAAAGACCTCGGGATGGTTTTGGACCTTAAGGCCCAATGGGCTTCGAACGTCAAGTCCATTAACTTAAGTTGTATGACAACTTAATGAATAATGATTCACAAAGACCAAATTGCCCAAATTATTCCCTAAGGCCGGCCATATTGTGAAGGGTAGCAAACTTGGACTTATTTACAAGTTTGCCACTCAAATGAATTAAGGTATAAATTTGACTTTATAGCCAAAATTCATTTAGGGTTTTTTTTGGGAAATTGGAGAGAAGAAAAGCTCTCCCTTCTCTCTAAAATGGCCGGCCACTTTGAGGAAATAATCTAGCAATTCAACTTCCTCAAAGTCACTCATTTCTTCTTCATCTAACCTTGGTGTGGAGACTTAGAGGTTCCCAATTTTGGGAACTTGGAGAAACCATTTCATCCAACCAAATCCATAGATCTTAGATGCAAGGAATGAAGGCCCTCTCTTTGGGTGATTAGCCTTTGCTTATGCAAAGAGGAATCTACAAAGGTATTAATCTCAACTCACTTGTTTTGAGTTGATTAATGGTTCACCAATCTACTAGGCTTTGAACATTCATGGTTAATGTTTTGTTTTTAAGTATATGCAAGCATGATTCCGCCTTTAATTTGTTAATTGCATGCTAATGATATTGCTTAAATGAACATGATCTTCCAAAATAATCCTTCAACATAATCACCGCTACTAAAACCTGGAGGGGTGAAAAACAAGGGTGAGTAGTCATGAAAACAAAGTTTAGTAAAACCTTTTTAAAACATAATAACCCCTCACTGTAAAACAAGTATAGTTTTCAAAATATATATAGTACGTATAGTGAAAAATTACTTACAGTAACCTGCAATATCCCAAGATTTCAATACAATAGAGTATCTTGTAAATAAGCGCATGTCGCCCAAAATCACCTAATCTCGTGTAAGCAATCATAACATATCATGTGCTCAACAATCTGTTTTAGCACACAAGTCGGAGTCGCCTGATGAGACCTGTACGACTAAACTAATGCTCATCAATCTATGCTAGCACACGAGTCGGAGTTGTGTAATGCAACCTGTACGACAAGATTGGCACCTACTTGGATCCAAGGCAAGCGTATGGTGCGGATGTGAACATACATGTGAAAGACTGGCCTTGGCCCTGGACGAGCACTAATACTGGGGGTACAACAATGATGAGTATATTACATAAATATAAGTATGCCATAACGATTCAATAATGCTAGTGAACATAAATATTCATAGCTATAAACTTAATTAAGGCATCAATAAAAATGCGCATATCAGTGCATCCCGTAGGATGTAGCATCACGTCATAATTTCTATCAATGTGCTAAGTCTTATAAACGTCATGCTAATCTAGGCATATTGTAGAAAACTCTTTTATGAAATGTATAAATGGAAACTACCGAGTATACGCATATACTATATAAAAGAAAAGACCTACTCACAGATACGTCAATGGATCGTAGCCTCCTAGCCTTACTTGACCACGTACGTCCTCAAGATAATTTTCTCCTATATGTGAAATAACTAAAATACTTAGTTAATTAACACATACACTAAAAGGCTAGGAAAACCCCCCATAGTTTGCTCAAACAAAGGGTTTAAATATACGAAAATGTTCCACATGAAGTCAAGGACCCGTACATGTTAAGCACACGTCGGCTGGAGACCAGACATGCCCTTACGCACTGCCAAGACACGGCCACACGCTAGGCCACCTGCCTGCACGCGCCTAACAGATTCCAGATGGAATATTTTGTTAGAGTTGACGAAATACTTCGTTAAATAACGGGGTCAGTTACCTTAACGGCGTCAGAACATTCCGTTAACTTTAACGAAATATTCGGTCTTCTTCTCCGGTGGACCCCCGCTGCCGTCAACGCCGTTTGGTTTGCCTGAAATTGGGAAAAGTCACTATTTTCTAGAAAAATTTCAAAACTTCAAAACTTCTTCATTTCTCAATCATTTTTATGCACTTTATATAGAAATGAAGCTTGTGACGAGTAGAACAACAACGTAGAACAACAACATACCTTTCAAAAGTCCAAAAAGTGGACAGAAATGGCCTAAAAATGCCTCAAAAGTTTCACACCTAAACTCGCCATATCGAAATGGTGCGTTCTCGCGTTAACTCCACTCCAAACTTAGTCTAGGGTCTCCAGGGAGTTGTATGGAAGCTTCCAAAACCTTCAAAACTTTGTACCTCGGCCAGGATCACGTCGAAACAAAACCAACCAAGTTGGAGCTTCTGAGTTGGCAAGTGAAAACTCATCCATTTCGTGATCAGTTGGTACGAATGGGTTCATAAGGATGAGAGGAGTACAATGATGGTGTTTTGAGGCTTGAACTGTGAAGTTTTGGTGATGGTTCTTAGTTGCAAAAGGAGATAGAGTCTTTAAGTGAGGGAGAGAGAGAGAGATAAGAGTGAAAAAAATGAGAGAGAGGATCCCAGAAAAATGGGGACATGGGAGTGAGGGAGGAGTGGTGTGTGGGCCCCACAAAGCTCACAGAACAAGACACAAAAATATCCCCTTAATTGAAATTACCAAATCACTAAATTCGTAAAATCTTCGTCCCAGCTCCAAATTCGATTCCACTTGCGCCAACGCTTTCGTATCATCGAGCACTTCAAGAATACAGTAAAATAGTAGCTCGTACGCATCTCAAAATAATGGTCAACGAAAGTCAAGGATCTCGCCTCTAGGGGCATTTTCGTCAATTCACCCATTTAAAATTAATAAAATTGTAAAGTTAGGGACGGGTTGTCACAGTACATTTGGGAGTAAATGGAATAAATAGTCAAATTCATTACACGACTAAGAAAATAAAATATTTGTGTAATACCTTGAAAATTTAAATATATGAATTATATATTAGTAATTATGAATATGTGGAGAAAATCGAAAAATAAATCGATTTATGGTTATGGTTATGGAAATAGAATGGAGAAAATTTTAAAGTTTTATTTCTCGAAATTATTATAATTTACGAAGTTTGAAGTTTGATAATTTATTATTTAAAATCTGTGAACCATTTAAGGTCACAATTTATATTTTTTAATAGAGCTCGATCTCACGAACGGGTGGGCGCAAATCGTTCGTAAAACAAAGTTATAACTAAAGAGTTATTAACGTTTAAAGTTAGGGATATTTTAGTTATTTTATTTTATTTTAGAAGGCTCTAGAAAATTGGAGCCAATGTGTTGTGCCACATGTGTGATTGAGATGAAAAATGAAAGGGAATGAATAGTTGTGATGAAAAGGATAGGTTAGAAAAGAGGAAAATGAAGAAGGAATGAAGGGAGGGGGACAAATGGGAAAGAAGAACCGGGAGGGAAATGAGAGAAAGGGAGAAGCATGGAGAAATCGGGTTTTCCCCCAACCCGTGACCCGACCCGGCCACCTTTTGAGTTTCCGGCATCATTTGACGACGGCAAAGGTGCCAAAATGACCCTCATGTCATTGCCATTTGATCTCCCTCTTAATTTCTCTTTAAAATCGTCAGATTTGGGTTCAATTTTATGTAAAACCCTCAATGGAGGATGCGGCGGTTTGCGTGGTGTTTCCCCAATTATGAAGCTAACTCCTCCAATTACCACTACCAAAACACTCTCCTCAAACCCAGGAACAAAGGCCATGCATTGGTTGAGGCGTCGGAGTTGTTTTGGAGTCGAATCAAGAACACCCAAAAATAAGGGTTCCGGCGGGTCATGGCCAAATTCGACTTAACCAAAGGTATGGAACTTGCTCCACTCATTGAGATCTACAACCCTGTAAAATTTTGGTAATTTTTTAAAATAGTTGAATTTTTTGGCGAGTTGGGGCGGTTGACATTGTCTTTTTCATACCTGGCGGCGCGTGGCCAGTGGGCCAACATTGTCTTTTTCATGCAAACTTCAATTTTTTGAACCCGTAATTGGTAACTACTTGACGTGAATTGGTTGTGGAAGCTAATGGTGAATAGGGTGGTTACTAGAATAATTTTAGAAATTCTTAAAAGAAGGAAATGTGAACTATGAAAGGTTTGATCTCTGTTTAGGGTATGTAGGCAGTCTAACGAGAAGTTAAATGCAGCCATAATGTGACAACCTGTCCCGATTATAATTACTAATTAGTGGTGAATTGACGGAATTACTCATTCAGGGTTATGTACGTATGCATGTGTGTTGTGTGAGGATCAATGGATGGTGGCCCTCAATAAGTGGAGTTATGAGATATTTGTGTGTAGGAGACTTTAGGACCACACACATCAACCCTCACACCCTCACCTCTCCCGTCACTCTCTCTCTGCCCATCATTCACTCAGACTCTCTCTCTTTCTCACTCTCGACATTATCTCTCTTTCTCGCACCTAGTACGGACACCCCCATAAATCCTTCAAAACTCAACAGATCGAAGGAAATAATTACACCACCATCTTCATCTCGTCGATACGAGTTCATCCATACCATTTTCAGGTGAGTTCTACTTCGTTTTCACATCGGAAAATCATGCACAGTTTTGGGTACTATTCATCAACTTTTTAATGGTTACGTTTTAGGACAATCCAAGCTCACAGCGAGCTTTAGGAGGTTCCCACGACGCTCGGAGTACTTCTTTGGTGGTGTTTGGACGTCGGGATCACGTGGTTCGAAGGTGGCCGATTTTGGAAACTTTCCACGACGAGATTTAAGGCCTTTTCAAGGTTTTTGAAGGTATAGACTTGTTCTACTCTTAATTTAGAGCACATAGGAAGAAAAATGGGTCAAAATGGTTGAGAAATGAGTGAGATATGAAGAAAAGAAAATTTCCCAGATTTCCGGCGAACCAGTCCCCGGCGACCGGCGACTCGCCGGAGAAGACGACGGAATATTCTAACGGCGTTAACTGACGCCGTTATCTGATGCTGTTAAAGTTAACGAAATATTCCCAGAATATACCTGACGGCGTTAACTGACGCCGTCAGTGTGCAGGGCGCGTGGGTCCGTGGCTTTGCCGGCGCGTGGGGCCGAGAAAAATTATTTTAAAAATATGGGGATGTTCGTGACGACGAGTAGGTCACGTTGGTATATCCAAATGCGAAAATTGAGCTATGTATGAGAAGTTATTTCCATAGTTACGTATATGTACTTAAATAACGTATTTTTAGTAATTTCTCATATAGGTGAGACGTATTCCGAGGACGAGCGTAGCCGGGCTAGACGTGGGGGCTACGACCCAGCGACTTATCAGTGAGTAGGCATCTATTTTTTCGTATAACCTATATATATATATATAATGATTTTCCCAGAATCATATCTTAACTGAAAAGTACGTTTTTATCGACATGCATATAACTTGATTTTGATGCATGAGTATTCACATATACATTTCATGCATATGTTGGTGCCGAGGACGCCAGGTAAGTACTAGGTAGGTACATTCATAGTTGAGAATGAACAGTCGAGATACGAACAGATATGATGAGATATGTTAGCTCATAAACCTGCACATATTGTTAGTGTTCACGGCCAGAGATAGAAGCACAGTCTTTCACGTGTCGTTCACCTCTCGCATCGCATGCTCGCCTTGGATCCAAGTTAGGTGCACAATCTTGTCGTATAGACCACTTTTGAGTGGGTACGACATGTAGGTGACCCGCGTTCAATTGCACAGTCTTCACGTGATTGTAGCACTAGAGCAATTATTATTGATACAGTGATGTGATGATGATATGATGAGGATATTGATATATGTGCAGTGTATATATGATGATGAGATAGAGATGTTTGAGCTATATTTACAGCCGAGGGCTGAGTTGATATCTAGTAGTGACATGATTATTGAAATGCATAGCATGGCATTGCTTATGAGATTCAGACTGGCATTGAAACGCATTGCACGACATGTTATGAGATACATTTAAAATGTTTTATGCTGAGAAAGGTTGTGATATATATATATATATATATGTACGTATTATTTTCTGGAAAACTATACAGGTTTTACGGAGATGGGCTATACGTTTGAGAAAAGAATGATTTTGAAAAGATTTGTTTTGCTGACCTACTCAATTTTGTTTTTCGCCCCTCCAGGTTCTAGATAGCTTGAGTACCGAGTTGGCTAGCGAGGACCTTCCGGCAGTTTCGACAGACTTGCTATTATGTAGGACACCGTTGGTGTAATTGAACTCATTTAATTCATGCTTGACTGCACGTGACTTGGTACGCTCTGGTTATGTATAAGTATTGTATTATCACTCTAGCACTATATCATATCTAGGTTGCTAGTAGTTTGATTTTAATTGGTTCGTACTTCGTTAGTGATTCCGCTTCCGCACTGTGCACTTGGCTACGTTACACTCACGTGACGGCCAGCACGCTCTACTTTCGGGTACGGGTGTGTCAGTTTGGTATCAGAGCCCTAGGTTGCAGTCTTGCATATTTTGTGAAATTTCTAATGACTTGATGTCTTCTGTTAGAACTATGCCGCCTCGTCGTGTAGAGGAGCCTAACTTCCCTAGTGTAGCCCAATTACGGGAAGCTATAGCTAACGCCCTTCAGTCAGTTATCCGCCCGCCTCAGCGGACCTCTCTTGAGTCAGTGCACAATCTGAAGATAACCACGTTGGTGAGGAACAAGGGGCCCGAGGGTTCAGAAAAATGGTTCATGCATATTGAGAAGACCTTTAGCATCATGACGAATCAGGGGAGTCTTCAGCCCAATAAGTGGGTCAAGACGACTACATGGTTTTTAGCTAAGGAACCAGCTACGTGGTGAACAGAATTAGCTAAGAGGATGCCTGAGGAGGAAGCTAATGATTGGGGGTATTTAAGGAATTGTCTTACAGAAGATTCATTCCTCCAGCATATATTGACGGAAAGAAAGAGGAGTTTACCAAACTGAAACAGAAGAAGATGTCAGCGAATGATTACTACCGCACATTCACTAATCTCTCCCGCTACCACCCAGACGTCGCTGCTAATCAGGTGGAGATGTTACGCCGATTTAAACTGGGTACGAAGAAGAAGTGGCGTACGATAGCGACAGCGATTCCCTACTCCACCTACCATGAGTTCTACGAGGTCTTGCTGCAGATTGAGGACTCCGAGAACTTACCGAGTGACAGTGATGACAACGAAAGGGATGGCAACCAGGGTAAGAATAATAAGGGCAAAGGCCCGTACTCGTAGGGACCCCGTCAGACTCAGACCTTCAAACGAAGCGGGGCCAGCTCTAGTTCGTCGAGTGGAGGTTTCAGTGCTACCCGGCAGAGGGGCGGTGGCAGATTCTTCGGTAGTGGCAGATTTCAGAGGCAGGGGAACTTTAGCAGGAATAGTGCTCCGTTGTGCCGTCGGTGCAACAACCGGCACTTTGGCGAGTGTCATCGTGGTACGAGCAGATGTTACACTTGTGGTTAGGATGGGCACCAGGCTAAGAACTGCCCTCAGAGCCAGCAGAGGCCTCAGCAGCCTACTATACCATCAGCACTAGTGCAGCAATATTTAGGGCCGAGTGGCTATGCGCAGGCCAGACGTGGAGGAGCTTTCCACTACTCTGGGGATCCCATTTCGTACTCATCGAACCAGTACCAGCCTCATTACCCTATGGATCCCTACCACCAGAGCGGCTACGGACAGTATTCAGGAGGGTATATGCCTCCCCAGCAGCAGTACTCTAGAAGATATATGCGTCATCCGCAACCATATTCAGGTGGATACCTGCCTCAGCAGCAGTTTGTAGCCGGTAGTTCACAGTGGTATTCGGGGGGACAGCCTCAGTAGGTTGATGCTGCTGTTAGTGGTGTCGGGTCATCGAGACAGGCCAGGCAGTCTAGTCAGGGACGAAACCCTCAAGGGTGAGGGATGCACGTAAATCGAGGTCGATGAGGACAACAGCAGGCGCAGGGCCGCATCCATAACCTATCGCTACAGGACGTTCAGAACAACTTGAATCTGATTATGGGTACGTTGAATATTCTTGGTCATTATGCTAGAGTATGGATTGGTTGTGGTACCACACACTCTGTGATTTCTCATACATTTGCTTAATTGACCCAACCTCAATCTTCACCCCTTGGGTATGAGTTGGAGTTTGTCATGCCTAGAGGGGAGAAATGTTATGTGGATTACGTATATCCAGAATGTCCCGTAATAGTGGAGAACGTGGTTATGCCTGCTAACCTCACTCCGCTAGATATTGTTGACTTTGACGTCATTTTGGGTACTGATTGGTTGCACTACAATCGTGCCAAGATTGATTGTTACGGGAAATCAGTGACTTTTCATCGTCCTGGATTACCTGAGATAACCTTTGTTGGTGAGCGTAGCGGAGTTAGACATGGTGTTATTTCGGCTGTGAGAGCCAAGAAGTTATTGAAGAAAGGTTGCCAGGGATACTTAGCTCATGTAGTACTTCATGATGATGCTCCTGCTAGCTTGAAGGATGTTCGAGTGGTTAGACACTTCGCTAACGTATTCCCTGATGATTTGCCTGGATTGCAGCCAAATCGCGGCGTAGAGTTTACCATTGACTTGTTGCCAGGTACTAATCCTATCTCGTTGACTCCATATCGAATGGCTCCTGCCGAGTTGCGAGAGTTGAAGATTCAGTTGCAGGAATTACTTGAGAAGGGGTTCATTCAGCCCAGTACTTCACCTTGGGAAGCCCCAGTCTTATTTGTTCGGAAGAAGGACGGTACCTTGAGATTATGTATCGATTACAGGCAGTTGAATAGGGCGACGATTAAAAACCGTTATCCGTTGCCCGCGTATCGATGATCTTTTCAATCAACTTCGAGGTGCCTGTGTATTCCCTAAAATTGACTTGAGGTCAGGCTACTATCAATTGAAAATCAGGAGTGACGATGTTCCTAAAACTGCTTTAGGACTCGTTATGGACACTAAGAGTTTCTAGTTATGCCATTTGGTTTGACTAATGCACCAGCTGATTTCGTGGGATTGATGAACAAGGTGTTCCAGCAGTATCTGGATAGGTTCGTTATTGTCTTCATCGACGATATCTTGGTGTATTCTAAGTCAAGGGCTGACCATGCTCGACATCTTTAGTTGGTGTTGAAGAAATTGAGAGAGCATCGATTGTATGCCAAGTTCAGTAAGTGCTAGTTTTGGTTGGACGAAGTCGCATTTTTTGGGCATGTCGTTTTAGCTCAGGGTATTCAGGTTGACCCTCAAAAGATTGCGACTGTAGAGAATTGGGAATAGCCACGAACCGTCACCGAGGTTCGGAGCTTCCTTGGTTTGGTAGGTTACTATCGGCGGTTCGTTAAAGACTTTTCGATCATGGCACTACCATTGACAAAGTTGACCAGGAAGGACGTTAAGTTCGAGTGGGATGATGATTGTGAGCGGAGTTTCCAGCAGTTGAAGTATTGTCTCACTCATGCTCCTATCTTGACGCTTCCAGATGATGATGGTAATTTCAAGATTTACAGTGATGCGTCGTTGAATGGCATAGGGTGCGTTTTGATGCAGCATGGTAGGGTGATTGCTTACGTTTCATGCTAGCTAAAACCTCATGAGAAGAATTACCCTACACATGACTTGGAATTGGCTGCCATTATTTTTGCTTTAAAGATTTGGAGACATTACCTCTATGGTGAGAAATGCAGGATCTTCTCAGACCATAAGAGTCTCCAGTACCTTTTCACCCAGAAGGATTTGAATCTTCGCCAGCGTCGATGGATTGAGTTACTGAGCGACTACGATTGCACGATTGAGTATCATCCTGGTCGTGCAAACGTGGTGCCTGACGCTCTTAGCAGGAAGTCCCAGGGCAGAATTAACGTTTTTCATGCGAGCCGAGTTCCTCTTCTTGCCGAGTTGAGATCGACTGGAGTGCAGTTAGAAGTAGAGAATTCGATGGTAGACAATTGAGAGGAAGCCTTACGTGCTAGTTTCTAAGTTAGGCCAATCCTAGTCAACAGAATACTTGAGATCCAGATAAATGATGATGAGATTTAGGAACTTATTCGGCTGAGGAATGATGGTAAGAAGAAAGACCTTCGAATCGGAGAATCAGACAGTATGCTTATGCAGGGAAACAGGATGTACGTGCCGAATAATGTAGAGTTAAAGAAGGATATCCTAGACGAAGCGCATATTTCAGCTTATGCGATGCATCCAGGAGGCACGAAAATGTATCATACCATTCGACCGTTCTACTATTGGCCGAGTATGAAGAGAGAAATCGCTGAATATGTAAGTAGATGCATCATATGTCAGTAAGTCAAAGTCGAGAGGAAGAAGCCATTTGGGTTGATGCAACCACTTCCCGTTCCACAGTGGAAATGGGAAGATATTACTATGGATTTTGTGTACAAGCTCCTTCGTACTCAGAACGGATATGATGGAATTTGGGTGATTGTTGATCGACTCACCAAGTCAGCACATTTTATTCCTGTCAGGGAAAAGTTTTCGTTGAATCGGTTGGCTGAGCTATTCATAGCGAAGATTGTGAAGTATCATGGTGTTCCAGTTAGTATTGTCTCTGATCGTGATCCTCGATTTACTTCTAAGTTCTAGATTGCTTTTCAAGAGGCTTTGGGTACGAGACTACTGTACAGCACGGCATATCACCCTCAGACAGACAGTCAGTCAGAGAGGACTATACAGACATTGGAGGATATGCTTGTAAACACGAAAATTTTCTGAAACAAACGAGACAAGAACACGTGTACAAAATAATATTTGTATTAATGAATTTGATTTTGGGTTACAATCTCTATGTGATTGGTCCTCTGATTCAATCTCCGTAAGATGTTGGTTTGCAGATTTGATTGATCCAAGGGCCATCGGGGCTTGATCTTGGAGTGGTTTTTTGATGAAGAATGAAGAAAGCTTTCTTGATCCTTCGAGATTTGCTTGAGAACTTTAGAGTCTTGAGTTTTCGAAGCCTTGGTTTGACGTAAATTCTCTTCCGTTTTTTTAGAGTAGAGAAAAATGTACGTCCAAAGTTCCCCTGATCTTTTGATGGAGCAGCTTATTTATAGGCCTTGAAAATGAATCACTACCATCCGTTTTGTTGGTGAGAATGAATCATCACCGTCCATTTTTGTTGGTGAGAATGAATCACCACCGCTCATTTTGTTGGTGAGAATGAATCACCACCGTCCATTTTTGTTTGGTGAGAATGAATCACCACCGTCTATTTTGTTGGTAAAGTAGGTGTATGATGTAGGTGAAACGGGTGGATGTTGTAATTTTAATGCAATGGTCGACATTTATTTCACCAAAATTTTAATGTCTACAAATGTAATTTTAATGCATTTGTTAATATTTATTTTACCGAAATTTCAATGTCTACAAATGCCCCCACTTCAAGGTGTGTCGTATACATGTGCTTGTCACGTGTAGAAGACGCGTTTTGAAGTCCTTTGATGTAGACGTTGATCCAAGGGCCGTCAAGGCTTGATCTTAGATTCGGCTGGAAGATTTTTTGGTTTCTTCCAATCTTTTAATTTTCCACAGACTTATTCTTGAACTAGATTTGATTCAAGGGTGTTGGACACTTGTTCTTGAATCGGGCTTGTGATTTCTTCACGGGCCATTGGGCTTGATCTTGAAGAAACTGGACCACGAGCAGTTTGGTTGGGGACGAATCAGCACTTGCGTTTGTCATAGTTGTCGATTCTCCCCGATGATATGAGATACTTTTGCTTTTGAACAAGTAGTGGATGAACCGACACATATGTATTGGTTGCGCTTGTCTCCATGTGCTTCGATGTATCAATTTCACCTGCTTCGTCTATTCTCCTTGCAGAGGCGGCATCTTCTTCGAAAGCACAAGATGTTGAAGATGAGTATTCGAAAGCAAGGCTAGGTAAGCAATCAGGGAAAGGGTTCCAGGCAGTCAGTTCCAAACCAGAAGTCTGATTTCGGGTTCCGACTGATTGTTTTCTTTCTCCTCATCTTGCAGGCGTGAGCGAGGGGAAAGGAAAGAACAGGGAGATTACATGATATGAGATACTCTTGCTCTCAACCCTGGTGATATGAAATACTTTTGCTCTTGCAGGAAAGAAGTGTAAGATTTTGATGTTGGTGCGGACCTTTTGAAGGGTTGTTCTTGGGGAGGAAGAGAACTGAGTATTTTCTCCCTTTTTTTTTCGAGAGGTTTGGTTGCAGAAGTTTTTTTTTTTTTTTTTTTTTTTTTTGCGAGAGGAGAACTTTGCATTTTGGATGTGTGCCTCACTAATGAAACTAATGAAGGATGAGGATGATGTATATAGGGAGGGATGCGATAGGTAGTGTGCGGATGTGGATTTCACTCACGCCTGTCGGTGGAAAGTGTTGGTGTGGTAGTTGAGATAGCGAAACTTCACGTGTTTTCTGCCTTGTCATTAGTGTGGTGGTTGAAACAGTAAAATTTTTACGCGTTTTTTTTCTTTCAACTTTGTCAGCCGTGTGGTGGTTGAAACAGTGAATTTTACATGTTTTCATCTTTGTCAGAAATTTTTTGACAGAGTCACATGTGAAAAAGTTGAGATTGTGTCTGGAATGAGCTGACGGATTTTAGGCGGGAAAATCTGCCTCTTTGAAATATGGGGAATGACGTGTTTTTGACTTCTGAACAGGTGGTTGTGTCACTTCTCTTTTTATAGAGGCATCGATTGTATTCAAGACGCACACTTCGAAGATTTCTGCCTGTGAAAATTATCTTTGTCATATCTCTGAGATCTTACTCTATCCAGTCATTTCCCTTTACCATTTCTGATAATGGCTTCCTCGTCTAACATTTGCTTAGATTTCAGTCTCGGGAATGATTCAAATCTTGGGAATGACACAGGCTCGCCGCGTCAGGGTGACATATGGCGCCCATTCTTCTTGTCTTCTAATGGCCCTCTTACGATCGAAGACTCTATGATGAGGGATGCAACAACAGCTACGGTAGTAGCCAGGAACCTCCTCACCCCTAGAGACAACAGGCTGCTTTCAAGGCGGTCCGATGAGGTTGCCTTCCAAGATTCCCTGGCTCTCAATGTTCAGTGTGCGGGCTCTGTGTCAAACATGGGCCAACGCTTACTTGCTCGAGCTCGCCAAGTTGAATCGTTGATGGCCGGGATGACGACTCTTAGCCAAGATATCGAGCAGCTCAAGCGTGAGAATAGAGAGTTGCATCTGCTTGTAAATAATTATTCGACGGGCATTAAGAGGAAGCTTGATCAGCTGCTGGACTCTGAAGGGTCGAATTCAAAATGACCGTTAGAAGTTTGAGGATGTATTATGGAGGCACTTCTTGCCTTTGTCATCTGGAGCTCGAACAAGTATCGAGGCCTCGAATAATCCATCTTCAGCGCCCCCTTCTACTATGGTCCTGTCAAGTGCTGAGGCCTCACATAAGTGACCTTCGTGAAGGCTCCCTTTTTTTTTTTTTTTTTTTTTTTTTTTTGTAAATTATCGGAGATATCAATAAACGGACTTTTATTTCTTTAAGTGTATTGTGCTTAATAAAACATATGCCCATATGGCCCACTAAGATGTGTTACTTCCCCTCCCCTTTTTTTTTTTTTGGGTGGTGGGACATGGCTTGGGCCACCATTTGATTTTCTTGCTTTTGTCAGCCAAGCCCACCGTTTTTATTTATTTATTTATTTATTTTTAGGGTGGTGGGAAATGGCTTGGGCCATCATTTGATTTTCTTGCTTTTGTCAGCCAAGCCCACCGTTTTTTTTTTGTTTTTTTTTTAGGGTGGTGGGAAATGGCTTGGGCCACCATCATTTGATTTTCTTGCTTTTGTCAGCCAAGCCCACCGTATTTTTTATATTTTTTTTATCTTTTTATCTTAATTATGCTAATAGTAGCTCGCACCTTCTTTTTGCGCGTGTGTATATATTCTGCTGATGAGTACAGTAGATTGACACTGCGGGATTCCTTGGTGGCCCTCCTTGCTGTACTGCGTTCTTCTTGCATGCAGACCATCTTTTTACTTGCGCAGTCGCTGCACCATTATTTGCACAGTTGCTGCACTCCTCTACTTCTCTGGCTCGTTGACGGGACTCTTCGACTGCATCCCCCTTTTCTTTTCGCATGCGGACTTGAACAGTGTCCGCACCATCTGTTTGCATAGTTGCTGCACTCCTCTTGCTTCTCTGAGTTACTCTATATATATAAGGTCGCACAGCTGCTGCATTTTTTATGCATGCTTACTTGCTTTTCTAGAGACTTGTATACATATATGCACGCCTACAAGATCATTTTTAGGTCTTCCATCTGTGACTTCGTCACTCTCAAGATAAGCTGGATTAAACAACGGCTTTTCTCTGGCTTCTCTTGCATCTGCGGAGACTTCGCGTAAGTACATATATACACATACACACGACATCTGTGGAGATTTTTATGTGCATGTTTGATTCACTCTTTTTTTTTCTTTTTTTTTTTTTGGAGACTTCTATATGTATATATATATGCATGCACGCATGACTTGTAACTTTATTTACGTGCATGTTTGATTTACTTCTTTGGAGTTTTCTGGATGTACATGCATACGCACGCACACAGTGGGAGGGGGAGCTTCACAGTGCATGAAGACTCTTGTAAATATGCCTACACATGCAGCTTCATATTTGTCCATCTGCTTTGTTGCTTCATGTTTGTGCATATTTTGCTTACTTCTTTGGAGGCTTATGTATGCATATGTACACACATACACACACGCAGTGTGAGGGGGACAGAGAGAGCGTTTCTGTTTACGTGGGTGTCTTGGAGACTTACATACACATACACATGCATACACACAGTACATGCAAGCCCATATTTGGCTTCCTTCCCGCAACTGTTTGCTTGGAATTAAGAGTTCGAAATAGCACTGCTAGATGTTCTTGTCATCCATGCGAGGAACTTGCAGTCGACCCATAAACCTCCAGTGGAAGACGCAGTGGTATATATATATTTTGCAGGTGGCTGGCTTTGATTTCATATATATTTGAAGGGTACTGTGACTGTCGGGTTTCATATGTATATATATATATATATATATATATATGTATATACGTATGTATGTATATATATATATATATATATATATATATATATATGAGTTGCAGGCTGCGCTTGTCAGGTTTGATACATATATATATATATATATATATATATATATATATATATATATATATATATATATGTGTATGTGTGTGTTGCAGGCTGCAATGCTTTTTTTTTTTTTTTTTTTTTGCGCAATGCGTGTATCCCCCCCCCCCCCACTGATGGATCTCTTTGTTATGATGCCAGGAATCTTCAAGAAGCTTTTAGGGCCGTGGCAGTAGGGCGTGGGTACTCTTGTGCCAGGGATCGCGGCGAGGCTTCGTTATGTGGTGCCTTTTGATCACAGTTTTTTTTCCCTCGGTGGTGCGCTGTCGTGTGGAGCTGTGCAAGAAGCTGCTGCGAGGCTTCATTATGTAATGCCTTTTGGTCACAATTTTCCCTTGGCGATGACGTCGCTGTGCGGTGCAAGAAACTGCTTGCGTAGTCACTGCGGGGTTGCATAGTGTGATTGCGTGCCACCTTGGTTTCTTTGCAACCGTAGCGTGCCTTGAAGGACCGTCTTGTAGCTGTCATTTTTTACCATGCTTCCTGCACTGTCGTCGCTGCATTATTTGCTGCACCGCCGTCGCTGCATTATTTGCTGCTGCCTTGCTGAAGTTTTGTGGCTGACTCTTCGTTGCGGTCATGGTATTTTTTAAGTGTTTTAAGGGCAACACCATCACCATTCTTGCAAAGGAAGGCGATTCGCAAGATAGCGGAACGACGTTGAAGCTTTACGCGCTGCTGACTGGCCCTAAGGCACTTGTTCTTCCAGCAAAAGACAACTCTATGCATATTAAGTCATGGTCTTCTGAAGTATCTTGGGAGGTGGTAGACTCTATTCGACCAAATGCAAAGAAGGCGGCGTGTTCATCGAGGATTCTTATCTTAAATTCTTCGCACCATGTTCATGACAACCATCCGGTTTTGTTCGAGCTTCTTAGCGATCGTATCCGTAACGGAGCCGTGGCTTAGAGTGGCACCTTGTCAACTACTGGAGGAGCCTCATTTGTTGAGTTTTATTGGGAATGGCTTGAAGATGTCTTGAGCCGCTCCAAAGATGTGCTTACCAAGACGGGCCTTTATCATGCTGTATACGCATCTTTGTTCAATTATGATCGTCATCCTTCCGTCGTTCGTGCATTCTTTGAGCATTGGTGTTCAGCGACCAACACACTTCACATAGCTCGGGGGGAGATGTCGCTCTCTCTTAGGGATCTTCACAAGATAGGAGGCTTGCCGATCCAGGGAAAGTTTTATGACGAAGTTGTCCCTAGCGTGGAGGAGTTTTCTTGTCGCAATAGTCGAGGATTGTCTGCGAGTTGTCGCCATTTGTTTTGGGCATATCAAAAGCTTTTTCAAGAGGCTCCGGGTAAGTCAGGCATGAAGATTTCTTCATGGATCCGATTTTGGTATCGGGGTGCCATAAAGTACAAGAGGCCTTCGAAGAAAAGTGGCCGTAACAAGACAACCAGGCCTAAAGAAGACTTGGATCCATCAGGTGTCATTGGTCCAGCTGGGCGACGTACCTCTGCCGAGTCGAATGCGTTTGAGGGTCTTGGCTTGCACCGGAGCATTTGGAAGAATCTTACTTAGCCGCTTTCTTAGCTTGTTGGCTTTGTAAGTTTGTTTTCCCAAAAGACGACGTCAACTTCGTCCGTCCTGAAGTCTTCAAAGTTGCTAGTAATATGGCCGTAGGCGAATCTTGTAGCCTTGCTATTCCGGTCTTAGCTAGTATATATAACGGCTTAAGTTTTGTTTCAAACTCGGCAAGTACTGAAGACCGTGACGCGGTACTCCCTTACCACTATGTGTATGGCTAGTTGGGTGAGTACTTTGGCACTCATTTTTCTTCGTCAACTTTAGACAAGTCAGGGCCTTCTTCACCGACTTCAGTCAAGTTGGGGCCCCTAATGACGAAGTACTCTGGCGTGCTTTCTCCGAAGAGTCTTGATGATTCGCAGGCACAAGCACTGTTTAGGAGTTGTGAAGGCTTGAGGATGGACCCCTTAGCAAGAGTTGGCTTGGCGTGGCAAGGCCTCATGGATGATTCGCATCTTCGCTCCTCAGACCTGTCTTATTTCATAAGTCTTCGTTCGAGGTATGTTTCTTTGCGGCAAGAAGGCCGATGTATCATTCAGCCATATAATCCCCACCGTTTTAGCAGGCAATTTGGTTGTCCAAAACGTGCCAAGTAAGCTGAAGGAGAGAGACCAATCAAGATCCTTGCAAGTCGTGTATATTCATTGGAAGTCTTGTACCCATGCATGCACAAATGCTTCTATCATCATACCGGCCAAAGACGAGTTCAAGAACAATCCAGTGACCCGTGCTTATGTGAGTTGGTGGTCGAGGGTACATTATGAGGATTTAGGGATGGCAAGTAATACCAATCCATCCCATTCTCGCCATGAAGCGTCGAAAGAGAGTTGTTCTGTAGTTCCTGCGTAGGTGGTACCTTTTGATTGCGCAAGTGCTACCCTTTTCCAAGATAGACATGTGGTCCCAGCCCGTCAACGCTTGTGTTTGCCCTCTTCCCATTTGGATGTTTCTGAAGAGGCAGGTGACGAAGTTGATTCGCACGAGGATGGGATTGTTTTGCAACAGCGCCAACGAGTTTTAAACAAGCGACTATTTGAGGTTGCTCGGGTTGACAACGATGTTAATTTTCGTCATAAGAAGAGGGAAGTGTTCAGGCCCCCTCAATCCGATGGTCATATGTCATTCGAGGAAAATGTATGTATTTCTCCCCCTTCCATGATTTCTTCTTCTTTCATTATTTTAGCCTTTGTTTCTAACACCTTTCTTTGTCTTCTTCAGGTTGGGCCTTCTACGCTATTTGGAGGCAATCTACCTACGGACGCGGAAATCGGGGATCCGCCTGGTGCAGAGCTTGTTCAAATTCCGCCGAACTTCCCAAGTTTGCCGTGTATAGGTGAAGGTGTGCAGGAGCTCATCGTGCACCCAACACTTTTGCCAGCTAGTTCTGGGATTTCTTTAAGAGGACCGAACCTTAGCGGTACCGAGCAACTCATCTGCCGCATCAGTCTTCGTGCGACCATGGACATTAAAAGCCATATTGAGAGCAGGATTTCAAAGCGCCCATTGGAAGACCTTGCGTTGCTCATAGAGGATTTGTTGAAGCTTGTTTCAGCAATTGACAACCTTAACGTCGATTCTTAGTCCTTGAGGATCAAGATTGCTGAACTTATGGCCGCCTCGACTGAGTATTCTTCCTTGCGCGCCATTTCCTTGGAGAAGTTGAGTCCGGATGCTAGGGCTCAACAACTTGCAATAATAGACTTATCGCTAGCCCGAGTCTGATCTTCTTAGCAAACTGTTTTAGGAGATTATCAGACTACAGAGACTTCTTTAGCTTCCGTCCGAGCGCGTCTCGATGCATTAGTGCGAGAGCGAGAGCGGTTGGAGACCGAATCATCTCATCTTGAAAGAGCGCTTGCGGAACGGAAAACTACACTTTCTCAGTACCAAGAGGAGATTTCTCACTTAGAGCAGGAGAAGGGCGCGGCTATGGAATCGCCTATTTTGTCTCTTACTGAGGTCGAGACTCTGAAGACTTTGGAAGGCTTACTCGAGGATCGCCTTCATAGTTTTAGGGATATAGCCTTCGAGTAGTGTCTTCTCTTTCCCTCTCTTGTTTGTAACAAGGCTCTAGAGCCGACTCCTTCCTTTAAAGAATTAGTGTATTTTCGTTCTTGAATTTGCTCTTATTCTTCAAAGTGTTTGTGTTTTTGTTGATGATGTGACTGTACTTGAAGTTTTGAGGCTTCAAGTTGCCTACGTACCCTCGGTTAAGGAGGGATCAAGTCATCACGTAGTTCAAATGAATGATGGATGTTTTTATTTTTTTATTTTTTATTCTTTATTTTATTATTATTTTTTTTTTATGATGATGATTTTGATGATGATTTTGCCGTACACAGTTTATGCTCTTGCGGGCCAGGAGCGTGGTGTCTTGCAGTTTAGGCTCTTGCAGACAAAGAGCATGGAGCATCTGTTTTTTAGGGGTAGTAACGCTTTAAGAACCTGCCATTGATGGGGCCGATCCTCAGGCCGTCTTCAGCCATGATTAAGTAGGCGTCGTTGGTATAAACTTCTCGTATTACGTAAGGCCCATCCCACTTTGACGTGAACTTGCTTTTTGTCTTATGAGTTGTGATGATAGGTCTACGCAATGCAAGGACAAGGTCTCCTTCTTGAAAAGAACGCGGGTGAACTTTTAGGTTGAAAACCCTGGATAGTCGTGCTTGATAACACTCAAAGTGCTGCTGAGCTTCGAGCCTTCTCTCATCCAGTGCTTCTAACTCTTGGAGACGCAACTTTGCGTTCTCTTCGTCAGTCAAGCCTTCTTGTATAGCCATTCTTAGTAAAGGGATTTGACTTTCGAGTGGTAGAACAGCTTCCACACCGTATACGAGAGAATAAGGTGTAGCTTGGGTAGGAGTCCTGTGTGTCATTATATATGCCCAAAGTGCTTCGCTTATTCTTTCGTGCCAGTCTCTCTTTGTTCGGCCGATCAGTTTCTTCAGGAGGTTGCATATTGTTTTGTTAAATGCCTCTGCAAGACCGTTGGCCAGAGCATGATACATGGAAGACTTGTGCTGTTTGAATTTGTATTTCTCGCAGAGCTCGTCCACAAGTCGATTGGAGAATTGTTTTCCATTGTCGGTGATGATGTAGCGAGGCACACCACATCGATGGATGATATGTTCCTTGATGAAACGGACGACGGTTTCCTTATTGACTTCCCTTAGGGTATGGCTTCAGCCCATTTGGATAAGTAATCCGTCGCAGCTAGGATGTAAGCTTCTCCCGCAGATGACTTTGGTGCAATCGGCCATACGACGTCCAATCCCCACACATCAAAAGGCCATGAAGCGACTGTGGGGTGTAGTGGTTCAGGTGGTTGATGTATGAAGTTGGCATGGAACTGGCAGGCTTGGCACCTCTTGGCATGTTCCAGACAATCCTTTACCATGCTTGGCCAGTAGTAACCCATTCTTTTGAGCCGGAAATGTAGCTTTGGGCCAAACTGATGTGCCCCGCACACGCCTGAGTTTGCTTCTTCCATGGCTTGATTGGCCTCTTCCTCACTTAGGCATCTCAGAAGTACTCCTTCAAAAGAACGTCGATAGAGTGTTCCTTTGTAGTAGAGAAAGCGATGTGCTCGTTGACGTATTTCGGAGTGGTGTCTAGGATCATTTGGAAGCTTTCCATGCTCCAAGTAGTCGATCAGAGGTTGTCTCCATTCTCCAGCGTTGACTGGAAGTACTGAGATAACATTTGTATCATCTAGTAACGTCTCAGTGACGAGTGGGGTCACCCATCTTTGGCAAACCGGCACGTCTGCAGCTTCATCTTTTCTTAGCGTCATACTCGAAGCTAGGTTGGCTAGAGCGTCTGCCATTTGATTTTCTTTCCGTGGCACATGCTCTAGCGTCACGACCTCGAACTTTCGTAGCAGTTGAGTAGCCAGCCGAAAGTATGGGACGAGATTTTCCTTCTTTACTTCATATTCGGTTAAGAGTTGATTGATTACGAGCTTAGAGTCGCCATAGACCTCGAGAGCTGTGATTTCCATGAATACTACTCATGCCCCCGCTTCGTCTATTCGTGCGGATCCGTCGAAGAACATCGTCCACCTTGGGTAGGTGTCGATGTAGAACACCTCCTCGTCAGGCAAGTCGTCTGAGATTTTCCAATCAGCCGGGATTGGATGATCAGCAAAGAAGTCCGCTAGAGCTTGTCCCTTGACGGTTTTGGCAGGGACGTAGATGATTTCATACTGATTAAGAAGCAATGCCCATTTAGCTAGTCGCCCTGTCAAGACTGGTTTAGACATGACGTATTTGACTGGGTCAGCTTTGGCGACTAGGTGGATGGTGTAGCCTGCATGTAATGCCTGAGCTTCTAGATGGCAAACACCAAGGCGGGGTACATCTTTTCTATCGGGGAATAGTTTAACTCAGTGCCGGTGAGAGTTCGACTAAGGTAGTAGAGCGCTCCTTCTTTTTGGGATTCATTCTCTTGCACCAAAAGTGCTCCAACTGAACTTTCCTGAGCGACGATGTACAATATGAGCGGCTTTCCAGGCGCGGGTGCCCCCAGGACAGGTGGACTTGACAAATATTTTTTTATGCTTTCAAAAGCGTTGTGGCATGCTTCGTTCCACACAAATGGAACATCCTTCTTCATGAGTCGACTGAACGGTTGACAACGCTCCGCGAGGTTGGAGATAAAATGCCTAATGAAGGCTAGCCGTCCTTGTAGACTTTTCAGCTCGTGCAGGTTTCTCGGCTCAGGCATGCTTTGAATGGCCTTGATTTTTTATTGGTCCACTTCAATGCCGCGATGTTTGACAATGAAACCGAGGAACTTTCCAGATGTGACGCCGAATGCACACTTTAACGGGTTCATCTTGAGGTTGTATTTTAGCAATCTTTCGAACACTGTTCGCAAATCCTTCAAGTGATTTGATCTTTTCTTCGTTTTGACCACCACGTCCTCTACGTAACATTCCACGTTTTTGTGTAGCATGTCGTTGAAGATTTTCTGCATTGCGCGCTGGTACGCAGCTCCAACGTTTTTCAGACGAAATGGCATCACCTTGTAGCAATAGATACCTTTTGGGGTGCGAAAGCTGTTAGTTCCTCATCTTCGAGAGCCATGCAAATTTGATTGTACCCCGAAGAGCCGTCCATGAATGATAGTGCTTCGTGGCCTGTGGTTGCATCCACCATGATTTCAATGATTCGCAAGGGGAAGTCGTCCTTCGGGCAAGCATCATTGAGGTCTCGGAAGTCTACGCAAACACGTATTTGTCCAGATTTCTTAAGGACAATGACGATGTTGGAGATCCACTTAGGGTATTGCACCTCTCGAATGAAGCCTGCTTCGATTAGCTTGTCAATCTCGATCTCAATTTATGGGATGAGTTCGGATCGATAACGTCTTGGAGTTTGCTTTATTGGTCGCGTTCTAGGCTTGACCGCGAGGTGATGCACATCGATGGTAGGGTCAAGGCCGGGCATTTCTTTGTATGTCCAAGCGAAGACGTCTTTATACTCTAATAGCAGCTGGTAATACTCCCTTATCTCGTTTGTACTTAACAGTGTGCTTACAAAGATAGGTTTTGGTTCCTCGCTCGTGCCTAAGTTGAGTTCCTTGAGATCATCAATCGTGGCTTGCCCTCCATCTTCGAGCTGTGGTGGCGCAGCAGTGACATCTCCTTCAAGGATTTCGTCTTCCTTGCCTTCTTGGATTGTGATGTGGAAGACGTCTTGGGCTTTTTCTTCAGTGTCATCCTCTTGGGCTTGTTGGAATGAGGACTGTCCAGTATGGATGATGGTGTGCCTCCTTATTTTCAATGGCCCATTTGTGTTAATCCCCAAGACTGCTTGGCGCTTCATCCTTGAAGGAATTGAGCTTCGAATATCGCCTTCTTCTGCTAGCCTATTGAGCTTCTCTCTTTTTGGCGTTGTCTCCCTCTTTCTAGAAGGCTTCTTGTTGTCTTCAAGTCTCTCCAAAACCGGCCGTCGCGAAGGCGAGCTAGCCGTGTTGCTTTGTTTTTTAGGTTTTGACAGCCTTTTGAAAACGGAGTTTCGAGATGTCGGTGTTTCAAGCCTCTTGAAGATGGAGGTTCGACTTTGACCACCAATGCAATGGAGTGCAGATATTCTAAGTCTTGGATGATTCATCCTATTAAAAACTGATACCCGAAGGGCGGAATTAAGCTCTTCTTGACTTTGTACAACGCTCACGCTGATGTGTTGAGCTCTAGCATTTTTCGCTATGCTCGAAATCTTCAAAGGTGCATTTGGTGTGAAGCCGATTCCTTCTTTGCCGTTGTCAACTCCGTAACCATATTCTTTCAGCCTCTTTTGAGTCTTGGTGAGGCCACGTTCTTTGTTACTGACAGTGTCTGAACCCTCCCTTCCGGGATTCGAAGAGGGAATGAAGGCGTATCCAGCATTCGACATGAGTTTGTAGGGGTTTGGATCGAAACCTTCTTTGGTCTTCTTGGTTGGGAGAAAGATTGGTTCTACTTCTTATGGCAAAGCTTTTATGAAGCCTCGAGGTGGTCTTGCAATCTTAGTTTCGCCTAACTGTGTCAGAGGTAAAAATGCATTTGTCTTAAGCAATTCTACATCACCCTCGCTTTGCTGCGTGTTAGCTTTGCTTATCCCCGTTTCGAACGGAGGTTGACCATTCTTTCTTTTCGACATCGGGATGTATCGGAAGACAGGTGTGTTCGCCCCCTTTGAGGGCGTTCTGCTCCCTTTGGTTATTGCCGGTTTAGCAGGCTCATCATCATTTTTGCTTGAAGACGGTACGACTTCTCTTTCTTGCTTCTTGAGCATGGCTTGCCATTCTTGTCTCTTGGGTGTTGCTTTGCCCATAGACTTGATTTCTTTTGGAAGAGCTTCTGGCACCATGTCTTCCTCCATGTAGAACTTGGCATTTGCAAAGTGTGATTCAGCTTCGGTGAATGGCTTAGTATCGCCTTGGATCACCTTTACTCCTTCTCGGTAGAATTTTACACATTGGTGGAGGGTGGATGGTACTACCCCATTCTCGTGGATCCAAGGTCTTCCTAAGAGCAGGCTGTATGAAGTTCTTGCATCGATCATGTGAAATATCGGGCTTGATTTGAGCTCACCGGTGGTCATCTCTACTCGGATCATGCTTATCGCCCTTTGTCCTCCTTGGTTAAAACCCTAGATTAGCAGACGGCTCAGGGCCGGCTTATCCATCTTGATGCCGATTGTGGTCATTGTTGACTTTGGCATAATGTTTATGGCTGATCCACCATCCACAAGCATACAGTTGACTTTGTGCCCCCTCACGTACCCCGATACGAAGAGATGACGGTTATGCAGCTTGGATCCTAGTAGCAAGTCTTCGTCGATGAAGTGGATTACGTCACGGGCGGCGTAACACATGTCATATTCATGTGGCTGAAGATTTAAGCCTTCGTCCTTGCTTTCTTGCACTTTGTGGTCGTCGGGACTCACCAAGGCTGCTACTAGTTCTTTCTCCATCTCCTTGGGCGACCGTAATGCCTCCGCGATGTTAGAGCGTGCCAGCAAGCTTTCCTTGGGTGTGAGGGTATTGTCTTCCTTTGTGGCAATAATTTTGCCTCTTGAGGATTCTTCTACTTCTATTTCGACCATGTGACATGCAGCTATAGTGCATTGTTGGAAGAAGTCGCTCGGAAAGTACTCGTGTAAGGAGATGGGAATGCGTGGCCCTTGTTCTATAGGCTCTTCAGCATATGTTGGCTTAGCAGTTCTTGCGCTTCTTTTGGGTTTCCTATTGTTGCGGCCGTGCTTCCTCTCTTCTTTCACTTTTGGCCTTGCGGCTCGTGACTTTGGCTTCCTTGTCTTTTTGTAGGTCACCAATGTCCACCCTTCTTCATCGTCGGTAAGCGCACTTAGGTCATCTGCCCCCAGCGATGGTTGTGTAGAGGGTGCTGTGTGACTTGAGTATTGAAGGGAATGGTCATGCGTCATTTGGAGAGGAACGGGATCGAGGGACCCAAACACGATTGTAGTAGTGTGCGTTGCCAACTGGATGACTTACGATACGGTGGTATTTGCAGTACCTGGGATCGTTAACTCGATTCATTTCTTTAGGGCGTTTGCATTTCGGTAACTCGATCACCTTCTTTTCCAGCAAGTCATCTAACATTGCATCCATGTCTGAGTCAGGAAAATGGTACGTCTTTTGCTCCAACTCCCTCAAGGTGTTTTTATACCTGTCTTGGGTGCGAGGAGGCTTGCTTTTCTTTACCTCATTCCCTTTGCTCTTGGAAGAAATTTTGACAGGGGTAAACGAGGCCTTGCTGGGCGCATATGAGGTTTTGATGGGGGTAGTGTTGACGGTAAAAGTTTCCTTGGCGACCCTCTTCCCACTCTTGTCTGTATTTGGGGTGAACACCTTATCTTTCTTAAAGTCGGTGATTAGCTCTTTCTTCCCGTGATTGGCGATGCTTAGCTCTATGTCGTGGGAATGAGTTGCCAACTCCTCAAATGTTCTCGGTTTGATGCCTTGGAGGATGTAATGTAACCCCCAGTGCATGCCTTGAACACACATCTCAATGGCGAAGGTTTCAAAAAGCTGATCCTTGCAATCCAGACTTAATGAACGCCATCTATTGATGTAGTCGACAACAGGTTCGTCCTTCCATTGTTTTGTACTTGTTAGCTCTAGCATGCTAACGGTGCGGCGAGTGCTGTAGAAGCGGTTGAGGAATTCCCTTTCTAGCTAATCCCAACTGTTGATAGACTCAGGCTCGAGGTCGGTGTACCAGTCGAAGGCGTTACCTTTCAATGAGCGCACGAACTGCTTAACAAGGTAGTCTCCCTCTGTTCCGGCATTGTTGCAGGTTTCAACGAAGTGGGCGACATGTTGCTTTGGGTTTCCCTTTCCATCGAACTGCATGAATTTTGGTGGCTGATATCCCCTCGGCATCTTCAAAACGTCAATCTTCTTGGAGTAGGGCTTTGAGTATAATACCGAGTCGTGTGAGCTCCCTTCATACTGCGCCTTGATGGTGCTGGCGATCATCTCCTGCAACTGTTGGATAGAGAGAGATCCCATGAGCGTCGCCGTTTCGTCTGGCTTCCGCTTTTCTTCAGCTTTCTCTACTGGAGGCTCCTCTTCTTCATCAGCTTCTTTCTTCGTTGGGCCAACCTTTAGGTCGACTTTCACGTCTTATGCCTCCAGTTGGCTAGCGAGCGTGGCGATTTGCAAATCTTTTTCTTCCACAGTTTGTGTGAGTTTTGCAATCGCTTCATTCATTTGAGCCAGCTGCTCCTCGATCGAAGTCGCTCATGTGGTCATGACTTGCATAGCTGTGCTGCCGCTCGAGTCGGCATCGAAAAGCAGAGACTCGGAGTACTTCCCTTGGTGCCTTCAGCGAAGCTAAGGCGATCACGGGCTCGTGCCTCGGGTGCTCTTGTTCCTCCAGCAAAGTTGACGCGGGAATGGAAAATGCAGCAAAAAGAGCTCTTGCCTTACTTCGAGTTATGACCTCCGAAATGCCCCCACCTGCAGCGAGGACGGTCTTGTTCTTCGCATTGGGTGCGGGAACAACTTGATCTTTTCTTGATGCCATTGATTTTGGAGGTGTGCTTTGGTTCTCTTGAGCGGAGAAAGAGATGAGAGGTGTCCCACTGGGCGTGCCAAATTTGTAAACACGAAAATTTCCTGAAACAAACGAGACAAGAACACGTGTACAAAATAATATTTGTATTAATGAATTTGATTTTGGGTTACAATCTCTATGTGATTTGGTCCTCTGATTCAATCTCCGTAAGATGTTGGTTTGCGGATTTGATTGATCCAAGGGCTGTCGAGGCTTGATCTTGGAGTGGTTTTTTGATGAAGAATGAAGAAAGCTTTCTTGATCCTTCGAGATTTCCTTGAGAACTTTAGAGTCTTGAGTTTTCGAGGCCTTGGTTTGACGTAAATTCTCTTCCGTTTTTTTAGAGTAGAGAAAATGTATGTCCAAAGTTCCCCTGATCTTTTGATGGAGCAGCCTATTTATAGGCCTTGAGAATGAATCACTACCATCCGTTTTGTTGGTGAGAATGAATCATCACCGTCCATTTTTGTTGGTGAGAATGAATCACCACCGCCCATTTTGTTGGTGAGAATGAATCACCACCGTCCATTTTTGTTTGGTGAGAATGAATCACCACCGTCCATTTTGTTAGTGAAGTAGGTGTATGATGTAGGTGAAACGGGTGGATGTTGTAATTTTAATGCAATGGTCGACATTTATTTCACCAAAATTTTAATGTCTACAAATGTAATTTTAATGCATTTGTTAATATTTATTTTACTGAAATTTCAATGTCTACAATGTTGAGATCTTCAGTTTTGCAGTTTGGCGACTCATGGCATCAGCGTTTGGATTTGATGGAGTTTGCTTATAATAACAGCTTTCATTCTAGTATTGGGATGGCACCGTTTGAGGCACTATATGGGAAACCTTGTCGTACACCCTTGTGTTGGTCAGAGGTTGGCGAAAGAGTTCTAGTGGGCCCTGAGATAGTAGAGGAAACTACTCAGAATGTTCAGGTTATTAAGGCTAATCTGAAAACCGCCCAGGATCGCCAAAAGAGTTTAGCAGACAAACATGCCACTGACCGAGTGTATAATGTTGATGATTGGGTATTTCTTAAGTTATGGCCTTGGAAGGGTGTGGTTCGATTCGGAAAGAAAGGTAAATTGAGTCTTAGGTACATTGGACCTTATCGGATCACCGAGCGAGTCAGTGAAGTAGCTTACAAGCTTGAGTTGCCGTCAGAGTTGTCCAGAGTACACAATGTGTTTCATGTTTCGATGCTTCGACATTACGTTTCAGATCCGTCGCATGTGATTCCTCTTCAACCTTTGGAGATTAACCCAGATTTGACTTATGATAAGGAGCCAGTGACGATACTTGATTGGAAAGATAAGGTGCACAGGAACAAGACAGTGCGTTTGGTGAAAGTTTTGTGGAGGAATCATTCAGCAGAAGAAGCTACCTGGGAGACCTAGGACAGGATAAGAGAGATGTATCCGAGGTTGTTTTATGGATATTAGTATGTATGTGTTGTATGAAATTTCGGGACGAAATTTTTATAAGGTGGGTAGATTGTGACAACCCGTCCCGATTATAATTACTAATTAGTGGTGAATTGACGGAATTACCCATTCGGGGTTATGTACGTATGCATGTGTTTTGTGTGAGGACCAATGGATGGTGGCCCTCAATAATTGGAATTATGAGATATTTGTGTGTAGGAGACTTTGAGACCACACACATCAACCCTCACACCCTCACCTCTCCCGTCACTCTCTCTCTGTCCATCATTCACACTCAGACTCTCTCTCTCTCTCACTCTCGACATTATCTCTCTCTGTCTCACACCTAGTACAGATAACCCTCACAAATCCTTCAAAACTCAACAGATCGAAGGAAATAATTGCACAATCATCTTCATCTCGTCGATACGAGTTCATCCATACCATTTTCAGGTGAGTTCTACTTCGTTTTCACGTCGGAAAATCAAGCACAGTTTTGGGTACTATTCATCAACTTTTTAATGGTTACGTTTTAGGACAATCCAAGCTCACAGCGAGCTTTAGGAGGTTCCCACGACGCTCGGAGTACTTCGTTGGTGGTGTTTGGACGTCAGGATCACGTGGTTCGAAGGTGGCGGATTTTGGAGACTTTCCCCGACGAGATTTAAGGCATTTTTCAAGGTTTTTGAAGGTATAGACTTGTTCTACTCTTAATTTAGAGTACATAGGAAGAAAAATGGGTCAAAATGATTGAAAAACGAGTGAGATATGAAGAAAAGAAAATTTCCCAGATTTCCGGCGACTCGCCGGAGAAGACGACAGAATATTCCGTCAGTTTGGACGGAATATTCTAACGGCGTTAATTGACGCCGTTATCTAACGCCGTTAATAGATAAAGAGACATAATGTTGCTTCTTGCTGTGCCAAGCAACCAAATTGTTCTCAATATAGAGAGCTCCCTCTGAAGTAATTTTTAATCATCAATGCACCCAGCCCAATCAGCATCACTGTACTAACCAGGTTTGTGTTGGTATCATAAGTATATTAAAGTCCATAATCAGTGGTCCCACTCACATACTTGATGACCCTCTTGACTGCTTATAAGTGAGACTCCTTGGGACAACTTTGAAACCGTGCACATACCCCAACATCAAATGTGATGTCTGGTCGTTTAGTAGTTAGGTAGAGTAAGCTTCCAATCATGCTTCCATATAGAGTCTGATCAATATCATTGCCACTTGAGTCTTTGTGAATTTTAGCACATGTGCTCGTTGGAGGTCTAGTAGCTTTTGAACCCTCAAGGCCAAACTTTTTCACCAAATTCTTGGCGTACTTAGTTTGAGAGATGAAGATGCCATTGTTTTCTTGTTTCACTTGAAGTCCAAAGAAGTAGTTTAATTCACCAACCAAGCTCATCTCAAATTCACTTGTCATCATATTGATAAATTGTTTCACAAGAGAATCTGAGTTAGATCCAACAACTATGTCATCTTTATACACTTGAGCAATTACAAAATGAGATTTAACCTTCTTAACAAACAAGGTTTTATCAATAGAGCCACGATTATAATCATGAGTAAAAATATGAGAAGATAACATGTTATACCAAGAAAGTAAGGTTTGTTTAAAACTGTGGATAGCCTTCTTCAGTTTTTACACCCCATCTGGCTTGTGTGGATCCTCAAAGCCCTAAGGTTGTTAACATAGACTTCCTCATTATGATAACCATTAAGGAATGTGGTTTTGACATCTATTTGAAAAAGCTTGAACTTTAAATGGCATGCAATAACACAAAGAAGACTGACAGATTCAAGACGAGCAATAGGAGAAAAGGTTTCATCAAAGTCAACACCTTCAAGTTGAGAGTATCCTTGAGCAACAAGCCTGCCTTATTTTTTATTACATTTCCTAACTCATTAGACTTGTTCTTGTAAATCTATTTTGTGCCAATAACATTAGTGTTCAATGGACGATCAACAAGGGACCAGACTTCATTCCTCTAAAACTGATTCAACTCTTCTTGCTTGGCTAAGATTCATTCTTCATCAGTTAGAGTATCTTTGATATTCTTGGGCTCAATTTACGAGACATAGCAAACATTTTCAACTTTATCAGTTATTTGTCTTCGAGTTCTAACATTTCTGTCAATCGGACCCACAATTTCTTCATCACGATGACCCCCGGCCCGCTTTGATTTGTCCTTGAATAAGACATGCGAATCCTCTTGTCACTTTCTGACAAGAAGATGACCTCTGGCCCACTTTGATTCACTCTCATTGTCACTTTCTAACACCATACTTGACTCACTAGAAGTATCACCGTTATCCTTAGAAGAGGGAAATAACACTATATCATTTTTCGTTGCCAAAGAAGGAGGGACATCAGTGTCATTAATCTTGACATTTATGGACTCTATGATGGTCCTTGTTCTCAGATTGTAAACTCCATAAGCCCGACTTGTGTTAGAGTACCCCAAGAAAATTCCTTTATCACTTTTAGTATCGAACTTTGCAAGATGTTCTCAATCACATAGAATGTAGCACACGCTCCTAAAGATTTTAAAATACTTTACCATTGGCTTCTTACCCCGCCAGAGTTCATAAGGTGTCATATGAGTGCCAATTTTGAGAAACACTCGATTTGCGATGTAGCAAGTGGTATTCATGGCCTCAACCCAAAAATGCTTTGACAAATTTTTGCTGTTAAGTAGCATCCTAGTCATTTATATCAAAACATGATTTTTCCTTTCCATTACACCATTTTGTTGAGGGGTGATTGGTGCAGAAAACTCATGCTTGATATTGTTGGGTGAACAAAAATCATCACAGAGAACATTCTCAAATTCGGTTCCATGATCAGTTTTAATTATGACTAGAGCAGGATGGCTAGATAGAGATTCATTCAACATAACTTTGTACACATTGAGGAACTGTTGAAAGGTATCAAATTTTTCCCTTAAAAAACATACCCAAGTGAATCTAGAGTAGTCATCTACAATTAGCAAGATGTACTTCTTGCCACCAAGAGATAAAGTCTGAATTGGTCTAACAAGATCCATATGAATCAATTGAAGAGGCTTAGTTGTTCCAATGTCAGTCACTTTCTTATATGCCACGCTAAATTGCTTTCCCAATTGACACGATCTGCAAACATATAAGTCGGAAACAGAAAGAGGTGGCAGCCCCTTCACAACCTCATGTTTGGATAACTTCTTGAGGTCTTTGAAGTTTACATGCCCAAGTATCTTATGCCACAATATACTAGTTTCATCAATATCTTTATGGCACTCGGAGTATTCAGCAACTTTAAAGACATCAAGAAAGTAGCAATTGTCTCCAAATCTCGAGAATGGGAGCAAGTTCTTTCTATGTTTATCCACAATCCGACATCGCCTCTTTTTGAAAAGCACACTTCATCAACCACATCATCACACAAACTGGCTAATGCTAATGAGATTTGATTTTAACCCATCAACATGGTTAACATTTTTAAGCTTAGGTAATCTAGGGGTCTTGACATCACTTTTCCTTGTGATTTGAGACTTGTCTCCTCCACTAAACACAACATCACCGGCAATAAAATGAGTAAGAGATGAGAAAGCCTTATTGTCTCTAGTCAAGTGACGAGAGCACCCACTATCAATAAACCACACATTTGGTTTAGTAGCAAATAAAACATTTAGAACAACAAGGCACCTGTTTGAGTCATTTTGAACCCACTTTGAACTTTGCTTAATATTTCCAGGCGAAGAAGAATGAATAAGCTGAGCAATTCTGCTGACTTCGATGACCAGATAGTCCACCTGATCCTTCAACAAGTTGGTCTTTCTGGAGTACAATTTTCTACATTTTGGACGAATCTGCCCAACATTTCAACTTTCTCATAGAAGACCGAGAAAGTCTCAGACTCTAGCATTCTCAAATCCTCAAAATTTGAAAGGGTCATTTAGAGCTTTAGATCTCTCACTTGTTTATCACCCTCATGAAGAATTCGGAGTTTGTCCCAAGCTTGTTTGGCAATAGTGCAACACCGAACATGAGCAAATTAATTAGATAATTTACCTTGAGACCTTCACCTTTTGGCTCAATCACAGACTCTCCATTGACCAGCCTCGATAAAGCTTTCCACTTAAGAGTGAGATAATCAACAATAATAAGATCTTGTGCCTCAAGAAATATTTGAAACTTCTCGTTCCAAGCAGCATAATTTGTACCATCAAATAATGGAAGTGTATTACACGAGCTACCAACACAATCATGGTCTATGGTGAGATTCCACCCAATACTAGTAAATCCCAAAGACCACTCTATGTATATCTAGAGCAAGGCTCTGATACCAATTGAAATTGGTACTAGGTGAAATATCTTGTATATAATAATTATAATCTGTTGGACTGACTAGTCAAGCTAGCTCGTCAACTAAGATAGATTTATAAGTCAATAATTCTAAGATTCAAATACCAATTTCAATTTTCAAAAACTATCCTAGTCAGCAAGGCTGCAGATCGCTGCAAGTTATTAATGTGTCAAGTGAGCATAGCAGTAAATACATACCATTTAGATGTTCAATAGTTATATGTACCATGTATGTGTGTATGAGATGTGTGACACAATAAAAATAACTATAGATATTTTTGGCCAGAAAAACCCACCTCTGGGTTAAAAAACTTGCTACTCTCCAGCGAGTCTAATCCACTAATGTAAACAAAGGTTCATATAAAGATCACACAAGCTCAATTCCTAGATCTCTATCTTCAGAGCAGCTTTACCTTTATACAACCTTGCCTTACACAAGATGGACTCATTCGGTCTTCACAAAATGGCAGCTCATTATGACCTTTTCACCTTGTGGCACCGAGATCGACACGATTAATGATATGATATGATTTTATGATATGCACATGAAATCTGAATTCAAATGACCAATCATATTCCCCAATCAAACAGTTGAAGAAAGAATCGAACTTGAATCCAAAAGCTTGGTCTAAACTAAATTTAAAGCTTAAAACCAAACCAAGACATAAATGAAAACCTTAAAACAATGCAACTGTAATATACAATGATTGGGTGTTTAATGCATGAAGAAGGTTTAACAGTTAGGGTTTCTTAAATAAAGAATATGCAAGCTCAAAGCCTTAAAGCAACTCTCTGTCTAACTAATAAATTTTGAACCCTCAAGAACAAAATGAAACCCTAAGGAGCAAATATACCAAAGGAAATCTGGTTTCCATTAGCCAACTTATACCTAGGACACTTGTCGGCTGCAAAAGAGATATAAGGCAAATCAATGGCCAGAAACTGGCTACCATCATAAATGTGTCAGTCAACCCATACGAGCTGCCTTAATCTGTGTGCCTAGACAACTGGAAATCAGCGTGCAAAACTAACTAAACAATCAAACTAGACATAAAGCAACATAAAAATATATATGAAATGCAAATGCACGAACAAACCTTTTGATGTGAAATGAGCTACTTCAAAAACATTTCCTCCAGCAACAACATCCCATAATTAGAGTATATTTTAAAGCTAGATTGAGCATGTGTACACAAACAAAATATTTGATAAGGAAAGCCAAACACTTAAAATTAGACTATACACATATTTCCACATAACACTTGACAATTCACTGTAAGAAACATAGAACCAGTAACCCTTATTAAAAATATGAACTATTATCCTTATTATTGTGTATTTAATCAAATAAAAAACAATCCCTTGATATCTCGTAATATCATGAAGGCATAAACACATACAATTTATCAAGAAGTTAATTCTCTAATTTCTAATCACACATTCTAATACATTGGACTGATGCAAGGAATAACTAATGTAGTGAAAATGCTCAAGCCTTACCAACAACGTTCCAACTCTTGGAAAATCATAGACTCGTCAACGAATAAACCCAAACGCAGAATCTGGTTTTACCCAATAAACTGTGGACAAAGCACTACACTGCAAAACAAAATCTCGTTAAGGTTCCTGAAAATTAGTACAAATTCAAAATAAAAACTTATATACACTTGGTATAAAAGATGGATGAGTTGAATAAATTTGTTTGACGGTCATCTAACGGCACAACATGCCCATACTCAACTAAAAATTTGCTGAAAATGCGGTCTCATCCATGGGATCGAAGACGAAAACAGAGAACAACTGCCTAAAACTTTTGTAACAATGATCGTGAGATCAGAGTAGAACGATCGAAACCAATTTTGTGAACAACTCCTCTAAAACTTTTGTAAAGTGCTGTTAAACCTAGGTTTACAGAGGTGAATGACTTCTTTTAAAAGAGAGAATGGAAACTAAATTCCCAATAAAAAAAAATTAAAGACAGATCTCATTTGAGGCTATTTTTTGAAAGAAAAATGAAGGATTTGAGAGGAAAAGAAACGTGATGAGGACGGAGAAAAGCATAGATTAACGAAGTAGAAAAATGGAGAAAAGCTCGAGATAAAGCTTAAGAAATATGTGCAAACAAATGGAAGCAAATGGAACAACACGTTTATAGGAGAGGCAAGGATGACGAACACTTGGAGACCACATGCACGCCGAAAACGTGTGTTCCATGAGCTGGCCAATTCAAGGTAGCATCTTAAGGGAACCAAAAACTGTGCATTAGATTAGGGGCAAAGCTGGCAGGGCACTGTTAATGAATAGTAGTTTTCCCACTAGGTTTTAGTATAGGTATAATATGTATATGTAGTACTTACAAAAACTCAATAAAAAACCCTTTTAAAATAGTAATAATTATAAAAATATATATTTAAAATATAGGATCTTACAGTTCCACTCACACTATTTATTTACTATTCTATGTTGATGATATTGTGATTACTGGCAACTTTTTAGACCTTCTCAGTCGCTTATTGCCTTATTGGCAATTAGTGTGACATCAAAGATTTTGACCCTCTGAACTACTTTTTGTGCATACAAATTACCCATGACTCCACTGGTCTCCACATCCACCAGCTTAAGTATACTTATGATCATCTTCCAAAGTTTGATATGGCATCCTATAAACTAGCTTCTACTAAAGTTGCTCTTATGGCGAATAATTGTTCTCTTCTTGCCCCGTCTACTATTTATCGAAGTTAGTTGGCTCTTTATAGTATCTCACTCTCATCCGTCCTAACATCTCTTTTGTTATCATCATTGTTGCCCAATATATGAGTTCCTTTCAGATTTTTCGTATGATTACTGCCAGAGATATTTTCAGCTACATGAAAGGTACTATGGATTTTAATATCTTTATAACCTAAGTCTTTTCTGCTTCTCAATCTACTTAATCTAATACCGACTGGGCGTGTCGTCTGAATACTCACCATTCTACATCTGGACATTTTATCTTTCTCGCCACCAACTTGTACCCTGGTGTTTTAAGGAGCAGCCAACCATTGCCCGCTTTAGCGCAGAACTTGAGTACTGGTCTCTTGCTCATGCATGTGATGAGACAACACAACTTTGCTTTCTTCTTGGTGAGCTTTGTGTTCACTTGCATTTTCCAGTTTTGCTTCATTGTGACAGTTATAATGCCACTTACCTTGCTTCATAGTGAGAATTATAATGTCACTTAACTTGTTTTTCTTATTTATCATCTTTTATCATTTGTTTTTCGCTTATTTTTAGCCATGCTCCCTGGAACTTGATTTTAATCTCACTTTGCTCCATGTAACAAAAGTCACCACTTTACTTCCTGAAACTCAAAGTTCACTTCACCTTGCCCCTTAGGATTCGATTTTGATCCCCATTTTGACCCCTGAAACTTGAAAGTCGTCCCTATAAAACTTAAAATTTGCTCCTCATTACCTTAGATCTGTTAATTTCTTGTGTGAGTTTCATTTGGGTGTGCCAAGCTAATCAATTTTTTTTTCATCTCTTCAATTTCTTTTAAACTTAACATTATCTTATTGTTGAATGTCAATGCATAATGGAGATTTATAATCAAATTTATTACAAATGTGGCATGGTTTTATTAGTGTTAAGTCCTACATATGTTTTCGGAGGTGACCTATATTTGAAGTCTAATTTTATTGTTTGGCTTACTTTTTCATATGTTGTAAATTGTACCACACATGCTCTAGTTGGTTTAATTGCTTCTCTGGGATCTTGTTGCTGAAAATATCACTTCAAGAGCTTAAATTCTCTCATCAAAGGTTTGCTCATACATATGCATTTCATGCCATTATTTCCAGTTCATTATGTATAGTGGTTCTATCTAGTCAAAACTTCTCACTGCTTAGGCACCACTTTAAGACAACCCCTATGGGCTTTTTAACAGCCTTTAACCCGAGAGTGTTTTTCAACTGTAGATTTTTTTCAGATTGTGTTTGCACATGACAAGGTGCCTTTTCTTGTCCAATTTTCATGTCTGAAACAAGCCCTCTATAAAAGCCTCATCTAGGGTTTCATTTTCACTCGGCTAGGAGATTGATATTTTTCTGAGAATGATTGTTTTTAGCTGGAAGCTACTCCTTTTGTTCTTACTTGAAAACCCTAGCCACAAAATCACATTGATGCACTAAATACCCAGATCATTGCATATTAAGGCTGCATTGTTTTATGATTTTGATCTTTGTTTTAGGTCAAGCTTCTCTAGTTTCAAATCTTTGAGTTGACCTCTTTGTGGATTTGCATCAGTTTCATCTTTCAAGTGTTTGACTAGTGAAACTAACCAGACAATCAAATCCATATTTGCATCAACTTCATCATAACATCATTTGCATAAGTTGATTGGAATTTTGGTGCCACAAGGTGAAGAGCTTAGGATGAGCTACTACTTCATGAAGACCGAATGAGTTCATCTCGTGTAAAGCAATGTTGCACAAAGGTAAATACGCTCTGTATATAGGGATCTAGGAATTGAGCTTATGTGGTCTTTGTGAGAACCTTGTTTTCACTAATAGATTGGACTCAATGGAGAGTTCCCTGTTTTTTTAACCTAAAGATGGGGTTTTCTGGCTAAAAACATCCCGTGCAATTTATCTATTTTCTAGTTTACTTATCTTAACCTTTGTTTGTGATAAATGTTCATCATTAATTGAAAAAAGATAAGTCCATGCAACTTAGATTGTCAGAGTTAAAGTGTGCACTAAAATGGATTTTAGTTAACTAGGAACATTCTAGTAAACTAAACTTTAATTTGACTACTTTTGTTGTCAGTAAATTGACATATCTGATCTTAGTTGAGTGTTGTTGACTAGTCACACAAACACGTATATGGATTTTAAATTGCAGGTTATTCCACCCAGTACTAATTTCAATTGGTATCAGAGCCATGTTCTAGATATACTTAGAGTGATCTTTAGGAGCTGCTGGTATTAGGTGCATTCTCACCATGGATCGTGACCGTGTTGCGGGATCTTTCAACTCTCCTCTATTCTTTGATGGAACAAACTATGCAGCATGGAGTGAGAAGTTTCAAATATTTCTGGAAGCACAATATTTAATTGATGTGGATTATCTTACCCTTGAATGGAAGACTCATTCCAAGACAGTCGATGGAGAATTTGTGGTTAATTGGATATTAATTTAGTTATGGCTAATAGAAAAGCACAGAATGCCATTATTTCAGCCATCTCCACCAACTCAATTCGCTCATATTTGTTATTGCACCACTGAAAAACAAGCTTAGGACAAACTCGAAATTTTGCATGAAAGGGACAAACAAGTAAGGGAACTTAAACTTCAGATGACATTGCCAAAGTTCGAGGATCTAAGAATGCTTAAGTTTGAGACTTTCTTTGCTTTTTATGAAAAAATATAAATTTTGACAAATAAGGTTTTGGGGTTGGGAAGGCCTATGGATAAGGTAACTGTTGTTCAAATGAGTTTGAGAGCTTTGCCCAAGAGATTTCAAGCAAAAAAGGCTGCTATACAAGAATTTCAAGACTTGAATGAGATTAAGCTTGAAAAATTGGTTGGCAAACTCATCACCTATGAGATAGAGCTGGACATGGATAAAGGTAAGTCCAAGAAAAGAAAAGAGGTTGCTCTTCAAAGTGTTGACAAGTCTTAAGCAATGGATGAATCATGTGATCAACCTCCTAATGACAATCTTGCCTTATTTGTTAAACAATTCCGAAGGATTCTCAAGAACAAAGGAAAAGATGTTATAAAGGTTGGGGAGTCATCAAGCACTCCTTTTGGTCAACATCATGGTAGACTCACGTCTGGACGAAATCAAGGGAAGTCTGTTGATAAAAGAGAGACGTCTTCTTCAAGTGTACATGGACTGTGTTTCGAATATGGTGGAATACGACATCGTGCTGCTGAATATGGAAACAACAAAATGTCCAGTCAAAACGTGATAAACCTACGATGGCTACATGGAGTGACAGTGAAGATGGAGATTCTGTATGCTCTGACATGTATAACTCTCTATTTGATAAGACTTGTGTTTTAAAATTGGAAAATACAGAGCTAATCCAAAAGGTGTCTGGGCAGCAAGAAACAGTTAGAACAAAGTTGAATGAGAAAGTTATTTTTCTTGAAGCTTGGCTTCATGGACTGAATGAAATAGGTACTACTTGCACTAGTGAAGATGAAAGAGATTATCTTATTGCCTCGCTTGAAGCTCAGGTTCAGGAATTGATGATATCTCAAGAAAGACTGCTACAACAAGTTCATAAGTTAAAGATCAACAATGAAATGCTTTATGAGGTCAACTTGAAGCTATCATCTGAATTGAATGAGGCTGTATACAAAGTGGATTACCTAACTCTTGATGCTAAAAGATTCAATAAAGTTCTATGTGTTGGAAGTCCATGTGATCCTAAGAATGCTCTTGATGTTATGGAAACTGGTTCATGTTTAAAGAGCATAAACTCTCAGATTATGGAGGAACCTTTGCCTATAACTCATATGGTTAGTACCTATTAAAAGACAAAATTTATTCTTACTTGTTATCATTGTGGTGAGATTGGTCATATTCGATCTAGGTGCAGAAAATTGAATTCGAAAGGGAAAAATGACTTGAAAAGTAAAGTTGATCGACTAGCTGTGGAAGTCAACAGAGTGGCTCAATTGGTTTATTCTTCTAGTGGCAACAAAGAGGCATTCTTGTCACTTGGATCATCTAATGGCAATATGATTAAGTTTGGTGGAGGTTGCATGACCCACATTACTAGAAAGAGTACTGTCAAGCTTCTTACCTTTCCCCAGTTTGAAAATGTCTGTTATGTGGCTGGGTTGACTACAAACCTTCCTATCATTAACTAATTGTGTGATGATGTGGTTGATGAAGTTTGTTTCTCAAAGAGATGCTACAAAGTTTTTGGTAAAGACGGAAGGAACATGCTGATTGTTCCAAGATTAAGGGGTAATTGTTACTCTCTTGTCATTCCTAAAGAATGTGGGTATACAAATTGGAACAAAGAAACTGACATATCATGGGTTCTAAAGAGGCAGCCACATCTCTTATTCTATCAATGTTATTTGTGTAAATCATGCAACTTGTAAAAACACTCTATGATGTCTCACATATGAGTCACTTACTTTGGTATTTCCAAAACTCCACATCTGGTTGTGAAGTCTAGTTTTATTGTTTGGCTTTCCTTGTCAAATGTTGTAAATTGTACCACACATGCTGTAATTAGTTTTAGGGTTTAATTGCTTCTCTGGGATCTTGCTGCTAGAAATATCATTTCAAGATTAAATTCTCTCATCAAAGGTTTGTTCATACATATGCCTTTCATACCATTATTTCCAGTTCATTCTGTATAGTGGTTCTGTCTAGTCAAAACTTCTAGCTGCTTTCACATAAACTAGGCACACACTTTAAGGCAACCCACATGAGCTTTTTGACAACATTTTTCCCAAGAGTATTTTTCAAGCCTAGATCTTTTCAGATTGTGTTTACACATGACACGGTGCCTTTTCTTGTCCCATTTTCATGTCTGAAACAAGCCCTCTATAAAAAGCCTCATCTAGGGTTTCATTTTCACTTGATATTTTTCAGAGAATGATTGTTTTTAGCTGGGAGCTGCTCTTTTTGTTCTTACTTGAAAACCCTAGCCACAAAATCACATTGATGCACCAAATACCCAGATCATTGCATATTAGGGTTGCATTATTTTTGTGATTTTGATCTTTGTTTTAGTTTAAGCTTCTCTAGTTCCAAATCTTTAAGCTTCTCTAGTTCCAAATCTTTAAGCTGACCTCTTTGTGGATTCACATCAATTTCATCTTTTAAGTGTTTGACTGGTGAAACTGACCAAACAATCGATCCAGATTTGCATCAACTTCATCATAACATCATTTGCATAAGTTGATTGGATTTTCAGCGCCACAAGGTGAAGAGCTTAGGAGGAGCTGCCACTTCTTGAAGACTGGAGGAGTTCATTTCATGTAAAGCAAGGTTGCACAAAGGTAATGCTACGCTGTAGATAGGGATCTAGGAATTGAGCTTGTGTGGTCTTTGTGAGAACCTTGTTTTAACTAGTGAATTGGACTTAGTGGAGAGTCCCTGGTTTTTTAACCCATAGGTGGGTTTTTTCAGGCCAAAAACATCACGTGCAATTTATCTATTTTCTACTTTACTTATCTTACCATTTTCTTGTGATATATTTTCATCATTATTTGTAAAAAGGTAAGTTCATGCAACTAAGATTGTCAAAGTTAAAATGTGCACTATAATGGATCTTAGTTAACTAGGAACATTCTAGTAAGTTGAGCTTTAATTTGACTACTTCCATTGTGAGCAAACTGATATATCTGATCTTAGTTGTTGAGTATTGTTGACTAGTCAAACAAGCACGTATATAGATTTTATATTGCAAGTTATTCCACTTAATACCAATTTCACTATAAGTTTCAAGGAGAAGAGAGAGTCCACAAATCAAAGTGGTACAAATTTTGAGTTACAAATGTGACAACCCGTCCATAATTTTATGTTTTTATTGAATTTACGAAAATGTCCTAGAGGCAAAGACTTTGACTTCTATTGACTATTGTCTAGATGAACGTATGACTTATTCTTTTAGTGTATTTGAGTAGTATTCGTTGGTAAGAACACATAGGCGAAAGCCATTTGCAAGTCTGGATTATAACGGTATAGTTACAGACGTTTAAAAATTGGTTATTTAAAGTTCAATTTTGATTAATTGTTAAACTCCTACCTTGTGGGAAAACTGACCAATCAACTACAAGGGAAGGGACCAATCAGATTTTAGAGTAAAAGACCAATCAAGAAGTAAAGGGGAGTGATCAACCAATCAGGAAGATAGAAGAAAGAAAAAAAAACGACTTCCCCCTCCCGTCGACAGCGCACCCAACCGAGTTGCATCCCGACGATTTCCACCCTTTTTCTCGTTGATCACCATCTTCCATCACCTGCAACCTCTTCCACATCCTTCCTTCTACCATCTCCACCCATATTCGAAGGGTTTAAGGTCCATTTCTGTGTAGAACCTCACCGGAGCACCGGAGGTGCTTGAGGCGATTTCTCCACTCCATCGAGTTTCACCACCCACTACCACCCTTAATCAACAGTTGTAGGGGCATTGGAACACAGAGGAATGAGAATCAAAGCTCACCCATTCTAGGGTTTCTGATAGATCAAGGAGAATTTGAGGTGTTTCCCGGCCGAATTAGCCTTGGCCACTGGTATGAAAGTTGTTCCTCTCATTGAGATCTTCATTTCTATGAAATTTAAGAATTTATTTTCCGGTGAACCATGGCAGTTGGCCACCAAGTGCGGCGGCGCGTGGGCCGAGATCCCACCTGACCATCCTAGGCTAATTTTGAACCCCTAATTCCATATTTGACATCCGTTTAGTGAAACAGCGATGTTTTAATATAGTTTCATAGTTAACCACCTAGTTGGCCGCCACTGAGTTCTTGCATGAATTGACGATCCAATCGTTGGATCGTCCCCAAACATTAGTACTTCATAGTACGTAATATTTGAGAACCATATGAACTTATGGATCAGGAATCCGACATACAGATCTTCCTGAATTAGATTTGTAAGTTCATAAAATAAAACGTCGGCCGCCACTTAATTTTAGCAATTGACGGAGATCTAACTGTTGGATCATTCCAAAATTTTAGGATGTTGTTCTAGAAGTTATTGAAACTCTTGAGAAGTTATGGATTGGAAATTTGAGGTGCGGATCTTTCAGATCGAGTTATATAGGGTCGTGGACCCTACCATCGACCATTGACCGATGTTGACTTTTCGTCAATAAGTTACAAATCATTCTAGAACATCCCTGAGGGAATTTTTTTACGTAAGTTACGTGTTCTATGAAAAAGAATTCTAAGATGTGATTTGATAATTGTCCTAAGTGTTGATCGTTCGAAACTCCTTGATATTCGTGCTAGGGAGTTGTAGCGCGGACTCTAGGTGAGTGGGTCATTTCCTTTTTATAGTATATATATGATTGATAGTTTCCATAAATTCTTTTGAATTGATTTATGCATATCATGCCACGGTTAAATATTGTGATTAGAAATGTTGTACTATGGTGAAACGTTCAATAATCATACGGGGATGCGCATGTAAGTTCAGGTAAGGTTATGATTGTTTGAAACGATTGAGATATTATTGGCATGCTTATGTTAATTTGGTGCTCATCATTGCTACACCCTAGTGTTAGTGCTCCCGCCCAGGCTAGGGCACAGCCTTCATGTGTATGTTCACCTCCCGTACCGTAGGCTCACCTTGGATCTAAGTAGGTGCTAGCCTGTCGTACAGATTGCATTAGACAGTTTCGAATTGTAGATGACCCGCGTATAGCGCACAACTTTACGTGATCGTAGCACTAGAGCGTTATTTATTATACCTAACATGTCGTACAGACAGCACTACGCAGTTCTGACTCATGTGTTAGCTTAGATTGATGAGCAATAGGCTCAGTCGTACAGGTCACACTAGGTAACTCTGACTGACGTGTTATTATACTTTACAACACTTGATCTTATCTTTATTGTTGTTGTGATATATATACTCATGGACTTACCTTTGGCATGCAAATGTTTTCATACCTATACGTAATATGATTTTCTGGAAACTATACAGGTTTTACGTCGAGGGGTTATAACGTTTTTAAAGGTTTTTATTAAAACTTTATTTTTAGACCCACTCACCCTTGTTTTTTGCCCCTCCAGGTTTAGTAGCAGTGATTGCATGTCGACGAGGATTCATAGCAAATCTTGATGTAGACGATTTCCATCGATGGTATAATTCTCACCCTATTTTACTGTACTGTACTTATGCTCTGTCATCACGTGTGAAATAGGTTCATTTCCGCTCACTACGCACTCTTGTACTTAGGCACTTTTAGGTTTAAATTTATTCACATTTTCCACATCACTACTCTTCATGGCTTCGTCACCTTCCAAGTGTTGGTTAGCATAGCTCGATTCGGAGTCCTAGTGGACATTTCGGGTTGGGGTGTGTCAATAGAAGGGTAAAGTGAGGTCAAAATAAACTTCCAAGGGCATAACTAAAGATAAGCCTTTGTTTTTCCTCCCATATTCTTTTTTGGGAAGTTTTATTTAAACCCATATAACCTCTTTTTAGACCAAACTTAAATTTTAGATGTTAATTGTCTTTTTTATCCTATTGCATAATTACGATCAAGTACAAGAAGAAATTAATTATAAAACTAAAATTTATCAATAAACCTACATACTATAATTAAACTTTACCATCGCTCTTTGTTTAGCCTACATGTCACATCCCGGCCCGGGTGGGACCACTTCTCGGGCTCGCTCCACCACCGTAGCACGATATTGTCCACTTTGAGCCCCGACCACGCCCTTACGGTTTTGTTTCTGGGAACTCACGAGCAATTTCCTAGTGGGTTACCCATCATGGGAGTGCTCTAGCCCCCTTCTCGCTTAACTTCAGAGTTCCTACGGAACTCGAAGCTAGTGAGCTCCCAAAAGGCCTCGTACTAGGTAGGGATGAGAATATACATTTAAGGATCACTCCCCTGGGCGATGTGGAATGTCACATTACATTAATTTTGACTAAAACCCTAATAGCTTTTATTGATAAAAATAAGCTTTTTTCCTAGTGGATTGTGATTTTGAAGTTTTGAATCCTCCAATTAAGGTAGGACTCAATTAACGAAATTTTTTTTGTTCGTTTGATATCAAATTTTTTTTAGAGTTTAGAAGATGAGTATTTGGGTTTTAATTTTCATATTTTGTCAATTCCAGACTGAGCATAGTTTGTTAAACTTTATGCAATATCCGTAATAGAAGTATTAAGAAATTGTTGTAGCAACCATGGGAAATGCTAGTGTTGTACACATCTCCAGGTGGAAACTTGAAACTTTACCAAAAGATCAAATAATATGCTTTACAAAATTGATCTATTTTTAAACTTTATGCAGGATCCTTGATCTATTTAAATGTTACATCTGGAGGATATAATTACAGCAAGATGGAGGAGCTGGATGAATCAATGTGTTACGCTCAAACCATTCGAATTAATAAACAACATATAAAGTACAAGCGAAAGTGTTGAAGATGTAACTGAGTTACAGGCCACATTTTTTATGTCAAGGACTCATCAACCTTCTATAAATAAGGTTAGGTGATGTGCTCTGGACTCAAATATCCAAGGAGTCCCCTTAAAAATGAAAGGATCTGCATGAAGGTTAGGAGAGAATTTATAGGCAACATGTATCAAAGCTCAGCATTATGTCCAATGCCATGAATGTTTTTTAGAGATAAAACTATTTAATTTGTGATTTTATTTTATAAATTAGTGTAGAGATAAATTTACATTTGAATTGAGTTTAAAAGAATAATTCAAATAATAAATTTGGGCTACAAATTGTTTCGAAATGCTCACCTGTCCGGCTGTAGAAAGAAGTTATTTAGATTCAAATAAAATTTCTTTTTTTTTATTTTCTAATTATTATTAGAGGTGCATTTATTACGTGGAGGAGCGTTCCAAAGACTGATCCGGCGTGTCGCCTTTTAGCAACAGCGACGTGGCATCTTGTGGACCAGTCTAATGTGTCCAAAAGTAAATCCCACCTTCTAATCAACCATTAAAGCGCGCCAACCATAAAGGCGGTTTAAACTCTCCGTCCCTCTCCGGCTTCTCTCTTTCCGCCTCTGTATCCAAACCCGACAATGTCGTCCGGGTCAAGTTCTCTAATGTGGTTCCGGAAGGGCCTCAGGATCCACGACAACCCGGCCCTCGAGTACGCCTCCAAAGGCTCCAATTTTCTGTACCCGGTATTCGTGATCGACCCGCACTACATGAAGCCCGACCCGGACGCTTTCTCACCCGGGTCATCGAAAGCGGGCCTGAATCGGATCCGGTTCCTGCTCGAGAGCCTTTCGGATTTGGATTCGAACCTCAAAAAGGTCGGATCCAGATTGTTGGTGCTCAAAGGTGAACCCAGCGAGGTCCTCAATCGTTGCCTGAAGGAGGTAAGTAATTCTCTCTCTCTCTCTCTCTCTCTCTACAATCTCTAATTTTTTGAGGTTATTTTTTATTTTTGGGTTTTTGGGTTTGGTTACTTTTTGAGCAGTGGGATGTGAAAAGGCTTTGCTTTGAGTACGACACAGAACCATATTATCAAGCTCTAGATGTTAAAGTTAAGGTATGCAGGTTCAGATTCTTGTATTTGGAATTATATTATAATAGGCATGTAAAATTATATTATGGATTGTAGAAAAGCTTAATCTTTTGTAAAAATGGTCAACTTACTTAATTTTTGCACAATTGTATCCAAAAATCTCAAAAAATCTCAAATGGGGTACTTTAAGATGATGATAATTAGTGCTGTGCTGGTAACTGGAAGAGGTTTTGTTTTGTTGGTATTGACAGGGGTATGCATCTGCGGCTGGCATTGAGGTTTTTAGTCCCGTAAGTCATACGCTCTTCAATCCGGCAGATATTATACGAAAGGTGAGTTTTTGAATCACTTTGTTGTTGCTTTTGTTATGATTGAGAATTTGAGAGGGTTTTTAAATGCTTCTTTGAGGGGTTTCCACTTAGTACTACGGTCAAGTGATATTCTTTTTCATGTGTACGTGAGAGGTCTTAGGTTCGATTTTCACCAACGGCGAATTTGGACCACATTATTGCTAGCTCATGTTGAGGCTTAGCCTACTTCCGCACTCTCTTAGTGTAGATAATATCGTTTGTGAAAGAAAAAAAAAAGCTTCTTTGAGGGGTTTGGATTTTCTTAATCTTAATTTATGTACTGATTATTGGTTAAATATACTTGGTGTCCTGAAGAATGGGGGCAGGCCACCTTTGACTTATCAATCATTTGTGAAGCTTGCTGGGGATCCCTCGTGGGCATCGTCCCCTCTTTCTATTACACTTTCTTCACTTCCTCCAATTGGGATGTTTGGAAAATGCGAGATTTCAGAAGTTCCAACAGTTGAAGAACTTGGCTATCAAGAGACACAACAGGTTTGGAGGAGTAATTATTTCAACCACACCTTGTTGTTAGCACCCCTTTTTATAAGGAAATATTTTTGTGCAGGACGAACATTCTCCCTTTAAAGGTGGTGAATCAGAAGCCTTGAAGAAGTTACGAGAATCAATTGAAAAGAAGGTGCAATGCAGAACTTTCTTGTGGACATTTATTAGGCTTTACATCTATAGCTTGCTGTGATATGTCCTTAACGGTTACATACATCAAGTCATGTTTGCTTGGCTGAACCAATTTCCTTGCTGTTCAGCGAATGAATTAATGGTTATCATGTACCAACATTCTTCCCTTTGGTTTTGATGATTTTTTTCCTGGTTCATGGATGCCTATCTACCCTTGTGATTTTATTGTAAATATTGGTCTGCAGCTGAATTCAACTTGTTAACATGTCAATTCTGGTGTTTGAGTCTTTCTTTTCTTTAATTGGTGTTGTAGGAGTGGGTGGCGAATTTCGAAAAACCTAAGGGTGATCCATCAGCATTTATAAACCCAGCAACTACTGTTTTGTCTCCTTACTTGAAGGTGAGTTGGAAATTAACACGTTTTATATTTCTTTGAATTGTTTGAAATATAAACAGTCTTGGCCGTATTTCTTAATGCTTGTTACATTGTCTTCACCTTTTTTTGGGTCTTTGGAAGTTTGGTTGTCTCTCTTCAAGATATTTCTACGTATGCCTTCAAGATCTATATAAAAATGCAAAAAGTCACACATCACCACCGGTATCTCTTGCTGGACAGGTCAGTCATCCTCAACCAGTTATATTTATCTTGGAATTCCTCTTTCTAGATTTAGAATTTTGAAATAATGTCTCAACCTTTTTAGTTATTATGGAGAGACTTTTTCTACACGGTTGCTTTTGGCACTCCTAATTTTGATCGGATGAGGGGAAACAGAATATGCAAGCAGGTAAACTCATGGCTTAAGTCAGTATCCAATTTACTTCTATAACTTCACTCCTTTTCTTATTCAGAAATTGTTATCCACATTAGTAGTATACTAATTTAGACAACTGACATTTATACACGAGTGAATGATACATTATGCCGGGAGATAACTAAACGATAGGGTTTTTGTTAGAAACACTAGTTTATTACGTGTTTGTGTGATAAAACCTAATAATGTCTTTATAATTATTAAATGCACTGCACTTTTCAGCAGTAAAGTTAACCACATATCTTAATAAAACAATATGGTTTTCGATTTTTATGAAACCGATGAAGATGAAGTATCAGTTTGCATCTGCATATGTAATAGATCTTTGGTGACTGATAATTCTCATAGATATCTTGGAATGATGACGATGAACTGCTGGTGGCTTGGAGGGAAGCTAGAACAGGATTCCCTTGGATCGATGCCATCATGATCCAGGTTGGTCTGTGGCATGATGGAACCATTCTTCTTAGATATGGTTTATTAATTCCCCCTGTATTCAAATTGTCCTTTTCTTCTTATTTAACATTCTATTTTGTCCATATATGTTATCTGCTGTAGCTCCGTAAGTGGGGTTGGATGCACCATCTAGCACGACACTCTGTTGCATGTTTTTTGACTCGGGGTGATCTGGTAAGGATTCCCATACTCTTCCCAACCAGTAACCTTATTCAGTTTCCTAATAGTATTTTTCTTTTCTGATACTAATTGTTTCTGCTGATAGTTTGCTCACTGGGAAAAAGGCCGTGATGTTTTCGAGAGGCTTCTGATTGATTCAGACTGGGCAATTAATAATGGAAACTGGCTATGGCTATCGTGCTCAGCATTTTTCTACCAGGTGTGAAGCATCTATCACCATTATTTACCAGTTCTTATATAGTTGCATATCAGTTGGGAATTCAGTGACATCTCAGCTTTTAAGATATTAATGGGTTCTTTATATTTGGCACTTCATCCATATATGATTGGCAATGCCTGTTGATTTCAACAGAGACTTATAACACTTTGATAATGATGATACTTTTTCTGGATAAATGAGTTGTGATTCTAACGGTGAGCGTTCATCTGAAAATTAAATGTGAAAGGTTGTTTTGGTTTGAATTTATGTATAAATGTTTATATGCAATTCCGTCTTTCATATAGTGTAATGAAGTAGGCTTTGTGTGATGTGGGTGCTGGGATTCATGATTTCTATTGTGAATATTGATGTTTTTGTAGTGATGCTTAGGGACCCTTTGATGAAGACTTTTTTCATTTGAATTGTTTCCATTCTGACCAGTATAACCGCGTCTACTCCCCAACCTCATTTGGAAAGAAGTACGACCCAAATGGTGATTACATTAGACATTTTCTCCCCGTACTTAAAGGTATGTTTACGTTCCTCTCATTTCCTGATTCATTATGCTGAGTACACTGTCTTGCATGAAATGTATAACCAATTTTCATTTGCCAGAAATGCCAAAGGAGTACATTTATGAGCCATGGACGGCTCCTGAAAGCATTCAACAAAAGGCAAACTGTATAATTGGAAGAGATTATCCAAAGCCAGGTCAGTTCTATTAACCTTCTGTTTTGCATGATTATCCAAAGCCAGGTCAGTTCTGTTAACATTCTGTTTTGCATTAAGATCAGTGCTTAAACTGGAGATTAGCATGTCAGGTTATGTCTGAACTATAGACTCATGGAATGGATTGTACTTGCGTTGTTATGCATAGAAATGTGTGTTTTTGTGCATACATTTGCCTGCACAGGAGCTTATGCATCCAATAACCTATTGCAGTTTGAATAATCCCGTCCTTTTTCCTTTGTGAGAATGAATGCAAAATGAGTAGTATTATGGAATATGTGGAGGATGAAAGGTGTCTAATTTTGGTCTTGTGGGGAATCAACCCATGGTTGAATGCCGCGTTGCAATTTTTTTACAAGATTTATTATTTTGGTCATGGGGTGATACAGATGGCTTTTAGAGGCCCAAAAACTTGGAAGACTGTGATGAGCTTTGAAGTTTGAATAATTTAGAAACACAGTATCTCTATCAAACTTAATCGTTGTAGTTCTTAGTTTTCTTACTTTGCACCTTCTGTATTTCAGTGGTTGCTCACGATTCTGCAAGCAAAGAGTGCAAGAGGAGAATGGCTGAAGCATATGCATTGAACCAGAAGTCGACTGGCTTGGTGAGCAAAGAAGATTTAAGAAACTCGAGGAGAAAATTGGAGGACAAAAAGCCAGAGGTAAAAAATAAACGGCAAAGAAAGCTAACTGGCTGAGGGCTAAATAGAAAATTTTATTCATTTGATGGCAATCCTTGCATCGCTGGACGGTGATAACATGGGTTGTAGGAATAGAGCCATGTACTTAAAGCAGCAACAGTTGATGCAAACCTTATCAGTTGTGAATTTCTGATCCTAGGACTCCTCTTTCAACGATCCCAGCATCACATCGTCGTGTGAATATGGTTTGCCGTTGTGGCAGACTTTTTTCGACTCTTTAATAGACTTCTTTCGGCTCTGTTTGGTTACACTCGAGATGACCAATACTACTGGAAGCATTGAAAGTCTTGTGAGTAATTATGTGTTTGTCTACAGAATGCTGTTTTTCCTCTGGGTACTATGGGACTCGTGGTGCTGTGACTTTCTTGTAAGGAATTGTTTAAGAGGAGGGATTGCCATTTTTTCAAAAAAATGGGGACATGCTCTCTACCGTTGAATTTAATTTTAATGAGATTGTGTGGCCTGTGTTTTAATTTCAACCACACAATTTTATTAAAGTTAAATTCAACAGTAGGGAACATGTCCTCATTTTTTTTTGAAAAAATAGGGATCCCTCCCCTTAAGCTCCCTAATCTTGTAATTAGGAATACATGTATGGCTGTTTACTCAAGTAAACTCCTTGTTTCAAGGAGCTGCTTATAGTTAGGTTCCCTAAGTAGATGTTAAGGCATCAATCAAGGAGGTGATCATGGTGTTGATCACGTCTCCTCTCATATATGTTGTAAACCTGAGGCAATTGTCTCTTATGAAGAAAATACAAATGATCATTTAGAAAAGCAATATGGTATTAGAGCAGGAGAAATGACTTGCCTATGTAGTAGTACTGTTTGTTCATCTTTAACCTTTCAAAATGGCTGAAGACAACCCGTTTAGTTCTGAGGCAGAAAGCTCTCGTATCAGCTCTTATGAGTTCAATTACTTACCGTGGTAAAGAGTTGTATCTCTTGCTTTAGGTGGAAGATTGAAGCAAGGGAATGGAAGTATGGAAGCACTTGAGATCATAGCTCCTAACTATGAATCTTGGCTTAGCAAGGACCAATTGGTCATGTCCTGGCTCCTCAACTATATGAAGCGAATGTTGACTGAGATTTTCAGCTACTCTATGTTGGAGATATGCTCTAAAAGTCAATCGTTGGAAGAAACCTTTCAGGACAATATCTGTATGTATAGATAACTCTAATACAGTAAAAGGCAAAGTCACTTATTAGGACTATCTTAATAAACGTTATATGTCCAAAATAGTGAATCTATGGACAATGGATCGATGGAAAAAGTAATCTAATGAAGTTAAACTACAAAGACCTTCTTCACATAATCATGATGTCTAAAAGGTTCCTAGTCATAAGATTGTTAGAGGGATACTGACAATACATAGGCCAATACATATTATGTCCCCTTCAAATAGGAAGGATGGATAGTCTTATGCCATTCGTGTAGTAACACTAAAACAAGTATGTAGATGCTCATTAAGAAAATGAGTTCACTGAACACAATCAAACGAACGTACTTGCATAGAGGTCTACTCACATGTCAAGCAAGTAACTCTACTGGTTGGAATAATGTAAATAGTCATTTAACCTGAGACATCATAGTTGTCTTGGGGATACGTTGCTGATCATTTGATAATGAGATGTGAGCACATTTCATCTTGGATGTGTTCTATGCATTGTTAGGGTCAAGGTTTAAAATATTGATGATATCGGAAATATCGGTAGTCCAAAAACACGAAAATTTCGATGGAAATATCGGGATATTATCAATATCGATAAAAATTGAATAAAAACTACGAAAATTGTAAGAAAAACTTGGAAATTTTTATTGAAACTTTGTATGATGTTTATTTAGTCAATTATCTATTAGTTTATCACAAAAAATTGGAAGGAAATGCATTGCATGATGGATTTAACTAATTTAAGTTGATTATATAGCGAGCTGACAAAGATTATGAGTGTAGAAAATATGTAGTAATTAATGAAAAAAGTTTAAACACACCATAATCATTTATATATAATGAATTAGTACAATATTTTACACTTTATACATTGCATGGTAAGATACATGATTGACTTAGTACCACATAGAGTTCCTATGAGGTTCAAAATTTTCACTATCTTCATCATCTCTATGTGTAGAGTAAGTGTAATGTGAAGAGTAATCATCAAATGATAAATCCCTAAAATAGTTTTGCATATAATTGTTAACATGCCACTCATATGGATCCGAGATTGGTTGACGTTGTCCATAAGCAAAATCATTTGAAGATTAAGTCTCGGATTCTTTCCACCCATATAGATCCGAGATTGGTTGACGTTGTCCATATATATAGAAATATGACTACAACTAATTAGTTAGGTGAGTGAACGTGGTAAGTAGTTCAAAAGTAGATACTTGAAAAGAAATTGTCAAAGATTTATTGTCATGTGCAAATTTGTTTCTTGCAAAAAGAATTCAAAACAAAACCATATATATAAATATTTTAGCATATTTTCACAAAAAACATAAGTGATATTGTGGTCAAGGTGTTGAAGGAGTAAAATGGGAGGGGTTCGAATTCCCTTGGTGTTTTTTAAAATATAGAAATTTAAAAAACACGGAAATTTCGATGGAAATATGGATGACATTGGAAATATCGATAGTTCAAAAACACGGAAATTTCGATGAAAATATCGAGATATTATGGATATTTTAGACCTTAGTTGGGGTCAATGATTTATTCTCAGAGGCATGTGAATGATAAACAAGGGATCTCGAATCCTCGTTACAAGAGGAATAATACTCTAAGATATGATTCGGGAATCTTCAGTTGAAGTATCGAGCGTAATGATGGAAGGCGTTCATGTACGACTCAATTGAATCATATAATTAAGTATAATCACATTAGGGGTTTGACATTAAGTATCCATACCTTAGTAATGTGATTGTAACTATTGTATTAGAGAATGATCGAATTACATTGTAATTCCAACTGAATAGGTTCTCTGACCAAATTCTACAATAGCTTGGGTAGCCATGATATATGGTTAGATGTCACTCATGGCTTGTGGGTTCTTCTAGATGATTAAATAAGTAGTTATCAAAGATAGAGAATTAAAAGTAAGTTTTAATTCACTAAGTGATTGAATAAATACTAATCAATTGAATTGATACTAATCACCTCACTGCCTCGCTAATTAGAACTTAAAACGATTGTACACCGATACTCTTGTGGCGAGACAACTAAAGGATGATGGAATTAATTAATTGGATTAATTAAGTGCTATGATTAATTAGAAAGTCTAAAGAAATCATAGAATCAATGAAAGATCGTTTCGGGTTTAAAGAAAAGTTCGGGTTCATTCGGCCCCATTGAGCACAAACTCATTGGGCCTTTTTATTCAAGCATAGGATGACTTGAAATGATAAAAACCCAAAGTCCAAACCTACATTAAGGGGCCGGCTAAAGATGAGGAAAGAAGAGAGTGTCAATTTGTTGACTTACTTCTTTTATCTTTATAAAGGAAGTTTAAATGAAAAAGTTTCATTAGGGCTTTTTGTGTGAACTTTTCAACAAAAAGAAAAACAAGTCTCTCTCTACACGCATACATAGCCGGCCGCCAAAGGGGGATATAGTTAATCATCTCTTTTCCTTTTGGTTATTTCCAACATCCATCTCACTACACTATTGGGTGTGGATCTTTAGAGGTCTACTACTTTGGAGACTAGGGGAGAATCAAATGAGTTCCAAATCTACAAGGTGGAGGAAACAAGGAGGGAGGCTAGACTCAAGAAGTTTCAAGAACAAAGAGCTTGGAGGTGGTCCATCCTTAGTCTAAAGTCTAGATCAAGAGACATAAAACTCAACCTTTACTTTGTTCTTCAATATTTAATTTGATGCATCATATATGGACCTATGCTTCTTGAAGGGGATTTGCATGACTATAGCTTTGATAATATGTGATAATATGAGTCCATTGCTTATGTATATAAATTTAGAATTGTATATGCATGATAGTCACTAGAAATCCCAAATAAATCTCATTATTTTCCTTCAAGTGGTATCAAGAGCCAAAAGTTTATATTTGATGTGTCATTTTGGATTTTATGCATATGGGTTTTGATTTTATGTTTGACATATAATTTCTTCATTCAAGATATGTTTATCTTTTGTTTTTCAAGTGTTGAAAAAGGTGTTTCAAGAGTTGAAAAAAGATATGTATGCAAAAAGTGTTTTGGATGCATGAATGAAGAGTGAGTTTTAAACAAAATTTGGGGTTTTTATACCATAGGGGAGGGCGCGGTTTTGGAGAGATTTTTTGGCTTGTGTTTATATTTTATTTTGAGTCACACACACACACACACTTTTACGCTGGAAAACCAAGTTCTTGTCACTTTTGTTTTTTGTTTGAAAAAAAAACCACCAAGAAAGTGCAATTCTTGAAATTGTTTTCATGGTTTTTTCCTTGGTGTTCACATCTATGTTCTTGTGTTCATACTTTAATCTTGTATTTGGGTATTTTACTTTCTATTAAGAACTTTCATAATTTTACTCCATCCTAGATTAGACTAGGAGACCATACCTAAAGCGATACCTTTAAAGTCAACAAGTACAAAAAGTGACAAGGAAAAGTATGAGCTCTTATTTTCTTTTGAAAATAGGGAAAAAGTTTGACCTTCTCCCTCTCTCCATCACCATAACCGGCCTCACCTAATGATGAGCCATTTGTGGGCTCTTTTGGAATTTTAAAAGGTTGTATTTATTTTCTAGTATTTGTGGTTTGACCCATAACTTTTAATATTTGCATTTCAGCCCCACATCCCTAGAGGACAAAATATTTTGATTTTATTTTTATTTGTACTTTAAACTCATCATACAATTATGCCCATATGTACTAAATCTAATTCATTATGTTGCATTCCAATTTAATTATTTAATGTGATTAAGTAGTTAGAAAAATGGTTGACTATAAACTTGTGCCTTAAACAATAATTGAGCTACGAGTTAGGTCTCTAAATTCAAATTGTTTGAACCTTGGTAATTTGTTTTAATTATCAATTCAATTGGACCACAACATGTTAGACGTCAATCTTTCTCTCCCTCTTAGTATATGTAATTTGTAAGAATTTGTACAAATCGGTTAGTAATTCTTATTACTTCTTTATCTTTTTCAATTAGTTGATTCCCTCTAGTACTAGACTAGAGTTTCTTTAACTATTGGTAAGGAGACATATTAAAAGGGGTTTTCATGAGATTAAAGATTTGTTGGGTCCAACACCCTAATTAGCAATGAATTATTATCTTTAGTTTCTAATGGCTCAATGAATAATGTTTTAATTGGATTGAAAGCGCGTAATTAAAATGATACAATCTTCCTTAGATCTTATTCAACAATGTTGGCTCGCTATTGAATCAATCTTACAAGTCCATAGTCATCTAAAGAGCCTAAGATAACTATTAAGTCCAAATTCAAAGGAATGCAAAAACCTTGGTGGTAGTAGTTACTTCCAATATTTGAAAAATTCGTTTTTGATATTGATTTGTTTTTCTCAAAACAAATAGTGGGAGTATCATGCACTACTAAACTAAAATGAACACAATTAGTAGTAATATATATCTCCAATCTTTTGAAAATTGTTTTGATATTGATTTGTTTTGTGAAAACGAATAGTGGAGATATCATATGCTACTAATTTCATTTACTTTGGACTAGTAGTTATAATAGGACACAATTTATTATAATATGATTAAATAAATAAAATGATAAGACCTTAAAATCCCTTAATCAACATCCAATATTAAGTTGAAAGCGGAGAGGTGCATTGAACACTTCTTCATAGCCTTCCACCATGGTAGGGTCCAATAGTTTATGATTCATACGTCGCTTTCACCCTATCATGGGGGAGTTCAAAGTATATGCTTATACTCAAGAAGAGTCTATTTCAACATTTGACGTGGTGAAGGTAGGCAACGAGTATAGCCGACATCATATCATTATGAGGTCATACTTAGACCCCTATCTGAACTGGCATGGTGGGTCAAAACTTAACTAAGAGAATAGTGCCAACATCATATCATTGTGAGGCATTGTTCTCTAGAGACCAACTAGATGGGTAATCACAAGAAGTTGTTGTGAATGGGTAACTTTACCCTCTCATTATTATTTTTGCTAGCCAACATCATATCATTGTGAGGTGGGCATAGTAATAGTAAGTCTCCCATAACCCGCTAGAAGCTTTCTTTGAAATCTTCTGGATTTCATCTTGAGGGATATGAGATTTGCCAAAAATAGTGGGTGGTGTCATTCGATTTAAAGACTTGAATCGTTTGACTTAATCAACAATCAAATTAATTTATTTTATTGTTATATATTTAGATATGGTTGGAAGCACACTATCAAAGATACTCGACAATTTTCTGTTTTGGTACCATAATGTTAAGATTCTCGTAACCTTGGAGAAAATTGTTTACATACTAGACAAAGCTCCACCTTACATACATCTTGGCCCTGAGGCCACTGAGGATGATTGTGCTAAGTATGACAAACACGTTGAGGGTGGTACACAAGCCAAGTGCTATCTGTTGGCTTCCATGAATGAGGAGCTGCAGAGACAGCACGAGGGTATGAACAGTTCATCATTCATCATACTCCATCTTACAGAGTTATATGGTGAAAGGACGCGCAACTGTCGCTTCAACATTGTCAGTGAACTTGTGAAGACCAAAATGGTCAAGGAAGCCCTAGTGCATCAACATGTACCAAAGATGATTGAACTTATTGAACAACTGGATAACCTAGGTATTTCACTTGACGAGGAATTGGACCATGACTTCATCTTGGTTTCTCTTTCTGATTCGTTCTCACAATTTGTCATGAACAACAACATGAACAAGATGGATAGCACTTTTTCTAAGTTACTAAACATGTTAGCAACCGCAGAGAAGACTATGAAGAAAGAGAGCGTTGTAGGGACCACAACTGTGGTCCACAACAAGCTATCCACGTCTAAGGCCCAGCCGAAAGGCAAAGACAAAGGCAAAGGAAAGGAGAAGAAGTCATCCACTCCTAAGGCCCAAGGAGGAGTGAAGAAGAATAAGGCAAAGGAGCCCAAGGAGATCTGCCATTACTGTGGAAAGGACGGGCATTAGAAGAGGAATTGCAGACCTTGCATCTCTGAAGGATAAGCCACAGGGTATGGTTTTTGTTCTTATCTTCAATTCTAATTGTTAGATCTTCTAATCTTTATATTTGATATAAAATGCTAATCAATTATGTAATTGTATGTAGGTGAATGAGCCAAGTAGAAGATGGACGAGCAAAGATAGGATGGAATGAAGAGTTCGGCCATTATTTTTTGCTAACTACTTAGGAAGTTTGTTAGGCACTTAAAGACAGTCTTTAAATTTTCTTATTTTGCTAAGAACTTATTATGTGGCTTCATATGATGGAAGACCCACTTTTGGTGCCTATATGAAGGTATATAATTAGTCTCTAATGTAAGAACTAATTCTTTTGTATTAAACATTATGAATGTTTAACTTATCATATCAATGTAATGTGATGAATGCCTTCTACCATATTTGTTCCTCAAAGTAGTGTTATGAATTGAATATCGTCACGCCCCGATCTCGACATACGTCCAGGATTGACACGTGACGTCACCAAATACCTCGTATATCTAACATACCTCGCCTCCGGGATATTTACAAAGCATAGATCAAGATTCGAATCACATAGTAATTGTTCGTATACTTTATGGCTGCATCTAACCTCGTTAGACTGCCTACGTACCCTAAACATGGATCAAGCCATTCATAGGTCGTCATTCATTACACTCCGACCTTTGTCACATTACATTTACATCGAAAGGTACAACATTCCTCAATCAATTATTAGAACTTAACAAGCATGAATTTACTAGCTTTAGAACTACATAACAGACCCACATGACATTCAAGGTTTCCATTCCATCCATCATATAAATCACTCGGTTTTCAATATGATATCGTCATCCACAACATGTAAACATATCAAATAACCAACGAAGTACAACATTATTCTCAAGCCACATTGATCAACTAAAATAATCATAATAATAACAACAATATCCAACGCCATTCCACAATCCCGTCAATTAATCAATTCATGAATCAAAGATGCACAATTTTAACTTTTAACTACGTTAATCAATCAATGAGATAACATATCATTTCACGAATTTAATTAAAGAACTCTATGTAATTCCCAACTTAGATTATGAGTAATAACATGATAATTCTAATTTATATTCACAAGGTCTATTGTGGATAATTCTCATTCACTCGAATCTAGGGTTCTAAACTAACCTTATGGGAATGATGCACTGGGCAAATCAGAACTCGGATAAGCTGTGAAGTTCGAGTGAGTGACAATAATACAAGTATGTGATAATAACATATCATTTCACGAATTTAATTAAAGAACTCTATGTAATTCCCAACTTGGATTATGAGTAATAACATGATAATTCTAATTTATATTCATAAGGTCTATTGTGGATAATTCACATTCACTCGAATCTAGGGTTCTAAACTAACCTTATGGGAATGATGCACTGGGCAAATCAGAACTCGTATAAGCTGCGAAGCTCAGGTGAGTGACAATAATACAAGTATGTGATAATCAATAAAAAGAAAGACCATTGATCACTGTTTATAAACCTCAAATATAAAATCATATTTTTATGAAATCATAATTAAGTCACTGAAAATGAGTCACCCAAACATCCAACGAGTTTTCTAATTCAACCACAAGATTCTCAAAACATTGTTCATAAATACATTAAAAACTAGGGCTAGAGAAACGCCAGTTCGGCAGAAGCCTACAAAAGTAACCAAAAAGGAAGTGGCCCCATATCGCGGATTAACCAAGCAAAACCACCCCTGCAGTAACCAATTAGGCAGTGACCCTCTATCGTGGATTAACCAAACAGAGTCACTCATATGCATCTGTTAGGCAGTGATCACCTATCGAGGATTAACCAAGCATGATTACCCCTAAGTGTGTGTATATAGCCATACCAAAGATATAAGAATCACCTATTGTGGATTAACCAAGCATGATCCATAGAAAATATGATCTCCTATCGCAGATTAACCAAGTAGGACCATGGTCCCCTATCACAGATTAACCAAGGACCAAGATAACTAAGCAGGTAGTGACCCCCTATCACGGATTAACCAAGCAGAGTCACACCTATGAAACTGTTAGGCAGTGATCACCTATTACGGATTAACCAAGCATGATAACTCCTAAGTATGTATGGCCATAAGGATTTCCTATCGCGGATTAACCAAGCAGAACCACTAATGACCCCTATCGCAAATTAACCAAGCAAGGTCATGGTCTCCTACTAGCCCTCAATTTAATAAACATTTCAATATGCAATTCAAATCACCTTTTCACAAGTATTACCAATCCATGAATCAATTCACATTCAATAAAAATGGATCGATGGCCAATTATAAAAGAATCTCATTTTAATAGAAAACACATTTAATAAAACCAAGTCATATCCACAAAGGATATTCGTATAAAGAATCGGGTAATCACCATATCACATATGTTAAAGTCACTCGCTGATATAAGGCCACCTATCCTCACTATCCTTCTATTAATACTAATTTTTGTTTTATAAACGATTCGAGACATGTTGACCAAAAGTCAACTCTTAATCAACAGTGGTGCCCACAACCCTACGTATTTGCAAATCAGATTTCATATCTGTAACTTCCAATGACCCATGTTTTGCTTCTAAAACAACATATTAAAATTTCATTAAAATTCAACGATCAGATCTCCGCTAATTGCCAAATCAATAGGAGGTTAACAATTAATTTCACTAACTTAGAAATCCAATTCGGAAAGATCCGCACATCAGATTCCTGATCCGTCAGTTCCAGCTATGCTTAAATATTACGTGCTATAGCGCATTAAAGTTTGGTGACGATCCAACGATCGGATCGTCGATTCAAATTTTTGATCAAGTGATGTATCATAGTGAAATTTGCCAAGAATTCACTTAACACGATTGTGGTTAGCAACCTTCACTACTCATGAATATAAGTTCATAACGATTATGTGAATCTCCTTATATTCTAGCATCAAACTTATGCATGAAAACTAAGCGTGCACTTTTAATTAACATACACAAATAAGTTATCAATCAAATAGTTAAGCGAATTGAAATCACAAATTATTAAAGCACAACCAAAAGTAATTAATTCATAATGCAAATGTAATCATGGCTTTGAATCCCCCCTAGCAAAAGAGGGGGGTGGTTTAGTTCCTCATAACTGTAAAACAAAGGTAAATAGATTTATACATTGAAAATAAAAGAAAGAAAACACCTAAACGCTCCAACGATCCTCGTTGAGTGGCAAGCACGTCTAAGCACTTTCCTTCCCTTCCTTTGCTACGGCACAAGGGGTGGTTGTGGGTTGAAGGTTTGGTTGTATGGAGGAATGGATATAAGGATGTATGGTGGTATTTAGGATGGTTGGGGGGGGTGTGGCAATGGTGTTTATGGGCAGATTTTTGTGGAGGGTTTTAGGGAATAGGTGCGGCTGTTTTGGAGAGAATGAATGGATGTGTAGAAGGAAGTTGTTGTATGAATTGGTGAGTTTTAAGCCTTGCAAGAAGGCATATTTATAGGTGCTCAAAAGTAAAGAACCACACAAGTTGTTTTAATAAACAATACAAAGCAATAATTAATCATCAAAAACAGCTAGCACACATGCATCTTTGCAGAAATTTCATCATGAAACAACTTGCATTCATCCTCCTTGGTCTATGCCTTTGGTCCCTCTTGGTGTTCTCATGATGAATCAGCTAGTACACTTGTAAAACAGCTAGCACACTTGTATTTCATGATTAAATAAGCTAGCACACTTGCAAAACATGATTACCCATCCATGCCGTGGGTTTTCCTTGCAAAAACAACTTGCACACTTGTGTTTTCATGATTAAAACAGCTAGCAACACACATGCTTGGTCTTTGCAAGGTATCTTCTTCATTTTGATCAGATTTTAGCATGTGTTTGAAGCCCTTTCATGCACCAAAACGTCCATCCTTTATGCTCCACATGCATGCAATCCATTCCACTCCAAAATAGCTCCAAATTGCACCAAAATGCACTTCTTTGCTAACTTTGTTATTAAAACCTATAAAGACACGAAAATAGCTTAAAACATTCTAATAAGATGAAACTAATTAAGTAAATGCAAGGAAACAAACTAATAAAGTCACATAAATATGTTCCTATCAAACTCCCCCACACTTAACTTTTGCTAGTCCTCTACCAAAACAAAGAAACAAAAAGAAACAAAACATAATCTAAACCTTCCAACGTTACCTCAGGGATTTCCAATGCACATGTTAAAAATCATTACTTGCACAGATTTTGGCCATCAATATCCTTAAGCATACACTTAACCACAGTCACCATTTACTAGTTCTCTTTTAATCGATTAAAACATCATTTTGTATGTAATAACATGCCTTAGAGAATTCCCTCAATTCCTTACTAGATATGCACTCATTTTCACTCAGATTTTTGAACTACACTCCCTACACTAGGTATATGTGAGAAGATTGATGTACACATGAAAACTAAAACTCACGTATGTTTTAACAAAGAAAGCATTTTTCTGGAGTTTTAAGTGAATATGAATATGATCTCATGAAAGGAATGCTACTACTTAGATGCAAGAATTAGTGATACCATATGCTCATACCAATCCCAAACTCCACATATTGAACACATAACACTCAAGATAGAAGTGTAAGGGTTGTAACGGGGCTAAAGGTGTTTGGTTAACAAAGAACGGATATGGAAAACAAAGGTTCTTAAAGACATAGTGAGCAAAGCAATGAAATCAACTTAGAATTCACTTTTGAATGCAAACTCAAATTTTGAACAAAAAGGGGAGAAGTCACACATTTTAGGGCCAGATTTGATGATTTGGACCCTTCCTTCAACAATCAATACTTTCAAACTCATTCTTTCTTCTTTTCTTTTCATATGTTTCTCACATTTTGTTTTGTAACCCAAAACGTACAAATGAGCTCAAAAACAACCATTCCCTCCCCCACACTTGTTTTCTTGCATAATGTAGATAAAAAGGAATTCATTTTATGTTATGCTTACTAGCCTTTAAGAACAAGGGTATGGAAAGTCCTAAACTAGGCTAGGTAAGGTTATTGTGGGTTAATAAAGAATATAGGCTAAACAAGGCTCAAACGGGGTTTAACCTACAAAACAGATAATAATGGAGGGTACGACTATTTGGTTACGGTGGAGACTACACCACTTCATCTTGATATGTGTTATGCATTACAATGTCGTGCTTTGAATGAAACGGATACAAGTTCTAGCATTTAGTTCTATCAAAATGCATTCTAAATAGCAACCAATCAAAGAATAATGAGATCATGCAACGACTTTAGAAAACAAGAACTGACAGATTATAACTCACCAAAGAAAGTAAAGGCTCGAGTATCACAAGGATGTAGCGTTATATGAGTTCCTTCCTTCAAGCATGTTATGAAAACTTATTTTATCCACTTTGTAATCAAATGTGAGTTCATAAACAACGACTACAACTAAGCATAGGACAACAGCATATCAAACTTCAATCCATGCTTGTAACTTTCTTTAACAGTTATGCAATTAAAAACCGAATCCTCATCATTGTGTTGGAAGGTACCTAAGACACAAATACACCAAAATGACTCTAAAACAACTCTTTTTGGTATTTTTCAAAACTTTTTCAAAATTTTATGTCATTTTCGTATGATTACCTCAAAACACAATAAAACACACCAAAACAGCTTAAAAACACTTTAAAAAAGTGAGAAACAACTTAGCTTCATGTGGTAGATGATCCTTGGTCGTGCTTGTTGATTTTCCACAGCTTTCATCTTGAACTGGATGGGGCTTTTTTCTTGCAAGTGATCCTCAGCTTAGTTGAGGATGAATCAGCACGTTGTCTCCACATGCTTCAAGTAATCAGGTCTCCACGCAGGTGTGGCATCTTCTCGAGTTCTTGAACTGGGCTGGAGGGGCTCGAAGATGAGTACTCGAGAGCAAGACTAGGTAAGCAATCAGGATCTCTCTTTCTCCCTGTTCTTCAGATGAAGGTGAGGAGAAATCATGATATGAGATACTTTTGCTTTTAACCTTCATGATATGAAATACTTTTGCTCTTGATGACTTGTTTATAGAGGTACTCCAGGGGATGAGGAACACTGAGTAACTCGAGAGGTTTCTTTAGGAATACATTCTCGGAGATGAAGAAGTGTTGAGTAAGTCTACCTTTGCTATGGAGGGCGAAGGTAGACACTTATAGGAATTTCTTCACAACCGGTACTATTCTCTTACTCTTGTCGACAGCCGGTGGATGATTGAACAATAAGGTTTACGCGCTTTCTAACAAAATTACCTGTAATTCCCGCAAAGCCAAAGTTGCGTGTGAAAGGTGATGGCACGTCTGGAAAAGTGGATCGACTCGTGGTTTCTGAACAGGCCCAGCTTTTGAGAAATGAGCGCCTCTTCGATTTGCGAGCAGACGCCTCTTCGATTTGCGAGCAGGCGCCTCTTCGATCTCTGAGTAGTGCCTCTTCGATTTCTTCTTTTTATAGAGGCACTAATTTTGGTCCACGGTACACTTGAATTACCTTTTGTAAAAACTCCCTTCTTGCACTTCTGAAATCTTAATATGTCCACTCTCTTCTTTCTCAACACTTTCAAAAAATGTCTTGCCCCTCTGATCGTCGCCTTAACTTGAATGTCAGGGAAGATGATGACTTGTCTTCTCCAAACAACATTTGGCATCTATCCTTCATATCCCCCAATGGTCCTCTTACAGTTGGGGACTCTATGATGAATAATGATACAACTGTTACGGTGGTTGCTAGAAACCTTCTCACTCCAAGAAACAATAGGTTGTTTTCCAAACGGTTCGACGAGCTTACTGTTCAGGACTCTCTGGCGCTCAGCGTCCAGTGTGCAGGCTCAGTCTCAAACATGGGCCAACGCCTTCTTGCACGATCTCGTCAGGTTGAGTCTTTGATGGCTGAGGTGGCTAGTCTTCGGCAAGGGGTCAGAGGACTCAGGCACGAGAATAAGGAGTTGCCCATACTCGCAACTAGTTACTCAACAAGTATGAAGAGGAAGCTTGACCAGCTGCAGGAGTCCGAAGTGTGAATTCAGAGTGATCATCAAAGGTTTGTGGCGTTACTGCAGAGGCATCTTCTGCCTTCGTCATCTGGAGTTGCACCAAGTGTTGAGGCTCTGGAGGATCAAACTCTGGCGCTTCGTCTTTCTGGAGCTCCGTCGACTGCTGAGGCACCACCTGACCAATGAATGCTATTAGTTTACACATTATTGTAAAATATTTTAGCTTTTATTTTTATTTTATTTGATTTTATTTTGTGTTTTTTATTTTTTTTATTTTATTTTGTTTATTTTATTTTATTATATATATATATATATATATATATATATATATATATATATATATATATATTAAAACAATGTAAAATCAATGTAAAATATGTAAATCAATGTAAAAATATTTTATTTACCATCCCCCACACTTAAACTAAACATTGCCCTCAATGTTTTAAACATAGATTCACACAAACAACTAAAGAACTAAGCAAGGCAAGATAAATGCAGAAAAGAGAAGGGTTTAGGAATGCAAATCTGATTTGGTGAGCAATTCCAAAGTCTCCCTTCGTTGAAAGCTTGGGTTGCCTCCCAAGAAGCGCTTGCTTTAACGTCGTACAGCCGGACGAATCCTCCAATTGGGCTATATTAGACCTCGCGGCACGGATGGGTATGTCCTCCACAATGTGCTCCACGAAATTGTCATAGTAGGGCATCAAACGATGTCCGTTTACCTTGAATTCTTGCCCCGTCTTCAAACTCTGGATTTGAACTGCACCATGAGGAAAAATATCAGTAATAACAAACGGTCCAATCCATCTAGAACGTAACTTACCTGGGAATAATCGAAGACAGGAATTGAAAAGTAGAACTTTCTGCCCATTTGAAAACGTTTTGGTTCGAATCATCTTGTCATGAAAGGCTTTCGTCTTTTCCTCAAGCTCGTTCAATTGAAACTTCCTATGAACTCCAACGGCATCTATGTCCATATTGAAGGCCTTAACGGCCCAATGTGCTTTATGCTCTAGCTCAACGGGAAGATGGCATGGTTTCCCATAGATGAGTCGAAATGGGGACATGCCAATGGGTGTTTTGTAGGCCGTGCGATACGCCCACAGTGCATCATTCAAGCGCAAGCTCCAATCCTTCCTCATTGGCCCAACTGTCTTCTCTAAAATCTGCTTGATCTCACGATTTGAAACCTCTGCTTGCCCACTCGTTTGAGGATGATAAGGTGTTGAAACCTTATGCTTAACGTTGTACTTCTTGGGTAGCGCCTCGATGGTTCTATTGCAAAAGTGGGATCCCCCATCACTGATAAGTACTCGCGGCATGCCAAACCTTGCAAATATGTTAGTTCTAACAAAATCTGCGACAACTTTAGAATCATTAGTTCAGGTGGCTTTTGCTTCCACCCATTTCGAAACATAATCAACCGCAAGTAAAATATAATTAAAACCATGAGATGAAGGAAAAGGACCCATGAAATCAATACCCTAAACATCAAAAATTTCGACAGTAAAAATAGGGGTCTGCGGCATTTGGTCCCTTGCACCTATATTGCCCATTCGTTGGCAACGATCATAAGTAACACAAAACGTCCTAGCATCCTTAAATATCCTAGGCTAATAAAATCCACATTCTAACACTTTAAGGGCTGTGCGTTGTCTTTTCTTTGTCCCAAAACAGCTCCAATTGCATAATCTGATGCATCGCACATTAGCTCGAAAAGAAGGCTCCAATCTGGTGGTACAATGATAGGGGCCGAAGTAAGCATCTCCTTGAGGTGTTTAAAGGTCTTTTTGCATTCGTCGTCAAACTTAAAGGGTACATCCTTCTGTAAGAGACGGCAAAGGGGGGGTAGAAATCTTCGAGAAGTCATTGATGAATTGCCTATAGAATCCTGCATGACCAAGAAAAGAACGAATCTCTCTCACCAAAGTAGGAAAGGGTAAGTAGCGCACAAGATCTATTTTCGACTTATCAACCTCAATTCCCCTTTCCGAAATGATGTGACCTAAAACAATGCCTTGTTTAACCATAAAGTGGCATTTCTCCCAATTTAAAACAAGGTTCGTATCCATGCATCGTTTTAAGATCAAATTGAGATTATTTAAGCAACCGTCAAACGAATCACCAAAAACACTGAAATCGTCCATGAAAACCTCAATAATTTTTTCAACAAAATCTGAAAATATACTTACCATGCATCGTTGAAAAGTTGATGGAGCATTGCACAAACCAAATGGTATACGGCGATATGCAAAGGTGCCAAACGGACAAGTAAAAGCGGTCTTTTCTTGGTCGTCCGGAGCTATGACAATTTGGTTATACCCAGAATATCCATCAAGAAAACAGTAAAATGAATGACCCGCTAACCTCTCGAGCATTTGGTCAATGAATGGCAAGGGGAAGTGGTCCTTCCTCGTGGTGGCGTTGAGCTTCCTGTAGTCGATGAACACTTTCCAGCCTGTTTGGATTCGGGTAGGCACGAGTTCGTTTTCTTCATTCTTTACCACAGTAACTCCTGACTTCTTTGGAACGACTTGAATTGGTGAAACCCATTGGCTATCTGAGATTGTATAGATGACCCCACAATCAAGGAGCTTGATAATTTCCTTTTTCACAACGTCCATCATCGGAGGGTTGAGACGGCGTTGAGCCTCTCGAGTTGGTTTAGCCCCCTCCTCAAGATATATGCGATGCATGCATGTAGTAGGGCTAATTCCCTTGATGTCGGCTAGGGTCCATCCAATGGCACTTTTATGATCATTTAACACTCGAATAAGTTTTTCTTCCTCCAATTCCGTGAGTGATGATGAAACAATGACGGGCAACGTTTCTTTTTCTACCAAAAAGACATACTTCAAATGGTTGGGCAATGATTTAAGCTCTAGCGTAGGTGCCTGCACCACTGAAGGTAACATCTTGTTAGTTGAAACGGGAATTGACATTGGGGTTGAAGACTTACCAACGCAAGGTGGGGATGACTCAAGTGCAGCCACCATCTCCTCAATTTCTTCACTAAAACCCACAGCAAAAGCTTCCTCCATGTTGTTGTCGTGCCCTTGCACAATTTCTGGGGTTTGGGTTGTGCTTTTTATTCCTTGAACAATGGTTGTTTCAACGGCATCTCGATCCAATGAGTCAAGAAATTTCTGCGCCAAAGATTCCAAAATATCAATAGAAAAACACGAATGATCATCAATAGGATATTTCATGGCTTCAGAAATATTAAAATCAATAACTTCCCCATCAAATTCCATTGACAATGTCCCTTTGAACACATCGATATTTGTCCGGGCTGTTTTCATGAATGGTCGCCCAAGCAAGATTGGCAATGGTGTAGTATGGACTGATTCATCCATCTCTAGAACGTAGAAATCAGCCGGGAATACTAAATGATCCACCAGCACTAAAACATCTTCCAAAACTCCTTTTGGATAGGCGTTAGAGCGATCGGCTAATTGAATGATTACACCATCTTTTTTTAGTTCCCCTAAGTTCATAGATGCATAGATTGAGTATGGCATTACATTAATTGATGCACCTAAGTCTAGCATGGCATGTTCGAATTTAGTATTGCCAATAACACAAGGAATCGTAAAACTACCCGGATCTTTGCATTTAGGGGGTAATTTCCTTTGTAAAACAGCGGAGACATTCTCACTTACCTGGACAAACTCCTTGTTCGAAATCTTCCCCTTTGTTGTGCATAGTTCCTTCAAAAACTTGGCGTACCTTGGAACTTGCTTAATTGCATCAAGGAGAGGGATATTGACTTGCCTAAACGTCTCAAGAATGTACTTCTCAGCTTCCTCCTTCTTCGATTGCATAAACCTGCGAGGGAAGGGCACATTTGGAGGAACGACGTTAGAAATAATAGAATTTGGAACTCCCTGGCCTGTGATCGACGACATGGATGGCTTAGGGGACTTAGGTGGCTGCGGCAAGGTTTTGGATTCCTTTGCTGTGGCCTTTGCTTCTTCCTCCTCTTCAATTTGCATCATTTCATCCTCTTTGTGACCTGTTTTTGATGATATAAGACCTGCCCCAACTTCCTTGCCACTTCTTAGCATGATGGCCTTGGCAGATTCGAAGCCACCCTTTGGATTTGCAATGGTTGAACTTGGAAGCTTCCATTGGTCTCTAAATTGCCCTACAAACTCTGCAATTTGTCCAATTTGCTTCTCCAATTGATCTACCCTTTTGTCTTGGTTTTGCATGACCTTGGTTTGATTCTCTTGCCCCTGAGACAAATTGGTTAGCAATTTAAGAAGTGTATCATTATCGAGAGAATTACCTAAAGTGTTTTGGGCAGGTTGTTGTTGGACTTGATTTGAGGCGTACGGCTTGGTGTAGAACCCTGGAGGTTGCTGCCTAAAGCCCCCTTGTTGTTGGGGTTGTTGGGGCTCCCTCCATTTGAAGTTTGGGTGGTCTCTCCAACCTGGATTGTACGTGTTTGAATATGGATCGTTTCGGGGCTGATTTTGACCTTGGAATCCAATGGCATTAACGCTCTCCCATCCACCATTTTCAATCAATTGAGGACACTTTTCAGATGAGTGACCTTGGATGGAACACACGCCACAAACACTAGGTCCTTGCACTTTCATCCCCTCGGCCATCTGTGACACAATGGAAGTAAGATTAGCTAATTGGGTTTGAATATCAGATGAAGAGCTTACCTCATGAACTTGTTGCCGTGGCATGTCTCTTTGGCCAATTCCTTCATATTGTTATGCATTCAATGCACGGTTTGCAATTAGTGTCTTGGCTGCTATAGGTGTTTTGTCCACTAACGCACATCCCGCCGAAGCATCTAGCATTTGCCTTTCGATCGGAAGAAGGCCTTCATAGAAGTATTGAAGGAGAAGCTCTTCCTTCATTTGGTGCTGCGGACAAGAAGCAACAAGACTTTTAAAACGTTCATAATATGTTGGAAATGACTCACCTTGGCTTTGTTAGATTCCACTAATCTTCTTCCTCAAGAGAATGACTCTCGAAGTGGGGAAGAACTTTTCTAAGAATGCCCTCTTCATGCTCTCCCAAAAGGTGACAGTTCTAGGGGCTAATTTGTACAGCCAATCTTTAGCTTTTTCTAGAAGAGAGAATGGAAATGCCCTCATCTTCAAAATGTTTCCATCGACGTTGATTGGGGTCATGCTTGAACACACCACTTCGAACTCCTTCAAGTGCTTGTTTGGATCTTCCATGGATAGCCCATGGAATTTAGGGATGTGGTGCAACAAGCTTGATTTCAATTCAAACTCGTCATTCTTGTTTTCAGCCGCCCTAGGGTATTGAATGCATAAGGGGTGTGGTGTTGTCCAATCCCGAAGCTGAGAGCTCCTTGATTGTTCGGTTATCCGCCGCCATGACTTGTGGTTGCTCAACTCCTTGGGCCGTGGGCTTCTTTTCCTCATCTATTTTGTTCTCCTCAAGCTCAGGTTCAAGATTGGATGGTTGAGCCTCTTGCTGTTTCTTTGTCCTTCTCAAAGTTCGCTCAAAGTCGTTGTCAAAGTCAGAGATATGCTTATGAACTGGATGAGAATTTCGAGTCATACACTAGTACCTATGAAACAAGAAGAACAAAGCAAAGTTTGTAACTAAATTAAAACATACGAAAAAGAGGGATTAGCAAAGTTGCTAATCCCCGGCAACGGCGCCAAAATTTGATGCGATGAATAAGCAAACACACAAATTAAACCCTCTTGTTGACAATTGTAGTATATATGCAAGTAGGGATCGTTCTAAACTGGGGATTAGGAGGGATTGCTAATCTATATAAAATAAACTTAGAAACACTAAATAAAACTTTCAAAACACAAATCTAAAATCAAAACACTTCACTAGATTCAAATGATTCCAACTAAACTAGAATAACTCAAAATAAAACTAACAAATAAACTAAAACAGATTCTAGGGTTGTTTTAGGACGTGAATTTAAAAGATTCAAATTATGAAAATTAACCAACTCTAATCTAAATTAATGCAAAGAACTCAAAAGAAATCAAATAAAGTAGATTCAAATCAAAGGACATAAATTGTAAAAGGGGGATTGGGTTTTGATGAGAATAACTTGAAAATAAACAAATTATAAACTAGACAAATTTAGACACAAAATATGGTTGTTTGAATGGATGATGGATTAGCTAGAGGGTTCTCCTCCACACATGATACACTTGTACATAAACCAATTTTTAGTTGTTCTTTCGATAACTTATGAAACTCAATACTCCGGGTTAACCGTGATAGCACTTTTTTAACCTTCAAGTTCTCCTTAAGTTAATGAATTGAATGGGAAAGCGCATATAACAATTCAAAACATTCTTCAAAAGTTCCATACGTGAAAAGCACAATAGAGATACAATCAAAGATCATTAAGATTCATGAGAACTATAAGTATTGACGAGGCATTCGTAACTATGAAAAGCATGATACTCTTGCCAAGAATTCACTTAACACGATTGTGGTTAGCAACCTTCACTACTCATGAATATAAGTTCATAACGATTAGGTGAAATCTCCTTATATTCTAGCATCAAACTTATGCATGAAAACTAAGCGTGCACTCTTAATTAACATACACAAATAAGTTATCAATCAAATAGTTAAGCGAATTGAAATCACAAATTATTAAAGCACAACCAAAAGTAATTAATTCATAATGCAAATGTAATCATGGCTTTGAATCCCCCCTAGCAAAAGAGGGGGGGGTTTAGTTCTTCATAATTGTAAAACACAGGTAAATATATTTATACATTGAAAATAAAAGAAAGAAAACACCTAAATGCTCCAACGATCCTCGTTGAGTGGCAAGCACGTCTAAGCACTTTCCTTCCCTTCCTTTGCTATGGCACAAGGGGTGGTTGTGGGTTGAAGGTTTGATTGTATGGAGGAATGGATAGGAGGATGTATGGTGGTATTTAGGATGGTTGGGGGGGGGGGTGTGGCAATGGTGTTTATGGGCAAATTTTTGTGGAGGGTTTTAGGGAATAGGTGCGGCTGTTTTGGAGAGAATGAATGGATGTGTAGAAGGAAGTTGTTGTATGAATTGGTGAGTTTTAAGCCTTGCAAGAAGGCCTATTTATAGGTTCTCAAAAGTAAAGAACCACACAAGTTGTTTTAATAAACAATACAAAGCAAGAATTAATCATAAAAAACAGCTAGCACACATGCATTTTTGCAGAAATTTCATCATGAAACAACTTGCATTCATCATCCTTGGTCCATGCCTTTGGTCCCTCTTGGTCTTCTCATGATGAATCAGCTAGTACACTTGCAAAACAGCTAGCACACTTGTATTTCATGATTAAATAAGCTAGCACACTTGCAAAACATGATTACCCATCCATGCCGTGGGGTTTCCTTGCAAAAACAACTTGCACACTTGTGTTTTCATGATTAAAACAGCTAGCAACACACATGCTTGGTCTTTGCAATGTATCTTCTTCATTTTGATCAGATTTTAGCATGTGTTTGAAGCCCTTTCATGCACCAAAACGTCCATCCTTTATGCTCCACATGCATGCAATCCATTCCACCCCAAAATAGCTCCAAATTGCACCAAAATGCACTTCTTTGCTAACTTTGTTATTAAAACCTATAAACACACGAAAATAGCTTAAAACATTCTAATAAGATGAAACTAATTAAGTAAATGCAAGGAAACAAACTAATAAAGTCACATAAATATGTTCCTATCAAGCTGCTTATAGTTAGGTTCCTTAAACTGATGTTAAGGCATCAATCAAAGAGGTGACCAGGGTGTTGATCACGTTTCCTCTCATATTTGTTGTAACCCTGATACAGTTGTCTCTTATGAAGAAAATACAAACTATCATTTAGAAAAGCAATATATACATCGAATCATTGATAACTCCTAATCGTAACCCTTTTCTCCATCATGCCTCGCCACTAATGCTAACTTTAGGGGCTCAGGTGTAAGTTTTTGTTTCAATTGGCATCCCATTCTGTGTTATACAATCAAGAAATCGATATGAATATACATTTTCTCTTTACCGTGTTTTCGGCAGTAAATATGTACCAAATTTCTCACGAGTTAATTTTATGATGGGCAGTTGATAGTCAATTGTTGATTAGTGTAGCTCTTACAATAGAGCCTGACAGATTTACGACTGCCATCTCCATGTTTCGATGTGTTCCCTTGGCCAATGTATGTATATATATATATATATATATATATATTTTTTTTACCAGCATAGTGCATAATCGTATGAATATTTACTTGTTCAGTAAAGGTTTTTTGGGTTTGGACACTCGGGCCACGTCAGTTGTCTGACCCTCCTCATAGAAAAATGGATCCATTGTATGTAATCTACCCAACCCCACATTTTTATACCCCCATTGACTTTTGATGATATGGGCATCTGCTGATGAGAAAGATTCTACCAAAGATAAAAGAGGGAATAAATTTCACAAGAGAGACGAAGCGACCTAATCTAGTTACACCCAAAATCCTCTTCCACACAAGCCCCTTAATGGTGAAACTTTTGATTTCGTAGCTTGTCACAAAGTTTAGGGCTGTAAATGAGCCAATGCCAAACCGAATGTCACTATGCTCAAGTTTGGCTTGTGTAATTTTCGCTAGCTTGAGATAGGCTTAGCATGCTTCTTTACGAGTATTTGAAATTCGATATTAAGCTCGAGCTGTTTTGACCTATTTTTATAATAAGTTGGTTCAATTGTGTCAAATATTTTACCCCTTAGAGGTGCATGTCAGTAAAAGAATATATATATATATAACATAAACAACGCAACACAAAATTTTCAAACACACGACTTGAAATAGCACCCAATAGCAAGTTAGGTCATCACATGTGGTTTCTTTAGAAGTAAAAGAAAAAAGGAGGATACAATGCTTCAAAAGCAATATTTCAACACTTTCTCTCATACAAAGAAACATCTTGCATAAAATATTCATTGACATGTAGAAGAAAAACGTATAGCAATATCTTACCTCAAAAAAGTTTTAAAGTAGATACTAACACTTAATACTATGGTCTAGTGGTATTCCCCTTCGCTGGTAAGTGAGAAGTCTTAGGTTCGATTGTCGCCAAAGGTAAATTTGAACTATTATTATGGCAGCTCATTGTGAGGGTTAGCCCTCTCTTCTACTCCCTTAGAGTAAATGTTGTCGGTTGTTCAAAAAATAAAAATAAAACACTTCGCAATAAGACTTTTGGCTTTTCAAATTTTGTAATGTGATTTAAGAGACAACTTAAAGTCTCATTTAGCTATTTTCACCACAGTCCGCAAAAAAGTAGAAACCTTATTAAACTATCATTCTAGGTTTATCCTTTTGTTTTTTTTAATTGAATTGGCTGAATTTGTGCTTCTAAATAGTAAATACGTATTAGACGAGAAATAGAAAGAAAAAAATATTAGTCTTACAACACATTTTATCAAGAGTTGATGACATGTATTTGTTATGATAATATTAGAATGTCAAGCTTAAATGATCAAGCGGAGCTCAAGCTTACTTCGAGCTATCTCGTAAATTTTTTTAGAGATGCTTACGAGTTTTACGAGCCGAACACACTAATGTTAAAGTTTAAGTTGTTTTTTTAATCAAGTCGAACTATGTTTGACTTGGTTGCCAACCATGAGCAAACTTGGTGCGAGCTCGAAGTATTTCGAGCCGGTTTACATTCTTAAATTAGTTAGTTAAGTTACTTTCACAAAGGATGAGACCATGTGCATTGAAAGTTGTACTTATCTAAGGTAAAATAATATCTAAATGTATAAAACTCGTTCTATTTGAAAATGCTCATCCTTGGGCCGGGTCAAACTGCCCTACCCAAATTTCTTTCCATTGGGAAGAAATGGCTAAACAATCTTCATTGGAAATCTAGCCAATAGTCCATCTACCAAAAGTAAAAATGACAGGACGGTGTAAATCCCATCCCAAATTGGCAAATTCCAGCACATGCACACCAACTTTCCCACGTGCAAGGTGAATCCCCACCCGCATAGACCCGGCCCCATCATTCTCTGTTCCGGACAAGGCCGAAGACCCTTTGGACTCCTCTCCCACCCAGCCTCCCACCATTTTCTCACCCCTAATCAAATTCCCATTTTCTCTAGAAACAAACAGAAAATCATCACAAAAAGGAGATCAAGACATCCAATCTCTTCGTCTCCAACACCAAAGGGGTGACCTGACATCGAAACACACTCACCACCACAACAATCAGAACCATGTGGCGTAGACTGCTGTCTTCCTCTCAGCTCAAAACCATAACCCTAGCCGCCGCCGCCGCCAGCTCCGCCGCTCCATGTCGATCGGCTGCTGGACCCGCCCGGTCTCTCCTCCACAAGCCCCGTCCTCTCCTTCCTAGCTACTTCAGCACCACCGCCGAAGCCGGTAAGCTCTTCTTCTTCCTCATCGCAAACCATTGTTTTTCCTCTCAGATCTTTGTCCGATGAGCGGGATTTTGATTTGTGTGTTTTGTTGCAGCGACGACTGGTGTGAAGAAGGTTGAGGACGTTATGCCCATTGCCACTGGCCACGAGCGAGAGGAGCTTGAAGCTGAACTTGAGGTAACACTTTTTTTTTTTATAATTAATTTATGATTTTGATAAAAAAATTCTGAGGAGACTGTTTGATCGTTTATTTTCTTTCGGTTTTAGAAGTTTGATGCATTTTCTTGTTCTTTTTTCCTCAGGGAAGGGATGTTCTGGAAATCAACTATCCTGTTGGTCCTTTTGGCACAAAGGTCAGTGCTATCTTGTGAAATTTAGATTGCGTAGCGGTTTCAAAAGTTATTTGTCACTTAATTTGTGGAGCCTTCTGCTATGCTATCTGATGGTCAGCTAGAAATTTATCATGTGGAAACTGCTTATTCATGTAAATTGTTCTTAGGAATTTCGTTTTGGGTTCTGTGATGTTTATAGTATTGTTATTTGTATATTTTCTGTGCTTCACACGTACTTGAAATACACTGTGTTAAACACAATTGGATTTCACAGTAGCACAATCTAATTAACATTTAATTCCGGTTTTGTAGTTGAAGGCCAAGCTGTTTCTAGTAATGGGTTTGGACCGGACTAGTTGTGTCTGGTTTCGGGAAACCATTCAAATGAGTGATCTAGGATTATGCAATAGGTTGTTTCAAATTTGTGTGGAAGTCTCTCAAGTCCTAACAACTTTAAGAGTACCATAAAAATATGATTGTTTGGTTTTGGTGAAGGTTGCGATTTGGTTAAAGTCTATGCGACCCTTTATAGCGCGACATTGATTGTTGTTGTGCTAAGTTGTAAAAAAAAGTTGGGAAGGTGCGGGTATATACACCAACTGTTTTGTAAAACATATGGTTGCGCCCCATCACAATTTTCCTTTCAGATAAATTAAATGAAAACAAACATTTGGGTAATTAATAATTATATAATGTAAGCACTGTTTGGTACCACTCTTAATGTAAATGTTCCTAATTTGTCCCAGTTTGGCTCTTTACAGAGCAATGCTCAATTTGAGTCTATCGGCCATGTACTAGAAGAGAAAAGAATATTGATTGTTTTCATATATCTGATTCTATGGTTGAATAATGAGAATTGTTCGACTGTGGAGAAAAATGGAAACGAATCTGGATCTGATTTGTGGTGGTGGAAAACTGAATTAAATCAATTTCTAACCTTATCTTTACATTGGTAATTTATATGTTCTTAACCTTCTTTGAGGGAGGGAGAGGGATTGATTTGCTTTTTCTTTTTACCAATGCCCCAAATGTTGTGATGTGTATACTTGTCCCTATTTTTATTATAAAAGGGGAAAAGAGAGAAGAAATTTTAATTTCTGTATTTTTGGCTTTTAGGAAGAACCTGCGGTTGTGAAGTCCTATTACGACAAGAGAATAGTTGGATGCCCTGGTGGTGAAGGCGGTGGGTACTTCTATCTTCATTGTTTCTCTTCTCTGTGCGTGCATATGTTTGCTTGCTCACTGATTTGCATAAAAAAAAATAAAAAATCTTCTGAATTTAAATTGCTATCAGTTTGATGTTTTTTTTTTTCTTTTGTTGGTATTTTAATTGCAGAGGATGAGCATGATGTTGTGTGGTTTTGGCTGGAGAAAGGCAAGCCACATGAATGTCCAGTGTGCACACAATACTTTGTGGTAAGTGGAGGCTTAAACTTGATGAGATGATTTTTTTCTGCTCCCTGAACTGGACCGGATGGAAACAAATCTAAATCTGGATATTTATGTTATATGGATTATGATCCAACGACATGTTGAAGGCACGTGCATGTGTGGGATGGGTCAGGGGACTGCAACTCCACATAGTGCAATGTCATGGAGATTGTAGCTCTAGAAATAGAAGAGTTTTTGAGCTCACTGGCATCTATAAGCTGAGCTTCATAGGTTCATATCTACCATGGTTGGAACAACTGGTAGTGTGTTGTTCCATAACCTTTACCATAGAAACTCTAAAGATGGTAGCGTCAATCAATTTCATGCAACGCAGGTTGTGCGTGAAATACTTCCAGTCAAATCCTATAGGGGATCATAATGTTCTTTAATCATTTTGCATTGTTCATACAGGGCGGCTTATTTGCTTCTAATTATGCAGAATTGATCTAATTTATTTCATCTGATACTTTACAGCTTGAAGTTGTTGGACCCGGTGGATCTCCAGACCATTCCGATGACCATCACTGATTTGAATCGACCCAAATTCAGGGGGAGATGGAGAGACGATATCCAGTATACGCTGCAGCTTTGACTTTCAAAATTGGAAGGCCTTCTGTTTTTGTTTGGTTGATTGATGTTTAGTTTTGTAATTTGTGGCTGTTGCTTTTGCAACATTTGAGATAGAACCTCTGTGATAATTTAGACACAGGGAACACCAACTTTTGGAACGCTATCGATCTTCTTGTAAGGACGCCCTTTCACGCATTTGCCAAAATAATTGATGGATACTGCTTGTTCGTTCTTATACCCAACTTGTATGCCCCCGGTCTTCACCACACGTGTGAATGGTAAAAGACGAATTTGAACTACATTATTGCTAGCTCATTTTAAGGCTTAGCTCTCATCCTGTGCAGAGCTTAATCATGTGCCTTATCGTGTGCAGAACTTTGATCGCTGCCTAATCATTTGTTCCTAAAAAATTAAAAAAAAATTAAAAAAATAAGTTGAATGGAAAATAAATAAACAATGAAAATTAATCATGTGTAGAGCTATATGGCATTCTTGTCGATGTTCCAAACACACTGAAAAATCTCAAATTCATATAAGGAAGAGGTGTAGGTGCAGCACCGCCATTCAAACAAACTCACTCTCGTATAAGAAAGAGAGTCCAACGTTGGAGGGAGTTCCTGTAATCTCTTGAGGAAGCCATGGCCAACCCCTCTTAGACTGTCGTGTTATTGTCGAGGTTTGTGGTCATTGTTACGAGCTTAGGGGTGACCGACTGGAGTACAGAATGCAAGAAGCACCCCCTTCAACAAAACAAAAGTTCAGGGATTGAGTTGCGCGTTCCTTTTGAGGCGCCATTATAATTTTCAATCTAGCTTGGTGTCATTTGTTGATACACGAAAGATTATGTCCGCCTTGAAGCTTCACAATAGCTTGTGTCGTGCCTTGGAGCTCCATCCAAGAATGAAAGATTTCAAATCATTCGTTCCTGGATGGAGTTTCAAGGCGCGACGCAAGCAGTCATGTGTCGAGCATTTCCACTGACCTTGACTGGTGTAGCTCTCAAGTGGTTCAGGAATAGGCTCAAACCTGGTCTCTTGGTTCTTTCACGCAGCTGTACAAATCATTTGTCAGCCATTTTGTGATGGGATTAGGAGTTTTCAATTACAATCACCAAGCTGTTGAATCTCCATCCGCTAGAGAAGTCCTTGAGGCACATTTACCGTGCAGCCGTAAGAAATCAATGCGTACTCAGGTGAAGGGGGAGGGGACCTGCAGAGCATGTCAATACAATATGTTTATTTATGGGATGAGAATGTATTGTGCTCCTGGAGCACTTACGAGCGGAGCTTTCCCATTGACCTTGGCAGGTGCAGCATGAAAGTGGTTTCGGAGGCTGAGTCCCGGGACTATTGAATCTTTTCATCCACTCAGCAAGAGCAAGTTAATTATCTCTCAGTTCATGAGTCCCTTGTATGGCAAGAAACCAATAACACACTTGTTTCCAGACAAGCAGAGGAAGGATGAACTACTGAAGGACTCTGTCCGTGGGGCGCTTCAATAACGAGGCTGTGGCTTACTAGGTTTATGTATCTTTTCGAACCCCATGACTAGGTATGCTCCAAGTGCATAATATTAACGTGCTTGTCTTTCTTCCCTGATGTGGAAGTTCTCTTCACGTGTAGCCCATTAAAGATGTGATCCCACATGAGTGGGCATGTTGGAAATCTCACATTGGAGATTTAAAAAACCAAATTACAATTTATATATGTCGCTTGATATAGATATTAAAGTAATTGTTGCAAGTTGACTTGTAATTAGGGTAATATATTTAGTTTATCTTTTATAGTCTAACTGTATTCTTCACATGTTAGACTTTAAATGCCTCCAAATGGAAGTAGGCCCACAGTCATACCTTTCCAGAGTGTTGATGGCTTAGCCACCAAAACGCTTATTAATCAAGTTTAAGATTTAGTGATTTTATAGATAACACTCAAAGAAGAAAAGAGTATTACCGATCTTGATTCTATGAATCAACTAATCAAGTGGAATTTGAAAGCCATATATGAGAGCAGCCTTCTGCATCAACTTGGTCTACTGTTTAATATCCACTGAAAAAACAGAGATCTAGGAGAAGTGCAGAATACAAATTATTGATATCCGCAACCCATGTAGGGTCCAAACTCACAAAAAAACACACCATACCCCATATTTACATAAAAGAAATGGCAATTTCGTATCAAAACCAAATTTCCCCTCCCCCCAATTGTACTGTAGTCAAGCTACAGTACCACTATATATATATATATAAAAGTGTTGTAGAAATGGATGTCCACTCAAATAATGGGCATGTTGCCCTTCCATTATTTAGCATGTGATTTGCTTCTATAAAATAAGTCATATAGAACACAACAACAAAAGAAGAGATTCATAATAGAAAGAAGTTCACAGGAGAGAGAGAGGAAAGAAGAGGAAGGAAGAAAAGAGAAGGAAAAAAGAGGAAGAGAGAAAAGAGAGGAAGAAGAGAGGAAAGAATATAGAGTTTTCTTTGTACTCCTACTATTCCAAATTATAATAAAAGCACTACTGCTGCTCCGAGGATGTACTCAAGTCACACTGGCTGTAGAGGAACCTCGTAAATTTTGTGTCTTGCTTATTTATTCCACTGCACACACTGTCGATTTTACAACACGTTATCAGCACGAGAAGCTCTCGTGTCGGTGGAAAGCACAACGCCATAAATCTGGTGAAGCACTACCTACCTCTCACCTCTATCGGCTGGAATCTCACAGATAAGAAAATCTTTTCATTTCATTCTCATATCTATGTATGACTAATTTTCTTAAAGTAAATATACATGTGGTTATATAACTATTGTCATTATTATTGGCAGAAAATCCGATAGTCATATGAGCTTTAAAAATTCAACTTCCAGTGCTCATACAGAAACCATTCCTTCGTAAACGTTGTTCCTTATCCTCTCTCCTACAACATACCGAAATTTCAGAACCATCCAACGGTTAAATCATTCCAGATCTTAGAAATAATACCACAGACTCAAAATCTGCAGAAAATCTTGTAGCCGTGTAAATAGCCTCTGAAATCCAACTCCCTGATATCCGATTGAAATAATTTCTTCTTACAAGTTGTTCGTCCACCTAGTACCCAGAACATATCCAAATTTCAGAAATTTTTAACAGTTCGATCGTCGCAGATGACTGAAACTTCAACTCAGCTTCCATTTCTGCAGAAAACTGGACAGCCATCTTATGAGTACCAAACCTCCATTTTCAGCAGCTCAGATCGGAACGGTTTCTTCAGGAAAGTTATTTGGTATCCTCTTATCCATATCATACTAAATTTTGAGTTAAATCTAACGGTTTGATCTTCTTATAAGTGGTAGACAAAGAAAAGGTGGTAAGAAAAATAATAATAACAAAACAAAAGGGTGAGATGGTGTATCTGTACCATTTGAAAAGATAAGATTAAAAAATATAATAAAATAAGTAAAATTTGGATGGGTGCCTCAACAGAAGTGAATGGAAGAAATAATAAAACAAAAGGGATAGAAAGGTTGTTGTGACAGCAACAAATTTCTAACACATTCGTAAGTGGAATTGTCAAGCTCCACCAACCACCACATTACAAGCTCTTTACTGCAATTTATTTATGTGAATAGTGTTGGCTTAAAACAGTTTCACAAGTTCAATTTACTTTAAAGAAATTTATTTACCATGGATGGTTTTACCACCTACTGCTTTAAGTTTTGGTTTATGTGAATGGTGCTGAATCAAAGCCCTTGTCACAAACTTTATTTACTTAAAAGCAATTTATTTACCATGGTTGGAATTACTGCTTATTACTTTAATTTATTTATTGTACTTCTTTTTGTCACGATAAGTATATACTAGACCCGAAGTTCCTTGATTAGATCAAAACCTATAGTTTCTTGATCCTCATCATATAAAAATGATTGGACCAGAAGTTCCATCATGCAAATATAAAATGATTAGACTAGAAGTTCCATCATACAAAAAGATCGGGCATAAAGTCCCTTGATCCTCAAGATCAGGACATGAAGTTCCTTGATGAGTACCTTAAGTTTGAAGGGCTGCAGTGCCTCAACTTAATTGTAATAAAGACCATAGGAGTATCAGTTTACAGACTATTAAATACGGACCAGAAGTTCCTTATGTCCATATTCAAAATGGTTTAGCAGAAACATTTATTAAGCGAATGAAATTGAATACCTGTGCTCTGCTCATGAAAACGAAATTACAAGTTTTCTACATGTGGACATGCCATTTTATATAATTCACTATTAAAGTTTGGCTGAATCCAATTGCCAACCATCAATACTTCTCAGTAGAACTCATGTTTGGGTACTAACTAAACATTACACATTTACGAGTTTTTGGTTGCATTATCTATGTGCCTATCGCACTACCACAATATAATAAAATAGGGCATCAACGCAAACTGAGAATTTATGTTTGATTTAATTCATCATCTATCATTCAATATTTGGAACCCTTGACTGGTTTACCGCATGGTTTGCGGACTATGATTTTGATAAGACAGTTTTCCCGCTATTAGGGGAGAAAATAACATCGTTCCAGAAGAATGATGAGAAAATATAATTCCCGAAGAATGATAAGAAAAGACCATTCTAGAAGAATGAAGAGAATTTGTCTTATTTTGATTCACAAAGCAATCAATGAGAAAATGAAGTAAGAATAATTGAATGATGTAACGAAAGTGATGAAATCACGTATACTTGCTGCAAATGTGCCTACAAGAATTAATGTCCCTGTTAGACAATATAATGAGGCAGCAAATGATTTATCTGTTGCATGCCTGAAGCATGGCAGATAATGTGGTAGTAAATGAATTATCTATTACACGCCTGAAGCGTGACAGGCCATTAAATTCAGAAGGTTTAGTCCTTTGAAAGAAGAAGAATATGGCACTATTGAACTATTGCATTCCCAAAGCATGGCATGCCGGAAGCATGACAGTCACTGTATGGATACACGTCCCAGAAAGGACAATCCACGGACATGAAAATTTTGATGTCTCGTGCATGAAGCATGATAGACGTATAGGTTCCAATGACCCAACTCCCGAAAGTGGAGAATAAAATCCAAGCTTTATAACACTCAAGAAGAGGTTATGATCCGCATTCTCTAAATTATGGCTATCCTGGAAGAGATAGTGTAACGTCCTTGAAGAGGCAATGGATATCCAAAGAAATGAAAAGTTTTTATGCATGCGCATGCACATGAGAATATGGGATCACGAATTGATGATAACCAATGGTAAATTTGGTTTTTACAAGTAGCTACTAAATTTCATCAATAAGCTGTGTTGATATTGAGTCACGTTCTTTTGCTCGTCGAAGAAAGGAAATATTATTTTGCCAAAAATGGAGAAAGGCAATTCCATTACAATTTTGTAAGAACATGGAAAAATGGACCTATATATTTGAATACAATACAAATAGCCAAAAGGTGTTGAATCAAAAAGGTTATATATGGACATTTGTAATACAGTGAAATACACTCACATGATATGACACAAGGTTACTAATTGAAACCTAAAATTATACTCCTGTAAAAAAGTTCATATGAATGGAGAATTATATATGAAGGGTTGTTAGTCGCCCACATCATATCTCTCATAAGTAAATCCTTCAATTATACATGGAAGCAAATTGCTCTGTATAAATTCCAAAATAAAATGTGTCATGAAGTGTAGAAAATTCCTGAAGGATTCAGATTGTTTGAAGTAAGTCCTGGAAGGATAAAGCATAAATTATGTACTCAATACCAATGGATGGTATAAATTGCCTTAGTGAATACTATCATTATGATATTGTTGCAACATAATAAAATTTCTTGCAAAAGTCAATAACATTAAATTAGAACTCTTGAAAAGTTGATGATATTAAATTGGGACTCCTGAAGAGTCAAGAAAAATTATAAAGTGTTGAGAGGAATATTGCCTCGAACTGCAGATCGAACAATCTACCAACACGAATCTTATCCATGATGTTTATGATATTAAAGAATCATATGGATTGAAGATTATGAGTTGAATACTCAAATGATTTAGACACTAAGATCGTATCTTCGAAAGGGTAAAGATAGATTGATATTTGGTCCAGAAGTACCACATCTTAGTAAAATATATGCTTTATTGTATTTGGCACAATACACTAAATGAAATAAAGCTTTATCTGTTGATATCTAAAAGAAATTACAGATACGTGCATACACATGAGACACAATTATGAAAATATATATATATATATATATATATACAAAGTGCAGATAAACATGAGGGAGCTTTCACTGCTCACGTGGAGCCTCAGTACTCGGCGGAGCTGCAGAAAGACGAAGCACTGTAAGTTGATTATTCGGAGCCTCAACACTTGGTGAAGCCCCAGACAGCGAAGGTAAAAGTTGCCTCTGTAATAAAGCCACAAACCTCTGATGGTCACTCTGAATTCGACTTTCAGACTCTTGCAGCTGGTCAAGCTTTCTCTTCATGCTCGTCGCGTAACTATTGGCAAGCATGTGCAACTCCCTATTTTCATGCTTGAGCCCTCGAATCTCTTGTTTAAGGCTCGCCACCTCAGCCATCAGTGACTCAACTTGACGAGTTCGAGCAAGAAAGCGTTGGCCCATGTTTGATACAGAGCTTGCATGCACACTAGACGCTGAAGGCCAAAGAGTCCTGAACAGCAAACTCGTCGGACCGCTTGGAAAGAATCCTGTTATCCTTGGGGGTGAGAAGATTCTTCGCTACCACTATAGCAGTTATGTCGTTCTTCATCACAGAATCCCCAATTGTAAGAGGTCCGTTGGGGGATATGATGGATGTTATATATTGTTTGGAGAAGACATGTCAGCGTCTTCCTCGACATTCAAATCAAGATGACGGTCAGATGGGCAAGCCATTTTCAGAAATGATGAAAGAAAAAGAAGATTAGATAAAATCTCAAAAATGCAAGAAGGGAAATTTCTGCAAGCAGCAGTTTTCTTTGTGTATCTGAACAAAATTGATATCCCTATAAAAGAAGAGGCAACAAGGTCACCTGTTCAAAAATCAAAGAGACACCAATTTTTGAATTTCAAAAACCAGATTTCCCTGCATAGCGTCTTTCAACATTTCTCAGACACAACATCAGCTTTTTGGATATCACATGCAACTTTGTCAAAAGATCTCTGATAAAGTTGAAAACGCGTGAATCTTACTGTTCTAATTACACCACAGTAGCTGACAAGAGTAAGAACACAGCATCACTACCTGCTGTTGGGAAATTCCTATATATGTCGACCTTCGTCCTCTATGGCAAGGTAGACCTGAAAAATATCTAACTCTTCATCCTCTCCGAAAATGCATCTTCAACAAAGCATCTTGAAATACTCAATTTTCTTCCTCTCCGAGAGTACCTCTTCAAACAAGTCACACCAGAGTAAGAGTATCTCATATCATCAGGGTCGAAAGCAAGAGGATCTCATATCATGTTTTCTCCCTGTCCTTTTCTTTGTCTTTGTTATCACCTGCAGGACAAGGAGAAAGAGAGCAATGAGTTGCCACCTGGAGTCAAGCTTCCGATTTGGAACTGATTGTCTGGAACCCTTATCTGATTGCTTACCTAGCATTGCTCTCGAGTAGTCATCTTCAACTGATGTTGGAAGCTGCCAAGCATAATGAGTCGTTGAGAAGTGATGTTCTGAAGGATCATCCAAATGCAAGGTTTGCATTCCACTCCTGCATCAGAGAGCAAATACTGCAAGAGAAAATGCCAAACCTGCATAGGGAAAATACCACTTCTGAAAGGGGAGCAAGTAAGGCAAATGAAAATGATACATTGAAGCATGTGGAGATAAGCACAGCAAAACACATGCTGATTCATCCCCGACAAAGCCGAAGATCACTTGCCACATGAAGCTCCTCATGATCCAATTTCATTTAAGATCAAGTCTCGACGACCCTTGAAGAAATCACAAGTCCGATTTAAGATCAAGTGTCCACCACCCTTGAATCAAATTTCGCTTCAGATAAAATGAATAAATTCAGACCTTTTGAGGAAGTCTAGCAGAAGGCCCTCCAGCCCAGTTCAAGAACAAGCCTGTGGAAAGTTAACTACCAGTAAAGCACCTCTATTGGCAACTCTTCTCGCTAAGAGACTGAAGCAGAATGATCAACGATCAGCCTAAATGATTTGAAATCAATGGGAGATAATCATCATGGGGAGCATCCAAAACAGATCAAGATTTTAACGAGTCAATCGAAAACTTGTGGCCATCCAATGGAGAGTGTTGTAGAAATAGATGTCCACTCAAATAATGGGCAAGTTGCCCTTCCACTATTTAGCATGTGATTTGCTTCTATAAAATAAGTCATATGGAACACAACAACAAAATGAGAGATTCATTATAGAAAGAAATTCACGGGAGAGAGAGAGGAAAGAAGAGGAAGGAAGAAAAGAGAAGGAAGGAAGAGGAAGAGAGAAAAGAGAGGAAAAAGAGAGGAAAGAATATAGAGAGTTTTCTTTGTACTCCTACTATTTCAAATTATAATAAAAGCATTACTGCTGCTCTGAGGATGTACTCCAGTCACACTGACTGTAGAGGAACCTTGTAAATTTTGTGTCTTGCTTATTTATTCTATTGCACACACTGTTGATTTTACAATAAAAAACAGTTTCTAAGCAGGAATCTTGCTCAACTGTAGCCAAAATGGGATAATGTATTTTCATTGTTCTTCCATTTTTTTGGTTCGAACACGACTTTTACAAAGTAAATACATGGTCTCTACTAGGGAAAACAGTAAACCTTACAAGAACAGTGGGGTCAGAAAAAATTAACCTAGCACAAAGCTATAAGCAAAACCCCCTGGAATTTGAAGAGAGGCTTCTATTTTTATTTTATTTTTGGTGGTCTGTGGATGGAGGTTTCTGGAACTTTTCAGAGAAAACGAGACAAAGGAGTAGAGCTGACAATTAAGACATAATAATATTAGAACGGAAAATATCACTAAACAAACATTAAAATAACCTTATTATTTCGTCAGTCTTAATTATCATGCGAAGTCTTTTTGGATGAAATATGCTATGCCATCTAAAGTTTTGTTACGCAAGCATTTTATTACTAGTGTTGAAACTTACCAGTTCTTATGAATCAATTAATATAACGATCATTTCATATAAGAATAAAACTTCAAGCTCGTTTACAAAGAGGCCAACCTAAACGAAAGATAAAAATCCTTCTTATGCCACAAATTTTTAATGTGCGGTGGTCCAAATTTTTTCCTTGTATTGCGACTCACAAGTATTGCTATTGTCACTGAATAACATGTAGTGTATTATTTATTATTAGTAACATCCGACATTCATGTTATCATGAGTGCTATATAAATTACAAGTATTTTATTACACGGGGTGTATTGTATATGGAGTTTTATGAATTTTCATAGATTCTCAAATTCAGATGCATTTAAAATAAACTTTCAAAGAGTCAATAAAATGTAAGAATATGTTTAAACCCTCAAAGATCAAAGGTAAGTTAATAAATCACAACATTAACACAAACTAAAAGGGCTTTATAAGAGCACTACAGAAAGAGCGCACTATGAAAACGCTATAAGAGCACGATAAGAGCTCTACGACAGCTCTAAATCTAAACCTTGCAATTCACATAAGAATGAAAATATACCTATAGAGATCGATGAACTTTGAAGCCGTAGTCGATACCGGTATCTTTTGTGAGAGCACAGTACAAACAATTCATGTGATTCTTCTATTAGAATCCATGCACGTATGAAACTGATAATCCTTCTCCAAATAAGAACTAAATATATCTCTTTACAATGGAACTTCTCTATATCAGTAAGAACAAAATAGCCGGCCTAAAGACTTGGATTCATGATCAAATTCTAACATACAATACAAGTCACCTTAATCACCTTTTCAAATAATAAAAATTTGAATGCATTAATAAATTGGTCATTAAAATACCATAAAAAGCAGCATAATTCTATTAAGACTAAACTGTCAATTTGCCTCTTGAACTATCACTTAACTTTCAATTTCCCGACTCAACTTTTTAGTTGGAATATTAAGGACTTAAACTAATTTTTTGACCGATTTTCCCTCTACCATTAGTTTTTCATAGATTTCATCCAAATTAACGTTAACTCTTATCACGTGCACACCATGTGACTCTACTTTGTAGATAAAAGCGTCACTTCACTAGACCTTCAAACACAAAAGCTATAGAATCACACATATTTGTATAGGTTTATATTTTAGAAATCTAAGGTTTTCTATTATTTTAAAGAATGAAGCAATTGAACTACCCTCACTTGTTGTGTGCATGCTTCCATTTAACAGAAATTTGGATGGAATTAATGAAAAATTAACAACATGGGGCAAATCAGCCAAAAGAATTAGTTTGCCAACATAATTAGTTGAAGTCCTTAATTTTTCAATTAAAAAGTTCAAGGGAAAAATCGAAAGTCAAGTGATAGTTCATGAGACAAATTGATAATTTACTCTTCTATTAAAATGCATGATTAAAGTCTCACAAACTTCATTAAAATCCATGCAGGATTCAATTAAAATTCACATAAATTCGATGGTAGTCAAGCAAACTCTCTTAAATTCATGTGTTCATATAATTCTTTGAAACTCCAGCAAATTCTATATATAATACACCCCCTTAAGGTTATTGGAGTTTGTTTTAGGAAATTTTCACTAAACTAATTATATACAAATATATTTATTTATTTATTCAACAACAAATTGTCATTCCTTAGAACTTAAGACCTCTTTTATATGTTGCCAAAACAAACGATAATTGACATATTTAACTATGTTTAGAAAACAAAGTAATACTTTAAAGAAAGGGAGACTTTGGATGAGATCCCTAGCTATCAATATTTTTTGACTGAAGCCTTATCGGTTTTCAATTTTTGATCAAAGTCCCTGAAATTAATGTGATAATTTATTTTTATATATGTTACTATATTTTTAAAATTAAAAATTAAAATTTATAGTTGTTTATATTAATGAGATTTTTAATAAAAACCCATAATTTTTTGGATTAAAAATATTAAAATATAAGTTATACTATTGTGTGCGTGTGTGTGCAAAAATTAACAAAAAGTTATTGCACCAAAACTTGGGTACATTCTTCAAAACCACAAAAAAAAAGTAATAGATATGAGGCTTAATAACATTAGTAAATATCTTCGATTAAACTTGACATGGGTACATTCTACATTCTCAAATCAAAAGAAAAGAATGTACCCATATAAGTTTAAAAATGGATTAGAAAAAAATTGAATAGATTTTATATATAAAAAATGTCCATTTTACATATAACAAATTGGTATATTTAAGAATGGGTACATTTTAAGATTAAAAATTTGAAAAAAAAATTTACATGAATGGGTGCATATAAGATTAAGAAATTGAAAACATTTTATAAAAAGCTAATGGGTACAGACTTATTCTAATTTTTTATTTATTTTGGAAATGTTTTGAATTGAAAATTAGTTAGAGTTTAATAAAGGTGTGATTATTAAAATTCTAAATCAATTATTTATTTTAATTTTAAAAAAAATTATGTAATTGACATGTAAATTCATCGTTACATTAATGCTAGTGACTTGGATCAAAATCTGAAAATTAATAAGATTTCAGTCAATGAACATTAGTAACTAAGGACCGAATACTAATTTTTCCTTAAAGAAATGGTATGGTTCACAATTCATAAATGTCTAGTCAATAGAGGAGAACCTGCTTCTTGCCTAGATATACTTGATGCTTAAACTGTTTCATCCATTTACTTATAGCTAGGCTCAAGTTCCTCAAGAACACTGGACGTCCCTAGTCGATTAGACTTCACTATGGGTCTGAGTAATTAATTTTTCTAAATTATGCTTTTGGACCTATTTTTCAAGATAAGTGAGTTGTCTCCACTTCAATCTGGTATTACATAACACTACTTTAAGTCTATGACATATAATTTTTCGTTTACTTATATCGTAACACATCAAAAATATCATGTGAAGCAAATGGTGAATTGCCTTGTTGGATACAGTTTCTCTCTTTAATCCATTGCATCTTTTTGACCCACTCCCTGTTTTTGACATAACGATATATTTCCACTAAGACCAACTCCAATGGTTGAATTAAAATTCAAAATTTAAGTTTTAAACTTACCCAGAGCTTCTCCAATCATTGGGCTAAACAAAGGTTTTGGGTTAAAACCTATTTTTGAGCCAAATTTAACCTAGAAAATGAACCAAGGTTATGTGGCATAGTAAGAAGCAGAAAGTGGTGTTAAGGTCGTCTGTTGAAGCTGAGTATAGATGAATGACACACGAAATATGTGAAACTTCTTTGGTTATGTAAACTTTTGAGATATCTTAGTTTTGAACCAAATTAAGGAGCTATGAAGTTATATTGTGACAATAAATCTGCGAGGGAGATTGCAAATCATCTGGTAGAACATGATTGAACAAAGCATATGAAGGTTAATCAACATTTTGTCAAGGAAAACCTTAAAAAGAAGATTTTGTCTATACCATTTGTGAATTCAAAAGAGCAGCTGGCTAATGTTCTTACTGATGGAGTAAGTAGTAAAGTTTTCCAAGACTCAATTATCAAGATGGGCATGTATAATATCTATGCACCAACTTGAGGAATAATGTTGATTTGAGTCTTAATTGTGAATATTCTAGGAGTCCTATTTTAGGTAGGATTAGGATTTGTAATCTCTTATATTTAATTTCCCTACCCTTATAATTGTATTACTTATAGAATAAGGAATATATACCTATATATTGTAAACCCTAGAAGATGAATAAAGTAACGAAGTATATTTACCATATCTCTTCTTAAGGGCTCTACGATAGCTCTAAATATAAACCTTGTAATTCAAATAAAAATGAAACCATACTTGTAATCGATGAACTTGAAATCGTAGTCGATAGCGGTCCTTCTCTCTGTCAAAAGCTCAATGCTTAACCAATATCTTATGTGAGAGCACAGTACAAATAATCTATACATGTGATTCGTCTATGAGAATCCATGCATGTATGAAACTGATAATCCTTCTCAAATAAAGACCAAGTATAACTCTTTACATTGGAAACTTTTCTATATCAGTAAGAACAAAATAGCTGGCCTAAAGATTTAGAGTCATGATCAAATCCTAACATAAAAGTCACTTTGCCACGGTCATAATCACCTTTTCAAATAATAAAAACTGGAAAATAGAAATGCGTATTAATAACTTGTTCATTAAAATATTCATGAGAATACGCATAATTCTATTAAAATCTATTATAAAAGTCTCATAAACTCCATTAAAATTCATGTAGGATTCAATTAAAATTCACATGAATTCTAAATAAACTTTCTCAAAATTCATGTTTTCATATAACTTGAAACTCCATCAAATTCTATATACCTCTAAGGTTGTTGGAGTTTGTTTTAGTAATTTTTCACTTATTTATTTATTTGTTAAAAAAAATTATTCACAAGATTAGAACTTAAAACCTCTTCTATACGTCTTCAAAACAAAAAATAATTACCTATGTTTTGAAAACAAAGTAATACTTTAAAGAAATGCTATGGTTCACAATTCATAAATGTCTAGTCAATAGAGGAGAACCTGCTTCTTGCCTAGATGTACTTAATTCTTAAATTTATTATCCATTAACATATAGCTAGATTGAAGTTCCTCAAGAACCCTCTTGTAGATTAGACTTTTGTTTGTGCAATCCAGCTTTGCAAATGAAACAAACAAACACTGTAACTTGTGAGCTGCATTGGTTTCTAAAAGTTCGAAAGTTGCAGCCTCTCCAAATTTTATACACATATTTTAGTAGGATACTTTGTCCAAAATTTCAAAAGTGGCAGTTTAAACCATTTGCAGCCTTCAATAAATCTACCATGAACCGAATTAAATAACACCAATAACAGATCACTAGTGCCAACAGCATATTGTTGTCTGTTTTAAACAAATCTGTAGTTAGTATAAACCCAGTTGTCTAATCGACAATGATTCTTCCTCTATGAGAGTGTGGGAAAAGGAAGGAGTTGACAAGGAAAAAGTTGTGCTACTAATCTAAAATTATTTCCATAAAGTAGGGAAAACTTGTCCTAATGCATGTTGACCTCGCAAAGATATTAGATGCTGCCATTCTCCTACGGCCGTTTGCCATGTTAAGTACTAGTATTTCCAGAGATGTTTGGTCAACTGTTTTAATATAAAAGAAAATCGGTCCTATAAATTGTCTTGCACGTTCGTAACTGTCAACAATTTGGTAGATGTGTTAATGATAATTTGGTATCAGAGTTTAAATTTCGTGAACAGTTGGGCGATACAAAAAAATTAATGGATCTAAAGTTTATTTAAAACTCTACAATTGCATGCATGCATAAACAATTGACACAAAAGTATTATGTTTTTCCTATTTGTGATTTCTCTTGCTATGTGAATTTTACATTAATCTATGCAGAACCTAAAATTTCTAGTTATCAAATTTGCAGAAAATATTCACAATGGTAAAGAAAGACAAAACAAATAAAAATTAAAGGAGAGAAAGTTAAAGGAAACCTTCATGTCCATCACCATGCTGCATGGATGCTGCATCTTAGTGGTGTGTAATGTGCTTTAGACCCTAATCTAATTCTCTATGGAGCCTCTTAGTAAGCAATTGGTGCTTCTTCTTATTATCAAATTTATCACATTGAAGGAGGGATTTATTCTTGTGCCACTTTCTGAGTGACCAACTACAAAATAATTTAGATAACAGAAATTTAAAAAATAAAAAAGAATAAAAAAGAGAGTTAAACTTCTGTTTGTGTAACAGCATTTGAGGTTAAAGTATTGGAATATGAGTTAATCATGATTAAACTTATGGTTTTAACTTTCTTGTTGCCGAAGGAAATAAAAGACGATGTGATAGCTGAGGTTAAAAAATTATTTTCAATGTTAGAGTTAAGTCAATAAACATTTCATGATATTGGAAAAATTTTGGAAAGTGATTTTGATCTTTGCTGAAGAGTAAACATGAAATACGGGGACAAGTTCCGAGACCATTCTTTTTTATCATATGATGTATTCAAGCCTTGACTTATTGTTTGGCTCCTTGTATGTACTTGGTCACTCTTCTTTTCGTAAGTTTTACTAAAGCATCTCCAAAAGCACTGGCTATATTTTTGTTAATTTAGTTAGTCTTTACTCCAAATTGTTTTCGCTAGTCAGTTTAAATTAGCATCATCACTCGCTTAGTGTAAATAATATCTTTTGTTCAAATTACCACATTTCACCTATTATATTTGTATCACCTCTTTAATAGAGATGACAACTACTTAGGGGTGGAGAAAATTGCCAAAAATCCCGAACCAAACCGAAAAAATACCGATCCCAAAATTTTCAGAATGCTATCCTGAAAAAAATACCGAAATTTCGGTATGGGAATCGGAATTGTCTTCCCAATATTTCGGTATTCCCATACCGAACTGAAAATATATATTTTTAATTATTATATATATATATTTTTACACATAAAATAATATATATTATTCTTTTAATTATACTTAGAGTTAATTTGAACCGTTGGATTATTTCAAATTAATCTATGCCGTCCATCCATTCCTTGTTAGACTTTCTGATTACTACATGTCTGATCAGTTCAAGAATTGAGTGAATGAGTCCATTTTTCCTTACCTTTTTTGCTGTGAACTGGTGGTTCTTAGCATATGTGGAGGTTATTCTCTTCTAGTAGGAAGCCATTATTAATAAAATGGATGCCACATTAGAAACCCATTTGCATGATTTTTATTGTGTTTAGACGCCGTTGTCCTTTTCTGTCACCAGCAGCAATCTCATACTCACTCGACATGCCAAATGCATTGCATTCCAAGTCATTTCTTGATGGATTACTGGTTTTTCTGCTTGAGCTAGTCCTCAAAGTTACTCTAAGTTCGATTCACTCTAATTATAATTTGAAAAATGATATGTTATTGGTAAGATTTCTAATAATATATGTATATATGTACGTATTTTGTACATATTTCTTACACATATGGCCAACTATTACTTGGAATTTATGCCGATGGGAATTGTCCATACTCAGTGTACAATACAATACTACACTTTGTGATTTTGTCTTTTATCCTCCATTTTATTAATAATGGTTTTCTACTAGAAGAGAATAACCTCCACATATACTAAGAACCGTCCATTTCACAACAAAAAAAGGCAGCTGCAAGATGCATTTGTCACTTTATAGCAAGGATTTGTAGTAAATTTATATGCTCGACCAAGTTATTAAATTTATAGCCCAGCCAAATTTTGATTACTGCACATTGTGCACCACCAAATATTATAGCTCAAAAGCCCAAAAATATTTTGGGATTCCCGATTGTACCGAAATACAGAAACTGTTTCGGGATTTCCGAAAATTTGGTTTGAAATCGGTCTTAAAATTGGAAATATCGAAAATTTCGGTGCAGGAATCGGGACTAAGATTTTGATTCGGTATCCCCTACAACTACTTGTATTAGTACGCCCTATTCATATTAGAGAGGTGATGCAACGTCGTGAGTGTAACATTTCTCATATCTTATTAATTAATTTTTTTTTCCAACATATGATGTAGGAGAGTATGGGCCAAAAGGAGGAGATAGAGTGCAACGGGTGAGTTTTAATATTATTTAATGTTTAACATTTTGCTATTAGCCGAAAAAACTGTTTAACATTTTGCTAAATTCTATCTTCTCTTATCTAAATCTAGTTAGCGTCCCTTGGAGGACATCCGATAAAAGCTAAATCTTGTTAGCAACTATTCGCACAACTATTTTAAGATGAAATATAACTAGTCTCTTGGAGCAAGGTTTTAGTGATTTTAGGTTAGATTAGCTAAGCAATGGGATTTAGCTATGTTGGATATAAGTCAATAATATGTGATAAAATTATATATGCTAATAAATAATACATGCGAATAGAAAAATTAACAGAGTATGAACAAAACAAAATATAAAAACAAATAACTTGAAGATCGAGGCTTGCGTACCGCAATGTCCTTGAAACAGAAATTTCGTCCCTACTCAGTGCTTGTAGTTCTACGGACATCTGCTTCTCTAGGATTCAACAATCAAGTTAGAATTCTAACACCAGAAAACTTAACTTTTGGCGAATTTCTTCTCTCAGTAAGAATGTTTAGGAATGTAGAAGATGAATTTGATATTTTATGTGTTCTGAATTCCATGCAGATGGATGTATATATAGCATAATTATGCCTGTTCGCAACAAGTATGGAGAAAAGATGCATCTGTTGGGATTGGAAATGCAAAGAAAGATCGACTTCAGTAAGGGTCTAAGTAAAAAAAAAATTAATTATGTTTTTGGACCTATTTTTTGAGACGAGTGAGTTCTCTCCACTTCAATCTGATATTGCAAATCCATACATAAACATATGTGTTAACACTACTTTAAGTCTATGACATATAATTATGTCGTCTACTCATCATATTGTAACACGTTAAAAATATCATATGAAGCAAATAGTGGGTTCCCTTGTTTGAGAAAGTTTTTCTCTTTTTAACCCTTGCATCTTCCCGATCCACTTCCTCTTTTTGACATAGCATAGTATATTTTCACTAAGAAAATGTGGAATAAATTGGTATAATCGAATTCGTCATTTATGATATTTAAACGTAAGACTCATCAATCACGAAGAATATCACTAGACTGTAGTACTACGTGCCACCCGCTCTTTTTTTTAATCTTAGCTTAGTAATAATATCATTGGTAATAAAATTATAAATTGGAAACGTCGTTAAAAAAAATCTAGTGATTTTGGTTGTCTTCTCTAATGAATATGAACAGAGACTTTTAAAAGGTGGGGGTTTGTAGTGGAAAGTTTAGATACTTTTCCCTTTGTCTCTTTCATATAACAAATCCAGGTTGGTGATCTATGCACAAATCTTTTTGGATATATAAGTTATTATGTGTGCGTGTGTGTATATATACATACAATTTTATGCCAATATATATATATGTCTTGGTACCAGTCTTGTATATACAATAAAAAATTTAATAAGCTTTATAACGGGGAAAGGAATACAAGTGAGAGAGATCACCTGGAGGCTGAATGGAACCCAGTTCGTCAGTTTCTTGGCTCTTTTCCACAGGTAAGATTTTTCACTTGTTCATATCATATTTTGAAACTGAGCACTAGAATGTAGATGAAAAAAAAAGGAAACTGGAACACTAGAAAAATTTTAATTGTGGTTAATGGGTATCCATCAAATCAATCACGAAAAATTCGTTAACTAATGATTGGAAAAAATATATTTTTCTTGTACAAACTTGGGTTATGCTTTCTTTCAGCAATATTCTTTTCAGTTTATGGTGTTGCTGTTCGGTTTTTGCTTTATTTTCTGGCCACTACCCACAAGCAAGAAGCATAGATTCCTCTCTCTCTCTCTCTCTCTCTCTCTCGATGTTATCTGTTTGTCTTTGTTGCAAGAGCTCTCTCTCTCTCTTTCTAAAGAATGGATGAATGTGCTCAACTTTGGCATGGATTCTCTCTGCTATCTTCCTACTTTTGTCCCTTTATTTACCTCTCCTTTTCATTGATGCTTTGCTTTGCTTTTTCTCCTTTTCAGTTTCGAGGCAGTTTTTGGGCGTAGGTGGTATGCATTGCACACTTGTCTTAATAGTGATGAATGATGCATATTCTCACATGTTTTATTCCATTTTTCTCACTCTTTCCCCCAAGCACTTTGCCTATAAATACACATTCTCATTCTTGGTTTTCTACATTGCAGTGCCTTCTTCTAGCTTGTTGCAATAGGTGGCCTGTTTAGCGCAGTTTACCCGAAAAATATGCAATGATGAGCTATACGCGTTCTAACATGTCTTCTGGTTTGTTTCTTGCCCAGCATAGTATTAGCACCTTTCATTGTCTCAATTTGTTCAAGTCTATATAGATAATAGATATTACTATATTTCACTCAATTAGGGCAACTTAATTTTCAGGTTTTCGCTGTCTTAAGTTTTGTGTTCTTATTATGTTGACAAAAATTTCAGGTAGCAGAACTGCTAGAAGAATTGAGTTTGGTAGGACACATGTGGTGAGGCCCAAAGGAAAGCATCAAGCAACAATGGTCTGGCTGCATGGACTTGGGGACAACGGTTCAAGGTATTCTTGCTTTTTCCCTTTTCTTTTTTTTTTTTTTGGTATTCCTTTGCTCATTTTGTGAGTGATATATCATGCATTGCTGTGGTTCTGTATCCGGAAGACTTTCTCTTGAAGCCCTACTCTATCTAATTAGGGAAAGAAAACCTCAGCCGACTAATCTTGTATCGCATCAGAGACGACAACATGAATAGCATAATGTTTCGAACTCAGCTGCTTGCAGCAACATTCCTCAGTTAAATAGTTAAGGTCATAATTGAATTTGAGTATCAAGCGTGATTTGTCATAACACCGCCAAACTTTTCTTCCTTCTTAACTTTATCATAAGACAGATTTTTCGAATTTGGTGTTTATAACCTGACTTATCATCAACAGTCGATAAAAGTCTTCATTCCTTCCCTTTTGTATCAACTATATGTCCTGTACTGCAAGGATGGACTTTTTGGTTTTCGTGTAAGAGAAAAAGAAAAAGTGTTCAAGAATGTCAACACCTGTGCATATTCTATAATTTTACAAAAGGATGGCTTCATTATAGATATTTTCAGCGTCTTTCCAATGAGATTATCAATCGAATAAATTCAATTAAGAGAGCAGCACTGTGAGATTTTATGATATGATAATTGTCCCTTTCACTTCTAATCTGATCGATGGCAAGCTTAATTTGATAAGTCTTGATTTGGAAATAGTATATGCCAAAGTCATTACTGCGGGACTGCTGGTTTACTTTGTTCTCCGAGTGGGGAACCAGAAATGCATTTAATTGGTTACAAATATGTTTTCTAAGTATGGATTATTCTTGCATAATCGACACATAAACTGGTTTGGTTCCTTTTATCCTCGATACAATTGTGGACTTTTTACCACACTTAAGGTTTCATTGCTTGTGTCGTTGCCTGTGTTGGTGCTTTCTCACCATGTTCAGAAGAGCTGCACAGGCTCCACCAGCAATTTCAGTTTTAATTTTCAGCCGTTGAATTGCATGCGTGATGAATAATCTAAGGCTTAAAAGTATCATGTTATGCTCCTTCTGTATGCAGCACATCTCAAATGTTGGAATCTCTACCTCTTCCAAATGTAAGCATATACGTGTATCCAACTATTTCTAAGTTTAAGAATTTGTTTTTCTGTTACAACTTTGTTCAACCTGTATGAAAATTAACTCTCCAATGTACAATTATGAAACAGATTAAGTGGATCTGCCCAACTGCTCCTAAACGTCCTGTGGCTATGCTCGGTGGATTTGCTTGCACTGCATGTAAGATTATACTATGGTTAGATGAGCTAGTTTACTTTGCACTTCTTCGCACGTTGTTAATGATCTTCTGAACTATGTGATTCCTTATCAGGGTTCGCAGTTGGAGAGCTTTCAGACAATAGTCCAGATGATTGGGAGAGTTTAGATGCTTCAGCAGCGCATATTGCAAACTTGTTGTCAGCTGAGCCAGCTGATGGTACGTTCAGTTCTAAACGACTTTAAAATGAAAAACTTTGTGGGATTCTTTTTCCTCCGTTTCTTACAAACCATCTTCTTTAAAATCTGCACAAGTTTTCAAGAAATTATTCAGAATTTATGCTGATTATTTTCATTTCTGAATGTCTGAAATGTATATCACGTTTCTTGTGGCAGTTAAAGTTGGTATTGGAGGCTTTAGCATGGGTGCTGCAATGGCCCTTTACTCTGCAACTTGTTATGCTGCGGGTAGGTACGAAAATGGCAACCCATATCCTCTCAATTTGAGGGCAGTTGTTGGACTAAGTGGCTGGCTTCCAGGAGCGAGGTATGACTTTGTACGTGTTGATCCGAGTATCAATATATACCAAAAGACTTATATGTCCGATAATTAAAAGGCTTGCAACTTTGTGCAGGAGCTTACGGAACAAAATAGAAGGGTCACATGAGGCTTTGAGGCGTGCCGCATCATTACCCATTTTGCAATGCCATGGAAGTAGTATGTCTCCATATAATTTTTTTGCCAATATTGCTGCAGTCTGCATTTATTTGAACGGTTTCTAGGTCACTTGATATACGTCACACCAGAAACTATTATGCTGCACTGAAGATCATCGACAATAGTATGCGAAACTGATCACACATTTTTTGTAGGTGATGATGTAGTACCCTACAACTATGGAGAGAAATCAGTCCACTGCTTGACTTCAGCAGGATTCCGATACCTTTCGTTCAAACCCTTTGAAGGGTAAAAATATCTCAAACAATACATTTTGTTCAAACCCTTCTAAGCAAATTTTCTGAGTGAGTGGTTCGACATTGCAGGCTAGGTCACTACACTATTCCCAAAGAGATGAATGAAGTCTCCAGTTGGCTTTCTGCAAGGCTGGGGCTTGATGGGTATCGCTCGTAAATCTGACAGTTTCTGCGTGAGCTAATGAGGAAGTAGTACGTAGCTAACAATAACGGGTGAGAAACGCACATGTACAAGTAGGTGTTATACAAAATGGGGCATGGAGTATATGGGTATAGCTAGACTGACCTTTCTAATTCCCTTTTGTGTTGTGTTCTTTCCTACAAATAAAGTTTTGGGTGTGCTTTTTGTATTCCACTTGGAGGGAGTAGAGTGAGTAGTGAATGAAATTTGGGTGTATTTTGTTTTGGTATTCGTTAATGTAATATAATTATTACTATTTTCTGACTTCATACTTTTCCGGATACAAGCGATATTCTACACTAATTCATTTAAACTACGAGGAGGAGGATTTGATCTTGGGTGCAAAAGTCTGCCTGAGTTCACAAAAGAGTAATTGCAAGTTTGCAACTCAAGTAAATGTCTGCTTGGAATTATATGATAACTGGAAAGAATTTTGATCATCTGCTAAGCACATCTCCATTACAAAATGCTACCTTTCTAGTTTTCGCAAAATCCAACATCAGTAAAGATGGTTTTAGCAACACGATTACAACCAAGAGAGAGACGAAAAGGGAAACGAAAAGAACCTGCAAAATTGCTCCAAATCTTATTGTAACTGATAATTACACCTTTCCTCGCACCATGGACACCCAAGGATATCACCGAGCTTTGCAATGGCATCAGGTAGCACTGCTTTTAGAACAAGGCTTGCCGAACTACTGGCAATACAAAGGTAGTCTTTGGATGGGTTTGCGGAAGTTGGAAGCAGATCAGTAGCTTGTGTGTCCAATAGTTCTTGTTGGTAGCTTTGTCCGATTATTAAGCAGATAGTCTATAATCAGCTCTGAAAGCAAACCAGAATCATGCCTTATTCGACTCCTCCTGTGTTTTCCAATTCTTCTTGTTGGTAGCTTCATCGTCGTTCCCAATTTCATCAGTGCCTTCTTTAGAATTGCGGTATGGAGTAAGGGGAGAGAGAGAGAAGGCACAGCGTGCAAAATGAATTTACAGCCACTTCTCAAGCCTGTTGCAGAGCCCTCAACCTGGATCAGGATTGTGGAGGTAACGCGTTTCTGGTTTGGTGAGCTAACCTTTACAACCTTTGTTGGGGTTAGAAGTTTCCCTGAGTATCTCAGGTGTATCATCGTCCATCATTTCATAACGTGCACCAGAAGAACTCAGAAACCGGGGAACATTGCCTTCAGGTAACTGCGGCGGGACAATGACGGGTGAACGGCCCCAGTTCAAGCTTCCGGTATCTGATGGATGAAGCTTACTTGATGCAGTTGCGCTTGTGGAATTTTCCCAGAGTTTCTTCTACTTAATGAAGCTGAAAAATTTGTTGGACGTGAGATATTGATATTCCTAATACGAACGATATCTTTGTAGCTCGAGGTAGATCACAGCGTAGAGTTGAGAAATTGGCAAACCTTCATCACATTATCACGTTGATCTCTTTATTGATATTATTGATAAGCAACTTCAAGAGATGAACAGTCTTTTTAATGAAACAAGTATGTAGTTGCTTCTTTGTGTGGCATGCTTAAGCCCAGACAACTTTTGACATTGAAAAGTTGGTTTATCTTGCTCAATTTTATCTAAAAGATTTTTTTGATATGGAGCTCACACTTCTTGAAAATGAACTTAAGAATTATATATACGTTATCTTTATGAATTTTTTAGTTTGAAAGCAATTAGTAGTCTCACACAAAAGTTGGTGGAGGCAAAGAGGGATAGACATTATCTCTTGGTGTGCTTGCTCGTCAAATTAGCATTAATTTTACCTGTTGAGATGGGTTCTATTGAAAGAGCATTTTAGGCGATCATAATAAGATGGAAGATTAATGTTTGAATGATAGCTTGGTGTATACATTGTGAAAGATGTATTTGATTTTATTGATAATGAATGTTGTGACATGATATTTCCAAAATAAGAAAACACGTCGTGGACATTATAAATGAAATTTTGATCGATTTTTGAAAGCTAATTTTTGACCCATTCTTGTGAATTCCGAACTCCGTCACTGATGAGTTCAGTAATCAAGAGTGCTACACACTTGGGCCATAATATGCACAGAAACCCGTGAGAAGCTGAATATCATGTTGAGCTGTGATGCAAGTGATTGGGTTCATGAGAACTTAAACTGATAGGCATCGATCTCTCATGAAATATGAAATTAGCTCTACTTTTACACCTGTTCTTTTCCTATTCTTATTGATATTCCCCATCATTTCATCTTACCTTAAAATTGTTGAGAATGAGTTCCCCATTGATGGAAAGAAAGACCTTGTGTGGGTTTATAAAAGGTGTTAGACTACTCCTCATTTTGCCTACTAATTTTATGGTGGAACCTCAATTTTCTTCAAAAATTAGAACGGAGACGAAAAGTGAGATGATCAAGATGCCCCTCCCCCCGTTTGAATGGCATGTGGTGTGGTTTATAGCCACATGACTAAAGACTGCCTCGAGAAGAATTGAAGGGAGAGTGACTGTAAGTGGCATCGCAGAGTCTAATGGCAATTCCAGATTGCGAGGATTTATTCACAACATATGATGTAACACATTGAATTCAAGAACTTGATGTCTCAAGTTGTGGAATTGAGTTTCCATCATTGGTGATCTAATTCACAATGGACTTTTTACCCCATCCTATTGATGTATCGCATCAATCCTTTGTAAGTTTCAAGTTTATAAACTCAATATTGAACTGACACTGAAAAAAATCGAATTGAAACAAAAAAATACCAAACTGTACAAAAAATTATTGGTTCGGTTTCAATGTTGGTGGTTCAAAAACCAAACCGAACCACACCGGATGAAAGATATATTAATATTTTTATTTTTCTAGCCCAATTCTAAGTCACCATTTGTCTAATTTTAATCCAATGCTAGGCAAAACCAACTTGATGTCCAAATATGTCTTCTTTTTTTAACAGTATGTCAAAATATGTTGAAAGCTGTTGTGTCATATGTTCTTATCAATATTGTGATTCTATAAATCCTAAGTAGAGATAGATTAGGAATTCTTTGGGATCTAGAAGATCTTTCCTAAAAGACTTTGTATTACTTGGAGAGCTAGTTTATCTCCTCTTATTATTATAAATAAAGGCACAAAAATTAGGGAATTAGCACACAATTCCTCAAGCTTATTCTCCACTCTCTTTCTCTCTATGTTGCACAGCAACTAAATATAGGCTACAACACATTATCAGCATGCTCTTCATGTTGTGCTAAAGAGAATTTATTCATCTTCAATCAGGGGAGTATTATGTTTCAATTATTTTAATTGATTAAATTTTGGTTTTCTTGAATTCATATACTTTTATTATTTTAATTTCTTTTTCTTATGTTGAACATGATACAAGCTTTGAAGATGGAAAGCTGAAATTGAAGAAATAATTTTCTGCATCAAACCAATTCATCAATCATCACGCAATCAGGTTCTTCCAAAACGACAGTTTTTTTTTCGATATTTTTGCACCCCTAGTAGCATGAACATTCACCATAATGCATGACCCAACTTTACGCTTTTCGAATTTGATTCTACATAAATTGTGTATGCATTATATTCATAATCTTGTTGAATTATGTGAATTGATCTTGTGATATTACTATGAATTATTATATGCAATTGAATTGAACAAAAAAAAAATATGCTAGGGTTTTGGTGGAAATCCACCGAGCCACTGAATTTTCCTATGCTGAGCCGCGAGCCATGAGCCAAAAAGGCCTACAGCCATCCGTTGAACCCAAACGGGCCGTGGCTTCAAGCCGCCTAACCTTGAGCAGCCTGAGCCGCTAAAGCCAAGCCACGGAGCCATGATGGCTCTTGCACCCAGAACCTACCTCAACACATTTCATGGCATCGTCAACACATTTCACATGAATCTCGCCGAATTTTGAAAATTTGATTTTCAAATGTAAGGGTTTCCTAGGTTTGTAGATGTTGAGGTCATCCCTCCGCCACCGAACGATAGTTCTTAGATGAACCACCGTCTCACTCGCTACTCCTTGACTAGAACATGATTGCATGAAGCGGCGATGCCGATCCCCAATCCTAGTAAACATATCCAGCGTTGTTAGGATGTTTTTTGGTCTAAACCCGAGCTCTACTAGGCTTGTTCACTTTTGGCCCACACCAACAACCCTCCGGGCTTCTCCCAAGGTCTGCCTGCAATAGCCCAGCTCACTGTCATTGGCCTTTTTTTTCGTTTAGCCCGTGACGCCGGCACAGAGCCCAACCCTGGGCCTCTATCCCAATAGGCTTGCATTTTGCAGCCCACGCACGTGTAAGACAGGGCTTGGGCCTATTTTTTTGTTTTTAAAGCCCCATGTGGGCTTTGGTCCAATGCCTTAGGTCAACAATTATATTGCCTATTCTTTTTTTGGCCTAATGGGTTTTAAATTTTTTTCGCCCAACCTCTAATTTTGGCCCGAAGTCTAAATAATTCAATTATAATCCTAGGTCCCGAAGACATATTCGCATTTATTTATTTTCTTTTTGCTTTATATATTTTGGCATGTATATATTGTGCTTGTTTGCAAGTTTTATGAACCCGAAGTTTTGGCAAAGTGCCATAGAAACCTGAAGTTCCTTAATGCGCAACACTCATGTTGAGACTCGAAGTTCTCTATGCTTAAATCCATTTAAATCAAACCATGTCTTAGAACCTGAATGCTCTAACTTTGATGTTTATGGAAATTTTATTTCCTAAAGCACCAATCACATTCTTGTTTCCGCCATTCAACGTATTGTCGAACCTTAACAAGTTCGATTTCACTTATTTGGAAGTTTCGAACAAGAAACGACTTTATGTGGATACAAGACATGACACCCCACTTGACTACTACTAGTTGCGAAATCATTGTAGCCAATTATGGTGTGAAATAGCTTAATAAGCCTCCCCCATGATCTTCCTTTAAAGACTTATACCTGATGGATATCAAATGGAAGTATCTCACTGTTGAGGACTTCATGGCCCTTTGACTCGTTACAGACCATTTCAAATCATGCAAAGATGAATTCTTGCCTAAAACAAAACATGATTGAAACCTTTACGTCCATAAATAGGTACAATTCTGAAGTTTATATTTGATCAAATTTTGACTGGAAGAAAATCGTTCGCGTCCTTCTACATCTAAATTGCTCATGAAGTAGCAATACAGAGAGCTGAAGTTTACCAAATTCTCGGATCTGGTTACTACCACATTTATGAGAAAATGGTACCCTAGTACTTCGGCTGGGAGCTACCGAACGGTATGACCCAATTTCTGCTGGAGTCTACCAAATAGTGGTGCCCTGGTTCGGCAGGAATACACTGACATGCTTGTTCTGCTTCGGCAGAGGTGCACCAAACAATACTTCTTTGCTTCGACAGGGGCTACCAAACATAGCCCTCCAGTTTCAGCTGGAGCATACCGAACCCAAGTCTGGGTTTGTCTATCCCTCACAATCTCATTTCAAGTTTGTTTTACAACATATGGTAGAATTAGGCCTTCCAAGAGGTGGTATCACACCCGAAACATGATCATTGGCACCCAAAACTTTAAGAATAAGGGATAGTATTCCCGAACCTCAACCCTGCAGAACCTAACTCCGTTTTGATGGAATAGATCATTGGTTATGCATTTTCCTATCCTTTTACCAATGTTTGTTAAGGAATACCATTCCCGTAGTCAATTTATGAGACTAATTTGGCTCAACCTAACACATTTTGAAGAGCAAAATTTGACATGGAAGACCATACTGGCGGACCCCATTGTATATATTGTTTACTTTGTGAACAATTTATTTTATTCTCATATTTAAGATTAGTGTTTGGATGTCACTATTATTCTCTAATAACGAGTTAATTAACGAAAATTACCACATGTGACTAATACAATTAACTCATGCTTAGGTATGTTTGTGGGGAAGTTAGCAGTCTAGTTCTACGTTAACTTTATACCTAATCATCCCCTGACAACCCTTCAGGCTTATCCAATCTGATTGTGGGGCATGGCACTGCCCTATATTGTCCAATGGTACTAATTTTACCATAAAGGAAAGCCTTATACTCACTTCGTTTCGGAAGAACGCTTTTTTGAGCTTTAAGGATATTCGAGAGCATTATTATCATATTGAAACCAATGTAGAAAATGGAGTAAAATTCCTTGGCATATTACTATATTGCACTTCCTAAGAATATAGCTAGAAACATATTCTAGAGAAGATGGAACGCTTAACAATTGGATTACACCCATTCAGGCACACTATGTGGTCGGCCAAAAGCCTGTGATTCCAAGGAAATTTTTGCTATGGATGTAACAACTCGTCCCTAAAAGTTCAGTTTTATAATTTTTTTTTTTAATATATGATTTTATTACTTATTATTTATTATATTATTTTTTTACATTATTTCTATATTTTATTTAATATTATTTTAAATGGGATTTTGTGTGGCTGTGGGGCCCACACCCCATTTCCTTTTTTTTCCTATGTCTCCCTTTCCCCCTACACTCGAGAATCTTCTCGAAATCCCCCAAATCTTTCAAACCCTCTACCTGACATCTTGTAACCCTTTATTTTTCCAACTCTTAATCACTCTCTCTAATTCGCCGAGAGAAACCACCACCACATTCACCCTTGTTCAGCTCAAATTGTAACTAGAAACCAATGAAAATCAACCTCCTTGTGACCTGAGGAACACAAAAATGCTCTTACACGTGTGTGTAGATATCGAGAAGGGAAAGAACTTAAGCTTGAGTTCTCAGGGAAGGAACTCCGGCGAGTTCTAAAGCAAACCTGTCTCAAACTATGAAATTTCTCATCTGAGGTAATGTCTTGAAACCCTTATATGTCGAATTCGAAGTAGAATTGAGGTTCCTAACTTCTGCACCTCATTTTAAGATATGGCGACATCTTTTTGGCGAGAACCATGGGTTTCAGACCACTTTTCAGGCCACCTCCGGCCATGGCCGACTCGGGGATAGGTATAATCCTAATCTACACTTATTCATCTTCATTTTCGTGGGGAAAACGTGAGAAATGATTGAGATTTGACCCAAATCGAAACCAAGGAAATTTCCCGGCCAAATTCCCAAAATCTCGGTTTTCTCATTCGTTGGGTCCAGCAACCCGCGAGTCAATCAGGTCGACCCAACCCGCAACCTAAATCCGGCCCTAAACCTTTGGGTCATGCAACCCAAACCTTAGGCCTTTGTAACCCAAGCCCAACCCAGATCTAACCAATAACCAAACCCGTATTCCAATTGGATACAACCAAAGCCAATCTAATAATTCAGGCCCAAACCCAATCTAAAACATGGCCCATTAACCCAATAACCCAGGCCCAACCCAAAAACCCAAGCCCTAACCAGACCTAGATCCAACTCGACCCGAGTCTGATACCTTGTTTTATGGTCGTCGTGTGAACCGCACATGGGCGCTTGGAAGATTGCCAGGGTCGGCCTGTGGAGCACATGGGCTTCCACCGCCATCAACAATGGTGACCATGACGGCGCTGACAACTTTTACGGCCAACTTTCTGGCAATCCATCTCGACGCGTGTAATAGCGCGTAGCCTTCTAGACCGCCGCCCCGTGGCTGTGCGTGAGGAACCCGAAGTCCCTCCTTAGGTTTTTTGACGTCCCAAATCCAAATCCGTTGTCCATTTTCTCAAATTCTGATGTTTTAGTAGAGATTTATTAAATGTTCTCTAGATGTGTTTAGGTACTTTAGTGGGAAGTGACTCTATCCTCGCTAGCTCGAGCGGCTTCCAGGTAATAAAACATCTGTGAGTGGACCCCTTCTTAAATTGCTTGATTTCTATTAAATACTAGGATTTCATTCATGACAAGCATGATTCCTGATTTTATGTTTCATAAAATATATTTATGATTTAGCAAGTTTACGCTTATTAAACGTTATGAAATATTGGATTTGCGTACATGAATTTTTATAGATTTTGAATACGATTTATCTTATAGATTTATGAATATAAGATTCCATGGATTTACGGATATGACTTACTATGAATTTTACGAGATGATGCTTTGAGCTTATGATCTCCGATGATTTGATATGGAAAATGTGATTTATTTTTTCGATAAATATCTAGTGGGTTATCATACAACACATTTACACAATACGGGTATGTAGACGTTTATGACCATAGGACACAGTTAAGGATACTTATGTTATACCCCCAGCTTCATAGCAAAACCAATGTCAAACAGCTTCACTAGCCATGACTAGTGTCTGTGTGTGATGTTATATGTATATGTTTCCTCTCTAGCATAATCCAGAGTCGTACAACTTCACCTTTGGGTGATGGACAAGTATTTCCTTCGGGCGACAATGATACCCCTAAAGAGTATCGTATTGATGAGATTTACGGATTTTTCTTTGGGCGTTTTGATATCATTTCAGAGATGATTTTATGGCTACAAACTTTTCATGCATGCTAGAGTTTTAGCAAACCCTATATATAGTATTATATATGTGTTTTCAAAACAGGGAGTTATTATATTCTTAAATAAAACGGTTTTCTTATTATTAGTATCATTATTATAAAATTTGGTCCACTCATCTTTTCTATTTTTGCGCCCCATTCAAAAGTTAGAATCAAGGCATTCGATCCTGGCGTCAAGGCATTTTTGGATAGGTATCTTCAAGTCTTTCAGCGTATGACTCACTCATTTATTCATATATTTTATCATATATTCCTTGATTAGTTGTATGCTCTGAACATGTTTCTGCATCAACATGTTTTTTTTCTTCTAATTACCTATCTTATTGTATATATGTTTAAAATGGCTTAATCACCCTTGGGTGTCAGCCAACATGTGCCCATCCTGATATTTGGGATATCTAGAATGATCCTTGATGCACCATTTTGGGCATCCTTATACCAAAAGTAAAGACACCATACCTGGACGCGTACTATACCTTAGCACCCTTTATCTTTTCTACAAAAGATTCAAAAGAGGACATTTGTCGATTGATTCAACCACCTCACAAACTATTTAGATACTTTATAATATTGGTTTATTCTTCTACACGTTGGTCACACATATGGATGTTGTCCACAGGTTGCATTCTCTATACTAGTGGCTCATATTAACAAGCTCATGGCTCACCATCCTGATTATCTGATCAAATCTATTTGATTAGATAAGTTGGAGAATTGACATCAAAAACTTTTGATGGATATTGCATGTCTTTTTGAAGTTGAACATCCAGTACCCCATGTTCATACCTAGAACGACCCAGCAGAAGCATTCATTAAACGTCTTCAAATGATTGTGCGGTCGATTGGTCATACGTACCAAGTTCCTGATCTCTACTTGGGGTTATGCAATATTGTAAACAACCATGTTGGTCCGCCTGAGGCCTATCACAACCCAAACTTATAAAGCTGTGTCATTTGGTTACCATATTCGAACCTGACCTATCGAATATGCGTATCTTTAGTTGTGCAATCCATGTGTCATTTTGCGCTGTCCTTACATACAAAAGACAAAAAAATGGTTCTTAAGAAAGGATGGAAATCTATGTCGGTTATGATTCTCTTTCTAATATTTGTTACTTAGAACCTTTTGATAGACGATCTCTTTACCGCTCATTTTGTGGATTGTCACTTTTATGAGGCAGTCTTCCCGTTATTAAGAGGAGATAAGAATGTCAACGTTCCTAAAAGAACGACACGAATTATTGTAGACATGTCTCATCTCGATCTCAATCTAGATGTCAGAGTATAACCATACCTTTCCTCTAATCTAGTAAAAAGTGACGAGATCACATATACCAGCTGCAAATGTGTCTGCAAAGATGTGTATTAATGTACGACATACATTTGTCCCGAAAGCAAGAATGCCACTACTGTGGCCGATCCTCGTACATTGGCGGCTAGCCAATCAATCTATCCTATGCCAGAAGCGTGGAGATCACTCAGTTCGAGGATTCACTTCCCCAAAGGTAGATGAATGTGGCACAAATAAATCTGTCCATCGATCGCTGTCTCAATCCTTTACATCTCATGAGATTAAATCTGAATCACTCTCGAGACCTGAAGTTCTTGGTTTAGTATACTAGTTTGGATGAGATATGGAATTGGAATAAGATTATCATAAATGATGTTTCATTTATATGGTAACTATAAACGTAAATGAAAAGCGACGATAACGAACCAAGTTTCGTTAATTAATGTCAACGTAGAACTGATTGGTCAACTAGAAGAATCAATTGATGACGAATGAGATGAATGAAATAGTGCAACATGATGCCTTGTGAGGTAAGGTTTCTCTCATACGCCATGCGATTGCTGCAACATTACAAACGTGGTTGCAATATCTATGGGATCCTGATACGAAAACTACATGGAGCTTCCAAAAGACTTAAATGTACTAATTCAAATAGTTCTAGACCACAAGAACATCATCTCGATTCTGATGAGAACTTCACATTACGGATACAGAACTATCCGGGCGGATGTGGTATACTGTTCTAAGTGAATATTTGATCAGTTAGGGATATATGCCCCTCTGTGTACAAAATTCGAAATAGCTAGAGTTGAGAAAACTGACTTGCACCTAAAAGTTGAAATTTAAGATAAATGATCTTGGAAAAACTCGCCATTATCTCAACCTGAAGTTTCGAGCTAGTTTTGATGGTATTCTGGTCCACCACTCGAACTAGACCCATAAGGTGTTACGTTTGAGTATATCCTGATCGTCTGTACACTAGATGACGGAGGGTATGGACCACAAGGTTCTATATCGAAACTTGAGGCAACCATATCTAAGTATAATTGGCGTTTGTTGTACTTAGCTCAATGCACTAAAATTGGACATCTTATGTGTTAGTAATCTTTTGGCATAAAGCAGCACTGTGCCTACAAGCCACCACTAAATTTGGTGTTAAAGGCGTGTTTTTCATTACTACAGATTTAGGTTTATCAATCCATATGCATCTCAAAATAGATCACACCCTCTTGATCTTCGGAATGATGACTACCTTGTGGGGTTCGTTGAATCAGACTAACTATCTTACCACACAAGGTGTGTTCCCAAATGGTTATGTCTTTACCATTATGGAACACCGCAATATCTTGAAGGTCAACCAGATAAACCTTTGTTGCGAAACCTTTGAATCGTTCCAAGACTCACTGTATCTCATCACGTGAAAGATATCAAAATTTATGCGATTTTCATCTATCGTTAAGTCCCAATAACAATGCATGTAGTATCAGAAAATTAAAGACAGCGTTGTATGTATCAACCAGATTAGGATACATCTAACAAGTCAACGCCAAGCATATTGTGTCTACATCAGCATGAGCATCAGAAGATTGAAATCAAGCAGTCTGATCCCAAACAACCTTGCCGACCTCTACACGACATCACTGCCGAAGTTTACGTTCCAGAAGCTTGTTCGAGGAATTGGTCTGCGTAACTTTCTCACTTGCGATGCTTGTAGTTTCATTTGGAAGTTTTGTCAAACTTAGGGGGAGTATCCAAAAGTATACTCACTTGACTTTAATGTACTATTTTTCCTACGATTAGGAGCATTTTTCCCACTGGGTTTTTGCTACCTAACTAGGTTTTGACGAGACACCCATCCTGGGTTGGTCATACCCTTGTGTACGTTTCACTTACATCTCGAAGATGTATAGTTTTGACTTAATGCAACTTCTCACTTTTCTCCTTAGTCTACGGGTTTTTCTCCCACCTTGGGTTTTGTCATAGCAATGTTTTGTGAGTTTTACTACCCATGCATTCTTCCGTTTGTTTTAAGACTCCATTCGCTACTTGTGTCGACAAGACGAGATGACTTCACCAACGGTTTCTACATTTGCCAAAAGATCTGATGCACCATCTACTTGAGTATTTACACACTAAAGGGAGAGTGTTGTGACATATGTTCTTATCAATATATTGTGATTGTGCAAATCCTAAGTAGAGATAGATTAGGAATCTTTTGAGATCTAGAAGATTTTTCCTAAAAGACTTTGTATTACATGGAGAGGAAGTTTTTTTCCTCCTTATTACTATAAATAAAGGCATAAAGATTGGGAAATTAACACACAATTTCTCAAATCTATTCTCCACTCTCTTTCTCTCTATGCGCACCCCTCATTAAACATAGGCCACAACAAAAGCCTTATTCTCTAGCTTTTTTTCTTCATTTTGTATGTTAAAAAGAAAAATGAAAAAAATAAAACAAATAAAACTGAACCGAACTAAATTACAAATTACAAAAATCGAGCAAACGATCCAACCGAACCGAACGAAACCAAATTACCCCTATTTCTTTCGGACCAGCCGATAGTTCCCCCATTGTAATACTTTAATTCAATAAGGCCCCCTCGTATTGTCAAAGTTCTAAAAATAAACTATCAAGACCCAATTGTTAAAACTGAAATTATTAAGAGGGCAAAATGACAAATGACCTGAAAGACGGGGCCCAAAGTGTAAATTTACTTCGCTTAAACCCTAGCTAAACCTTATGCCATGAGAACTAAAATCTCTCAACGTTCTTCATCCTCTGTTTGGTTGCCGAGAAAATTTTGCTTGATTCAGTCCTGCGCTTTTCTGAGCGACTCAATCTTTGAAAAACTATGAACTACAGGTTCCAGAATCTTCTTGGAGCTCCGTACCGAGGAGGCAACGTAGTAATCACCAACAACACCGAGCTAATCTCACCGGTCGGTAACAGAGTCTCCGTCACCGACCTCATCAAATCCCAATCCATAACCCTTCCCGTCCAATCTTCCTCCAACATCTCCCGAATCGCCGCCTCGCCTGACGGCGTCTTTCTCCTCACAGTCGACGACAACCGCCGATGCCTCTTCATCAACCTCCGCCAGCGCGTGGTGCTTCACCGCATTTCCTTCAAAACCTCCGTCAATGCCATTGAATTCAGCCCCAACGGGGCGTTTATCGCGGTCGCCACTGGTAAGTTGGTTCAAATTTGGCGCTCTCCTGGTTTCAAGAAAGAGTTTTTTCCGTTTGAATTGGTTAGGACTTTTGCTGATTGTGATGATAAGGCTGTGGCATTGGATTGGAGCCCGGACTCGAATTATTTGCTTGTTGGGTCGAAAGATTTGACTGCTAGGTTGTTCTGTATGAAAAAATTGAAATCCGGCGGGGTTAAAAAGAAGCCATTTATGTTTTTGGGTCATAGAGATACAGTTGTGGGTGTGTTTTTTGGAATTGATAAGAATACGAATAAGGTATGCAATGTTTATACGGTTACCCGTGATTGTTATGTGTTTAGTTGGGGTTTGAGTGACAATGAAGGTGAATCTGATGGAATGGATGCTAAAGAGCCACCCTCACCTGGTACACCGGATAGGGATGGTGATGGTGAAGTTGAAGGTGGTGGAAGTGGTGATTTGAAGAAGAGAAAGGGTTATGAGGGCAGAGAAGGTGACTTGGATGAAGAAGGTGGATATTTGCAAAACAGGAAATGGGAGTTGTTGGGGAAGAACAATTTTTTGCAGTCGCAGGCGAAGTTGACAGCATGTGATTATCATAGGGGCCTTAATATGTTGGTTGTTGGGTTCTCAAATGGTGTATTTGGGTTGTATCAAATGCCTGATTTTGTGTGCTTGCACTTGTTGTCAATATCAAGAGAGAAAATTACAACCGCAGTTTTTAATGAACTTGGAAATTGGCTGACGTTTGGGTGTGCGAAACTTGGGCAGTTGCTTGTGTGGGAGTGGAAGTCCGAGAGTTATATATTGAAGCAGCAGGGGCATTACTTCGATGTGAATTGTCTTGCTTATTCACCAGATGCGCAACTGTTAGCCACTGGAGCAGATGATAACAAAGTCAAGGTATAGTAGTTTTTAGAATGGGAAGCTTTTTACTTAGAGGATTGCATGCAACATTTCCGTTCAAGCATCTTAGCTATATATTTAAGCTCTTATGATTGAAGAATGAGGATAGTAACTTGTTAGCTGTTATTTGCAGATCCATATATTGTCTCTACATTTGTGGGTTTTTCTTCAGCGTAATACTAACCCTTTTTATGTATCCATTTGTTTTGGTTGCAGCATGGGTTGCCTTTAATAAATGATGACTCATTTCTTAACTGACTATGAAAGATGCGACTTAGAATACTTTTGTACTGTAGGTCCATATTACTTGTATGTTACGATGACCTTGCATTACCTCATTCTTGTCTTATGATTCCCATAACGAATGATTTGTTTATAGACAACAATTGTTGTCCATGAGATTTTATCTCAGGATATTGTCCAAGAAAGTGGAGATTGGGTGCCACTAGGTCAGATGATCATTGTTGATTTATGTACTATAGAATTGTCTAGTGAGTTTAATAATGAATGCATGACAGTTTGGTGGGTTTGTGATGTACTGTTGCATGACGACACTCATTTCTATTTGCGCTTGTATAATTACATTCAACTTGCCAATGTGCAGATTATTAATATTTTATACAAAATGCAATTGTGGAATCATACCCAGAGAGTTTACTCTTTTTCTTATGCAGGTCTGGACTGTTTCATCAGGGTTCTGCTTTATAACATTCGCTGAGCACACTAATGCAATCACCGCACTCCACTTTATGGCTAACAGCCATAGTCTCCTAAGTGCCTCTCTGGATGGGACTGTTCGTGCATGGGATTTGTACCGTTATCGAAATTTTAGAACATTTACCACCCCTGAAACTAGGCAATTTGTTTCACTGGCAGCAGATCAGAGTGGTGAAGTGATTTGTGCTGGAACCCTTGATTCCTTTGAGGTATATTCCCCCTTTGATCATAGCTTTTTAACTTGATGCTTCATTTTAGTTTCTGTTTCCTGACTTTTCTTAATGTTATGTACAATAGATCTTTGTTTGGTCGATGAAGACAGGCCGTCTGTTGGATATTCTTAGCGGCCATGAAGGTCCTGTTCACGGTTTGATGTTTTCTCCTACAAATGTGAGTATACTTATATTATATTTGATTGTTCTGCTGGTATAATTGTTCTGTTGGTTCATTATAAATGCATATGCTTCTATAATGCTCATTCTGGCTGTTGCAGATGCATGTACTTTTATAGAGGTTTTTCCTATTTATGATTTAAGTTGTACTCTTTATGTATGTTGTTTTTATATTCTCATGCAACCAAGAGTTTATTTGCAAGGTTTAACTTTGATAGCTGTTGGAGCTTGATGAGATGTTTTTCTCCCACATGCAGGCAATTTTAGCTTCATCATCATGGGACAGAACAGTTCGGTTGTGGGATGTTTTTGATGGAAAAGGTGCCGTTGAAACATTTACTCATACACATGATGTTCTTACATTGGTTTACCGTCCAGATGGAAAGCAGTTGGCTAGCAGCACATTAGATGGTCAAATTCATTTCTGGGACCCGATTGATGGTTTATTAATGTATACCATTGAGGGCCGTAGGGATATCTCTGGAGGTCGTCTTATGACAGATCGTAGATCAGCTGCCAACTCCAGTTCAGGAAAATTCTTCACAACCTTATGTTATTCAGCAGATGGAAGTTACATATTAGCTGGAGGAAGTAGCAAATACATCTGCATGTATGATGTTGCTGATCAGGTTAGTTTCTTAAATGGTGAAGCTTTGGACAGCATGATTCACACACTCAATGATGTTTCTCAAACTTCAAATTTTGACATTCTCTGTTGCTGTTTCGTTTTCTGGCTGGAACATCAAGACCTTAAACATTGAACTATATGCATTTATGCACATACATCTCCTGCATCTATTTCATGCTTTAAAGAGACTGCTCAGAAATGCATGAGCTAATATTTTCATTAACTGTTGGGTCACAAGCTTTTACACGTTCTTACATGAGACATGTTATTTACTTTGATTTATTGCAACTTTAGCCAACAACAGTGATATATAGAAAGCTTATATGTTTGTTATCCTTTTTCTTTTGCCCCCTATCATTTACCTTTTCAGCCACATGGATGTACGACTTGCCATGATTTCTAGCAGGGTTTCAAATGTGTCTGTTACCTTTGATCTACGCTTCCTTCCTAATCTTCTTTCATTTTCATCTACGGGTCCCATTGGCTATAGGTTAGTAGATTAAAAATTGGTGTCTGAAGTGGCTTAATGGAAAATACACTGTAGAATTTATTAGGCCTGTTGCAGACACTGATATTTCGAACTTCCGTTAGTCAGAGGGATAGGTCTAGATAGTGTTTGTAGGCAGCTTTTAAGGCTTTGAACCACATAGCTAATATACAGAAAAAGTAGTGAAATGGGAGGAAACATACATATTCTCCAAATTTGGAACAGATCTGTTGAATAAGTATGAGTTGCATATTCAGAAGATAAAGTCAAATATGTGATGAGGTTTTTGTTAAGAGCTGTACAACTTTCCACCTCTTGGCCAGTGTCCCAACAAATTAAGATTTCTCCAAGTATAAGTCACATATTCAGAACATCAAACATTTAACGAGGACTTTGATTAGGGCTGCGCAACTTCCATGGTTACCTGAATACTCCAATGATTTTGAGTTTAGAATGAACTGTAAGCAATTGTTGTAAATTTTGATTTAAAAAAGAAGCTTGGTGTATATCATTTTTGAAATACTAGCCATTTTTTTTCTAACTTTTGGATGCTTCTTTCTTTTGACGTCCTGTATGCATATGCTCTTGGGTAGATTTTTTTTTTTTTTTCCCTTAAAACTGTTACAATCTGCTTGTTTCGACATCAATTATCTAAACTTATTCTTTAGAAATTACCCCAACCTTTTTCTTTCCATCTTGTGCAAGAAATATATCATTGCATTGGTAAGACAACAGTGTATTTTAATCCAGTGTGAGAATGCCATATAAGTTGGGAAAAGAAAATTTAGGATGTATGGAATTGTCCTTGTCTATATTGTATGTGTATGGGTGATTGGGTACATCTCCTTCTGCCTCATTGGGTACCATGGTATTTTCTCTGAATTTAGCTTGTAGAGGAACTCCAGTTCTTCATTATGTTCAAACCTCAAAGTTCTTTGGTCTATTGATGTAGTCGATTTATTTTCACAGGTGTTGCTGCGGAGGTTTCAAATAACTCACAATCTGTCTTTGGATGGAGTTCTTGACTTCTTAAACTCAAAGAATATGACAGATGCTGGACCACTGGATTTAATTGACGATGATAACAGTGATATAGAAGAAGGTGTTGACAAACAAACCCGGGGAAAGTTGGGTTATGATTTACCAGGATCCATGCCTAACCGTGGAAGGCCAGTTGTTAGAACAAAATGCTTGAGAATTGCCCCCACTGGTCGGAGCTTCTCAGCAGCAACAACAGAGGGAGTTCTAGTTTATTCTATTGATGATTCTTTTATCTTTGACCCAACTGATCTTGACATAGATGTCACACCTGCGGTACGTGGTGAAACTTTGAAATATTCTGAACATCCCTCTACTTAGATTACCCATTAAACATTTTCAAAATGTTGTTTCTTTAAAACTCAGTATGCCACCATAATACTACAATTGCTCCAATTAAATTCAATTTTCTATAAACATCAATATTTGTCTGATTAAAACATAAACTTAATTAAAGAGAAACTAGGTAGACTGTCCACCTTTGAAACCTAGAGGAAGCACCATGGGCACCTAGAACAAAGGTACCTCTGTTCCAAAATTAGGAGGAGAGCAGCTGGATGACAGTGGCAGGGAGAGTGGATGGGGAGGGGAGAGAGATTTTTGTTTTAACCAGTCCTTGAATGTTATCTTATCCAAGGTTTATAATGTATATTAAAGAATTCATGATTGGAAGGCTTGCGAGAATTTTATTTTAAATAGTGAGACCTTTCGTTAAAATGGCACTAATTTTCTTAGTTTTTTTGTAGATTTCTACCTTCAATTTTGTTTTCTTTTCATTTGTTTTCTGATCACATTGTTCTGCAGGCTGTTGATGCTGCACTTAATGAAGATAAATTGAGCAAGGCTTTAATCCTTAGTCTCAGATTAAATGAAGACAGTCTAATTAAAAAGTGTATTTTCAAAGTTAGTCTGATAGACATCCCTGCTGTCGTCTCATCAATTCCTTACAGATATTTGCAAAGGTTAATTGAGGCATTAGCAGATCTTTTGGAAAGTTGCCCGCATGTGGAGTTCATTCTTCAGTGGTGTCAGGTAAGTTCTATTGACTTCCATTTCTGCTCAGTTCAGATGCTGTATACCTCTTACAGCGGCATTGTTTTCATATGAGGACCGCACTGACGGTTTGTGTTTGTTTTGTCTTGCAGGAGCTCTGCAAGGTTCATGGTAACTCTATTCAACAAAACTTTCGAAAGCTGCTTCCTGCTTTAAAATCCCTACAGAAGGCAATAACAAGAACACATCAGGATTTGAAGGAGACCTGTTCTTCCAACGAATATATGCTTCGATATTTATGTTCAGCAAGCTCAGGGAAATGAAAAGTATGGCAACGCTGCTACACACCTTGACAAAATTTTCAGAGTAAAAGATTACTGTTTTCATTGCAATGTGTGAAATCAACTTGCTTGGTTTTGGGAACCCTCATCGCTCTATTGACATGTTGGAAATTACTTGAGCTGTGAAATTGAGGCTCGTGACAAGAACTGCAGTTTGTTGCTTAAAACATCATCCGTGCAGGAAAGTCTTGCACTCATCGCAGGCGTGTGTATTTGCAGTATCAGTTAATGTTGTGTCTGTGGTAGTTAAAAAGTAGATTTGTCTTGAAACATTGTCCAACACTAATAGGCATTCATCGTATGATCTGATGCCGATCTGCAGTTTTTCTGTACTATATTGACAAAGAGAGTTGGTCCTGGGGAAATGTATGTCTTGAAGTTTTCCATTTTCCCCAGTCTGCTTTTGTCTGTGTAGAGTTTGGAATGATGATTGGTCTTGGTGGATTGGATCAGAAAAAGCAGTTGGAACATGAATATTTCAATTTATTTTTTTCTTGATGCTTATGAAAAAGCATTTCTTTGGTTGCAATGAGGTTTGATTTTTCACTCCAGTAGTGGAAGTCGTTGGCTTGCATCTTATTTCAAGGGAGGGAAATAAACAAAGATGTCTAGGTATGGGCAGATCCACATGAGGCGGTCTGGGGACCCTTTGAAGGCCCGGAAAAATACATGTAAAGGTTTTGCGAGGACTTTCTGAACGTCTAATGGGACCGTTTTGTGCTTATTAAGTGTTTGATGAAATGTCTTTTAGGAGTCTTGTTAATATTTGACAGGATGTGTCGACAACGCTAGGCATGAGATCTCGACATCACTCAACAAATTGCGTTCAATTTGTAGACATGAACGGAAATAGACTTGCGCACCAAGTGCTTGACAAATTTCCCCACTAAAAAAATTTTGCTCACTACGCACAGTTTCCATCTAAATATAACTTCACATGAGAATCCGTTAAAATTACAATCCTGAACCAGCCACTGTAGAAAATGGGTGTACAGAAATCATTTTTACTTGGGTCTCAACCAATTGGAGATGTCTGAAGACCAGCAAATCACACCTTCAAATATTGCTGGGGCTATCAATCATTTTTTTAAGCAAACCATTTTTAATTGAATTGTTTTGTTCTACAGTTAATTCCGGTTTTCCTCACTTCAAATCCAAATCTACATATCTTAGGACTCAGTTCAGTTTCTACTTTCTTCTTCTTTTTTTTCTTTTTTTTTTTTTCTTTTTTTTTTTTTGGTACTTTCTAGGATTGGATGGATTGATTAACTCGTACAATTCAAGAACCGTGTAAAGGTAAGGGTGAATGATTTTTCATATTCGAAAATTATAAGAAGAGTCAATTGTAACAATGGCTCCTTAACTTTAACTCAATTTGAGCAATAGTCCCTCAACTAAAAATTCATTACCATTGCTCTCTCAACTCATCAAAACGTGCAGTTATGGTCCCTCAACTAAAAATCTATTACCATTGGTCCCTCAACTTTAATCCAACTGGAGAAATAGTCTCACAACTTTAACCGAATCAGAGCAATGGTCCCTCAACTTTAACCCAATTGTAGCAATAGTCCTTCCAACATAACTCATTTTGACAAAATTCTGACGAAGTTGACGAAAATGACCATAACAACTACACATTTTGATGAGTTGAAAGACTCCAATTGTAGCAATAGTCCTTCCAACATAATTTATTTTGACAAAATTCTGACAGAAGTTGACGAAAATGACCATAACTACATATTTTGATGAGTTGAGGGACCAACAATAATAAATTTTTAGTTGAAAGATCGTTGCTCTCTAATTTGATTAAGGTTGAGGAACTATTGCTACAATTTACTCTTCTAAGAAATCCGACATATATATATATTATGGATTTAAAAATTCTTCCTTCAGGTCAAAATTTCTGCCATCAACGTTCCTTAAATACAACGAGTTATCCAATCCAATTCCATCGCACCAGAACAACTAACTCAAATCCAATCTCACATGAAAACTATATATAAGGACGAAATGAGATAAATAAATACGCGAGATTTATTACTCTTAATATGATAAAATTAGGTTTATTAACTCCAGTGATACATAATCCCACATATTTGTTATCTTTCAGCGACAAAAGAAAAACACGGATGGAAATGTATTACTCTGCACTCCACAGTCCAAATTCAACAACTTATTCAGATTTCTTCTCTTGACTGCCTGAGAGTTCCTTCAGCTTTTCCTTCAGTTCACCACTCTACAAACGAAAATACGACATTCTTACAGCAAATGCGTTGCCTTGAATATATAACAAAAAATACAGTAACTAATCGAATTTATAAGGACTAACCTGATGCATATTGAGAATAATATCTGACCCTCCAACGAACTCCCCCTTGATGAATATCTGCGGAAACGTCGGCCAGTGGCTTCATATGGAAAAAAAGGAAGTTAAGAAATCAACTCCAAATCAAAAAGGCCAAAATGCCAAAGTATTAGCATAATTGACGGTCCTGTCTCTGTATAACGAACAAAATTTGAGGTAGTTTCGTTTCAGGTTTGCACGATCATTAGGGAAAAGGGTGACAGGTTTTAACTTCCAACGAAAACAATGAGTTCTACAATTCGATCACAATTCGTGACAATCATAATTCTTCATTCAACCACAATTTCTTAATAAATAGTACTATGTACTTTACCCACACAAAAAAAAAAACAAATTGCTTACTACTTTCGTTAATAAGCTGTGCTAGCAAATTTGGAAAGGCAAAATTATATAAACTAAAACCAGAGTGGGAAACCTTTAAAAACTAACGACAAAGAATCAACTCACCTAAAGGCTTTTACAGCACCTTTCAGTTCAGGGTCTTCCAAGATATTTCTAGAAGCCAAAGGAACTTCTGCAAAGTTCACAAATATCATAAGAAAATAATTAGCAGCAAAACATAACAACACACGAAAGTAACTTTGTTATAGTCATGTTTGTTCATAACCTCAAGCTATACTTGGTAACATAGAACCAGTTATTTCATAGTATCTTGTTGGACTACCTATTGAATTAAATTTCCAAAATACTTGAAAAGTAAAACAAATCAGAAGAGCTTCACTCAACATACTTCATGCAATAAGTAAACTTGAAAAGAAAATTAATTCAATCAGTCAATCACTGCCCCGAAACAGTACTCTACTTCATTATGTATTACTTTATGAACAATATATGCCTGACTATGTTTTAGCCATTGTTGAAATTTCTAGTTGATTAGGTGGTGCATCGCGTATTTGTAAGAAACTGACTCTTTATGCAGGAAGTATCAAATGCACCTCTATGTATTTGTTTGACATTGGCGACCTATTTATATCCATCTTTAGCTAGAGGTGTCTCACTTTGATGGAACATACGAACAATCATGAAGATACTGAGCACCACTTTGCTTTCATTTCAGTTATTTCTGTTCATATGTAGATAGATTTGGTTGCTAAATGAACTTTAGAAAGCCATGAATGAAAGTTGGAGTGTTGAGCGACTCGGCACTTACCATATAGTTTTAATACTCTAACAGCAAGTGAGCTGAATCCACATTGAGGAAGTTCAGGCACTCCTTTCATGTAAAGCATTACAGGGTTGTCTTTGACATCCTACACCAGAAACATATCAGAATCATTGAATGTAACGAACAACAAACCTTCATCCAGATGACAAAGGGAAAGAAAAAGATTATATTGAGAAGATTTGTTTGGCTTATGTCTACCTTTTCAACAAGGTCCTTCAAGCTAAGGTCAGAACTCTCAAGCTTATTAGTCGGTTTAAAATCATCATGTGTGTCGGGCTCATTTGGCACACTGGTGTTGTATCTCAAGCCACTAAGATAGAAGGATGAGGGAGCCTAACACCAAAGAAACCATTAAAAGTTATCATTATTAAGTATGAAGTATAATGAATCCAAATTGAAAACATGGCATGTATTAACGTGTTGTTGTAACATATACACTGCAAGTAGTTGCGTGCACACTCCTATACATGGTGCGGTTGAAAACACAAATATAAAGCATGCGGAATAAAGATTAATGTTTCTTGCCAGACTATATAATATATATACCATGTGGTCAAAATCTCAATCCATATGACAAACAGGGTTCAGGATTTAGGGTTCATGGTATCTTCGAACATAGATAATCCAATTAACTCTGTACCGAAACATATTTCCAATCACAGGCAGGTAATATCAAAATACGAAAGTATTGTTTTCTTAAAATCATATCAAAACAGTATTTAATCCAAAACAAACCCATATTGTAAAACTGGGTTTAGTTTGATTTGAACAAAACTCTCAGTCTCAGCACTCTTTGAGTTACGCACTTTCGTTTCACTACTACTACTACTGATTTCTACCCCTCCTTTTTCGCCTTGTACACACTCTTATTTCTCGGCTTCGAATTGAAGAAATCGAAAGAGAATCAACAAACAGATATAAACCGGAACGTGGACGAGGAGAAAAGGGCGTGAGGTAATCACTCCCCCCCCCCGGCGCAATAACTACTAGTACCCAAATGTGGAAAACCCGGAAAAGTCTTACAAGTGTGGCAGGACGAGCAGCCGAGCCGGAAAACGAAAGCCCCTTGAAGACCAAATGCGAAAGAGATCTCGCCATGCTGCGAACCCTAAAAACATGAAATCCTGTTTGGTTAGTCGGAAAACGAAGGAAAGTCGGGAACTTGATCGATTTACCTGGAAGAAGAGGAGGAGAGAGGTGGAACCGCCGTGGAAGGAGGCTGAGGCGCTGAGCTGAGAAGGAAGAGGGGACCAGGTGAAACGGTGCGTTTTTCTCGAGTGTAGTGAAGGTTTCCGCAACGTGTGTCGGTCTATTTGAATTCAGTTTCCTTCTTTTTTATTGGTACATTTTTGGTCCATTTTGTTACACATTCTAATTCCTGCCTTGAATTTTACTTATTTCAATTTACCCTTGAAATTTATGATGATTGTCAATTTTCCTTATGACTCAAGATTTTGTAAAATTCACTTAGCGAGTGTTTTTGGGCATGAAACAACAGTTCTCGACCTAGTATGCGTCCTTCAATTTAATGGGCGTTTAGCCCCATGAAGAAGATCAGTTTGATCGAGTCCTTATGAAGGAAGGATTGTGAAGAAACCAAGTGTGGGTGGCTCGATTGAGTCCTATACGAAATGAGATTGCAAGAGATCAAATTGAAAGGTGGATAAATTCGTATTATCCCAAAGATTAGAATGCTTGCTCAACTGGATAAAAATGAATGAATCTCATAATGAGACTAGATTCATGAGTCCTAGTTGGAATGAAAGAGGCTGAGACTGAATGAAGATGAAGTTTTGGCCATTAAAGGATAAGGGGAATATTGAAGCATATGCCGAGCAAATACAGTCCCATCAGGACTCTGCCTTGGAAGGCTTGTTTATCGCAAATACCTCACCTATAAATAGAAAAGGGTCTGCAACATTAAAGTCACTTCAACTCAACAAACAACTTAAAACGCAATGTGGAAAGACATTCGCTTTTTGCAAAACCCTTCTTACAACCCTCAGAAAAACAATCATAACTCTCATGTCAACATATCTTCAGTTTAGACTAATAACACTATGTTGAGAACCAACGACATCTTCATGGATAACAGCACTTGAGCCATAGAATCAAGTGGTCGGGAAGCATCTTCTGACACGCCCGACCCTGATATCTCCGAACACCATGGTAGGTACATGCTGGGCGACACCCAAAGGTGACAAAGCCATGTTAGAATACATGAGAACAAAAAATATAAATAAAAGTTATGAATTAAAATACAATGATTATGTAAATAAGGAACGTGTTCAGAGCATAAAAACTAACTAGAAAACTAAAGGAAAGAATATAAAATTGAATAAATAGAAGAATGGGTCCTACACTGAGAGGACTCGAAGATGCCAATGCAGAAGTACCTTGACGCCGAGATTGTATGCCTCGATTCTAAGTCTTGAGGGGGCGCAAAACAAACATGAGTGAACCAATTTGATATATATATATATATATATATATATATATATAAAATATTGAAACAGTTATCAACATACTAACCCTCAAAGTTTATAAAAACATCAATAGCATAATACGTAATAGGTTTTCTGAAAACCCTAGCATGCCATCAAAACCTTTCATGAAACATATCTCGTATATAGTGTGCTAACTAGTGGTATCAGTATTATTCATCCCGAAGCCAGTACATATGTCTCTCGACCCAAAGCCATCTACATATATCTCCTGCCAACCATATGTCTCCCTCAGCCATATATCTCCCTCGCCCATAGGCAGAACAGTGACCACTAGATACACACAAAATCATTGAACATAGTCTTTCCAAACATAGGTACATATATCTCAAAACATCTTCATAGCATAGTCATCAATCATATATATACTACAAAGAAGTGTGTAAAAGAATGTTCTAAATATATATAGTCATCCATCATATATACTACATAGAACTTTAATTCAATAAAATATGGTATTCTAAAATATTCTCAGTAAGCATAATATCTCATAAAACGTTTCGTAAAACGTAATCAATAAATCATGTTTTTCATGTATACATTTCTACTATTAAAACATGCATTTTAGAAGGATTCCACTCACAGATACTTTGCCGACGTCAAAAACGAATTCAGGACGTAGAAATTAGCCTAGGAGGGGTCTTGTCCGAAACTCGAAAAGTCAACGGTCAATGTTGAGGGGTCAACTGTAAACATGTCACGAGCCAGGTCACAAAAAGGTTTGGGTTAGACCGGGTTGGGTCCAAATGGGGTTTGGATTTTTGGGCTACTAGGCTTAAAGCCTAGCCCATAGAATTGGATTAGGTTAGGCTAAAATACCCGATGGCTTTAGGTTGCACGGCCCAAAGCCTAGGTCTGAAGGGTTTGTACTGGAGCTTAGGCTTGGGCTCGAAAAAGTTTTTGGGCTCAATAGCCCGACCCAAAGGCTTGGGCTAGGTTCAAAGGACATGGATCCAGGTTTAGGGTTAACAGGCCTAAGGCCCAAGTTCTAGATGGTCCAGAAGCCTTAGTGACATAGGGTTTTGGGTTTGGGTTTCCAAAGAATTGGGCTTTTGTTTAGGCCCAAAGGCCTTGGTTTTATGGTTTTGGGCTTGAAGGCCTTTTCCTCGCCGAGGAAGAAGGCCGAAGTCTTCCGAGCTCCAATCGCTGTCAACACTTATCCCTAGTCTACAATCTAACTATGAAATCTGAAGGTAGAAGTGAGAGAGAGAGAAAAAGAGATTTGTACATTCGACACGTCGTGGGGTGCCCGGACTCGGCTGGATTTTGACTAAAAAACCCCGGGGGTTTGCCAGAGCTAGGTTTCCTTTCTTTCCCTCGTCGAGAGGTTGAGGAGGTGGTTGATGGTAGTGTTTCGAGGTGTCGTCTCCACTGTCAATCGAGAGGGAGAGAGATTCGAGAGTGACCTAAGGGGAAAAGAGAAGAGAGGGATTCGAGAGTGGTGTGGGGGAGACACGTGGCAACCACAGACAGGATGAGGGGAAAATCGGGGAACCAAAAAGGGAATAAGGCCCACAAGGCACACCATTTAACACCAAATAAAATAATATTTTAAACCAACACCCACTACCAAAGGAAATTATAACCTTGCACCTTTCGTTCCGTAAAACCCGTAAACTTAAACGTGACAGGTTATCACATCTTTAGTTTGGACTAACAACACTACTTCTAGTTGGTTGGTTGGTTATCTATCCAAGTCTTGGCCGGTGAAGAAGTTTTTAACTTATTACCGAAAGAGGTCATTTCATTAGCTTCCTAGCGAAGTAGAGTGTTCTATGATTGGTTACTCTCAGGTGCATTTTGCAGTTTGGCACTTAGACGGTCGAACCACGTTCGCCATTAAAACGCTCACTCTTTCGAGTACTGTGTTCCCTACTGCCTGATACCAACTCGGTGTACCTATATTCTAATGAATATAGTCGAGGCAGCCAAACTTGGTGTAGGAGAGGAGATCCTGAACTTCACAGTGATCTAGGCAACCTTGTCTTCAAGTTCTAGAACCCAAAGCCGATACGTGTTCCTTTCTTGGCCATAATCGCTTGAGCACAGAAATCAGCAGGGCACTCAGCACCGCTACCACCACCACATCTATTCTACTGCTCGACCGAGCTCGGTTGCGAGTTGGAACCCCGCATTCACAAAAATGATGTAGTTAGCTCATAGGTACTCGCTTTGCCCGCCATGTAGGCTTTGTAATTTTTAGAATCGACAGCATGTGTAGTCAATTAAAGTTTTGGAAGATTTTAAAAGACACATAAAGTGATAGATTTGATCGAATTTAAAATTCTACAAGGACTTTTGAGAGCATATATTGAGTTTGTTAGGAAATTTTGATGTATAGATTAATGAGATTTTCTTGTTATGTATATCCAGATTTCCGTGTCACGTTTAAGTCTTTTTGTTTCCTCCAGCCCTTTCATCCCCAATTATTTGCCAACGGAGACCAACCATAGTTTTATTCAAAGATTCATCGTTAACCTTTTTCACATTTCATCTTAGCTTGTTATACAATAGTGTCACGTGTTGGGCATGTCGACTTGCTAAACGAAAAATTGAGCCAGATTGAACAATCCAAATTTGACTACAATACTTAGATGTATTTAATACAAGGGTAAATGACAGTTTATTACCCTCATGTTTGGTGGTTTTCAATATTTAGTACATCAATTTTTTTTCATCCCAGGGTCATACCTAAAGTGTAAATTTTGGGACAGTCTCATACATCCGTTAGTCAAACTGTTAGTTCTCCCGTTAAGTGATGACGTGGCGCCCTGATTGGGCGCCAAGTGTCATTAAAAATATTAAAAAATTATTTAAATAAAAATAATATTAAAAAAACCCCGAACCCAGAAAAGAAGAGGAAGAAGAAGGAGGAGGAATAAGAAGGAAGAAGAAGGAGAAGAAGGAGGAAGAAGAAAAAAAATAAATCTGGGATCTAGGTTCTAGGTGGGGCGTGGGGGGGGGGCGAAGAAGAAGGAGAAGGGAGGAGGAAGAAGAAGGAAGAAGAAGGAGAAGGAAGAAGAAAAAAAAATCTGGGATCTGGATGGGGCGCGCACAAGGGGAAGAAGAAGGAGAAGGAGGAGGAAGAAGAAGAAAAAATATGGGATCTGGGTTCTGGGCGGGGCGCGCAGGAGAAAGGGGGAAAGAAGAAGGAGAAGGAGGGGGAGGAAGAAAAAAGAAAAAAAGAAAAAAAGAAAAAGAAAAAAAAAAGAGAAACCGAACCCAAAATAAGAAGAAGAAGATGGAAGGGAAGAAAAAAAAATATTTTATTATTATTTTTATTTAAATAATAATTTTTTAATATTATTTTTATTTAAATAATTTTTTTAATATTATTTTTATTTAAATAATTTTTAAATATTTTAATGACACGTGGCGCCCAATCACGGTGCCACGTTATCACTTAACGGGAGAACTAACAGTTTGACTAACGGATGTATGAGACTGTTCCAAAATTTACACTTTAAGTATGACTCTGGGATGAAAAAAAATTGATTTACTAAATGTTGAAAACTACTAAATATCAGAATAAAAAAATGAGATATGTCCTTAATACAATTATCATCCTAACTGTTAGATGCTAATTGTATTAAATATGAATTATATTTGACCGTCATAGTATTAAATTCAAGTATTGTATCAAAAAGTCTAATTTACCAAACTATGTTATGAGCCACTAAATAAACTCAACTAATCAGCTAATTTGGCTCAGGATAAAGGTCGTCCTTTCCTTCAGGAAAAGTAAAGTTGCCAGTAGATTCAATAATTCTTTTCATAAATTATTTGAAAAAAGTTTGGCGAAAAAGTAAAAATCCAGAAATATAAAACCACCCTGTGTACAGAAACATCCTCATAAACCGTAACCATAATTAACATAGTACTCAACCGTGCTAACACAATCTAAAAATGAATCAAAACAAAAGGAAAAAAAAAAAAAAGAGTTCTCGAGGCCCTTTAACATTCCAGACAAATGAAACTTCATGCTTTCGCAGTTCATTCAATGCTTCTTCTTCTTAAACAGTCCGACATGATCCGCAACTGAGCAGACACGTAATCTGAAGATGCTACTGCGGCTGTTCGATCTGAGAACGCCAAAAGCAAAAAGGAAAGAGTGATGAGAAAGACATGAAACATTGGAAAATGACTATAGTTCTGATAAATATGAAACTTACATACAGAATCTTGACACTATGTTTTAGCGTAGTTTCATAAAAAATCTTGACACTAGCTTTTAGCGCGAGAAAATTGACCTCAGAATAGTCTGCCGCAGTCACCGCCTGTTATTTGTTGGCCATCTTTGATTTCTCCAGCGCAGCCTTCCAGTACGAGGGGTATTTTCAGGTGCTGAAGCATTGCCCCATCTAGGAGCACGACTGGTCTCTTCAGTTAAGGAGTTGTTGCCCCATCTAGGAGCACGATTGGTTTCTTCACGTAAGGAGTTGTTGCCCCATATAGAAGCACGACTGGTTTCTTCTGGTAAGGTCGTGTTGCCCCATCTAGGCCAACGACTGGTCTCCTCCACTATGGAGTTGTTGCCCATTCTAGAGGCGCGACTGGTCTCCTCTGATAAGGGATTGTTGCCCCATCTGGGGCCATGGTTAGCTTCCTCTGACAAAGAGTTGTGGCCCCATCTAGGGGTACGGCTATTTTGCTCTGACAACAAACTGTTGCCCCATCTAGGCGCATGACCACCAGCCTCCCCAGACATGGAATTGCGACCCCATCTGGAACGACTAGTCCCCACATCATCATTCAGTGCCCGCCATCGCAGACGTCTGGGACGAGATGTACTATCTGATACATTGTTGCTCCGTCTAGTGGAAGGAATGGTATCATTGTCATAACGAACCCTGGATGTCCTTACTGATCTGCGGTTATGCGTCTGCTGCTCTCTGCCACTTGAAGAGCCACTGGAAGAATCCATCAAACGAGTCACAAGCATAACCTCAAGAGAACGAAACATTGCAGCAAACACAGTCGACATCCAGGAATTAAGATCCCCTGATGAATCATCAAGAAGTTCATCTCCGGGTCCTTGTTGGACCAAGCTAAGAACATCTTCCAAGTCCCTTTCACGCTCCAACCTTACCCAATCACTATGCCGAGTTGGATCCACCTCGGATGGACGGACAGAAGGATGTTCAGACCTAGCATGCTTCCTCAGTTCTGAATAAGTCCCACTAAAGTCACATGTCTCAGAAGAGCAATTCCTCACTTTGGCATTCATGAAGTGGCGAGCAGCCTCTACAACAACATACCCATAGATCTCTCCACGACAAAGAGGGCAAACTGGCTTCGAATCCAATTGACTGCCACAGGGGCTGCTCTGCCCAGGCGATGACTGTTCCTCGCTAGCACTGTGAGAGGTGTGTGTGAGAGGAAGTTCCCGCAACATAACTGTTGAGCAGCAAGGCGTAGATGACTTACAAAACTGGTCAAAGCAATTTGAGTGCCGATAGCTTGTATTGCACATGAAAGGCCTGCAGCCCTTCTCATGAGATGAACATTTTAAAAGAACAGCATTGTGTGCGTGTTCCATGCAGATGGGGCACCTAGCTTCTTCCCACTCTTTTGCGTTATCTTTGCTTTCCAAAGGATTTTTCAGGTTGTAAGCATCAGAATCATCAGAGGTGCACGGATAAGGAGAAGCCCTAGATCGATCAAGAGACAAGGAACTATCTCTTCTAACTTTTGGCATTTTTGAAGTTAAGAAGCCACCACAGAATACTAAAACCTACTTTTTTCAACACAAACATTAGGAAGCGTTAAATGTAGGAAAGAAATATATCACATATATTACGAAAGACTGAAAAAAATGCGTAGCAGATTCGGAAAACCAGACTAACAGATATTAACAGAAAAAAAAGGCCTTCGTGTGGTATAATCTGTGGGTGCTTATGTGCATGATTGTATTCTCTATCTTGAATTGCAGAGATCATAATCGTTGATATGTCATAAGTACACTACTAGAACCATTTGATCCAAACAAAACAACTGAACCATTACTAGTCACTAGTCAGGTAAAAAGAATATAACAAAATCTATCAACTCCTTTTCCGTATAACTAACTTTGACGCCACAATAGAAAGCAACACCTTAATCATGAACACCAATAAATAACTACTAGCAAACGCTGAGAAACCTGCACAAATGTGCAGCCCAGTGCACGAGGCTTACTGCCATTGCAGAGTCAAATGAAAATAAATTTCTTGTATTTATCTTGGTTTAACTACAAACTAAGTACATATATACACAATCAGTTTCAACGACGCTCACCACCCACCACCCGACTCATACCACCTAGTCACTAGTGATTTATGAAAATGGAGACACTCGGCCAAAATACATAAACAATTAGATGCCAAAGAAACTCAACCTAGCTTCTAGTTCTAGTTCAATTCCTAGCTTTCCAATTAAATTACCAATTTTTCCTTATATCTTCGACATCAATACATAAAACGCAACATCATTACCCAAATAGCAGCCACTCAACACTACTCAAATCATAAAATTACACCCAGAAGCCTCACCCAAATCCCTTTGCCCATATTCAATATTCACCGTTGACCCATTCGACATTTCAGCATGAACAAACGATCCTAACATGTTCAGAGAAGCCATCAACCCAAATCAAAAGCACCCAAAACCACAAATTATAAGAAAGCTAAAATTATCCACAAAAATTGACAATCTTTGCGCTAAAAATTCAAAATTTTCATGGTTTTCGAACCCAAAACAACGAAATCGATCAAAACCCAGTAATAATTTCACGATCTGCAAAAAAACAAATCGAAGAAATAGATCGTATCGAACTGTAAAGGATTTTAGGGTTCGGAATTTACCGGAGGTTGTTGTCGTTGGAGACTTTGGGGAAACTTCCGCAGAAGAGAGCGAGCGTCTCTGAGCAAAATTGAAAAAGTATGAGGCGTGCTAGCTCTATATATACACAAGAGACACAGGATAGCGTCTTCCAGGTATCAAAAGACGATACTGCCCTCATTCGTTCTGGTTCTGGTCTGGACTTTATCGTAATTGGACGAGGCCAAACGGTTACGTCAAAATCCCAAAAGTTGAGTCCAGTGGTGGGCAGCACAGGAGTTATGTGTCAAGTTCAAACCAAGGTTCTAAAAAACGTTAAGCGCTAGTTGGGCGGCGGGTTGGCACATAGCGCTTAGACGGTTAGGTGGGTCTAAGCGGCTTAGGCGGATTCAAGTAATTTTATTATACATCATATAAATTAATTCAATTTACTACATAATATGTGAATAAACATTAAATAATATGTTATTTTTTTTAAAAGAAAAATATGTGTGTAAGAAAATATGTAAAATTTTAGACCTTTTGTATCATTTTTTAAGCCTATAAAAAAATTTGGGCCTTTTTCATTATTAAAATACAAGGTTGAGCCTTGTATTCCTTGTTTCACCTTTGAATAGAATTGTCCAATCCATTATAGAAGGCCCAATCACCGAAAATCCAAACCCAATCACTGAATTGTCCAACCACATAATATCCAATATTTCCTATTAGAATAAAAGAACACACCAAGATACTTGTACAACATGAGCCTCCCGATTCCCAAGCACCCACTCACCTTTTTCACAATAAACCCTAAGGCTCAGGTTGTACGACCATTGTAGCCGTCAACCATTGCTAAATCCAAACCCAATCGCCGTCCACCATTACATCGACTCACTGCAAAAACCATTTCCGTCGTCAACCATTGCTAAATCAGGATTAGGAAGCGCAAGGAGGACACCTGGGCTTGGGAACACACCAAGCACCGTCAACCTGAGCCTCCTGACGCCTGGGCCTCCTGATTCCCAAGCACTGACTCACTGCAAAAACATTGCCGCCATCAACCATATCACCACATCTGCAAATTGCAGATCCATACCCTCTATCTTGTCTTGTAAATCATCGTCACGCCGAGAGAGAGATGGCGATACTCGGGGAGAAAAGACAGTGAGGCGTAGAACACCCAGATTGGCCAGCGTCTACTTGCTTCTGGGTAGACCAGTCGTATTTTCCCAGCCTCCTAGATCGTTTAGCTTCCTTCTAAACTGCCCAGCGTCCGTTTAGGCTGCCTAATCCTGATTTAGCAAACGATTTTAGGTTAATCGGGGCGGAGCACCGCTGCCTAGCACCCGGGCACCACCTAGGCGGCTGCCCAGAACGTTTTTTAGAACACTGGTTCAAATGTATTGGGCCTGGACCATTGGGTTCTAAAATACCCGACTCGAGTTTCTTCTGTCATCACGCATGTTTACTAATTTGGAATGAAAGAAGGAAAAAGAGTCGTTCATATTCCCAATTTCTCCTTTGTTTAGTTGCATCAAGAAATCGAAAATTATCTGTGAGTTCTACACGAAATCAAGAGTGACATTCTGAATCTGTAAGGAATGTGATTCTATAGGGAGGCGGAATTGGAGAAAGGCGAAACAAAAAACGAAATAACGATTAAGCCATAAAGTTTTTTTCAATTGAACACTTTTATAATTAAGAATCAATTAGAGCATGACAAGTGGATATACTCTTAAAGCGTTTTTTTATTTTATTTTATTTCTTGTCGAGTTTTTTCTTTTCTTTCTAATCTAGTATTAAAATTAAAACTATTGCCAGTTTAGTATTACGTTCTAGTGATATTCCTCTTCACTTGTAAGTGAGAGGTTTTAGATTCGATTCTTGCCAAGGTGAATTTGGACCATATTATTACTAGTTCATTGTAAGGCTAAGCCCAACCATTTCCTTAATGTAGATAATATCATTTGTTCAAGCAAGTGACCCTTTACCATAATGGTGGAAAGTTGTTGAGCTCTTGCATGACGACATAGGTTCAAACCCCGTCGATGGCTAATCTAACATCTAATTTAACAAAATCTATCGTTTGACAAAAAAAAAATTATTGTTTGTTAAAATAAAATTTTAAAACTATCAGCTCATAATCTATACCATACACAATACATATTAAGCTAATCTGCATCATTTTTAATCACATAGGCACATGTACTGTGATTTCTGTTTCTATTAAGTCTTTGATTATCCATTTGTTCATGCAAACAACATGCTTTCTGAATAGGTAGTTCATGTAGTACATGGAGTGGATGATCTTCATTGACTAAAGGAAGTGTAAATTGTTCTGATAGTTGAGATTTTCCTTTTCAATCCATTGTGTCCTGATTTTAAACTCTTATTTTGTATTGAGTTCAGTACCCCCTCTTATTGCAAATGAAAATAAGAATATAGCTTGTATTAAAAAATATATGAGTTTAACTGAAAATTACAAAAATCTTATTCATAGTACAGCGTGACTAATAGCACCAAATATAATTAATCCGATCATATACTGCATATGACTATTCTATCTGTAAGCATATATCAAGCAGCAACCCCGTATAGAAAAAAGTTTGGGAAGATAATCAGAGTCCAAAAAATTCCAACATTTTCCACCACTGCCTTCTCTCTCGATCTCTAAACACCCTTATTGGTTTGATACATCGGATTCATATGCTCCCCAGTCTTCTCCTTCTGAGCCTTCTGCTTCATTGCCTCCTTTGCCTCTTGGATCGCGTCGTAGACCGGGTCCCCTCCTACTTGGTCCTTGTTTTCTAATGAGCTCATCATCTGGCCAGCTCTTTCCTGAGATAAGGGAGATATAAGTCCGGATATATATTAGGTGTTTTTAGAAGCCGGCTGTTTCAGTCCAATTTGAATATATCTTATAATGCTAACCCTTATTGGTGAAGGTGAAGGATTATTTTAAGGAAACTTTAACGAAAAAATCCTGACACTGTTCACTTTAACGAAAAACCACATTTTTACACTAAAAAATCAATACTGGTATTATTCACTTTATCCTTTATTTTGTCCTTATCGTTAAAACACAAAGTTTTCAAGCCTTTTTCATTAGTTTTAAGCATTAAACTGATATATTGTAGGAAACATATTTTGGCAAGAACAGTATATACTCTCTTTTCTGGACTTGAACCAATTTTTAGTGAGCATTGGGATTCTGACTGACACAGAAGACAAGGACTACTGTGTTTGGTTCTGCAATTTTATTCATCCATGGCTTTATCGAATGGGAGTTCTTCAGGTTAGTCTTCTTTGTTAGCTTATGGATTATGGTTTTGTGTTCTAATCAATCCTGATTTGTTAAACTTGTTCTTTTATGTGTATGCTTCCCTACCTCCTTTGCCTCCCGGATCGCGTCGTAGATCGGGTCCCCTCCTTCATGAGCTTTGTCTTCTAAAGAGCCCATCATTTGGCCAGTGCTTTCCTGAGACATGAAAGAAACATGTACCCGACCATGAAGTAAAAAAATATAGGATTAAAGAAAGTTGATGTTCTATCCTAACGCTAAATGACAATTTGAGGAATTCCCGTCTCTTAATTTTTTGAGATGAAATTATTCTCAACACGCCACAATCTTACCTGAAATATTATTTAAGTCTAATATACGAACAATACATATTAAATGACGTGAACTCAAGTAGGCAGCTGGACAAATTGGTTAACATGCTATATCATCGTGAAGAAGAAAGTAAAAATACCAAAATAAAACACACAATAATGCCCTATTAGAACATGATTCCTTAATTTTTTTTTCTCTCTCTCAGTAAGTGTAACCATCAAACATAATACAACATGCAAATATAGCATGAAAAATGAAAAATGATCTAGTGGGATTTTTTTCCTACACAAGATCGAAAAGTAATCTGAAATTAGAATCGTTACGCCCATTGACAGAAGGATATGTATCTTAATCATGTTATCAAATCCACGTCTGACATATACTATATTTTATGTTGTCAAATTATCGGTACATCACATATATATGCATGCATGAATGAATCCATGGGGAAGTTGAGGGTTATATATACCTGAGCTTGGCCCCTGCCTTGATCACCAGATTCACCGGCTCCGTTGCTCTGTCTTTGATCATGGAACTCCATATCCTCGCCTTCTAGAACAGTGAGTAATATATATTTGTAAATATATGTTGAGTATATATATTTGTATATATGTTGAGATAGAGAGAGACAGAGAGAGTGCAGAAAGTTGTGAGAATTCTTCTAAGCTAGTTTGCGGTGCACCGTGGGGCATGTGGCATATATACTACATGACTACGTCTGGAAGTGGGACTGGGTGGTCATCATATGTCCTGCTTTCTTGACACGTCGTCTGGTACGTGCCTTGTTCTGACGTCTCAGTCCATATCAAACTTGATCACGGAACTCATCCCTAACTACGCCGTATTAGAGCAAGTCTACCCCTAAAATTGGATGCTAGCACTCAGCTAATTTATCTACTCAAGTGAACACTAAGAGACTCTAATAAACAGTAATAGGCCAATGCATCTCCACTCCTAAAAAAATGTGCTGGCACCCAGCTCATTTATTTGGTGTGTTTTTTTTTTAAGTTTATTTCGGATAAGATTTTTAACCAATTTCGGATAAAATTTCAAATAAACTTAAAAAAAAACACACTAAAATAAAATTACATACTCATCAAATAAACTTAAAAAAACACACTAAAATAAAATTACATAAACTCATCAAATAAACTATAGAAAAAAAAATTATTTTTTTAAAAATTTTATGTATTTTTTAATAATTTTTATGTATTTTTTAATAAATTTTAATTAAGTTAATTAATCTGGACCGTTGATCTGTGATCGGACGGTCCATTTTAAAACTCAAATTTAAATTTTTTTTACCGTTGGAAATCTAACGGTCTAGAAAAACTAGCCGTTGGAAATTCAACGGCAGAAAATGGGCCACGTCGCCTCTACTGGGTGGGACGTGATTGCGCCTGCACGTGGGGCCCACCATCTTTTTCCTGTCGGCTACTTGCCGTTTTTGCCGCGTGAAGGCCACGCGCTAGGCTGTTTTGTGGGCTGGCCCGGCTTCTTGGTCAGTCAATTTTGCACTGGCCCAGAGACCAGCTTGGGTTGGGTGCGAGGCTGTTTTGTGGGTTGGAGTCAATGGACAGGGTCCCAGCCTGTTTTTTTGTGCTGGGTGCTGGCCTAATCCACCTCCGGTGGACTTGCTCTTAATATAAATTATAATTGGTTTTTTATCTATTTAGTATTACGATTTAGTGATATATCTTTTTATTTATAAGTGAGAAGTCTTAAATTTAATTATTGCCAAAAGTGAATTTGAATCATATTATTACTAGTCTGTTGTGAGACTTTGCCTACCACATTCCCCTTAGTGTAGATAATATAGTTTGTCCAAAAAGTATAAAGGAAAACTAATGAAAGTGTTTTAAAATTTTAAGTTTTAACGATAAGGACAAAATAAATGGTAAAATGAATAGTACTAGAATTAATTTTTTAGTGTACAAATATGATTTTTCGTTAAAGTGAACTATACCAGAAACTTTTCGTTAAAATTCTCAAAGTATAATTGGTTCTTCAAATTATATAAACATTTCACATATCATAACTGTTATCTGAAAAATAAATAAATAAATGAAAAGATGGGTCATAATTGATTTTTCATACGCGAATAATAATTTTCAAATAAAAATTTAAAAATTGAACTGTTTCAGTTATAAAATTGATATTGTAATATAAGGGGTGATTAATATGTTTCACTTGAAACTTCGTTTCCGATTCAGCAAACCAGAAGCCGATGTTCATTAATAATAGTAATGTTCAGAAGCATGTCTATATATCATGGATTGGCAGATACCAATCAATAGATTAATTTGCCAAAGGCTGTTGAATATTTCATAAGCATATCAAATCCTTTTCATGCATGCCAACCGCCAAGTCCCAAAAATCCGAGAGGAACAAAAAAAAAAAAAACAACAACAACAGTGGCTCGAGATTGACAAACAGTGATGGGAATGGGGTGGAGACACTATGGGTTTTTGCATTTCAAATTGGTATAAATCTTTCAATCAAATTTCGAAATTGTGACGTTCGTCAGGATTGTGGTGCTTGCAGTACAGGCAGCCATGATTGTAGGGATTACAAGGCAAAGAAAGAGGCAACCGTTTGGGTTTAGTGGCATGTTGGGTAAATATTGACAACCCAAACCCCTTTCCATAGTCTACCCGGCAGCTGTTGGACCACATCTCTGTAAAAATTTGATATTGGTTAGTGTCTTCGGAACACACTAAATGAAATTGTATATGAATAATTGAAAATTATTGAAAATCCATTTTGGTATATTTATGTTTAGAACTAATAGGGCGTAAACAATCGGTCATTTGAATAGAGTAAACAACTTATTTCATTAAGAAATATTTTTTTTGTTACTTTATAAAGAGAATTTGTTTTGAAAGATTGCAAGCAAGCAGATTCAACTTTGAAATCTCAAAGTATGAGTAGATTAAAGAAACAATTTCTCTAATTATATTTAATAAAAAGTCAGAAACAATATAATCATAAATGTAAAGTCACGCGATCAAGTGGTCAAAAATCATGTCAACCACTTAGATATCAAAAAATAAAAAGTATATGGAATTAAGGACTTAAACATTTAATTATGTACATTAATTAACTAAACTCAGACACCATCCTTTGTATTTTCTTGTAAGGATACCTGAGTTAAATTACTGTAACAACATATTAAGATAGTGATAATGGAAATTAGACACGCAACACTAAAATATCTAATATGCGAGTGTGGTAGTAATGGTTCACCTACTTCAACCTTCTGGTCAATGTATCTTCTTGCTTCATAATCCTAGAGAAGATCAAGTAAAGGTGGAATTAAACACTTGGTTTATGATACAGTCATGCTCTCATAGACTTTTAGGGGGCGTTTGTTTGCCCTCACTAAAGGGTACTGGACTGGACTGGACTAAGGGTTAGTCCAGTCCCATATTTGTTCCTAACATGGACTAGGTTTAATGAGACTAAGTCTCACTAGCCTAGACTAAATCAGGGACTAGCTGGTCTTAGTGAAACCCCTCAAAAACCATGGGACTAGCTAAGACTGTCCTCTTTCTCCTCCTCGCCTTGCTCCTCGACCACTCACATTCGAAAGCCATTGGACTAAATGTTTTTCACAACCAATTTTCATATAAAATACCAAATTGAAGAAAAGATTGAAACGGACAAGGGAGAAAAAGATGGAGAAAAAGAGGGAGAGAATGTGGCGGTAAGGAAGGATTAAAGGGATAAAAAAATAGGATAAAAATAAAATATTAATATTTATGGATTAAATAATATAATATTATAGTTTGTTAATTATCCTGCTTGTTAGTCCGACACTGCACCAAACGCTTTACTAAGCTAGTCCAGCTTAGTCTAGTCTAAGCCAGTACAACTTAGTCCCTGAAGCTAGTCCAGTCCGAGACAGTCCAGTGTAACAAACACTTACATCAATAAGTCAGTCCAGAAATTGCAAAACACCCTTGACAATACCAACTATAGAAAGCAGGTAGTGTGGTAAATTAAAGTAAGATTCTTTCGAATAAAATTTATTTTTTCTGGACTAAAATAGTGGAGTTTCATTAAATCAAAGCCAGCATAACACTTTCATTTTAAAATACCCAATTGAGATTCAAGTGTTAAAAATTACAATTCGTACAGAATGATAATCATACCATTTAACAAAAATTAGACACGCAACACTAAAACACTAGTGCTTTGAGTATGTATTACTTTTAACTTTGATTATTATATGATGAGAATTGGGAGAATAACAAATATATCAACAGTGATATACAATACTTCAGATTAAAATATAGAAAACTTCATTTTAATCCTTAAAAAAGATGAGTTTTAGACTATAACCTTATGTAAGATTAAAATCTAATTTTAGTCCCTAGTGCATTTAATCATATCATTTATTAGTTTTATTTTGATGTTTTATTTTTTATTTTTTTATTATTTTAATGTATTAATTACATTTAAATTTAATTTTTATTTCATTCATCATAATATATTTTAGTGTCTACATTTAGGCAATTAATTTTTTTTATAATATATATTCCGATAACAATTTTGTGTGTTCATTTAGATACATTAATACATTTGAATATTTCGATATATCCATCGGTACAAACATATAGGTACATTGATTTAATATAATGCATTTTGGTTAATATAATGCATTTCGTTAAGTACATTTTGGTACACATATTTGAGTATTGACTTTTAGGTACATTAATTCAATATATTATATTTCGGTACATACATTTAGGTACGTACATTTTGGTACATACATTTCGGTATTGAGATTCAGGTACATACATTTCGGTATTGATATTTAAGTACATACATTTCGGTATTGACATTTAGGTATATACATTTTGGTACATATATTTCGGTATTAACATTTAGGTACGTACATTTTGGTACATATATTTCGGTATTGACATTTAGGTACGTACATTTTGGTACATATATTTCGGTATTAACATTTCAGTACGTACATTTTGGTACATACATTTCAGTATTGACATTTAGGTACATTAATTCAATATAATACATTTCGGTACATACATTTAGGTTCATTGTAATATATTTCGGTACAATCATGTAGGTACAAATATTTCGGTACAAAAAAGTCAATTTTATATATTTTGGCACAGTCATTTCTCTGCACTTATGTATTTATATATTTTGTATCACAAATTTCTTTTAATATTTTCTCATTTACGTTCATTTATAATTGAAAAACTAAATATGTGCATATTAATAAAATTAAAATTTAATGTGGAGAGATTAAATAAAAATACACATTAAATAACAAAAATTGAATGCAAATTTTGATAAAAGTACATTCAAGGGATTAAATTGAATATTTAATCTAGCACCAGGTTTTTTTTTAAATTTTAATCTTTTGCAAGGACTAATGTTCAAAACCCCCATTAAAATATTTGTATGCAAACTCCATACTGGCCAACTTGGAAGCAAAAGATGGAAATGATGCATATTCTACTTTAAAATTAGTAAAAATTTATGGACAAACATGAGTTAAATTACTTTAACAACATATGAAGACAGTGAAGATGGAAATTGATGTACCATATATTTGACAAAATGAGATGAAGTGATGTTCAAAGATGAGGAAAGCATGCTGAAAAGTAGAAATTGTATCTCATATGCAATAAAATGATTGACAAATTCTAATTGACATATTACAAAATGAGTACAATAGAGATTGAAGAAGGTAAATAGAGATTGAACATTAGTCCTTGCAAAAGATTAAAATTTAAAAAAAACCTTGTGTTAGATTAAATATTCAATTTAATCCCTTGAATGTACTTTTATCAAAATTTGCATTCAATTTTTGTTATTTAATGTGTAATTTTAATTTTATTAATATGCACATATTTAGTTTTTTAATTATAAATGAACGTAAATGAGAAAATATTAAAAGAAATTTGTGATACAAAAATATATAAATACATAAGTGTAGATAAATGACTGCCGAAATATATAAAATTGACGTTTTTGTACCGAAATATTTGTACCTACATGATTGTATTGAAATATATTATAATGAACCTAAATGTATGTACCGAAATGTATTATATTGAATTAATGTACCTAAATGTCAATACCGAAATGTATGTACCGAAATGTACGTACCTAAATGTCAATACCAAAATATATGTACCAAAATGTATGTACCTAAAGGTAAATACCGAAATGTATGTACCTAAACGTCAATACCAAAATGTATGTACCAAAATGTACGTACCTAAATGTATGTACATAAACATAATATATTGAATTAATGTACCTAAAAGTCAATACTCAAATATGCGTACCAAAATGTACTTAACGAAATGCATTATATTGAATCAATGTATCTATATGTTTGTACCGATGGATATATCGAAATATTCAAATGTATTAATGTATCTAAATGAAAAACATACAAAATTGTTATCGGAATATATATTATAAAAAATTAATTGCCTAAATGTAGACACTAAAATATATTATGATGAATGAAATAAAAATTAAATTTAAATGTAATTAATACATTAAAATATAAATATAAATATAAATAAAACATCAAAATATAACTAATAAATGATATGATTAAATGTACTAGGGACTAAAATTAGATTTTAATCTTACATAGGGTTAAAGTCTAAAACTCATCTGTTTTAAGGATTAAAATGTAATTTTCTATTTTTTATTTATTTAAAATTTTGTCATTGTGATTTTGTTTGTAGCTTCGAATTCTCCATTGTTGTGTTTAATTTTATTTTGTTTTTGGCTTCAGGAAATCGTGGTTCTTTGGATTTGGGATTTTGTTTGCAGCCTTCAGAGCCTTGTGTTTCTAAGGTGAGGGTAGCCTGTTGTTCATTTTCGTTGGTTTTTCTGTGTATTTCGGTCCCTTTCAAACTCTCTGTTCCCTGTGTTTTGGATCTTCCCATCGTTTTCATCTTTCTTGTCTAAATTATCTGTGGAAATCGCTTCGGTTAAAAGCCCCTGGGAGAATTAATTGCTCTTGCAATTTTTTTTTGCCTTTAAAACGTTTGCATCGGTGACGATTTGATTTGATGTTGGATTTTGTGAGGCTGGATTTCTTAATTCTAAGATTTGTTGGTGAGTTTTTAAGTTTTATTTATTTATTATGTTTTAACTTTTTTCTGGAAGTTTTTTATGTTACGATGATTAGTGGTCTTTTTAAAAAAAAAAAAATTTTAATTTGAGGTTTTTTTAATTAACCAAGTTGCTCACAAGGGAAAAACCTTCAATTTTTTTCTTAAATTTTTAGTTTTTGTTAAATTTCTTTGCAAGCTGTAGTATTTCTTTGTTGCATTTGTTAGCCGCCCTCGACAGTGAACGACTTGCTAACGGCAATGTATTTGATTTTCTTTCATTAATTTATGCCATGGTTTAATGTTTGGAGGTTTTGCTGCTCTGTTTTTGTTATGATCGGGATGTGTTTGATGTTATTGGATCTGCTTTTTTAATGAGTTTTTTTGAATATTTTGCTTATGGGGTTTTGGTTTTCATGGGTTTCCTTCGCCACCAGAAGCATTCGGCTCGACGATAAGGTCGTCAAGGCCCAGATTTGGGACACCGCCGGCCAGGAAAGGTTCGCATCCACATTCTCTCTCTCTCTTTTTTTTTAATTTATAAATCTTGAGTTTTTTTTTTATTAGATCTTGTAATTCACATTTTCGTTTTTTTTCTTGGGTTTTCTTGGTTTCCTGAGAAAATTGGGGTTGTTTGGCTTATATTATATTGCACAAATTTGATAATCTTGCTTCTGGATCGAAGGATTATATTTTTATGAGTCTGTTTGTTTGGTGGGTCATACAGTTAAACTAGCATAAAAAGAGTTTTGTTAACTCAATTGTGAAATAATGATGTGAAAATCAGTATATTTTGAATATATTGTCAATCAGAATTAGATTATTTATTTCTTAATTATTATTTTCTTTTACAGGAACTTAATTTACCGCAAGCTGTTGTAAATAGGTTGCAAACTGTTGGTTTACGATTTTGTGGACCTGCATATCAGGCACTTGCTAGACTGAGGGGAGCCTTGCCAACTGGTATTTTTCTTCATGGTTGTTGCAATGTATGCCTTTTCCCATCATGCTATATCAGAATTGACGTTTTGTTTAAGAAATTTTATGGTTATTGTGGACATGTTTCATGACGCGGACCGTTTGACATCTCTCTCTTTTTTTTTTTTTTTTTTTTTTTACATAAGGAATAGAGTGTTTAATTATCGAGATTTTAGGCTAATTTTATCATTTAATTTAGGGTTATGTTTCATATTTTATTCTAGTATTTAGTTCCCTAGTTGGATTGGAAGATCTTTTATTAGGAGGATTTAATTTCTATTAGGTTAAATCACTGTTCTAAAAATCCCCGCCTAGCGCCGCCTAGGCCCCAGCCTGCCGCCCCGATTAATGCTAAGGGCGCCTAGACTTGCTGAGGCACCGCCTAGAACGCCTAGGTAACCGCCTAGACCGCCTAGGCACCCGCCTAAACCGCCTAGGCACCCGCCAAGACCGCCTAGACCCGCTTAAACATTCGCCTAGGTCTCAACTCACTTAGACAAAAAATAGATAACTTTCATTTTGCATTTTGTTTTTTTCCCAATAAATTGTAAGAGACTTGTTGCATACTTAAATGAACACACATTATATCCTTATTTCATATGTTTTCATTATGTTTCAATACTTCATAATATATATGCATTCTATTTTGTATTTTATGATGAAATTATATATATTTCAAGTATAAGCAGACACTTATTTACACGAAATATGATTGATTTACTTAAATCCGCCTAGTCCGCCGCGCCTAACCGCCTAGGCGCCCGCCTAGGCCCCGCCTAACCGCCTAGGCGCTAGGCCCCAGCCCGCCGCCCGACTAGCGCCTAGCGACTTTTAGAACCTTGGGTTAAATAAGTTTGGCTAGTCCTATTCCTAGCGATAACTTTTTCTTCGTGCGTTCTTGAAGAGAGGAAATTGGCCAAGAGTAGAAATTTTTAGACTTTTTCATTCAGGGTGTTTTTGATCTTTTATTATTCAATAAAGAATTTTGTGATTTCTATTATGAATATGCGTAACTAATTTTCTTTTTGCTAGGGTGAGGCCGACCCGTCCCGAATTAATGTGTATATTTTAATCTCCGAGTGTGTAAAATGATAGAAATGCCCTCATGGTTTAGTGACGTGGATTTACATATGCAGATTTAAATAATTTTTCTCGCTGATGTAATTAAATAGCACTCGTCGTCACGAGCGCATCGACGCGAATTAGAGTCGAATTGGATTCGTAACAAAAATGTTACGAATAAACAAAAGAGTAAATGGGTAGAATTTTAGTGTTGAGTTGCCTATCACTTAGTCACCAATTACAATGGTTCCTATCTTTTTGGACCAAATTAGTAATTGGGCTGTTATTTTTTTATCAATTAAACTCTCTCTCACGGCTGCCCATTAAGGGGCCTTATTTCTTTCCTCTTGGCTAACCTGTGGCCACACACACATATACGCAACCATCACCTTCGCCATCCTTCTCAACCCTTCCCTCATCTGTACACCATATGACTATCCTTCACAGACTCATCAAAAACTACTTGGATCAATCTTTACAAGACCACCATCACCTTCCTCGTGACTTCATGAGTTCATCTACACCCTTAAGATGAAGAACAGTTCACGGGAACCCGAGAAACCACGAGCTCCGGCGAGGTGCTTCGTGCTCCTTCATGATCGTGACCTTTTCACAAGGTTTTAAGGTTCTAAAAGGGTCATAAGCAACTATATAGGGACCCTAGGCTAGTTTTGGAGTGATTTGGACGTCAGGACACTTGGATTTGTGGAGTTACAGAGTTGGCTGGAGGTATTAAAGGATTTTCCATTCGATTCTCATTGGTTTTAGGACCTCTAAGAGGTAAGATTATGTTCTCCTTGTTGAGAGCTTCAAATCTATATAAGATTTTATGAAATTTGGTTGAAAAATGAAGAAGATATCAAAATTTAAAAATTTTCCAATTTTCAGGGAGTACAGACGGCGGCGGAGGATGGTGAATTTCGGCAAGGTTCACCGGAGAAGATAGAGAATATTCCATTAACTTTAACAGAATATTCTAACAGTGTCAAGTAACTTTAACGAAATATTCTAGAGTTTTAACTGAATATTCCCTAATGCCGTTAAGGTTTTTGTCCAACATGCCAGGCACGTGCCTGCGCGTGGGACATCGGAAAATTTTTCTAAAAATAAAGGGATGTTCGTAGTGTTGAGTAGGCCACGATGGTATATTCAAACACCCTAATTGAGTAAAGTATGAGAAGTTATTACATAGTTTTGCGTATGTGCTTAGTAAATTAATGTTTAAATAGTTGTTTCACATATAGGTGTGACGTATCTTGAGGACGAGAGTGGCCAGTCTAGACGTGTATATACTAGTGAGTGGGCTTTTAGTTTTCTATATATACGTATATATGCTTTACATTTTCTCAGAAACTGTTTTAAATGGAATTATGTTTTTAAATGCCATGTCAATTGCATCACATTTTAGTATACGCATTAGTATAGATATGCATAATATTGCATGACGATGCGGACGCCCAGGTAAGTTCAGGTGAGTACATATTGATGATTGAGATTACAGTGTGTATGGTTAGGTTTAGATGCATTTAGTGCTCATTATCTTGCATCTCGGTGTTAGTGCTCCACTAGAGGCCAGGGCCTAGCCTTCACATTATCGTTCACCTCCCGCACCACATGCTCACCTTGGATCCAAGGCAGGTGCCAGCCTGTCGTATAGACCACATTAGGTGATTCCGACTTAAAGGTGACTTGCGATATCTATTTACACCCAGCTTGTCGTACAGACCACATTACGTGGTTCCGACTTGTGTGTATGAATTGGTAGATGAGCTATAGGTTCAGCCATACAAGTCATGTTAGGTGACTCCGATTGACATATCATTTTACATTGATTCACTTACATGGCTTACATATTTATTACTGAGATACTTGACATGGCATCTACTTGGTTTCCACAGCTCTCGAGCACGATTTCTATATACGTATGTATTATTATTTTCTAGGAAATTATACGGGCTTTACCATGAGGGTTTATTATGTTTAAAAAGATAAATGTGTTTTCAGAACTTTATTTTTGCCCACTCACATTTTTTGTTTTGCGCCCCTCTAGGTTCTAGCTAGAAGTTCGTGTTGGTGGCTCACGAGGACTCTACGGCGGTTCTAATAGTCTTCAAGTAAATGTAGGAACTTTCTTTCATGTTCTGTATAATTAATGCTTAGCTTGCTGGACTGCACCTATGTTAACTATGCTCTGAGTACTTGTAACACTATTTTAAACACTTTCACACACTTATATATTTATCTAGTGTAAAATTAGTTAGTTTGGTTTTTAATTACTCACATTTTCATATCACTATCACATCCGCACTCTGCACTTGGCTACGTCACCCTCACGTGACGGCCAGCATACCTCGATTCCGGTAGGGGTATGTCACACGAGCCTTAGCAAGAATATGTAGTTTCTCTTCAATTTGCTTATGATTATATGCATGCAGGTTTCAAATTATTGATCACTAATTTAAACTATCTAATTGTCTTGATGCTTGATCACCATTAGGATGTTTAGTGTAATACCTTGACAATTTAAATATACGAATTATATATTCATAATTACGAATATGTGAAGAAAATCGAAAAATCAATCGATTTATGGTTATGAAAATAAAATTGGGAAAATTTTAAAGTCTTATTTCTGAAAATTATTATAATTTACGAAGTTAAAGTTTGAAAATAAATTATTTAAAATTCGAAAACCATTTGAAGTTACAATTTATATTTTTGAATAGAGCTCGATCTCACGAACGCGCGGGCACAAACAGTTCGTGAAATTGAGTTATAATGAAGAAGTTGTTAACGTTTAAAGTCAGGAATAAATTGGTAATTTTAACCTTCTTTGGAAGGCTCCAGAAAATCCGGAGCCATGTGACATGCCATGTGTGTGGCTGAGATGAAAGGAAAAAAATGAGATGGATGGCTGCGATGAAAAGAAAAGGTTATAAATGAGAGAAAAAAGGAAAACAGGAGGGGAAACGGATGAATGGGGGAAGAGGAAAGGAGAGAAAGGAGGAAAGGGAAAATGAGGGGAGAACCAGACCCTCCCTTCGACCAAAGACTCGACCCGGCTCCCTCAACTAATTCTGGCGGTTTTCTGTTGATTTTTTCGGCTATCCACGACCTCCAACCACCTTAAAAACACTCCCCATCGTTCCCTCGTCCCATTGGACCTTAAAATAAAAGGATTTTGACGTTGAAAAAGGGAAAAACGTACCAGTGGGTGCGAGCGTTCTTCTCGTCGAATCTACAATTTTTGAAACAAGTTCCTTCAATTACCACCACCAACATACTCCTTTAGAACCTAGGAACAAAGCCCAAACAAGTTTGGGGGCACCAGAGCTGCTATGGAGTCAAATTGAGGACACCCAAATTCTAGAGTTTCCGACGGGAATTGGGGCCTTTCCAGGATAAATTGATCTTGGCCACATGTATAAAGTTTGCTCTACTCTTTGAGATCTTCATTTCTATAATTTTTGAGAATTTTTAGAAATAGTTGAATTTTCTGGCGAGTTGGGGCAGACGACCGCCACCCACGGCGGTGGGTGCTGTGGCGCACAGCCAAGGAGCCGGCATTGTGTTTTTATACGAATTTTGTTATTCTAATTATGCGTTTAAGATCTAACTTTTGTGGTTTGAATATTAATACGATTGTGGTATATGTTGGATTAAATGAATATTTCGGGACCGGGGCGCTACAAATGGTATCAGAGCAAATGATCCTGCTCAACGACATGCACTATTCTTGAGTCTTGTTGGTGTGAATTATGACATACATTGTGGTTGCATTAATTCATATTTTTGTGAATTAAGTGGCACTCATGTTTTATTTTATATATATATATATATGTATATATATATACACAAATTGTATTATGATTGTGTTGCAATTTCCTTGGTAAATATGAAAGTTTCATTAATGGGAATTGTGATTTGCGTTTATAATGCATTATTTCTAAGTTCTTTGAGTAATGAGAAAGTTGTGTGCAATATATACATGTTGAGAATCATCATGAAGTGTAGTGAATTGGATTGACATTATGTTATGTATTATGGAAAAAAAATTGAATGTTAAAATGATGGTGGAATGGTGACAAGTAGATGGAAGAATTGCATTATACCTATGCCATTGAGAAATATTGTTATGGGCAAAAAGGCCCATGGATATGTGAATTGGGTGAAAAAGGCCCGTGGATACAAGCCTGTGGATGTGTGAATTGGGCGAAAAAGGCTCGTGGATATAAGGTTGTGGATGTGTGAATTGGGCAAAAAGGCATGTGGATATAAGGCTGTGGATATGTGAATTGGGCGGAAAAGGCCCGTGGATGTGGATTTGGGAAAAATGACCCATGGAATGTGGAATAGTGTTTGAATGGGCACAAAGACCTAGTGTTTTCGGAGAAAAGCTCCTTGTGTGGGCTATGAGAATGGAAAAAAACAAAGAGAAAAGAAAAAGAAAAGTGTGATGTTTATTGGCCAGGTATATTACAATCTTTTCCAGTCTACTAGCCACTGTTTGAGGCAAAAAGAAAAGGGTGATGAAATCATTGTTTGTAAATGGTAAGTATGGCTAGAAGATTTTAAAATCTTATGGCCAACAATAATTATTAATATTTATGGAAGATATGGTGATTTGTGGAATATGAATAAAATTATAAACTATGGTGATGATTGATCATTATATTTGGAATGGTGAAAATGATCATAGAGATTGTTTTTTTCATTTATTATTGGTGGGCATGAATGAACATATGGAATGAGATCCTGAGTTCATTTACTATAAACGTTTTCCAGTGAGATTTCGTAGGAAGATCCACCGAATGAATGAAATAATAAACTGAGATTATGATTTGGTTATCATAATTTGAATTGGTGGAAAGGCCATGAAGTTTTTTTATAGTATGGGTGGATATGAGTAAAATTATGGAATGAAACATCGAGTTCGTTTAATATAAATGACTTCCTAGTTGTGTATTTACGGTTGTTAGAAATAATTGTTGGAGAAAGCTTGTAAATACGAACTGGATTGGTTTGGTTACCATAGCCATGAATTATTATTGTCAGAATTGCTATTGCGAACAGACCTGAGGATGAACACGTATTTTCATGACTATGTGATTAATAAGGATTAATATTGCTGGCCAATAAAGTTGTACAATATATAAATTTTTCTTCTTTGATTGTTGAAATGTGAATATTGCTTTGGAAATGTGGCTCACAAATTTATTTGAGCAGTGGCTATACTTTGAAGCAATTTCAAAGAGAAACAATTAAAAAGAAAGATTTAAGAGGTTTTTAAATTGACTATGAGTAATTTAGTCTAATTGTGAATATGAATGAAATCATAGAATGAGATTTGATTTCGTTCAATGCGATCAGTATTGCGGGTTTGGTTTTAAATTCATTCCATGTCACATCCCGGCCCGGGCCACCACCATACCCCAGGCTCGACTCCACTATAGTATGATATTATCCGCTTTGGGCCCCGACCACGCCCTCACGGTTTTGTTTCTGGGAACTCACGAGCAACTTCCCAAGAGGTCAGCCATCTTGGGATTGCTCTAGCCCAAACTCGCTTAACTTCGGAGTTCCTACGGAACCCGAAACCAGTGAGCTCCCAAAAGGCCTCGTGCTAGGTAGGGATGTGAATATACATATAAGGCTTATAGGATCCTCTCCCCTAGGCGATGTGGGATGTTACAATCCACCCCCTTAGGGGCCCGACGTCTTCGTCGGCACACTTCCGGCCAGGGATTGGCTCTGATACCAAATTGTCACATCCCGGCCCGGGCCACCACCTCACCCCGGGCTCGACTCGACCATAGCATGATATTGTCCGATTTGGGCCCAAACAACACCCTCACGGTTTTGTTTCTAGGAACTCACGAGCAACTCCCCAGGAGGTCACCCATCCTGGGATTGCTATAGCCCAAATTCGCTTAACTTCGGAGTTCCTATGGAACCCGAAGCCAATGAGCTCCCAAAAGGCCTCGTGCTAGGTAAGGATGGGAATATACATATAAGGCTTATAGGATCCTCTCCACTGGGCGATGTGGGATGTTACATTCCATTACCTAGTGAGCGTGATTAGAAAATCCAATGATTTTGGTTGAAATTTTTGATATTTGATTTGCCAATTATAAAACTTTGGCTTGAAATTTTGAGATTTTACTAGGTTACTAATGGATATGACTTGGAAATTAGATATTTATTTAGCCGAGAATAGTTATGGCTGAAACTTTATAATATTTATGTTGATAATATTGAGTAATTTCTGATTGTTGGTATCAACAGTGAAGGTGGCTGAAAAAAAAAATAATACAATAATAAAATAAAATAGAATGATAATAATAATAATACTAATTTTTGGAAGAAGGATTGTGGGAACGGCTGTGTATAGCCAATGAAGGCCATGAGAATTTTGGCTTAATGTGGATATTTATTTTCCATTGGGTATGGCTAGAATTTTTTATATTTATTCTGCCAATGAATGTGTCTGGGAACATGAGAATGTGAGCAATAATCACGATTATAATTTGTTGTTTTGTTTATTTTTGGAACTTGAATAAAATCATAGATTGAGGTTATAATTTTAATCACCATAAAAGAAATGGTGGAAATAGTGTTAGTTCCTCCTCGTAATTTGATAGTTGAAATCTCGAGGACGAGATTTATTTTAACGAGGGGTGAATGTAATACCCTAAAAATTTAAATATATGAATAATGAATTATATATTCATAATTAGGAATAAGTGAAAAAAAAATCGAAAAATAAATCGATTTTTGGTTATGAAAATAGAATTGGGAAAATTTTAAAGTTTTATTTCCGGAAATTATTATAATTTACGAAGTTGAAGTTTGGAAATAAATTATTTAAAATCCGTAAACCATTCGAAGTTACAATTTATATTTTTGAATAGAACTCGATCTCATGAACACGTGGCCGCAAACCGTTCATGAAACAGAGTTATAACAAAGAAGTTATTAACGTTTAAAGTCAGGGATAAATTGGTAATTTTATCCTTATTTGGAAGGCTTTAGAAAATTTGGAGCCATGTGACATGCCACGTGTGTGGCTGGGATGAAAGGAACAAAATGAGATGGACGACTGTGATGAAAAGAAAAGGTAAGAAATGAGAGAAAGGAGGAAAACAGGAGGGGAAACTAACGAATGAGGGAAGGGGAAGGGAGAGAAATGAGGGAAGGGAGAATGAGGGGAGAACCAGACCCTTCCTTCGACCCAAGACCTGACCCGGCTCCCTCAACTAATTTCGGCAGTTTTCCGTTGATTTTTCCAACTAACCCGTCCTCCAACCACGGTAAAAACACTCCCCATCGTTCCCTCGTCCCATTGGACCCTAAAATCAAAGGATTTGACGTTGGAAAGGGGAAAACCGCACCAATGCGTGCGGATGTTCTTCCCATCAAATCTACAATTTTTGAAACAAGTTCCTTCAATTGCCACCACCAACATACTCCTTTAGAACCCAGGAACAAAGCCCAAACAAGTTTGGGGGCATCGAAGTTGCTATGGAGTCGAGTCGAGGACATCCAAATTCTAGGGTTTTCGGCGGGAATTGGGGCATTTCCGGGGCAAATTGATCATGGCCACATTTATAAAGTTTGCTCTAATCTTTGAGATCTTCATTTCTGTAATTTTTGAGAATTTTTAGAAATAGTTGAATTTTCCAGCGAGTTGGGGCGGCTGACCGCCACTCGCTGCGGTGAGTGTGGCGAGTGCGGCGGCACACGGCCAAGGAGCTGACATTGTGTTTTTATGCGAATTTCATTATTCTAATTACACTTTTGAGATCTAACTTTTGTGGTTTGAATATTAATATGATTGTGGTATATGTTGGATTAAATGAATATTTCGAGACTGGGGTGTTACATTTAGAAAAGTAATTTGATACAATTTTGGTCGGAGGTTGGTCCCTGAAATTGATGAAGGTTGCTTGTGATTAATATGTGCAAGTTCAATTAGGTTGAATACCACATCTTAAGGGTTGCATGGTTTTTCAAAAGGTTCATAGAACTTAATGAGTCATGCATGTTTAGATTTGATATGAATACCATAGACGGATTGCATGTTTGATATACACTCTATGTTGGGGGTCCAAGTAGGCATATATTAGGAAAACCTAATCTTCGAAATATGCATGTATAGGTCATAAGTAATTGAGAGCACTGTATAGGATTGTTAAGGTAATGGCAGATAATTAATTGGAATTTGGTTTGCTTCAAATTATTTAATAATTCATGTGGAGAACGACCTTGCGAGAACCGTTTATACTACAATAACCTTGTCATTCTTACAAGTATTATAGGAGTTTTTTTTTAAACCCTTTTGTGTGTGTGATAAAATCCCTATCACTGGCATCGGCCAAAATGTTAGAGAAGAAACTAATTAGTGATAATTTGTTTAAGCTTATATCAGCCGAAATGTTTGTTCAATTAAGTTTATAATTAAGCTATCACTTATCGTTTCAGTGTCACAGTTCACTAAAAATAATGGAGCCAATGTGATACCTATATCATATGGATAATGAATGAATGAAAAGATGGTACTAAATCAACTAAATGTGATTTTGAAAAGAAAAAAAATTAAAAGATTAAGTACAGATAAGTACCCAATCTTTTGGGATAATTACAAATTCGTATCGACCTTTTAAATCATTCCTAATAACTACCTAACGTTTTAACAATTAGATATCCATTAGGTCATCAACATTAACTGATGACGTTACCAACATTAAGTGATGATGTTACTAATGTAAAATGATGAGGTGCACAAATTCTAAAGTTGGTTTTCATTAATCGTAATCTTTGGAGCTATAAATCGACCTCTTTTAGCCAAGTTAAACTGTAAATTTTCTTAACTAAATTGTACTAATATGGAGATTCAAAACTCTAAAGATGACTTGAGAGTTAAAATTTGCTTTAATACTTGTCAATGCTATCACTTAGCGCTAGTGACTTAACAAGCGTCCAAGTTTCAAAATGTTTGGTAGTATTTGGAATGTCTTAAAAATTTGGGAAGAATTTGGAAACATCCCTAAAAGGTTGGGTAGTTTTCCAAACTTAACCCAAAAATATAACAAAATGTGATAGGTAGAATTTTATATTATTTATTGTTTAGCACAAGCAATATTTGCACTAGTCTAGACTAAGGGAGAAGGGAGAGTTTGAACTTGACACTCAATAGGTTGAAGAGAAGAATCTTTAACTACCAGGTAACTACTTGCAATAGCCTGAATTAATATCAGAACCAATATAGATGGACCCAGCAACACCAGAAAAAATACCCTGTAATTTCTTAAGGTAATTATAGCTTTAATTTTACCGGAGTCTATGCCAAGGGACTCTCTTTCTTGACTAATTAAGAAAAGCCAAAACTTGTTTGAAACTTTCCTATATCAATACATGCCACAACTATGCTAGTGAATGCACGCAAAAAATGGGGTAGGAACAAGGAAGTGCCAAGAATAGAAGACTTTCCTCAACCTATATATAGTTTTCAAATGGAACAGCTTTTGCATCCTGCATTCTTCATCTGAAATTTGATTGATTTTCATCGAAGAAAAAGCTACTTAAGCACAAAAATGGCAAGCAACCAAAACCAGAACTTGAGTCACAAGGCTGGCGAGTTGACTGGTCAAGCTCAGGTATATATGGTTTTTTGATTTATTGTATTATACTTATTAACCTAGCGAAGGGATTTGAACCTCGGGTGTATAGGGGCGAGCACATTGCTCTAGCAAATTTAGCGATGCCCACGTTTGCAGTTACTGGTTTATAACTGTTAATTATCATGTAATTAATGTTAAATTTGATTTGCTTATAATGTAATCAACTTAATATCTGTTTTTCTTTTCTGATTCACGCCACAGGTTAAGAAGGATGAGCTTCTAAACCAGGCATCGGGTGCAGCTCAGTCTGCCCAAAACAAGGCATCAAATTTATCTCAGTCTGTCCAAAACAAGGCATCTGATGCATCTCCTACTGACATCAAGGACCAAGCCACCCACCTCCTTCAACAGGCATGCAATGCAACCACTTCCTGCCATCTCCTTAGTTATTTGAATTTTTATATATAATATATTTCTTATTAGATATCTAGTAAAAAATTACTCAGATTTCACCAAACATAAGTCAACATAAATTAGTATCAATTCATCACCCATTTATGAGGCAACTGCTATTCGCACTACGTTATTGGTTTTCTGCACTTCAAATTAAATATTTTTATTTTTATTTTAAAATATTCATGGAATGTGTTAGAATAACGACATGGGAACGTGAATAGTAATGGTCTTTCTCTTGTACTGTGTATATATTTTACAATGCATGTACTACATGTATTTGTTTGCAGACAAGTGAGCAAGTGAGAAACATGGCTCAAGGAGCAGCTGATGCAGTCAAGAACACTTTGGGAATGAATAACCCTAACGACCCAAGCAACCAAAACAATACCCCAAGCAACCCAAGCACTAGGATTTGAAGATAGTGCTCTTTCTTCAACGCTTTGCTTTGCCTTCAGTTTCAACTAAAGTTCCTATGACCTGCGGTCCTGGCGATTAGCTAGCCATCCTAGCTCTGTGGAAATGGCTATGTTTTGTTTTCTTTCAGATGCAAAAGATTGTATTTTTATTCCCTTGTTTTTTCCTTTTTGGTAAATAAAAGAAGAAATCCTTATGTGCCCTTGTTAATTAACAGTGTTGTGGAAATAAATTAATACTAAAAAAAGAGAGTGTTTTGTCTCAAAACCTTATTATTCTCTCTAATTTGCATCATCTCCATAACCCTCTAAGTTCACTCTTTAAACTGTCTAAGAGAGTAACGACTCACACCATATATACATACCATATGTTAATTGCTTACAGCATATCTGAAAAAATGAGGCTCATTTTATGCAGGTTTTGTGGTTAACAATATGACTTAGGGGTGTATGACTTAGGGGTGTGAGATCCACATACCCCTTTTTACTTCTCACAAAACCTTCTAATTTTCGGCCATCGGATTGGATGAATTGAAGAACATCAAAGGACAAAAATTAATAAGGAGTGTGTGAGAAGTAAAAAGGGGTGTATAGATAGCACACCCTTATGACTTAATAAATGTGGAATGACACCTAATTTTTCACGTGTGTGTTCACTATGTGGTCTGTACATTTTATGCGCGTGCTATGTACGTATGTGGTCAAGCTGGGTATAGGTAGAAATTGTAAAATGGTTCTTTTGCTAAAATGATCTCTGAGATTTGCATTTAATGGTTCATTTTATCCTCATTTAATGGAGATTTTTCACGGAATGATCAAAATGATTGATGGTGGACAAATTCAAGGATTAATTCAATTGATTTCAAATCTTAGGGACCAAAATAAGGAGTTATGCAAATCTCAAGGATCATTTTGGATAAAAAGCCTTGTAAAATTGATTGATTCTATTGATGACACAAGGTGCATGTTAGTGTCAAAACTTAGATGGAGGCTAGATTGGGTTCAACCCATATTTGCATTGAGTGTTGTTTTCAGTCCCAGTGCCAAGAGATGGCTTGAGAGAAAGGGAGAATAGGCATGCTATTGTAGGAGGTTGTCAACACAGCATTAGTGTTCGAATGTGTGTGAAAGTTTGCACGTCAATCTGACTACTTAAAAAATGATTGTTCACCGAGTTGGACGCTGGTTCGGTTAACTTCTTTTTTATGTCTAGGGTGAACAAGGGCTTAAAATTCAGTGTCATTTTGCATATGGTTGCCTAAAAAAATTAAATAAAAGCGAAATAAAAACTAAATAATATAAATAAATAAAAAATAAACAGAATGTAATCATTTCATGATGAAGTCAGGATTACAAACATTTACAAATGTAAAAATTACGCCGATGAGCTGAACTACATGACTGAAAATGTAAGTTGACTGGGGATAACTAATATCAAGGTGGTTGAAATGGCACATCAACCGAAATATATCATAGGATAACAAAGTTGTAAAAGTCTTAAATCTTAGGGATTGAATTTGATGAAGAGCAATTAAGTTTGTGCTGAAAAACAATTGGTTGATTGAAGAATCACTTATAGTTTTGTATAATCAACAAATTGAATTTGACAAAGGTTCTAAGCTTAAAGGTCTATGGCTCTATTTATAGGCATTGGAGAAAGAGCAACCTCGATCATAATGCAAACTAGTATAGGCTGACACATACAATGGATCCAAAGTGAGTATAATGGTGCAGTGTGAACATACACATGAAGCTAGTCCTGGTCTCAGACAGGTACTATAAACTATCATAGTTACCTGACCCTGCATGCTTTATGTAGTTCTCGAGGTAATTATCTTCTAAGCAAATTTACTTATTAAACTATTTTTTTAACCAATGTACGATATTCATTAAACAAAACAAAGAACACGTACATCCTGAGGATAGTGTGCTCACTGGGCCTCGATAAAAACCCTGCCGGGGTTTTCAACCCGATTTAAGGAAAAGAGTGTCCCGCACAAACTAGAACCTATCCTCAAATGAACAATCAACATGAAAAAAAATCGAAACTATTACAAACCTTCCTCAACTAATATATTCTGCATCAAATATGGTGGTTCCTCAAATCACTAAGAGCTCCTAGTTCCCACTCTAGCAAGCCTATGCGCCGACCCACTTCATTCTCGTTGAACATGGCTAATCGTCGAGTGTGCCATTCCTGCAAGCAAGTATCTCAATCATTGACAATCAATCCAAGAGGGGAAGTATCGTCCCCTGCCCATTCATAGCAGACAGCACCAAGCTCGCATCCCCTTCAAATATTATTTGACAACTTTTCGCCCAATAATTTTGTACCAGCAGCAGCGCCTGCCGTGCAGCCAATAACTCTGCATGGATAACATAGGATAAACTCGCCAGAGGGCCTACAACAGCCGCCAGAAAAACTCCCACATGATTCCGTATGACAATTTCATTGCCTCCCCGACGCCCACTCTGGCTCCAGGCCCCATCAAAATTACATTTGATCTAACCCACGTTTGGTTTTCTCCACTTCTGAACCACTATATCAGCCTTCTATATCATCATCTTATGGCATTGGTGAAACTCGTGCAATCATCTCTCTCTTCGAATCACCAGTTCATGCGATGGTAACAAGATACCATTCCAAATCACATTATTTCTATGCTTCCATATAGACCAGACCAGCATCAAACATAAATAAAACCCATTTGTAGGAAAAGTCGTGGAAATATTATCCAACCAAATCATGAATGACATTCGGTTACCTGTCTCTACTCGAATACCTAGGCTTCGAAACCATATTTCCCTTGCCAGACTATACTCTCGAAAAACATGTTTTGTGGACTCAATAAGCCCTCCACAAACACTACACATCTCATCAGTCGAAACCCGGCATTTACTGAGATTCAAACGAGTAGGCAATGAATCCAAACACGCCCGCCAAACACAAACCTTTACCTTCCCCAAGACACAGACATTCCATAACTTCTTCCAAAACTTCTCCCCAACCACACAAGATGAGGAAGATGAACACGTGGCACCCTCGCCATTTTTTAAAATCAATCCCCGAGGAACATAATAAGCACTAATTGCCGCTCCGTTTGTAATGCCACAACCGACGATCTTCGACATCCCGAATGCTAAGTGGTAAGCTGCTAATTAATTCCACCTCATCCGGAGAGAATAATTCATACAATAATGGCATGTTCCACTGTTTCAGCTCCATCCATAATAGGCTATCCGCGGTAGCCTCAGTATCCCAGTGCTCTAGTATTGGGGTCAGGATTCGGAAAAAATACTCACGAGGGACCCAAGTATCACGCCATATGCGAATACTTCTATCATTACCCATTTGCCACTGATATCCTTTATGGATTACTACTCTTGAAGCTGCAATACTTTTCCAAACATAGGAGCTATTGACCTTAACCACTGCGTCCAAAAAATCCGACGTAGGAAAATATTGAGCTTTAAAAACCTGAAATACAAGTGAAGACGGATTTTGAACAAATCTCCATGCCTGCTTTGCCAAAAGTGCAAGAGTAAATGCATATAGGTCTCTAAAACCGAGTCTTCCCTCATTCTTGGGTTTACATAAGCATCTTCAATTTAGTCAGTGAATTTTACGTTTACCCGGATCACCGCTCCATCAGAATTTAGCGATCACCATATTCAATTCTTCACAAAAGGATTTAGGAACACTGCATGGAATACATCGGCAATGCCTGAGCCACATTTTTCACCAATAATTCTCGACCCTCACTACTCAAAAGACCACCCTTCAACCTCTATAACTTTTTCCACAACCTGTCTCTCACATACATAAACGTTTCCTTCTTCGATTTCTGGACTAGCACCGGTAACCCCAAATATTTACCATGAAACTCCACCCTCCTTACACGAGACAAGCTGCCAGTAATTGTTTATCAAAATCTGTAAGATTGGGGCTGAAAGAGACGCAACTCTTCCCAAAATTCACTGCTCCCTTTCATACATTCGAAGCACCTATTTAATACTTTGGCATTCGCTAATAGTCCCTCGTGAAAATAAAAAACTATCGACAGCAAGGAATAGATGATGAATACTTGGTGCCTTTTACATACTTTGATGCCCTGAAGCACTCCATCACACTTTGCCTTAGTCAATAAAGCTGACAGACCCTCAACACACATAACGAACAAATAGGGGGAAAGAGGATCTCATTGTTGTATTCCTCTCTCCAGATGCGCATACCCAACAGGGTTCCTATTCAATTTGAAAGAGTAAGAAACCGTCGTAACACATAACATAATCATCCTTATCCAACTGTTAGAAAAACCCATGCGGCACATCATTGCCTCAAGGAACTTCCACTCCACTCTATCGTAAGCCTTACTAATGCCCAATTTCAAAGCCATCAAACCATTATACCCCGCGGAATGTTTATGCATATAATGAGCAACCTTAACAGCAACTAAATAATTATTAGAAATTAACTGCCCTGGAATAAACGCACTTTGAGTATGTGAAATAATGTGTGGGAGGATGAGCTTTAACCTATTTGTAAGAACCTTGGCCATAATTTTGTGCATAACATTACACAAACTTATGAGGCGAAGTTGAGTCATCAATGTAGCATCCTTAACCTTGGGAATCAAGGTAACATAGGTGTAGTTGATTTTTCGTAATATTTGCCTCAAGAAAAGCATACTCCAACCCCCGTTACAAATATCCACACCAACAACCCCCCAATGTTTTTGGTAGAAACCAGGGTACATACCATCGAGTCTTGGCGCTTTCGTTGGATGCATTTGGAACACTGCACTTTTAATCTCCTCATCCGTGAACGGGCCATCAAGATAATTGTTCATCTCCTCTATTGCCGTAGGAATTACATGGCATAAAATATCATCAAAACTTACCTCCCCATTAGACGAAAATAGCTTTGAGAAATAAGTCACCACTACCTTTTCCATACCACTTTGGTCTTCATGCTAGACTCCTCCTTCATTCGTTAGGCTATGCAAGCAGTTTCGCTTTTGTCTCTTATTTGCCTTCTGATGAAAGCATCAAGTACTACGATCACCTAACTTAACCCAATTCTCTTTTGATCTCTGTCTCCAAAATCGCTCCTCCTGTTCCAGTAACCGATTCAACTTAACCACAAGTTCTTTCTTTTGTTCAATAGTCTCGTCGGTAAATGGTTAACCCAACAAGCTTGCTTGTCAATTTATCCTCCACTTCTCGAATCTTGCACAGACCAGACCACGCATTACTACGAGCCCAATTATTTAGCATCATTCGTGCTATCTTAGTTTTCTTAGTAACTTGGTACATTGGTGAGCCCACAACCGTTTGTTCCCATCTAGTCTGTACCGCCTAAGAACAACCTTCATGCAAGTGCCAAGCTTCCTCATAACAGAAAAGCTTCTTACCTCGAACAGGATTGTACCCCGACCAATTAAGCAGTACCGGAACATGATCGGAAGTAGATTTGTTCAAATGTACCACCTTGAACCTTGGGAATAAATCCACCCATTCTTGGTTAATCAATGCTCGATCCAATGGTACCTTAATGCCACCCCCTTTCGTAGTAAACCACGTAAACTTATTCCCCGAGAAGCCAAGATCAATATGACGACAACGGGCAACTGCATCACGAAAACCTACCAGTTGCCTCTCTTGTCGAACATTGCCTTCTTCTTATTCATTAGATTGTAGGATTTCGTTAAAATCACCAATGCATAACCATGGATTAGTTTCGTTGGCTTTAAGAGACTCCAACAACCACCATGATTTATGATGATCACCCACAGCGGCGATCCCATAAAAGCCAACAAGTCTCCAATAATTCGACTCCCTTGGCACACCCACATCAAAATCAATATGGTTCATAGAATAAGAGCGTAAACATAAATTTATTTCATCATTCCAAAAAACACAGTCCTCCAGAATTACCCATATTATCAACAGTAAAACTACGATCAAAAGTAAACGATTCATGTGGCGAGAATTACTTTTGGTCTCGCACAGGAACACTACAGTGGGATCTTTTTCATTGATTAAACGTTGAAGCGCATGAACTGCCCTGAGATTCCCAAGCCTCTGGTAGTTCCAACTCAAGCAACTCATTGATGACGGTAGGGTTGACCCTTGTCAACCTTCGCCGATGAACTAAATAGAATAGAGATATCACTCAACTTTCTACGACCCTATCCTTGCGTCACCACATGCTCATCTTCACGAGCCCAACGTTTTCCTAGTACAAGACGTATTGCAGCCCTCTGAACCCGTGCTGTAGACTGAAGACTACTCAGTGAAATACCATTCACACATGCAGTAAACTAATTAAATATTAGATTATTAGAATATGGGGCTCGAACTACCATTTCTAGCGTCCATAAATTCACATGCACTGTCATGCGCTGCCGCACAGCTCCACGTGCATGTACTTGTGGTCATTTTCAACGGAAGAATATTTCGTTATGTTAGCCGAAACATTCTAGATTTTGGTAACTTAGTATCAAAGGAAAAGATTTTAAGAGATATACATTTGAAATGTTTTGGTTTAATTGCTTGAATCTTCAAATCATTGTCACTCCGCTGTCATTGGACCGTCGTTAGTTCTAAGACCAAGTCTAAACTACTAGGATCAAGGCCCTTAAGATGGTCACAGTCTCGAGGGCTGGTTCTTTGCCATTTGGCCAGAATTCCCTAGTTATATTCTGGAAAACTCGCTGGAAACGAACCAAGTTAGATATCTGAGAAAGGTTACAAAATGAAAGTAATCTCAACATGCAAGGACTTAATCTTACACTACTCATCAAGAGAAGAAGAATGGTGGTGGTTAGAACCCTTACCTTTGCCGAAAATTAAATCCGCACTGAAGCTTTTCAATTAAAGGTAATAAAGTTCAATTTTCAAGAGAATAAGTCTGGAGTCATGTTCACTAAGAAGAGATGGTTTGATGGTGGTGGTTGGAGGTTGGGTTCACCGAAGAATGGCAACTTCGCGGCCTATCTTATTCTGTGTTGCAGAACGGGGAGAAGAGAGAGAGATGATGACGAAGAGAGAATAGAAAGAAACTGAGTAAGAGGAGAGAGTGTACGATTGGAGAGTAAGAAAGAGTGAGTGGGTCCTAGTGAACCGAAAACTTTAAAGTTCCGTAATAATATTGTTGCAAGTTCAAATTACGTTTCACCTGCTTCCACATGTTCATATCTCTAATACTATTTAAAATAATGTGGAAAAACACATAAATTATGAAAAGAGCTTAAATGTCCATGTAGAATCACAAAGTCACCCTTTGAGGAGAATTTTAGTCATTTCATATTTTCGGGGATTAAAGTACAATAAAATTGAGCATGGGTAATAATAATAAATTTCTTCGAGGATCTCACAAACCATGAGTAATGCCTAGCCACATGTCATGGTCTCTAAGCAGGGCCGGTCCAGAGATTTTTGAGGCCCAGGGCGACGCCAAAAAATATGCCCTAATTTCATATAAGAAAATTATTTATTTTCACACATAAGACATCGATAAAATTATACTTAGAAAAACACTTCAAACTCAATAATTTAGAAACACAGAAAGACTAATTTATTTTGTATCGAGATAAGAAAACCAAAAAACTCCGAGCTTACAAGTAGACAGATGATAAGTTTTGTTTTCCATCTGAACTTTTAAAGTGTTTTTGTATAAATCGTGATGCGTTTTTTTTATTTACTAACCTTGTCAATATGGGACTAAAAAAATAATGAAGTTTTCGAGTTTTTAATTGATATGTATAAGTAATGAATGTGCACTAAATTAAACCTTGTGATGATAAGTCATACGGTTTGCGAATTTGCTCTAAAAATTTGGTCTACACTAGCTAGTAACTAAAATTAAAGGGTAAATTACAAAAAACTACCTCAACTATTGGTGTCAAGACACTTTCATACCTGATCTTTTAAAAGTGACAATGTCATACCTCATCTTACAAATTTGTGACAATGTCATACCTTCTGTTAGTTTGGCGTCAATTTTTCAGGTAAACGCTGACGTGGCTTGATTTGGGGCCTATTTTCTATTAAAAAATTATTTAAAAAAAATTTAATATTTTTTTTAAATATTAAAAAGTAAAAAAAAAAAGGGATTCGTCCCTGTCCCTTCCCCCCCCCCCCCCCCGCGCCATATGCCCAGCAACCCAGTTTTTTTTTTTCCTTTCTTCTTCTTCTCCTTCTTCCTCTTCTTCCTCCTCCTCCTTCATCCTCCTTCTTCCTCATCCTCCTTCTTCTTCTTCTTCTCTGTCAGCGCGGAGCAACCCAGATTTGGGTTTTTTTTTTCCCTTTCTCCTTCTTCCTCTTCTTCCTTCTCCTCCTTCTTCCTCCCCCTTCTTCCTTTCTTCTTCTTCTTCTTCTTCTTCTTCTTCCTCTTCGTCCTCTTTCTTCCTATTCTTCCTTTTTCTTCTTCTTTCTGCAGGAAGATGGGAAGAGAGAGAGAGAGAAAGAGAGGGAGGAGGGGGTTGGGTCTGACATAGTTTTTTTTTTTTTTGACTTTTTTTATTATTTTAATATTTTTAAAAATATTATAAAAAAATAGTTTTTTTTTTAATAAAAAGTGGGTCCCGAATCAAGCCACGTCATCATTTAACTGAAAAAATTCATGGCCAAGTAACGGAAGGTATGACATTGTCACAAATTCGTAAGATGAGGTATGACATTGTCACTTTTAAAAGATCAGGTATGAAAGTGTCGTGACACCAATAGTTGAGGTAGTTTTTTGTCATTTACTCAAAATTAAATTAACAACTAAACAAAAATTCGTAAAAACTAAAACAAATAAACACACACATAGCATTTCGAACTTAGGATCTCTTGTTAATTTTAAACAACAAAAACCATTGCTTCTAATTAAACTTCTTTATCATTTAACCAAATTTTATAAATTTATTTTTCTTATGAAAAGAAAATTTTTACAAGGAAATTTGTAAAAATTGAAAAGTAAATAAGCACATGTGGTGTTTTGAACCCCAAGACCTCCTCATTAATTTCAAATGACAAAACCACCACTTCTAGTTAAATTTCTTTGTCAATGAACCAAATTAGTTTATACTATTTCCTATCAACTGCCTAAGTGATCTTTAATGATTCAACTCGGCTGATTCAGATTTTTTTTTTTTTTTTTTTAATCAAATCAGGATTCTTATGGCCATAGACTTCTGAATCATGTCAAAAAACATCCTCCTTCCATTATAAAGGTTAAAATTTCCTTGTTGTACAATGATTTACTTTCATGAATAGGTCGATGACCCATATCATGTATTGAATAACTCATGGGGATGTAATGTCACACCAAGCTATCCACAAGACAATTGTGATGCCTAAAGTCCAAGGACTAACCTTGATTATTGGAATAATTGAACTCTTATTGACATAAATATGTATCCAGTATACTATATAAGTTTCATGCTTGATTAGATTCAGTGAACTTACTATGTATATATTTTAGTGTTAACACCCGATGACGGGATACTCATCATCATATACATGATACATAATAGTATTGCCAGGTTGTCAATGCTTAATTGACAACCATATGCTTCCATTATAAAGGTTAAGATTCCTTGTGTGCAGTGATTTGCCTCCATGAATAGGTCGATGATCCAAATCATGCACTCGATAACTCATGGGAATGTAATACATATCACAAACACACCCAATTTTGAGTCTCATTGGTAAGGTTTTGACTTTTGAGAAAGACTCCACAATTTTGAAAAGAAACCCCCCTTCATTTTGCATATCCTTGAACATTTGATAATTTGTAGTAGTGTACTGATGTTTTTTTTATTTATTATGCTCTTATTTTGGAGTGTGCAGGACCTAAAGACAAATGTGTTTTTATATTTTTAAGTAATATTTATGTGGCAATGTTGTATGTGCAAAATCTATAATATATATTTTTTCCTTAATGAGACGAGTCATTTTACCTGTTATTTTAACGGGTATAATGATCTGACCCATTAAGATAATTAGTATTACACAAAAACGTCATGAACATGACAAACACCACCCGTTTGCCAAGCTAATGGTCTTTTGAAGAATGTATGCAATTGTGTTTCTTTAAAATGTAATAATGCAAATTTTACTTATGAATGGCTAGCTTGTGGCCTAGATGAGGCCATCTCCAACCGAAAGAGCTAAACGTAGCCATGTTCAAGTTGGTTTTTTTTTTATTTTTTTATTTATAATTTTAATGAAGAGTGTGAGGCTATATTTATATACCATCTTCAACCAAAAGGGCTAAACATAGCCACCTCGATAAATTATTAGTTTTAACTTTATATTTTAAACTTATTGTTTAATTTGAATAAACTGCCATTGGATGCTTTCAAACCTAGCTGTTGAATTTGAACCAATTATTGTAACTGAGGAGCTGGGCTCCAGAAAAATGGGTTACGAGGAGGGCTACATTTGGCTAGCCTAATGCCCCTTTGGCCAAATAATATCATGGTCGGCTCCATCGAATTATAGCATAGCCATCAGTTGAAGATGAGTTTTTTGACAAATCAGACCGACTTATTAATCATCACTAGTTGAGGTTTCAACCAGTTATCAGTCTAACAGTTTTCCTCAAGGCCACTTAGTTATGGAGTTAATAAGACTTTGACTAGTTTGAGAGATCATTTTTTATTGAGAAAAGTCGCCCGGGGGGAGAGGCAGGGAGGAGAAGAGGCTACCACATCCTAAAAAAAGTCGAGGGAGGAGAGGCTGTTACATCCCAGGGTCAGGGCATACCACAAGCCTCTTTAAGGACTTATAGAGAGGGTTTTAGCCTTTTTTGTTTTGTTTTTATAGATCATCCACTAAGAGGGATTTTCGGCAGCGAGACTCGAATCTAAGCCTTGGTGTAGCAAAGAGACGATCCTTACTAACTTAACCAACCCTGATTGGCAGAGATCCTTTGTTACCTAAAGCTGGAGACTTTGATATATTATCTTGATGGAGGACGAATGTGTATCAATATTCTAACGTTGTGTGATATTGCTTGAGGTATTTCGGCCATCTATGTGTTTATTATTTCTTCAAAATCAGCTTTCAGTATGGGTGAGAGAATAGTAATCCCACAAAATAAACATCTCTAATCAAATACAAGTTACATTTTATATTATAAACTTCCAAAAGGAAAAGGTCCTATACAGTAAAAAATGATTTATATATAAGTAAATGACAAAAAACTACCTCAACTATTGGTGTCACGACACTTTCATACCTCATCTTTAAAATGTGACAATGTCATACCTCATCTTTCGAATTTGGTCCAATGTTATACCTCTGTTAGCTTGGCCGTGAATTTGTCAGTTAAGTGCTGATGTGGCTTAATCTGGGGCCCAATTTCTCGCCCAGATTGATCTCACGTGGCACCACACCCAATGTTTTCCGGCCAAATGGCATCCAGATAGATTCCTAATACACGTTGCAGCACTCCTAGGACGACACGTGGATATTCCATTAAAATTAAAAATTTATTTTAAAATTAAAAATTTTAAAAATTTTAGAACGTTGTTAAGTGTGCTTGGTTCCCCACCCCCCCCCCCCCCCCCACGATACCCAACCCTTTCCCAATTCGTGAAAAAAAATAAGAACCCTAACCCTAGTTTTTGTGGCTCCAAATCTCGAACAATCAGACTAGAAATTCAGCAAAAAAACTCAAATAATCCCGTCGAATCGCTTCACTGACTTCGTTGGTGTTGGAAGGGGGTTTCATCTGGGTTCCATTGGCTTCGAAGAAAAATCGAAGGATTCGCCATGGGGTGGTACGTGCGCGAGGATCCCGACGAAACGACGCCTACCTATTGTAAGTTTTTTGTGCTTTTGATGATTCCAAATGTATAGTGAACTTATTTTTTGGAATGGGTTGAATGTGGGTTTATTCTTTGTTAATTTGAAATGGTTTCTGGGCATTGTTTATTCTTGTTTGAAAATGTGGATTATTTGAAATGGTTTATGGGCATTGTTTATTCTTGTTTGAAAAGGCGGATTTATTCTTTATTAATTTGAAATGGTTCCTGGGCATTGTTTATTCTTGTTTGAAAAGGTGGATTTATGCTTTGTTAATTCGAAATGGTTCCTGGGCTGTTGGAATGGGTTGAATGTGGGTTTTGTTTATTCTTCTAGCATTGTTTATTCTTGTTTAGGGTTTAGGGTTTATGCTTTCTTAATTCGAAATGGTTCTTGGGGTGTTGGAATGGGTTGAATGTGGGTTTTGTTTATTCTTCTAGCATTGTTTATTCTTGTTTAGGGTTTAGGGTTTATGCTTTCTTAATTCGAAACGGTTACTCAGTTGTTAAATAATGGGTTTGTTACTTTGTTTATTGTTGTGAAGATAAGGTGGTTTATTGTGGTTTGTTGCTGGAAATGGTTAATGTGCTTTGGCTGTTTGCATATAGAATGGTGTGCATTGGTTTTTGTTGTTGGCTTTTAAAATGTAATTAGTTGCATATATAATGGTTTTTGTTGTTGGCTTTTAATTAGGGTTTGTTTTTCTGAATTTCAGTTTTTCCAGAACTGTTCTCTATTGAAATGCATCATGGTGGGGAGATAAGTAATGACATGTACGTTGGGGGAAAAGTGACATATATAGATAGTTGTGATAAAGATTTCATGTCACTGACGATGATAGATGATATGGTGGAGGCACTTGAATACAGTGAACGATTCATGAACTATTATTTCAAGATTCCCAACATGGACTTTTCCAATGGTTTGAAGCTGATTCAAAGTGATTCCGATGTTCAGTCGATGTGCAATTTTGTTCCAAAAGATAAAGTGATTGAGATGTACATCGAAGAATTGACGACAGAAGAAGCCATAACCCAAGAGCAACAGTTTCTGAAGTCCATGGAAGTCACAGGTCCAAGTAAAGTGGTTATTGAGGAGATGAGTAGTTCAGAGGGGGATGTTGGGCCAACACCAATTAAACCAATAGGAAATAGGGGCTTGCTAGCTATTGAAGGGCCATAAGTGGATGATGGTTGCACATCTCAAGTAGTGCAAACATGTGTGACTAAGGTAGGAGAGATCAATGCTAATTCTGCGAATGGTCAGAAAGAGAGTAAGGGGAAATTTGTGGCTGAGGTAGCAGAAAGGGATACTGAGGTAGGAGAGGGGGATGTAGGAGAAGGGGATACTGAGGTAGGAGATTAGGATGTGGGAGAGAGGTATACTGAGGTAGGAGAGTGGGATGTAGGAGAGGGGGATGCTGTCGAAGAGAATGAAGTATTCTTTGATGTACCTATTAGTTTGGAGGGGAATGTTGAAGAAGAAAATGAAGAAGCTGCTGAAGAGGGTGATAGTCACTTTGAAGAGAGTGAATATGGGAGTGATGCTGATAACCCGGTGTTTTCCAAGTTTGATGGTATTGTGAAAGAAAGGCAATCTAAGCATAGAAAAAAAAAAAGGAACTCTGAGGAAGCAGATGAAAGGGATTCTGAGCAAAGAAGTGCAAAGCAATCTAAGTAAAGGGAAGAAGAGCAAAGGGAAGAAGAATTTGAAACTGCAAATGTGGAACAAAATGTGGTTGATGAAGCAGACTATAACTCTGATGCTCTTGATAGTGTACACTCTTCGGAGGATGAATGAGGCAAAAAACATGAGCAATTTCCAGAGTTCAATGAGAAAACAGACATGAAGAATCCCACTCTTACACTCGGGCTTGTTTTCAGGGATCATGTGCAATTCAAGCGAGCTGTCATCATGTACTCCCTAGTGAATGGATATGGAGAAATCCATTTTCCTAGGAATGAGAAATTGAAAGTCATAGCAAAGTGTGCAGAAGGGTGTCCTTGGAAGTGTTGTGCTGGAAAAATGTATGGTTCGAACAGCATACAGATCAAGACCATAGTTGATGAACACACATGTGCACATGTGGGAGAACTTGGGCAAACAAGAACATGAAGTCCCCTTTGCTTACTGATTTGTACATGGATAGGATAAAACTGAATCCTACATGGCCCGTGGAATCCTTTTTGGCAACTGTCGAATCAGAGTGGAATCACGGTTGTTCAAAGAGGAAGGCTTACAGGGCTTTAGATAGGGCTTTAAAGGTCATTGAGGGAAAACATGCAGAGCAGTACACAAAGTTGTGGGACTTTGCTGAGGAAGTGAAGAAGACTAACCTGGAAGCACAGTGAAGGTGAAGTTGGATAAGGTGAGGTTCCAAAGGATATATGTGTGCTTGGGGCTTGCAAAGAAGGGTTTAAGTCAGGGTGCAGACCATTGATAGGAGTAGATGGGTGTCATTTAAAGAGTGTATATAAAGGTTAGCTACTTTGTGCTGTTGGCATTGACCCAAATGATGAAACATGGGTTATAGCGTATGCAGTTGTAGAAATGGAGAATAAGTCTAGTTGGATTTGGTTCTTAGAATTATTAGCCGTTGATGTTGGGATTGTTAATCAAGGAGGATGGACATTTATCAGTGATCAGCAAAAGGGGTTAATTCCGGCCTTCCAAAAAGTCCTCCCTCATTCCCATCACAGATTTTGTGTGAGACATTTGTATACCAACTTCAGAAATCTGTTCAAAGGGAAAACATTGAAGGATGCTTTGTGGTCAGTAGCCAGAATAACAACAGTTCCCTACTTCAAAAAAGCAATGGAAGATATGAAGAAGCTCGATGAAAAGGCCTACGATTGGTTGGTGAAGAAGCCTCCACATCATTGGAGCAAGTCCCATTTTGAAACACATCCCAAGTGTGACATGTTGCTGAACAATCTCTGTGAAAGTTTCAATGTTGTCATACTTGTGGCGAGACAAAAACCGATTGTGACCATGCTGCTCTTTATTCATACACTGTTGATGAAGAGAATTCAGATGAGAAGAGATATACTGGTGAACAAAGTTGGGGATCTCTGTCCTAAAATCAAGAAGAAGTTAGAGGAAGCCTTAATTCAAAGTGGCAGGTGCATTGCACAGTGGTCAGGGGGTGCTAAATTTCAAGTTGATGCTGGAGGGGGGAGCAATATGTGGTTGACTTTGTTGAGAGGACCTGTTCTTGCAGAAAGTATGCCTTGACAGGAATCCCATGCAACCATGCAATAGCGGCCATAAATTTCAAGAGAGAAAGCCCGGAGGACTATGTCGATCCTTATTATTTGAAGGCGCGGTACATGGAGGTGTATTCTCATTTAGTAATGCCAATGAATGGGATGTCTTTGTGGGAGGAAACTGATAACCCACCAATATTGCCTCCTACATATACAAGGCAACCTGGAAGGCCGAGGAAGAAGAGAAACAAGGACACTGCTAAGAGGGACAATGAAGGTGAACAAACTTCCTCAAACCCAACCGATGATCCTTAAGGTCCTCCTCAGCCACTTAAGCTAGGAAGGAAAGGGCAAGGCACTTTGAAATGTGCCATATGCAAAAAGGAAGGTCATAATGCAAGAACCCATCATAGACATCTTCCTCCAAGGGACAAACAAGTAACATTTTCTAACATGGCATTACTTGGTTGATCTGGGATCTGTAAAATGGGTTCTCATCAATGGGGATCAAATTTTGATCTTTGCATGTTTAATCTAAATGGGTTGGATGAGTTGATGTTATTATGTGTTTCTGAATAGATGAGTAGATGTGATTGGATTTAGTGAATGTTTCTGTTATGTGTTGTGATCTTTGATCTTGCTTCTGTTTAATATCGATTCGGCTATGTTTACTTGCTTGTAGGCATCCACATCCGCTCAAGGACAAACTGCACCTAAAACAAGGAAGAGGACAAGGAAAACAAAGGTGAAAACTTAACCATTTCCTTAGTTGTAAAACATTTGGATTTAGTTAAAAAGCTTGCTTGGTCTCTAAATGAACTTTGGATTTAGGCATCACAATCAGTAGCTGAATCGCCTAGAAGCACCAAATAGAGAAAGACCAAGCAATCCACTAACTGAATCATCCAAAGGCACCAAGCACAGAAATACCAACCAATCTAGCCACGTTTTTTTTTTTTTGCACAGATGGCTGTTTTTTGTGAATGAATTGTGAAGTTCGAACATGTTTTATGCATCCAATTTGTAAAGTTAGAACAGGTTTTATGCATCCAATAGGTCTTTTGTGAATTGAATGGATGATGTAGCAGGTTTTTATGAATTCCACTCTTTTGTAATGTTGGTTGGAGATGCTAGGTGAATTCTGTTAGTGTTTTTAACAGATTTAACAATTTCTGCATAATTAAGCAGGTTTTATGCTTAATTTGGTCTATTTCATATTTTTCTTGCAAATGATTGAGTAGTTTGTGCTTGAATACACTTGTTTTGTTGTGGTTATATCATTATTTTTGGGTGAGATTTTTCAAATTTGAGGTCAAGGATGATAATCTGTGCTTAAAATGGTATATATCACTTCTTCTTCTTTTTTTGGCGGGAAAATGAAAATTTGAAATTCAAATTACCAAAAAAAAAAAAAACAAATATGTTTTCTGACGTGGATGCCATTTGGCGGGAAAACATTGGGTGTGGTGCCACGTGGGATCCATCTGGGCGAGGAACTGGGCCTCGGGTTAAGCCACATCAGCACTTAACTAACAAATTCACGGCCAAGCTAACGGAGGTATAACATTGGACCAAATTCGAAAGATGAGGTATGACATTGTCACGTTTTAAAGATGAGGTATGAAAGTGTCGTGACACCAATAGTTGAGGTAGTTTTTTGTAATTTACCCTTTATATATATAACATCAATATGCTTATCATCGTCCCAAATTTACTCCTTTCCAACAACCTTACCAACCAAACAAACGCACTCCATTTATTTGTCACATAACATTTGGTTAGACATGCATAACAGTTGCTTTCATCAATAAATTTTGGGAAATAGACAAAAATGACCTTTTTTTTTAATTTTGGGACAAAAATAGGACAAACTGGGCATGCACACCATGCAAAAAACCGAAATTACTAAAATACCTACATATAAATACTAAAAACCCTAAGCTCATTACATCACTTTTCTCATTTGAAAGAGAGGGATGTCGAGAGAGCTCTGTAAGTTCTGGATTTTTTGGTTGAGCTTGGATTTTGAAGAGAGAGAAGTCCAAAGAGATGTGAGAATAGTGAGTTGGGCTTTGGGTTAACCTTATACCTCTGATTTCGAGCATAGAGATGTCAAGAGAGATGTGGGTTTTAGCTCAGATTTGTGAGCTATGTGTGTTATTTTTCCATAACCAAACACAAAAAATTGTTCCATCCTTAAAGATAAGACGTTTGTAACTGATTTTCTGTTTTGGCCAGAAAGTTCCATTTTTTCTCGTGACTGAAGTTTTGGCAGGCATAGTAAGGTAGGGTGTTTAGTTCCAAGTTCCTACATTCTTGATTTATGGAATAAATGAGTTGTTTGTAAGATGTTAATACTTAGAAGTTAAATTAGGGTTTGTGTTTCATGTTGGGGCCTATAGGTTATTGAATAAATTTTAAGTTTTGACGGCTATAAAGTAGGGATGGAACAATTTCTGGTTCAAGTGTTCAATTGCAATTACATAGATTTGTGGAGATTTTTCCTTAATGTGCTTGTGGTGTGCATGGCTACATCTCAATATGAGAAGTAGGAATATTCACTAGTTATGATGCATGTATGTTGCAACCCGAAAATTAGTGAGTATCACCACAACCTAGTTAGCCCCGGCGTAAAAAAAAAGAAAAGAAAAAGCTTAGAGGACGGTCATGCGTGTCTATGAAATAACGACAACGAGTATCATGTTTTCCACGTGCACGGTTAAGCAGTGGTTAATATACGTAACAAGACTTTTCAAACTGTCACTGTAACCTTATATACCTAACAATTATGTTTTAAATGTATCCACTATATCAATATGTTGCCATTAAAGCTTCTTATTAATGTGAAAAGCAACTCATTGCTCGATCTCTCATTTTGTGCATATGTGTGCATGTACTGTACATATAATGTGCATGCGGTGTGCATATAGTGTATATGGTACGTATTTACGTATTTGATATCCTTCGTATTAACGTAGTTTAGGACATGGTAGGCGCTGAAGATAATAAGGATACATAGTCTTTATGTGATTTATTATCATATAATCTTTAGCAATATTTGAAAAGAGGGTTGTGAGCTCTGAATTTTTAGGTTGAGCTCAGATCTGTGAGCATGTCATGTGTATGTCGTGTACATGTTGCGTACATACAATGTATACAAGCGTATTTTTACTACTTTATCCTTTGATTCAAAAGCAAACCTTACAAATATGAAGAATGCGAACGAATTCGCGAAACAATTTCCTTTGATTCAATTGGGTTCTTTCATGCCCATTCAAATTGAAAATTTCAAATCCTTGAAATATTTGAACCCAATCAAATTTGATACCAAATTCAAATTAGTGAATCTTCAATTCTTCATATAAAGTTTAGGTCATTTTTTTATTGCATCATTTTTCTAATTTCGAAGAGAGTTGTGAGCTCTGAGTTTTAAGGTTGAGCTCAGATCTGTGAGCATACCATATGCATGTCGTGTACATACAGTGTATGAGTGAGCTTAATATGAAGAGAGCGAACGAGTAAGCGAAACAATTTCGTCCATATCCTTTTCTTTTCCTTCTTTCCACTCTGATTTCTCTCTTTTCCCTCAAATTTATCTCTTCTCCAAAAGCCAACTGACCTTTAATACATTTTTTTTCATTTAATTACAGCCAAAGCCAAACCTTATTTTACTATTTGTTTTGGATCGAGAGAGGTAGTAGAGGGAGAGAGAAGCATAAGAAATAAAAACCTACATTTAAATCAGAGAAATGATAAAACAATAAAGAACCAAAATTGAAGGATTTGGGTCTCCTCCAAGAAACACCAAACCAATCATTTCAACTCTAAAAATCCATCAATCAAAAAATAAAATTAAGTAAACCCAGTTCACAAAACCTATAAATGAAAAGGTAAAAATTGAAATTAAGAAACCAACACACAAGTTGACGATTTCATCACCCTTCTCAAATCCAACGACCTTTGTTAGGCTTCACAGTAGTGCTTCTTATCCTCTTCATTCAAAAGCACTTTCTGAAATGTAGCCGGCTTCGCAGCGGCCTTGTCTAAGCTTGTGAATTGGTTGGGGTGGCTGGTTACGGATCCGTTTGCTTCAGAATTTGAGGCTTTTGTTGGAATTCTAGGTACTCGCTGCTGACTAGAGGCTTCGAATCGAACTTGAACAAATTTTGCGAACTCCAATATGTGGATATGGGAGTTGTTAGGTCGATTACTTGGGTGGAGAGAGAGAGAGAGAGAGAGAGAGAGAGAGAGAGAGAGAGAGAGAGAGAGAGAGAGAGAGAGCTTAGGTGATGAAGATGGGTGGGTTAGAGAAAGAGCTCTTAGATGAAGAAGATGAGTGGGTTAAGGTTCTTCGAGCTAAAGAATTGGGCGAGAGAGATTTCTGGAGAAAGGTGCAAGTGATCTTTGGGTGGGAGGAAATAAGCCATTTATATGCGAGGGCAATTTGGTTATTTCAAGGTGTAGGAAAAATAATGTTGCTGTCTGATTGTTGTGCATGCTCTGTGCATATTCGAAAAATCCTATTTCTATCTCAAAATTAAGAAAATTGGTCATTTTTGTCTATTTCCCATAAATCTTTCAAGTCGGACATAATTTTATCATAGTATTTTAGACAAACTCCTGATACAAATTGATAACTGATGCCAAAGCAGTCATGACTCACTCAAGTTTGGCATAATTTCTTGTATGCTTTTCTTCAAAAATAAAATCGGATTGTTAGGTATACATATTTGTTGTTGGTAACCATGGATGATGGTCAAAGTTGGGAGGTGTTTGAGAAATTTATGGAGATGAAGAAAGACAAAGGTTGTGGGAGAATTCGAGGGAAAAATCTAGGATATATCAGCGACATAACAATTCTGTATTGATACTGTATCAACAGTATCTACACTATATCAGTACTAAATGGCATCAATAATATTTATGTCATTTAAATTTTTTTTCTTCATGTTATCTTAATATTATATTTGTCACTCAGTACTACAGTCTAGTGATATTCCTCTTCACTTGGAAGTGAGAGATCTTAAGTTTGAATCTCGTGGATGGCAAATTTGATACCAAATTAGACCTAGTATAAAAATATCGATGTACTAAAAAAAACAAAAAACTATATTTATACATGGGTACTTTAGATATTTCATATTTAATCTCTTCCCCAATTGTTCATGTCTTTGGTATCTTTCTTTCTATTTTAGCTACCAAACTTTGAATTATTTTATTATAACTAATTTCTCTACAATTAAATGAAATGACACATGACAACCTATAGGGTGCGTGATGAAGGAATACAAAAGTTAAGGGCAGCCGACCCCATCGTGATTCGGAGGAAGAGTGCACCACCATTTAGTGGTGGTAATATTAACCACTCTATTTGTTAAAATTAGATGAGTTTAAATTTTAAAAATTGTATTTATCCAGTACACATATCTCAAGATTTAAATTTATCTAACAATAATAAATAAGTGGTAAACATCAACGTCTGAGGAAAAAATATGAGTTTTATTTATTTATTAACGTCTCATATCCAGTACACATATGAGACTTTAGGAAGAGAAAAGCTAGTTGAAGTTTGAAATCCCAGAGCAAAATATGATAAAAATGGAACAGATAAAAATGTGATTTTTCGTTAAAAGTGAGCAGTACAGAGAGTGTTTTATTATTACTTCCTTGTGGAGTGTACGGAAAATGTAAGAAATTACGTGGGGTGGATTAAAACAATTTTTAATTTAAAAAGTAAAAGTAGGGTGTTTTCAATACGTGGAGTGTGTTCAACATTGGGTGTTAATAAAACAATCCAAAAATATTACCTCAAGTGATTGAATGAGTACCATGATAAACACTCTACAACTTATCGTACATGACCCGCGCCCAAGAAAAAGCCAGAGATCTACTGTTTTAGTACGAAAGCCTTTTAACAGGGGGGGAGGGGAGCAGACAAAAGGGTACAAGTCGCCCATTCCCTTTGCCTTTTTGCAGCCTTCTCGCTCTTCTTCTTCTTCCTCTTCCGAGCCTGCAAGTAGAATTTGTAGTGAGAGAGAGAGAATGTCTTTGGCGTCTGTGAAAATGTCGGAGGACGTGTGGCTGACGTGCCTCACTCACGCATTGTCCACCGAGACGGAGGAGATCATGGGCCTCCTGCTTGGTGACATTGAGGTTACACTCTACCATTTGCCATCTTCCAATTTATTCAGCTTCGTCCATTTCTCTTAAGCGCATGTTAGGTTTTCTTATTGTTTGCTGAATTCTTCATTTCTTTGGGTGTTGAAAATTGAAATTGCTTCATGGGTTTGACGCTTGGAATGAATTTAGAGCTGGAATTGTTTGCAAATTTGTGGGTTTTGGGCTGTTTTCTGAAATGGGGTTTCTTCAAATATTAATAATTTATTGATTTTTTTTGGAGGAGTGTGAAATTAGGGTACTAGGAATTGGTAATTGGTTACAATATTGTTTAGAAAGGTTAGTTCTTTTGAGTTTATGGAATTCTGGGTCCATTTCGACTGCTAATTTGGGTTATATCAAATCATAGTACTCATTGCCTTCTGTTTCTTTTAACTAGATGAGTTTTCGGGGGTTTCACCCAGTCTATTGTAATTCAATGAGTTTATTCTGGGAACTGAGTACAGAATTTGTGCTGAATGCAATTTGTTTGAGATAGTTACCTGAAATTGGTTTTAAACTACTATGGTTTCTCGGAGTTGTTATGTTTGCTTTGAGTGACTGCTATTCATTTGGTTGTTCGTTTATTCCCTTTCAGCTAGCAGCTTGCTAAGTCCAGATAATTTTGAAATCTTAGATGCATTATAAAATTAAATGGGAAAGCTTCTTCAGGCCATAAGACTAACATTAGAACATTCATACAGAAAATAAAGGAAGCTTCAGCCTGATTTTCTACCAAAATCAGCAGGCTAACTCATCTATTTCTACCTGCACATAATGTGTGTTAGGCGCTCTTGGGAGTTAGAGAATTGTGCGAGGCATAAGATAAAGTGTTCTTTTATTTTAGGTTAGTTGAGTCAGTCATCCAGTGCAGATTTCACCACCGTCACTGTATCTGGTTGGCAATTTCTAATATCTGATTGACATAGAGTTCTGATTCTATGTTTCTGCCAATATGTTTCTGCAGTCCACAGGATCTTTGATGCTGTGCGCTCGAAGATCCCTTCCATTGAAATTCTTTTGCAATGCCATTCAGTCTGGTCTGACTCAAGGCTTGTGTCTTATGTTCCATACTTGGATTCTAGATATGAAGCTTAGGCAGTTTCTTGTTTCACCTGTTATGTTGGTTTTTTGGGTGCTTCAGGTGTGCCAGTCTAAGTGGAATGCTCCCAGTATTTGGCCTAATGATTTGTGTGACTCGAATTTTTTTTACTGTGTCTCAAATGCCCTGAAAACTAATTGCATGTTTTGCAGTCCACTCCTAATGAGAAGTTCTTATCATTTTTTTCTTCTGGTGAATCCATTTTCTTAAGGTGATACATAGATGGACACCTGAATGTAGCTGTGATATATAGAACAAATTTCATGTAATTTGTATTTGTCCTCTTTGTCTTGTTTTCCCTTTATATCATAGCTTTATCTGTTGTCTTATGGCTATAACATTTCTCTCCCCATGATGGTGAAAATTTCAGAACTCTGTAAATGGTAGCTTGACAGCACTAATTTGGGGAGCATCACCTCAGACACGATCTGATCGGAGGAAGGATCGCGTGGAGACTAATCCTGAGCAGTTGGCTGCTGCATCAGCCCAGGCCGAAATATCCTTGATGTGTTTTAAAGTGTTTTTTCCTTGTCTTTTTTATATTCGTATCTTTTGATATTTGCATACTTACCGCTTGACAAACAACAAAAAGATCCTTCAGATCTCTAAATTAGTTACCATTACGACCACTAAGAGAAAAAATAGTTGCCGTTTCCCTCATGGTCCCCATAGTAAACATTACAGTTGATGATCTCCAATTATAAAAGTGTTCTGGTTTAAGGGGAGCACTATAGTCTTTTTACAATGAGCATAATTTTCTTGTTTGGTGAACTTATCCTCAATGAACTTCAGTCCATTCGTCTAAACTAATGATAAGCTGAAGAAGGAAGATATTCAAACATATGCTTAACTTTTATTACTAGGACTCCTCGACAAGTAACCTAGCTTCCTTAAACTACACGGTGTAACACAGTCACCACAAACTATCGTGTTAGATTTGTGCTGTACTTATTTCATGTATTAGGATTTTTTGTAACATAGTTTTTACTGTCTTGCTTTAAATGGTGATATAATTTTTTATCCACAATAAGATGGGGGCTCAACAATCTAAATCAGGCAATTAGAAAAAACTCTAAGATGCATGAGCTCTTAGAGATATGTGCAGTTGGTTCAACATTTACATTCTTTAGCATTATGGCTACTCATGGTTGTAGTGTTCATGGTATTTGCATGTAGCACTTCATTTTATTATCTTTACTTCTGAGGGTTGCTCATGATTTTTTGTACTTAACTCTATACCACAGAATGACACTGTCAACTGGAAGAACAACTAGAGTGATTGGGTGGTACCATTCACACCCTCATATTACAGTTCTCCCATCTCATGTTGGTAAGTGTTATCTAAATACTCATGCTTTGTGTCATTTTATTCATTGGAACATTCGTTCATGAGGTTGGACTAACAACAGTAGAGCTTAGTTATAACTTATAAGACTACTTGGGAAAGTATCAAAAGCTACTGAATAGTAGAAACCTAAATATGTTCATGGATAACCAATCACCTTTCTGGGAGTGGTATGAAATATGATGAATTTACACAAACTCTGCCAGATATGTAGGTTCTATTCAATACTTTGAGGTGGCTGGAAAGTCATGGGTTGGTTTTGGGATCAGGAAAGTTATGCCTATTTTAACCAAGAGTAGATGGAACATGAAGTTAGAAGCCATGTTGTGATATTGGATCACAGTGTCGCATCTGAGTTTACTTTTTTAATAACTGTAAACCAACAACAATTCCAGGAATGGATAGAAGAAGAAAAGGAGAAGGAGAAGTTTCAAAGTTGTCTACTGACAGTTTGAAATTATTCTTTGTAATTTTTTTGGGCCCTTGATGTGATATTGTGATTGATGGGATGGTTATAGTGTACCATCAGTGCAGTTGCTTTTTCTGTTGTGTTTCAAGGTGGAAGAAGATGCAGAGAAAATGATAATGGTCTAAGGGAGAGACATAAGTTAATAGTGGAGACTTTACAGATAAGTAGAGAGATTAAAAGGCTGACCTTGTCCATAATGCAGCAAGCTAAGTTTTCTAATAAATCAATAAAGGACTGCATTTTATTTTTTGTCATATGGCCACCATTAGATATGCCAAAACATGGTCTAATATGTGGCTCATGACGTGACACCCATATATATGTGTCTGTATATGTCATGCTGTTACTCAACAGTAATCTCTTGAACAGTGTTGCACTCTTTCTAACATTTGGATCAGATGTGGTACTCTTTCTAACATTTGCACTCTTTCTAACACCGATATTACAGCTGTGTTCTACTTTGTGCAGATGTGCGGACGCAGGCAATGTATCAACTTCTAGATTCTGGGTTTATCGGGCTCATATTTTCCTGTTTTAGTGAAGATATAAACAAGGTTTGCATTATAAATGGTATTTGTAAAGTAGTGGAGCTACCTTATGCGGACATATTTGCTTGTGAATATGTTCTTTAGTCATACTCGGTATTTTCAGGTTGGGCGAATCCAAGTCATTGCTTTTCAGTCCTCAGATGGGAAGCAGCATCACATTTCAAGACCCATATCTTTATCTCCTATACATAAAAGTTCAGTTATAGAAGTTGAATCATCTTTAAGTACCTCAGAAAATGTACCAGCGAGATCCACCTTAACTAGAGCAGGGAGTCCTGAACAAGACACAGCTGATTCAAGAACTTCTGGAACTGTAAAGGTATTATATCCATTCTATTCAAAATGAGAAAAGGAAGAAAACACATGTTAGTTGATGATGGATGATAGCTGCAATGTCGCTGCTTGTTTCACTGAATAAATGCATGATTATAGTTCTTCAAGTATATACTGTATTGATGAAGGGTAATATGAATAATGAGATTAAGTGACAAAATTCCATTCATTTTGATTAATAGGTTATTGTTAATATAAGTAGTGCATTTTGGCCTGTAACAATTAAATTAATTCATATTTCCAGCTATTCTTTCCAATAAACTCAGTTGCCATCTCACATATGAATCGTGGAAGGCATGTGACCCAGTAGATTATGGGGGCCATGAAGAAAGAAAATAAGTAGTGAGTTTAGCTTCTTTTTTTTTTTTTTTCCAGATTGCTTTTGTTGGTGCCTCAAGTCAGCGAATGTGATAGGAGCTCTATTCAAATGAGCCTCCTCTTTTCTACATGTGATAGTTCTTGTTGCATACTTGCTTGTGTAGAGATCCCATTTTCATGCTGGTCCATTTTGTACCATACCTAAATTATTTTATTTTCTTAGGGTGGGGGAAGGTCTTCGGACCTAGGGCTTCTCTTTGCTAATGCAGATGCAAGTCATCTAGGAAGAGTTGGAGGAAACTACCAGACTGACACATCAAGTAACATCATTGGCGATATAGATCCCATGGATATGTCAGAGAGTATGCAAGAAGCAATGCACCGTTCTAACTTGGATATGAGGTGTGCAAGAGTTTCTACTTGATACCTGTTATCCTTATTATTGTCATTGTATAAAACTGTGTGATTGGTGCTGGGAATGCTTGTGATTTGCCTTTGGTTCAACCTGTGGGCAAATTTCTACTCATGCATTCGCTGCCTTAAATGTTATACCGTGACAGGAATTCAGATCTTTTGCCATAAAACTTCCCAAACAAATTCAAATGGAGTAAGATTCAGTCTGTCCTCATTACACAAAATAAAAATTCATAATTTTAGTATAATTCCCTAGCATGTTATCAATATTTTGTTTTAACAAGAGTATTTAGCTTTTGCTAATTGTAGAATAGGTTCCAAGAGTAGACATTTTGTCTGGCAGCAGACTTAGCAGCATTACTATAGCTGCCTAAAATTCGTTGAAAAATAACCGAGTAAATTTCCAGAATTTAGCAGTTCTCAAGTCTCTGACTTCTTGCTATAAATCCATTTTCTTATCTTAAAACCAATTGACTGGAGGAATGGTCTAGTGTTTTAATTTATTTTTGGGTCCCTGCAAGAGTAGTGTTGTTCCTCTTTATTCCTGATTCTTCCCGATCTCTTCCGATTGTTTACTTGGTGAATTGTTTTCTAATTATTCAGCTTACATCTCTCTTCACTCACGCATGAAGAATAAATGACTAGTTCTAGCATCTGGATGTTTTCATGCATCAATTTGAAGTTGAGATTTCAGTTTGAATATGATAAATGATGGTACACAAATTTTGGGTGTATTTATGTTGCTTTTGTAAAAGGCATCAATCGTGATTCATTAAAGCACCATAATCTTCTTCATGTTATTGGGAGCCGATGCACTTATTTGTATCCTAAATGTGAATAGTTTGATTAGTAGATATTTGGTGTCTCTCGGAGGAGTCGTTTAGTTGGCTTTATTCTTTGATTTTAAGATCTATATTTCTAAGCCCCTGCTGTAAAAGAAAAGAAAGATCAAGATCATCCACAATTATTTTATTAATGAACAATGTCTAATTCCATTATGCTGTAGTAAAAGACAATTTTGAATTTCTAATCCTTATTTTCATTTTTCATTCTTCATGTTTTTGCTTGCAGTGGTGCCGAGTATGTCAGGAAAGAAGTTCCTCTTCATGTTTTACCGACCTCGTCTCTTGTTAAGCTCGATTCACCTTTAATGTCATTTACAGAATTGCAACGAGTACTGTATGAAGAGGAGCAAGCGGCTTATAACCAAGCAATCTTGCAAAATATGAGGTGATACATTGATATTCCTTCACTTTATATTAATCAACCCATTGTTGATTCTAACGGGCTTTGGTTTTGCTTAGGGATGGGAAAGTGCATCCACTTACTTTCATACACCATACATCAATGTACCAGTCTTCCATGTGCAAATTAATCGAATATTGGTCAGAATTGTACTCCCATCTCTGTATTAGCTGTTTGTGCCTGGTCTTTTAACTTTTTTTGTACTTACTTTTTTTTTTTAATCCTATGCAGTTTGAGTCCTGCCATAAGTGCACTGCAATGTCGGTTAAGAGAGAATGAAACTCGGGTATAATACCATGCAATTTGTAGATAGTAAGGATGTTTTGTTAATCTCAAAAGTGTTCAAGTTTAATGGAGTTTCAACAGAGTTTGATTGATTTGAAAATTCCATCTTGAGCTTGAGACATTTAATAATTTAAACCTGAAACTTATATTTCGTGTTACAAACTCATTTACGACTCAAAGTGCAATTCCTTTAACACTGGACATGCATGATGACTGACCTAATGGTGGGTTCCATCTCTATGGTCCTTGGCCATGCTCAAATTTCGATTTTTTTGGTCTGTAGTTGGTGACATTATGACATAGTTGTCTTTCTCGTGTAAACTGTATTTATAAATGAATGACCTTTGCTGAAACAGTTAGCAGTGCTCACCGATGAAGTGAAGAATTTGGAAACCGAGATGCATAGAACAAGTGAGTCAAACTCAGGATCTCCTCGTCCAGTTTCATCCCCTGTAGTCCGTGGAAGTGCTCCGTTGGGTCACAGGGACTTGTTTAATCCAACTGAAACTGTCAATGCAAGGAATCTGGCTGGTTCTGGTAGTCGTAGCCGAAAAGGTTCATAATGCAATCTCAGAGAAAATCTTCTGCCGAATGCATACCGTGTAGCGTTTGGATTAGCTTGATATGCAGTGTGTGGTTTTGCAAAATATAGTTATGCTAAAACGGATTGCACCTTATATGCGATGAAATGTGTTGGAAATTGCTGCTGGTGTAGGCGCAAACTTTTTTTTTTTGAAACAAATGTTGCACTTTTGAGTAAATAGGGGACAATTATCGTGCAAATTCTACATGTATGTATGCAGATGTAATGAAATTTTTCAACGGAAATCAATTGTCTTTTATGGGTTTTTGGGATTTAAACAAATTTGCATCTTCCAATTCCTCCATGGCACCAAGTTTCTTTTTCTATTTCATCCTTTTATCACAACAAAGTAGAACAATAAGAGCCTTCCTCAAAAGGGAGGCCTGGAGTAGGAGAAAGGGATGTGATATCTACACACCATTTTTTATTTCTCCTACACTTTTTTAGATTTCGGCCGTCGGATTGGATGAATTGAAGATGTAACGAACAGAAATAAACAGGGGTGTGTGAGAAGTAAAAAGTGGTGTGTGGATAGCACACCCCTAGGAGAAATTCTTGTATGCCACTCGTGTATTTTGGTTTCACCTACCCCGTTTTCTCGGTTCCACTCCTTGTTTCTGGTGGTCATATATGTACTTGTCCAATCGCACACATAAAATACCCTACTTCCCATTATTTTAGTCTCATCCGCTACCGGTCATGCCCCTTTGTGTCTATGCCCAATATGTGTGTGTCCGGACTGAAGAATTTTGTCCTAGCGTAGGACTTGGGTTTTGCTTTGTAAGGTCTTGCTTCATAAGGTCCTTGTTTTCCTTTTCTAAATTGTGAATTTCCTTTCGAATACTTGGTTGTATTGTTTTATATATTAGTATAAGATAATCTTCAAAACTATAATTTATAATTAAATAAGGCGTAGAAACACCATTTTAGAGCAGAGAATGTAGCCCTTAAGCATTAAGGATGAGATTTAAAGCGAAATAAGAAGTATAAGCCCTTAAGCATTAAAGATGAGATTTAAAACGAAATAAGAGTATAGTTAAAGACTTGCACAGAGTTGGCATGCGTAATGCAATAACAAAGTGTAATACAAACACTTTCAGAGTTTCTAACAGTTGCAGTTTTAATTGTAGGGGCTAGAAGAAAGTAGGAAAAGTTTGGACCAGAAAATAAATATAAAAATCTATGAACTCTCCGCTACCTCGTACTTTTGACACAATATTTTATATGTTGGCACGAGAATTGTGCCAAAAACATGTGGCGGCAGAGAATCGATGAAGAGTCATGCTTTTGAGTGAGTTTCCTTAACTTTTCTCATGTGATTAATAGGTATTGGGTTGCCATTTTAAGGCTTAATTTCTTTTGGTAAACATATCTCGAACATTTGCTATATAATTTAGAAAAATAGTGGTGAGTAAGAATTGCAGCAAAAAGAAAAAGTAAGGTAGGAGTTATTAACATCTCCTTTTAGGATGGTATGAGGAAGAATTCAACAAATACACTCTGAGGCTGAGGAATAATATGAATACGTTAGTCGTAGTCATTCATGCATGGAAGCGATTCCCGAGGAGAGAATCGAATCGAGCATCAGCTGCCCACTTCCCTTTGCTCTTCTTTACAGTTTGCCTCCCTTCTCTTTACCCTTCTCCAAGAGAATGGAGGCCAGATCTCTCCCTATGTGCATGTTCTTTTGAGAGAGAGAGAGAGAGAGAGAGAGAGAGAGAGGGAGGCATGCATATTGGATTAGCAGCCGCAGCAAAGAAAAAAGAAAAAGAAAAAAAAAAGATGGTCAAAATTAATGAACACCTCGAAGACGTGTTATTCCATCATCAGCTTCAACTTCCTTTATTGAAACTCACCATTTGCTTCTTTTTCTGTTTTTGGTTTTATCATTTTTCCCCTTTTCAGTTTCACTCTTCAAGATACTATTCCCATCCATATAATCAAGGGAAAATAAAAATAAAATTAGAGGCCAAGGTGAAAAATTGTTATTGATATGTGTATGAAACTATCTCAATTATTAATCACATTCATTAACAGTTTATAATTATATTATATATGCATACGTGGACGACTACTTAGGATTCACTAGGAGGATTCATGCCATATACGAGAACTTCGTAAAATTTCCAATTAAAGCATGTTTACTCGTAAGGTATACAAAACTCTTGACTCTAAGTTCCATGCCTTGTCTAAAATATGCATGTGAGAATCACTTCACATTTTAAGGGCCTGTTTGGTATTCTATTTGAATTTTTTTATCATTTCTCAAAACATTTCTTAAGAACATTTCTTGAAAACAATTTTCTTAGAGATTCAAAAACTTGATTGGTTTGCAATTTAAAATTGTTAAATCTCACGACTTAAATTAAATAAAGAGATCTAAAAGGAGGAGATCGCGGGAGACAGAGAAAGAGGAGAGATGAGGAGAGAAAGTAAGAGATGATTGAAGAAAAGAGAAAGAAGTGAGAGGATCGAACGAGATATAGAGAAAGATGAGTGAGAGAAATAACCGAGAGAATGAAGAAATCAGATTGGAGGAGAGACAAAAAAGGTAAAAAAAAGAGGAGAGAAAGAAGAAAAGAGAGATAGATTTGGAGTGAGAGGAGAGGAAAGAGAGAAAAGAAAGGAGTGAGTTTAAGTTCAAAAACTCTAAAAACTCAGTTTTTGTCTTTTTAGAGAATAAACTATATTTTTTTAGTTGGTCTTGAATTCAGTTTTACCAAACAAGTTTTTAAAGCCTAAAACTTGAAAATTGTTTTTGAGTTTAAAAAGTTAGATTTAAGTGGAATCGAAAAAAAATAAAAAATGAAGTTTACCCTTGAAATCTTTTATCAAATATCTAAAAATCATGAATTATATCAACTAATTCCGATTCCATTTTTTTTCTTCACCTAATTCTAAGTAATTTCTGATTTTTTTTTTATCCCACTTCTACTAAGTAAACATGCCTTACATACATCAGTAGTTTGTATGCTCTTTTTGATGTTACAATGGGTGTTGATTTCTTGCCACATTTGGAAAGTTAGGTATTCGTATTATTATTATTATTATTTTGTCGAAAGAAAGTTAGGTATTGTTTAACTCCACTTGATTTGTCTGTAAGTAATTATGAAACTTAATATAGGAATAAAGGAATATTCAAATTTGTAAAGCAAGAGCAATTTTTCCAGTAAATTGACTGTCAATCTGGTGATTCTTAAAGTAAAATTGAAAGAGACTAGACCCCTTGGGCCTTGTTGGATACAGTTAAGATAAGAAGTGGCCCTGCTAAGACCTTTATGTTTAGGGAATATCTGCATCATGGTAGGAGATGCTAATTACGATCCCACAATATCCATTTACATTCAGCCATCTGCGAGTGTCAACTTTATTTTAGCTGTTCATATGTACGGAAATGTTCTCTTGTTCGTTAAATAACTCGATCATCACTTTTAAATTTGATATCAAAGATTGAGTAAACATAAAAAAACATCTCTTTTTATTCTCCACGTTTGATATAAAATACAAATGTTGATAATCATAAATCTTTAATCATCAAGGTGACAAAACAAAAAAAAAAAACGAGACTTTTTATGCCATTCAATTGGAGCTCCCATGTTAATGAACTAAAGGGTCCCAATTAATGCCATGGTCAAAGGGACCTTCAGGGTTAATTGGTTGCTTGATTGGCAGATTTGTTGTGCTAAATGACTACAGAATCGGTGTTTTCTTTTTGTGGGTCTTGAATTGTTGGAGCTAGCATGCTCTGCCTGCAAGCCTGAGTCAAATTGTCCCCTTCAGTCAACCTAATTAGTTCAACACATTTTTTTAAAGATGGCGGGCTACCTAGCCAACTATCATCGGTTGTGTGAAAACTTGTGACTTTTAATTTGTTGCCTTCATTTTTCATTAACATACGCTTGTTTTTCAAGATGCTATACCTATGTGAGGATATGATCGTGTTGATATGTCGTATCTTAGTAAACTGGAAGTAACCATTAAGGGTATATTTGAAAATGTATTTTAAAATGACTAAAAACGCTTTTGATGAAAGTATTTTTTGAACCAATTTTTAATAAAATGCAAGTGAATCATGAAAAAAAAAAAACAATTGAAGTGCTTCCTGCAAGAAGCACGTAACTGATGTTTCTCCTCAATGCACTTCAATTGTTCTTGAAACTTAAAAACATTTTTTTTTACCAAAAACGCTTTTAATAATTTTAAAAATACTTTCAAATGATGAGCCCTAAGATTCTTTCACAATAAGTATTCAAATTCACACAGATTTGGTGTCACATCCCGGCCCGGGATGTGGTGGACCTCGGGCAATTGTCACATCCCGCCCCGGGATCCACCACATCCCGGGCTCGACTCCACCGTAGCATGATATTGTTCGCTTTGGACTCCGAGCACCCTTCACGGTTTTGTTTCTGGGAACTCACACGAGAACTTCCCAATGGGTCACCCATCATGGGAGTGCTCTCACGCGCTACTCGCTTAATTTCGGAGTTCCGCCAGTGAGGTCCCAAAAGGCCTCGTGCTAGGTAGAGATGAGAATATACATGTAAAGTTTACAGGATCCACTCACCTGAACGATGTAGGATCTTACATTTGGAGCAGCTCATGACATTGCATGGTCTCATAACTTCCAATTGAATTACCACCAACCTTTCAGTTATATTATTAATCCTAATTTTCATATATAGATATCACTTTTCCAAGTCTTGATAACGAGTTAAAATAAACTCGTATATGCAAGTTCATATCATTTTTATACTACCTATCTGTATTGTTAAAACTCCATTAACATTGGTGTCTGAATTTGACCAATTGTGGAGCATTGGTCTTTCAAACAAACTTCGTGAGAATTTTCACTAAATTTAAGCACGTGAGCTTAAGGGTAAATTAGAGAACTGCACAAGTGCTTCTTTTACATACATGTGTGTCCCGTGGTGAATTCTAAGATTAGAATCAAAGTTCAAGTTTTTATTTATTTATTTATTTATATTTATTTTATTTTATATAGAAACAAAACATGAAGCGCACAAAAAAAAAAGGTTCAGTTTATTCACTGAGGCATCGTTTAACACTTAACAAGCTTGTCATCAATAGAACCAAGCTGCTCACATGTCAACACAAATTGACAACATGTCGAAACAATCTGATGAGTGCTATTGAGAGAAATTGAAGAGTATTGTCAACGCAACATGCGAGAGACATTTTGACAAACACTTTGTGGGCACAAAAAGAATCCGTAACAAACATTCTAAAGGTCATTGGAAGACCTTCAGATGTATATTTTTAGACTCCGAATGGTCCTGAGACCACCTAAGTCCCAATATGCATCTGCCCGCGTTGTGCATGTCACAAGCTTACTTTGACAGAATTTCTCACGAAAAGTATTTCCATTTGATAATTGATACTTGATAGTGTGTAAATGCATGCATTATTTCTCACGTTAAAAAACCCTAAAAGGAAAGCCAGTAACCAAAGCATTCAAAATTCAAAATATCCTCTCTTTGGAATCATGGAATATCGAGTTTTCATTCTCTTTTCCTTCCTTTAGATATTTCTCTGATTCCATTTATCAAGGTTGCTAATTGAAAAATACGAAAAAGTGGTACACGGCCCTCCATTTATTCCCTTTTTCTGTGGCCTAAACTTGTATATAAGCACACTCCCTGCATGGCTCATTACTGCACCATTCCATACTTTGCCTCCAAAATATCCGATCGTGAAGAACATTGCATTTTTCTTTAAGGTTACTTCTCTTCTAGTTTTTCTCCTCTCTTTCTTCTTTATCTTTTACGTATGCATTTCCCTTCATGGCACCTTCATATGAATGCTAGCTCTCTAGTTCCTTTTCACCCATCTAGCTTAGGGTATAAACCCCAACACAAGCTATCTATAACTTCTGAATCATTTTTCTTGGCTTTTGATTTTTCAGTTTTCATTTGGGAAGTGATTTCCGTATTATCTTCTTCGTGCATGCTCTTGTTTATTTCTGATCTTTGAATTGAATCAAAGTATAAAACAAAATGTAGAAATCATTTTCCTTAATTTATACATTTTCAATAATTACGTGAAGTTTAGAGCATGCAGTTTAGTATGACTAGTTTACTTTTGATACTATTTCACCCTATCCACTCTTATCATTCGGCTAACCTAGTGGCTTGTCTGAAATTAGTTTCATATAACCTAGGGAGAACATTTTTTGGTTCATATTTTATAATTATGTCGGAACTGCAGGTCATCCACGCACTAACACATTTTGTTTAATTAATGCAGACCAAAAGATGAGCCGACCAGGAGACTGGAACTGCAGGTCATGCCAGCACCTCAACTTCCAGAGGCGTGACTCATGCCAACGTTGTGGAGATGCCAAGTCCGGCGTAGACTTCGCGAGCTTCGGCGGAAGAGGAGGAGGATCCTCGTTTGGGTTCATGACTACCGGCTCAGATGTTCGGCCTGGTGACTGGTACTGCGCTGCTGGCAACTGTGGAGCCCACAATTTTGCAAGCCGTTCCAGCTGCTTCAAATGTGGGGCTTTCAAGGATGATTCTGCCATTAGCGGCGGCGGTGGCTTTGACTCTGACCAGCCACGCTCCCGGGGTTTCGGGTTAGGACTTGGCGGTGGTGGCGGAGGAGGCGGAGCAGGTGGTGGTCGACCTGGATGGAAATCTGGAGATTGGATTTGTACCAGGTGATACAATTAGTTAATAGTATAATATAATTCTGTTCGTTTATTTGTTGTATTCAATAACAAAAATTGGTCTTTGTTAGGTCGATTTTTTTCTTTTGTGTTGGGCACGGTTCATTGTCAAGATATATATAAATATTCAGGTAGTTTAGGTGATCATATCCATAAAACAAAGTAAGATTATTTGTTATCGAAATAGTTGATTAGTTTGATATGTATAAATAACTGAATGATTTTTTGCATAAATAATTTTTATATGATGGTGGGACGATAAAAATACGTCAATCATAAATAAAGATTAGTAAATTTCTCTCTCGAATAACACAAGCATTGTCCTTACATAATACTGCAAATCTGACCAGAAAAGCAATTGGTGAAAATATTCCTCTTTCCTTGACTGCTTTTTAAAGTTAGATACATTAGGAATCTCTCCCTCCTTGCCCAACTTAACGACTAAGCATTCATTAAGGCTTCACACACACCCGAAGTTAAGAGTTTAAGTTTTGTTGTAAGTGGATATGTTCTCTCTTTATGTATCCTGGTTCAAATTTCAAACCCTCACCTTTTCTTTAATACAACATAAAATAGTAATATTGTTTTCTAATGCGATGGGTCTGTCACTCAATTAAAAATTATAAAATAAGTTCGCGGTAGTTCAAAATTGAAATTGACACAATTGTAAATTAACAAATGAGTTCAATTTTCGCGATCCACATCTAGTTATTAATCAGTATATGTATTTGGGGGTTTACTAAAATTTAAATATTTAATTAACTGCTGATTTTATTTATTTATGTATTTGGACACAGGTTGGGGTGCAACGAGCACAACTTTGCTAGCAGAATGGAATGCTTTAGATGCAATGCCCCAAGAGACTCATACTAGCCTAGCTACATGTCTTATGCAATTTTGGGTAAGGTTTCATTTACGCTTCTATTGATACTTCACAATTAACAGTAACTATCACTTATAACTTAACTAATTCATGATGTTAATTATGTGTTTTTGCAGGCATATTTTCTAATGAACAAGAGAGATGATATATGATTGTCACAAGTTTTTCTGTCAGTTCTAGGGTTTTACATATATGCCTAGCATTCTGTTATCTAGGGTTTCCCACAAAAATTATATCAATGTAATTTTGGTGCTTCTCTTTGATTTATCTAGTGCTGTCATTTGTTTTAAACGTTTATTTTAACTACTGTACTGTTCCTGGTTTCTGAAATGAATGAATGATATGATTCCTTGTTCTTTTTCTTAACTAGAAACGATGCGCACAAACTTCATTTAGGATGCTTTCTCTCCTATCAATACTGCGATATATCAATAAGGCTGCTTTCAGCCTTTCAAGAAGTACTTTAGGAACTCTTGACTTTCAAATTAGATAACTAAACAAAAAGAAAAAATGGTCACATATATACAATTATATATATATATATATATGAGTAGTTTCACTTTTAAAAGGAACTTGAGGCAACAGTGATGAATTCCACTAAACGTTCATGATATCCCAAAGAATTAAAGTAACCATGTATTGATAACTGATAAGTACTATATAGAAGGAACGGATATTGCTTTGAACTGAAACTAAAAGGTGCAATGTCAAGTTACATACACTGAAGCCAAAAATAATATATTATTTTAGTATTTGTTAACCGTGCATATTCTTATTCGGAAGTTAAAACGTGATGTAAATGTTTTATTAAGTACGTAATTGTAATTCATGAGATTTGAATTCAAGAGTTTTAACAAAATGTAGGTTGTGCGTAACTTAGACCAAATATTAATGAATGAAAACCATGATTAGAGTATCAATTAGCAAGGGGGTCGTATATAAAATGCATACGAATTCAAAGTTTGGATAATGCGAATAACTATTTAATTTAATTTCTGCTTACTCTTTTGCTTAAATGGTCACATTGGATTCCCATCATTGACCTGATGCATGTGTATCTTTTAAAAGTATATGTATATGGTGGATTCAAAAGTGGATTAATATATACATTCATGCTCCGGACACTATCAATGCTTAAAGCAGCAAGATTCTTGGCTTCCCTTTACGTTAAGCTTTATGTTACTTCAAATTGTTTACTACTTTAGCTAGTCAAGTCTCAATCTAGCTAAGTTTTAATTTGTTGCTAACTGTTTACTAACTTGCAGTTAATTGCATGCAGTAGAGAGTAACTAAAACATTCTATAATCTATTCAAATGTAGAAGAGACCTAAGAGCATTTGGCCGACCAAATCGTTTTATTACTTGATTGTTGAGTACTTAATTTGTTGGTTGTTGGGGCTCAAAAATGTCACACACAAATCCAACCAAGTCTCAAGGCCCAATTGTCATGCAAAGCCTACATTTAAGCCCAAACACATGCCAAGATGCAAGATCAATGAGGAATATATTTACAAACATGGCATGTCATGGTGATTAAGCCAAATATTCACACCATGCTCATGCCTATTCATCATGACATGCTTCTTCATGCTAGTCTCTATTCATGCTAAGCCCAAGTCACATATTCAAGGCTTGTCAAGTGGATTGTGATGTGGATGTTTATGGAAGGTTATTAGGCCTACATGAAATCGGGGTCATGGAAGATTTTGGGCTGCTTGGAGGCCCAAGAATCCCAGCCCATACCATTTGCATTTCACGCAGGCAACATTGAGAGAGAACTAGCCTAGTTTACCCATTTCCCTAGCAAGCCAACCCTCTTAGTTAGTATTAAACTAGATTCATGCATTAAATGCATGCTAAGCCTAGCAAGTCAAGCTTTTGAGGCTGACTTTCCCATCCTAGCTTGCACAGACAACCAACGAGCGAAAACCATGAGGCACACTACTAGAGGTAGCGCCAACAAAATGCCTCCCTAGGAAAGCCGCGCCTCGGGAAGAAGTAGACTGCAGGTCTTAACAGTGCAGCTACCTTACACCAAAAAAGGAATAATAGGAAGGCTAGGGAGAAAGGAAGAGGAAGATCAAACCACAAAGGGTGATTCATTTAAAGCCTAAAGAAGAGCCATTCACTTACATAAGAAGGGAGAAGCCATTAGAGAAGAGGGAACAGAGGATTGGAGGTAACATAGAGAGAAATAGAGAGAATAGAGGGAGAGAGAACCACCCAGGAAATAAGCCCAGAGAGTTCCATTTAGTCAAGAAGCATATTCAAGCCTCAAGCATCACTATCCACGCAACCCTAGTAATTCCCACAACCTTCCATTAATCATCCTAACCATTAGAAGTCTTACTATCACCCTAGGAAAGCCCATATTTTCCAGCTAAGATTGCCATGCAACCATGCAAATCCCTTCTCTCTCATGTTAAACTGATAATCTTCTAGCTTCCACACCATGTTTCACTTGAGCAAGTCATTATCTTGACCAATCATTCTATCTTCGAGTCATTGATGTTATCAGAGTATTTCCTAAGACAAGCTAACTTTTTCGAGATATTTCGGGACTTGGTATGCATTCGCACCAAGGGAGACAAGAGGACATTCTCAAATTCCAAGTCCACCTTGACCTAAAAGTCCCCCAACACTGGCCATCCTATATACGTATCCCACTAAATTTATAATGTCGTCATATGAAACACTCACCCAAACTCCTAGTATCTAGTTAACCAAGCCCACCAATTCTCCTGTTCAATCAACATCCAAACATCCACCTTTTCACTCACCAAGAACACAAACAGACTGTTGGAAGTATGCCTACAAACCCACTCATTTGATGTAATAGCTTTTGGAATACTTATTGTGTTAAACTATAATATGTTTAATAGAGGGCAAAGCTTATTGTTAATCACTATTTATTGTATTATGTGTTTAAGCAATAAGGGAATCCAAGGAATGTATTTAATCTAAGAGAGAAGTGATCTAAGTGAGTTGGATTAACGAGACCTTTCTCTTATGTTCATTCCTGAAACGTTCCTAGCCATAGGATTGCCAATTGGGCATTGACAATCCGCTAAGGTTAGTATGTGTTATGTTAACTCAAGCGTGAGTATGACTGGTCTCAAGTTATATAGTGTTGGACACTGAGACAAACACATAAGTGTTCAAAAGGTAATTGAGTACACTGAACTACGATAAAAAATAGAGTTCGAACATATATGTCATGTGAGAACTCGTAAGTTGCAATATGCAAAGTAGTTTTTTGACCTGAGGCATCATAGATGTCTAATGGTTAGATCCTTGATCTTTGATCATGTCAAAGGCATTCCATCGAGAGTGTCCACGACATTGTTGGGGTCAAGCTATCTAGTCATGTAGGCATATGAATGCACAACAAGGGATCTCTAACCTTCCATGGTGGAAGGAGAATACTCTGAGATATGATTTGAGAGTCTTTGGCCAAAGCATATGAATATGACTTAGGAAGTTTGTCCCAAATCATATTCAATTGAATCATATAGAGAAGTATCACATTGGATAGTAGACATGAAACAAACTATCACTTAAACAATGTGATCAAGAGTATTGTATTAGAGAAAGACTGTATTGCGTTGTAGTTGTAACTGGATAGGTTCTCCAACCACTTCTACTTAGCTTGGGTAGCCATGACATACTGCTAGGTGTCACTCATGGTTTGTGGAAGCCCTGAGGATTAGCAAACACTAATCTTCATCAAAGGAAGAATTGAAATGTAGTTTCAATTCACAATCGATCCTTAAGAGTAACAATCGCCCACTGCCTCGCTAAATGGAACCTAATGGATCGTACACCGAGTAAGGATGAATGTGAAGATATAAAAGAGATGGATAAGCAATTAAATGTTTTGATTGAGAATGGTCAAGATTAATTAATTAGTTAATTAATTATACGAAAGGTTCGTATTGGGCTTTTAAGTTGGTTTTGGGTTTTGGGGCCCAAAAGGGTTTTTGGTCCACAAGGCCCATTGAGTTTAGGTTGTGTGACAACTAAAAATTAATGGAAATTAACCCAAAAACAAAGCCAAAACCGGCCTAGGGTGAAGGGGTAGCAAACTTGGGTTAATTGCAAGTTTGCCACTCAAATGTGAGGTGGTATAAAAGCAACTTTATAGCCATTCTCTCACTAGGGTTTTCTAGAGAAAAAGAAGAGAAACTTTCTCTCTCTTTTTCTCCATTGAGGCCGGCCATCTTAGAGGGTTTTTACTAGCATCAAAAACTCTCTAAGTCATCCATTTCATCTACACACCTCATCCTTGGTGTGGAGACTTAGAGAAACCAAATCTTTGGTGTTCTTGGAGATCCTTTCCTCATATCCTCAAGGAGCAAAGGAGCATCGACAAAGAAGAAAATCACAAGGAAGATCCAAGGAGCTAGGAGGTGACTTGAAGGCCCTCCACTTGGGTGAATCTCTTGTGTAAACAAGGATGAGCTTCAAGGGTAATGAATCTCAAATCCTTCCTTCTCTTTAATGTTGTTAAAGAGTCTTATGGTTCACCATTCTCTGGGTTTGAAAGTCATGGGTTTTAGAATTGTTTTTGAATGCATGCCTACTTTAAAGTGTTATGAGTTTGCATACGTGTTCAAATGTTCTCACATGTTCTTAGCTAGGACAAAAAAATTTCCTTCAAGTGGTATCAAGAGCCTAGGTCTAGAGTATGGTGAATCCTTTTGGGTTTTGTGTTTTTCATGATTTATGATTTAAATGTTGTAAATGTTACAAGCTTTGTTCTTCCTTTTGAATATAAATTTTGTTGAAAATTTAGCATCTCAAATGTTGTAGATGTAGTTCATTTAAGCATGAATATTGGAACTAAAATTTGGTGCCATGTATGTGGGAAATTCGGCCAAATCCAAAGGGTGGATTTTTGGGTTCATGTTTGTCTTGTTAAAAATGTTTTAAAGTGACTTTTGGAACCCCCTAAGTGCCCTAGGATGTTAACCCTCTTTTGAGTAGTGAAAATTTGATTTTTATTGAGTGAAAACATTCATGGAGCTTTTATGAGTTTTCATGTGTGTTCTTCAATGTTCTTGATGTTCTTACCAAGAACTAAAAGGTTTGGTGTTTTGATTCAAAGTGTTTGATGTTTTTCATAAAGTTTTGGTTTGTTATTGATTGGTGATGGATGATTGGTGATGGATGATTTGTGTTTTATTGTTTTTAATAGATACACCTTACCTATCTCTTACAACCATACCAATCAACCTTTTCAACCATACCTATCAACTTTTCAACCCATACCTTTTACTTTTTCAACATTTTATTTAAATTTTGAATTTTCACCAAAACCTACACCTCTTTTCTTCCCTCAAAACCAGCCACCCTAATAAGTAGGGTACTTTTGGGTCTTTTATGCAATAACATAAAGTTTTGATACTTTTGTGTATTTGCACTTTGACCCGAAAGTTTACGTTTTTACGTAAAGGCCCAAAATCACTAAAGGACAAATTGTTTTGCTCCTTTAATGAAGTTTTTGTGATTGTTGAAATTTTGGGGTTCTAGTTGTAATTACATGAAGTTGTGGACTCTTGTGTTCTTACAAAGTGACCCCAAAAGTTTATGTTTTAGCATTGTAGCCCAATAGTTGTGGTCATTGCTTTTTCGGCCCAAATTGTAATGAGAACAAAATTGTTTTGTCTCTTTAATGAGAATTGGATTTTCATTTCATTTAGTTCCATTTAAATCAATTCTATGAATTCGAAAACCAATTGTTTAAGTTGCTTTCTTAGTTAATGTGATTGATTAAGAAAAAGGGTGATTATGAACCAAATGCCTCGATAATTGAGCTATGTGATTGGCCGCTTTACATTATGAATGTTTGGGTTAAGTAGCTTAGATTTGAATGTAATTTGATTAATTCAAATGTGTTGTAAAAGGACATAAGTCCTTCCAATGTGTTGTAAAAGGGCATAAGCCCTTCTCTTTATTTCATGTATTCCTTTTTGTTTATTTGTATGCAAATTAGAATAGTTGGGTCCAACGCCCAATAGGAAATGACGGTTTAATTAGATTAAATGCGTAACTAAAATCAACAACTACCTACCTTAGACCCAAGGTCCAACACAAGGCTCGTGTTGGATCAAATCAAATGGTTCATAATCATCCCAAGTCCTTTTAATAAGATTAAAATGAAATTGATGTAGCCCAACACTACTCCCTCAACAAAACGAATATTAAGTTGATAAGCGAGAGATGCTTTGAACATCTCTTCGTAGGCCTTCCACCGTGGTGGGCTCCAATCTTTTGTGACTCATACACCGGCTTCACCCTATCATGGGGAAGTTCAAAGTATGTGCTTACCTAAAGGAGGAGTCCATATGAACATACATGATGTGGTGAGGTAGGCAACAAGGATGACCAACATCATATCATTGTGAGGCTATTCTTGAACCCCCACACGAACTAGCATGGTGGGAATAACTTAACTAAGTGTAATGGTGCCAACATCATATCATTGTGAGGCATCATTCTCTAGAGGCCAAACTAGATGGGTAATTACAAGAGTTGTATATGACTAAAGCGTTATTCTCTCATCATTATTTTTGCTAACCAACATCATATCATTGTGAAGTGGGCTTGGTAATGGTGAGCCTCCCATACCCCGCTAAGAGTTCAACATAACTCTCGGATTCCATTGAGGGATGTGGAATTTTCCAAAAATAGTGGGTGGTACTATTTGATTTAAGACCCAATCAAGTAGTTATAAAATCAACAATCCAATACGATTTCTGTTATGTTATGTAGTTAACGACATGCCTAAAATTACACCTACCATTATACTTGACAAAAATGGCCTTAGGGGCCAACGTTTCCTTGCTTGGTATCATCACATTGAGAATGTCTCAAAGATGAATGACATATTGTATGTGCTCAAGCAATCCCCTCCTCATGTACCTCTTACGAAACTAGCTTCAAAAAAGGAGTGTCAAAATTACACTAGACACTATGAGGATGACTTACAAGCCAAATGCTTAATCCTCACCTCACTAAGTGAGGAACTTAAGAAGCTACATAAGCATATGGACACTTCTAGTGCCATGGTTGATAGTTTGCATAAGATGAATGACATTGAGACAAGTAACGTACGATTCTCAAATGTTTGTAATATATTGAATGCCAAAATGGCAAAGGGGACATCGGTCCAAAAACATGGACAAAAGATGGAAAGGATCTTTCAAGATCTTGAAAGTTTAGGAACTTCCATCGATGGGAAAATGGCCCAAGACTTTTTCCTTGCATCTCTCTCGAATGATTTCACTAAGTTTATAGTAAACTATAAAGTGAATAGATTCGATCATACTTTTACCAAGATGATTGACATGTGCTGTAAGTTTGAACAGAGTTTCAAAAAGGACAGTGGAAGTGAGAATGTAATCATAAGGAAAAGGTTGCATAAGAAGAAGGCAAGAAAATCCAAAGGAACATGCTTTCATTGTGGAAAGGATGAACGTTGGAAGAAGAAATACAGGGTGCACATTGCGAGCCCTATGACATGAACTTTTGAAGGGATTATTTCTGTCATAGAAAGTGCTTTTACAGTAAGCTCCAATTCTTGGATATTCGATTCAGGCGCTAGTCAACATATCTGCAATTCGTTGCAGGGACTAACGGGGAGCAAAACACTGCACAATGGGGAGATGATTGTGCGAGTTGGGAACGGCACTAAAATCTCTCCAAAAGCAATAGGCACCTACATGCTTAAACTACCCTCTGGGGAAGTCTTGGAACTTAAAAATTGTTTATATTTTCCTTCATGTATAAAGAATTTGATTTCCATCTCTATGCTTTTACGAGATGGGCACTCAGTATTGTTTGACAAAATGAGTTGCACTTTATCCTTGAACAGTCGTATTATCTCTTATGGTAATATGATAGAGGGACTTTTTCACCTAGAGACAAGTAGTGGGATGCACTGTATTGAAAGCGGGAATACCTCAAAACCCAAAAGGGCTAGAGAAGAAGTTAACCAAGAGAAGATGTGGCATCTTAAACTTGGACATGTGAACCTTGATAAGATTCGCAAGATGTCGAAAGACGGATATTTTCGCCCGTTAGGTAATGACCAAATGGGTACTTGTGAATGTTGCTTGAAAGGCAAAATGACCAAATCTCCATTCACTAGGAAGGGAGAGCGTGCCACAGAGATTCTAGGGTTAATCCACACTGACGTAAGTGGACCTATGTCTACTACGTCGAGAGGAGGCTTCTCCTACTATATCACATTCATCGACGATCACTCTCGGTTTGGCTACGTGTATCTTATGAAGTACAAGTCAGAATCCTTTGAAAAGTTCAAAGAGTTCAAGAATGAAGTTGAGAAGCAAACTGGGAAACAGATAAAGATCCTAAGATCAGATCGAGGAGGAGAGTATCTAAGTAACGAGTTCCTAGATTATCTCAAAGAGTGTGGAATAATATCACAGTGGACTCCACCAGGAACTCCACAACTTAATGGAGTTTCTGAAAGGAGAAACCGAACCTTGATGAACATGGTTCGTTCTATGATGAGTTCCACCGATCTACCAGTAACATTCTGGGGATACGCTCTATATACAATAGCTTACTTGCTTAATAGAGTACCTTCCAAATCAGTTTCACAAACGCCCTATGAGATATGGCATGGAAGAAAGCCAAGTCTTAATCATATTAAGATTTGGGGTTGTGAAGCATATGTCAAGAAGCTTGAAGCTACTAAGCTTGAAGCGAGATCAGTTAGGTGTTATTTTGTGGGATATCCTAGAGAAACTATGGGATATGAGTTCTACCATCCTGACGACCAGAAAGTCTTTGTCGCCAGAACTGCTAAGTTTCTAGAGGACGAATTTGTTCTCAAAGGAACTACAAGTAAAACGATGGAAATTAATGAGATTAATGATGAACCACAAACAAGCACTCGACAAGTTGACAACCCTGTTCCTAAACCCCTAGCTCCACGTAGATCTGAAAGGGTCAGCAAGCCACCTAAGAGGTATGGCTTGGATAATGACTTTGGGGAATTGCACCTCCTAGGTGACAATGACACAAAGGAGGACCTTAGAGACTACACTGAAGCAATGTCTGACATTGATTCAAAGAGATGGCAAAAAGCCATGAAATCCGAGATGGATTCCGTGTATCAAAATTAGGTCTGCACTCTAGTAGACCCTCCAGAAGGTATAGTACCTGTTGGAAACAAATAGGTCTTCAAGAGGAAGATAGGCGCTGATGGGAACGTGGAGACTTATAAGGCTAGACTAGTAGCCAAGGGTTATAGGCAACGAGAAGGGATTGACTATGAAGAAACCTTTTCACCTGTAGCTATGATTAAGTCCATTCGGATTTTGCTTGCTATAGCTCCATACCATGATTATGAGATATGGCAAATAGACGTGAAGACGGCCTTTCTGAATGGCTACCTAAAGGAAGAGCTCTATATGACTCAACCCGAAGGTTTCGTGTCCAAGTTTGAAAAGACTAAGGTATGCAAGCTTCAGATGTCCATTTATGGACTTAAGCAAGCCTCCATGAGCTGGAATATTCATTTTGACACTGAAATCAAAACGTTTGGTTTTACTCAAAATGAAGACGACAATTGTGTTTATCAAAAGGTCGTTGGGGATGCAGTTGTATTCTTAGTGTTATATGTAGATGACTTATTACTATTCGGGAATGACACTGCAGTACTTTCTTCTGTAAAAGTGTGGTCGTCCAAAACCTTCCACATGAAAGATTTGGGAGATGCATCTTATGTGCTTGGGATAAAGCTCTATCGTGATAGATCCAGAAAATTAATTGGATTATCCCAATCTTTGTACATAGACAAGGTGCTAAGTAGGTTCCAGATGAAACAATCAAAGAAAGGTCTTCTTCCTGTGAGACATGGAATTCACCTTTCAAAATCCATGGGACCGAAAACTCCTGAAGAAATTCGGCAGATGAGCAGGATTCCATATGCTTCCGCCATAGGAAGCCTCATGTATGCCATGATATGCATAAGGCCTGATATCGCATATGTTGTGAGCATTACTAGTCGATATCAATCTAACCAGGATCAGAACACTGGCAGCTGTCAAGACGGTCCTTAAGTACTTAAGAAAGACTAAGGATATGTTCCTCCTTTATGGAGGAGCGACAGAGTTGCGAGTGGAAGCCTATACAGACACAGATTTCCAATCTGACGTCGACGATAGAAGTTCCAACTTCGGATATGTGTTCACTCTGAATGGTGGGGCTGTCAGCTGGAAAAGCAAGAAACAAGATGTAATTGCTGATTCCACGACAGAGGCTGAATATGTCGCTGCAGTTGAAGCCGACAAAGAAACGTTCTGGATGAAGAAGTTCATTACTGAACTTGGAGTGGTTCCAACCATTACATCACCAGTAACTTTGTACTGTGATAATAGTGGGGTGATAGCTCAAGCCAAGGAACCCAGAGCTCATCAAAAGAACAAGCATTTTGACAGACGCTTTAATATCATTAGAAGATATGTTGCCGAGGGGATAGTCAACATCCTCAAGGTTGCCTCAGCCAATAACGTAGCAGATCCACTGACGAAGCCAATCTCTCAAATCCAACTTGACCGCCATATGGAAAAGATGGGTATTAGATACATGGGAAGGTGGCTTTGAGTGGAAGTGGGAGATTGTTGGAAGTATGCCTACAAAGCCACTCATTTGATGTTATAGCTTTTGGAATACTTATTGTGTTAAACTATAATATGTTTAATAGAGGGCAAAGCTTATTATTAATCACTATTTATTGTATTATGTGTTTAAGCAATAAGGGAATCCAAGGAATGTATTTAATCTAAGAGAGAAGTGATCTAAGTGAGTTGGATTAACGAGACCTTTCTCTTATGTTCATTCCTGAAACGTTCCTAGCCATAGGATTGCCAATTGGGCATTGACAATCCGCTAAGGTTAGTATGTGTTATGTTAACTCAAGCGTGAGTATGACTGGTCTCAAGTATAGTGTTGGACACTGAGACAAACACATAAGTGCTCAAAAGGTAATTGAGTACACTGAACTACGATAAAAAAAAGAGTTCGAACATACATGTCATGTGAGAACTCGTAAGTTGCAATATGCAAAGTAGTCTTTTGACCTAAGGCATCATAGATGTCTAATGGTTAGATCCTTGATCTTTGATCATGTCAAAGGCATTCCATCGAGAGTGTCCACGACATTGTTTGGGTCAAGCTATCTAGTCATGTAGGCATATGAATGCACAACAAGGGATCTCTAACCTTCCATGGTGGAAGGAGAATACTCTGAGATATGATTCGAGAGTCTTTGGCCAAAGCATATGAATATGACTTAGGAAGTTTGTTCCAAATCATATTCAATTGAATCATATAGAGAAGTATCACATTAGATAGTAGACATGAAACAAACTATCACTTAAACAATGCGATCAAGAGTATTGCATTAGAGAAGGACCGTATTGCGTTGTAGTTGTAACTGGATAGGTTCTCCAACCACTTCTACTTAGCTTGGGTAGCCATGACATACTGCTAGGTGTCACTCATGGTTTGTGGAAGCCTTGAGGATTAGCAAACACTAATCTTCATCAAAGGGAGAATTGAAATGTAGTTTCAATTCACAATCGATCGTTAAGAGTAACAATCGTCCACTGCCTCGCTAGATGGAACCTAATGGATCGTACACCGAGTAAGGATGAATGTGAAGATATAAAAGAGATGGATAAGCAATTAAATAGTTTAACTGAGAATGGTCAAGATTAATTAATTAGTTAATTAATTATACGAAAGGTTCGTATTGGGCTTTTAAGTTGGTTTTGGGTTTCGGGGCCCAAAAGGGTTTTTGGTCCACAAGGCCCATTGAGTTTAGGTTGTGTGACAACTAAAAATTAAATGGAAATTAACCCAAAAACAAAGCCAAAACCGGCCTAGGGTGAAGGGGTAGCAAACTTGGGTTAATTGCAAGTTTGCCACTCAAATGTGAGGTGGTATAAAAGCAACTTTATAGCCATTCTCTCACTAGGGTTTTCTAGAGAAAAAGAAGAGAAACTTTCTCTCTCTTTTTCTCCATTGAGGCCGGCCATCTTAGAGGGTTTTTACTAGCATCAAAAACTCTCTAAGTCATCCATTTCATCTACACACCTCATCCTTGGTGTGGAGACTTAGAGAAACCAAATCTTTGGTGTTCTTGGAGATCCTTTCCTCATATCCTCAAGGAGCAAAGGAGCATCGACAAAGAAGAAAATCACAAGGAAGATCCAAGGAGCTAGGAGGTGACTTGAAGGCCCTCTACTTGGGTGAATCCCTTGTGTAAACAAGGATGAGCTTCAAGGGTAATGAATCTCAAATCCTTCCTTCTCTTTAATGTTGTTAAAGAGTCTTATGGTTCACCATTCTCTAGGCTTTGAAAGTCATGGGTTTTAGAATTGTTTTTGAATGCATGCCTACTTTAAATTGTTATTAGTTTGCATATGTGTTCAAATGTTCTCACATGTTCTTAGCTAGGACAAAAATTTTCTTTCACAGACATGAGACATTGGTAACTTTCACCAACAACCTTCATCCCCTTGCTCGTGAGGCATCAATCCAGGAGGGTATGAAGCAAGCTAAATTAAAAAGAAGAAGTATTCGTTGAGACTTCGGAAGGCATAGAACTATAAAAGAGATTATAGAATGGTTTAATTACTCTTTTCTGCATTTGAGAGAAGATGGATGTTTGGATAATAGTAAAGAGAAGAATTTGTGTGTTTAGTTAGCAACTTCACATGAGTTTGGGATGAGAGTTTCATTTGACAAGTGTTAACAATTTAGTGGGCGATTTAGGATGGCCAGCAAATTAAGTACCACCAATTAATACCCAAGTATTACCCAAGAATTACCTAACTATTTTGGCTGCCAAATGCACGTAGGTCTCTTTTTCATTTGGAGGCAGCGAAGTTGTGATGGCTTTGGGGAGTAAAGGAAGGTTATAGAACTATCATGGATTCAGGGATGAGGGGTAAGAGGTGGAGCTGCCATGACTTCGGAAGGAATGAGAAGGATTGCAAGTAAAGTATGACATATGTGTTCTTAATGAGAGAGAAAATGGATCTTTGGATACTAGTAAAGAAAAGAATTGGTGTGTTTGGTTAGCAAAATCATAGGAGTTTGGGATGAGAGTTTCATTTGACAAGTGTTATAAATTTAGTGGCCCACATAAGATGATCAATGAATTAGATAGTAACTGGTCAGTACCCAACTCTGATCTCAAATCCTCACTATGTTTAGAAGTCTTTAGTAAAAAGACAATTTGTAAAAATTTCACACTACATTTCTTTTAAAGTTTTGCATTTCATATAGAACGATATTTTAATTTAAAGAGAAGCGGAGTTGGATATCAGTTAATCCATACAATGACCCAATCATAATAACTAACTATTGAACTTGACATTCATGTGAGTTGAATTTGAGCCACTTACAGATGACAAAGGAAGAGGAATCCATACCTATTAATATTAAAAAAAATTATTCAATCTAGTCTATAAAATATTTTTTATTTCTTTAGATCTTAAAAAGAACTAAACAAATTAAGGAGAGAGTAGTCATGCCCCTTGGATTGGTAAAAGACTTTTCCAATTAGCAGTAGTTGAAAGTTTGTTAAGGCTTCCAAAACATGTAACATATTTGGAAATAAAAAACATATGATATATCAATTTATGCACACTCTATTTAATTCAGACGTTTTGATTGAATAAATCAAATGATTATTAAGAAACATAACCAAAATGTCATAAAATCATCTCTAAGAATTAAACCTTAAATTCTCACTTACACAAATCACATCTCATTCTTGTAAACATGTCCATCAAAATGAAGATTAAAGAATAATAAGGAGTCCAATTTAAACTAAAAATCACCAACACTAAAAAAAAAAAATCATTTTATTGGCACACCAAACATATCCATACATTTTTTTGTTTGTTGAAAAACATATCCATACATTTGAAAACAAGAGATAAAAATTAAAAAATAAAAAGGCAAAATGTGTTGAGGAAAAACAAGGTTTGGGCTTGGGCCAGTTGGACCCAGCTACTACTAGTCCAAGTTTCCAGCTGTATGTTGGTAGTAGTTCAATTCAACTGGTCCCTTCTATTCATTTGTCATTTCTTGGAACTTAACGGCCGTGTGTCACTGTGTCTCGCTCTCATCTCAAAGTCTCAACTCCCTCTTTCTCTGCATCCATCTCTCTGATTTCTGCTGAGTTTTCACTGACATTTCATTTGGGTTTTTTTTCTTTTCTTTGTGTGAGGTTTCTGAAACCTTCTAACCATCTTCTTTCATTCTCTGGCCCCCTTCAGGCTCCACCATCTTCATGGCTTCCAGTGAGTCTCTCTCTCTCTCTTCCACACACACAGAACCCTTGTTAAATTTCTGATTTCAATGTTTATATTGGTTGTTTTTGCTTTTGGGGATGTGGGGTTTTGGTGATATAATCTATGGATGCTGTTAGAAATTGGCGGATTGCCATGTTAATGCAACAGTGATTAGTGCTTGTTTGATGCATTGCAATCACTGTTCCTTTGAATCTAATTCCGAATTCAATTGGGTCTGGTTTCTTGTGGTGATTGGTAAACGATATGGGACGATAGAAAAGGCGAAGAACTGTTTGCTTGAGTCATACATGTTAAAAGTGCAGTGCATGAACAGATTCTGTTTGGAATTTAATTTGAGGGTCTTTATTGGATACTGCATTTGTACTGGGATTTTTCATTTCTCATATCAAGCTTGTATGTTCCTTGTGTGATTCGTTTTTTGTTCACTGTACAGAGAAGCATTGATACATTCCGAATGAAAATAAATAAAAGTGAAGGATTTTCTTCTTATTGGTGTATAGTTTTAGCTAATTGTGATATCATTTGTGTGGCAGGTAGCCTAGGGACATTGAATGCAATTACAAACTTGAACTTCGGTAGAGCACGAGTTGGGGTTTTACAGTCATATGGCTTAAAAACTTGGACAGGGAGAAAACCACAATTGTACTCATGTTTATCGATATCAAGACAGTCGTCAGAGAAAGTATTACATGCGTGCAGTATTCCATCGTTAAAAATCCTGTGTAAGCTCATTTTGTTGATGTAAATTGTTTTCTTTTCATCCCTCAGTAGTTGTACATCAAATCTGGAATTTGCTTAGCAGCAGTACTTGAAACATCAAGTTTGTTTGATGTTTATTCAATCACAAATTACTTCTCAATAACCGATGCATGTGCATAAATATATACATGCCATTACATGAGAATCCCTGTTTCTTTTAAGCTCAATAAAATTTGTGTTGGTAGCTCATACTGAAGTGAAAATGACATGGAAATCGAGTATTTAAGAGTCTGGATAGATTTACAAGTGCAATTCTATCCACTTTACCAACAGTTTTTAAAGATAAATAATCCATTGTTCTTAAGTTACATTGTATAGGTACGGTATGGGATTTTACAATCTTGTATTCCTATTATATTCTTCAATTCAATGTCGATGTGATTAAGTCATATTAGTCATTTGTATATATCCAGTAATCTATGACCAAAACTTTGGGTAGACATTATCTTGGGATTTGCAAGGCCAAAACATATGCAGTTTTTGTTTAGCATTGTGTATCATTCAACGAATATTGTAAGTTTGACTGATATGTAAATGTTAAACTTTTTAATCTTTTCTTTCTATTTTTTGTTCCGTCATAATTTCCTTATCATTCTTTTTTTTTTCCCTCTGATCTTGAGCTGTGAAACTTTAGAATCTGTCCTTTAGCATAGTAACTGAGTATGCCATTTTCTTAGTACAGATAAGTTTATGGAATGAATATCTAACTGAATATGACATTTTTGAAGTATGAGCCTGTAGAAACTCAAACAATATTTACACTGTATTGTATCGACATGATAATATCTGTTCATGTGACGTGTAATCTATTCATAACACCATGCTTTTGTTGATGATGTAATAGCTGCTAAAAGTTTAGAAGAGGATTCTGAAGAGAGTGGAGATTCTGGTCCGACAAACCAGCTCATTCAAAATATTGATGTGGTCAGTTCACTAATAATTTGCGACACTTATTCTATGTCCCATATCTGCCATTGACAGATCTTTATAGATAGTGCAGTTTTGAATGTAGGCATGGTTGTTTCTTAGATTTTTATCTTGGGAGGAATTATGATCCAAGAACTATTATTTCGTTGTTATTCTTTCCATGTCTCAAATGGTAAGACAAACAGGAAGAGCAAATGTAATATCCTTCTTCTCTGGGTATCATCTCGGTTTTAAACATGAACCTTTTGATCCACCACGTAAACCTCTGAGTTCTCCTGTCTCTAGGTTGTCCTGAAATTGTTATAATCGCCTATGTGAAGATCACATCCCTACACTTCAAATTTACTTTGTATCTGATACAACCTCCGAAGGTTTTTTGCATGTTAGATTTCTCCAACGGCTGCATTTTAATGGACAAGTTTACTTTTCATTTTCTTTATAATGAAATTACAGAATTTTCTCTTAACATGTACTCACAAAAAAGCATGCATGTCGTCACATCTTTTTTTGCGTTTTAAACCTGTTCTTTGGTTAATCTTGTTTGTAGGTACAATCTTTGCTCACAGCAATATGTGATACAACTACAGTTGCAGAGGTCAAATTAAAAGTAAGCAAGACCTTATCTCTATTCTAACTTAATAATTTATATGAAATGGAGATAATCTTGCAACTTAAGAATACATTTTCCATTCAGAGCCACTCTCGTTTTTTCTATATGCTTCCTATGAGTATGGAATGTTGCTGTTGATCTTCCATCCAGTATATTATTAATTCACACATTCTAACCACATAAACAGATCGGTGGATTTCGTTTAAATGTGGTTAGGAAGTTGACTGAAAAAATTAGCACACCACCTCCCCCAAGTCCTGCTCCTGTTAGTGCGAGTGAAAATGCTAAAGCACTTGATTCGAATGGTGCTGTTCCTACACAATCTGTAGCTATCACTAGACAAGAATTGTCTCCGAAGAGCATCCAGACATTGCTAGATAGAGCTGCAGATGACGGCTTGGTGTTAATTCATTCTCCACGAGTAAGAAGCCAAACTACACGCACTTTATCATTTTATAAGATCTGGATACTAAAATAACCAATGGTGCAGGTGGGGTTGTTTAGGAGATCTCGAACCATAAAGGGGAAGCGTGCTCCACCATCATGTAAAGAGGTACATCTTTTAACAATGATTTGTTTTTTGAGGGAAAAAATTGTGGAATTTCGATTTCCTGCTTGCTTAAAGGCAGTAACGGAAATACTTGGCGGGCACACTGCCAGGAAGTGGGAATGTCTTGTCAGGATTTGGGAATTTTGATGCCCTTTCTAATTCTTTCATTTTTACACAACAGAAGCAAATAGTAAAGGAGGGACAAGTGATTTGCTACATAGAACAGCTTGGAGGGGAGCTCCCAATTGAGGTATGTATCAGATGAGAGAAGCAGGGCGTTCGATATTCTCTTCCCCTCGCAGCTGTTGTCCTTTATCTTTTAACATAGTTTTTGACATATTCTTTTTTTCTTTTGAAGTCTGACGTAGCAGGGGAGGTCATCAGGATACTGCGAGAAGATGGTGGTAAGTTTTTATACATTTCAGTTCTTTTCGTGCCGGATTTTGTCGATGCTACTGGTACCACGTTATCGTGTAATCATCTCTTTTTCTTAACAGATCCGGTTGGATATGGTGATGCTCTCGTTGCGGTTCTCCCCTCATTTCCTGGGATTAAGAAACTTCAATAGACGATTGGTTGAATAGTGGTGTACTGAAAAATAAAGTAGATTTGTTCTAATTTTCTTTCTGTTTTTCGTTGGGAAAAATTCTGATTTTCTTTTATTTGTCCCCTTTTTACCTTCAGTTTTACAGTAAATCTGGCAGTTAATTTATAGAATGGTTGTTACAGAGTTAGCCTTTCGTAACTTATTTACCCAAATTATACATGAAACAATCTGCTTAGTATTTTTAACGCGCTACTGATTCCTGCCTTACGTCCCAAGTAAGGACGTAGGTTTTGGTTGGTATTTTCTCAAGTTCCCTATCTGCCAGAATTTTCTCAAGTTTCTTGTGTGCCTGTTCTACTCTTTCCAATGAAGTAGATCACCTACATACAAAGGAAGAGAACTAAAATCAAATTTTGTACGTTGGTGATCTACTTCATCGGTGCGAACTAAAATATCCTCTTAACTTCCTTTCATTACATATTTTTAGTTGGTAAAATTCATTGGTGCCCTTCTCCCATTTCAAAGTCGAGGACCTTTTTCTACTGTTTTGAGTTTATTTTTCTTTAAATTGTAAAGTTATCAATGACTTACTGTGAAATGCATTCGTTTCTTGTATTAGACTTCGGCTTACAATCTCTTAGTAGAGTAATATATGTGAGTTTAGTATTACTAGGCTTAGTATGGGTGGACTACTAGGTTAGAGTTTGAGCAACGAACACTTAAGGGAAGCAAAATTGCAACATAAGTTAATTTTTGGGCAATTAGCTGGAATAATCTACATTTGGTTGCATAAATGATAAAGTTTTAATAACGGCAACATATTAATCATATATCAACAACATAATGATACCTAATCATTTCTCTATCTAAATGTCAAAAAATGATCATTAAGAAAACCTAGGCCACACATGATATGGTATTATACATGGCTCTGTCTCCTTAATATTTCTAACTTGAGCGTCATAGTGGCCTTAACTAGCATCACACTAGTGCCCATCATCCTCGAGATTTGCTCACCTTATTTGTTATGTTAGTAATTCCAAAAATCGGAAACATCATGCTCGAACACATTTTTCAAATCCTTAAGTCATGAAATGAACACAACAATATTAAGTTATGAAATGAAACACAACAATCCTAGTCGTTGAAACAAACCTATCAATTATTTCTTATCATATTATCTTACGAGGTCTAAATATGAAAATGATAATTGTATTAAATACATGTAAATATTATAACTAGTCCCTATCTTATTGAAATTGGCTACCCTCATCAGGTTAGTGATCTTAACCATTTAAAGCTGGTACGAAACCATAATAAAACAACTAATTTTTTTTTTGACAAACCATAGATTTGATAGATTAGATGTTAGATTAAGAGTCGACGTGGTTCTAATCATTTCAAGCACGAAGTAGAAACACTGAAATTAGTGGAAATTAAAAATATTCTCATTCATTACAAGTAGTAGAGTAAAATGTAGCATTGTTTTATCAACTAAAAATCTATTACCATTGGTCCTTCAACTTATCAAAACGTGTAGTTATGATCATTTTCGTCAACTTCCTCATAATTTTGTCAAAATGAGTTATGTTGGAAAGACCATTGCTACAATTAGGTTAAAGTTGAGGAACAATTTCTCCAACTGGGTTAAAATTGGTTAAAATTGAGGAATCATTTCTCCAGTTGGATTACAGTTGAGGGACCAGTGTAATGAATTTGTAGTTGAGAGACCATAAGTTCACGTTTTGATGAGTTGAGGGACTATTGCTTTAAAGTTGAGAATTGCTACAATTTACGCAAAGTAGTACAGTAAAGAAGGCTTAATAAAGGGAACTTTAACGAAAAGCTCCTGGTACTGTTCACTTTAACGAAAAACCACATTTTTACACTAAAAAGTCAATCCTGGCACTATTCACTTTACCCTTTATTTTGTCCTTATCATTAAAACGCAAAGTTTTCAAGCCCTTTTCATTAGTTTTTCTCTTAATTAAATGGTAGCTCACTTGAAGAAAAAACTTGAGAAAAAAATCTCACTAATGCTCACCATAGTAACGTATAAACTGTAACCAAGGTATAAAATATCGATAATATCGGAAATATCGGTAATCCGGAAACACGGAAATATCGACGGAAATATCGGGATAATATCGATATCGATAAAAATCCAATGGAAACCACGGAAATTGTAAGAAAAAGTTGGAAATTTTTATTGAAACTTTGCAGGATGTTTATTTAGTCAATTATCTATTAGTTTATCACAAAAAATTAAAAGGAAATATATTGCATGATGGATTTAACTTATTTAAGTTGATTATATAGCGAGCTGGCAAACATTGTAAGTGTATAAAATATGTAGTAATTAATGAAAGAAGTTTAAACACACCATAATCATTTATATATAATGAATTAGTACAATATTTTACACGTTATACATTGCATGGTAAGATACAGGAGAGACTTAGTACCACATAGAGTTCCTATAAGAGTGGTTCAAAATTATTAAACAAATTATTTGAATTATTTATATATATTTTTATTTAATTTTGAATTATTTAGATTAAACATTGCATTGGATCCTTTTTTTTTTTCTTCACACCACCATACATCACACAGACACACACGCATTGGATCCCTTTTTTCCCCTCACGCCACCCCACATCACTGACAACCCCTTCCCACGTCACTGACACGGACAGATGCTCCCCCCTCCCAGAAAACAACTCACGCACACGGGAACAAGCGCGCCCCCCCCAACCCCCAAAACCGACTTTGTCAAATATCCCCCCCCCCAAAAGAAAACCAAAACCAACTTCCCCCCCCCTCCCAGAAAACCAAAAAGCCAATACCCCCCACCCAAAAAACAAACACAGATCTCCCACTCCCACAACACACACAGATCTCACATCGATCCTTCTCCCACACACACACACGCACGCACAGAGACCCAAGGTCTCTCGATCCTTCTCGTCGCCGCCGTCTCTCTCCCTCGTCGCCGCCGTCTCTGCACCAAGACCCACATACACACACGCACACCCATCTCCTTCTAGTCTCTGCATCGATCCTTCTCCCCCCCTACACACACACGCACAAAGACCCAAGGTCTCTCGATCATTCTCGTCGCCGCCGTCTCTGCACCGAGACCCACATACACACACGCACACCCATCTCCTTCTCCTTCTCATCTGTGCATTGATGGCGAACTCCGGCGAGGCCGTGGGTGTCGACTCACTTTGATCGGAGTCTAGGGTCCTGTTTTACAGTCGGCCGGAGCTTCTACAGCTCCGGCGTTCGTCTCCGAGTAGCCCAGTTCCGATATTATCGATAATTTCGATAATATCGCGATATTATCGATAATTTCGATAATATCGCGATATTATCCCGAAACCCATTTGGATAGTTAAACAAATATCGGTTACCGTAAAAACCGATAATATCGGCGATATTATCGGCATTTTGGACCATGACTGTAACCAACCACTCCCTCTTCAGAATGTTGAAACTAGCTGAGCTGATGCGCGTAATGTTTCTCACTCTAATCACAATCCGATATTTTGCTTAAAATCTTCACTCTGGGACCTCCCCATCTCACTAAATTCTCAAATTTACATCTAGGGTTTCTTGTTCGTCTGGATTCTGATGCATTAATTGCAAAAAATTTCAATGTTCAAGCACAATGCGTCTCATTTCTTCACTGACACTCACAAATTTCTTCTGATACAGCATCTGGGTTTTTCTTAAATTTCAGCTCCAACCATTTCCTTATTGTAATTTTTTTCTTCTGGGTTCTTTGGCATTTCATCAAACAGTTGGAGTGCAGCTTGGCCACAAGTTACATACCAACATGAGTGCTCCATTACCTACTCGCCAATGTTTTGCTCAATATCTTGAATCCGGTGGGCGTCAGATGAAACATCAAATTCTTACTGAGGAGAAAGAAATCAAAGCTCAATCTGACATCAAATCCCAAGCTTTCAAGAAACCCAGAACTTCTGAAGCCATATCGAACTCGAATGCGCCCTCGCGACAGAACAAAATGTTGCCTAGCTATTATAAGACCCAACTGTGCCGTAAATTCCAAATGGGTTGTTGCTTTTTTGGGCAGAGATGTTCCTTTGCTCATGGCACCAGTGATCTCCGCAGGACTTTGCGTGATGCGCAAGGAATGGAAACTGAGAAGGGAAACTTGGCCAGGAGGACTTGGCGTGGTGATCATGGAAGTTCTAATGGAGTGGGAATATGCAGGTCGTTCTTTAGATGGGGAACATGCAGTTACGGAGACAAATGCCGCTTTCGTCATGTCAATCCTGAAAATATCAGAGATAGTTCGTTCATAAGCATTTCAACTGCTGGTGGTTCTGCTCAGTTTGACTGCAAGAAGTCTCTGGGTATGGATTTTGACATACTTACTTTAATATGTTCAAATGATGATTTTTTCGGGTTCAATGTAAATTACAATTTTCGATAGAATACCTGCATTGCATAGTTTGCTAATTTTTCCTTTTGCGTGTATGTGTGTGTGTTTATCGTATGAATGTTTAGATAGTCTACTCTTTGTCAGAGTATCGGTTGATTTCTCATGTGCTTTAGATTCGTTTAACTTGCACTACAAGAAAAGTTGTCATAAGTAAAACCCAATTGGTTCAGTATGAGAAAATTCAGAAACCACACTCGGCCTTTAGAGCTTTTTCTGTTAAGAAGGTATTGAATCGCGCCAATAGGTTGGACTGCTGAAGGACTTGAACGTTAGAAGAGGCACCCGGGACATTCATCTAATGAACTAGGTATTTAGATTGCATGATGCGGAATCACTGATTGCAATTTCCTCAGTTCTTATTTCAAAAGAGGCCAGGCTTCTCCAAGTATGAAAGAAAGCAAAAAAGACCAGACCTTTTCCAATTTGATTAATTCAAATTTATATTCGATGTGTATGATTTCATAGTGGCATCAAACTTTCTTTTTCATCTTTCTGCAGATTGGGTATATAGGTTTATACTGAGATTGTTTCTTTCTGTGTCTGGTCGTCTTGGCTTGTAATTAAAGTGGGACAACTTTTTCATATGCTTTTATACAAGTTGTGCATTAGTCGTTCATACAATTTAACCACCGTCTTTTTCAAAGTGTGGCACAAATTCATGTGTAGCCATCTCCAATGATAAATGAGAGCAGTTGATGACCCTGTTGAACCGGTCATGATTCAAGAATTGCTCACTATTGACGGATGTGCAATGATTTTAAAAGAACAAATTTTGAGATGCATTGTTGTTAATTTTGCAGAACTAAGGAAGCTTTGTGGCTATACTACACCGGAATGTGGAAGTTTGCAGGCTAACAGTTTAACGACTTATACGAGGGGCAACAATGCATCAAATCGTAGGATGGGGGTTGCGACTGCTTATAAACAAGGTCAGAGTACGCAGTGCAACTTAGAGTGGAACAAACTTGAGAAATTGAGTCGCATCTATGCTGATTGGATTGAAGATATGCCTCTTCTACATGGCTCATCAAGCAAAGTGGAGTGCTACTCGAGTTTAGTATGACATGTGTAAGGGAGTAGATTAGTTCTCTACAGATATAAGAACCTTCTTGTAATTTCCTCTAACACCTTCATTTTGTTGAGTGAGTGTGGGATTGACTTCGATTGTGACCCGTAGTCTAGTAAACAGGAGATGCTTGATACCTAAGAGCCTACAAAGCCAGATTTTAAATATCTTGATTTTACGTATATCTTTTGTCTAGTGACAAATTAATGTAACTAGCAAAAACTAGTTTGGCTAGTGTGAACCATGTCAAAATCTTATCTTCAAGTGCAGATAACCTCAGAAATTCTTCTGTTCTTGGTTCTCACACGTGTGCGTCTGTTTACGTGCATGAACTTGCAGTCTTCTTGCAAACTAAAACTATGGTGGCACGACAGGGACTTAAACCCGGCGCTGAAGAAGCTGCCACTTAAAAGAGGACTGAAGCATTCTATGTCACTTGGCCGACAATGGTGACCGGAGAGTCTGCTGTGAATTGTATAAAAGTAGTAGAATGCATGATTTTCTTAGAACCCGATGTGAGGTTCAACAATAACAATGTACACAAAGCTCAGAATATATAGGAGCGCAGAGTGAATGAAAAGAATCACATAATATGGAATTTCGAGGTTTTTGAATATCCACACAACAGCACAATATTGAATATATTATGGTATGCACCTTTATACAAGCAGAATCCTCCTCCTTGTTCTTATGTAAGGCCCTCTCGCTGCCTCACCTAGTTGTCGCGTTTTGGAAGCAGGGAAGAAAAACTTTTCGAGCATCTTCGTCCTCCCACTCTAACAAAGACCACCAGTACTCATGTCCTCTGATTACAATTTTGCTCCCCTCGGCACTTGTGGAGTTGAGTGGAAGCTTTCTCAGCGCTCTACATGCAGTTACCTTGATTTCTTTCAGGTATGGAAAGGGCAGGGGACTATCATGTATGCTACTCAGCCGTGGAAGCAAACTCAAAATCAGAACGGTAAGTTTTCCGAAAGGGTTCAGTTCTTGTACAACATTTCCAACTCCACCTAGTCTTTCCAAATCGATTATTTTCTCAATATCATTGCAGGCATCTACACTCAAATGGCTGAGATTCGGAGCAAAAACGAGCCAAGTCATGTCCGTGAGATTTGGGCATCGTGATACTTCGATGAACTGAAGGCAAACGAAGCAATTTTCTTTTATCATCATGAAATCCCAGGGATCGTTAGGCGCTCGTCCTGCCCAATGAACTTCCAATTGTTTCCAATTAGGAGTATCCCGAATATAAAGGGTATCAAGATGTTTCATATCCACCAAAGACGATATGTCTAGAAAGCTTGCTTCGTTCTTGCCATCCGAGAGCTGTAGAGTCCGAATGCGGGTCACCAATTTGTGGTAGCTGAACAATTTTTGGAAACGAGAGCTACTTCGTACGCTGAACGTCAAGACTTCAAGGTATTCCAAACCCTGCATTTCCTCCATCAGGGCTCCTTCACCGTCAAAAAGAATTCTATCTGAAGAACCGCATGCTAAAGTTCTCAAAACTTTTAGCACTGGAAAACTTGATATTAGATTCGGTGGAACAAAATCAAGCTCATCCATATGCTCCAAGTCCAAATACTTTAGCCTTACGCATGCCTTTAACTGAATTGGCAACTTTCTTAAACCAGTTCTTGACAAATTGAGATGTTGTAACGAAATCAGGTTGGAAACACCAGATGGCAATTTGGTTATGTTCAGATTTTTAGACAAATCCAAAACTCGCAGAGTAGGCATATGATCGAAAAAGCCATTAGCAATCATATTCAAAGGACCTCCTCCACCTCTAAGTAATAGGGTCAACAGATTTGGAGATTTTGGTGTTTCAACCAGACTTTTAAAATGACTGCCAACCAATGATACCCTTTTTGTGTTCTTCCATTTCTTCACATTTGGCGTTCCCGGGAGACCTGTGTGCACGAGGATACTCTCGTTTTCTTTCCCACAGTCACAAGCTAACCACAATGCCATGTCACGAATTACGTCATGCATTTTTACAAAATTTCCTTCCTCTTCCAACAAACATGCAGAAAGGAGAGTTCCTATGATATGGTAAGTCTCATTTTTTGCTTCATCTACGTTAACATACTCTTCAAACATCTCCTCACACATCCAAAAATATAATAAATCATCCCTACTTATCAGGAAATCTTCCGGAAATAGAGCACAATATAAGAAGCACGATTTGACTTTCTCACTCGGTAGATTATCGTAACTAAATTTTAAGAGAGGAAATACCTTGTCTCCCATAATGGAAAACTCTGAGGCAGATTCCTTTAGAACTCGAATTGCATGATTCCATTCGTGGGGTGTTTTCTTGCACGTCATGGCTCGACCAACTGTAATCAATGCAAGTGGCAAACCGTCACACTCATTTGCCACGACTTGCGCAAGTTTGGGGATATCTGGATGACTTTGAAGAGTTTCTTTGCCCACCTTCTCCTGAAACAAGGTCCATGCTTGGTTCGGCATTAGGCACGTGACTTTCATCTTTATTTGAGCATCCATACGACTACATATATGCTCCAAGCGAGTTGTGAATATTATCTTCGACTTCTTATTGTTAGCTGGACCAGGAGTCGGTGGAATAGTAGGAATCGCTGGATTAGGAATCCCAACTTTAATCATTTCAATCCGCTCCCATATATCATCCAACAATAGCACAAATTTCTTCTCACTCAAGAACTTGTAGATGTGTTGAGCTTTTTCATGCGGCTCTTTGTACTTCCATTTGTCGTTAAGAATCCCCAGCTTTTCACCAATCTTATCTTGCAGGATTTCAAGTTTGTGGTCTTTTGAGACCACGATCCAAATCACAGGATCAAAATGGTAAGTACTAAAGGCGAACTTGTTATAGATTTTGGTAAGGAGGGTGGTCTTTCCCACCCCTCCCATTCCATATAACCCGATTGTTCCCACCTGTTCATCTTCAACATGTCTCCAGACCTCATCAAACATCGACTCCATCCCCACTGTTGGTTCAGTAGGCATTTCATAGACTACAGCTATCGGTAAGCTTTCTGTTGCCACATCTTCAAACCCTCCCTTGCTTTTCAACGAATCCACTTCCGCCAACATCTTAAACACTTTTTTCCCGTACTTGTAGCTGGCAAAGTAGTTCTTTGAGCAGCAACATGATTTCTGAATTTCTTGATCTGCCCAATTTTTAACTTCTCTGAATCGTGTCTCAATAGTTTCCGCCTTTTTAATCCACAGTTGTACCTGGTCCAATCGCATCATGGATGTCTGAAGCTCGGCAACCTCAACCCTTCTCACGACATCATTCTTTAAAGCGGTCAGTTCTTGCAAAGATCGATCCAGAGCTTCAAGGGTTTCGCGGAGCTTGCTGATGTAGTTTACTTGTTGATTAAGGAAACCCCAGCAGCAGAAGTTAGCTATGGGATCGCAAGATATGGAGACTGAGAAAATGTTCCCCATGGCTTGCAGGAATATTGAAAAAAGGAAAATGAAGACTAATAAGAACTTCAAATGTTTGCATTTTAATAATAATAAAAAATATCATCCACTAATTTTTATGTAAGGATAAGGGTAAAATAATAAAATAAAATAAAACATAAAAAATCACATGAGCTGGCGCGCACCCTACCCCATCCCCCTTTCTACTATTTTTTCTCTCTATTGTCAGTTATCATTAAGACATTTGTTGTAGGTATAATTTACTGAACAATTATGGAGACCTAGAGAGAGTGAGAGGTGCGGCACATAGAGAGAAGATGAGAGATGTGTAATTGTGAGGTGTGTTTTATTCACCCCATTGTGCCTCTATTTATAGTAGTAGAAAGGGCAAACCCTTTCCCATAAGGATTACAATACTTAATAAGTAATCTACTCCTAATAGGAATATAAGATACATTCCTAATCTACTAGGATTTACACAATCACATTCCTATTCTAAATAGGACTGCAACACTCCCCCTTGAGTGTGTAAATACTCAAGTAAATGGCGCATCAAGTCTTCAGTGATGAAGCAGGTACAGTTGATGAAGTCGTCGACACAATGGGCGAATGCGAGTCTCAAATCAACGGAAGAATGCATAAAAAGTAAAACTCACAAAACCTCGCTATGGTAAAACCCAAGGTGGGGAAAACCCATAGTCTAAGGAGAAAAGTGAGAAGTTGCATTAAGTCAAAACTATACGTCTTTTGGACGCAAGTAGAAGAGCTCACAAGGGTATGATCAGCCCAGGATGGGTGCCTCGTTAAAACCTAGTTAGGTAGCAAAAACCCAGTAGGAAAAATGCTCCTAATCGTAGGGAAAAAGAGTACATTAAGATCAAGTGAGTATACTTCTGGATACTCCCCTTGAGTTTGACATAACTTCCAAATGAGAACTACAAACATTGCATATAATAGTTAGGCATACCAATTCCTCGGACAAGCTTCTGGAAGGTTGACCTCGGCAGTGACGTTGTGTAGAGGTTGGCAAGGTTGTCTGGGATCGGCTTGCATGACTTCAATCTCCTGATGCTTTGCTGATGTAGATGTAGTCGCAATATGTCCTGGCGTTGACTTTGTTGATGTATCATGGCTTGGTCGGGTGGATACATGCGGCGTAGTCTTCATGGATCGTTGTCGGGACTCAACGATGGATGAAAACACATCAAGTACTACGAACATGCTCAACAAGAACTCCTAACCATGTCTCACTTGTGGCGTAGTGAAGTGAGGTGAGTCTTGGAACGATTCGAAGATTTCGCAACTAAGGTCATATCATGGACCTCCAAGATATTGCGATGTCCCTAATGGTAAAGACATAACCATTTGGGGATTTTGCCTTGTGCGGGTTTGATAAGTAACCTGCGTCAGCATAACAACAAGGCAAGCATCATTTCGAGGATCAGGGGGATCGGATCCGCTAAGATGCGTTGGGATTTGCCCTTATAATACCTTCAGGGTACGTCTTTAATACCAATTCAGTGGTTGCGTGTAGGTGCGGTGCTGCATCTTTACCAAGATCAACAGCGAAGGAGATGTCCTGTCTAAATACAATGAGCTAAGTACAACGAAGCGCAAAGTTGTACTTAGATATGGAATTTCGGATTCCATAACCTCTTCAAGGGTCTCATTTGCATATAACGTATGGACGATCAAAGGTATACTCAAAGGTGTTGAGAGTTGTCCCACATTGGTGAGGGACAAGGTTTGCTATGTGCTTATATGGTCTTGGGCTACTCCCCATATTGCCAATTGGTTTTATGGTGGAACCCCAATTTCATCATGGTATCAGAGCAAGGTTGTCCACGTGTGAAGCCCAACGGCCACACGCGCTCCACGTCACCCAGTTGTTGTCCACGTGTAGGCTTGAAAATCCGCCACACGTGCGGGGGCGTGTTGAGAGTTGTCCCACATTGGTGAGGGACAAGGTTTGCTATGTGCTTATATGGTCTTGGGCTACTCCCCATATTGCCAATTGGTTTTATGGTGGAACCCCAATTTCATCAAAAGGTAACACATTTGAAGTGTAGTTTGACTGGTAGACCAAGGTACCGTCAGAACAACGCTTTGAACTTCAGGTCAATGCATAAACGAGTTTTCCTAAGATCCTTCATCTCAAATTCCATCTTCGGGTGCGAGGCAGTTTTCTCAAGCTCTTCCAGAGTCTTAGTGAGATTCGTGTTAACGACATAAACTGTAACTCTAGCAATTTGGAATAAAACTTCATAGTTTAACACGCAAGGGCATAATTCATATCCCTGACTAATCAAACAATCACTTTGACGGGTATACCACATCCGTCAGATTTAAGTGAACGCCTCAAAACAAGTTAAGAGGGTGTTCCGTGGTTTTGGAACTTTTTGAACCAGTCCATGTAATTCTTCGGAAACTTACATGTAAATCTCCGTATTTATATCCCCATGGAGAAAACACTAACCACATTTCATAATGCTGCTATCAATCACAGGACGTTTGAGAGAAACCTTACGCCGTAAGGCGTGCATCACGTCGCACTATTTCATTCATCTCATAACGCTTCCTTTCCCACTTGTAACACAATAGGGTTACCTTGGGCAGTGTAGGAACGACAGGTCCAATACACACTTTGGTAAGGAATTTGACCTAGATTGTAATCTCAGTTGTCCAATCAGTTCTACGTTGTCACTTAATCAACGGAACACGGTTCGATATCGTCGCTTTTCATTTATGTCGGTAGCTACCATATAAGTGAAAACATCATCGATGATAATCTCATTTCAATTCCATTTTTCTCATCCAAACTAGTATACTGGACCAAGAACTTCATGTCTCGGGAGTAATCCGGATTAATCTCATGAGATGGAAATGATTTGAGACAGCGACCGAGTTTAGATTCATAGTTGTGCCGTGTCTTCTTCTTCTGGGGAAGTGAATCCTACGAACCGATTGATCTGTCGTGCTCCAGGCCAAGACAAATTGATTGGCTATCCACCGTTGTACCGGACCGTCCAACAGGGGCATCCAAACCGTCCAACAGGGGCGGCACACCCTTCAGGGATGTTGACTCGACGTCCGTTAAGTACGTCTATCCTTGCAGGCATGTTTGCAACTGGTATATGATCTCGTCACTTTAGCTAGATCAGAGGAATGCGTCTGGAGCAACATTCTGAAATCTAGAATTCATCGCACTTGCTTATCACACTTGTGCGGTATGGGGATCGAGATGAGACATAGTGGGCAACGTCCACGCAACTTCGCGCCGTTCTACAGGAACGTTGACGTTCTTATCTCCCCCTAACGGCGGGAAGATTGTCTCATTAAAGTGACAACCCGCAAATGAGCGGTAAAGAGATCGCATGCAAGGGCTCGAAGAGAGCTAGTGTGAAGGAGAATCATGATCGACAAAAGATACACATCCTTCTTTGAGGACCCATGGTGGTACGTTGCGGCGGCGCAACTGGGCACATGGAATGCTCACCCAGATGCGTAAATACGAAAATCGTCAGGTTCGTACTCAGTAACCAACTGTAACGTCATATAGGTTGGGTGGCAATGGGCCTCAAGGCGGACCAACATAATTGCGTACAAGATTGCATAGCCTAGGCAGAAACCGAAAACTTGGTACTTTTACCAAAATTCGGGCGATCATTTAAATTGCGCTTTATGATCACTAGGCGAGGCTATTTGGGGTGAACATGAGAATTCAATGTTCAATTAGACACCCAAAACAACATGCAATACTTTATCGAAAAATGTCGATATAAACTCTCTGGCATTATCCAGTCTCCAGGACCTTAAGGGATAAGTAGGGTGGCGAACCCATAATCGGCCAAGAGGTTTAGCAGTAATGTGTGTGGATAAACATGTGACCAGTTTATCGATTCATCAATCAAAACCATAAGTCTTTATATGGTCCGCATTTTGATTGGATTAGTCCACATATATTCCCTTGAATCCACTTATGGAAAAGAGGTGATTTCGTATCTTTGCGAGGAATGATATAGAAAATCAATTTCCTTAATGAGCAGGCTTGACAAAGTGTGCTTGTAGGCACAAGATCCTTACTTCGGGTAAGGAGATGCGTCGTAGCGTCATTGTTCGACCTAAGTGTCCCAAAAAGGTCATGTCAAAGTAAGGAAACTGCTCAATCACCAAGCTCCAGGCCGGCCACATGTGGTGTATTCCCAGGTGAGAAACAACTCATTGGCCCCAAATCAAAGCTTCAGGCTCATTTTTGGAGGTGGTGCAAAGATATTTCACTCTATTTTCTTCAGTGGTTTCATTTATGATCATTGTCATCTCGAATATCCTTAAAAACTCAACGTCAGGGAGAATTCAAGGTCCCTTAAATGGTGATGCAGTACCATTCATACAACGAGGAGCGTGCCAATGCTCTTAATCAGGTTGGATAGACCTGAAGTCGTTGTTAGAGATGTGATTTAGGCGTAAAGTTAGTGTGCGTAGTACGCATTCGTCCAGACAACTAACTTCTCCACATTCCTACCTAATCACGTGTTTAATTGAATCGGTCACATGTACTAAGAAACATGATTCAATTAACTCATATTCGAGGACAATATCAATAAGATTATCCATAAGTAAAACATACACCAAACTTGAATCCAAGAACATGGAAAAATGTTCACAAAGTAAATAGTTTACTAAGGGGATTCGGCCAATAAGGCCATCCATGTCAAAATTATGCTCTTCCAACGGAGTTTGGTAGAGCAAAATTAATCTCACATATTGACTACGAGAATGGTACGCCTTAACAACATTGGTAGGGGCACGAACAGGTGCATAACCAATGATCTATTCCATCGAGACGAAAGTAGATTCTGCAGGGTTAAGGTTCGGGAATACTATCCCTTATTCTTGAAGTTTTAGGTCTTAGGTGCCAAGGATCATGCTTCGGGCATGATGCCACACCTTGGTATGCCCTGATTCTACCATATGATTGTGGTAGTAATCAGATCCGAGAATTTGGTAAACTTATGCTTTCTACACTTGTTGCTTCAGGAGCAAGTTAGAAATAAGGAAAGACGAGAAAAGTATTCTCTAGTCAAAATTCAATCGGATTTATAAACTTCAGAATTGTACTCATTCATGGACGTAATCATGGTATGCTTCGGGCAATATCTTTCATGATTAAACAGTCCGTAGAAGCGAGCCAAAGAGCCATGGAATCCTCCGTCGGAGGTATTTCCATTTGTAATGCTTCGGGCATAAGTCTTCGAATGAAGATCATGGCGGAGGCTTATTCAGCTCTTCCATGCCATTGTTGGCTTCAATGGTTGCTCAACTTCTTGATAGTCAAGTGGAGATTCACGTCTTGTACCCCACATAAAGTGGTTTCTATTAGAAACGTCCAAATCAGGAAAATCAAACTTGTGACGGTTCGACAATCCACTGAATTTGGAGGGAACAAGATTGTGATTGGTGCTATGGGAAGGAATCATCCATAAGCATCAAAGGTAGAACATTCGAGTTCTAAGACATGGTGTCATGAAAAATGTCGGGTTTTCATGGGTGTATTGTTTTATGAAAACTTCGGGTTTCAAAGGCACTAAATTCGAAACTACAGGTTCGATTTAGTTTATGAACGTTTAGTTCATAAAAGAGAGGTTCCTGCAAGAACACAGAATGCAATATACAACTAAGTGTAGTGGATTTTGAGGTTCTTCGGGAACTCAAGTGTGAGTGCTTCGGGACTACGAAAGTGAGTCAACGGTTCAAAGAAGAGAAATAAATTATTGAATCGTTAATGTCCAAAAGTGATCTTCAGGTCAATAATTTTGGATTCATTATCAGATTAATGGACTGCTGGTCACTTTTAATTAATTCAATAGATCGGGCCATACAGGGCGATTGTAGAAGCAAAATAATATTAATATACGGGTTAAATTATTTTATAATGCTAAAATAATAGCATGTGGATTTGAAAAATATGCCCCAAAATAATTTGGGCATGGGTGCCGTGCAAAAGGAAAGGCACGGGGTGCCTTGAAAAAATCTGGCAGGGTCTTAAACTAGGGAGGGGGGTCGGCCCAGCAAAAGATGGCCTAAGGGTGCACGGGATAACCCAGCCGCAAGGCTGGCATGGGTGAGGGGAATGCCCAGCCACATGGGCTGACAATTTAGGTGCAGGCCGAGAAGGCCATGGGCTGCAGGCCCAGCGGGAAAAGTCCAGGCCGAAGCCTGGTGTCCTGGCTGCACTGGGGTGGTGCGGTGCCGCACCAAATCCTGCCCCCCCCCTTTTTTTTTCAAATCCTTTAGGGTTAGGGAAACCCTAATTTGCTTCTAATTTAGTTTCAATTATTTGACTCACAAATTCCACATAGCAAAATATAATTGCGTAATGCATGAAACAAATATATATATTGACAAATATATGAACATATACAATATATATATCGAAAGGTAAATATAAATGTAGGGGTTCATGCATCATGGGGAATGTTTTCATGCTTCAGGATTGTTTCAAATATCTTACTTTATTTTAAGCGTACCTGATTGGCAGAAAATTTATAAAAGCCTTTGAATTTGTAGAAGATCCTTATCAGAAAGCCGAAATCGTGTCTCCAATGCGTTGTATCACGTTCAACAAAGAAAAATTAAATTGAATCAATAGCATGTAGATCAATTCAAAATAATAATAAATTAATCTCAAAAAGAATAATTAAAACGTAATACTCCCCTAATTGAAGAATAAACTCTCTTTAGCGGAGCGTCAAGAACGTGCTGATAACGTGTTGTAGGTATAATTTACTGAACAATTATGGAGGCCTAGAGAGAGTGGGAGGTGCGGCACATAGAGAGAAGATGAGAGATGTGTAATTGTGAGGTGTGTTTTATTCACCCCATTGTGCCTCTATTTATAGTAGTAGAAAGGGCAAACCCTTTCCCATAAGGATTACAATACTTAATAAGTAATCTACTCCTAATAGGAATATAAGATACATTCCTAATCTACTAGGATTTACACAATAACATTCCTATTCTAAATAGGACTGCAACAACATTATTATTATTATTATTATTACGGTAAATTATAAAAAATTAGCTCAACTAGGGTCGTTAATAGTTTCATACCTCATTTTTTTAAAGTTTCAATGTCATATATTTGCTTACTAATTTGTTTCAATGTCATACTTCTCGCCAGTCTGCCGTCAGTTTATTAGTTAAATGATGACGTGGCGTGTGACGTGTCACGCTTTATATTAAAAAACTAATAAAATAATATTAAAAACTAAAAAAAATATTAAAATATTAATTTATTTATTAAAAAAAAAAGAAAAAAAAAACATCATCTCCCCCGCCACCCCATCCCCCACTCTTTCTCCTTCCTTCTTTCCAAATCACCATTCTTGCAAACCCAAAAAAAAAAAAAAAAAACATCTGTTTTGTCCACCCCATTCCCTCCCCCCCCCCCCGGCCTTTTCTTCTTTTCTCCCCCCCACGCGTCTGTGCTAATGGCATTTTTTTCCCTTCTTCCTTCTTTTTCTTCCTTTCTTCTTTCTTCTTCTTCTTTCTTTGTTTCTGGGTTACAGGCGGTGAGGGATTTATTTATTTATTTATTTCAAATTGGGATCTGGGGATGAATGGGGGGAAGGGGGGTAGGGGCGGGCGGGCGGCTGGGTTGGATGCGGATGCGGATGCGGGTGTGCTTTTTTTTTTCTTTTCTTTCTTTCTTTGTTTCAGGAATGGGGATGGGGAAGAAGGAAGGAGAGGAGGGTAGGGGCGCGGGGTGGGTGGTGCGGGTGTGCTTATAGTTTTTTTTTTCTTTTTCTTTTTCTCTTCGGGTTGCAGGTGAAATGGCAATGGTGAAGAAGGAAGGAGAAGGTGGGGGACGCTGGGGGGTCTGATAAGGTTTTTATTTTTTATTTTAATAAATTAATTAATATTTTAATATTTTTTTAGTTTTTTAATATAAAGGGTGTCGCGTCACACACCACGTCAGCATTTAACTAATAAACTGACGGCAGACTGACGGGAGGTATGACATTGAAATAAATTCGTAAGCAAATGTATGACATTGAACTTTTTAAAGATGAAGTATGAAACTGTTAACGACCCAATAGTTGAGGTAGTTTTTTGTAATTAACCCTTATTATTATTATTATTATTATTATTATTATTATTATTTTGCTTAGAATAAGAGAAAGACTTCAAATTGAATTATATTTTTCAGTTTTATTTTTGTGGTGTTATTTTTCAATAGTAATCAAGATGATGAAATATTTTTTAATGTGTCCAGAACACGGGATGATACACCACATCTCTAGACAAGTGGTGAGATTCTTGTATTAAAAAATAAAAATTTCCACTACTTACATAATAACACGTGATGTAGAAAGTTAAGAGTGTAGGTGGAGGAAAAGAGGAAACCGGAAAAGAGGAAACCGCAGATGGATGGATTTATTAGAAGAAAATTAAGTAATTGGTGTAGAAATTTAAGAAACTGAAGAGATACAAAGAAAATTTGATGAGTATCAAAGAAAATTAGAAGAAAATGTGTTTGGAAGGTGAGAAAGTGCCTAAGAAAATTCAAGAAGATGAGAGAGAAGAATGTAGTACCGTTAAGTTTCATAAACAGCGTAGTACCTTTAAGTTTTATAAACAGTGTAGTACAGTTAAGTTTCATAAACAGTGTAGCACCGTTAAATTTCATAAACAGTATAGTAAGTTTCATAAACAGTGTAGTAAGTTTTATGCAGTGTCATAAGTTTTCATAAATAGTATCGTAAAATTTCATAAATAGTGTAGTACCGTTAAGTTTCATCAATAGTGTAAAAAGTTTCTTAAATAATTTGTGTGATGACACGCGGATCCACGCATTAATTTTTTTTAATTTTTTTAATATTAAAATTATATATTTTTCATTAAAATTTAAGTTCTATTGTTTTTTTTATTAAAATTTAAGGGGGTTTTTATTAAAATTTAATTCTTTTTCATTAAATAAAGTTATAGCATGATTTTTTTTATTAAAATAAACTTAGTTCAAGTCATTTTTTTATTAAAAAGAAAAGATGTACTTTTGTTTGGGAGGTAAGTACTAGAAAAATTGTCCGTGCTCTGCTACGGGTTTACAAACTATAATTGACAACAATCATGAATAATATCCACAAAAAAATTAACTCAAAAGGCGGTAGCAACACAATCGCATTCTCAAATGCAGCAATCTAGACAACGCACATTTAACTTGAGTAATTCCCACAAAACCAGAAATTAACACAATCATCTCCAAATAATTGAAAAATCAAGAGATAGTGAATTGATACGGTAAAATAAGCAGTTCAGTTTGAATTTAAATTCTATTAAGTTGACATGAAGAGCCAATCTGCAATCAAAATGGTCAAATACCAATATTTGTCAAAAGTCTTAAAAAGTCTTGCTAACTTCCTCACAATTTGGTTTTACCCTATCACAACTAATAGTTCATGCTTTATATAGAAAAAAGTTTGTGCAGACCAAGTAAATCCGACAAAGTTAGGGTAAATTACCTTGGCCTTCAGTGTTGTGATTGGCTCATATTTTGAGCTGACAACAATGAAGTGACCCGTGTGCTTTCGGTAGTGGATGAAGGGTGGCATTTATTTAAAGAAAATTAATAAAAATAGCTTGAAAATTTTGAGTTTTAACGATAAGGACAAAATAAAGGGTAAAGTGAATAGTATCAAGATTGACTTTTTAGTATAAAAATATAGTTTTTCGTTAAAGTGAACAGTACCGGAGCTTTTCGTTAAAGTTCTCTTTATTTAATTGCTACAAGGAAATGGCAGCAGCCATTTGTGACTTTGTGTTTGCTTTCGGTGGAAATGGAGGAGGATTCTTTACTTTTTTTTAATCTCTCTCTCCTTTTTTTTCTATTTGAACGGTCACGGTTAAACTACGTTAACATCTTATATTAATTTTTTTTATAAAGATAATAAGATAAAAAATAATGTGTTAGAGAATGGGAGAAAAAGAGATGAAAATAGAAGAGGAGATAATCCTAGAAATATCACATGTCCGTCGGCTGCATTGAAAGTTGCAGAAAATTGCTATAAAGGGAAAGCAAAAGTGGGTTTGCTTTTTGACTTTGGGAGCATTTTGTTAGAAATGTGATGGCTTCACCTTTATTTAATACAAGGAAATGCTTGCATTAGGTATGCTTGCCGAGAAAGAGGGTAAGCATCAGAGAAGCATCCAAGAGGGATAGCATTCGGCTCTCCCTGGGAAAGGATGAGCATGGGTGACAGAAATCAAGAGAGCTAGAGTGCAACGTCTCTGGTGGAAGAACTCTTGGAATAGAGTAAGACTCTTGGGAAAATTATGTGAGTGAGTGTATAAGGGATTCAGGATTGGATAATATCGATTTAACTCATGTGTATTTGTATTATTATTTTCATAGTGAAGAGCAATATCTTTCTGGGGACGTACTTAGTTTTTGCCGAACCTCGTCATTCTCCCAGTGTCTTTATTTCTTATATTTTATTCTTTTCAACTGTGTGTAATTTGATGAGGTTGTGTGTAATTTGATGAGGTTGTAATTTGAATCTTGGTTCTGCACCAAACGGACCGAGGCGCAACATTCAGTTTGTACAAGATGCCGAAATCTTGGGAGAAGAATGTCCAGTGCTGAAGAAGCTGCCACTTAAAGAGGACGGAAGCATTCTACGTCACTTGGCCGACAATGGTGACCGGAGATTCTGCTGTGAATTGTATAAAAGTAGTAGAATACATGATTTTCTTAGAGCCCCATGTAGGTTCAACAATAACAATATACACAAAGCTCAAAATATATAGGAGCGTAAAGTGAACGAAAAGAATCACAGAACATGAGATTTTGAGGTTTTGAATATCCAAACAACAGCACAATACTGAATATATTATGGTATGCACCTGTATACAAACATAATCGACCTCCTTGTTCTTACGTAAGGCCCTCTCGCTGTCTCACTTAATTAACCGCGTCTGAAGCAGGGAAGAAAGACATTTCGAGCATCTTCGTCCTCCCACTCTAAGAAAGACCACCATGCCTCATGTCCTCTGATTACAACATTGCTCCCCTCAGCACTTGTGGAGTTGAGTGGAAGCTTTCTCAGCGCTGGAGATGCAACTACCTTGATTTCTTTCAGGTATGGAAAGGGCAGGGGACTATCATGTATGCTACTCAGCCGTGGAAGCAAACTCAAAATCAGAACTGTAAGTTTTCCAAAAGGGTTCAGTTCTTGTACCACATTTCCAACTCCACCCAGTCTTTCCAAATCGATTATTTTCTCAATATCATTGCAGGCATCTACACTCAAATGGCTGAGATTCGGAGCAAAAACGAGCCAAGTCATGTCCCTGAGATTTGGGCATCGTGATACTTCTATGAACTGAAGGCAAAGGAAGCAATTTTGTTTTATCATCATTAAATCCCAGGGATTGTTAGGCGCTCGTCCTGCCCAATGAACTTCCAATTGTTTCCAATTAGGAGTATCCCGAATATAAAGGGTATCAAGATGTTTCATATCCACCAAAGACGATATGTCTAGAAAGCTTGCTTGGTTCTTGCCATCCGAGAGCTGTAGAGTCCGAATGCGGGTCACCAATTTGTGGTATCCGATCAATTTTTGCAAAAAAGAGCTACTCCGTACGCTCAAAGTCAAAACGTCAAGGTATTCCAAACCCTGCATTTCCTCCATCAGGGCTCCTTCACCGTCAACAAGGATTCTATCTGACAAACTACATGCTAGCATCCTCAAAACTTTTAGCATTGGAAAACTTGATATTATATTTTGTGGTACAAAATCAAGCTGATCCGTATGCTCCAAATCCAAATATTTTAGCCTCACACAAGCCTTTAATTCAATTGGCAGCTCTCTTACACCAGTTCTTGACAAATTTAGATGTTGTAACGAAATCAGGTTGGAAACACCAGACGGCAATTTGGTTATGTTAAGATTTCTAGACAAATCCAAAACTCGAAGAGTAGGCATATGATCGAAAAAGCCATCAGCAATCATATTCAAGGGACCTTCTCCACCTCTAAGAAATAAGGTCAACAGATTTGGAGATTTGGGTGTTTCAACTAGGCTTTTAAAATGACTACCAACCAATGATACCCTTCTAGTGTTATTCCATTTCTTCACATGCGGTGTTCCCTGGAGACCTGTATGCACGAGGATACTCTCGTTCTCTTTCCCGCAGTCACAAGCTAACCACAATGCCATGTCACGAATTACGTTATGCATTTTTACATAATTTCCTTCTTCTTCCAACAAACATGCAGAAAGGAGCGTTCCTATGATATGGTAAGTCTCATTTTTCGCTTCATCTACATTAACATACTCTTCAAACATCTCCTCACACATCCAAAAATATAATAAATCCTCTTTACTTATCAGGAAATCATCCGGAAATAGAGCACAATATAAGAAGCATGATTTGATTGTCTCACTCGGTAGATTATCGTAACTAAATTTTAAGAGAGGAAATACCTTGTCTCCCATAATGGAAAACTCTGAGGCAGATTCCTTTAGAACTCGAATTGCATGATTCCATTCGTGGGGTGTTTTCTTGCACGTCATGGCTCGACCAACTGTAATCAATGCAAGTGGCAAACCGTCACACTCATTTGCCACGACTTGCGCAAGTTTGGGGATATCTGGATGACTTTGAAGAGTTTCTTTGCCCACCTTCTCCTGAAACAAGGTCCCTGCTTGGTTCGGCATTAGGCACTTGACGTTAATCTTTATTTGAGCATCCATACAACTACATGTAGGCTCCAAGCGAGTTGTGAATATTACCTTGGACTTCTTATTGTCAGCTGGACCAGGAATTGCTGGATTAGGAATCGCTGGATTAGGAATCCCAACTTTAGTCATTTCAATCGGCTCCCATATATCGTCCAACAATAGCACAAATTTCTTCTCACTCAAGAACTTGAAGATGTGTTGAGCTTTTTCATGCGGCTCTTTGTACTTCCATTTGTCATTAAGAATCCCTAGCTTTTCACCAATCTTATCTTGGAGGATTTCAAGTTTGTGGTCTTTTGAGACCACGATCCAAATCATAAGATCAAAATGGTAAGAAGTACTAAAGGGGAACTTGTTATGGATTTGGGTAAGGAGGGTGGTCTTGCCAACCCCTCCCATTCCATATAATCCAATTGTTCCCACCTGTTCATCTTCAACATGTCTCCAGACCTGTTCAAACATCGACTCCATCCCCACTGTTGGTTCAGTAGGCATTTCATAGGCTACACCAACCGGTAAGCTTTCTGTTGCCACCTCTTCAAAGCTTCCCTTGCTTTTCAAGGCATCCACTTCCACCAACATTTTAAACACTTTTTTTCCGTACTTGCAGCTGGGAAAGTAGTTCTTGGAGCAGTAAACTCCGCTACATGATTTCTGAATTTCTCGATCTGCACAATTTTTAACTTCTCTGACTCGTGTCTCAATATTTTCTGCCTTTTTAATCCACAGTTGTACCTGGTCCAAGCGCATCATGGATGTCTGAAGCTCGGAAACCTCAACCCTTCTCACGAGATCATTCTTTAAAGCGGTCAGTTCTTGCAAAGATTGATCCAGAGCTTCGAGGTTTTCTCCGAGCTTGCTGATGTAGTTTGCTTGTTGACGAAGGAAACCCCAGCAACAGAAGTTAGCCGTGTGATCGCAAGGTATGGAGACTGAGAACATGTTCCCCATGGCTTGCAGGAATACTGAAAAATGAAAAGATAACTTTGTTTGGGAGAGGATTTAGGTAAGTGTTTTGTAAACAAGATGATATGTGGAATGAATTATTTCAATCCTGTACGTGTACGTTGTGTCGATCGGGCTGACCAGAAAATTTGAAGTCACTTTACCCAATAATTTACTCTTAACTTCCAGATAGACTTTTTAGGATTCATGTTGCGAATTGAGTTCTGGTATCAACAAGGAAATTTGGAAATAGGGTTTCGTTTGAGATTTAATGTCTTATTGAGACAAGTTTCAGGTTATTTGAAATTAAAGGAATTGGATGTTTTCATTTTTTTCTCTGTTCGCATCAAGATATATGAAAATTATATTTGTAAAGTGAGCAACACAATTTGGTGAAATATTCAATAAACCTAATATTACTCATTGTTTCCTTCACATTAAAATAAAAAAAAAGTTTAGCCACTTAAGACTACGGTCTATTGGTATTCCTCTTTACTTGTAAGTGAGAGATCTTAGGTTCGATTCTTGCCAAAGATGAATTTGAACTACATTATTGTTAGCCCATTATGTGGCTTAGCCCATCCCGTCCCCTTAGTATAGATAATATCAGTTGTTCCAAAAATAAAAAAAAATTCAGAAAATCAAAACAATATGGCAAAATCTGCATTACAAACACATCAGAAAAAAAAAGGGTACAAAAAAAGAGTAACACTATATTTACCATCTATTTATATCATCTTTCTAATAGAGATAAGACCCACCAAATAAATGGGTCACATCTTTATTAAATAGATGATACAAATGATGCATGAAACCAAAAATTTTGCATGTTAGATTTCTCGAACAGTTGCATTTTGATGGACAAGTTTACTTTTTTAATTTGTGTTGAAGAAGGGGGGGAAAATAGGTTAATGGTACTATAACCCATCAGTTGCATGCAATGCATATAATCTTCATTGATTTTGGGAAATCCTGCTATGGTCGTGTATCAGAAAATAATGCTTTCTAGTACTTATATATGAGAAAGAAAAGACAAGTTTCATTCGTGGACTTTAAAATATGTATTTCTAGGTCAGATTATTATTGACCTGGATGGTATTATATATCCCTATATTTTCACGAAATCTCTCTACTTTTTGTTCCCTAACTGTTATCTTAACACGTGAACCCTCTTTCCTTTCAACTTCATATTTGTGGAAATATTGGTTCTCTAGTTTCTTGTATGTTTCTTGGTGGAAGTGCAAGTGCCCTCATAAAATTCTCCTCAGTTGAAATTTACTTCAGTGAGCATTGACATGTAATTTCCTAACTATCGCTAGGCCAACAAACTTTTCAACCCCTAAATCGTGCAAGAAAATTCGTGGCTTTCAGTTTCTTTATAATGAATTTTCTCTTAACATTTACTCACAAAAAAGTATGCGCGCCATCTCCACTTTTTTGAGTTTGAAACCTGTACTTTGGTTAATCTTGTTTGTAGGTACAATCTTTGCTCACAGCAATATGTGATACAACTACAGTTGCAGAGGTCAAATTAAAAGTAAGCAAGACTTTTTCTCAATTCTAAATAATTTATATGAATTGCAAAAATTTTATGACTTAAGATTAAGTTTTCCATTCCGAACCATTCCTTTTTTTCTTTTTGCTTCCTATTAGGGTTGGTTTGGTATTGCTTGCTTTGAAAAAAAAAAACTGCTTTTGTTGTGCTGTGAGAATAAGCAACTGTGAAATAAAGCAACAGAGTGTTTGGTAAACTTTTTTGTGAAAGTGCTTTTGGAAAAAAAAAATATTATAGTGTTTGGTAAACTTTTATGTAAAACAGCTGTAACTGTGTGAAATGACCAAAAAGGGTATAATGCTGGATGCGCCATTAATTTAATTTTCTTAACAAATAAAGGTAAATTACTAAATATACTTTATTTTTAAAAGAAAAATATTTAGAAACTTTATCTTAAATATTAATTAGTATGACAAACTACTTCAATTGAAATATTTTGGACTGAATAGCTAGGATTCATTAGTACAATATTGTTAATGTACTTGAAAGTAGTCTAATTAGATGCATTCATCAAACTTGCCGCTATTTTATTTCTTAATGTTTCTATCTCATGTAATCCTTCAACTTGATAATTTTGGTATTTCATCATCATCATCACTACTATCGCTTTCCTCACAAAAGTCCCTGGGGTCGTCAAAATGACGATCCCTTTCAGAATACCTCCGTATGTAGTTATGAAGAGCCATTGTAGCAATGACAATCTTCACTTTCTTATTGAACAGGTAATTAGACATATCCCTTAAAATTGCCATCTTTTTTTTCATACCCCAAAAGTTCGTTCAATGATGCTTCTAAGAGAAGAATGCATGTGGTTGAATACTTCTTTATGACCCATTGGTTTGGGACCCCTAAGAAAATCCAAGAGATGATATCTTTCACCTTTATATGGTCCCAAATAACCTTTCATTTGTGGGTACCCCGCATCTACCAAGTAATATTTTCCTAAAAATTGAAAATTTTGTTTTGTATTGTAATAATTATACAAAGCAAGTATGTAAAATGTTATGATAAGTATGAAGATTACCATTTAGAGGCTTAGAAAAGTTTAAATTTGGATTCCCACTACTACAAAATGGACTTATTGTGTCACTGGGTGATGTCGATTTAATATAATATAGTGGCGGATAAGACATTTGCGACTCCTACTGAACATGATGTCGGATTTACTATCGCTTGTAAGCGTCATAAACTTTCTATGTCACTTTTAACCGATGTAAACATTTAATGTCGCTTATAACCAACATACCTTTTAATAATTTTAAATAATGGTGTCGCTTTAAATAAAACAGTGTTGCTTTTAAGCAACATAAAGTATTTGTGTCGCTTATAAGCGACACTAATTATTGTTTTTAAATATTTTAAAGCCAGCGTCAGTTCTGAGCGACATAGATTTTATTTTTTTAATATTTTGAAACCCGGTGTCGGTTATAATCGACAGAGCAATGGTCTTTTATATACTCTCCCCCGTGTATTCTTCTTCTGATAGGAGTATATTTATACAACTTAGTTAGCTTGTTTCCTTGCATTTAGATTGTTAGTCCTTAGTTATTTTAGTATTTTAAGCTATTTTCGTGTGTTTGTAGGTCCAAATGACAAAGTATGCAAGAAAGTGCAATTTGGAGCATTTTGGAGCATTTTTGGGCATTGGATGGTTAGCTTATGCTTGGAGCCAAGTGGATGGATGAAATTGAAGATTAAGGGATCCTCTCCTTTCCTATTTTCTGACCCAAAAACACATCCACACTTACTTATTTCACCTACAACATCCACTTATTTCACCTACAACATCCACACTCACTTCACCTACAACATCTACTCACTTCACCTACAACATCCACACCCACTTCACCTACAACATCTACTCACTTCACCAAGAAATTTTGTGGTGGTGATTCATTTTCAAAATCTATAAATAGGCTTCTCCATCACAAGACAAAGAACCAATTCACATCTACAACACATTCCACTCACTTCACCTACAACATCCACACCCACTTCACCTACAACATCCACTCACTTCACCAAGAAATTTTGTGGTGGTGATTCATTTTCAAAATCTATAAATAGGCTTCTCCATCACAAGACAAAGAACCAATTCACATCTACAACACATTCCATAAACAACACAATTTCTGCCGCAAGTTTCCTTCTTCCTTCATCCATTTCCATCCACCTTTTTTCCTATCCATCCCCTACCACCCTTCCATACTCTCTCAACCTATCCAATCTCTACCACATCCCCTAGACCATCCAAACACCACACCCACCTTGGTGCCGCATGTTTGCAAGAAAGGAGGAGGACTTGGAGCTGTGCTAACCATTCAAGACGTTGGACTGTTGGAGCGTTCTAGGTGTCTTCTACTTTTATTTATCATGTTTAAATTCAATTATAGTTGTTTAATTGCAAATATGTGGAACTAAATTCGTTTTGGCTAGAGGTTGATTCAAAGCCATGAACATATTTGTAATATGAATTGATTACCTTCAGTTGTGATTTCATGAGTTATGAATTCAATTTGCTTAACTGCTTGATTTATAACTTATTCTTGTATGTCGATTAAGGATGCATACTTAGTTTGCATGCATGAATTTGATGCTAGAATATAAGGGAGTTTCACCTAATCGTTATGAACTTATATTCACAAGTAGTGGAGGTTGCTAGTCACAATCGCGTTAAGTGAATTCTTAGCAAGAGTATCATGCTGTTCATAGTTACGAATGCCTCGTCAATGCTTATAGTTTTCACAAAGCTTAATGATCTTTGATTGTATCTCTATTGTGCTATTCACGTAGGGGACTTTTGAAGAATGTTTTGAATTGTTGTATGCGCTTTTCCGTCCAATTCAATAACTTAAGGAAAACTTGAAGGTTAAAAAAGTGCTGTTCACGGTTAATCTGGGGTATTGAGATTCATGGTTTATTGAAAGAACAACTGAAAATTGGTTTGTATGCAAGTGTGTCATGTGTGGAGAAGAACCCTCTAGCTAGTCCATCTATCCATCAATTCACTTAGTTTTATGTCTTTGTTTAGAATCTGCAAGTTATTTACTTTATCTTTTAATTTTCGTCAAAACCCAAACCCCCCATTGTTAAGTTGTATTCTTTAGTTATAATCTGTACAATTTGATGTCTTTTGAGTATTTTGAGTCTTTGTAATCCCAAATTTGTTTAAATCCATCCCTAGTATCTGTTTTTATTCAATTTGCTAGTTTTGTGTTGTTTTGACTATTCTAGTGTGTTTTAAGTTATTATAGTTTAGCTTTCTATTTTAGAGTTTTGTTTTGTGTTTTTGAGTCTTGTTTAATATTTTTAAGTCAGTTAGGTGCATTAGCAATCCCTCCTAATCCCCGGTCTAGAACGATACCCTACTTACATCTTTACTACAATTGTCAAAAAGAGGGTTTAATTTGTGTGTTTGCATAATCATCGCATCATCTTCCTCTCTCACAATTTACAAACTCTCCCCTCTCACATCTTTCTTCTCTGTTCTTCCAACTTCATTTGTTCGTTCTTCAGAAGAGTAAGTTTTTCTTGCTTCTAATATTTTTATTTTCTCTTCTTATGTTTAATTTTTATTTACAACTTATTTTTGTAGGAAATTTATTTAAGCTGGTTGAGTATATAAAGAATTGATCGAAGATGAAATTCTTCCCTAATTCAGGTTTCAATCACTAAATTCTTTAATTTTTAAATTGTATAATACACAAGTTTATTTATTTAAAAATTCTAATTTAAATACTTAGATAAATTTCTACTATTTTTGTTAAATTAATAAATATTTAGTCGAATTAATTAATTTTGTCACTTGAATTGTTATGAGAAAATGGAAATGAATAATATTTATAAGCATTTATGTTAAATTAACAATATTGAATATAACATAAAATTATAATATTTAGTAATACAAGATTATATTATGTTAAATTAATTTGTTTTGCACTCTAATTGTTATTTTAATTTGTTTTTGTTGTTATTTTGATGACTTTGATAACTTTTTGTTGTTATTTACTAGAATAGATTAGATGGGCATAATTTTGATAACTTTTTCTTGTTATTTTAATTTGTTTTTACTATAATAGGTGTTGAAAATTAGAAGATTGCAATCGTGATAGAGTTGGAGGGTTGAAACATAGAAATTGAAAATTCTAACAGTTATGCCTACATGATAGGGATTGAAAGATTGTAGGCATCTTAGTGTTAACGTAATATTTTGTCCTCGTAAAGTGGTAAAACATGGACAAGAGTTAGTTGACGAAATTTGGAAGCGTATACAGCTGGAATTAATTTGTTTTTTAGACCAAGCGGTTGCAAATGGTGTTGGCCCTAATAAGTTTAGATGTCCTTGCAAAAGATGTTGCAATCACACTACTACAAAATGGCATATCAGTGGCGCTATAAAAGCGACATAAAAAACCACTTAATGTCGGATTTTTGGTAAAAATCTGACATTAAATCGTGCAATGTCGCATAGCGAAACCGACGCCAATACTACCGTCACTAAAGGGTATTGGCGTCGCTTATTCACCTTAATCCGCCACTAAGAATGAAAGTATTATAAAATAAAAAAGAACAACAGCGTCGCTTAAAAGCGACATAGGGTATTACGTCGCTTAAAAGCGACATCACTACTGACAGAGACGTCGGTTTAAACCGACATTACGTAATAAATAAATAATTAAAATATCATACTTAGTGTCGCTTTAAAGCGACACTACTTTAGTTAAATAAATAAAATACTCAAACTAACGTCGCTTATAAGCGACACTAGACATTAAAAATAAAAAATTTACTAATCTTCATGTCAGTGAAGTACAAAAAAATAATTAAAATATCATACTTAGTGTCGCTTTAAAGCGACACTACTTTAGTTAAATAAATAAAATACTCAAACTAACGTCGCTTATAAGCGACACTAGACCTATTAAAAATAAAAAATTTACTAATCTTCATGTCAGTGTGGCTGTATACAGATGGCATGTATGCGAAGTGTGGCTGTATACAGATGGCATTGCAGACCTTCGACGAATTGCATTGTGGGAATGTCTCTACATGGAACGCATTGTTAGGTGGTTTAGCAATGCACAGACATGGGCATGAAGTGCTAAAGAAATTTGAAGAAATGACTCGGTCCGGACCTAGACCAAATGCGGTGACATTTCTAGCCATTTTGACTGCCTGCTGCCATGATGGTTTGGTTGATGCAGGCCGTCGGTACTTTTATCAGATGATAAGCCAACCTTACAATCTTTCCCCAAAGTTAGAACACTATGGATGCATGGTTGATCTGCTCTGTAGGGCTGGACTCCTGGGTGAAGCTCGGGAGTTGATAAACACGATGCCCATGCAACCTGATGTGCTGATATGGGGAGCTCTCCTGAGTGCTTGCAAGGCCGTAGGTGATGTTGAGCTCTCTCAAGAAATATTAGAGAGAGAGAAAGAACAGAGAGAACACCATTTCTGATAAGGCCGGTCTTGAAAATTGATGAGGATCGAGCTCTGGTTGCCTTAGATGGAAATAAAATTGCAGTTCTGCGGATGATCATCTCCCATGGCCTCGTGGGTGCACTTCTGTGCTTAACAAACAATATAAAAAGGAGAAGGAAATGAGGAGAGGAGAAAAGGGGGAAGGAATGGAGAAGGGAGAAGTCACAGGCAAGGAAGAGAAGGAGGGGTTATATTGTGGAAAGTTTTCATTATTGGCGGCAAAAATCCCCCCAAAATTCCCTCTAAAATTTTTTAATTTTCCTCCAAAATTTTAAATTCCCCCCACAAAATTTTGTTACGATTTTAAAAAATAAAATAATAATTATTTGGTTTAATAAATAATATGTATTTAAATAGAATATGTTTTTAAAAATAGAATAAATAATTGTTTGGTTTAATAGATAATTTTTACATGTTTGGTTTAATAGATAATAATCCATGTAAAATATGCGATAAATTGGATATTTTGCCATGTTCTTTGTTAAATTGGATATCTTTTGTTAATTATTTTTATATTCGTTTATTGAAAATGAGAGTGTGATTGATTATTATTTTTATTTATTTTGAGCGTGAGATTGATTATAAACATACATACTATTTTGTTTTGTCTAATATATATACATATACTGATATACTACAAAATGTATAATAGTTCTACATAAAATATTTACCAAATATTATTGAATTGCATATACAGAAGCACAAAGATTGATGTACAAATATCCGAAACTTAGAAATTTTAAATTATGATGATGATCTGAAAATTTCAAAAAAAAAATTGCAACCGAAAATCCAAAATTTTCAACCTGAAAGATAAGTTAGTTTCAAAATGTTTAAATTAAAAATAAAATAAAAAAATCGTAAAAAACAAACATTCAGAGATTAGGTAACGGAACAAAAGTTTTCGATGGTTATAAACGAAAAATCACAATTTAACGGTTATTTTAGCTCCGATTTTGATGATTTTTTACAGCTACACTCCTCGACCCTATAAGAATGTATTGAACAAATTTGATCTTCAATTTAAAATATTTACACTAGTGGATAATTTTTTATACTTAATGGAAGTATAGCATTAAGTCTTAAGTGTTTGTTATGTCTATCAATTTGATAGGATATACATTCTATGAAACTAGTTTCAACGATCCAACCGTCAAATATGTTTGTATATACTCCGAGATCGCATACCTAAAAAAATCACAAAAAACAAACATTCAGAGATTAGGTAACGGAACAAAAGTTTTCGACGGTTATAAACGAAAAATCACAATTTAACGGTTATTTTAGCTCCGATTTTGATGATTTTTTACAGCTACACTCCTCGACCCTATGCGATCTCGAAGTGTATACAAACATGTTTGACGGTTGGATCGTTAAAACTAGTTTCATAGAATGCGTATCCCATCAAAACGATAGATTCACTAATACTTAAGAGTTTATTCATACTTTCATTAAGTATAACATAAGATTTATTGGTATCCACTAGTGTAAATATTTGAAATTGAAGATCGAGTTAATTCATTGTATTCATATAGGGTCAAGGAGTGTAGCTGTAAAAAATCATCAAAATCGGAGTTAAAATAACCGTTAAATCGTGAATTTTTGTTGATAACCGTTGAAAAGTTTTGTCCCGTTACTTGATCTCTGAATGTTTGTTTTTTGTAATTTTTGGCGTATGCGATCTCGAAGTGTATACAAACATGTTTGACGGTTGGATCGTTGAAACGAGTTTCATAGAATGCGTATCTCATCAAAACAATAGATTCACTAACACTTAAGAGTTTATTCATACTTTCATTAAGTATAACATAAGATTTATTGGTATACACTAGTGTAAATTTTGAAATTGAAGATCGAGTTAATTCATTGTATTCATATAGGGTCAAGGAGTGTAGCTGTAAACAAATCATCAAAATCAGAGTTAAAATAACCGTTAAATCGTGATTTTTCGTTGATAACCGTCAAAAAGTTTTATCCCATTACTTGATCTCTGAATGTTTGTTTTTTGCGATTTTTTGTTGATGCGATCTCGAAGCATATACAAACAAGTTTGACGGTTGGATCGTTGAAACTAGTTTTGTAGAATTTGTATCCCATCAAGTTCAATGGTGTGTGTGTGTATATATATATATTAAGTAGATTTAAATTTATTTATTTTGTACGTATAACACTTAAGAAATTGAATGATATGTATATTTAAGCTAATCCAATGGTCACCAATTTTTAGAATTTAATTTAATATATATATATATATATATATAATTATTATAGTTTTTAGGGGTATAAAATTGTTAAATTAATATATATAATTATTATAGTATTTTTTTAGGGTTATATAATTATTATTATTTGTATCCCATGTCAGTGCACTTTATGTCGCTTAAAAGCGACACTAATATTCAAAAATATTAAAATGAATTCTTACGTCGGTTTAAAAGCGACACTAGAATTTAAAAACATTAAAATTATTCTTACGTCGGTTTAAAAGCGACACTACGATTTAAAAACATTAAAAATTATTTTTACGTCGGTTTAAAAGCGACACTAGTATATTAGTGACACTTATAAGCGACAGTAAAACCGACGTTATATTCAATTAGTGTCGCTACAGTCTAATCCGCCACTATATTATATTAAAGCGACATCACCCAGTGACACAATAAGTCCATTTTGTAGTAGTGTCAATATACTTTTGTTAGGAACACTATTGATGAACATCTCATATTGTTGAACATCATGGTAAGCAAAACATTGGAGAGTAAAATGTGGCAATTGGAGAAGAAGAAATAGGAGATGAGGTGACTGGTATGCATGATTTTCTTAATGATGTATTTGTCCAACCATTTACAGAAGAAGGTGTTGGGCCGTCTATTGAATGCCCTAATAGGGAAGGGCGTCCATAAGAGGTGGACACTTTTTTTAGGTTGCTTGAAGAGGCAGATCAAGATTTGTGGCCAAGTTGTAAGGAGTTTAAGAAATTGGAAGCAGTTGTAAGACTGTATCAGATCAAATGTTTAGCGGGAATGCCAGATGAGATCTTCACCACTTTACTGGAGCTAATTAAAAGAATGTTGCTTGAAGAGGATTGTTTGCCTGAATCCTGTTATAAAGCAAAAAAACTTATAAACGACTTGGGTCTGACGTATGTGAAAATTGATGCATGTCCCAATGATTGCATGATCTATTGGAAAGATACTTCGGAGCTGACCATCTGCTCAGTTTGTGGTGAATCAAGATATAAAATTACCAACGCAGAGGATAGCTTGAGAAAAAAGATCGCAGCTAAGGTTATGTGTTATTTCCCTTTAAAACCATAATTGCAACAGTTTTTTATGTCGAAGCATACGGCTAAACATATAAGGTGGCATGCAACTGAATGTCCTAAGGATGAGTTTATGAGGCATCTTTCAAATTCTCCAGCATGGAAGCATTTGGATAATTTATATCCGGATTTTGCGTCAGAAATTCGAAATGTCAAATTAAGCTTGGCCAGTGATTGATTTAATCCTTTTGGGAAAATGAGGAATGACCATAGTACGTGGCCTGTGGTGCTTTCTGTGTACAATTTGCCACCCTGGATGTGCATGAAGCAACCAAATTTGTTGTTGTCTCTATTAATACCAGAACCGTGCAGTCCTGGTAAAGAGATTGATGTATACATGCATCCAGTGATTAACGAGTTGAATGAGTTGTGGGAGGTGGGCACTCCCACTTATGATGCGTATTCCAACCAAAGTTTTACGATGAAGGCAGCCATCTTATAGACTATAAGTGATTTTCTGACTTATGGAATGCTGTCAGGATGGAGTACACATGGCTATAAAACCTGTCCACATTGCATGCATGATAAATAATCCATTTACTTGCCAGCGAGTCGTAAGATTTGTTATAAGGAAAAACGAATGATAAAGGCTTCAAAAATTTGTATTTTAACCAAAAACCATCTTACTGTTGCAGTCATATTTAGAATAGGAATGTGATTATGTGAATCCTAGTAGATTAGGAATGTATCTTATATTCCTATTAGGAGTAGATTACTTATTAAGTATTGTAATCCTTATGGGAAAGGGTTTGTCCTTTCTACTACTATAAATAGAGGCACAATAGGGTGAATAAAACACACCTCACAATTAAATCATTCTCTCTTCTCTCTCTAAAGTGGCCGGCCCCCTCTCTCTCTCTAAACCCTAGATCGCTCAATCAAATAGGCCTACAACACGTTATCAGCACGCTCTTGCCAGAAGCTAAGGAATTGACGCATCGTAGGATGAGGCTTTCATCCACCAAATTCAAAGGCTTATTTGTTTTCTGCTAACCAGGTACGCTTAAAATAAATGAAGATATTTGAAACGTCCACGAAGCATGAAAACATTCTCCATGATGCATGAACCCCTCTATGTTTATATTTTCATTTCGATATATATATTGTATATGTTCATATATTTGTCAATATATATATTTGTTTCATGCATCGCACAATTAAATTGTTATGTGGAATTTGTGAGTCAAATTATAAAATTAAATTAGAAGCAAATTAGGGTTTCCTAAACCCTAAGGGTTTTGAAAAAAAAACACAAAGGGGACCGGATTTGGTGCGGCACCGCACCATCCTTTGCAATCCGGACACCAGGCTTCTCCCTGGACTATCCTTTCTAGGCATGCAGCCCTATTCCTCTCGGTCCACTGCCCGCAAGCTTAAGCTTACTCGGCCTCCTGTGTCACGGCCTGCATCCTGCCAACAAGGCTGGGCCTTGTTCTTGCGGCCTGCATGCAACTAGCCCACGTGGCTGGGTTTTTTTTATCCCACACGCACCAGCTAGCCTTGCGGTTGGGCTATTCCGAGCAAACCTCAAGGCCAGCTTTTACTGGGCTGTCTCCGTGACCCCCCCTTGCGGCCCAAAACTCAACCCAGCTGCGGCTGGGGGTTTTTTTCCTCACCCGTGGCCTGCAGCCACCACTTGAGGTCCCTTGGGGCCTTGCCTTATGTTTAAGGCACCCAACCTGTGCCCACTTAGCCACGGCACCAAGCCCAAATTATTTTGGGGCTATATTTTCGACCCAATAATATTATTTTAATATTATTTAGCTTCTACAATCGACCCTGTATGGCCCGATTTATTAAATTAATTAAAATTGACCTGCAGTTCATTAATCTGATAATGAATCCAAAATTATTGACCTGAAGATCACTTTTGGACATTAACGATTCAATAATTTATTTTTATACTTTGAACCGTCACATACTTTCGTAGTAACGAAGCTCTCACACTTGAGTTCCCGAAGAACCTCAAATCCACTATATATATTTGTATATTGCATTATGGGTTTCTTGCAGGAACCTCTCATTATGAACTAATTGTTCATAAAACTAAATTGAACCTGTAGTTTCAAATTTAGTGCCTTTGAAACCTGAAGTTTTCATTCAAAACATACCACATGAAGCCTGTAGTTTTCATGCAACATTTAAACCAATACATGTCTAAAAACCCTGTATGTTCTACGATATATGTCTATGGCTTACCATATGACTACTCACGTTTTTCTCCCTCTGTTTTAGGGACATGTCGAACTTGAACAAGCTCGATTTCTTCGTTCTAGAAGTCTCTGGAAGAAACTATCTGAAGTAGGTTCAAGACGTGAAGCTCCATCTAACTGCAAAGGGTATTAGAGCCACCATCGAGGCACCCGTTACCGGTAAAACTGTTGACGAAGCTCAGAAGGCTACTACAATGATCTTCATTCGAAGACACATCCATGATGCACTGCAGACTGAGTACCTCGCTGAGGAGGACCCACGCACCCTCTGACATCTACTTGCTTGAAGCAAGACACAATTGGCAGCATCTTCGCTTCCAAGACTTTAAGTCCGTGAATGAATACAACTTTGAAGTTTGTAGAATTCGTTCATTGTTGAAATTCTATAAAGTGGAACTCACTGAATCAACTTTTCTGGAGAAGACCTATTCGACCTTCCATGCCACCAATATTGTTCTACAGCAACAATATAGGGCACAGAAATTCACCAAGTTTTCGGATTTGATCTCTGTTTTACTTCTCGCTGAAAAACAGAACCAACTTTTGATGAAGAATCATCAAGCTCGACCGACTGGCTCGAACGCTGTGCCTGAAGCACATGTAATATTTTCTAGTAGCCATAAACGACGAAAGAATTGTCATGGCCGTGGTATTAGGCAGCCAGCTCCACCACGAGCCCAAGGTCAACAGAGTGCCACACCTAAGGGAAGGATTACGACCCAGCAGCGTCCACCATTCGCCCTTAAGGTCCCAGACTTCAAGAACAAGGGCAAAGCTCCCGTTCAGCCTGCTTATACTGAACTGGACATGTACTATTGTTGTGGATCAAAGGATCATTGGTCACGCATATGCCGAGCTTCTCTTGAGGCTACTGCCAAGTATCATTCACATCGTGAGTCTAACTTTGCAGCTGTGGATCATCCGGAAGATGCAACCACATCTATGGAGATATCAAATTTTCAGGAGGCGTCAGCCCCTATGGAAGAATAAATTAGACATGTTTTTCGGGTGTTTACCCCTAGTGGCCGAACTCACTAGGAGTGGCCGGCCCTACCCCCTATTTTTCTAGGTTTATGGTTTAAATTTTTGAACAATTTTCCTAAGTAGTTGGAATAATTTGTTTGGTTTTGATTTGTTTTGAATTATGGATTATTATTTGAATGGATATTATTTTCTCGAATTGCTTAATTGAATGAATGGACTTATATTTATGCATGTGACCAATTCAATCAATTTATTTCTAGGTATGTCTAGTAGGGAAGTTAGTTGTCTGGCAAATAGTGCAACCACGCACACCATCTTGCGTGAACGACACTATTTTACTAACTTAATACCCAAGAAATCTCCTTTGACAACTCTCTCAGGCCCATCCAACCTGATTGAAGGATACAGAAAGGCATGTATCATGTTGTCCAATGGTACTATTTTGACCATTAAGGAGGCACTCTATTTTCCACGTTTCGGAAGAACGTTGCTAAGTTTTAGAGATATTCGAGACAATAAATATCATATTGAAACCACTGAAGACCATGGTTCGGAATTTCTTTGTATCACTTCCTACGAATATGGCCAAAAGCGTATTCATGAGAAGTTGGAACGTCTGCCGAATAGGTTGTACATCAGAACCATTTGCGGCATAGAAGCCCACAGTGTGGCTGGCCCTATGCCTGAGTTCCAGGATACTTTGTTACTTTGGCATGATCGTTTGGGACATCCTGGACGTGACATGATGTGCCATATCCTCAAATCATCACACGGGCACAAGTTACATCCCTATGTTGGACTCCCATCATGCAAAACGTGTTCTTTGGGGAAGTTGAATACTCAACCCTCATATACAAAGATTATTCACGACCCCTCCTAAATTTCTTCAGAGGATTCAAGGGGACATTTGTGAACCCATCCAACCAACCTGCGGACTATTTAAATATTTTATGGTGTTGGTTGATGCATCGACACGATGGTCACATGTTTACTTGTTGTCCACACGCAACGCCGCATTTGCTAAACTCCTAGCTCAAATCATTAAGCTAAGGGCTTACCACCCTGATTATCTGATTAAGTCGATTCGATTGGATAACGCTGGAGAGTTTACATCACAGACCTTTGACGATTATTGCATGTCAGTAGGGATTGATGTGGAACATCCTGTACCCCATGTTCACACCCAAAACGGCCTGGCAGAAGCTTTCATAAAGTGCCTTCAATTGATAGCTCGGACTTTGGTTATGAGAACCAAACTGCTGGTATCTACCTGGGGCTATGCAATATTGCACGCAGCTATGTTAGTCCGTCTGAGGCCCACCGCTACTCAACCACATTCACCGTTACAGTTGGTCACTGGATACAAGCTTAACGTCTCGCATTTACGAGTGTTTAGGTGCGCCATTTATGTGCCAATAGCGCCGCCGCTACGTACCAAAATGGGAATCTATGTCGGTTATGATTCGCCATCAATTGTTTGATACTTAGAACCCTTGACAGGAGATCTCTTTACCGCATGTTTTGCGGATTGTCACTTTGATGAGACAGTCTTCCCGGCGTTAGGGGGAGATAAGCATGCTAACGCTCCCGTAGAACACCGCGAATTGTCGTGGTATGCTCCCACTATGTGTCATTTAGATCCCTGTACTGCTCAGTTTGAAACTGAAGTGCGTCGAATTATAGATCTTCAGAGCATTGTTCAAAGCATGCCGGATGCTTTTAATGATCTAGCTAAAGTGACAAGATCACATATACCCGCTGAAAACACACCTGCAAGGATAGATGTACCCCGTGTACGTCAACAACCTGCCTGGGAAGGCCGGACAGTCCACGAAGGAGGGGAGGCCGCAACTTCCATGCGGCAAGGTACATTGGCGGCTAGCCAATCATCTGCTCCGACCCTGAACCGTGGCAGACCCCCTGGTTCAAAGGATTCACAACCCCGAAAGAGGAAAATGGCACCAACTAGTGACCCTAGTTTGAATCCGACCATCGCTCACTCATCCGTTCCAACGCATGAGGTTATTCTAGATTACGGTGATGTTTCAGATGAAACATGCCAGCCTCCTGAGAATCGCGAGATTTCGGTCCACTACACAGTATTGGATGAGGTTTGGAATAGGAATAAGATGATCGTCGACGACGTATTCTCGTATTCAGTAGCTACTGACATCATGCTTAGCGATGACATTGAACCACGTTCAGTCGATGAATGCCGACGTAGAACCGATTGGTCAAACTGGAAACAAGCAATCCAGGTCAAACTCGATTCGCTCGCAAAACGTAAAGTGTTTGGACCTATCGTTCCTACAACACCACGTGTGAAGCCCGTTGGCTACAAGTGGGTCTTCATGAGGAAGCGTAATGAGAATAATGAAATAGTGCGATACAAAGCACGCCTCGTAGCGCAAGGCTTCTCTCAACGCCCTGGGATTGATTACGAGGAGACGTATTCTCCCATAATGGACGTCATAACGTTCCGCTACCTAATCAGTTTGGTAGTTTTTGAAAAACTAAATATGCAGCTTATGAACGTGGTAACCACGTATCTCTATGGGGATTTAGATACAGAAATATACATGAAAGTTCCAGAAGGACTTCCATTGACTGGCTCAAATAGTTCTAGACCACGGAGCACTCTCTCAATTAGGTTGAGGAGGTCACTCTACGGATTGAAACAATCCGAGCGGATGTGGTATAACCGTCTGAGTGAATATTTGACAAGTCAGGGTTATGTGAACAATGAACTATGCCCATGCATGTTCATAAAGAAGTCACATTCCGAATTTGCAATCGTTGCAGTTTATGTCGATGACATGAACCTCATTGGGACTCCTGCAGAGCTTGAGGGAATTGTTGCACACTTGAAATCGAAATTTGAGATGAAGGATCTTGGAAAAACTCGATACTGTCTCGGCCTGGAGATCGAGCATTGTTCGGATAGAATCCTAACTACATTAATTTGTTCATGCAATATCAAAGTTCCACACCCATTAACCTAACTTTTTGGATGTTTATGCACATGTATGGATGAAAATTATTCTAAATATTTGAACTGATCTAACTGGGAATTAAAAAGCTATTAATAGGAAAGGGTAATGTTTTTTTTTTTTATTTGTTTCTTTTAGTTTTTTATCATTGTTTTGTCCAAAGAAATTTGTACATTGTCAAGTAATGTTGTTACTATACCCGATATAATTAATGTCTTATTTTTAAAGTACATTAAGGAAGAACTATAAGATGTATTATAATCTAAATATTTTAGTTAATTTTTCAAGTATTCTCAAAAATAGAGGTTGGCTCACCTTGAGGTGGTGGTCAATAACCATCTCCTCCTTTTAGGGCCATGATAGGAACATATTTATGTGACTTTATTAGTTTGTTTCCTTGCATTTACTTAATTAGTTTCATCTTATTAGAATGTTTTAAGCTATTTTTGCGTGTTTGTAGGTTCTAAATAACAAAGTTAGCAAAGAAGTACATTTTGGTGCAATTTGGAGCTATTTTGGGGTGAAATGGATTGCATGCATGTGGAGCATAAAATGGATGGTGGTGATTCATTCTCACCAACAAAAATGGATGGTGGTGATTCATTCTCACCAAGAAAATGGATGGTAGTGATTCATTCTCAAAGCCTATAAATAGGCTTCTCCATCAAGGCCAAAGACACCAATTCACATCTACAACACATTCCATAAACAACACAATTTCTGCCGCAAGTTTCCTTCTTCCTCCATCCATTTCCATCCACCTCTTTTCCTATCCATCCCCTACCACCTTTCCATACTCTCTCAACCTATCCAATCTCTGCAACATCCCCTAGACCATCCAAACACCACACCCACCTTAGTGCCGCATGTTTGCAAGAAAGGAGGAGGACTTGGAGTTGTGCTAACCATTCAAGACGTTGGATTGTTGGAGCGTTCTAGGTGCCTTCTACTTTATCATGTTTAAATTCAATTATACTTGTTTAATTGCAAATATGTGGAACTAAATTCGTTTTGGCTAGAGGTTGATTCAAAGCCATGAACATATTTGTAATATGAATTGATTTCCTCCAGTTTTTGTTTCATGAATTGTGGATGTGGTTTACTTATCTGTTTGATTTAGAACTTATTTGTGTATGTTGGTTGAGAGTGCACGCTTGATTTTCATGCATAAATTGGATGCTAGAATATAAGGGAGTTTCACCTAATCGTTATTGTGGATGCAAATTTTCTCCTCTTCGATCTTGGACGAATTTACACCTACAAAACAACTAGCACCTTAGGTTAAGGCCAAAAGCCCACGTGCCCACGATGAGTTGGGGGGCTTTGGCCGGAGAACCTCCGATGCCAAAGTTAGAAATTAGAGAGAATGTGTTTGGAGAACTTTGTGATTTTTGCAAGAGTGTTTGGGATTTTTTGTAATAGAAATCGGGTCCCTTTTTGGTGAGAATGGATGCCTATTTATAGGATTAGGCTTTGCTCAATTTAGAGAGAAAAAGGACAAGAAGGGCCGGCCACCCTTATTGTTTTTGTGGTTGAATTTTGGTTGAATTAGCCAATTTATTATAATTAATTGGCTAATTAAACCTAAGGTGGAGGTTTTGGGAGTTATAGGATTTATTAGCTAATTTAAAAAGGAGAAAATGATGGAAAAAGATGGGAAAATATGATGGACTCTTTTTTGGTTAAGGTTGGTCGGCCATAAGTTGATTTTGGGATTAAATGGGTGGCTCAATTGATAATTAGGGGATTAATTAGATAATTAATCTCTTAATTATCAATTATTATGGCTTTAAAAAGAAGATTTTAGGAAATATGGAATGAATATATTATTTAGCTAATAACTTAGCTAAATAATGAAATAGGAAATTTATAGAATAAATTAGGTTTGAAATTGATACCTATTTTGGACACTTTTGTTTTGGTTGAGGGATAATTGACAGCTGCTCGCGCGTAGGAATCCCAGTATGCCTCACGGGTATTTTTGTCATCTTTTACCCAAGAATCCACGTGTCGCCTTGTGATTATTTTTGGCTCCACAAATGCCCCCACACCTGTTGGGCTGCTCGCAGGAAAGGGCAGCAGGTGTAGAGATCTTCTTGCTTTAGGAAACTTAAGACATCTTCCTATTTTGATGTTAATTCTCTCTTTAATAGGAAATTAGATCCTTCTAGGAAAGGGAAATAAATTTCTCTCAAAGCCTATTTAACTCCACCTTAAGTGGGTTATTAAATCAACCTTGGAGAGCGATTTATTCTACCCTACAAGAGAGAGAGAGCTTAGAGGATATTTGTTCCCCCTCCTCTAGCAATCTTCTACATCTTGCCCATGCAAAGGACCGTCTTTCGTTGCTTTCTTCGTCTTCTTCGTGCCGCACCGAGTTAAGAAAAAATTAATTTTCCTTGTCTTCTTCTTGGATGGTGCTACCGCGGGGCAGCTGTCGGGGTGGTGTGGCATGTCAGCTGGCATGGGCCAGGAGTCGGCTCGGCATGGCCCGATGAGATGTTGTGGCAGGGATCACTACTTTAAGCTGCTCAACTTGGCTAGAGCCATGGGCAGCTTATGCGACTGGGGCCACAAATTGTGGCGCTGAGGTGCAGTGCTAAGCGAGTCGCAAGTCTCATTTCCTTTGGGCTCTTGGATCTGACACTAGAAAACCGGCGATTGAGAGAAATGAGGAGGTCGCGGGCTTCATGGGTTGCTGGAATGCTAGGCATACAGGCCTCTTTGCCTACTGGAATGTAGGGTTGAGCTCTCCTACTGAGTACCATGAATGTCGTTGGCTGCATAATCCTCTTCGTTGAGAGAAATGTGGAAAGAAGAGATCTTCCCCGCCTGCTCAAGAGATGCTAGTTAAGAAAAAACTGAAGACTTCTACCGCTGCTCATGAGGGTCTACTTGTTACCAAGAGGTGTGTGATTGGCATGACTTCTTCAAATAAGAAGAGAGATGAGGCTGCTAGATCTGAGCCTATGGCGCCTGCCATGTCGAGAGTGGCTAATTCGATTAATGATAATATTGCTCAGTGTAGAGGTATTGTCATGCCCCAAATGTCGAAGTCTATGCTAAGAAGTCCTTAGGAAGCTAAGTCTGATTCTCATTTAGAGATGCTTACTATTATGAAGAGCGATAAGGTGGACTCTGCGGCTAAAGTGGCGCTAAGGCCCACTTACTCTGCTGCTGAGACTGATTCGCCTGCTGGGAAGAATGAGACTGTTCGCATAGGCAACTGTGAGAAACCCACTATGCCTGCTTCTGGGGAGGCTGCTGAGATCTGTGTGCTTTTGAAACCAGTCTCGCTTGAAGACATGGACGCTTGTACCAAGTTTGTTGATGTCATCAGAAAGGTTGTTTGCCCAAGTTCCTTTGCGAAGCATATGACCCAATATAGAAGGACTGCTCTGCTTACCATGATGCAGATATAGCAAGGCTACCAAGGAGCTGGCGAAGACTATGGCAGCTGAAGCTTATTCCTTGGCCGAGGAGATCAAGAGGTTGGATTTTGAGCTTGTTGCTTTGAAGGGGTCTAATACTTTTGCCCCCACTTCTCTGCAGTTTGAGACTCAGATTCAAGATCTTAAGTTTGCAGTTTCTGAGCTTCGTTTTGCTGCTTATGCAAATGATGAAAAGTTGATTGCTGCTTATAATCAAATGATCCACTTTAAGAGAATCGTCGATAGGCTTGAACCCCAAGTGTTGGAATTTCAAGGTGTACTGAAGATCAACGAAAGTCTGAAGAAGGAAGTGGATGAGCTCCAACGCGTCTGTATTGGTCTGCTTGAGGAGAATGAGCAGCTGAAGGGTGAGAAGGATGAGCTCGAGGTTTCGAGACCTTCTTTATTTCTGTGGAAGACTTTCTCATTTTTACTTTTAAGGCTTCCCTTGGCGAAGTAGTTGGAAAAATTGGTGCCCAAGCTGGGGCAGCCGGAGGTGAAAGCGCTGGATGATGCCGCTGCTAAGAATGTCCAAGCTGCTGAAGGTGTGGCGACCGAGTAATCGTGGAATGTCCAAGCTGCTGTAGTCTTCTAGGTAGCCTTTAGGATTTTCTTTGTTTTTCCTTGTAGCTCTTGTTTTGCTTGAACTCCTTCGGCTTTTGCTAATTGTTTATAAACATGATTCTTTCGCTTTTCTTCACCTTCCCTTCTTTTGTTCATGCCCTAACCTTTAGACTTGATAGACCAGTGGCAGACATGCTACCTTTTTATAAGCAGACAAGCTCGCGTAGCCTATGCAGCCGTAGGTGTTGGTGTAGAACTTTGCAAAGTTGTTAGCCATAGGGTTGGCAGCCGGATGCCTTACTTACAGAACAGACAAGTGCGTGTAACCACTAGGCTGTTAACCTTGTGCTTTCTCTAATTCCGTAGGTTGCGCAGCAAGTATCACAACACTTTAGGACTTGGTGTAGGTTGTTCAGCGCTTGGCAGAGGTGAAGCTTATCGACTACGTAGCATGTCAGCAGTGGATAAAGCTTCGTATATGCACGCTAGCTTGTTTAACCTTTCACAAGAATGTGCAGTTGTATAAGTCTAGCGCGGCTTTACTGCTCGAAGGGCAAGCCGTAGGTAGTTTTCTGGAAACTGTAGGCTACCTTAGTGCACTCGGTAGCAGCTTTAGGGTTCCAGGGCAGCCGTCCCTAGGGCGTACTGAGTAATGTGCCTCCTCCGTCCCTAGGGCCCGGTTCCCCGCGGATTAGGCCAAGAGACCCAAAATCCTTCAGTTAGCTAAGCCTTGAAAAAGACCATTGTGGCTACTTCTAGGAATCCCGGCGCAAGCCGTCGTGCTTTTCTAGTTATACTAGGGCAGCCCGGCTCATCCACGTCTGGATATTCGGAGTATGGAGTTTATCTTCCCGCTTTGGAGAGTAGACCCATGTGGGTGTTGGGGAATTGGTTTACCCTCTCGCACTGGAAAGCATGGTTGGTCCCTCGGGGGGTGCAATTCCTGCGATGAGTCCCTAAGAAGGGCGCAATCTTCTTTTTAAGTGCAGGTATAATCAGTTGTCGTAGGCACGTAGTTGAGCCAAGTTGCAAATTACTTCTGAATTCCTCATTGAAAAAACAAGTGAAACGAACGAATAACTTAGCTGTAAAAGACTACATAACAACTGGATAGTTCTCGGCTTGCGAGGTGGTGCCCGTTAAGCTGCTTCAGTTTTCAGGCTTTGTTGTAGCGGGAGGTCTCACATGGTACTTCCTTAGACTGTAGGCATTCCATTGTTTTTCGATATTTTTGTCGTTTCATGGTGGCATGGGTGTAATTGCTCTTGCTACCTAATCTGCTGATTTTATACAGACCTTCCCAGATGGGATCTATCTTTTTAGAACTTTATCTGCGGGCAGTGATGAAGGCTTTTCTTAAGACCAGATCTTTGGGCTGGAACTGCCGGATCTTGGCCTTTTTGTTGTAGCTGGAGAAGAGTTGCTGCTGGTAAGTTGTGATGCTAGTGATAGTCTGCTCGTGCTTCTCCTCTGCCAGATCTAAGCTTGTGGCCATCTCCTTACTGTTCGGTTACTCATTTTTTGGTGGTGTGATATACCCATAGACATCTGGGGAGTTCATCTAGCCATTTTCCTTTCTTGTTGGTGAGGGATTTCTTGAGGCAGTCGATGATCGTCTTGTTGGGTGCGTCGTCGATATGCAAATGCTAGAAGTCTTCATCAAGTGGAGTAGGTGCGGCTAGGGTGTACTAGGCTTGTTGGGCCGCTATGTTGCGTTGCCTAGGCTAGGCGTGAATGCGCAGTAGGGAACCATAGAGCTGGACTAAGTAACATGTAGTAGGAGATGCTCAACTGCCAGTATTGAGCCACTCTAGAGTAAAATTATAGAGTAAGGGTCGGTTGAGGCCGTGTGACACGTAGCAGAAGGTGGTGTTCACCCGCCGGTAGAATCTTTTAAGGCAACGAGGACAAAACTTGCTTCCGAGTGTGTTCTTCTAGTGTTCGTCTACTGTTAGCGTGCTTTTTGGGCAGAATAGTGTGTCATAAGGATGACTGCTTGCGTCTGAAGGTAAAACTTGAACTCCCGGGTTGCAACGATTATTGCAACAATTATTGCCAAACCTAGCTTTTGAATTTCTGGTAGCATCGAGGAGAGCTTTTGAACTGTGGAATATAGGTAGTCGGGCCCCCAGCTCTTCTCGTATGATGATAGAGCTTATCGCTACTTCTAAGACTGCCAAGTAAATGTATAAGTCTTTCGCTGCTACTGGCTTGGATAGTATGGGAGGTGATGTGAGATACTTCTTCAGGTCTTGGAAAGCTCTTTCGCACTCTTCATCCCATTTGTCTTGTTGTGCCCTCTTGATGGCCTTGAAAAAAAAGGGTTGCATCGATCGGTGAACCGCGAAAGAAAGTGGTTGAGGGCAGCTGCTTGTCCGGTCAAGTTTTGGATCTTCTTCAAGGTAGTGAGAGATTTCATCTCTAGGATCACTTGGATTTGCGTGTGATGTGCTTCAATTCCTCGTTGGGTCACTAGGTACCCTAAGAATCTGCCTGAAGATACTCCGAATGTGCATTTGGTGGGGTTAGGATCGAGAACTCAGAGTTAATTCTTGGTCGTTGGGCCTCCTATAGTCGGGAATCATTCCCTATGTTTGGCCCCCTGCTTGTTTTATTTGTTCAGCTGCTTTTCGTCCTCCTTATTTACCGTTACTTCTTTTTTAGGCTGCTCGGGTGCCTTGTCTGCTCGCCGAGCTTCATCCCAGAGTGCATGTTTCTCTACTAGAACGAAGGAATCTGCTAGGGTTAGATCTTCTTTCATGATCAATTCTCCGAACAACGGGTGGTCTGCTGGAAGTCCTTTTTGGAAGGCTGCTCTAGCTATCAAGTCATTGCATCCGACTATCTTTGCATTCTCTGCTTTGAACCTCTTCACATAGTTGCGAAGTGACTCCTTTGGGTTTTTCTTGACGTTGAACAAATGGTCGGATTTCTTCTTGATCGAGCGATAGGGTGAATATTCTTTGATGAAAGCCAAAGAAAGTTCATCAAAATTCCGGATGGACTATGCCGGCAGGGCGTAGAACCAATCTTGCACTTCGCCTTGTAGAGTGGTGGCGAATATCTTGCACATAAGATCATCGTTGTTTTGATAGAGGATCATTGCGCTTCGGTAGTGCTTCAAGTGTCCCTCCGGGTCTTCTTCCCTTTTGAAAGATGTGAAATGTGGCATGTTGAACTTGCGTAGAGGCTCTGCCTGCTCGATCTTATCCATGAAGGGTGACTTGCTTATGTTGGTCATGTTCCGTCGTAGTGCCTCGTCGGTGACCTCGTTGCGTTGAAAATTACGCAATCGCTTGGTCAAGAGTCTTTCTACTTCCTCCTGAATTTTCCTCTGGGGTAGTAGAGCTCTCGGCTGCCCCTAGCCATGACTTGTTGGTCTAAGCTGTTCTTCCATGTATTTGGCTCTTCTATGCCGTGGATGCGGTTCTTGTGGTGCATTCCTAGCAGGCGAGCGAGCTCTTTGCAAGCTGCTGGTTGAACTCGAGCTGGGTTGAGTGACTGCTTTTCTCCGTCCGTCGTGCTACCTACTCCGATGTGAGGTGAAGGATGCTCCTTGCAGGGTTAGCCGTGAATGAACACTTCGCCTGGAAGGTTGCTCATGTTGACTATCGGAGTGCGACCCCAACCATGAATGTATGTTCGTCCGTGGGCCTAGTCAAGAATGCACGCTTCTCCGCGCGCTAAGACGGGAGTATACGCTATCTCGAGGGCCCAATTGGGAGTGTACATTGCCAGAACGCTTGGTTTGTGGCCGATCTAGTGGCTGCTTTCTGGGACGCTGCTGGAGAGATTCCTTGTCTGCCCTTGTCCCGCTTCGGGACACCACACCTAGGGCACGTTGCATCTCGGTGCGTTGCAAAAGCTAGTTCACTAAGGTCGTCTGCTGTGCGAGGGCGCTCGTCAACTCTATGACTTGTCGAGACAAGTGTTGTTCTCCATTTGGGTTGGAAGAGCTTGGAAGGAATATGCTTCCTTGAGCAATGGAAGTGTGGTAGATTCCTGGCGTGAGATTTGAATTGGGAAATGTCAAATCTGTGGAGAAACGTGGTGGAAATGCCCCCAGCTTGATGGTTGGTCCGGATGGTTGAGATAGTCTTGGGCCAATTTGGGCTGCTTGGAATGCCACGGGAGCAGGCTGGGCCACGATAGTGGGCTGCTCGGGGAGAGCAGGCTGGGCCGCGTGGCCAGGTAGGGCTGTGTGAGCAGGCAGGGCCTCAAGAGCAGTCTGGGTTTCAGGAGCAGGCTGGGCCGCGTGAGCAGGTTGCTTAGTGCGTGATGCATGGGAGTGCATGGCTTGGGCTTGTGCAAGCTTGGATGGCATGGCTTGGGCCATGATGGTGGTGCCATGGATCTTGCCGTGAGTGGTTGCCATGGTGGAACTTTGTGGTGGTACCACACCACCTATGACCACATCTAGCCTCATGGATCGCCGCGGTCCCATTTCTTGAATGTGAGAATTTTCACTTGTGGAATTTTCTAAATTTCTAGCCATTATATTTTTCTTTCACGTCTTATCAAAGAATCTTTTCAAATTAAAAAATTCTAATAACAAGAACGTATGAATTTTCTTTCACGTTTTATCGAAGAATCTTTGCAAATTAAAAAATTCTAATAATCTAGAAATTAGAGAAAAACCTTTTTGTGCGAGAGTCTTCTACGAGTATAGATTTTCAACTCTCAATGAAAGCACCAATTTGTGGATGCAAATTTTCTCCTCTTCGATCTTGGACGAATTTGCACCTACAAAACAACTATCACCTTAGGTTAAGGCCAAAAGCCCACACGCCCACGATGAGTTGGGGGGGCTTTGGCCGGAGAACCTCCGATGCCAAAGTTAGAAATTAGAGAGAAAATGTGTTTGGAGAACTTTGTGATTGTTGCAAGAGTGTTTGGGATTTTTTGTAATACAAATCGGGTCCCTTTTTGGTGAGAATGGATGCCTATTTATAGGATTAGGCTTTGCCCAATTTAGAGAGAAAAAGGACAAGAAGGGCCGGCCACCCTTATTGTTTTTGTGGTTGAATTTTGGTGCCAATTTATTATAATTAATTGGCTAATTAAACCTAAGGTGGAGGTTTTGGGAGTTATAGGATTTATTAGCTAATTTAAAAAGGAGAAAAGGATGGGAAAAGGTGGAAAAATATGATGGACTCTTTTTTTGGTTAAGGTTGGCCGGCCATAAGTTGATTTTGGGATTAAATGGGTGGCTCAATTGATAATTAGGGGATTAATTAGATAATTAATCTCTTAATTATCAATTATTATGGTTTTAAAAAGAAGATTTTAGGAAATATGGAATGAATATATTATTTAGCTAATAACTTAGCTAAATAATGAAATAGGAAATTTATAGAATAAATTAGGTTTGAAATTGATACCTATTTTGGACACTTTTGTTTTGGTTGAGGGATAATTGACAGCTGCTCGCGCGTAGGAATCCCAGTATGCCTTAAGGGTATTTTTGTCATCTTTTACCCAAGAATCCACGTGTCGCCTTGTGATTATTTTTGGCTCCACAGTTATGAACTTATATTCACAAGTAGTGGAGGTTGCTAGTCACAATCGCGTTAAGTGAATTCTTGGCAAGAGTATCATACTGTTCATAGTTATGAATGCCTCGTCAATGCTTATAGTTTTCACAAAGCTTAATGATCTTTGATTGTATCTCTATTGTGCTGTTCACGTAGGGGACTTTTCAAGAATGTTTTGAATTGTTGTATGCGCTTTTCCGTCCAATTCAATAACTTAAGGAAAACTTGAAGGTTAAAAAAGTGCTGTTCACGGTTAATCTAGGGTGTTGAGATTCATGGTTTATTGAAAGAACAACTGAAAATTGGTTTGTATGCAAGTGTGTCATGTGTGGAGAAAAACCCTCTAGCCATCCATTCATCCATTGATTGACTCAAATCTGTCTTAAAACCTGTATAATTTCCCAGAAAATAGTACGTATATATATTTCTCAAAACCTGCTCAAACGCATTCATTATCAAACGTTATTCAAATATGTCATGTAATGCATCTTTATATCAATCCGAATCTCTATCACATCTCAATATCAATGCAAATCATCTCAATATCGTCTCAATATCATGCATAACATCAGTTATATCTCATCTCAGCCCTCGGCTGCATATATAACTCATACTCAACTCAATTTCATCAATATATACTCTGCACATAAAATCAATATCATCTATAGCCTGTATCACATCTCTGAATCAATATAATTATGCTCTATAGTGCTACAATCACGTGAAGACTGTGCGAATTAACGCGGGTCACCTACGAGTCGCATCCACCTATGGTGGCCTATACGACAAGTCTGTGCACCTAACTTGGATCCAAGGCGAGCATGCGGTGCGGGAAGTGAACGACACGTGAAAGATTGTGCCCTTACTCTCTGGGCGGGAGCACTAGTAATATGTGCAGATCTATGAGCTAACAATTCATAATATCTCATCATTTCACATCAAATCTCATCATTGTACGTTTATCGATTCTCATCAATGCATGCCCTTACCTGGCACTTACCTTTACGTCCTCAGCACCAACATATGCATGAAATGAATGTATGAACATGCGTGCATCAATTTTTAAGTCATGTGCATAACGATATAAACGTACATTTCATTTAAAAGCTGATTCTGGGAAAATCATAGTATATATATAGGTTTTACGAAAAAGCTGCCCACTCACTGATAGGTCGCTGGGTCGTAGCCCCCACGTCTAGCCTGGCTACGCTCGTCCTCAAAATACGTTTCACCTATATGAGAAATTACTAAAAATACGTTATTTAAGCACATACGCGCAAATACGGAAATAACTTCTCATACGTAGCTTAATTTTTGCATACGAATATACCAACGCGACCTACACGACGTCATGGACGTCGTGATATGTTTAGAAAAATTTTTGGGTGGGCCACGCGCCTGACGTGGCACAGGTGCACATGCCCCCCACGCGCGCGTCTCCTACCTCTCGACGCCGGTGCCGGTCGCCGGAAACCTGCAACCCATGTTTTCTCACTCGTTTCTCAACCATTTTGTCCCATTTTCTTCGTACGTGCTCAAAATTAAGAGTAGAACAAGTCTATACCTTCAAAAACTTTGAAAACCAACTGAAATCTCGTCGGGAAATCCTCCAAACCGGCCACCTTCGTTCCCGTCGATCCCGGCGTCAAAGCTTAGCAAACGAACGTCTCCGAGCCTCTAAAGGCCCTAACAAAGCTCGTGGTGATCTTGGATTCCCCTAAAAATCAGCATATGAAAAGTTGATGAATAGTGCTAAACTCGAAGCTCGAGTTTTCGACGTGAAAACGGAAGAGTTCTTACCTGAAACTTGTATGGATGAACTCGTATCGATGAGATGAAGACGATGGTGTAATTATTTCCTTCGATCCGTGAAGATTTGGGTGGTTTTGGGTGTACGTCCGTACATAAGGTAGAGGGATAGTGAGAACTCGGGACAGAGAGAGAGAACTTGAAGGATGAGAGGAGAGAGAAAAGGTGTCGGTGGGTGTGTGTGGACCAAATCCACCAATCACACAATTATCTACTGATTTTTCATTGGCCCCTAGATTTTAGGAAGTTATGCAATTGGCCACATTATTTAACTCATGCATAAAATATACGCCCGTCACTCAAGGGCATAATAGTCATATCATATTGTCAAAATAAGAATCCCGGGACGGGCTGTTACAATCTACCCACCATATAAAAATTTCGTCCTGAAATTTCATACAACACATACATACTAATATCCATAAAACAACCTCGGATACATCTCTCTCATCCTGTCCTCGGTCCCCTAGGTGGCTTCTTCCACTGAATGGTTCCTCCATAAAACTTTCACCAAACGTACTGTCTTGTTCCTGACCACCTTATCTTTCCAATCAAGAATCGTCACTGACTCCTCATCATAAGTCAAATTTGGGTTAATCTCCAAAGGTTGCAGAGGAATCACATGCAACGAATCTGAAACATAATGTCGAAGCATCGAAACATGAAACTTATTATGCACTCTGGACAACTCCGACGACAACTCAAGCTTGTAAGCCACTTCACTGACTCGCTCAGTGATCCGATAAGGTCCAATGTACCTAGGACTCAATTTACCTTTCTTTCCGAACCGAACTACACCCTTCCACGATGATAACTTAAGAAATACCCAATCGCCAACATTATACACTCGGTCAGTGGCATGTCTGTCTACTAAACTCTTTTGGCGATCCTGGGCTGTCTTCAGATTAGCTTTAATAACCTGAACATTCTGAGTAGTCTCCTCTACTATCTCAGGGCCCACAAAAGCTCTTTCGCCGACCTCTGACCAACATAAGGGTGTACGACAAGGTTTACCATATAGTGCCTCAAACGGTGCCATTCCAATACTAGAATGAAAGCTGTTATTATAGGCGAACTCCATCAAATCCAAACGCTGATGCCACGAGTCGCCAAACTGCGAAACCGGAGATCTTAGCATATCCTCCAACGTCTGAATAGTCCTCTCTGACTGACCGTCCGTCTGGGGATGATATGCCGTGTTGTACAGTAACCTCGTGCCCAAAGCCTCCTGGAAAGCAATCCAGAACTTAGAAGTGAATCGAGGATCACGATCAGAAACAATACTAACTAGAACACCATGATACTTCACAATCTTCGCTATGAATAACTCAGCCAAACGATTCAACGAAAACTTTTCCCCGACAGGAATGAAATGTGCCGACTTGGTGAGTCAATCAACAATCACCCAAATTCCATCATATCCATTCTGAGTACGAGAGAGCTTGTACACCAAATCCATAGCAATGTTTTCCCATTTCCACTGCGGAACGGGAAGTGATTGCATCAACCCGAATAGCTTCTTCCTTTCGGCTTTGACTTGCCGACATATAATGCATCGGCTCACATACTCAGCAATTTCTCTCTTCATACCCGGCCAATAGTAGAACGGTCGAATGGTATGATACATTTTCGTGCCCCCGGGATGCATCGCATAAGCTGAAATATGCGCTTCGTCTAAGATATCCTTCTTTAATTCTGCATTATTCGGCACGTACATCCTATTCCCCTGCATAAGCATACCGTCTGATTCTCTGATTCGAAAGTCTTTCTTTTTACCATCATTCCTCAGCCGAATAAGCTCCTGAATCTCATCATCATTCATCTGGATCTTAAGTATTCTGTCGATTAGGATTGGCCTAACTTGAAAACTAGCAAGTAAGGCTTCCTCTCGATTTTTTTTTTACCATCGAATTCTTCACTTCCAACTGCACTTCAGTCGATCTCAACTCGGCAAGAAGAGGAACACGGCTCGCATGAAAAGCGTTAATTCTGCCCTGGGACTTCCTGCTAAAAGCATCAGCTACCACGTTTGCAAGACCAGTGTGGAACCCAATCGTGCAATCGTAGTCACTCAATAACTCAAACCATCGACGCTGACGGAGATTCAACTCCTTCTGGGTGATTAGATACTAAAGACTCTTATGATCTGAGAAGATCCTGTATTTCTCACCGTAGAGGTAATGTCTCCAAATCTTCAAAGCAAAGATAATGGTAGCCAATTCCAAGTCGTGTGTAGGGTAATTCTTCTCATGAGGTTTCAACTGGCGCGAAGCATAAGCAATCACCCTACCGTGTTGCATCAAAACGCATCCTAAGCCATTCAACGAAGCATCACTGTAAATCTCAAAGTCACCATCATCGTCAGGAAGCGTCAAGACATGAGCATGAGTGAGACAATACTTCAACTGCTGAAAACTTCGCTCACAATCATCGTCCCACTCAAACTTAACGTCCTTCTTGGTCAACTTCGTCAATGGCAACGCCATGACTGAAAAGTCTTTAACGAACCGCCGATAGTAACCTGCCAAACCAAGGAAACTCCGAACCTCGGTGACGGTTCGTGGTTGTTCCCAATTCTCCACAGCCGCAATCTTCTGAGGGTCAACCTGAATACCTTGAGCTGAAACATTGTGCCCTACAAAAGCAACTTGATCTAACCAGAACTGGCACTTACTAAACTTAGCATATAAGCTGCGTTCCCTCAGCTTATTCAACACCAAAGTAAGGTGTCGAACATGATCTACTTTTGACTTAGAATACACCAGAATGTCGTCAATGAAGACAATGACGAATTTGTCCAAATACTGCTGAAATACCTTATTCATCAATCCCACAAAAGCTACTGGTGTATTCGTCAATCCAAACGGCATAACAAGAACCTCATAGTGACCATAACAAGTCCTAAAAATGGTTTAGGAATGTCATCACTCTTGGTCTTCAACTGATAGCAATCCGACCTCAATCAATCTCAGAAAACACATAAGTACCTCAAAGTTGATCAACATGATCGTTTATATGCCTCGCCCAATTCAATTGCCTGTAATCAATACATAATCTCAAAGTACTGTCATTCTTTCGAGCAAGCAAGACTGGGGCTCCCCAAGGTGAAGTACTAGGTTGAATGAAACCTTTATCAACCAATTCATGTAACTAAGCCTTCAATTTTCTTAACTCGGCATGAGCCATACAATAAAGAGTTAAAGGAATAGGGTTAGTACCTGGTAACAACTCAAGGGTGAACTCTACATCGCGATCTGGCGGCAATCCAGGTAAATCATCAGGAAGAACGTCAGAAAAAATGTTTGACCACCTTAACATTTCTCCACGCTAACGCAAGCCTCCTCATTTAGTACTTACGTGAATCAAGTACTCATAACAACCTCATAACAACCTTTCTTTAAGTAACTTTTGGCTCTCACAACTAAAATGATTCCATGCCTGACTCCATTACACTCATCCATAAAAGTAATCTCTGGTAATCCAAGACGATGGAAAGTAACTGATTCCCGTAACAATCGATATCGGTACGATCATACTGCGACCAATCTGAGTCTAAAATAACATCGAAGTCCACCACATCTAACGGGATAAGATTCGCTGACATAGCTATATCTTCCACCATCACTAGGCACCATGAAAACACCATGCTATCATAGAATGACTTACATGTTACTTGCTTACTGAATCCAACAAATAAGTTATTAATATTATGGTCTACAGCCCGCAATAATGATAACTCACTGTTGTATCGATAAGTAAGTAATAATTCCCGAGGGTGTAATATTATCATCTTGCAGTGATATGTGGTTAACACGTCCCTGGCTTGCGGTCTTCCTGTAACTCTGTTGGCGTAAACTCCTCGTCCTTGAGAATTACGCCCCTATCCTGACCATAAATATAACACCTACAATTACCTCATCAACGCACTCCAAAATGTCGATCGTCACACCTACGACACAAGGGTGCATTCACTCTATCAGAATTCCCCCTGCCTCTGGGATCTAGAATCTCCTGAAAACCTACCAAGTCCTCTCTGGCCTGTGGAGCTAAAACCTCCGCTGGAAGAATTAGAACTGACTCTGTATCTCTTAAAATCCTGAGTCTAGCGAGATCTCTGAGATGATTTCCCAATACTTTTATCCTTATCCTTATTCTGATTACTATCTTTTCCTTATTCTTTTTTACTATTACTAGGCATGATCTCAGAGTTCGCAATCCTTAATAAAGTCTCGTAGAATTCCTGATAAGTATCATAAGGGTAAATGGTCACCATCGAACGCCATTCCTTCTTAATACCCAGCTTAAAGCGTCTAAGCATATCAACTGAAATAGTAGCAGTTTCTAAATCATAACGAGACAAATTAGTAACTTCCTTTAATACTCGCTAGAAGACAACTTCCCCTATTTCAAATCTGTGAATTCTTGTTCTTACGATTTAGGTATGCTAGGATATGAATCTCTAATAGAATGACCGTTAAAATTCTATCAGTCTGCAATCTCATCGGGCTTCCACCCGTAAGTTTCCACTAGGATGCCGATTCTGTGTCCAAAAACCAAACAGTGGTCTCTATCCACTTATCATCAGGGAAATTCCCTGACTCCACATCAGCCTAAAAGTATTCTCAAACCCCTCATGGCCTTCATTACCCCTAAAGGTAAGCAACTATAAATTATACTCTTAACTCCTAAGGGGTTCGCTGAGGAGACGAATTACAGATTGAATAGCACTAATAATAGCTTCCCCCTAACTGAGCTATATTAGGGAAACTAGGTTCATCAGTACGATGTGGCTCACGACGAGGCGGCATAGTTCTGACAGAAGACACTAGAAAATTCTCAAGATATACAGGACTACAACCTAGGGCTTTGATACCAACTGACACACCCCGACCCGAAGGTAGGGCATGCTGGCCGTCACGTGAGCGTGATGTAACCATGTGCACAGTGCGGAAGCTGAATTCATGAATATCAATATGAATAATCTCAAATATAGCATCTAGCAGTTAACCTGGATATGTGCTAGTGCTAGAATACGTGTACAATTACAATTCAGAGCAATATCTAATGCAGTCAAGCCAAAAGGATTCTAAAGTTTCAATTAACATCCAAATGATAATCCTACATAGAAGATGGTCTGTCAGAACGCCGATAAGCTCTCGTGAACCACCGATGATACTTCACTTAATACCTGGAGGGGGGAAAAACAAAACTGAGTGGGTCAGCAAAACAATTCATTTCAAATCCTTTCTTTTCTCAAAACATCTAACCCCTCGCTGTAAAACCTGTATAATTTCCTAGAAAATAGTACGTATATATATTTCTCAAAACCTGCTCAAACGCATTCATTATCAAACGTTATTCAAATATGTCATGTAATGCATCTTTATATCAATCTGAATCTCTATCACATCTCAATATCAATCCAAATCATCTCAATATCATGCATAACATCAGTTATATCTCATCTCAGCCCTCGGCTGCATATATAACTTATACTCAACTCAATTTCATCAATATATACTCTGCACATAAAATCAATATCATCTATAGCCTGTATCACATCTCTGAATCAATATAATTATGCTCTATAGTGCTACAATCACGTGAAGACTGTGTGAATTAACGCGGGTCACCTACGAGTCGCATCCACCTATGGTGGCCTATACGACAGGACTGTGCACCTAACTTGGATCCAAGGCGAGCATGCGGTGCGGGAAGTGAACGACACGTGAAAGACTGTGCCTTTACTCTCTGGGCGGGAGCACTAGTAATATGTGCAGATCTATGAGCTAACAATTCATAATATCTCATCATTTCACATCAAATCTCATCATTGTACGTTTATCGATTCTCATCAATGCATGCCCTTACCTGGCACTTACCTTTGCGTCCTCAGCACCAACATATGCATGAAATGAATGTATGAACATGCGTGCATCAATTTTTAAGTCATGTGCATAACGATATAAACGTACATTTCATTTAAAAGCTGATTCTGGGAAAATCATAGTATATATATAGGTTTTACAAAAAAGCTGCCCACTCACTGATAGGTCGCTGGGTCGTAGCCCCCACGTCTAGCCTCGCTACACTCTTCCTCAGAATACGTTTCACCTATATGAGAAATTACTAAAAATACGTTATTTAAGCACATACGCGCAAATACGGAAATAACTTCTCATACGTAGCTCAATTTTTGCAAACGAATATACCAACGCGACCTACACGACGTCACGAATGTCGTGATATTTTTAGAAAAAATTTTGGGTGGGCCACCCGCCTGACGTGGCACAGGTGCACGCGCCCCCCACGCACGCGTCTCCTACCTCTCGACGCCGGCGCCGGTCGCCGGAAACCTGCAACCCATGTTTTCTCACTCGTTTCTCAACCATTTTGTCCCATTTTTCTTCGTACGTGCTCAAAATTAAGAGTAGAATAAGTCTATACCTTCAAAAACTTCGAAAACCAACTGAAATCTCGTCGGGAAATCCTCCAAAACCGGCCACCTTCGTTCCCGTCGATCTCGGCATCAAAGCTTAGCAAACGAACGTCTCCGAGCCTCTAAAGGCCCTAACAAAGCTCGTGGTGATCTTGGATTCCCCTAAAAATCAACATATGAAAAGTTGATGAATAGTGCTCAACTCGGAGCTCGAGTTTTCGAAGTGAAAACGGAGGAGTTCTTACCTGAAACTTGTATGGATGAACTCGTATCAATGAGATGAAGACGATGGTGTAATTATTTCCTTCGATCCGTGAAGATTTGGGTGGTTTTGGGTGTACGTCTGTACATAAGGTAGAGGGAGAGTGAGAACTCGGGACAGAGAGAGAGAATTGGAGGGATGAGAGGAGAGAGAAAAGGTGTCGGTGGGTGTGTGTGGACCAAATCCACCAATCACACAATTATCTACTGATTTTTCATTGGCCCCTAGATTTTAGGAAGCTATGCAATTGGCCACATTATTTAACTCATGCATAAAATATACGCCCGTCACTCAAGGGCATAATAGTCATTTCATATCGTCGAAATAAGAATCCCGGGACGGGCTGTTACACATTAGTTCCTGTTTCATAATCTAGAAATGTAATTCATAACATAATTTAATACTTCACCATTCATTAATCAACAATTAAAACACATACTTAAGTTGAAACATTCACCAAGTGTACACCCACAAAATCACATAAACATTCCAAAAATGAACCTAATTCATATTGACCTATCTCAATAATAGCAATTTGTCATGAAGGGCACAACGAATTGCTATTATTGAGATACAAGTGTCATTGAATGATATGTCAATATGACATTGGTGCCCTTCATGATAGACCTCTTTTGTTAGCACCTCAATGTGTCTTAGACTTTTGTTACATAGACCTCTTTTGTTACATACAAGTGTCATTGAATGATATGTTTCAACCATGTGCATGCTTAAAGCTCAGCCATGATTACAAACTTATCATTCAATTACACTTATATGTAATATGATGGAGTACCCTCAAGTGCTCCTTAGATTAACTACTCCCTAACTTCATCCTTCTTTTTCTTCATGCTATCCTTTAATAAAATAGAAACATATCAGTTTCTCTTTTTTTTTCAAACAAATCAGCTACAATATACTTAAGCAAACACAATTTAACTACTTGTATCTAATCCATAACTGATGCAAAAAGCAAACCACCAGGTATAACCTGTCTTCAGGTATATCTGCATCAAAGCTTGATAACTAAAGAACTAATTGAAGAAGAAAATCCAAAAACAATTAAAGAAATATAGGGAAAGAAATAGGTACCTCTAAAGAACTTGATTACAAAAACCCAAATTTCTCTTTCCCCAATTTGGGTCTTGTTATGCCAGACAAATGAGAGAGTTAAAGAATGAGTAGCAAGGGGTGAGCTAATATAGCTCAAGAGAGGGTGAATTCCAAAGCAGATAACACATACCAGAATTTTTTTTATGGTTGTCAACAAAAAAGCTAGCATGCAAAGAAGGCTTACAATCCTCATGGAGATATGCCAATCTTTTTGCAGAACCTAGGGTGATTTTCAATCTAGTTGGCCTTCCCTTTCCTGTAATGCTTCTCTTTGATAAGATTCCAATCATTGATATGAAAAGCAGAAGATTAACCAACGAGAAAAGGAATAATATGAGCTCACTTTTGGGTTCTTCTGGATAGTTCCCTGACTCATTCACTCTTGCCTACCACATCTTCCATCTTCTATAAAAAAGGAAGAAAATTAAAGCCCACCACAACCCCTACTATAACCCCTAAGTTCGGGTTCGTCAGCAATCTAAGCGAATTAGACGCAGGTTATGGAGGTGGCGAAGACGCGGTTGGTGTTGAAGCTGTCACTGTTGGAAGAGGCGGAAAAGGTGTGGTGTCGTTGGTCATCAAATGAAGAGTTGGCGCAGTGGCATTAGTCATAAAAGGAGTTGGTGAAATGGCGTTAGTCGTAGGTGAAGAAGGATGAGGCAACGTGGAGTTAGTCGCTAGAGACGTCGTCGACATCGCAGCCGAAATTCAAAGTCTGCAAGGGAAAAATGAGCTGCGATAGGGTGGCCAAGGAAGGAAGACAAAGGAGAGATGGTGGTTGCCATTACTGACAACCACCAGGTGGTTGATTTTAAGAGTCAGCGTGAGAAATAAACAAATGGGAGCTGAAGACGGCAGGGATGGGTGAGAACAAAAGGAAATAAGTTTTACAATTTAGGGTTTTGATATTATATCTCTTCATTATTTTCTAATTTTAATATTATATGTGACGAATGGCATAGCACGTGAGCTTCTCTTTTGTTAGGTGACGAATCTTAAAGTTTCGTCACATATTAAAATTTTCACTCAGCAGTAATATTTCCCGCCCAAGATTTTGTGACAAATCCAAAAGTTTAGTGACGCAAAATATTTTGGTGTTCAAGAAAAATCATTATGTGACGATTTCCAAAAACGTGTCACTTATTTTACTCAAATGTGATGAATTTTTAAGTGTCACAAAAAATTCCGTCACCTAATCCATGTTTTCTTGTAGTGGAAATAGATGCGTTCACACAAAACAGTGTGCGTGGTTGCACTATCTGCCAGACAACTAAATTTCCTACTAGTCATACCTGTAATGAAAAATTAATTTGAATCGGTCACATGCATAAAAGTTCTTAAAACAAATATCAATTCAAAGTAATTTCATTTATTCAAGGATGGTAATTAATTAAAACTTAATATCCAAAAATAAATCACCAATCAATAATCCAAACATAAAGGAAAATTGTTCAAAAATCAACCAAAAACAAGGTAGGGGTTCGACCACTTAGTGGAATTCGGCCCCAATTGTCTTATTTCAACTAAAAAATAAGTCTATGTCTAAGATTCTAATCTTCTATAGGGGTGGTATCCTCTTGAAAGTCAGAAACCTCCATCTTTGTAGTCTTTGATTAGTCCACTTGCATGAAGTTTGATTCAAACTTCTTATGACGAGAATGATATTTATCTACAACCTTCTTGGGAGCGCAACAAACACGGGACCAATGGTCCAAGACTTTGCATCCATGGTTTCAAGTGCTTTGCCTTTATTCTTGAAGTCGAGGGCCTTGGGAGCGAGGTTTGAGGGCTTCAGGGCTTCGTTTCCTCCCTTAGATGGGCCTTGACTCTGTTAACCTTGGTGGGATGGCTTCTGGCCACCACTACCACGCCTCTTTTGGCGTTTTGGGCACTAGTTAGTGTTATGATGTGCTTCAAGCACAGCAATAGCCCCAGTAGGTCGAGCTTGATGATTCTTCATCAACAGCTGGTTTTGTTTTCAGCAAGAAGTAAAACAAAGAACTTCTGAGCTCTATATTGTTACTGCATTACAATATTAGAAGCAGAGAAGGTCAAATAGGTCTTTTCCAGGAGATCCTTTTTGGTCAAAGTTTCATTGCAAAACTTGAGAAGTGATCGAATTCGAGAAACTTTAGAATTATATTCATTCACATACTTAAAGTCTTGGAAGTGTAAGTGCTGCCAGTCGTGTCTTGCTTCAGGCAAGAATATCTCATTTTGGTGATCAAAATGATCAGATAAAGCGACCCATAATACATGTGGATCCTCCTCAGCAAGATACTCAGTTTGCAGAACGTCATGGATATGTCTTCGGATGAAGATCATAGCAATGGCTTTTTCAGCTTTGCCAACATCCTTCTGTTGTTTCTTCAATATCAGGACACAAGTTCTTTGCAGTGATGTAGAGCTTCACATCTTGAACCCACTTGAGGTAGTTTCTTCCAGAGACCTCCAAAGCAGTGAAGTTGAGTTTGTTCAAATTCGACATGTTCTTATCAAAAAATAGATGGACAAGATGTGGTTAGTGTAATTGAGAAAAATCAATCCATTCACATAGGAGTAGAACATACAAGTTCTAATATATATGTATTGGTTTGTTTTTGCATGAAAAAATTCCAGGTTTTCATGGGTGATGTTTTTAAGTGAAAACTTCATGTTTTCAAACAAGGCATGTTTATAAAAAACTTCGGGTTTCAAAATAATTATGAACTTCAGGTTCATATATTCTTGCAATCAAACACAAATATATATGCAAACAAATATGCGAAAAAATAGAATTTTTAGGTTTACAATTATGATTGAATTAATTTATTTGGACTTTGGGCCAAATTAAAATGTGGGTGAAAATATATATATCCCATTGGGCCTAAATAATTAGGCGAATAAAATTTGGGACCCAAAAAAAAATTAAGCCCACGAGGTGGCTTAAAAATGTTGGTCCATAAGTCCTAGGCCCCCAAAATTGGGCTAGGGATCTCGGGTGAGACTACAGGCCCACGAGGAGGACTGGGCTTGAATTGGTCTTGAGTGGCAGGCCCAAAAATATGGGCAGTGATCCGGTGCAATGCAAACAGTGAAACCGGGAGGGCACGATCTAGTGCATCGCAACATATGGGACACCATAGCCCTCGGGCTAATGTATGCTTGGGTCGGGTTTCAGTGTATGGGCTGCAATCTGGGAGTCCAATGTTTACAACATAATGATATATTTACCATCTATTTGTACCATCTCTCTTGTGACATCCCACATCGCCCAGAGGAGTGATCCTTAAATGTATATTCTCATCCCTACCTAGCATGAGGCCTTTTGGGAGCTCACTGGCTTCGGGTTCCATAGGAACTCCGAAGTTAAGCGAGAAGGGGGCTAGAGCACTCCCATGATGGGTGATCCACTAGGAAGTTGCTCGTGAGTTCCCAAAAACAAAACCGTGAGGGCGTGGTCGGGGCCCAAAGCGGACAATATCGTGCTACGGTGGTGGAGCGGACCCGGGAAGTGGTCCCACCCGGGCCGGGATGTGACATCTCTAATAGAGGTAAGACCCACTAACACATGTGGGTCACATCTCTATTAGATAGATGATACAAATGATGCATGAAACTAAAATTTTGTACCATCTTTCTTGATTTTCATTTTACAGGACATATTTTATGCACATTGCTATTGTAAAGACATATTTTCAGTTTACAAGATAAATGTCACATGAATGTTTTGACAAAAAAAAATGTCCCATGAAAACCTTATTTCCAATTGCAGGTAAGCTCAGAAAATTCTCCTTTGGCTATGTTTGTTCTTGGTTCTCACACCTGTGCGTCTGTTTGGGTGCATGAATTTGCAGTCTTCTTGTGAATTGATCATTTGGTTCAACAGGAAATTCATCATTGGTGGAGATGAAGAAGATTCATCATCTAGTTCAACAAGAAACTCGTCCAATCTGCACTCCTTGTGAATCTATGTTCATACGTTAAGGGTTCTTGTACCCACTAATTTCATCCTTGTAGCGTTCTTTATCTTGACGAGCCTTTGCTTCATATGGCTCCTTTTCCTCCACTGAAAAATGGAAAATATTATGTTAACAAAGTTATACTTCGAAGAAATTCCTCATGTTGTGGAAGCACACAAGATGTAATAGAGTAGAATCACACATACCAGACATCTTTTTCCACTTCTCTCCAAGCACTCTCCCCACATCAGTAAACGCAATTCCAGGGTTCTCTCTCTTGACATTCTGCGGTCAACACAAATAAGGACAATAATTTCTTCAAAACATCAATAATAACTTGAACCAAAAGTTCGAACTAATAGATAGAAATTAAAAAACTCACTTCTCTCTCCATATTTGAGAAGAAGATGAAACCAGACATCGCTCTTTTGGGTGCATTTGGATCCTTTTTCTTCTTCAGTTTTTTCTTCTTTGAACCATCTTCACCATGAAACACCATGAAAATAATAGAGAAGAATGATTCATGAGATACATTGTTAGGAATTGGTTCGTCAATGGTTACAGGAACCATTCAAGCTTAAAGACATATCACCTCTGGTGCATATGGAACATCTGGATACCCTTCAAAATTTCAAACAAGCAATTTCATCATCGAAGGAGGCACAAAGAGGTGGAATGGCTTAGTTTGGGAAGATGAAGTTGCCCGAAATGTTTTTCTTCCTTGTTTCAGACCCTCTATCTGAGGGCTTGGGAGGGATGGTTGGGGACCAGTTTGAATATGCATTTTACTCTCTCTTTCTTCCATTTGGTTTGTTTTTTTTTTTTTTTTTTTTGCGCATGCATTTCGTGCTCGTAGTTTCATTCTGTTAGCACTGCTGTAAGTTCAAGGGATAGAGCCAGCCTCGAACTTTGGGATCGGCTGTGACCTTGTGGGATGGGGTGGAGAGATTTTATCCGGTACACCACGTGTCATAATATAAGTGGAGAGAAGTTTTTTCCAAGTGTCCCTCCACTTGAAAATAGAATTAAGGATATGTTGACTCAAATTAGAACTGTAGAAGTACTGTAAAAGATGAAACAGATGCTAGACTAATTTCTGTTGTCTTTAATTTTAGAGCGATGCCAAAAAATTCAAACGTATGAGGCACTTTCAATTCGCAAAATGACTACAAAAGAGAAAAAGCAGTATCACGATACCAGGCAACAAAACTATATTGACAGACAAAGATTTTGCATTAACATTAAGATTCAAGCACAAACTGGGATGTAAGGGGGACCTGCATTTTTATTTTTTCATGTACCTTTTTTAGCAGACTGAGCCCAGCTTATGGTTGACCTAGCCAAGGCATCCATAGGGTCAATGCATTTCTTAAGAAGAGGATCCAGGTGAAGAAGACCTTGCATATCATCAGACGCAAGAATAACAGAGTTCACAACCCTCGCCAGAAGAACCTGGAGTGCGATCCTCAAGAGATTTTGTGCCCCTTCTATGTCCTTTCTGTTTAAGGCTTCAATAGCAGGGATTACAGAGTATTCCATGGTCACTTTATCCGGCAGAACAACCTCAAATCCCTGCATTTATAATACGAAAAATGAATATCATAACATGATGTAGCAATAAAAAAATTTACAAGTATAGTTAAGGAATTCATATTTAACTGGCAAGAAATGAATGCGATTTAATGTCCTGGGGAACTTGTAATCTGTTTAAAACATATTTACTATTGCTTGTCAATTGTCATACAAGACTAGACAATTGAAACAGAAGCTGGACAATGGAATTACCTCACTCTGCAGTTTCTCCTGATAGAATCCTGCTGTCAAAGTTGCATGGCTTGCAAGCACTCCAATCCGCAAAGGACTTCCGGCTTCAAGCGGCTTCAACTTTGCTTCCTTGAGCTCCTTGACAACACACTCACCAATATGAAGAAAAGGAACAGAACAACCCTTAGAAATTTCATCATGCCAAGAATGTGATATGTGACAAGGCATTACAATGCAACGAGCTCCCGATTTTTCAAGAAAAATCCTCTTACTCAGCAAATTCTCCACAATTGGAGTAGGATTGAATTCAGGACCGTCGCTTGAACTCCAATTGACAAAAGGAAAAGAACTTCTCTCAAATGATAAAAGCTCCTTATTTGAAACATGGTCAGAACAAAGAACAAAAGGAGGGCAACTTTCTCCATCTCTTGAACTCCAATTGACAAATTTTCTCAGAAATTTAACATTAGCATCGACAGATAGCCCTCCAATTATGCCAACTGTGTTTGGTAGACCCGGAAATGATTTTCTGGGAGCAGTGTTTCTTAAAGCTGTACTTGAACCAGAACCTTTCTTAAACTCTGAAAACGGCCCAGTTTCATCTGTGTGCAAGAGAACTGGGGATGGAGTTTTAGCTTGACCTGGATTCAACCTCGTCATATAAAGGGTTCTATGTGTATTTACATATCCCAAGTTATAGAAAGGATAGTTCGAAGGGCGCAAAGACGTTGCTTCCATTTATCAATCTACAGCAAAAAGTCCAGAACCACTACTCAAACCATATAATTCTGCACAGATTTCTGAGTTGCGCAGCCTATGACAACAACCTTCTATACTTTCAACTTTACATTAGGCTCCACAGAATAAACACCCACCTTCAAAAGTTATGAACTTCAACAGTAAATTAACATTTAACAAGGAAAGTACTGAATAAGTCAATTCAGATACTTCAAAGTATGCAATTCAAAAACAAAAACCATATCCTCCAAGATTGCAATCCTCTAAGCAGATCCTCCAAGATTGCAATCCTCTAAGCAGACCATGGACTCTCTCTCTCTCTCTCTTCACTTGTTCTTCTTCAGTAGCTCAGTGGTAGAGCGGTCGACTGTTAACTAACACGTCGTAAATTTGAATACTACTTGGGGAGGCTTGATTCATTCGGAATCAAAGAACACTGGGATCAAAATCTATATTGGAAATTTAGATTAGTAGAGGAAACTCAGACAAGATACAAAATTTCCGGGATTTGAGGATTATTATCACTATCGCTAGATGGACCTATATTTTATGGCCCTACAGAGAGAGACATGATTCATCAAGGTAATAATAGTCATGAAAGTGGGGACAAATCATTTGGCATCTGATAACAGCGACAAATTTGGCATTACATCATGTTTCAGCAAACCAACAGAGGGCCATAATAATATATTTGACTTGTTGATTAGTTTAACTACTCTAAACTGTAGTAATTAAAAACCAAAAAGTTTGATTATTTAGAGGTTGGTCATGTAGGCATGTTTGATAGTCATTTCATTTTTAGTTTTTAGTTTTCTATTTTTCGTGCTAGAGATATGAGTAAAGTATATGGAAAAAAAGGGATGAAGAAGGCAGATGGGAGAGGAAACAAAATAAATAAGAGCGAAGCAAAACAAAATCTTGAAAAAGAAAGCAACTTAAAATAGAATTTAGTTTTTAGTTTTCCTTTTCTGTCTTTCCTTATATCTTTCTTCTACCTCTCTCATCATTTTCCTCCACAATGATTTTTATCTCAAACACGAAAATGAAAATCAAAAACAAAAAACAGAAATGGTAACCAGCCCCATGTTTTCTCCATGATTCCCATCATATAAATTATAACCATCGACTCTCTATTTCATGAAAAATAATTTCTTGGTGTGAAAAATGTCCAAATGGAAAACCTTTTTTTGGTTCCCTTCGCTGTTTAAAATAGGAGAGATTTTTCAGCGTGACCGTGAAATGTCACACCATGTGTTCCTATACAAATGGTGGGTTGTGTGTGTTAAAAAATTAATAACTTAAAAATTAAAATTTTCTACCACTTGCATAAAAACACCTGATATACTATTCATGTTGCCGTCATAACTAAAAATTTATCTTAAAATAGACAGCTAGGATATATAAGTGGTGTACCTAATTTTTATTTTATTGAAACTACAGTTGATAGCACCAGAAAACATTTATTAATCAGTAAGTTTCACAGCCAGTACCAAATGCTTTTGCAAATATACTTAACGCTTCCATGTGCATTCTCTTAAATTTTATGAACTGCCATATGATTCTAACCACCGAAAGCTTGGTATATATAATAATATGATGCATGGACACGGGAGAAGACCAACGTATCCCGTATCTGACACGCGAGGATACAGATACGCAGGTCGATACGTGCGGATACGCGACTGATACGTATCCGAGTCAACAGATACGTTGTTTGCTGATGGGATACGCGTACCTTACTGTTGAGTTACGAGTATCCTACTTTTCGGATACGTTTTAAACTATAATCAAAGGATAATCACACAAACAATAAAGATAATTACACTTAATCCGCACAGAATCGTGATTGAAATTAGCTGAAACGAAACGATTCTGTGACCAAAAATCAAAACAATTTTGTGTATAAAATTCCGATCTACCTATTTTTCCTCACTCGAACATCAGAACAGTTTTCGGCAATTGCTACTATCGTCTCCATTTGCTGTTGCTGCATCGTATCTTATGCATTTGCTGGTGAGAGATGGTAACTGGGTTTCGGATTTCATGCTTTCTTTAAGCTTTCTTTTTCTTTTTGTTAGAGTCCTCAGTGATTACAATCCCCTTTTGCTTTTCTGAAGCCAAATGAAATGCATCTTTTGCTTTTCTGTTTTAACTTTTTACATATTATAATAATATTATTATTAGTGGTTTAGAATAATTTAAATTATAATATATTTATATATGTTTTTATATGGCTTTGTTGATCTCTTAGCATAAATTTGACTTGTAACTTTTTATGCGACTACTTTAAATTGATTCTTACGATTTACATGTTGATGATTTAAGAAAATGAATCATCCTGATAATCATACGAATGCTGATGTTAACCTAGTTGAGAATGTTGAAAATGATCATGGTACACTGTGGAAGTATGTCAAAAAACTCGAAAGAGTGGAAAATGAAAGAGGAGGTACTGTGTTTCAATGCAACTATTGTCAAAAAAAAATTCCTGAAATACTTTCGTCATGTCTCAAGCACGGAAAGTTAAAAACTAAAAACTAAAAATAAAATGATTATCAAACACACTATTCCTTTCATTATGATTAAAAAAGAATACAAAGAGAGGAGTTTAAAAATATATATGAGTAACGAAGGCGTACGTTAACTTATATAAGTTTTGTTTTCACAAATCGAGGAGCTCTGCAACAACGGATTATCCTCCTTACATCTCTTGTTATAGACAAGAAGGCAGCAAACAAGGCAAATGATATTGCTGGGTACATATATATAAGATCTGTGCTAGTTGATTCTCTCGAAATGATTTCCCTTACAAGCCCCCATACGATGAGAAGCATACCAAAGAGGCTCATTCTCCCTGGTCTAATGAGACCAAGAAATGCTCCTGCCACTGATAAGTAGCTTCCAACAAGAACCTGGTAAACGCCAGGCCAAAAGTGAGAAAATGTATTACATAACTTAAACCTGTTATGGTACTTGCTCTTTTTCTTTTTTTTTCTCTACATTCAAAATGCTAGATTATGCTCTCTCCTTCTATCTTTTTTTCTTAATATCTAGATTACGCTACGTACATTCAAATTTGGATAGTGTTTAGTTTGTCTTAAAGATCATTTTACATTCTCCCCTCACATCTCTCATATTTTTGTATCTAAACCTTCACTCCTCAGCCTCTCGTTCTTTACTCACAAGAAAAACAACTGAAAACAAAACAGAAATAAGTGGCCAAAGAGCTATAAATCACTGTCGTGCTGCATTTTTTAGCAGTGCATAATTCTAACGTTTCAACACATAAGTATTTGGAAGATTGAAGAAACTACTTGTTCAGAGCATAGCATCAAATTTATGACACCTTGACACATAAATCCCCCTTAAGATTAACTTAATAAAATTCGAATACAGTAAAGGTTCTGAAGATACGACATATATAGGATGACATATATTTCTATGGATATACTAACCTCTAGATGCTGTAGGTCTGAGATTGCATCAGCTGCCTTTACATTGGTGAAGTTATATAACTTCAAGTTATCATAGCCTGGGATTGCTTTGTTCTTGATGAATGCATTCGCAAAGGCCCCCGGGTAGAGTAGCGCCTTCACTAGAAATAAAGGAAATACTTCAGATGCAATTAACTGTGAGGATGTTACCTCCACTGGTGTTGTACATATTCCGCCAGTACAGGGAATGCTGTGGAGCAAAAGGAACACTGTGTTAATCATTTAAAAGGAATTTAACAGGCCTAACATAGTTTTATGAAAATTTTGCTGCCATGATGGCATTGTAGCAACCAAACTAAGCCCAAAATTTTGGATACCAACTGATGTGATATCGTTACTACTTTAACTCTGTTTGTTTTTAGTAATCAAAAGATTAAGATAAACTACTGCTGTTGAAATAATCATTTGGATAAATGGGTTGATTTCTTCGCAATCATTTTCCAGTTGCTAGTTGGCTAATTGACCAAATGCAGCATAAACGGCCTACCTGACCGTAGCCAAGTAGGCTAGAGCAATGTGCTCCTCATTTGTACTCAAGTTTGAATCCCCTCTCAATTCCCAATAAATAGAATATTGCTTGAATAAAAGAAAATACTAATATGCATATGGGGTACCAATAAATAACTTAAATGAGTGCATACAAGATTCCACAAATGAAAAATAAAGCCACTTTTATAACAGCCTGCTGCTGCATATAAATTCAACCCCTCGACAGAAAAGGGTAATGAAATCATAACACCGAGATTATTTGATACATGAACCCTACTTATTAAAAACGAATGCAATTGAAAACTTATTATTTTTCGGAAATAATAATTAATAAGAAGGCGAAAGGGAAATAGATTTACCTGAAAAGAGGAATTTGAAGAATAATGACCAGGAAATATATAAAAGAAGCAATGGAAGATATGGTGGTTGCCCATTTCTTTGAAGAAGCCATGGTAGGAGGAACCCTACAAGGGAAAAAGTCAGAGATGGAATGGAACTTATCACGGTACAAGACACAGTGACACTTGTGCATCGAGTTTTTGTGTTTTCATTTTCCCTCTTTTTGAATAAACTCACTCAGATTTGTTTTAATGACTCATCGAAGAATAAAATTCTTGAGGAAAACTCAACTCTTTCTAATTAAAATTGTTTTCTCAATGACTCCTGACTAGGCGTGCAAGTTGGATAGAAAGTTCAATTCCGACCCGAAATTTGTTATTTTGGCACACTAAGACCATCTCCAACCCTTGGGCTAAAAACCAAATTTTTTAGCCCGAAAAATTTAGCCCAGAAACAATTTTTCTGCTCCAACCCTTTCTAGCCTAAAATTTTAGCCCGGAATTATTAAAGAATAAACTTAGGCTATTTTTTTTTCTTAAATTAAATTTTTTTTTTTAAATAAATATGTAGACTATCGTAAATTAATTTTATGAACATTTTAATCAAAAAAAATTTAAATTTCAATAAATATTTTCATTCAATTTGGTGGAGCCCACACCGATTTCTGGGCTAAATTCTAGGGGAAATCAGACCTTGGTTTAGCATTTAGCATTTAGCCCGAATTTTCCCCTTGGGTTTGAGTGAGTTTGGGGGGAAATTTTGGGGGATAATTTGGCTTTTAGCCCAGGGTTGGAGATGGTCTAAAGATTCAAACTCTTTCTAATTAAAATTGTTTTCTTAATACCTATGACATTTTCTCTTCTTGTTGTATAACTGAAGCCAACCCGTGAAGAAAGACTCAAATTTCATATAATTGAGGATTTTTTTTTTTGAAATGTTGTATTACTTAATACCATAGTCTGAAATATCGAAAATATCGAGGATATTTCGGTTTTTTCGAATCACGGATATTTCGGAACATATCCATGTACATATCGTACAAATATCGATGATAATATCTGAAAATATCGATGTCGATAATTTCGCTCACACTTCAGGAATATTTTGTCAAAATATCGGTGTAATATCGCTAAAATATCAAAAATATCGATGTAAAGGAAGGAAAAAAAAAAGGAAAAAGAAGAAAAAAAAAGGAAAAAAGGAGGGAAAAAACACAAAGGGGATTTGAACCCCTCTCATTTTACTCCTCCAACACCTTAACCACCATATATCACTTATGTTTTAGTGATAATATGCTAAAATATTTATATTTATATGAGTGGCATGTTAACAATTACATGCAAAACTATTTTGGGAATGTATCATTTGATGAATACTCTTCACAATAAATTTACTCTACACATAGAGATGATGAAGATAGTGAAAAATTTGAACCTCATAGGAAATTTTTGAACCTCATAGGAAATTTATGTGGTACTAAATCACTCATGTATGTTATCATGCAATGTATAAAGTGTAAAATATTGTAGTAAATCATTATATATAAATGATTATGGTGTGTTTAATCTTTTTTTCATTAATTACTACATATTTTCTACACTCACAGTGTTTGACAGCTCGCTGTATAATCAACTTAAATCAGTTAAATCTATCGTGTAATGCATTTCCTTCTAATTTTTTTTTTGATAAACTAATAGATAATTGACTAAATAAACATTCTCCAAAGTTTCAATAAAAATTTCCAAGTTTTTCTTACAATTTTTCGTGGTTTTTATTCAATTTTTATCGATATCGATAATATCCCGATATTTCCATCGAAATTTCCATGTTTTTGGACTACCGATATTTCCGATATCATCGATATTTTAGACCATGCTTAATACACACTTAGTCATATAAACTAATATTTAAGCAATTTGTCATATCAAATTTTTTTTTTAAATCATTAATTTGTCATCTCACTCTATCTTCGTTAAGTTTTCAATTCAAAATAAGTCAAGTGTCTTGCACATGACTTGTTTTCAAATGGGTGCTTATCCAATGGGTGTCGGTGTTGTTGCACTATTAGTGGCTTTGGATTATAAAAATTCTTTTCAAATGAATAATAGGAGACAAAAGTTTGAAGTCTTAAGGTTGGTTTGGTATTGTTGTGCTTTGAAAAAGCGCTGCTTCTGCTGTGCTATGAGAATAATCAGTAGTGAAATAAAGCAGCAAGGTGTTTAGTAAAATTTTTTGTAAAAGTGCTTTTGAAAAGAAAAAAAACAATATTATAGTGTTTGGTAAACTTTTATGTAAAACAGATGTGAAAAAAAAATCGGTTTTTCAAAGCTAAGTTTTGCAGCTTCTTGTTTTTTACTTCTTTTTTTTCACCCAAAACTGTGGAAAAAAAAAAGCAAAGCTGAATGTTTGTCAAACACAAAAAAGCTTTATACCAACTTTTTTCAGAATTACCTTAGTATCAAACCAGAACTCAGCGGGTTCTTGCTTTATTCTAACTACGAATACCGCCCAAGGAAATGGAACAAGGCAGAGCAGAACCACCAAGAGAAAGGGAATCAATAAGAAACCCCAAAGTTTGTTGTAAGTATAAAAATCCTCCCAATCGGAAACAAAAGCTGTTATGCCAAACTACAGCAGTTTTCAAATTCAGTTTATTCAACTTCCTCCAGCCACACCTCAAAGTCATAAGCTCTCTAAAAAGTCTTCATGACACTTGTGAAGAATTATCAAGCACTCCTCTTACGAACCAATTCTTGACCACCAAAACCAAGAACCACATACCACAAGCAAAGTTATTGTGACATTCATTTGATCAAGATCAAGCTTTTGCGCCCTTAGGTCAAACACTCATGTTTTGGTGTTTTCAGATACTTGTCGATCACATCAGAGGGAATTTACCTTGAAGATTGCTAATCATATTCACTTGTTAAATACAAAAATTATTACTTTATTCACGTGTTCTTGCTTCGTTGGTTTTTAGAAATTTTCGTATTTGCAATGTCATCTTTACCATCTATAATAATGGTATCATATAACCTATTTGTCTTACATGTGCAATCCATGAATAAAACATGGTTAAATGCACGCATTATCCAAGTGATTAGTCATATGCCCCTCAAATACTTGTGTTAATTAAGATAGTCTACATAACAATATATACATCTTCGTTCTACTAGTTTTCTCAACAACTCAATTTCTATGTCTAACATTGTAGATTCTCTTCATTGTGGTTGCATTTTTGGTCTCACCAAGGTCTTAGACGTATCCACAAACAAGTTATATATTTTCTTTTGTTAAAACACCTTCATACGAATGTCCTTCACGATACATGCTTACCAAAAGGATTGAATTGTTATACCTTTACTCTGAACTATTTTTATCTACTAATCTGTATACTGTATAGGGTAAAATAGTAAAGGTGTGAACTAATTGCACCGATGTTTGCCTAAAAACTGTAGGAATCATTGGATGCCCAGATGATTCCAAATCCCTATATGTTTTATTCAAAGATATTTCGACCATCATGTTCGGTTTTCTGCATTTCTGTTCTCTTTTGTGTGCATAGGAGGACCACAAGCAAAATCTTCGAGGGAGTACAACCAAATTGGCAGATTTAAAACAATTGTCACCTCGCCATCGAATCTTCACCTGCTTCGACCTCCAAAAAACCAAAAAGTAAAAATTGAGAAACCTCAAAGCGTGTGATGCGGATATTTATTTATCTTTTCCAATACAGATCTCACAAAGAACTTCAGAGAGAGAGAGAGAGAGAGAGAGAGAGAGATATATATATATATATATATTTATTTTTTATATTACATATATCTCTGAAGAAAATAGATGATAACTCACACTGTTATTTAATAAATGATCTCTTTCTGTTCAGTTAAAACCTAAAACGTGAATTTTCTAGTGAGCTGTTTGTTTGATTGAGATGTTGCCGACAAATCCAGTTGTGAAAAAATTATAAAGAAAATTAATAAAAATAAATTAAAAACTTTGAATTTTAACAATAAAGATCAAATAAAGTATAAAGTAAATAGTACTAAAATTAATTTTTTAATATAAAAATATAATTTTTCGTTAAAATAAATAACACTAGTATGTTTTCGTTAAAGTTTTTAAAATTATGTTGAATGAATTGTACATGACTGTCTGTGATGTGACGAACACCAAAAGTTCAAGATGCAGTCTTTTCAATAAACTAGCAATAGGGATTCCCCTTGCCAAGGTACGGCCCAATTATATTACAATCCGTTTAAATACCGCAAACAATCGATATAATTTAAGAGTAAATTGTAGCTACGGTTCCGTAACTTTAATTCAATTGAAGCAATGATCTCTCAACTAAAAATTCATTACCATTAGTCCCTCAACTTATCAAAACGCGCAGCTATGGTCCCTTAACTAAAAATTCATTACCATTGGTCGCTGAACTTTAATTCAATTGCAGAAATGGTCCCTTAATTTTAACCCAATTGTAGCAATGGTCCTTCCAATATAACTCATTTTGACAAAAAATTTGACATAGTTGACGAAAAGAACTATAATTATACACTTTGATGAGTTGAGGAACCCTAATTGTATACATGGTCATTCCAACATAGCTTATTTTGACAAAATTTTGACAAAATTGATCAAAAGGATTATAGCTACACAGTTTGATAAATTAAGAGACCAATGGTAATGAATTTTTAGTTGAGAGACCATTGCTCTAATTTGATTAAAGTTAAGGGACCATTCGTACAATTTACTCTATAATTTAATTGAGAGTGCCGTGTAGGAATATGAGCAGGATAGTCAGTTGATTTTCGACAGCTGTTATGATTCAAACTAATATAAAAAGTCTTATGATAAGAGAATTATAAGAGTAAATAAGGAGTAAGATTGAAAGTGCAGTGCGATCCTATCGCGTGAGTTAGCATTCAACTAGAATTTGGCTTCCTATATGGATTATAATAAGTCATTTTTTGTGTTGGAATGATTGTTAGTTAATTGAATTTCTCTATCAACTGGAACTCAATCTTTTGAATATTGAGTTTGGCCTAGATGAGTGGGAGCATTCTGTAGACATTGAATTTTTTTGTGTTTACACATTCTAATTTTATATCTTATATGCAATAGACATAACTCATACACAAGTTAAAGAATGTTAGAACATGAGTATGAGTATGAGAATGTATGTTATGGCAATTGTTTGAACTCAAATTGGTGCAGAGAAGTCTTGTAAAAAGAGGTTTTGAATTGTTCCAGACGATAAAAGATTGAAACACGATTTTCATCCTAGTTTTTGCACTCATGGTTGGACAAGGATTTCTTGTTAGCATTTCACTTGAATTCTAATATGAGAGACAAGTGGATTAAACGTAATTTTCTACTCTCACAAAGCATACGCTCTATATTGAATCAAATGCCTATTGTTGATTGAGCATTGAAGATTTGGTCATAGAGGAGAAGGTTTTTGCAATAGAAGATTTGTAACTTCATATATCATCATCGATCTCTACAAGGAAAGGTGCACTACTTGAACTCTGATATAGCTTCTTCTTGGACTACTTCAATAGGTCAATTTGGTTATTATGTTTATTGAATTGTTAGTTTAGTCTTACATCCAGTTCTTAGGTGCTATAGACTAAGAAAATTGTGGTCATTCATGATTCAATCTTAAATCAACTATGAAAGAGAAAGCACAATAATAAATGCTAAATAACCATTGATTAAAATCAAATAGTGAGAGACCACAATTTTCATAAACAATATAGATATAATTCTAAAATGACGGGATAAAGTTGATTAAACTAATGAAAACCGCATGTTACCTCTCTGATTAAGTTGGTTGATGATAAACTCCACATCAACATCATACATTCAAGTTTCAACATTTATAAGGAAGCTTAAAAGGGGGAGGATTGTCTCCCTCCTCCTTCTCGTGCCCCATGCTCTCCTATGTTGTGTGGTCACAGTTAAGTCACGTCAACATTTTATATTGTTTTTTTATAGAGATAATAAGACAAAAAATGAATAATAATATAAAATGTTAACGTAACTTAACCGTGACCACACAAACAGGAGAGGGAAGAAGGAGGGCAGACAATCCTCCTCCAGTTTAAAAAATCTGTCACTGTAGCGTGCAGTAATTATAGGGTTGTGATTTTCACACACCCTTAACTACTTTTCCCACACCTCTTCTTATTTTTTTAATACTTAATTGGTATTGCACTATTTAATCTTCCATATATACCCTTCCATGTATATCCTGACTCTTTCAAAAGTCAAAAAGTATGAGGGGTATATATGGAAGATTAAATAGTAAGATACCAATTAAATATTAAAAAATAGAGAGGGGTGTGAGAAAAGTAGTTAAGGGTGTGTGAAAATCACAACCCTAATTATAATTGATGATCTTATCTTCACATTACAATTCATGGACAAGTTTCCAACCAAACTGAGGTACTTTTTAATTTTTATATATAAAAGCAACGACATTGAGTGAACGAAAATCACCACACACCACACACCAGTGACACCACGCACCACATGCACTCACTCTCCATATATACGCCAAAAAGAGCAAGTTGGTGCACAACACCGCAAAAGTCATCATCTGCAAATTAAAAAAAAAAAAGAAAAAAAAAGAATAAGGGAATCAAAGGAATACATGATAGTTTCTTCCAATGTGAATAATTAATGTCTTCTTATTTCTAAAGACAAACAGCATCTTTTTCTTAAATCGAATGTTAATAAACTTTTGGGCATCATGAATTTTCACTACCTTTCATTTTCTAAATTAAAAATTAAAAATAGAAACCAAACTGACACACTCTAACTCGATTAGTCTTCCAATTAAGAATGAAAATATGCTGACCATCACTAAATTAACGATAAAATCTACTGTAAAAGTGACAAAATATCGTCAACTTAATGATTAAACCATGAATAAAAAAATTGTGATGTGAAATATTTTGAAATCATCACAAAAGCGGTTGCCAAAATAGAAACGCCAAAAGCGAAGAGACATCATGTTCATTTTCAGTGATGTTACTTGCCCTTTGGTTCAAACCAAGTACCGTTTTCACAATTTCTTACCACAAAACTACAAAAGTCGAAGAAATACAGCTAGGCACAAGAGAAATTTTCTATTACGATGAAAATACAGGATGATTATTATGTGTTTTTATGTAAGTAGTAAGAAATTTTATTTTTTAAATTATTAACTTTTTAACACACATATCACATAATTTATATAATGACACGTAATGTACCACCCGTGTTTTAATTACATTAAAAAATCTCTTCAAGCACATGCTCGCATGTGGGTCCGATAACGTACTCATTGGGTCACGCATCCCAGGGCCATAATATGCTTCTCAATAAGAGTTCGATTCTCGCATGATCGTTTTTGTGAGGATTTAAGAATTCGTAAATCATGTCCGTTCATCATACATCATGCGATTAGAAATCATTTTAAATATTTTTATTTAAAAATAAACATAAATAGAATTTAACAAAAACTGACCGAATGATGTATGATGAACGAACGCGATTCACGGATCTCCAGATTTCTCACCAAATAGATCAGGAGAGGATCCAATTGGCTCAATTAATTCACCACCAATGATTGTACTGCGAGCACCACCGCCGCATCCACCACTATTTGTATGCTCAAACTGCAGTCCGCAAAAGTTGTCTCAGTTTTCTTCTCAATATGTGGAACAACCTCCCCTGCGACCTCCTCACCAACATCTTCTCCTTCCTCTCCGCAGACTCTTTTGCATGCGCCAAGTCGACATGCAGACACTGGCAAGCCTGCGCCTCCTCCGCAGCCCGTAACTACCCGTTTTTGCTGCAGAATCATCACCCGCCTTGGTTCGTAGCTTTGCCACTGCACGACCATGGTGCTCTATGCTGCTGCTATGCCCTCAATCCAAGTAACAACAACTGGTATGTTCTCTCCATGGATTTCTTACCAGCCCCAGTAAGGTATGTCGGCCCACTGGACAGCTTCATCTTGCTAAGGCCCACAGTTTCCACATTTCTCCAATTGGGTATGTGCAACCCTTTCACACGGCAATACAAGGCCTTCCCAAAGTTGAACATCAAAAGGACCAACCCAGCTGTTGGTGTTGTCCCAGTCAGGTCAGTCGCGTCGCCAAACAACTCATTATTCTGTGAAACAAATGCTACCTTTCAAAATTCGTGTTTTAGTTCTAGGGTCTATGTGGCGGGCGGGATGTCTGAGGCATCCCGCGGTGCTGCCACGTATGAGCCTACGTTGGAAATGTACGATCCACAGCTTGACATGTGGTGGGTCGTCGGGTCAATGCCGATGGAGTTTGCTGTGAGGCTAACAGTTTGGACCCCAAAGGAGAGTGTGTATTGTGATGGGGTGCTATATTGGATGACCTCGGCCCGGGCGTATAGCCTAATGGGCTACGCGATTGGGTCAAACACTTGGAGGGAGCTGAGTGTCCCAATGGCAGACAAGCTGGAATTCGCTGTGCTGGTGCTGCGCAATGGGAGGTTGACACTTGTCGGCGGCGGAGTGTGCGTTTCGGGTGCTTGTGTATGGGAACTTGGGGAGGCAGATATTTGGGTATTGGTTGAGAAGGTACCTACTGAGCTGGGGATGAAATTGCTGGGGGATAGGGGAAGTTGGGCTAGTACAAAATGTGTAGGTGGTGATGGGGCTATTTATTTGTATAGAGATCTTTGGTCAGGAATGGTAGTTTGGAGGGAAGTTGGGGATAAGAGCAGGAGTAAATGGGAATGGTTTTGGATTGAAGGGTGTTCTTCAATTAGAGGAAAACAAGTGAGGAACTTGCAAGTTAAAGGAGTTCTTATAAACCCTAATCTTGTACCCTCATTCATATTCTAATCAAATAAACATCTCTTTTTGTCCTTTTTATTTTTTACCCATTATGTTTTTAATTAAGAAAAAAGTAACGATTTGAACTTAAAATATCTTTTAACGTTGTAATTTACCTTCTATTTTGTCATTAATCATTTTCTTGAGAGTAGAGCCAATTTCTTTATTGGTACCTTGTTTCGCTATCGCAAAAAAACGTGAAATGTTATCACCCATACATCATATGTATATCTCATAGCCGTTAGACATAAGTTGTTGGTGTCATGCTAAAAAACCGGGCACGTAACAATACAACACCCTATTCCCTTGATAATAATACATTTTAAAAAATGACAATCAAACGAATCAAAAGTTTAAGGATAAGTAAATTTCCAATTACATGTTGTTCAGAAGGAATATTGCTGACAAGATATTCAACAAGTTTAAGAAAATATTGTATATGACACAATGGGCAAGATATCTAGTAATATGAAGAGATATCAAAAGGGGGAAATATTAAATAAGCTAATACTCAAGGGTATCACTCATAGGGAAAGATATCTACTTAGTTAACTACATGGATATATCGCACACAAGTTGATAATAATCAATCATGGATATTGCTCACATCACAAGGCAAGATATCCAACAGTTAAAAGTAAGTATGGGTTATTGCTCACAGGGCAAGACATTCACTTTGTTCGGCAGAATGAAATATCACGAACGAAGAAATGCAATAAGATGTCAATAACTAATACCACCCACAGTGTCACGCTCAAATCTCGAGATTCGTTCAGGATCGACACGTGACGTCATCACGTACTTGTTCAACCATCATGTCTTGCTCCCAAGGCATGACCAAAATCGACCAACAATCCAATAGCATAGTAACTTTTCCTTTTATTTCATGGCTGCATCTAATCTTTGTGGTAGACAACCTACGTACCCTAGAACGAGATCAAGCCATTCGTAGTTCACCCATTGATAAATTCTGACATTCCACATGGCACTTCCTAACATAAAACATAGAATTTCATAATCATTGAATTTCTTAAACTCGACGAGTATGATTCACTAGTTTCCAGTATATTTAACAAAACCATCTAGCTGCTAGGATTGTTATTACATCTTTCACATATATCACATTGTTTTCCACCAATAGTTTCATAATTACATCAAATAATAGATTCAATGAATTAAAGATGCACAAAATTAACATCTAACTACGTTAATCAACCAAAAATCAAATATCACATCACTAAGTTTAAAAAAACCAACCTCCACAAGGTTTGTCATATTTGTCTACATGTAATCCACATATCCAGTATTATAACCTTAAGTTACAACCACAAGAGTAACCTTAAGCAACTTCTATGCACAAGAATATAGGGTTCAACGAAGATAGGGTTATGGACCACTCAACATAACCCAACTCTAGAATGTGTATGGTCCCCCAATGGTGATTAACTAGGCGAAACCATAGACATCTATTCAATAGCGTGATCCCCCTAATGCAGATTAACCAGGCAGGATCATCTATGGATCTAATGTAACCAAGTAGGCAATGACCCCCCTCCCCTCAAATGCGGATTAACTAGGCATGACCACCTATAGAAGTAAATCGAGTAGGCAATGACTTTGCAATGCGGGTTAACTAGGCTGAGTCACCCCTAGGGGATGCATGGTCCTCCAATGCGGATTAACCAGGCATAACCATGGATATGCCTCCAATAGTGTGGTTCCCCAATGCGAATTAACCAAGCGGAACCATCTATAAGAGTAATGTAAGCATGTAGGCAGTGACTTCCCAATGCGGGTTAACCAGGCGGAGTCACCCCTAGAACGCGTATGGTCCCCCCAATGCGGATTAACCAGGCAGGATCATAGACATACACATACACATAATAGTATGAACTCCTAATGCGGAATAACCAGGCGGGACTATCCATGTACCACTGATACATGGTGCAGTCACATCATCACACATCAAATCAACATGAATTATCATTGTTAGCATACACACTATTGATTCCATAACACATAAGAATATCTAATCACTAAAAGTTCTATAGAATAATTCTAACATAGTTCTAGCTCATATTTTCTTACTAACAATCACACATATCATTTATATCTTCCAGTAGTTCAATAATCACGTAAATTTCAGTACAAGTGCCACCCTTCTCATTTATCACGTAAATTACTAGCAATCACACAAATCATTTATCATTTTAATTATAATTTTTCAAAACATTTATTTAATTATGGAATTTTAAAAAATTTAAAATAAAAAAAAAATTTAAAAAGTATTCCTAAACCTTACGCGACGAAGTTCTTCGTCGCATAATATTAAAAGCAACAACGAATTTCGTCATGCCCGTTCCTAAACAACGAAATTCTCATAATTAAATAAGGAAAACTAATGAAAAGGGCTTGAAAACTTTGAGTTTTAACGATAAGGACAAAATAAAGGGTAAAGTGAATAGTATCAGGATTGACTTTTTAGTGTAAAAATGTGGTTTTTCGTTAAAGTGAACAGTACCGGGAGCTTTTCGTTAAAGTTCCCAATTAAATAACATTAAAATTACTTATCTTTTATTGGATAAGGTTTACTCGTCCAAGGCTTCGTTGCGTGTCGTAATACCTAACGACGTACAATCGTCGCCATAAAGTCTATGCGACCACAAATTTTCGTTCCCTTGTATTTTGTGCAACAAATCTATTATTCATTGTGCAAACATCTTTGCACGACGAACTTTATTTCCTTCATCGCGTAAACGCTTTTTTTCACAAGCTTTGCGTGACAATACTTTTGCAGCTCAACATTTGCCATTTTAATGTTTAAGGGACAAATATTATCCTTGCAAGACTAACTTTGCTTCGTCAGGAAAACTGTTAAATGTAGTAATGTATAGAAGGGTACTTAATTAAAATCTTTGCAGCACATGGACAATAAATACATAATTTTGTTGGGGTTAAAACTCTTATCTAACCTAATGTGGTTGCACAGTTGTATAAGAACACAAACTAGGTTAGAGTTCTTTATGTTAGCTATTCCTTGTGCCAAAAGAAAAATGAAACCCGGTATTATTATATATTCTAAAATTGAAGGGGGAGAGGCACTGTAGCATCCTCAATTCTTTGCCACTCGATTTCAATCTATTTACAAAAATACCAGCCGAATGGGGCTGGTTTGAGAGGTAATTTCTCAAAATTTCGGAGGGTGATTTTGTCCATATGGTTTCTCAGGGAGCCACTCGATTTCACGTTATTTACAACAGAGCCGTCGGGTTTGGGCTGCTATTTGGGATGGGTTGGAGGGGCATTTTTGTCCTCTTAGTTTCATACGGGTTGGGGTGGGTTTAGGTATGCTGTCATTCAGTGAGGGTTTCGGGGATGGGAGGCCATGCCTCCGATAGAGAGAGAGGGAGAGAGACAGAGCGAGAGCGAGAGAGAGAGAGAGGAATGGGGATCTCAGCGCCATTGCTGCAGATCCTCGATTTCATGAGTGGGAGAGGGGGGTGAGTCAGAGAAAGTTATGGGGGCCTGTAGTTAACGGGACACGAGAGTCTCAGGAGTTGAACCCAACCAGCTCTCATACGAGCCTGAGGCGAGGACTCCATATTTCCCTCTTGCTTTGCTGTACTGGTCATGTTGCTTGATGGAACTGCGGCAGTGCTCTTCAGCTGCTTGATTCTCTCTCTAAAATACCCACTCATTGTTGAAGCTTCAATTTCCATTTAAAATTTTCCCTGTCGAGGTAAACTCTCTAATTCATCTTTTATTTCTTATTTCATCTGGGCAAATTTTTAATGGATTTATGTATTTTTTTTTTTCCGTTGAATTTGAACTTGAATCTGAATTATGGATTCAGAAAAAAACAAATTGATGAAATTTTTATTTGCGTGTATGTCGGCTAATCGTTTCTGTATGATTTGGTGGTTGCAGACCTAGACTGTGGAATGGAGAGGATGAAAAGCAACTGCAGGAAAGCAGCAATGGAGACCCGGCATCAGCATATTCAAGTCGATCTGGGTAATCTCATGACCTTCGACCCTCATCACAGCTTCCCCTCCATCCCCTTCTCTGAGTTCTTTTTCTTTATTTATTCAATATATCTCTATTTTTTTGGTAATATTTTTGTATACTTCTGGGCTTTTTGAAATGATTGCTTTTGAGAAATTAATTGAAAATTTACTTTTGGAAATTGAGATTTTATTTGGATTAATCCCATCAATAAAGTGGCAATCTTTAAGTGAAATGGTGATTTTTTCACACTATGCTGATGGGTTTTTGTTCAGTGGGTGAAATTATGATTTGTTTTTTCATGGTATTTAGGGAGGAATTAGTGAAGGAATGTATAACGAAAGGGACCAAGTTGGTTTAAGCTATTGCGAATAGTCTTTTCAAAAAACATCACAGGTACTTCCAGATTCGAAGAACAACTAAACCTCTATTTGTTTCCTATAATTGTAAACTCAATTTGCAATGTGAAATCTCGATACTCATAGGCGGTCTGATGTCCCCAAGTTGATTATAAGCTGTCTTTTAAAATGTATCGTTTTTGAAATAAAAAGTAAATAAATTTCGTCTGTCGGTCATAAAAAAGTCTACTAAGTTCATGCAGAATGTTGTTAATTCGAACTGATTCAGTATTGAATTTGATGGTTAAGTTTTATGGTGGATCAATATTCATGCGCCAACTCTGCTTCCAGGCCTCCCCGAAATGCTTGCAGGTCAGTCGTCTGGACTGATTTCTGAATTTTGGATGAATTGCATCTGAAAATGCCAAAAATCAATTGTTTGTTGGAGTCCGATTGATTTTGGAGGATCGGCGGTGGTTGTTAAATTTGTATTTGTATTTGGTGCTTAGTTTAAAAAATTGGAGTGAGTTTGGTGTGGATCTGAGCTAAATTAAGTAATTAATTGACTCTACAATTTTAAAAAAAATTCATTTGAATTTTATTTCAGGAATTTCAGCTCAATTTCTATGTTTTATGAATTTTAATTTTAATTAATGCTTTTGTGGATAGAAATTTGAATTTTATTTTTATGTTGTTTAATGGAAAGATAGGTGCTTCGATGGGAGTGGACGCAGAAGCAGGGAGTGTTGCAAGGAGGGGAAGTAGTAGCATCATCTGCTGTGTTGCAGTAGTGAAGTGATGAGACTTCGGTATGGCATCTGCTAGCCTCGGGAATGGAGTTGGTAGTTCAAGGTCTGTTAGACAATAGATATGGCATTAGTGATAAGCCATTTTCCCTCTCTGCAAGTGTTAACTTTACAATCAAGGGGGTTCACCAACGTGGGTTCCGTCGGATTCGATAGACAAGGACGTGGTGACCCGGTATGATTTTGGGAATTTTGTTTATCGCTTTGGATTCCCCATCATGGTGTTTAATTTTGCTTGGTGGTTCTTAATTTTTGTATTTCGTTTTGGATTTGTTAATATTTATTTTTATGCATCTCAGTGTGTGATTCGATATTTTAGATTGAATTTTTGTGGTTTTCAATTGTGGGTTTTGTTTGCCTGCCTGAAAAGATGTTATCCAATGATTAGATTGAACAATTTTCCTCTTTCTGTTTCAATTTTGTCGTCGCTGTGGCCGTTTCTGAGATTTGGTTGTCTTTTTTTTTTTCCTCTGTACAACTTTTGTAAAAATGAAGTGTTCGTTTTCAATGTTGAGATTAAATTCAAGTGTTTAGAGTTTAATTGAAGCAGATTTGGTTTGGTTTCATGACATTTGAGTGTATGATTTTTATTGCTACAGTATTAGATGAAATCAAAATTTCGTTTAGAGATTGGAGTGATGGATCTTTAGAATTTTAAAAGTGAGAGATTTCAGAGGGCTTGAAATTTCCTGTAAATTAGATGTGGATTTGTGGATTTTTGTAAGATTTTTGAGAATTTTTTTCTGAATTTGATTTATGATTTTGATAGACTTATAATGGAGTGATGGATCTTTAGAATTTTAAAAGTGAGAGATTTTAGAGGACTTGAAATTTCCTGTAAATTAGATGTGGATTTGTGGATTTCTGTTAGATTTTGAGAATTTTTTTTTTCTAAATTTGATTTATGATTTTGATCGACTTATAATGGAATGGGACAATAGAGTTAGTATTAGAACCTAGCTGAGATTTTTCATCAAGAGATGATCAGCTTCTCAGGGTGGTTTTTTTGTTTTGTGATTAACCTGTTTTTAAAACTTGGTTCCATGGTATAACTTGTAAAACTAAAACTTGGTTCCATGACATAACCTCTCTGAGAACCAGGTCGTGCTTGCAAGTTTGCATATTCTGGCCACCCTTAATCCCCATTCATGCTAAATTACTGATGACAAAAGGTTGTTGTACTGAATTAACATAGTTGTGATGAAATGTTACTTTCATTGTTCTGTCCAATGAAAGAAAACCTTTTTAGAAGGGTTTTGTTTTGTTATTCTCACGCACCAAATGCTGCATTTGTGTATGTAATGAAGACATAAGTGGTCAAATGAGATTCTTATTCATCTTTTTTTTATTAGGATATTTTGATTAATTTCAGTGGTTGTAAGGTAATGATAATACTTAAGTACTGAAACAAGACCTTCTTTATGTGAAAATTCAAAGTAGATCAGTAATAATTCCCTCTGTTAACCATATATATGAAGAGATATGGACCAACTACCAGTAATCAATTGAATCACTTACAATTTTGTTTACCTTCTGTTTCATATCTTTATTCCTTATTATCTCGGCTGTTTTGCAACTGGTTAACAATTTCGGTCATGCGTCCTACACTGCGCCTCGCAATCACTTCCATCTCTGTTTTGTGATTCCTTTGATCTCTGCTTCCTCATGTTTTTTATCTCTGCTTTTCGATATCCTCACGCATGCTGCTCCCAATTTCTCTAACCTTCCACAAGTAATTAAATCTCACTTTTTCTCAACTACCCAGAAGCCAAATATTTGAGTTTTCGTTGTGGTTTGTTACTTTACCGAATTTGGTTGTTGATTTTTTGGCTTTCAGTTTTCGAACCAGAGGAGAAAATCAATTATTTTGACACGGTTTGTCAAAAATTGACAAATCAAAGAGTCTTTTAGGGGTTTTAGACTGTATTTCTTAATCACTATGTCATTAAGTCTGAATCGGCAACATCAGCCATGATTGCTTCCTAAAACTTTTCAGAAAGTTAGACAGAGTTTGGGTTATTTTGTCATGGGGTCGAAGGAAATGAGGGACTTTTAAATAGGTAATACGTAATTCAGAAGATGAGAGTTTGTGTTTTTGTGTTTGATTTTGCTATCGCCAGGTCGTCTTTGTGTGTTGTCTTTCAAGACAACTATTAAAAAGGTCATGAACAGGTTGGATGAGTATAGGAAGTAAACAAACATATTGAATTTAATTAGAAGTATAGCATAACCAAAATTATGAACAATGATTGATACATATTTGGTATTTTTTATGGTCCATTTGTGTTCTATTGGGTTATATTTTGCTAGAATTTCATATAATTTGATTTGGCTGTGTAACTGATTAGCTTAAATTTTTTTGTGAAGCTTCACATTTTAAACATAATTGTAGTGTTTGCATATTAGATCCTATGCAATGTAGTTGATGATAAATGGTGATTTTCATTTTTGCAGGGTTTGAAAACCTTTTCTTCTTGGTATTTGGTGCATCCATGTTTGTCTTCCAAGATCTTCTGTACGAAAGGTAACTGATTTAAGGATTTTGAATAATTAACTTTGAATTTTCGCTGGCTGTTTTGCTTGTGTTTTCTTAGATCGGACTAAATGTTAATACTAGGTTTATATATAGTTCTGTTCAAATTGAAATTTCAATGTGGTTGATTTGTTTATATTAAATATTTATTGCATTATTTTATTTTGTGTGTTATATATTTATTCTTTTGTTTTTTTTTTCTTCTTCTTTGCATTTTTTGGGGTTAATTAATGGGTAATGGGCTTCTCAGTCTGTTGTCTGTACTAAACAAAAGTAGGATGGGGCTCTCAAAAATTTCAGATCCGAGAAAATAAAAAGGTATAGATCTTCACTTTTGTCTTTATTAAGTCCAATCCAATAGGATGGATCCGTGAAACTGTGAAAGATAATATGTGAATAACAATTTTTGTGTCTTTGTTCTTGGTGTAGGTCTTGAGCAGCAACCAATATCAAAGGAGAAGAAAAATCAGAAAGGAAGAGGAAGAAGATGGAGAAAAGAGATGGGGAAGCTGCAAAGAATTGGGGGATGGGGTGCGGAGTGGGCTTCATGAGAAACAAAAACCAATTGGGGGATGGGGAAGAAGAAACAAAAAAGAAAGAATATCTAGCCGCTGGGGTTAGTTTGTTTTTTTATCTGTGGGTTCTATGGTTTTTAGTTTCATCTGCTGCAAATTTTGATTGTGTAATTTGGGTTTGGGTTTTTTTCTGTAGGGGAGTTGCATGTGTTCATGTCAGGTTCATAAGCCAAAGGAACCATTTTTCTGGATATATTGAAATATGTAAGAAAATTTTCCTATATTAACATATTAGTTTTGCTCAGTGGGATTGAAAATTGGGATTTTCGTGCGGTTTTGTTATTTTTGTGGTCAATTTGTAGATACTTAATCTTCAATCCTGCGTAGTAGCAGCGATCACCACCTGTTTGGTGAAAGATACCAGTGAAACAATTGTTAATGTTTGGGAACCAACATAGGTCCTAATTTTGGGTGTTTGTTTTTGGTAGGAGAACGATTTGGAGCAAGCGACTCAAACTTCTGATCAAATAAGGTTGTGGGTTTGTTTGTTAGTTGGTTTTGTGAAATGCAAATGTGTTCCATCTTCAAATAAGGTTTAATTTGCTCAGTTTTTTTAGTCTTTCAATATAAAAAAGTGTATAGTAGTGCTATGCACTTTTTTTTGTTGTTATCAATGCAGCTGTTGAGTTGCTTATTCTCTTATTTTTTAAAGAGGGCCATTAATATAGTACAAGTATTTTTTTCTTTCCATAAAAGCTAAGGATATAAGTAATTTTATGTTGGTTATATGAGTTTGTTTGATATATGACCTTTAGTTTGTATTCTTAAATGGAATTGTGCAAGGTTGCCACTCTTTGTCCCTTTTCGATTGTGATCGAGTTTATTGTTTTGTTCTTTCTTATTGTAAATGTCATTTTATTTGTAAAGTTTAGTTTATAAACTGTACTTCTATTTACTTTTTGAGTTTGTTTGATTTATATGGTTCTGATTATAGAAAGTATTGTCATTGGACAAAAACTCTTACAAGCAAGCTGCAAATCTGTTCAAAGAAACCAAGGTCTGTTAATATCAAATGCTTCAGCCATTGGCAACGGAATAGTATGTACTGTTATTTCTCCATTCTATAGTCATATTAATAATGTTATGATGAAATGAGGTTTGAGGTGATCTTTTAGAATCCTTTTGCTGGAACACTTGCTTTAATTTGGATTTGGTCTAACTTAAATGCATTTCTATGTACTACTTGAAGAAGCAAAGCGATTCTGGTTTGCTTTTGTTTTGTACTCTGGGTGTAAAGATACTTCTCTTCTAAGCAAGCTCGCTTATTTTTGAACTCTTTAACTGATTTGTGCCTGCAACAAGATTTTTTTGGGACTTTTTGCAGTCTATTTAACAGTATTAGGTCTCTGTCCTACATGTCACTAGGCTTATTCATTTTTCAATTCACATTGATCACAGATTTATAGTTGATTGCATTTCATTTTGACTGCTTTAAAGGGATTTTCATTGGCATGTCTGACATGATAAAATTGTGTCTTTTGGATTAATTCAAACAAAGTAAACATTTCATTCGTATTTGTGATCGTTGTTAATATTATAGTTACATGTCTACGAAAAAGGATTTCTTTTAATGAATAATGTGTTATTACCCTAAACGAGTTAACTTTGCTTAGAGTTTGCTGCTTAGTATGTTATGTTCCTAGGTAACATGCATCTGAAATTAGGATTTGAACATTCTGTTCCTCTGCTTTTTGATTTGCATATATGTCGAGTTTCTCTCAATTGCTGATGGATTTATTTTCTTTTGAAATTTCAGAAAGTCAAGTTGTGGGAGGAAGAAGCTGGTTCGTTGCCATTTTTAGGTATATAATCATGTGCCCTGATAGCATATTCAATGTCTATTTAGTTATATGGAGCAGGGTTGTTCACTAATTTATCCCTACACTGTTCACTCAGCTCGGTTGAATGCATACAAAAGTCAAGCTACTTATCTTACCTACACTGTTCACTCATCTATCCCTTTTGTTCGTTCATAATTTTGTTGAATTTTTTTTCAGGTTAAATGTGTCTTCGTTTGTGTAGTCTCATGCCTAAAAAACCCAATATATGCAGCAGGGCTGTTAAAATTGAGCGGATTTTTTTTTCAGATTCCAATTTTAGTTGGTTTCTGTAAAGATTGTAATGGTTTCCTGTTTTTAAACTCGGAAAATTTTACTTGGTTTGTTTTTAATTTTTAGTTAGGTTCTCTAAAAAATATGCCTTTCAGTGTCTGTCCTCTGTGTGTGTTGTTAGTTTGGGCTGTTTCTGGATTCTTAAATTGTGGTCGTTAATGTCATTTTTAGCTTTGAATTAAGTTGGAACTACTAATTTAACTATAGTGTTATATGCTTACGTTACAAACCAGTTTATCATTTTCGTAGAAAATAACTTCAATGAAGAGCGAACATGAAGCTGAGCTGACAGGTTTGCAGCTTCAGCATGAAGATGAGTGTGAGAAGATGCAGGATGAATTGGATCTTCAAAAGTCTAAAGTACATATCTACCATTAAATAATAGATATATTTTATACCTTTTACTTACGGAATGATAATTATCGCAGGAGGAGAAGCAGAGGGCATTACTGCAAATGCAGTGGAGAGTTTTGGTAATAAGCCACAAGAGGACCAAGAAGTGAATTCAAAGAAGGTTGGCTTTATAATAGATAACTCTCACTCTCTCTCTCTCACACACATCCACAAACACAGATTCAATTACTATAAGTTGTTTAGTTGCAGTTGATTAGATGTATTAGATAATCTTAATTTTAGTCCACATAAATTACTATGGCTGTGGAAATTGAACTAAAAAGTATATTTCTTTTTTAAAATTGAATTTTTTTATTTTATGCTACCAGGAAATAGGTGGTTGCAAATTATTTACTCCACTAATGAAGAATTTGTTAAATTACTATAAGCTATTTAAATGTTTAATTTCCATTTGAAAACTTGGGGAGTTCTAGGTATGCTGTTTATGGAAGAAGCTCAGTCTCAAATCCCTCAAACAATCTCTCAGTTGCCACTTTGTTTTCGTAGGTTGTGGAACTTGATTTTCTCTATCCGTGTGAATTTGTGCCTTAGGTTATGTTTATCTGCTAAGTCTGTATTTTGGAAATGCTTATTTGATGAATGCACTGGTATAATTGATCAATAAATTACTATGATCGGTGTGTTTTTGTGGAAGTGATTCATGAAGGTTCTGGATAACAGTTTTCGGGGTTAGATTTCTGAATCTATGGGATTTGCTGACAAAGAGTCTCCGATTTTAGGGAGGGGGAGTGAGATAGAGAGAGGGAGTTCATGGTAATGGTGGAGGATGCGCAAGATAGCGAGAGCCCTCTGAAGGAGGCATACGATATCCAGTCCCAGATTAAGAGTGCTATGCAGTCACGCGTCCCTTGCTTCAAAGAACTATCCGATTAATCTTTCTCTCTCTCTCTCTCTCATTCTCTTCTGACTGAATTTGTGTGCTTTTCATGAATTTAATTTCAAATATTAGTTGTGATTTTTCTTTTCTTTTATGCCAGAATGTGTGGTATAAATTCATGTTGGATTGATTTGTACTCAAAGTTTGTAACTTTGATTTTTGTTTTTTAGGGTTTACTCATGCGTATTATAAATTAATAAAGGGCCACTGTGTAGACACAATTGTGTTTATGTGTGTGGTTAGCTGTTATTGATATGGTTTGTGTTCTTAGGATTGGCATGTTTAGTTGTTTTGTTTGGGGTTCGTGGGGATTTTTTGGGTCAATATATTCTGAAGTAGCTTATAAAAGCTTAATTGCAGAGAACCAGTAGTAAATAACTCACGGTATAATGATTTAATAGTATATGAATTATATGTCATTCTGCTTCGTAAATCAAATTGCTAATGCAATGTGTTTGATTTGTTTCCTCTTGAGGTACTTCTAAGGCTGGCTGCCAGCTCAATGCCACTGCATAGATTAGCCTCCCCAACTTTTTACTAATCTCCATCTACTGCGTCTAATTATTTAAATGCCTTAATCTCTCTTTTTTTTTTGCTTTTTTGTTTAGCTATTAAAACACGTGCCTGGCATGCTGGGCATATATTTTGCCATCTTAACTTGAAGGGTAATATAAGTGTTAAATGCACGTTGCTTCTGTTTCTCAGGAAACACATCATTTTTTTTGCAACTGTATCTTTTGGAATCAGCTCAGTTGAATATATATAAAAGCCGAACTGCTCATCTTACCGACACCCTTCACTCATCTATCCCTTTTGTTCATTCATCATTATGTTGAATTCTTTTTTCAAGTTAACTGTCTTATTCATGTGGTTAAGACTGGTGCATTCAAGTCCCGCAGCAACGCGCGGGCATTTTTGCTAGTTATTTCTATTGGCTAAAGGGTTCCTTCATTAAATGCAATTTCAGTTGAGATTTAGTATTCTAGTTATAGGCACATTAGGGCATCTTAAATATGTTGGTGGGCAGGATTCTTGAGGTAAGTTGCCTATATAAGCTCTAGGTGATCCTTGTGCACACTGTTAACACCAAAATTCTAGAGCTCCCCATTGGTTTGCTGTATAAGGAGAGCAGCAGTGCATAGAAGTTCTCCAAGCTATCTTCCTCTAGTTTGTTCATTGTCATATTCCCTGCTCAAGATTACGGGATTGCAACGCATGTTCAATCCCGCACAGACTAGGAAATTCTCCTCCTTCCTAGTAATGCCCTATCGATATCAAGAACATCATCAATGAAGGTATTATCTTTGGGCAAATCCTTTTTTTTATTCGTGTTTTAATTGGCATGAAACTGATGAGGACTTACCAATTTATCATTCAAAAGATGGGAATGTACAATGAAATAACAGATGGATATCCTCGCCTTACATTCCCTAATCACCTTGAGAAAATTAGCCTGAGTGAGTGACGGCGATGGGTCTTGGGATTCTCTAATCTAACTTGCAAATGCATATTTAGAGACAGTTCAAGATGGAGAGTAAGAAAACAAGTATCAAAGTAAAGTTCCTTCCAATGACAGTTCTCCTTCGTCCAATCGAGAATAATGAATCAATTATAACAAGGAAACAAGTGCAAAGCATACAACTCAAGGCAAGATTCAAAACAAACCTTCAAATTTTAGAAGAAAACAATTTACCTTTGGTGATCTTAGAGGAGCAGGCGAGGAGATGGCAGTAACACAAGCGACTATTAAAATAAATAAATAAATCATTTTGACTCGCAAGCTATATCCAGAAACCTTTTTCTTTTTCTTTTTTTCCGAAAAGAAGGAAAGAAAATTGAAAAAACCTGAAATGGTTGTAGAAGAACCAGATGAAGAAGGAAGGAGAAAGATATTGGCTGTAAATTTGAGAAGAGTTGCTTTGGAGGAAGACGGCAATCTTATTTGCTATCTCATTGTTTCTCTGACACCAGGTTTTGTGGGGTGCCGATCAAATATCATCAATGAAACTGATTTACTTGTCGCCCATAGGGGTATGTTAAAGTATACAACACATCCAAGTTATCACTAATTTTTTTTTATATCCGAGTGCACATTGCTCTTAACTTCGTATAATGTTAATCTGTGGTATATTGCAGGTGTTGAAACTGTGGCCAGAGAAGATGTAATGGAAGCAATCGAAAAAGAGAAGTTCAGAAACAATGATAAGCAACTTAGGCGGAGTACAATAAACAAGCAGCTTGGGAAAATGATCGATCCCAAGGATGCCTTCTCTGATGGGAAGTAACACAAGACGAGATAGAGCTCAACGGTCACTAGGATATCAAACTCTGAGCTGGGCAATATTTATACATACGTTCTAGTGGTAGATATAAATTTAGATTTATATATATGGTATCATCAGCTGAAATGAAATATCTTGTTAAGGAAATTGTCAGTTTTAATATCCTATATGAATGCTGAGATTAACATTTAGATGTATGCCCTAAACTTGCCAGTGTATCACATCATGATACATAAGGATAGAATGACATGAATAGAGTAAGGAAAATAAAAAACAAAAAGGTAACTGGAATTTAGTTTTATCAATATCCATAAAATAGTGAATGCTCACAGCTATACTCCTGTCTTGTCTATAGAACCTCATGCTTGTCGAAATTTGAGTAGTTAAGCTGCTGCAATTTGTGTTTTTTTTTATTTGGTACCTCTTCAACATTTTTGAATGGTACATCCTTATGCAGGGTTTCATGGAGCTGAATTCTTCGCATGCTAACCCTACACAAGGCTTCTCAGATACGAGTCTGCCGGTCGATCAGTCTGATCAGATAGGATCGTGTAGTTGCACTGTCAAGAAATTTCGGAGATGAGTAAACTTTGGAGAGATGATCAGGTATCGAGTAGATGTCAAGATATTAATGCACGCCATACCACGTGGCTAAATTAAAAAACCCGCATGCTTTCACATACACATGAAGTAAGTTTCCAGATTAGATGTAGGGGTTTACCATTGTTTGATTTGTATTTTAGATTGGTATAAATCATGAACATGCAAGTAACCCACACCAGCTGCTATGCTGGTTGAAGCACATTGTTGTATCTTTCCAATTTATTTGATACAATAAACCGTGATATCTACAGGATTATTTAACTTATTTAATACTTTTTGATGAATACTTTTTTATTTGGAAACTTGAGACCTCACCGCCCATGCAAACCACGTACTGATCTGAAAAAATATATATATATTGATAACCTCCACAATCCACTCTTCTATGTCTTTGGATGCAAGTATTTGGGAATAGGAGTCTAGGATGAGCTTTTGTATTGAAGATTTTGAGGAAAATTTTGGGAGACCATGTTGCCTTTCCGACCCCTAAAAAAGTTAAGGAACTCCATATTTTGGTTTTACCCGACGCCACTCTGGTAGCTGCCCTATGTGGGCATCTCTACTCAAGTTCCTGTTTAGTTACTCCTCCTAGTCAATCAAACATCATCCCCATTGCACACAGATTTGAGAAATTTGATAGCAACATAAACATTTTATTCATATTCCTTTTGCTGAAGGAAGCAACACGATTTAGAACATGGTTGATAGGGTGCGGGCGCTTGTGGTGAATCGCCATGGAGCTAGGAAGAAAATATGGATTTGTTGTCCTGTAATACAATCTAATGTAATGAGGAAAATAGAACCCAGACTTCCTAATTCCTATATGCACATTTTAATTCAACTACACTCATGAGCAATCACCATAATTACAGATCATCCCATTTACAAGATTGGTGATGGATCACCAACCTTGCTGTTGCACAAAGCCCTTACTTTCGCATCAGAAGACTGTTGCTTTGAGTCTCCTCATCAGTTCCTCCCTAAAACCAAACGAAGAGTTCAAACCGCATCAGAATAAAACCGACCTTTTATGCTGCGAATTCAAAAAAATTTGTCCGAATTTTAATTTACCTTGTTAGTTGTTTGTCTAGAGATGAAGCATTTAAGAGTCCCCTGTTCTCTTCAGCCCTCCTTAGAAGGTAAGGCAGAACCAACTGTATCGGTCCGAATGGCATGTACTTGCTCACTTGAAACCCTGCATTTTTCAGACCAAAAGAAAGAGATTCTGCCATTCCGTACAGTTGTGCAAATTCAAGCTTCTGGTGCACCTTCCTGACCCCAATTTCATGTGCTTTTGCCATTGCTAGTCTCCCTAACATTCAACATTTTACGTCAGACATATTATGTGCAAAACTCATAACAATGCAGTAGCCTTTTTTTCTAAAAGTTTTTACTTGTAAGTTTGTCGATTTCGTTACCTGATTCAACATTATGGGTTGCAAGAACAACGGCATCAGAGCCATTAGCAATCCTTTCAAGCATGAACGAAGCACAATCATTGTAGCATGTGTGCGTGTCCTCAATGCAATCGTGAATGGGAGACTTAAAGCCCAAGGAAGAAGCCAATTTTCCTTCACTCGACATATAAGCTCCCCTCACCACTTTGAACCCCATCGGAACACCCATCTTATCTGCAGCCTTTGTTGCCAGCAACAATCTTTCCTTTGCATCTTTGAGGTAAGCTTGGATCGTCCCATAAACAATTGGGTTGTCATCTTTGTTATAGATGATTGCAGAGGAGTAGGTCAAGTAATCGATGGCTGGTTGAATTGATGTATACTCTGCATCGATCGATAGAGGCACATTGGCTTCTACGCAGTTTTGGGACAATTTCTGAAGTCTTTGGTGGACTAATTCAAGATCACGCTCTTCTTCAGGAGTTAAGGGTTCCGGCTTTTCAAGGGTGTGGTAGAGAGGGCTTGATTCGGAGAAAATGGGAAACGTATCGCGTTTCCATGGGAGATTGAAAGAAGGATCTTGTTGTTGCCATCTCAGCAAGTCACTCACTCGTTGAAGTAGATTCATTGGGCAAATTGCAGTGATTTTCAAAATTATAAAGCTCACCTGTTACAATTCAAAAACGTCATTTTCAGTTACCATCACAACAAAAAACTTCAGAAGGATGTGGTGAAGAAAACAAATCGCAACAAGAGTTTGCTTTGTCTGGAAGTGCTTCTGGGATAAGTCAGTGTCTGATTCAGAACTTGGCATCGACCGACGACTAACAAGCTATGTTAAATGTAGTTAAACAGCCCCAGTAGGGAGATACCACGTTGGAGTGAGAACAATTTGGTGGTGCATCGAAAGACCCAAGTGGCATAAGCAAGTAGGACCCGCAATACTATATGTATGACATGTCGACCACATAGAGACTAGGACCCACAATCCTACACCCATGAGGCATGGCATGTTAATTGCATGGAGTCAGCTGCTTGATCACGTGACAAGTCTTAACAATCTCACTAAAACAACAAGATTTCAATATTTTAGTCTTCGTAATCGTTGATTAAGAAGTTTATTTTTTATTCGTAACGCATTATTTGATTTAAAATTTTGGTCTCTCTAGCAATACTCTAATAAAATAAAATTTTAAAAAGAAATAAACATTTTGAATTCATAAAATTAGAAAGGAAGCCAAAATTTGACAAGATCAAAGAGAAAAGTCAATAAATGGAATCTTGGAATCCTGATTTGGGGTGATGAGAAAAACTAGTTACCGAAGAAGGTGGCAGGGATTTGGTGGACTCAACGGTGTCCAAGAAACCTTGCAAGTTCCTGTCACATGCCTCGTTGTCGCCAGCATACTCGAGAGCGTAAACCAGCATCCCTCTCAGCCCCGCCTCGTTAAGCTCCAGTACCGACTTTCCGGTGGCCGCGGGGTTCTCGCCAGCACAAAAATGGTCGTAAATTGTGGACCGTATGGTCCCCAGGATCGCGTCCTTGATTAAGGGAGTCTGCATGAGCCTGGACCGCATGACCCACATTCCAATGTCCACCATCGGCTCCATTGCCACCAAGTGGAGGTTCAGCGCTGCCTTCAACAGCCGTGACGTGGAGACGGATGCGAACAGTTTGTCCGCCTCATCGAAGTTGGAAAGGTTAATGGCGGCGGTGTCAGCGTTGGTGATGGTGGTGGTGGCTTGTGGTGCTTTTTCGGAAAAGCCGATTGGTGGGGATATGCCGGAGACGGTACTAGTGGAGGCAGAGTTGAGTGGCCTGATAGTTTTCAGGAGTTTTGACGCAGCCGGGATTACTCGGTTTGCCATTCAATGGTGGGTGGATGTCAAGTAATTCTCTAGCTCTCTGTTTCTAATTCTAATTCTCTCTCTTTCGCTCTCTCGCTCTCTCGCTCTCTCGCTCTAAGAAAAGTTTTCTGTCTAAGAAAAGATTTTTACTATATTTGTTTGTGAAGTTGTTAGAACTGTTACAGTTACTTATATAGGCAGTTTCAGAGTTTTTGCAGGGCGGTGATTTGGTAAAAAACTAGCTACTTGGTAAAAGCTAAGCTGGGTTAAACTGATTAGGGTTGACTATTGACCTGGCTCAAAGGATTTGATTGGTTCGTTCGTGCTTATTGGCACTGCATGCTGACTCATCCGCGTCGAAGTGGATAAATCTGTAAGTTGGAAGAACCAATAGAATCGCTAGATGCTTGAACGGGATCTGTCTTGGCTAACGCGATTTGTTATGAGTGTGCTGCACGCGATGGTAACATGCGACGTAGGATAAGCGGTGTGTTTTTGCTTTTGTTTACGTAGAATAGTTTTGCTTTTGTTTTTGTTTGGTAGAATATTTCTCTCATGAAAAATAGGATCTTTGTTTTTTTACGAGAAATTAGGGTTTAGAAAGATAAGCGCGACTGACCTAGTGAGTCAGAAGATGAAGGAGGCCAAATGATCCTTTTTACAGCCGAAGTTTGAGGGTGGAAGAGGGCATATGAGAAGTCGGGGACCGGGAGGACCTCCGACCTCAAAGGTAGGGCTTGAGATATGTAGATGCAGGAAACGGAGGTTGGGGGAAGTGGTAGAGACAGTGAGGAGCTCAAAGATACCATCTGCCAGCAAGACTAATGAGTTGGGCAAGCAGTCTACGAGCGGGGAGGGAGGATAATGTGACTTCCTCTATGGGCAGTACCAAGGGAGAACCGAACTGAGAAGGCAAGGGTAGAGGATGCTAGCTAGTCTCAATTAACGCAGCTTCCACATGTGTGCCTACTGCTGCTGCGAGGTGTGCTGGATAAAGCAGGGGCAGAGGGGCAGAAGGCCACAGATGGGGAAGGAAAGGTGGGGGAAGGTGGAAAGAAAGGGCTAGCGCTAGAGAAGGACCGTCGGCTATTGGGGTAAGTCGTCCTACATCGATGGAGGTTGAGGTGGCTAAGGGAGTTAAAAAGAAGATGGCAGGGGGAAGGGTGTATTCGATGAGAACTCGGTGATAAAGATCAAACAAGAACAGGAAGAGAAAATTAATAACAAAAATAAGAATATTTCCACATTTTTTATGAGTAATGCTAGAACGACCAAATTTGTAGATGAAGTTTTGTGAAAAAAATAATAATATGGAAGCTAATGATTATATTACTTAAGTGTTGATTAACGTGATTGTTTTTTCATTGTTCACACCATTTAGTTTGCAAATTTAGTCTACAAATTTAGTCTACCTAACATTATTCATTTAGGGGTGTGATATCCACACATCCAATTTTACTTCTCACACACCCTTCTAATTTTCAACTGTTGGATCGGATAAATTGTCACATCCCAGCCCGGGTGCAGCCACCTCCCAGGCCCGCTCCACCACCGTAGCACAATATTGTCCGCTTTGGGCCCCGACCACGCCCTCACGGTTTTGTTTCTGGGAACTCACGAGCAACTTCCCAGTGGGTCACCCCCATCATGGGAGTGCTCTAGTCCCCTTCTCGCTTAACTTCGGAGTTCCAACGGAGCCCAAAGCCAACACGGGATGGTATACCACATATCTCTATATATAGTGTATCACTTATGTTATGGACACAAGGAAAAATTTCTCCTTTAAGATGATCCATTCACAAGAAATAAAGAATAATAATAATAATGAAGAACTGCTATTAACACTCCAAAAATTTCATTTTACATCTCTATCTCATGTTTGCCCCCCACGGGTCTATTTTTTTTTCATTTTTTAAAACTTCCCCAATCCAATAACTTTTTACATAATGTGACATTAATTAAATTTAATTATTATTTTTTAGTTTCAAATCACACCATAGTGTGTGTACCACATCTAGTACTAATAATAACAATAATAACTAAAAATTGTTGAATCAAATTTATAATATAAGCTCAATATAATAATGTAACATCCCACATCGCTCAGGGGAGAGGATCATGTAAGTCTTATATGTATATTACCATCTCTACCTAGCACAAGGCCTTTTGGGAGCTCACTGGCTTCAGAGTTCATCGAAACTCCGAAGTTAAGCGAGTTTGGGCTAGAGCAATCATAGGATGGGTGACCCCCTGGGAAGTTGCTCGTGAGTTCCCAGAAACAAAACCGTGAGGGTGTGTTCGGGGTCCAAAGCAAATAATATCGTGTTACGGTGAAGTCGAGCCTGGGATGTGATGGCGACCCAGGCCGGGATGTGACAATTTGGTATCAAAGCCAATCCCTGGCCAGAAATGTGCCGACGTGGACGTCGGCCCCCTAAGAGAGGTGGATTGTAACATCCCACATCGCCCAAGGGAGAGGATCCTATAAGCCTTATATGTATATTGCCATCAAGATCCTATAAGCCTTATATGTATATTCCCATTTCTATCTAGCACGAGGCCTTTTGGGAGCTCACTGACTTCCGAGTTCATCGGAACTCCGAAGTTAAGCGAGTTTGGGCTAAGAGCAATCCCAAGATGGGTGACCCCCTAGGAAGTTGCTCGTGAGTTCCCAGAAACAATATCGTAAGGGCGTGGTCAGGGCCCAATGCGGACAATATCGTGCTACGATGAAGTCAAGCCCGAGATGTGGTGGCAACCCAGGCCGGGATGTGACAAATAATGTATAATAAAAAATGCCCTAAATTATCTGGTGGTTTCTAAGATTTTTTCAAAACTTGCCACATGTGACACACCCTAACCAGAGTCGAGGCATGCTAGCCGTCACGTGAAGGTGATGTAGCCAAGTGCGCAACAAAATGATAATAATAAGAAAATGTGAATAAATAAAACTAAAACTAAACTTATTTAAACTAGAGATAAGATATAAGTGTGTGTAAGTGGTCGAGTCTACGCTACACACATCTCAAAGCATAGGTAAGTGTAGTCGAGCTGATTCAGTACTAATTATGCAAATGAGAAAAAGATCCTTACATTATTTATGGAAACGTCAGAACTGCTGGTCAATCCTTGTATGCCACGCAGAAGAACAGTTACTCAATACCTAGAGGGGCGCAAAACAGAAGGGTGAGTAGGCAAAAACAAAACGTTTGAAAACATATTTATCTTTCTGAACATAATGTCCCCTCTCCGTAAAACCCATATAGTTTCTAGAAAATAATACTATGTAAGTATAGAAAATCAATGTTCAAGTGAAGTGAAAATAGAAGTATGCCATGTCATAACATTTCAGCACTAATAGATGTCAGCCAGGTGCGAAATTAATATAAAATAACATGCGAGTCAGAGTCACCTAATGTGACCTGTACGACTGGACCTATAGCTCATCAATCTATACTTGCATACGAGTCGGAGTCACCTAGTGTGACCTATACGACAGGGCTGGGTGTAAATGTATGCTCAAGTGCTACGATCACATGAAGGCTGTGCGATAAATCGCGGGTCACCTAAGAGTCGGAATCACCTAATGTGACCTGTATGACAAGGCAGGCACCAAACTTGGATCCGAGGTGAGCGTGCGGTGCGGGAGGTGAACATCACATGAAGGACGGTGTCTTGGCCCAGAGCGAGAGCACTAACACCAGGGTGCAACAATGATGAGCTCTAAATGCATTTATGCATACCAATATAATGCAACCAACTCAAACACATAATCCTCACCTGAGGCTTATCTGAGCCTTCGTAGGATCATTCAAAATAATTCACAATTTATAATAATGCAATATTTAAAATGCAACTCATTTAAGACATGACATTCAAAGCATAATTCACTTTAAAAATGTTTCTGGAAACCGTAAAACATATATATATATATATATATATATATATATATAAAAGAAATGCCTGCTCACTGATAAGTAGCAGGATCGTAGCCCTCTAGCCTCGCTTGTCCACGCTCATCCTTGGGGTACGTATCACCTATATGCGATGCAACTATTTTTACGTTAATTAATTAGCACATATACAAAATCTAGGAATAACTTCTCATAGCTTGCTCAAATGGAAGGTTTGAATATACGAACGTGATCTACTCGACGATACGAACCCAACAAATTTTTAGAATAATATTTGGACACCGAATGCGCCGCCACGAGCAGGCACACTGGACATAAACCATAATGGCCGTTAGGAATATTCTGTTAAATGGTAACAGCATTACCTAACGCCATTAGGATATTCCGTTAAAGTAAACGGAATATACCTTCTTCTTCTCCGGTCAGCTCACCGTCCGGTTCGCCAGAAACTGGAAAACCTCGCCGATTTTAGGAAAATTTTCAAATCTTTATATCTACTTCGTTTCTTAACCAAAATCTGTGAAATTTATATGGATTTAAAGGTCTTGAGGAGTAGAACAAGTTTGTACCTATTAGAGGTCCAAAATCCAACGAAAAAATGGTCAAAAAATTCTTCAAAAATTCTGGCCAAGTCTGCAACTCCTCGAAACCGTGTGATCCAACGTCAACACAACCTCAAACCTACTCTAGTGTGCTAGGGAAGTTGCGTGGGGACCTTTCCAAGTCCTAAAACTCCATAATCTTGCTAGGATTATGTCGGAGAAACTTTGCTCCTTGTCGGAACTTATGGTTTCTCGAGATCATCTCGTCCATTTGACGATCAAATTGTACCACTGGGTTCGTGAGGTCGAAAGGAACACGATGATGGTTGTCACAAGCTCGATCTGTAAAGGTTTGGTTGAGTTTGTGAGCTGAGGATGTCTTGGGTGCAAGAAGAAGAAGAAAGAGGAAGGATCGAGAAGAAGAGAAAGAAAGAGAGTATGTGTGTGTGTTGATTGGCTGAAGAGAGAGAAATAGTTAGATTTAATTGCCCCAAAAAGGAAAAAGAACAAATATGTAATTGGGCCCAAATGAAATAGGAACTAGTTTAATTGGATAAGGGATATATATATATATATATATATATATATATATATATATATATATATGGGTCAACATCCAAAGGAGAAATACAATATAATTATACCCATTTACATATTCATTTGTTTGTAACTTTTTCGTTACAGCTCCAATTCGAGTCTAACTCACGTCAACGCACTCGTGACGTCGAGTACCATTTAATTACGAAGCGAAAATAATAATTTAAAACTGCATATGTACATCCACGTCACTAAGCCAACAAAGGCATAATCGTCATTTTACACATTCAGGGAGAATATATATAATTGGGACGGGTCGTCACAACATGATAAGTTATAATTATTTTTGCCTAATTAATATACACCGTGAGACTAATCTAATAAAAGCATGGTATTAGATTGAATATTAATTTTAGTCCCTTAATGTGTACTTAATTCAAATTCATATTATATTTTTGTTTTTATATTTAATAGATAACTTATTTAATGTTATTACATTAAATTTTAAATTTATTATTATACACATTTTAATTCATTAATTTTATTTAACTTTCTCTAATTAGTGTTACTAAATGTCCATATCATAATATATTTTACTAAATTAGTGTACCAAAATCGAACCCCAAGAAGCCTGCAACTGCCCATCTCCGCCGCCAACACTACCAACTTGAACCCTAGGTTCGAATGCGGAGAAAATTTGGAAGAAAACGGCTAAGAAAATTTGAAGAAAAATGAGAGAAGGAGGAGAGATTGAAAAAAAAATGATCTATTAGATTAATCTCACCGTGTGCATTAATAAGTAAGAAAAATATGTTATGATAGTTTTAAATATAAGAAATTAATAAAAGATTACATTTAAGATTTTCCATGTGGCAGGTTTTGATTAGACTATAACGACTGAGCAAAGTTCAGTGCAAGTAAAGTCCCCACACAAGTTTTTCTCATGTATTAGGAGTGGATGTAGGGGTCTTTGGACCCATCAATCATGACCGTATTACCCGGCCTGGTGTAAAACATTTGGTTCTTTATTTTTAAATTTTCAAAATGATCCAAGTTGGACCCAACTTGTGTAAAAATGAGTCCAAATTAAACCGAGTCTATACTTTTTATGTGCAGGTAACCCAGTCCAGTAGTGGTCCACAATGAAGCCCACGCTTCATAATTTCATATCTATCTAACCCTAAGAAGAAGTAAAACCATTATCAAACTTCTTCAAACACAGTGATTTGGGCGTTTCTTTGATTTATTTTAGTTAAGCAATAAATTGATTTTAGTAGCCTAAGTGGTTTCTTGGACTTATGGAATCTTCATTTCCTTTAAAAAAAATTAGTATTGGCTTTGTTAGACATAATTATTTCGTAACGGAAACACATAGAGATTGTTTTATATTGTTGTTACACGACATATGATTGAAATCAAATTTTTTCGACCTGTAGGAACCAAACCATCTCAATCGGATACAAATGTGTTGGTTCTACTAATAAAAATACATAAACCCAGACTGGCTAGGAGTCATTTACAAAAAAGTTAATTTGAGCCCAGATCCACCAAAAATAGACCTGGCACGACCCCCGCCCACCCTAGTGTGCACTAACCATGAACCAAAGTTATGAAAATGTCGTCCTTACCAAAATGAGGAGTAAAATAAGAAAAATGCTAGCTACCTTCCCTGTTTACGTTTTACTTTGTGCCTTATTCACTCACATTTTGACCACATTCATCTAAAAAATTAATTAACTAAAATCATAAATTCGCTAGAACATTATGATTTGGAGTGCTACTAGTGGAAAAATGTGGTTGTTGTATCGCTAGAGCATTATTGTAAATACAAATGTATAAAGATAGTTTTTTCGATTTGTTTGAGTTTTTGTTTGAAATTAATATAAATAAACAAAAACGGTAGAATCAATGTGAAATGCTAGAATTAAATAGGGTTATTGAATTCAAAGAATCACTATTTTTTTTAACAATCGGTGTTATCTGCACTAAGGGGTGGGGTGTTAACCATAGTGCAGAAATATTAAGAACTAAGAAAAAGGAATAAGAAGGAGATACTCAGAGAGGAAGAAAGCACTTTTTATCATATATTTTCATAACTAAGAATTACACACTCATATCAGACTTATATAGTCTTATCTTCCTTACCATAAGCTTAACTGTATCCTAATCTTTACAGTTAGGACTAACAAACTTTTGTAGTCTAACCACTATAATATTGACAAATGTCACAATCTAAAGGATCCTGTTATATACTCTAACATCCCCCCTCAAGCTCAAGACTAGATGCTCCAAGCATGAGATTGGTGCAACGAGTACTGAAGAGTGATGAACTAAGGCCTTTGGTAAGTATGTCAGCAAACTATTCGGATGATGAAACGAATTGAACTAGTAATTTCTTGCTAGCCACTTGTTCTTAAACAAAGTATACATCAATCTCGATGTGTTTAGTCATTTAGTGCTGCAAAAGATTGAAAGAAAGTGTTATTGCAGACATCACTGGAGTGTATGAGATTTTGATATCCATAAATGTAAGTAGTTGTTGAATCCAATCCAATTCAGCATCTGTGGATGACAAAGCCCTATTCAGCTTCTGTTGACGAACTATGACACAGTTTGTTGCTTCTTAGAAGACTAAGAAATGAGGTTATTTCCAAGAAAAACCACTAACCTAGTTGTTGATTGTTTGTCACTGGGATCCCCACCCAGTCAGCATCACTAAAAGTTTTGATTATTAACTCTCCTTTGCCATAGGAAATACCATGAGACAATGTACCCTTAAGGTATCTCAGAATGCATTTTACTGCAGTAAAATAAGATATCATTGGGACTTGAAAAAATTAGCTGACTTAATGAACTGAAAACACAATGTCAGGTCTTGTAAAAACAAGATATTGCAAAGCCCTAACCACATTTCTCCATAGAGCAGGATTATTGATGAGTCAATTTCATATTATATATTTTACCCTATTCTTAGTATGTTTTGGTAATTATTTTGGTAGAATTTTGATACTTTGATTTATATTTTCAATATAGGACATTCGAATTCGTCTGGAACAAAACATGATCAAATGGACGAATTTTGGAGTGATTCAAATTGGATGACGTTCGTGTGTTCCTTGGCGTGTTCGTGTCAAAATTTCGGATTTTTCTACCAAGCGGTTATTTTCTGGCGATGGAATAAAGAAGCAGCGCGCAGTGCTGGAAAATGACGTTTTTGGGCTTAAATTGCGTTTTTGGAGCCCAAGATGACCTCTGATGGGTTCGGGGCCTTCTGGAAAAATGTTCAGAATATTTCAAACCTTAAATCCAGTCATTATGGGCCAGTTTTGGAGCAGTTTAAGGGTCCAAAACGGGACTGTTCAGATTGTAGGCGAATTTCACATTTAATTTGGTTTTTTTTTGTTTCCTATTTTATTTTTTTTAGTTTCCTATTGGGATTGGAAGACTGGAGGGATTATCAGGTTTTTAGTTAGGTTAAAGGGGCCAGCCGTAGGGTTTGAAAGGCTTCTTTTACATCTTCTTCTTCCCAGTGAGCATAGAGATTTTGAGACTTTTCCATTCAAGGTGTTTTCGATCTTTTATTAATTTAATGAAGAATTTTATGATTTTTATTATGAATATGCGTAACTAATTCTCTTTTGCTAGGGTGAGGCCACGAGCCTTAGCAAGAATATGTAGTTTCTCTCCAATTTGCTTATGATTATAATTATGCAGGTTTTCAAATTATTAATCACTGGGTTAAACTATCTAATTGTCTTGATGCTTGATCACCATTAGGATGTTTGGAAAAGTAATTTGATGCAATTTTGGTCGGAGGTCGGTCCCTGAAATTGACGAAGGCTTCTTTGTGATTAATATGTGCAAGTTCACTTAGGATGAATACCACGTCTTAAGGGTTGCATGGTTTTTCAAAAGGTTTCACAGAACTTAATGAGTCATGCATGTTTAGATTTGATCTGAATACCACAGACGGATTGCACGTTTGATATACGCTCTATGTTGGGGGTCCAAGTAGGCATATATTAGGAATACCTAACCTTTGGAATATGCATGTATGGGTCATGAGTAATTGAGAGAACTACATATGATTGTTAAGGTGACGGCGGATCCCTAGTGTTTTCTTAATTTGATTGTTACAAAACTGTTTTCTGTCTTCATCTTAATATTGCAGATTGTCTAATTCTATTAGTTAAATTCGTTTTAATTTAATTAATTCTTAAAATCAATCATCACAACTTTCTGTCTTACAATAACTAATTGGAGTTTGATTTGTTTCGATTTGTTTAGTAATCCCTGTGGAGAACGACCTTGTGAGATTCATTTATACTACAACATCCTTGTCATTCTTGCAAGTAAATTAGAGTTTTTAACCCATTTTTGTGTGGGGTAAAAACAATTATCAATTATTAAATGGGTGTCCATCATCCTTGAGCATTTAATTGTAAGGTAAACAAGATGTTGCAGCAACTTTTGAATCCAACATCTCTATTTTCTTCAACAAGTCCATGATATATTTTTCCTAAGACAAGAACAAACCTATAACAGTTCTTTTGATCTGAATTTCAATAAACCAAGATCTTTGATGTCAAATTCTTTAGTCAGTGGTTCAATAACTTGTTAAATTATTGTTGACCCTAAAAACTACCTAGACTACGTGGCGCGTAGGCCGAGTAATTAATAAGCTAACTACGTCATTCGGTTGTGTACGGGGCGTGCCAACTCGTCGACCGAGCTCGACCGGGGAGTAAAATGTGTTGTGTGGCGTTGGGCGCACTGCTGATTTCTATGTCTTGCGATTGCGGCCGAGGAAGGAACACGTCTCGACCTTTGGACTCTAAAGCCTGAAGACAAGGCCTGCTATTTCTGAGAAGTTCACAAATCGTCAACGCCAGATTCGGTCAGAGTGATTGTGTTCGTAAGGGTGAACTCACGCCGAATCGACACCAAGGTATAGAGGTACAGGTATTCAAAGCAGATATAAGTCTTGATGGTGAATGTGGTTCTGATAGGAACATATTTATGCGTTTTTGTTAGCTTGTTTTATTACATTTAGATTGTTAGTTCTTAGTTATTTTAGTACTTTAAGCTATTTTCGTGTGTTTGTAGGTCCTAATAACAAAGTTGGCAAGAAAATGCATTTTGGTGCATTTTGGAGCAATTTTGGGGTAGAATGGATTGCATGCATGTGGAGCTTAAAGGATGGACGTTTTTTGGTGCTTAAAAAGGCTTCAAACATATGCTAAAATCTGGAGTAATGAAGTTGAGAAAATGTTTGGACACAATAAAGAAGAATCCCTTACCTAACCTAATCACCTACCTAACCTAATTCATCACCTAACTCCTTACCTTAGCTGCACCTAACCATCCATCACCTAACTTAATCCTTTACCTAATTCATCCTTCCATAACCTAATCATCCTCATTACCTACCCCAATACATCACCTAACATAATCCCTAACCTAACTCTTTCCCTTAGCTAACTCATTTTCCCTCACCTAACCTAATTCCTTAGCTAACTTATTTTCCATTACCTAACCTAAATCAGCCACATTACCTACCCAACCTAGTCCATCACCTAACACAATCCCTAACCTAACCCCTTACCTAATTATTTCTTAATCTCTCCTATTTAAGCCGCAACCTCCCCCTTGGTTTTGGGTAATTAGAAATTAACAAATCATTTTCCCCACAATTCTCTGCATCCAACACCTTCCAAACACTTCACCAATCTTCCAATTTTAGCCGCACCTTCCCACACTTTCCTCCATATTTTCTGTCCATTTCCACCCTAGTGCCGCAGCCTTGCAAAAGGAGGAAGGAGAAGAACAACTTGGAGACGTGCCTGTTCATCCAAAGTTTGGGTCGCTGGAGCGTTCTAGGTGTTTTCTACTTTTGTTTTCAATGTTTAATTTCAATTATTGTTGTTTAATTGCAAGTATGTGGAACTAATTTCGTTATGGCTAGAGGTTGATTCAAAGCCATGAATTTATATGTAATATGAATTGATTTCCTCCAGTTATTGTTTCATGAATTGTGGATGTGGTTTACTTATCTGTTTGATTTAGAACTTATTTGTGTATGTTGGTTGAGAGTGCACGCTTGATTTTCATGCATAAATCTGATGCTAGGATATAAGTGAATTTCACCTAATTGTTATGAACTTATATTCATGAGTAGTGAAGTTGCTAGTCACAATCGTGTTAAGTAAATCCATGGCAAGAGTATCATGCAGTTCATAGTTACAATTGTTATGTCAATGCTTATAATTTCCGTAGAATTTAATGATCTTTGAATGTATCTCTATCATGCAGTTCATATAGGGAACAATTGGAGAATATTTTGAGTTGTCGTATGCAGTTCATCCAATTCAATAAACTTAGGGAAATTTGATAGTTAATTTGTGCAGTTCACGGTTAACTTGGGGCATTGTCATTCATAGTTCATTGTAAACATAACTGGAAATTGATTCTATGTTGCATATATGTCATGTGTGGAGAAAAACCCTCTAGCCATCCATTCATCCATTGATTTACTCAAATCTATCTTAAAATCTTAAAATCTGTTTTACAAAGTTTACTTAGTTATTGTTTAAATTCGTCCAAAACCAAACCCCCCATTGTTAAGTTGTATTATTTAGTTAGAATCTGTACAATTTAATGTCTTTTGAGTATTTTGAGTCTTTGTAGTCCCAAATTCATTTAAATCCATCCTTAGTATCTGTTTTTATTCAATTTGTTAGCTTTGTGTTGTTTTGACTATTCTAGTGTGTTTTAAGTTATTATAGTTTATCTTTCTATTTTAGAAGTTTTGTTTTGTGTTTTTGAGTCTTGGTTTATGTTTTTAAGTCAGCTTAGGTGCATTAGCAATCCCTCCTAATCCCTAGTCTAGAACGATACCCTACTTACATCTTTACTACAATTGTCAAAAAGAGGGTTTAATTTGTGTGTAGCATATTTTTGCATCAGGTTCAACCGTTTGAATGCCAAACTCTAAATCCCACTTGTGAGTATCCAATCATAAATCAACTCGGCATGCCTAATAATTAGTAACACCTCACTTCACCGAGAAGGCTAGTGAAACCTCTACCAATAAGGATTTGAAAACCCTTGTCGATCGAGACTTGGATAGTTAATCAGTCAGCCTCGACGCAGTGCTGTTTATCCAAATTGAAGGTGCTCTGAGGTCGGCTGATTCTACGGTGATAGTGTTGTTTATCCAAACTGAAGATATCACCAGTTGCCTTCACAGTGCTGTTTATCCAAACTGAAGATATGTTGGCGAAAAGGAAAATAAAAATCTCAAGGTTGTTGAGAGGTTTCGCGTAGAGTGAGAGTTTGCGCATTGCAGATTTGTGTGTTGAATTGCAGGTCCCTTGAATGATGCACTCCCTCCTCTATTTATAGCAACAATCCTTCAATCTGAACCTATTACAACTATGCTTGGACTAGGACTCCTCATTTCGATCCAAACTTATCTCGGCAAGTCCTACTTCCAATAGGACTATGAACCCAGCCTCTTATCAGGCCGTGTTCACTTCCAAATTTCAGCGCCCTCATCCGACCGAGACTTTCTATCATACCAGGACTTAACTGCCTCATATATTCACCTTCCAATATGACCCGTCTACCTTATCCTTACCTAGACTACTCCATTGCCTAATAGGACTTGGCCGGCTTTCGCTGAGCGACCCACAACCCAAATGTCCTACATCGACCTTCAAATTAGGCTTCTGGGTCGAAAACAAGTCTACAATCGGCCCAAACCAATATTTTAGGCCTAAACATTACCCCTTCGCTTTTGAGGCCGTCGACCTATAACCCTTGGTCAAGCTTTGACCTTGAAGAAGCGAAACCACCTTTTGAAGAAGCGAAACCACCTTTATGAAGCATGATTATTTGTCTTTATTCTTCTTAACCTTCCGCCACGTGGCAACGCCCTAGTTCACTCAGCAGCCCTTAATGATTTCCCTCAAAACGCGCGGCCACTAAAACATCTTTCCATCATTACTAGCTGCCACACGCAATCGTGCATTTTCAATTCGTGAGACCCTTGGTCTTTTCACCTAGATTCCCTCAACTATCTATAGTGATTAGCTATTTTCCCGGTTGATTCTATCCTAATTTTTGAAAATCAAACGTTTGATTTTCCCACCAAACCGTCTATAAATACTCGGATCCCTTTCATTCGCACTCTACGCTTTCAAAACTTCTGAAACTTCTTTCGTTTTTGCTCTCCAAAAACCAAAAAATCCCCCAAGTTCTAACCTAGAAATCCTATGAGCCCTAACCCAAAAATCCTTCTTTCTCCCTCTCAGAAAACCTTCAGAGCATCTCAAATGGCATTCTTCATCTCCAAACTCTCTGACGAGTGCAACCAGTGCAAGAGTATCATCGATCGGTACTCTATCAAGACTTTGTGCTTTGAAAGCGACATAAGCGCCACACATCAAATCCTTGGGCCACTTTTCAAGGATGCAGTGACACCATCCATCACCAACCTCTTCAAGGCTCGCTGTCTAACACCCTCGTTGCAAGGGTTTAAATCGTCGAAGTGGGATTTGGCAAAGCCCTAAAGATCTTGGCCTTCGACTACTGCGACCTGGGCAGCCTTGGTTGCACGAATGGAAAAGATCTTCGGCGAACAATAAAAGGCTCTTGGCATCTATAATGTCATTAGACTCTCATCTGTGGAAATCGCCATGGACAGGAAGCTTCTTATGGCGGCCTTGACCTTTTGGTGCTCGACCACCAATACCATGGTCCTTCTTTTCAGCCCTATTAGCCCCACCATCTTCGACGTCACTGCTATCTTGGGGACTTCCCCTTTCAGCATCCCAGTTGACGCTGCCCTCTCTAGATACCCATCGAATCTTGACCTGAATGCGCTCTTTGACGAACGAGTTGTCGAAACGCTGAGCCAAGAAGGTCAAGAGCCTTCGAAAGAAGAAGTCCAGAAGCGACACAAGAACTTCTTCAACTACAACACTCTTATCTCCTACTTCACTGGTCAAGGAGAGTCGAGTGTACGGAAGGGAGAACATAAAGCCTTCCTCTTCTATTGGTACAACAAATTTATTTGTTGTACCAAGTCCAACAAATGCCTGGTTAAGAATATGTCAGTGGCCCAAGCCTTAGCCAGCGGTCACACCTTGGCGCTTAGTCCAGCCATCATCGCCAACCTCTTCTGCTGCTTGGTTGAAGTGACCTTCTACAAGATCGACCCTCACCAAAATGGACCCATCTTGGTTTTCCAGCTTTGACTACAGGTTTATTTTGCCACGCTTCGCCAGAAATTCCCAGCTTCCAACCCTCTGAAGCACTCGGCCTTCAATTGGCCTCTCGACCAGCGCCCCTTCACAGGGCCGAGGAAGTCTTCACATTCTTCTTCGGCCTTGACGTCCTCTCTAAAGACGAGTTTTTTTTATTTATCGTCGTCGTTATTACCCTGCCTCAATCAAACTTCCAACATCAGCATGAAGCAAGGATGAGGACGTTGCTCTTTGCCAACACTGGGGGTCATTCGTGTTATCACACGATCTTCCCCTCAGCTGCGACACTCACCGAGCAAGTTGGGAGGTCTACCACCTCCACTTCACCACTTGATAGCTCACCTACCTCCAAGGTTGCGTGGTGCCCCTTCTTACTTCTCGTTTTCTCCTAAGTTGAGGATGTCTTTCTGGCTCTTCAGAGAGAGAGTGCAAGGACATCGAAAAAGAGTTTCGAGAACGGTATCAAAAGTTTCGCCTTCGACCAACTGTTCCTGAATCTCTTTGCACCGACACCTTCGGTGACTGATGGGAGGAGTACACCCAAGACTTTTTCAGCACGCCGATCGAATATGTCGTCAACAAGATTTCCGGCGACAGACCTAAAAAAGCTCTTGCCCTTCAATCCAAAGAGATGACCCAAGGTATATGGCTTTCTGACCTCTATTCCTCAAATACTTAATTTCTACTGACTTGATTTTTCTCCCTCAAGTGGTCGAGTGCCAAAGCAGGAGGATGTGACTGCAACGACTGCGGCCAAGAAAAGATCGGCCCCCTCCAAGAAGGCCACAACCGTTGTGCCAGCGCCCCTGAGCAAACGGCCCTGCCAGGAAGCCGAAACGGTAGGCAAAACTCCCCATTCCCCAAAATACGTCACGAAATTAGCGAAGAAGGGGAAACGGGATATTCATATCATCTCCAACCACGAGTGACCACTTCTAGTGCATCTCCTCCTACTCTTGTCGTCTAGGCCCCGATGGTGAAGCGACCAACTCCAGCTGGTCCAGCACTTAAAATTCGTATTGCTGGACCAGCGCTCAAAATTTGACTTGCCCCTCAGGTCGTGGTTGAGCCAGTCGTTCCTCCACAGGTTGAAAATTCCGCAGCTTAGAGGCTGACCGCTGCACCCGTCTTAGAGGGGGTAACTTCTCTGGCTGGGAAGTCTTTTCCTAAACATCCAAAACAAATGACAGCCATCTTGGAAGAGGTATGACTATGCCGTTGGTAAATCTTTTTTTTATATTAAATTCACCAATACTAACGGTTTCTGTTTCAGGATGATGAGATCGACAGGACTCCATTAACGAGTCTCCTTAGACCTCCTTCCTCTAATCATTCTCATGCGGCCGAGGACGTCCAGGTCAACCCTTATGCAGCCAATCATGGAAAAAGGCCCATCACTGACCCTGAAGCGACGGCGGAAACATCGATTCATCCGCAGGGTGAAGACCTTAGAATCCCGCCTCAAGAAGCCACTTCGGCCTTTGTAAGTTCCTGAATGGTTTTCCTTTTTATCAATCTTTTGCCTTAGGGTTCTAAATTGGGAAAATATTAAATGTCAGGTGCCCACTTTCTCATTTCACCGAAAATTCTATGCGCCAAAGGGTGTTATCTATATCTCCTGGCCACCTCAGTGGCCATCGAACATAGATAACTTTCATCAGCCGCGTGAATTAAAAGAGAGTCTTAAACACTGGGCTTAGCTATTAAACTCTCTGGGCTCGAGCAATGAGCCAGCAGACATGGCTGAAGTCTCTTATCGACAGGTCTAACATTTCTCTTTTCCTTAATTCTTTGTGTTTCAACTTGTTCTGATAAATTCCTCTTCGTACAGCCTTCCTAGGAGGTCGAGCTCGACACCCTACTCTCCAGTACCTCTAAAGCCGATAGTCCTTTTACTACATCAGCCGAGCCTGCTTCAACCACTGTCGAATCGACCGCTCTCGCTAAGCTACAAGAACTCGTGGCTATCTTGGCTTCGCATGTCCTATAGCGTAACGGCCTTGACTCTATAAGAGAATACTTGAATGCCCTTGCTGCTGAATGTTAATTGAAAAATGAGTCCATTGTTCAATTGTCTTCTATCTTGGAGAGGACCTGAGAATATTTCACCATTTTTGAAAGGGCCTTTCGAGCAGAAGACAACCTGAAAGCTGTAATAGTCACCCAAGAAGCACTTCGACCAGAGCTCGAGGTGATTAAGGAGAAGAAAAAGCGACTGACCATTCTCGACCACCAAATTGCAGAACTTCAACGCCAGATGTCGGTCGTCGCTTCTGAACTTGAGACGGACTTTGAAGCGAACAAGGCCAAGCTGACAGAGTTTGCGACCGGCGCGAGGCAGATCGAGCAGATGAAGCTCAACAAGAAAACGCGCCAGGCCGAGGTTACTATGGGCGAAGTGAAGTGGCTAGATCTAAAGGCTGTTCTCGAAGCCTTCCTCCTTTCGACCCTCAAGAACTGTAATTTGTAGGTCGTTTTAATTTTTTTCGTTTGTAACTTTTACAATTTAATGAAACGTGCCTTCATTCTCGCATTTCCCAAGTTGTCGAATATTATTTCTTTAAAAATTTTCCATTGATTGGCAACTTGTGAATTAAACCAGTCCGATCTTTGAGATGCTATGCCCTCTTGCCGAGAACCTTATGAATGACAAACAGTATTTTCCAATTCGGTGACCACTTGCCGAACGTAAGGTCTTTAATTCCTATCGGCAACATGGTTTGCCAAACCAATTCTCCCTCGTCGAACATTTTTTGTCTAACTCACTGATTATAGGCTCGTTCAAAAAATTTCTTTTGTGCTACTAACAAGTTATAAGCATCAAGCCGAGCTTTTTCTAGGTCTTCTAACTCTTGTCTTATAGCCTGACCGTACTCGGCACTGGTTAAACTACTTTGCTCAATCATTCTCAACGAGTTTATACTTAGCTCGATTGGTAACATTGCATCGTGTCCATAGGTTAATGCGTATGGAGTCGTCCCAGAAGCTGAACGGAGTGAAGTTTGATAAGCCCATAACATTTCGTTTAACTTTAAATGCCACATACTAGGCCTTTCTTTCACCATTTTTTCAAGGATACCGATCAAAACCTTATTACTTGCTTCGGCCTGCCCATTCATCTGTGGGTAATACGGTGTAGACTGCTCGAGTCAAATTTTAAGGTTCGCCTTATATTCCTTAAACATGTCGGATGTGAAGACTGTACCATTATCTATTATAATTGTTTTTGGTACACTGAATTTGGTCACGATGTTTTCTTCTACAAAATCACAAACTTCTTGAGATGTTAACTTGGTATACAATTTTGCTTCGACCCGTTTGGTGAAGTAATCTGTTGCAACGAGTATCCATGCATGCTTTGCTGATCCAGAATATGGTGTAATTTTACCGATTATGTCCATGGCCCATCCTCTAAACGGTCATGGTTTGGTGACTGAATGCAGTGATTCGGCCAGGACTCTCTGTATAGCACCATGAATCTGGCACTCTACACATCTTCGTGCAAACTCAATGCAATCTTTTAGTATGCTTGGCCAAAAATATCTGTGTCTGCGAAGCAACCACCGCATCTTTCCACCGGACTAATGAGCCCCGCAGATTCCTTCATGAACCTCGGTTATCGTCTGGGCAGCCTCTTCGGGGCCGAAACATAACAACAAAAGACATCCTCACCCTTTCTGTACAACACGTTTTGGTACAACACATAATTTGTGGCATGAGCCCTTGTTTTATGGTCGGGTTTGCCATTAAGGTTGTCGAGATATCGCATGATCGACCTCCTTCAATCTTCAGGCAAAACCTTGACTGCACAAACCTCCACAAGATCTTCTTGTTCTAACAATGAAGGTAAAGACATGACTCGTGTTCGGATCACATGATCCTGCTGGGGAACTTGTTGATTAACCAGGGCCAGGTACGATTGTCGTATTACAAGTATCGTCCGGCCTATCTTACCCCACATGAGTTGTGCATCGGAGGCTATTTAGACCAATTCGTCTGCATCGGTATTCCTTACTCGAGAGATATGCTTGAACGTAATGCCCTCAAAAAACTCGGCCAAATAGCTGGCGACCATGTGATATGGAGCCAAAGTGCAACTCATGCAACGAAAAGTGCCATTGAGTTAGTTAATCACAAGTTTTGAATCGCTGAGGATGAGGGCGCGAGTTGCCCGTAAGTCTTGAAGGACACCGAGGTCGATGATGAGGGTCTCGTACTCAGCCTGGTTATTCGAACAGTCAAAGTCTAGTTTGAGAGAAAAATACCACCGGCGGTGATCTGGAGACTGAATAACTATCCCAACACCAGCCGAAACGGAGATGCTTGAGCCATCAAAATACATTGTCCAATTTTTATCCCAGGTCGCCACCATGCCAATTTCGACGTCATTGCCCCCAAAACCATATGGGGATAGGTGTTGGGCCAAGAAATCGGCCAATGTCTGGCCCTTGACAGCTTTTTGGGGGACATATTGCAAACTGAATTCAGACAACGCCATTGTCTATTTCCCAATTCGGCCTTTGACAATTGGTCGAGTGAGTATGTAACGAATAACATCGGTTTGGGCGATGACCTGAGTGACGGATGAGAGCATATAATGCCTGAGCTTTGACGCGATAAAAATAAGGCTAAGCAAAGTTTTTCGACCGCCGAGTAGTTGATCTCAGGAGCATTGAGGTTGCAACTAAGGTAAAAGATAGCATGCTCACACCCAGTGTCATTATCTTACGCTAGAAGACAACCGATGGACTCTTCAGCCGCAAAAATATACAACTTAAGAGGTTTGCCTCATCGAGGTGGGACAAGGACAGGTGAGGTCGAAATAGCAACCTTGATTTGTGTAAAGGCCTCCTAATGTTCAGCTCTCTACTCAAAGGTGTCAGAATCCTTCAGTTTCAACAATGTGGAAAATGCTCGCATATTTCCAGCCGAATTAGTAATGAACCGGCAGAGAAAATTAATCTTGCCGAGCAACGACTATAATTGCTTCTTGGTCATAGGGCGTAGAGCGTTAATGATCACTCAAGCCTTATTTTCGTCGACCTCAATGCCACGGTGATGTACAAGGAAGCTTAAGAAATTACCGGCTGATACGCCGAAAGCACACTTAGCTGGATTCATCTTGAGGTTATGTTGGCGCATGCATAGGAAAGCTTGTCGAAGATCATCAAAATGCGTTTGGCGACATTTCGATTTAATCACCACATCGTCAATGTAAACTTTGACGGTGGTGCCAATTAAATCATGGAATATAGTGTTCATTGCTCGTTGGTATGTGGTGCCAATGTTTTTGAGGCCGAATGGCATGACAACCCATTCATATGTGCCGAGTGCACACAGGCAATGAAAAGCGGTCTTATGAACATCGGCCTCGGTAATGAAAATCTGGTTGTAACCAGCATGTCCATCCATAAAAGATAGGATTTCATGGCTTGCTGCTGCGTCGATTAATAAATCTGAAATTGGCATTAGATATTCATCTTTGGGAGTTGCCAGATTTAGATTTTAGAAATCGATTCACATTCGTAAATCACCATTTTCTTTAAAATTGGGACGATATTCGCCAACCATTCAACGTATCAAGCTGTGCGAATGAACCTGGCTTTTACAAGTCGAATGATTTCATCCTTTATGCCGAGTTGTACTTTGGTTGAAAATCGTCGAGATGGTTGACGGAACGGTTTACACCCAGGTTTAATGCATAACTCATGCTCAACAAGCTTTTGATCTAAACTAAGCATCTCATGGTAACTCCAAGAAAAACAATCTTTAAATTCCATAAGTAAATTACAAAGCTTTTGATCTAAACTAAGCATCTCATGGTAACTCCAAGCAATACAACCTATTTGATGAATCTAATCGTGGCCGAGTAGCGCATTGTACTCAGTCTTTGAATCCACTATGAAAAATGCAGTCATGTGATTGCGACCGGCGAAATGAAGCACTCCCTTTGTCTGGGATTTGTCGCCCACGAAGCTGGTCATGGTTATCCCTGATGGGATGAGTTTGTCGTTTGATCATCGTAGAGTTCGCATGATGGACACAGGCATAACGTTGAATGTTACTCCACAATTGACGAATACCTTGGAGATTGGATATCTTTTAATATGAGCCATGACGAACGGTTTCAGATGTTGCAGATTGGCAGCCAGATAGCAGGGAAACAACTCGGTGATAACTGCTTTAAGCTTGTCCTGTTTGCTTTCTGGTCCATCTTTTTCGCTAACAACGAAGTCAACTTGTGTTGCCCTTTCGGCAACCACATCACTGTCCAGGGAATTTTGTTGGGATGTAGTTGGCTGAAATTTGGCAGGTAGAACATGAACCGTGCTGATCTTCATGTTGTCGGGGACCGGAAGGCCCATCGGGTCATGGTCGTGTTCTTCCGGACTATTGGCTGAAGTATCGTGATCCTGAACGTCCTCGACTTGAACATCTTTTGCTTCAACGATGGGTTGTGGAACCTCCTCTTATTCCGCGCCATTCTGGGTGTTTCCCCGAGCTTGCTCAACGTTAGAACTTTTGCTGCTTTGCGGGCTTGCTCCTGATAGGTGATTCGAGCGTTTCTTGTGTCGAGGTACGCATCTAGTCGTGCCACGCGTTCCTTCTCATCGATTATAAGGCCGAAGAGAGCTAATGCTGAAAAGACTTTGAAATGATATCGTAAATATTGAAGGTCCTTGAGGAAAAAGAGGAGTTTGGCGGTGTCTATATCAGTATCAACTTTAAAGCCAAGAACCTGAGCTTCGCGTGTGTGCTGGAGCCTAGCCTTCATTGCTAGATCAATGGTCTTCTGGATAATTTGCTCGGCGTCAGGGCAAGTTAGGGCCAGGTCGAGGGCTTCTTGACACTTTTTTGGTAGGCTATATAAATCATTGGCAAAATGTGTCTTGTGAAATTCCCGCATATACTCTAAGGCCTTGCCGAGAAAATGAGGGTGGAGATTCCATCTTACTTTGATTAATGGCTCTAGTGGCGACAATGGAGGGAGCTTGTTTTCTACCTCTTTTCTGAATTGCTCAAATCCAGCTTTCAATTCGTGGTTAAGGGCCGAGCTTATCGAACACCTTTTGGCGCTGGCCTGTGCCGAGTGTCTTTGGAGGTGTTGTCGCGATCGTGGATGACTGTTGTGGTGTTACCGCGACCGTGGGTGGTTACCGTGGTGTTGGAACTTGAGGTGGCTTCTCCTTTGGCTCGGTTAAGACCACTTGTTCTTTACAACGGCTGCACAAAACCATCGGCCCATCAGACTCTTCCTCACTGGAACCTGACATAGCTTCAACTTTAGTCGATCCTGAAAATTCTGTAGGTAGCTCATTAGAAAATAAGTCAATTTTGAGTCGCGGCCAAGAATTCTATTTTATGACATGTTACATTGGAATGAACTCGGCCTTCGCTTTTCTTTTGGGCAAGTGAGCATCTACCATGCTGACTGTTGCCGAGGGGAAAGGATTAGCATCGACGACCATCTATTTTTCAAGAAATTTCAGCTTGCCTTTATCAATTCAGCTTTGAATAGCATCACAAAATACAATGCAGTTGTTAATCGTATGCTTATTCGAGTTGTGATATTTGCAATATGTTTTGTCTTTCAACTTTTCGGCCTTAGGAATTTTATGTCATGGCCAAAGCTAGATAATCTTTGTTAATAACAACTGGCCGAAAATTGCGTCGGCCTTGGTAATGTCAAAGGTATAGACTTTTGATGCTTTGACTGTATCTTCTTCAAAGGCTGAGCGAGTTTTGACATCTTTAGGATGAGTCAAAGCCTTGCAAATGTACAGCTTATCAATTACGATCTCAGCCGCATCTATACTGGCATATTGGGAGTCTTCGCCTTCGGCTGATGCATAACTGACTAAAGGGTTCTTGTAGATTGCTCCTCAAGTCGGGGACTTCGATATCTTCTCTTCTTGGAGTAAATAGCTGTATTGCTCAACATGTTGAGCTAGTTCGTACATATCCCAAAAGTTTACCCCCAAGAACTTCTTTTTGTACTCCACGTCCAGCCCATTCAAGGCGATTCTTACGAACTCAACTTCGAGGAGAGGTACTCGGCACCAATTCTTGGCCGACTTAAACCTCATTAAGTACTTCATTGGTGGCTCATCAGATGCCTAAGCCATCCTGGCCAATGAAGATACTGACATCTCCATTCCCTAGCCGATAGAATTGCTTGTGGAATTTCTCGACAAGTTCTTCCCAACTTTGGATAGAATTTGGGGGAAGGTTGATGTACCACGTGAATGACAAGCCCGTTAACGAAAAGTTGAATAGTCGTAACTTATGAAAGTCACTATTAATATCTTTGCATTATGCAGTGAAACGAGCCACATGTTCTAGAGAAGATAGCGACGATTCTCCAACAAAAGGCTAAAATATGGGATCTTAAAGCCCTTCGGATACTCAAAGTGCTCAACGTAAGCTGGGTATGGAAGAATGAATTTTGGGAATTTCAACCCCTTTTTCAAGGCCGAATCGATCATCCTTTGAACTTCAACTAAACCCACAACCGGTGTTTCTGCCTCAAATTCATTCGTTTTACTGCTTAATCCTCTCTTTTTCTCTAAATCGATTGATTTAAGCTGAGCAGATCCTACTTCGGTCATTGATGTTGGTATTATGTTACTCTTTGGAATAGATTGTCTCGACCGCTCAGTAAATCCCATGTTGTGGGTATTACTAACTAGGTCTTCCAGCAATCTAGTGTGTAGGGCGCTGTAACCGTGTACTTCCTCTAGTATACCTTTTATTTCTTGACCGATCATTTGCTCGAACTGCCGAGATTGTTCCTCAAGTCGTCTTCTGAGGAACGATCTGGTTAGTGGGTCGGAGGCTTCACCACCGTCCTCGTCACAATCTTCTAATGCCCATTTGGCTAGACATCCTTTTGCAACCTTGGTAAAGACTTCTGTATCATAAAGCGGCTCGTCGAGAATAACTTTCTTTTCTCAAAGTGGATTGGGTGTCATGGCAACAGTAGTATATGCCTGTGATAAGCCTTATAGACCCGTGTTCTGGGTTATAGGTGTTGTAGTCGATTTTCCCATGACTGTCTTTTTTTTTTCACTGACCGTGTTTCGACGGGCATGAACTTCGTAGTTTTAGCACTGTGGTCCCACCGAGCGTGCCAAAATGTTGACCCTAAAAACTACCTAGCCTACATGGCGCGTAGGCCGAGTAATTAATAAGCTAACTGCGTCATTCAATTGTGTACGGGGCGTGCCATCTCATTAGCCAAGCTCGACCAGGGAGTAAAATGTGTTACGTGGCATTGGGCGCACTGTTGACTTCTACTTCTTGCGATTGCGACCGAGGAAGGAACACTTCTCGACCTTTGGACTCTAAAGCCTAAAGACAAGGCTGCTATTTATGCACAAATTGTCAGCACCAAATTCAGTCACAGTGATTGTGTTCGTAAGGGTGAACTCACTCCGAATTGACACCAAGGTATAGGGGCATAGGTACAAGAAGCAAATATAAGTCTTTATGGTGAATGTGGTTCGGCTGTTTGAATGTCAAACTCTAAATCCCACTTGTGAGTATCCAATCATAAATCAACTTGGCATTTAATGTGCCGAGCCTAATAATCAGTAACACCTCACTTCGCTGAGAAGGCTAGTGAGATGACCTTTACCAACAAGGATTCGAAAACCCTTGTCGACCGAGACTTAGATAGTTAATCAGTTTGCCTCGACTCAGTGCTGTTTATCCAAATTGAAGGTGCTCCAAGGTCAGCTGATTCTATGGCGATAATGTTGTGTATCCAAACTGAAGATATCACCAGTTATCTTCACAATGCTGTTTATCCAAACTAAAAATGTGTCGGCGAAAAGGAAAATAAAAATCTTAAGGTTGTTGAGAGGTTTCACGTAGAGCGAGAGTTTACGCAAGACAGATTTGTGTGTTGAATTGCAGGTCCCCTGAATGATGCACTCCCCCTTTATTTATAGCAACAATCCCTCAATCCGAACCAGTTACAACTATACTCAGACTAAGACTCCTCATTCCGATCCAAACTTATCTCGGCAAGTCCTACTTCCAATAGGACTCTGAACCCAGCCTCTTATCAGGCCGTGTTCACTTCCAAATTTTAGCGCCCTCATCCGGTTGAGACTCCCTATCATACCAAGACTTAATTGCCTCATCTATTCACCTTACAATAGGACTCGCCCACTTTATCCTTACCTAGACTATTCTATTTCCTGATAAAACTTGGCCAGCCTTCGCTGAACGACCCACAACTCGAATGTCCCACAGCGACTTTCAAACTAAACTTATGGGTCGAAAACAAGTCTACACTCGACCCAAACCAATATTTTGGGCCTAAACAATTACAGAAGCTAAACTCTCAGTGATGATAATCTCATTAACATATAAGAGTAATATGACAATTGACCCATCAACATGTTTGACAAACAATGAGGAATCAGGATAAGTATTTTTGAAACCTAAATGTGGTAAAAACTGTGTAAACCTATCATTCCAAGCCCTCAGGGCTTGTTTTAGTCCATATAGGGATTTTGTTACTTACAGACCAAGTAAGGATGTCTAGAATCTTCAAAACCTAGAGGTCGAGACTTATATACCTCCTCTAATAAAATGCCATGAAGAAAGGCATTCTTCACATCAAGTTGTCTCAATGGCCGATTGTATTGAGCTACAAGAGCAAGGACCAATATCACAGTTGTAGGTTTAACTACAAGACTAAATGCCTCCCCATAGTCCAATCTTTGTTCTTGACTGAAACCTTTGGCAACCAACCTAGCTTTTTGTCTTACTATAATCCCATCAGCATTCTTTTTTACCTTAAAAACCCACTTACTACCAACCAAATTTCTGTGAGGTGCAAGATTAACCTAACTCCATGTTTTCTGTATATAGAGAGCGTCTATCTCTTCTTGCATTGTATTATACCAAATTGGTACTTTCAAAGCTAACTTGTATGTTGCAGGTTCAGTTGTAGTTAAATCAACCATTGATGCACTGTTCACAGAAGCAAAAAGAGTTTTCTTCTATATAATCCCACTATTAGACCATGTGTGCATAGGGTGGAGATTCAAATGTGGGATATCAAGAATCACTTGTTGGCTCTTAGTACTATATTTAGGTACCACAGAATAATCTTGAGCAACAATGGACTAAGGTAATGGTGAAGATGTTGGTTGAGGTGATATTTGTGGTGATAATTGTAGAATTGGTTATGGTAATGATGAATACGGTGATTGAGATGGTAATGGCTAGGATAATTTGTGAACTGGTTGTTGTGGTTGAGAAGATGACTGTGGTATTGTGGGAGTAACTAGAATGTTATCAAGATTAGGAAACACAGATGGTGAACTAGGAGATGAACTAGTGGAATTTTGGTGCTATGGTCTGGATATTACTGATGCATATAGAGGTGGGTTCAGTTTCATTCGGTTCGGTTTTTGGCCGAAATCGAAAACCAAACTGAAGTTACTATTCAGTTCGGTTAAGTTCAGTTCGATTTTTCTTAGATTTTTTTGGTACGATTTTTTTCGGTTTCTGGTTTTTCAGTCCGGTTCATTTTTTTTCCATGAAAATTGTTTTTTTTTAATATGGATATTGGTAAAGAAACAAATCTGCGACAACACCGCACATACTCATCAAACCACTATCTTCATATACAAAACACGACAACAATTATATTCATTTAGCTGAAATTTAAATAACTAACAACCCCACAACACAAAAAATCGAACAAAATATGCAAACTGGCTTACTCTTTTTCTTTGAGGTTTCACTCGGCAAGTGTGGGCAAAGTTTAGGGTTTGCAAGACTTGTGGGCTATTATTGATGCTACAAAATACGAAGAGGGAGGGAAAAAAAAGGATGATTAGATAGCAAAACTGAATAAAGGTCTGGCTAGGGAGCAAAAAAAAAGAGAGAAGAATGCAGGTGCGACTGGGGTCCAGGAGAAAGAAATGAAAGAGAGAAAAAAAATAAAAAATAAAAAGAAGAAAGAAAGCAAGATGGAGAGATGGTAAGGTGCGGCTAGGGTGAAAGAAAAGAAAAGGGAGAAATAATAGGTTAGGGTTTAGAGTTGCTAAAGATTTTTTTTTAAAATATTTTGGGCTTAAAGTTTGACAACACGTTGAGGGCTTATCACATTTGGGCTTACAATTTGGGTTTAGAAAATAATACCCAAAACAGATAATTAAATAAATAAAATAAAAATATCTATTAATTTTATTGATTTGGTTCGGTTCGGTCCGATTTCTAGACCACGGATTCAGTTTGGTTTTTTCAATTCGGTATGATTTTTTCATTCGATTCAGTTTTTTTCGTGTTGAAATTGATTTTTTTCGATTTACGGTTTTTTTAACCCTATGAAAAATCTATTTCATTGAAAATAACATGTCTAGATATATAAATTTTCCTATGACTCAATTCATAACAAATATATCCCTTGTAATTTGGTGCATATCCCAAAAAGATGCATTTTGCATATTTAGGTTGTAACTTGTTGCTGTTATAAGGTTTTAATAATGGGAAACAAGAACATCCAAAAACCATAAGGTGTTGAATTTCTGGTATTGCATATATAAATGTTAAAATGGAGATTTATGATGAAGGATAGGTGATGGCATTCTATTAATGAGTTAGATTACTGTTTGGCAGACAAAGGTCTAGAATTTAGAAGGCAAACTAGCATTTTGTAAGATGTGAAGGCAGTTTCAACAATATGTTTGTGTTTCCTTTTAGCCAGACCATTTTGTTCTGGTGTATATGGACATGATTTGTTATTTGCAATACCTTGGGCAGTAAGGAAACATTGCAAAGGTTTACCAATATATTCTCCCCCCTCCCCCTATCACTTTGTAACACCTTGATTTTTGCTGAGAACTTAGTGAATATGTATTTATAAAAAGAGACAAAAACTGATGAAAGATCTAATTTGTTTATTAAAGAAAACATCCAGCAAAATCTGGTACACTCATTTACAAATATGATGTAGTATTTGTACCCATCTACTGAAATACAAAGTGCAGGTCCCCACAAATCACTATGCACAATCTTAAAAGGTATTACATACCTAGCAGTGACAGGACAAAATGGAAGTTTACTAAATTTGCCTTCAAGACAACTTTGACATACAATGGGAGACACATCCTTATTAACAGCAACATTAGACTTTCTAAGTGTAAGAAAGACTATAGGATTTGAAGGGTGACATAGCCTGCAATGCCACAATGTAGAGTTGACAGTGTGTCCAAAACAGGCAATGGCTTGATTGGTTTGTTTCTAAGATAAATGTGTTATAGCAGCATGGAACGGAATGTGATACAATCCATTGTTGTAGAGTCCTTTATACAATATTCTCTTTGTGGCTTTGTCCTGAATCCAAAAATAATAAGTATAAAAAATTAGCCAACAATTGTTGTCAAGGCAAATTCTGAGAACAGACAACAAATTTTGAGATATCTTTGGAACATAAAGGAGTGAATTTACCTTTATAGGTTGTAAAGAAGTCCTCAAAAGAGAATCTCCAACATGAGTGATTTTCAAACCTTCACCAGTTGTAGTTTGGATAGTTTCATTCTGTGGATATAGAGATGCCAGAGCAAAATTACTCAGATCATTTGTCATATGATTGGTTGCACCCGAATCTGTCAACCAAACTTGAGGAGATGCTTGCTTAGATGCATAAGAAGTGGATGCGTTCATGGAAGGAGAAATGTTTGGAGGCATCATATTCATTAAATTTGACATCTGAGAAGGAACCATGTTCATAATGGGAAGCATAGGATTCATATACTGAGGCTGCATAGAACCAGGAAAGCAACATTCATTGCAATCATCTATAATTGATTGTTTCTTGCTTTATTTCTTTAAAAGCATGTTTTTGTAGTATAATTATTCCTGTCACAAATCTAGCATTTCTCATAATCAGAATCAACATTTATATATACACAAGTGGCAGCACTATGGCCTTGTTGATTGCATATCTGACACATGACGTTAAATGATGAAGCACCATCATTGATCTGATAGGGATTACCAAGAATTCCAGGAGCATAGTCATGAACAATTGGTTTGGAATTATATACCATTGGCCTTGATTGTTGTAATACTTTTGCCCTTAATTATATTCATCTTTGCATTTACCCTAATACTTAGATTTATTCCCACCATTGTAGAATTAGGATTGTCCAGAATTCCCATGAAAGCCATTTGAGTTCTGAAAACCAGAATTGACAGACCCTTGATATGCAGAAGATGAAGCCCTAAAGTTAGAATCTTAATTTTTAACCATCATTGCAGTAGGAAAAGAATTGTAAGAATTGCTCTTAATTATTGCTTCCCCGGTAAGTAACTATGCACGAAACTCTTTAATTGCAATTACCTTCTCATTTCCTCGAATTACACACCGAAGGTGTTGTATTCTGCATGACCACCATTAATTGCCAAGATTACAATATCTTCATCTTCAAACTTGACTCTAGTTGTAGCAAGGTAATCTGTTGCTTATTTGATGCATTGTAGATACACATTCATTGTAGCAGACCCTTTCTTGATTGTTTGAAGATCAGACTTTAATTGAAAAATAGAAGTCTTGCTAATAGTAGAGAACTGTTCTTGGAGACGCACCCATAAATCTCTTGCACTTGTACTTCCAATTGCACAAGAGATAGCCATAGAAGACAAGGTTGCAGTGATGAGCTGCATCAGAGCCCTGTCAAGCATTTTCTGAACCTTATAATCATTAGATTCAATTCTTGAACCCAACCCAGTAGAAGCCACCTCAGAATCGTTGGAGCAAGAAGATGAAAATTGAGAAGGGCACAAATTTGTACCATCAACGAAATCCATGATCCTATATCCTTCAAGAATTAACTTCATCTAAAAATGTCATTGAAGATAGTTGGTATCATCCAACTTAACAGAAACTGATGTTGAAACCGACGAAATCAACCTAGTAATTAAGGACTGCAAGATTTGCAGTTGATTAGCAATGACCATGTTGAAAATTTTCTTTGAGGAATAAGAACAAACACTTGGTGAACAAGAATTTGTAGAAGAAAGATCGTATAGATGGGCAAGAATCAAGAACCCAAAAATCACAAAGAACACAGAATCTCAGAGAAGTGGATGTAAAAATGTAGCAGAAGCACAAGAAACCAGAATTGAATAAGCTTACAATCTAAGCTTTAATGGCGAAAGAAACCACGTTAACCATAGTGCAAAAATATTAAGAACTGAGAAGAAGGAAGAAGAAAGAGATACTCAGAGAGGAAGAAAGCACATTTTATCATATATTTTATTAACTAGGAATTACACACTCATATTAGACTTATATAGTCTTATCTTCTTACCACAAGCTTAACTGTATCCTAATCTTTACAGTTAGGACTAACAAACTCTTGTAATCTAACCACTCTAATATTGACAAATGTCACAATCTAAAGGATTCTGTTATATACTCTAACATGGGGAAATGGACTAAGCCTCACAATGAACTAGCAATAATGTGGTTCAAATTCACTTTTGGCGAGAATTGAACCTAAGACATCTTTCTTACAAGTAAAGAGGAATACCGCTAGACCGTAGTACTAAGTGGCAAAACTCACTAGTTCTTGAATCCTTGTAAAAACTGAAAGCTTGCTTTTTTTTTTTTTTTTTTTTTTTTTTGGAGCTTGTATATTGGGACCACCCAATGTTAAAATTTTAGATCCACTATTGTCCTTTCAATTGTTTAGTAGTTTTTTATGTAAATTATATATAAGGTGGTGATTTCACAACCTCATTTTACCTCACACACATCCAAATAAATACAAAATAATTGAAATGGTTTGTGAGGTAAAATGAGGTATGTGACAATCACCACCCTTAAATATTTTTTTAATACACTCACTATGAGATAGATACTTAAGTTAAGCCTTACAATGCACTAATCATAATAATTTAGTTTGAATTTTCTTTTAATGCAAACTGCTTGGTAGAAAGGCCAAAACCGAAAGGGGTTTTTGAACTTTAATCCTTCAAGAAGATTAAAATTTAAAAATAAAAAAAAACTTGGTGTTAGATTGAATATTGATTTTAGTCCCTAATGTGTCATTAATTCAAAATAATTAATGTGCATTTTATTTAATGTCTCCTATTAAATATTTAAATTTATTAATACACAAATTTTAATTTATTTTTTGACCAAAAACGAGTTTTTTAATTTATTAATTTTATTTAACATTCTTCAAATTTGAAAGACTTAATTAATGTACCTAAATATGTGTACCAAAATGTATTATATTAAACTAATATATTTAAATGTTAATACCGAAATGTATGTACCAAAATGTATGCACCGAAATGTATTAATATTAAATTAATGTACCTAAATGTGTGTGTACCGAAATGTATTACATTGAATTATTGCACCTAAATGTTTGTATCGAAATGTATGTACCGAAATGTGTGTACCTAAATGTTTATATCGAAATGTACGTACCGAAATGTGTATACCTAAATGTATGCACTGAAATGTATTATAATGAATTTAATGTATCTAAATGAAGAAGATAAAGTTCATCAAAATATATTGTATAACAAAAATTAGTTTATCTAAATGTTCACAACAAAAAAATATTAAGATGAATGAAATGAAAATGAAAATTATAATGAAATAAAATTAATACATTAAAGATTAGAAAGAAAAAGATAAAAAATTAAAAAATTAAAATATAATTAATAAATGAGGTTATTAATGTGTCAATGGACTAAAATTTTATTTTAATCTTACTCATAATTTTTATCTAGAAGTCATATTTGCCAAAGATTAAAATGAAATTTTCTAAAACCGAATCTTAGAAAGTAAACTTCTTAGAACTTATAATTCTAACGTGACTTTACTAAAGTGAAGAGGAAGTATGATAAATTAATTAGGTTTTATTTTAGTGTCTTGGAAATGACCAATGCACCCTTTGCCAATCCTAGTGAAATTGGGAAAACCATATTCGATCAGGTTAGCATCCCACGTTTTTACTAGACCGACTACAGATTAGGGCGCACACTGAAACTATATATGGACGCACAGTGTTCTCTCCGCCCTCGAACTACTCTAAACAATGTCGAGCACTCCGGTTAGCAGAAGTTGCCTTTGTTCCCCCTCTACCCACCCCGGAGCATTCCGCTGCCGGTATCACCGGAATGCTGCAATCAAGAAAACTTCAGCAAATTCAAATAAGCTGTCCATACCATCGTCGCCATTCCACCAGAGCGGGTGGGTCAGGAGGTTCTTGGCCACCGCTTTTCCTCGTCCTTCCACACAGGAGAAAAGAAGAATCGACACCTTCCAGTCCCGCCCCAGCCCTCTGTTGATCATGTCAATGGCCAAAGACGGCTGATGGAAAGTTTCTTTCTCTTTCTTGTTCTCTTGGCTTCATGTTTTCTCGGTTTCTCTTTCTTCGTTTTCATGGCATCTTGTTTTTCTTAACACAGGTTTTGATCTGACTTTCTATTTCTTTAAAACATTTCGGTAAACAACAAACCTGGAAGTCATAGGATATCACCACTTTCGAAACCAGAAGGTTTTGTTGTAGGCTGGTCGTACAGACGCATGCAGATTTCGGATTTAGTCAAGTTGGCGTAACGTCTGTTAGTTTGCTCACGGAGTTAGCGATCTTGCATGACCCTTCAGATTGCCTGTCGTGTATCGTTTCATCAAGTGTGTATGAGCGAGTTCTACGTCTGCCTATGTAAAAACCCTAGTCAATAAACAAGACATATAGATATACGGGAGGGTGAGGTGTAGAGAAGGCTACCTATCGGGGACGTGTGAAAACCGCCGTAGCGGTACAAGTGCTCGCTTTTTCTCGACGGGTGAGGGCAAAACCCTGTAAGCGTTAGGCCGCCACACTTAAATTAAATCCCAGTTACTAGTACGCAACAATCCATATCCATAACCCCAAGCTACTAGTACACATAAAGATCAAAAAAGTGTGGAGACGGCCAAAAGAAAAAAAAAACGCCTTATTTTCACTGTTCTTAACCTTTGATGTATAAAATTACGATGATATATATTAATAAATAAAGGATTTTATTCGTTTTGGTTTATACACTTGTACAATTTTTGTTTTCTTTTTCTTATCTTTGCATTTAGATCTGCATAACAAAATCCTCGTACCGATTGTTTAATTGAGATTAAAGTATCGATCCGGAAAATAAAAATTGAATTCGCTAACAAAGCGACATTATTAAGAAAAACTAGGAATAAAATTATCAATATAGCCACAAACCAAACGTCATACAATATATAGAGTCCGAGAAAGAATGGTTTGGCAGGTCGTGTCACCCTGTGAGCTCCTCCATCTTCCCCTGTTAGTGGAGGATACAAGTTAGAAAGCTAGCTAGAATTTACCAAACCGAATTGGATCGAGTTTCAAGCTGTCCGGTTAATTAAACATACCAATGAGATGTACTTCTCAGCATCAGTTCGTTTGAGAAAATGCATCGAGTGCTGAGCAAAATTGGCCGTGTTGAAGCTAGGTAATTGTACTTCGCCCATGTCGTCGAGGACTCTCACCTTGATGTAGGGGTCTTTCGGGGGCACCATATCCTGGCAAACACAAGAAATCAGAATGAGGATCTTTCCTCACAAGATCTAGCGAAACATGGGCGAGGACTTTTCCTCTGTTAGCACACCAATACTCGATATATGAACTTTACAATTAAAAATCCACTTATATGCAACTAGGCAGCCAAGATGACAGTGTCCATTGCTTCATCGTACTTTACAACAAGGGTTTTGCTTCTCCAACTGCAAGTAATACTATGATTCATAACTCCAGATACTAGGAGCGATTTCAAAATTTTGGCTTTCTCCTATCATGTTTGGTTACTCCCAATCATTTTCTTTACAATTTTCTCCAGGGTTTCCCATTGTGAACGGAAAAGATAAAAGAAATGTCACTGAATATTAAAAAATCAAGAATTTGGTACGTCTAAGTTCTGCTTACGTGATCAGAAGAAAGGGTTTACCAGTGCCATTCACTGAAGCTATTAGCATTATCATCAGAATAATTCCAACATTACAGAATGCAAGCCAAAGGTTCGAAACCTACCCATTTAAGAAGAAAGATACTTTTCTTAAGTTTATAGAGCATAGAGCTTCTCATTAATAAGCAACAGTCAAGCATGTTTCTCAAAAAAATTTCATTAAAAGTGACTCCAATGTGCCAGTCAATTAAAAGTATACAACTTTCCAGTCATTAACAACCAACAGTCATCTTGCTCAAGTTTCAAAATTAATTCACATGAATATTCAAGTATCAAAGAGAAAGACTTCCTAACTTATCAGTTTATTATACTATGAAGTTTAATTGCAAGTGTAGAGAGAGATTACCATATCCAAATGGAGTTCCACTCTCGACATGTATGATCTTAAAGCTTCTGAATGTTTCTTACAGTACTCTTTCTCTGTGTGACTAAGCTTCTCTTCAATTTCTTCTGGAATTTCATAGCCCACCTTCCATATGAGATTCCGTAACATTTCGGCTCGGCTGTGCCTGAATGGTTATGAGAATCATGTACAACAAAATCTGATTAAAGATCATTTACATAAAGCGTGCCAATTAAAAAGAAACATATAATTATATGATAGCACAACAATGAAACAAAAAATTACATGTAAGTCATTAAGCAGCGTTTATTGCGAAGTAAAGAAAGGTGGTGGATGAGGAAACCATAGTGGTCCTCATTTTGAGTTTGGAAATCTATTCCTGCTTCCTGCATTTTCCTGTTGCAACATCAGGTCATATAAGTTGACTACGAATACAAGCAAAACGATAAAGCAGGGTTTATGGAAATTTAGACATAAAGCAAAAAGAGATGCCCGGTTTTAGACTTGGTCAATACGTGTTAACTGATAGTTCTCAAAATAAAAATGCCTGTCACATGATGATTAGTAATCCAACACTGAATCTTGGGACTGCCTATGTCCAAGCCGAAAAACGTAAAAGTATGGCTCAAAAGGTATATAAACCAACCAAAAAAGTGTAATGATCAAATGAATTGCAAGGAAAACCCCGGTATCATGATCTGTAATTTAAAACTTAAGGCAGTAAAACAAGCACTGAGGCACTATAAGCACAGATACATACGGTTAAGTGTATCTGCAACTCTCATGCACTTTTATTTATTTTGTAGTAGTACCTATCTTATTTTGAAAAGTCAATAGTTATGATGAAAAAACATGAAGACTGAGCAATTTATATTTCAACTAAAGAATGAGAAACTTCTTAGATCACTGAGACGGATTTCAAGCAGATTCTTGGGATTGATTTGGATCCGTTCCCCTAATTTAATAATAGCACATCAATTTTATTTTGCATTAGAAGAATTTCAGCAGTTAAGTTTTACAGCTTCATCATCCAAAGGTGAGATGAAGCATGTAATTTGCTGCTATGGAATAGAAACAACAAATTTGAATGAGAAAAAAGAAAAGGAAACACACAATCAAAAACTGCAAAATCATGTTACCTTAATGACTTTTGAAGATCTTCATAATGTTGACTACATTCTGCAATTACATCCTTGAACATATTACTCTACAAGATGAAAGTAACATATATCAAATAAGATAATACATAGAAAAAACAGACAGATTTAGGGCAGGTCAAAATGAGAAACAAGACGGTTCTCTCTTACACTGAAAGCCGTGAGCTGCCCCTTTTCACCATTTGCAATTTCTTTGACCAGTTGGATGGCATTTGTCCCATACATCTTTGAAACTCCAAATAAGGCCAACCCTACCCCAGGATGCAAATAAATGTTCCTTATAAACCTACATTCAACAGAACATTAGATCAAACAGCTTAAGCACGTAAAATTGAGATCCTAAAGTACCCAATATTAACCCCGGCCAAAAAGCCGCAAAAGGCAGAGATTCATACAATGATTCTTCCTTTTTTTTTCTTTCAGAATTTCCCAAATTATAAAACATATTAGAAAAATAGATACAATCGAACTAAATAACACGAATCTAAACAAAATCTGACGGTACAAGTGCATTTTCATTAATATGCAACATCAAAATTAACAATTAATTATCAGTAACTATGCCAAATTGGTGTTAATGGAGTTAATAATCTGGTAAGCAACCACACCTATTAAACTCCATTTATCAATTCAATTATAAAAATAAATAAAATTGTGAAGCCTTCATCATGTTCCCAGTTCAACGCTGTACCAAAAAGAATGAAAATTGAACCCGCCAAATTACCAATAAAACATAATTGCAACAATCGCAACGCGTACCAACGAAATCTTCACATATGACAGCCCTTACTTTAAAAAAATTCCAACATCACAGCCCTAATTTCAACAAAAAATCCGAAATCACGGCCCTAATTTCATCAAAATCCCCAAATCACATCCAACCCTAATTTATGAGTTGAATAAAGAATAATAAAAAAAAAAAGTGCCCGCTACCGAGAGCAAGAGAGAAGAAGAGTACCTGCTGGAATGGTTATCCCAACAATGGACAATCAAGATTTACGGTTTTGCCCCTATATAGGAAGCAATAGGAGAGATGAGAGCACGAGTCTGGGAGAAGGTGTCTCTGAATTCGGAAGATGCCGACTGAGGGAGGCTGAGGAAGACGACGGGACGGCGATCCTGTTTCTGGAAATGAGTTTCCGAAAACAATGTCTTTGAAATCTTTATCTGTTTTGTTTTGCTGGAGTTTTCGCGGGATTTTGCTTTGAAAATTTCAGTTACCGCTAAAAAGCTGCACAGTAAATGTGATTGAGTGTTGTATTTTGGTAGGTTTTCTAATTTAATATTTAATTTAATAAATTTATCGTTTGACCAAAAAAAAAACTACAGTTCGAGTGGACAGCGAACAATGTCAGGGCCGGTTTGGCTGGTGCTTAGTAGTAAGGGAACTTTAACGAAAAGCTCCCGGTACTGTTCACTTTAACGAAAAACCACATTTTTACACTAAAAAGTCAATCCGGATACTATTCACTTTACCCTTTATTTTGTCCTTATCGTTAAAACTCAAAGTTTTCAAGCCCTTTTCATTAGTTTTCCTTAGTAAAAAAGCAATTTTTTTAATTATTATTTTGAAACCTTCAAATGTTTTGTAACTGAAGCTCATTACATTAATGGTGAAGTGTCACAAAAGGGTGTAAATGAGCCGAGTTGAGCTGAATATCATAGTGCTCAAAGTCGGCTCAGATAATATTATATGTGCTCAAGCTCAAAAACAGATCGTAATCCCCAAATTTATGCTTAACTCGAATAATTTATTCAAGCTTGAGCTCGTAAACTAAACATGAGCTTTTCATTAGCTTGCCCAATTTGTTGTTTAAACAAACTCAAGGTTATGTTTTGTCCGACTTCATTTTCATATAAATCTCATAAAATGAAAATAATTCACACCGTTGATATAATATAAAAAAGAGCTAAAAACGTTGAACCGTTTTGAGCTAAGCCACACAATGAATCAATCATGTGACGATTGGCAGTGCTTGGTGTAGTGCCGCTAGCTTACGTCACTGCTGGGTAGCGAGTAACTTTTATATTGTATGTTTAACCCAACTAAACAATCAAGAAGCATAATTTCAGTGCAAGAAGGGCATGATTTAGGGGCAAAAACCATCTACTTAATTCGGACAAGATGCTTGGGATCTTGAACCTGATAGAAATGTATAAAATCGTTGATTCACCTCAACAGAACTTTGCCCAGGTAACTTCATCAACTCCTTTTCTCGCATCAAGTTTCTCAACCTAGCTTCATCTTCCCACCTACAGGCTTCGGCGTATATGTTTGACATAAGAACGTAGGATGTGACTGTTTGAGTATCTAAATGGGACAGACGTGCTGTCACAAGCTCGGCGAGCTCAACATTGCCATGTATCCGGCAAGCACTAAGTAAAGCTCCCCAAACACCAGCATCTGGATCAACCGGCATAATCTCAATAAACTTATAAGCCTCCAGCAAACAGCCGGCTCGACCCAGAAGATCAACCATACAAGCATAGTGCTCTAAACCAGGGCAAATTGAGTAGTCTTTGATCATGCTCTCAAAGTGCTTTCTCCCTTCTTCTACTAGACCCACATGCCTACAAGCAGTCAAAACAGCAGTGAAAGTGAAACTATTTGGTTTGACACACTCTTCTTTCATCATAGAGAAAAGCCTGAGAGCATCATCACCGTGACCATGAGAAGCACAAGCCCCTATTATAGATGTCCAGGACACAACGCTTTTATGAGGCAACCCCTGAAATACATCCTTGGCCAGGTTTATATTGCCACACTTTGCATACATGTCAATGAGTGCATTTGTGATTGAAGCATTGGTTCCGAAGCCTTTCATTCGAATGAGCTCATGCAACCATCTCCCAGTGTTAAGTGCACCCAAGCCAGTGCAAGCGGAAATAACACTGACTAGTGTGATATAGTCATACTCGACATTTTCAGTTTGCATCCTGCGAAAGAGCTCTATTGCCTCTGTCCCTGAATTATTCTGTTCATACGCGGCGATCATTGCATTCCATGAGACCAAGTTTCTTACTGCCATCCCATCGAATAAATATCTCGCAGTGTCAAGATTCCCACACTTGCCATAACATGCAATCAAAGCATTCATGAGTGCTACATCTGAGTCAACACCAACTTTAATTCCAAAACCATGAATCAATTTTCCTAAATCTAAAAATTCCAAACTAGCACAAGCAGGGAGGACGCTGACCAGCGTTACAACATTTGGTTGGGTATCTGAAGCCACCATGTCCCGCAAAACACTCAACCCTTCTTTATAAAACCCATTTTGCACATAGCCTGCTATCATCGCAGTCCAAGAAACTATGTTCTTAACACCCATTTCGCTGAAAACAATCTCTGAGTCCAAAGTTTCTCCAGTCTGTGCATACATACTGACCAAAGAGCTCTGAACAAACACATCCGAATGAAACCCATATTTGATTACGTTACAATGCACTTCTTTCCCTTCCCTCAAAGCCAACTGCACCCCACAGGACCTAACCACAAAAGGGAAAGTGTAGTTATCGGGTGACAACCGACTGCGATGCATGTTCCTGTACAAAATTATGGCTTCATGGCAAGGACCCCGATCAGCATAACCCCTAATCAAGGTGTTCCAAAGAAATACATCCCTTTCAGGTGTGGCATCAAAGAGTTTTTGTGCATAGTCCATAGTAGGGGCCAATGAAGATGCCAAAGTAACCAGCTTTGTTGAGAGGAGGAGGCTTTGGTTGGATCCATGTTGGAAGATTAGAGCATGGATACATTTGAGGTCTGAAAGAGAAGAGCAGGAGTTTAAAAAGTAGTTAAAGGAGAGGTAATGATAATTCTTGGGACAGAAGTGAAATGGGGCAGAGGTAATGGATTCAAGTTTTCTTAGAAGCGGTCGGACAAAATAAGCACACATGAAATTGCGGCATTGGTTTCAAGTTTTGGAGTAGCTATGGGTATGCATTCGTAGTCCAAGGTACATATCTCTATGTTGTAGTCCAAGGCATCCTCCTGAGCAGCCTGAAAACTTGAGACAGACCAGAATTAGAATACACTAGAATTTGTACCCGCGCGCTGCTGCGGGATTGAAAATTATATGAAAGATTATGGAACTGCAATCTTCATAAACAATGTTGGAATCAAAAATTGATTTACGAACGCTAATGCAACCAATGCAGTTTATTCACAACTTATAAATTAAGTTTTTAATCCCGAGGTTTTTTACTGTACAAATATGCATTACAAAACAATACTAAACACAATAGACTATGTTCTTGGAGATTTATACAATTTACATAAAGAACATTGTCAAATGTCTTGCTATTTAAATACATAAATGGTCAACCTGCTATTGCCCATTGGATATGAAGCAACACTGTTCTTGTTTATACAAAGGGTGAAATATTTATTTGGGATTCACACTCTCGAAACAATACATGCTCCAAGAAGTAATATACTCTCAAAATTTTCAACTTACTAATTTTGTAATAAAGACAAAGAAAACTTGTCATTTTCTCACTAACCCTTTTCTGTTCATTTTCATTTTCACTATATTTCTAATTAAACAAAACTATAAATCAAACTGAAAAACTACAATCTGCTCCTCTGACGAATCCAAATTTTGCATCGAGTATATGTATTTATTTTAATAATGATAAAAACATAAAAACTAAAACTAAAAACATGAATTTTGCCAAGAAATTAATATAATCCATCACTCCAATCTCTATACTAAATTTTGATTTCATCTAATACTCTAGCGGTAAAGATCAAACAATCAAATGTCATGAAACCAAACCAAATCTGCTTGAATTAAATTCTAAACACTTCAAATCAATCTCAAAATTAAAATGAACACTTAACTTCTACAAAAGTTGTACAGAGCAAAAAAAATATATTTACAGTCATGAGTAGCAACTCAGTTCATCAGACCTCCGGCTGCTTCAATGGCATCCTGCGCAGGCTTTTGTGCAATGGAAGAGTTCTGACTCATCCATCAGACCAAATTTCATATTCTAACACAACCCAGCTCGCAAAACCCCCCAGCAAAGCAAACCCTGATCCCAAAATTCAATCTTCAGCTTCTGTCACGCCTGGAATCGTGGCAAGGCTGATGGGTAAAATGAAAAAAGCACAACTTGCAAACAAAATCAAGCAAGATGGATCCAGATCCGAAACACGATTAAAACCGCAAAAACCTATGAGAATGTTCAAAAACGAAAAAAAACCCTATATATATAAAGCAAGTCAGATTTGAGGAAAAATAGAGATGAAAAAAATACCCAGGAGAAGGAGAGGATGAGATGCTGAATAACGTAGAAAGGAGAAATGAGGGAGGCGCCTGGAGGAGAAGATGCCATCCAACGGAGCAGCAACTTGAACGAAGCTAAAGCGAGTGCAGATTCTGATGAGGGATGTTTTGATGATGCAGGGATTTCGAAGACACTGGATTACCTTGGAATTTCTCCCTTTGTGACTAAGAACACTCGAGAACAACGTTTTAGTATTCTGAGAAAGAAAACTCGAGAAGTAGAGGTTCTAGGATGGCTGACGCACGGAACGAAGAGGCAAATTAGTAAATTTACTGTGCCATGTAGGGAAAAAGGATGAAAACATGTAACAATTGAAAGGATTTGGAGAAATCTGACGGTGAAATTGATTGTCTTGATGGTGTGACCATTTAGATGAGCTTTTTTTTATTTGGATTCGAATTGGAGTAAAAAGGATGCTGTGCGGGCTGCAGAGGAACGAAGCGGTGGAGGAGAGAAACCTTGGCTTAGAAACGGTGAAGAGAAGTTGTCTCAGAATAAAGAGAAGGCGTAGAGGCGGCGTCGCAAGGGCGACACGGTTTTTCGCTGCAGGCATGTGCTGTCGAAAAATGAGGACGACAGCTGCTTATTCTCCACACGTGTCAAACGGGGATAAAATCGTCACTTAACTGTTGAGCCAAAAAAACTGAAGCAAAAGAAATCGAAAAGCAGGGGCAATTCCGCCAATTCACTGTGCTTAGAAACAGTGAAGCAGCTTACCTCAGTTTTAGTATATATAGAATTTCTTTTCATTGGAACATAAATCAGAAAAGAAACGTTTGCTAATACCAAAAGTCAGCAACAGAAAAGGCCAAAAGAGAAAGACGAAAAAAGAAAGTAGTATGTAGTAAAACTATAATCACTGTTGGAAGGCAGTGATCATTAAACTGTAATACTAAGAACCCTTCAAAATCATTCTAAGCATCCTGAACGATTTCATGGGGCGCACTAGTGACGAAACACAATTCATCTTCCCCATAAGCACTTAAAGTACTCAAAACCAAAAGCAAAAAAAAATCTGTCTCAAGATGCTAGCCCGAAAAAACTGATTACATCTTTATCTTATGCAATGTGAAAAGAAATAACAACCCGAAACCAAAACAATCGAGTATGGTTATAATTGGATGTTTCGAGTTTGTTAATGGACACGACATATGTATACGGTGTCAACATTGCAATGGTTCACCAATGGAACATTCCGGCGATAGAATTGTTAACCTATTGAAAACAAGAGAACCTTAACCTAAAGGCCTAAACTGTTCATATAGTGGTTTAGCCAGGAAGTATAGTTCTTTATAAATAATTTCGTATGTCGACATAGGTTGATGGCCGTTTCATTTTCTAATGTAGGTCAATAGAACAATTTTCCGTCAGTAACCCAAAAATTAAATGCTTAAACATGAAAAAGATGAAAGATTTTAAGATAATTACCGTATTTCACGTCATAAAAACAATTTCTAGAACAATCAATTGGGGGGAAATTGCATCACTTACTGGTCTAGGGTTTCAATCGAAGAGAATGAAAAGAAAAAAAAAACAATTGAAATCAAAGGAAAGATTACAAACCTCAAGGATTCGAATAGATGCTGAGAGTTCAACTTGGTAGCCTCTGAACTTTTCTCCAGCTTAGTGCGATCAGAACTCTTCAACTGGTTTCCCGGACCAATGAGGAAAACAGAACGAAAAGCTGATAAATATGGAGATTGAGAGAGTGAGAGAAAGCAAGAGATATATAGAGAGTTTGGTGGCGGCCGGCGGTGGGGCGTTGCGGGGGAGGGTCGGGTTGGGAGACTAGTTTCTCGCTCAATTTTTTACTTTTGGGGGTTATTAAACACCGAGCCACAAAATCTAGGGGTGGGTTCGGTTCCGTTCGGTTCGGTTTTTTGCCAAAACCGGAAACCAAACCGAAATTACTGTTCGGTTCGGTTCGGTTCGGTTTTCTGTCGGTTTGTGTTCGGTTCGGTTTTTTCGGTTCGGTTTCGGCCCGGTTCGGTTTTAGGATACCTATAAATATTATACTTGTACAATTATAACAGAACAAAGCCTTCTGTCAAGTTGGCTTGCGGCTGCTATTCCCAACCTGGAGGGAAGGGGTTCGAAACCAGGCGGGGTGGGTTTTGTTGATTTGTTTTGTTGATTTCTCAACAAAATTGGAAAAAATTCTTTAAAATCTTGGAGGCACCAGGGTTCGAACCCGTATGCTCCAGCTTGAAAAGTTTCATTGAAACCAACTTGGCAACAAGTCTGTGTTTGTTATAATTGTATGACTAAACTATTTATAAACATTGAAAAGAATAATTAAATATATATCAGATCGGTTCGGTTCGGTTCAGTTCGGTTCGGTTTGAGAGTTTCGATTCGGTTTTTTTTCCGGTTCGTTTTTTTTCGGTCTCGGTCCGGTTTGGTTTTCGGTTTTTTTCGGTTTTCGGTTTTTTGAACCCACCCCTAACAAAATCTTTCCCAAAACATCCAATATAAATAACACCCTTCAATAAAAAAAGGGAAATTTTATTTGAACCTCTATAACATATCTATGCACTCAGCTTATTCTTTAAACTCATTATTTTTTATCAAACTATTAATCTCTCTTTAAACCTAAATTTACTACCAATACTACCCTCATAGACTCAATTCAATATGCAAATTTAATTTATACACCCATGTTTTCACATTAGAACATATCGGGATCAATCTCATGAAGATCCATATTAATTAAAAAGAAAACTAACCAAAATGGCTTGAAAAGTTTAACTTTTAACCAAAAACTACATTGAAACTTTATTTAATGGTTAGTACAAAGCCCATTTTTATATCAACCCAAATACAATAGCCTAGACTAAATAACATAGTGATTTGTCAATTTTACCCCTAACAGATTTGGTTACCCTAACTTAACTATTCTGTTAGATTAGTCAAGGAGTTAGCCGAACGTATAAACTAATTGAATTTTGCTGACCAGTTTCAGAGAGATGTTCAATTTTTTCTGAATATGGTTGAGTGGTTTGAGTAATGCTTGCCGACGAATGTTGAGAGCGCATTTTGCAATCATGATCGGCGTTAGTCTTCATTCCTGTTAGGAAATTTTTTCGGAATAAACATTTGTTTCAGAACAGATTCGCGTGGTTGCATATTTTGAGATTCTATCGAATTGTTGTAATCGGTATCGTTCGTTGTGCTTGAATATTTTCACTGGAGTGATCGTCTTTCATATTTGGTTAGATTTTCGTTTAGAGGTAATCGACATAGTTTTTGCAGTTTTCTATTCGATTTTGAATTTGATTTTTTTTTAATTCGAATTCGTTCTTTAATTTGTTTTTGCATGTAATATGCTTAACTTTTTATTTGACTTTATATATTGTTGTTGATTTGTTTTCAGATTAGCAGATTGATTCCGGTTTGTGAAATTTTCAGTTAAGAGTTTCTTATTTCGAAGAATCTCAGGTAAGTTTTGATTTTTTTTTTATATTGTATGTTGTTCGTCTTGATTTTGTTTTTCCTTTTTCAGAATTTTATTATGAATTAATTCGTGTTCATCACATTTGAAGTTTATAACATTTTTCAGAAATAGTGTTCTTTTTTTTTTTTTACGAAACAGTTGATATTTCAGTTTACTTTTTTGTTTTTGTGATTGTTGTGTTTTTATAACTAATGTCTTTTTTGTTCACTTTATATGTATATTATTTAACTAATAAGTGTTCATCACATTTTTATGTTTTTAACATTTTAAGAAATAGTGTTTTTTTTTTTTACGAAACTGTGGATATTTCAGTTTACTTTTTTGTTTTTGTGATTGTTGTTTTTTATAAATAGTGTAATTTTTGTTCACGTTATATGTATATTATTTAACTAATAGGTGTTCATCACATTTTTATGTTTTTAACATTTTTCAGAAATAGTGTTATTTTTTTACGAAACAATGGATATTTCAGTTTACTTTTTCATTTTTGTGATTGTTGTGTTTTATAAATAGTGTTATTTTTGTTCACTTTATATGCATATTGTTTAACTGTTAGGTACTAATTTGTTTTACAAAGATTAGAATTTAGATTTGCAACAGATTAATAAACAGTTGTTGTTTATTAATAAACAGTTATGGAGAATGATAAACTAGCTCGGTTTACATATGGTGGTTTATGCGTTGTTAATTCTATTTCATCAACTTCTACCTTCAATCAGATTTGCATTGATCTTTGTTCTAGGTTTAGGGGTTTGAGAGTTGGTTGTTTTGAGTTGCGATATAGTTTGAATGAAAATCCTAATTGCGTGTTAAATTGTGATCCTGATGTTCTGAACATGCTGATGGTTCTTGATGTTGTTGGGAAATCCATTACAGAAATATTAGTTATAGATAAATGTGATGGTTCCATGGTTCAGTTACCTACGAAAAACACATCTTCTTCTTGCCGTTCATCAGACTCTATAATTGTTTCTAGTGAAAACGATCATTTAGAAAAGTATGGTTCTTACGGTGTGCATAATTATATGTTATGTGAATGGGACAATTACATAGAATCTGAGGGGCAAGTCTTTATGGGAGGTTGTGTTGATTTCCGAGATAAGTTGAAGAAGTTTTTTGTTGAATGTGGTTTTGATTTGAAGTATTCTTGGGACAGAAGTGAAATGGGGCAGAGGTAATGGATTCAAGTTTTCTTAGAAGCGGTCGGACAAAATAAGCACACATGAAATTGCGGCATTGGTTTCAAGTTTTGGAGTAGCTATGGGTATGCATTCGTAGTCAAAGGTACATATCTCTATGTTGTAGTCCAAGGCATCCTCCTGAGCGGCCTGAAAACTTGAGACAGACTAGAATTAGAATACATTTCTTTTCATTTGAACATAAATCAGAAAAGAAACGTTTGCTAATACCAATAGTCAGCAACAGAAAAGGCCAAAAGAGAAAGACGAAAAAAGAAAGTAGTATGTAGTAAAACTGTAATCACTGTTGGAAGGCAGCGATCATTAAACTGTAATACTAAGAACATTTGAAAATCATTCTAAGCATCCTGAACGATTTCATAGGTCGCACTAGTGACGAAACACAATTCATCTTCCCCATAAGCACTTAAAGTACTCAAAACCAAAAGCAAAAAACAAAATCTGTCTCAAGATGCTAGCCCGAAAAAACTGATTACATCTTTATCTTATGCAATGTGAAAAGAAATAACAATCCGAAACCAAAACAATCGAGTATGGTTATAATTGGATGTTTGAGTTTGTTAATGGACACAACATATGTATACGGTGTCAACATTGCAATGGTTCACCAATGGAACATTCCGGCGATAGAATTGTTAACCTATTGAAAACAAGAGAACCTTAACCTAAAGGCCTAAACTATTCATATAGTGGTTTAGCCAGGAAGTATAGTTCTTTACAAAATTTGGTTTAAGGCAATAAATAATTTCGTATGTCGACATAGGTTGATGGCCATTTCATTTTCTAATGTAGGTCAATAGAACAATTTTCCGTCAGTAACCCAAAAATTAAATGCTTAAACGTGAAAAAGATGAAAGATTTTAAGATAATTACCGTATTTCACGTCATAAAAACAATTTCTAGAACAATCAATTGGGGGGGAATTGCATCACCTACTGGTCTAGGGTTTCAATCAAAGAGAATGAAAAGAAAAAAAAACAATTGAAATCAAAGGAAAGATTACAAACCTCAAGGATTCGAATAGATGCTGAGAGTTCAACTTGGTAGCCTCTGAACTCTTCTCCAGCTTAGTGCGATCAGAACTCTTCAACTGGTTTCTCGGACCGATGAGGAAGACAGAACGAAAAGCTGATAAATATGGAGATTGAGAGAGTGAGAGAAAGAAAGAGATATATAGAGAGTTTGGTGGCGGCCGGCGGTGGGGCGTTGCGGGGGAGGGTCGGGTTGGGAGACTAGTTTCTCGCTCAGTTTTTTACTTTTGGGGGTTATTAAACACCGAGCCACAAAATCTTTCCCAAAACATCCAATATAAATAACACCCTTCAATAAAAAAAGGGACATTTTATTTGAACCTCTATAACATATCTATGCACCCAGCTTATTCTTTAAACTCATTATTTTTTATCAAACTATTAATCTCTCTTTAAACCTAAATTTATTACCAATACTACCCTCATAGACTCAATTCAATATGCAAATTTAATAATTTATACACCCATGTTTTCACATTAGAACCTATCCGGATCAATCTCATGAAGATCCATATTAATTAAAAAGAAAACTAACCAAAAGGGCTTGAAAAGTTTAACTTTTAACCAAAAACTACATTGAAACTTTATTTAATGGTTAGTACAAAGCCCATTTTTATATCAACCCAAATACAATAGCCTAGACTAAATAACATAGTGATTTGTCAATTTTACCCCTAACAGATTTGGTTACCCTAACTTAACTATTCTGTTAGATTAGTCAGGGAGTTAGCCGAACGTATAAACTAATTGAATTTTGCTGGCCATTTTCAGAGAGATGTTCAATTTTTTATGAATATGGTTGAGTGGTTTGAGTAATGCTTGCCGACGAATGTTGAGAGTGCATTTTGCAATCATGATCGGCGTTAGTCTTCATTCCTATTAGGGAATTTTTCCAGAATAAACATTTGTTTCAGAACAGATTTGCAGTTGTTGCATATTTTGAGATTCTATCGAATTGTTGTGATCAGTATCGTTTGTTGTGCTTGAATATTTTCACTGGAGTGATCGTCTTTCATATTTGGTTAGATTTTCGTTTGGAGGTAATCGACATAGTTTTTGCAGTTTTGTATTCGATTTTGAATTTGATTTTTTTTAATTCGAATTCGTTCTTTAATTTGTTTTTGCATGTAATATGCTTAACTTTTTATTTGACTTTATATATTGTTGTTGATTTGTTTTCAGATTAGCAGATTGATTCCGGTTTGTGAAATTTTCAGTTACGAGTTTCTTATTTCGAAGAATCTCAGGTAAGTTTTGATTTTTTTTTATATTGTATGTTGTTCGTCTTGATTTTGTTTTTCCTTTTTCAGAATTTTATTATGAATTAATTCGTGTTCATCACATTTGATGTTTATAACATTTTTTCAAAAATAGTGTTTTTTTTTTTTACGAAACTGTGGATATTTCAGTTTACTTTTTTGTTTTTGTGATTGATGTGTTTTTATAACTAATGTCTTTTTTGTTCACTTTATATGTATATTATTTAACTAAATAAGTGTTAATCACATTTTTATGTTTTTAACATTTTAACAAATGGTGTTTTTTTTTACGAAACTGTGAATATTTCAGTTTACTTTTTTGTTTTTGTGATTGTTGTGTTTTATAAATAGTGTAATTTTTGTTCACTTTATATGTATATTATTTAACTAATAGGTGTTCATCACATTTTTATGTTTTTAACATTTTTCAGAAATAGTGTTATTTTTTTACAAAACAGTGGATATTTCAGTTTACTTTTTTATTTTTGTAATTGTTGTGTTTTATAAATGGTGTTATTTTTGTTCACTTTATATGCATATTGTTTAATTGTTAGGTACTAATTTGTTTTACAAAGATTAGAATTTAGATTTGCAACATATTAATAAACAGTTGTTGTTTATTAATAAACAGTTATGGAGAATGATAAACTAGCTCGGTTTACATATGGTGGTTTATGCGTTGTTAATTCTATTTCATCAACTTCTACCTTCAATCAGATTTGCATTGATCTTTGTTCTAGGTTTAGGGGTTTGAGAGTTGGTTGTTTTGAGTTGCGATATAGTTTGAAAGAAAATCCTAATTGCGTGTTAAATTGTGATCCTGATGTTCTGAACATGCTGATGGTTGTTGATGTTGTTGGGAAATCCATTATAGAAATATTAGTTATAGATAAATGTGATGATTCCATGGTTCAGTTACCTACGGAAAACACATCTTCTTCTTGCCGTTCATCAGACTCTATAATTGTTTCTAGTGAAAACGATCATTTAGGAAAGTATGGTTCTTACGGTGTGCATTATTATATGTTATGTGAATGGGACAATTACATAGAATCTGAGGGGCAAGTCTTTATGGGAGGTTGTGTTGATTTCCGAGATAAGTTGAAGAAGTTTTTTGTTGAATGTGGTTTTGATTTGAAGTATTCTTGGGACAGAAGTGAAATGGGGCAGAGGTAATGGATTCAAGTTTTCTTAGAAGCGGTCGGACAAAATAAGCACACATGAAATTGCGGCATTGGTTTCAAGTTTTGGAGTAGCTATGGGTATGCATTCGTAGTCCAAGGTACATATCTCTGTGTTGTAGTCTAAGGCATCATCCTGAGCAGCCTGAAAACTTGAGACATACCAAAATTAGAATACATTTCTTTTCATTTGAACATAAATCAGAAAAGAAACGTTTGCTAATACCAATAATTAGCAACAGAAAAGGCCAAAAGAGAAAGACGAAAAAAGAAAGTAGTATGTAGTAAAATTGTAATCACGGTTGGAAGGCAGCGATCATTAAACTGTAATACTAAGAACCCTTGAAAATCATTCTAAGCATCCTGAACGATTTCATGGGGCGCACTAGTGACGAAACACAATTAATATTCCCCATAAGCACTTAAAGTACTCAAAACCAAAAGCAAAAAACAAAATCTGTCTCAAGATGCTAGCCCGAAAAAACTGATTACATCTTTATCTTATGCAATGCGAAAAGAAATAACAACCCGAAACCAAAACAATCGAGTATGGTTATAATTGGATGTTTCGAGTTTGTTAATGGACACGACATATGTATACGGTGTCAACATTGCAATGGTTCACCAATGGAACATTCCGGCAATAGAATTGTTAACCTATTGAAAACAAGAGAACCTTAACCTAAAGGCCTAAACTGTTCATATAGTGGTTTAGCCAGGAAGTATAGTTCTTTATAAATAATTTCGTATGTCGACATAGGTTGATGGCCATTTCATTTTCTAATGTAGGTCAATAGAACAATTTTCCGTCAGTAAGCCAAAAATTAAATGCTTAAACGTGAAAAAGATGAAGGATTTTAAGATAATTACCGTATTTCACGTCATAAAAACAATTTCTAGAACAATCAATTGGGGAGAAATTGCATCACCTACTGGTCTAGGGTTTCAATCGAAGAGAATGAAAAGAAAAAAAAAACAATTGAAATCAAAGGAAAGATTACAAACCTCAAGGATTCGAATAGATGCTGAGAGTTCAACTTGGTAGCCTCTGAACTCTTCTCCAGCTTCGTGCGATCAGAACTCTTCAACTGGTTTCTCGGACCGATGAGGAAGACAGAACGAAAAAGCTGATAAATATGGAAATTGAGAGAGTGAGAGAAAGAAAGAGATATATAGAGAGTTTGGTGGCGGCCGGCGGTGGGGCGTTGAGGGGGTGGGTCGGGTTGGGAGACTAGTTTCTCGCTCAATTTTTTACTTTTGGGGGTTATTAAACACCGAGCCACAAAATCTTTCCCAAAACATCCAATATAAATAACACCCTTCACTAAAAAAGGGAAATTTTATTTAAACCTCTATAACATATCTATGCACCAAGCTTATTCTTTAAACTCATTATTTTTTATCAAACTATTAATCTCTCTTTAAACCTAAATTTACTACCAATACTACCCTCATAGACTCAATTCAATATGCAAATTTAATAATTTATACACCCATGTTTTCACATTAGAACCTATCGGGATCAATCTCATGAAGATCCATATTAATTAAAAAGAAAACTAACCAAAAGGGCTTGAAAAGTTTAACTTTTAACCAAAAACTACATTGAAACTTTATTTAATGGTTAGTACAAAGCCCATTTTTATATCAACCCAAATACAATAGCCTAGACTAAATAACATAGTGATTTGTCAATTTTACCCCTAACAGATTTGGTTACCCTAACTTAACTATTCTGTTAGATTAGTCAAGGAGTTAGCCGAACGTATAAACTAATTGAATTTTGCTGACCAGTTTCAGAGAGATGTTCAATTTTTTTTCTGAATATGGTTGAGTGGTTTGAGTAATGCTTGCCGACGAATGTTGAGAGCGCATTTTGCAATCATGATCGGCGTTAGTCTTCATTCCTGTTAGGAAATTTTTTCGGAATAAACATTTGTTTCAGAACAGATTCGCAGTGGTTGCATATTTTGAGATTTTATCGAATTGTTGTGATCGGTATCGTTCGTTGTGCTTGAATATTTTCACTGGAGTGATCGTCTTTCATATTTGGTTAGATTTTCGTTTAGAGGTAATCGACATAGTTTTTGCAGTTTTGTATTCGATTTTGAATTTGATTTTTTTTTAATTCGAATTCGTTCTTTAATTTGTTTTTGCATGTAATATGCTTAACTTTTTATTTGACTTTATATATTGTTGTTGATTTGTTTTCAGATTAGTAGATTGATTCCGGTTTGTGAAATTTTCAGTTACGAGTTTCTTATTTCGAAGAATCTCAGGTAAGTTTTGATTTTTTTTTTATATTGTATGTTGTTCGTCTTGATTTTGTTTTTCCTTTTTCAGAATTTTATTATGAATTAATTCGTGTTCATCACATTTGATGTTTATAACATTTTTCAGAAATAGTGTTCTTTTTTTTTTTACGAAACAATGGATATTTCAGTTTACTTTTTTGTTTTTGTGAGTGTTGTGTTTTTATAACTAATGTCTTTTTTGTTCACTTTATATGTATATTATTTAACTAATAAGTGTTCATCACATTTTTATGTTTTTAACATTTTAAGAAATAGTGTTTTTTTTTTTACGAAACTGTGGATATTTCAATTTACTTTTTTGTTTTTGTGATTGTTGTGTTTTATAAATAGTGTAATTTTTGTTCACTTTATATGTATATTATTTAACTAATAGGTGTTTATCACATTTTTATGTTTTTAACATTTTTCAGAAATAGTGTTATTTTTTTACAAAACAGTGGATATTTCAGTTTACTTTTTTATTTTTGTGATTGTTGTGTTTTATAAATAGTGTTATTTTTGTTCACTTTATATGCATATTGTTTAACTGTTAGGTACTAATTTGTTTTACAAAGATTAGAATTTAGATTTGCAACAGATTAATAAACAGTTGTTGTTTATTAATAAACAGTTATGGAGAATGATAAAATAGCTCGGTTGACATATGGTGCTCTATGCGTTGTTAGTTTTATTTTATCAACTTCTACCTTCAATCAGATTTGCATTGATCTTTGTTCTAGGTTTAGGGGTTTGAGAGTTGGTTGTTTTGAGTTGCGATATAGTTTGAAAGAAAATCCTAATTGCGTGTTAAATTGTGATCCTGATGTTCTGAACATGCTGATGGTTGTTGATGTTGTTGGGAAATCCATTGTAGAAATATTAGTTATAGATAAATGTGATGGTTACATGGTTCAGTTACCTACGGAAAACACATCTTCTTCTTGCCGTTCATCAGACTCTATAATTGTTTCTAGTGAAAATGATCATTTAGGAAAGTATGGTTCTTAGGGTGTGCATAATTATATGTCATGTGAATGGGACAATTACATAGAATGTGAGGGGCAAGTCTTTATGGGAGGTTGTGTTGATTTTCGAGATAAGTTGAAGAAGTTTTTTGTTGAATGTGGTTTTGATTTGAAGTATATGAAGAATGATAAGAATCGCATTAGTGTGGAGTGTTCTAGGAATGAATCTGATGGTTGTCTTTGGGGTGTGTATGCATCTAAGTGTGATATTAATGACTTTTTTGTTATTCGGAAGTTGTATAATCTGCATACATGCAAGGGTATGATTCAAAAGAAGAAAAACAAAGTTGTTGAACGACAATTTGTTGCTTCTCTCATCAAGGATAAGGTTCAGTCAAATCCCCTTATTAAACCGAATGAGATCATTTCAAAATTAAAACAGTTTTATGAATTGGATATTGATTATTCTACTGCATATTTTGGCAAACAGAGGACAGTTTTTGAGTTAAATGGTGATGATGTTGATGCCTTGGTATGTTGAATCTACCCGTTCAAACAATCCTGGATCTGTTTTTGAGCTTGAAGTTGTACCAGATAGCAATAGATTTCTTCGTTTGTTTATTGTTTATGATGTATGGATAAAAAGTTTCATGTTTTGTCGCCCGATGTTATTCATTGATAATACTTTTATCAAGAGCAAATATAAGGGAACACTTCTGTCTTACTATGCAAAAAATAGCAACGATGATGAGTTAATAATTTCATACTTTTATATTGGATATTATTTATTTATGTTTTCTTACTGTGCAAAAAAAATATATCCAGAACTAGTTGAAGAACAATTTAAGAAATAGTTTAATCAGCCTCATAAATTGTATTTGTTTTTTTGTTTTTTTGTTTGTGCATTGGTCTTTGATTTTATGTTCAAATAAAGAAAAAAGGTTGTAGTAGTAGTTCAAACAGAGTATAATAAATAGTTCTATTACAGTTTCAGAAGTAGTTGATATTTGAGAGTGCATTTTCACTTATGTTGTGTAGAGATTTTTGAGGTTGCTTATGCTATTGTTGATTCAGAAACTATAGCAAATTGGAGATGGTTCTTAACAATATTATCTGGTATATTGAGGCCTCAAGGGAGGGTGATCACATTTATGTCGGATATACATGATGGTATTTTGAAGAGCATTCGGGAATTCTTTTCTGAGTGTCCACATTCATTTTGTATTGTTTATTTGAAACAGAATGTGAGTACTTTATTTTCAAACGCTGCTGGTGAAGGACTAAAGAAGAAAATGATGAATCTGTTGACAAATTGTGTATACACATGTACTCCATCTGATTTTGATGATTACATGGTGGAATTCAAGAATTATGGGTAAGGGCATGTGAAGAATTTTTTGTGTGATTTGCCAAAAGAGAACTAGGATATTGCCCATTTTCTTGGTAAGAGATAGGGATCGATGAGATATGCATTTTCAGAATCTTTTAATGTCATGATGTCGAATAGTCATTGTATGTCATTTATGGATCTTTTTGAAGACATTAGAGTTCGGTTGATGGGTAGTATGGCTGAGAAAAAAATATTTGGTCAGAATATTCATACTATTTTGTGTTCAAAGAAAGAAAATGAGATGAAATTGATGTTGAAGGAGGGCATGCATTGGAGGATTAGTCTTTTTGATGTGGATGTTTTTTAAGTTAGAACGGAGTGAAATCGGTTTGTTGTTTGTCCGGATGAAAAGGGAACAAGGGGTAAAGAGACCCTGCACAAAAATGGGAAAGAAAAGACCGAAGCGAGGGAGAGAGGGCTATGGGCGAAAGCAACACAAGAGCCAGGGCAAAGTTAGGTCACGCACTCCAGCAGAATCTCATAGATGAGAAAGGACTAAAGAGTTTGGTGGGTATTAATTGATTTTTAAGAAATATAAATGTCAAATTTTGAGTAAATCTTTCAAAATCTTAGATAAAAAAAATTAAAATGCACAAACAAATATTTGAAATCAACTGTCATAGTTGGCTTAGTAGTTGAGACAAATTTCAGGTCCGTATTTTACACGATATGTAATGAGTTCGGAATAATATGGTTCAAATTCGTCTTTGATGAATCGAATTTAAGACATCTCACTTACCAATAAAGATACATCAACTTATCCTTTTTAAGGAAAAATACACTTTCTTAAAAGAAAAATTAATAAAAATGCCTTGAAAACTTTGAATTTTAATAATAAGAATAAAATAAATAGTATCAAAATTAACTTTTCAGTATAAAAATATAATTTTTCGTTAAAGTAAAGAGTAACGAACTAAAAGCTTTCCTTAAAGCCATTCTCAATCCTGAATAGTGGGGTTTAAAAACCTTCCCCTCACTTCTGTTTTGTCACAAAAACTAGTCGCTGTTTCAATCTCTGTCTCTCTCTCACCGACTTTCCCCAACATTTTCCCACCTCCTTCTCCGTCCGTGGCCTCAGGACAAAGGATTGCAATTCCGGTGGCAGCACCCTCCAAGTCGGCGAGGGATGGAGGCGGTATCGCTGTGCAGCAGCAGCAGCACAGAGCTTTCGCCGGAGGAAGAAAGGATTTTGATACGAGACATTGCTTTGGCTGCTGAAGCCAATTCCAAAGAGGGCGATGTCTTCTACTTGCTCACCCAAAGGTTGCAAATTTTTGCATTTTTTGGGTTTTTTTTTTAAAATTTATTTATGAAATTTGATGATTAATTTTTAAATAATTAGAAATTAGTTCTTCGCTGTGAATTGTTCATTTTTCGGTGTTTCTGTTAAAACAATGAAATCTTAATCTTTTATCAAGTGGGTTATAATTTCATATGTTGTAGTGAAAATTGGTTCTAATGTTTTGTGTTATTTTTCATTTTTGAATTTGTTCCCAATTAGATGGTGGCAACGTTGGATTGATTATGTGAACCATGACCAACCCAATAACCCGAATGATGCATCATCGGTGTCGGAGCATTGTGATTCGCCTGGTTCCAGTACCTTAAAGAGGCCTGCTGGTATTGATAATTCTGACTTGATATATGATGCAGCATCAGAGGACACCAATTCGGGCATTGAGATACATGATACGTTACTGGAAGGCCGCGATTATGTCTTGCTCCCGCATGAAGTTTGGAACCGATTGCATACATGGTATGGAAATGTCATGCCTTTCTTTGTTAACCCTACCACTATGGAAATCCATGTGCACTCAAGTGTTTTCATGAAAATAATCATATATGTACACACACATATATTTATATGTGTAAATACACAACATTAGTAGACTTCTTGTTGATGCGATTTGGTTTTTATATGGTAAAAGGAAACCCAGAATGATCTTAATACACCACCAATTTTATTGAATTAATTGTATTCTAGAGATTTGACCCCACTTAGTGGGAAAAGGCTTTATTGTTGTTGTTGTTGAATTGTATTCTAGAGATATGTTACTTTCTCTCTTTTTTTTTTTTTTTTTTTTTTTTTGCAATGTTACCAATTGATTGAATAAATTTAACATTTTTTTGAAAAGACCAGCCTTCCTGAAAATTCCTTTAGATTTGCATTTCTGTGACCATACAGTATTATGTATGCATATTTTTGGGGTTGGAAGGGGTAAAGAAGAGTGTATGTCTCCTTACACTTAATTATTGCATGTGAGCCAATATCAAGTTTCATTTCCGTGTTTTCAATCTGTTGTTTTTCGCAAGTTATTGTGGTTGGAGGAGAATGTCAAGAGACTACATGTGTAATGCAGTGTTTCTGGTTGTAGGTATGGTGGTGGTCCAACATTGCCAAGGAAAGTGATTAGTTCAGGTCTTTCTCAGCCGGAGATGGCAGTAGAAGTGTACCCTTTGCGGCTTCAATTACTTGTGATGCCAAAAGGTGACCGCTCTACTGTACGAATAAGCAAGAAGGTAAAATATAAGGCTGATCATGATGTACCACTTTTTTCCGTGGTACTTGCAACTCTTTAGTATGGTCTTACAAAGTATATGCTGATTTTTCTTACCTGAAGATTGAAATTCTTTTGGCAGGAAACCATTGCAGAGCTTCACAGAAGAGCTTGTGATATCTTTGATCTTAGCTTGGAACAAGTAAAGTTTCCTATGTCTCTGGTTCTGCATCTAGCTTCATTGTTTGATTTAAATATTTTGTTCAGCAGCTCGTTTACTTACTGTATGTTGTTGGTACTTAAGAATTTCCTTGATTGAAGGTGTGCATTTGGGATTACTATGGACGCCGGAAACATGCCCTGATGAACGACATGGATAAAACACTTGATGATGCCAATATACAGATGGATCAGGATGTGAGTCTTCCATCACTTTATTAGAATGAAATGCACAATTCTCCTTAGCATAGGACTTCATAATTTCATATGATGGTGCATAGGAAATTTTATACGTTCATGTTTTGCTGAGTTAAGGCTACAGCTACACAATACATTTCCAAAAAGTTGTTTCTTAATCTTGGAATCACAATCACAAACATATACTTCTTTAACATGATTTCATTATAGATTCTTGTGTTCCTTAATGTTTTTATAGGCTTTTAGGTTTGAATTGAATGTTTCTTTAAAACATCAAGTATAGATATATTGCTTTTGTGTGGCTATTCACCGGAAGTACCATTCTTTAATTATTATTCTACCACGTCGGTTTGCAAGAGCATATGTTTTGCGTTGCACACTTCTTTCATGAGAGTTTTGCTCTATATGTTGCTGGCCTCCTTTATATTGGTTAATTACCTCCCACTGCTTAGTTAACTTGGTTAATCGGAGTGTATTTTTGTAATTATCTACCTCCAAATGGTTCAGTTGAGCTTGTTGGCCCATTTTGACCTGCCATCTTAGTGTCTGAACATGATTTATTGGTTTGTTACATTCTCTTTGAGGAACTTTCTGAACTGTATATATATGTACAAAAGCAATTTACGTTCACTTACAGCTTTCTGTGTTTCTTTTTTGTTTATCCTTTTTTATTTTTTATTTTTGTGTGTGCACCATATGTTTGGTTTTTAATTGTTGAGATCTGTCTATTATATACCTGTAGGTACCAATGTTTGGTTTGTAGGCATGGATGAAATGTGCCTGTGAGCTTGGTTTCTTATGGTTGTGGGCTGTGACTGCAATTTTATGGCCTGTCACTGGCCTAGAGATTGGTTTCTATTTGAGATAGGTCTTATGTAGTATTTGGAATAATATGTTATGCTGTAGCAGTATCTATGCACAAGGGTGCTTATTCTCTGTTGAAAATTAAGGTGGCATGATAATTACTGGAAAATCTAAGTTTAATTAATCAGTATTGAGTAGTATGAACTTTTTTTAACGTGGCAAAGTAACTGGAGAAAATTGTGATGGATTTTGTGTGGTAACGGGTGAGGGAAGGAAATGACCATCAATTGTGATGGGACGTAGGTCTACAGTCAAGGGAAAGAGTGACCTTTAGAAGTTGGGTTTTATAATTTAGTCGAAAAGGAGCACGGCTTTACTTGTTTAATTGTTGTGGAGATTTCCTTATTGGAGGCTTTACTTTGGCTTCATTTAATTTTAGTTTTGTTTTTCTGAGTTCAAACTTGTTTTGTTTTGTGATCAATTAAAGCAGATTCTGGTGGAGGTGCTTAACCCTATCAATGGTAACACATCGGGCGGATCCCCGAGTTCTATTCGCTCTTTAGAGAAGGAAGCTTCCTCTGTTCTTGTAGAGCCTTCTAAGTCAAGCTTGTCGATTGCAGGAGGTTTATCTGCAACCAGGGGTGCATCAAAGAACTATAGTTCAGAGCTCATACATAGTCAAGGCCTGATTGCAAGGGAACTGGATACTACATACCCTACGACTGGTGTTAGTACTAGGGGGTCGTCTGTTGGTTTGACTGGGTTGCAAAACCTTGGGAATACTTGCTTTATGAATAGTGCTATACAGTGCCTCGTTCATACACCGGAGTTCGCTAGATATTTTCGGGAAGATTATCATCAAGAGATAAACTGGCAAAATCCTCTGGGCATGGTTGTAAGTTTCTAACACTATCCGAGCTTAAATCAGCTCTCTGTGCTTTTTGAAATCTATACTTTTGTTGCTATAATAGACTGCCAAAATTTCTTATTCAGTTTGCAGTTTTTTTTTTTTTTTTTTTTTTTTTTTTTGGGTGTGTTCAGGCTCTTAAAGACCCTGAGACCCCGAAATCTTTTGTTTTTTTTTGTTTTTTTGTTTTTTTGTTTTTTTTTTTTTGCGACAGACCTCTACGATTGTTAGTACTGAGATCTTTATGACTGCTAGTACTTGGACCTCTATGAATGGCAATACCTGTTTCTCTCTATGAATGATTTGTGTTTAGTCACACATGTTTTCAAGGAGTACCTTTAATCTTCTTGAGGGTATTGCTTGCTTTTATCCACAACTTGGCTGTTTACCTTATTCTCACTACAAAATGATGCAAAATTTTTATGTCCATTCTTAGAATTGAAACAAACTACTATTCTCAATTCTCTAGGACATCGAGGTGATGAAAGATTTTCAGGAACAAGATATTTTGTTGAAATCTGTTTGTTGATTGAAGTCCAAGCAAGCAGTTTGAAGGATATAATGAGATAGTGTTGACGTGTCTCTGTTATTAAAATTTTGCTGCTTTGTATTTTTGGCTGAATTTCTTTTGCTAAATTGGTCAAAATGTAGGGTGAGCTAGCGGTAGCATTTGGTGAGTTACTGCGGAAGCTATGGGCACCTGGACGAACACCAGTGTCTCCTCGACCTTTTAAATCAAAACTTGCTCGCTTTGCGCCTCAGTTTAGTGGTTATAATCAGCATGATTCTCAGGTTTGGTACATGACATTTAGGTTTTCCCCAGTGCGTGCATGCAATTTGCATTAATGAAAAACTAATTGTTGTTTTAGGAGCTTTTGGCATTTTTGCTAGATGGTCTTCATGAAGATCTGAATCGCGTGAAACACAAACCTTATATAAAGTCTAGAGATGCTGATGGCCGGCCTGATGAAGAAGTCGCGGATGAGTATTGGGCAAACCACACTGCTCGTAATGATTCTATAATTGTTGATGTGTGCCAAGTGAGTATGTCGTTGTAAATATTATATGTTAAAAAATTATTAGTTAATAACTTAATAATGTTCATTGTAGAAGTGCTTAACTTTCATGCAGACTTGCAATGGTTACTACTATTACTGCTGCTGCTGCTGCTAGTATCTGTTTATTGTTATTTCTCATTTAAAATTTTAAGTTGATTCTGTTCATTATCTTTTCTTTCATTACGCTTTCTCAATCAAAGACCTAATAGATAAATGGTAGATAGGGTTTTCAAGATGCAGCGCTTAAAATGGTGTCAATATTACTCGTGATATATATGTAGAGAAAGAGATGTCTATGATTGTGCTGGTTAACTCTTCATATGGTAGATGTGGATACCTGGATTCCTGCAATATTAATCTGTTGTAACCTCAAGGGCAGTTCAAATTGTTGTTTCTTATACATGTTGGGACTTGATGCTAGATGTCTATCCTGTTTTCTACTTGTACTTTTGCTAGCAATAGTTGTTCCTGTATTGTACAGTATTCTTATTATAAAAAAAATTAAATTGTGTTGTTTTGTTTTGTTAAGTGGTTCATGCCCTTCGCACAATGTGGGTAAGTTGTGCATGCATACCTCACTACCATTGTCAATTGAATAGTAGTGTAACTGATGTATTAAAATTATATGCATTTTCGTAACATGTGGGTGAAAGCTTATTGGTCAACCTTGTAATTTAATTTAAAATGTTCTTTCAAGCTGAGGAACTTACCATTTTGTTCATCCTTCCACTCCTCATTGCCATCATTGTCGTAAGCATAGGATTGTTCTTTCAAGCTGAGGAATGTACCCTTAATTGTAAATTTTCTCCTACATAGTGAAATACACACTACAAAGTATAGTGGATGTAGCCCAATTGTGGGTGAACTACTCAACTGCCATCTTATTTGTGTGTTCTGATTTTATCACTCTAGTGGCGAACCAAAATTCCCTGCAACAAGTTTTTCATTGTCTGCTGACGTAACAATTTTATTTGATTCTGCTCCCAAGCAGTGACATTTATCTCTAAGTTTGCACTTCCACTGATGATGTACAATCCTATGCTTTCAGCTCACAATCTTCTGAGACTCGTCAGTTTTTTTTTTTTCTTTTTTTTTTCCTTCCTTTGAAAAAATACTTCTGAGACTCGTCAGTCTTTTCATCTTTAAACCTTAAGTCTAAGACAAATTTCCATTCATTTGACTTGCTAGTACCTGAGTTTAAATACGTCGGTTGTATGTCTAGCTCTTATTCCTTGTTGATTTCTTCTCCTAGTGCGCTAATTCTATGGGTGTTTTTTCCGACAAGTTTCTTCATTTGGCCATGGATTATGCAAATGATGGTTTGTCTTTGTATTATTCTTTTGATTACCTTATAGACTTATCAAATATAAGCTTCCTGGTGTCGTATCTCATGTATCAAATAATTTCTTATTTTATGCTCGATGCTATGAAGGCCGGTGAATCATGGTTTGGTGTTAATGCATGCTAGAGATATTTTCACTTAATCTTGATACTTATCGAAATTTTTTTCCTGGTAGTTTGTAATAACCAATAGTTTTTTTCTCATGGTTTTAATTTTTCCTATCGACAGGGCCAATATAAGTCAACTTTGGTTTGTCCCGTTTGCAATAAAGTCTCTGTTACGTTTGATCCCTTCATGTACCTTTCGTTGCCACTCCAGTCCACCATCACTAGAACAATGACAGTTACGGTTTTTTCTTGCGATGGAAGTGCATTGCCGTCTGCTTGCACTGTCACAGTCCCAAAACAGGGACGTTGCAGGGACTTGATCCAGGTGCTTAGCAATGCTAGTTCTGTGAAGCACAGTGAAAAGCTTTTGCTTGTGGAGGTTAGCAGCATTTTACATTTGGAACTGATGCTTCTGTGCTTTATGAATCTGTATGGTTGGTTAACTTTTTCAGTTTGTGGTTCACAGATACGAAACCATGTGATTCAGAGATTTTTAGAAGACCCATTAATATCATTGTCTACCATTAAAGATGATGACCATCTTGCTGCTTATAAGGTTCCAAAATTGCCAAACAAAACAAAGTATCTTCAGTTGATACATCGCCGTCGAGAACAGTACGTATACTTTGACCTTCACCTTATATTCTGCAGTGTTTAGAATCATGTAGAAAGCTCTCTCTCCCCCACTCACCCTAACTGTGATTCCTGTAACCACGTTCACAAAAAGTTATTTTCCTTGCTTGACTAGTCCCGGCCAATTTAACCACTTTTATAAGCATTTTGAAAAGAAGCTGGTTGTTTAGTTAAGACTGCAAAAATATAATTTGTCCAAAATTAATTTATCACATTTTCCTAATCAGAACAATTCGTAAAAGAGAAAAAAATGTGGTGTTGATTTGACGTCCCATTTCGAACCATAAACAACAAAATTGATGTGGTGTTGATCTGTATTTCCCTTGAACTTTAAACAACTGGTCTTCTTGTACTGGAGTTATCTGGTATGTAGATGATTTCTGGCTTCTCGTACTAAATTTTAATTGTCTTGTAGAGGAATTAGTGATTCCCAGGTTGCATCAGGATGGAAACCCTATGGAATACCTCTCGTCTCGCCAATCTCTTGTGTTGATGAAATTAAAGGAGGCAATATACAGACGATTGTTCATAAAATGCTTTCTCCAATGCTTAAAGCTAAAAGTACGGATATATCCGGTGTAAGCTCAACAACAGCTGGATCAGACGCCTCTCTCGAAGCATGTACTGATTCCACTGTATCAAATTCAGCGAGCAAGGACATCACTAGTTCTGAAGCGGTGAAAGCCCAAGAATTGCCTCTAAAGTTGGTGGCTGAAAATAATTCATGCATTGATCTATCAGCGAGGAAAGATAAAGCCATCAAACTGGCCTCATCTTCAACATCAATACTAATATATGTTGATTGGTCACAGAAGCTTTCGGAAAAGTATGATACTCATTATCTGGAAACCTTGCCAGAAGTTTATAAATATGGACCTGTAACAAAGAAAGCCCGAACTGAACCTCTCTCCTTGTACACCTGCCTTGAAGCTTTTCTACGTGAAGAACCACTGGTGCCTGAAGATATGTGGTTAGTCTCTCTCTCTCTCTCTCTCTCTCTCTACTAAGCCCTAAACGGATGTATTTTAATCATATGTAGTTTGCCTTTTGAACACTCAAGAGGTGCTGTAGGAGCTGTATCCTGCTTAATAAGCGGATTTTTGGATAACCATGTATTCTGTTGAACGAAGCTGTATTCAAACAAGCGTGGCTTAAATTAATAGAATAATTATGGTATGGTGTAGGTACTGCCCAAAGTGCAAGGAGCGAAGGCAAGCAAGTAAGAAGCTTGATCTATGGAGGCTTCCAGAAGTGTTAGTCATCCATCTAAAGAGGTTCTCATACAGCAGGTCGATGAAGCATAAACTGGAAACCTTTGTGGATTTCCCAATCCATGGTTTTGACCTAACACGTTACGTTGCTAACAAAAACAACTCGCGACGTCAACTCTATGAGCTTTATGCCTTGACCAATCACATTGGCGGAATGGGTAGCGGCCACTACACTGCACACATCAAGGTATCCGGGACGATTGAATTATATTTGGTTGAAATATTAATCAGCTGCGCATTTCACCGGTATTCAGAAATAGATTTTATTGACCGGTGTTTGTTGTACGCGCAGCTTCTGGACGAGAATAGGTGGTACAGCTTTGATGACAGTTGCGTATCGCCGATAAACGAAGACGAGGTGAAGTCAGGCGCCGCGTATGTACTCTTTTATCGGCGTGTGCCAACTGAAGATGCGGCTATTAGCGATGTGGCCTAATCCTTTGCAGCGACGTCTGGTGTTTTGTTTACTCACAAACAATACTAGACCAACTCTCAAGGGCACTGCTTATTTAGTGGACTAAATTACAGATGCAAATTCTAGTGAAATGTATTTGGTAGGTTACTTAAAAACATCAAATGGATGCTTGTGTGTTTCAAAAATAACAAAATCATGTAAGGCACCACTATCGTTTGTGTTCATCACAATCTGCTCCCTAATCGCCATTCCCTGACCACTACCTGGGCCGTCACGTCCACGGCCCAGGCACCATCGCTGTCACTGCCACCATTGCCAACGTCACCACTGTCATCACCTTTGCCACTGTATCCACCTCCACGATCACTTTCTACGCCAACATTTCTAGTAGTTCAATAAAATAATATTACAAAAATAAAACACACAACTCTTTTCATAATTTATTTGGACAATTACGTTTTGAAAAATGATAAGAGAATCATTTTTTTTTAAATCACATGATGCGACTGTTAATTGTTGAATTCTATTTTTAAAACATGACTTCCGCCATCAACCGCTATACTATGCAGTTTATAAAATATGACCAAAAAGAATGATCTTTCTAACGTCGCCCGTTTTGTTTTTGTTAATCAGGGTTAACTACAATTTATAAAAATAAACGAAGCTCAGAAACCTGCGACTTTCGTATAATCCAATAAACGTACCGACGTTTTCAGTTTTGGGTAATAAAAACTGACAGTTCTGACTTTTCCGAGATTGTCCAAAGATCACTGTCGTTAAGCATCTTGTCTCGAAGCTGAACTCTTGAGATCTGTCTGACATGATCTGACACAATGAGAAGCCTTCGATCTTCCGCAACTGCTTCCAAACCCATAATTTATGGTGTTATTCATATGGTGTTTCTGTTAGCCAGCTCAAACACTGCGTATGGAGAAGCCTTCGACTCTGTCTTGCAGCTCCTCCCACAACCCGGGTGGACAAGAATCCGACCCGGATCCAAGAGGGTCCTCTCTGTTGGTGAGTTTGGTGCAAAAGGAGATGGCGTCACTGATGACTCTCAGGTAACAAAACTCCCACGATCTGTAATATTTCTGCTGATTTATTTTTGTTCTCTTCTTTGGGGTTTTAAAACTTAATTTACAAATGATGACATTGTTCAATGGGCGCTATAGTGAATAGGGTTTTACTCTTAAGCGCACTGCGTTTCGGGTTCGAACCCTTTTCCCTCTCGTAATCTAGCTTGAAATGAAATGACGACATTGTTGCTTTATTGGTTTAACAATATATGAGATAGCTATGGAGATGCATTCTGTGGGAATTGGACGATAGGCAGGCACCTTCTTATGCATTATTTTCCACAAAACCGTTAATGAAGCTCGTGTCGATGAGTGATATAGTATTTTTCGTCTCTTCAGGCTTTCAAAAATGCTTGGGAGATAGCTTGTTCTATCCCTGCGCGGACAAGAATCGTAATTCCTGCTGGAAGCACTTACCTAGTCCATCCTGTTGATATCGCTGGGCCTTGTCGATCAAAGGTGACTCTAATGGTATGAATCAATTCTATTGCTTGCTATACTTCTTTCTTTCTAACTAGCAGTATATCGATGAGAATTCATCTATGGTTCAGTATTTTTTGGTCCAAAATCTATGGTTCATTTGATATTTATTAGTCAGAATTTACTTGCATTCCCTTTAACAAATCGCCTGCCTTATTAGATCTCTGGTACCGTCATTGCTCCTGAAGATCCAGATGCTTGGATTGGTTTGAATCGACGTAAGTGGCTTTATTTCCATGGGGTGAACCACCTTACCATAGAAGGGGGAGGGACAATCAATGGAATGGGGCAGGAATGGTGGGCTCGCTCTTGCAAGACCAACTCATCAAATGTATTGCTCTCTTGAACCTCTAAGCTTTATGTTTCATGTAAAGATTATTCTACCTACATCTGTCTAAAAGTGTCTTTAATTTGTTTATGGCAGCCATGTCGACATGCTCCAACGGTTAGTGCTTTTTTAGTTAACGAGGAATGCAGTTGGTTTTTTCCTTTTACTATTTCATGCCTCCGATGGTTTCAATCATAACCTTAATATGGGATATTCAATACATTCCAGGCAGTTACGTTTCATAAGTGCAAGAATTTGAAGGTCAAGAATCTTTTGATTGTCAATAGTCAACAAATGCACATGGCATTCACAAGCTGCATGCGGGTGGTGGCATCAAATCTCAAAGTGATAGCGCCTGCTGTTAGTCCTAATACTGATGGCATCCACATTAGTGCGTCGAAGGGTGTCGAGGTCAAGGATTCCATAATACGAACAGGTCAGTTATCCAAGAGAGCTATTTCCAATTTTAAACTTATTCAGAGTTTGTGATCCCGGAAATATTTTCTCTTTTTCAGTTTGAGTTGTTACAGAAAAGGTTGTTGGTTGTTACCTCTAGCGATTAGCAAAATTTACGTGCCAATTGGAAATTTGTATTCAGCATAGTATTAGATCTAATATTTAGTTTCTGATTTAAGCAATCAAGGTTTCTTTTAATCATTGTCCAATCCAAAGTACAAGGTGAAAAAAACTCGGTCTCTTTCTAATATCAGATTCTTATATACTCAATCCAGGAGACGACTGTATTTCTATAGTCAGCAATTCTTCACGAATCCGGATCATAAATATTGCTTGTGGCCCTGGTCATGGCATTAGGTAAAACTGAACTATACTTCCATTTCGGGTTAGCCCTGGACTCATCTGGACCTGTTACTAATTCTGAAATACCTTATCAAGCATTGGAAGCTTGGGAAAATCAAACTCTTGGTCCCAAGTGCGTGATGTAGTGGTTGACACGGCATTCTTGTCCAACACAGATAATGGGGTGAGAATCAAAACATGGCAGGTAACCCTTCTCTGAACTCTGTTCACAGGCACAAACCAAGGAGTTCTTTTTATTCTTCATCTTTTACTTTTGTTCTGAACCGTTGTGCATTTAATTGAAATTGGTTTTTCGTGCATCTTCATCAGGGCGGTAGTGGTTTTGCCTCCAACATTGCATTCCAGAATGTGATGATGGAAAATGTATCAAATCCGATAATAATCGATCAGTATTATTGTGACTCCCGGCTGCCATGTCTAAATCAGGTATACAGTTCTTACCAAAATTATAGCTCTACTACCATTAATTCCAAGTCCTTCATAGGTATAAGCTGAGCTATTGTAGGTAACCGGTTCAAGAATACTTCCTCTTTCTCTGTGGTCATGAGTTACTGAGACTACCAAAAACACTTCATTCTTGCAAATAGATTATCTAATTCATCCCACGTATCGGCAGCCTCATAAAGTTTAGTTCATAACTCTGTCAATAAGTGCAAGGCACAATTTATTTGACATCTCGATGAGTACTTTTTAGCACGGAGAGACTTATTAGTTCTCCAGCAAAACGAAGTTCCTTAGAATTACTGACATTGTAATCTTTAGTTTTTAGAGCTGCTCAAACTTAAAAATATTTACATCAATGTCGAATGAGAATGCAGACTTCGGCGGTAAAAGTGGAGAACATATCCTTCGTGCACATTAAGGGGACTTCTGCTACGGAGGAAGCAATAAAATTTGTTTGCAGTGACGATTCTCCATGTGAAGGGTTATACATGGAAGATGTTCAGCTTCTACCATCCGTTGGGGAGGTCACGACATCTCTTTGTTGGGAAGCTCAGGGTTCAAGTTTGGGTTTGGTAGATCCGCCCGCTTGCTTTACGTGTAGCGAAAGCTTCATTACGCAGAAAGTCCCGTCATACTCTACCGTTCATTCACAGAGGTTGAGCAGTTCGGAATATGGACGAACGGCAACCCAGTAGATTGTGGTATAGATCTAGCTACAGCGTATAGAGTCGACATTTTTGGATTCCATATTGTTCTTGGAGCATGGATCCCTGAAGCATTTTCCCCTTGTATATAGTCCACTGTAAAACTTGGGTTTGCACAAAAGAGATGACGGCGGTGATGACATCGATTCGTTGGAGTATTTGTAGATAATGTAAAACAGTATAGTTTTGGCATCGACTTGATGAAACATTACTTATGGAATGTATTTATGCATATTGTCAAAAAAAAAAAAAAACTTTTACAGCGAGATTTCGTTATAACATAAGCCAAAATTTCAAACGAATAAGCCTTTTCCAATACATTCTAAGATAACCGTACACATCGGTAGAAATAATGAACCGTCTGTTGCACCAGGAATACCAGGTGCATAAAATCTCACAGCATCACATATTATGTGTCGCTTTATCTTCTGCATTTTCTAAACTGACTGCATTTTCATAGCCATAAGCTAGCGATTTCCGAGCTTGGGGCACCCCTCAGCAAGAGGCAAGTCCAAGTTTTCAACAGTTCTAAAAGTTCTTGGGACCATCCTATCAACATAAAGAGTTCCCTCCAAATGATCACACTCATGCTGCAAAATACGAGCCTGCCAACCTGAAGCATTTACTTTGATGGGTTGGCCATTTCGATCAAAACCTGAAACCTCAACATCAAGGTTTCGCTCCACCACTGCTCTGAATCCATCGACACTGCAAAATATCACAGTAAAATTACATATTATCGACACTAGGCGATTCTAGTTTCCATGGACATAGTAACTTGAGTGAAAAACAATTCTAAAAACACAATATTAGAAAGGTGCGAACTCGAGTAAGTAAGAGCACCCGACACAAGCAAATAAACAAGGGTCCATGATGAAATCCTATGTTCGCTTTCACACTGTCTCGATTGAGATTGATTATAAATTAAAAATTTCAACCTTAGAGATGAAAAATATTTACAAATGAGGAACACTTAGAATGCAGTAGCGTCATGTTTCCTATCATTTTGTTAACTGAGATGGAATTCTTTAATTGAGGGACTCGAATACTAGAAACACCCGAGGTTGTCAACTATAGTTTCACATGCCCTATGACTAAGTCCCGGTTTAGCATTGAGACGGGTTCAAAATTCACCGTGTGGTAGTTCAGTGGCATCCAAGGAGATGGTATAGAACATAAACTTTATTCATTTCATATGATCATATCTCGCAAAACAAAGGAGCATTCAGTAACCATATGGAACCAATTCTGTATAGTTTTGCAGAGAATAGGGGTTGAAAATTCCTAACAAGAACATTGTAGATAAAAAAGTTGAGAATGATATACACTTGAGTCACCGCCACGCCTCTGTAACATCAAAACCCCTAACAAATCTATTGTTTTCAACTATCCACTTACGAGAAGAACAGGGCATTAAGGAAAATTCTGTGTCGTCTCTGATGGGGATTTTCTCTCATTTCTAGCTAAAATGGAAAAACATTGTATCCGTTACCTTAAGCACCCTTCAAAGAATACTGCAGTCTTGTTGCTCTTCTTTTTAAGCTTCGGATTAAGAATCACCTGCCTCAAAAATAACAAATAAATCGGAATAGTCAAGTGAAACATTTTCAATCTTAAGATTCAATACGTCATTCGGATGTTCACCTCTCTCACAGATACTTAACATACCAAAAGATCAAAAGGCCGTCTATCTTGAGCTGCAGTCACTTCCTTAGATGCATAACTGATATATTCCTTTGTATCTTCCAAAACTATTATCTGCACAGATGAAAATGACAGAGTTGTTACCTTCGTTTTACGGAATGCTAGGTTTTCATGAATAACGAAAGTTTAAATCTTCAACGAGAATTTAAGGCTGGTGAGTTGAGCTATACGTTCCACCAAAATAAAGCTACATTTTACATTTCTAAGGCTGGTGAATTTAAGGCTGATATATTCCTTTGTATCTTCCAAAATATCGCTTGTCTAAAAATTTTACTCCCAAGAACCAACGCAGGGTGAAAAAGAAAGCCACATTTTACATTTCTTTCCACATTTTCTCAGCAGCCAAACAGAAATTAATGAAACAGAAGAAGAAAAAATAAAAATAAAAATTGAGCCTTTAAGATAAAATACCAAAACTGACCCTCAAGGGAATTCCAATCTGAGGAGCAGCAAGGCCGACCCCAGGAGCCTTCCGCATCACCCTCACCATATCATCAATTATCTTCTGGATCCTCTCCGACCCAATATCCCCGGGCTCAACATCTCGGGCCGGTTCGTGCAAAACCGGGTCACCCGCTTTCACGATATCGGGCATGCTGATGCTTTTCTTCTTCTCTCCTCCGAGACCCAGAAGCCAACCCGCTTTGGCGACGGGAGAAGAGGTTGAGCTGAACTTTTTCCCGATCGTGAAATGGGTGTTGAAGACTGGATTCGGGTTTGGAAGTCCGGGATCCAAATAGATGATTCGGGATTTAAGAAATATCGGGGCGGTAGCTAGACATATCGGGCCGAGACGGAGCGAGAATCGGTGGATGGTTTCCATAGCCGTGGTTTGGATTTTCAAGTGGAGGGTTTAAGGATGCTTTGAGGGTGATGATGTCGTCCACTGTTTCAATCAAACGACAGCAACAATAATGTCGTCGTACAGGCACTTCAACAACAACGTCAAGCCAAGCTTTCTTTTAGAGCAACTCCAACGTAGGAGCCCTCCCCCCAGGCAATACACTATTCAATCCGCCAAGTGAACAGTAACTGCCCTTAATGAACAGTGTATTCTCCTGGCAATTGCCTTTTACATCTCCACCCCTGCACTTGAATAGCCCTGACAATTGACAATAAAATATTAGTATTTTTTTTATTTATAAAATAATACATAATAATTTTATTTGTCATTATCCGAAAAGCTAATACCAATAAAATATTTGAAATTTTTTATTTATTAAAAAAAATCAAAATAATTTTATTTGTAATTTTAGATTTTCGATAAGATTTGTAACCAATCACGTCGTGCCACGTGTCACAATAAAAATATGGAATGTGAGGAGAAATAGTTGAGAAAATATGGAATTGTGGTGTAAGGTAGATGTTAATGACAAGATATTTATAGAAAAGTAAAAAAATAAAAAATAAAAAATTTACAGATTTTTTACAATTTTTAATAGATTTTTACAGATTTTTTATAATTTTTTATAGATTTTTACAGATTTTTTAAAAAATAAAAAATTGCGTGACGTCATGCTGACGTCACGTCCACTGGGTGGCTGGGTGGGTGAATTCTTCACGGGCCTGTCCCTCGGGCCCCCACCTTCACACGGGCTGCTCCTACATTGGAGCAAATCCACAGGGCCTCGGGCCCTTTTTTCTTCCCTGTCCCCCGAGCAACATGGTCCGCTGGACCTGCTCTTACAGTTGCAGTTCCACAAGGGAAACAAACTTACAATTTAGACAAAAGACAATTTATAAATTGGCATGCATTAATTTTTTTGTCTGGATTCATAAATAAAAAAATTTAGAACTTTCGTGTGAGAAAAAAACTATAAAATTTGGAACCTCCTATTTTCATGTTTAAATTCTATATAAATAGATGTCATTTCTAAATTTTTATAAATAATGGTTTAAAACTAAAAGATATAAAAAAAAACTTAACCATGAGTGGCCACCACTATTACACGTCACCACCCCCCACCCACTCACCATTATCATCACCATCACAACTACTGTCACCACCACATACCGTTATGGTCCCCACCACTGCCGCTGCCACTACCCATTACCATCATTATTGCTGTCACCACGAACCATCATCCCAGTTGCCTCCACCACCACTTACTAGCACATTTTCTAACTACTATCTCTCATTTATATATTAAGGACTATACACACATTAAATTATGTATTCAACCATTGTTTTCGTAGGTTAACCAGACATGAAAATTAAAAAATTCTAGAAAAAATTTCGTCATTTCTATTTATGTCATTTTGGAATTCCTTATTAATATTACATTTCCTCGTCCAAATAGAGTAATAAATGCAAATGTTTAGCCTCACACATTTCATGTGTAATCTTGTATACGTTGTTTTGTTTTTTTGTTTTTGAAGACTAGACAAGACAAAGCCAGGGCACAGAGGCCAAACAACTAAGGAGAGCCATCCAAGAGGCAGACAAAAGGAAAACAACCCAAAGGGCAGTGCCTAGGGCTACAAGCAGACACTTTCACAAAGTGAAAATGTCACCCCACACACTCCCAAAACACCTAAGGCGGGCAAGGCAAGCCATCATTACACAAGACATGAACTAACGAAGATGGGGGTCTATCGACCCAAACAAAATTGCACATCTCCGTAAGACAAGCCGATGCCAGAGCATCCGCTGCACAATTAGCCGATCTTGGGACCCAAGACCAGCGACAGTACTGGAAAGCCCCACTAATACGCTGAACCCTATCCAGGATGGGGAAAGCCTCCCAACTGCCAGACTTTAAAGGCCCATTGAGACAAGAAATATTCTCTTTAGAATCCGATTCAACAATCACAGAAGTTGCACCCAACGAAGCACCCAATTCGCAGCCCTTGAGCAACGCCAAAGCTTCAGCAACCGCAGGAGAAGCAGCCGAGATTGGGTACCTAGCAGCAGCCACAAAGGCCCCTCCGACCCTACGGGCGACCACCCCAACAAACCCGGACCCAGAAGCTTTGGACCAACTCGCATCGACATTTATTTTGATGAAAGGAGATAAGGGGGGGCACCAACTAATAAGCCTAGCAACTCGGCTGCCCTCCGCCAAAACTCCAGGCCCCGAGAGCTTAGATGCAAGAGAAAAAGAACTCACCGCATTAGAAAGAGCAAACAGCACCTTAGAGGGAATAATAGGGACATGGTTAAAAACAAAATTGCACCGGGATATCCAAATGAACCAACAGGTAAATGCAACATAGGAAGACAGCGAATCCCGGATATCCGAAGGTCCCAAGGTGAGAAGCACAGTTTGCAGCCAAGAACTCCAGGAGGGAACATCACCATTCACCTTATAATTAAGAGCTCCCCCAAACCAAAGGGCCTCCACCCAAGGGCATCTAAGAAATAAGTGGTCGAGTGACTCATCTTCGCCAAGACAGATAGGGCAAGATGGGGAAATATTCACCCGTTTTTTTGCGAGAGCCACCATAGTTGGCAGCGCTTGATGGAGAGAAAGCCACAAAAAATGCCTAATTTTTGGTGGCACCTTCAAACGCCAAACCGCAAACCACATATCCTTCGGAATCAAACGGGCAACGGGAAGGCGCACATCCCTCTGCTCAAGATTTCTAGCTTGAATCCACTTATAGCCCGACTTAACCGTGAAGATCCCATTCCTACAAGCGGGCCAAACCAGCCGGTCCTTAGTAGAAGATTCACCGATCACCGTGGTAGAAATAGCCTCGATTTCCTCCACAGATAGGAACGGGCGCAAGAAATCAATCTCCCACTCACGGGAAGAGGGGCCAATAAGAGAACTAACCCGCAGATTTTTCGTCACCGCAACCTCACCCCCAGGAGTGGGGTGTCCCGCCGGAAGAGAAGGCAGCCACCTATCCACCCAAACCCGCACATCCGCACCCCCCAAAATTTGCCAGTGAGAACCACTGTACAGCAAGTCTCTGCCCGTTAAAAGGCTGGTCCATGCCCACGACGCACGACTCCCCTTTTTTGCCTCCCAAAAAGAACAATGTGGGAAGTATCGGGCTTTGATTACTCTAGCCCACAACGAGTTCGGATCCGAAATTAACCTCCAGCACTGTTTGGCAAGGAGTGCGTCATTAAAATCTTGAAAATTCCGAAAGCCTAAGCCCCCCAAATCCTTAGGAAGGCCTAAAACCTCTTTAGAGACCCAGTGGATGCTTCTCATGTCCCCCGAGCTTCCCCACCAGAATTTCGCAACCAAAGAATCCAGTTCCTGACACAGAGTAGTAGGGAATTTAAAAATGCTCATGGGATATGCAGGGATAGCCTGGACCACCGCCTTAATAAGAACTTCCCTTCCAGCCTTAGACAACGAACTCCGCTTCCACCCTTGTAGCTTTCCAAGAATGCGCCCCTTCACATATGCAAGTCCTCGTTTCTTTGACCTCCCCCAAATAGCAGGGACACCCAGATAAACTCCCAGATTATCCACTACAGTCATACCGAGAATGCAGCCTAACTCGCGAGCAATTCCCAGTGGAACATTAGCACCAAAAAACACACTAGATTTCTGCAAATTAACTTGTTGCCCAGAAGCATCACAATATCTCCCCAGAATCTCCATTAAATTTCTGCAATTTGAAACATCCGCTCTCAGGAAGAGAAGCGAATCATCCGCAAAAAACATGTGAGATATAATCGGCCCCGAGAAGCCACACCTCACCCCAACGAGCCTATTAGAATCAACCGCTTCCTGCAACAAACGTGAGAGAACCTCCCCAACCAAAATAAAGAGATAAGGGGATAAAGGATCGCCCTGTCTAAGACCCCTCGATGGCGCAAATTTCTCCCCAGGCATCCCATTAATAATGACATCAAACTTGACAGAGGAGACACAGCCCATGATCAGCTTGCGCCACATGCAGCTAAACCCCATTCTCTCCATGATTGCATCGAGAAAGTCCCATTCCACTCGATCATAGGCCTTCTGCATATCGAGCTTCAAACCTAATTCAAACTTCCTCTTCGCAGTTCGCCCTTTCAAAAAGTGAAACATTTCATGAGCAATCCCAATATTATCTTGGATTTGTCTCCCCGAAACAAAAGCATTCTGAGAAGGCGAAATCAGGCTAGGCAAAATCACCTTCAACCGATTAGCTAAAATCTTGGACAGAATCTTATAGGAATAATTACACAGACTAATGGGCCTAAATTGCGAAACCAATTCCGGGTTAGGAACCTTTGGGATTAAAACAATATGGGTAGCATTAATCAATCTCGGGCAGTAAGACCCCGACAACAGAGCTCCCACCAACGAATTCACATCCTCGTGAACATTCTCCCAGAAAGACTGATAAAATATCCCTTGAAAGCCATCCGGGCCAGGAGCCTTAAGACCACCCATCTTCAGCGCCGCATCCTTTATCTCTTCTTCAGACACCGGCAACAGAAGAGCCTCATTCATTTCCTCAGAGACACTCGGGCGAAGACAATTCAGAAGAGAACCCCAATTCCGAGACCCCGACGATGTGAAGGTCTGAATAAAGTGATCTTCCACCATCAGTCGAACACGACTTGGGTGCTCCACCCAGTTCCCACTTGCATCCAATAACTTGATAATCTTATTTCGTCTCATTCGATGCAAAGTCGATTGATGAAAGAACTTAGTGTTCGCATCCCCATCTTGGAGCCATCTAATTCGAGACCTTTGAAGCCAATAACTTTCCTCCTGAGCTCGTAAATCATCAAGAAGGCTAGAAGTGGCCTTAATAGCTTCACAATTCTTTCCCCAATCCAATTGGAGCACATCTAACTGTTGTAAAAGCTCATGGATCTGCTGACCCCTCTTTCGAAATTTATTCCTACTCCATCGCAGAAGTTTGGACCGACAGTCATTTACTTTCTTGGCCCACATCGTCAAGCAATCTCCACTCTCCCTGCGCTCCCAACACGACTGAACCAACGCTTTACACTCCTCCTCCTTGGCCCAAAACGCCTCAAACCGAAACACCTTTTTACCCCGTAAGCCCACCAAGACTGGGCTAATAATAATAGGGTTATGGTCCGACCCCACAGCCGTCCCATGCGTGACAACCGAGTTAGGCCACCTTTCCTGCCAAAGACCGTTGAACAGAGCCCTATCAATCCTTTCTTCCACGAGAACCCCATTTCTCATACCTCTCCAAGTATATGGAGGGCCATTGAAATCTAAATCCATCAACTCAGAAGAGAGCATAAATTCCTCCAAAAATCTGGGCCGGTTGTACAGCACCTGCACTCCACCAGATTTCTCATGATCCCAAAGAAACTCATTGAAATCGCCAGCGCACAACCAAGGGATGTCAGTTGGAGGAAAGTAACTCTTCATCCAGTTCCAAAATCCGGTTTTTTCTTCTCTATACGGAGTACCGTAGACACCGGTCAAGCGCACCCAGCATTGATCACCATTATGCCGCAGTAAGGCATCAATAATATTCTTAGAAGAAAACAGAATTTGCACCTCCATTCCGTCCTCCCACCATAGACTAAGGCCACCAGCCCTACCAATCGGGGAGACATTGAACCCATTGAGGTAGCCCATACGTCTCCGAACTCCATCAATTCTTTGATCCTTCATTTTTGTTTCTGATAGAAAAATCATAGCAGGCCTTTTGTTTCTAATAAGCCCATGAAGGGCCCGAACTGCCGTATCCGACCCAAGACCACGGCAGTTCCAGAAAATATAACTCATGGCTCACGTGCGGCTGTTGAGGGCCAGCCGCCACCACCCCGAGCCTGAGGGCCCGCACCAATCTCCCGCCACTGACTCCCAACGACATCCTGCTCCTTATCTCGAGCCTCAGCCAAGTCCTTTAATTCACAGGGCTCACCGGTAGCCCCACCATCAGTATAAAAAGTCCGTTCCACCATTAGACAACGCTCCTGAAAACCTAAACCCTTCCACTGCTCAACCATCTTGCCTTTACTGTTCTCCTCATTATTAATACCCTTTACCTTCTTCGTAGGAGAAGATAAGAGTGATAGACTCGGAGATTCCACCCTCCTTTTCATCCCACCATCGTCTCTACACATAGGCGTAGCGGGCATCCCATGCCGTCTCTCCTCCTCACATGATAGCCCACTTTGGTTGTCCCCACTCAAGGAATGATATATGTCTCCAACTCCTCCCTGAATCAATCCCGGATGTGCAACTGAGTGGGGATCCAAACCTCCCAACTCACATACCGTCCGACTGCTACCCCGCGAAACCAACCATTGAAGCCGGGTTGGAAAGTCCATCTCACGCTGCAGACGACCCCATTTTTTTGTTACACTTGGCTCAGAGGTCTCCGTCCTCCTCAACTCATAAACCCCCGAATCCACTCCTTGTTGCACCGTCAAACCTGGATCCTGACTTTGTGATGCAGAGTTAATTATAGTGCCGCCCCGAACCGTTCCGGCTTTCCTCCTTTCGCCTATCCCCATAGGCACAACACTTGCCTTCTCCGTAAAATCACGACACGGGGGAGCTTTCATCCATTCCCCAAAACTAGCCAACCCATTAGAATTCACCTCAAAGGAACATTCATTATTGCTATGCCCAATACGACCACATCGATAGCAAAAATCCTGAAGTCTCTCATATCTGAACTCCACCCACGTTTCCCGATTGGCTTCCCTCCTCAGCCAACAACCAGAAACTAAGGGATGCGCCGTGTTCACTTCCACTCTCGCCCTCAAAAAGGCCCTAGCTTTGGCTGGATCCTCCCACTCCAGTAAGGTCCCGAGCTCCTTGACCAATCGAGTAACATTTTCTAGAGTAGCCAGTCCCAGTGGAACTCCTCTGATTTGAACCCAGAAAGGAACATTCCCCAGGTCAACCTCCTCCAAAGCAAGATCATGGGGCCACTTCTTGACAACGAAGTTTTTCTTCATCACTGCCCATGGTACTTGTTCCAGAATCTTGGCTGCCATACTCTCATCCTGCACCGAGATAATGAACGAATTCTCACTGACCCACTTGATATCCACTGCACCAAACCCTTTCCATGCCGCCTGGAGAATATTTCGTATGCCCCATTTGTTTAAAGGTTTATGCGCCAAAGCCTTCCCCACAAGTTTTACTCCCTGCTCCATAGCAGATAAGTCCATAGATTTTTCCAGGTGGACTACGAGCTCTTCGACACCCCGATTCTCCATAGTACTCCAGTAGTAAACCGTTAGTTTCTCGCAGCGAACCTTGTGATAAGCCTGAATCGTGCTAATAGCCTTGATAGAGACTTCAGTTGCCCCTGTATTTCTTTTTTTCAAAAGCATCCGAGGCTTAGCGCCTTTAATTCGGCCTACCGTCCCCATCTGATACCCATAAATGTTCTGCCAAAAGTTAATTCTTTTAGAGCTGAATATTCCTTTTAATTCTCTGCTGCGAGAGTACCATCCCTTCATTGCTTCTTCCCTGCTTCCGAAAAATTTAAGTATTGAACAGTGCCAAAAACCCCCAAATTGAATACCCATGAACAACCCCAACCACCAAGATATGGAATAGGAGGCATAAATGCCCAACCCCCTCTTCATCGGGAACCCCCCCGATCCCACCAGGCCGAAACACCTACAGCTCAAACCCGAAGCAAAAGGAATAAATACACCAACCACAATCACAGAGAAGACCCACTTACCTTCGAACAGAGAGGAGAAGAACACGCTGACAGCTAACCAAAACAGAGGTAACAGAAGCCCCAAACCACAGAGAAAGGACGGATCAGCGATTTGTACAAAGGGCTTGGCTCGCACAACGGCGGAAACTCACGGGGGAGGAAACACTCTCACAGCGGAGAGAAAAGCTCCATAGTACATTACGTTGTTTTGTTTTAATTATTTATTTTGACGGTTAGAAACAAGGGATGAGTGTGCATGAAGCTATTGGTGTGTGAAAATTACTTCTCTCATTTATACAATTGTTGATCCAAAAAATTATAAGTCGAGTAACTATGAGTTAATTAGGTCATTCTTGTGAATGCGAGCGTGCCCACTCGCAAGATAACACAGTTGGGCGAGTATAATATATGTGGTGGTGGTGGTGGTGGTGTTGAATGTGTTGCTGATTTCTACACTTGAGCAACTATGGTCGAGGAAGGAACACCTCTCTTCCCGGGGTTTTAAAACCTGAAAACAAGGTTGCCTAGTTCATTGCAAGTTCAAGATCTCCTACACCAGGGCCGGTTGCATCATCTATATTCATGAGAATATAGGTGTGCCAAATTTGCATTAGGCTGTAGGGACACAAGTACTCAAAGAAGATGAGTGCTCTTATGGTGAATGTGGTTTGGCCATCTAAATGCCGAACATCAAAATGCACCTGAGAGTAACCAATCATAGAACACTTCACTTTGCTGGGAAGCTAATGAAGTACTTCTTTGGGTGAAAGAATTAATAATTCTTCGCTGGCTGAGACTTAGATAGATACCCAACCAACTAGAAGCAATGTTGTTAATCCAAATTAAAGATGCTCCTAAATTGCTTGATTCTTCGTTGTTGTTAATCTAAACTGAAGAAGTCGCCAGTTGCCAATGAAGTGCTGCTAATCCAAATTGAAGGTGCGTTGACTAGAGGTTTAGGATGGATAGTATTTTTCTTAGAGCGTTTGAGTTATTTGTTGAGTTGAAATGGGTTTTCACATCTTAGAACCTCTCCTATTTATAGGAATAACCTTCATAATAAACAAGTCTGCCACGATAGAGTCCTGATAAGACTGTGTTTTCTCGGCACTTACTCTCTTTAATTTCCCTCTTAGCCAAGACTTCATCTTCATCCAGTCTTGGCTTTTTATTTATTTATTCCAACTAGAATTATCTTGACCCCATTATGTGATTAATTCATTCTTACCTAATCAAGAATGGATTATGATCCTTGGGATAATTCGCATCTGAGCAGGGCTTTATTATGATCCTTGGCAATTTCAATTTGCCTAGGACTCGATTGAACCACATATGATCTTAATCCTCATACAAGACTCGGTCGAATCAACCCTTTCTTAGGCTAAAAGCCCACTGGTTCGAGGAATGTGGCTTTTCAGTTCGGGTCAACCCATTCTCGTCCCAAGCTACTATTTCATACCCAGACAACAACATATTAGGAAAAAGTGACTCAACCTCGTATGCATGAATACGTTGTTTTTATTCACTTAAGCTATAAATCTCGTAAAATATATTTAACTCGTAAATTATTATTTGTACTATTAATTTTCTGTTATTTCAAGCAAATGAGTTTTTTTTTCTTTGTGCAAGCTGTTCAAATAACGTGTACAAACAAGAAAGTAAGATAAAGTAAGATATGCTGTAAAATAGTTACATTCTCATTACAATTTACACCAAAATACAAACTATAACAATTGCTACTCCAAAATATTATATATATATATATATATATATATATATATATATATGTTAATTTACGTTTTACGTGGTGGTCCTGACTTCAGTAGTGAAGGCATAATCATTGTAATACATATGTTAATTCAATTGAGTGTCTACAATAAAATGAATACAAATATATATGAATTGAGCATGAAACGAGGGTTCAGATATCACGAGTTAGAATGATAAAAGGATTACAATTTAATCAAACACGCTATAATATAAACCTTGCTTGACAAGTACGAAACGACTTTCACAACACTTGTTTTCACATAAACTAGATTGTAATATGTTCTTCCTTGTCTAGTTAATAAATTTAAATCTAGAAATTTGTGTTTGACGCCTAAACATATTGAAACAACTCCACAATATTTTAATAAATATAAATTTTTTATTTCTATTTTTATCAATGGTTTATGATGATTCGAATTGCAGACCGTTTTACTGTTGAGAAGAGAAGTACTACTAAACCAATAGCTAATTGGTATAAATATAAAACTCCTTAAATCTAGAAGGGTGATATCATAATCCTTAAATGTGAGCTAAGTACTAAAACAATAGTACAAAAAAAGGTCTTAAACGATATTTTTAAACTATCGTTTGGTATTGATAAAGTAGCACTAGGTAGTATGAAAATATTCGAGAATAACATCGGGAAGGTGAGACTTGGTTTGTGGCATACGTTTGATCTACAACTAGTGGATTGGAGATTTTTGGTTGCATGTGTCTGATAAACTGAGATTTTCGGTATTCGACAGTGCCATAAAACTGTCGTCTGGAGAACCAAAACTACAAGGAAGTCTTTAAGAAATCTATCTTCCACTCCTTTTGCACCTCATTGAACGACATTTTAAGGCCAAATATGTCATCTCGAAATCCGAAACGACGTTTTATCAACAACCGTCCTCTGCTTAATGTCGTTAACGACCAAAATTGTACTAGTAAAAATAGAATAGTTACTTTGGTATGCGTATTGGGTCTGCTTTTGTAGTCAAGCTTTAATGTCAACCGATTGGGGGGGTCCTATTGGCTCTGACCGCCCAGTTTGATATATAAGCAAGATCAAGTAAATCATTAATTTGGGATTTCACAGTTTCTAGAGCTTGTGATCGTTTGAGTTATCGGTTTTTCTATGTTTCTAGCATTGAGGCATTTGGTAAGTTGTAGAGACATTTGTTAGTCACCATTGAAATATGGCCAATATTCGATGAGTATCTTATTCCCTTGCCAAACCAAATTTATTAGAAAAGGGGTGATCATTTTCCCCCGCTTAAATTTCTATCAAATCTTCCCGAAGGCACTATCCAATTGCCTTGTATATATCCAAAGTAATAGAGTAATCCATATCCTATCCACTAGCCTACTTTTTCCCTTGTTCCTTCTTTTGGGTTTGCTCTTATTTGCAACCTTTGCTAAAAAGAGGAAAAAGGGGAACGGTTCAAGGGCTCTACTGCAAAATCCCTGTCACTTGTAATTGATCCCAAGATTCGTATCCCATTCCTTTGCCATCCCTAGGGTTTAAGTCACCCATATGGATGACAACCTGCCAATGCCATACCTCGTCAATTAATTGCATCGATGTGCAACGTACTTCTTAAATTACATATTTTATCTTATTGGCATAGAACTTATGAATGCTGTAGATGCAATAATGCGTTTTTTAGTTATAAGTCATGAGCCACGAAGGTTCTTCTGCTTGATCGATCCAATAATTGTAGTGCAGAGAAATTAAACGTAAGCAAATAATTGCATGCATTCAGGCATTACATATGGCGCCAGATGAGGCACCTTTCGGCCTTAACCCTTGTCGTAAGCCGCACGAATCATTTGAAAGGTCTACTCACATGCGTGTGGGTTAACAACTTTCCAAATATATAAAATATTTAAAGAGATGATTGTCAATCTCGCATCTGTATGATTAAGCCAAATCCCTTATTATATTCGTCCAAAAGCATACCTGCCAAATTATACAGAAAGAAAATCATTTATCAATATTAATTAAAAGAATACCTACCAAGTTTCATAGAAAGAAAATCAACTGTTACTGAAATCAATATAAATTAGTTGTATTTCGTTGACCAAAACCCATGCGATTAGTGATATAATTTTAATCAACTGTCACTTAATTAGCCAACAGGGGTTGCTGCAGAACTCAGAATAGCTGGTTTGATAATCTTTAGATAGAAATAGCTAGTTTGATAGCACTTCAATTCAAAAAAGCATATGACTTTCTAGCGCATATCCAGTCAAAACATATCTAGCTTCTCCTAGTCGCCACCGAATATCTTTTAGGGTAACTTTGACATAGAAGGGATTCTCTTATTAATTAGCACCTAGCTGAAAAATAGAAAAAGGAATATAATACACTATAGCACTTTTTTCACATATAAATATGGACGCAATGGAGCTCACAAAGCGCATCTTGTTGTAAAAAAAAATTAAAGAGAAGCTACAATAATGAAGAAGAGCTCCATGCCTCCTCATCCATACCACTCTCCCCTAAATGCAGGTGATCAGAAAGAAGAAGCGAAAAGCTTTCGAGTCGATCAGAAAACCGGAGCTTCAAGGTCGCATGCTATGGCGAACAATAAAGAGGAAACAGCACCAAAGAAGCTAGAGAGGAAGTCGACTGAAGACATCAACGAAAGCGCAGAGGCATTCATCAAGAAGTTCAGGAAGCAGCTTTTGATCCAAAGGGTTGAGTCCATTGAGAATTACGAGCAAATGCTTGCAAGGGGACTCTAAGAGATGTACTCTTCCTGGACCACTTTTACTTCTTGCAATATTTGCCATAATTAAACTTGTGTAACAATTATATATTTAACATATATGAGATTGTTTACTTAATTTATTAGTTCTTTTTTCTTGATAACCACTTGCTTGTTTTTCATCTCTACGATGAAAATGAAAGATGAGAAGGATAGCATATAATAAAACAATAATATCACGCCTTAGAAGATCCGAATTGAGTTCGAGGGACCGGATGGACATACTATGGCCAATTGAACATAAAATAAAATAAAAAAATGAGTGTATGAATACTTACTCAACATGAATACTTGGAGACGATTGGATCTTGCATGTATTTATTACTAGGAGTTGGGCTATGTTGCCAATTAGTTATATTGTAAAACCTCAAATTTTTTTATGCTATCAGAGTACGTTAACTCATGTGTAAAGATATCAAAGTTATTTATTATTTTAAATAATGAATGTAAAGACTCACGTCCATTGAGTTTAAATGACAGGTGCCTTATTGCTCACCCATATTAATTTTGATGTATATTCACCATACACTTATTTGTCTGTCATGTGTCATCTTGTAACAATAATAAATTTATTTTTTAAATATTCTTTTCAAATTTGAAACTATTTTGAACAAAGAAATTAAAAGTTAAAACAAAACTCAAACCCAACTTCGTTTCAAGTTCCCCCACCCAAAACACACACCCAAGCCGTCGCTATCGCCAATACAGAGTAATAAAAGCACTACCAACGTAATCCCTCGAAGAACAAATCTAGAATTCACTAGAAATTTGAGAGAAATCTCACTAGGTTGTTTGTTTAATTGATAATTGAATGATCAAATGATTACATCCAAAGGACTTAAATAAAGTTTACAAACGTTTGGAACATCTCGAAAGTCTTCTAGAAATTAAAACAACATTATCTAAACATTAACTGGAGGGAAAACCAAGGGTCCGATTTTATTACAAACTTTAAACGTAGTTTTGGAGGTTGAAACAACTGCGGATGGCCAAAATTAATCCTACATCTTGGTATATCAAAGGTTTGACTCGTGGCGTTGTTTTCTTTCCAAAAAAGTATCACAGACCCAATTCAAAGCTTGGATGCCAAATAGACAAATTCTTATTGCGTCCTTTTGTCTTCTGACGGTCCATCTCCTCCTCAGTCCATTCTACCATTTGTTCTACATCATATGACCGCCTGTCAACCCCCAATTTCTTCTCAATCCATCAATCTACTCAGATAGCGTAGGAAGCAATAAAAAGCCCTTCTTTGAGGAAGATGACCGCGATGAGTAAAAATTCGATGATGATGATGATGGCTGCTCAATTCTACAATGTCGGCAAGGTGAGGCCGTGAGGATTGGTTTGGCATTGTTGAGGTCCAAAAATATCATATGCAAGCCCAGTTAAGTCTCAAAGCCCAATTGTTATAGGAGCCTCAAGCCAAACCAAAATGACATGCAAAGGTGTGGAATCAACAAACTATATGTCGTGTTCTTTTGTGTTTGCTAATTTGGAAGAATTTTGACAAATGAGAACTCTCCACAAGAAGAAGAGAGCTTGACAACACCATACTCAACCAGGCACAAGAGAGGATGCAATTGCAAGAAGTCAAATTGTCTCAAAAAATACTGTAATTGTACCAGGTTTATATGAACATTTGTAGCTTTCACATCAGTGTCTCTTAGCTTCTGAAACATGGTGTTTCTCCAAGTTCATTGAACAAGATTCGGAGCAGGAAGTTAGTTACTATTTAAACGCTCTTAACGTGTTCTCATGCGATTTATCATTTTATTGCTCCATTTTTTTTTCTCCAAAGGCTAAAGTTGGCTGTTCGGGTGGATGTCGATGCGACGGTTGCCAAAATACGTTTGGCAGTGAGACAGGTCAGGTTTTGTTTGATATGATGCACCTCACTTTTTTGGCTTTCAATCATTTATTTTTGTATACTAGCGTCTGACTATTTGTGTTTTAGCAGCAAAGAAAATGAAACAACAGAGATCTAATGCGTGCTCACGCACGTACACACAGAAATTTCAGGTAGCAGAACTGCTAAAAGAATTGAGTTTGGTAGGACACGTGGTGAGGCCAAAAGGAAAACATCAAGCAACAAGGTCTGGTTGCATGGACTTTGGGATAACGGTTCAAGGTATTCTTGCTCTTTCCCATTTTTTTTATATTCCTTTGCTCATTTTTTGGGTGATATATCATTCATTGTCGTGGGTTCTGTATCCGGAAGACTTTCTCTTTAAGTCCTACTCTGTCTAATTAGGGAAAGAAAACCTTTGCCGACTAATGTTGTATGGCATCAGAGACGACAACATGAATAGCATAAAGTTTCGTACTCAGCTGCTTGCAGAAAAATTTCTCAGTTAAATAGTTACGGTCATTATTGAATTTGAGTATCAAGCATGATTTTTCATAACACCACCAAACTTGTCTTCCTTCTTAACTTTATCAGAAGACAGATTTTTATAATTTGGTGTTTATAACCCAACTTATCATCAACAATCAATACACTTCTTCATTCCTTCCCTTTTGTATCAAGTACATGTCCTGTATTGCAAGGCTAATCTTTTTGGTTTTTGTATATGAGAAAAGAAAACGTATTCAAGAATGTCAACCCCTGTGTTGATCTTTTTTAACTAGTATGTTGTCATGTTCAGAAGAGCTGCACACGCTCCACCTGCAATTTCAGTTTTATTTTTTAGCCGTTGAATTACTGGTGACATGACTCATGAATAATCTAAGACTTAAAAGTCTATGTTATGCTCCTTACATCTCAAATGTTGGAATCTCTACTAACTCATTTGGCAGTGCTTTTAGAATTATTGAAAGAGCTTTTGATGAAATTGATTTTGTTAAAATTACTGAAAGAGCTTTTGATAAAATTACTTAAAAGCACTTCCAAATGAGCCATACCTCTTCCAAATGTAAGCATATACATGTATCCAACTATTTCTAAGCTTAAGAATTTGTCTTTCTGTTACAGCTTTGTTCAACTTGTATGAAAATTAACTTTCTAAAGTACAATTATGAAACAGATTAAGGGGTGGTTTGGGAGTGAGGTGCTTAAAAAAAAAAGTACCCATGAAAAAAGTTGTGAGGGTTTTAGGTGTTTGGTAAACTAAAAAAAAAGGGGCTTCTTTTGGAAGCTGCTGTGAGAATAAGCTGAAATCAAAGGAAAAGCTGAAGCAGCTATTTGCTACTTTGGAAAACTGGCTTTTTTTCAAAGCACACGGAGCTACAGTGCTCCTTTAATGAAAAGACCCATGCCGGACTTGTGGGCGAAGATCGAGTCGACGGCGAGGGAGGGTTCGGAGGTGGTCACGTCGACGAGGATGCCCCCGGGCCGGAGTCCGGAGAGTGCGCCGGTGGTGGGGTCGAGGAGGACAGAGCAGACATCGGATTTGGGTTGTGGGTATTCTGGGTTTGTGAGTTCTCACACAGAAGCCGGTCTTGATCATGAAAAACTCCATGGAAGCTCCAATCAGAGCCGACCTGAATGCGATCTTCAAATACCAATCCAGAAACTTCATTTTCCACTACACATAAAGAAAAATCAAAACTTCAATTTCAAAAACTATGTATATATTATAATCAGGGCATGCTTTCGCTTAAAGAATTACAAGGTAAGAACGAGAGCTGGAGATTTACATGGCTGAAGTTTGAACAGTAGACGTAGCTCTGGGAGACTGCGACTCTCTCTCCGCCTGCGAGAGTTACAAGTTTCTCCGTCTTTTCGAGTTTGGACTGGATAATTTCAAGGATGGGCCTGCGTATTGGACTGCATGCTTTAAATCTGACCTCGCAAACCCCAATTTGGGGATCTCCAAACCCTAGAAATGGTTTCCTCCGACGGGGAAAAACCGATCCGAGAGAGAGACTTTTGTGGGTTTTCAGGTTTAAAAAAAAAACTAAAAAAAAAAAATCATTTTATATCCTTTTTGGTCATTTCACACAGTTACAGCTGTTTTACATAAAAGTTTATCAAACACTATCATACTGCTTTTTTTTCCAAAGCACTTTTACAAAAAAGTTTACCAAACACTCTGCTGGCTTTATTTCACAGCCGCTTATTCTCATAGCACAACCGCTTATTCTCACAACAGTTTTTTTTCAAAGCACAGCAATACCAAACTAAGCCTAAGTGGATCTGCTAACTGCTCCTAAACGTCCTGTGGCAATACTTGGTGGATTTACTTGCACTGCATGTAAAATTATATTTCGGATAGATGAACTAGTTTATTTTGCACTTCACATTCCCACGAGTCATAACCAAAAAGAAAAAAAAGAAAAAAAACAACCTAAATTTCTTCACGAGAAAGCCAAGCTCATGGGAATATGAAGAAATTTAGTTTTTTTTTTCCTTCTAGTTATGGCAAAGTACGTAAACTAATTCATCTAACCGAAATATAATCTTAGACGCAATGCAAGTAAATCCACGGAGTATAGCCACAAGACGTTTAGGAGCAGTTGGGCAGATCCACTTAATCTGATTCATAATTGTACTTTGGAAAGTTAATTTTCATACAAGTTTAACAAAGTTGCAACAGAAAGACAAACTCTTAAGCTTAGAAATAGTTGGATACACATATATGCTTACATTTGGAAGAGGTAGGGCTCCTTTGAAAGTATTTTTAAGTAGTTTTACCAAAAGCTCTTTTAGTAATTTTACCAAAATCAACTTCAACAAAAGCTCTTTCAATAAATTTAAAAGCACTTCTAAATGAGTCTGTAGAGATTCTAACATTTGAGACGTGCTGCAGACAAAAGAAGCATAGCACGAGACTTTTAAGTCTCGGATTATTCATGAGTCATGACCCCAACAATTCAACAGCTAAAAATAAAACTGAAATTACAGGTGCAGCGTGTGCAGCTCTTCTGAACATGACTACAAACTAGTTGAAAAAGCATCAACACGCGTTGACATTCTTCAACACGTTTTCTTTTTTCTCATTTACAAAAACCAAAAAGATCAGCCTTCCAGTATAGGACATGTACTTGATACAAAAGGGAAGGAATGAAGAAGTGTATTGAATGTATGATAAGTCAGGTTATAAACACCAAATTAGAAAAATATGTCCTATGATAAAGTTAAGAAGGCAAACAAGTTTGGTGGTGTTATGAAAAATCACGCTTGATACTCAAATTCAATTATGACCATAACTATTTAACTGATCAAGAGTAAACAGCTGAATCCGAAACTTTATAATATTCATGTTGTCGTCTCTGATGCGATACAACCTTAGTCGGCAAAGGTTTGCTTTCCCTTATTAGATAGAGTAGGACTTCAAGAGAAAGTCTTCCGGATACGGAACCACAACAGTGCATGATATGTCACTCAAAAAATGAGCAAAGGGGTACCAAAGAATAAACATAAAAAAGGGAAAGAGCAACCCAAGTCCATGCAGCCAGACCATTGTAGCTTGATGCTTTCCCTAGGGCTCACCACATTTGTCATACCAACCACTCAGCTACTATACAAGTTTAAGATGCCACGACTAAACATAACATAAACAAACAACAACCCTCCTTCCTTCCGTCCGTAGAAATATATAGAAATAAATAATGACACAAAACTTATGACAACGTGTTTGGGCCCAAGGTTACACCATCGGCCCAAGTAATCGAAGCCGTTGAGTAAGCATAGTTCTTAACCGTCGGATGAAAAAATGGAGATATTTTTGCTAAAGGATAATATTATGGATTTTATCATAATAATTATCTTTTGGCATCTTCTTAAACCAGATAAATAAGATGCGATTTGAATCCCAAATAAGCAGTACAGTTCGAATTGATTTGGGATATCTGACGGCACTTGGGAACTTAAAATGAGTTTGAAATTCATTTGAAACCTAGCCTACCTAGGTTTTTAATGCATGGTGATGGTGTTGTCATGTTGAGTGCAAGGCCATAAATTGATGATGGGATTAGGCCATATATATATATATATATATATATATATATATATATATATAATAATAATAATAATTGGTGGCTATTTATTTGTTCATCTCCAAGTATGCGGATTATTTGGGGTTTGATGTGATAACTGATAAGACTAAGCACAAGGATCAGATTTGGTTGCATTTTTTGCTAAGTGCAGTCTTGGGAATATAAGGATTATCTGACGCAATCAATGGAAGAGTCCTAATACATGACAGAAGCATATATCAACTTATCAACCAACGTGCATATGTCCTTATAAATACAAAGGCAGTGACAACGGGAAGGGGACCTCTAATTCAACACACAAATCTACCCTGCACAAACTCTCGCTCTACGCGAAACCTCTCAACAACCTTGAGATTTTTTTTATTTTCTTTTTTGCCGACACATCTTCAGTTTGGATAAACAGCACTGTGAATGCAATCGGTGATATCTTCAGTTTGGATAAACAACATTATCGTCGTAGAATCAGCCGACCTCTGAGCACATTCAGTTTGGATAAACAACACTGCATCGAGGCTGACTGATTAACTATCCAAGTCTCGGTCGTCAAGGGTTTTCGAATCTTTGTTGGTAAAGGTCATCTCATTAGCCTTCTCGACAAAGTGAGGTGTTACTGATTATTAGGCTCGGTACCTTGAACGCCGAGTTGTTTTATGATAAGATACTCATAAGTGAGATTTAGAGTTCGACATTCCGACTGCCAAACCACATTCACGATTAAGACATACATCCGCTTTGAGTATTTATTTGTGCCCTTACACTTTGGTGTCGATTTGGCGCGAGTTCACTCTGACAAATACCATCACTGTGATCGAATCTGACGATGACGATTTGTGAACTTCGCAAAACTAGCAGCCTTGTCTTCAGGCTCTAGAACCAAAAGGCCGAGACGTGTTCCTTTCTCGGCTGCAGTCCCAAGATTAGGAAGTCAGCAGCGCAACTCAACGCAACATCAACATATTTTACTCCCCGACTGAGCTTGGCTAACTAGTTGGCACGCCCCACACACAACCGAAAGACGTAGTTAGCTTATTAATTACTCAGCCTGCGTGCCACGTAGGCTAGGTAGTTTTTATAGTCAACATTTTGGCACGCCCAGTGGAACCCAGAGCTAAAACTACGAAGTTCACATGATATATCAAGATCTCAATTAGGCTCTAGTGGGTGACATTTGGTGCCTATTAAAAGAAAATGCCGAGAAGCACGAAAATTTCCTTGAGGAGTACTGTAGAGTTCTTGAAAAAAGGCTAGAGGCTGGGGGGGGGGGGCAATTTTTCGCTCCTGCCACGACCAAAATTCGGCCTAAGAAAATTGTTAACACGGCTGAAGAAAAACCTAGGCCACCTATTGTTTCGGTCGAGACTGAAAGTGTGGTAGGCTTAGAAGAAAAATTCAAGTTTCTGGGCGAAAAATCAACTCAGAAAATGATTCGTCAGAGGAATGCTCCAAAGACGAACAAGGCGGGGACATAGGTCTAGCCGAAAAAATCATGCCAATCGACATGATTATGGGTGATAAAGCCGATATAGGGAAATCCCGTTCGGCTAAGTTGTTTGAGTTAAAAGCCGAAATTGGCAAAATTATTATGCATGAGGGCATAGTAATTGTTCAACACATTCGGTGGTAGGAGATGGAAAATATTTCTCCAAGTCTAAAATATATGGAGATCATTTTTCAGCTCAGTGCAGAGTTTGATTGGCTATATTGGTGTTAAAGGATCTCGGTTCGGAATAAGACATCGTTGGCCTCCTCCTCATTACGGTTTGGCCATTTTTCTTTCCGTATACTAGAATAAATTATTTTCTTATCCATTTGGCTGTTTGAGCCAATGGTGCATAAGAAAATAGGGGGCAACGAGGACCTCATACATCTGACTTCATAAAAAATGGAAACAAATTTAAGTTGTCTAGGCCAAGGCCGAGAGAATCAGAAAGATGATATGGTGACAGCCGAGGCCGAGAAATTCAAAAAAGAAAAGGGAGATTCAAAAAGCCCTGTAGGCATTGGCAGATTCAAAAAAGGAAAGGCAGTAGGCAGATTATAAAAAAAAAAAAATTAAAAAAAAAATTAAAAAAGGGTAAAAGGCGTTGAAAACAAAAAAAACAAAAAAATTGGCCGAAGAAATGGAGGCTTTTGGCCGAGAAAGAAGAAGCTTTTGGGCGAAAAATGAGATCATTTGGCCTGCTCGGCCTACCATCTGTATATATATAATAAATAAGTTTTTTCTTAATCATACGGCTATGCAAGTCGGTGTACCAATTTTTTTTTTGGGGGATGGGGGGGGGGGGGTGGGGGGTGGGGGGGTGGGGGGAGGGGCAGACATTATAGGCTAAGTCTCAATAAGCTTTTCCTCGGTGAGATTTAAGCAGTGAAGGTCTGATGCTTAGTGCAGTACTAGCCTGATGCCGTGCAGTTGCAATTTGTTTGAAATTTCAAACCAACATCATTATGGCTTGATGTTGTGTGTGTGTGTGTATATATATAGGGGTGTGATATCCACACACCCATTTTTACTTCTCTCACACCTTTTTGGATTTCGGCCGTCGGATTGGATAAATTGAAGAAGATCTAACGGACATAAAAGAATAACGGTGTGTGAGAAGTAAAAAGGGGTGTGTGGATAGCACACCCCTATATATATACATCCTAAATGGTGGTCTGATGGGTTGCTAAAAGCTGCCATCTCATAGATGGGTTGCTAAAGAGAAAAGAAAGAAAGAAAGAAATAAATATATATATACACACACATATATAGATCCTAAACGATGGTCTGGTAGGTTGCTAAAAGCTGCCGTCTCATAGATGGGTTGCTAAAGAGGGAAAAGTACTAATATATATATATATATATACACCCATGAATATGCCAAGCTCGGCGAGGTATTATTGCTGAGTGGTGGTCATTCGGCTTGCCATGTATATATATAATATAAATTTCCATGGCCATTTGGCCTGGAGTACTGGTGCTCGATCGTGGGGCCATTCGGCATGCCCTATATATATGTATGTATGTATGTATGTATGTATATATATATATATATATAAATATATATATATAAAGTTAGCTTACATGAAAAGTGTTCTAGTGTACTGTGTGCTGTCATATATTGCTGCCAAGGCTATTGATTCTGCATGTAGCTTTGTTTGTTGAATATTCAGCACAAAACCCAATCATTTAGTCTATGGCTACTCTCCTTCCTCAACAAATGGCGTACTTGGATGTTGCCGAGGAACAAAGTTTTTTCAACGATACCGAGTTTTGCTGGCTACAAACAACTAATTTCTTTAACCATTTGGCTTACGAGCCGAAGTTCAAGGAAATTGGGGGGCAATGTTTGGGCCCAAAGTTACACCATTGGGCCAAGTAATCGAGGCCGTTAAGTAAGCATGGTTCTCAACCGTTGGATGGAAAAATGGAGATATTTTTGTTGAAGGGTAATATTATGGATTTTGTCATAATAATTATCTTCCTGGCATCTTCTTAAACCAGATAAATAGGATGCGATTTGAATCCCAAATAAGCAATACAGTTCGAATTGATTTGGGATACTGACGGCACTTGGGAACTTAAAATGAGTTTGAAATTCATTTGAAACCTAGCCTACCTAGGTTTTTAATGCATGGTGATGGTGTTGTCAGGTTGAGTGCAAGGCCCTAAATTGATGATGGGATTAGGCCATATATATATATATATATATATATATATATATAATTGGTGGCTATTTATTTGTTCATCTGCAAGCATGCGGATTATTTGGGGTTTAATGTGATAACTGATAAGACTAAACACAAGGATCAGATTTGGTTGCATTTTTGGCTAAGTTCAGAGTCTTGGGAATATAAGGATTATCTGACGCAATCAGTGGAAGAGTCCTAATACATGGCAGAAGCATATATCAACTTATCAACCAACGCGCATATGTCCCTATTAATACAGAGGCAATGACAACGGGAAGGGGACCTCTAATTCAACACACAAATTTGCCATGCGCAAACTCTCGCTCAACGAGAAGGGGAAGAGTCCTAATACATGGCAGAAGCATATATTTGTAAAGAAAAATGAAGTCAATACCAAAATGGAGGGAGGAAACCAACTGCACCCACACAATAAGCAGCAAGATTACAGATGGAGTTGATAGGGTTTGTGGCTTCAAAGTATAATGTCTACTATTTTTCTTGACATGTATCTTACACTTTTCCATTCCACTTGAACTACTTTATCAATTTAATGCCGCCACAACATTAATACTTGTTTCCATAGCTGCAAACGGAGTGTATGAATGAGTATAATATGTAGTAATAAAAATGTACATACATTGGCAAAAAGGAAGGAAAAAATAGTCATATCTAAACAATAGAAAGTTCAAACCATATTACCCAAGCTCAATCAAATGTAAAACCCCTTACTTTGCATTTCATTGTCATATGGAGCTGTTTAAATTTGCTTTGTTACCAAAATCTAAACAATAGAAAGTTCAAACCATATTGCCCATACCTCCATGTCTCTATCCAACATTAATTTGTTGATTCCTCATATCCAATGAAAAATGCATTAGTTGTAGCTTCTCCACAATTTTTTCTTATGGGACTACTTTGATTTTTCTTGTATTGTCTTTGCTGTGGAAATTACACCATTGTATTATGTGATAAGAGATGATGCATCTTTAAATAACTTTTATTAGATATTCTGTACAAAAGACAAGGGGGACAAATAGATCAAACTACTAAATTAAATTTTACAAAGAGATAAGCAGGCACCAAAATCATTTTTACACAATGTTATGTTAACTTGCATCATATAAGTTAACATAACATAAAGTCTACATGTTGTCATTGATCGGATAAAAAAAGTCAAATTGTTGTCATCAATATCACACTGGATTCAACAAACTTTTCTCATTCGTAGTCAAATCAGAAATTACTTTGCACTTGTTGAGAAGTTTCTGTTCTTGACAAACATTATTGTCCTTCTAAAAAATATATATGAAAATGGAAGATCACGACCCCAATTAACACAAAAAAGTGTTAAACTATTCTAACAAAGAGCTTGAACCAAGTAGCAGCATGTAGATAAAAGAATGAAGATTCTCTCCGAATCTTTATCCTTCAATTGTGTTCGTTCATAATACATTGTGCTGTTAGTTAATAGTCAAACAAAACCTCAAACTGAAAATGGACAGGAAAAAAAAATTGAAAGCAAAAACTTATAACCTAAACGTAAAATTAAGATTAAGAGCACAGTTGACAAACTCTCCCAGGTAGGGTCTTTAAGGCTCGCCTATCTTTCTAAATTAAGATTGTCACTTAATCATCCTAACATCTAATAAGACTCAATTTACCTACAATTTTTATTTTTTTTTACTTTTCAAGTCTTTGCTTGGAGGTCGAAAGAAAATTTTCTATGCCAAAAATAATTAATAAATAAATTTCAATATTTCACATAAAGAAGTGAGTTTTTTTCTTTCTTCTTTTACGGTCTGATCGATCTCAACGAGTGTCGCAGTAGGGCCAAGTTGAGTAATAGAAAAACTGATTTAATAAATAAATGTAAATATATAGCTTGATCTGGTGATGCAATCACCTTAAAATAATTCTAAGTATGCACTCAAATCAATCCATATCACCATCTGTAACTCTCAACACACAAAGAAACAAAAGCAATGACGTGTTGGTCTCACAACATGCTGGCCAGCTCAGAAGATTCCCACACTTGACACAGCCGCTAAAATAACCATTTTCAATTAATTAATGTCTTGGTACAAAAACCCACATAATAGTAATACATAGAGCACAAAACAACTTGTAGCACATGAGTAGTAGTAGTAGTACTAGTAGTAGATGATCTTCCTTCCTCTCATGAATCTTATTGCCACACAATTACTTACTGCTGAATCACTCTTATCTGCGGCTGCTGCGGTTGCTGCAACATAGGCAGGTTTACAAGGGAACATGCCCGAGCCATCCCGCCGGCGAGAGGAACCACGGGGAGGTTGTCGCAGTCACATATTTCAATCATGAAGCCATCCGGGTCATGGAAGAACAACTGATCAACGTGAATGCCACCTTCTTCCACCATGGATCGCTTGTATTTCAGTTCCATCTCCTTCAGCTTCTTCTCAACGGCTCCCATGCTCTCACACTAAACGCCAAGACCCAAGAAAAAGTAACAGACTTTAGCCACCAACTTATACACAGTGTGATAAGAAAGGAGGGAGTCAATTTCAATTTGCCTTTTCTTCTCTCATTCTACCAAAGTCCTAGGCAACCTCTTTAGAATTTCTTACCTTTGTAGTTTCTTTGTTACTTAATTAAACTTCTTGATAATTTTTAATAATTATTGTGTTGTTGAACTGCCAATTGGACAAGATTAACTTATTTTATTTCAACATCAGGCATATTAGTAATGTTAAACTGCAAATTTTACTTGTTAGGTATAACTAGCTTAGCTTTCTTGTCTTTGTCTACATTTTTTCGTTCTTATTACTTTTATCCTCGTATGACGAGGCTTAAATTTGAAAATTTCATTAGCAAAAAAAAAATTAGTAATCTTTTATTCTTCTTGAACTATTTGATAAGGATAAGCAGCAGTAAATCTCAACCACCACATCCAAAGATTAGCAAACAAATTAAGCAACAAGGTGAACCTCGACAAAAAATAAAGCAGCAAGAACATTTCAATCCGAGAAGAATTCAAAGCATAAAGAGGAGAGACAATAGAATCCAGTTCAAAATTAATTACTTACCTGAAAAGAAATATGATTATCCTTGGGATTAATCTCAGTTTTCTTGGGCATGTTCTCCGGATCCTCAGATTGCAAAAGATGTATTCCAATTCCATACCCAAATAACCTACAACACAACATATGCGGCACATTCATCATAACCTCATAAAAATATTAATGTCTAGGAAGAAAGTTCCCAAGAAACCATTCTTTTTCAAAGTGGGAATTAATTAATTTTCTATTTTTTATTTTTTAGGAAAAGTACCATGCCCCATCAAAATCAAAGGAGCCAGGCCTCCTAATTGGTACAAAGCCGAGGACATTCTGGTAAAAATTTATTGATTCCTCAACTGATCGGCAGATAAGAGAGATGTGGTTCAAAGATTTCAGATGTAGAGGGTTTGCCATGCTTTCCTTCATGATCGATGCTGCTGATCAACGTGGCTTAAAACTACGAAGTCAGAAAATGAATCAAAAAGCGAAAGAACTGAACAGGATGCAAAGGTAGAAGTGAAGAGATGGAGGGAGCAGAGGAATTTGGAAAAAATATATGAGGAGGAAGTTGTCGAGACTGTTACGGCAAAAACACTGGAAGATGTTTATCGGAAGAAATGGGAAGCTCTCTATATATAGAGCTGACGGAGCTTCATGGCTGCCATGTGGCCCTCTCATGCAACGTGTCGGATAGTTATGACTCTGACACGTAGATTCGACGTTGTTGACGACTAGGAGCGGGAGCACCAGCGATGATCAATTTTTTTTTTTTAATATACATGTTGAAAACAATGTTCATGTATAAGTTGTCTATAACTTGTATAATTAGGAGTGTTTGTGTTTAAAATTCTTTGTTCAAAATCTCTCTTTCTACAGCTTAATATAAATAGAAAATTTGATTTTAATTCTTAAATAAGATAAAGTTTTAAAAAAAAAGTCTTATACAAAATTAAAAATTAATTTTAGTCCTTAGATTTTTTTAATATCTCTCTTTTTTATTTATAATTTTATGATGTTCATAAATTAAATTGCACGAAAATATTATAAATTTTGATTTTCATTATAGTAAGTATCTTATATAAAAAAAATATTTTCGTAGAGATTTTTCGGTACACTTATGTTTTTGCATATTCAGGTACAAATATTTCGGTACACTAGGTTAATATAATAAGTTTAGGTACAGACATTTCGGTACACTAGTTTAGTATCATATATTTAGGTACGGAATTTTTGGTATATTTATGTTTTTGTCACTAATTCACTACAATATATTTAGGTACAGACCTTTCGGTACACTAATTTGGTAAAATATATTATGATACGAACATTTAGGTACACTAATTAGAGGAAGTTAAATAAAATTAATAAATGAAAATGAATATAATAATAAATTTAAAATTTAATGTAATGATATTAAATAAGACATCTGTTAAATATTAAAATAAAAATATAATATGAATTTGAATTAAGTACATATTAATGGACTAAAATCAATATCCAGTCTAACTCAAATTTTTTATTAAATTTTAATCTTCTTCAAAGATGAAAGTTCAAAAACCCAATACATCAACCATTTTGTTTGCCAAAATAGTGTTATGCCGTTATTTAGCACCAAAATAAATCAACCATTTTGTCTGCCGTTATTACACTCGATAAAATGATATACTACGTAAATTGTTGCTTAGTACAATGAAAATTTCAAAACAAATATTTGAGGCCGGAGTCCCCGCCACGTCAGCAGCACAACATTTTAATTATTTTTCTGTCTACTGGTGCAGAATTCACGGGGGTTAACATCACCTATAATATGAAATTGGTTACGAGCTTTTGTAGAGGTCCTACTCTTCGGTGCACAAGGTACGTGTTTTTCAGGCAAGATAAACATGGTGGAAATTTGAAATAGCTTTCTAGAGTCTTCCTTCGCATGGGTGTGAATTTTTTATCGATGAAAAAAAAAGAAAGCGTAAGCCAATCAGTTCATAAATAGGTGACAAAAATCGATCTTCCACTGGGGCCTTGTTGTCTTCCGTTGTTAGAATTTGGTGGGAGTTCACTTTTAATATCTTTACGATTTCAATTGTCCCAATTTTAATTTTATGATTTAACAACTATGCAACATGTTACTTTTTCCATTGTTTTATCGTTAATTAAATGGATGGAAAAAAATTCATGCAACAATTGGTTTTGAGGATTTTTTTTTTTTTTTTTAACAAACGATATTATCTACATTAAGACCATCTAAAATGGTGGGCTAAAAGCCAAATTATCCCCCAAACTCACTCCAACTCAAGGGGAAAATTTGGGTTAAATGCTAAATGCTAAACCAAAGCTAGATTCCCCTCCCACAATTTAGCCCAGAAATCGGTGTGGACTCCACCGAACCGAGTGAAAATATTTATCGAAATTTAAATTTTTTTATTAAAATGTTCATAAAATTAATTTACGATAGTCTACATATACTTTTTTTAAATTTAATTTAAGAAAAAAAAATAGCCTAAGTTTATTCTTTAATAATTCCGGGTTAAAATTTTAGGCTAGAACGGTTGGAGCAGAAAAACTGTTTCTGAGCTAAAAGCTAAATTTTTCGGGCTAAAATATTTGGCTTTTAGCCCAACCATTAAAGATGGTCCAAGGGGGTAGAAGAGTGGGCTAAACCTCACAATAGATTAACAATAATGTGGTTCAAATTCGTTTTTGTCGATAATCGAACCTAAGATGTCACATCCCGACCCGGGTGGGACCACTTCCCGGGCTCGACTCCACCATAGCATGATATTGTCCGCTTTGGGCCCCGACCACGACCTCACGGTTTTGTGTCTGGAAACTCACACAAGAACTTCTCAGTGGGTCACCCATCATGAGAGTGCTCTCGCGTGCTACTCGCCTAACTTCGGAGTTTCGATGGAACCCGAAGCCAGTGAGCTCTCAAAAGACCTCGTGCTAGGTAGATATGAGAATATACATTTAAGGATCACTCCCCTGGACAATGTGGGATCTTACATAAGACCTTTCACTTACGTTTAACTTTTGCATAGAACTCCGAAAATCTTAAGGCGGACCCTGCTTCAAGTAACATTGGCTCATTATTTGGACCATATAACTAGTATTTCTAATGTTAGAGGACGTCTCTAGTTTGAATTTGCCATATTCCAAATGAAATAAAAATAATTGATTGGTACAATTAGAAAAGGATTGGGATGAAATAGCATACTTGCAACTTGGTTTGCCAAACTAGCACAACTGGCGCATGAAGGGTCTAAAATGATCCTTATAGATACCCATATACCGACACTTTTGGAGCCATCGATCTAACAGTGTTTCACTCATAACTTTAATATTACTCACAACTTTAATATTTCATGTTGGTCACGAAAAAATCAAGGTATTCTGCCAATTTGAAATGAACGTGATTAAATTTTGAGTGGTCTAAAAGGATTCATGACCAAATTTAGAGCCAAATCCATACCTTCCTGGCTCAAATAAAGTGGAGTGAGATTATTGACAAAAAATAATCAAGAAAATTATAGAAGTAACACATAGATTTTTGGGTGAAAATGACAAAATTACTCTCGAGATACATCAGGATTCCCACGCGCATGTAACGGACAATAACGGCTCAATTAAGGAAGAGTCAAAGGTGATCAAAATGGTATTTATTCAAATCTCTCTCATCATTCCTCATCAAATCCTTATTTAAAAGGTAACTCCCAATTTTCTTATTTAATTTAGGATTAATTGCTATGTTAATTGCAAGATATTATTTCACATAATATCTTGCAATTACTCACACAAATCCACCATATATGGACTGCCACATAATATCTTGCAATTATTCACACAAATCCACCATATATGGCCTGCCACTATTCTCCAAATAAGGCCGGCCGCTCCCCTATAAATAGTCATATTCTCTCACTAAAAAGCTAAGCCATTTATGACCCACAAACTCCTAAACACATTCTTTTCAGAGTTCTGACTTTGACATTGGAGATTTTTCGGCCAAATCCTCTCATTCATCGTGTGCATGTGAGGCTTTTGGCCTTAATATTAGGTGTTAATATTTTGTAAGTGCATTTCGTCAAATGAGAGGACGGTATAAATTTACATCCACAATCATCAACAACTGGAAAGCTAACCTAAACTCTTTGATAACTTGTAAACATGTCACATTCATCTGAATGTGACTGGAACTTAACCATTGGTTTAGATTCAGAAGTGGAGCATGAACAGAGTCTTTACATTGCTTACGCAGCCAAGTAATATTTTCCTTTGTTGGACAACTTACAACTGTGAAAGACGAAAGCGTCCAACTTTTGACCAACAAATTAGGTTTTGAGGTTGAACTTGGTCATGAACAAGAATTAATTTCAATTTTTTCCTGAAAGTGCTGCATGCGTTCAGTGTCCTTTCCCCTAGAGCTCCATACTGGAGTCAAGAACTCGAGGGTAATGAAGTACATAATTACGACTGGCTTAAGAGGAAACAAACTGTGTTACCAACGCCTACGGTGAGCAGCCACGTCATTTAATTTAATTTGAATTTTTTTCAATTAAAAGAATTTAAAAAAAAGACCCAAAAACCTAGCAAGCGTCAAGCTTCTATCCCTCTCCTCCCCCCCCCCCCCCCCCACTCATCCACAGTCACCGTCTCTCCACAACCCTTTCAATCTTATCATCCCATTATTTTTTACCATTGAAATTCGTTCCTTTGCATTATAAAAGTGCATCTGCCATTGAATTCCTTTCTTTGTTGCAGACTAATCAACAGAAAAAGTGTATGTTGTTCAATTTTCAAACCAAAGTGTTGTTCATGACGAAAAAATAATGATAGATGCTCTTAATCACCAGTAAAAATAACGAAGAACTTTGATTCGAGGGTGATGGGGATACGGTGGCTACGGAGGAGTAAGGGAGCGAGGAGAGCGACAGAGGTTTTTTTTCCCGTTCTTTTCTATTTTTCTAATTCTTTTAATTGATAAAAAAAAATCAGCTTATCTCAAATTATGTAGATTTTCACTTTGCTGTCACATAAAATTTGTGACACAAATAGTATTATTCGATTTACCATGTTGTATTTTTACAATCAAGGGACCATATTAATTACATGGCATATAGAATATTAACCATAAACTATTCACTCAAATGGTTTTATGTGTACGTAGGGCTTCCAAGTGAACAACACTTTGTTTTTATGTTATATCTTTTCCAAATAAACGAATGCAAAGTATCTGTTTTCGATTGTGGAATGACACTTCAGACTCTTACACACTATGGAAGGATACTTATATGGAGCACAGGGACACCACATATGAGTGATATGCAGCACAAATGGCAGTTAGAACTTTTTTCATGCGAATTATTTTGCTTAATTATTATGAAAGAAATTGAAGTTACGCCATAAAATTAATTGCCAATAAGAACATGTAGCTCGTTATAAAAATATGCAAGTCGCATAATTTTTCAACAACACTTCACATTCTCACTTATTTATACAAGTTCCATGGAATCTAAACTTAAAATTCAGCTCTTCATGTTGGTTGAATCATATTACAGTATTGAGTTGAGAATATGAGGATTAAAATTACTTGAAACCACATTATATATGGTACCGTACATCTATATTTATCTAATACGTACAATACAATACAAGACTAAAATTTGCAACCAATTAGGTAATTTTCTCTCACATTTTCTTTATACAAAAGGAAATTAGGTTAGCTCCCGATTACTTTTGGTTGACCTGGCAACCATTATACACATTTTTCAATGGAACATGATGGACAGTTGGAGTGCAAAATATAAATGTGCTTTATACAAGTATATGATCAAAGTACTCGATTGATCAAATGCTTTCAGGCTTTTAAGAACTATCTAGTTGGCCATACTTTGTACAGAGTGTACTATGAATGACGAATCTAAGTGTCGAAATCAGACAAAATAAAATCATCTCGCTATGTTGAGAAAGCATGCATCATAGAAGGGCAGGAGTGATTGTACGTTTCAATTGACACCACATTGAAACCACATTTTACTTCTTACACATTCTTCTAATTTTTAACTGTCAGATAGGATGAATTAAAAAATATCAACAGACAAAAATTATCAAGGGGTGTGTGAATAGCATACTCCTAGATTATTTGGTAATATGGAGAGTAGTCTAATTTTTTATAAACTCGTGCAAGATCTCTCCTTTCATCAATGTGGGACTCATTCTCAACATGCCTCATCACATGTGACGAATTTTCAAGCCTAACATGTAGACAACATAATGGAGTAACGTGGACCATGTGTGGCCGTTTGACTTCACACGCATGATAACTTCCTCTGATTCTATAAAGCATTGAGGTTCTACCATAAAACAAATTAAATATAAAAAGTAGATTAACTTCTTATAAGCTCGTACAAGGTTCATTCTTCTATATCATTCTCAACAAAACGAACTACGGCTAAAGAGAAGAGGGGTTAGGACTAGAAAGTGGAGTAGTCGGGCCTAAGAATTTCTTTGATTCAAGGGGATGGTAATTAAGAACAGAAAAGAAAAATGAGGATTCCATCATTTCTCCACAATGTTATTTGATTGAAACTTTATTGGTTTTCAAATTTTTATCAAAGTCTTTTGACTTTGTCCACGTCTCTATTTAACTTGCCAACTCAATATTTTATATCATTTTTTTAAAATATAACAACCTAAAATTGAGTGTATCTCCTAAATTTAAGGCAATTAATTATCAGTCTAAATTTATTACATTCTTAAATGTTTCATTCTATTTCTCACTTTCTTTTTTAATCATCTCTATCTATTCTTGTTTCTTTGTCTTCCCCATAGTTCCAACTCCTTGTGATGTGCAGCACCTCCACTCAGTACAGTCATCAATTTTTTTCTTCTTTTTAGTTTTTTCTTTAACTGATATTAATATTTGTTGTTTAATATGTGATTGTCTACACTTATATATCCCGGGTACAATTAAGTTTTTCTACACATATTTCTTTGGGTGGAATTTTCTTTTATTGGTTAAATTTCAATATATATGTGTGTGTGTGTACAATATTTTTGGGTTGTCTTAGTATATGTTCCACATAATATAGGTACATTCTATTTGGTTGTTGCATTTTATGTACCCATATCCCTACATATCATTATATGTGTATTGTTTTTTGTTGTAAAATGCATCCATTTGCCAATAGATCACTTTTGGTACATTTTATCCATCTTTTATGAGGATTATAGGTAGCTTACACATACTTTCATAGGCACTATATTTGTCGGAATGTATTGTTAGAGGTATGCCCTGAAAGTCAATCTTTGGAAGAAACATTTCAGGACATTGTCTGTATGTATAGATAACTCTAAATACAGCAAAAGGCAAAGTCACTCATTAGGACTATCTCAATAAATGATATAGGTCCAAAATAGTGAATCCATGGACAATGGATCGATGGAAGAAGTAATCTAATGATGTTAGACTACAGAGACCTTCTTCTCATAACCATGATGTTCAAAAGGTTCCTGGTCGTAGGATTGTCAGAGGGATACTGACCAATACATAGACCAGTACATACTATGTCCCCTTCAAATAGGAAGGATGGGAAGTCTTATGCCATTCATGTAGTGACACTAAGACAAGTATGTAGGTGCTCATTAAGGGAATGAGTTCACTGAACACAATCAAAAGAGAGCACTTGCATGTAGGTCTACTCACATGTCAAGCAAGTAACTCTATTGGTTGGAATGTGTAAGTAATCCATTGACCTGAGACATCATAGTTGTCTTGAGGATACGTTGCTGATCATTTGATAATGAGACATGACCACATCTCATCTTGGATGTGTTCTATGCATTGTTGGGATCAATGATTTATTCTCAGAGGCATGTGAATGATCAACAAGGGATCTCTAATCCTTGTTACGAAAGGAAGAATACTCTAAGATATGATTCGGGAATCTTCGGCCGAAGTATCGAGCGTAATGATGGAAGGCGTTCCTATACGACTCAATTGAATCATATAACTAAGTATAATCACATTAGGGGTTTGACATTAAGAATCCATACCCTAGTAATGTGCTTAAGAGTATTGTATTAGAGAAGGATCGAATTACATTGTAATTCCAACTGAATAGGTTCTCCGACAAAATTCTACATTAGCTTGGGTAGCCATGATATATGGTTAGATGTCACTCATGGCTTGTGAGTTCTTCTAGATGATTAAATATGTAATCATCAAAGAAGAAGGAGAATTAAAAGTAAGTTTTAATTCACTAAGTGATTGAATAAGTACTAATCAATTGGATTGATACCAATCACCTCACTGCCTTGCTAATTAAAACCTAAAACGATTGTACACCGATACACTCTTGTGATGAGATAACTAAAGGATGATGGAGTTAATTAATTGGATTAATTAAGTGTTATGATTAATTAGAAAGTCTAAAGAAATCATAGAAGCGATAAAGGATCGTTTCGGGCTTAAAGAAAAGTTCGGGTTCATTCGGGCCCATTGGGCTTTTATTCAAACATAAGATGACTTCAAATAATAAAAGCCCAAAGCCCAAACAACCCACATAGGGGCCGGCCAAAGGTAAGAGAGAAGGGGAGAGAAAGGTCAAAATGTTGACTAGCTTCTTTTTCATTTATAAAGGAAGTTTAGTGAAAAAGTTCATTAGGGTTTTGTGTGTTGTTTTGAACACAAGAAAAATACAAGTCTCTCTCTCTCTCTCTACACACAAGGCCGGCCACCATAGGAGGAAACACTAACCATCTTTCCTCCTTTTGGTTACTCCATAATCCATCTCACTACACTAGTGGGTGTGGATCTTTAGAGGTCTTCTACCTTGGGGACTAGAGGAGAACCAAGGAGCTCATACTTCAACAAGGTGGAGGAATCAAGGAGGGAGGCTAGGCTCAGGGAGTTCCAAGAACAAAGAGCTTGGAGGTGGTCCATCATTGGTCTAAAGTCTAGATCAAGAGGTATAAAACTTCACCTACACTTTGTTCTTCAATATTTTATAAGATGCATCAACTATGAACCTATGCTTCTTGAAGGGGATTTGCATGACTATTGCTTTGATAATATGTGATAATATGCTTCCGTTGCTTATGTATATAAATTTTGAATTGTATATGCATGCTAGTCACTAGAAATCCCTCATAAATCTCATAATTTCCTTCATGTATATGGGTACATTTTTTTCGTTGATTTGAGATTGTATCCATGTGGAGTTTGTTATTAGGTTCATTGTTTTTTTTTTTAAGAATGTCTCCATGTTTTTGGGTTTGAAGAATTTATCAATGTTTTGTGGTACATTCTTTTTGTTGATTTGAGAATGTATCTATGTGGAGTCTGTTATTAGGTTCATTTTTTTTTTTTTTTAAGAATGTATCCATGTTTTTGGGTTTGAAGAGTCTATCAATATTTTGTGGTACGTTACTTTTTTCGGTGATTTGATGAATGTACCCATATGTATCAATAATTTTTCTTATATGTACGTAATTTTTTTATGGCAGACCATGATCTTGTAATGACTTCTAAGTTGTGGACCGGCGTTCTTCCTAGGCTAGTGGTTAATTGCGCTAGCATTATTTTTGAGGTTCTGGGTTGTGAGGCTGTATTAATGATGGCGAAGATTCTAATCATGATGATTTTTAAGTTTCTAATCTATCTTTAATATTTCAAATCCCATAAATTATGTGTTTTATTTAATATTTCATAAATATAGGCAATTGCAAATTATGATTTTTAAATTTAAAATAAAACAAAATAGGTGACATGGAAATACATTTAATACTAGTATGCTGAGGTGTACAAAAATTAGGGACCTTAATAAAAACTGAAAACTAATAAGGTTTCAGTCCAAAAAAATTAGTGGCTAGGGACCGAATCCAAAGTATTAACAGAAATTATCACATCCCGACCCGGGCCGCCACCACATGCCGAGCTTAACTCTACAGTAGCATGATATTGTACGCTTTGGGCCCCGACCACGCCCTCACGGTTTTGTTTCTGGGAACTCACAAGTAACTTCCCAAGGGGTCACCCATCCTGAGATTGCTCTCGCGCAAACTCACTTAACTTCGAAGTTCTGATGAACTCCGAAGCCAGTGAGCTCCCAAAATGCCTCGTGCTAGGTAGAGATGGGAATATACATATAAGGCTTACATGAGCCACTCCATGGCCGGAAGTGTGCCGACGAGGACGTCGGGCCCCTAAGGGGGTGGATTGTAACATCCCATATTTGGTATTAGAGCCTTAGGTTGCAGTCCTGCTTATCTCATGAATTTTCTAATGATTTGGTGTCTTCTGTCAGAACTATGCCGCCTCGTAGAGAGCCACGTCTTTCTGACGAGCCTAGTTTCCCTAATATTGCTCAGTTAGGGGAAACTATTGTTAGTGCCATTCAGTCTGTAATCCGCCCTCCTCAGCGAACTCCTCTAGAGTCAGTGTATAACCTTAAGTTGTTTTTTTTCAAGGGTAATGAGGGGTCACGAGGGGTCTGAGCGTTGGCTCAATCAGATTGAGAAGATGTTTCGGGTGATGCAAAGTCAGGGGAGTCTTCCCGATGATAAGTGGGTAGAGACCACTTCTTGGTTTTTGGACGAAGAACCTGCATCCTGGTAGAGACAGGAAACTTACGGGTGGACACCCGAGGAGGTTGCAAATAGGGAGAATTTTAAGAGGTCATTTTATAAGATTTTCATACCTCCAGCATATTTAGATTTTAAGAAGCAGGAGTTCACGAGTTTGAAACAGGGGAAGTTGACTGCTAATGAGTATTATAGGAAGTTCACTGATTTGTCTCGCTATGATCCAAAAGTTGCTGCTAATCTAGTCGAGATGCTTCGACGCTTTAAGTTGGGTAATAAGAAGAAGTGGCGTTCGATGGCGACTATCTATCCCTGTGACACTTATCATGAGTTCTATGAGATTTTGTTGAGGATTGAGGACTCAGAGAATATGTCTAGTGAGAGTGAGGAAGAAATGGAAATCAAAATAGGGATAACAAAGGTAAAGGTCAATCATCTCAGGGACCTCGCTAGACTCAAAGTTTTAAGCGAAGTGGGGATAGTTCTAGTTCTTCCAGTGAAGGTTTTAGTTCTACTGGTCAGAGAGAAGGTGATAGATTTTCAGGAGGTTCCAGATTTCAGAGGCAGGGAAATTCTAGAAGGGGTAGTGCCCCATTGTGCTGTAGGTGCAATAATCGACATTTTGGAGAATGTCGACGAGGTAGTAATGGGTGTTATACCTGTGGTCAGGTGGGACATTTGGCTAAGTATTGTCCTCAAAACCAACAGAGGTCTCAGCAGCCTCCTTTACCACCGCCAGCTTCAACTCAGCAGTTTTCAGGACCAAGTGGTTACACTCAGGCAGATCGTGGTGGTGCTTACCATTATGAGGGAGATCCAGTTCCTTATTCTTCAGAGCAGTATCAGTAACCTCATGATCCTTATCAGCAGTGTGGCTATGGTTAGTATTCGGGAGGATATATGCCTCATCAGTAGTATTCAGCTGGCGGGTCACAGTGGTATTCCAGATAACGAGTGTAGCCAGGCTAGGCGTAGGGGTTACGACCTGGTTACATATCAGTAAGTGGGCTTTTGGTTTTCCGTATATACCTATATACTTACTATTTTCCCATTAAATGAAATTGAATGATTATACGTTTTGAAATGCCATGCAAAGTATCTGCCTATTTTATTTATGCGTTAATAGTTGCATATATTTATGATTGGTGCTGCAGACGCACAGGTAAGTGCCAGGTAAGTTTATAAATTAAAGTTATGAGATTTCTTTAGTTATGCGAGAAATGATGTGATGAATCTCATAAACCTGCACCCCGATGTTAGTGCTCCCGCCTAGAGTTAGGGCACAGTCCTTGACGTGATGTTCACTTCCCGCACCATATGCTCGCCTTGGATCCAAGTTAGGTGCACAGTCCTGTTGTATAGACCACTATAAGTGGGTTCGACTCGTAGGTGACCCGCAATTATTCGCACAGTCTTCACGTGATCGTATCACTAGAGCATATTTATTTAATACTCAGTTATGTTGTGCAGACCACTAAAGGTGGTGCTGATTTGTGTGCAGGATATTTGATATGATTGAGATTGATTATGAGCTATAGATTCAGTCGAGGGCTGATTTGATACCTGGCATTCATATTTATTCACTGAGTTACTTATGGCATTTTGTTGAGATACTTTGGCATGGCATACGTCTGGCATACAACTGATTTTCACTATTGTGGAGCATGACTTTGGGATATATATACGAGTATATACCTTATTTCTGGGAAATTATACAGGTTTTATGGCGAGGGGTTAGAACTTTAGAGAAATGTAATGATTTTGAAAAGCTTTGTTTTTGCCCACTCACGCTTTTTGTTTTTCGCCCCTCCAGGTTCTAGGTAGCATTTGTCGTTGGTGGTTTACGAGGATATCTAGAGGTTCTGACAGAATTCACTCATGTAGGACCACCCTTGGGTGTTATTTGGATTTGGTACTTTCCTGCTTGACTGCACTAGACTATTTATGCTATGGTTGTGTAATCACACTTAATTCTCGCACTAGCACGTTATCTTAGTTTGGACTGCTAGTTGCTTGGTTTTAATTTGTTCGTATTTCTTCCTTTAATTTTGCTTCCGCATTGTGCTTATGGTTACGTTACTCTCACGTGACGGCCAGCATGTCTCGATTTAGGTCGGAATGTGTCAGAAATTTGGTGTAATATATACTACTTGATTTAATATTTCTTCAAAACGAAAGAACTTGGACAAATTAATGCCTTGTGACACTAATTAAAGACTGGATAATATTTGTGTTCCTCTTTAAAGTTCTCCTACTTGCAAAATAATATATCTTTACAATAGAAATTTCATAATAAGAACCATTCAAAATCTTAATCCACATTAAAAATTATGTCTACAAAAAATTATTTGAATGTGATATCATCATTCCTCCAAATATATCATATAAATCCAGAAATGCTCTCCTAAGGTCCTCATTTTGAGGACCTGTGAGGTCCTATTTCATTTCAACCCTTAAAATTAATCTGACTGTAAAATAATTCAAAATATGATATTATTTCTGTTACAACATAACAAAATAATAATGTTGTAACAGGGATAATAACAAAATATGATATTATCCCTGTTACAACATAACAGATATATGACATTCACGCCTGAAACTCTTTTTTTTTTCTTTTTTTTTTATCAAAATTATTATTTTGTTATCTTGTAACAGGAATAATATTATATTTTGGATTATTTCACAATTAGATTAATTTTAGGGGTTAAAATAAAATAGGACCTTACAGGTCCTCAAAATAAAGACCTTAGGAAAGCATTTCTGCATATAAATCAACGATAAATATATGTTTTAAATAAGTGGAGGAATGAGAAAGGAATGCACGCATTATCTCTAAAGATTTATGATCTGTAATCATATTAATTAATGTTTGAAGGAGAGAGTGGCTAAACTTATTGTAAAACGGGGCCGGGCCCGTAATTATTATAACAGGTATTATATTCGCTGGCATTGCCGCGCTGGAGAGTGAAGAGCCAAATTAAAGAAAGCAACTGATCTACATGTATATTCATTCGATTAGTTAATTTAAGTATGCATGTGCAAATTCGGAACTCTTTCCACTTAATTGATTAAGCCCGTGATTCGAATAGTTGAAATTTAATCTAATGACTACAAATAAAGAGTTCCATTAAAAGTTATAAAAATTGTAATCGTTTGATTAGATTTTAATGACCCGGATCTTTGACTTGACGGATTAGGTGGATCCCTTTCAGTGCAAATCATACCAAATCGTAAAATTAGCAATAAAATATTAGGTTCAGACGAAATGAGTACATCGACTTTTATATTAATAAAAATTTACATAAAGAACGAAAAAGAAGATTCGTATTTTCCTTTAAAGTTGCAAGTACCTAGCTGTTGATTGCAAGTACCTACTACTTGCATCTTTTATGGGAAAACATATTCATTGATGTCATTGATCCACATTCTATTGACTATTTATTTTATTTTGAATATCACTTGTATCTCCGGAAAATAATATGATTTTCTCCTCTTCAAATTATCTTCTTCTTTAGTTTTTTATTTATTTTAACAGTGATGATTAAGTCCGTCAATATCTTGTATTAACTTCCTTATAAAAAGAGAAAGACAAAAATAAGATCATGAGAGTGGGATGAGAGGGCAGGGGAGGAGATTTGGAGAAAAGAGAATTCTACTATATAAATAGATGATTCATATCAATATATTACTTAGTACTCACAATGTTGATTTATCCATATATTTAGATGCATAAATGATTTTCCGATTCTCACGATTTTTTATAGGTAAGATCTTCAAATAAATTAAAAATATAATTAAAATGTCATGAAGCTAATTAGCCAAAATGACACATCCCGACCCGAAAATGGGGCATGCTGGCTGTCACGAGAGCGTGACGTAACCATGTGCCCATTGAGGAAGCAAGATTCATATAAGAATACGAACTAATTAAAACCAATCCACTAGTAACCTAAATGAGATAGTGTGCTAGAGAGAGATTATAGTACTTATACAGAACCAGAGTGCACTAAGTCAAAATGCATTCAAGCATGAATAATAAATTCGAATAACACCAAAGGGTGTCCTACATAAGGAGAAGTCTGTCAGAACTGCCAAACGATCCTCGTTAGCCACCAACGATACTCTAGCTACCTAGAACCTGGAGGGGCGAAAAACAAAGTTGAGTGGGTCAGCAAAACAAATCTTTTCAAAATCAATCTTTTTTCAAAAGTATAACCCCTTTCCGTAAAACCTGTATAAATTTCCAGAATCAAAGTATATACTCGTATATAGATATTCTCGAAATCATGCTATAAAATATGAATGTATGCCATGCCAAAGTATCATAACTAAATCTCAATCATAATTTTGTGGATGTGATTAAATTTCAGGTAATCATCTCGGCCCTCGGCCGTATATAACTCATAATCAAATATCAATAATCATCTCAGCACTCGGCTGTATAATAGCTCATAATCAACTCATCATATCATGTATATCAATCTTGCACACATATCAATATCACCACTAGTGGTCTACTCATCATCGCTGAATATATATAAGTATGCTCTAGTGCTACAATCACGTGAAGACTATGCGAATGATTCGTGGGTCACCTACGAGTCGAACCTACTTATAGTGGTCTATACGACAGGACTGTGCACCTAACTTGGATCCAAGGCAAGCATGCGGTGCAGGAGGTGAACAACACGTGAAAGACTGTGCCCTTAACTTTGGGCGGGAGCACTAATATCAATGTGCAGGTATACGAGCTCTAATCACATCACATCACATCACATCATTCGTTCTCATTCTCATTATAACCATTATCTAAACTTACCTGACACTTACCTGTGCGTCCACAGCACCATCATACACATATGCAATCACTAATGCAGCATTTAAAATAAATGAATACTTTGCATGGCATTTCAGAACGTATAATTCTTTAAATTCATTTTCTGGGAAAAATAACAATATATATAGGTATATACGGAAAACAAACTGCCCACTCACTGATAAGTAGCCGGGTCATAGCCCCCATGTCTAGCCTGGCTACGATCGTCCTCAGGATACGTCTCACATATATGAGAATTTATTGAAAATACGTTATTTAAGCACATATATGGAACTACAGAAATAACTTCTCATACATAGCTCGATTTTGGTATTCGAATATACCAACGTGACCTAAATGACGTCACGAACGTCAACAAATTTTTAGAAAAAAATTTCTCGGGCCCATGCGCTGGGATGGGCACGGACCCATGCGCGTCATCTTCAACCTTCAGTCGCCGGCCACCAGCCGGAAAACCTGCAACTCAGGTTTTCTCGGCCATTTCTTCACCATTTTGTCTCAAATTTATTCCTACATGTTCAAAATTAAGAGGGGATGAAGTCTATACCTTCAAAAACCTCGAAAAGTGGCTGAAATATTGTCGGGAAATTCTCCAAAACTCGGCCTCTTTGGTTCTACACAATCCCGACATCCAAACTCTGTCAACGATAGTCTCCGAGGTTCGTGGGAGTGATCTAAGGCTCGTTATGAGCTTGGTTTGTCCTAAAACATAGCCAATAAAAAGTTTGTGAACAGTGCTCAACTCGGAGCTTGTGTTTCTCATGTGAAATCGAAAGGTTTCTTACCTGAAATGGGTGCCAATAAGTTCGTATGGACCTCAGGAGTACGAATGTGGTCTTGGTTGCGTCGATCTGTGGAGTTTTGACGGTCTTTGGTGGTCGTCCGTACCAAGGCGAAGAGAGAGACAGTGAGTTTGAATAGAGAAATACGGGAGGGAGATGAGAGATGATGGTTTGAGTGTGTGTGTGGTCTAAAGCCACCAATAATGCAACCATAAATCTTTAGTTCTCATAAGTCCCTAAAACTTAGGGTACCAAATAATTGGCCAAAATATAACCAATGCATAACCATACACCCGTCACTCAAGGAAAAATTCGTCATTTCACAACGTCATTTTTGGGGACGGGTTGTCACAATCATGGTCCAAAATGCCGATATTATCGGCGATATTTCACAGATAATATCGGTTTTTTGACATACCGATATTTTAATGATTATCCAATGAGTTTTCGTTGAAATATCGCGATATCGTGGAAATGTTCGAATCGGAGAAAAACGCCGGAGCTGTAGAGATCTGGCTGACTATAAAAGCACACCCTAGACTCCTATCTAGGTATAAAAATGAAATAGAAGACGAGATAACGGTTTTTGTAACATCTGTTTGCCATGAAAGATCGTCGACACCTACGACCTCGCCGGAGATGGGTGTGCCTATTCCCGAGCCGAGGTTGCAACACAGAGATAGACTGAGGTTGCAAAAACACGATTTCTCCAAAGCTTACCTAACCGGAACTCGCCGGAGTTCTTGCGTTCGCCGAGTTGCAGAGACGAGAAAGGGTTTCAGAGACGAGTAGGCTGCAGGTGCGATGGTGTGCATGTGTGTATGTGGGTCTCGGAGAAAGAGACCGAGAAGAGAGATCGAGAAGAGAGTTTCGAGAGAGAGACCGAGAAGAGATTTGAGAAGATCTGTGTGTGTGTGTGTGTGGGAGAATAGAGAAGAGAGAGAAGAGAGAATGATCGAGAGAGAGAAGACTGTGGGAGAAGGGAGAAGAGAGATCAACAGATCTCTGTGTGTGTATGGGGGGGACAATGGAGAAGGGAGAGAAGAGAGAAGAAGGATCCAGATTCCAGAGAGAGAGACTGAGGTTGAATGTTCTGCGTGTGATGTCTGTGTGCGTGTGTTGTGTGCATGTGTGATCTCGTGGTAGCGTGTGTGTGGGGGGGAGGGGTTGGGTCACCTCACCTGTCTGTGTGTGTCAGTTACTTTTTTGACAATTTCAGACCATGGACAAAAATAATAGTGGTTTCATTCAAAACCGTGTGCCACTGTGTTATTCTTTCACATTCAAAATCATGTGCCACTGTGATATTCTTTCACATTCTCAGAGGTGGAGTATCAAAGCCATTCAAAGCCTTTTCGTTTCTTCTTCTTCCCTTACCTCTTTCAGAGCCATTCCAGATCCATTCTAGAGCTTCAACACAAAGGATTCCATATTTAATGTAAGTTTACAAACTTATATTTATATTATTGTAATTTATACAACAACAACAAAATTTGTGTGGACTCGTATGTTAATTTGTTTAAGTAATTAATACTTGCATGTTAAATTTTTTAAGTAATTAAGTAATGTTAACAATTACATGTTAATTTTTTTAAGTAATTAAGTAATGTTGTATAATTATTCTCTAGGATAATTTTAATATGTTTAATGTTATTTATTATTTTATTAATATTAGGTTTTATTATGAAATTGGATTATTACTCATTAATATTAGTTTTTTTTATTATCAAATTGGATTATTATTCATTAAATTGGATTATTATCAAATTGTATTATTCATTAAATTGAATTATTATCAAATTGGATTATTATTCATCACAACAAAAAAAAATTGTGTGGACTCGTATGTTAATTTTTTTAAGTAATTAATAATTGCATGTTAAAATTTTGAAGTAATTAAGTAATGTTAACAATTACATGTTAATTTTTTTTAAGTAATAAAGTAATGTTAACAAATACATGTTAATTTTTTAAAGTAATTAAGTAATGTTGTAAAATTATTCTCTAGGATAATTTTAATATGTTTAATGTTATTTATTATTTTATTCATATTAGGTTTTATTATCAAATTGGATTATTATTCATTAATATAGGTTTTTTTTATTATGAAATTGGATTATTATTCATTAATATTAGGTTTTTTTATTATCAAATTAGATTATTATTCATTAAATTGGATTATTATCAAATTGGATTATTATTCATCTATGTTTAATATTAGGATTATTTTTTTTATCAAATTGGATTATTATTCATTAATATTAGGTTTTATTATTCCATATTATTTTTATAATTACTTAAATTTTTACAATTATTTTCTTTACTTCGTATTTAATTCTTCTGTAGAATAACTTTATTATTTAGGTTCTCTTATATAACCGTCATCACTACTATATTTTTTGGCCAAAAAACATTTGTCTAATTTGCATGAAAAATAAATATAGGTACGTTTAAGATGTCCAGTGGAGTTACTAAACGTGATCCAGCTTGGGAACATGGAGACCCAATAGACGAAAACAAACATGGCACAATTTGCAAATATTGTGGTCGGGTAATGAAGAGTGGCGGAGTGACACGACGTAAGTACTATCTTAGTGGATTAGAAATGAAGGCATTCATCAGCACATTATTAAAAAATAAAAAACAGCAGAAGGAAAAGATAACACATGGAATGGAAAATATTCGAGCTGGGCTACGAGGAGAAGTCATTGGCCAAGCGGTTGACAGTGATGATGATGACGATGAGGACGAATGTGATGATGACATGGGACTTGAAGAACGACACAATTTGAAACAAGCATTACGTGCCTCCAAACAGTCAGCATGGGAAAGAGAACACCTTCATAAAATTCCTAATAGAGCACAAGGTTCCGGGACAAGTGGTGGTCCACAAATGAGACGGGGAGCAAGTGTTAGAGAATCACAACCAACACCACCAATAGCCCCAAGTTTATATAAGTCATCCAAAGCACGTCAAAAGAGTGTTTGGAGTTATTTCACTGGAAGTAATGTGAAGGAGGGAATGGGGCATCTAATTAGCAAGTTCTTTATCTATGAAAATGTCCCTGCTGAGAAGGCATCATCACATCATTTCAAAAATATGGTATTGGGATGTCAACAGGTCGATGTTGGAGTACAACCTCTCACTCCTTATGAGGTAAGAAACAATATTTGGATATGGAGTATAAAGACATTGGCGAGTATGTTAACAAGTTGAGGTCAAAGTGGGAAACTAATGGTTGCACAATCATGTGTGACAGATGGACTGGCCCGACCAGATTGTCTATCATAAACTTCATGGTATACTCCAAGGGAAAGACAATTTTTTTGAAGTATGTTGATGCTTCAGACCATATAAAGAACTACAAGTATTTACAAATTATTAAGGGATGTAATCATGGAGGTGGGAGAGCATAATGTTGTCCAAGTCGTGACCGACAACGGTTCTGCATTTGTCAAAGCTGGAAAAAAATTAATGAAACATCATAATGTGTTTTGGACATCATGTGCAGCACATTGTATTAATCTCATTTTTTGAGGCAATGAGGAAGAGAAAGAATGTTGCTAACAAATTTTATTTACAATCACGGCTAGTTGTTGGCAAAGATGCGTGAATTTTGCAAAGGAGAAATTATTCGTCCAGCTACCACTCGATTCGCCACCAACTATATTGCATTAGACAGCCTACTTAAGAAGAAAACAGGGTTGAAGCAACTATTCACTAGTGACGATTGGGCCAACCACAATTTCAGCCGCTCAAATACAGGTCGTATGGTGGAAAGTATAGTGCTTGATCAAGCTTTTTGGGCTCAATCAGAACATGTGTGCCAAGTGTTTGAACCTTTTTACAAAGTTTTACGGATCGTTGACACAGAAGTGTATCCTACTATGGGGGCAATATATGAGTTGATGCGTGTAGTGAAGGAGGACTTGGAAAGAAAACATGGTGCAAGGTGGGTTATAAAGATAATTGATGATCGATGGTATAAAACATTATACCACGATTTGCATGCAGTATGTATAAATTATGTCATAATTTGCAATTCATTTCTTTAGTTGCATAAGTATTATTTCTCTTATTAGAGTATGTGTTTCTTTGAACAGCATATTATTTGAATCCTCGATACCAATACAGACCCGGTGTTGGAGATGATGGTACCCTTATACGTGTTGTACATAATGTATACTCTAAATTAGACTCTGCATCACCAGCAGTTGGCCAATTTGGAAATGAGGTACACAATTACTTAAATTATAATAATTACTTGGTTGGATTAAACTAACACGATTTATTGAATTCAGCTAACATGGTTTAAAAATGCAAGAAACTTTTGGAGAACCAACATCAGTTGCTGCTCGAACAAAAATGTCTCCTAGTGAGTGTAAACATATTTCATTATCAGTTTATAATAGAATTTGTTGGAGTTATTAGGCTTATCAACATTGTTTTTCATTGTAACTGAATGGTGGATCATGTATGGGACTGATGCACCAACTGTGAGAAAGTTAGCAATCAAAGTATTATCACAAACAACTTCCTCATCTGCTTGTGAAAGAAATTGGAGCACATTTGCACTCATACACACAAAGCAAAGAAATAGGTTGGCTCATAGTAGGTTGGCTCATAGTAGGTTGGAAAAATTAGTTTATTGCTACTACAACATGAAGCTTCAAATTCGAGATAAGGAAGCAGAAATAGATCATGTCGACCGTGGTGACCCACTAGATGTGTTTGATATTGTTGCTGAAGATGATGATACAGAGGGTAACCAACTTTACCAATGGATTAGACATCTTCATTTAGATGATGATGAAGGCAACCCAGCTCCAAGAGTTGCTGAAGAAGCACGTAATGAAGGGATAAATGTAGAAAGAGTATTAAAGGTGGAGGTGGGATCTAGCAGCGCTAACTCTTTCGAAAAACTTTTGCGCCTAAGACCAAGAAACACTGGAATTCCACCTTATTCCAATCCTACACAATCACAAGATCCTGCTGATACTAATGATAGCTCTAGTACAAGATCAGGAGACTTACCTACCACCGGAGGTGGGAATGATGAATGATATAGTGGAGCTGGAGGTAGTGGTGGATATGGAAACTATGTTGGACCACCTCCCGGATTTATGAGCCCATTCATTAGTGAGGCAAACTTCACGCATGCAACACAAGATGAGGACCATGGCAGTAGGCGGGCAGGACCAAGAATTGGTGCCATAGGGAAGGACTATACTCTTAGATAAAGAGGCAAGGGGACTTTGTCACGTCAACAAGATGACTCATTTTCTATAACTTCGGACTCTGTTGGAGTGAGAAGTAGTAACTATGGTTATACACATAAGCAACCATTTCCCTACCCTTCATATCCCATTCCTGTTGGGATGGAATCGAGCCACTCATGGAAAGAATCTGAGACTCAATCTTCAAATGATTTTGCTTCTGGACAACGTCAACCAAGCTCGGATCCATATGGGTAGCATGTTAACAATTACATGTAAAACTTTTTTGGGGATTTATCATTTGATGACTACTCTTCACAATACACTTACTCTACACATAGAGATGATGAAGATAGTCAAAATTTTGAACCTCATAGGAACTCTATGTGGTACTAAGTTACTCATGTATCTTACCATGCAATGTATAAAGTGTAAAATATTGTACTAATTCATTATATATAAATGATTATGGTGTGTTTAAACTTTTTTTATTAATTACTACATATTTTCTACACTCACAATGTTTGCCAGCTCGTTATATAATCAACTTAAATCAGTTAAATCCATCATGCAATGCATTTCCTTCCAATTTTTTGTGATAAACTAATAAATAATTGACTAAATAAACATCCTGCAAAGTTTCAATAAAAATTTCCAACTATTTCTTACAATTTCCGTGGTTTCCATATTATTTTTATCGATATCGATAATATCCCGATATTTTCGTGTTTCTGGACTACCGATATTTCCGATATCAACGGTATGTAATACCTTGGTCACAATCTACCCACCTTATAAAAATTTCGTCCTGAAATTTCACACAACAAGTACAACACTAGTATCCATAAAACAACCTCGGATACATCTCTCTCGTTCTGTCCTCGGTCTCCCAAATGGCTTCTTCCGCTAAGTGGTTCATCTACAAAATTTTTACCAAACATACTGTCTTATTCCTGAGCACCTTATCTTTCCAATCTAGTATCGTCACCGGCTGTTCATCGTAAGTCAAATCTGGATTAATCTCTAAAGGTTGCAGAGGAATCACCTGCGACGGATTTGCAACGTAATGTCGAAGCATAGATACATGAAACACATTATGCACTCTGGACAGCTCTGACGGCAACTCAAGCCTGTAAGCCACTTTACCGACTCACTCGGTGATCTGATAAGGTCCAATGTACCTATGACTCAACTTGCCTTTCTTTCCGAATCGAACTACAATTTTCCACGACCATAACTTCAAAAACACCCAATCATCAACATCATACACTCGGTCAGCGGCATGTCTATCTGCTAAACTCTTTTGGCGATCTTGGGCCACTTTCATGTTAGCCTTAATAACCTGAACATTCTGAGTAGTCTCCTCTATTATCTCGGGGACCACTAAAACTCTTTCACCAACCTCTGACCAACATAAGGGTGTACGACAAAAGTCAATCTCCAGTACTATTCATTTTAACAAAAAATCACAATTTTACACTAAAAAGTCAATCCTAGTACTATTCACTTTACCCTTTATTTTGTCATTATTGTTAAAACTAGACCCGGCAGTTTCTTACACGACACGATAATAATGGGTTTCGGGTCATTATCGGGTGACCCGTTAAGAACCCATTAATAACGGGTTCTTAATGGGTATACACGCGGGTAACCTATTTCTACCCGCTAAGAAAAATAAATTATAATTTTAAAGTTTAATTATTAAAAAAATTATTATAAAATAAAATAGCCATATTGTATATATTGGTATATTCTATATGAAATATATATTTTTGTATTATTATTCTATATAGTTTAAAAAATTAAGTGCTATTTATTTATTTATTTTTATTATTAGAGTTTCTTATTATCATTAATAGGATAAATTTTACTTAACATGTTGTTCAAAATTAAAATCAACTAGTATAATATTAGTATAGGCAATAAGATATCCCTACAAGTATGAAAAATGTGAAAGAATATATAAACACTCATGATTCATCATTCCTCTACGAGTAGACAATGGTTACACTTACATTATCGTTTAGATTTTTAGAACCCTCCAAACCATCATGAATAGTATTTTTTATTTGAGTATAAAAGTAATAAAATTAAAAATAATTATTGTAGAAGTGTAAGAAATGTAAAAAAAAAATATATACAATCACTCGTAATGACAAGCTTTACAACTTTCACGAAGGAGTCAACTTCGAAATCCGACACTATAATCCATTAACCTTAAATTTGTATTTAACCGTCGATTGTCGTTTATGCTTTATTCTTTATATTGAATTTCATTTATTAAATTTTCTTTTTTGAAAACATAATCTTCTGGAAAGATGAACGGTTCGGATCTTTGATATCACGTCTCGATATTTACAGTTAATTGAAATATGAGTCGATGTTATATAGTTTGTAAAGACTTTATAAACACCAAGCAATATTTTCACCAACGGTAAAACTCTAAACATAATATCAACGATCCGAACTGTTCATCTTCCTGTATCCTTTAATAGATCCTGTTTTCAAAAAAATAAAATCTGAAAATATAAAATTTGGTGAGAAAAATGAAGCATAAATGTAAACAACAATCGACGGTTACGCCTACACCAGTCAATCAAGACTATGAGTCTTGAACAAGGTCTAAAATATCCATAATATCCCGATATTTCCATCAAAATTTTCGTGTTTTTGGACTACCGATATTTCCGATGTCATCGATATTTTCATCGAAATTTCCGTGTTTTTTTAATTTCTATATTTAAAAAAAACACCAAGGGGATTCGAACCCCTCCCATTTTACTCCTTCAACACCTTGACCACCATATCACTTATGTTTTTGTGAAAATATGCTAAAATATTTACATATTTTCTATACTCACAATATTTGTCAGCTCGTTATATAATCAACTTAAATCAATTAAATCTATCATGCAATTCATTTCCTTCTAATTTTTTGTGATAAACTAATAAATAATTGACTAAATAAACATTCTGCAAAGTTTCAATAAAAAATTCCAAGTTTTTCTTACAATTTATGTGGTTTTTATTCAATTTTTATTGATATCGATAATATCTCGATATTTCCATAGAAATTTCTGTGTTTTTGGACTACCGATATTTCCAATATCATCGATATTTAATACCTTGGTCCTGAAGTTGAAACCGCCCTCCACATAAATTAGATTATTCTAGTACCTTGTTAAAAAAACATATATAATGTCTTGGGAGTAAAGTGAGACTTGTATTAATTAGTCGGATTAGGAAAAACATCATTTTCTCTCAAAATTTATGAATTGTTGCGGTCATATTTAGTATATGAATGTGATTATGTGATTCCTAATAGATATGAGAATGTATCTTATATTCTGATTAGTAGTAGATTACCTATTAAATGTTATAATCCTAAAAGGAAAAAGTTTTTACCTATTCTACTATTATAAATAAAAGCACAATAGGATGAATCAAACACACCCACAATTACTCATCTCTTTCTTCTTCTCTATGCCGCACCCTTCTTTATATGGCTTCCATAATTATTTAGTAAATTATGCTTACAACATGAATTTTAATTTTAATTCATATAATATTATATTCGTACGTTATCAGATCGATCATTCTCGACAATTAGGGCTGTCTACACCTTTTTTTGTATTTACCAATAATAACTCTGCTATCTCTTTCGATCTCTCGATCACTTAACGTACGATCGATCTGCTTTTTCTTCGAAAGATCTTTGGGTAATCGTTTTCTAAAATTTTAGGCTAAAATTTTGCGAGACAAAAGCAGCCGTCCCTCCTCATTAACCTTTGGCGCGACATGAGCACGCGGGCCATATAAAGTGCATAATTCTTTGGATAATCGTACCTAAAATTTTAAATCAAGCATGCAACGTATGATTTATATATTTTAAATATATTTATGTAACTAGAAATGAATAATAAATATATTTAATAAAAGTGATCTTTTAGCTAATCAAAGCAGCATAATTCATATTAATAAAATCGGTATTTCAATTTTCATTTATATTTTATTGAATTTACATTAAGATTAGATAAAATAATATTTAATAAGCAACGATTACTAGTCAATTGTAAAGCTAAGCCCACTCTTCTCTCTTAGTGTAGATAATATCGTTTGTTAAAAAAAAAATTGACATCTAATTGAATCACATTATTATGCGTTTGCGAGAGACTTTTTTATAACTAGCACTACGCACCTCTTAAGTGTTTAAAAATTTAGAAATAATATTTAAAAAACAACTGCGTGCACAAGGCATTTTTTGAATCACAGCACACTACGCGTGACTTAGACATTTTAAATATATTTATATGCGTGAATTGTTTCATTAGTTTTTTATTTCGTTATGTTATTTTTCTATCATTGGCGGTATGTGCCTCTTAAAATGTTTTGAATACAACATTCATGATTTTTCTTATTTTTTATTATATTTTTCCCCACCACGTGGGCACCATCAACTTTGTCATTTGTTTATTATTTTCTCTCTTCCCTTTCATTTTTTTATTCATTTCTCTCTCCCCATTTATATTTATATTATATTTTATAAGAAAAACTAATGAAAATGACTTGAAAACTTTGAGTTTTAATGATAAGGACAAAATAAAGGGTAAAGTAAATAGTACCATGATTGACTTTTTAGTGTAAAAATGTGGTTTTTTGTTAAAGTGAACAGTACCGGAAGTTTTTCGTTAAAGTTTCTTATTTTATAATGACCAAATTACCAATTTACCATTGCATGATTTGATATATTATTTTGGACAAATTTTGAATTTTTTTAGTTGAGGGGCAGTTTCGTCTAATTATTTTTGTAGAAGCCGCCGACACCAAATTGACCCTCCGGCTTTATATATATGAGATGAGCAATTGCATGCGACAATGCGAGTGCGTTGCATAAAGATAAAAGTGACCTAAGTTAATTTTCTAATCAAACATAAAAGCTTGAAGAGGATGATCTGCATTTATTATCCTTCATTTATGTTTGTTTTGTTTTGCTTCACTAATAGGCAGTGCAATGACACTTTTGTGATAACCACTATAGGGTGATTTAGTGGTTATGGATGAAGTTCAGATCCGTATTTTACACGTTTTGTTTTGGGTTTAATTTATAACATTGGTGAATTATATGATGGTGGCCACAATGAAGCTAAAATGTCTTTGTGTGTCTTTTTGATCTCCAGAAAAAAAAAACTATCGTTGTAAAATCACCAGCTAATCTCATTTTGTAAAGAAAAAGGGCAATGACACTTTTGCAATTGATATATGTTGTGTGGTTATGAGTGAGTATGTAGAGTTTATCCAATCCACGTACATACATAAAATCAATAGAAATAATATTGGGGGCTAGAAGTATGAAAAACACTACGATGTATAATCTTAGTGAACAAAATAAACAGAAAAATATAAATGATAACGTCACTGAAACAATGAAATAGCTTTACTAGCCTTTTTTAATTAAACATTGAAGTAGCTTTAGTAGGTTTTGGCAAGATGTAAAATCATAGACTATTGCTTATGAATCTATGATCATGACTTAAAGAGTTTTTAATTATATATGCAGACACACAAACAAGAACACTTTACTTTTTTTTTCTTCTTCTTAAACAAGTATCAACCTTCAGACAGGAGTTGTGGCTTGATGCTACACAAGGTACGTAGGACTTTACTCTGAATATAGTATGGTGCCCGGATCAATTAGTAGTAAATTATTTTGGAATTAAGATATGGTAAAGATTTACGTAAAGGTCGGTACTATATATAGGCGATAAGTTAAACTTCTGCAGACTAGCGCAAAGTTGCAAAAGAGGTCACAGGGACGTGATGTCGAAAACCAATCGTTCAGGATGAGGCTCTCTATTTTAAACTATATAAAACATTAAAACTGTTGGCAGGAGATTTAAACTTGGTGTGTAAGTGCATCACACAGCCACTTTCGATAAAGCTTTTAAATTTAAATAGGTTCCTTTGCACACATGGGGCTGTTTTGTACACAGCATTTTCAATGTTAAGAAATGAGCACTGGTGATAATTAAAGTTCATGTACAAACCTCACCACTAGGAAACAATCTTAATATATTTTATCTCGCAAAGTATCGTTTCATTCGACGTGAAACTAGCTTAGCGATGTATGCCAGTATGTGGATTTTCTTCTTTTTTATTAAACAAAGCGAAAAGCTAAAGACTAAAGAGGGAATGAAAGCGAATGCTTTGGTATTTATATGATAAGTAAAAAGATCAGGTTTTGGAGTCCTTGTCGACCTGCACTACCGTTCAAGCCAGTAGTGATTCAAACAAATTCCTACGGACAAAGTGCATGCGCAAGCAAGTAATAGAAAATGGTAAGTTTTCTTTAATTAAGTGCAAACCAGCTGGTAGGCTTGTTGCAAGGACAAATATATCATCAAATTAGAAACAAAGGAACCGGAAAATAAAAACACTTAGAATCAAAGCCAGAAAAAGAATGAACAAAAAAGGTGTTTGCCCCAAGGCTGCTGGTTGTTATGATTTCAACATTGTGGAGCCAAAAATAATCACAAGGCGACACGTGAATTTTTGACAAAAGAAGACAAAATTACCCTTGGGGCATACCGGGATTCCTACGCGCAGGCAGCTGGTAATTATCCCTCAACCAAGGTGTAAGTGTCCAAAATAGGTATTAACTTCAAACCTAATTTATTTCATATATTCTCAATTTCATTATTTAGCTAAATCAATTCGCTAAATAATATATTTCTTCCATATCTTCTAAAATCCTCCTTTAAATCACAATAATTGACTAATTAAGGGATTAATTGCCTAATTAATCCCCTAATTGTTAGTTAAAACACCCTAAAGGCCGGTTATCCCTCTCCCAAAAGAGGGGCCGGCTATCTCCTTTATTTTCCCACTTTGACTTGCCTTTTTCACATTTGATTAGCTAATCTTTTTGATTGATTAGCTGATCATGCCATAAAAATCATATATTCATTCCTTTTGTAATGTAAATTAGCCAATTAATATACTTACCTAAATAATATATTAATTGCTAATTAAAGTCATCCATTTAACCCCAAAAATCCCAAATGGCCGGCCATCCTAGTGGATCTCCCCATATTTGCCCATTTCATCCCACTAATTAGCTAATTAATTTGGCAATAATATTTAGCCAAATTATTTAGTCAATTAACTACATAACTCCTAAAATTACCATCAATCATGAACAAAACCCACAAACAAGGCTAGGTGGCCGGTCCTCTCTCACCCTAAGAGGCCGGCCACTCTCCTATTTAAACCCTTCTCTTCTCTTCAAGAGGGGAGGAAAACACTCTTGCAAAAATGACAAAGTTCTCCAAACACATTTTCTCTCTAATTTCTAACTTTGGCATCGGAGGTTCTCCGGCCAAAGCCCCCCCCCCAACTCATCGTGGGCGCATGGGCTTTTGGCCTTAACCTAAGGTGCTAGTTGTTTTGTAGGTGCAAATTCGTCCAAGATCGAAGAGGAGAAAATTTGCATCCACAAACATGGCATAGACTTGATTAACCTTAGAAAGTACGATGGTACGAGTGAATTTTATTGTTTTTCGATCTTTTCGTTGTTGAGAATATTAATTAGTTACACCTAATTAGATGAAGGTGATTAGGGAAGACATACTAAACCTTGCCACAAATGTTTCTAGTATATATATGTAACATCCCACATCGACCAACAGAGAGGGGGTGATGTGCCTTATATATACATGCCCACCTCTATATAACACGAGACCTTTTGGGAGCTCATTAGCTTCGGATTTCGTGGGAACTCCGAAGTTAAGCGAGTTTGGGCTAGAGCGCGAGTTTGGGCTAGAGCATTCCTAAGATGGGTGACCTACTGGGAAGTTCTCGTGTGAGTTCCCAGAAACAAAATCGTGAGGACGTGGCCGGGGCTCAAATCGGACAATATCGTGCTACGGCGGAGCCGAGTTTGGGATGCAAATACAAATACAAATACAACTATTTAAGTTGCACAAATCTAGTTTTCAAAGAGGTAAAGTCAGTAATTGCTGTTAGTGTCTGAAAATTCATTTTTCGAAGTCGATTTTGATGATTATCAAACATGACATTTCTTGTTCTGTTGTGGTAGAAACATGCAAAGTCAACACCATACGAATAAATTCAAAAGAATGAAGGAACGAAGAGGTTTTTAGAGAGGGATTGAAGTAGATATGTAGAGAGAGAAAGAAAAAGGGAAATTGTATTCTTATTCAATGATATTGAAATCAGTCCAATACGACCTACAGTACAAGCATATATATAGTAACACTCCGCCGAAGCATTGAGCAACCTCTCAACCAATTATCTAACAGTAATACTCATGTTATATGGTTTCAATTTAGGATATCTGGGTCTATAGGGTTAGTCTTTTCACTGTCATTGTTAAATTAAATTGGTGTGTTTTTTGTTTCTAGTTTTTTTACTTCGCATGTATGTCTTAGTTTGGTTTCGAGTATCCTTATCTTATTGGTATTCTTTGATAGAACAGAAATTTATAAATATTTTGCCTATCATTTTGATGCTGGTAATGTGTTGTAGTTTAATTGTTGAACAGTTCTGGGTGATGATTTTGAAATATTAGTGTTGCCTTTTTGTCAAGCATTTACTACATTATGAGATAAAATTTTAGGTCATCTTCTCTGTACTAATTGACTTCTCTTTACCCTTCTTGTTGCACAATTCTTTATGTAGCGGTTATTATAATTTTTAGTTTCTTTTTGGTTGACAAACTAAAACTTTAGTTACCCTAACAAAGGAAGAAGAATAGTGGGATTTGAATATAATTAAATTTTTAGTTTTTTCAGTGCTAGTGGAGTACAGGTGACATGACACACTCTAACCCGGGATGTCCACTAGGACTCCGAATCGAGCTGTACTGGCCGACACCTGAAAGGTGACGAAACCATAAAGTGTAGTGATGTGGAAAATGTGAATAAATTTAAACCTAAAAGTGCCTAAATACAAGAGTGCGCTATGAGTGGGAATGAATCCATTTCACACGTGATGGCAGAGCGTAAGTACAGTACAATAAAATAAGGTGAGAATTATACCATCGATGGCAATCGTCTACACCTAGATTTGCCAAGAATCCTCGTCGATATGAAAGCTCAGCTACTAAAACCTAGAGGGGCGAAAAAACAAGGGTGAGTGGGCCTAAAAATAAAGTTTTATAAAAACCTTTTAGGTAAATTACATTTTACCCCATCAGGTTTAAGGTCGATTTCAATTCCTTACAACATCTTTAAAATATTTCAATTTCATACATTGACTTATCATTTTATTTCAATTTCATACATTCGTTAGAAAATCCGTTAAGTGATGACATGGCTGCCAAATTTGTCCTTGAAAATATTATAATAATTTACCCAATTAAAAAAATCAAAACAAAACACAAACCCAGAAAACCCATCTCTCCCCGACCCACCTCCCTCTCATAATAACCCTAGCTAATAAGGTAATGAACCCAAATCCTAATCTTAGGGTTCATCGTAATGATTTCACTGAGAGTTTGAGCTTCTCGAATGGCATAATTGCAAGCTAAGCTAGGGCTTAGTCGCCCACAAACTGATTCCTTTGCAAGTCAAATAGGCGCAAAAGAAAATAGGGGCCTAAGACCTAATGGAAGATTACCCTGAACGCAGTCGTTTAGACAACGACAACCAAATCGCATACAATGGAAATGAAGAATTTGAACAACCGGCAAAGCAGCAATTTGAAAATTTGAGCAGCAATCGGAGCAACAATTCAATTTGGGGCATGAATTTCAATCGAACCATAACGTAGATGCTGAAGGCAATGATTTTAGAGATTCGTTCAATCACAGCGATTCAGCTACAGGGTTAGTTAGGTTTTGAGTTTTCAAGCTGAAGTTTTGATATTTTTCAAAAATTTTGATTTTTGAAAGTATGATTGAGAGTAGTATAAGATAGTAACATTTGGGTTTGTTTTGTTATGTGGGATGGGGGCTTGCAAAGGAGGTGGGGATGGGGTGGGTTGTGGGGGAGGTAGAGGTGGGGGTGGGGTGAGATGGGGTGTTTGGGTTGCAGGGAAGGGGAAGAGAAGTGGATTGGGGGAGAGATGGGTTTTCTGGGTTTGTGTTTTTTTTTTCAATAGGGTAAATTATTATAATATTTTAAAGGCATAAAAGTTAATTTTTTTTGCCACGTGGCACAAATTTGGCAACTACGTCAGTACCATGTCATCACTTAACGGATTTTCTAACGGATGTATGGAATTGAAATAAAATGATAATTCAATGTATGAAATTGAAATGTTTTAAAGATTTTGTAAGGAATTGAAATCGACCCCAAACCTGAGGGGGGTAAAACGTAATTTACCCAAACCTTTTTGAAAACGTTATAACCCCTTGCCATAAAACATATATTTCTAAAATATCATACTACGTATAGTATGAAAATGCTTACGGTAGCCTGCAAAACGTAAATAAGGCATGACATCCCAAAATCTCAATAGTAATATAAGTAAAATCAGATGCTCCACAATCAATACTAGTATGTCAGTCGGAGTCACTTAATGTGACCTGTACGACTGGACCTATAGCTCATCAATCTATGTTAGCACACGAGTCGGAGTCACCTAGTGTGACCTGTACGACATGGTTGGGTGTAAATATGTACGCTCTAGTGCTACGATCATGTGAATGTTGGCGATAAATCGCTGGTCTCCGACTCACCTAGTGTGACCTGTACGACATGGTTGGGTGTAAATATGTACGCTCTAGTGCTACGATCATGTGAATGTTGGCGATAAATCGCTAGTCACCTACAAGTCAGAGTCACTTAATGTGACCTGTATGACATGGTTGTCACCAAACTTGGATCCAAGGTGAGCGTACGGTGCGGGAGGTGAATATCACGTGAAGGACTGTGCCCTAGCTTTGGGTGGGAGTTATAACACCAGAATGCAGTAATGATGAGCTTTAAATGAATATTTGCATGCCAATATGATTCAACCATTTCCATTCACCACATAATCTTACTTGGACTTACCCGTGCGTCCTATGATACCTTAGCACTTCAAACCATTCACAACAATTATGAGCAGGTAGAACGCAGAAGAATATGCCATGATGATACGTAAAACTCAACCATAATATAACATTTTCCAATAAATAATTCATGACATAATAATGCATAAAACCAATTTAAAATCATTTACGGAAACTATCAATCATCTATATATTATAAAAAGGAAAAGACCCACTCACTTGGAGTCCACCCTACAATTCCCTTGCACGAATATTGAGGCGTCACGAACGATCGTTGCTTAGACCAAATATCAAATCAAGTCTCAGAACTCTTATTAATAGAACACATAACTTATGTAAAACACATCCCTAAGGACGTTCTAGAATGATTTGAAACCATGACCAAAAGTCAACTGTTAGTCAAAGGTCGTCGGTAGGGTCCACAACCCTACATAACTCAATATGGAACATGTGCACCTCGGATTTTCGATCCGTAAATTCTCAAGAGCTTCAATAAGCTTCTAGAATAACATCCTAAAGTTTTGGAATGATCCAATAGTCGGATCTCCGCCAATTGGTACAATTAAGTGGCGGCCGATGTTTTAGTTTACGAACTTACAAATCTAATTTGGAAAGATCCGTACGTCGGATTCTTGATCCGTAAGTTTCTATGGTTCTCAAATATTACGTACTATAAGGTACTATGGTTTGGTGACAATCTAATGGTCGGATCATTAATTCGTGTAAGAACCCTGTGGCAACCAACTTGGTGGTCAATTACAAAACTACATTAAAATATCGTAATTTCACTAAATGGATGTCAAATATGGAATCGGGGCTTCAAAATTAGCCTAAGATGGTCAGGTGGGTTCTCGGCCCACGCGTCACTGCGAGTGGTTGCTAGCCGCCACATTTCGCCTAAAAATTCTACTATTTCTAAAAATTACCAAATTTCACTGAAATGTGATCTCGATAAGTGGAGTCAGTTTTATACATGTGGCCAAGTCTAATTTGGCCGGGAAAAGCTTTAAATTGCCATGAACCCGTTGGAATCCTAGAATTTGGGTGTCCCTTAATTCGTCAAAATCGTAGCTCTGCCGTCCCAAATATTGTTTGGACATTGTTTATGGGCTCAAGAGAAGCTGAATGAAGGTAGTAGTCGGCGTCATAGCTCGCAGAAATGGAGGATCGCCACCCTAGAACTTTTGGTGCCACCGTCGCCGTTCATTGTGAAATAGAACCCAACTCTCGTCGAGTTTGGGTGGAAATGAAAGAGGTAGAGTTGATGAGTTTAGTGGTGGTGATGGGTGACTCTATCTCGCCGAAAAATCGACAAAATCGAAGACGAAAGAAACTGCCAGAAACCTGGTCAAATTTGAGTCCATATAGATCCGGGTTGGCTAATCCTCATTTCCTATCCTTTTTCTCATGTTCTCCCTTCTTCCTCTTCCCCGATTGGGCCACTCTCTATTCCCTTTCCCTGATTGGGCATCTCCTTACTCATTTTTCTGATTTGCCAGTTTCCCACAGTTTAGGGGCTTCCTTCCCCCTGATTTCTCCTTTTTTTTCCAACCACTCACACGCAGCACAGATTGGTGCTAGGCTTACGGTCAAATGACCATTATGTCCTCGACTTATTGAGTTAATAACTTATTCGTTATAACTCCAAATTCGATTCTGTTTGCGTCCACGCATTCGTAACGACGCATGCTTCGAGAGTACAGTAAAATAGTAACTTGTACGCATCCCGAAATAATGGTCAACAAAAGTCAATAATCTCGACTTTAGGGGCGTTTTTGTCAATTCACGCTTTTAAAATTAATAAAAACATAAAATTAGGGACGAGTTTTCACATGGCATGAGGAGAAGTGAGTGTTAGATATTTATCAATGATTAATGACAAGTATATCTATATATGAGAAATGCTAAAGAAATTATCTCAAAGTGGGACTCTCTATAGACTCTCCGCCACATTATGTTTTTGGCACAATGTTTTATAATTTTGGCACGGAAATTGTGCCCTAAACATGAGGTAGCGGAGAGTTCATATAGAGTTCTACTTTGAGAGAATCTCCTCAGAATTTCCCAATATATATATAAATAAATTTGAAAATGCTAATAAACAATAAATTGCAACTAAATATATTGACAGAGTATGAATTAACGAAATTAATATCAAACATATAAAATGAAGATCGAGAACAAAAATTCACTAGGATTCAACAATACAAACTAAGATTCCAATACTAGAAAACTTAGATTTTGGCATATTTCTTTATGGTTCTCTTAGTATGCTTAGTATTAGAAGGAACAATGATATGCAGATGCATGTATTTATAGAAGTCATACATGTTCACAACATATATGATTTTGGGAGGCGACTGTTCAACATAAAAGGCGTGTGGCTTCATCCTTTCCTCAAACTTTTCCAAACATTTTTAGATTTATCCGAAAGAATGAGTCTATTTAAAAATAAAAAGATTAATTAAAATTTGAAAATAATTTAATAAATTAAAAACCAATTATTGAATTCAATACTAAAACTGAGCCCAATAGCCCATCTTTTGGTAATTAAATAGAGGGAACTTTCAAAAAAAGGATTTGAACTAAGTTTATTTTAATAAAAAAAATCATGCTATAACTTTATTTAATTAAAAACTTAAATTTTAATAAAAATGACAAAAGAAATTAAATTTTAATGAAAAAGACATGATTTTAATATTAAAAAAATATTTGACCCGCGAACCCACACGTCCTCACACAAACTGTTTATGAAACTTAATACACTCTATTTGTGAAACTTTCTTCTTGTGTGCATGTGGTGTTTTTTTTATGATTTTTTATTTTTTATTATTTATTATTTTGTCCCTTATCATTAAATAAAGTTAGTGAATGATTATATATATATATATATATATATATATATATATATATATATATATATATTAAAATGCAAAGATTTAAAAGCTCTTTTCATTAGTTTTCCTTTAAATATATTTTAAGAGAATTGTTATTAGCACTCCAAAAATCTCATTCTATACTCCTCACAAGTCTATTTTTCTTTCTAATCATAAAAAGTTTGGAGTGTCAAATGAAAATTTTAGAGAGTTAATAACAATTCACTATTTTAATTATATATAATTATCACACCCCAAAGATCAAACCTAAGATTCAAGCCCAAATTGCTCTCTTTGTCCATCTTTCTAATGACTTGGTAAGAAGGATTAAGTGTTAGAATGTGTGAGAAATTTTTAGTGATGAGCAATGTGGGACAATGAGATAGAATGAAGTTTTTACTCAAAAACTCCAACAATGAAAAGGTTGAAATGAGAAGGTAAGTCATAAGGTTGTAACATTTCTAAATATTTTTTCAAGAAATGCAGTTTTATTTTTTATTGTTAGTGTGAAACAATGAGTCATATAAATTTGGCATGACAAAGTATTCATTTTTACTTATAAGTGAGAGATCTTAGGTTCGATTCTCAAGTCGATCTTGGCCAAAACCGAATTTTAACCATATTATTGCTAGCTCATTATGAGGTTAAACTCAACCCCTCTCATCTTTAGTAGATAATATCGTTTGTTAAAAAAAAAAACATTTTAATTCTGCGGATGCTTCCAGCCTTATCTCTTCGGACCGTGTACAGTTTGGTCCATTTAGGCCCATATATAAGAGAAACCCAAACAAAACTAAGAGAAAACAATTTTAGAAAGAGAAGCCGGAGAGGGACAGTAGTCAGAAGGGGATTTAGGGTTAGGGTTTTTTGAAGCTGTTCACTCAGTTGCAATGGAGGAGATCACTGAAGGCGTGAACAATATCACCGTCAATGCCTCCGATTCGCACAAGAAGAACCGAATTCAGGTATCGAATACCAAGAAGCCACTCTTCTTCTATGTAAATCTTGCCAAGGTAAACCCTATTCTCTACTCTGTTCGTAATTCTCTGCCTATATGCGGATATTTACATACGAATATATACATCTATGTATACATATGCTTGTATGGCTAATTTGATTTCTGGAATTATAGTTCAATATTCTCAATGATTTATTTCTATAAATAATATGCTTATGGCACTTTATTGATTTGCAGAGGTATATGCAACAGTACAATGAGGTGGAGCTCTCTGCTTTGGGAATGGGTATGACATTTCAGCTGTTTCCATCTTGTTATGCTGTTGAACTTATAACTCTGTTTGTGTCTATATCTGTGTGTTGTGTGATGTATCAATGTACTGGTTGTGGACATTACTCTGAAAGCATGGAAACATTGAGGTTCCTAATTAAGTTGTGGAAGATAACTGGAATGTAGTGTAATTCGTTTGTATAAGTGTTGGTTGGGTTCACTCCATTGGACAAGTTGAGCTATTAGTTTCTGTACAATCCAACATTATTTGCTTTTTTTTTGTCTGGTTAAGGTGGAAAGAGAATGTTTATTAATTTGTTGAGCCATTCTGTCAGCAATAACCTTCTTCCGAGTAGCGAGAAGTTGAATAGAAATGTTGGGAGTGTTTAACATTCCTTAGACTACTCTTTCAGATTGTACATGCTCCAATACACCAGGTTGAAGGAATTCTTTCCTTTGAGGTGGAGCTTATATTTCACTAGATGTCTTTATCTGGAAAAGTAGTCTTTTGTTGCTCGTTCCAGTTTGGTGGTTGCTTGTGCTTAGGTTTCCTTGCTCATGTTTATACCATGGTTATCAAGGAAATAACTCTTTACCATTTCAACATATCTATTCTATTAAGAGAAGAGGCCTTGTGAACTTTTTACCTATTTTGCCCTCACTTTTGACACACAATGTTGACATGAGGAGGACAAAATAGTAATTCTGTATCTTTTGAACTTTTCCTTTTTTTCCTATTTTGCCCTCACTTTTGATACACAATATTTACATAAGGAGGGCAAAATAGTAATTTTGTATCAAAATATTTACATAAGATAAAAAATATGCACTTCTTAAGAGAAATTGTCCCACCTTCATTTTTTCATACACTTAAGTGAAATCATGATGTTTTTTGGATAGCTTGAATGAACTGAAGCAATTGCGCTTGAGGAGAACGTGGGAGGAGGTGAGCGGTTGAAGAGGCTTTAATTTTGTACCTTTTGGCAAAATGAAAATCATATCCCTATTTTTCCTATTTTACCCTCATTTTTTTAGAAAATGATCATATACCTATTTTTCCTATGACAAAACAGTAATTATGTAATATTAAGAAAAAATATGCACTTATTAAGAGAAATTGTTCACACACACAAAGTGCTCTCTGCTAGTACTTAGAAACAGAACTACTTCTGATCGGGAACCTAGACAAGGCTTCTGGTAAATCTATTTAGTTGGTAGTTGCAAGGGAAAAATGGAAGTGTTTAGTGAATAAGTTATCTGAAGTAAAGCTATGCCAACTAGAATGGTTACTTCTAAGTTAGAGTTTATGTTGCAGAATGTGATTTCCAACTCCCCTACCCACTCCCGAAACGGGGGATTATGAATCCGGCTAAATGTTGTATTCCCATCCCAATTTGCAATATTTGGAATGGAGATGTTTTTATCATGGATGTTGGAGTTCTTGACTAAAGGTTTGATTTGTTTAGTATTAATGCTGTTGCAAGGACTAATTTCTCATGTACTACTGCAGCTATTGCCACAGTTGTCACAATTGCAGAAATTCTGAAAAACAATGGACTGGCTGTTGAGAAGAGTGAGACTTCTATTTTTCTTTTCTGCCTTTCAGAAAAGAAACTATCAAATTATTAAATTTACTTATATTATGGAATGTGAATGCAGAAATCATGACATCGACTGTTGACATAAAGGATGATTCTAGGGGAAGACCGGTGCAGAAGGCCAAGGTATGTCAATATGATATCTAGAATGAGTTTTGAATCCCATTTAAAACATGTCTATTTCGATCTTCTTAAAGAATAAGTCAGATGTATAGCAGTGAAAGAATGGAGTGTTGAGTGGAGAGATCCTTTTGCACTTATTGTTGCCCTTTTGGATTTGTTTTTCATAAACATCCGTGCGCACTTATATTGTTGGGCCATCTGTCATGGTAAAGTTGTTATCTGTACATGCCAGACTCTATTGGTTTTTTAGAAAAGCAGATATGTGGCATGAACAGCAAAATTATGCGGCTTATAAGTCGATGCACTTTTTTGGCGATTGCTAATTTGAATTAGGAATGTTTACTGTGTAATCAATCATGTATTTATGTGTTGGCAGTGTGCCATTGTGTGAGATTTAAGGGAAAAACTTGTCCATTCCACTTGTATTTTGAGTTTCATTCGACCAATAGGGTTATCATTTCATATTTTCTGTCTGGTTATTTGCAGTTACTTTATGACCTTATAGTAAAAACGTTTTTTCAAATTGTATCTTGGAATCTACTTAGTATAGGACCTATAGTTTGGTTTCTGACTTCTTCAGAAGAGTAGTACCTTATTTGTGAGGGCTTCTAGATCAATTTGTAGAGCACTTTATGGTCACATTCATGACAAGAGATTGGAGTCTTGTTCTTCCTGTCCCCTACCAAGTATTCTATTTTGTTAATATTGATTTATTCTTTTGGTTTTAGATTGAGATAGTACTTGGGAAGTCGGAAGACTTTGATGACTTGATGGCTGCTGCAGCTGAGGAGAGGTTGATTGCAGCTGCGGAGGAGCAAAGCTGAAAAAGGTTCCTTGTTCGGGGCTTCTCTTACAGTGTGTTTGGCTTGAATTATGTACTCTAAAGTTGGTTCTGGAAATAAATTTTGCTAAAGTATATTATTCAGGTGTAGAATATGTTATGGAAAGGGCATTTTCTATATGCTATAACCTCTTTTCGTCGATATTTGTCCGTTTGATTGCTTTATATCTCTAGGCTAAGCTGCTCGTTAATGAGATTAGTATTTTTAAAAATCTAATCAAAGACGCATAAGCAAGCTAGAATAACTGCATTAACAGGTAATCTTTGATACTTGCATTTCGGTTGGATTGATTGAATTGCATTTTCCTGGGGTGGTCAAGAAAATCGGCTTGCGGACCAAATTGGCCTAAAATTTTAGTAAAATAAGTGCATGTTTTATGATCGATCAAATTTTTGGTCAGAAGTTATGATCCATCTGAATTACATGAATTGTTGCACGAGTCAAGAGCAATTTATGCCTCCTAATAAAGTTTTAAAAGGTGCTACATAAATTAATTAAATTTACTACATAATATATAAAAACATTGAATAATATGTTGGTTTTTAAAAAGAGTAATATACATATAATTTGAGAGTTAATTGCGGCAGTAACTGACCGTCCAGCACTTTGGCGCCACCTAGGTTGATTCTTAGAACGTTGCCTGCAAATGTTTAATGGACAACAACAATTGGTGTTCTATGCACAAGGGATAATATTATTTTTTTAGAAAAAACAATTAGGATCTCATCCCCTGTTTACATTGTTCTTTGACTCAATCTTATGTGTTTTCAAAATTTTATCAAAATCCTGTGAATTTTGTCCACGTCAGCATTGGCTCACCAACTCAATATTTTATATTAATCTATTAAGCTAATCTGTTATCTTTCTCAAATCGGACCTGAAATTCAGTCATATAATGTATTATACCATTTCGGGATATGTCTAGAATTCAAGAATGAAAGATGCAACTGAGTAAGGAATTCGACATGAAGGATGTAGAGGTTGCACAAAAGATTGGAATGCAAATCAGAAGAGACAGAGAAGGGGAAAGATATGGTTGTCACAAACAAAATATATTCAGATTATATTGGAGCATTTCAATATGGACGGAGCGAAGCCCGTGTGTCTCCTCCATTAGCAGCTCATTATCAGTTTGAGTGCGCGAAAATGTCCAACAACAGAAAAGGAGTTGGAAGAGATAGAAAAGTGCCTTATGCAAGTGCAGTAGGATGTCTCATGTATGCAATGATATGTACAAGACCTGACCTAGCTCAAGGATTAAGTTTTGGTTTGTGGTGGAGGACAAATCAATTGGAGTGCTACTGTACAATTAATTTTAGCATTGTCTACTACTGAAGCGGAGTATATACTACACTAGCAGAAGCTAGAAATGAAGCAGTTTGGCTTAACGGCTTAACAAGAGAGTTTGGAATTAGTAAAATTCCATAGTGATTAGACGTGACAGTCATAGACTCATAGTGCTATTTACTCAACAAAGAATCAAGTGTTTCGTGGGAAATCAAATCAGGTTGAAGATTGTTGTCACCGGATTAAGGACTAGGTAGAATCGAAGGAAGTTACATCGAGAAGGTTCATATAGTGGAGAACGTTTCAAATTACTTGACTAAACCAGCTACAGTAGAGAAGTTCAAGGTGCATTGAGGCAACATGCAAAAGATTGGACGGGGCACCTTCTCGCTTAAGGTGCATTGAGGCAAGAATAAATTTGCCAAGGTGAAAGTTCTTGAAGTTTTAAAGAGTTGCTTCAATACTTTTAACATGATCAAGAATTATGCAGGTGATAAGATGTATCGTAGGAGAGAGTATTTGTTAATAGTGAGCTCCAAATAGTCCCAATTGGCCAAACAGAAACTGTAGAAACCGTGTAAATATTCCAAACAAAAGCGCAATATCGCAATTTAGCTTAAAAGAAAGCCGGTGCAATCCGATCTGGTCTCTCGATCTTACGGCAACACGAAGACAACCAAAATCCACAGTGACACTACATCTTCTTCTTCTTCTTCTTCTTTACCCACTCACCAAAATGTCCCTGAGATCTCTCCCCTCTAAACCCAAAACCCTTCACTCTATCTTCCACTCACTTCTCTCACTCTCCAAACCCAACACTCACCGCCACCCCTTCTCTTCTCTCACCCACCACAAGCCGCCATCACCGCACCTGGTAAGCGAGTTCTCCCGCATTCTCAGCGACCACAGGAACCCTCACCACGACTTGGAACTCTCCCTCAACGCTCTGTCTACCCAAATCTCCACAGACTTGGTTGAGCAAGTTCTGAAACGCTGTAAAAATCTCGGGCTTTCTGCACACAGGTTCTTTCTTTGGGCTAGAACAATTCCGGGTTTTCGACATAGTGCTGAAAGCTATCACATTTTGATTGACATTTTAGGAAGTAGCAAGCAATATGCTGTGTTGTGGGATTTCCTCATAGAAGCGAGAGAGTCCAAGTGTTGTGATATTGGCCCGGAAATTTTCTGGCTTATATTTCGGGTTTATAGTAGAGCTAATTTGCCTCGCGACGCCATTCGAGCTTTAAATCGAATGGTTGAGTTTGGAATTAAGCCCAGTGTTCATGATCTTGATCAGCTTCTTTACACATTATGTAAAAGAAAGCATGTCAAGTATGCCCATGAATTTTTTGATAAAGTTAAGAGTGGGTTTGAGTTGAATGCGAAAACTTACAGTATTTTGATGAGAGGTTGGGGAGACGTTGGTGATTCGGATGAAGCACGTAAGCTGTTTGAAGAAATGACTGAACGAGGATGTTTGATTGACGTGCCTGCATATAATAGTTATTTGGAGGCTTTGTGTAAAGGGGGGAAAGTTGACGAGGCGTATAAGATATTTCGGGAGATGGGGTCGAATGGAGTTGAACCGGACGCTTGTACCTATTCGATTTTCATTCGTGCTTATTGTGAAGTGGACGATATTCATTCAGTTTTTAGGGTGCTTGATAGGATGAGGAGATACAATCTTTTGCCCAACGTGTATACTTACAATTGTGTTATCAAGAAATTGTGTAAGAACGAAAAGGTCGAAGAGGCTTACCAACTTTTGGATGAAATGATTGAGAGGGGTGTTATGCCGGATACGTGGAGTTACAATGCAATCCAGGCTTATCATTGTGATCATTGCGAGGTTAATGGGTCTCTCAGGCTGTTATCTAGAATGGAAAAAGACAACTGCATGCCTGATCGACATACTTACAATATGGTGCTTAAGTTGCTAATCAGGATAGGAAGATTTGATAGGGCAACTGAAGTTTGGGAGAGTATGGGGAAGAGAGGATTTTATCCTTCTGTTTCAACGTACTCTGTCATGATTCATGGCTTGTGCAAGAAGAAACATAAACTAGAGGAGGCTTGTAAATACTTTGAGGTAATGATCGATGAAGGTATACCACCATACTCTTCTACTGTTGAGATGCTGAGTAACCGGATTAGGGGGTTAGGGCTTCTCGACCATATTGAGATACTTGCAAGTAAGATGGAACAGAGCACTTCTTGCTCAATACAAGAGTTGGCAAACTTGATGAGAGGTAATAAAGCTTATGTAGCATCGAGAAGTGTAGAGACTGACTTTGAAAGCGACTGATGAACAGAAGGTCGAGTATCAGATGAATTGTAAGGTGTAGTCCAGTCTTCATGTCTTCATGCTACCACATTTTGATTTGTCATCTTTCTCTTGCATGTCTATTTGTATAGGCATGCTCAATGAAACATGTGTTACTTGGTATGTAAAGTGTTGTTGCTGTCTGCTTAAGGTGGAAAGAGAATGTTTACTAATTTGTCGAGCCATTTTTTTGTGTAACCTTCTTTGGAGTAGCGAGAACTTAAATCTATCTTGGTGTGTTTGACATTCCTTAGATTGTGAACTATTTCAGACTGTAGATGCTCCAATACACCAGGATCAAGGAATTCTTCTTTGAGATGGAGCTTATACTTCAACAGCAGATGTCTTTATCTAAAATGTAGCCTTTTGTTGCTCGTTACAGTTTGGTGATTGCTTATGCTTATGAATCCAGTCAAATTCAGCACATTCCGTTCCTTTATATTTGTTTTCACTTTCCAAATCTTTTTTTTATAATGAGTGAGAAGGCAATTTGGTCGATCGGGGAAGACATTGCTTTGCTTGAGGGTTGGGTGCGTCTTAGCTAACCCGATCACGGTTAGAGATTGTTGAAATAACTCGGGTTAGAGATTGTTGAAATAACTTTCTTTCCTTAAAATGGATGAATTGAGATGAGTAGGGAGGATGGAGGAGGCTCGGTGTGAGTAGATGTGGTGATTTGAAGGGTTTTTATGGAGAAATAGAGAAAATAAGAAGATTGAATAAGGACATATGACACTATATGAATGGTTGAGAATTTAATAAAAAATTTGGACTGATATTATTAATGAATAATAGCTCGTGACTAGACACAAGCGGTTAAAAATCTCATTAAAAATTTAAGGCAAATATGACATGTTGATCCACAACTTTTTGGCGATAGAACTACTATTTGAGTCATTTTATATAACAAACATCACCACGAAGGGGAAAAAATAGCACACCAACAAAAAAAAAGAGAACTTTAGTATGAAAACCATAAAAACCAAAACTTGCGTTCGTATCTTCGAAGAGTTCGAAGAGATTGACAAAGAAATATGGAGGTGAGGCTGTGCAAGTTCAGGTATAGGGCTAGGGTTTTTTTTTTTTTTTTTATATGTATAATATAGCTTGTAAAAAATAGGGGTAGATGAAATCGTTTAGAAAAATGAAAGGTTATAGGTATAGAGAAATTTTTGTAAGTCCTTTGGTGTTTTCTTATTAGGAAAATTAATGAAAAGAACTTGAAAAGTTTTAGTTTTAATAAAAAAAATTATGTTATAAGTTTTAGTTTTAATAAAAAAAAAACCATGTTATAAGTTTTGTTTAATAAAAAACCATGTTATAAGTTTTAGTCTTTCTCCTTCATTTTCTTGAGTTTTGCAATTTTTTCAAATAATGTGGTTGCAGACCTTCTTCTTTTTCTTTGAAACAAAAATATAGATCCTCATACTATTTAATTTATATTTTTATATTATTTCGTTGAAATGTGATCGTCATTATTATTCATAGTGTATTTGAGGTACTGTTTTTTAATTTTTCTTCGTCAGTGAAGTTCATAATTTGTTTCTCCAGAAAAAATATTTGAGATCTGCATGCTATTCAAAAATAATGACAGACACTGTTTCTGTAATGTAAAAGTAAACTATTTCTAGAATTTAAGTCACTGTTTATGGATTTTGGTTCTTTTTTACGGACACTGTTTCTGGAATGTAAAAATAAACTGTTTTTGGATTGTAAGTAACACTGTTTCTGGAATCTAAGTCACTGTTTCTGGAATTTAAGTCACTGTTTCTGGATTTTGGTTATTTTCTTTCCAGAAACAGTGACTTAACCACCAAAGGGCTTGGTGTGGTTGCTGCTCGCTAGAGCTAAACGGAAGGGAATGCTGGATTTCGGCCGGAAAGTTGGACAAACTTTAAACGCTCATAACTTGGCAATACTCAACGAAATCGAGTGATTAAAAAACAAAAATTGTAGTTCTCGAAGAGACGAAGAGAATGGTACCTTGCATGATGGCTAACTCGCCGTGGTTTGGCAAAAAATATCTTGAAAGCCTCTGAGGTCGCTGAAAACTGGGTAAGATTCAAATGGATATAACTTCTTCAATACTCAACGAAATAGGGTGATTCAAAAAGGAAGGTTGTAGTACTTAGCGAGACGAAGAGGAGGAGGAGGAGGAGGGCCAAAGGAGAGCCCATGAGTGACTGGCTGGTGGTTGAGCTGTTTGTTGGTTTGGTGGTTTTACTTTGTTCTGGGATGATTTTTTGTTAAAAAAAGTTATAGGATTGTTTTTGGTTAAAATAAACTTAGTTCAAGCCCTTTTTATTAAAGCTTCATTTGTTATTTTGCTTCTTTTAAGTGGTTTTGAAAAGCAATCTAATGATAGTTTTTAAAAAGAGAGTTTTAACAAAACACTATTAGTATTGTTCACTTTAATAAAAAAAATGACAATTTTATTTTAAAAAATCACTCTTGTCATTATTCACTTACAATACATTTTTGTTATTTTGATTAAAACTTAAAAATTTCAAATCATTTTTATTAGTTTACATTTTTTAAACTGCTATGTAACGGAGCCTTTGTGTAAATTAAAGTAGACTACAGCTTGTAAAAATAAATAAACAATAATACATAAAAAATAAAGAATAAAAAACCTTAAAGAAAACCGGTGCTCAATCCGGTCTGGTCCGGTCCACGTTCCAAATCACCGTCATTGACATCCTTTCTCGATTTTATAGCACAATACGAAACGGGCAGATTCTACAGTGCTGCTGCTTCTTCTCCGCTCGTATTTCTGAGTGCCATTAAAGAGATTTCCAAATTGAATCGGCCGAGCTGAGAAATGAGATGGTGGCGATTTCAGTGAAGCCCGTCTTCATCGTAGGAGCCCTCACTCTCTCTATTGTCCTCGCCGTCCTCCTCTTATCGGCCCCCACTTCCCCTTTCTACAGAACCCCTCTCTTTCTCAATTCACCCATGTATGTGTTCGTTAGCTCTTCTACTTATTCTTCCCATTCTTTTACTTTTTTAACCTTTAAGTTTTCGACTGGTTTTGTTGGTACAGAAGTAGCAGGAAAGTTTAGATCTTGAAGAGTTTTCATATTATATATATATATATATATATATATATATATATATATATATATGGGAAAGAAATAGATTCAAAGGTCTTCCATTTTTTGTTGTTTTAAAGGGTGATTTTTTTTCTTCTTGGGTTTGGTGTTTTTGATGGTGTCTGAGTTGGGTTGCTGTTAAAATCTGAGAAACGAGAATTACGATGTGATTCGGGACTCGTTTGAAGTGTGGATTTCTGATTACTTTGGGACGAAAAACTGCGTAAATTATGAGTTTCTGACTGACTTTGTGAATGCAGGAGCAAATTGGATATATGGAGTGTTGGGAGGACGGTAGAATGGAGGCCTTGCAAGTGGTGGCTGCAAGGACACCTCACTGGTACATTCCAACTTATTTTGCTCCCATTGCATTTGTCTTTTCTAGCTATATATTCGTTCAGCCCGCCCGCCGTTGGGTTATTTAGAATATTTGACTGTGATTGATGGTAATAGAATTAGGATTGAGGTGAGGTTACTGCATAGTTTTTTGATATTCTGAGTCAATCTTAATTAACTATCATTGCAGACAATTGCATTGGTTTTCTGCAGCTCTGCCATCAAAGAGTAATGGATTCATTCGAGTGGATTGCTATGGGGGCCTTAATCAGATGAGAAGAGATGTGAGTGATTGAAGCCACTTTGTGATTGCTTGTATATATGCTCAACTTTATGTTGCCACTTTGCTAAGCCTGAAAGTTTATTTATGTGGAGTGCAGTTATGTGATGGTGTTGGTATTGCCCGTCTTTTAAATGCAACCCTTGTTCTGCCAAAGTTTGAGGTGGCTGCTTATTGGAATGAATCTAGGTAATCCGTGTTTTACATATCATATACCTGTGAAGTCTGGAATATAACCTCCTGTGATTCTCAAAATTTTGAATGAGGACATCCTTTAATAATTTTTTTTAAGCAACCAAACAAATTTTGCTGTACCCAAACAACGTTATGATGTTTCTGGTAATGACCCTTGCTAAGACTAAATGGCTACCTCCACTCATTAGAAGAGTTAGCATCTTTTTCATTTTTACTTTTTGTTTCTGCAAACAATAACTTCATTTAACTCTTTGGTTTCACCTCAGTGGTTTTGCAGATGTCTTTGATGTCGATTACTTCATTCAACAGTTGAATGGATTCATCAAAGTTGTCAAAGAGCTGCCATCAAAGATTTCATTGAAAGAACCTGTCCGTGTAGATTGTAGCAAACGAAAAGGCCAGTTTGATTACATTGAAAGTGTTCTTCCAGCCCTATTAGAGCATCATTATATTTCAATTACACCAGCAATGAGCCAAAGACGGGATAGGTATTTAAATATGCTCTTTATTCTCTCTGGGGTTTGGGATTACAATTGAGTACTTATTACTGTGAATATCTACCACCCTTTTGGTGAAGGCCAATAATATATGTGGCCAAAAGCTTGCCATGATGGTGTAAAAGTTTACCAAGTCTACCTTAGTTTTGTTAACCTTAGGGTTGTTAGAAAATTAGGTTTTGTTGATAAATATTTGTTGTTTAGTATCTTGCCGTTCAAGATTTGGAATTAAATGTTGATTAGTTATGTGAATTTGTTTGAGCTTATTTGGTTCATGATCAGAAATAAAGTTTCAAAAACTAAGACACGGTCCAGAAATCTTGATTTTTAACATCTAGAAACAAGTTTTGTATTGCTTAAAAAAATATTTTTTGGGATTTCAAAACTATAAAATGTAGTTGTTATGAGCTTCAACCATAGGGCTGAGCCTTGGAGCTTGAGGCATAGAATTTGGTGCCGGGTCCAAGGACAAAGGTTTCAGATTCAAGGCCCGGGTCCAAAGACTTTGACTGAAGACTCAGTTTGTGGCTGTTTCGGACAGTAGTTTGCGACTCGGGTTTTAAGTCTAGGGCTGAAGTTTGCATCTGGGGCTCGAGGACTAGGTCTAGAGTTCCACATAGCACGGAACTAGCTTTGGTTTGTGGGGCTCGAAGAATGGGTCCAAATTTGTACCTGGAGGACTCAGCGCCGAGGTAGGATGTGTCACAGGGGTAGGAGCTTGGAGTTGAGGTCTCAGGGTTGGCTGTCGGTTAATTTTGGAGGGTGTTAATATACGCATTGTTGGATGTATAAATGTACTACATTGTTTAGTTTCGCTCTGCCCTTGGAGCTCGGGCAGAGTTCTCTCGTCTCTGGTCTGGATTCTGAGATTCCGGGCCTAACTGAGTTTTCTGTGGCTCGGGAACAAAATCCAGTCTGGGCCTCAGGCCTCAGGTCTATAGTGCATCATCTTGCCCAGTGTCTTGGTGTTTGGGGGCCAGAGTTCAATTCTGGTGTCCATGTGTGCCATAAGGGCTTGCGCCCTGGTTCAATGTTGGGGACAGGACTTCGTATTTGATGTTGGTGTTTAAGATCTTTGGTACGATCTTATAGAAAATGTCTTTATTATGTTTTCAGGATTGCATGAGGAAATCTTTTTCAGATGCAGTCTGCCAACACTATTGTGTAGATTTCTTGTATCTTTTTTCTTAAGAACAAAAAGTTATTTCTGGGTCCTGACCGAACAAGCCCTTTGTTTTGGTTTTGACTGTGTAAACAAGTCTTTGACATTTGATGACTAAAAACTACAAAGTTGGCATTTTGATCTTACAGTTTGGTAATACTTAAGATGTCTCCTTCGTGTAGGTATCCTCAGTATGCAAAAGCTTCACTTTGTCAAGCTTGCTACAGTGCATTACGCCTCACTAAATCCTTGGAGAAGAAGGCCTCCGAGCTTCTTGAAGCCATACCCAAACCTTTCCTCTCACTTCACCTTCGTTTTGAGCCTGATATGGTAGCTTACAGTCAATGTGAATATCCATACCTTTCTCCTTCCTCCATTGAAGCCATTGAGGCAGCGCGAGGAGATAGAAAACCATGGACTGGAGAGCTTGCCCAGATTTGGAGGAAACGAGGGAAATGTCCTCTTACGCCTAATGAGACAGCCTTCATACTCCAAGCGCTATCCATCCCAACGAACACAAATATTTATCTGGCAGCTGGGGATGGTCTGATGGAAATTGAAGGGTTAATGTCTGTTTACACGAATGTAGTTACCAAGTCTAGCCTTCTTAGCGGTGAGGATTTCAAAAGCATGCATGGGAACACGAAAGCAGCGTTGGATTACTACGTGTCGATTAATAGCGATTCATATATAGCAACATATTTTGGAAATATGGATAAGATGGTTGCAGCAATGCGAGCTTCTAAGGGCATGTACAAGACACTTTTCTTAAGCAGAAGAGCTTTTGCAGAGTTCACTTCTCAAGGTTTGAGCGGGAAGGAGTTGGTGGAAGCTCTATGTAAGGCCCACAGGGATGATTTTGTCATGGGGAAAGGATCAGCTTTGCCGGATTGCTTTTGTGAGTTCAAGTTATGATTTCTGATGTCAATTTGATCTTTGCTGTTCCCTGTATTGTTTTTTTTCACCTTGAGTTCTTTTATGTAACTGCTATTATTAATAATCTAGTGTTATTGGACTCACCACGTTGTTTTATTTCCCCACGCACATTATAATCTCAACCACTATTAAAGTTAAAATATTAAAATGCTATTTCTTCATCCACTATTAGTCCTAAAATAACCTCTAATTAGTCCTGTTGTCCTGCACCATTTTTATTCTCTCTTCCCGTCTCCTTCACTGCTTCTTTGATTGCAAATTTGTTCCATGATTTCCGATTGCAAATTTGCTCTATTTATGATACTTAAATCAGTGTCGCACCAAATTCTTCTTTGTCAAATTCCATTTCAAAGTGTAAAATAGACCTGAAATCACACACTTGACATGGGATTGGGAGCACATTGTCATCAGCAAGAAGGATCCCAGCACCGCTGCCAAAAAGGATGAGAAAGCCATCAGCGCCACTCGCCGGGCCGGTGTTGTGATCCTCCCCGTTGCCACAACCAGCAAAAACCTAAATTTCAAACATTAAATAAATCGATGACTTGTGTTTTAAAAAACTCGTCTCAGGTGTGCCTAAGCGGCCTTGAAGGCTAGGCGGTTGGATTTTCGCCTCTGTTTTGTGCAGGTGGGCGTAGAGCGGCATCGAGGTGCGCCTAGGCGACTGAGGTGCGCCCATATGTTCAACTTGGGCGCTTTGCCCTTCAAAATTCATGTCTATTTTTAAAATGCAGGAGATTCTTCTAGTTTAAACAAAGAAGAGAGAGTTTCTCTCTCCAAATCCTACTCCTTTATTTAGTATATCGATATTTTTATACCATGGGAAGGGGGAGTTCGACTAAACCACACAATGGGCAACCTAATTTGATATCGAGTTCGCTATCATGAGATTCGAACCTAAGACATTTCACTTTCAAGTGAAGAGGAATACCACCACACCATAATAAATTCCCTATAATTACTCCATTCAGCCTTTATTTTATTTTAAATTCCCTATAATTTTTCCACTCAACCTTTTTTTCATTTTGAATTTCCCTGTAAATGTGATATTCAACCTTTATTTTCCTTGAAATCCCCTATAATTGTGGACACTCAACCTTATTTTTGTTAATCTTCTCTATAATTGCTTACAATAAAATAAATAATTACATTTAAGACTTTATGATATAGTTTCTAAGTACAACTAGACTTAATAACGAAGAAGATGATATTATCTTTGGTTTAGTTATAATTATATTATTTTACAAAGTATTATATATATATATATATATATATATATATATATAAGGTACCGTGCCGTACGCCTAGGCGGGGCATACGTAGGGCTGGCAATTTCTGACACGACCCGATAACACGACACGACACGACACGAAATTAACAGGTGTTCGGGTCGACACGATAACGAATCGGGTCGTTATCGGGTAACCTGATAGCACCTGTTAAGATAACGGGTAAATTCGGGTATACACGTGGGTAACACGATACACGATAAGCAGAATATTAATTTCATAATTTTATAACCCTAAAAAAATACTAGTATAATTATATATATTAATTTAACAATTTTACACCCCTAAAAACTATAATAAATAAATATATATTAAATTAAGTTAATTAACTATAATAAATAAATCAAAAAAATTTAACTATAATAATTATAATTATAATAATTATATATACTATAATAATTATACCCCAAAATATTAATCATCTATAATAATTATATATATATATATTAAATTTTATAAAACTATAATAATTATTAATTAATAATATACATGAATCGATGAGCAATGCATGATGCATCCAATATTCCAATCCAAGTCCAACCATCGAACAGACAATCCATTCATTTTGATTCCATTTAAACTTTAAAGTGCCGCCCTTTTTGAAGAAAAAGGGAGGGAAAATGAAAATGATAAAACAAGTTGGAAATGAAATAAAAAGGAGAGGGAATTATGAAAAGATGGGTAGGCTACCAGAGGAAAAAGTGAAAATTATAAGAAAAGTTGAAAAGAAAACAAAAAAGAGAGGGAAAAATTAAAATTAAAAAAAGTGGTGAGAATTTTTTTTTTTAAGTTATTAACTTTTTATCACACATATATCATATCCCACTATTTTTATAATGATTAACACGTGTTAATTTAATTATACGTACAAAATAAATGGATTTAAATCTACTTAATAAATATATATATATACACACACACACATCACTAACACATAATACACACTATTGATTCATTGAAACTTGATGGGATACGAATTCTCCAAAACTAATTTCAACGATCGCAACCGTCAAACTTGTATGTATATGCTTCGAGATCACATCAGCAAAAAATAAAAAAAAACAAACATTCAGAGATCAAGTAACGGGCCAAAGTTTTTCGACGGTTATAAACTAAAAATCACGATTTAACGGTTATTTTAACTCTGATTTTGATGATTTTTTACAGATACACTCCTTGATCCTATATGAATACAATGAATGAATTCGATCTTCAATTTAAAATATTTATACAAGTGGATACCACAAAATCTTATGTTACACTTAATGAAAGTATAAATAAACTCTAAGTGTTAGTAAACCTATCGTTTTAATGGGATACGAATTATCCAAAACTAATTTCAACGATCGCAACCGTCAAACTTGTATGTATATGCTTCGAGATCACATCAGCAAAAAATCACAAAAAACAAACATTCAGAGATCAAGTAACGGGCCAAAGTTTTGCGACGGTTATAAACTAAAAATCACGATTTAACGGTTATTTTAACTCTGATTTTGATGATTTTTTACAGATACACTCCTTGATCCTATATGAATACAATGAATGAATTCGATCTTCAATTTAAAATATTTATACAAGTGGATACCACAAAATCTTATGTTATACTTAATGAAAGTATAAATAAACATAACTCTTGAAGGCAATAAATCAAGTCAAAGTTCCAATACAATTTCATGATGATCGATGTAAATTGAGGTTTAAACTTTTGAGAAAGACTTAGAACCTTGAAAACAAAAACTCTTTCATTTTGCATATGCTTGCACGTTTAATATTTGTAATAAATTAGTAGTGTATATATTATTTTTTTATTAGGTTCTTATTTTTTAGTGTAGATATAGTACTTAAACGACAAATGTTTTAATGTTTTGAAGTAATATATAATAATATATGTGGTATGTGCAAATTTTTTTTTAAAATATATATTTTTCTTAACAGGTCATAACAGGTCATAACGGGTCGGGTCACTTTACCCGTTGGGTAAAGTGACACGACCTGTTAAGGACCCGTTAAGATAACGGGTGTGACACGACACGACCCGTTAAGATAACAGGTGTTACACGAAAACGACACGAACACGACAAAAACGACACGTTTGCCAGGCCTAGGCATACGCCTTTGCCTTGTAATACATTGTCGGTGACCCAATAATTAAAATTCCAAAATTAACAATTGGGTGACCAACAAGCATTAAAATAAAGAAAAAAAAAGTAAACAAATTGGATGGGGAAATAGACAAGGAGGATAAATACTAGGCCTGGCATTTCGTGTCATGTTTTTCGTATTCGTGTTGTGTAACACCCGTTAAATAAATAAGTAATATGACCTGACTCGAAATCAACCCGTTAATATTAAAAAGTATAATGACCCGACCCGTTACATGTCAAAAAAATATTTTTAAATCAATAAATAATCAAATTAAAAACATAATACTAAATTCGCATCTACATACCACATTGTCAAATAATATTACTTCAAAACATAAAAACACATTTACCTTTTAAGTATTACATACCCCAAGCCTAAAGAAAAAAAATTATTACATTACCATAAAATATTAAATGTTAAAAGTTATGCAAAATGAAGGGAGTTTTTTTTGGGTAATTTTATTAACACCCCACAATCTTACGAAGACACCCCACACTTAAAATTTATCGTGTAAACTTCCTATTTTACCCCTATTTGAATTAAGGTGAGAAACAGAAAATCCAACCATCTAATTATTTGTCGGCAGCCAACCACCTCACACCCATACACTTACCATGGCACCACCATCTCTAAAGTTCATCTTCTTGTTCGTATGAATTCTCTGTAATTGATATCTGGCATCAATTGGCAGGACAACTAGTGCTTGTTGATTTGATCAATGCTTTTGCACTTCTAATTTTCAGTTTGTAGTTGCATGTTTCTACAATTCTCTATGAGTATAAAACCTCTAAAATTTGGGGATTTTCATTGGTCAATTGAAGTGAAGGACTGTTACATTCTTTTTCATTTTCTTTGGAAATGGGGTTGGTGAGTTTGGGTGTTGGGACTGAGGGTGTTAGAGAGAGAACGAGAGAGGTCGGAGATGTGGTGCTGATGGGGTGTAAGGATGGGAACTCGTCGAATGGAGATGTTTGGTGGATTCATAACATTGTGGGGTGCGTATAAAACAATCCTTTTTTTTTTCTTTCCAATTATGTGGAGCCTTTCTAAAAAACCAGAACCTTGTCAATGATGACTCAAAGCTTGTCCTTTTGTGAAGAGGTCAACTCTGAAATTCGTTACCATAATCCATAGATTTAAATTTAAGCATTGATTGTCATTTACGTTTATGCATTCTTCTCACCGAATTTCGTTTTTTTTTCAGATTTTCTTTTTCTTTTTCATTGATTGTCCTACTTTTATAAATAGGCAAGTTCCCTTATAGTGATGAATTACTTTCCATCATACACATAATCATACATGTAGTGTACTAGATATTAGAGTACACATTAAATTTAGCATTTAGTTGCATGAATCATTATTTAATTATATATATGATTAATATAGCAATTAGATCCTATTTTTCAAAAATCTTAAGCAAGTCTATTGGTTTATTTTTCCATACGTGGTTCACAAAGAAACAACATCTACCTTTACAGCTGCTGTTCTGTGCCCTCTTCATTAACGTCGATAAAGGATTTATTAAATTATGCGGTAAATAAAAGGCTTTTCACCCAAAGGTGATTCCACCATCTTTGTCAAATTCTTTTAAATTAGGAAACTCGAGTCCTAAATCCTGGAGAATATCTGAAGCATCAAACCCAGATAAAACCTTAAACTCCGGGATTCTGAAATCACCGACTACGAAAGCTAGAATCCCACTTGTATAAATACCCGCGTGTTGCTGCGGATTTTTAAAACGTATAAAATATGTAAAAAGTTCTATATTGTGTACAACTAAATTAGGGGTTCAATCATGGATTTGTATTTTTGTTTACAATTATATTTGCACACATACACTAATCAGCACTTTTAAATTCTCCGATCATCACTTCAGAACTTCTTTTATATTTTATGATATACATGCTTCTCAGTTACAATATGAAAAAATAAAAGCTGCTAATGTAGTTTGTTAAAATAATTAAGTAATATCGCAGCTCTCAAATTCATTTAATAGGATACATTAGAAAAAATTGCAAGCTACCTATTATCGTTGATCAGCAACTTTTTACATACATTATTTTGGTGGCAGCAAAGGTCGATCAACAACCTTCTACAAACTTTATTCCTTGCATAACATTCACAATAGTAATACCACATAACTGTTTTATGATCACAGATTTTTTTGCAAGGCCATCACAAATTGTCAAAACCTTTGAGAATAACAATTGACAAAACCCTGTTCAGATTCAAGATAAAACTTCAATGACACTCACATGATAAATCTGTCATTTATCTAGTAGCATTCTTAAATGTTGCGTTGTAAAGACAATTATTTTATATAAAGTTTTAAATGATAACTTTTGAGTTTTTATTTTTTTTTATATTTTTTTAACCCTTCAAAACTTTCTCATTTCACTTAACTAAACATAGATGGTTATGTTGCGGTACAATTCTGACCAAGTTAAATAACATTTTTATCCTTACAGATCTATTGAAACTTATAACACGAAACAATTTAGTTTATGATTTCGTTTGAAATTGTTTTTAAAATTACTGAAAACGGTTTTTGTCAACATATTTTGAAAATCAATGCTTAATGAAAATGCGAGTGGATCATGAAAAAACACTTCAAGTGTTTCTTATCAGAAACATTTTCTCTAAAATCGATTTTGATTATTTTGAAAATACTTCCAAAGAGACCAAAATTTTAAATGAGACGTTGTGAAATGTTGTGAAATAGAAAATCGATCAAACCTCAAAGCGTTGTTCCGTAAATTCAGATATTTTCATTGTCTTACTTGCAAGTTACTAAGAACAATTGAGCTAAAATATCAAATCTCTCTACTTTCCTCTGTTCTCTTCTTCCAAATTTCAATTTCCAATTCCACCATCAAAATTCCCTCACCATATACTCTTCGCAAAATCTCAGATAAACTCATTTGAATTCACCCCCAAATTTCCCAAACCACTCTTCAAGCTTCTATTTTTCACCCAAAAAATCCATGTTTCGATCCTAATTTTCCCTCATTTTTTCGTTTCCCTTAATTTTCCCAGAAATGTCATCTCGCTCGTAATGGCCACGGTGCTCAGATCCAAGCCCTCCAGAGTCCCAATTCAGGTACTTTGTCTTCAATTACATGCACGCCGGCCGGGTGGCCAGCTCTCACTATGCCCACCTCACCAAGAATGACGACTTGGATTAGAGAGGAGTCGGAAGTGGAATCGCCAGTTCTCTGTAAATTCGCCGAAAATGGAGCAGTTAGGTTTGAAGCGGAAACCACAAATACGAAGTAGATCTTGACATGCAATAGGTGTAGAATGTACCTGGGGTGATGAGGAGCCGTTTCAGACCAACGGAATCGTCGAAAACGTCGCTGGCTGCAATTGTGTATCCAGTGAGTCGTGGAGAGAAGAGTGAGGGAAAAGGGATAGAAGGGAGAAGGAAGAATTTGAGGAGAACATTTTGTTTTGGTTGGTTTGAGGTCTGGGTTTTCTAACTTTGGAATTTTTATGGTGGTTTTGCTTGTAGGCTGATTATTCAGAGAGATATATTGCTCAGTTATTTTTCCTGGATTTTTTGAAATTTTTTCTCTGTAGGTGTATGATCTCCTCATGTTTTAAAGACTGCCATAGAAAAATTAGGAAAAACAGCAGGAATTGGGAATTTGCAGCTATTTTTATGTTAATTTTTGTTTGGAAATTTGTAGCCTCAGGGATTGGAAAATTTGTAAATATGTTTGTATGCTAATTTTTGTTTGTAGAAATTGTATATAGGTTATTTGATAAGTCTTAATCTTTACGGATTTGTGATCTACAAAATGTTTTACTACGTTGTTGTAGAGGGTTTTACGATTATTTGGTACACTTTTTTCTTAGGTTTATGAAAATTGCATCTTAGAGCTTGATTAAACTAATTGAAGAATCATTTCTATTGTAGGATGCATATGCTACGAAGAAAAAATTGCAGATAATGAAACAGCTAAAGTATTTGACAAAAAAAATTATTTGGCAAAAAAAAAAAAAACTGTTAGTAGCGTCTCGGTCCGCTGCTTTTGGTGGTGATGGGAATCGAAGTCAGGTGAGAGAGAGAGGAGAGGGAGGAGAAAGAAGTCTTTTTCCCTAAACGCAAAAGGAAAGCTAATCTTTTATTGGTTTCAAGCTTTGATAAGTTTTGCAGATAAGGCGAGGAGCAGAGGGAAAACGGTGTTTTGCCAGATAAGACGAAGAGGCAGAGGGGAAGAAACGTGAAGATCCATGCGTCACCATTCTGCTCTCTGTTGGGCAGCAAAGCAAAAAGGGTACAATTGAAATAAGATAAAATAAATGGGGGTATAATTGAAAATCCACTGTAGCTAAGCTACAGTGATTCCCCCCGCCCACAAAACCGGTTTTAGTATACATAGATTTATTGCATTGGGAAGTAACAAATACATGGAGAAACTCCGAGAGCGGTTTGATCCATTTAGACTTTGAAACCGTCAAGGGTGCCTTAAGCCCTTACATCTTTGTTTTCGATGCATTGAACTGGTGTTCCTCATCCGAAGCAATATGTAAGACTCGACGTTAGTTGAGCTTGAAAAGTAAACTGTCGATATCTTGTACGTTAAAAAAATTGTTTCCTTACTGTTACATTAACCAGTAATTTACAAGATATCGACAGTTTAACCAGTACATTGTTTCCTTGAGCTTAATATGGACCAGTAATTTTTGTTTGTAGAAATTGTCTTGAGTATAAAAGAAAATACATATACACGATACGAGTAAACCGTTTGTGACCGAATGTTGTCTGACTTCCCTTTCCTTGATGGGCAGGCAATGATGAAAGTCACTACGATTTTTGTTTTCCCATAACCAGAAAGAGAATAATGGTGAACTGAACAAGTAAGGGAAGACGTACAAAGTCTCAAGTGGTTCCTTGGCTGGAAAAAAATGTTCATAAGCAGGGTATTAGTAAAGAAGCTGAAGGGTAAGGAGGGTTTGTTCGGGCGAAGATTTCCTCCGGCGGGGAGGTCCTCGACTCCTCAGCACAGCTCCCCTGGGTTGGCACGTTGGTTTGAATGTTTTTGGTGGTCATGCTTCTGCTAGTTCGTCCACTGCAAGAACAAGACATAGTTAGTTCTGAAAGGTGCCTTTGTAGGGCCTCAGGTATAGACCCTATTTACAAGATATCGACAGTTGTAGAAGATATCGACAAAAATTACGTTAAAAGTAAACTGCCCATCAAGGAAACTTTCGATATCTTGTTATCAAAGGATTGTCATGGATGGGTTAAGTCCATATTAAGTTCTTTGTTGCCTTGAGATCAAGGACTTTCAGTTATGGTCTTGTATGCTTGAAGGAAGGGTGTCCAGAACCCTTTAAGTGTTTGTTAAGTTATAGATTGGTTTTAGATGCAAGAGGATCCGTAAAGATAACTAGATCTGAGCATCAATAGGATTTTCAAAGTAGAACATAAGTTGAAATGACTTGATACATGATGGACAATATGTTAAATGATAGACATACTAGTTTAGAAAACAAACAAAGAGCACCGAGCAAGATTTCACCTTGTCCAACAAGGTTGAACTTCTTGCAAACGTTTCTCTTTGAGTTTACAAAGGTTGAAAGCTTGAAAAGTAATGGATGGTAAACGAGTTTACATAAGGGAATCGATACTACGGTAGTGGCAGAGATTTAAACTAAAGAAATATGAACTTTCTGGGTAGGCGATGCCTAGAAGATCAGAGATCTGGACTGTTTACAGCTTTGCTTTGCAAATCTGGCTTGAGAGCAAAGTTTGTAAGTTTGTTTGTTTGATTGGTTGAGTGTCCTTGTCTTTGGGGCCACTTTCTTTTTTTATAGGCAGTTTAGCCCAACTGCATTACTTGCGCCCTTGCCCGAAAGCATTCCAGAAGGCAGTGAGTCATCGCCTATTTTTTATTTAAGTGCCACTGGAAAGTGCTTTTTGGCTGATAGTAGGCTAGTCTTCATCACTTGTCACTTCCATAAGCAAACAAGTGGCTTATTTGTGGTTGAGAAGGCTTCATTTCATCCTTGGGCATCATGTTAGGCTCTGGATAAATCCCTTTTACTTAACATCCTAAGGCCCTTCATTAGTTTGGCCCCAAAGTTCAAATATTAACCCAAACATGGTTCCTGGTTGAAAATCAATGTCAGCTACCGAATGAGAAGAGCTGCAAATGACATCCCAGAAAATGATGCGCAAGAAAAAAACATGGTATTATCCCTACCATGTCATTTCTTGTTAAGTGAACCCTGCACAAGAAAAAGAGCATGGTAAGAAAAGACCATGATTGGCAGAAAACAATTGAAAGCCCTTGAATTTGTAGAAGATAACCTCCTCATACGATCCTTCAGTTCCTTAGCTTTTGGTAAGAGCGTTCTGATAACGTGTTGTAGGCTTATTTGATTAAATTGTATAAAGGACAGAGAAGGAGAAGGGTCGGCGGCAACAAAGAGAAAAAAAGAGAGATTTAATTCTGAGGTGTGTGTTGTACCACCCTTTATGCCTTTATTTATAGTAGTAAGATAGATAGAATCCTTACCCTAATAGGATTACATCTCTAATAGACCCACAACCTTAATAAGAATTTCCTTACCAGCTGCACTGAGCAATTTTTCCTTCCAACCTTTCAATTTTTTCCAAAGTCGATCCTTGTTAAAAGAGAATTTTGAAGTATGATTTCTCCCAAGCACAATCGACAGACCCAAGTACTGGTTCTGCACATCCACTCGCTTTACACCTAAATAGGCAGCCAATTGATCCTGAATATCTTGCCTAATATTTGGCAAAAAAGAGACCGCACATTTTTGAAAATTTATGCATTTTCCAGATGCAGCCTCATACAGTTGCAAAATTTGTTTAAGAAAAACAAAGTTGTCATTAGCAAACAGCAAATGCGTAACACTCGAAGCTTCACGACAAACGGATACTCCATGAATGAGCCCAAGATGCTCATAACGAGAAAATAAACTTGTAAGACCTTCAGCATAGATAAGAAACAAATAAGGGGAGAGTGGATCCTCTTGTCTTAGACCGCAAGAGGGAGAAATATACCCAGTCGTGAAGCCGTTAACCAAGAAAGAGTATGTAACAGAAGTAACACAGCTTATGATAAAATCTGTCCAGGAAGGATCGATACCAAGTTTCAACATTATTTGTTTAAGAAAAGACCATTCCACACGATTGTATGCCTTACTCATATCGATATAAAATAAATTTCCATATAAAATAGTTGACATGGAAATTTATTAATGCTAAATGTTGATGTGTACAAAGTCAAAGGACTTTGATCAAAATTTAAAAACTAATAAGGTTTCTATTACTGTATAAAGGCATTCTACGCTCTCTCTAGAGAGTCCCATCTCGCACAACATCCCCCATGCTATACTACCATTCATCATCTCTGCAATTCGGGAAAAAGCACTTAGGGACATGCTTTGCCATGGACTCTAGGTTCTATCTTTCTTTTATTTTTATTTCTATGTGTAACTAAGTTATTTTCTAAGGTTTATGATGAAGCCATGACATGAATATTTGTGAAGTACTATGTTAATTATTAAGTGATTATATGCCATCTAATATTCTTAATCTTTGAGCGTATTTTACTCTAGGTTCGGATTTCTAATGACTGATCACCTTTAGGAATTTTTCATCTAGATATTTAAATAAATTTATGAGGATGTCCAATCAATTAGTTTTATTGGAATTAAGATTAAGAATAGTAGACAAACTAGTGAGGATGACCAATATCAAGCTAGTCCTACTTGGTTGACATGATTATTCTACACTTAACGGGTTTTGATGTGTTTAATTTGTATGCCTAACCAATAGGATATAATTATCACGTACGGATAATTGATGTCAAACCACAGATTAATTCATACCTTAGAAAGAACAACCTTTAACATTGGCATGGTAATTGGATAATAGTTTGCTCTGGAAAATGTAAATAGGATTTATATTGGTGAATTCATAACCTAAGGTTTTCTTGTGTTGTCACAGCCCGTTCCGAAATAATTATATTATTGGAGTGAAGTTACTAGAATGCCCTTGGATGTTTTGTATGGTTGTGTGGTTTAAGTTGGAATTTGACATATTCATCATTTTTCCTAAGTTTTTGGAATTTTTTTGGAAGTAAGATATTTGTTTGTTTGTTTGTTGGTTGGTGACCAAATCTGAACCACACACACCTTCACACTTTCTCCCGTTGACTCTCTTTCTCTCATCCCTCTCAATTTTTTGCCATTGTATGCACAATCATACGGACAACCTTCGAATACCATTAACCATTCACAGATCGAGGGATTTAAGGTCACCATCTTGTTCCTTGTGACCTTATGAGTTGAATGGTACCTTTTGTTTGACGCGAAGCCTTCAAAAACCCGAGAAACCAGAAACCCATATTTTGTGCACTGTTCATGCACACGTAAATGTGAAGGTTTCAAGGAATTTTAAGCTTATAGGGAGCTTTAGGAGGTCCTCACGATGCTTGGAGTGGTTTGTTGGAAGAATTTGGACGTCGGGAAGTCGAGATCGACAAATTTAAAGTTTTGGCCAGATTATCGAGGTTTCTCTAGCAAGATTTCATGGATTTCAAGGCTTGAAATTGGTATGATTGTGTTCTACTCATTGTAAGCTTTAATTTGAGACAAATTTCATGAAATTTGGTTGAAAAACGAGTGAGATATAAAGGTTTGAATTTTTCTCCAATTTTCGGCGACGGTGGCGGTGACCGGCGTCCGAAGGTAGAAGACGACGGAATATTTCGTCAAGTTTGACGGAATATTCTAACGCCGTCAGGTAAACTTAACGATTTCTGTTAAGGTTTAACGGAATATTCCTTACGGTGTTAGCCTTTACCGTTAGTATGCCAGGCACGTGATGGACCATGGGGGCGTGTCTGGCCGTGCCTTGGCGTCACATGGCAGCGTGTGAGACCTCGAAAAATTATTTTAAAAACATGGGGATGTTCCTGAGGTTATGTAGATCACATTGGTATATTTAAATACCAAAATTGAGCTATGTATGAGAAGTTATTAGCGAGTTTCGTTTATGTGCTCTAAATAACGTTTATTTAGTTATTTCGTATATAGGTGAGACCTATCCCGATGAAGAGCGCCAGCAATCGAGGCTCAGGGGCTACGATCCTTTGACTTATCAGTGAGTGGGATTTTGGTTTTCCGTATATACCTATATACTTGCTACTTTTCCCAAAAATTGCTTTTAAATGAAGTATGTTTAAAATGCCATGCATATGAAACTACTTTTAGTATATGAATTGATATATGATGCATAAATGTGAATTGGTGCTGTGGACGCTTAGGTGAGTACTAGGTGAGTTATAATTGATTGATGCGAAGTTATGATTATGATGTTATACATTGAGAGCTCATAAACCTGAACCCCGGTGTTAGTGCTTCCGCCCAGAGTTAGGGCACAATCTTTCACGTGATGTTTACCTCCCGCACCATATGCTCACCTTGGATCCAAGTTAGGTGCACATGCTTGTTGTACAGACCACTATAGGTGGTTCCGACTCGTAGGTGACCCGCGATTATTCGCATAGTCTTCACGTGATCGTAGCACTTGAGCATATTTATTTTACACCTAGCCTTGTCATACAAACCACTTAGGGTGGTTTTGACTCGTGTCCAGAAATATTTGATATGATTGAGATTTATTATGAGCTATAGACTCAGCCGAAGGCTGATTTGATATTTGGTATTCATATTTTTCACTGAGTTACTTATGGCATTTCGTTGAGATATTTTGGCATGGCATACATTTGATTTTCTATTGCTGAGCATGATTTTGAGATATATGAGTATATGCTTTATTTTCTGGGAAATTATACAGGTTTTACGGCGAAGGGTTAGAACTTTTAAGAAATGAAATGATTTTGAAAAGCTTTGTTTTTGCCCACTCACACTTTCTGTTTTGCGCCCCTTCAGGTTTTAGGTGAAAGTTTTCGTTGGTGGCTCACGAGGATTAGCGGAGGTTCTAACAGATTTCATAAATGTACGACCACCTTTGGGTGTTGTATAATTATTACTTATCCTGTTGGACTGCACTTAGGCTACTTATGCTCTCTGGTTGTGTAATTCACACTAAATCTCGCACTAGCTCGTTATCTTAGTTAGGACTGCTAGTTGCTTGGTTGTAATTTGTTCATACTTCTCTTATTTAATCTTGCTTTCGCATTGTACACATGGTTACGTCACGTTCACGTGACGGCCAGCATGTCCTAATTTAGGTCAGGGCGTGTCATGTGTCGTATGTTTATTTTAATTAATTGTCTTTTCTTTTTTCTTGTTAATTTTAGTCTTAATCAATTACTCAATTATTCAATTCAATTTAGCCTTTTTTTTTGTTTAATTAAGTCTAGTGTGATTAGTTGGTTAAATTGGTGTTGAAATCTCTGTGGGATCGACCTTGTATTTGCATATCTTACTACAATAGATTTGTGTTCTTGCGAATTTAATTTGGTTTAAATTAATCTATTATTTAGGTTAATTTAAATATACATCAAGTTGTTGGCGCTGTTGCCGCGAATTGCCCCTTAATCTTAATTGTGCTTTACTTAATTTTATTTTTCCGTTTTCCATTTTTGTTTGTGTAGTTCTTTTTTTTTTATTCATTCTTTCTTTCTATTTTCTGTTTTATTAAAAAAAAAAAACACGGTAGTCTTCTTTTTTGTCCTATTGAATTTTTAATTGAAGTCCTTTAGTTATTTGGAGCCTTTATGTTTGTGTTGAACTTCGTGGGTTATTAGGATTTAGGAGTAGTGGTCTTTGGTTTAATTTCTCTTTTCAGTCAAGTAGTTCTCTTTTGTTGTCACTTACTACTACGATATGATGGTATGTTTCTTCACTTGTACGTGAGAGGTAAAAATGAAATGTTCCAAATGTTCCTATAAATTCTTGTTCGAATCTTGTAGATAGCAAATTCGATACAAAATTAAGTTGCTTAACCGAACTCCCTCTCTCCTTAGTGTGAAAATATATCGTCATACCTTAAAAAAAAAAGTCCTCTTCCGTTATTTTTTTTCACTATTTTTTTAACTTTAATCCTTCAAGAATATTAAAATTTAATAAAAACCTGGTGTTAGATTGAATATTGATTTTAGTCCCTTAATGAGTACTTAATTCAAATTTATATTATATTTTTATTTTAATATTTAATAGATATCTTATTTAATGTCATTACATTGAATTTTAAATTTATTATTATACACATTTTAATTCATTAATTTTATTTAACTTCCTCTAATTAGTGTACCTAAACGTCTGTATCATAATATATTTTACTAATTTAGTATACCGAAATGTCCGCACCTAAATATATTGTACTAAGTTAGTGGCACATAAGAAAATATGCAAAAATATAAATGTACTGAAAATTTCGTACCTAACAATATGATCCTAAACTAGTGTACCAAAATGTCGATACCTAAATATATTATACCAAACTAGGGTACCTAAATGTCCGTACCTAAACATATTATACTAATTAATATACCAAAATGTTCGTACCTAAATATATTAATTAGCTTCTAATAATTATTGAGCTTTTGTATGTAGGTTATAATTTGATCCTCAGAAACAATAAAAATATTATTTGACAATTATTATTAAGTTCCCACAATAAAAAAAAGCCATATATATATATATATATATATATATATATATATATATATATCATATATTCTTCATTGTGCGTAAATTTCTCTATATATGTATAAGCATATTACGTAGCTATGTATGTCTTATATTTATGTTTCGAGACATTTTGTACCAAAACGTATGTACTCATACATTTGTACTGAAACTTATGTACCGATGCAATCGTATCAAAACTTATGTACGGATACATTTGTACCAAACATATGTACTGATACTTTGGTGCCGAAACTTATGTACCGATGTATTCGTACCGAAACTTATGTACTGATACATTTGTACCAAAACATATGTACTGATACATTCGTATCGAAACTTATGTACCGATGCATTCGTACCGAAACTTATATACTGATACAATTGTACCGCTATATTCGTATCAATACAATCATACCGCTATATTCGTACAGATACTTATGTACTAATACATTTGTGCCAAGACATTGAATACATATGCTGACATTTAATAGAGTCTAAGGACTAAAATTAATTTTTAATCTTGTATAAGACATTTTTCTAAACTGCATCTTATTTAGGGATTAAAATCTAGTTTTCTATTTTCTTTTTGTAAGCGCATGAGTTTATACAAGAAGCCACACCTATGGAACCCAATAAACCTTCATGGGAAGAAACTTTTGTATTGATGGTTCAAGCAATATGCAGTCAGCAAACAATCACTTCACTTTTGCAAAATCTCACTCTAGGGCATAAAATTCTTCTGCAAGGGAAGCAAGCAAATAATTAAGCAATCGCAACTTTGGAAAAGCAAGCTGGTCAAATTATTGCTGGGATATTGAGTGACAGACCAAGAAATATTTCTAAAGTGAATCCGAAGCTAATCAAATTGAGCAAGATAACACCATCACCACATCCGATATATGGGGTCCTGGCCATGCGAACTCCCCAACCTGGTGCAATAGCAGTAGTCGACTCAAAAGGTGCCCCTCCCCATGCTCCTGCTCGTGGAATTCTTAGACTTCGCTGGGATTTTCTCCCACAAGATAGTAGGATAGTGAGTGGCACTGTTGCAGCGGCAGCAACTGAAGGAGCACGTTGGAGTAGTGCTGGACAGGAAGGCACGGCAGCTGCTGCAATCGGTTGGGGTGATGCACTAGCCGGAGGAGAATAAGGCGGGGAAGGGTCACGAACAGTATGTTGGAAAAATTAGGGTCTAATTGCTATATTAAATCACATGAAAAATTAAGAAATAATTCATACAAGTATATATCAAAGTAATGCACACACATGAGTAACCAATGTTAAACGAACATGACATAATGAATTAGAAAAACCTGGAAATACGGTCGAGACAAGTATTAGACACTCTGGCTTTAAGACAAGTTTATATCCCACTACGGTGCTCATGGTTGATTGGCGCATGTCTCCCAAGATACAATGACACTCTAAATCACAAGGCTCTATGAACCACGATTGTGTTGAAAACTCTCTTATATGGACTCAATGAGACTCTCTAATATTTAGTGTACTCTATATATGATTATGTAAACAATGAAAAGTTCTTTTGTGATTATAGGGGGCTTCCCTATTTATAAAATGTGAGATACGTCTTTAAAAAACATATTACTATTCATGAAAAGTCAAAAGTTGCAACTCTTCATTTGAGTAGACACATCTTTCTACCAAAAGGCTTCACTTCTAATTTCCATTCAATTTATAAATTTAATATAATAATAATATTATTAAATTTTCCAACAATCCCCCACATGAATGGAAATTGACTCAATACCATGCAAATGATAATGCAGACATTAGAGAAAGAATTCAGTAGGAAAAGTACTACATCAGGATAGGTGGCTTTTGGCTTTGAACCTTCCGTAGTGAATTACTATCGGATTTACTTGGCTAATCAGTGAACATGATGTCTTGAACTGCTTAGCTGTTTGTGTAAACCAAGATAATATTAACCACATAATACCCTTCCCATTAAGACTATCCTGCAATACCCTACTTGTTATTTCCAAGTATAGGAATCATTAAAAGCAAAGCTTATCCTAAATACGCTGCATATACCACAGTTTCATAATAAGAAATTGGTAGGAGGTAATCTCTGCAGTGCTCCCCTTGAATCATCCACAATTTAGTTATCCCCTTGAACCTAGATCTTGGGATCTCCAGCCAACTAGGTTGGGTTGCCATTCTGGCGATTCTTAAGGTGTAGGCTTTTAACTCATTTCCCTTGATGATACAACTTACTCTCTAGTCAAACCTTTAAAAATTGGTACCACTAGGTTGACTGCGCATTATATGGCCATCACAAACTTTATATCCATGCATGAAAATTATTTCCTTTGAGAGTAGTTGTTTTCCAATGTAATTATTCCAAACATGTGTTCGAACTTGATAAGTAATTTGCTAACACTTGAGTAAACTCTCCCACATATAAGATGTTTATAAGAAGGTCCCCAACCTTGCCATACCTTAAATAATTACTCATTACAAGAGATAACATTTTGGTGGTCTTATTCAATTAGCAAATTATATTTCCATTCTTAAATAAATTTCATATCTCAAAATAGATAAGTTAGCTCCACAATTCTTCGATAATTGTGGTTAATTTTAACGTCATCGTTAAATCGATCACCTTTCTTTTTTCATTTTTTTTCTTCTTCTTTTAAGAAGTAGGAAACAACTAAGATAGACTTTATATATCTATCTTCTTAGGCCTTCATGCCTCACTAGCCATTATGGGAAAAACAATTCTTGGCTTTTATCCTTTCCTTCTGATGACTAGCATGCATGACCATTCATATGCTTGCTTAATAAGCATCATCATGTCTAATACATTTTTTTTCAAATATCCCACGTTTTAATGTCTAGTCTTTTCCTTTCCAAAGACCAAATGTTTTGACTTAAAACGTTACTTTTATTGTCACAACAGAATATCAAAGTCACAACAGAATATCAAATTGATTTCTTTATGAATAATCATGAGTCGAGAAAACTCATTTCGCAGTGATATATCATATATCACACTAACCTTTGGATAGTCCTGTCTTAAATCACAATAATTTGTAAAGCAATGAAAACCCGAAGGATATTCACATCCTCATCGCCACACTATCTTTATACCGATTCATGGGGAAATGACAACATTCAGTGATTACCAACTGGGTTGGCAGCCAACCTTTTCATCGCAATGCAACCGATGTACATAACACAACCATTCAAACATCCAAATGTAATAACAGCATATGTATAAATCTCAAAGCAATATTCGAGATCGAACAATAGACATGAGTAAAAGGCCTTTACTGTAAATGCAGTCGTACCAAGGGTAGCACATAACGTTTAACATAATATTCAGTGCCAAAGATAAGTATCTTATGCAAAATGCATAATAAATCTACCCAGTCTAAAAAACGCATCCCTTCAGAAGATAGGTTTTTCCTACATACCAATCTTAAAACCCTTACACACTTGAGACTATTAGAACAAAAGTTGTGAAACAAAACCTTTATCATTTTGCATGCATATTTCAGAGAATTGAAATTAATAAACTCATTGTCAACATATACATGAATTTAATTAGTGTAATGTCAGGAAATAAAATGCATATATGTAGGTATACATATTAGTATAACTTTTCTGTGCCATCATTACTTGCACAACAGGAGAAAATCACAATCGATTTCAAAGCAGTGCATGACCAATGTTGTTGAGAAAATTAAAACACACAAGCCAAATTATAATAGCAATAAACCAATAAACTTGTAAAGACTATTTGGTTCAATTAACAATAAACAAATGAACAAAATAATGATGAAAGGTTACGAGTTGGCATCTTTTGAATCAAATTAACTTACAATATATTTGGAAACAGTTAACGTACTGTTCTATGCAAAACTAGAAACCAAAACATTCTACCATGAAAAAGAAAATCTACTTAGAAACATAAATGATAGAATATTGTTCTCAAACAAACATAGTAATCAAACCATAAACTTGTCTTAAGATTGTTGGAAAAATTATGGTCTAATTGCTATATTAAATAATTCATGCAATTATATATCAAAGTAATGCATGCACATGAGTAACCAATGTTAAACGAACATGTCATAATGGATTAGAAAAACCTGGAAATACGGTTGAGGCAAGTGTTAGACATTGTCTTTAAGACAAGTTTACGCCCCACTATGGTGCTCATGGTTGATTGGCGCATGTCTCCCAAGATACAACGGTCACGTCTTTGTAATAGTAGCACTCCAAATCACAAGACTCCATAAACCACGATTGTATTGAAAACTCTCTCATATGGATTCAATGAGACTCTCTAATATTTAGTGCACTCTATGTATGATTATGTAAACAATGAAAAGTTCTTTTGTGATTATAGGGGGTTTCCCTATTTATAAAATGTGAGATACCTCTTTAAAAAGCACGTGACTATTCATGAAGAGTCAAAAGTTACAACTCTTCATTTGAGAAGATACATCTTTATACTAAAAGGCTTCACTTCTAATTTTTATTCAATTAATAAATTTAATATAATAATAATATTATTAAAATTTTCAACACTATAGCAGGAATAGTGTTTTGTGGGATACATGTACATTTTACTCCTTGCATTTCTAATTATTTGTTGCCACGTGGACTCCAATATCACTCAAAACCAAGGTCTAAAATATCGATGATATGGAAAATATCGGTAGTCCAAAAATACGGAAATTTCGAAGGAAATATCGGGATATTATTGATTTCGATAAAAATTGAATAAAAACCACGGAAATTGTAAGAAAAACTTGAAAATTTTTATTGAAACTTTGCAGAATGTTTATTCAGTCAATTATCTATTAGTTTATCACAAAAAAATTGGAAGGAAATGCATTGCATGATGGATTTAACTGATTTAAGTTAATTATATAGCGACCTGACAAACATTGTGAGTGTAGAAAATATGTAGTAATTAATGAAAAAAGTTTAAACACACCATAATCATTTATATATAATGAATTAGTACAATATTTTACACTTTATACATTACATGGTAAGATACATGATTGACTTAGTACCACATAGAGTTCCTATGAGGTTCAAAATTTTCACTATCTTCATCATCTCTATGTGTAGAGTAAGTGTATTGTGAAGAGTAGTCATCAAATGATAAATCCCCAAAATAATTTTACATGTAATTGTTAACATGTCATCCATATGAATCCGAGATTGGTTGCCTTTTTTAATTTTTATCATTTTAATCGTGAACGATTTATGTGATGTAGATTCGTGGCATTGATTTGGGTGGGTTGAGCATGAACATTTAAAAAAAATATATTATTTACATTAATAGGAATTAGGCTAAGCATATAATAGGTCATCTATAATAATTTGATTAGAATATACTTTTGGCGAAAATCGAATATAAGACCTTTCACTGTCTCACTTACTGGTAAAGAAAAATATCAATAGAACATAGTTCTAAGTGGCAGATAAATTCTCCTCCCCATGTAGCATCGGTACCACATGAGGCAGCATCGTACATTTATCTAGAGTTAAACGGTATACTGAAGCAAAGCGGATGGCCCCCAAGAATGCATATGTAAAAGTTCAAAATCGGGTTGGGAGTTCCAAACCTTTGCCTGCTTTCAATAGAACAACCCCGTGGGGTTTTAGGTTTCAGTATTTGATTGTTGTAAATTCTGAAGTTGGTGGATGATACAACCACAACCATCCTTAACATTTCCATGCAACCTATGGTGTGTAATTACATGTAACTTACGATCCCCTTAAGTTTAAGTATACACAGCTTATGATCATCCTAAATGCTTGTAACATTTGCCTCTACATTTATTTATTATGGTTTTTAGTCTATAAAAGGAGCTCTTGATACATGAATAAGATATAACCTTTGGGAGAAAATTACATTATCTTTCTCTACTCGTTTCTCTCTACAAATTTGTCATTGAACTTTCCAAAGAAAATGTCATGGTAAGGAGCTCTTTTCAGCAAGCACCTAAGAAATTCAAACAAACGTGACTCACTAGAAAATATCAACGTTTATGCAAGGAAAATTTTCCTTGCCAAGAAGGTGTGGAACTTTTACTTGCTTCTAATCTCGTCCCTTGGAGATGCTCTAAAAACACTTGAAAAAAAAAAGAAAGAAAAATCAACCAATTCCAAATGCAGTACTCAAAGAACATTGTGATCTTTCACCAACAACTAGAAATATTGGAAGGTCAGGATGTCAATTGATCCTCCTAAACTGGTGGGTTTTAATATTTTCAAAGAAGCGAGGACGAAGAGTTTCTTTACTCTTGCACTGTGGGTGAAACAATATAACCATGGAAGATTCAACAAATGGAGAATTCCGGAACTTCAAGACAATGGTCAGTTTGATTTCAAGTTTGAACCTTGTCTTTCTTAATGGATTTCATTACTCAAAACAACTCAAAGTACACATCAATGAGACTTTTGGAAAAGAATGTGTATACAGCGAGTAATACAGTACTATATTTTTACAAACAAAAATCTTTTACATCGAATAACTGACACCAAAAGGCAACTGAGAGATGTAATATATTGCAGATGGATCAATTGCATAAAAAAAAAGAAAAGAGATATGCAAACCCACACACACACACACACACACACACACATATATATGGATATCAAGTTACCTAACACCATCTCTCATGCATAGTAGTCCCAGTGTGTGGACAGATCTGGACTGTATAAGTGAATAGGGTTCGCTAACTTGATTACATTGGAAGTAAAGTAAAGGGTTTGGAGTCTTCGGACCACAACCTCCTGGAACCAAAGCTCATAGATGTCTGAGGACAGTTTAAGATGTCAGAGCTCTCATCAGCAGTTGTTTATGAGATTGCCTACATAGTTAATACTCAAAATCAAACTCCCAGGGCAGGGCAGAACAGAAAAGAGGCGCCAATAAAGTCGACTCGAGAAGCCGAGAGGAGTGTGGATAGAGCTTATTGTGGCAGTTTTCAGTCCATGGCAAGAGAAACTGGAGAAGTGAGCTTTGATCTTTATAATAGTGACATGCCCTTGAAATGGCCTACTGTTTAATCACTAATGAAAGTTTTAGCTAAAATTCCTAAATCCTAAGCATAATAATAATTTACATGTTGCAATTTGTTTGAGTGCATTTTGCTTATCTGGAAAAGGAGGCAGCAAAAATACCCACAAAGGGTCAGAATTATTCTGGTCATGCTACGTGAAGCTGATGAAGATCTTAACCAATGTAACCACTTCCTTCACGGGTTCACCACCCTGCAGTATAATTGACAATAACCCTTCCTTGGCTGCCAACTGACAAAGAGGAGCATACTGTTAACACTATAACACTACGATACATTACTTTTCTAAAAAAAGATAGAAAAAGAAAGCATTTCCTTGAAAACCTCAGATGCAAAATTCACATTTGCTCCAGTATCCTGCTAACATGTATGATTGATGTCATTCAACTTAATTACATCTGATCTGCAAGTATATGAATATTTACTAGAGAGGAACCAAACTGCATAAACAAACACCTTAAGGTGAGATTAATCTATGATAAGAAAACAAAACAAAAAAGCAACCTACATGTTCGATCTATTAAGAACACCTACCAAAATATTTGTACATGGAAGCACAGAAACTCATTTAGATCCCCGAGAACCAATTTATAATGAAGTTATGATCGACTTATCAAGTCACCGGAAGGAAAATTGACTTCACCTTGTAGTGCTAGCCTACGTCTACTGACTGACAGTCACTTGCGAAGAAAACAAAGATGACGTTCTTCCCTATCTTTTTATGTCTTTAAAGATCCACTTCTTGGTCTCGAGACATAAGGTCGTTAACCAATGACTGCAAAATAAGTGTAGCTTCAGATGCTCTTCCTTGATGTAAGTAATCATCTATTATATGCGAGAATTTGACAGCAGTTTGGAATTCCTGATCCTTCAAGTTAAAGGGGATGATACTCTTCCATTCCTTGGATCTTCCTTCCAAGCAAATACCATGCAGCAGACCAGCAAAAGAAACAGAATCTAGAAGGATGCCATTATTAACATACTTTTCACACAGCTGTAATGCAGTTTTAACCATCCCATGATAGCAAAGGCAAATGATAATGGAATTATAAACAGCAGCCTTTTGAAACCATCCATCTGATATCATCCTTCTGAAAACCCCCAGAAAAATAGATTTTTCATTTTGTTGGGACTCGTTAACTTCCTTCAGAATCGCACCAAGTTCATTGTTTGTGAACCCATTTACCAGATAATGGAAGGTGACGTCATTAGGAATGCACTTTTTCTTCAGCATTAGTTCAAAAAAGGAGGCGGCATTTGAAAGGCTACCTTCCTTGCAAAATGTTCCAATAAGTATGCTATATGTGACTACATTTGGCTCCAAGCCACATGATTTCATCTCTTTGAAAGTTTTTACAGCTCCACAGGAATCTCCCTTGTGGCAAAACCCATAGATCAAGGAGGTGTATGTGACCACATTTGGCTTGCATCCCTGTTTGACCATCAGTTCAAAGAAACTTAGAGCAGCATCCAAGTTGTGCTGCTTGACATACCCATCAATAATTGTAGAATAAGTGAACTCATCAGGATTATGATGCACTTTCCGCATTTTCTCAAAGCATGAAAGTGCATCTGTCATCATTCCAAATTTACAGAAACCCTTAATCATAGCATTGTACCCCACAACACCGGGATTTAGACCCTTTTCAATTGTTAACCCAAATATTTTTTTTGCCTCCTCAAGGTCACTGTTTCTGATTAATCCATCCACCAGAGTGGCATAAACATATGCATCAGGTGTTACGTTTTGGTCAAGCATCTGGCCAAGCAGCAACTTGGCAGTAGGAAGCCTCCCTTTCTTACAAAGGCCACTCATCAAAACATTGTAAATGTGAGCATCAGGGACTACTCCACTTTCCATCATTCTGTCCCGAACTGTCATTGCAACATCGACTTCCCCAGAAACAACAAGTCCATGGATGAGAGCTCCATAAGAAACCAGATCAGGTTTGTGTCCTGTTTCTGTAATCTTAGTAAACAAATCCAAGGCCCTTCTGTGCTCCCGTTGTCTAAAATAAGCGTAAAAAAGAGGAGTATAACTAAAATTATTTGGCACCAATCCTTTCTCCACCGCGCGGTTTATAAACTGTTCAGCTTCCTTAACCTTCCCATCCTTGCATGAATTATGAATCAGAATATTGTAGGTCGTAATATCTGGCTCACAACCACTTTCAATCATCTTCATTACTGTCTCCACTCCTTTAACCAAGCTACCATGCTTACATGTAGCATCGACAATATTATTATGTACTTGCACATTAATATGCAAGCCTCTCTCCTTCATTTCCATCAAAAGCCGATCAATCGCTGTAAACTTTCCTTCTTTGCAATACCCATTTATCATAGTTCCATAAGTTTCCAGAGTGGGCAAAAACCCCTTCGATTTCAACTCTTTAAAAATCACATTAGCACTTTCGACATCACCTTTTTTGCAGTATCCATCAATAAGCGTATTGTAAAAAACAACATTTGGTACACAACTCTTTCCCCACCTATCCACAATTAATTTTCTACCTTCCTCAACCTTCCCTTCCTTACACAACCCCTTCACAATTATACAAGTACTATAGTTATCCATACACAAATGCTCACCGCCACCTCTTTCAGCCATTTCGTCATACACCCGGCGTGCAACATCAACTCTCCTATTTTTCACAAGAACATTTAACAACGAATTACACGCGAAAACACTCGGAACAACACCATACACCTTAACAACAAAATCATACAAGTCAAGAGCTTTACTAACCATCCCAGAATCCGCATAAGCTCGAATTACAAAGCTCAACGCATCATGGGTCGGCTTTACTTCTTCCAATTTCACATTATCCATCACCAAATCGATCTCCGAAAGCACCCGAAACCTCGCCAGAAGCTTCAACAGCGAAGAATACGCAGACCCATCTGGAGAGCAGCAGTAGGGTCGCTTGAATGCCCAGTCAAAGAACTTCAAACCCAATTCTACATCGTGCACTCGGTCCAAAACGAAATGGGCAACGTCGGAAACAAGCGTTTCAGTTTCGGAGAATTGGGTTTCGAGAGACTGCTCCCAATGATGTTGGGTTCTGAGGATTTGGATGGTGTCATTGACAAGTCTCTTGACGTGGGGAGGTGCTGGAGAAGAAGAAGAAGAAGAAGTGGGCTTTCGGTTGTGAAGGGGTTTGATGCGAGAGAGAAGGGTTTTAGACATGTGAGAGTGAAGAGGTTTTGGATTTCTTGAGGCTTTCTGTGAGTGAGTTTTCAGAGGTTTGAAGGTGACGCTGCTCTTGGATTGGAATTACAGTCGCTGCACCCTTTCGCTTCAACAAAAAGGCGCTAAACTTAATTTTCATTTCAAATACAAATGCCCCTGATATCAAAAGTCTCTACGACACTCTGACACGAATGACTTCGCAATTTTTTTTCCTTTCTAAATAACGTTGTATTATTGGATTAACATGCCACAGTGATTTCGTTCTATATAAATTGTTCTCAACACGACACCCGTTTCTCAAATAAGGTTTATTTGTCACGCCACGTAGCATGGTCGAATGCCTAATATTGAGTCATCGACAAGCATATCAACTATCCACACTTGCATAGCCGTTGAAAATACGTAGTATGCTTGTAAGTGAATCTATGTGAAGAGTGTTTACTAGCAGCCTATTGAGTGGTTGGACAAAATACAAGTTCAGGGTCGTCTAACCGAGAATGCATCTTATTGGCAAACCTTAACTTCTGAGTTTTTTGTCCAAGTATTGTCTAAGTTGAAAAAATGACACGTGTTTATACAACACGTGCCATGTTTTAATTGGACAATTCCTTCCATGCAGCTTGCAATGTGGCATGGAAGTCCACACCCAATTGGTTTCTGACAACTAAAAAACACCACTAACTACATTTAGCATAAGAACATAGATATCAGTGCTTCTTCATGCAGTTCTGAGTACTTATTCTTCAAGCAGTTCTGAGCACTGTTATAAAAATCTCCGCCTACCACCTCCTAGGCCCCGCTTAGGCGCTAGGCGGCTTGTCACCGCCCTAATTAATGCATAGGCGTTTGAAAATTAAGAAATGGCGCCTAGACTAGTTGAGGTGCCGTCTTGACTGCCTAGACCCACCTAAGCACCTGCCTAGGTTGCGACTCACTCAGACAGAAAATAGATAACTTTCAATTTGCATTTAAATTTTTTTAATAAATTGTAAGAAATTTGTTGAATACTTAAATGAGCACATATTATATGCTTGTTCCCCATGTTTTTATTATGTTCCAATACTTCATAATTCATGTCATTCTATTTTGTAGTTTATGATGAAATTATATATATTTAAATATTAAGAAACACTTATTTACACAAAACATAATAAATTTACTTAAAATCCGTCTAACCCACCTAGCCCCTAAGCGGCTAGGCCCTAGCCCGCCGCCTTACTAGCGCCTAGCGTCTTTTAGAACCTTGGTTTTGAGTGCTTCAAGAACTTCAGTATGCTTTTTCAAGCACTTCGTTTTTAAATAAAAACTTCCAACATTTTTTTCAAACATAAGATATTATTTTTAACTATGGATATAGAGTGGATTAAGTCTCACAATGGGCTAGCCATAATAATTTGATTTGAATTTGCATTTGCAAGAATTAAACTTAAGACCTCTCACTTACAAATGAAAATATATACTACTAGACCATAATGCTTATGAGTTATGAAATTCCAAACAAGCCTTTGTAACCGGAAAACATAGCTTTTCTTCTAATCACACAAGCATTGGTCTTTTTGCTCGCTGTCAGTTATGTGAAAATTTATATGGGAAGAATTACGTTCTCAAAGAATTTATTCCCCAAACCGAACAGATGGAGATATAAATGGAAAATTTTGGCTAGGCAGAACACTTGGTGAGAATTCAGTGTGATAACTTAGAGCAATCAAACAATCTTCTCATCTTCTATGACACTCAAATTCCAAGAGCTGAAGAGAGATCGACGATTTCATGCCAAGCATACAAGCGTAATAACTTCGGAAGGACAAGATCCAGCACATGATGCAGCAACTCCTCATCCTCTTCAGACTTTCAACTTTTGTTCCTTTTTGCCGGAATGCACCGAATCAAGTGTTACAAAACGATGCCCTGCCTGCTGCGCTCTGCTCCCCCTTGTTGCCTACGGCCAAGATTTTAATCAGATACATAACCCAATCTACCCTGAATATGAAAAACTCATCTACCAATCATTTCGCTAACTGTTACACATGTAACACCAATTCTCAATCAAATGATCCACTCAATCATAGACACACACAACAAACAAAAGCACATGTACACGTACACTCACCACCAAATCAAAAACAAAAATGAAAACCTGTACATTAGATTTAGGGGTGTGATATCCACACACCCCATTTTACTTCTCACACACCTTTCTAATTTTCTGCCGTCGGATCGGATGAATTGAAGAAGATCAACGGACAGAAATTAACAAGGAGTGTGTGAGAAGTAATTTGGGGTGTGTGGATAGCACACCCCTAGATTTATTAACCTTACCCGAAGAAACTGTTATGCACCTCGAGAGGCAGGGTTGCAGATGATTGGATTTTCTGTACAATAAAATCATAGCAAATACATAATTTGATTATATTTTGGGAGAGAATAAAAGGATAGTAACAAATCGGAATTCATTTACAAGAAAAGTCTAGCAAATTAGCCATGTGAGTTATTTCCTATCGACTCCTCCTTATATAAAGATTTTGACGCTTTCATGTCCAGCTAATCCACATTATACAATGTGCACCATAGTAAAAGCTTCCTCAACACAAAGTTTGGAATTTCAATTGATCTTTAAATGTTTTGGGGTGATGTCTAGGTGCCAGATCCAAACATGGAAATGACCTTCTACAGCAGGGGGAGGGAAGGGAAAAAGGTTTTCCTTCGCATTTGTGTTAATTTTTTAAAGGGGTTAGAGAAATATACACACTACAAACAGGGCTTAGAGAAGTATCTGTGTAACAAACACGTTGTACTCAAGTTAAGGCAAAAACTACCAGTCCAAGAAACAGAAAACACGTAAAGGCAAATACTAGCTGTAAGGCGAACTCACACTGTATGAAAATCATGCATCAATGTGCTAAGAAGGATATGCAGATATATATCAGGTAAACATACACAACGATAAAATCAGCATGCAGATATACACAAGTGGGTAAGCAACATTTGAGACAGCATTTTTTCATTAGTGTGTGAATAGCATATCCTATTATCTATCTTCCAAATTTAGGGTATTCTCAAGCCACTCCTCGGCCACATCAGATAAATTTTCGTTTTACCTTCCATACATTCAGCATGTACTATGTTAGTCATCAAAAGATTTTTTTTCTTATGCATTCTGCAGTTTAATATAAACCCTATATGTTTCTAATATTGTGGTTCATTAAGAGCTTGAGAAAATGGTCGAGGAGACGTGGCAAGTTTGGGACATAAGAACAACACTTACAATTTCCCAGACGTTAGTAGTTAACCACCAAAGCTTCAAGTTAAGATCAACTAATGGTTAAGCACCTAAACAACAACAACAACAAAGCCTTATCCACTAAGTGGGGTTGGCTATCTGAATCCTAGAACGCCATTGTGCTTGGTCTGTAATGGTTGAGCACCTAACTAAATAAATTATCCAATGGCAAATCTTATATCCTTATGTGTTACTCAGAAGCTGCATAAGTTATAGGCCTTAATATAATCAACGGCATCTGATAACATATGTAAAATTAATTATTAAAATACTTGTTTCATCAAAATTAAATATTTTAAATTACCCATACAAGCATTTTATGACATCTAATGGGGATGACTTTGCCATTATTCCCTGACCATTCTGTTCTTCACCATCAAATCTGAAAACATTGAACAAACAATCAAAATCATAGACGCTAATTACCCAACAGTATGCAAAAAGGGCTAACTACAGCATTAGAGGAGAGCCATTGCATAATGAACTTACAACAATTTTGGGTGACAGCTGTCCATTCAAAGCTCCATTCAACTGAGGTGGTAATACAAATTATTGAACATTGAAGAACCAGGAGTCACTTTCATATGATTAAAAAAATTGTGTCAATTGCTCTACAGATTCACAAATGAGTAGGTGAAAAGAATAATAGCTCTTGTTGAGCTGTCCAATTACATAATCAACCACTTTTCAGTTTTCCCGTCCACCATCTTATTTCAACTCTTGGTCAGTATGGTTTGCAAAGCATCCAATTGTTTCGAAGAAAATGGAGGCGCCCTTTTTCGAACCAACATCATGATTGCCTTAGCCTTACCAAGCTGGTTTGCCTTCTTTAGGCCTTCAAGCAATGTACGAATGGTATCCACATTCGGAAACCAATTCTTTTGCATGCAATCTCTACACATAGTATATGCCAAATCAAAATCTCCTCCTTTACAAAGATAATGAATCATGGTCTGATATATTTTGACATTGGGCTTGTATCCCTTTCCATGTAGAGCAGAATACACCCTTTTGGCCATTTCAAGATAACCCGCCTGACAAAAACCTTTGATGACCAAATTATATGTAACCTCATCGGGTGTTATCTCAATATTCTGCATCAAACCCATCAATCTATTCGCTTCCCAGGCTCGTCTCCTATATACCAGATACTGGATTCTAACATTGAAAGTCGCAAGATTAGGCAAACAGCCCTTCAATATCATAAGATTCCACAAACCATTACCAATTTCCCACCGGTTGTCCTTATAAAATGCTGACATCAGTGTTGTGTATGTAATGACGTCTGGCTTTATCCCCAACTTCTCCATCTGTACCATGATCTGATATGCTTGAACCAAAATACCCATTTCGCAAAAAGCCTTTATGACAATATTGACCGAATATATATCCAGTTCAATGTCAAACTTCTCCGGAATCTCACTCAAAAATGCCTCTATGGCTCCTAAATCACGGGTTTGAGTCAGAACCTTGAGTGCAGCGTTGAAAGATTTAACAGTCCTAGAACAACCATATAAATGCATATCACAAAAAGTATCAATAGCATGCTTAGTCATCCCAGCCTTACCATACAATGTTATAATCCTCATTATAAACCCTTCTCGCCGACCTTGGTGAAGGCTTTTCTGATGCTCAAGCAAATGTTCAATGTAATCAAACCGGTGAGCTCCAGCAAGCCGAGACACCATGTCTTCAAATGCAAACCGGTTCTCAATGACAAGCCTATTGTGCGCGTTGGCCTTAAACAAATGAAACAGCTTTTCCGGGTCTCTCTCAGCTTTAAGCTTAACCAGGGCAGGCTCTTCTAATGGTTTCGTATTCAAAACGCGATTGGACGCAGCTGCAGGGCAATCATTCGAGGTTATGGCAATGGCGGCATTACAGAATCTGCGACTTGTTCGCAGAGAGAGCATGTTTCAGGAGTTTCCCAATATTAATGCACATCCATCCATCAACATCGGCATTCTACACAAACCATTACGAATAAATATCGAAAACCCACTTCAAAATTTGAGGAACCCAGAAATATAAACGCTCAAAAGAACCAGAAATCACAGACTTTATCATATATTGTTCAAATTTTGAGAAACTGGAACATACCCATTTGCTGAAATTGAAGGTCTTAGGCACCCACCTGAAAGGAGCTTCAATGCCCGAGTGCAAAAACAAAAACCCAGAAACGCAAAGACCATCAATGAATCGTATATTCTCTCTTATCAAATTAAATTACCAGAAGGTTACAGAGAGAGAGAGAGAGAGGGAGGAGGTTTTAGCATTGGGGATCTGAGGGGGACGTTATTTGGTTAAGTGATTAGAATTGCTGGGATTCTCTGTGGGGGTGGGTGGGGGGGTTTAGCCCTACTTGGGGTTTAGGTTTTTCTCTAGGTTGGGTTTTCTTTATGTTGTGTTGTGCTTGTGGACTGCGATGGTACAGCGTGCGGGTCCACGGTAAGGGAGTGTGGACTGCTCAAATGCACATTTTTGGTGATTCGCTGCTGGACGGCAAAATTAAAATTATTATTGGAAAAAATGAAAATTGAGAAAAAAAAAATTTCCCTATATCTGATATGGTGACAAGAATTGCAAGGAGTTGATATGTCTAATGGTTAAAATCTTTCATTTTAACCAACTGCGTTTCGAGTTCAAACTTTCTTCCTCAGTTTTTAGTGTTGATTAATGTGAAATCATGCTTGTATTCAAAGAATATTATGAATCCTTCAAAAATATAAATTGTTCATAGATAGGAAGAGTGTTGTTGGTAAAAGCATTGTACATCCATCTTATTGATCACTCATTGATCTCGATTTCTCGATGCCTTGCTCATCCATAATTACATATCTTCGTTGCATAAACAAAACATCATGTGAGGAGATCAATGACAGAAATAACACATGGACGTGTAGATGAAACAAAAGGTTGTGCAAAAATTAATTTTTTTTAAATAAAATATTTAATGAGATTTGTGGTACCGATTTTAGGTTGGAGGGCAACTGGATACTTGACAGTCAAGTACGTGTTATAAAATACGTTCAAAGTAGCATTGGAAAATTAGAACACTGTCATGTAATATTACAAATTGACGTGTAATATAACATAAACAGATGGTGGATTTACAAACATAATGGATTAGTAACGTCACTTGATGGTGCTAAAATGTTACCCAAAAATCACTTGAAGCCAAATTTTAGTTCAGGAAAGGAGAAACTTGAAATGGAAGTAAATAACATTGACCAACTATTCTGCTGTAATATATCATGTGAAAGTGTCTTATACAGTTAAGAACTTCAGCAGATTCGAGAGGAGGATCAGAGCTTCTGGCAGTGACGAACGGTTCTTTTGAAGATCGACCACCCCAGAAGTATGCTTCATTTAGTCCTTTGATGTTATAACAAGCAACCCCAACGCGCCAATTAGAATATACTGAACAAAAAGAAACAGAAGGGATAAATTTGTGATTTGAATGAAATCATTTGTGTCTGCATGTTTAATGAGACCATTTTCGGAGGAGAAACGAACCTTAATTATAGGCTTTTCAGTCATGATAATTGTCACCCACCCGACATAAGGTAAAAACCTGAAAACGATAACAGATTGAGCAAAGTAGCGATAACAACATGAAAATGATAATCACTTGACTTCTATTTTCTTTTTAAGAATACGAGGGAAAAAAGGGTAAGAATAAAGACGATAGAATTAGTCAATTAGGTATGGCTTAATTCGTTTCGCTAATCACTTTGGGTGGCTTCATTATGAATACAGTGAGCGAAGCAATTAAGCTTCAGACTATCACTTCAAATACCGATCCAGCAACAAAATATGATAGTTTACCCATGTTCCATAGAACAGAGGCAATAACTCTTTTTGTTAATGGGAAACAAAAAAATGAGGCAATGGTAGAGTTCTTACCCTACAGCTCTGCCCATGATATGATGCCGTTGTAGCCACAGCTGACCGTTAGCATAAAGAAGCCTGTCATCCCCATAATTGTTATCTCCTGAGGAAACAACAGATAGGGGGCGAACATTTGAGTGAAAAAGGCGTGTAGCAAAACATAAATCGGACAGCATGTTTGAAACAGCAGAAGTACTGAGCTAAAAGAAAAAAATGTGAATTGTTTGTGATACATCTTTAGAGAGTTTTAATTATCAAGACTTTCAAGGATTATATCACACGTAACAAGAATTTACATCTATTCAAGAAATTGGCACCTTTTGTTAGGACATCAACTTCTCCAGTATCTTTTCGTTCATGAACCTGCAAAATCATTGATCAGCACTGTTTACTGGACCGCAGATGGTTATAATCAACTGATTGTGGGAAAAAGCAAGTGGGGTCAATCTGGGAACCATCTAATATACTAACTCTACATCTGGTGTGCGTGTGTGTGTGTGTCTGCGTGTGGACCTGCTTCCTTATTTGGTATGGTCCTTTTGCAGAAATCTCAACTTAACCTAATTAGGTCCAAGGTGTATGCCATGAAAGACTGATACTATGGCTATCATTTAAACATAATGCAGTAAACAAATAGTCCGCTCTTTGAGTTAATATTGATGCTTTTGATCGTACAACATGTTTCCTTGAGATATAGAGTTGTATATTTTCAGCCAAATTCATTATTCCATTCACGAAACTCAATAGTACGACACCTCTTATTTCAAAAGCCAAAAGTCAACATGATTTAGCAATGTCAAAAAGTGTATTATTTACCTTAATGACGCGATGGACAATTGGAATTTCACGGCCCTGGATAAAATAGACATGGGAAAGTAGAGCATATTAGCATTTGCTTCTTGAAAAGGGAAAAACAATGGTTACAATACCATTAAATAGAGACACTCCATTATTTTCTATCTTAGGTTTATTGATGACACACATGCTTAATCAATATCAAAGAGAAAATATACAAAAACTAGCACTAAAATATTCATAGTTAAAAGATTGGGATCAAAATTGTTTGAAAGAAGAAAATTCCAAAATTTGTGTACATAACTGGTTGCTTGCTTACCAAGCCATCCTGGCAAGCTCCATGACCAAAACTGAAAATTGTCTGCCCCTTATACAAATACTTAAGAGTCTCATGGGCCCTCAGAGATCCATAACTGCTATTTCAGTTTTTACATGCTAAAATTTCTGGTTGCATAAGCAAAGTTCAAAAACTAAGGTTGAGTACATGCTAACAAAACTGGAAAACAAGCCACAGTTGGTTTACATGCCAGATGATGGATTTTCTTGTTTTACTTGAAAGAAGAGGAAGTGAGTGTTTGGCAAGCCATCGTCATGCATAAACAGATGAGGCAGAACAATATCAAAATTCACCATGAAATAGAGCCTTACTAGTATAATATCTATCATTATTGCACCCCCACAATAAATTAATCAAAAAGTGATATGACGATGAATCAAATATAACAAGGAAAGAAATCAGAATGAATATTCAAGCAAGCCTGATAATAACTAGGCATAAAGAGCTGTAATTACAATAAAACAGAGTGTTGCCAAGTTAAAACAAAATCAACAAAAGGGACTTACATCAATATTAAAAACAACAATTTCTCCTGCACGAATGGGTTCTTTACTCATGTGCAAGAACAAAATGTCCCCCTGCAAAGCATATGAGTTATTACCCTTAGTTAAGCAGCACAGGTAACTTAAGTAACATAGATATAAAATAATAAACCATATTGCTGAAAAGATGAATCCAGGGACAACAAAGAGGAGTACCACCGATCGCTTCCTCAAATATGGATACCATAAAATAAGATGAACCCAGATATACAACTACTGGTGACGAAAATATTATTTGGTACCAAACCATTGAAACATTCAAGCGTTATACTATCTCACCCTCTTGAAACCAGGTTCCATACTTCCAGACAACACAACAACAACGGGAGACTCACTGCCGGTAACACACATTAACGCCTTCCATATTATAAGCGCAGATGTGACAATCATACCTGAAACAGAAATCACAAACAAAAAAAGAACCATATAAAGTATTTGCCGAAAAGTTATGAAACCACAACACCTGATCATTCTTCCAAAATCCAACTCTGATAACAGAGTGAGACAATCAGATATAAACTACTGAGTCAAAAGAACTTGAACACATAAATTAAAAAGAAAATTGAAGAAACCACAATAATTGGCATTTGTTCTAAACCAATTGGCATTAAGTAATCAATAAAACCCACAAATAATTCATTCCCAACAGTGATGATTAAGGCATACCATTTAATCATGAATAATCTCAGTAAAGTGTCAAGCTTTACTCTCCTAAACCCCAGAAGACAAAACAAATAAGAGGAAAACGTTGGAAACATCACAATTTGATTGCCACCCAGATTTCACCCAAATAGATGATAGGAAGTATGAATTCCGAATCATAAGACCCAGAACGAGAAAACGCTAAAACGAGAGAGAGGGGGGTTTAAGAATTGACGAACCGAGACTGACGGCCTGAGTGAGGACCTGCCGAATCTGCAGGGATTTGATGGAGTCTACGCTCTCACCGATCCAACCCATTCCTTCTCTCTCTTTTGCCTTTTACCCTCTTCGTCGTCGTCTTCTCAATTTTGCTTGTCTGAGAGAGCTGATGCAAATAGACCGGGCTAAAAGGCCGTCCCTTCGACCATCTCCAACGAAAGCCAGATGGTCGAAAATAATTCGAAAACTATATCCAACCGAAAACTAGATCAAAGAGCTCGTGGGTCCCGCTGAATAAAAAAGGGCTAAAAGATCAACCGGCTGACCTGAGGGCTAGTTTGGTATTGCTGTGCTTTGAAAAAAAGCTGCTGTGAGAATAAGCGGCTGTGCTGTGAGAATAAGCGGCTGTAAAATAAATCAGCTGAGTGTTTGGTAAACATTTTTGTAAAAGTGCTTTTGGAAAAAAAAGCAGTCTGATAGTGGGTCTTTTCATTAAAGGAGCACTGTAGCTCCGTGTGCTTTGAAAAAAAGCCAGTTTTCCAAAGCTACAAATAGGTGCTTCAGCTTTTTCCTTTGATTTCAGCTTATTCTCACAGCAGCTTCCAAAATAAGCCATTTTTTTTTAGTTTATCAAACACCTAAAACTCTTACAGCTTTTTTTCATGGGTGCTTTTTTTTTTAAGCACCTCACTCCCAAACTAGGGCTCAGCCATTCAGTTTTTGACTGATCAGAATTTTTATTATTCCTATCGGTTATAGCCAGTCTGGAATGGTAGGCCTTTTTTTCTTACAAAATTAAATTTTTTTTTTAAATTCTATTTTTTCTCTATAACTTCATAAACTATTATACAACATTAAATTAAATTAAGTAACATGAAACAACATTAAACAATATGAAATAACATTAAATTTAAATAATAAATTATGTTTGGCCCTTGGTTGGAGACCCTTTTTTTACAAGGCTAAAACGAGTCATATGTGTCACATTCCAGCCCGGGGCGAATCACTTTCCGGGCCCGTTCCACCACCGTAGCACGATATTGTCCGCTTTGGGCCCCGACCATGCCCCCACTAGGAAGTTGCTCGTGAGTTCCCAGAAACAAAACTGTGAGGGCGTGGTCGGGGCCTAAAGCGGACAATATCGTGCTACGGTGGAGTCGAGCCCGGATTGTGGTGGGGGCCCGGGCCATGATGTGACAATATGGCCCTATGGCCCTTTGGCCCTAAGTTGGAGATGGAAGCAAATATGACACTGTATTGTTCATTAAAATATTAATATCTTGGAGGGCCAGAAGGCTAAAACGAGCCATTTGGCCAACCTTCAATTGGAGATGACCTTCATATCCATAATAAGCCGTTTCTGTTATATATGTTTGCACGAGAGAAATAAATTTGAAATTTTAATAAAAATCAGAATTTATAAATTAATATGCATTAACTTTTTTTGTTTGGATTCATAAACATAGAATTTAGAATTTTCGCGTGAGAAGATAATTTAGAATTTGGGGCCTCCAATTTCTAAGTTTAAATTTCAAGTAAATAGGTGTATTTCTAAATTTCTATGAATGAGAGTTTAAAAATACAAATTTTGTATTCAAATTCTATTGTTCTTTTAAGTTAATCAAACAAGAAAATTCACAAATCTTAAAATATAAAATTCCATCATTTCAATTTTCATAATTTTAAAATTCCTTAGTAATCTTAAATTTTCTTATCCAAACAAAGTGCTAATCTTTTTGTTCCTTTTCAATATTTTTCTCAAGTTATTTTTGTTCTGCACTAAAATAGAAATTTCAATTTTTTTCAAAGATTTGAACCAATAGGGATGTGCCATATCAGCAAAATGATGTAGCAAAACACGCGAGTACCTTCTGCACTCTTTCTAGTTGGGCGCGTGTATACTTCTAGATGACTGGATGTCGTAGCGTTCTTCAATTTACATAAACTAAAATTTTAAGTGATTTATCATATTAATTTTTTGAATCGAACTTATTTCTTTTATCTATTTTTATACAGATGTCCCCATAGATTGTTATGATCCCACCTCCTCGTGTTTGGAAGGAACTTTGGATTGCAGCGTTGTTGCCCGGAATATTGTGATTTGTGACAGTGGTATTAGTCCCAGAGTGCAGGAGGGACAGGTGGGGAAAGATGCAGGAGCCATTGGTATGATTTTGGCAAACACATCTGCAGATGGAGAACAAACGTTTGTTTTAACACTTCATACAACCGTCACTAATGTCGGCCCTGCGCTTTCGAATTACCACGCCATAGTTTCGCCGTTCAAAGGTGCTTGCTTATGTGAAAGTCGAGCTTCGGACGCTGAACTTCACAAGAGAAAATCGAAAACTATCTTATCACCTTCATTACGAAATTCTTGCAGGAGGTTCCGGAATTCGGAGGGTTGGTGCGGGAGGATAGAATGCAGAGGGTGAGAAGCCTTACTGTTGTAGCATGGCTACCTCCACTGCGAATCATGCACTGGAGTTTTTTTCTTTTTCTTTTTGGCATGATTTTCAATGTGTGCTTTATTACGCTTTTGAATAAACAATTTTTTTGGTAATAAACAATTTTTTAATGTAAAGTAATGCATTTGATATTTTAGATGCATGGCAGTGGTAGAGCCAGTATGAAGTCATTAGTTACTTTTGATCTCAACAACTTCAAAAACTTCATGTATATTTGTTTGTATATTGTATTTGACCTCTATAAACAGTTAAGACAAACTAATTACTACCTTATCCTTCTACTTCTTCCATTTTCTTATGTCATATTTTACTTTCTTTTCTCTTTTCTTGTGGGCAACTCTATTGTGTGCACTATGTGCTCGATGAAGTACCTTAGTTGACAGGCTTTGACAATCTTCAACATTACTCCACATTATCTTGCATCCACCGTTGACAAGTCTCTAATAATAATAGTAATAGTTGTCGACATATGTTAGCATAAGCTTTGGGCATATGTTGGTAGGAATTGTGTGGGACCATGATTTTTTGGGGCCCAAGACATGTGGCACCTTAGGTGGCAAAAAATAACGAAATGCCCATAGCACATAATCGGAGTAGCCCTAGTGTGCCTACCTCCACTGTGAATCATGCACTGGAGTTTTTTTCTTTTTCTTTTTGGCATGATTTAGTTTCAATGAGTGCCTTATTGTGTGTGTGTGTGTGTGTGTGTTTTTTTTTTTTTTTTTGAATTGGAAGCGCTATATTCATTAATCAAACTTATAGAGTTACATAAATCTTGGAAAAGAAGCTCTAAAAGAAAGATATGAGGCTCCTCAAACCAAACTAAATTATTGCCATTAGACAAAGCAAACTTCGCAAGTCAGTGTGCAACACCATTACATAAGCGAGAACACATGGATAAACCTCACCATAGGGAAAGTGGATGCCAGCTGCAGAACATCATCTACAATCATACCAATCACCGATGAGTCTGAATGAGTCAGATTGAGATTTGTAATGGCCTTCATGCAGTCACTCTGTACCACAACTTGTTGGAAACCATGCTGCTGAGCCATCTGCAAGCCAAACCTAACCGCATGCAGCTCTAAAATCGGAAAAGAGATAATGCCTGGGAACTATTGCACCTCTGCTACCAAGTGTCCTCCCTTCTAGTCCCGTATCACCACCCTCACACCACCCAGCTTATCTTGAACTTTCAGCGCCCCATTAGTATTAATTTTAACCCACCCTTGAGAATGGGGAGTCCACCGGGAGACCCTGTCTTGGTTGGTTTCCTAATAGCCTCCTGAAACACCATCAACCATGAAGACACTCGTTGCCAAACAACCATGAGTAGAACACTAAAACCCTTCCACACCTGTGCATTTCGTTCTTGCCATATACCCCACAATACCATGCATAGAAACTCGAAATCCATCTCCCTCCGTTCAAGCACCTCTAACAACCACCCCAACACCCACATGGGTCTGCTCTCCAAAACGGGAGGATAAAACTCTACACTCCGAATATCCAGACATGGATGAGCTGGGCTGCCCTAGTATAACTAGAAAAGCACGATGGCTTGCGCCGAGATTCCTAGAAGTAGCCACAATGGTCTTTTTCAAGGCTTAGCTAACTGAAGGATTTTGGGTCTCTTCGCCTAATCCGCGGGGAACCGGGCCCTAGAGACGGAGGGGGCACATTACACAGTACGCCTTACAGACAGCTGCCTTGGAACCCTAAAGCTGCTACCGAGTGCACTAAGGTAGCCTACGGTTTCCAGAAGACTGCCTACGGCTTGCCATTCGAGCAGTAAAACCATGCTAGACTTATACAACCGCACATTCTTGTGAAAGGTTAAACAAGCTAGCGTGCATATACGAAGCTTTATCAGCTGCCGACATGTTACGTAGTCGATAAGTTTCATCTCTGCCAAGCGCGGAACAACCTACACCAAGTCCTAAAATGTTGTGATACTTGCTACGCAACCTATGGAATTGGAGAAAGCCAAGGTTAACAGCCTAATGGTTACGCGGACTTGTCTGCTTCTAAAAGAAAGGCTTCCGGCTGCCGACCCTATGGCTAACAACTTTGCCAAGTTCTACACCAACACCTACGACTGCATCGGCTACACGGGCCTGTCTGCTTATAGAAAAGTAGCACGTCTGTCACTGGTCTATAAAGTCTAAAGGTTAGGGCATGAACAAAAGAAGCGATGATGGAGAAAAGCAAAGGGATCAAGTTTATTAAATTTCTAGCAAATTTGATAAACAACTAGCAAAGACTGAAGGAGTATAAGCAAAGAAAAAAGCAATGAGGGAAACAAAGAAAATCTTGAAGACTACCAAGAAGACTACTCTTTAGCAACTTGGACATTCCACAACTACTCGGTCGACACACCTTCAACAGCTTGGACATTCTTAGCAGCGGCATCATCTAGCGCTTTCACCTCCGGCTGCCCCAGCCTGGGCACTAACTTTTCCAACTACTTCGCCAAGGGAAGCCTTAAAAGTAAAAATGAGAAAGTCTTCCACAGAAATAAAGAAGGTCTCGAAACCTCGAGCTCATCCTTCTCACCCTTCAGCTACTCATTCTCCTTAAGCAGACCAATACAGACGCGTTGCAGCTCATCCACTTCCTTCTTCAGACTTTCGTTGATCTTCAGTACAACTTGAAATTCCAACACTTGGGGTTCAAGCCTATCGACGATTCTCTTAAAGTGGATCATTTGATTATAAGCAGCAATCAACTTTTCATCATTTGCATAAGCAGCAAAACGAAGCTCAGAAACTGCAAACTCAAGATCTTGAATCTGAGTCTCAAGCTGCAGAGAAGTGAGGGCAGAAATATTATACCCCTTCAAAGCAACAAGCTCAAAATCCAACCTCTTGATCTCCTCGGCCAAGGAATAAGCTTCAGCTGCCATAGTCTTCGCCAGCTCCTTGGTAGCCTTGCTATATCTGCATCATGGCAAGCAGAGCAGTCCTTCTATATTGGGTTATATGCTTCGCAAAGGAACTTGGGCAAACAACCTTTCTGACGCCATCAACAAACTTGGTACAAGCGTCCATGTCTTCAAGTGAGACTGGTTTCAAAAGCACACAGATCTCAGCAGCCTCTCCAGAAGCAGGCATAGTGGGTTTCTCACAGCTGCCCATGCAAACAGTCTCATTCTTCCCAGCAGGCGAGTCAGTCTCAGCAGCAGAGTAAGTGGGCCTTAGCGCCACTTTAGCAGCAGAGTCTACCTTATCGCTCTTCATAATAGTAAGCATCTCTAAATGAGAATCAGACTTAGCTTCCTACGGATGTCTTAGCACAGATTTCGACATTTGGGGCATGACAATACCTCTACACTGAGCAATATTATCATCAATCGAATTAGCCACTCTCGACATGGCAGGCGCCATAGGCTCAGATCTAGCAGCCTCATCTCTTTTCCTATTTGAAGAAGTCATGCCAATCACACACCTCTTGGTAATAAGCAGACCCTCATGAGTAGCGGTAGAAGTCTTCAGTTTTTTCCTAACCGGTATCTCTTGAGCAGGCGGGGAAGATCTTTTCTTTCCACCTTTCTCTCAACGAAGATGATTATACAGCGAACAACATTCATGGTACTCAGCAGGGGAGCTCAACTCTGTATTCCAGCAGGCAAAGAGGCCTGTATGCCTAGCATTCCGGCAACCCATGAAGCCCAAAGGAAATGAGACTTGCGACTCACTTAGCACTGCACCTCAGCGCCACAATCTGTGGCCCCAGTCGCATAAGCTGCCCATGGCTCTAGCCAAGTTGAGCAGCTTAAAGCAGTGATCTCTGCCACAACATCTCATCGGCCCATGCCGAGCCGACTCCTGGCCCATGCCGAGCCGACTCCTGGCCCATGCCAGCCGACATGCCACACCACCCTGACAGCTGCCCTGCGACAGCACTATCCAAGAAGAAGACAAGAAAAATTAATTTCTTTTTCTTATATCGGTGCGGCACGGAGAAGACGATGAAAGCAACGAAAGACGGTCCTTTGCACGGGCAAGATGTAGAAGATTGCTAGATGAGGGGGAACAAATATCCTCTAAGTTTTCTCTCTCTTGTAGGGTAGAATAAATCGCTCTCCAAGGTTGATTTAATAACCCACTTAAGGTGGACTTAAATAGGCTTTGAGAGAAATTTATTTCCCTTTCCTAGAAGGATCTAATTTCCTATTAAAGAGAGAATCGACATCAAAATAGGAAGCAGTCTTAATTTTCCTAAAGCAAGAAGATCTCTACACCTGCTGCCCTTTCTTGCGAGCAGCCCAACAGGTGTGGGGGCATTTGTGGAGCCAAAAATAATCACAAGGCGACACGTAGATTTTTTACAAAAGGAGACAAAATTACCCTTGAGGCATACTGGGATTCCTATGCGCAAGCAACATGCAATTATCTCTCAACCAAGTCAAAAGTGCCCCAAATAGGTATCAACTTCAAACCTAATTTATTCTATATATTTCCTGTTTCATTATTTATTTCATTATTTAGCTAAGTTATTAGCTAAATAATATATTTCTTCCATAACTCCTAAAACCTTCCTTCTAAAATCATAAAGTGGACAATTAATGATTTAATTGCCTAATTAATCAATTAATTGTCCATAAAAGTCATCTATTTTACCCCAAAATGACTACTTGGCCGGCCAACCCCTTCCAAGAAATAATCTATCATATTTTCCTACATTTTTCACACTTTTCTCCATTTTATTATCCTATTTACACAACTATTCAATTTTGTAACCTCCTATTTATTTCTTTTATACTTAATTAGCCAATAAATTGGCTAATTAAGCCAAAACCATAACCACAAAAGCTCATTAGTGGTCGGCCACATCACTTCTCAAATGGAGCAAAACCTAACTCTATAAATAGAACCCTATTCTCACCAAAAAATAATTTAAAACACTCTTGCAAAAATCACAAAGTTCTCCAAACACATTTTCTCTCTAATTTCTAACTTTGGCATCGGAGGTTCTCCGGCCAAAGCCCCCCCAACTCATCGTGAGTGCGTGGGCTTTTGGCCTTAACCTAAGGTGCTAGTTATTTTGTAGGTGCAAATTCGTCCAAGATCGAAGAGGAGAAAATTTGCATCCACAAATCTTTAGAGTAAAAAACTTTTACTTTGACCAAAATATAATTCTTAGAAACATGCATTAACTTTATAATGTTAAATAAGATTCAGAATATCTGCAGCCATATAATTTGAACTATTTGTTATGCAGGCAACGGAAGATGTTGAAAGCATAATCCTTGACCTTTCATTCTCAAAGCTAAAAGTGGTATACTTAAGTTCCGAAGCTTTTGTTAAAATGGCGAAATTAAGATTGCTCAAAATCCATGGCGACGGTGTAAATTCATGTGAGAATTTAAAGTTTCTTTCGCATGAGTTAAGAAGTCTCATATGGAAGTGTTTCCCCCTAAAGTCTTTACCGTCCAGTTTTATTGCGAAGAATCTTGTTGAGCTTGACATGCAATATAGTCTCATTGAACATCTTTGGAAAGGAGCCAAGGGAAAATCTTCACTTACATATGTTTCTTTTAAATGGTTTAATTCTTAGATGCCTTACCATATAACTTGTTTTCCTGGATGTGTTATACCAGCCTCTGGAAAATTTGAAAATTATCAACTTAACAAGATCTTCTCACCTGAAGAAAACGCCTGACTTCACGGGGGCGAAAAATCTTGAGAAAGTGGTTTTTCGAAGTTGTACAAGTTTACTTGAGGTTCACCCATCCATTTCATCTCTCGAAAACCTGGTTCTTTTGGATTTGGAAAATTGCGGAAATCTTAAGATTTTTTCAAGCAGAATTGGTATGAAATCTCTTAGAACCCTTATACTTTCAAGTTGCGTCAGCCTCGATTAGTTTCCCGAAATTTTAGATATTATGCAAGATCTATCAAATCTTTATTTAAATTATACTGGAATTAAAGAACTACCCCTGTCAATTAGTAATCTTACGGGGCTTGTTGTCTTGAATATAAAAGGTTGCAGAAAACTTGAAAGTATTCCGAGCACCATTTCTCACAACAAATCTCTTCAATGCCTTGATGTTTCTGGATGCTCAAATCTTGAGAAGTTTCCAAAAATTTCAAAAGTTATGAATAAGCTATTTGAGCTTTATTTGAGTCACACTGCAATTAAGGAACTGCCTAATCTCACCAATCTTGTTACTCTGAAGCCGAATGATTGCAGAGAACTTGAGAGTCTTCCAAGCAGCATTTCTCACATGAAATCGCTTGAATACCTTGATGTTTCTGACTGCTCAAATTTTGAGAAGTTTCCAGAAATTTATGAGGTTATGAATAAGCTATCTAAGCTTTATTTGGGTGGCATTGCAATTAAAGAATTGCCCGCGTCAGTTCTAAATCTCACTAGTCTTGTCACTTTGAAGCTGAATGATTGCAGAGAACTTGAGAGTCTTCCAAGCAGCATTTGTAACATGAAATCTCTTCGATACCTTGATGTTTCTAGATGCTCAAATCTTGAGAAGTTTCCAAAAAAGTTCAGAGGTTATGAATAAGCTATCTGTAGAGAACTGGAGTGTCTTCCAAGCAGCATTTCTCACGTGAAATCTCTTCAAGACCTTGATGTTTCTAGATGCTCAAATGTTGAGAAGTTTTTAGAAATTTAAGAGGTTATGAATAAGTTATCTAAGCTTTCTTTGAGTGGCACTGCAACTAAGGAACTGCCTGCATCAGGTTTAAATCTCACCAGTCTTCTTACTTTGAAGCTGAATGATTGTAGAGAATTTCCAAGCAACATTTGTCACATGAAATCTCTTCCAAACCTTGATGTTTCTAGATGCTCAAATCTTGAGAAGTTTCCAGAAACTTCAGAGGTTATGAATAAGCTGTTTGAGCTTTATTTGTGTAGTATTGCAATTAAGGAACAACCTGCGTTAATTTTAAATTTCTCCAGTCTTGTTACTTTGAAGTTTAATGATTGCAGAGAACTTGAGAGTCTTCCAAGCAGCATTTCTCACTTGAAATCTCTTCAATACCTTGATGTTTCTGGATTCTCAATCTCTGCGGGTGCTTAAACCTTTCTAAGTTGCGTGTGAACTTGGAGGATTTAAATCCTTGTGGGACGCTGGAGTAGAAATGGTTGAGCACAGGATTCTATTCTATTCTTTTAAATTGTAAATTGTTATACATATTCCCAATCTCTGTTTTACTTTTGGACATGCTTCTGATGATTTACACTGCGGATATAAGGAAATGTGGGCACTGTTTTCACAACTTTCTGTTCTTCTTGGCGTGCTCTGCTTTCTTGATGTAAGTGACTTGAATCTCTTGGAATAGAGGACTCTCTTGCTCATAAGTTCTTGTGGAGAAAATAATTACTATACAAAAACAATTTTGAGAGCCTGCTTGCCCAAATGAATAACAGATCTCAAATTGGAAGCTTGCAGGAAACATCAATCGATACAAGAGCTTTCACCAAGCATAATTACGTGCGCCTGATTTCACATCTTTGGAAACAGGTACACTTTCAACACCATGATGAACTCCTTGAGCCGACAATACACACATCAATACCATGATAATGAAGAGTGCTTTCTGAATTTTGATCACAATGGTTAACTGTGCTAGTGAAGAGAAAGTTGCACGCAACCCGAATGATAATGTGGTGGTGCACAAAACTTATAATGTGTCGCGTTGTGTTTCTGATTTTTAATTTCCACATGGCTGTCGCGTTATTGGGTTTTGGACACCGATCACCCTGGCATCCCCAATACACGTAAGTTCTTCATGTGTTGGCATGCCACGGCCATACTTGCAGATCACCGGGAATCAGTTTCATTCATATTTTGTAGCGGTTGCCACAATAATTACATTGGTAATTGCTGGCACCATCCTGTATTTTCAATTTGCAATAATTATGTCAATTTGCAAAATTACCTGGCAACAATAATTATATCAATTTGTACCATATTTTGTTTTAGTTTTACTGAAGTTAGGTGCTGGCCGTGTAGCATGGATAAATTATACTAATAAATTAAACTGATATTTATCAACAATCGGAAGACTCATGCCATTATGTGTGTAGGTTGAAAGGCTAATGATGCACAATTCTCTGCTGGAGAAGAAATTGCAAGATGGAAAGCTACAGCATAGCAAGAAGCTGTTGTGGGCACAGGTGTAGAACAAGAATTTGTGGCACGGGTATTTTTGCAAGCATGCCATGAATCTACTGATTAGAACAAAACCCAAATTTGGGTTTCTTAGAAATCTCATATGCAGTCAATTTTCAAAATGAAGAATTGGGCTTGAAGTCAGAATTCGTTGTATGAACTTTTGATTTGGTAGACGGAATTGATCAGAGTTGTGAACTTGGTAAATTTATGTTGTTGATAGAATGCCTGTGACTTTTCATGGTTATCATTACTTTAATAACTCTTTTGGTGATGATGTGAAGATATATGGTTATTTGATCTAAATTTATAGGTGAATATCTTTATCCTGCAACTTTTTCTTTTAGCTCGATTGAACAATTCGTTCGCAAGCTGAAAATTGCAATGTCTTTATCCTTTTGATTCACCCACTGTAAGCTTGCTTAGCTCCAGCTGAAGCCCTTCAAGTCAAACTGTCTGCAACTTGAAGTTTACTTTTATTTTTAGAAATGTTTATTCATTTTTATTAGTTTCAGCTGAATGCAGGGAAAATGCGGGGGAGAGCCTTCTCTCGCTCTCAAATCCAGCGAATCACGTCGCATCACCAGCGTTCCCCCCGCTTTACTGAAGGTAAGCGATTCATCCTACTCGAAATTTCAAAAATTTGGGGGTTTTGGTTCCTTTTCAATACCAATCAGATAATCAATCTGTACGAATGGATTTGATAGATTGAAGCACCGTGAACCTGATTGGAGTGTCTTTACCCTACTTTAATTGTTAAATGCATTAAGCAACTATGGCCTCGTTTGGTAGCTCGGACTGTACTGACTATTTTTGTCGGATAGAATAAATAGTCACCAAATAGTACCGACTAAATTAATCGGGCGTTTGACGCAGTATCAAATTAATGACCGTATTATTTATACTGTGTTTGGTACTGAACCGGATAAGAAAATGGAATGTCAAATAACAAAGAAAAATAGTAAATTTCATACATCAGATTCAAAATATTTTCCAATAAATTGAGCTGCAAAAAGGGCCAAATTCTAGCCATTAAACTGAGCTGCTAAAAGGGCCAAATTCTAGCAGCTGACTACGTGCAATGTCGGTGGAGAAGTGGAAATCTTGGGAGGAGGTGGAGGAGCGGGAGGATGTCTTGGCTGGAGAGGGGCAGTAGCACAAAAAGCACAGGCTGAAATTAACTTTAAAAACTGGTGAAAGCTGTAGATAAAGGAAGAACAAAAAGCACAGAGCTTTAGGAGCAAGAGAGAGAAAGGAAACCTGGGCAATCTAAAACCAGTAGTATCCCACAAAAATTAAACCATAAGAATCACGACGAACACAAAATTAAACCATAAGAATAACGACGAACACCAAATTAATGAAAAGCTCCGGAGAATTAAGAAAAAGGGCTTACGTTCGTTGGCGTCTTCGGGAATTTCACCGTTCTCCATGGCTGACAATTTTCCGACGGACTTGGGTTTTGCTTTTTTCACGCTAGTGTAGAGGGAGAAGAGAGATATGAAAGAGTTGAACTGGGGAGGGGAAACGAAGAAGAAGAACAGAGGGAGGGGAACCTGGGAAGAAGAAGAAGAAAAATGAGAAGATGAACTGGGATTCAACGATGAAGAAGAAGGCGTGAGAAGACTAACCTGGAGAAGAGAGCGGCTGCGTCTGGAGAGGAAGGAGCGCCCGACTAAATTGTACCGTGGTTTTGGAGAGGATAAGCAAGCGGGCGTTTACCGCATAAAATAGATGGGCCGATTGTTTAATTCGGTAGCTATTTAATACAAATAGACACCAAACACCGTACTTCGTATTATTAATACTATCCAGTGTCTTATACGGTGTGACAAACGATATGTGCTCATTACCAAGAATCAAGTTACTTTTTTTCCTTCTTGGGAAACTTACTCAGGAAATTCAAGAAATTAAGAAACAGTTGGATGAGTATCTTTTTGTATTATATTATTGTTTTCATAACGATTTTGGGTTCAACCACATGGCTCCCAGAAGTTTGTCTTGGTGATTAGAAATGCCATTGGCGGCCTACCCGCTTTCCTTTCTGCTTAATTTATCTTAAGAACGTTTGCATCCTAATACTTACTTTAAATATGTTAATTTGTCCAATTTTCTATAAAATTTTGTGCAATGTGATTGTGGGTTCTCAATCTTCAGATGGTGATCATTTCACAACTTCTGTAAACATGGCACTCAACCCTTGACATACAGAGCTGAGGATGGGAGGAGCCAGGGCCGACCCGGGCCCAGTGCAGGCAGGGTGACTGCTCGGGGCCCAAAAAAATTAAGGGCACCAAAATTATTAGGGTGATATATTTATATATGTTTTCATAAAAGTATAAATTTATAAAATTTGGTTCAATGACATAGAAATTTAACTAGAAGTGGTGGTTTGGTCATTTGAAAATAATAAAGAGGTATTGGGTTCAAAACACTACATGTGCTTATTTACTTTCTAATTTTTACAAATTTCTTTTCATAAGAGTATAAATTTATAAAATTTGGTTAAAAGATCAAGAAGTTTAATTAGAAACAATGATTTTTGTTGTTTAAAATTAACAAGAGGTCCTAAGTTAGAAACGCTATGTGCATGTTTATGTTTTTCAATTTTACAAATTTTTGTTTGGTTGTTAATTTATTTTTATTTACTAGCTAGTAGCTATGTTGGTTGTTATTTTTAAATATTCGTTTTAATTCAAGTATAATCTTCAACAATGAGTAATACGTAGATCAAAATTTTAGAGCAAATTTACAAATTATATGACGTGTTATCAAAATATTTTATTTAATGCCCATTTATTATTAATACATATCAATTAAAGACTCGAAAAAAATTATTTTTTTTAGTCCCATAACACATACTAACCTCAGCGGATTGTCAATGCCCAATTGGCAACCCTATGGCTAGGAACGTTTTAGGAATGAGCATAAGAGAAAGGTCTCGTAAATCTAACTTACTTAGATCACTTATCTCTTAGATCAAATACATTCCTTGGATTCCCTTATTGATTAAACACAAGATACAATAAACAGTGATTAACAATAAGCTTTGCCCTCTATTAAACATATATAAGTTTAATACAATAAGTATTCCAAAAAAGCTATTACATCAAATGAGTGGCTTTGTGGGCATACTTCCAACAATCTCCCACTTGCACTCAAAGCCATCCTCCCATGTATCTAATACCCATCTTTTCCATATGACGGTCAAGTTGGACTTGAGACATTGGCTTCGTCAGTGGATCTGCTACGTTATCGGCTGAAGCAACTTTGAGAATGTTGACTTTCCCCTCGGCAGCATATCTTCTAATGATATTAAAGCGCCTGTCAAAATGCTTGTTCTTTTGATGTGCCCTGGGCTCCTTGGCTTGAGCTATCGCCCCACTATTATCACAGTACAAAGTTACTGGTGATGTAATGGTTGGAACCACTCCAAGTTCAGTGATGAACTTCTTCATCCAGAACGCTTCTTTGCCGGCTTCAGCTGCAGCGACATATTCAGCCTCTGTCGTGGAATCAGCAATTACACTTTGCTTCTTGCTTTTCCAGCTGACAGCCCCACCATTCAGAGTGAATACATATCCGGAGTTGGAACTTCTATCATCGACGTCAGATTGGAAATCTGCGTCTGTATAGCCTTCCACTCGCAACTCTGTTGCTCCTCCATAAACGAGGAACATGTCCTTAGTTCTTCTTAAGTACTTAAGGACTGTCTTGACAGCTGTCCAGTGTTCTGATCCTGGGTTAGATTGATATCGACTAGTAATGCTCACAGCATATGCGATATCAGGCCTTGTACATGTCATGGCATACATGAGACTTCCTATGGCGGAAGCATAAGGAATAGTATTCATTTGCCGTATCTCTTCAGGAGTCTTAGGTCTCATAGACTTAGAAAGGTGAATTCCATGTCTCACAGGAAGAAAACCTTTCTTAGATTGTTCCATTTGGAACCTACTTAGCACCTTATCAATGTACATTGATTGGGATAATGCAATCAGTCTTCTGGTTCTATCACGATAGAGCTTTATCCCAAGTACATAAGATGCATCTCCTAAATCTTTCATGTGGAAGGTTTTGGACAACCACACTTTCACATAAGAAAGTACTGCAGTGTCATTCCCGAACATTAATATGTCATCTACATATAACACCAGGAATACTACTGCATCCCCTACGACCTTTTGATAAACACAATTGTCGTCTTCGTTTTGAGTAAAATCAAACGTTTTGATTTCTGTATCAAAACGGATGTTCCAGCTCCTGGAGGCTTGCTTAAGTCCATAAATGGACCTCAGAAGCTTGCATACTTTAGTCTTTTCAGACTTGGACACGAAACCTTCGGGTTGAGCCATAGAAAGCTCTTCCTCTAGGTAGCCATTCAGAAAGGCTGTCTTCACGTCCATTTGCCAGATTTCATAATCATGGTACGCAGCTATAGCAAGCAAAATTCGAATGGACTTAATCATGGCTACAGGAGAGAAAGTTTCTTCATAGTCAATCCCTTGTCGTTGCCTGTAACCCTTGGCTACAAGTCTAGCCTTATAAGTCTCCACGTTCCCATCAACGCCTATCTTCCTCTTGAAGACCCATTTGTTTCCAACAGGTACGATACCTTCTGGAGGGTCTACAAGAGTCCAGACCTGATTTTGATACATGGAATCCATTTCGGATTTCATGGCCTCTTGCCATTTCTTTGAATCAATGTCGGACATTGCTTCTTTGTAGTCCCTAGGGTCCTCCTTTGTGTCATTGTCACCTAAAAGGTACAATTCTGCAAAGTCATTGTCTAAGCCATACCTCATGGGTGGCTTACTAACCCTTTCAGATCTACGTGGAGCTTGGGGTTCAGGAACAGGGTTGTCAATATGTCGCGTGCTTATTTATGGTTCATCATTAATCTCATTAATTTCCATCTCTTTACTTATAGTTCTTTTGAGAACGAATTCGTCCTCTAGAAACTTAGCAGTTCTGGCGACAAAGACTTTCTGGTCGTCAGGATGGTAGAACTCATATCCCATAGTTTCTCGAGGATATCCCACAAAATAGCACCTTACTGATCTCGCTTCAAGCTTAGTAGCTTCAAGCTTCTTGACATATGCTTCACAACCCCAAATCTTAATGTGATTAAGACTTGGCTTTCTTCCATGCCATATCTCATAGGGCGTTTGTGAAACTGATTTGGAAGGTACTCTATTAAGCAAGTAAGCTGCTGTATATAGAGCGTATCCCCAGAATGTTACTGGTAGATCAGCGGAACTTATCATAGAACGAATCATGTTCATCAAGGTTCGATTTCTCCTTTCAGAAACTCCATTGAGTTGTGGAGTTCCCGGTGGAGTCCATTGTGATATTATTCCACACTCTTTGAGATAATCTAGGAATTCATTACTCAGATACTCACCCCCTCGATCTGATCTTAGGATCTTTATCTGTTTTCCAGTTTGCTTCTCAACTTCATTCTTGAATTCTTTGAACCTTTCAAAGGATTCTGACTTGTACTTCATAAGATACACATAGCCAAACCGAGAGTGATCGTCGGTGAATGTGATATAGTAGGAGAAACCTCCTCTTGACGTAGTAGACATAGGTCCACATACGTCAGTGTGGATTAACCCTAGAATTTCAGTGGCACGCTCTCATTTCCCAGTGAATGGAGATTTGATCATCTTCCCTTTCAAACAGCATTCACAAGTACCCATCTGGTCATTACCTAATGGGCGGACGTATCCGTCCTTTGACATCTTGCGAATCTTTTCAAGGTTCACATGTCCAAGTTTAAGATGCCACATCTTTTCTTGGTTAACTTCTTCTCTAGCCCTTTTGGGTTTTGAGGTATTCCCGCTTTCAATACAGTGCACCCCACTATTCGTCTCTAGGTGAAAAAGTCCCTCTATCATATTACCATAAGAGATAATACGACCGTTCAAGTATAAAGTGCAACTCATTTTGTCAAACAATACTGAGTGCCCATCTCGTAAAAGCTTAGAGATAGAAATCAAATTCTTTATACATGAAGGAAAATATAAACAATTTTTAAGTTCCAGGACTTCCCCAGAGGGTAGGTTAAGCATGTAGGTGCCTGTTGCTTTTGCAGAGATTTTAGCGCCGTTCCCAACACGCACAACCATCTCCCCATTGCACAGTTTCTTGCTCCCTACTAGTCCCTGCATCGTATTACAGATATGTTGACTAGCACCTGAATCAAATATCCAGGAACTGGAGCTTACTGTAAAAGCACTCTCTATGACAGAAATAGTCTCTTCAAAAGTTCGTGTCATAAGGCTCGCAATGCGCACCCTGTATTTCTTCTTCCATCGTTCATCCTTTCCACAATGAAAGCATGTTCCTTTGGATTTTATTGCCTTCTTCTTCTGCAATCTTTTCCTATTTGCGTTCTCACTCCCACTGTCTCTTTTGAAACCTTTTTCGAATTTACAGCACATGTCAATCATTTCTTCAAAAGTATGATTGAATCTATTCACTTTATAGTTTACAATAAACTTAGTGAAATCATCCGAGAGAGATGCAAGGAAAAAATCTTGGGCCATTTTCCCATCGATGGAAGTTCCTAAACTTTCAAGATCTTGAAAGATCTTTTCCATCTTTTGTCCATGTTTATGGACCGATGCCCCCTTTGCCATTTTGGCATCTAATAGACTACAAACATTTGAGAATCGTACATTACTAGTCTCTATGTCATGCATCTTATGCAAGCTTTCAACCATGGCACGTGAAGTGTCCATGTGCTTATGTAACTTCATAAGTTCCTCACTAAGTGAAGTGAGAATTAAGCATTTGGCTTGTAAGTCATCCTCATAGTGTCTAGCACAATCATGACACTCCTCCTTTGAAGCTAGTTTCTTAAGAGGCACATGAGGTGGGGATTGCTTAAGCATATACAATATGTCTCTCACCTTTGAGACATTCTCAATATGGCGATACCAAGCAAGGAAACGTTGGCCACTAAGGCCCCTTTTGTCAAGTATAATGGTGGGTATAATTTTAGGCATGTCGTTCACTACATAACATAACATAAATCGCATTTGATTGTTGATTAACTACTTGATTGGGTCTTGAATCAAATAGTACCACGCACTATTTTTGGCAAATTCCACATCCCTCAATAGAATCCGAGAGTTATATAGAACTCTTAGTGGGTTATGGGAGACTCATCATTACCAAGCTCACCTCACGATGATACGATGTTGGTTAGCAAAAATAATGATGAGAGAATAACGCATTATTCATTTACAACGTTTTGTAATTACCCATCTTGTTTGGCCTCTAGAGAATGTTGCCTCACGATGATACGATGTTGGCACATTGCACTTAGTTAAGTTATTCCCACCATGCTTAGTTCGTGTAGGGGTTCAAGAATAACCTCACGATGATACGATGTTGGCTATCCTTGTTGCCTACCATCATGTATGTATATATGGACTCTTCCTGAATGTAAGCACATACTTTGAACTTCCCCATGATAGGGTGAAGCCGGTGTAGGAGTCACAAACGATGGAGTCCACCACGGTGGAAAGCCTACGAAGAGACATTCAAAGCATCTCTCGCTTATCAACTTAATATTTATTTTGAGGGAGTAGTTTTGGGCTACATCAAAACATTTTAATCATATTAAAAGAACAAGGGCCTATCACAACTATTGGTCCAAGTTTATATGAATTAGTAGCATATAATACTCCCACTGTTTCGTTGAAACAAGCGAGACTATATGGAACTACTAACGAATGCATTGCATCCTCATATGGACTATATAGTTGTTTTAGGTTTTAGGATGATTATGAACCGATTGATTTGATCCAACACGAGCCTTGTGTTGGACCTTGGGTTTTAGGTAGATGGTTTGTTGATTTTAATTACGCGTTTAATCTAATTAAACCGTTATTTCCTATTGGGCGTTGGACCCAACTATTCCAATTTGCATACAATTAAACAAATAGGAATACATGAAATAATAAAGAAGGGCTTATGCCCTTTTACAACACATTGGAGGACTTATGTCCTTTACAACAAACTTGAATTAATCAAATTACATTCATATCTACTCTATTAAACCCAAACATTCATAATGCTAAGCGGCCAATCACATAGCTCAATTATCGTGGCTTGGTTCATAATCACCCCTTTTCTTAATTAATCAAAATTAACTAAGAAAGCATCTTTAAACAATTGGTTTTTGGATCCATAAAATTGATTTAAATGGAACTAAATAAAATGAAAATCAAATTCTCATTTGAAGAGACAAAACCATTTTTGTTCTCATTTTGTTTTGGGCCAAAAACAATGACCACAACTATTTGGGCCATAATGCAAAAACAAAAAACTTTTGGGGTCACTTTGTAAAAACACAAAAGTCCACAACTTCATGTAATTACAACTAGAACCCAAAATTTTTAACAATTGCTAAAACTTCCTTAAAGGAACAAAACAATTTGTCCTTTAATGATTTTGGACCTTTTCGTAAAAATACGAAAACTTTTGGGCCAAAGTGCAAATACACAAAAGTATCAAAACTTTATGTAATTGCACAAACTTTAAAGTCTATGACAAACATTAAATCCATTTAATCACTTCTCACCAATAACCATCACCCATCATTTGAAAAACAAAACTTTATGAAAAACATAAAATTTTTGAATCAAAACTTCAAAACTTTTTGTTCTTGGCAAGAACTTCAAGAACATTGAAGAACATTCATAAAAACTCATAATAGCCCCATGAATGTTTTCACTTACCAAAACTCAATTTTTCACAACTCAAAAGAGGGTTAATATTCTAGGGTACTTAGGGGTTCCAAAGAACACATTAAAACCATTTTAACAAGACTAATTTGAACCCAAAAAGTCACCCTTTTAATTTGGCCGAAAATACCAAAAATATTTTTGGCACCATTTTTAGTTCCAATATTCATGCTTTTATGAACTACATCTACAACATTTGAGATGCTAAATTTTCAAGTAAAATTTATATTCAAAGCAAGAACAAAGCTTGTAACATTTACAACACATAAATCATAAGTTATGAAAAATCACAAAACCCAAAAGGATTCACCATAAACTAGGCCTAGGCTCTGATACCACTTGAAGGAATATTTATGTCCTAGTGAAGAACATTAAAGAACATTTGAATACATATGCATAATATTAACAAATTAAATTAAACATGCATCCAAAATCAATTCATAAAACCCATGACTTTCAAAGCCTAGTAGATGGTGAACCATGACTCTTTAACAACATTAAAGAGATTAAGGATTTAGAGAATCTTACCCTTGAAGCTCATCCTTGATTACACAAGGGATTCACCCAAGTGGAGGGCCTTCAAGTCACCTCCTTGCTTCTTTGAGGATTTGTTCTCCAAAACACCAAAGATGTGGTGTCTCCAAGTCTCTACACCAAATACAAATTGTGAAGATAAAATGGATGACTTAGGGGTGAAGAAATTGCTAGATTTCCTCCCTAAGTGGCCGGCCCCCTTTGGAAATTTAGAGAGAAAAAAGTTTCACCCAAATTTCTTAAGGAAAAACCCTAAATGAAATAAAGCTATAAAGTTTAATTTATACTTCATTTCTTGTGAGTGGCAAACTTGTAAATAACACAAGTTTGCTACCCTTCATGTTGTGGCCGGCCTCCCTTTAGTATTTGGGCTAATTGCCCAATTTGTTTTAGTTGTCATACAACTTAAACATAATGGGCCTTGTGGACCAAAACACTTTTGGGCCCCGAAACCCAAAAACAACTTAGAAGCCCAATACGAACGTTTCGTATAATTAATTAACTAATTAATTAACTTTGACCATTCTTCAATTAACTATTTAATTGCATATCCATTTCATTTAATTACTTCACTTTCATCTTTACTCGGTGTACGATCCATTAGGTTCCAATTAGCGAGGCAGTGGGCGATGTTACTCTTAACTATCGATTGTGAATTGAAATCACATTTCAATTCTCCCTAACGATCAGTGTTTGCCAATCTTTAGGGCTACCACAAACCATGAGTGACACCTAGCAGCATGTCATGGTTACCCAAGCTAAGTAGAAGTGGTTGGAGAACCTATCCAGTTACAATTACAATGCAATACGGTCCTTCTCTAAAACAATACTCTTAATCACATCGTTTAAGTGATAGTTTGTTTCATGTCTACTATCCAATGTGATACTTCTCTATATGATTCGCTTGAATAAGATTTGGAACCAACTTCCTTAGTCATATTCATATGCTTTGGCCAAAGACTCTCGAATCATATCTTAGAGTATTATCCTTCCATAAGGTTAGAGATCCCTTGTTGTACATTCATATGTCTACATGACTAGATAGCTTGACCCCAACCATGCCGTGGACACTCCAAAAGAACGCCATTTGACACGATCAAAGATCAATGACCTAACCATTAGACATCAATGATGCCTCAGGTCAAAGGACTACTTTGCATATTGTAACCTTGAGTTCTTACATGACATGTATGTTTGAACTCTCTTTTTGATCGTAGTTCAGTGTACTCGATTACTCTTTCAAGCACCTATGTGTTTGTCTTAGTGTCCAACACTAAATGACTTGAGACTTGTCATATCCACGCTTGAGTCGACATAACACATACTAACCTCAGCGGATTGTCAATGCCCAATTGGCAACCCTATGGCTAGGAACGTTTTAGGAATGAGCATAAGAGAAAGGTCTCGTAAATCTAACTTACTTAGATCACTTATCTCTTAAATCAAATACATTCCTTGGATTCCCTTATTGATTAAACACAAGATACAATAAACAGTGATTAACAATAAGCTTTGCCCTCTATTAAACATATATAAGTTTAATACAATAAGTATTCCAAAAAAGCTATTACATCAAATGAGTGGCTTTGTGGGCATACTTCCAACAGAATCCTTCGCACAGTCTTCACGTAATTGTAGCACTAGAGCATACTTATATATATATATATATATATATATATATATATATATATATATATATTCAGTGATGATGAGTAGACCACTAGTGGTGATATTGATATGTGTGCAAGATTGATATACATGATATGATGAGTTGATTATGAGTTATTATACGGCCGAGGGCCAAGATGATTACTTGATATTTAATCACATCCACCGAATTATGATTGAGATTCAGTTATGATGAACTGACACACCCCAACCCGAAGTGGGGCGTGCTGGCCGTCACGCCCCACTTCGGGTCGGAGTGTGTCACCGGCCCTGAGCCAGAGGAGCCAAGTGAGCCATGATCGGGGTTTGTATCATTCAAATTATTCGTTTAGTTACGGAAAAAAAAGATATGGTTGCCCAATCCAATTTTGTATTTTCAACATCTTAAACATTTTCCTTTGATACCACTTCATTTTGATTTGTAAACAAACTATATCTTTATTTTGGGTCATAGTGTGACGTTTAACGATTTAATTTCTCAGACGGTTTAGCAATTTTTTCAAAAACTTACTATTCTTGACACAGGCTCAAATATTATGTCTTCTACTTTTCTGCTTTCTACTTTCTGTGTTTTTCCCCATGCGGTAAGCTGATCACCTGAAACTATGAGTATAATACTGATGGCACATTACAATCTACAAATGAATGCTTTCTTATAGCATCATTATCTTCCATTCGAAACTTATTTAAATTCACTTAATTTCTCATACTAAATATCATATCAGCTCGGTGTACACAAGAAAATAGAAGAGACATTATCTGTGGCATGGTATGTACATGTATTTCGCATATAACAATAAATCCGTTAGTTTCATTGTCTTCCATATGACAATACTACTTATCTCAATATAAGAAAACAGAAGTATAATACTTCCATTTTATGCAAAGAATGTGTTGTACGCTTCCAAGAATATAAAACACCAATATAGGTTCATTAGGGCCACTCAGTATTAAGATATCATAATAGATGTAACCTGTAGGCATGTTGCTGCCTAATGACAACGAAAATAGTATTGAACTTCTTACAAGATGGTCAGTATGGTATTTGCAAAGAAATAACGGAATTGGATTCCATTCAGATCCATTTTGTGGGGATTTTTAGGATTCACACATCTTAGTTATTCATCGTATATTATGCGGTCAGAAATTATTTGATTTTTTTAATTAAAATTAAACATAAATAGTATCTGACAAAAACTAGTTGTACAATGTACGATGAACAGTTAGAATATAAGAACAAAATGGATCTGCAGAGGATCATCTTCTAGAAATAACCATGTCAACTCTCAAGTATATACAACAACAAAGCCTGTCTGGGCCCAATTGTGTTGAGGCCCATTTCCTCCTACCGTTAGTTTTTCATAGATTTCATCTAAATTAACGTTAACTCTTATCACGTGTACACCACGTGACTCTCCTTTGTGGACAAAAGCATCACTTCACTAGACTTTTAGACACAAAAGCTATAGAATAACACATTTGCATAGGTTTATATTTAGAAATCTAAGGTTTTCAATTATTTAAAGAGTGAAGCGACCGAACTACCCTTACATGTTGAGCACATGCTTCCATTTAACAGAAATTTGGATGGAATGAATGAAAAATTAACAGCAGGGGCAAATCGGCCAAAAAATTTAGTTTAAGTCCTTAATTTTCCAATTAAAAAGTTCATGAGGCAAATCGATAGTTAGGTGATAGTTTAGGAGGCAAATCGACAATTTACTCTTAATTTTTTATAGCAAGAGAAAGATAAAATAAAAGAATGGGAGAGGAGGAGATAGAAAAAGGAGGAGAGAAAATCCTAATTAGTCCTGATGAGCATCCCGTTACATTACCCCATGTGATGTGTGCCCCAATTGTCACTGTTTTCTTTGGGCGTTGCATCCACTCGCCCATGTGGAGCAAATTTTGGTCCACCACTTTCTGATACTTTATCCTAAAGGAAAACTAACCAAAAGGGCTTGGAAACTTTGAGTTTTAACCAAAAACCATGTTGTAAGTTTATTTAATGGTTTGGACAAAGCCCAACACTAAATCAATCCAAATAAAATGGCCCAAATAGTGAGTGTCCGATTTTGCCCCTGACGGCAAAGCATTTCTCCATTTAATCTCTCTTCCTTTATGGGTCTCTCTGCTCTGCTATGGTCTGTCTCCCCCATTTCTTCCTGACATATACATAGTATACTAATCAGCAATTACTTCCTCATTTTAATAAATATATCTAATCTTGAGGAGCAGGAAACCTAGCGTACTGATTTAGAGAGCCAAAGCAACCCAGATCGACAACCCGCTCAAACCCACCCGAGCCGTATTCAAACCCGAAGCCAACGAATCATCGCCTGATGGACCTTGCCCAGCGCTATCCGGTGACAGACTCGCCGGCGCAGGAATCGGTGGGCTACCGCTTGATAGGAACATCCCCGGGGACCCTACCGGTGTTGCCGAACTCGAATGAATGCCTATTGGTAACGAGGGGTCGCTGCTATCTCAGGACCCTCTGCAACTGGCGCAGCCCCCACTGGACCTTCCTTCAGAGCGCTCACCGAAGTTTTGGTCGGAAAGGCAATGGTGGGCAGAGGGGACGCCGGAGATTGAATTGGAGAAGACACGCTCTTGGACGGGCTCTTCGCTGGAGAAACCGATGTGGGAGGAGACACCAGAGAGACTGTGGGTGGGGTCGATGCCAGAGAAACGGTGGGTGGGGTCGAAGTAGGAGATCTTGGCGGAGAGGTTTTGGGAGAAGGCGAAGGAGGCGACTGAGCCGTCTCACCCACTCTCAATGATCATCAAGTATTACTCTTCACTCATCTCCTCACTGTCTTCTGTCTCCATCCATCGATCATAAGCACGCATAAGTATGTATATGTATATGTATAGATTACGCGAATGATAATTTAGATTAATCAGCTTAGATTTTGAGAATTATTTTGAATTGCGATCCGAAAGGCCCCGAATTTTTGGTTAATTTATTTTAGGAGGTGACTCTAGGGTTTTGTTTGTTGTTGGATCTCATTGAACACCCTGATTTTCTGGCGATTATGTGGACGATTGTTAAGAAAAAATAGCTATTTATATGTAAATTTCATTTGTAAGACAGGGCTTTACGTAGCATTACTGAATACATTTTTCTTTATGTGTATTTTCTTAAACAGAGCATTTATAGCAGTGTCTGATCTCAGGAGTCATGTAAAGTAACTCCGCATTGGAAAAATATGGTGTTGGTTCATGTGGCCTTCGTGGGTTTTATTGAACAATTGGTATTCTTCGACTAATATTCTATTTCGTACATTTAATTGATTTTTTTTATTTCATTTCATTTTATTTTATTTTGCATCAAATGTCTACCTTGACTGTCTTCAGAGAGACTTGTTTCTCAAACGGTACCTTGTGATTATGGCTTCTTGAGATGTATGTGACTGTACCGACGCATCTTTCTTAACAGATGCATATAACATATATACAGAATCTATAGTGCATGATGAGTATTTGAAAATCTGCATTAGCTTTCTATTGTTTAAAAGGACAAAACGGAATTGGATAACCACTCATGTCACACTGATATTGGCCTCTAATTTCATAAACTGAACACAAGTATTATCACTATTTTGTAAACTAAACACTAACTATTTATCAAACGAACACTAGTACTATCACTGCTTCGTAAACTAAACACTAAACATTGACTATTTATCAAACGAACAATATTATTATCCTTGTTTCGTAAACTAAACACTGACTATTTCTTAAACGGAACACTAGTACTATCACTGTTTCGTAAACTAAACACTGACTATTTATCAAACGAACAATAGTATTATCACTGTTTTGTAAACTAAACATTGACTATTTCTTAAACGGAATACTAGTACTATCACTGTTTCGTAAACTAAACATTGACTATGTATCAAACGGACACTAGTACTATCAATGTTTCGTCAACTAAACACTGGCTATTTATTAAACGGAACATTAGTACTATCACTGTTTCGTAAACTAAACACTGATTATTATTAAACGGAACACTAGTACATCACTGTTTCGTAAACTAAATACTGATTATTTCTCAAACGGAACACTAGTACTATCACTGTTTCGTAAACTAAACATTGACTATTTCTTAAATGGAACACTAATACTATCACTATTTCGTAAACATTGACTATTTATCAAACAACCAATAGTACTATCACTGTTTCGTAAACTACACTCTGACTATTTATCAAACAAACAATAGTACTATCACTGTTTCATAAACTAAACACTGACTATTTATCTAAACACTAGTACTATCACTGTTTCGTAAACTAAACACTGACTATTTCTTAAACGGAACACTAATACTATCACTGTTTCGTAAACTAAACGTTGACTATTTATTAAACGGACACTAGTACTATCAATGTTTCGTAAATTAAACACTGACTATTTATTAAACGGAACAGTAGTACTATCACTGTTTCGTAAACTAAACACTGACTATTTCTCAAACGGAACACTAGTACTATCACTGTTTCGTAAACTAAACACTGATTATTTCTCAAACAGAACACTAGTACTATCACGGTTTCGTAAACTAAACACGGACTATTTCTTAAATGGAACACTAATGCTATCACTATTTCATAAACTAAACATTGACTATTTATCAAACGAACACTAGTACTATCATTGTTTCGTAAACTAAACACTGACTATTTATCGAAACACTAGTACTATCACTGTTTCGTAAACTAAACACTGACTATTTCTTAAACAGAACACTAGTACTATCAATGTTTCGTAAACGAAACAGTGACTATTTATTAAACGGAACATTAGTACTATCACTGTTTCGTAAACTAAATACTGATTATTTCTCAAACTCAAACGGAACACTAGTACTATCACTGTTTACACTGTTTTGTAAACTAAACACTGACTATTTATTAAACGGAACACTAGTATTATCACTGTTTCATAAACTAAACACTGATTATTTTTCAAACGGAACACTATACACACACACACACACACATGAGTTCAATTTTATAATGCGATAGATCCAAGGCAATTGCATGAGACTTTCAAACATAATTTAGACCAAACATAATCATAAACTAGTTTCCAAAAAAAAAAAGCATAATCATAAACGTTGATGTGAGTCTCGCACTTTAAGTTTCACTGATCCAAGAAATCTTCCCTTAACCTTCATTATTTTGTAGTGATTTGTGTAGAAGTTTGGATTATACAAGTGAATGTGCAATGCAATATACTCGGTGAAATTATGTCATTTTCCAATCTAAAGTTCATTATTTTGTAGTGATTTGTGGAATTTAATTTTTTTAAAATTTATTTGATGGGAGGCGAGGCGAGAAATTGGAGATAATTAATTATGTTGGGGGTTAATTGGTATCGACTGGCAAAAGTTTTTTTATTTTTATTTTATTTTTGACGAATCCTCTAGAAAATGACATATTTGTAAATAAATGAGCCAATGGCATATTTGTAAATAAATAAAAGTTTAATTCTAACAAAAGTAGGCTGATGGAAGGCAGGGGCATGGATGGAAAATGAATTTCTTATTTTGCACGTGAGGCTTCCTTGTTTTGGTTGTTCTTTCTAGTTTTTGTCCTTTTTCATTAAAGTTTAAGTCCTTTTTATTAAATAATGTTAGTAAATGATTTTTGGTTAATAAAAAGTTTGAAAAAACTTTTTTCATTAAAGCTCTCTTATTCTAATGGTAAATAGTGAATTACGAGATTTTAAAAATAAAAAAAATTAAAGTTTTGGGTTCAAAATTTACTATTGGTGTGAAAGTTAGATTTGTTGTTAGGAGAAGGTTAAAATATCTCCGTGAGTCTTCTGAACGTCAAAAAAAAAAAAAAAAAACTTGATAATTTTTATCTTTTGTTTTTCATTAGTTTCTTATTTATTTTGGAGAGACTTTTAAAAGGTTATAAAGAAATGCACCTAGAAATTCAAAATAAGAAAAATAAATAATAAGTTTCGGCAATAGAAACGCGTGATCTGGTCGTCATTGACTCAATGTGGAGATCAATGTGAAGGTCAATTGAGTGTTTCAGTTTTTACTTTAGTCTTGGATACTCGATCGATTGATGGCTGCTGCTGCATCTTCCTCTTCTAGCGATTGCCACGATAATTACATTGTTAATTGCTGGCACCAACCTATAGTTTCACTTTGCAATAACTGTGAGGAAAAACTGCAGTTCTGTAAGCTCGCTCTTGTGATTCTGGAACATGCAGGGGACAAGTATCTAAACCAGCTGCAACATATCAGACGGAGTTTGGAGGCCTGGCGTGGAAGGACGGAGTTCACAGGGTAATTACTTTATGCTACAAGTTCAATCCTAATGCGCATTTTGCATTAGTTTTTAGCAGTGGAGCCTAAAATGGTCAGTTTTGGTCAGTTTTAGCATTAGTTTATATGCCCTACATTTGTATGCAACTTTTTTTTTTTTCGTTATCAATAATATTCCCTTGTCCTGCCGAATTCAAAAGAAAAAAAAAATGATCCACCCCCATTAGAGCGCCACTTAATAGTTTATACCACGATCTAATAAATCTTGGTCCTAAGTTGAACATTGTAAATTGCTAAATTATTTACCACCAATCTTGAATAACTGTTTGTAATTATTCTTTCACATTTGGGTCTTTTTTCCAATCATATTTGTTTATTGTGGTTGTTGCCATACTACATGCTTTTGCATTTCAACCTAAAATAATGCATTATTGATAATTGAATGGTCATTGTATTAATCTATTGGATGATCTTTGTCCTTTCGTGCTTGTTTTTTTTTTTTCTCTTTTTCTCTTTCACTGCACCTTCCCCGCCGGCGGTATGTTGTTTCTGAAGTCCATATGCGAACATTATTATATGGAAATATTTATGTTTCCATATTTTTGACCGGTAAGATAATATTGTATGGAAATCACAATTATAAAGAAATTGGAAGTTGTAATCAAGATATTGTAGTTTACTCTGCTATGGGTATGAACACTTGCGAGGCGATCAGCAAGCAAGTGATGCCAAGCAATTGAAGTCTATTCCTTTCAATGTAATTGTGACTTCAACAGCTTGAGAAACGCGTGATCTGCTCTTCATTGACTCATTACTTCCTTTGTAGCTCAACGTGAAGAGCAATTGAGTGTTTCAGTTATTACATTACTCTTGGATCCTGGATCGATTAATGGCTGCTGTTGCTGCTGCTGCATCTTCTTCGTCCTCTGGCTCTCCTTGGAAATACGACGTGTTCATCAATTTCAGAGGGGAAGACACTCGCAGGTGCTTCGTCAGCCACCTCTACAAAGCCCTGGATCAGAAAGCAATCAACACCTTCATTGATACCGAAGGGCTCCGAAAGGGCAACGACCTTTCGCAGCTACTGACGGCGATCCAAGATTCGCGCGTTTCAATCGTAGTTTTTTCTCAAAACTATGCTTCTTCCACATGGTGCTTGAAGGAGCTCGTCCAAATACTGGATTGTATGGATCGAAAGGACCAGATAATGGTGCCCATTTTTTACGATGTGGATCCTTCTCATGTCCGCAAGGCAGAGAGCAGCTTTGCGGAAGCTTTTGCCAAGCATGAAGGCCATGCTAACGCCGACATGGAAGAGGTGCGGAGGTGGAGGTCCGCGCTTACTCGAGCCACCAATTTATCCGGCTGGGATTCGCGAAATTACGAGTAATATTTAGTTGTAGTTTCATAATTTGGAATTTTTTTAACGTTTCGTTTTAATTCTTTGTCATGTTTTCCTAGCCAATGTATTAGTATACGGTTTGCACTTGCTCTTGCTCTTACTCGTACAATTATATTTTTCATATTCCACAGGGATGATGCGAAGCTCATTGAGGAAATTGTAAAAGATATTTTTCAGAAATTGATCCGCACCTCATCAAGTAAAGACGATGACTTGGTTGAAATGGATTCCCACATGCGTGAAATGGACTTGCGATTACATCCTGCTCCTGAAATGGACGACGTTCATGTTGTTGGAATATGGGGTATGGGTGGTATAGGCAAAACGACCATAGCTAGAGCTGTTTATGAGAAAATTGCTTGTCAATTTGAAGCTTGTTGCTTTCTTGACAATGTCAAGGAAGAGTTCTCCGCTTGTGGTGCCGTACATATGCAGGAAAAACTTCTATCTAGAATCTTGAATGAAAAGGTGCAGAGTTTAGGCACTTTGGATCAAGGTTACAGAATGATATTGAGAAGGCTACAGAAGAAAAAGGTTTTGATTGTTCTTGATGACGTTGACGACTTGTTTCAAATTGAAACCTTACTTGGAAAGCAACATTCATTTGGTGGTGGGAGTAGAATGATTATCACCACTAGAGATAAGCGAGTACTAAGTCGAGCTGATGCGACCTACAGCCCCAAGGTTCTAAGTGGTGATGGAGCTTTGGAACTCTTTAGCCAGTATGCCTTTAGAACAAAGCAACCCAAAAGAGACTATGATCATCTCTCAAGCCATGCTGTACGATATGCTCAAGGTCTCCCTTTAGCACTTAAAGTCTTGGGGGCTTTTCTTTATAACAAATCTGTACAGGAGTGGGAAGAGGTGCTAGAGAAATTAAAGAAAATCCCACAAAGGGGAATTCATGATGTGCTAAGAACAAGCTTCGATGGACTAGATGATTCTGAGAAGGACATATTTCTGGATATTGCATGTTTCTTTAAAGGAGCGGAAAGAGACAACGCAACAAAGGTTCTGGACAGTTGTGGCTTTTATCCCCATACTGGGTTAAGAGTTCTAATTGATCGAGCTCTTGTAACTGTCTCATCGGAAACACTGAAGATGCATGATTTACTAGAGGAAATGGGTCGGGAAATCGTCCGCCAAGAATCTATTAAAGAGCCTGGAAAACGCAGTAGATTGTGGAATTATGAAGATGTTCATCATGTGCTAACTCAAAATACGGTGCGTGTTCATGACCTTCTTTTTCATATGTAAATCTTTAGAGTAAACAGCTTTAACTTTGACCAAAATACAGTTCATAGAAACATGCATTAACTTTATAATGTTAAATAAGATTCAGGATATCTGCAGTCACATAATTTGAACTATTTGTAATCCAGGCTACGGAAGCCGTTGAAAGCATAATCCTTGACCTTTCATTCTCAAAATCAAAAGTGGTATACTTAAGTTCGGAAGCTTTTGTTAAAATGACGAAATTAAGATTGCTCAAAATCCATGGCGACAGTGGATATTCATGTGAGAATTTAAAGTTTCTTCCGCATGAGTTAAGAAGTCTCATATGGAAGCATTTCCCCCTAACGTCTTTACCGTCCAATTTTATTGCGAAGAATCTTGTTGAGCTTGACATGCAAAATAGTCTCATTGAACATCTTTGGGAAGGAGCCAAGGTAAAAACTTCACTTGCATATGTTTCTATTAAATGGTTTAATTCTTAGATGCATTACCATATAACTTGTTTTCCTGGATGTGTTATACCAGCCTCTGGCAAATTTGAAAATTATCAACTTAACAAGATCTCTTCACCTGAAGAAAACTCCTGACTTCACGGAGGCGAAAAATCTCGAGAAAGTAGTTTTTCGAAGTTGTACAAGTTTACTTGAGGTTCACCCATCCATTTCGTCTCTCAAAAACCTGGTTCTTTTGGATTTGGAAAATTGCGGAAATCTTAAGATTTTTCCAAGCAGGATTGAGGAATTGCCTACGTCAATTTTAAATCTCACCAATCTTGTTACTTTGGAGCTGAATGGTTGCAGAGAACTTGAGAATCTTCCAAGCAGCATTTCTCACATGAAATCTCTTCAATACCTTGATGTTTCTGGATGCGCAAAGCTTTATTTTTGTGAGACTGCACTTGAGGAATTGCTTGCATCAGTTTTAAATCTCACTAGTCTTGTTACTTTGAAGCTGAGTGATTGCAAAGAACTTCATAGTCTTCCAAGCAGCATTTGTCAGATGAAATCTCTTCAATCCCTAGATGTATCTGGATGCTCAAATCTTGAGAAGTTTCCAGAAATTTCACAGGTTATGACTATGTTATCTAAGCTTTATTTGGGTGGCACTGCAATTAAGGAGCTGCCTGCTTCAGTTTCCAATCTCACTAGTCTTGTTACTTTGAAGCTAAATGATTGCAGAGAACTTGAGAGTCTTCCAAACAACATTTCTAACTTGAAATCTCTTAAATACCTTGATGTTTCAGGATGCTCAAATCTTGAGAAGTTTCCAGAAATTTCAGAGGTTATGAATAAGCTATCTGAGCTTTATTTGGGTGGCACTGCAATTAAGGAACTGCCTGCGTCAGTTTTAAATCTCACTAGTCTTGTTACTTTGAGGCTGAATGATTGCAAAGAACTTGAGAGTCTTCCAAGTAGTATTTCTCACATGAAATCTCTTCAACACCTTGATGTTTCTAGATGCTCAAAGGTTGATAAGTTTCCAGAAATTTCAGAGGTTATGACTATGTTATCTGAGCTCTATTTGGGTGGCACTGCAATTAAGGAACTGCCTGCGTTAGTTTTAAATCTCACCAATCTTGTTACTTTGAAGCTGAATGATTGCAAAGAACTTAAGAGTCTTCCAAGCAGCATTTCTCACATGAAATCTCTTAAATGTCTTGATGTTTCTAGATGCTCAAATCTTAAGAAGTTTCCAGAAATTTCAGAGGTTATGAATAAGCTATCTGAGCTTTATTTGGGTGGCACTGCAATTAAGGAATTGCCTGCATCAATTTTAAATGCGGCCAATCTTGTTAATTTGAGGCTGTATCAATGCAGAGAACTTGAGAGTCTTCCAACTAGCATTTCTCACATGAAATCTCTTGAACACCTTAATGTTTCTGGATGCTCAAAGCTTGATAAGTTTCCAGAAATTTCAGAGGTTATGTCTAAGCTCTATTTGGGTCAAACTGCAATTAAGGAACTGCCTGCATCAGTTTCGAATCTCACCAATCTTGTTACTTTGAAGTTGTATGATTGTAGAGAACTTGAGGGTCTTCCAAGAAGCATTTCACACATGAAATCTCTTAAATGTCTTGATGTTTCTAGATGCTCAAATCTTAAGAAGTTTCCAGAAATTTCAGAGGTTATGAATAAGCTATCTGAGCTTTATTTGGGTGGCACTGCAATTAAGGAACTGCCTGCGTCAGTTTTAAATCTCACCAATCTTGTTACTTTGAAGTTGAATGATTGTAGAGAACTTGAGGTTCTTCCAAGAATCATTTCACACATGAAATCTCTTAAATGTCTTAATGTTTCTAGATGCTCAAATCTTAAGAAGTTTCCAGAAATTTCAGAGGTTATGAATAAGCTATCTGAGCTTTATTTGGGTGGCACTGCAATTAAGGAACTGCCTGTGTCAGTTTTGAATCTCACTAGTCTTGTTACTTTGAGGCTGAATGATTGCAAAGAACTTGAGAGTCTTCCAAGCAGTATTTCTCACTTGAAATCTCTTCAACACCTTGATGTTTCTGGATGCTCAAAGGTTGATAAGTTTCCAGAAATTTCAGAGGTTATGAATATGTTATCTGAGCTCTATTTGGGTGGCACTGCAATTAAGGAACTGCCTGCGTTAGTTTTAAATCTCACCAATCTTGTTACTTTGAAGCTGAATGATTGCAAAGAACTTAAGAGTCTTCCAAGCAGCATTTCTCACATGAAATCTCTAGAATACCTAGATGTTTCTGGATGCCCGAAGCTTAGGAAGTTTCCAGAAATTTCAGAGGTTATGAATAAGCTATCTAAGCTTTATTTGGGTGGCACTGCAATTAAGGAACTGCCTGCATCAGTTTCAAATCTCACCAATCTTGTTACTTTGAAGTTGAATGATTGTAGAGAACTTGAGGGTCTTCCTAGAAGCATTTCACACATGAAATCTCTTAAATGTGTTGATGTTTCTAGATGCTCAAATCTTAAGAAGTTTCCAGAAAATTCAAGGGTTATGAATAACCTATCTGAGCTGTATTTGGGTGGTAGTGGAATTAAGGAACTGCCTACGTTTGTTTTAAATCTCACCAATCTTGTTACTTTGGAGCTCAATGGTTGCAGAGAACTTGAGAATCTTCCAAGCAGCATTTCTCGCATGAAATGTCTTAAATACCTTGATCTTAGATGCTCAAAGCTTTATTTTTGTGAGACTGCACTTGAGGAGTTGCTTGCCTCAATTTTTAATCTCACCAGTCTTGTTACTTTGAAGCTGATTGATTGCAAAGAACTTAAGAGTCTTCCAAGCAGCATTTGTCACATGAAATCTCTTCAACACCTAGATGTTTCTGGATGCTCAAATTTTGAGAAGTTTCCAGAAATTTCAGAAGTTATGAATAAGTTATCTGGGCTTCATTTGTGTGGCACTGCAATTAAAGAACTGTCTGCGTCAGTTTTAAATCTCACCAGTCTTGTTATTTTGAAGCTGAATGATTGCAAAGAACTTGAGAGTCTTCCAAGCAGCATTTGTCACATGAAATCTCTTAAATACCTTAATGTTTCTGGATGCTCAAATCTTGAGAAGTTTCCAGAAATTTCAGAGGTTATGAAGAAGCTATCTGGGCTTTATTTGGGTGGTACTGCAATTAAGAAACTGCCTGTGTCAATTTTAAATCTCACCAATCTTGTTATTTTGAAGCTGAATGATTGTAGAGAACTTGAGAGTCTTCCAAGCAGCATTTGTCACATGAAATCTCTTAAATACCTTGATGTTTCTGGATGCTCAAATCTTGAGAAGTTTCCAGAAATTTTAGAGGTTATGAAGAAGCTAGCTAAGCTTTATTTGGATGGCACTGCAATTAAGAAACTGCCTGCATCAGTTTTAAATCTTGCTAATCTTGTTACTTTGAAACTGAATGATTGTAAAGAACTTGAGAGTCTTCCAAGTAGCATTTTTCACATGAAATCTCTTAAATACCTTGATGTTTCTGGATGCTCAAATCTTGAGAAGCTTCCAGAAATTCTAGAGGTTATGAATAAGCTATCTTAGCTTTATTTGGGTGGCACTGCAATTAGGGTGTGTTTGGTACGCAGACGGGACGGGACGGGACGGATGTTGTAAATTTTGAAAAAGACAAGGGGCATTGTTGTCCTAAAATGTTAAAAATTTCTGTCCCACAGACGTGGAACAACCCCGTTCCAGGGGGGAGGTGGAACCAAAAATCATCCAAAACTTGTCCCGTGGAACGCCTCGTCCTACTCGTTTTAGGCGTACCAAACCCGGGACGGAACGCCTCGTCCCGTCCCGTCCCGCGTACCAAACGCACCCTTAAGGAACTCCCTGCTTGTTTTTTAAATCTCTCCATTCTTGTTACTTTGAAGCTGAATGATTGCAGAGAACTTGAGAGTCTTCCAAGCAGCATTTCTCACATAAAATCCCTTAAATACCTTGATGTTTCAGGATGCTCAAATCTTGAGAAGTTTCCAGAAATTTCAGAGGTTATGAAGAAGCTATTGGGCTTTATTTGGGTGGTACTGCAATTAAGGAACTATCTGTGTCAGTTTTAAATCTCACCAGTATTGTTACTTTGAAGCTGAATGATTGCAGAGAACTTGAGAGTCTTCGAAGCAGCATTTCTCACATGGAATTCCTTAAATACATTGATGTTTCTGGATGCTCAAATCTTGGGAAGTTTCTAGAAATTTCAAAGGTTATGAAGAAGCTATCTGAGCTTTGTTTGGGTGGCACTACAATTAAGGAACTGCCTGCGTCAATTTTAAATCTGACTAATCTTGTTACTTTGAAGCTGAATGGTTGCAGAGAACTTGAGAGTCTTCCAAGAAACATTTCTCACATGAATTATCTTCAATACCTTGATGTTTCTGGATGCTAAAATTTTGAGTAGTTTCCCAAAATTTCAGAGGTTATGAAAAAGCTATCTTAGCTTTGTTTGGGTTGCACTGCAATTAAGGAACTCCATGTTTCCATTTTATATCTCACCAGTCTTTAGAACTTAAGAGTCTTTCTAGCAGCATTTGCTCACATGAAATCTCTTGAAGCCCTTGATGTTTTTGGGTGGTCAAATCTTGAGAAGTTTCCAGATTTTTAGAGGTTATAGTGGGGCTCAAAAGGGCTTTATTTAGATGGGATTGCAATTAAAGAACTGTCGTTGTCAATTAAAACATTACGGCATTTGTTACGTTAAAGCTAAATGATTGCTGAGAACTCAAGAGTCTGCCAAGCAGCATCTGTCGACTCTAGTTCCTTGGATATGTTTCTCTTTCTGGTTGCACAAAGTTTGAGGTCTTTCCAAGCCTTGAAGAAATTATGGAAGGATTAAGAGAGCTTCACTTGGATGGAACATCTATCAAAGAACTTTCCCTGTCAATTGAACATCTTCAAGGGTTGGTGTTATTAAATCTGAGAAACTGCAAAAACCTTGTTCATCTTCCAGACAATATCTGTAATTTGGGATGCCTGAGAGATCTCAATCTCTGTGGGTGCTCAAACTTTCTAAGTTGGCTGTGAACTTGGAGAATTTAGAATCCTTGTGGGACACTGGAGTAGAAATGGTTGAGCACAGGGATTCTATTCTATTCCTTTAACTTGTAAATTGTAATACATAATATACATACTCCCAACCCCCGTTTTACTTTTGGACGCGCTTCAGATGTTTTATGCTGCGGATATAGAGAAATGTGGGCACTGTTTTCACAATGTTCTCTGTTCTTCTTGGTGTGCTCTGCTTCCTTGATATGTCTTGAATTTCTTGGAATAGAGGATTGTCTTGCTCATAAATTCTTCTGGAGAAAATAATTACAATACAGAAACAGTTTTGAGAGCCTGCTTGCACAAATGAATAACAGATCTCAAATTGGAAGCTTGCAGGAAACTGCAATCGATACAAGAGCTTTCATCAAGTATAACTTACATGCGCCTGATTTCACATCTTTGGAAACAGGTACAACTTTCAACACCATGATGAACTCCCCGAGAAAATACACATGTCAATACCATGATAATGAAGAGTGCTTTCTGAATTTTGATCACAATGGTTAACTGTGCTAGTGAAGAGAAAGTTACATGCAACCGGAATGTTAAATGTATCGGTGCACAAAACTTCTAATGTGTCACTTTGTGTTTTTAATTTTTAATTTCCACTTGGATGTCGTGTTATTTAGGACACCGATCACCCTGGCATCCCCAATACACGTAAGTTCTTCATGTGTTGGCATGCCAAGTCCACACTTGCAGATCACCGGGAATCAGTTTCAATCATATTTTCTAGCGGTTGCCACAATAACTACATTGTGATGATGTGAAGATATATGGTTATTTAATCTAAATTAATAGGTGAATATCTTTGTCCTGCAACTCTTTTGGTGATGATATGAAACTCCAGCCACGCCTTCATGATTTTGTTTTTGAGAACTCAAATGAGAATGCTCTCGTCCGAATTCGCTTAATTTCGAAGTTCATCGGAATTCCGAAGCCAGTAAACTTCCAAAAAACCTCGTACTAAATGGAGGTGGGCATGTATATATAAAGCACATCAACCCTGGTGGATGTGGAATGTTACGTACTTAGCTCCAGCTGAAGCCCTTCAAGTCAAACTGTCTGCAACTTGAAGTTTACTTTTATTTTTAGAAATGTTCATTCATTTTTTTATAATTTCAGCTGAAATCAATGGATGTGAACTTCAATTTGACGATGGAATGCAGGGAAAATGCGCGGGAGAGCTTTCTCTCGCTCTCAAATCTGGCGAATCACGTCGCACCACTAGTCCTTCCGCACCACCAGTGTTCCTCCGCTTTACTGAAGGTAAGTGAGTCATCCTACTCTAAATTTCAAAAATTTGGGGGGTTTTGTTTCCCTTCCAATACCAATCAGGTAATCAATCTGTACGAATGGATTTGATAGATTGAAGCACCGTGAATCTGATTCGAGTGTCTTTATCCTTTTAATTTCTTTAGAATATAAACTTAATCCTTTGATTCACGGTTTCAAAAAAGCCAATAACCTGCACCCACAGTGAAAAACATATTCCAGTAAACACTTTTGCCATCTTTTGTCAATGTAAATGAATCAATATTTCATAATACTTTTTTTTTCTTCATGTAAATAGCCTAAAATTTCATAATCTTTTGTACAAAGTACTGCTATTGATAAAAAAAGGACAAAAACTCCCCGAGTAGAATGTGTCGACCTAATTTTTTTGCCAGTACATAATATTTTTTATGAGGATTGTATCAATCAGATATTTTGTATGTAAAATTCCACTAAACATTTTCAATGCAAATAACATTAATCTTTTGTAAGATAGTCTTTTATATCTTTCAAACATATTCTTCATACGATTTCTAATTCTGCTGCAACGCTCCTCCTCAGATCACAACCACGAAGCCATTATCTCTGCTGGGTTAAGGTACGGCCATCATCTTTCACAAGATAATTAATTACACATCTGGGGTTTAATTAGCAAAGTAGAAAAGTACTGATGGGTAAATTGGGATTTTTGGGGGTATTACCGACGTTGAGATTCGTTTTGTTCGGATCAGGTTCACAGCATTTGGGGTTTACTTGGACCTTGAAATTGTGTCACATCTTCAACAATGGAAGACCAGAAAGGCAAATGAACTTGGAAGATGATGACTTCTTTGATGCTCTGATTTCTGGTAAAGTTTCTGTCTTTATCTTTCATATTTCATTTGGCTAATAGCCTAATACCAATTTGGTAAACGTGGGTCAGGGTAGTGTCTATGTAGCTCCTGTGAAGAAATTAGAGTAGTTTAAAATATCGATCGAATTTTAACTTAACCCAATTGGTTCGTTGATCATATTGTGTGTTGCATGTAGCCCTGTTGAGAAACTCATTAGGGTTGTGGTGATCAAGGAGATCAAAGGGTCACAATATGGAGTGCAGATTGAGAGTGCAGTGAGGGACAGATTGGCAGCTGATGACAAATATGAGGAAGAGGTGGAGGCCTTGGAAAAAGTTGTTGAGTTCTTCCAATCAAAGTATTTCAAGAAGCATTCTGTCATCACATTCCATTTTCCTGCAACTTCTGCCGCTGCCGAGGTCAAGAATCATCTTAATCAAAGGGTAGAAAGTAAAAAGTAACAGCAATATTGTTGAACAATGTAAAGTCCACATTGAAAACTTGACAAAATAATGTACGATATATAAGTGTGCAGTGGGTGGTTCCACTACTGAGACATTTTGTGATGAAATCTCACACGTGCTAATAGGTCCTTAAACTTAATTGCACATTGAAGGCAATATCAGTGTTGATTAGTAATTAGTTGGTGATCCAATTCTCTGAAATCTTTGACAAACATCATTACTAGCTATTGTGTGTATGCAGATTGTGATTATACATTGGAGAAGTTTGGGTATGAGAATTCTGTTATATTAATAAAGTCTATGCAGTAAACAGTTGTAGCAAATGTACTAAAAAATGGTCTCTTGCATTATAGGGAGAATGAACAACTATCCAAGTATGGAGATGCAAAGTCTGCCAGGGCGATCATGTCCGTTGAACTTAAGAAACTGATTGAAGCGAATCAGTTATTCAGTGATAAATTGCAGTTCCCAAACTGTAAGCGTTCGAGGCTGCAGACTCTCATTTACCAAGGGTAATCACCATGAAACCACGACTTCAGTTATATAAGAGTAGCTGTGCACTTCATTGTGACTTATGGATGTTGTGACATATACTGGTATTGCTCTAATGATTCCACGTAGCGAATGAGTGCTTTTGTTTTCTGTTGCATTCAGAATGAGAATTTCATCAAGTTGATAGCACTAGCTAATAGCTAATGAGTTTATTGTTTACATACATTGTCTATAGGGCTATCAAAAAGGGGGTTCTGGCTTGAATTCCGTGGAAACAAAAAGAGGTCATTAATATTGTTGCAATGCCCAAATCATGTGCTTTTGTAAGAACCCAAGACCATATACAAGTATAGAAGCACTTTATGTGGATCACTCATGTGGACAACCGAACAGTGTGCGGGCACCATCACTTTCAAACAGCCTGCTGCTTGGAATCAAAGAAGGGGCGGTCACGATGACGTCTCTGAGTAAGGAGCTTGTGTTCCTGATCTTGCAGTTTCTCGATGAAGAAAAATTCAAAGACTATTCTCCACAGGTAGGGCTGATATCTATATTTTTAATTAATGCGTTTTTGTTGGCACAATTGCTAGTTATGTACTGATATACTGCGTCATTAATTGCTTTTGTGATACAAATACTAAATAGGCTAGAGCAGGAATCTGGGGTTTTCTTCAATATGAAATATTTTGAGGATGAGGTGCATAATGGCAATTGGGATGAAGTTGAGAAGTACCTCTCCGGGTTCACTAAAGTGGAAGATAACAGCTATTCCATGAAAATCTTTTTCGGGATAAGGAAGCAGAAGTATCTCGAGGCATTGGACAAGTAAGCTTACAGTGTTTCAATTTCAGTTCATTGATAACTTTCATGGGTTGGATTGCATGGCCGGTCTTGAGGATTTATATGGTTGAATTACATGTAATGTGACTCTGTGGACTTTATAGGCATGATCGGTACCGAGCTGTGGATATTCTAGTAAAGGATTTAAATTTTTTTGCATCATTTGACATTGGAGATCGCTCATCTCTCGACTCTCGACATTGGAGAACTTTAGGTATGAGAATTCCATTATATGAATAGTCTCTGTAGAAAACAGTTGTAGCAAATGTACTAAAAAAATAGTCTCTTGCATTATAGGGAGAATGAACAACTATCCATGTGTGGAGATTCAAAGTCTGCCAGGGAATCATGCCGGTTGAACTTAAGAAACTGATTGAAGCAAATTTATTCAGTGATAAATTGCAGTTCCCAAACCTAAAGCGTTCGAGGCTACGGACTCTCATTAACCAAGGGTAATTACTCTGAAACCACGACTTCGGTTATATAAGATTAGATGAGCACTTCATTGTAACTTATGGATGTTGTTGCAAATACTGGTCTTGCTTTAATGTTTCCACATATGGAATTAGTGCTTTTGTCTTCCGTTGCACTCAAATGACAATTTCATCAAGTTGATAGCACTAGCTAATGAGTTTGTCGTTTACTTACATTGTCTATGTGGCTATCAAAAAGGTGGTTATGGCTTGAATTATGTGGAAACAAAAAAGAAGTCATTAATATTGTTGCAATGCCTAAATCATCTGCCTGAATCTTAATTTAGTATATGGTTCGTTGCTACATAGCACAGGGGCCTGGTGACAGTTGTACATCACTGCTTAATTCCAGCGACTGGTGTCATGATTCCTTTTTTTGTTCGTGACCAGTGTCAGAAGTTTCCACACACCAGGAACTATTATTTTTGCAAATTATGACCAATCTGGTTCTGCTGAGAAAGAACTAATTCTCCTTCTGTAAATTCAAGCTTAAATTGGCACCACGGGCTTTGTAAAAACCCAAGTCCAAATCCAGTTATAGAAACGCTTTATGTGGATCACCCATGTGGACAACCGAACTCTGTGCGGGCACCATCACCTGCAAACAACCCACATCTTGGAATCAAACAGGGGGCGGTCAAGATGTTGTCTCTGAGTATGGAGCTTGTGTTCCTGATCTTGCAGTTTCTCGATGAGGGAAACTTCAAAGAGACTACTCATAAGTAGGGCTGACTTTTGTATTTTTAATTAATGCTTTTTGTTGGCACAATAGCTGATTATGTACTGATATACTGTGTTATTAATTGCTTTTGTGATGTAAATGCTAAATAGGCTAAAGCAGGAATCTGGGGTTTTCTTCAATATGAAATATTTTGAGGATGAGCTGCATAATGGCAATTGGGATGAAGTTGAGAAGTACCTCTCCGGGTTCACTAAAGTGGAGGATAACCGCTGTTCCATGAAAATGTTTTTCAAGATAAGGAAGCAGAAGTATCTCGAGGCACTGGACAAGTAAGCTTACAATGTTTTGATTTCAGTTCAGTGATAACTTTCGTGGTTGAATTGCATGATCGGTATTGAGGAATTATATGGTTGAAGTACATATAATGTAACTCTGTGGACTTTTATAGGCATGATCGGTCCCAAGCCGTGGATATTCTAGTAAAGGATTTAAAGTTTTTTGCCACATTCAATGAAGAACTTTCGGAGGAAATCGCTCAGCTCTCGACATTGGAGAACTTTAGGTATGAGAATTCCATTGTATGAATAATCTCCTTAGAGAACAGTTATGGCAAATGTACTAAAAAAATGGTCTCTTGCATTATAGTGGGAGTGAACAACTATCCAAATATGGAGATACAAAGTCTGCCAGGGTAATCATGTCGGTTGAACTTAAGAAACTGATTGAAGCGAATCCCTTATTCAGTGATAAATTGCAGTTCCCAAACATTAAGGCTAAAGGATCTCATTAACGAAGGGTAATTACTCTGAAACCACGACTTCAGTTATATAAGATTAGCTGTGCACTTCATTGTGACGTGTGGATGTTGTTGCAAATACCAGTCTTGCTTTAATGATTCCACTTGCGGAATGAGTGCTTTTGTCTTCTGTTGCATTCAGAATGAGCATTTCATCAAGTTGATAGCACTAGCTAATGAGTTTATCGTTTAAGTACATTGTCTATTTGGATATCAAAAAGTTGGTTATGGCTTGAATTCTGTGTAAACAAAAGGAAGTCATTATTATTGTTGCAATGCCTAAATCATGTGCCTGAATCTTAATTTAGTATATGGTTCATTACTGCTTGATTCCAGCGTCTAGTGTCAGGATTCTTTTATTTGTTGGTGACCAGTGTCAGAAGTTTCCACACCAGTAACAATTATTTGTGCAAATTATGACCTTTCTGGTTCTTCTGATAGAGAACTAATTTTCCTTCTGTAAATTCAAGCTTAAATTGGCAGCATAAGCTCTTACCCAAGTCCGCATCTAGTTATAGAAACACTTTATGTAGACAACTGAACTGTGTACGGACAGCATCACCTGCAAACAACATGGTGCTTGGATCCTTAGCAAAAGCTGGAGGGTATCCTCCACTAGGTGCACATGAGGTAAGTAATCTAGCTTAACTGTTGATACGCTACTTAAACAGATACTTTGTTGTTATTAGCTTTTTGTTGATGTGCTTGGATTTTCATTGTCAGCCTTTTCAACCTACACCAGCCCTGGTTCCAATACCCCTTGCAACTGTTACTCATCCAGCATTTCTGAAGGAGGAGGTATTGGTCTTGCTGGTCCATCAATAACAGGTAATGCTGTTGTTAATACTCAAGCTCTTAGTTTTCATTTATCATGATCCCAATAAGATGGTTCTTGATTGTGGTGTTTAATGATCCCAATAAGATGGTTTTTAATTGTGGTGTTTCATTACCTTGTATAGATGCCTTGAAACATCCAAGGACTCCTGTGGAGTACCCATCTTGGGATTCTGATCATGTTTCTAAAAGAACAACGCTGATGGGGCTGTCTACTGAAGTATGTACATACTTGCAAAGATCAAATTTTGAATGGTGATCTCTATATTTGTCCTCATTCACCTTTTATTTGTATTTGACAGTTTGTTCTTTCTTGCAGGTTAATCTCCCTGTTAACATGTTGCCAGTAACATTTCAGGACACAGTCATGGTCAAGCTTTGAATGCACCTGATGACTTGCCTAAGAATGTCGCTCGGACTTTGCATCAGGGTTCATCTCCCACGAGTATGGATTTTCATCCTTCACAGCAGACTTTTCTTATTGGTTTGTATTTTTTATGTTTTCATGTAGCTCCTTATATTTATTTGTGGAGAGGACCTATCAAGGCTTTCACAAGCCTTCTTTTGGTGTTGTGCAATTCAATACTACTAAAGAGCGGTTTTTGGCTGCTGGTGATGATTTTTCTATTAAGTTTTGGGACATGGACAATATTCAACTTCTGACAACTGCTGATGCTGATGGAGGCCTTCCAGTAGGTTCAATTTGCAAAATTACCTGGCGTTAATAATTATATCAGTTTCTACCATATTTTGTTTTTGTTTTACAGTTTACTGAAGTAAGGTGCTGAACATGTAGCAGGGATATGTTATACTAATAAATTAAACTTATATTTATTTTAAATTAAATTAGGGTTGATGAAACAATCGGAAGACTCATGCCATTATGTGTGTAGGTTGAAAGGGTAATGATGCACAATTGCTCTGCTGAAGAAGAAATAGCAAGATGGAAAGCTACAGCATATCAAGAAGCTGCTGTGGGCACAGGTGTAGAACAAGAATTTGTAGCACAGGTAATTTTGCAAGCTTGGCATGAATCTACTGATTAAAACAAAACCAAAATTTGAATTCTTAGAAAACTCATATGCATTCAATTTTCAAAATAAAGAATTGGTCTTGAAGTCAGATTTCGTTGTATGAACTTTTGATTTGGTAGATTTTCTTAACGGATTTGATCAGAGTTGTGAACTTGGTAAATTTATGTTGTTGATAGAATGCCTATGACTTTTCATGGTTCATTCCCTTAATAACTCTTTTGGTGATGATGTGAAGATATATGGTTATTTAATCTAAATTAATAGGTGAATATCTTTGTCTTGCAACATTTTTGGTGATGAAGATGGCCCGGCCACGCTCTCATAGTTTTGTTTCTGAAAACTCACACGAAAACTTTCCAGTGGATCACCCATCCTGGAATTGCTCTCGCCAAAACTTGCTTAACTTTGGAGTTCCAACAAACTTCGAAGCCAGTGAGCTCCCAAAAGGCCTTATGTTATATGGAGGTGGGCATGTGGCTTTGATACCATTCTGTCACATCCCAGACTCGGCTCCGCCGTAGCACGATATTGTCTGCTTTGGGCCCCGGCAACGTCCTTCGATTTTGTTTTTGGAAACTCATACGAGAACTTGGAGGTGGGCATGTGGCTCTGATATTATTCTGTCACATTCCAGACTCGGCTCCGCCGTAGCACGATATTGTTCGCTTTGGGCCCCGGCCACGCCCTCATGGTTTTGTTTCTAGAAACTCATACGAAAACTTCCCAGTAGGTCACCCATCCTAGGAATTCTCTTGCCCGAACTCGCTTAACTTCAGAGTTTCGATGAACTCCAAAGCCAGTGAGCTCCCAAACGGCCTCATGCTAAATGGAAGTGGCATGTACATATAAGGCACATCACTTCTTCTTTGTTGGTCGATATTGGATGTTACATACTTAGCTCTAGCTGAAGCCCTTCAAGTCAAACCGTCTGCAACTTGAAATTTACTTTTATTTTTAGAAATGTTTATTCATTTTTATTAATTTCAGCTGTAATCAATAGATATGAACTTCAATTTGATGATGGAATGCAGGGAAAATGCGGGGGGAGAGCTTTCTCTCGCTCTCAAATCTGGCGAATCACGTCGCACCACCAGTGTTCCTCCGCTTTACTAAAGGTAAGTGAGTCATCCTACTCTAAATTTCAAAAATTTGGGGGGTTTTGTTTCCTTTCCAATACCAATCAGGTAATCAATTTATATGAATGGATTTGATAGATTGAAGCACCGTGAATCTAATTGGAGTGTCTTTATCCTTTTAATTTCTTTAGAATATAAACTTAATCTTTTGATTCACAGTTTCAATGAAGCCAATAACCCGCACCCACAGTGAAAAACATCTTCCAGTAAACGCTTTTGCCATCTTTTGTCAATGTAAATGAATCAATATTTCATAATACTTTTTTTTTCATGTAAATAGCCCAAAATTTCATAATCTTTTGTACAGAAGTACTGCTATTGATAAAAAAACGACAAAAACTCCCCGAATTTTTTTGCTGTACATGATATTTTTTATGGGGATTGTATCAATCAGATATTTTGTATGTAAAAGTCCGCTAAACATTTTCAATGCAAACAACATTAATCTTTTGTCGACAAAAACTCCCCGAATTTTTTTGCATGTACATAATATTTTTTATGGGGATTGTATCAATCAGATATTTTGTATGTAAAAGTCCGCTAATCATTTTCAATGCAAACAACATTAATCTTTTGTAAGATAGTCTTTTATATCTTTCAAACATATTCTTCTTCTTCGTACGATTTCTAATTCCGCTGCAATGCGCGGACAAAACTTTCTAATGGTAGATGAAATCCCTTTTCCTCCTCAGATCACAACCACGAAGCCATTATCTCTGCTGGGTTAAGGGGTAAGGCCATCATCTTTCACAAGCTAATTAATTACTGCTGGGTAAATTGGGATTTTTGGGGGTATTACTGACATCGAGATTCATTTTGTTCAGATCAGGTTCACAGCAATTGGGGTTTACTTGGACCATGAAATTGTGTCACATCTTCAACAATGGAAGACCAGAAAGGCAAATAAACTTGGAAGATGATGACTTCTTTGATGCTCTGATTTCTGGTAAAGTTTCTGTCTTTATCTTTTATATTTCATTTGGCTAATAGCCTAATACCAATTTGGTAAACGTGGGTTAGGGTAGTGTCCATGTAGCTCCTGTTAAGAAATTAGAGTAGTTTAAAATATCGGTCGAATTTTAACTTAACCCAATTGGTTCGTTGATCATATTGTGTGTTGCATGTAGCCCTGTTGAGAAATTCATTAGGGTTGTGGTGATTAAGGAGATCAAAGGGTCACAATATGGAGTGCAGATTGAGAGTGCAGTGAGGGACAGATTGGCAGCTAATGACAAATATGAGGAAGAGGAGGAGGAGGCCTTGGAAAAAGTTGTTGAGTTCTTCCAATCAAAGTACTTCAAGAAGCATTCTGTCATCACATTTTTTCCTGCAACTTCTGCCGCTGCCAAGGTAAAGAATCTTCTTAATCAAAGGGTAGAAAGTCAAAAGAAACAGCAATATTGTAGAACAACATAAAGTCCACATCGAAAACTTGACAAAATAACCTACGATATATAAGTGTGCAGTGGGTGGTTCCACTACTGAAACATTTTGTGATGAAATCTCACACGTGCTAATAGGTTCTTAAACTTAATTGCACATTGAAGGCAATATCAGTGTTGATTAGTAATTAGTTGGTGATCCGACTCTCTGAAATCTTTGACAAACATCGTTACTAGCTATTGTGTGTATGCAGATTGTGTTTACACATTGGAGAAGTTTGGGTATGAGAATTCCGTTATATTAATAAAGTCTGTAGTAAACAGTTGTAGCAAATGTACTAAAAAATGGTCTCTTGCATTATAGGGAGAATGAACAACTATCCAAGTATGGAGATGCAAAGTCTGCCAGGGCGATCATGTTGGTTTAACTTAAGAAACTGATTGAAGCGAATCCGTTATTCAGTGATAAATTGCAGTTCCCAAACTGTAAGCGTTCGAGGCTACAGACTCTCATTAACCAAGGGTAATCACTCTGAAGCCACGACTTCAGTTATATAAGATTAGCTGTGCACTTCATTGTGACTTATGGATGTTGTGGCATATACTGGTATTGCTCTAATGATTCCATGTAGCAAATGAGTGCTTTTGTTTTCTGTTGCATTCAGAATGAGAATTTCATCAAGTTGATAGCACTAGCTAATGAGTTTATTGTTTTCATACAGTGTCTATATGGCTATCAAAAAGGGGGTTATGGCTTGAATTCCGTGGAAACAAAAAGAAGTCATTAATATTGTTGCAATGCCCAAATCATGTGCCTTTGTAAGAACCCAGGACCATGTACAAGTATAGAAGCACTTTATGTGGATCACTCATGTGGACAACCAAACCGTGCGCGGGCACCATCATGTACAAACAACCTGCTGCTTGGAATCAAAGAAGGGGCGGTCACGATGACGTCTCTGACTAAGGAGCTTGTGTTCCTGATCTTGCAGTTTCTCGATGAAGAAAAATTCAAAGAGAGTATTCTCCACAGGTAGGGCTGATTTCTATATTTTTAATTAATGCGTTTTTGTTGGCACAATTCCTAGTTATTTACTGATATACTGCGTCATTAATTGCTTTTGTGATGGAAATACTAAATAGGCTAGAGCAGGAATCTGGGGTTTTCTTCAATATGAAATATTTTGAGGATGAGGTGCATAATGGCAATTGGGATGAAGTTGAGAAGTACCTCTCCGGGTTCACTAAGGTGGAAGATAACAGCTATTCCATGAAAATCTTTTTCAAGATAAGGAAGCAGAAGTATCTCGAGGCATTGGACAAGTAAGCTTACAGTGTTTCAATTTCAGTTCATTGGTAACCTTCGTGGGTTGGATTGCATGACCTGTCTTGAGGATTTATATGGTTGAATTACATGTAATGTGACTCTGTGGACTTTATAGGCATGATCGGTACCGAGCTGTGGATATTCTAGTAAAGGATTTAAATTTTTTTGCATCATTTGACATTGGAGATCGCTCATCTCTCGACTCTCGACATTGGAGAACTTTAGGTATGAGAATTCCATTATATGAATAGTCTCTGTAGAAAACAGTTGTAGCAAATGTACTAAAAAATTGTCTCTTGCATTATAGGGAGAATGAACAACTATCCATGTGTGGAGATTCAAAGTTATATAAGATTAGATGTGCACTTCATTGAGAATCATCGTTCTTACGATGGGTCTGATAGACGATAATTACTCTGATCGATTGCTTCCTGATTGTCTGTGATCACTGCCCGCTGTAATCCCTGATATTCTGCACAAATCATCTGTTAAAATACCTTCCGTATATGTGTATTCTGTCTACAAAGTCAACTTGTACGTTGAGGCTTTATTAGCCCATGTAGTGAATGAAAAACAGCAATAGACGACTCGCCAATAATAAAAAATTATGTTCATTAACATATTTGATTTTAATGCCATCCCGCGTGTATATGTATATCAAATATGCTCATTAACACTGTTTTCACGAAATGCCCTTCGTTTTTTCTGTTGTTCTGTGCTTTTTCTAATGTTGAACAGTATGTTCACAAAATTGCCCTTGTTTACCTCTTGGCTGAGTGCTCACGTGTTACGGGGGACATATGGAATCTTTATCATCATAGAAATCGCAAATCTCCTTCGATTTCTTTATTTACTTGCCAACTACATTGACTTGACGAGTGTGCTTTCGTTTCATTTTGAAAATGAAAAATTGAATTTTTTGCGTGCGTGCAGTGAAAGTGATTAAAAATCATTGTTTTAAAAATCGGCAGTGTTAGACGGCTGGTCATTATCCTAGTTAATCTATAGGCATTTTAAAATTAAAAAATTGCGTCAAAACCTGTTTAGGTTTCTGCCTTACCTGAATTTAGGATGTAATAAATAATATCTTAGTGTCGTTGAGACACTTTCATTGCAAGGGCAACTAAGAAGCATTCGGAGGCTGCTGCAGCTTATATTGAGGTTCCTTCATTGTGTTCTATTTGGATTTTGTTATTGTAGAAATATCTTTCAAGGAAAAATGAAATTTGTTGTTTGGGCATTTTTATTTTTCTGAACACGTTTTATTTTAGCACAGGCCGACCCGCTCCACTATGTTCGAAGCTCTTCAACTTTTTTGCACAAATTGCTAAAAAATTCCTGCTCTTAACACATCTTAGATCCCTCACTCACCCTTCTGGCATCGACGCCCCAAAGGTATATTTCTCTCATTGCTTTCAAAATTCAATATATATATATATGCTGACATGTATGAAGACATTCACATATGATAGAACTAAAAGGATGGTAGAATGCTCAAATACTGGAATAGAGTCGAGATTATGATGAGAAAGGACAGTAAATAGCTATCACTTTGTGAATGTCTTATTTTCTTTCACTATATAATAGCTATCACTAAATTTTGTTTTTATTGTCTTATTGTATTTCTCATGTTGAGAGATAGAACTAAAAGGATAGTAAAATGCTCAAATAGTGGAACAGAGTCGAGATTATGCCCAAGGTACCTGGTAATCTTTCTACTTTACCAAAGCCAATTGCAATTTGTTTTGGAACAAAGAAAGATGCTCTATTAATCTAGGGATATTGCACCCCTTTGGTTTTTGGATAGGATTTGGTGCATTATCGAATTAGTGCTTATGTATGCTGTCTGCAGATGTTACAATAACAACTGCAAATACAAGTTGAGAGGAAAATCATATTCCTTTTGTGGTGCATCTAGGGTTTGTTATCATATGCGGTGCTTTTCGTTGTATGGCAGATATGCAAATATTTCTCAAGGTAGTCTTCTTCACTATGAATAGATTCATACACGCATACTTATTCACACTTGCATACAGACTTTGGAGTTGCTAAGATTTTCCTTTGGGTTTCATGTTGGAAATTTGTTATGGAAAACTGCTATATATTTTATTATAAATTATTAAATAATACACAATTAAAATCTCTACAAATACAAGAAGAACAAAGAATAGAAAAACCTTAAGAGATCGATGCTAGAATTTGATTCTATAGCCTTAAGACAAGATTGCCCCTCAGTGGTGCCTCAAGGTTTGCGTTGGCAAATGTCTCCCAAGATACAACGATCTTTCTCTTTGCGGAAGTAGCACTCCAATCCACAAAGAACAGCGAACCAAAAGTGTTTAAAACTCTCTCTTTCTTGAACACTAAATTACTCTAATTTCTATATGATTTCTGAATGCAAAGTATATTTAAAATGCTTGACTTAGTAGTCTATTTATAGGCTTTGACATGCTCCATTTTCAAAGGTTACGTCTGCTTCCAAAAGATAAAAGGATGTAACTTTTGTTTGAAGTTGTGTCTTTTACCAAAACACAGTACATCTGTTTTTCCAAAAGCTGTGTCTGCTTGCTTTACATACGGGAAAAGCTACCTCTTGGTAAAGCTGCAAGTTTAAATACATAACCTTTTTGAAGTCTGCCAATCAACCTTTCCATGACTATTTTTCATAATAAAATAAAATGAAAGGACAATAGCCGACTGCAATATATATATATATATAGGTAGTCTAAAGACTAACCTGTTTTTCTATTTTAATATTCATTCACTAGAATAATTTAATTAATTAAATATTAGTATCATTAATATTTAACTATTAAATTTCTAACAATCCCCACATGAATGAAAATTAATAAAATTTAATGCAAATGAAAATGCAGACACTTAGAGAGAATTTAATTGAACAAATATCACATGGGGAGAAGTAGCTTTTGGCTTTGAACCTTCCTTAGTGAAATATTATCGGATTTACTGGCTAATCAGTGAACGCGATGTCTTGAACTGCTCAGCTGTTGATGTAAACCAAGACAATAATATTCACACGGTATTTCTCCGAACACATATGGTTCTACGGTTGTGTTCATTTTGGCCCTGAACAATTCCCGGTAATCCTGAGTGCTTTAGAGAATTCAGCCTTATAATTCTCATAGAAACGGCCACTTTTCACACTCATGTAGGTGATATCCCATTAAGAGTATTCTGCATAATACCCCACTTGTTATTTCCAAGTATGAGAATCATTAAAAGCAAAGCTTATCCTATACACGCTGCAGATAGCATTGTTTCATCATAGGACATGGGTAGAAGATTATCTCTGTAGTGCTCCCATTGAATTATCCACAATTCGGTTGTCCCTTTGAACCTAGATCTTGGGATCTCCAGTCAACTAGGTTGGGTTGCCATTATGGTGATTCTTAAGACATAGGCTTTAAACCCATTCCCCTCGATGATTTATAAACTTGCTCTCTAGTCAAACCTTTAGTAAACGGATCCGCTATATTTTCTTTTGACTTTATGTAATCAATGGTAATTATACCACTTGAGAGAAGTTGCCTAACGGTATTATGTCTACGACGTATGTGTAGGGACTTACCGTTATACATATGATTTTGTGCCCTTCCAATCGCTGATTGGCTATCACAATGTATACATAAGGCGGGCACCGGCTTTGGCCAATTGGGAATATCCTCCAAGAAATTACGAAGTCATTCAGCTTCTTCCCCTGCTTTGTCTAAAGCAATGAACTCAGATTCCATAGTGGATCTAGCTATACACGTTTGTTTGGAGGATTTCCATGAAATGGCTCCGCCTCCCAGAGTAAAAACATATCCACTTGTGGACTTCGAGTCTTGTGTATCAGATATCCAATTTGCATCACAATAGCCTTCAAGTACTGCTGGATATCTTGTGAAGTGCAATCCATAGTTGTGCGTAAATTTCAAATAACCAAGAACCCTTGCAATTGCCTTCCAATGATCCTTTACAGGATTACTCGTATATCTACTCAATCTGTTAACTGAATATGCAATGTCTGGACGTGTACAATTTGTAATGTACATTAGACTTCCAATTATTCGTGCATATTCACTTTGAGATATACATTGACCAATATTCTTTGATAAATGCAAATTGACATCATATGGTGTTTTAGCAGGACTACTTACATAATTACTAAATTTTGTAAGTATTTTCTCAATATAATGTGATTGAGATAAAATTAGTCCTTCAGACGTTCTTGAAATCTTGATTCCTAGTATAACATCTGCAACTCCCATATCTTTCATATCAAATTTACTAGTTAACATTCTTTTGGTAGATTTAATAATCTCATGATTACTACCAATAATTAGCATATCATCTACATATAGACACACAATGACATATCCCTCTTGTGTGCTTTTAGTGTAGACACATTTGTCACACTCATTTATTTTAAATCCATTTGACAACATTGTAGTGTCAAACTTATGGTGCCATTGTTTAGGTGCTTGTTTTAAACCATAAAGTGATTTAACAAGTCTACATACTTTTCTCTCTTGGCCATGCACTGTGAAACCTTCAGGTTGTTCCATATAAATTTCCTCGTCCAAATCACCATTTAGAAAAGCAGTTTTGACATCCATTTGATGAATCTCAAGATTATGAATTGCTGCAATAGCAATCAACATACGGATGGATGTTATCCTCGTGACTGGTGAATATGTATCAAAATAGTCTAAGCCTTCTCTTTGCTTATAACCTTTGGCGACAAGTCTTGCCTTGTACTTGTCAATAGATCCATCTGCTTTCATCTTCCTTTTGAAAATCCATTTATAACCTAAAGGTTTGTTTCCAGGAGGAAGATCTACCAATTCCCATGTATGATTTTGCATGATGGATTCAATTTCAGCATTAATAGTCTCTTTCCAAAATGGAGCTTATGGAGAGGATATAGCCTCCCTATACGTTTGAGGCTCATTTTCTAATAAGTAAGTAAGAAAATCAGGTCCAAAAGACGTTGATATCTTAGCTCTCTTACTACGTCTTGGTTCAATTTCCTGTACATGTTCTTGATCTACAGAATCATCATTACTTTCTTTATGACTGCTATTAAAGTCATCATAAGTTCTTTTCCAAGAACTTTGTTCTTGTGCAATTTTCCATGGAAATACATTTTCAAAAAATGTGGCATTCCTTGATTCAAATATTGTATTAATATGTACTTCGGGATTATCCGATTTATGTACAAGAAACCGATATGCACTACTATTTGTGGCATAACCAATGAAAACACAATCAATGGTTTTAGGTCCTATTTTAATCTTCTTAGGATCAGGGACCATTGCCTTAGCTAGACACCCCCAAACTTTGAGAAATTTATAAGAAGGCTTTCTGCCTTTCCATAATTCATAAGGTGTCTTATCTAACTTCTTGTGAAGTAATTTGTTGAGAATGTAGTTTGCAGAAAGCAATGCTTCTCCCCACAAATTCTGGGCTGCCCCAGAACTTATCAACATAGCATTCATCATTTCTTTTAATGTACGATTTTTGCGTTCAGCAACTCCGTTTTGTTGAGGTGAGTAAGGAGCAGTAGTTTGATGAATAATCCCATGCTGAGTACAAAATTCAGAAAAGGGTGCAACATATTCACCTCCCCTATCACTTCTTATAACCTTTATCTTTTTGCTAAGTTGATTCTCAACTTCGTTCTTATAATTTGTGAATGCTTCTAATGCTTCATCTTTGCTTCTTAGCAAATACACATAACAATACCTTGTGCAATCGTCTATGAAAGTAATAAAATATTTCTTGCCTCCTCTAGTTTGCACAAACTTTAAATCACATATATCACTATGAATTAATTCTAGAGGTTCCGTACTTCTTTCAACAGAGTGAAATGGTGCTTTAGTTGACTTTGCTTCCACACAAGTTTCACATTTATGACTTATATCAATATGAAACTTAGGTAATAGGTCCATGTTAATTAGCCTACGTATAGTATCATAATTCACATGTCCTAACCTCCCATGCCATATATTTGGCGATTCCACAATATAAGCAGAAGAATTAACTTTATTGATAATTTTGGGTACAACAGTCATTACATTCATTTTGAAAAGACCATCACTTAGATATCCTTTCCCAACATACATTCCACTCTTTGTTAGTACAAACTTATCAGACTCAAAAACCAAACGGAAACCATTTTTGCTCAACAATGGTCCGGAGACCAAGTTCTTTCTGATGTCAGGCACATGAAGCACGTTGTTGAGAGTGAGCTCATTTCCAGAAGTCATCTTTAGAATTACTTTTCCTAGGCCTTGAACCTTAGATGTAGAAGAATTCCCCATGAACAGTTGCTCTCCATGAGTAACTTCTTGATAGGTGGTAAACATTTTTCTATCAGAGCAGATGTGGCGGGTAGCCCCAGTGTCAACCCACCATTCCTTAGTGTTTCCCACCATGTTGACTTCAGATACCACAGCCGCGAGATTTATGTCAGAGATCTCTTTGGACAGCCTCTCTTCCTCGGTTATGTGTACTTCATTACTCTTCCTTTTGGAGTTGTATTGGCCTTTGCGGTTTCGACATTCGCTAGCACGATGTCCTGTCTTGTCGCAAACAAAACACTTGCCTTTGAACTTCTTCAAATTTCCTTGGCTTGAACTTTCACCAGAGTGCTTCCTCTTTTTGTTATGCTTTGACCCACCCTCCACAATGTGTGCCTTGGCTTGAATAAGTTGACTGTTAGACTTCTTTTCAGAGCAACGATTATCTTCCTCAATCCTTAATCTAACGATTAGATCCTCAAGTCCCATCTCTTTGCGCTTATGCTTGAGATAGTTTTTGAAATCTTTCCAAGCAGGAGGTAATTTTTCAATTACTGCAGCTACTTGAAAAGTCTCACTTAGCGACATCCCTTCAGCATGTATTTCATGAAGAATAAGTTGTAGCTCTTGGACTTGATTGATAACCTTCTTGGAGTCTGTCATCTTGTAGTCAAGAAATCGACCGACCACGAATTTCTTCATGCCAGCATCTTCAGTCTTATATTTCTTGTCAAGAGAGTTCCATAAGGCTTTTGCATTTTTAATTGGACTATACACATTGTATAGTGCATTATCTAATGCATTAAGGATATAATTCTTGCAAAGAAAATCAGAATGGTTCCATGCATCTACTGCAGCCACTTCTTCTACAGTAGTTCCAGGCACAGGCGCATCTTCAGTCAAAAACTTTGCCAAGTTCAGAGTGGTGAGGTAAAATAACATTTTCTGTTGCCACCTCTTGAATTCTGTCCCATTGAACTTCTCAGGCTTCTCACCATGATTTGTGGAAGTTGGGATTACCATGGGCACAACATTCGCAACTGACGTGCTGCCCAATTTACTAGAAGAATTACTAGTATCATCCATTTTCCCTTAAGAGAGAAAATCACACAATTCAATATATTGTAATTAAAGTAAAAGCAACAAAGTATTAGGAAACACACTAATGTTAATTTCTTAATTTTATAATCCACTATCAAATAACCTTGTCTAATAAAATATATAACAATTTAACAAAACCAAACCAATTTATTGCACTAAAATAATTATTAGTCTAAACTTGAAACACATATACAAGTAAACCACTAAACATGTAATGATTATTTGGTTTAATTAACTACGATAGAATATTGTTCTCAAACAAACATAGCAATCAAACCAAACAATCTTGTCTTAAGTTGTTGGAAATTTGTTATGGAAAACTGCTATATATTTTATTATAAATTATTAAATAATACACAATTAAAATCTCTACAAATACAAGAAGAACAAAGAATAGAAAAACCTTAAGAGATCGAGGCTAGAATTTGATTCTATAGCCTTAAGACAAGATTGCCACTCAGTGGTGCCTCAAGGTTTGCGTTGGCAAATGTCTCCCAAGATACAACGATCTTTCTCTTTGCGGAAGTAGCACTCCAATCCACAAAGAACAGCGAACCAAAAGTGTTTAAAACTCTCTCTTTCTTGAACACTAAATTACTCTAATTTCTATATGATTTCTGAATGCAAAGTATATTTAAAATGCTTGACTTAGTAGTCTATTTATAGGCTTTGACATGCTCCATTTTCAAAGGTTACGTCTGCTTCCAAAAGATAAAAGTATGTAACTTTTGTTTGAAGTTGTGTCTTTTACCAAAACACAGTACATCTGTTTTTCCAAAAGCTGTGTCCGCTTGCTTTACATACGGGAAAAGCTACCTCTTGGTAAAGCTGCAAGTTTAAATACATAACCTTTTTGAAGTCTGCCAATCAACCTTTTCATGACTATTTTTCATAATAAAATAAAATGAAAGGACAATAGCCGACTGCAATATATATATATATATAGGTAGTCTAAAGACTAACCTGTTTTTCTATTTTAATATTCATTCACTGGAATAATTTAATTAATTAAATATTAGTATCATTAATATTTAATTATTAAATTTCTAACATTTCATTGGTACATGATGATCCTTTTAATGCTCAGTTTGATGGTCCAACTCAATGGGTGAGTAATGCCGTTTATTTTCATGCGTGTGTTTTCTGGAAGTTCGTTCCTGTTTTGGGATGTTTGAATATATAGGCATTGTTTAAATTACAATATTTTATTAAGTTAAACTATTTAAATTACTTCTCATTTATAATTTTAGCCCTTGCGCCACTTTGAGGACTGTTGGTAGAGCTCATAGCAATTGATGTAAGTCCCTTACTTCCATAATACGGTACTTGGAGTGATTGCTATTGGAGGCTTAGAGCTCATAGAAATTGTTGTAAGTCCCTTACTTCCATAATACGGACACTTACATTTATGATTATTTTTGTGTTACGACAATACAGTTATAACTTATAACCGTCTTACATAGATCAAGGCATATGCATATCGAATTTACCTGCATTACTTGAACAATTTTCTTTTTGATTCACGAGGGGAATTAATAAAATCCAATATCTGGGTAAAAGTTTAATTTCCAACTTTCTAGCAGTGAAAATGTTGCCCTTTCTGCAGACTACACCCTTTCACACACTCACTTTGATATGGTTAAACATATATATTCAAGATTTTGATCTCTCTGTGATTTGGCAATACTTTTTACCTAATATTCCTCTCTCTCTCTCTCTCTCTCTCTATCTCTCTCTCTCTCTCTCTCTCTCATGAAGGCAGTCATTGCGTTAAAAAAGGTTCCCAGTTAATCAAATATAGCTGGAAACGGAAGCCAAAACTTCATCCATTCAGAATTTCAACTGTGAATAATTTCCTTAAGAGAAGAACTAGTTTGAATCACTTTTTTTTGTAATTGTGTTTATTATAGCTCTTTGAATGAAAATCCTAATTTGTAAAAATTACAAGGTATGTTACTACTGTCCTTAATCTACATATATGCAATGTGCAAAATTACATGTGTCTCAAGAATGAACCTGTTTTGTTCCATCCTTCTGTTAAGGATTATAATTTATGTAGAATTTATAGGTTTTCGCTCTTCCGGGTTAATTTATGCTTCGAATTAGTTGGATTTACAGTTTGACATTCTAGATGATGATGATAATGGATTTCAGGATTATGATTCACCCTGAACAAGGACGGATATGCTGTCTATGCCAACAAGGGGATAAGGTGAGATATAGTTTTCGTCATGTCTTCATAGTAGCTTGGCATTTTCCAAGGACTTTTAATTGTTGATGCATTGTTGAATACACTAAAAATGATGCGGTAAACCAGAGAGGGAGTCATCAGCTTATGGATGTGTTAACACATCCAATGTGTTGTAGTCTTTTCACTACTTAAACATGTTAAGACATCAATTCTAAAAAAAAAAAACTTGGTCTGATACTTTACTTTTGGTGCTGTTGGTTTGCTCCAACGATAATACCTAAGCTAGGATAACCTTTCTTTATGTCTTAATTATTGATAGTGCTATCATGATGGCAGGCTATGTTGGAGCAAAAACGGTGCAGGAAAAGACATAAGAGTGATGGATTTTGGAATGAAATGCAGAGGATGTCATTTTGTGATGCTTAAGTAAAAGTTTCCTCTTCTATTATATTTGTGTGTTGGATATTGCAGAAAATTAATATAAGTTGTATATTCATGATAACTGACTATATTCATGATAACTAACTGATTAAGATTACTTACAAAGGGTATTTATGTGAGAGCTCAGCATGAGGGTGCTATTGGTTTACCTTGCCTGGATGTGTTGCAGGTGCGGGGTTGTTCAAGAAAAAAGGTTTTAAATGATCCTTTGCAGATGTAGGATCTTTATGGGAATTCCTATTATTAAATTGCAATCCGAGTGTAATTAGTTTATGTTGTAAAATCGACAGTGTGTGCAGTGGAATAAATAAGTATGACACAAAATTTACGAGGTTCCTCTACAGTCAGTGTGACTGGAGTACATCCTCGGAGCAGCAGTAGTGCTTTCATTATAATTTTGGAATAGTAGGAGTACAAAGATAACTCTCTATATTCTTTCCTCTCTTCTTCCTCTCTTTTCTCTCTTCCTCGTCCTTCCTTCTCTATTGTGAGTCTTTCACTTCTCTCACTTTCTTCCTTTGTATGGTTTCATTTTATAGGAAAAATTTACTGTAACAACACTATTCACTTTACAAAATTTCCACAACGAATAGTGAAAATACTGTGCATAAGTAGTGAATAGTGATAAACTATTCATGTGGGCCATCCACATATTATTAACAACACTCCCCCTTAGATGGCCACAAGTCTTCGATTGACTCGTTAAGATCTTGATTTGTTTTTGGATGCTCCCCCTAATGAGTATCTCCCCATGATTTCAAATCATTTAGGCTGATCATTGATCGCTTAGCTTCGGTCTCTTAAGAAGAAGAATTGCCAACAGAGGTGCTTTATTGGTAGTTAACTTTCCACATGCTTGTTCTTGAATTGGGCTGAAGGGCCTTCTGCTAGACTTCCTCAAAATGTTTGATTTTACTCCATTTATCTGGAGCTGAATTTGATTCAGGGATGGTGGACACTTGATCTTGAGTCGGACTTGTGATTTCTTCAAGAGCTGTCAAGGCATGATCTTGAATGAAATTGGACAATGAGGAGCTTCACGTACCAAGTGACCTTCGACTCTGTTGGGGATGAATCGTCATGTGTATTGCTCTGCTTGTCTCCACATGCTTCAATGTATAATTGCCTTATCTGTTCCTCCTACAGAAGTTGTATTTTCCCTAATTTTTCCTCATGCAAGTTTGACATCTTCTCTTGCAGTATTTTCCCTCTGATGCAGGAGTGGAATTCAAACCTTACATTTGAATGATCTCTCAGAACATCATTTCTCAGCGACTCATCATGCTTGGCAGCTATCATCATATCAATAGCTGAAAATGAGTACTCGAGAGCGATGCTAGGTAAGCAATCAGAAAAGTTTCCAGGCAGTCGGTTCCTGATTGGAAGTTTGATTTCAAGTTCCAATTGATTGCTTTCTTTTTCCTCATCTTGCAGGTAAGAGCAATAACAAAGAAAAATGACAAAGGAAAGCATGATATGAGATACTTTTGCTTTCGACCCTGATGATATGAGATACTCTTACTCTGGTGTGACTTGTTTAAAGAAGTATTCTCGGAGAGGAAGAAAACTGAATATTTCGAGATACTTTGTTGAAGATGCATTTTCGGAGAGGAAGAAGAGTTAGATATTTTTCAGGTTTGACTTGCCATGGAGGACGGAGTTTAACATACATAGAGATTTCCCAATAGCAGGTAGTAGTGTTGTGCCTTTACTCTTGTTGGCAACTATGGTGTAATTAGAACAGTAAGATTCACGCGTTTTCAACTTTATTAGAGATCTTTGACAAAGTTGCACGTGATATCTAAAAAGCTGAGATTTTGCCTGAAAAATGCCAACGAACTTTATTCAAGTACATCTGACCTTTGAAATTCGGAGAGCGGTGCCTCTTCGATTTTTGAACAAGTGGCCCTGCTGTCTTTTCTTTTATAGAGACATCAATTGTGCTTAAAGTGTACACTCTGAAAAGAAAGCTTGCAAATAATTACTCAACGAGCATGAAAAGAAAGCTTGACCAGCTGCAAGAATCCGAAAGTCGGATTCAAAGTGATCACCAGAGGTTCGTTGCTAGATTCTGAGGGCAACTGATGCCTTCCCTTTCTGGTGTTTTGCCAAATACAGAGGCGTCTCATGATCAATTTCCAGTGCCTCCCCTTTCTGGAGTACTGCCGAGTATTGAGGCTTCACATGAGCAACCTTTGTGAAGGCCTCCTCCGGTTTGTTTGTTTTAACTCATGCACATATTTGTAATTTCTCGAATATATCAATAGATAAGCTTTATTTCATTCAGTGTATTGTGCTAAATACAATAAAGCATATATTTTACTAAGATGTGGTACTTCTGGACCAAATATCAATCTATTTTTACCCTTTCAAAGATATGTTCTTAGTGTCTAAATCATTTGAGTATTCAAGTTATAATCTTCAATCCATATGATTCTTTAATATCATAAATATCATGGATAAGATTTGTGTTAGCGTATTGTTTGATCTGCAGTTTGAGACAATATTCCTTTCAACACTTTACAACTTTTCTTGATTCTTCAGGAGTTCCAATTTAATATCATCAACTCTTTAGGAGTTCTAATTTAATGTCATCGACTCTTGCAAGAGATTTTAGTACGTTGCAACAATATCATAATGATAGTACTCACTCAGGCAATTTATATCATCCATTGGTATTGAGTACATAATTTACGCTTTATCATTCTAGGACTTACTTAAAGCAATCTGAATCATTCAGGAATTTTCTACACTTCATGACATATTTTCCTTTTTAGAACTTATACAGAGCAATTTGCTCCCATGTATACTTGAGGAATTTACTTATGGAGATATGATGTGGGTGATTCAAAACCCTTCGTATATGATTCTCCATTCATATGAACTCATTTACAAGAATATAATTTCAGGTTTCAATTAGTAACCTTGTGTCATATCATGTGAATGTATTTCATTGTATTACAAATACCCATATGTAACATCTTTGGTTCAACATCTTTTGGCTATTTGTATTGTATTCAAATATAAGTCCATTTTTCCAACGTTCTTACAAAATTGTAATGGAATTGCCTTTCTCCATTTTTGACAAATAATATTTCCTTTCGTCGACGAACAAAAGAACATGACTCATTATCAACATAGCTTATTGATGAAATTTAGTAGCTACTTGTAAAAACCAAATTTACCATTGGTTATCATCAATTCGTGATCCCATATTCTCATGTGTATGCGCATGCATAAAAAGTTTTTCATTTCTTTGGATATCCATTGCCTCTTCAAGAGCATTACACTATCTCTTCCAGGATAGCCATAATTTAGAGAATGCGGATCATAACCTCTTCTTGAGCGTTATAGAGGTTGGATTTAATCTCCATTTCCGTGAGTTTAGTCATTGGAACCTATACGTCTATCCTGCTTCATGCACGAGACATCAAAATCCCCATGTCCGCAGATTGTTCTTTCTGGGACGTGTATCCATACGGCGACTGCCATGCTTTCGGCATGCAATAGTTATGCTATGGGAATGCAATAGTTAAGTAGTGCCATATTCTTCTTCTTTTAAAATGACTGAACGTTCTGAATCTAAGGGTTTGCCACGCTTCAGGTGTGTAACAAATAAATCATTTACTACCACATTATCTGTCATGCTTCAGATAAATCATTTGCTGCCTCATTATATTGTCCAACAGGGACATTAATTATTGTAGGCACATTTGCAGTAAGTATATGTGATTTTATCACTTTCGTTGCATCATTCAATTATTCTTATTTCATTTCCTCACTGATTGCTTCGTGAATCAATATAAGACAAATTCTCTTCGTTCTTCTGGAACGGTGTTTTCTCATCATTCTTCTAGAATGATATTTTCTCATCATTCTTCTGGAACGATATTATTTTCTCCTCCTAATGGCGGGAAAACTGTCTTATCAAAATCATAGTCCACAAATCATGCAGTAAATATATCCTTAGTCAAGGGTTCTAAGTATTGAATGATAAATGGTGAATCAAATCCAACATAAATTTTCAGTTTGCGATGATGCCTCATTTCAATACGTTGTATCAGTGCAATAGGCACATAGACAACACAATAAAAAAACTCGTAAATGTGTAATGTTTGGCTGGTTCCCTAATACGAGTTGTATTGAGAAATATTGATGGTTGACAACTAGTCTCAACCGAACTTTAATAGTGCATCATGTAACATGGTATGTCTCCATCTCGCAATTTCTTTTTCATGAGCAGAGTGCGAGTAATCAATTTCATCCGCTTAATGAATGTTTCTGCTAAACCATTTTTAATATGGACATAAGGAACTTCTGGTCCTTATATAATAGTTTGTAGACTGAGGCTCTAATGGCTTTTATTGCAATTAAGTTGAGGTATTGCGGCACTTCAAACTTACTGTACTTATCAAGGAACTTCATGTCCTGATCTTGAGGATCAAGGGACTTCATGCCTGATCTTTTTGTATGATGGAACTTTTGGTCCAATCATTTTATATGATGAGGATCAAGAAACTGCATGTTCTGATCTGATCAAAGAACTTCGGGTCTAGTATGTAGTCATCGTAACAAAAAAAGTACAATAAATAAATTAAAGTAATAGGCAGTAATTTCAACTATGGTAAATAAATTACTTTGAAGTAAATAAAGTTTGTGACAAGAACTTTGATTCAGCAACATTCACATAAATCAAAACTTAAAGCAGTAGGCAGTAAAACCATCTATGGTAAATAAATTACTTTAAAGTAAATAGAACTTGTGAAAGTGTTTTAAGCCAACATCATTCACATAAATAAAAAGTATTAGAACCTTTTATTTTGCCACTTCTTTTTGTTCCTTTTATTTATTTTTTGTTTTTATTACTTTTTCTTAGTTTCTCCGTGCACCTTTGTCTCCATTTCCCCCTTTTCTTTTTCTTTGTTTATTATTTCTTCCATAAGGTGCCAAAGCACCAAAAACTTTTTCTTTATCTTTTCAGATGGTGGTGTATGCTCTGGTGTGGTTGTCAAACCTGGTAGACCAGACAAGCTTCCCATCTCTATATTTTTTTTTTCTCAACGACCCAAAATAATAACACCTTTCTTTGTTTGCCACTTATAAGAAGATCAAACCGTTAGTTTTAACTCAAAATTTAGTATGATATGGATAAGAAGATGCCAAACAACTTTCATGAAGAAACAGTTTCAAGCTGAGCTTCTAAAAATGAAGGTTTGGTACTCATAAGATGGTGATCCAGTTTTTTTGCAGAAATGGAAGCTGAATTGAAGTTTCAGTCATCTGTGACGATCAAACCGTTGACAATTTCCGAAATTTGGATATATTCTAGGTACTAGGGGGATGAACAACTTTCAAGGAGAAAGTATTTCAATCGGATGTCAGGAAGTTAGAGTTCAAAGGCTATTTACATGGCTGCTAGATTTTTTTGCATATTTTGAGTCTTTAGTATTATTTCTAAGATCTGGAATGATTTAACCGTTGGATGGTTCTGAAATTTTGGTATGTCATATGAGAGAAGATAAGAAACAACTTGTATGAAGGAAGGGTTTCTGTATGCACAATAGAAATTGAAGTTTCAAAGCTCATATGACTGTTGGATTTTTTGCCAATAATAATGACAATAGTTATATAACCACCTGTATATTTACTTTAAGAAAATTAGTCATTTAGAGGTATGAGGATGAGATGAAAAGATTTTATTATCTGTGAGATTCTAGCTGATAGAGGTGAGAGGTAGCTAGTGCTTCACTATATTTATGGCCTTGTGCTTTCCACTGACACGAGAGCTTCTCGTGCTGATAACGTGTTGTAAAATCGACAGTGTGTGCAGTGGAATAAATAAGCAAGACACAAAATTTACGAGGTTCCTCTACAGTGGGTGTGACTGGAGTACATCATCGGAGCAACAGTAGTGTTTTTGTTATAATTTGAAATAGTAGGAGTACAAAGATAACTCTCTGTATTCTTTCGTCTCTTCTTCCTCGCTTTTCTCTCTTCCTTCTTCTCTATTGTGAGTCTCTCACTTGTCTCAGTTTCTTTCATTTTATAGGAAAAAGTTATTGTAGCAATACTATTTACTTTACAAAATTTCCACAATAAATAGTGAAAATACTGTGCATAAATAGTAACAAACTATTCATATAGGCCATGCACATATTATTCACAACAGTTTAGTTTTATTTATTTATTTATTTTTGTGAAATGCTATTTACAAATGTCAGAATGTTTCTTTGAATTTAGTTGTTTAGGTTTCTTTTTATATTTTCCCCTTTGTAGACATTTGCAGTTTTGTCCGGAGTGCATGAGTTGTTGCTTCAGCCAAAACAGGTGCTCTCTCCAATTTTCATCTCTTCCATACTCAAATCCTAGCCGCTCCACCTCTCTCTCCCACACATAAGCAAACTCCATATGAAAGCCGAAGAATCCAAAGGTAAATCCCTTCGAACTCTTCGATTATCAACCAGATTTCAGACTATTTTTGGGATATACACTGCTATTTCATATAGTGTTATTTCAATAGTTTAATCCTAAGGCCTAGCTCATGAGACATTAGAATTTCAATTGATTTAGCTTTTGTCCTATGCCTTTTTTTAGGCACAACATGGATTGTAGACTACACAAACTGAGAAGATATGAAGTATGCGGTAAGTCCTTTTACTTTCTCACTCCAGAGTCCAGACATTCATATTTTCTGTATTATTGCTTTTACAAGACTTTTAGTGTTTACAATCTGATACCTCATTGACCGTGGGTTTGATTCTATTATATCCCGTTAGTTTGATTCTAATATCAATGAGGGTACTGACCTTCTGGATTCTATTATATTCCATTAGAAAATCCACCCAAAGATAATTTTCTGGATTTGTGGGTTGAGGGGAAGATTAGAAACTTTTTCATATTTTTCTGGATTTGTGGTTTTTTTAATTTAGGGATTAGAAAATTTGTCGATCAGAACTTGGATGTCGTCCTCGGAGAAGCCGTAGCGGTCGACAGGGCATCAGTGCATTCGTATGACGTCGTTTATGCAGCCTTTGAGCTTCGCCTTCGTTCCTTGGTAGACCGTAGTTGTATCCTATCAGCACTGCCTTCTTCACCATTTCTAAAGATTTCCGATCACTCTCACACTGTTTTTTAATTTGATTTTTTGTGAGAGAAGGAGAATTGCATTGTGATGCTCTTTTTATTTGGGGTGTGCTCTTTTTTTAGGGGTATGCTATCTACACATCTGATCCAACGATCGAAAATTAAAAGAGTGTGAGAAGTAAAATGGGGTGTGTGGATATCACTCATTTTTTATGACCTTAAAAATTAGAGTTTTATTATTTATTTATTCCGGAATTACAATAATATTTTAATATACAAATCTTTTGTTTAATTAATATACAAGTTGAATAGTTTTTTAATTTGGTTTTGGTTTGGGTTGGTGCCGGCAAAGAAGAACAAGATAAGGACTTGGATGCACTTCCAAGCTTTTAATTGCACACCAATTGCTGCATGATATATTTTGCCATATTGGCAAGATATTGTGCGAATGACTATCTATCTTTTAAAATTGGTACAAGTTAAATTTAGAGTTAAGTTTAAAATATTTGTAGTATCTTAAACAGTCTTGAATATACCGATAACTTGGCTGTTTAATTCCTGTTTGAACTGTCTTTGGCTGAACGCAGGCGCCACCACCGCCACTCAAATACGTTTTTCTATTTGTGTAAGTCTTTTCACTTTTTTTTGGAATCAAATTTCTTTCTATGTAATTTGCATGTTAGGTGGGAGGTAATATTTGGGCGTTTTGGCACCGGGTGTTTCCAGCAATAGGGATAAGATACAAGAAAACTAGACGTTTTCAATTTTTGGTCAAACTTATCTACTAGAGGAGACCAGGTGTTTGGCTATACACTTTTTTTTTTTTTGTAATACTGCTTTTACATGCTTTTAACTGCACTTTTTAAGCAGTATGAGAAACGTGGGAAGAATTGAAGAGAACATATTAGTGATCCTCATGTGTTGCTCATCGTGGAAGGAAAGACAGATGGAAAAGCCGAGCTTTCTCTCAAGCATGCAAGAATGTTCGTCTCTCTCTCACCCTTCTCTCGCTCTCAAACCTCGACTTCTCTCTTTCATTTTCTTGCTGACAACGATTGTTTCCTCAGTACTTTCACTCTAAAACTACAAACCATAACGTCTTCTCGCTGAAAGTAGTGAATCTGGTTTCAATTCAAAAGAAAAACTTAGCCCATAAAAGGTATTGTTTTCTGTGAGTTCTCTGCCGTAGTAATTTTGTGTTTTCAATATTGTGTGTTTAGATACATAAATTTGGATTTAAAAATAGGTTTTGTGTTCAAATTTTATTTTTGTAATTTTGGGGGGTTTTGTTTCTAACCTCAGATTCTACATCTTTGTATTTAATTTGGTTTTGTTTTCATACTCAGGAGACTTTTTTTCCTTCAAATTTTGGGGCTTTTGCTTTCTGTACTCAAGGTAACATTGGCCTCAAGGTGACATCTATGAATCTGACATATTTCTATTTAAATTTAATGAAAAGAATATTATGCTTGGTTCGAGCAATGAGGAAATTAACAAGACTGCTATTTTCCTTTATTAGCTTTCTGTTGAAAGGTTGGGTTCAGTGAAGAAGTATGTACCTGTTGTGTCTTTGCCTTCAAAGTCAATTTTCAGAAAGTGAGTATGCTTTCTTCTTGTACACTTCCGTTTCTATTAATCAATAACTATGTTTTATACATGACAGCTTCAATCCTCTTGATTCCCACGTATTGCTTGATCGCAATGTCGATCTCTTCGAAAATTTATATCCGTACACCTGCTTTCTTTATGTATTTTCGACATTCAACATCAAACACTCTTCTATTATTTTGACTACTCTGTAGGTTTATTGGGATATTTGTGCAGGTTATTCAGTCATAGTTTGTCATGGGATGCTTGGGTGCCTATATTGTTAGTCCTGAGTGATTCTGCCTAATTGGTGATCTCAGATACATACGAACATTCATTCGTGATTTATTTTGCCAAGTATGAACATTTGAATCGAACCATGAGGTAATCGTGTTATAATTAGTGACTCGAATTGTTTTGCTTCTGTCGTCAAATTATGTAGCAGTAGCCAAATATAAACATTTGAGATAACATTGCTTAAAAGAGCAGTTTTAATTCGAACTCAATTCTTTTCGGGGACATATTGTAGGTTGATTCACATTCTGGTATGTAATATAGTTGGCATGCTGGGGCTGATCGTGGAGATTCTATTTACACTGTAATTGCTGTTATCAAGAGTCCCTATATGCTCACACTTCTGAACTTCTATGTCCTCTATACTCACTGGAAGTTTGACTATGGAAGATGAAAACAAGTATTTCAACTGGTTGCAATAGACTTTCAGTTTCTTCTCACTTATTGTACAATGTGTTTATATGCCAGCTTACTTAAATGTATATAAAAGTAAAACTGCTATCTTATTGACCTCATTCACTCATGTATCCCTTTGTTTGTTCATAATTTTGTTAAATTTATTCAACTTAAATGTGTTTTATTCATCCGATTACGCTTGAAATAGCTGGTTCCCGCAGCAACGCCCTCGCGTAATTTCTAGTGATTTCAATAATTGTCCCAATACATTTTTTGTTTTTGTTTTGTGCTTTGGTAGTTTGACTCATCTTATCTTGCCAGAAGATGCATGTGAGTTTTAAGGTTTCAGGGATCTTCTTCTCTCCAAATTACTGGATCGGGCCTTACTTCCATGGATAATCACTATATCAAATATATTAAAGTCGCTCGCTTGGAGTCCACGCTTCGGCTCCCTAGCACACCACTTGTTTGATAAAATAACTGTGACTACTATCTTGAACCGTCGTGCTCAGTATCAGACATACCTGCGATTTGGGTATCGCCATTTGAGTGCTTTAGTATAGTATCCAAAGAGTAGCTATTAAGTATGTTGAGTATTATTTGCTTCGAAAATCCTTCAATTGTTCCCTTAGTTGTTTTTTGGTTATTTATCATAGACACAGTTGTTTCGAAACCTCCAAGTTGATTATATTGATATTTTCAGGAGAATGTGTCATGTGCAAGACTCGTTACATTGCCTTGTATAAGTGGCCCGCGAGTCTAGGGTGACAGTGAGCCGTTCCACTTACGTAAAGGTTAAGCACAAAGACAACACATTTCATAACTATGACATCCAAAATGTAGGGTTCAAGATGAAGTTGAAATTCATAACAACAAAAGATGTTCTTAGGATGATGCCCTTTATAAGGGTGATCAAAATAACAAGTGGAGGACATGGACATCATTTTTCCTCTGCGTTCAATATTCAGATTCATGTTTGGTAGTATTCGGGGTGAAATACTCAGCCTCAACAACTACATCCATCCGGCTACTTTCTTATTTTTCGACTTGAACTGATCCTTGGAAATTGATTGAGCTTTCCCTAAAACAAAGACAGAAAAACGGAGAAGAATAACACGCATATAAGTTATGCAGGTGACAGACCTTACGGAGCAGAAAGAAACTCACAACCAACAGAAAACTTGCTAACCTGGTGAAAAGGTGCAGTCAGCAGTTTCTCTACTGCGGAAAATGACTACATCAATTAAATGTTCGGTATTATTGATCAACATGAAAACACACACATCACCGATGTCCAGACCATTGTCTTGCACAAATGTCATCCAGCCACTCTGGAATTTCAGTACAGTTTTGCTATATTGGTGTAATTTGACAGGCCAAGTTCTTCCACCCGAAACACGAAGAATCACATTATCATGAGTCCTGTTTAGAAAATGTTCCCGGGCAAACTTAGCTTCCAAGTTCTGAAAATAGAAAGATAAGCTGGTAAGAATAAAATTTTGGAGTATTTAGAAAGTAATTTTCCTTAGCTTAATAGTTTTCAATTCATACTAGCTGAAGTTGTACATGATCTCTCTCTCTCTCTCTCTCTCTCTCTAGAAAGCTTACCAAAAAACGTGCATGGATATACGAGGGATGCATAACAACCGTGCAAGAAGGGTATTCAGATTTGAAAGCCTTTGCTCTCTGAAGAGCTCTATTTGTTCCACTTTCCGTAACTGGATTCATCATCCTAGGAACCTTATCAGGTCTTCGCTTTATGAATTCTTTAGTCCAAGATGAGCCACCAAATTTCTTCATGTGGTTATCTGCTGTGCTAATGGAACCTGCTCTGTTTTGCTTGTGAGGCTGTGTTGCCATTGGTGATCTTTTCTTTGTTTTCAGGCATGGTGGAGAATCGTCCAAGATTTCAACACAATCATCATCTTCATCAGTTTCTTCCATTTGGGACATTGTTTTTTCCCCATCAACGTCTGCAAGCACACCGCAAAAGATTAAGGTGACGGATAGTTAATCTCTACAGAAGTTCCATCAACTAATCAGTTCAGAAATTAATAGACAACTTACCTTGTGACAAGTTGCAACGTGCAGCTTCTATAGTGCGGAAAATAACAACATCCATTAAACCGTTGATGTTGTTAATCAACGCAAATACACACACATCACCAATTTCCAAATGATTGTCTTGCACAAATGTAATCCAACCATTCTGGAGTCGGACAATGTTTTTCTGACGTTCGCTTAATTTGACAGGCCAAGTTCTTCCATCCGAAACACGAAGGATTACTTGATGATAATTCCGCTTAAGAAAGTGTCCTTTGGTAAACTTGGCTCCCAAATACTGAAAGGAAAGAGAATCAGGTAATTTGGAGAGAATTTGCTTTGTAATTTGCTTGAGCTTAATTTTCAGTTTCAAAAATAACACACACATATATAGAGATGATAAAATTAGCAGAACTTGTACATTATGTCTCTATAAAAAGCTTACCACATAATGTGCATGGATATACGAGGGACTCATAACAACTGTGCAAGAAGGGTATTCAGATTTGAAAGCCTTTGCTCTCTGAAGGGCTCTATTTGTACCACGTGCCGTAAATGGGTTCATCTTCCTAAGGACTTGAAGAGTTCTTCGGTTCATTATTTTTTTAGTCAAAGACGAGCCACCAAATTTCTTTATGTGGTTTTCTGCTGTGCTAACTGAACTTGTTATGTTTTTCTTTTAAGGCTGTGGTGCTATTGGTGATTTCTTCTTTGTTTTCGGGCATGTTGGAAAATCGTCTAAGATTTCAATGGAATCATTGTCTTCCATTTGGGACATCGTTTGTTCCCTGTCAACATCTGCAGGCACATCACGAAAGATGAACGTGATGGATAGTTAATCTCTATGACACTTCCATCAATTAATCAGTTCAGCAATTAAAAGACAACGTACCTGGTGGTGAGAATGTATTTGCAGTTTCTGTGGCGCGAAAAATGACAACTTCAAACACAAGTTTAGTGTCATCGATCAACACAAGTACGCACACATCACCAACTTCCAAATTATTGCCTCTTACAAATTCAGTCCAACCATACTGCAATCTGAGTTTTGGTTTGGTTGCCTTTTCACATTTCATTTCAACAGACCAAGTTCTCCCATCCAAAACCCGAAGGATAATGTCACCAGAATGCTTACCAAGACGTCTCATGTGGATACACAATTTTGAAGGCAGCCACTGAAAATTATCAAATGAAGGAAAAGACGATAAGCAAACAAATTTGATGGTCCAGGATGGTTGTCTATAGAGAACTTACCACAGAATGTCCATTGATATAAGTGCGCTTCATGGGAACTATGAAAGAAGGGTTGTCAGATTTGAAAGCTGTAGCTCTTCGAAGAGCTACAGCAGCTTTTCCTCTTGCATTTGACGCATGCACCCTCCCAAGAACAGTTTGAGCTCGTTTTGGAGTGCTAGACTTGCCTTCCCCGTGTCTTTTTGATGCAAACTCAGCTTTGCATGTCAAAGAACACAGTAGGATATTACAAGTTAGAACATAATGGCAGAAAGCACAATAAGGTAAAAAATTGGAAGCGAAACATATGTTGCGTAAGGTGCAATTTTTATTTCTGATTGAGATTTTTTTGACTTCTCAAAAATCATTTCATATGGTAATCAGAGTTTTTTTGGTTTCTGGTTTTACCAGTTGAACTTTTTCTGTGCTTCTTATGAGGCCGACGACATGACAATGGAGATTTGTCCCTTGTTTTTCTTGAGCAGGACACGAAGCTGTCCAAGACTTCAACACAATCAGAGTCATCATCGTCATCCCAAGAACTATTGTCGGAATCATCATCTTCATCGATTTCATCCATATCGGGCATTGTCAATGGATAATTGATCTCTGTGAAATCCTTGTCAAATACACGAACGCAGAATGTTGAATTCCCTTCATATCCAAAAACTAACGAATGACAGCAGTCTAGAGAGTAAAACTCTGAGAACTTTGGCCAACCCTCGCTGAACCAGACCTCACCCTCCCATTTTCTGAGTTCTATTTTCCATTCTGAACCAGTTGGAAGCTTAAGAAATACGGGATTCGAAAGATCATCTCCATATTTCATAAAAAAATTGCTTGGAATCCTCTGCACGACACAGAACTTATCACAAAACTGTTCGTTAAGTGAAAAAATTATCTGATCTTTGTGGCTATGAAATATATGGGTACATTAACCGCATCAAATCCGATTAATTCAGACTCCTCATTGATAACCATTTCATTTTCAGTTTTCATTTCTCAGAAAACCAAAAACTAAAACTTAAAAGCTAAATTTTGAGAACTCCAAAAAGTAAGGAACGTTTGATAACCATTTCATTTTTGGTTTCAAGCTAATCTCCAAAATCAAGCACGGACATTTAAATATGAGTACAAGCATAAATGTAAGCAACTACAGGCTACAGTGAGAGAGAGAGAGAGAGAGAGAGAGAGAGAGAGAGAGAGAGAGAGAGAGGTACTCACAAGTTTGGTCTGTGTACAAATAGACTTTGGAATAACAACTAGAAAATGGGGAGCTTTAAGATGTGTTTTTGAAGAGAAGTCATGAATTTTCTGGTGAAAAGAAGCCATTTTTTGAAGTTCATCAAAAGCTTGAATATATGTTTCAAAGCTTTAAAATTGTCAGCAGATCACTCAGCTCAGCTCCAATTTATGGACTAGCAAGAAGAAGGTAGACTAGCAAATTATAAAAGTGCTTGAAGAATTAAATGCTCAGTCCACCAACTCAATCTGTATTAATTCAGTTCACAACTTAATGCTTGTTTTTGAAGTCATTGTAGTGCAGTGGTATATGAATGCATCAATGTGTCTGTACATGCATACTCTGACTCTAACTACCAAATCTAAATCCGCCATATTAATGAGAAATATTAATTGGGAAGAGGAATACCGCTACCGGGGGCGTGCTACGTCGATAATGTCACCAAATCCAAATCCCCCATATTAAGTGAAATATTGATTGGAAACAGGATTAACACTACCGTGGTGTCATAGTTCAATACTATTATACCAAGTGTAAGTTTTTCTCCACGTAACATAATATTATTAAACCAAGACTTTAGGTGACGTTGAAGCCATTTGTGCAAGTTGCTCTTCATATCAACACATTTTGGTCTTGCAAGCTAGAGTGTACAACTTAAACTCTGCATGATAGACACCTTTGGTGAATCTACTTATGAATGTTAACTAAGATGCTAAATTCAGGAGCTCGAAACATTGGGTAATTATACTGTTCCGCCTCCACTTTTTTGTATGTTTTTTTAATGGGATAAAGCAGCATCCATGAGCCTTTTTTCGCCTAATTCAACATTTCTCAATTGCACATGTATAATAGGACTTTTCCATCTACTTATCACAATTGCACAATCATCTTAACGTTTCAAATCTTTCATAACGCATAACACAAAATCAACCCTAATTTAAGGTTAATCCGAAACTTTAATTATGCGCTCATCATTAAGGCTATAACATGAAATATGACACTTTAAAATTTTTCTTACTCCTATTCAATTCAGGGTGATTCACAATATATGCATTTCACATAAATTCCTTCATACTCATAGAACTTATAAAATAATGCAATATCAATGCAATTCATAATTTACATCCACAAACTCAATAATATCACATATTGTAAGATAGGATCATTTGCTCTGATACCATTTATAACACCCTAGAAATTTTATACGGAAGCTATGATAGGCACAAAAATGTCATAGTACCCTTTTTGTTATTAATCATACTAACATTTCTCTCTTTGACGTTTTTCACTAATATTTAATCTCATTTATTTCATGGCTGCATCTAACTCTCGTTAGACTGCCTATGTACACTTTGGAGGGATCAAGCCAATCGTAGTTCACAATTTACCTTTTTAATCAATTTCCGAAAATATTCAAGTGGCGGAAATATTCAATATTATATTTAGCAATTGAAACAAATCAAATGGATACCAAAAACGAATTTAGAATATGAAAATCTGCGTAAAAAGGCAACATCGACCCATTGGCCACCGGCCGCCGCAGGTAGTGGTTTCCGGTGAACAGAAACCCCATTTACTAACTATCTCAAAAAATTACCAAATTTTACAAGATTGTCAAGCACAACGAGGGGAAGAATTTTCATACCTGGGCCGAAGTCCAATTCAGCTGGAAAGTGGCCTGGAAACACCTCGATCTGTCGGAACCCTAGAAATTGGTGTTTTCAATTCGACACCAAAACGAATTCCGACGCCCCAACCAAAGCATGAGTTTTGTTCCTGAGGGTGAGAGGAGTTTAATGGTGGTGGTGATTAACATAATTTGCTTCAGAAATGGCGGATTGCCGCCACGGGACCCTCGGTGCACCCATCGCCGTTCTTTGCCAAATTGAGTGACAACTCATCAAATTTTGAGTGTAAAAGCATGAAGGAGGGATGTGGAGTTGATTCTAGAAGATGTCTCAGCGTAATTCATCGACAATTGGCTAGAAAACCATCGGATTCCATGGGCTCCGACCGGGTCGAGTTGTAAGAAATATGGGTTGAGGGTGATACTGTTTGTCTCCCCCTCCTTTCTTGATTTCCTTTTTCTCTCATTCCCTCACTAGTCCCCTCATTCCTCTCCTTTCTCTCCCCTGTCCCCTTCTCCAATTGGTCTATCCACATTCTCCTCCTCTCCAACCACTCACGTGGCTTCATTTCACCAAGACAAGGCTCCCATTGTCACATCCCGATCTTGACATACGTCCAGGATCGACACGTGACGTCACCAAATACCTCGTATAACTAACATACTCCGCCTCTAGATATGTACAAAGCATAAATCAAGATGCGAATTTCATAACATTTTTCATACATTTTATGGCTGCATCCAACTTCCTCGTTAGACTGTCTACGTCCCCTAAATAGGGATCAAGCCATTTGTAGTTCGTCCTTCACTACACTAAAACAATCATCCTATAATTCACTTTATTTTCAACATTATACCTCCATCCATAGCATGTAACATATTAAATAACCAACGAAGCACAATATTATTCTCATGCCACACTGATCAACTAAAATAATCATAATAATAACAATAATATCCAAAGTCATTCCCTAATTCCATCAATTAATCAATTCATGGCTTAAATATGCATAGTCTTAGTATTTAACTACGTTAATCAATCAATGCGAAAACATAACATTTCACGAATTTAATTAAGGAACTCTACATAATTCCTTACTTGAATTATAAGTAATTAAACATGGTGAACGTAATTAATATTCACAAGGTCTTTTGGGGTAATTCCCATTCCCTCGAATCTAGGGTTCTAGACTAACCTCATGGAAATGAACAAGAGCAAGGATTTCGAACCACTCAACGTAATCCAAAATATCTAATGTTTCTCATAATCTACTCAAACCTATCACATGTATAATCAGTGCCTACATCTTGGGAATGGTGCACTGGGCAATTCAAAACTCGGATAAGCTGCGAAACTCGAGTGAGTGACAATAATACAAGTATGTGATAATTAATAATAAGAAAGACCATCGATCACCATTTATAAACCTTGAATATAAAATCATATTTTGATGAAATCATAGTTAAGTCATTAAAAACTCCGAATGAGTCACCCAGACATCCAACGGTTTTTCTAATTCAACCCACAAGATTCTCAAAATCATCATTCATAAATACATTAAAACCTAGGGTAGAGGAACACCAGTTCAACAGAAGCCTACATAAGTAACTAAACAGGAAGTGGCCCCCTATCGCGAATTAACCAAGTAGAGCCACCCCTGCAGTAACCAAGTAGGTAGCGTCCCTCTATCACGAATTAACCAAGTAGAGTCACTCCTATGCATCTGTTAGGCAGTGATCACCTATCATGGATTAACCAAGCATGATCACCCCGAAGTGTGTTTGTATGGCCATACCAAAGATATAAGGATTGCATATTGCGGATTAACCAAGCTCGATCCATAGACAACATGGTGCCCTATCGTGGACCATGGTCCCATATCGCGGATTAACCAAGCAGAGTCACACCTACGGAACTGTTAAGCAGTGATCACCTATCGCGGATTAACCAAGCATGATCACTCATAAGTATGTATGGTCATAAGGATCACCTATTGTGGATTAACCAAGCACGATCCATAAATAATATGGTCCCCTATCAAGGTTTAACCAAGCAGGACCACTAGTGACCCCCTATTGCGGATTAACCAAGCAGGGTCATGGTCCCCTACTAGCCTTCAATTTAACAAACATTTCAATATGCAATTCAAATCACTTTTTCACAAAATATTACCAACCCATGAATCAATTCACCTTTAATAAAAATAGATCGATGGTCAATTATAAAAGAATCACATTTATAAAACCAAGTCATATCCACAAAGGATATTAATATAAAGAATCGGGTAATCACCATATCACATAAATTAAAGCAACTCACCAAGATAAGCCTGCCTATCCTCACTATGCTTCTATTAACACTAATTTTAGTTTTATAAACAATTCGAGACATGTTGACCAAAAGTCAACTCTCGATAAACAGTGGGGTCCTCAACCCTACGTAATTTGATCCAAAAGATCCGCATGTCAGACTTGGATCCATAATCTTTTAAAATACACATTATACTTCTAGAACAACATACTAAAATTTCGCGATACGGTCGAATCTTCGCCAATCACCAATTCAAGAGACAGACAACAACTAGTTTTATAAAACTTAGAAATTCAATTAGGGAAGATCCGTACGTCGAATTTCTGATCTGTCAATTCCTACTATCCTTAAATATCACATTCCATAACGCATTAAGATTTGTTGACGATGCAAACGATCGGATCATCGATTCATATTTTGATTAAGTAATGTATCATAATGAAATAAGGTTCCAACGATCAAACCACGTCATACGATTATCAAATATGAAATAAGGGCATCCAATTAAACTTAGGAAGATATCGTTGGCCTATTGACCACGCGCCGCCACGGGTGGCGGTTTCTGGCGAACAGAAACCTAATTTTTTGACTAATTCCAAAAATTACCAAATTTTACAAACAAGTGGATCTCAGCGAGTGAAGAAATTTGCATACCTGTGGCCAAGTCCAATTCGGCCGGGAAACACCTAAAATTACCCATGAACCGCTAGAAACCCTTGATTTTGGGTGTTCTTGATTCGACTCCAAAACAGCTTCGACGCCCCCAACTAATGCATGGGCTTTGTTCCTGAGGTCGAGGGGAGTCTAACCATGGTGTTAGTCGTCGATATTGCTTTCCCAAATGGTAGAATCTCTAATGTCCACCCATACACCCACTGGTACGGTTTCGCCCGAAATCAAGCAAATTTAAATAATTTTTCGGGTGTAAATGGGAGAGAGAATGATTGGGTTTGAGGTAATGATCATTTTGGCACTGGCCACGTTGTCAATGGTGGCCGGAAGCAGAAGTTATGGTCGGATCGGGTCGAAAGATAAAACCAGGTGGAATGGGGGGTTTGGTTCCCTTCTTTTTTCCCCTCCCTCATTTCCCCTCATTTCTTTTATTTCTGATTGGTCTTCCTCCCCTTCTTTCTCTCCAGCAACTCTCTGGTAGCTTCTAGATACTCTTATTTCTTATTTTTTTATTTACTTTATTTTTTTAAAACTACTAAAACGTCTTTAATTTCTTCGTTATAGCTCTGTTTCACGAACGGTTTGCGCCTATACATTTGTAAGATCGAGCTCTATTCGAAATATAAATTATTGATGCACAAATCGGTAAGGACTTTGGTACAACAGAAAGTGTCAGGACTTATGACCTTCGCTAGATTGCTCTGGTCACCAGTGTAGATAAGTATGTAAAGAGATATGGGCAAGGAAGAAAACACAAGATGTACGTGGTTCACCCAAATTGGAAACATCCACGGAGTAGAGGAGTTCTCATTAATTGTGAAGGGTTTACACAAGTACATAGGTTCAAGCTCTATTTTTGTGAGTTCTAGTGAATAGTTTAGTACAAATGACATTAGGGATTATTGTGGGAGAATGATCCCTATTTATAGAAGAGAGTTTCTAGCTTTGTTCTGACATTGACACGTGTCATGCTGTGATTAGCCTCTGATGTTGACAGGTGTCGTGCTGTGATTGGCCTCTGATGTTGACATGTGTCACGTTGTGATTGGCTTCCTAGTTAGAGGGAAAATCTTGTGGGTCCTTGACGGTATAATGTTGACCGGTGCTTAGTATTTTTGGGATTGGTTAAGTATGGTACAAATAGTGCTCCCTTAAGTTCCCAAGTGAGGGAAACTTCTCGGTTGGGGAATTGCAAGATCCAAGCCACTGAGTAATAATGAAACTTCTAAGTGCCGAAGTGAGGTATCATTTTCAATTGCCTCTGTCCCCTAGGTAGAAGTGGCATCTTGAATTGATGTTGATGCATAAGGTAATGTATCATTTTCACTCAAAGCTTACTTGTAGTTTCAAACTTGGTCAAATGCGATACAAACCATGTAGTGGTAGTCCCCTAAGTCTCTGAGTGAGAAGATCTGCTGAAGGAGGTGACAGACAAGGTAAGCAATAAGAGCTTCAAGCAAGCAATCCCAGATCGGAGGTTTGATTTCGTACTCTGGCTACTCGTTCTCTTTCTCCTTGTCTTGCAGGCTGCATGAAGGATAAGGAGAAGCAAATGGAGAAGAGATAATGTGAGATACTTTTACCTTTGAAGAGGTACCGGATGAATCGGCACGTGTTTTGTTGTACTTATTAACTTTCCATATGCTTATTCTTGAATTGTGTTGGAGGGTTTTCTGGTTTCCTCCAAATGAGCAAGCTGACTCGAGAATTTGAGGGTCAAAACAACTCCATCAATCTAAAGTACATTCGATCCTGATGATATGGGATATTGTTGCCCTTCGGCGGCAGTGCCAGCGAAAGGTTGTTGAAGCTTCTCAAGTTATTTGGATGGGGCAGTGATGTCGAGCGTGGTTTTGACTTAGACTGCTCCGTTTGGATTATGTGGTTCTGTAAGAAAGGTGTCGTGCTGTAGTGACCTGTTCCAGCTCATCGTTGACCCTTCTGCTTCAATCTTTTGCATAGCCGAAGTGGTGTGTACCCTTTGCATTTGAATGGTCATTCAGAACAGTACTTCTCAGTGACTCATCTATGCTTGGCAGCTTCAATGTAAAGAGCCAATATTTGATCAACTGTCATGGGGTATTTGCTGGAAGAATTCGTGACCTTGAAAATAGTTGAGGATGAGTACTCGAGAGCAATGTTAGGGAAGCAATCAGGCAAAGGTTCCGGGCCATCAGTTCCAGAACGAAATTCTGACTTCAGGTTCCAACTGATTGCTCTCCTTCTCATTGTGTTGTAGGTGAGAACAAGGACAAAGACAAGGACAGGGAGAAAGCATGATATGAGATACTCTTTCTTTTGACCCTGATGATATGACGTACCCTTGCTCTGGTGTGGCTTGTTTGCAGAGGTATTATCAGGGGGAAAGAAAGTTGAGTATTGTGAGAGGCTTCGCTGGGAGTGTGCTCTCGGATGTGAGGAAGGGTTGAGCATTTTTTGTAGGTCTGCCTGTTTGTGGAAGATGGAGGTTGACATATATAGGAATTTCCCCAACAGCAAGTGGTAATACTGTTCTTTTACCCTTCTCGGTCATAGCAATGTGGTGGGAGTTGCAAGGTTCACGTGTTGTCGGATATCTTTGGCAAAGTGGTCTGTGGTATCTAAAAAGCTGATGTTGCGTGAAGAGCATCGAGACATTTTATCCAGGAAAACCTGACTCTCGAAATTCGAAAAGTTGTGTCTCTTCCATTTTTGAACAAACAGATTTGTTGAAGGTCGGCTCTTCGAAATTCGGAGAACGGTGCCTCTTCGATTTTTTAACATGTAGATCTCGTTGAAGATGCATTCTTGGGGAGGATGAAAAAGTAGGCCTTTTCACAAGCCTTATTTGCCATGGAGGACGGAAGTTGACACATATAGGGATTTCCCACTTAGCAAGTAATGTCATTTCTTTGCCCCTGTGGGTAATAGTAGGGTAGCTGACACTTCAAAATTCGCGTGCCTTAGCATTGTCAGAGATCTTTGGCCAAGTTACTTGTGGTATTCGAGGAGCTAATTTTGCGTGTGAGGATTGCCAAAAATTTTTATCCAACGGAACCTGGCTCTCGGAATTCGGAGTGTGGTGCTGCTTTGATTTTTGAACACTCGGTCATGTTGCCCTTCCTTTTATAGGGGTCCCAATTGTGTTAAAGGAGTATATTCAAAGAGCCACTGCTTGTAGAAGTTCCCCCTCATTTTCGTACTTTTTTTAAAAAAATGGCTTGCCCATCCAATCACCATTTTGACTTGAATGTTGTGGAAGAGGTATCCATGTCTCCTCAAGACAATATATGGCATCCATCCTTCTTATCCCATGCTGGTTTTCTTACCATTGGGGACTCTGTGATGAAGAATGACATAACCGCTACTGTGGTGGCCAGGAATCTTCTCACCCCTAAAGATAACATGATACTCTCCAAACGGTCCGATGAGTTGGCTGTTCAGGATTCTTTGGCTTTCAGTGTTTAGTGTGTGGGTTTTGTGTCTAATATCGGCCAGCGCCTGCTTGCTCGAACCCGCCAAGTTGAGTCATTAATGGCGGAGGTGGTAAGTCTCAAACAAGAGATCAGGGGGTTCAAGCATGAAAATAGACAGTTGCACCTGCTTGCACATAACTACTCCATGGGCATGAAGAGAAAGCTTGACCAGCTGCAGGAATCTGAGAGTCGGATTCTAAGTGATCATTAGAGGTTTGTGGATTTGTTCCAAAGGCATCTACTGCCTTCGTCTTTTGGAGCTTTATCGCGTACCGAAGCTCCAAATGATCAACCTCCGGTGCCTCCTCTTTCTGGTGCTCTGCCGAGTACTGAGGCTTCTCATGAGCAACCTTTGTGAAGGCTCCCTCCTCTTTGTTTGTTTTGATTCTTGTGTATGTACATATATTTAGTTTATGAGAGATATCAATAAACAAGCTTTATTTATTTCAGCGTATTGTGTTAAATACAATAAGGCATCCTTGGCTAAGTTCTTTAATTTTTTTTGGTTGAAGTTTGCATGTTGAAACTTCGTGGGTGGATCCTGTAGGTTGAAATAATGCTCCCCTAATTTCCTGAGTGAAGAAAGCTTCTCGTTTAGGGACTTGAAAACTCCAAGTTCTTTAGTAGTTGCAAAACTTTTAAGTACCAAGGTGTAGTAGCATATGGTAGGAGTCCCCCAAGTCTTCAGGCGAGGAGTTGACGAATGAGGTGGCTTGCTAGTAGTCAAGTTTCCAAACTACCAAAACCTCACCCTTTTCTTTTCTAAGTAGTAGCCCAAAACTCTTCCTTCATATATATATATATGTTTGAAGGTTGTTAGGCCCAAAGAAAAAAGAGAGCTCTAACCCTTTACATTTTTTTTAGTTGGCAAGCCCAATGAGGAGAGAAGGCCCGTGCCCACACTTTTATTTTTATTTTTTTTGCATCAAAATTTTGTGTTTGGGTATATAGCTTAAATGTTGAAGCTATTTTTAGGACACATGAACTTGAGTTTGCTTCACACTATCTTGATCAAGAGTGTGTGAAGCTCTTACATGTTATAGTGTTGAAGTTTTGTAGTGAAGCTTTGTGATTGAAGCTTTATAGGTGAAGCTTTGTGGGTGAAGTTTTGTAGGCGAAGCGAAGCTTTTTTTTTTGGTGAAGCTTTTTTGGATGAAGCTTTTTGGGTGAAGCTTCATGCGTTCTTTGAGCATTGGTGTTCAGTGACCAACACACTTCACACGGCGCAAGGGGAGATGTCAATTTCACTCTGGGATCTCTATAGGATATGAGGCTTTCCGATCCAAGGTAAGTTTTACAACGAGGTCGTTCCCAGCGCAGAGGAACTTTCTTTTTGCAATAGTCGAGGATTGCTTGCGAGTTACGTTGTTTGTTTTGTGTGTATCACAAGCTTTCCCAGGATGCTCCAGGTAAATCAGGAGCGAAGATTTCTTCATGGATTTGATTCTGGTATTGGGAGGCCATGTGGTACAAGAAGTCTTTGAAGAAAAAATGGCCGCAACAAGACCACTAAGCCAAAAGAAAGCTCAGACCTGTCTGGTGCTATTGGTTCAGCCAGGCATCGCTCCCCTGCCGAGTTGAGAGTGTTTAAGGATCTCAGCATAGGGTCAGAGCATGTGGAAGAATCTTACCTAACTGGTTTCTTAGCTTGTTGGCTTTGTAAGTTTGTTTTCCCAACAGGCGATGTCAGCTTTGTTCGTCCTGGAGTCTTCAAAGTCGCTAGCAAGATGGCTACATGTGAGTCTTTTAGCCTTGCTATTCCAATCTTAGCCAACATTTACAATAGCTTGAGCATTGTTTCGAACTCAGCGAGTACCAAAGATCGTGCTGCAGTACTCCCCTACCACTATGTATATGGTTGGTTGGGTGAGTATTTTAACACTCATTTTTCCTCGTCAACTTTAGACAAGTCGAGGCCTTCTTCATCGACTTCAATCAAGTCGGGGCCTTTGATGACGAAGTATTCTGACGTGCTTTCTACAAAGAGCTTTGATGATTTACAGACACAAGCGTTGTTTAGAAGCTGTGAAGGTTTGATAATGGACCGTCTAGCAAAGGTTGGTCCTACGCGGAAAAACCTCATGGATGATCCTCACATTCGTTACTTAGACTTGTCTTATCTTATGAGTCTTTGCTCAAGATATGTTTCATTGCGGCAAAGAGACCGATGTATTATCCAGCCATATAGTCCTCACCGTTTTAGCAAACAATTTGGTTTCGTCCAACATGTGTTGAATAAACTGAAGGAAAACGCTCAATCGGAATCCTTGCAAGTCATGTACATGCATTGGGAGTCTTGTACTGTGTATGTTCAAATGCTTCTTTCACCCTCCCAGCCAAAGACGAGTTCAAAGGTACTTCAGTGACCCATACTTATGTAAGTTGGTGGTCAAAGATACATCATGAAAATTTGAGGATGGCAAGTGGTACCAATTCTTCTCATTCACGTAAAGATGCATCGAGAAAAGGGTTGTTCTGTGACTCCCACGCAGCTAGTACCTCTTGATTGTGCGAGTGCGTCTCCTTTACAAGATAGACTTGCGGTTTTAGCTCTTCAGCGCTTGTGCTTGTCTTCTCGACATTTGGATGCTTCTTAAGAGGCAGGTGATGAAGTGGGCTCACACGAGGATATACTTGTTCTGCAGCCGCATCAACAAGTTTTAAACAAGCAACCACTTAAAGGTGCTCAGGTCGATAACGACGTCAACTTTCGTCATAAGAAGAATGAGGTGTTTAGACCTCCTCAATCCAATGGTCACGTGTCACTTGAGAAAGATGTATGCATTTCTTTCTTTCTTGTGATTTCTTCTGCTTTCATTATTTCAGCTTTTATTTCTAACATCTTTCTTTATAAGCCGGGCCTTCCTGTTCTTTTGATTTGGCAAACGAAATGGTTGATTCTTATATGGAGATGCTATTTGGAGGTAATTTACCTACATATGAGGATATTGGGGATCCGCCTGGTGCAGAGCTTGTCCCGAATCCGACAAGTTGGCCAAGTTTGCCGCGTGTGGGCGAAGGTATGCAAAAGCCCATCATACGTCCAAGCCCTTTCCCAACTAGCTCTGAGATCTCTTTGAGAGGGCCAAACCTTAATGGTACTGAGCAGCTTATCCATCGTATCAGACTTCGTGCAGCTATGGATATCAAGAGCCATATTGAGCACATAATTTCAAAGTGCCCATTGGAAGACCTGGCGTTGCTCAATCAGGATTTGTTAAAGCTTACTTCTGCGATTGACAACCTTAACGTTGATTCTTCGCCATTGACAGTCGAAATTGCAGAACTTATGGCTGCCTCGACTGAGTATTTTTCCTTGCGTTATATTTCCTCGAAGAAGTTGGGTCCAGATGCTAGAGCTCAACATCTTGCGAAAATAGACTTATCAATTGCCCAAGTTTGATCTTCTCAGTAAGCTGCTTCAGAAAATTATCAAGTCACAGGGGCTTCTTTAGCTTTCGTCCAAGTGCGTCTAAAAGCATTGGTGCGAGAGAGAGAGTAGTTAGGAATCGAAGCATCACGACTTGAAGATGTTCTCTCACAGCAGAGAGCTACATTTTCTCAGTACCAAGGGGAGATTTCACACCGAGAGCAAAAGAAAGGCATGGCTATGGAGTTGCCCACCTTGTCTTCCACTTATGTGGAGGCTCTGAAGACTTTGGAAGGCCTGCTTAAGGATCGTTGTCGTAGTTTTAGGGATATAGCTCTTAAGTAATAACTTCTATTAATTTTTTTATTTTTTGAAGTCTTCTTTGCTGTCGCTTTTTTTTTCTTTTAATTTTTTTTAATAAAGTACTCAGATTTTGAATTTGCTCTTTATTTTATTTTAGTTTTTGATGAAGTGACTATACTCAAAGTTTTGAAGTTTCAAGTTGCCTACGTACCCTAGGTTGAGAAAGGATCAAGTCATAACGTAGTTCAAGGAGTGATGATTTTTTTATTTATTTATTTTTACTTTGCCGTACATAGTTTATGCTCTTGTGGGCCAGAAGCGTGGCTTCTTCTCAGGCATAGTACCGCTTTAAGAACTTGCTGTTTATGGGGCCAATCCGCAAGCCATCTTTTTCCACGATCTTGTAAGTACCGTTTGTGTAGACTTCTTGTACTACATAAGGTCCATCCCACTTTGAGGTGAATTTGCTTCTCATCTTATGCGTCGTGATGATAGGCCTACGTAATGCAAGGACGAGATCTCCCACTTGAAATGACCTTGGGCGAACTTTCTTGTTGAAGGCCTTGGACAATCCTGATTGATAACACTCCAAATGCTGCTGAGGTTCGAGCCTTTTCTCATCCAGCACTTCTAACTCCTGAAGATGCAACTCTGCATTATCTTCGTCAGTCAGACCTTCTTATATAGCCATCCTCAGTAAGGGAATTTGGCTTTCCAGTGGTAAAACAGCCCCTACGCCATACACGAGCAAATATGGTGTAGCTTGAGTAAGCGTTCGGTGCGTCATCCTGTATGCCCAAAGCGCTTCACTTATTCTCTCGTGCCAATCTTTCTTGGTCCTACCAACGACCTTTTTCAAAAGGTTGCATAGAGTTTTGTTGAATGCTTCTGCGAAACCATTGGCTGGGGCAAGATACATGGAAGACTTATACTGCTTGAACTTGTATTTCTCACAGAGCTCGTCCATGAGTCGGTTGGAGAAATGTTTTCCATTGTCAGTGATGATGTAGCAAGGCACACCACTCTTTGGTGAAAAAGACGACAGTTTCCTTCTTAACTTCCCTTAGGGGTATAGCTTTAGCCCACTTGGAGAAGTAATATGTTGCAGCTAGGATGTAAGCTTTTCCCGCAGATGACTTTGGTTCGATCGGCCCTACGACATCTAATCCCCATGCATTGAATGGTCATAAAGCAACTGTATGGTGTAATGGTTCAAACGGTTGATGTAAGAAGTTGGCATGGAATTGGCAAGCTTAGCACCTTTTGGCGTGTTCCATGCAATCCCTCATCATGCTTGGCAAGTAGTAACCCATTCTTTTAAGATGGAAATGTAGCTTTGGCCTAGACTGATGTGCTCCACATACACCTTAGTGTGTTTATTCCATGGCTTGATTGGCTTCTTTTTCACCTAAGCATCTCAGAAGTACTTCAAAAGAGCGTCGGTAAAGCGTTCCTTTATAGTAAAGGAAGTGAGGTGCTTGTCGACGTATTTCAGAGCGGTGTCTAGGATCATCTAGAAGCCTTTCATGTTCCAAGTAGTTGATCAGCAGCCGTCTTCACTCTTCAGTGTCGTGCAGAAGTACTGAGATGACGTTTGTATCATCTAGCAGTATTTCTGTGACAAGTGGGATCACCCATCTTTGGCAAACTGGCACATCTGCAGCCTCGCCTTCTTTTAATGTCATACTCGAGGCTAGGTTAGCGAGAGTGTCTGCCATTTAATTTTCTTTTCTTGGCACATGTTCTAGTGTCACAATCTTAAACTTTTGTAGCAACTGAGTTGCCAGTTGAAAGTATGGGATGAGATCATCTTTCCTCACCTCATACTCAGTTAAGAGTTGATTGATTATGAGCTTGGAGTAGCCATATTCCTCAAGGGCTTTGATTTCCATGTTGATTGCCATTTAGAGCCCGATGATCAGTGCTTGGTACTTAATGACGTTGTTGGAGCATAGTTCACTTAGTTGGAAGGAATAAGGCAGTATTTGCCTTTGTGGTGACATGAATACTACTTCTACCCGGGCTCCATCTGCTCATGCAGATCCGTAAAAAAACATCATCTATGTTGGGAAGATGTCAATGTAGAACACCTCCTCGTCAGGCAAGTCGTCTGAGATTTTGCAATCGGCTGGGATCGAATGATCGACAAGTAAGTTTGCAAGTGCTTGTCCCTTGACGATTTTAGTTGGAACGTAGATGATCTCGTGTTGATTGAGAAGCAATGCCCATTTAGCTAGTCACCCTATCAAAAATGGTTTGGACATGATGTATTTGACCGGGTCACCTTTAGCAACCAAGTGGATGGTGTAAACATGCATGTAATGTCTGAATTTCTGAATAATGAATACCAAGGCAAGGCACATCTTTTCTATCGGGGAGTAGTTCAACTCAGCACCGGTGAGAGCTCGACTGAGGTAGTAAAGCTCTTATTCTTTCTGGGATTCATTTTCTTGTGCCAAGAGTGCTCCCATTGAACTTTCTTGAGTGGCAATATACAATATAAGCGGTTTCCCAGGCACAGGTGCCCCCAAGACAGGTGGACTTGACAAATACATTTTTATGCTTTCAAAGGCATTGTGGCATGCTTCATCCCATACAAACGGAATATCCTTCTTCATGAGTTGGCTGAACGGTCGACAACGTCCTGCTAGGTTGAAGATAAAACGTCTAATGAAAGCAAGTCGTCCTTGCAGACTTTTCAGCTCGTGTAGATTTCTTGGCTCAGGCATGCTTTGAATGGCCTTGATCTTTAATTGGTCCACTTCGATGCCACGGTGCTTAACAATGAAGCCGAGAAACTTTCCACAAGTGATGCCAAATGCACAATTTAATGGGATCATCTTGAGGTTGTATTTTTACAGCCTTTTGAACACTATTTGCAAATCCTTCAAGTGGTCTTATCTTTTTTTTTATCTTGACCACCACATCATCCATGTAACATTCTACGTTTATGTGTAGCATGTCATTGAAGATTTTCTGCATTGCACGTTGATATGTTGCTCCAGCATTTTTTAGACCAAATTGCATCACTTTGTAGCAGTAGATACCTTTTGGAGTGCGAAAGGCTGTTAGTTCCTCATCTTTGGGAGCCATGGGAATTTGATTGTATCCAGATGAGCCATCCATGAATGACAGTGCCTGGTGGCCAGTGGTTGCGTCCACCATGATTTTGATGATTAGCAAGGGAAAACCGTCATTCGGGCATGCATCGTTGAGGTCTCGGAAGTCCACGTAAACATGTATTTTTCCAGATTTCTTAAGAACAATAACGATGTTAGAGATCCACTTGGGGTATTGCACCTCTCAAATGAAGCCTGCTTCGATTAGCTTGTCAATCTCAGCTTCAATTTATGGGATGAGTTCAGATCGATAGCGCCTTTGAGTTTGCTTGATCGGTTGCGTTCCGAGCTTGACTGCAAGACGATGCATAGCGATGATAGGGTCAAGGCCAGGCATTTCCTTGTATGTCCAGGCAAAGATGTCTTTGTACTCTAATAGTAGTTGGTAGTACTCCTCTATCTCGTCCGCACTTAGCAGCTCACTTATGAAGATAGGTTTAGGCTCCTCTTTCGTTCCTAAGTTGAGCTCCTTAAGCTCATCAACCGTGGCTTGCCCTCCATCTTCGAGCTGTGGTGCTACAGCAGTAACATCTTCCTTAGCGATTTCACTTTCTTTGTCTTCTTAGATTGGGATGTGGAAGACGTCTTGGACCTACCCTTCAGTGCCGTCTTCTTGGGCATATTAGCTTGAAGATTGTTCGGTGTGGATAATGGTGCACCTCTTTACTTTCAGTGGTCCATTTGTGTCAACCTCCAAGATTGTTTGGCGCTTCATCCTTGAAGGAATAGAGCTTTGAACGTAATATTTTTCTGCCAAACTGTTGAGCTTCTGTTTCTTTGGCATTGTCTTTCTCTTCCTTGAAGGCTTCTTGGTTTCTTCAAGTCTTTCCAAAACCGATCGTTGCAGAGGAGAGCTAGCCGCGCTGCTTTGTTTCTTAGGTTTTGACAACCTTTCAAAAATAGAGCTTTGGGATGTTGACGTGTTAAGCCTCTTGAAGACGGAGGTTTGGTCTTAACCACCAATGCGATTAAGTGCCGACATTCTAGGTCTTGAATGATTCATCCTATAGAAGACTGACATCCGAGGGGCAGATTTAAGCTCTTCTTGATTTTGTACAATGCTCACGCTGATGTGTTAAGCGTTAGCGTTTTTCGCTTTGCTTGAAATCTTCACAGGTGTATTTGGTATAAAGCCGATTCTCGCTTTGTTGTTGTTAACTTGGTAACCATGCTCTTTCAACCTCTTTTGAGTCTCAGTGAGGTCAAATTCTTTGTTGTTGACGGTGTTTGAAACCTTCTTTTCAGGATTCGAAGAGGGAGTGAAGTCGTACCCAGCCTTCGACATGAGTTTGTAGGTGTTTGGATCAAAACCTTCTTCAGTGCTCTTGGTTGGAAGAAAGCTTGGTTCCACTCCCTTTGGAAGAGGTTTTATGAAGCCTTGTGGTGGTCTTGCAATCTTAGCATCGCCTAGCTGTGTTAGAGGTAAAACTGCATTCGTCTTGAATAACTTTACATCATCCTTGTACTGCTGCATGTGGGCTTTGCTTGTTCCAGTTTCGAACGGGGACTGACCAGTTTTTCTTCTCGACATCGAGATGTATCAGAAGATAGGTGTGTTCGGTCCTCTTAAAGGCGTCTTACCCCATTTGGCTATTGCAGGTTTAGCAGGCTCATCATTGCTTTTGCTTGAAGATGGCATGACTTCTCCTTCTTGCTTCTTAGGAACAGGTTGCCATTCTTGCTTTTTAGGTATCGCTTTGCCCTTGGATTTGATCTCTTTTGGAAGAGCTTCGGGCACCATGTCTTCCTCCATGTAGAACTTGGCGTCTGCAAAGTACGATTCGACTTCGGTGAATGGCTTGGTATCACTTGGATTATCTTCACTCATTCTCGGTAGAATTTTAAGCATTGGTGGAGGGTGGATGGCACTACTCCATTCTCGTGGATCTGAGGCCTTCCTAAGAGCAAGCTATTAGAAATTATTGCATCAATCGCGTGAAATATTGTGCTCGACTTGAGTTCTCCAATGGTCATCTCTACTTGGATCATGTCCATCGCTCTTTGTTCTCCTTGGTTAAAACCCTGGATCAGTAAGCGGCTTAGGTCACCTTGATGCCGATTGTGGTCATTGTTAACTTTGGCACAATGTTTGTTGCCGATCCACCATCCACAAGCATGCAATTGATTTTGTGCCCCTTTACATACCCCGAGACGAAGAGATGACGTTTGTGAGGCTTTGATCCTAGTAGTAAGTCTTCGTTGGTGAAGTTAATTGCGTCATAAGTGGCACAGCACATGGCATATTTATGTGGCTGAAGCTTCAAGCCTTTGCCCTTGCTTTCTTGTACCTCATGGTCGTCGAGACTTGCAATACTTCTATTAGTGCTTTGCGCATCTCATTGGGCCATTGTAATGCTTCCTTGATGCTAACGTGTGTCGGTAAACCTTCTTTAGGCTTGAGGGTCTCCTCTTTCTCGATGGCGATAGCTTTATCTTTTGAGGGTTTTTCTTTCTCTACTTCAACCATGTGATAGGCAGCAATAGTACACCTTTAGAAAAAGTCCTTCGGAAAGTACTTGTGCAAGGAGACGGGAATACGTGGCTCTTGCTCGATAGGTTCCCCATCATATGTTGGCCTAGTAGCTCTTGCACTTCTTTTGGGCTTCTTATTGTTGCGGCGGTGCTTTCTCCATTCCTCCAACTTTGGCTATGTGGCTTGTGGTCTTAGTTCCCTCGTCTTTTTGTAGGTTCTTCATCGTCGGCAGGTGCACTTTGGTCACTTGCCCCTAGCGGAGGTTATGCTAAAGGTGCCATACAGCTTGAGCGCAGACAGAAGTGGTTATATGTCATTTAGAGAGACACGGGATGGAAGGATCCAAACTCGATTGTAGTAGTGTGCATTGCGGCTATGTCTTCTACATCGAGTTCAATTCGCCCCTGTTGCACCGACTTCATGATGAGCTCCTTGAGGATGAAGCATTTGCCAACGGGATGACTTATGATATGATGGTACTTGCAGTACTTAGGATCGTCAACGCAATTCATCTCTTCAAAATGCTTACATTCAAGCAGCTCGATTACCTTCTTTTCCAACAAGTCGTCTAGCACAGCGGCCAAGTCAGAGTCTGGAAAAGGGTATGTCTTCAGTTTTAATTCTCTCAAGGTGTTTTTGTACCTATCTTGGGTACAAGAAGGTTCGTCTCTTTTTATCTCATTTTCTTTGTTCTTGGAAGAGGTCTTGATGGGGTTAATGTCGATAGTAAAAGCTTCCTTGGCAGGTTTCTTCCTATGATTGTCCATCTTTGACGCAAACACCTTGTCCTTCTTGAAGTCAGTGATTGGCTCGTTTTTTCCATGTTGGGCGATACTTAACTCCATGTCGTGGGTGCGGGTGGCTAACTCTTCGAAGGTTCACCGTTTGATGCCTTGGAAGATGTAGTGTAATCCCCATTGCATGCCTTGGACGCATATTTCGATGGAGGAGATCTCTGAGAGTCTATCTTTGTAGTCGAGGCTTAGAGTGCGCCATCGATTGATGTAGTCAACGACTAGCTCGTCCTTCTATAGAAGCGATTTAAGAACTTCTACTCCAATTGCTCCTAGCTGTTGATGGACTCAGGCTCTAGGTCTGTGTACCAGTCGAATGCATTCCCTTTCAGAAAACGGACAAACTACTTCGCGAGGTAGTCTCATTCCGTCCCCGCGTTGTTACAAGTTTCAACGAATGGTCGACGTGCGACCCTTGGCATCTTTAGGACGTCAATTTTCTTGGAGAAAGGCTTAGAGTACAACATGGAGGTATGTGAACTCTCTTCATACTGCGCCTTAATGGTGCTGGCGATCATCTATTACAGCTGCTGGATAGAGAGAGATCCCATGAGCTCTGCTGCTTGGTCTAGCTTCTCATCGACTTTTTCTATCGGAAACTCCTCATCCTCGCTGTCTTTTTTTTTTAGAGGATCAACCTTTGGGCCGACTTTCACATCATCCCGCATATCTAATTGGTTAACAAGTGTGGTGAATTACAAATCTTTCTCTTCCGCATTCCTTGTGAGCATTGCAATCATTTCCTTCATTTAAGCCAACTGTTCCTCGATTGAACTTGCACCAATGGTCATGATTTGCATATCTGAGCTGCTGTTTGAGTTGGTAACGGAAAACAAAGATTCGGAGTACCTTCTTAGGCTGTCCTCCCTTGGTGCACTTAGGAAGGCTAAGGTGATCACGGGATTGTGCCCTGCGTTCTCATGTTTTTTTGGTAGAATCTAAGCAGGGGTGGACGATATGGCAGAAAGAGCTTTTGCCTTACTTCGAGTTATGATACCCAAAGTGCTACCACTTCTAGTGAGTTGTTCTTTGCTTTGGTTGCGGGAATAGCTTGAACCTTCCTCGTTGCCATTTGTGCTTTTTGTTGATTTGAAGATAGAGATGAGAGGTAGAGATTGTCCCACTAGGCGTGCCAAAAACGCGAAAATATCCCGAAGACAGAAACATGTGTGCAAAATATATTTTGTATTTAATGAATTTAGGTTACAATCTCTTTTAACTTGATCCTCTGATTTTATCTCCGTAAGATGTAGATTTGTGGATGATGTTGATCCAAGGGCCGTCGAGACTTGATCTTAGATGAACAGGGGATGTTTCTTCAAGGGTCGTTGGGACTTGATCTTGAAGGTTGATGAAAGTTTCTTCAAGGGCCGTCAGGGCTTGATCTTGAAGGTTGATGGAAGTTTCTTCAAGGGCCTTTGGGCTTGATCTTGATGAATAGTTGATGAGCGGATGAATGATCTTCAAAGGCCTTTGGGATTGATCTTGATGAACGGATGAACGATGAACGATCTTCAAGCGCTTTTGGGCTTGATCCTGAAGAACAGATGAATGGATGAACGATGAACGATCTTCAAGGGCTTTTGGGCTTGATCTTGAAGAACGGATGAACGATGAGCGATCTTCGAGGGCTTTTGGGCTTGATCTTGAAGAACGGATGAACGATGAATGATGAACGATCTTCGAGGGCTTTTGGGCTTGATCTTGAAGAACGGATGAACGATGAATGATGAACGATCTTCAAGGGCTTTTGGGCTTGATCTTGAAGTACGGATGAATGATGAACGATCTTCAAGGGCCTTTGGGCTTGATCTTGAAGAACGGATGAACGGATCTTCAAGCGCCGTTGGGGCTTGATCTTAAAGAACAGTTCTCCAACGATTTGACGAAGAACGAAGAGAGCTTTCTCAATCCTTCAGGATTCTTGGGAATTTGGGAGGTTGAATGCTTGAAAGCTTTAGAGTTTCAAAGCTTCAAGGATTTGGGGAATTCTTTTCCAATTTGGGAGTAGAGAAATGTATTTGTGAATTGGTCCTTTGAAATGAATGGAATAGCTTTTATAGAATTTCCCAAGACCTAATCTTGAATATAATATTCAGATGAAATAAATCGTTTCTGCCAGATATTGACAAGTGTCATGTTTGATGACTTTTCAAAGTCTTTTCGATTTTTCATTGAGTCAAATGCTACATGTAAAATATATGTGATACGTGAGCGTTGAAATTTTAATTTTTGGTCAACCGGTGCAAAACAATATACTTTTGAAGGTCATGAGGCTCCAGTTTATTGTGTCTGCCCACATTAAGGAAAACATTCAGGTGTTATGGTATTTTGTTTTGTTTTTTCGTTCTTACTTATTACACCTTGTGTTTCTGTCTCTGGTGCCAGTCTGTCCTTGTCTTTTGGTACTCATTGGTTGCTGCTATGCTTCAGTTTATCTTGTCGACAGCATTGGATGGAAAGATAAGGGTTTGGTTGTATGACAATTTGGGATCTCAAGTTGATTATGATGCTCCTGGTCGCTGGTGCACAACCATGGCTTATAGTGCTGATGGTACAAGGTTAGTATACTTAGCTCAGAGTTCCTTTTTCCGTTTGCTGGATTGGCAAACTATTTGGTTATGTTTTTCTTTTCCTCGTTTTTCTTTGGTGGTGGGTTGCAGGCTATTTTCATGTGGGACGAGTAAAGATGGTGAGTCATATATTGTTGAATGGAATGAAGGTGATGAAGGTGAAGGGGCTGTGAAGAGGACCTATAAAAGCCTTCGCAAATGTTCTTCTGGTGTTGTGCAATTCGATACTACTAAAAACCGGTTTTTGGCTGCTGGTGATGATGTCCACATTCAACTTCTGACAACTGCTGATGCTGATGGAGGCCTCCCAGTAGGTTCGTTTCCCTTAAGTAAATTGAAATAATTAATAATAGAATCTTAAATACCAGCTGCTCATCTTCTACCCTTCCTAATTCCTAGGCAAGCCCTCGCATCCGCCTCAACTAGGATGGCACTCTCTTGGCTGCTTTTGCTAATGAGAATGGGATTAAAGTCTTGGCAAATGCAGATGGAATGTGCTTGTTGCGAACAATTGAGAATCATCTTTCGTACGTTGGTTCTGATAGACGATAATTACTCTGATCGATTGCTTACTGATTGTCTGTAATCACTGCCTGCTGTAATCCCTGATTGTATGTAATCCTTTGACTGATTTCCTGCACAAATCATCTGTTAAAATACCTTCCTGGCCTAATAGCGAATACGAGTCGCTTATAAGCGACTAAAAGTCGTCATCAGACAAAGTTGGCCAAAAGCACCTGGGTGGATCACAACGAAGTCCTTCAAATCACAACAAAGTCCTCCAAATCAATGTAGAAATAAAGTTAAGAGAATAGAAATTTTTAGAGAAAGTGGGAACAAGGAATGCACAAGTGGAGAATGAGTATTGAAAACAAATAAATGACTGGACTACATCACAAGGTACTTTGTTGAAAGAAAATTTTCCTTTCAGTTTTTGTGACTACATAATTCCTTCTTTGTCCAGATGTTACTACGAAATTGCCACTGAAGCTTCTTGCCCGATTTCAATTTATTTACGAAATTGCCATTGGGCTTCAAAAAAAATTTATTGTGTTAAATGACAAGACTGCCCATCTCATCTTCAGATCCCACAGTGGGGTTAGGTTCCTTCCCGTCACTTCGTTCTCTCTTCAGCACAAGCAAAGCCATGCCGATCCTACCATGGGTGAGTGGGAGGGCAACAGTGAAGGAAAGTGACAGTGACAGTGAATGAAACTGGCAGTGACAGTGAGAGAAAGAGAGATTTCAGGGATTTGGAGGTAGGGAGAGTGATTTCAGGGATTGGTAATTCCATCCCATGTTTTCCTCTCATCTCTGCCATACTCAACCTCTCACTAACCCTTTCTCTTTCACTCTCTTTCAGACTTTCCCTTTCTCCTAGACCTGGCATTTCAAACCCGACCCGTTAAAATGAATATTCGAGTAAGTGTTTAACAGGTCGGGTGGTTAACGGGTCAACCTGTTAATCACCCGTTAAATAATGGGTCATTTTGGGTAAATTCGTAAAACCCGTTAACACCCGTTATTGAGGCCTTTTGTGTAATTTCAATAGTCAATAATGAAACCCATGCTGCTGTATCAGCACCTCCAACGCATTTCTTTACTACCGTCCTCCTTTGGTCCTCTTTGATGAGTCAATTTTATTTTATATATTTTACCCTATTCTTAGTATGTTTTGGTAATTATTTTGGCAAAATTTTAATACTTTGCTTTATATTTTCGACATAGGACATTCGACTTCCTCTAAAGAAAAATATGGTCAAATGGACTAATTTTGGAGTGCTTCAAATTGGAAGACGTTCGTGTGTCTCTTGGTGTATTTGTATCAAAATTTGGGATTTTTCTACCAAGCAGTTATTTTCTGGAGACGGAATAAATTAGCAGTGCGCAATGCTGAAAAATGACGTTTCTGGTTTTAAATTGCGCTTTTGGAGCCCAAGATGACCTATAATGGGTTTGTGGCTTTCTAGAGAAGTGTTCAGAATATTCCAAACCTTAAATCCAGCTATTATGGGCCAGTTTTGGAGCAGTTTAGGGGTCCAAAACGTGGCTATTTAGATTTTAGGCAAATTTTACTATTTAATTTAGGGTTATGTTTCCTATTTTATTTTATTTATTCTATTTTATTTTAGTTATTTAGTTTCCTAATTGGAATGGAAGACCTTTTATTAGGAGGATTTAATTTCTACTAGGTTAAATAAGCTTGGCTGCCCTATTCCTAGCATCTTCTTCTTCTCTGTGCGTTCTTGAAGAAAGGAAATTGGTCAAGCGTAGAGATTTTCAGACTTTTTCTATTCTAGGTGTTTTCGATCTTTTATTATTTTAATGAAGAACTTTATGATTTTTATTATGAACATGCGTAACTAATTCTCTTTTGCTAAGGTGAGGCCACGAGCCTTAGCAAAAGTATATAGTTTCTCTTTAATTTGCTTATGATTATATGCATGCGGGTTTTCAAATTATTAATCACTGGTTTAAACTATCTAATTGTCTTGATGCTTGATCACCATTAGGATGTTTAGAAAAATAATTTGATGCAATTTTGGTCGGAGGTAGGTCCCTGAAATTGATGAAGGATTCTTGTGATTAATATGTGCAAGTTCACTTAGGATGAATACCACGTCTTAAGAGTTGCATGGTTTTTCAAAAGTTTTCACAGAATTATCTGAATACCACATACAGATTGCATGTTTGATATACGATCTATGTTGGGGGTCCAAGTAGGCATATATTAGGAATACCTAACCTTTGAAATATGCATGTATAGGTCATAAGTAATTGGGAGAACTATATAAGATTATTAAGGTGATGGCGGATCCCCAGTGCTTCTTTAATTTGATTTATACAATTTTTTTTTCTTTCTTTCTTTCAGATTTAAAATTGCAGATTGTTTTATTTATTTTTAGTTAAATTCCTTTTAATTTAAATAGGTCATAAAAATCAAACATCTCAACTTTCTGTTTTACAATAATTAATTGAAATTTGGTTTGCTTTAAATTATTTAATAATCCCTGTGGAGAACAACTTTGCGAGATCCGTTTATACTACAATAACTTTGTCATTCTTGCAAAGTATTATAGGAGTTTTTAACCCTTTTGCGTGTGTGGTAAAATATCTATCAAGAAAATGGCGCCGCCGCTGGGGATTATTTAAAATAATTCGTTCTAATCAACCTTTTTTAGTTATTGATATATATATATATATATATATATATATATATATAAAATGAATTAATTTTCATTTTTATTAATTTTCTACAGATTACAGTAGTATAGCAGTGCAGATTACAACAATATGTGCATGGTCAGTACACGGTCAGCAGTGCAGAAATTATTTCCTTTTGATCCAAAACATGAGCAAACTTTAAGGAGGAGACGTATGGAGCAAAATTTGCAGTGAGTTCCTTCATTGCAGGGGACTTTTCTGCAATATTTATTTTCTGGGGATCTGCATAGTACATAGTAAGAAAAAAATGGCTTTTGTTATTCCAGAGGCTGGTCAGCCTTTAGGGGATTCATTAACAACTCATGCCACAAACATACCAAGTTGCATTACTTATTTGGAAGTGGAGGAAGGGTCTACATTCAAAATAAAGTAGGACATGTTGAATATTCTACCTACATTTCATGGGATGTTGAATATTCTACCTACATTTCATGGGTTCTCAACTGACGATCCTAACATGCACATTGCAGAATTTTGAATGGGCTGCAAGAATATTTTGGTGATAGGATTTTCAGCCGAATCTATTAGGCTTCGTTTATTTACATACACTTTGAAGGATCAAGCAAGGAGATGGCTTCTCACACTTCCATCTGGAAGCATTACTACTTGGGGCCAACTCAGTGAAATTTTTTTAAGCAAGTATTATCCAGCTTCAAAGACTCTTGACATGAAAACTCAAATTTTATCTTTTGCCCAAAAGTCGAATGAAGAGTTTCATGAGGCGTGGGAATAGTTCAAAGAGTTGATTACAAAATGTCCACATTCCAATATTGACAGTACTAGTCAAATGTATATATTTTTCAGAGGGTTAAATATGACTAGAAAAACTCTTGTCAATGCTTCATGCGGAGGTTCGTACAAAGATAAAAATGCACAAGAGACTTGTTTATTATTTGAAAAAATGGAGAAAAAGCTTGAAAATTTTGATGCAAAATTTGACATGTTATTACAAAGAATTCTAGGTTCACATGCTACTGTACAACAGAAATTGCCAATTGCGTGCAACATTTGCAGCAAGACAACTCGTGATTTTCTTAGTCATCCACATGAAGGTGCTTATCCGGAGTTTACAGCGGAACGTGTTAATGCATTTAATAATTTTCAGCGTCCAAGAAATGACCCGTATTCAAATTTTTACAACCCGAGTTGGAGAGATCATCCTAATTTAAAGTGGGATAGAGATCAGCAAGCTAAATCACAATTTCAAAAGCAAGTACAGCATCCTGCCGCACCTTAGGCTGCTTGGGAGATTGCAATTGAAAAAATAGCAAATACTACCAACCAAGAAATCCAAAATCTTCATGCATCAATGAAAAATATGGAAAACAAATTGAGCAGATTGCGTTGCAAGTTTCAGAAAGAGCACCTGGTACATTTCCTAGTTAAACAGTACCTAATCCAAGAGGACGAGAAGAATGTAACTCTATACGGACTTTAAGGTGTGGTAAAAGTTATGACAATCGTAAAAATTACACTAAAGATTTGCTAACAGTGCAGAATTCTACAGAAACTGCAGAGATAGTAGCAGAACCTGCCAATTTTGCAACAAAACAAAATCTAGCCGGTATAGAAACTGTCCCAAAACAAGTTTCTGAGCAAGTTTACGTGCCTCCAATGCCTTATCACAAAAGGTTGAAGCCTAAAGCTAAAGATAAAAAATTGGCAGATTTTATGAAAACTTTGGCTAAAGTTCAAATTAATCTACGAATAATTGATACAATCAAGAACATTCCATCTTATGCCAAACTTTTGAAGGACATTTGCACAAAGAAAAAGAAGCTTGTGGATTTTGAAAAAAAAGTGATTCTAACGGAACAGTGCAACACAGTTTTATTACACAAATTGCTTCCAAAGAAGAAAGATCCAGGGAGTTTTACTATCTCATGCACCATTGGAAATTGTGATTTTATTAGTGTTTTATTTGATTTAGGTGCTAGTGTAAACTTAATGCCCTATTCTATTTTTAAACGTTTAGGTGAAGGTGAGCTAAAGCCAACATCCATCATTATTCAATTGGCTGACCGTTCAATTACCTACCTTAGAGGATTCATTGAAGATGTTATTGTTAAGGTTAATAAATTATATTTACCTGTTGATTTTATGGTGTTGGACATGGATGAGGATTTGACAACACCCATCATTTTGGGCTACCCTTTCATGGCAACATCCCAGACTCTTATTGATGTTGAAGCTGGAACACTAACATTCTGGGTTGAAGATCAAACAGTTATTTTTAGGTTGTTTGAAGCCACCACACATCCAGGTGATAAGTAAGAATGCATGCGTGTTGATGCATTAGATGGTTTACCTCGGGCCAAATTTATGAGCAGATCATCAACTGACCATTTGTCCATAAAGCCTCTAGATTTGATTCACGATTGCCTAAATCCTAAACCACAATAGCAAAGAGTGCTGCATGATGTCCAGCTAAGTAACATTAAGAAAAAAAAATGGAACGTTGCCAGATAGCCCAAATTTTAAGAAAATACAGCCTGGTAGAAAGGTGTAGTTGTTAAATTCCAGTTTCAAGTTAATTTCAAGGGGGCAGGAGTCTTAGTGGAAAGAACCTTATATGGTTTAGCAAGTTTTTCAAAACGGCAACGTGGACATTGAACCAGAGGGCATGAGTTGTGTGCTCAAGGTCAAGAAGTATCTACTAAAGCCATTCCTAAGGAAGTTTAGTGCATTCAATATTTTCAGAAGTATTTCCATGGTTGAATCCTTATTTTATGCCTTCAGCCAACAATGGTTTAGTGTGAAGCTTATATATGCATTATGCTGCTTGTTAATTCTTATCCTTGGAACTGTTGGGATGCACCATATTAGACCTGGCATTCGTGTCGTGTTTCATGTGTTCGTGTCGTGTTCGTGTCATACCCGATAGCTTAACGGGTCGTGTCCTGTAACACCCGTTAAAATAAACGGGTAAAATGACCCGACCCGAAATCGACCCTATAATATTAACGGGTAATATGACCCGACCCGTTACCCGTTAAGAAAAATATATTTTAAACCAATAAATAATTAAATTAAAAACATAACACTTTTTTTAGTGAAAAAAAAGTTGCACACCCCAAAATAAGAGTCTAATGAAAAAACATTAGTGCATACTACAAAATACAAATGTTTAAAGATATGCAAAATGAAGAGAGTTATATTTAATGAAAGTATAAATAAACTCTTAAGTGTTAGTCAATCTATCGTTTTGATGGGATACGAATTCTCTGAAACTAATCTCAACGATCACAACCGTCAAATTTGTTTGTATATGTTTCGAGATCACATCAGCAAAAAATCACAAAAAACAAACATTCAGAGATCAAGTAACGAGACAAAGCTTTTCGACGGTTATAAACAAAAAATCACGATTTAACGGTTATTTTAACTCCGATTTTGATGATTTTTTATAGATACACTCCTTGACCCTATATGAATACAATGAATGAATTCGATCTTCAATTTAAAATATTTACACAAGTGGATACCACAAAATCTTATGTTATACTTAATGAAAGTATAAATAAACTCTTAACTGTTAGTCAATTTATCGTTTTGATGGGATACGAATTCTCCGAAACTAATTTCAACGATCACAACCGTCAAATTTGTTCGTATATGTTTCGAGATCACATCAGCAAAAAATCACAAAAAACAAACATTCAGAGATCAAGTAACGGGACAAAGCTTTTCGACGGTTGTAAACAAAAAATCACGATTTAACGGTTATTTTAACTCCGATTTTGATGATTTTTTACAGATACACTCCTTGACCCTATATGAATACAATGAATGAATTCGATCTTCAATTTAAAATATTTACACAAGTGGATACCACAAAATCTTATGTTATACTTAATGAAAGTATAAATAAACTCTTAACTGTTAGTCAATTTATCGTTTTGATGGGATACGAATTCTCCGAAACTAATTTCAACGATCACAACCGTCAAATTTGTTCATATATGTTTCGAGATCACATCAGCAAAAAATCACAAAAAACAAACATTCAGAGATCAAGTAACGGGACAAAGCTTTTCGACGGTTGTAAACAAAAAATCACGATTTAACGGTTATTTTAACTCCGATTTTGATGATTTTTTACAGATACACTCCTTGACCCTATATGAATACAATGAATGAATTTGATCTTCAATTTAAAATATTTACACAAGTGGATACCACAAAATCTTATGTTACACTTAATGAAAGTATAAATAAACTCTTAAGTGTTAGTCAATCTATCGTTTTGATGGGATACGAATTCTCTAAAACTAATTTCAACGATCACAACCATCAAATTTATTTGTATATGTTTCGAGATCACATCAGCAAAAAATCACAAAAAACAAACATTCAGAGATCAAGTAACGAGACAAAGCTTTTCGGCGGTTATAAACAAAAAATCACGATTTAACGGTTATTTTAACTCCGATTTTGATGATTTTTTATAGATACACTCCTTGACCCTATATGAATACAATGAATGAATTCGATCTTCAATTTAAAATATTTACACAAGTGGATACCACAAAATCTTATGTTATACTTAATGAAAGTATAAATAAACTCTTAACTGTTAGTCAATTTATCGTTTTGATGGGATACGAATTCTCCGAAACTAATTTCAACGATCACAACCGTCAAATTTGTTCGTATATGTTTCGAGATCACATCAGCAAAAAATCACAAAAAACAAACATTCAGAGATCAAGTAACGGGACAAAGCTTTTCGACGGTTGTAAACAAAAAATCACGATTTAACGGTTATTTTAACTCCGATTTTGATGAATTTTTATAGATACACTCCTTGACCCTATATGAATACAATGAATGAATTCGATCTTCAATTTAAAATATTTACACAAGTGGATACCACAAAATCTTATGTTATACTTAATGAAAGTATAAATAAACTCTTAAGTGTTAGTCAATCTATCGTTTTGATGGGATACGAATTCTCTAAAACTAATTTCAACGATCACAACCATCAAATTTATTTGTATATGTTTCGAGATCACATCAGCAAAAAATCACAAAAAACAAACATTCAGAGATCAAGTAACGAGACAAAGCTTTTCGACGGTTATAAACAAAAAATCACGATTTAACGGTTATTTTAACTCCGATTTTGATGATTTTTTATAGATACACTCCTTGACCCTATATGAATACAATGAATGAATTCGATCTTCAATTTAAAATATTTACACAAGTGGATACCACAAAATCTTATGTTATACTTAATGAAAGTATAAATAAACTCTTAACTGTTAGTCAATTTATCGTTTTGATGGGATACGAATTCTCCGAAACTAATTTCAACGATCACAACCGTCAAATTTGTTCGTATATGTTTCGAGATCACATCAGCAAAAAATCACAAAAAACAAACATTCAGAGATCAAGTAACGGGACAAAGCTTTTCGACGGTTGTAAACAAAAAATCACGATTTAACGGTTATTTTAACTCCGATTTTGATGATTTTTTACAGATACACTCCTTGACCCTATATGAATACAATGAATGAATTTGATCTTCAATTTAAAATATTTACACAAGTGGATACCACAAAATCTTATGTTATACTTAATGAAAGTATAAATAAACTCTTAACTGTTAGTCAATTTATCGTTTTGATGGGATATGAATTCTCCGAAACTAATTTCAACGATCACAACCGTCAAATTTGTTCGTATATGTTTCGAGATCACATCAGCAAAAAATCACAAAAAACAAACATTCAGAGATCAAGTAACGGGACAAAGTTTTTCGACGGTTGTAAACAAAAAATCACGATTTAACGGTTATTTTAACTCCGATTTTGATGATTTTTTACAGATACACTCCTTGACCCTATATGAATACAATGAATGAATTCGATCTTCAATTTAAAATATTTACACAAGTGGATACCACAAAATCTTATGTTATACTTAATGAAAGTATAAATAAACTCTTAACTGTTAGTCAATTTATCGTTTTGATGGGATACGAATTCTCCGAAACTAATTTCAACGATCACAACCGTCAAATTTGTTCGTATATGTTTCGAGATCACATCAGCAAAAAATCACAAAAAACAAACATTCAGAGATCAAGTAACGGGACAAAGCTTTTCGACGGTTGTAAACAAAAAATCACGATTTAACGGTTATTTTAACTCCGATTTTGATGATTTTTTACAGATACACTCCTTGACCCTATATGAATACAATGAATGAATTTGATCTTCAATTTAAAATATTTACACAAGTGGATACCACAAAATCTTATGTTATACTTAATGAAAGTATAAATAAACTCTTAAGTGTTAGTCAATCTATCGTTTTGATGGGATACGAATTCTCTAAAACTAATTTCAACGATCACAACCATCAAATTTATTTGTATATGTTTCGAGATCACATCAGCAAAAAATCACAAAAAACAAACATTCAGAGATCAAGTAACGAGACAAAGCTTTTCGGCGGTTATAAACAAAAAATCACGATTTAACGGTTATTTTAACTCCGATTTTGATGATTTTTTATAGATACACTCCTTGACCCTATATGAATACAATGAATGAATTCGATCTTCAATTTAAAATATTTACACAAGTGGATACCACAAAATCTTATGTTATACTTAATGAAAGTATAAATAAACTCTTAACTGTTAGTCAATTTATCGTTTTGATGGGATACGAATTCTCCGAAACTAATTTCAACGATCACAACCGTCAAATTTGTTCGTATATGTTTCGAGATCACATCAGCAAAAAATCACAAAAAACAAACATTCAGAGATCAAGTAACGGGACAAAGCTTTTCGACGGTTGTAAACAAAAAATCACGATTTAACGGTTATTTTAACTCCGATTTTGATGATTTTTTACAGATACACTCCTTGACCCTATATGAATACAATGAATGAATTTGATCTTCAATTTAAAATATTTACACAAGTGGATACCACAAAATCTTATGTTATACTTAATGAAAGTATAAATAAACTCTTAACTGTTAGTCAATTTATCGTTTTGATGGGATACGAATTCTCCGAAACTAATTTCAACGATCACAACCGTCAAATTTGTTCGTATATGTTTCGAGATTACATCAGCAAAAAATCACAAAAAACAAACATTCAGAGATCAAGTAACGGGACAAAGCTTTTCGACGGTTGTAAACAAAAAATCACGATTTAACGGTTATTTTAACTCCGATTTTGATGATTTTTTACAGATACACTCCTTGACCCTATATGAATACAATGAATGAATTTGATCTTCAATTTAAAATATTTACACAAGTGGATACCACAAAATCTTATGTTATACTTAATGAAAGTATAAATAAACTCTTAAGTGTTAGTCAATCTATCGTTTTGATGGGATACGAATTCTCTAAAACTAATTTCAACGATCACAACCATCAAATTTATTTGTATATGTTTCGAGATCACATCAGCAAAAAATCACAAAAAACAAACATTCAGAGATCAAGTAACGAGACAAAACTTTTCGACGGTTATAAACAAAAAATCACGATTTAACGGTTATTTTAACTCCGATTTTGATGATTTTTTATAGATACACTCCTTGACCCTATATGAATACAATGAATGAATTTGATCTTCAATTTAAAATATTTACACAAGTGGATACCACAAAATCTTATGTTATACTTAATGAAAGTATAAATAAACTCTTAAGTGTTAGTCAATCTATCGTTTTGATGGGATACGAATTCTCTAAAACTAATTTCAACGATCACAACCATCAAATTTATTTGTATATGTTTCGAGATCACATCAGCAAAAAATCACAAAAAACAAACATTCAGAGATCAAGTAACGAGACAAAGCTTTTCGACGGTTATAAACAAAAAATCACGATTTAACGGTTATTTTAACTCCGATTTTGATGATTTTTTATAGATACACTCCTTGACCCTATATGAATACAATGAATGAATTCGATCTTCAATTTAAAATATTTACACAAGTGGATACCACAAAATCTTATGTTATACTTAATGAAAGTATAAATAAACTCTTAACTGTTAGTCAATTTATCGTTTTGATGGGATACGAATTCTCCGAAACTAATTTCAACGATCACAACCGTCAAATTTGTTCGTATATGTTTCGAGATCACATCAGCAAAAAATCACAAAAAACAAACATTCAGAGATCAAGTAACGGGACAAAGCTTTTCGACGGTTGTAAACAAAAAATCACGATTTAACGGTTATTTTAACTCCGATTTTGATGATTTTTTACAGATACACTCCTTGACCCTATATGAATACAATGAATGAATTTGATCTTCAATTTAAAATATTTACACAAGTGGATACCACAAAATCTTATGTTATACTTAATGAAAGTATAAATAAACTCTTAACTGTTAGTCAATTTATCGTTTTGATGGGATACGAATTCTCCGAAACTAATTTCAACGATCACAACCGTCAAATTTGTTCGTATATGTTTCGAGATCACATCAGCAAAAAATCACAAAAAACAAACATTCAGAGATCAAGTAACGGGACAAAGCTTTTCGACGGTTGTAAACAAAAAATCACGATTGAACGGTTATTTTAACTCCGATTTTGATGATTTTTTACAGATACACTCCTTGACCCTATATGAATACAATGAATGAATTTGATCTTCAATTTAAAATATTTACACAAGTGGATACCACAAAATCTTATGTTATACTTAATGAAAGTATAAATAAATTCTTAACTGTTAGTCAATTTATCGTTTTGATGGGATACGAATTCTCCGAAACTAATTTCAACGATCACAACCGTCAAATTTGTTCGTATATGTTTCGAGATCACATCAGCAAAAAATCACAAAAAACAAACATTCAGAGATCAAGTAACGGGACAAAGCTTTTCGACGGTTGTAAACAAAAAATCACGATTTAACGGTTATTTTAACTCCGATTTTGATGATTTTTTACAGATACACTCCTTGACCCTATATGAATACAATGAATGAATTTGATCTTCAATTTAAAATATTTACACAAGTGGATACCACAAAATCTTATGTTATACTTAATGAAAGTATAAATAAACTCTTAAGTGTTAGTCAATCTATCGTTTTGATGGGATACGAATTCTCTAAAACTAATTTCAACGATCACAACCATCAAATTTATTTGTATATGTTTCGAGATCACATCAGCAAAAAATCACAAAAAACAAACATTCAGAGATCAAGTAACGGGACAAAGCTTTTCGACGGTTGTAAACAAAAAATCACGATTTAACGGTTATTTTAACTCCGATTTTGATGATTTTTTACAGATACACTCCTTGACCCTATATGAATACAATGAATGAATTTGATCTTCAATTTAAAATATTTACACAAGTGGATACCACAAAATCTTATGTTATACTTAATGAAAGTATAAATAAACTCTTAACTGTTAGTCAATTTATCGTTTTGATGGGATACGAATTCTCCGAAACTAATTTCAACGATCACAACCGTCAAATTTGTTCGTATATGGTTCGAGATCACATCAGCAAAAAATCACAAAAAACAAACATTCAGAGATCAAGTAACGGGACAAAGCTTTTCGACGGTTGTAAATAAAAAATCACGATTTAACGGTTATTTTAACTCCGATTTTGATGATTTTTTACAGATACACTCCTTGACCCTATATGAATACAATGAATGAATTTGATCTTCAATTTAAAATATTTACACAAGTGGATACCACAAAATCTTATGTTATACTTAATGAAAGTATAAATAAACTCTTAAGTGTTAGTCAATCTATCGTTTTGATGGGATACGAATTCTCTAAAACTAATTTCAACGATCACAACCATCAAATTTATTTGTATATGTTTCGAGATCACATCAGCAAAAAATCACAAAAAACAAACATTCAGAGATCAAGTAACGAGACAAAACTTTTCGACGGTTATAAACAAAAAATCACGATTTAACGGTTATTTTAACTCCGATTTTGATGATTTTTTATAGATACACTCCTTGACCCTATATGAATACAATGAATGAATTCGATCTTCAATTTAAAATATTTACACAAGTGGATACCACAAAATCTTATGTTATACTTAATGAAAGTATAAATAAACTCTTAAATGTTAGTCAATCTATCGTTTTGATGGGATAAGAATTATCCGAAACTAATTTCAATGATCACAACCGTCAAACTTGTTCGTATATGTTTCGAGATCACATCAGCAAAAAATCACAAAAAACAAACATTCAGAGATCAAGTAACGGAACAAAGTTTTTCGACGGTTATAAACAAAAAATCACGATTTAACGGTTATTTTAACTCCGATTTTGATGATTTTTTACAGATACACTCCTTGACCCTATATGAATACAATGAATGAATTCGATCTTCAATTTAAAATATTTACACAAGTGGATACCACAAAATCTTATGTTATACTTAATGAAAGTATAAATAAACTCTTAAGTGTTAGTCAATCTATCGTTTTGATGGGATACGAATTCTCCGAAACTAATTTCAACGATCACAACCGTCAAACTTGTTCGTATATGTTTCGAGATCACATCAGCAAAAAATCACAAAAAACAAACATTCATAGATCAAGTAACGAGACAAAGCTTTTCGACGGTTATAAACAAAAAATCACGATTTAACGGTTATTTTAACTCCGATTTTGATGATTTTTTATAGATACACTCCTTGACCCTATATGAATACAATGAATGAATTCGATCTTCAATTTAAAATATTTACACAAGTGGATACCACAAAATCTTATGTTATACTTAATGAAAGTATAAATAAACTCTTAACTGTTAGTCAATTTATCGTTTTGATGGGATACGAATTCTCCGAAACTAATTTCAACGATCACAACCGTCAAATTTGTTCGTATATGTTTCGAGATCACATCAGCAAAAAATCACAAAAAACAAACATTCAGAGATCAAGTAACGGGACAAAGCTTTTCGACGGTTGTAAACAAAAAATCACGATTTAACGGTTATTTTAACTCCGATTTTGATGATTTTTTACAGATACACTCCTTGACCCTATATGAATACAATGAATGAATTTGATCTTCAATTTAAAATATTTACACAAGTGGATACCACAAAATCTTATGTTATACTTAATGAAAGTATAAATAAACTCTTAACTGTTAGTCAATTTATCGTTTTGATGGGATACGAATTCTCCGAAACTAATTTCAACGATCACAACCGTCAAATTTGTTCGTATATGTTTCGAGATTACATCAGCAAAAAATCACAAAAAACAAACATTCAGAGATCAAGTAACGGGACAAAGCTTTTCGACGGTTGTAAACAAAAAATCACGATTTAACGGTTATTTTAACTCCGATTTTGATGATTTTTTACAGATACACTCCTTGACCCTATATGAATACAATGAATGAATTTGATCTTCAATTTAAAATATTTACACAAGTGGATACCACAAAATCTTATGTTATACTTAATGAAAGTATAAATAAACTCTTAAGTGTTAGTCAATCTATCGTTTTGATGGGATACGAATTCTCTAAAACTAATTTCAACGATCACAACCATCAAATTTATTTGTATATGTTTCGAGATCACATCAGCAAAAAATCACAAAAAACAAACATTCAGAGATCAAGTAAAGAGACAAAACTTTTCGACGGTTATAAACAAAAAATCACGATTTAACGGTTATTTTAACTCCGATTTTGATGATTTTTTATAGATACACTCCTTGACCCTATATGAATACAATGAATGAATTCGATCTTCAATTTAAAATATTTACACAAGTGGATACCACAAAATCTTATGTTATACTTAATGAAAGTATAAATAAACTCTTAAATGTTAGTCAATCTATCGTTTTGATGGGATAAGAATTATCCGAAACTAATTTCAATGATCACAACCGTCAAACTTGTTCGTATATGTTTCGAGATCACATCAGCAAAAAATCACAAAAAACAAACCTTCAGAGATCAAGTAACGGAACAAAGTTTTTCGACGGTTATAAACAAAAAATCACGATTTAACGGTTATTTTAACTCCGATTTTGATGATTTTTTACAGATACACTCCTTGACCCTATATGAATACAATGAATGAATTCGATCTTCAATTTAAAATATTTACACAAGTGGATACCACAAAATCTTATGTTATACTTAATGAAAGTATAAATAAACTCTTAAGTGTTAGTCAATCTATCGTTTTGATGGGATACGAATTCTCCGAAACTAATTTCAACGATCACAACCGTCAAACTTGTTCGTATATGTTTCGAGATCACATCAGCAAAAAATCACAAAAAACAAACATTCATAGATCAAGTAACGAGACAAAGCTTTTCGACGGTTATAAACAAAAAATCACGATTTAACGGTTATTTTAACTCCGATTTTGATGATTTTTTACAGATACACTCCTTGACCCTATATGAATACAATGAATGAATTCGATCTTCAATTTAAAATATTTACACAAGTGGATACCACAAAATCTTATGTTATACTTAATGAAAGTATAAATAAACTTTTAAGTGTTAGTCAATCTATCGTTTTGATGGGATACAAATTATCCGAAACTAATTTAAACGATCACAACCGTCAAACTTGTTCGTATATGTTTCGAAATCACATCAGCAAAAAATCACAAAAAACAAACATTTAGAGATCAAGTAACGGGACAAAGCTTTTCGACGGTTGTAAACAAAAAATCACGATTTAACGGTTATTTTAACTCCGATTTTGATGATTTTTTACAGATACACTCCTTGACCCTATATGAATACAATGAATGAATTCGATCTTCAATTTAAAATATTTACACAAGTGGATACCACAAAATCTTATGTTATACTTAATGAAAGTATAAATAAACTTTTAAGTGTTAGTCAATCTATTGTTTTGATGGGATACAAATTATCCGAAACTAATTTAAACGATCACAACCGTCAAACTTGTTCGTATATGTTTCGAAATCACATCAGCAAAAAATCACAAAAAACAAACATTTAGAGATCAAGTAACGGGACAAAGCTTTTCGACGGTTGTAAACAAAAAATCACGATTTAACGGTTATTTTAACTCCGATTTTGATGATTTTTTACAGATACACTCCTTGACCCTATATGAATACAATGAATGAATTCGATCTTCAATTTAAAATATTTACACAAGTGGATACCACAAAATCTTATGTTATACTTAATGAAAGTATAAATAAACTCTTAAGTGTTAGTCAATCTATCGTTTTGATGGGATACGAATTATCCGAAACTAATTTCAACGATCACAACCGTAAAACTTGTTCGTATATGTTTCAAGATCACATCAGCAAAAAATCACAAAAAACAAACATTCAGAGATCAAGTAACGGGACAAAGCTTTTCGACGGTTGTAAACAAAAAATCACGATTTAACGGTTATTTTAACTCCGATTTTGATGATTTTTTACAGATACACTCCTTGACCCTATATGAATACAATGAATGAATTCGATCTTCAATTTAAAATATTTACACTAGTGGATGTGGATATCACAAAATTTTACGTTATATAATAAAAGTATTATTTTCGGGTGTAGATGTAATACTTAAACGACTAATGTTTTAATGTTTTGAAGTAATATTTATGTGGCAATGTGTGGTATGTGCAATTTTTTTTAAAAAAAATCTTATTAATTTTTCACTTCTACAATATTATTAATTTTTCACTAAAAAAAACATTATTCATGAGATTTGGAGGGTTTTAAAAATCTAAACGACCATGTAACGATTGTCTAAGGGTAGAGGATGCAATCATGAGCATTTATATAGGGGTGTGCTGTCCACACACCCCATTTTACTTCTTACACACCCTTTGTTAATTTCTATTTGTTGATTTTCTTCAATTCATCCGATCCGACGGTCGAAAATTAGAAGGGTGTGTGAAAAGTAAAATGGGGTGTGTGAATATCACACCCCTTTATATATGCTTTCACATTTTTCAGACTTATACATTAATGATTATGAATTTTATTTATTTTGAACTACCTTAAAAATACTTGAGGGTTTGTATAGTTTTAAAAATTCATGTACGCACCTTTAAAGCGTAGAGGATGCGATTAAGAGTGCTTGCATATTTTTTTCACATTTTTTGCACTTGTAATTATTTTAAATATTTAAATGTATTTGGTATTTTTTAAATTACTTGATGTTTTTATTTTTAATGTGTTTTATAATTTTTTAATCTCACTCTTTGCTCATAATATTTTATAAAATAAATAAATAAAACTTAAAATTTTTAAAATTTATTTAGAATAATAATACAATAATAATTAATGAACAATATATATATTTATATATATATATCCACTATATTTATTGTATTTTATAGTAAGTTTTTTTTAGTAATTAAAAAAAATTAAAATCATCAAAATAACTTTTTCCTTTTCGTGTCAAAACAGGTTATCTGCGTGTCACTATCGTGTAAACCTGTTAAGGACCCGTTATTAACGGGTTCTTAACGGGTTACCCGATAATGACCCGATTAGTTATCGTGTCGACCCGAAACCCGTTATTTTCGTGTCGTTTTCGTGTCGTGTCATCGTGTCGTGTCAGAAACTGCCAGGTCTACACTATATGGTCAATCTGGTGGGAGGCTCAAAAGAACCTATAAAATCGATGGCTGCCATTGAGTCCATTGCTTTAGTGTTGTCATATTTCACTAACAAAAGAATTATTACTTTATTGCTTTACTATGGTGGAAGAATTGGTTACAAAAAAGAAAATCGTGAAAAGTTGCTGGGCAAATGTGAAGATGTGGATGTCAATGATTGTTGCAGATGTGCTTTATATTTGGTGGACTCAGGGAAGATACATGGCAAACACCTCTATAATACTAAGAACTTTCATGTGGAAGGCTCAAGCACTGTGTGTTCTAGGAAGCCTTTGATCTTTGCAGACGAGAACTACGCCACCTAGACTGCTGCACTGGGAAATGCTAATTTTGCACTTGTCTTTGTTCAAGGATCTCTTACTTCTATGTGCAATTGGTATCAACTGCTCATATGGGTTGTAGTACATACTGCTGATGAGAGTTTGGAGTCTATAATTGACACATAGACTGAATTACAGCTGATGGAGTTAGCTAAGTGTGCCTTTTTGGTACAAATTCTAAGCAGCCAATTCAAATCATGAAAGTGATGGTTCTGAGATTGACAAACTTGTCAATTTTGTTGGACTTTGGAGACACACATGATTTTGTCAAATTCAAAGTGCAACAACAGCGTACTCCATTGGACCATTGCAGAAATAAAACAAGTTCTTTTTTTAACCTTGAGGACAAGGTTGTTCTTTAAAATGATGATATGATCTGTAATTCGTGATTAGCTTAATCACTATTAAGCGTTTAATTCTTGGGATTATTAGGCTTATTCCTGTTTTAGTGGAGTTTCTTATAATTGCTAGCTGGCATAAGGAGTCACGACTTGTATAAGAGCACTAGCTCTTAGTATTGTAACCAGATCAGAATTTACACAAAGAAATATAAACAAAAAACAATTCAAGAGCTATGCTCTCTCTCTCTCTCTCTCTCTCTCTCTCTCTCTCTCTCTCTCTCTCTCTCTTCCTTCCCCCTCCTTCTCTTTCCTCTGTGTTACTTGCAGGTTGATTAAGGGAATTGAGAATTGGGTCATATCAAGGAGAAAGACACAGAGAGAGATCGCAGAAAGAAGAGGATGACGAAAATTGAGGAGTAACCCATGTCTGCAGAGAGTGAGTAAGTTCTGAACCAAAGCTTATTTTCTCTAATTTTTTGCTATGCAACAACAAATTTCTGAAGTGGAAGAATCAAGGAACCTTGCATTTAGAATTTAATCCTAATTTTCTTTCTCTCTGTTGGATAAAAAAACTACCAGGGAAGGAAGAGACTACCAGGAAAGTAAAACCTAGACCGGATAAGACAAGCAATGTCAGAGGAACCAAGGGTGTAGATCTTTGATAAAAGGTATAAATCCTTATCGTTTCTGGTAGTTGGCCCTCGCCTAAAAATGTGATTTGCAAGGTTTCCCAAAATAACAACATTCAAAACAATGGGGTGGTTTAACTTTTCACAAATTTAGATTGGTTGTCATCTATAAATGTTATACAATTCTGAGTTCCAAACTTTATCTCTGATATTTTAGTGCGTTTTAGATACAATGCAGTTATGGCCGTATAGCTATGTATTTTTTTTTTATCTTATTTTTTTTTCCTTTCGCTATTATTAGGTGCACAGAGTATGGAAAGTCAACAATTTCAACATTGGCAAACAATTATCTCACTTGGACATATATGGGTTGATGCAAAGGTAACTGATCACTTTCTGGAACCATAAATGCTGTTGTGAAGTTGTTGTTCTTAGCCAATTTTCTGTGGATGTATCTAGGATTGAGTTGGTTGTAAATAATTTAAGCATTGAAGGTGAGGTGGTGTTGCTGTCATTTAAATAATGCTTTAGATTTAGGAGATGACTTGCTAATAAACTTAGAGCTGGTTTGGTATTATTGTGCTTTGAAAAAAAATTGCTTCTGCTGTGCTGTGAGAATAAGCAGCTGTGAAATAAAGCAGTAGAGTGTTTGGTAAACTTTTTTGTCAAAGTGCTTTTGAAAAAAAGCAGTATTATAGTGTTTGGTAAACTTTTATGTAAAACAGATGTGAAAAAAAAAGCTGATTTTCCAAAGATAAGTTTTGCAGCTTCCTGTTTTTGACCTTTTTCACCCAAAACTGTGAAAAAAAGCTAAATCTGAATGTTTACCAAACACAAAAAAGCTATGTCAACTTTTTTCAGAATCACCTCAGTATCAAACTAGGACTTACTGCCTCGAAATCTACAAAAAGAGTTTGTGATCAGAACCTGACGAGACCTTGAGTGCATAAGTCTCAACAAAATTGAATGTCAAGGGAATAAAAATCTGCCCTTAAGCATCTCTATTCTCTTGGACCAAGCATCAAATCCTAAGCACTTATCACCACACACCATTCCAAGCAATATCCAGTAAGGATTCACCGAAAGGCATATGACTCTTTTTTTATGTTTTGCTCTTATTATACATTTAAAATGTCTTCCAGTATTTAACAATTGTATCCTTATAAATTACCTATGAATTATCAACTTGAAGGGAAATTATAGGACATAAGAACATAGTTTGAACTGTGCTTAGTATTGTTCTGTTAAACATATTCGTACAGCCAAAGGCCTCTGTTAAATAATTTATATCTGTATTATGTCCTTCACTATGAGTCTATGATTGCAATATTACAGCTGCTCTTTACCAAAAAAAATCTTTTAAAAATTAGGTTTCTCAGTTAGGTTAGTGTATGTTTAAAAATTACAAAAACAATTCATAATTCACGTGGAAGGTAGGTTAGTGTATGTTTAATTTAGCTCCCCTGATTTATTTATTTATTTTTTGTTTTGTTGGGTGATATAGTTTGATCGGATCCAATTGTTGGATAATCCTTGAAGTAACAAGAAGGAAATGACCACTGAGATTTTTTTAGCAAGTAATAATATTTAATTACTTACACGTTTTAATTTTAATTTATGATTTGATTGGCCCTTTTCTTATATAAATTTTGAGCCCCATAATTGTTGGACCATTGATATTGTTATGAGAGTATGTTAGCTAATGGGTTATGTGTTGAGAGACTCACTTTGCATAAACAACTTGTAGTAGCTCATACACATGACATAGCACTCCTTTTATTACAAATGGTTCATATTTCAAATGCTAGGAATGCAGTCCATGTACACTTCGATTATGAACTCCAATTGCATAATTCTGTGGTGAGCTCAAGAGTTTTTGATTTGCTTAAGCCATATGGCGAATTTCAGCCTCCTTCAACTTTGCTAATAAAGAATAAGCAAATTTCACTATCTTCATTTTTCTTTTCAGTTTTAATTTATGATTTTGCTAATTTTTATGTATTTCTTGAGAGGTAACTCTACCTCTCATTCTATTGTGGTTTTTTTTTAAATATTGGTGAAAAAATTGTTTAGTATAAACCTAATCACAATACTAACAAGGAGATAGATTAGAAATAGAGAGGTGTTAGTTTGAATTAATACTTACTTTAAAGAATTTGGATAATGATCATGAATTTTGGTGATATTGCATATCTGCTTTTTTAACCACATTTATGCATACTGTTCATTTCAAGCATATCAATGTGACAGCTAAATGATTCAACTTGTAGAACATGCTTAAAAATTATAGCTTTCACTAATCACTCATCTTTCATCTCTCTCTCTCCCTCTCTCTCACTCTTACAGTAATATACTGCCGGTTTGCAGGTAAATCATTTTTCATATAAAGTATGCATTTTACTATTCCTAGCACAATAATTTGCATCAAGTTTCAGCATTTTGTTCTAATTTTTGCAAGTTATTTGGTACAGCTATTCATGTTCTGATCACAATTGCTGAGAGTCTCAAGAGCAATGGAGTTGCTGCTAAAAAGAGTAAGTTGATATTTGACAAGTGTTGTGTTTGATTTCTAGTACTATTTTGATAAACATAATGGTTAATGTTGTTGGGATACTACTGGAACATGCATAAGCACCTTTACTGCTGTCTCGGAGCTGGATGGCAAAGATGGACGGATTGTGTTAAAGACTCAGGTTCGTTATTAACTTTTGATTTTACTAATCAAAGTTGTTATGTTACTCACTATTACAAAAGTCCATCAGTGAGTAACATAACAACTTTGTAATAATTATTACAAAAGTCCATCGGTGAGTAACACAATGGAACAATCGAATCAACTTTCGTTTTCCAAAGACCGGTTCCAACTTTGTTGATGAATTTCGTTCTCAATTTTAATCGGTTATCTGCTTGAATCCATTTTTCTAATCCTAATTAGTTCATGCAATTAGCGCTCTTTCATGTTTAAATATGCTAAATACTTTAGATTTGAAATTTTGTGTGTTGAATATCAAGATAGAGAAACTTTTCTCTAAAACACCATCTGTCCATTTTTGCATTTGTTTCTAACTTTATGTTATTCCTTTCATTGTTCATCCTTTCTTCTGATATGTAGCTATTTTCATTTATCTATTAGAAATTGGAAAAATTGAAGTTAATGTCTACTATAAAAGAGGCTATCACTGGCGCGGTGTATAAACCAACAAGAAACCATCACGAAAAAGATATTGACATCGGTTAGTCCTCTTAATCAGGCACTATGAAGCAAAGTAATATAAAATATAAAAGAACAACAGCGTTGGTTAAAAGTGACATTGGACTTTACATCGCTTAGAAGCGACATTAAAATATCACCTACTGTCGGTCCTAACCGACATCACCTAACATCTTGATAAATAAAATAATTATTATGTTGTCGCCCATAAGCGACACCAAATATATTAATAATAATAAAAATTGGCTTCAGTTTTTAGTTATTAATAATTAAAAAAATATTGTATAAAAATAATTCCCATCATATTTCAAATATAGGCCAAAGCAATCATTAATAAAACTATTAACGATAACAATAGTTCCAAACACTAACAATTATCCACAATAACTACAATTAACTACAATTATTAAAATTGTACAACCCATACATATTTTTTCCGAACTCTTGCAAAAGATTTTGAACCGGTTGTGTGGTTCATTATTTTCAACTGCTGATTATGCTTTTTTTTTTTACAGTAATCTCTTGAAAAATAAGAGAATTTATTAGACAAATTTCAAGGTATAATAAAATAAATCATAAACGGAAGATTTATGTGATCTCTAATCTCTACCGCTCAATATTTTGAAAAAGCACTAGAATTATCACTAATGCATTTTCCATACGAATCAAATGAACAAGGCTGTTCTTTAATCAAATGAACAAGGCTGTTCTTTCTAATTGGGAATTGAGGATCTGCGTCTCCGTTGAGTTGATCCTTACAAATACAGAAAAACAATTAAAAACCAAGAAACAAAAATCAATTTTCAATTTAAGCATAATAATTTAAAAATGAACCACCTTCGAACTTTTCATCTTCGAAATGGAGTTCCTCAGAATGTTGATCCATAGCAAAAGTTACTGGAAGGAGAAAGAGAAAAACAAAAACGGGGGAAGAAAGGAGAAGAAGAAGGAGAAAGATTGAAATTGGGGAAGAAATGAAAGCACAGATGTAATAGGGAAAAAAGGGGTTTAAATATGGATACTGAGGTGGTGTCGATTAAAACTGACATGATTGCACTGATGTTGAATTAAAATCCACTGGCGTCGAATTAAATAAAGCTTGGTGTCGGTTAAAACCGACACCAATTTCTGACACAGTGTCGGTTAAAGCCGACACCAACTTCTGACACACTTTATTGATATGCACTTTGAATTAAATGAAGCCTCTTCCCGACACACTTTATTGAAATTCAAGTGGTGTTGGTTTAGATGAAATTTGGTGTCGGTTCTAACCGACACTGTCTTCTGACACACTTTACGGATAATGAAACTCACGTCGAATTAAATGCACTTGGCGTCAGTTAAAACCGACACTAAGTTTGACATTGACTGCAAACTCTTCTCAATCCATTTCCTCGTGCAAAACAAGCGGGAAAATTCCCGCCTAAATATTTCAAATTATCCGTCATCGATTAATTCTTTATGTATTCTACCAACTCAAATAAAATCCCTACAAAATTAAATTGTAAATAAAAATTAAACATAAGGAGAAAGTAAAAATACTATGAACAAGAAAAACTTATTGTGAAGAAGAAAGAATTAATGAAGTTGGAAGAACAAATAAAAAAGATGCGAGAGAGAAAGAACAAAACATGGGGGAGAGTTTATAAATTGGAAGAAGAAATAAGAAAGATGCGAGAAAGGAAGAAGAAAACAAGGGGAGACCAATCCGTCGCCTTCAACTGACACCGTGTTTCAAACTATTTAAAAAAAAATTAAAATCCATGTCGGTTACAACCGACACAGGCTTTGAAAATATGAAAAAAAACTTTCATTAGTGTCGAGTAGAAGCGACACCAGTCTTCTTAACCAATGCTAACTTTATGTTGGTTACAAGAGACACGATTTTTTTTATGCGACACCACTATTTTAAAAAAATATTAAAATCTATGTCGGTTATAAGCGACATTAACAGTTTATGTCCGTTATAAGTGACATAGACAGTGGTTGTAATGATCATCGAATTCCCTTATCTGGGTAATATTGAATCGTATCGAGTTTTGCGTGTGTTGGGTTTTCTGGCTATCCTCTGTTTGGATGCTCGGAAAGTTTGGTGGGAATTGAAAATTCAGTTTGGAAATGAGAATTTGGAATTGTTTTCTAGGTCGGTTATGAGATTGACAATTTTCAGGTTAGTTTTGGCTAAGAAATAATTAGACTGTTACTTATTAAGTTGAGTTAAGAGGATTGCGGTGTTGAAAATTAAGAAGGGTTAGTGCTATTGTAATGGCACTTGCATTTGTTTTGAACCTAAAAAATATTTGGCCCTATTCTGTACTGAGATCCGATGACCTGAGAGTATCGAATGAGTTGGTGAGCAACCTCCGAATACCTGAACGCACAAAACAATTTGTGTATGCAATTCGTGCATGTTGTTTTCTTTCTTCCCTACATTCAGTCCTTAGTTTTAAAGCAGAACATCGTGCAAAGAACATTTGGAGGATTGGTATGTATGTGTATGCCTCGTTGCCAAATGAGAGTATAATACTTGCAATGCGTGGTGTGTGGCATGCTCTAATTAGGGATATTTTTGTGTTATAAGAAAGCCACAGAGAGAGAGAGCGTCACATTTTTGTTTTTTTTGGAGTTGGTTAATGTTTCAATCGTAAACGTGATTACGGAATGAAAGCTGAGGACACACAAATGATACATGTAGTTTGGAATTTGTAAGTTACAAGCTTATGGAAAGTAAGCATTTGTAGTTGTCTAATGACAGAGTGTCCACCTAATATTTACTCTAATTTTGATTTCTGACTGGGAATGAATTGACCAACTTGGCGAACCTGAAGGATCAGACTATCGTTTATGAATTTCCTTAGCCATTAACGCAGGAATAGACTTGGTATAAACACTCCAAGCTTATAGGCCTAAACGATTATCCACTTTCCTTGATCTTTACATTGTCTGATTGGGAAGGTATGCGTGCAGGTTAGATAGGTAGGGGGTTGTGTGTGTGCGGTCATGCTTGACGATCGTGGAAGCCAGTGATTCTTCTTCTACGACATAGCCTCTACTCTACTTCCATCTCCATTTTCTCTCCTTGCCTTCTCTCTCAGAAATCACCAACGAGCTCAAAACCACCAAGCCGTTAGAAATCTCTTCGATTCTCTCTTAGAAACTACGAAGCACAACGACCTCTGGCTGAAAAATAGTGAATTTGGTCCCAATTCAAAGGAAATTTTAAGCCCAGAAAAGCCTTGGTTTCCTGGTGAGTTCTCCGGCCGATTTGGAGTAGGTAATTTTGTGATTTGAGTTTATTTTGAGAAATGATTGACGGGTTTGCAATTCATTTTACCGTTTCTAGAATATTTGCAGTTTATTCTGGGGTTTACACTAAAATTGAGAAAGCACATATCAACGCAAGGGCTCTAGGATGTACAACAACTTGGAAAAGCCTTAGTTTCCTGGTGAGTTCTCCGGTCGATTTGGAATAGGTAATTTTGTGATTTGCAGTTTATTTAGAGAAATATTGACGGGTTTGCAGTTCATTTTACCATTTCTAGAATATTTGCAGTTTATTTTGGGGTTTACACTAAATTTGAGAAAGCCCATATGAATGCAATGGCTCGAGGATGTATGACAACTTGGAAAAGGTAACCCTCGAAGATGTCAGGTTTGAGAAGGGAAAATGTAAAGTTTCGTACTTTAGTGTTTGATCCTGAAATTAATTTGTGTGTGTCCTGATATCTGGAATTTTGTGTAAAATACAATGACTTTACCTTTTCTAATGCCTTTTTATTTTTTAATTTTGTCTTCGAGTTTCTGCTTTTTGGGCATTTTGGGTTCTATTTTTCTATTTCCCAGTCGACTAGAAATATTGAGGGGAGGGAGAGAGAAATTGATATGCTATAACTACGCTTCTATATTTCTTACGAGTTGGTATATTTGATAATTAGAAATGATAGCTTTACTTGATGAATGTTTTATTTCTGTATTCAATTTAAGGTACTATGAATTGGGATTCGACAATCCACCATACGTTGCCAAGTTCTACAACTGTTGTGGGGCTGCACTACCAGTTTCTATGTTTCGTATGATGATGATTGATCCATGTAATATCTCTCTTTTAAGTTTCATCATTTCATTTAGTCTTGCTCTTGCACTCTAACCAAGCTTCTGTATAAAAGCACCTCCAATAATTTCATCTCTTTTATATAAAAATGAAGTTGATGCGTAATTGGGTTTTTTTTTTCTCAAGGTATGTTTTTTTTTTCATTATCGAATTAATCTTCCCTGCTGTTGTTTATATAATTCTGAGGGGAGAGAGTTAATGGAATGGGAGTAAAAAAAACAAGGGAAGGAAGGGGAAAGATGAGTGCACGGGTTGGCCTGAGCTTTTTTTTATTGGTTTAGATTTTGTTTACGTTTGGGGTTCTTTTGCCCTAACATTGTTTTGAATTCATATAGAATTTTGTTTATGTTTGGGGTTGTCATGTTCGTGAATAATTTGGTGTTTGGTAGTTTACGTTACAGTTGTCGTCGGTCTTCTTAAAGGATAAATCTGACCTATAATGCCCTTTCTGATGTATGTGCAAATGTTAACACTATGTAGATTTTCAGTTTTTAAACAATAAGATAATGCAACCGTCCAAAGTGAGGGGAAGAATATAAGTGGAGGAGAATTATATCCTTCAATGGAAATGCCACATTCATATTTATGTAATTGGTTACATAATTGAAAAAACAGTTGAGTGTTGTTGTCTGTGTCTTGATAATTTTGTCAAGTTTTAAAAACAGTGAAAATAAATTAAATTTATGAGGTAAAGAAAACTTTAAACACAAAATGCTACGGCTTACAAATGTGAGCTTTTGGACTGAGTATGTTTTGTAAAAAAAAATTAATTAATTAATTAAAAAAAAAACTTTGATATTTCTTAGAATTATGTTTTTTTTTTCAATTTTGCATTGCTTTGAGTGAAATTTGTTGGAGATGCCTGTATTGATTTGTGATTTTGTTGGATTTACTCTGGTGAAATTTGTTCATCTGCACTGGTTATTTGAATTTTTTAGAAATGCCTGTATTGATTGTGATTTTGTTGAATTTACTTTGGTGAAATTTGTTCATCTGTGCTGGTTCATTTTAGAACGTGACTCCATTCGTGTTGCCTTTGTAATGCATCTTTCTATGCAAATTATTCATGCCTGTTATACTTATGGCTTTCTGTATATATTAGACTTCTCCTACTGTAATTTAATAGATTTAATAGTTACTTCATTCCATGAATAGCTCTTTAGTATCCATTTTGAAATCGGCATCATTTACTTTCATATTGATTCACCATCACCTAACAAGGTTTATTTGGACCCAAAACAAATCATAATTAATTATTTACTAATCTGCTGCCTTATTGTCATTGACCTTTTAGATTGGGAAGCACCATACAGTTTCCAATCAATTAGTTTGATAGGTGCTTAACAATTTCCTAGGGTGGGAAGCACTTGCTTTTTTTGTGTGGAAGATTAATACATTGCAACCATGATAGCTTTTATAACTAAGAATCAATATGTTGTAAAGATATCTCAATTATTAAGAACAACATATATGTTCGGTTAGTTTGATTAAAACTAACAATTGGTTAAATTACAAAGAAAATGAAACATTCTCTCTCCTATCTTTTTCTCTCCTATTGCATTTGGGTTTTCTCCTGTTTCTTTTTCTATTGATCTAATTTAGGGTGCAGTTGAATTTTGGTTGTGTCAGCAACTTGAGATGATTGTAAAGCAGTACATGTTGTGCTGATGCCTTTTACTTTACATGCATATTTGTTTCATTGGAATTAAACTTGCAATGTACAGATTTATGCCAAAGAAATGTCAGGGCCTTTGGAGCCTGATGTTCTTTGTTAGAGTTTCTAGGGAGCTATCATGTCCTTTTATGCTTCTATTTAGTATTTCTAAGATGTTTTTTTAGTTGTTTTGGAGCTGCATTCATTTCCATATCAATCAGAATATTCTGTTATTAGAAGCAATTACATAGAGTTAGGCTAACTAAAATGGGTAGACAGAAAAAATGGTCCTAAGTGTTCACTCTCTAATGATGGCGGTGCTTCTATTTTCCACAATGTAAGCCCAAGATTATGCGATGGTGCTCAATTTGGATTTGTTGCATAGCTAGAAAGATGATCTTGCAGTAATTGTTGAAGATGATTATATGTCAGGGTAGTGATTCTTTTGAATCCCAGTTCAAAATACAGTTAGATTTATTTATATTTTGCATCATTATAATTAGTCTACTTGGGTTAGCTTAAGATTACAGAGAACAGCCTACTACATGGGGGAATAAATCTTTCTTATAGCATGCATATCCATATATAGTAAGCAAAGTTTCACTTCGTTGGTTCTTAGGCACTAGACCGTCTTTCCTTTAGCTTATAATTAGTTGCTCATGAATTCTTGGCATCTTATTTTATTCTTTTTATTGGGGTTGTTTTATAGCATTATAGATTTTTTCAAAGAGCTTCCTCAGTTTGTTGTCAAGGCTGGTTCAATTTTAAGTAATTATTATGGTGTAGATTGGGAAAACAAACTTGAGGTATTAATTTTTTAGAGATAGTTTATGCTTGAAATTAGCCTTGTTTTTATATCTTGCAACATTCTATTTTCTTGGAGTTACTATGTCCTTGAAAACTTGCTAAAACAACAATGGAACAGTTTTTTGGTTTTTTGTTAACTGCTGAAACAGGTGCCATGCCTACAGGCCATATATTTTGCCACCTTAACTGTAAAGGAAAAATATGTGTGGACTACATCTTGCTTCTGTTTCTTATGGAAATAGGCGTCCTGCATTTTTTTTTCTTTGAACATTAGTGCTTGAAAGCTTAGCTACTGAAACAAAAACGGAACACTTTTAATGTTTTTTGTTAACTGCTAATATAGGTGGCTAGCCTGTAGGACATATTTTGTCATCTTAACTTCAGAGGCAATATATGTGTGAACTGCATGTTGCTTCTATTTCTTATGGAAACAGAGGATTTTTTGCAACCACATCTTTTGTAATCAAGAACGTTCAACTTCGTCCTATTAATTGTATAATGTCTTTTCATAGTAGTTATGTTAAATGTATATAAAAACCAAGCTGCTTATCTTACCAACCCCTTTCACTCATCTATCCTTCTGTTCGTTCATGAGTATGTTTAATTTATTCAGGTTAAATGTGTCTTATTCATGCAGTTAAGGCTTATGCATTCAAGTTTCACAGCAACGTGCGGGAATATTTTCTAGTAATTATCTATTCTAAAATTGAGGAGGGATTTGATTGTAGCTTAACTACAATCAAACTGTTGCCACTTGATTTCACGCTATTTACAACATTGTCAGCCAGACGAGGCTGGTTGGGAGGGTAATTGTCTCTGACCAGATTTCGATATATTTACGGTTTTGCAAGTCTATTATAAAATGGATCCTTTGCATTATTTACATTTCTGTCATTGTGTGTGTGGGTAAGCTTCAGCCAAAACATTTGTGGAGAGATTTCAAGGAGAGAGGCATGGGATGGCAGGGATGGGACGGGAAAGGGAGCAGTGAGGCTGCTAAAAAAGGGTTAGGGTTGATTTTCTTTTCTCCTAAAAGGTGTCGGTGATTGAGATATTGAGAGGGATGGGAGAGAGAGACAGAAACACACCCATTTGGCCTTCATTTCCCCTTTCTCAAACCCTAGCAACCAAAACCCCAAAACTGAGCATATATCCGCAATTGCATTGGCTCTTGCTTCCCAAAACCAAACCACACAAACCTGGCCCCCATTTTTGTAACTCAGAGCTTCGTCTCTCTTGGTTTTCAAAATTATAGGCTTTAATCATCTCCCCAACAATCTCAGAGTCGGCTAAGAAAAAGAAAATCAAGGAGGCCTGCAACTTCGTTTGCAGTTTACCACTGCATATCGGTCTGGAAACTGGAAGGCCCAAAGGTAAAACACACTAATCTCTTTGATTTGGGTCTCTGCTGCGCATTTTGACAAACAAATGATAAACCTAACACATGTATGCTCTAATTTCCTTGGTAGGTTTCTTGAAATATTTGCATCTCATTAGCCCAATTTTTTTCACTTTCTGGATGTGCAAAGTCTAGGAAGTACACATCACTGGGCCAAACCTTTCCTAGGTAAGGAATTCCGTCGTGTATGTTGAAACATCTGCTTCCTCCCCCTCTGATGTATATGTATGATCTATCTGTGTGATTTTAGATTGTAACCAGAGAAAACGCTTACCAGATCGTCCTTGAAGGTTAAAAATTTCTAGGGTTTGTAGGTTTTTTGATCTAAAAGAGTAAGTGCATGTTCTTTCTCAGTGCAATATTTGACATATAGAGTGATGGAACATACCTAAAGACAAAAGCAAAAGATAGAAAAATGCAATGGGTAGATGAAGGGACAAAAAAAAAGAGGAAATTGAATAGAGTACAAATGTCTCTTGCAAATTTCTCACCTTAAGTAGAAATGTCTTCCCAAGCTGCACAAACGAAAATGCAAAATACCCTATTAGCCAAGAAAATCCTAACAAAGGACAACAACTGATCCAAAACAAAATTATTAGAGCTTTATCCAAATTAACAAAAGCACAGAACCAAAAGTGAAACACAACAGCTATCAAACATACCTCAGTTGTAGTAAATTTATTCTCCAACAATCTAAAGACAGTTGTCACTTAACAACCGAAAGGCAGCCGCTGTTCAAACAGAGAAGAAAATAGGAAACAGATCCGGCCAAAATTTGTCAATTCTAGACGAAAACAAATGCAAAAACGCCAAAATCTTAAACCCCCAATCACAACTCTACAAATCTCGAAAACCAATTTTATCAGGCCGCAAAAATCACTCACAACCCTAGGTTTAAACATAGTCGAGTGCCTCCTCAAATTACACAATAGAAATAAGATTGCTCAAAGCGCGAAAATCAAGAACTCCCCCTCCCCCCCCTCCCCCCTTCCCCAATATTTTCTAAGGCAACAAAGACAATATTCAACAACGACCAACAATTGCAGAGGAACGGCGAGAATAAGGCACGGATGAGAGAAAGAATAGCAAAAGCAAAAGGTTAAACCCAAAAGAAGGCTCACAAACGAAGTAGAGAGACCAAAGATGACAGACGCATGGATCAAATGGACAAAATCGAGTTTTTGATGCAACAAAGAATAAAAAGAAAAACAAAGAAACCAAAAACCGAGGGGCAAAATGGTCATCGCACTGGCCATCAACAGTGTCCCCCGAAAACTAGGTTTTAGTATATAGGATGTATCACAATTTTGTGGCATGAAAATTGACATTTTTAGGCTTAACCTGTGTTGAGATTTTTGTATGATTTTTTTTTTGGTTGGGGGGGGGGGGGTTGGGTTTAGAGATTTTTCTATGAAAGTATTGATTTTGTATGATTTCTCCAAATACATTATTATTTTTTGTTTTGTTTTGTGCTTTGGCAATTTGACTCATCTTATCTTGCCAAAAGATGTATGTGAGTTTTAAGAGTTCAGGGATCCTCTTCTCTTCAGATTACTAGATCAGGCCTTACCTCCTTGTGTTGTTGAGTCTATTGAAAGTTGGTATGCATGAGAAGTAAGTAATAATTGCCATAAAAAGTAGAAGTGATGACTAACAAGGAATCGATTTCTCATCAGCAACTTCATTTTTATTTAAGAACGAATTTGATACATGTAGGTGTATATAGGTTAAATTGATTGTTAAGATGACAATTTAATGATTTTTCAATATCTGATATCTTCGTCTCCCAGTTTTGATATCTCCGTCTCTCAGTTCTGATTTTTACTTACTTGAAATTAATAGATTCTAAGCATCTCATTTAGCAAAATGAGCGGAGAAATTGGCCTAAGGACTTACATACATTAATGCATGGTGAAATTGGCCTAAGGACTTACAAGTCATTTGTTGTCATGCCCCGATCCAAATATACAGTCTACTGTAGGAGGTGCATGGAAAATAATTGAAATACTGAGACTGAAATTAAAAATATTTACAATAACTCAGGTTCCAACAAGAAAGTCCTTAGGAAATACAAGGAAAGAAATAGGGAGCACTCCAAACTTTGAACTCTGACTGCTAACCCAAGAACTCCTCGTATCAACTAAGCTCTACCACCTGCACAACGCTCCTACACCGTGTGAATGGTGCACCAGGCGAAGTAACAACTTGAATAAGCTGAGAAGTTCATGTGAGCGACAATAATCTGACGTATGTGGTAATCATAAAATATTTTCATCAATCATAGCTTATAAACATCAATCATAAAAGCATACTTTATAAATCATAATCAAATCACTAAAAATTCTAAAGAAGTCAAACAAACAAAAATTATGAAGAAGTCAAGCAAACATTCATTGGCCTTTTTAAATCAAAGGTCCTCGAATTTCTGATTCGTAAATGCACTGAAAACTAGGGCTAGAGTGACACAGTTCGGCCGAAGTATACATCTCCTAAGCTTTCACATTCTAGACTCATTTCAAAGAACCAACAAAGCCAAGGGATGCGATTTAAGGCTACTCAACGAAATCCAAAGTACATTGGGCTCCGGATCAATAGACGGAACCGAACGGATACGATTCCTGACCACTTAACAGAATCGCAGAGTAAGAGGGATTCCTGATCACTCAATGGAATTCGAACACGATACGATTCTGGACCACTTAACGGATTCACGAAGTACGAGGGATTCTAAACCACTCAATAGAATCCAAATGAAAACATATGGATGGATCCCAAGCCACTCAACAGAATTAATTCAGAGCAGGGAACCAGACCACTCAACGGAACCCTAGCTAAACCCGATTCTGGACCACTTAACGGAACCGAGCATAATCTAAGGAAACAATTTCAAGCGGCTCAATGAAATAAGAAATGACACTTTCGATGCAACAATTCCCATGTCAACGGGTTATCGGTCCTCTACTAACCCTCAAGTTCATAAACATTTCAAATATGCAAGTCAAATCTAATTTCATGAAAATATAGATCGATGGAAAAATATGAAAGCAATAATATTTAGTAGAAAAACACATTTATAAATCCATATCATATCCACAAAATATACTAACATGAGGATTTCTTGGGTAATCACCATATTACGTATATTAGTCACTCACTTGGAATCCGCGCTACGGCTCCCTAGCACGCCACTAGTTTGATAAAATAACTGTGACCACTATCTTGAACCGTCATGCTCAGTATCAGACATACCTGCGATTCGGGTATTGCCATTTGAGTGCTTTAGTATCCAAAAAGTAGCTATTAAGTATGTTGAGTATTATTTCCTTCGAAAATCCTTCAATTGTTCCCTTAGTTGTTGTTTTTCGTTATTTATCATAGACACAGTTGTTTCGAAACCTCTAAGTTGATTATATTGATATTTTCAGGTGATGTGGAGATGCGCTGGGTTGATACATATTTTCCCATTTACCGACCCATCATTTGAACTTGAGATGTTTTTCCATGTATGCTACTGAGTTCGATCACTTTGAGGGGAATAAAAGCATTTCATGTCTTTCCTGTTATGTCATTCTGTTAGAAGTTCTTTCTTTTTCATGGACGGTAACTAAAAGTACTCCATTATGCAGAAGATGAAAATTATAGTGTACGGAATATTGATTGTTGGATAGAGAACAAGTTTACTGCCACCATGATGCCCGTGGTCACTCAAGGTCATGTGCCAGACTCGTTACATTCCCTTGTATTAGTGGCTTGCGAGTCCAGGGTGATAGTGAATCCATTCCACCTAAGTTAAGGTTAAGCACAAAGACAACATATCTCGTAACTATGACATCCAAAATGTAGGGTTCAAGATGAAGTTGAAATTCATAACAACAAAAGAGGTTCTTAGGATGATGCCCTTTATAAGGGTGATCAAAATAACAAGTGGAGGACATGGACATCATTAAATTTGCAGGCCTTTTTTCCTCTGCCTTCAATATTCAGATTCATGTTTGGTAGTATTCGGGGTGAAATACTTAGCCTCAACAACTACATCCATCCGGCTACTTTCTTATTTTTCAACTTGAACTGATCCTTGGAAATTGATTGAACTTTCCCTAAAACAAAGACAGAAAAACGGAGAAAAATAACACGCGTATAAGTTATGCAGATGACAGACCGTATGGAGCAGAAAGAAACTCACAACCAACAGAAAACTTGCTCACCGGGTGAAAAGGTGCAATCAGCAGTTTCTCTACCGCGGAAAATGACTACATCAATTAAATGTTCGGTATTATTGATCAACATGAAAACGCACACATCACCGATTTCCAGACCATTGTCTTGCACAAATGTCATCCAGCCACTCTGGAATTTCAGTACAGTTTTGCTATATTGGTGTAATTTGACAGGCCAAGTTCTTCCACCCGAAACACGAAGAATCACATTATCATGAGTCCTGTTTAGAAAATGTTCCCGGGCAAACTTAGCTTCCAAATTCTGAAAATAAAAAGATAAGCAGGTAAGAATAAGTTTTTGGAGTATTTAGAACGTAATTTTCCTTAGCTTAATAGTTTTCAATTCATACTAGCTGAAGTTGTACACCGCAAAAGATTAAGGTGACGGATAGTTAATCTCTACGAAAGTTCCATCAACTAATCAGTTGAGAAATTAATAGACAACTTACCTTGTGACAAGTTGCAAGGTGCAGCTTCTATAGTGCGGAAAATAACAACATCCATTAAACCTGTGATGTTGTTAATCCACGCAAATACACACACATCACCAATTTCCAAATGATTGTCTTGCACAAATGTAATCCAACCATTCTGGAGTCGGACCGTGTTTTTCTGACGTTTGCTTAATTTGACAGGCCAAGTTCTTCCATCCGAAACACGAAGGATTACTTGATGATAATTCAGCTTAAGAAAGTGTTCCTTGGTAAACTTGGCTCCCAAATACTGAAAAGAAAGAGAATCAGGTAATTTGGAGAGGATTTGCGTTGTAATTTGCTTGAGCTTAATTTTCAGTTTCAAAACTAAAACACACACACACACACACACACACACGCATATATAGAGATAACATTAGCAGAATTTGTACATTAAGCTTACCACATAATGTGCAATATACGAGGGATTCATAACAACTGTGCAAGAAGGGTATTCAGATTTGAAAGCCTTTGCTCTCTGAAGGGCTCTATTTGTACCACGTGCCGTAACTGGGTTCATCTTCCTAAGAACTTGAAGAGTTCTTCGGTTCATTATTTTCTTAGTCAAAGACAAGCCACCAAATTTCTTTATGTGGTTTTTTGCTGTGCTAACTGAACATGTTCTGTTTTTCTTGTGAGGCTGTGGTGCTATTGGTGATTTCTTATTTGTTTTCAGGCATGTTGGAAAATCGTGCAACATTTCAATGGAATCATCATCATCATCAGTTTTTTCCATTTGGGACATTGTTTGTTCCCCGTCAACATCTGCAGGCACATCACGAAAGATGAATGTGATGGAGAGTTAATCTCGATGGCACTTCCATCAATTAATCAGTTCAGAAATTAAAAGACAACATACCTGGTGGTGAGAATGTATGTGCAGTTTCTGTGGCGCGAAAAATGACAACTTCAAACACAAGTTTAGTGTCATCGATCAACACAAGTACGCACACATCACCAACTTCCAAATTATTGCCTCTTACAAATTCAGTCCAACCATACTGCAATCTGAGTTTTAGTTTGGTTGCCTTTTCACATGTCATTTCAACAGACCAAGTTCTCCCGGCCAAAACCCGAAGGATAACGTCACCAGAATGCTTACCAAGACGTCTCATGTGGATACACAATTTTGAAGGCGGCTGTGGAGCCAAAAATAATCACAAGGGGACACATGGATTTTTGACAAAAGAAGACAAAACTACCCTTGGGGCATACCGGAATTCCTACGCGCAAGCAGCATACAATTATCCCTCAACCGAGTGAAAAGTGCCCAAAATAAGTAACAATCTCATCCATCTTTATTCCATAACCTTCCATATAAATTAAATAGGCAAATTAATGGATTAAATCTTAAATTAATCCATTAAATCACCAAATTTATCACCAAATTAAACACCATTACATCCCAAAAACCTCAAAGGGCCGGCCAACCCAATCCAAGAAAGAGTCCATCATATTTCTCTACCTTTTTCTATCATTTTCTCCTTTTTAATTAGCCAATAAATCCTATAACCCCCAAAACCTTTCCTTTAGGTTTAATTAGCCAATTAATCATAGTAAATTGGCTAATTAAACCAAAATTCAACCACAAAAATAAGAAGGTGGCCTCTTCCTCTCTAAAGTGGGTTAATCTATCCCTATAAATAGACACCCATTTTCACCAAAAAAGAGGAGCCCCACACTCTTGCAAAAATCACAAAGTTCTCCAAATACATTTTCTCTCTAAATTTATAACTTTGGCATCGGAGGTTCTCCGGCCAAAGCCCCCCCAACTCATCGTGGGCGTGTGAGGCTTTTGGCCTTAACCTAAGGTGCTAGTTGTTTTGTAGGTGAAAAATCGTCCAAGATCGAAGAGGAGAAAATTTGCATCCACAAATTGGTGCTTTCATTGAGAGTTGAAGATCCATACTCGTAGAAGACTCTCGCATAAAAAGGTTTTCTCTATTTACTAGTCCATTTGAATATTTTTCTTACGTTCTTATTATTAGAATTTTTTAATTTGCAAAGATTCTTTGATAAAACGTGAAAGCAGTCATGCCAATCACACACCTATTTACTAGTCCACAAATTGGTGCTTTCATCTATCTTCCTATTTGAAGAAGGTATGCCAATCACACACCTATTGGTAGCAAGCAGACCCTTATGAGCAGTGGTAGAAGTCTTCAGTTTTTTCTTAACCGGCATCTCTTGAGCAGGCGGGGAAGATCTCTTCTTTCTACTTTTCTCTCAGCGAAGAGGATTATGCATCCAACGACATTCATGGTACTCAGCAGGGGAGCTCAACCCTGCATTCCAGCAGGCAAAGAGCCTGTATGCCTAGCATTCCAGCAACCCATGAAGCCCTCGACCTCCTCATTTCTCTCAATCGCCGGTTTTCTCGTGTCAGATCCAAGAGCCCAAAGGAAATGAGACTTGCGACTCGCTTAACACTGCACCTCAGCGCCACAATCTGTGGCCCCAGTCGCATAAACTGCCCATGGCTCTAGCCAAGTTGAGCAGCTTAAAGTAGTGATCCCTGCCACAACATCTCATCGGCCCATGCCAAGCCGACTCCTGGCCCATTCCAGCCGACATGTCGCACCACCCCGACAGCTGCCCCGCGGTAGCACCATCCAAGAAGAAGACAAGGAAAATTAATTTTTTCTTACCTCGGTGCGGCACGAAGAAGACGAAGAAAGCAACGAAAGACGGTCCTTTACATGGGCAAGATGTAGAAGATTGCTAGAGGAGAGGGAACAAATATTCTCTAAGTTATCTCTCTCTTGTATGGTAGAATAAATCGCTCTCCAAAGTTGATTTAATAACCCACTTAAGGTGGACTTAAATAGGCTTTGAGAGAAATTTATTTCCCTTTCCTAAAAGGATCTAATTTCCCATTAAAGAGAGAATCAACATCAAACTAGGAAGCAGTCTTAAGTTTCCTAAAGCAAGAAGATCTCTACACCTGCTGCCCTTTCCTGCGAGCAGCCCAACAGGTGGAGGGGCATTTGTGAAGCCAAAAATAATCACAAGGCAACACATGGATTTTTGACAAAAGAAGACAAAACTACCCTTGGGGCATACCGGGATTCCTACGCGCAAGCAGCAGGCAATTATCCCTCAACCGAGTCAAAAGTGCCCAAAATAGGTAACAATCTCATCCATCTTTATTCCATAACCTTCCATATAAATTAAATAGGCAAATTAATGGATTAAATCTTAAATTAATCCATTAAATCACCAAATTTATCACCAAATTAAACACCATTACATCCCAAAAACCTCAAAGGGCCGGCCAACCCAATCCAAGAAAGAGTCCATCATATTTCTCTACCTTTTTCTATCATTTTCTCCTTTTTAATTAGCCAATAAATCCTATAACCCCCAAAACCTTTCCTTTAGGTTTAATTAGCCAATTAATCATAGTAAATTGGCTAATTAAACCAAATTCAACCACAAAAATAAGAAGGTGGCCTCTTCCTCTCTAAAGTGGGTTAATCTATCCCTATAAATAGACACCCATTTTCACCAAAAAAGAGGAGCCCCACACTCTTGCAAAAATCACAAAGTTCTCCAAATACATTTTCTCTCTAAATTTCTAACTTTGGCATCAGAGGTTCTCCGGCCAAAGCCCCCCCAACTCATCGTGGGCGCGTGAGGCTTTTGGCCTTAACCTAAGGTGCTAGTTGTTTTGTAGGTGCAAAATCGTCTAAGATCGAAGAGGAGAAAATTTGCATCCACAACAGCCACTGAAAATTATCAAATGAAGGAAAAGGCAATAAGCAAACAAATTTGATTTAAGTGCGCTTCATGGGAACTATGAAAGAAGGGTTGTCAGATTTGAAAGCTGTAGCTCTCCAAAGAGCTACAGCTTTTCCTCTTGCATTCGACGCATGCATACTCCCAAGAACTGTTTGAGCTCATTTTGGAGTGCTGGACGTGCCTTCACCGTGTCTTTTGGATGCAAACTCAGCTTTGCATGTCAAAGAACACAGTGGGATATTAGAAGTTAGAACAGAATGGCAGAAAGCACAATAAGGTAAAAATTCGAAGCAAAACATATGTTACGTATTAATGTTCAATTTTTATTTCTGATTTAGATTTTATTGACTTCTCAAACATCATTTCCTAATGTAATCAGAGTATTTTTTTGGTTTCTGCTTTTACCAGTTGAACTTGTTCTGTGCTTTTTATGAGGCCGAGGACATGACACTGGAGATTTGTCCCTTGTTTTTCTTGAGCGGGACATGATGTTGTCCAAGACTTCAACACAATCAAAGTCGTCGTCATCATCCCAAGAACTATTGTCGGAATCATCATTTTCATCGGTTTCTTCCATCTCGGGCATTGTCAATGGATAGTTGATCTCTGTGAAATCCTTGTCAAATACACGAACGCGGAATGTTGAATTCCCTTCATATCTGAAAACTAACGAATGACAACAGTCTAGAGAGTAAAACTTCGAGAACTTTGGCCAACCCTCGCCGAACCAGACCTCACCCTCCCATATTCTGAGTTCTATTTTCCACTCTGAACCAGTTGGAAGCTTAAGAAATACTGGATTCGAAATATCATCTCCCTATTTCGTAAAAAATTTGTTTGGAATCCTCTGCACAACACAGAACTTGTCACCAAACTATTGGTATAGTGAAAACAATTATCTGATTTTTGTGGCTATGAAATATATGGGTACATTAACTGCATCAAATCCCATTAAGTCAGACTCTTCATTGTGAGAGGGGTTAAATACTTTGGTGCCGTTTGATAACCATTTCATTTTCGACTTTCAGAAAACCAAAAACTAAAAACTTAAAAGCTAAATTTTGAGAACTAAAAAGAGTAAGGAACGTTTGATAACCATTTTGTTTTTTGTTTCAAACTAATATCCAAAATCAAGCACGAACATTAAATACGAGTACACGCATAAATGTAAGCAGGTACAAACTACGGTGAGAGAGAGAGAGAGGTACTCACAAGTTTGGTCTGTGTACAATTAGACTTCGGAATAACTACTAGAAAATGGGGAGCTTTAAGATGTGTTTTTGATGAAAAGTCATGAATTTTCCGGTGAAAAGAAGCCATTTTTTAAAGTTCATCAAAAGCTTGAAGATCTGCTTCAAAGCTTTAAAGCTGTCAGCAGATCACTTAGCCCAGCTCCAGCTTATGGACTAGCAAGAAGAAGGTAGACTGGCATACTAGTTAAGTGCTTGAAGAATTAAATGCTCAGTCCACCAACTCAATCGTTATTAATTCAGCTCACAACTTAATGCTTGTTCTTGAAGTCATTGTAGTGCAGTGTGGTACATGAATGCATCAATGTGTGACACGCCCCGGTCCCGATGTCCTGTAGACATCGGGACGAACACGTGTTGGCCGACACCCGAGGGGTGACGTAAGCCATTTAAAAACAATTAACAATCCAAATATGCTCACAAACATGCATAATATATATATATATATATATATATATATATATATATATATATATATATATATATATATATATATATATATATACCAAGAAAATTCAAATTACACACTAAGCACCAGAAACATGTTCACACCGAAATAATATTCAACTGCCAACACTGAAAGCAATTACAACAGATCATGTCCAGAGCATAAGTCTAATTCAGATTACAAGCGGAAATTAGGAAAGGAAAGTGCTATTACACCAAGGGTCGAACAGGGAGGGATAGCACTGGATCACTGGTACTACAAGAAAAAGGCCTTTTTGCGACACATTTTTTGCGTCAATTTACACTGCCGTCGCAAATAAAAGGAAATTAGCGCGGTATTTGTTAGCGCGAAAATATTTGCAACACTACTATAAGTAACGTCACTAATAATGTCGCAAATAATAATATATGTCGTCTTAAACAGATTTTTTGCGACGCCCGTAACGACGGATAAAGTTTGAGCGGGAACAAATTGGGTGCTTAGGGTATGAGCGCGGGCGCGCTTCTTTTTTCTTTTTCTTTCCCAACGCAGTCTTAGTTCCTTTTTTCTTTTTCCCAACACATCCTTAGCCCCTCAACCGTTTCCGATTCGTTTTCCTTTTCTCTCAAAGATTCAATCGAAAATTCTGGAGTTGTATCGAAGATTATAGAGCACAATCGGAGTTCTGGTAAGCAACTACAACCATCTCCATCTTCTTTCTTTTCTGATTCCATAAGTCTTGCTAAGTGATTTGATTTATAGGGTTTCTGTCAAAGTGTCTTCCCAAACCTGGAGTCTTTGACATCCGGGATTGGGATGTCTTTGATTTATAGGGTTTCTGTTAAACCCCAACCCACGCCATTGATTGCTAAATGATTCCATAAGTCTTGCTTAGTTCTCTCCCTCAGCCTTAGTTATCTCCCTCAATAGTTGATGTTTCCAATTATTAGTTTTGACTGGACAACGCCTGCGTTTTGGGCTCCGGGTTTCCTTAATATGTTTACAACACAAACAGACAATTTTAGTTAAAAACAAAGCCTGATAGTAATTGATTTTTAGGGGGATTGTGCTTAATCCTGACAGCTTACTTTTCAGCAGTAAAATATGGAAGGCAATGCTCTGAGTTTTATTATGTTTGTTTTTTTTAGCCTTAATTTTGGAGTACTCCCTATAGTTTGAAGTTATCAACCTCTGTTCTGAAATTAGAATTGCTGGTTTCTTGAAGCTTTTCTATAACCATTTTTATAATTTCTTATTCCCCCATTCTGTTATCTTTAGGTACTTTTCAGTGATATTTTCCTAAAGTCATTCAAAAAACTGAAGTCGATCCGTTTGAAGAAGTCAGTGCTTTATCTTCTACTTAAGCTTTCAGGTGGTTGATAAATATTTGGTGTCTTGTAGATACTTTATCTTTAGGGGGATTGTGCTTCTTGATTTTCTATGTGCCTTTATTTTTTATTCAACAATATTTGGCTTCTTCTTCTTTCTTAAAAATATGGTGAATGATTAGAGTATATCTTTTACAGGCGTTGCTTTTCCATAGATTGGGAAGATCTTGGAGAAGGCCCTCGCACAAGGTAAGGTGGATGATGTAGGATTGTCTTTTTATGTGCTAACTAAAAGTTTACTTTGGAGTAATCTCTTATTTGTGGCTAAAAGTTTACTTTGGAGTATCATATGCAAAGTCAAAGTTGCCCAAAGTTCAGGGGATACATTGAATGAAGAATTGGATATGTATATCGTATTTGCTACCCAAGAATATGACCATTTTGATTGTTAATTACCCATTCCTAGCTAGCTCATGTGTTAAGTAGGTGAAGGATGGGGATTAGTAGTGAGTTTATCTAATTTTTAAGTGATAATTGATGGCAGACCTAGAGTTTATCTAACTCTGTATGTGTATCGCTTATTCCAAGCTCACACATTATCATGCGTTAATGCATATTCTTTTGTGTGAAAGTAGAAAAAGAAAGTAGAATACTATTTTTGGAATAGTTTGGATTGACAACTTATCTCATATTGCTTAGTGTTTGACATTTCTTTTGTAGTTCAAATATTTTGGATTAACTATAGAGATCAGATCAAGGGTGCTTTATTCTTAGCTCGGTATGTTTTCTATCCACCTTTTAAATAAAATTTTGATTAATTTTACTTACTTTCTTTGTATTCTTTTCTACATTTGTTGTTGTTTTTCTTGTTAAACATAACTGGCCCTTTTTAATAGATGATATAAGGTGTTGTTTCTTTATTTTCGGATGACATTAGGTATGGACAAGAGTTGGATAGATTTAAATGACAGGTCATCTGATCAATTTCAATATGGACTTGAACATTTTTTGGAGTTTGCATTGGATAACAATAAGGGTCATACAAGGATTTATTGTCCTTGCAAAAAATGTTACAACCGATACTTTGTTACAAGGGAAGTAGCAAGAGCTCATATAATAGTTGATGGGTTTATGCCAAATTATAGAAATTGGATTCATCATGGAGAAACAAACCAACCATTATATTTAGAACAAGGTATTGGGAATAACACTCCATCAGCTTTTGTTGATGATATGTTTGGAATGGTACAAGAGGCATTTGGCCATTCAAATGTGGATCCTAATATGGAGAATGATCAGTCAACAGAAAATGAACACAGTGAGGGGCCAAATGATGAAACTAGAAAGTACTTTAAGTTGCTACAAGATGCAGAATGTCCTTTGTATCCAGGGTGTGAAAAGTTTACTAAATTGTCATTCATTGTTCGGCTATTATACATAAAGGTACTTGGTGGATGGACAGACAGTTCAATGACAATCTTGTTAAATTTTTTGAAAGAAGTTTTTCCCAATATAGACATACCAGATTCTTATAATGATGCTCGAAAAATTACGGAGGACCTGGGCTTCACATACGAGACATGGGATGCATGTCCTAATCATTGTATGTTGTTTAAAAATGAGGATGAGAAGCTTGAATCATGTGACATCTGCCACATATCCAGATACAAGAAATTTGAAGGCCAAACTAACAATGGTGTGAGTGGGGATAGAAAAATACCCGCTCAACAAGTAAGATATTTTCCATTGAAGCCAAGATTGCAAAGACTTTTTATGTCATCCAAAACTGCTTCGCTTATGAAATGGCATGTCGAGGAGCGTATTAATGATGGTGTGCTAAGGCACCCTACTGATACACCTGCATGGAAAGCTTTTGATGCTAAGTATCCAGATTTTGCTAGTGGAATTCGTAATGTCAGACTTGGTCTAGCATCAGATGGTTTCAGCACATTTAGAACAATGTTCAAACCTCACAGTACATGGCCTGTTATTCTAATGCCATATAATTTGCCATCATGGATGTGCATGAAGCAACCATTCTATATCTTGTCTATTCTGATAGATGGCCCACACGGACTTGGTAATAAGATTGATGTATATTTACAACCACTGATTGATGAGTTAAAGGAATTATGGCAAGAAGGTGTACTTACTTATGATGCCTCGACGAATCAAATGTTTAACCTACATGCTACGTTACTTTGGACTATCAATGACTTTCCGGCATATGGGAACTTATCAGGGTGGAGCACTAGAGGTGAAAAAGCATGTCCTTGTTGTAATACAAACACTCGGTCTCGTTGGTTAACTTACGGAAGAAAGTATTGTTACATAGGTCACCGTCGATTTTTACCTACAAGTCATAAATTTCGAAGAGATAAAGTGTCTTTTGATGGCACACGAGAATGGGGACGTGCTCCACAAAAAATTTCAGGTATTGATGTGAAAAGACAGCTGGAAGGAGTACTAACAAATTATAAGAAAGATGACCTTAGAAAGAGGAAAAAAGCTGAAGTTGGGAGTAATAATGATCGATCATTTTGGAAGAAAAAAGCATATTTTTTGAGTTACCATATTGGGAGCATAATTTGATTCGTCACAATCTTGATGTCATGCACATTGAGAAGAATTGTTGTGAAAATATCCTTTGTGTTGCAGTCCTATTTAGAATAGGAATGTGATTGTGTAAATCCTAGTAGATTAGGAATGTATCTTATATTCCTATTAGGAGAAGATTACTTATTAAGTATTGTAATCCTTATAGGAAAGGGTTTGCCCTTTCTACTACTATAAATAGAGGCACAATGGGGTGAATAAATCACACCTCACAATTACACATCTCTCTTCTTCTCTCTATGTGCCGCACCTCTCTCTCTCTAGGCCTCCATAACTGTTCAGTAAATTATGCCTACAACACTTTGGACAATATTGGGTGTTGCTAAAAAAACCAAGGACAATTTAAAGGCTCGACGTGACCTAGAAGAAATGGGCATTCGGAAACCATTGCACCCTCAGCAATGAGGTTCTAATAAGGCATACTTAGCTCCTGCTTGTTTTACTATGACTAAAGACAATAAAGATGTGTTCTTAAAAGTCTTGATGCAAGTAAAGGTTCCAGATGGTTATGCTTGTAATATTTCTCGACATGTACACATAAAGGAACGGAGTATTTGGGGTCTTAAGAGTCATGATCATCATATATTAATGCAACAATTACTTCCTATAGCAGCACGCAGAGCTTTGCCTAAGAATGTTGTTGAAGCATTGATTGAGTTCACTAATTTCTTTAGACAACTTTGCTAGAAAGTGAATGTGCAGTCTGATCTGGAACATATTCAAGAGCGAATTGTGCATACACTTTGCCATTTTGAGAAGATTTTTTCGTTGTCTTTCTTTGACGTAATGGAACATTTGCCCATCCATCTAGCTGAGGAAGCATTGGTTGCTGGGGCTGTCCAATTTAGATGGATGTATCCTATTGAGAGGTTAGTAAAATTGTAGTTGTAATTTTTATTATATTAACTATTATCATTAGATTATATTTTAATTATATTACACATAGGTACTTATTAACACTGAAGTGTTATGTACGTAATCGTGCGCATCCTGAGGCCTCAATTGCCAAGGGTCGATTAATGGAAGAATGCATGACTTTTTGCGCCCGATATTTGAATGAAGTAGAAACAAAGCTTACTCGTCCAGCTCGTAATGATGATGGTGGTAGTGACTACGGTCGTCCTCTCAACAAAGGAGTGAAAATACGTCTAGATGAAGTTACATGGACACAAGTACATAGGCACGTGCTAGTCAACACAGATGTTATCACACCATTTCGAAAGTAAGTGAAAGCACAATTATATTTATTACTTTGAATGCTTCTTAATTCACTTCTTTCTGAATAAATCTCATATACACAACCAACACCTTGAAATACTTGCATTGGAAATGCCTCGTAAAACAAGCCATTATATCAGAAGAGTTCATATTGAGACATTTCACACATGGTTTAAAAATTATGTAAGTACTTACAATCATAAGATCTATAAATTTAATGTAGACCAATCAAATTAAAATTTTCTTCTCTCTAACTTCTTTATAATAATGATATTATATAGGTTGATACATAGCGGCTAACTAATAATGAAGTATTTTATGAAGACATCATCACTTTGGCTAATGGTCCTAACCAATTTGCACGAAGATATAAAGGTTATGTCATTAATGGCTCCAAATTTCATACCAAAGAAAGCGAAAAAAGTAGAACCACACAAAATTCTGGTGTTGTATCAAAAGCAGACATTATGAGCTATGCTACTGTTAAGGACAAAAGGCCTTGCTTAGGTGATGTCACCTATTAGGTGATTTCACACATTAGTGAATTTTAATCATTTGTTATACAAAGATAATGTTGTAGGGGACGAGCCTTTCATTTTAGCATGAGATGCAAAGCAAGTTTGTTATATACAAGATCCAATTGATTCAGATTGGCATGTTGTTGTTAATATGACTGTAAGAGATCTATTTGACATACGTTCAAAGGATTCTTCCCACACCCCAACAATAGTGCCTCAAGTAGAGCTCTATGCACCCCAACAATTAGATGAAACTGTATTTATGAATGATGAAGATGTTGGTTGGGTCAGGCAAGGAGTGGATGGAGCAACGGTAGACACAAATGTTGAAGCAGTTGATGATCCTCCTGAAAATGAGATGGAAGAATGATTGGCCATATAGTGTATTAATTAATGATTATCTTGGAGATTCTTGTTATCGTGTGACACTATTTTGAAAATTCTAATTATATTAGTTACTTTATTACTTCTAATTGACTGTGTTGATCAATGCATGTTTTCTTAAAATAGCTTATATATATATGTTAGATTAATAATCGTGCACATGGAGTAGCATTTGATAAAGTACTTGGTAGGTACTCAGTTACATATTATGAATTATTTACATCAATCTTTTATGATGATTCATCATGTGTATATACTAATTTTTTTAGTGCAACAGAAAATGGCACCAAAGAGGGGAAGAGGCAATGCAATGGAGGAATTGATTCCTCCATCTCCAATGAGAGCTAAAAAGGGTAGGTCACAAGCACGACCATCTCAGCAACGTGGACAAAGTTCGAATCAGCCACAGTTATGTAGGCCATCTCAGCATATCACATTGAATCAAACTCAACAACAGCCACCGATTACACGGCGTACACAGTCTCAATTAGAGACACAACTAAAACAACATCCATCTGCCTCTAGTCGTGAGGATGAGCCTTTGGCAACTCCATTAGATGAAACAGGTTTGCAATGCTAAAGGACCATTAATTTTTCTACTTTTTTATTCTATCATTCAAATTATATTTTGCTTATAATGAATAATTTATAGGTGAAAATCAGTCTGAAGGTATTAGGAAAGGTCGGAGGGCTGCTCTTTCTATCGAAGAATGGGGAACTGGAACAAAAGTTCATATTGATTTTGATTCTAAATGGAAGCCAATCAAAGAAAATGCAACCAGGTTTAGTGGACAACTTGGAATTATAGCAAGAAATGGTCAAAAGGTTCCTCTAACATATGTTTCATGGAATGAAATGCCTGATCATGTATTAGATGATATTTGGAAAGAAGTCACGGTAAATGAGACTTACAAAATTTACTAATTTTACTCAGATGCACAAGTCTTCATTAATAGTTATCGTCTAATAATTGCAGAATAACACAGATGTCCCTGATGCATATAAATGTCACTGCTTAAAGGTTATTGGCAATAGATGGAGGGATTGGAAGTGTCGGGTTAAGCAAAGATGGTATGACGCATACTTGACCGATGAACAACGTTTATCCTTCACTCCTCCTCAAGTCACTACAGATCAATGGAAGACACTAGTAAAGTATTGGGGCCTCCCTAATGTAAAGGTAAATTAGGAAAAAATTACATTTTAAGTTTATAATAGTGATGAATTATGGTTGCTTTAAACATGTGTGTAGGAATATTCCGAGGTAAATAAGGCTAATCGTGCACATGGAGGTGCTCCTCATCGGACTGGTCGTACTTCATTTGCTCAATTAAAACATGAGATCAGAACACTAGTTTTGTAGTGAGTAATAAGTGATAATAATTAACAATAGGACTAATACTAATACAAGTAGGGGGATGTATATATATACACCATGTTGAAAAACTGGAATGGTATAATTCCTACCAGGTCCAATTTGAATATGGCATGCTACAATGATGGAAAGTTTTTATTTTCTCCATTTAACAATTTTCATTACTAACTCGATTAAAAATTGTGTTCTCTTAAGATGAGAGAGAATGGAGAGAAAACGGATCGGTTAAGCATGTTTATAAAAACAAGAACAAAGAAAACAAAGAATGATGACAGAGACCTTTTCGATGAAGAAAGTGGCCGCATTATTGTAAGTATCAATTAGTTTATATATTTTTCACTCAAAGTAAAAACTTTGCATATTCACATTGTTTTGATTAGTTGGGTTGTGAATTATTTATATCTTTTGGTCATTTGAACTGGTTGACTGGTCATGTTTTGTAGAATCAATTTAATCAATGCTTGGAAGAAAGGGAAGAGCATGAGCAAGACGAGGATTATCGAGAGGTGGTGTTTACTAGAGTTATGGGGCCTGATGCACATGGACGTGTTCGCATGTATGGAACAGGTATAACTCCATCTCAAGTGTTTGGTCAAAGTTCAAGATCTTCCAATGCTAATGAGGACACCATACGAGAAGAGGTAGAAAGACAATACAAGACTAAGATAGATGATCTTAAGGCTAAGCATGAATCCGAAATTGAAGACCTCCGATCCAAGTATAGTGAAGTCAGTTTGAAACTCCATCTCGTGATGACTCATATTGGTTTCCATGTTAACACATCACCAAGCGGAAGTGGACAGGTATATACATTTGAATGTGATTTTGTTCTCTTTTCAATTTATTGGATTAAATTAGTGTGAAAATTTGAGCAATTTTGATTTCTATTTGTCATGTTGGTGTTAAATATAGGCTCCAAATACATCAAGCCATGTACAAGAAACATATGGGAGTAATGAGCAGCAACCTCAGTTAGACCCATAAGCATAGAAACAATTGCTTTCATAAAAGGTTTGTAAATTCATGCATCAGTTCTACTAAAAATTTTCATTCAAAATTTTTATGTTTGAGCATATCCGGATGGTTTGGATTTTACTATGTTGGAGCATATTTGAAAATTCTTATTGATGGTTGTGTAATGAGCAGCAACCTCATCAGTTATACCCAGAAGCATAGAAAACATGTTATTGATGGTTGTGTAATTCTTATTTTTTTCAGGTTTGCATGGAGATTGTGATGAAGAGTCTTAATCATAATTAAACTCTTTTGAACTATGTTGGAGCATATTTGAAATATAAAAAAATATGTATAACTTTTGAGACGAGATTATACTTGACTCTAGTAGGATTATGTATTGGGATATGCGGATGGTTTACTTTCAATGTTATTAAGAATTCTAAAAGCACAGTTCTTTGATTCATATATTATTTTACTTTTGAACTTAGGATGATTGTGAATAAGATTATAAATTGCAACCCAATCTTTTATTGAACAAATATCATTTCCAACCATTTTGTATTTATAACAAAAAAATTGTAGGCATAAAAACATTTCTGGCGTGTCAAACATGTCCCAAATATTTTGTTTAATTCCACCATCAAAGCAGTTGCGACGCTAACTATTGTGTCACAAAGCTGTTGTAAAAAAACTTCGCGACTTGAAATGTGTCGCAATAAGTGGTGAAAACTTTTGCGACATAGGTTTGTTGCAACGCAATCACAAGCGTCGCATAAGCGTCGTTAAAACGCATGAACGACGCTTTTATGACTTTACACGACGAGTTTTTAGCGTCGTATTTAGCAAGTTTTTTTTGTAGAAACGCCTCGGAGCTCAAATCGTAATCCTTGTACCTATTTCCTGAAGGGGGGCGCAAAACAAGGGTGAGTGGACCAATTTGATATACATATATGAAAATAGTTATCAAGATACTAACCCCCAAGTTAGAAAACAAAAACATGATATATAGGTAAGTTTTCCTAAGCCTACCATGCGTTTGCAATATCTCAATCACAATCATACATATAACAATAATCATATCTCAATTCATGAATCATATATTATAATCACTAGTGAGTATCCAAAATAACGCTTCAGGCCCCATGCCAGCTCCCCGTCCCTGAACAGACAGTCAGAGAAAACCACACTTCAGGCCCAATGCCAGCTCCCCATCCCTGCATTTAAAGGTCAGAGGAAACACACTCCAGGCCCTATGCCAACACCATAATCGTCGCCCGGGATGGACTGGAGCCTTATCCCTACATCCCGTAGCGGAACATGGATCACTAGGTAATATCAAAACAATGCCACATATATTTATATAAACGATACATCATATCACAGTATGTAAAACTCAGGCATCAGTCATGTAATACCTTAAATAAATAAAATAAGTATTTTAAAAAGGGGTCCACTCACAGTACTGCGCTACCCAAAAACCACGCAGCCAGCGAAGAACCGTTGTCCTAAATAAGCACCTACGCATGAATAGAGTTCAACTCAGTCAAACTCCATTCAAACGACTTTATTTGGGAAAACTAACTTCAAAAACGGGTCCAAAACATCGAAATTAGCCTAGGAAGGGTCTCGGACGGAACCAGAAAAAGTCAACTGAAAAGTCAACGTTGACCGTTGACCGGTCAAAGTCAAAGTCAAAGATCAACGGTCAGGGTCAAAGTCAACGTTGACCGTTGACCAGGTCAACGGGTCAACGGGTTGGTCAGCATGTCAGTCAACCCGGGTCGGGTTAACCCGGATTTGGGTTGGATCCGGACCTGGGTTAGGTTTGAGTTGCATTTAAAATAGGTTTGGGTTTAGGGGGTCTGACCCAATAGGGTCTTGGGTTAGGGTTAGCCCAATAGGGCTTTCTGTGTTTGAAAGCTACAGGCCAAAGGCCTTGCTGGTTTGAACAACGGCCCAAGGCTTATAAGCCTTGGGTTTGGGTTTGGTTAAACGGGCCAAGGGCCCTAACATTTTCTAAGGCCCGAGGCCTTAATTAATTTAGGAAAACTAAAAATAAAAATGATACGGGCTAGGGTATTGGGTCCGGTGGAATTGGGCCTAGTGCCCAATTACAAAAGCTCGAAGGCCCTAATTCTAACTAACATAAGTAATAAATAAATAATTAACTAATTAAATAAAAGAACGGGCTGGGCTGGTTTCAGGCCTAAGGCCCGAGAGGGTTTTGGCTTCGGGTTCTGGCCCAAAGGGCCTGGTTTGCACCGGAGTACGCAAAGACGAACGCCGGAGCTTCTACAGCTCCGGCCGACTACCAACAGAGGCTTAGAGCTCCGATCTAACTACGAAAATGAAGTACGAAGCGAGGAGAGAAGATTGGTACCTTCGATTCGACGCGAAACGACCTGAATAGCTCGAAAAACGCCTCAAGACTCACGGATTCGCCGGAGAAGATGAGTGTGTGCACCCCATACTAACCCGACCTAAAACTCAGGGGAAAACACACCAAAACATTTCAATTTCATTTGCAAAACAATAAATTAACGCGAAGGAAGGAAGATCGAGGCTTACCTCGACGGAAAATGCAGAGAACTCGTCGGGAGGAATTCTGTGTTTCCTCCTTCTGCCGTGCTGCCACCGAGAGGGATAGAGGGAGGCGAGAGACGAGGGAGGGTGATGAGATGCGTGCATTCGTTCCTGAGAGTGAGTGCGAGAGAAGTGAGGGAGAGTGAGGGTGAGAGGGTTACGGAGAGGAGAGGGTTTGAGAGACTGAGTGAGAGACAGAAAGGGAAAGGGAAAGGAAGAGAGAGAGTGACTCGGGGTGGGGGACAGAAAACAGAAAAGGAAAAGGGGATGAGGTACTGCCACGTGGCAGCCCAGGGTCTAGGGACCCAATTGAAACTTTGCAAAAACTTCAAGGGCAAATTTCTAAATTATTTATATAAATAAGGGCCGGGTGTGACAATTCTACCCTTCTTACAAAAAAAATTTCGACCCCGAAATTACAAACTCAATAAAATAAAAACGGATACTGATTCATCATTAAATCTTCCGTCTCCCAAGTCGCTTCCTCGACAGCATGGTTTCTCCATAGTACTTTCACCAACCGGATAACTTTCCTCAAAATCTTATCATGCCGATCAATGATAGCCATTGGTTCCTCAACATAACTGGCATCCTGACTCACTTCCAGTGGCTCAACCTAGTTAACATGGGAAGGATCTGGTACATATTTCCGAAGCATGGAGACATGGAATACATTGTGGATCATCGACAACTCTGGCGGTAGCTCCAATCTGTAGGCGACAGCACCAATTCTCTCTGTGACTAGATAAGGACCAATGTATCGAGGGCTTAACTTCCCTCTCTTGCCAAAACGAACCACACCCTTCCAGGGGGATAACTTCAAGAACACTAAGTCACCCACCTTATACTCGCGGTCTTTGGAATGCCTGTCTGCAATACTCTTCTGTCGGTCATGTGATGCCTTTAGATTCTGCTTAATCATCCGGATGTTAGCATTCGTAGTGTCCACAATCTCAGGTCCTACTAACACCCACTCGCCGACTTCCGACCAACATAAAGGTGTCCGGCACATCTTCCCATATAACGCCTCGAATGGTGCCATGCCGATGCTGGACTGATAATTGTTGTTATAAGCAAACTCTGCTAATGGTAGATAGCTATCCCAGCTACCCTTCCACTGAAGGACAGACACCCTCAACATGTCTTCCAGGGTCTGAATTGTTCACTCAGACTGACCATCGGTTTATGGATGGTAAGCAGTGCTATATAACAGCTGAGTGTTCATCGCGGCGTTAAAAGCTCTCTAAAACCTAGAAGTAAATTTGAGGTCTCTGTCTGATACTATAGAAACAGGTACACCATGAAGTCTGACAATATTATCAATGAATAATCGTGCCAGCTTCTCTAGTGAGTAAGTCTGTCGGACAGGTAGGAAATGAGCGGACTTAGTGAGTCGGTCCACTATTACCCAGATGCCATCTAGCCTCGATCGTGTCCTCGGCAGACCACCCACGAAATCCATGGTGATATCTTCCCATTTCCACGCAGGTACCGGAAGATTCTGTTGAAGTCCCTCAGGTCTCTACCTTTCGGCCTTTACTTGCTGACAAATAATGCACCTACTCACATAATCTGCTATGTCCCGTTTCATTCTGACCCAGTAGTAGAAAGGTCGGATGGTACGGTATAGCTTAGTGCTTCCAGGATGCATGGCATAAGCGGAGAAGTGCGCTTCATCCAGAATTTCCTTCTTTACGGCTTCATTAACCGCCGGCACAAACAGCCTATCCTTCAACATCAGCGCTCCATCCTCGCGAATAGTATAATCATTTCTCTCCCCATCTTCCACCTATTGCTTTAAAGTTACACATTCCCCATCCAGTTCCTGAGCCTCCAAAACTATATTCACAAGGACTGGTCTTACTTGAAAATTTGCTAACCAAGCTCCCCGTTTACCTGGTTCCACTGAAACACCGGTTTCTCGAAGTGAAAATAATAGTGGCACATGAATAGCTCGAAGAGAAGCAAGCTGCCCATGATATTTTCTGCTCAATGCGTCCGCCACTACGTTGGCATGCCCAGGATGGTACTCGATCGTGCAATCATAATCAGAGATGAGCTCCATCCATCTCATCTGCCTCAAGTTCAACTCTGATTGCGTGAAGATGTACTTCAAACTCTGGTGATCGGTGAAGATACGGCACTTCTCACCGTACAGATAGTGGCTCCAGATCTTTAGAGCGAAAACCACCTCTCCAAGCTCCAAGTCGTGAGTAGGGTAATTCCTCTCATGAGTCTTGAGTTGTCTAGAAGCATAGGCAATGACCTTCCCATGTTGCATTAATACACAACCCAATCCTGATAGGGATGCATCGGTGTAGACTTCAAACTCACCACTCTCGTCTGGAAGAGCGAGAAGGGGAGCCTCAGTAAGACACCGTTTTAATTCCTGAAAATTCTTTTCACATTCGCCATCCCATTCAAACTTTACCTCTTTCGGAGTCAGCTTGGTCAAAGGTAGGGCAATCGAAGAGAATCTGCGAACAAATCGCCGATAGTAACTAGCCAGTCCCAGAAAGCTTCTCACTTCGGTGACATTCCTCGGCTGCTCCTAATTAGCCACTACTGCAACCTTCTAGGGATCCACACTAATCCCATCAGCGAATACGATATGACCGAGGAAGCTGATCTGACTCAGCCAAAACTGGCATTTACTGAATTTGGCATATAATCGTTCTTTTCTCAAGGTCTCCAACACCGTCCTCAGATGCATTCTGTGCTCAGCAATACTCTCAGAATAGATCAAGATATCATCAATGAAGACTATCACGAACTGATCAAGGTATGGTCTGAAAATCTGGTTCATCAGATCCATGAATGCTACAGGTGCATTCGTCAACCCGAAAGGCATGACACGAAACTCATAATGTCCATACCTAGTTCGAAATGCGGTCTTCGGAACATCTTCCTCCTGAATTAACAACTGGTGATAACCCGAGCAAAGATCAATTTTCGAGAATACCTGAGCACCCTTTAACTGATCAAAGAGGTCATCGATCCGAGGTAAAGGATAACGGTTCTTCACCGTCACCTGAGAAGAACCACTACCGGATCCCCGAGAATATCCAACACCAAAACTCGAGCTCGGATTAGCCCAACCACCAGAACTCGGTCTAGAAGCATAACTCTCGGTTGGTGGAGCTGAAGAACACTTACTAGCATAATGTCCGGTACCTCCACACCTGTGGCACGTGGCTGTCGTCCTGAAATGGCTAAAAGACCGTCTATCCGACTTACCACCTGAGCCCTCACTAGACGAACCTGATCCTTTCCCTTGGCGCTTGAAAGAAAAGGAGTGCCTCAGAGCAAATGAACCAGATAAACCACCAGCCTCCCGCGTGCTACGAGACCGAAAGCCACGACCTCCCTGATTCTGGTTTTGAGGTCGATTTTGATTTTGGGACTGATTCTGGGCCTGAACCTGCATCCGAGTCTGAGCCTGCTCTGCCTGAACCGTAGTCTCCCACCGACCCTGTTCGATCCTCAAACAGGTCTCTATCATTTCCTCGTAACTGTGGTGTAGAATGGCTGAAATCGCCTCACGATAGTCAGCGTTCAAGTAAACCATTAACTGAACCATCTTTTCATTCAGATTTTCATAAGTTATAGTATGGTGTCTTGATAAGCGTCGAAAAGTGGTGTCGAGCTCCGTAATGCTAAGATCACCCTGCCGAAACTCTAGGAACTGCTGTCTCATCCTTAATTGATAACCAGGACTCAAAAAGTGTGCAATAAATCGCCTCCGAAATGCAGTCCAGGTCATTCGGCCATTAGGAGGAACATCATGTTTGACTCCCTTCCAGCAGACTCTACAACCCCTTTTAAGAAGTGAGCAGCGGTCTCTGCCTAATGACCTACTGGGCAGTTCATACTCTCCAAGGTATCCTCTATCGTCTCCAGCCACTCTTCAGCCTCTAGACACGCTCCAACTACCCTCAGCTCTGGAACATCCAAACTGCGAGCAATCTCAATGTAAGTGCGGTTCGATCTACTGTTACTGCCAGTAATGGCATCCTTAATAGCATTAGCTAGCTGTGCTACTCCTCCTCCCAAACCTCCCAAACCAGTACGAGCTCGGCGTGGAACATGCCCACCAGAGGGATCCATAATTCTGAAAAGAGACAGGACAGGTTTAGAGAGACAATAAAATTGTAGATGCAATAAGAGTCATGATTACCAATTGGTGGGATGAAATCCTAAGTATGCTCTGAACATATGCTCTGATACCAATCTGACACGCCCCGGTCCCGATGTCCTGTAGACATCAGGACGAACACGTGTTGGCCGACACCCGAGGGGTGACGTAAGCCATTTAAAAACAATTAACAATCCAAATATGCTCACAAACATCCATAAGATATATATATATATATATATATATATATATATATATATATATATATATATATACACACCAAGCAAATTTAAATTACACACTAAGCAGCAGAAACATGTTCACACCGAAATAATATTCAACTGCCAACATTGAAAGCAATTACAACAGATCATGTCCAGAGCATAAGTCTAATTCAGATTACAAGCAGAAATTAGGAAAGGAAAGTGTTATTACAGCAAGGGTCGAACAGGGAGGGATAGCACTGGATCACTGGTAGGGAAACGCCTCGAAGCTCAAATCGTAATCCTCGTACCTATCTCTTGAAGGGGGCGCAAAACAAGGGTGAGTGGACCAATTTGATATACATATATGAAAATAGTTATCAAGATACTAACCCCTAAGTTAGAAAACAAAAACATGATATATAGGTAAGTTTTCCTAAGCCTACCATGCATTTGCAATATCTCAATCACAATCATACATATAACAATAATCATATCTCAATTCATAAATCATATATTATAATCACTAGTGAGTATCCAAAATAACGCTTCAGGCCCCATGCCAACTCCCCGTCCCTGAACAGACAGTCAGAGGAAACCACACTTCAGGCCCAATGCCAGCTCCCTATCCCTGCACTCAAAGGTCAAAGGAAACACACTCCAGGCCCTATGCCAACACCATAACCGTCGCTCGGGATGGACCGGAGCCTTATCCCTACATCCTGTAGCGGAACGTGGATCACTAGGTAATATCAAAACAATGCCACATATATTTATATAAACGATACATCATATCACAATATGTAAAGCTCAGGCATCAGTCATCTAATACCTTAAATAAATAAAATAAGTATTTTAAAAAGGGGTCCACACACAGTACTGCGCTACCCAAAAACCACGCAGCCAGCGAAGAACCGTTGTCCCAAATAAGCGCCTACGCATGAATAGAGTTCAACTCAGTCAGACTCCATTCAAACGACTTTATTTGGGAAAACTAACTTCAAAAACGGGTCCAGAACGTCGAAATTAGCCTAGGAGGGGTCCTGGACGGAACCCGAAAATGTCAACCAAAAAAGTCAACGTTGACCATTGACCGGTCAAAGTCAAAGTCAACGGTCAACAGTCAGGATCAAAGTCAACGTTGACCGTTGACCGGGTCAACGGGTTGGTCAGCAGGTCAGTCAACCCGGGTCGGGTCAACCCGGATTTGGGTTGGATTCGGACCTGGGTTAGGGTTTGGGATTTAAAATGGGTTTGGGTTTGGGGGGTCTGACCCAATAGGGTCTTGGGTTAGGGTTAGCCCAATAGGGCTTTCTGGGTTTGAAAGCTACGGGCCAAAGGCACTGCTAGTTTGAGCAACGGCCCAAGGCTTATAAGCCTTAGGTTTGGGTTTGGTTAAACGGGCCAAGGGCCCTAACATTTTCTAAGGCCCGAGGCCTTAATTAATTTAGGAAAACTAAAAATAAAAATGATACGGGCTAGGGTATTAGGTCTGGTGGAATTGGGCCTAGTGCCCAATTACAAAAGCCCGAAGGCCCTAATTCTAACTAACATAAATAATAAATAAATAACTAATTAAATAAAAGAACGGGCTGGGCTGGTTTCGGGCCTAAGGCCCGATAGGGTTTTGGCTTTGGGTTCTGGCCCAAAGGGCCTGGTTTTCACTGGAGTACGCAGAGACGAACGCCGGAGCTTCTACAGCTCCGGCCGACTACCAACGGAGGCCTAGAGCTCCGATCTAACTACGAAAATGAAGTACGAAGCGAGGAGAGAAGATTTGTACCTTCGATTCGACGCGAAACGACCGGAGTAGCTCGAAAAACGCCTCGAGACTCACGGATTCGCCGGAGAAGATGGGTGTGTGCACCCCGTACTAACCCGACCTAAAACTCAGTGTGCACCCCGTACTAACCCGACCTAAAACTCAGGGGAAAACACACCAAAACATTTCAATTTCATTTGCAAAACAATTAATTAACGCGAAGGAATGAAGATCGAGGCTTACCTCGACGGAAAATGCAGAGAACTCGCCGAGAGGAATTCTTGGTTTCCTCCTTCTGCCGTGCTGCCACCGAGAGGGATAGAGGGAGGCGAGAGACGAGGGAGGGTGATGAGGTGCGTGCGTTCGTTCCTGAGAGTGAGTGCGAGAAAAGTGAAGGATAGTGAGGGTGAGAGGGTTACGGAAAGGAGAAAGTTCGAGAGGGTTTGAGAGAGTGAATGAGAGACAGAAAGGGAAAAGGAAAGGAAGAGAGAGAGTGACTCGGGTTGGGGGACAGAAAACAGAAAAGGAAAGGGGGGATGGGGTACTGCCACGTGGCAGCCCAGGGTCTAGGGACCCAATTGAAACTTTGCAAAAACTTGAGGGGAAAATTTCTGAATTATTTATATAAATAAGGGGCGGGTGTGACAATGTGTCTGTACATGTATACTCTGACTCTAACAACCAAATCCAAATGCCTCATAGCCTCATATTAATGAGAAATATTAATTGGGAACAGGATTACCGAGGTGTCCTAGTACAATAATGTCTTACGATACCCAAATCCCCCATTATTAACGAGAAATATTAATTGGGAACAGGATTACTGCTACCGGGCGTCTTAGTAGGGCCGGTTCTGAGAATTTGGGGCCTTAGGCTAGCCTTCGAAGTGGGGGCCCTAAAGTTCTCTGATCTCCGGTTCTTTGTATATTGATTTATATAAAAAAGAATTCGCTAAATACATAAAAAATTATATTTTCACATCAAATATCATTACAAATTAATCTCAAAAGAAGATAAATATACAAATATTATATGGCTCACATTTTTAGATTCAAATATACTAAATGTTTGTAGTGAGTCTTAAGATTGAGAGTGAAGAACAGTAAAACTTGATGATCAAGAGAGTAAAGAACAATAAAACTTGATTGATGAGTATTATAAATTCAACAATACCAATTGTTTCTCTTGTATTTCTTTTTTCTAAAATCAACATCACACTAACGAATTGAATATTAAAATAATCCATTGTATATAAAGTTATTTAAAAGCAAAATATAAATTCAAAGTTTTGATTACCTTAAAGTACAATCTTTAATACCATGTTATGGTTTAAACATTCAATAGAAATGGAGATAATGGGAATATGAAAGAAAAAAAGATTGCAAAAGGACTTGAGTTTTATAACTTTATATGCATTTGGAAAGAATTCGCAAAATACATAAAAAATTATATTTTCACATCAAATATCATTAAAAATTAATATCAAAAGAAGATAAATATACAAATATTACTCAGCTCACATTTTTACTAAATGTTTGTAGTCAAGAGTCTTAAGATTGAGAGTGAAGAACAGTAAAACTTGATGATCAAGAGAGTAAAGAACAATAAAACTTGATTGATGAGTATTATAAATTCAACAATGCAATTGTTTCTCTTGTATTTTTTTCTTCTAAAATCAACATCACACTAACGAAATGAATGGGAACTTGAAAGAAAAAAAAATTGTAAAGGGACTTGAGTTTTATAACTTTATATGCATTTGGACAGATGGATTGGGAGTTGGACAGATGGATTTGCAATAAATTTAAAAAACAAGAAAAATCTAGTGACTGAAAAGTAACTCCATATTTCGAACTCAACACCCCAAGGAAAAATGCAACCAAACATTTCCATTGCACTAACAAATGAAATATGATATTATTTACTTTTTGGTATTTATATATTAATTATAGGATATAAATTTTTTTTGGAGGCCCCTCTGAAGTGGAGGCCCTAGGCGGGCGCCTACTTGGGCTACCCTCAGGGCCGGCTCTGCATCCTAGTTCAATAATGTCATACCAAGTTTAAGTTTTTATCTAGAAAAACTAATGAAAATGATTTGAAAACTTTGAATTTTAATCAAAATGACAAAAAGGTGTTGTACGTGAATAGTACTATGAGTAACTTTTTAAAGTAAAAATGTCTTTAACGTTAAAAGTGAACAGTACCATAAGTGTTTTGTTAAGACTCCCTTATTATCTACGTGACATGATTTTATTGGATCGAAACTTCACATGACGTTGAGCTCATCCTTTGCAAGTTGCTCTCCATATTAACACATTTTGGTCTTGCAAACTAAAGTGCGCAACCTAAACCTTTGGTGAATATACTTATGAATGTTAACTAAGCTGCTAAATTCAGGAGCTAGAAATATTGGGTAATTATACTGTTCCGCCTCCACTTTTTTGTAGGTTTTTTATGGGATAAAGCAACAAACTTAGAGCTATTTTTTGACACTCCAAAAAGTATTTGCACTTTAAATTTATAAAAATACAAGAGAAAATTTGTATAGAAGTAGTGCTGAATATGATAGGCTAAAGTGCCAATAGTAGCAAAAGAGTGTGGCTATACACACTCGCCAATCGTATTTTTTCACGATCTTATGGTCATAAAATTTGTAAGCAACTTTAGTGCCATTGCACTTGCTTTGCCCTTGTCCTCCAAAAAAACCACTTCCAGCAGTCCACTTGGTGGAGGGCAATTGGTGGGCCAACACATGCCTGTCCAAAAGCCCGAGTAGCTTGAGCTTGGCCTTGTGCCAGTGGGCAAGGCTGACGTCAACATGGTGTCAACAACTTATTATTATTATTATTATTATTATTATTATTATTATTATTATTATGTGTTTGACGCTTGATGGGAGATGGTGGGCTGACTGTTGCTGCTGTCATGGGCCCCCAAGCTATCAAAGCAACTCAGCTCCCTAATAGCTATACACGTGGCATTTTATGGGCAGTTGGATTTGAAACAGTCTTAAGATTCAACGGTCAAAAATAATCTTGTTCAAAATTTTATTTAATAATTTAAAATTTCGAATATAGGTTTTTAAAAAGGGGTGTGATATCCACACACTATTTTTTACTTCTCCCACACTTTTTTAGTTTTCGGTCGTCGGATCGAATAAATTGAAGAAGATCAATGGACAAAAATTAACAAAGGGTGAGTGGATAGCACACCCCATAAAAAATAGAGAAATTAATGAAAATTCAGAAATAAATATACTTAAAAATACAAAAATATTATATATTTTTCTATGGACACCCAACCATCTTCTTCACTACCATATCAAAAATCTAAGCATCCGCTAGTTATTAAATAACTTAATTATGCTTTAAATTAAAAAAAAAATTACATTTGTAAATATGAATCATCCTTGTCCTTGCCTTAAACTCAACGGGTGGACTTACACAAAGGTAATCACTTTTCAAAGGGCAATTTACGTGCCCTTGCCCTTGCTTAGGACTTGCCCTTACCCTCTTAAGAGCAAGTCCACCGGTTGCCTAAGTGACAAGGCAATTGGATTGAATTGCCTTTGGCTGCATAAAGGTGGTCCACCAGTGCAAAAAATGGAAGGCAATTGGATCAAGGGCTTGTGCTCTTTTAGCTGCCTCTGCAACTTCTGTATGGGCTTACGCTTGCTGGCTAGAGGATACGACAAAGTGGGGCCCACCCACGTGCACAGCCCAGAGCCAAATGACTCATTTTGCCTCCAACTTGTGCCGTTGGATTTCCAACAATAAAAAAAGTTGTAAAACTTTATGCAGCTACCAAGTGGAGCAATTTGGGGCATCCAATTAAATAATTTTGATTTTGAAAGGCCAAGATTATTCTAAAATTAAAAAAGAATTTAAAAATAACAAAAAATACCCATTTTTTTTTCTATAAGTACCCAACCATCATCTTCATTCCTTGTATTTGAAATATATTATAGAAATCAGACAATCAATTTATTTTCACGAAACAAACTCATCAAAGCATAAAAAATAAAAATAGGAGAAATTAGGTTCTCGTCCTTCTTTTTACTACTCCTTTGATTAAAACCTTATTCATTTTCATTTTTTGATCAAGGTCGTTGGTATTAATAACATCATTAATTATTTCAATAATATAATATTTTTTATTACTAAATATATTCATTTAATGTTATAAATGTTACAATTATTATATTTATATTTATGGCTAAATTTTTTGTCATATATTTTTATTTTTAGTTTGTACCCATTTTTAATTTGCAATACATTTTTTATTTGTACCAATTTCTTTTCAGTTTTAATTTGTACCCATATATTAATTTCTTTTTGTGCCTATATTTTACAAAGTTTTATTTGTATTTGTACCCATATTTTTTTATTTATTTGTACCCATTTCTATTTTTGTTAAATATACCCATGCTAATTATATGTACCATTCATGTAATTTTTTTTTCAAATTTTTAATCTTAAAATGTACTCTTCTTAAATATACCAATTTGTTATATGCAAAATGACCATTTTATATATATATATAAATCTATTCAATTTTTTTCTAATCCATTTTTAAACTTATATGGGTACATTCTTTTTTTTTTATTTGAGAATGTATCTATGTTAAGTTTAATCGAAGAAATTTACTAATTTTATTAAGCCTAAATATCTTCTTCTTTTTTTTGTGATTTTGAAGAATGTACCCATGTTTTGATACAATAATTTTTTGGTTAATTTTGATGAATGCACCCATGTTTATACACACACACACACAAAATAGTATATTTATATTTTAATATTTTTAATCCCACAAATTATAGTTTTTTTATTTAAAATCTCATTAATATAAACAACTATAATTTTTAATTTTTAATTTAAAAAAATATAGTAACGTACATAGAAATAAATTATCACATTAATTTCAGGGACTTGGATCAAAAAGTGAAACCCAACAAGATTTTAGTTAAAAAAAATATAGTAACGTACATAGAAATAAATTATCACATTAATTTCAAGGACTTGGATCAAAAAATGAAACCCAACAAGATTTTATTAAAAGAATATTCATAAGTAAGGACTACATCCAAAGTCTTTTATAAAAATATATATTTTTAAATAGTGTCTTGCTCTTGCTTTTCACAAACAGGTTGACTTCCGAAAGGGCAATGACTATCCAAAAAAAATGAGAGAGAAAAGATGAAAGGCTCAATGGTTTTTGAACTTCCACGTTGCACCTGACATGCGAAGCCACGTAAACTTTGCCTGCCCATACTCACAAAGAAGCCATTCGCACATCCCCACCCCACGCCACCCCACCCCACCCCACCCTACCCCACCCCACCCCACCCCACCCCGCCTGACAATTTCTGACACGACTTGAAAATTCGACACGACACGAAACGATACGAAATTAATAAATATTCGGGTCGACATTAATAATTTATACCCCTAAAAATTATAATAATTATATATATATATATATATATATATATATATATTAATTTAACAATTTTATACCTCTAAAAACTATAATAATTATAATTATATATATATTAAATTAAATTTTAAAAATTGGTGATCATTGGACCGACTTAAATATTCATACCATTTAATTTTTCAAGTATTATATGTACAAAATAAATAAATTTAAATCTACTTAATAAATATATATATACACACCATTGAACTTGATGGGATACGAATTCTACGAAACTAATTTCAACAATCCCAACTGTCAAACTTGTTTGTATATGCTTTGAGATCACATCAGCAAAAAATCGCAAAAATCAAACATTCAGAGATCAAGTAACGGAACAAAACATTTTGACGGTTATAAATGAAAAATCACGATTTAACGGTTATTTTAACTCCGATTTTAATGATTTTTTTACAACTACACTCCTTGACCCTATATGAATACAATGAAAGAATTCGATCTTTAATTTAAAATATTTACACAAGTGGATACCACAAAATCTTATGTTATACTTGACGGGGTTTTAAACCGCACAAATTTAACCCTCTTTTTGACAGATGTAGTATAGATGTAAGTAGGGTATCGTTCTAGGCCGGGGATTAGGAGGGCTTGCTAAAACCTCTAAAATAATTTAAAAACGTAAAAACAAAGTTTAAAACGCTAAACTAAAATAACTCAAAATAAAACTAACAAATAAACTAAAACAAATCAAAAGACTCAAAACAACTCAAGACTCAAGAAAATACAAACTAAGCTAAAAACTCGAAACACACTAAAAATGACTCAAAATAATGAAAACAATTTAAATTAAACACTAGGAATTTAATGGACGAAAATCGAATTAAAAGATTAAAAATAATAAAAACTAACTAAATAATATAATATAATAATGGGGGGATTGATTTTGGTTTTGACGAAGTGAATTAAACTTAAATAAATTACAAATTGACAAAAACATAAAATTAAAGTGAAAGGATAGACGACGGATTGGCTAGAGGGTTTTTCTCCACACATGACACATATGCAACCTAAATTGATTTTCAGTTGTTCTTTCAATAAATTATGAATTCTCAACGCCCCAAATTAACCATGAATTGCATAGATTAATTCTCAGATTTTCCTTAAGTTAATGGATTGGATGATTGCATACGACAACCCAAAACATTCCCCACAAGTTCCCTACATGAATTGCATAATAGAGATACAAGCGAGAATCATTAAGTTCTATGAAAACCATAAGCATTGACGAGGCACTTATTACTATGAATTGCATGAAACTTATGCCAAGAATTCACTTAACGCGATTGTGACTAGCAACCTTCACTACTCATGAATATAAGTTCATAACGATTAGGTGAAATTCACTTATATTCTAGCATCAAATTCATGCATGTAAATTAAGTATGCATTCTTAATCGACAAACATAAATAAGTTATTAATCAAGCAGTTAAGCAAATTAAATCACAACTCATAAATCACAACTGAAATTACCAATTCAAATTACAAATATAATCATGACTTTGAATTAACCTCTAGCCAATATAAAATTTATTTACACATTATTTATAAATTAAAACAAGAAATAAAACATAAGTTGGAGGATTAAACCAAAATAGGGTGTGAGGATGTGCACTGTATGGCTGCGCTTTGGGCTTCTGTGGATCTTTGCTGTGCTGCCAAATGGGGCTTTTGTTGATTGGCTGCCCAAGGCAGCCTTGGTTTTGGTTCAGTCTCAAGCTGCCAACGCAGCAAATCTGCCTTGATTCCTTCCGTGGCAAGCTGCCTTCGCAGCTCTCGATCCGTCTCGACCTCCAAGCTGCCAGGTGGCGCGCTGACTTCTTTTCCACCGCTGCCTGCAGCTTGACTTCCCGAGTTCCCTCTTTTAATTCCCCTCGGTGACTGCCCACCGAGAACTCTCCCCTAGTGCTCGCTCCCTCTCCAAGCTTTTCTGCGCCTAAAACTCTCTCGCTGCCTTACGAGGCAGCCCCCGTCGAGACTTCAAGCTGCTTACGCAGCTTTCTTCCTCTGTGTTTTGTTTCCTTCCTCCCCGTAGACCTCCTCACGGGTCTCCCCTTTATCTCTCGGAGCAGCTTCTCCTTATATGCTTTCCAAAAACCCCCGTCTTCCTTATTGGACAGCTCGGTGCCTTATATTTTTCTGTTCTTCTCCACTTCACACGCAGTGCCAACCTTTTTCTTAATGGCCTCCAGCCATTTTTATTCCTTCCCCCCGAGTGCTTCCACTGCAATCACAAACATATTATATTATATTAATATAATATATTAATATATAAATATATAAATATAAATATAAATATATATATATATATAAATATAAATATATATATATTATTTTCTAAATGATAAGTTTTAGCACTTAAAATTTCATTTATTCTATTTTTATTTTCTTAACTAAATAAATTCTATTAAAACACAAAAACAAAGTAAATAGCTCGAAATATAACGAACTAACTAAGAAAAGACGAGTGAATTTGATGTAAAAATATATATAAATATGATCCGATCAAATACCCCCACACTTAGCTTTTGCTAGTCCTCGAGCAAAACAAAGAAAACAGAAAAAGTAATAACATGAAAAACATTAGCTTCCCACTATTTGACCCTCAGAGAATTTCATTCGAGAACGTAAATCAGCAAGAACCATAGCTAGCACAAAACAAACTAATTCAAGTTCATCTTCCTTATTCAAATATTAGCAGTAATCTTTAAATCATCCTTGAAGTGTAGTGTGTGAGATAGCCATGCTAATGCAATTTCAAGTTTTTATTATTTTTTTTTTTTTTTTTATCATCATATGCAAACTAGCAACCTCTCACGGGATATGCACTCAATCACACATATGTTTAGTTTTAATGTGTTTCGCTCAAAGAAACAAATGTGAAAGATCTACTATAAGCTTGCATAAAAATCACTTCTCCACAATCATAATTGCAAAACTTAAATCAAGAGGACTTTTATTGGATGTAATGAGGCTTAGGGATAGGGCTTATTGAAACGAAAGAATAGGAAAACACAAATTCCAAGCTACATTGCAAGCAATTCTTTTGATGAGATTTATAAGAACTCAAACTTTCCAGCGATTCTTTTAACACCTCCCATCACACCCTTAAACTGAAATTTAGAAACTTTTTATTTTATTTTCTTCGTACACATTCTTTCTTTTCTTTTTCTTTTTCTTTTCTCTTTTTTTTTTTTTTTTTTTTTTTTTTCAAAACAAATATGAAATACCCCCACACTTATTCTTTTGCCAAACTCATTCCAAGTACTTCACAAAAATTTCTTACAAGACAATCTCAACTTGCTCGCTTGGAAAAGGTAAGGAAACATGTTTGAGGTATAAGGGTAGACATATCTGGTGATAAGAAATAAAAGGTTCAACAAATACGGCTCAAATAGGCAATCTAATGATAATTTTTTTTTTCTTTGGGAAATATGGTTATTTGGGCCATGGTGGTAAACCTAATGCCTCTATCATTTTCAAGTTCACGCAATCAATGACAAATATTTCAAAAGATCGTTACGCAAGTTCTAGAGATGTATCTCACATAAGTTCATCACACATGAAAGAATAGGAGTGTATGAAAAATGCACACACTTTCAATAGGCTCAAAACCTCACATAGGATGTATACGGTCACTAAATTCACATATGAAGCTTTAATTCATGCTTTAATTTCACATCAACATGGCTATGTGCATTTGGTTTTTCAAAGATGATCAAACATAAACAATACTAACAAGAGAATAAGGAATTTCACATAACACATGTTAACTAAGTTCTTGATCATCATGGTTCAAATTTGATCCAGTTATATCATTGGGTCGGGAAACTAATAAAAAAATCTAATTTAAAACAATAAGGAAAACAAGACAATATTTTTGGATTTTTAAATTTTTTCGAAAAATTAAATAAAACAAAACTAATTAAGAAAACAAAAAACAAAAACACGGAAACAAATGAAACTAGTTCGAAGTCGAAGGTACAAAAATTTTCAATTTGGTCATTTTTTAAACTCTATACCCCCACACTTAAACTAGACATTGTCCCCAATGTCATAAAACATTATAATGCAAAATAAATATAAAAATAAAATGACTAAATAAAAAGAAACAAAATAAAGTAAAGGACTGAAAACTTCTCTAATTTGCAGAAAACCAAGCGATGACCCCCAAGCGTAAATTTTGCAATCAACTTCAAGGGAGGAAATATTCAAACGTTCCTGCAAAGAAAAGAAATAAATCAGTTAAGCACGCAAGAAAATATAGAAAATGCAAACGAAAATTGAAAATGAAAATAAAAGGTAACGAAAAGAACTAATAGGTGGTCATTGGTCATGACTGTTGATTTTCCACAGCTTTCATCTTGAACTGGATGGGCCTCCTTCTGGCAAGTGCTCCTCAGCTTAGTTGAGGATGAATCAGCACGTTGTCTCCACATGCTTCAAGTAGTCCGGTCTCCACGCAGGTGTGGCATCTTCTTGAACTCTTGGATCAACCCAGACTCATCTGCTCTTGGGTGCACGTCAGACTCCTCCTGCTTCGTCTGTGAGGTACTTTTGTTTTTGAAGAAGTACCTCAACACAGGTTTATTTTTGAAGTGGGTTGGGAGGGGTCTGAGATGAGTACTCGAGAGCAAGACTAGGTAAGCAATCAGGATCTCACTTTCTCCATGTTCTTCAGATGAAAGTGAGGAGAAAGCGTAATATGAGATACTTTTGCTTTTAACCTTTTTAATATGAAATACTTTTGCTCTGGAAGGTTTGTTTTCTGGGGTGATCCAAGGGATGAAGAACACTGAATAACTCGAAAGCTTTCTTTGGGAAGACATTATCGGAGATGAAGAGAGGTTGAGAGGTTGAGAGGATGTGAAGGTGTGCCTTTGATGTGGAAGGCGAAGGTCGAACTTATAGAAAATTTTCTTCCTCAACCGGAACTATTCCCGCACTATTTGTCGGCAGCCGGTGGATGGATGAACAGTGCCCGTTACGCGCTTTCTGACAAAGCTTCCGTAATTTCCGCGAAGCTGACTGCGTATACGACGAGTGACGACAAATTGGAATGATGATCTTTTGAAAACCGGGGTTCAAAACCGGGTGCGGCTCATGGTTTTCGCAACGCTCCACGCTGCACGTGATGAGTCACGACAAACTGGAAAAACTGAGCCCTCGTGATGCCACGTGATTGCTGAGTCAAGCCCAGCTTTTGAGAAAGGAAACGGCTCTTTTGAGACAGGACTCCGGCATTTGAGAAAGGAGCGTCCAGCTTTTCCGATTTGCGTGAGGACGCGTCTTCACCTCTGAGGAGCGGGCGCCTCTTTGATTTGCTTCTTTTTATAGAGGCGCTAATTCTGCTCCACCTCACACTTGAACTCCCTCAAACACTTCCTTCTGAAAATACTCCCTTCTGCACTTCTTAATCTTTCCGATCTCTTCTTCCGCTTCAGCAATCTTAATTTTTCCGAACTCTTTTCTTCCTCAACCCCCTCTAAAAATGTCTTGCCCTTCTGACCGTCGCCTAAACTTGAATGTCGGGGAAGACGATGACTCGTCTTCTCCGAACAACATTTGGAATCCATCCTTCATATCCCCCAATGGTCCTCTTACAGTCGGGGACACAATGATGAGGAACGATATAACCGCAACGGTGGTTGCAAGAAACCTTCTTACTCCCAGAGACACTAGGTTGCTGTCTATGCGGTCAGACGAGCTGGTTGTTCAGGACTCACTGGCCCTCAGTGTCCAGTGCGCAGGCTCGGTTTCAAACATGGGCCAACGTCTTTTAGCTCGATCTCGTCAGGTGGAGTCGCTGATGGCAGAAGTGACTAGTCTTCGACAAGAAGTCAGAGGACTCAGGCATGAAAATAAAGAGCTGCACATGCTCGCCACCAGTTACTCCACCAGTATGAAGAGGAAGCTGGACCAGCTGCAGGAGTCGGACGGTCGAATCCAGAGTGATCATGAGCGGTTCATGGCGTTACTCCCGCGGTTTATGTTGCCTTCGTCCTCTGGAGCAGCACCAAGCGTTCCGGCTCCGGAGATTCCAACTCTGGCTCTTCGTCTTCCCGGAGCTCCGTCAACCTCTGAGGCGCCACCTAACCAAAACCAATGATTGCTATTAGTTTTTCGAATTATTGTAAATTTTTTTTTTTTTTTTTTTTTTTTAGGTTTATTTTAAGCAAGGTAAAATATGTAATGTAAAATAAGTAAATTAATGCAAAAAGACTTTATTTACTCGCACTTAAAATAAACAAGGCCCTAAATTTATTTAAACTCAAACTTAAATAAAAATCAACCAAATAACACAACTAACTAAGCGAAACAAAATGAAAGTAAAAGCAATAAAGAAGAAGGTTAAGAAATGCAAATCTGATTGCTTGGGTTGCCTCCCAAGAAGCGCTTGTTGACGGGTATTTTAAACCGCACAAATTTAACCCTCTTTTTGACAGTTGTAGTAATGATGTAAGTAGGGTATCGTTCTAGGCCGGGGATTAGGAGGGATTGCTAATCACTCTAAAATAATTTAAAAACGTAAAAACAAAGTTTAAAAACACAAAACTAAAATAAAAACACTTAACTAAAATAACTCAAAATAAAACTAACAAATAAACTAAAACAACTCAAAAGACTAAAAACGACTCAAGACTCTAAAAAATACAAACTAAGCTAAAAACTCGAAACACACTAAAAATGACTCAAAATAATGAAAACTATTAAAAATAAAAACTAGGAAATTAAATAGACGGAAATTACATTAAAAGATAAAAACTAATAAAAATTAACTAAATAATATAATATAATAATGGGGGGTTTGGTTTTTTATGAAACGCAAATTAAACTTAACTAAATTACAAAATCGACAAAAACATAAAATTAAAGTGAACGGATAGACGACGGATTGGCTAGAGGGTTTTTCTCCACACATGACACATAAGCAACCTAAATTGACCTTCAGTTGTTCTTTCAATAAATTGTAAATTCTCAACGCCCCAAATTAACTGTGAATTGCACTAGTTAACTTTCAGATTTTCCTTAAGTTAATGGATTGGATGATTGCATACGACAACCCAAAACATTCCCCACAAGTTCCCTACATGAATTGCATAATAGAGATACAAGCGAGAATCATTAAGTTCTATGAAAACCATAAGCATTGACGAGGCACTTATTACTATGAATTGCATGAAACTTATGCCAAGAATTTACTTAACGCGATTGTGACTAGCAACCTTCACTACTCATGAATATAAGTTCATAACGATTAGGTGAAATTCACTTATATTCTAGCATCAAATTCATGCATGCAAATTAAGTATGCATTCTTAATCGACAAACACAAATAAGTTATTAATCAAGCAGTTAAGCAAATTAAATCACAACTCCGAAATCACAACTGAAATTACCAATTCAAATTACAAATATAATCATGGTTTTGAATTAACCTCTAGCCAATATAAAATTTATTTACACATTATTATAAAACTTAAAACATAAATAAAACAGAGTTCAGAGAGATTAAACCGAAGAGATTGCTCTCTGTGCACTTGCTGTGCACTGTGCTACTTCCCCAAAGATGGAGCTGCTTGCGCTGCCTCTTCTTCTTGCTGCCAAAGGCAGCACCGTTTCTCCACAGCTGCCAAGGCAGCGTTTCATCCCCCTCTCTCTGTGCACTGTCTGACAGCGCCCTCTAAATCAAAGCAGCCTCGTGAGCTCCTTCTGTGCCTTCGGTGCTCTCCCGCGAGCACCCCACGCTGCTTGTCTGCCTTCTATCTTCCCCGTGAGCTGAGCTGCACAAGGCTGGATCTCCCCCAAGGCGCTGCCAAACCAAATGGCAGCAAGCTGCCTTCTTTTTCTATTTCTCCGAGGAGCTCCCCAGAGCACCTAACCTCCCCCAAACTTCTTCTCGCTCTGGTTTTTAAGGGCAGCTCCCTGCTCTTCTTCTTTATTCAATATTTTTCAGCTTTTCCCTTTTCTTCCTCCACCAAATGCCGAGTGCCCCATTCTTTATATTTTTCTTCTGTTTTTATTCCCTCTGTCCGTGCTCACCCAAGGCAGCCTTGAGCTGCCAAATGCTTTTTTTTTCTTTTTATTTCATTTCTTTTGCACCGCCCACTTGAGCCTCTAAAGGTAGCACTCACGCTGCCTTTCCATCATTCCTCACCGACTGCATGTGCTTTCTTATTTTTATTTTTCTTCTGTTTTCTTCTAACACACCACACACACATTAAATTATATTAATATAATATATTAATATATAAATATATAAATATAAATATATATATATAAATAAATATAAATATATAAATAAATATAAATATATATATATTATTTTCTAAATGATAAGTATAATTCAACAGACAAGATAGTTTAGATGAAATTAATACTTAACACTTCACTTATTCTATTTTTATTTTCTTAGCGAGATAAATTTATAAAACATAAAATCAACATAAATAGCTCAAAATATAACGAACTAACTAAGAAAAGACGAGTGAATTTGATATAAAAATATGTATAAATATGATCCGATCAAATACCCCCACACTTAGCTTTTGCTAGTCCTCGAGCAAAACAAAGAAAACAGAAAAAGTAATAACATGAAAAACATTAGCTTCCCCTTATTTGACCCTCATAGAATTTCATTTGAAAACGCAAATCATCAAGAACCAAAGCTAGCACAAAACAAGCTAATTCAAGCTCATCTTCCTTATTCAAGTATTAGCAGTAATCTTTAAATCATCCTTGAAGTGTAGTGTGTGAGATAGCCATGCCAATGCAATTTCAAGTTTTTATTTTCAAAATATCATATGCAAACTAGCAACCTTCTCACGGGATATGCACTCAATCACACATGTGTTTAGTTTTAATGTGTTTCGCTCAAAGAAACAAATGTGAAAGATCTACCATAAGCTTGCATAAAGATCACATCTCCACAGTCATAATTGCAAAACTTAAATCAAGAGGACTTTTATTGGATGTAATGAGGCTTAGGGATAGGGCTATTGAAATGAAAGAATAGGAAAACACAAGTTCCAAGCTACATTGCAAAGCAATTCTTTTAGTTGAGATTTATAAGAACTCAAGTTCTCCAACGATTCTTCTAACACTTCCCATCACACCCTAAAAAAAACTGAAACTGAAACTTTAAATTAAATATTTTTTTTTTTATTTTCTTTGTATACAACCTCTTTTTTTTTTTTTTTTTCTTTTTCTTTTTCTCATTTTTTTTTTTTTTTTTTTTAAATAATACATACAAACATGAAATACCCCCACACTTATTCTTTTGTCAAATTCCTTCCAAGTACTTCACAAACATTTCTCATAAGATAGTTTCAAATTGCTCGCTTGGAAAGGTTAAGGAAATATGGTTTGAGGTATAAGGGTAGATATATCTGGTGATAAGAAATAAAAGGCTCACATATACGGCTCAAATTGGCAATCTAATGATATCATTTTTTTTTTTTAGGAAATATGGTTATTTGGGCCCTGGTGGTGAACCTAATGCCTCCATCATTTTCAAGTTCATGCAATCAATGACAAATATTTCAAAAGATCGTTACGCAAGTTCTAGAGATACATCTCACATAAGTTCATCACACATGAAAGAATAGGAGTGTATGAAAAATGCACACACTTTCAATAGGCTCAAAAACTCACATAGGATGTATATGGTCACTAAATTCGCATATGAAGCTTTAAGTCATGCTTTAGTTTCACATCAACACGGCTATGTGCATTTGGTTTTTCAAAGATGATCAAACATGTACAAAACTAACAAGAGAATAAGGAATTTCATACAACACATGTTAGCTAAGTTCTTGATAATCATGGTTCAAACTTCATTCAATTATATCATTGGGTCGGGAAACTAATAAAAATCTAATTCAAAACAATAAGGAAAATAAAACAATATTTTTGGATTTTTAAAATTTTTCCGAAAAAATTAAATAAAACAAAACTAATTAAGAAAACAAAAACAACAACATGGAAACAAATGAAACCAGTTCAAAGTCGAAGGTACAAAAAATTTCAATTTGGTCATTTTTTTTCTTGATACCCCCACACTTAAACTAGACATTGTCCCCAATGTCAGAAAACATTAATATGCAAATAAAAATAAAATGAATAAATAATACGAAACAAAATAAAGAAAAGGGACTGAAAACTTCTCTAATTTGCAGAAAACTAAGCGATGACCCCCGAGCGTAAATTTTGCAATCAACTTCAAGGGAGGAAATAACCAAACGTTCCTGCAAAGACAAGAAATAAATCAGTTAAGCACGCAAGAAAATATAGAAAATGCAAACGAAAATTGAAAATGAAAATAAAAGATAACGAAAAGAACTAATAGGCGATCATTGGTCATGACTGTTGATTTTCCACAGCTTTCATCTTGAACTGGATGGGCCTTCTTCTTGCAAGTGATCCTCAGCTTAGTTGAGGATGAATCAGCACGTTGTCTCCACATGCTTCAAGTAGTCCGGTCTCCACGCAGGTGTGGCATCTTCTTGAACTCTTGGATCAACCCAGACTCATCTGCTCTTGGGTGCACCTCAGACTCCTCCTGCTTCGTCTGTGAGGTACTTTTGTTTTTGAAGAAGTACCTCAACACAGTTTTATTTTTGAAGTGGGCTGGGAGGGGTTTGAGATGAGTACTCGAGAGCAAGACTAGGTAAGCAATCAGGATCTCACTTTCTCCACGTTCCTCAGATGAAGGAGAGGAGAAAGCATAATATGAGATACTTTTGCTTTTAACCTTTTTAATATGAAATACTTTTGCTCTGGAAGGTTTGTTTTCTGGGGTGATCCAAGGGATGAAGAACACTGAATAACTCGAAAGCTTTCTTTGGGAAGACATTATCGGAGATGAAGAGAGGTTGAGAGGTTTAGAGGTGGAGAGGGTGTGAAGGTGTGCCTTTGATGTGGAAGGCGAAGGTCGACTTATAGAAATTTTCCTTCACAACCGGAACTGTTCCCTCACTATTTGTCGGCAGCCGGTGGATGGATGAACAGTGCCCGTTACGCGCTTTCTGACAACGCGTCCGTAATTTCCGCGAAGCTGACTGCGCATACGACGAGTGACGACAAATTGGAATGATGATCTTTTGAAAACCGGGGTTCAAAACCGGGTGCGGCTCGTGGTTTTCGCAACGCTCCACGCTGCACGTCATGAGTGACGACACATCCGGACAAACCGACCCACGTGATTGCTGAGTCAAGCCCAGCTTTTGAGAAAGGAAACGGCTCTTTTGAGAAAGGAGCGTCGAGCTTTTCCGAATTGCGTGAGGACGCGTCTTCAACCTCAGAGAAGCGCCTCTCTTTGATTTGCTTCTTTTTATAGAGGCGCTAATTCTGCTTCACATCACACTTGAACTCCCTTCCTCAAATACTCTCCTCTGTAAACACTCTCTTCTGCACTTCTTAATCTTTCCGATCTCTTCTTCCGCTTCAGCAATCTTAATCTTTCCGAACTCTTTTCTTCCTCAACACCTTCTAAAAATGTCTTGCCCTTCCGACCGTCGCCTAAACTTGAATGTCGGAGAAGACGATGACTCGTCTTCTCCGAACAACATTTGGAATCCATCCTTCATGTCCCCCAATGGTCCTCTTACAGTCGGGGACACAATGATGAGGAACGATATAACCGCAACGGTGGTTGCAAGAAACCTTCTTACTCCCAGAGATACTAGGTTGCTGTCTATGCGGTCAGACGAGCTGGCTGTTCAGGACTCACTGGCTCTCAGTGTCCAGTGTGCAGGCTCAGTTTCAAACATGGGTCAGCGCCTGCTTGCAAGATCTCGTCAGGTGGAGTCGCTAATGGCGGAGGTGGTCAGTCTTCGGCAAGAAGTCAGAGGACTCAGGCACGAGAACAAGGAGTTGCACATGCTCGCAACTAGCTACTCGACCAGCATGAAGAGGAAGCTGGACCAGCTGCAGGAGTCGGACGGTCGAATCCAGAGTGATCATGAGCGGTTCATGGCGCTACTCCCGCGGTTTATGTTGCCTTCGTCCTCTGGAGCAGCACCAAGCGTTCCGGCTCCGGAGATTCCAACTCTGGCTCTTCGTCTTCCCGGAGCTCCGTCAACCTCTGAGGCGCCACCTAACCAAAACCAATGATTGCTATTAGTTTTTCGTATTATTGTAATTTTTTTTATGCTTTTAATGTTTATTTAACTAAATATATATATATATATATATATATATATATATATATATTACTAATATTATTTTTATTATTATTATTATTATTTTTTTTTTCAGGGTTATTTTAAGCAAATTAAAATATGTAAATCAAAATATGTAAATTAATGCAAAAAGACTTTGTTTATCCGCACTAAAAATAAACATTGCCCTTAATTTATTTAAACACAAACTAAACAAAAATCAACCAAATAAAACAACTAACTAAACAAATCAAAAATTGTAAAGTAAAGGAAAAGAAGGGTGTAAGAATGCAAATCTGGTTGCTTGGGTTGCCTCCCAAGAAGCGCTTGCTTTAACGTCTTTAGCCGGACGATTCTTTCCTTATCCTCCCCTCGGCTCTAAAGCATGGAATTTATCTTTTAATGGGAGGTGATACTTGGCGCCGTTGCCGGGGATTAGGAGGGATTGCTAATCACTCTAAAATAATTTAAAAACGTAAAAACAAAGTTTAAAAACACAAAACTAAAATAAAAACACTTAACTAAAATAACTCAAAATAAAACTAACAAATAAACTAAAACAACTCAAAAGACTAAAAACGACTCAAGACTCTAAAAAATACAAACTAAGCTAAAAACTCGAAACACACTAAAAATGACTCAAAATAATGAAAACTATTAAAAATAAAAACTAGGAAATTAAATAGACGGAAATTACATTAAAAGATAAAAACTAATAAAAATTAACTAAATAATATAATATAATAATGGGGGGTTTGGTTTTTTATGAAACGCAAATTAAACTTAACTAAATTACAAAATCGACAAAAACATAAAATTAAAGTGAACGGATAGACGACGGATTGGCTAGAGGGTTTTTCTCCACACATGACACATAAGCAACCTAAATTGACCTTCAGTTGTTCTTTCAATAAATTGTAAATTCTCAACGCCCCAAATTAACTGTGAATTGCACTAGTTAACTTTCAGATTTTCCTTAAGTTAATGGATTGGATGATTGCATACGACAACCCAAAACATTCCCCACAAGTTCCCTACATGAATTGCATAATAGAGATACAAGCGAGAATCATTAAGTTCTATGAAAACCATAAGCATTGACGAGGCACTTATTACTATGAATTGCATGAAACTTATGCCAAGAATTTACTTAACGCGATTGTGACTAGCAACCTTCACTACTCATGAATATAAGTTCATAACGATTAGGTGAAATTCACTTATATTCTAGCATCAAATTCATGCATGCAAATTAAGTATGCATTCTTAATCGACAAACACAAATAAGTTATTAATCAAGCAGTTAAGCAAATTAAATCACAACTCCGAAATCACAACTGAAATTACCAATTCAAATTACAAATATAATCATGGTTTTGAATTAACCTCTAGCCAATATAAAATTTATTTACACATTATTATAAAACTTAAAACATAAATAAAACAGAGTTCAGAGAGATTAAACCGAAGAGATTGCTCTCTGTGCACTTGCTGTGCACTGTGCTACTTCCCCAAAGATGGAGCTGCTTGCGCTGCCTCTTCTTCTTGCTGCCAAAGGCAGCACCGTTTCTCCACAGCTGCCAAGGCAGCGTTTCATCCCCCTCTCTCTGTGCACTGTCTGACAGCGCCCTCTAAATCAAAGCAGCCTCGTGAGCTCCTTCTGTGCCTTCGGTGCTCTCCCGCGAGCACCCCACGCTGCTTGTCTGCCTTCTATCTTCCCCGTGAGCTGAGCTGCACAAGGCTGGATCTCCCCCAAGGCGCTGCCAAACCAAATGGCAGCAAGCTGCCTTCTTTTTCTATTTCTCCGAGGAGCTCCCCAGAGCACCTAACCTCCCCCAAACTTCTTCTCGCTCTGGTTTTTAAGGGCAGCTCCCTGCTCTTCTTCTTTATTCAATATTTTTCAGCTTTTCCCTTTTCTTCCTCCACCAAATGCCGAGTGCCCCATTCTTTATATTTTTCTTCTGTTTTTATTCCCTCTGTCCGTGCTCACCCAAGGCAGCCTTGAGCTGCCAAATGCTTTTTTTTTCTTTTTATTTCATTTCTTTTGCACCGCCCACTTGAGCCTCTAAAGGTAGCACTCACGCTGCCTTTCCATCATTCCTCACCGACTGCATGTGCTTTCTTATTTTTATTTTTCTTCTGTTTTCTTCTAACACACCACACACACATTAAATTATATTAATATAATATATTAATATATAAATATATAAATATAAATATATATATATAAATAAATATAAATATATAAATAAATATAAATATATATATATTATTTTCTAAATGATAAGTATAATTCAACAGACAAGATAGTTTAGATGAAATTAATACTTAACACTTCACTTATTCTATTTTTATTTTCTTAGCGAGATAAATTTATAAAACATAAAATCAACATAAATAGCTCAAAATATAACGAACTAACTAAGAAAAGACGAGTGAATTTGATATAAAAATATGTATAAATATGATCCGATCAAATACCCCCACACTTAGCTTTTGCTAGTCCTCGAGCAAAACAAAGAAAACAGAAAAAGTAATAACATGAAAAACATTAGCTTCCCCTTATTTGACCCTCATAGAATTTCATTTGAAAACGCAAATCATCAAGAACCAAAGCTAGCACAAAACAAGCTAATTCAAGCTCATCTTCCTTATTCAAGTATTAGCAGTAATCTTTAAATCATCCTTGAAGTGTAGTGTGTGAGATAGCCATGCCAATGCAATTTCAAGTTTTTATTTTCAAAATATCATATGCAAACTAGCAACCTTCTCACGGGATATGCACTCAATCACACATGTGTTTAGTTTTAATGTGTTTCGCTCAAAGAAACAAATGTGAAAGATCTACCATAAGCTTGCATAAAGATCACATCTCCACAGTCATAATTGCAAAACTTAAATCAAGAGGACTTTTATTGGATGTAATGAGGCTTAGGGATAGGGCTATTGAAATGAAAGAATAGGAAAACACAAGTTCCAAGCTACATTGCAAAGCAATTCTTTTAGTTGAGATTTATAAGAACTCAAGTTCTCCAACGATTCTTCTAACACTTCCCATCACACCCTAAAAAAAACTGAAACTGAAACTTTAAATTAAATATTTTTTTTTTTATTTTCTTTGTATACAACCTCTTTTTTTTTTTTTTTTTCTTTTTCTTTTTCTCATTTTTTTTTTTTTTTTTTTTAAATAATACATACAAACATGAAATACCCCCACACTTATTCTTTTGTCAAATTCCTTCCAAGTACTTCACAAACATTTCTCATAAGATAGTTTCAAATTGCTCGCTTGGAAAGGTTAAGGAAATATGGTTTGAGGTATAAGGGTAGATATATCTGGTGATAAGAAATAAAAGGCTCACATATACGGCTCAAATTGGCAATCTAATGATATCATTTTTTTTTTTTAGGAAATATGGTTATTTGGGCCCTGGTGGTGAACCTAATGCCTCCATCATTTTCAAGTTCATGCAATCAATGACAAATATTTCAAAAGATCGTTACGCAAGTTCTAGAGATACATCTCACATAAGTTCATCACACATGAAAGAATAGGAGTGTATGAAAAATGCACACACTTTCAATAGGCTCAAAAACTCACATAGGATGTATATGGTCACTAAATTCGCATATGAAGCTTTAAGTCATGCTTTAGTTTCACATCAACACGGCTATGTGCATTTGGTTTTTCAAAGATGATCAAACATGTACAAAACTAACAAGAGAATAAGGAATTTCATACAACACATGTTAGCTAAGTTCTTGATAATCATGGTTCAAACTTCATTCAATTATATCATTGGGTCGGGAAACTAATAAAAATCTAATTCAAAACAATAAGGAAAATAAAACAATATTTTTGGATTTTTAAAATTTTTCCGAAAAAATTAAATAAAACAAAACTAATTAAGAAAACAAAAACAACAACATGGAAACAAATGAAACCAGTTCAAAGTCGAAGGTACAAAAAATTTCAATTTGGTCATTTTTTTTCTTGATACCCCCACACTTAAACTAGACATTGTCCCCAATGTCAGAAAACATTAATATGCAAATAAAAATAAAATGAATAAATAATACGAAACAAAATAAAGAAAAGGGACTGAAAACTTCTCTAATTTGCAGAAAACTAAGCGATGACCCCCGAGCGTAAATTTTGCAATCAACTTCAAGGGAGGAAATAACCAAACGTTCCTGCAAAGACAAGAAATAAATCAGTTAAGCACGCAAGAAAATATAGAAAATGCAAACGAAAATTGAAAATGAAAATAAAAGATAACGAAAAGAACTAATAGGCGATCATTGGTCATGACTGTTGATTTTCCACAGCTTTCATCTTGAACTGGATGGGCCTTCTTCTTGCAAGTGATCCTCAGCTTAGTTGAGGATGAATCAGCACGTTGTCTCCACATGCTTCAAGTAGTCCGGTCTCCACGCAGGTGTGGCATCTTCTTGAACTCTTGGATCAACCCAGACTCATCTGCTCTTGGGTGCACCTCAGACTCCTCCTGCTTCGTCTGTGAGGTACTTTTGTTTTTGAAGAAGTACCTCAACACAGTTTTATTTTTGAAGTGGGCTGGGAGGGGTTTGAGATGAGTACTCGAGAGCAAGACTAGGTAAGCAATCAGGATCTCACTTTCTCCACGTTCCTCAGATGAAGGAGAGGAGAAAGCATAATATGAGATACTTTTGCTTTTAACCTTTTTAATATGAAATACTTTTGCTCTGGAAGGTTTGTTTTCTGGGGTGATCCAAGGGATGAAGAACACTGAATAACTCGAAAGCTTTCTTTGGGAAGACATTATCGGAGATGAAGAGAGGTTGAGAGGTTTAGAGGTGGAGAGGGTGTGAAGGTGTGCCTTTGATGTGGAAGGCGAAGGTCGACTTATAGAAATTTTCCTTCACAACCGGAACTGTTCCCTCACTATTTGTCGGCAGCCGGTGGATGGATGAACAGTGCCCGTTACGCGCTTTCTGACAACGCGTCCGTAATTTCCGCGAAGCTGACTGCGCATACGACGAGTGACGACAAATTGGAATGATGATCTTTTGAAAACCGGGGTTCAAAACCGGGTGCGGCTCGTGGTTTTCGCAACGCTCCACGCTGCACGTCATGAGTGACGACACATCCGGACAAACCGACCCACGTGATTGCTGAGTCAAGCCCAGCTTTTGAGAAAGGAAACGGCTCTTTTGAGAAAGGAGCGTCGAGCTTTTCCGAATTGCGTGAGGACGCGTCTTCAACCTCAGAGAAGCGCCTCTCTTTGATTTGCTTCTTTTTATAGAGGCGCTAATTCTGCTTCACATCACACTTGAACTCCCTTCCTCAAATACTCTCCTCTGTAAACACTCTCTTCTGCACTTCTTAATCTTTCCGATCTCTTCTTCCGCTTCAGCAATCTTAATCTTTCCGAACTCTTTTCTTCCTCAACACCTTCTAAAAATGTCTTGCCCTTCCGACCGTCGCCTAAACTTGAATGTCGGAGAAGACGATGACTCGTCTTCTCCGAACAACATTTGGAATCCATCCTTCATGTCCCCCAATGGTCCTCTTACAGTCGGGGACACAATGATGAGGAACGATATAACCGCAACGGTGGTTGCAAGAAACCTTCTTACTCCCAGAGATACTAGGTTGCTGTCTATGCGGTCAGACGAGCTGGCTGTTCAGGACTCACTGGCTCTCAGTGTCCAGTGTGCAGGCTCAGTTTCAAACATGGGTCAGCGCCTGCTTGCAAGATCTCGTCAGGTGGAGTCGCTAATGGCGGAGGTGGTCAGTCTTCGGCAAGAAGTCAGAGGACTCAGGCACGAGAACAAGGAGTTGCACATGCTCGCAACTAGCTACTCGACCAGCATGAAGAGGAAGCTGGACCAGCTGCAGGAGTCGGACGGTCGAATCCAGAGTGATCATGAGCGGTTCATGGCGCTACTCCCGCGGTTTATGTTGCCTTCGTCCTCTGGAGCAGCACCAAGCGTTCCGGCTCCGGAGATTCCAACTCTGGCTCTTCGTCTTCCCGGAGCTCCGTCAACCTCTGAGGCGCCACCTAACCAAAACCAATGATTGCTATTAGTTTTTCGTATTATTGTAATTTTTTTTATGCTTTTAATGTTTATTTAACTAAATATATATATATATATATATATATATATATTACTAATATTATTTTTATTATTATTATTATTATTTTTTTTTTCAGGGTTATTTTAAGCAAATTAAAATATGTAAATCAAAATATGTAAATTAATGCAAAAAGACTTTGTTTATCCGCACTAAAAATAAACATTGCCCTTAATTTATTTAAACACAAACTAAACAAAAATCAACCAAATAAAACAACTAACTAAACAAATCAAAAATTGTAAAGTAAAGGAAAAGAAGGGTGTAAGAATGCAAATCTGGTTGCTTGGGTTGCCTCCCAAGAAGCGCTTGCTTTAACGTCTTTAGCCGGACGATTCTTTCCTTATCCTCCCCTCGGCTCTAAAGCATGGAATTTATCTTTTAATGGGAGGTGATACTTGGCGCCGTTGCCGGGGATTAGGAGGGATTGCTAATCACTCTAAAATAATTTAAAAACGTAAAAACAAAGTTTAAAAACACAAAACTAAAATAAAAACACTTAACTAAAATAACTCAAAATAAAACTAACAAATAAACTAAAACAACTCAAAAGACTAAAAACGACTCAAGACTCTAAAAAATACAAACTAAGCTAAAAACTCGAAACACACTAAAAATGACTCAAAATAATGAAAACTATTAAAAATAAAAACTAGGAAATTAAATAGACGGAAATTACATTAAAAGATAAAAACTAATAAAAATTAACTAAATAATATAATATAATAATGGGGGGTTTGGTTTTTTATGAAACGCAAATTAAACTTAACTAAATTACAAAATCGACAAAAACATAAAATTAAAGTGAACGGATAGACGACGGATTGGCTAGAGGGTTTTTCTCCACACATGACACATAAGCAACCTAAATTGACCTTCAGTTGTTCTTTCAATAAATTGTAAATTCTCAACGCCCCAAATTAACTGTGAATTGCACTAGTTAACTTTCAGATTTTCCTTAAGTTAATGGATTGGATGATTGCATACGACAACCCAAAACATTCCCCACAAGTTCCCTACATGAATTGCATAATAGAGATACAAGCGAGAATCATTAAGTTCTATGAAAACCATAAGCATTGACGAGGCACTTATTACTATGAATTGCATGAAACTTATGCCAAGAATTTACTTAACGCGATTGTGACTAGCAACCTTCACTACTCATGAATATAAGTTCATAACGATTAGGTGAAATTCACTTATATTCTAGCATCAAATTCATGCATGCAAATTAAGTATGCATTCTTAATCGACAAACACAAATAAGTTATTAATCAAGCAGTTAAGCAAATTAAATCACAACTCCGAAATCACAACTGAAATTACCAATTCAAATTACAAATATAATCATGGTTTTGAATTAACCTCTAGCCAATATAAAATTTATTTACACATTATTATAAAACTTAAAACATAAATAAAACAGAGTTCGGAGAGATTAAACCGAAGAGATTGCTCTCTGTGCACTTGCTGTGCACTGTGCTACTTCCCCAAAGATGGAGCTGCTTGCGCTGCCTCTTCTTCTTGCTGCCAAAGGCAGCACCGTTTCTCCACAGCTGCCAAGGCAGCGTTTCATCCCCCTCTCTCTGTGCACTGTCTGACAGCGCCCTCTAAATCAAAGCAGCCTCGTGAGCTCCTTCTGTGCCTTCGGTGCTCTCCCGCGAGCACCCCACGCTGCTTGTCTGCCTTCTATCTTCCCCGTGAGCTGAGCTGCACAAGGCTGGATCTCCCCCAAGGCGCTGCCAAACCAAATGGCAGCAAGCTGCCTTCTTTTTCTATTTCTCCGAGGAGCTCCCCAGAGCACCTAACCTCCCCCAAACTTCTTCTCGCTCTGGTTTTTAAGGGCAGCTCCCTGCTCTTCTTCTTTATTCAATATTTTTCAGCTTTTCCCTTTTCTTCCTCCACCAAATGCCGAGTGCCCCATTCTTTATATTTTTCTTCTGTTTTTATTCCCTCTGTCCGTGCTCACCCAAGGCAGCCTTGAGCTGCCAAATGCTTTTTTTTTCTTTTTATTTCATTTCTTTTGCACCGCCCACTTGAGCCTCTAAAGGTAGCACTCACGCTGCCTTTCCATCATTCCTCACCGACTGCATGTGCTTTCTTATTTTTATTTTTCTTCTGTTTTCTTCTAACACACCACACACACATTAAATTATATTAATATAATATATTAATATATAAATATATAAATATAAATATATATATATAAATAAATATAAATATATAAATAAATATAAATATATATATATTATTTTCTAAATGATAAGTATAATTCAACAGACAAGATAGTTTAGATGAAATTAATACTTAACACTTCACTTATTCTATTTTTATTTTCTTAGCGAGATAAATTTATAAAACATAAAATCAACATAAATAGCTCAAAATATAACGAACTAACTAAGAAAAGACGAGTGAATTTGATATAAAAATATGTATAAATATGATCCGATCACTTGTTTTAACGTCTTTAGCCGGACGAATCTTTCCTTAACCTCCCCACGGCTCCATAGCATGGAATTTATCTTTTAATGGGAGGTGATACTTGAAATGATTCGGCAGCGGTCTAAATTCAAGAGTGGGCGCCTGAATCATTAAAATTAGAGACAAGTTAGTAAAAATTAAAATTAAAATTAAAATTGGAGAAGATGGCTTACTGTCTTTCTCCGATTCAAACTCAATAACAAAAATTACGCCTCTGGACAATTCCGGGATTTTGAACTGGGCCAGGTTTACTATGATGGTTGTGGCCTGTCCCGTATCATCAAACTCAATTTCTTGGGCCTTTGTAGTCTGCACAGCCTCTTGAATGTATTCTTGATATGCAACGCATTCTCCAGCCACTTCGATATCTTGAATCTCTTTTCTTGGTGTGCAAGGTTCGTGAACTTGTTTTGGTGCACCAAGAATCGAGATATCACTTTGCACCATTAGAAGAGCGTCCACAATGTCCTTTTCACTTTCTTCGTTATTTGGAAAAAATCTGCAAGGAAAAGAGACATTCGGTGGAAAAATGTTAGAATGAATTGAACTTGGAACAACCTCACCATAGTTGGACGACATAGAGACTTGAGGGGTTTGAGACAAGAATTCGTCTAAACTGCCCAAGTCGTCCTCCTCATCTTTTTCTTGCAGCGGCGATTCGTCCAAGTTTGGGCTGTGTATGGATGGTTCTGGAACAGCCTCATCCTCCATCTCACCTTCCAAAGTGGTGGCTTCATCGATTTCCACTTCTTTTGGATTTTTAATAGGTGAGTTGGAGAGTTCATTTTGATCTTGAATTTGTGCCATGATCTCCATAATCTCCCCAACTTGCCTCTCCAATTCATCCACCTTGTTGGTCCGGTCTTGCATCTCCTGGATTCGATTTTCCACTCCCTGATTCAAAGAGGAGAGTATTTTATTAAACGTATCATTATCCAGAGATGTACCTGAATCGAATTGGGCATATTCTTGTGGTGGCTGTGATGGTTCATATGGCCACTGATAGGACTCTTCCGAAGGCTGCAATTGTTCTTCTCTTTGTGAGCCCTGCGTTAAAGAAATTAGTCCTTCAAGAATTTCATTATAATTAACGGGCATACTTAAATTTGATTGGAATTGTTGTGGGTGATACTGTGGTGGCTGCATAGGTCTGGAATAGAACTCGTCTTGCTGCCAATATCCACTTTGATGAAATTGCTGAGGTTCATCCCACATTTGATTTGAATAATCCCTCCAATTCGAATTGCAAGCGTTGGAATACATGTTGCCCCTTGATTGACTGTGGCTTTGATATCCCCAATTATCGTCATATGCAGAAAATTGAGGATACTGATGAGCTTGATATCCTTGCCCATAGGGCACATCAAATGTAGAGACATTTGGCATTGAGGTCCTTTCGGCATTATTAGTCAATTGAGCAGTGAGCTACGCCAATTGAGCTTGAATACTATCAAAATCCATATCTTACTCCAATTATACCTAAAATCAAAGAAAGAAAAATAAATCAAATACCAAAAGTAAAACACACAAACACAAATATAAAAATAAACACAAACAAAAATAAAGGATTAGCAAAGTTGCTAATCCCCGGCAACGGCGCCAAAAATTTGACGGGGTTTTAAACCGCACAAATTTAACCCTCTTTTTGACAGATGTAGTATAGATGTAAGTAGGGTATCGTTCTAGGCCGGGGATTAGGAGGGCTTGCTAAAACCTCTAAAATAATTTAAAAACGTAAAAACAAAGTTTAAAACGCTAAACTAAAATAACTCAAAATAAAACTAACAAATAAACTAAAACAAATCAAAAGACTCAAAACAACTCAAGACTCAAGAAAATACAAACTAAGCTAAAAACTCGAAACACACTAAAAATGACTCAAAATAATGAAAACAATTTAAATTAAACACTAGGAATTTAATGGATGAAAATCGAATTAAAAGATTAAAAATAATAAAAACTAACTAAATAATATAATATAATAATGGGGGGATTGATTTTGGTTTTGACGAAGTGAATTAAACTTAAATAAATTACAAATTGACAAAAACATAAAATTAAAGTGAAAGGATAGACGACGGATTGGCTAGAGGGTTTTTCTCCACACATGACACATATGCAACCTAAATTGATTTTCAGTTGTTCTTTCAATAAATTATGAATTCTCAACGCCCCAAATTAACCATGAATTGCATAGATTAATTCTCAGATTTTCCTTAAGTTAATGGATTGGATGATTGCATACGACAACCCAAAACATTCCCCACAAGTTCCCTACATGAATTGCATAATAGAGATACAAGCGAGAATCATTAAGTTCTATGAAAACCATAAGCATTGACGAGGCACTTATTACTATGAATTGCATGAAACTTATGCCAAGAATTCACTTAACGCGATTGTGACTAGCAACCTTCACTACTCATGAATATAAGTTCATAACGATTAGGTGAAATTCACTTATATTCTAGCATCAAATTCATGCATGTAAATTAAGTATGCATTCTTAATCGACAAACATAAATAAGTTATTAATCAAGCAGTTAAGCAAATTAAATCACAACTCATAAATCACAACTGAAATTACCAATTCAAATTACAAATATAATCATGACTTTGAATTAACCTCTAGCCAATATAAAATTTATTTACACATTATTTATAAATTAAAACAAGAAATAAAACATAAGTTGGAGGATTAAACCAAAATAGGGTGTGAGGATGTGCACTGTATGGCTGCGCTTTGGGCTTCTGTGGATCTTTGCTGTGCTGCCAAATGGGGCTTTTGTTGATTGGCTGCCCAAGGCAGCCTTGGTTTTGGTTCAGTCTCAAGCTGCCAACGCAGCAAATCTGCCTTGATTCCTTCCGTGGCAAGCTGCCTTCGCAGCTCTCGATCCGTCTCGACCTCCAAGCTGCCAGGTGGCGCGCTGACTTCTTTTCCACCGCTGCCTGCAGCTTGACTTCCCGAGTTCCCTCTTTTAATTCCCCTCGGTGACTGCCCACCGAGAACTCTCCCCTAGTGCTCGCTCCCTCTCCAAGCTTTTCTGCGCCTAAAACTCTCTCGCTGCCTTACGAGGCAGCCCCCGTCGAGACTTCAAGCTGCTTACGCAGCTTTCTTCCTCTGTGTTTTGTTTCCTTCCTCCCCGTAGACCTCCTCACGGGTCTCCCCTTTATCTCTCGGAGCAGCTTCTCCTTATATGCTTTCCAAAAACCCCCGTCTTCCTTATTGGACAGCTCGGTGCCTTATATTTTTCTGTTCTTCTCCACTTCACACGCAGTGCCAACCTTTTTCTTAATGGCCTCCAGCCATTTTTATTCCTTCCCCCCGAGTGCTTCCACTGCAATCACAAACATATTATATTATATTAATATAATATATTAATATATAAATATATAAATATAAATATATATATATATATATATATATAAATATAAATATATATATATTATTTTCTAAATGATAAGTTTTAGCACTTAAAATTTCATTTATTCTATTTTTATTTTCTTAACTAAATAAATTCTATTAAAACACAAAAACAAAGTAAATAGCTCGAAATATAACGAACTAACTAAGAAAAGACGAGTGAATTTGATGTAAAAATATATATAAATATGATCCGATCAATACTTAATGAAAGTATAAATAAACTCTAAGTGTTAGTGAATCTATCGTTTTAATGGGATAAGAATTCTCCGAAACTAATTTCAACGATCCCAACTGTCAAACTTGTTTGTATATTCTTCGAGATCACATCAGTAAAAAAGCACAAAAAACAAACATTCAGAGATCAAGTAACGGGACAAAGTTTTTTTACGGTTATAAACGAAAAATCACGATTTAACGATTATTTTAACTCCGATTTTGATGATTTTTTTACAGCTACACTCCTTGACCCTATATGAATACAATGAATGAATTCGATCTTCAATTTAAAATATTTACACAAGTGGATAGCACAAAATCTTATGTTATACTTAATGAAAGTATAAATAAAAATGTTGGTGAATCTATTGTTTTGATGGGATACGAATTCTACAAAACTAATTTAAACGATCTCAACAGTCAAACTTGTTTGTATATGCTTTAAGATCACATTAACAAAAAATCGTAAAAAAAAACTGTAGACAGTGAAATTTCTGTAAATAAAATGTTGACCAATGGTCAAAATTTTAACACTCGTGTATTACATAAATTGTACACATATTGTGTGATTCGACGAAAATTCGAAAAGAGTTAGAAAAGCTATCAAACAGGACACGTGTCAACACCTGGCAGAGACGGCTTATTTCATCTGGGATATTATATTCAAAATTAGGCCTTGGAAAATTCTATAAATAGAAGCCAATTTCATTCATTTCAATTGACCAATTCACAAAATACATTTCTCTACTCCCAAATTGGAAGAGAATTCTCTGAAGTTCGTTCTTCGTTCTTCGTTCTTCGTTCTTCGTTCATCGTTCCTCGTTCTTCGAGATCAAGCCCCAACGGCCCTTGAATAAACGCTCATCCACCTTTGAGATCAAGCCCAACGGCCCTTGAAGAAACTTCGCCAAAACCTTTGAAGAATCAACAAGCACCTTGGTCACGTGCCGATTCTTAATCCAAGATCAAGCCCCGACGGCCCTTGGATCAACACAACTGTTCTTCAAAATCAAAAGCCCTTGAAGATCCATTCATCGTTCATCCGTTCATCCACCTTCAAGATCAAGCCCCGACGGCCCTTGAAGCAACATTCATCCACCTTCCAAGATCAAAGCCCCGACGACCCTTGGATCCACACATCCTTTCTTCAAGAATCAAGCCCAAAAGCCCCTTGAAGTTCATCCATCGTTCATCGTTCATCGTTCTTCGTTCGTCATTCATCCATCTTCCAGAATCAAGCCCCAACGACCTCTGGATCAACAAATCATCCAACTTCAGAATCAAGCCCCAACAGCCCTTGAAGATCCATCCGTCATTCAACGTTCATCCAACTTCAAGAATCAAGCCCAAAAGGCACCTGAAGAAGCGTTCATCCGCCAAATTTCAAGATCAAGCCCAACGCCCCTTGAAGAACAGTTTATCCAAAGAATCAAGCCCCAACGGCCCTTCGGATCAACAGCCCATCAAATCCACAAATTAATATCTCACGGAGATCGAACCAGAGGACCAAATCAAATAGAGATTGTAACCCCAAACAAATTCATCAAATACAAATATTATTTTGTACACGTGTTCTGTTCCTGTGTTCTTCAGGAAATTTTCGTGTTTACAAATTTGGCATGCCCAGTGGGACAATCTCTACCTCTCATCGGCCAAGAGGGAAGAGAACAAGCAATTTATATAGAATTACCCCACTCTAACTAACACTGAGGCCTTTTGTGATAAAACCCCACACCTGAGGATTGTGCAGGTAGTTAAGTGAGGACAGTATCGGTGTTGTTAGAGTGGGCCCTCGGCCCGTCGACCTGAAAATTTCCACATGGTATCAGAGCCAGGAGGCGGGCCCGTACAACCACGTGATTGGGTGGGTCCCCGTTTGGCCCCGCGCGATGGGTGAGTCCCGACATGGCTCCACGTAGGCCAAAGATGCCATGTGATTGGGTGGGTCCCCATTGGCCCCGCGTGATGGGTGAGTCCCTACATGGCTCCACGTGGTTGCCGATGTGGATTTCCACGTGTGACCCATAAAATGGGGTCTCACGTGCGGGGGAGTGTTGGAACACCCATTGTCCCACATCGGCCAAGAGGGAAGAGAACAAGTAATTTATATAGAATTACCCCACTCTAACTAACACTGAGGCCTTTTGTGATAAAACCCCACACCTGAGGATTGTGCAGGTAGTTAAGTGGGGACAGTATCGGTGTTGTTAGAGTGGGCCCTCGGCCCGTCGACCTGAAAATTTCCACATTTACGTACGAAGATAGTCAAAGATGCATTCCCGACAGAAATGCATAGCTGTGAGAAAATGAAGATCTCAAGGACTTATAAATTTTTCCAAGTGACATACATATATGCCTGGAAAGATAAGAAGTCGAGCTACAATATTCTTATTTTCCTAGAATTTTTTGAAGAAAGAACAGCCTCAAATCTGGCATACAAAGCAATTGAACAGAAAGACAACTCAACCAGCACGTCACAACAGCACTGCCTACATCCCAGATTAAACTGTACCTCCTTGGAGCAAACTGAGTTTCGTGCTATACATCATTGGAAAGTTACGAAAGTCAACTTTCTGTAAAAAAATTCGGAACTTAATTCCTAGTTACGTGAAAGACGCTACTGATGTTTTACCACTGATAGGGCGAGCCAAAATTCTCTGCAGGATTCCTCAAGTTCTTCCTCCTCACTCATATCAAAAGATGTACAACGTGGTCCTAATGCACACAATTATGATCAAGCTAACGGTTAACCTAAGGGCTCTAACAAATTCAAGTCCGCTCCGATGAGCCAAAATCAAAGACCACCTGTAAAGCATTGTACGATAACTCCACATTTGTCCTCCACTAATAGCTTGTAATGGAAAAGGATAGGGGGCATACTATTTGAAGTAAGAAGAAAATTTTCATGAATTCGAATGACTTTGACACCACATGACGGTTATGGATCCGGATTCCTACACATGAAGAAGGCACATCGGACAACCTTGCTCTAAACCATGTTAGCACTCCAAGAGATAAGTACTCTTAATTATGATAGAAGACCCAAAGTTGGGAATGATTGATGAGTCGATTTTATATTATATATTTAACCCTATTCTTAGTATATTTTGGTTAATATTTTGGAAGAATTTTGATACTTTGAATTGTATTTCCAATATAGGACTTTCGACTTCCTCTGGAGCAAAACATGGCCAAACGGATGAATTTTGGAGTAATTCTAGTTGGAGGGCGTTCGTGAGTCACTAAGCTTGATTGTATCAAAATATCAGATTTTTCTACTAAGCGATGATTTTCTAGTAACAAAATAAAGGAGCGATGCGCAGTGCTGGAAAAGTGACGTTTAGGGCTTGAATTGTGTTTTTGGAGCCCAAGATGACTTCGGATGGGTTCGTGGCCTTCTGGAGATGTGTTCGGAACGTCCTAATCTTCAAAACAAGCTATATTGGGCCGGATTTGGAGGAGATTTGAGGCTAAAACGTGGCTGGACAGTTTCTGTGCAGATTTCCTAGCTTAATTAGGACTTTAATTTATTATTTTATTTATTAGTTTTAGTTTCCTAATTAGATTAGGAGGCCAATCTAGGGTTTTTGGACGTTGGACTTGGAGGTATGGTTTATAAGCTTTGCTGCCGTGCCTGGTGAAGGAGGTTTTTCTTTTATACAATTTGAGAGACAGAGAACTTTGCGAGGGTTTTTGGAGATTTTCTACCTTAAGGTGTTTTCTATCCTTGTTTTTAATATTTTGTTTATGGTTATTCGTAACTAATTTTTCGTTTGCTAGGGCGAAGCCTTGAGCCTTAGCATGAATATGTAATTTTTATTCAATTGCTTATGATATTATGTATGTTTACTTTGAATTATTAATCACCGTTTTAAACTGTCTCTATATCTTAATGCTTAGCTACCATTAGGATATTTAGATAAGTAATCGGATGCAATTCGGTCGGAATATCACCGGAGGATTGAGTATTGCTTCTTGTGATTGATAATTGTAATTTCACCTAAGGCGAATATCACGCTCTTAGGGGTTGCATGGTTTTTCAAAAGGTTTTCACAAAACTTAATGAGTCTTGCATGTTCATATTTGATCTGAATATCACAGACGAATTGCATGTTAGATATACGTTCTTACTTGAATATCACGAGGAGAATATGTATAAGGAAAACCTAACCTTCAGAGTTGCATGTGTAATTCATAGGTAATTGGTAAAACTACATAGGATTGTTAAGGGGACGGTGGAACCCTAGGTTTTTACAACTTGGTTTTCAAAACGCTTTCTTTGTTTCTTCTTTGCTTTGCTAATCTCATAAACTGTTTTTATTTAAAATTCGTTTTTATTATTTTTAAATTCAAAATCAATTTTTTCCAATCTTTGTTTTCAAATATTTAATTAAGATTTGGTTTGCATAAATTATTCATTCAATTCCTGTGGAAAACGACCTTGCTTGAGCTATTATACTACAACTACCTTGTACTCTTGCAAGTATTTTTTAGGTGTTTTTATCCCTACTTTTGCAGGTGGTAAAATACCTATCAATGATCTCTTCAGATTTCTTGGATTTGTATTTGTATGAGCTTTTGTATTTGTATGAGGGTCTTCAAAGACTCCATGAAATGAATCCAATTTATGTATTCCTTTGAGGCCCGTTTCATAACCATTTGGTCTTCATTTTTTAGTTTTTGTTTAGATTTATTTATGGATATTTCCAATAACTTTACTTTAGTGTGCGTGTGTACATTAATTTAGTATAGATTTATATATTATCTTCTTCTTAGGTTCTTCAAGCATTTACCTTCTTAGAATATCTTTTTTTTTTTTTTTGGAAAAAGCTGGAGCGCTGTATTTTATAGACCTAACTTTCTTTTCATTGAAGTGAGATGTACGGGAGGAAACTGATGGATCTCTGGAAGGAAACTCGATGGGAATTCCTTAACACACCCTTCTCTGTCTCAGAAGCCGTGGCATACATGCAGGTATCGGTGTTATCTTAGATATATCAATATTTTAAACAATTAACTCGTTTTGTTTCAAATTTTACTTATGTAGATATTGACTCTTCATTCTTTTAGATGATTGACAGATTGGATGATGGTCGGCCTCAATCTTAGATATATCATATTTTACTTCTAAGGCAATATGGTCGGCCTCAATTTTACAGACCTCTAGCCATTAATTTTTTTCTTCCTCCTTTTGAACTGTTGACGTGTTTTTTTTTTTTTTTTTCTTTGTAAGTTAATATTTCCCGCTGCTACTGTCTGAGCAGTTAAAGAGTTGGGTGCTGCCCTTTTGAGAGTATAAAATCAAAGCTTAGATTAGAACTTTCCAATATATTAGGCCTTCATCATTATGCGATATTATGATATACTATTGTGATCTTTTAAAAAATAATAGGCCGCTTAAAGCATCAATAATATGCCTAATATCTAAACATAGAAAACTCCTTTTTATATATGAAACACACATTTCTCATATTTTAGACGTGAATGACAAATTTCTCAATTGGGTAATAAACCTAAAGCAATTCTTTTGACAACAATGATATGCTGGATTAAATCATTGGTTTAGGTCTATTTTCATTAAATTGTTGGATTAATATCCGTGCGAGAAAGGTGTGTGTTTTTGTCATCTAGATGGTTGTGAGGAGTCTTAATCAAATATCATAAGGAGTTTTAATGAAAGGGCTTGTGACACGCCCCGACCCGGAAAGGTCGACGCATGCTAGCCATCACTGTGAAGTGACGTAACCATAGGGGTAAGTAATGTAAAAAGTGTTGAGACTAAACTTCGATCAAACCAGAAACAATCACACAAAACATGAACAATGGAAGCTCACTTTATTAAACAATAAAGGATTACAAGAAACTCACACTCACACACAATAGTTTCTTGTCACACAAGTCTCTCTCACTCTATTCACACTACTCTTCTATACCCTAACGTTAAGGACCCTTTTATACTAATTATAAACCTAATCCTAAACTGAATTGGAATTCTAAGCCTAATGGAAACCTGCGTCCAAGTTCCCAAACCTATCACAATTAGAACTCCCAATCCAGATAGGAATCCAAGTTCGGATTTTCTACCAATTCCAACAAACTCCACCTTGGTAAGAAATCCATCTTGAGACTTCATCTGCTTCCATTGCTCCACCTTTGCCAAGTTTTAAACTTGTCTTACGTGCACCAAACTCAGACAATGACTGAATTTTGATGCACCAACTACCTTTGTTAACATATCTGCAGGATTATCAGCTGAAGCAATTTTCTTTACAAGAATCTCGCCTTCAGCTATAATCTCCCGAACAAAATGATATCTTACATCTATATGTTTGGTTCTTGCATGATGCACTTGATACTTTGCCAAGTAAATCGCACTTTGACTATCACAATGCACATCTATCTTGCGCTGTTTAACCCCCAAATCTGCTATTAATCCCAGTGTCCAGATAGCTTCTTTAATTGCTTCTGCCATTGCCATATATTCAGCTTCTGTGGTAGATAAAGCAACCGTTGGTTGTAGTATTGACCTCCAACATATAGGACCATTTGCCATGGTAAACACGTATCCTGTGGTAGATCTTCTTTTGTCTAAGTCACTGGCAAAATCAGAATCTACATATCCAATAGAGAACTTCTCGATATCTCTATCATTCTGCTCAAAACAAATTCCCGTGCTTCTTGTTCCATGCAAATATCGCAGTATCCATCTAGCAGCTTCCCAATGCATTTTTCCAGGATTATGCATAAATCTACTTACTAATCCCACTGCATGAGCAATATCAGGTCGAGTACACACCATGGCATACATCAACCCTCCAACCAAACTAGAATACGGGATGTCCTTCATCTTAGTTCTTTCTTCATCAAACTTAGGGCATAACTGCATGCTCATCTTGAAGTGAGAGGCCAGAGGTGTACTTACAGGTTTGGTTTCATCACGGATGCCAAACTTGTGCAGCAATTTTTCCAAATACTGTTTCTGTGATAAACACACCAGCCCTTTCTTTCTATCCCGTGTGATTTCCATCCCCAAAATTTTCTTTGCTTCGCCAAGGTCTTTCATCTCAAACTCATTTTGCATCTGAGTTTTGAGTTTTGAGATTTCTGTTTGATCACTAGAGGCAATGAGCATATCATCTACATAAATCAGTAAATATACATATGTACCTTCCCTTGTTTTCTTGTGATATACACAGTGATCGTATTGGCTCCTAGTGTAGCCAAAATCCTTCATAACCTTGTCGAACCTCAAGTACCATTGCCTCGGTGATTGCTTCAAACCATATAGAGATTTGTTGAGCTTGCATACTAGATTCTCCTTTCCTTTCTCTTCATATCCTTCAGGTTGACTTATGTAAATTTCTTCAGACAGATTTCCATGCAGAAAAGCAGTTTTTACATCCATTTGTACTAACTCGAGATCAAACTGTGCCACCAGTGCAAGGAGGATTCGAATGGATGAATGTTTCACCACAGGAGAGAAGATTTCATTGTAATCTATCCCCTCTTTCTGAGCGTAGCCTTTTGCTACTAATCTGGCTTTAAACCTTACTGAACTTGCATTATTTATTCCATCTTTCTTTGCATACACCCATTTGCATCCAATGGCCTTTCTTCCTTTAGGTAGCTCCACCAGATCCCAAGTTTTGTTCTTCTTTAGTGACAACATCTCATCATCCATAGCTTCATGCCAATTATTAGCTTCTTTACTCCTTGATGCTTCTGTGAAATCTGTAGGGATGTCTACTTCGATTACTGGCAATGCGTAGGCTATACATGAGACACAATCTTTGAATTTAGCAGGAAGCACCACCTCTCTTTTTCCTTTTCTCTTGGCGATACAATCTTCTTGATTTGGTTCATCATCAATCATACTGTCCTCTTCTTGCTTTTCTTCTTGATCGACACTGATTTGTTCCTCATTGTCGTGTTTGTCTTCATTTCTTGAATGTTCAGTTTGTTCTTTTGCTAGCTCCACCTCTTGCACAATCTTTCGATCTTCTCTTAGTTGCATATGGGTTTCATTAAACGTCACATTTCTGCTTATTACAACCTTTTTGAGTTCTGTACTCCACAATCTGAATCCCTTGACACCAATGTTAAACCCTAGAAAGATAGCCTTCCTTGCTCTCGGGTCTAATTTATTTTCCTTCACATGGTAATAAGCATCACACCCGAATACCCTTAGTCTGTCATAATCTTGAGCAATTTGTCCTGACCATACTTCCATTGGAGTTTTTCCGTTTAAGGCTGAAGAAGGAAGACGATTTAGAATGTGACATGCATAACTCAATGCTTCTGCCCAAAAACGTTTATGCAGTTTTGCTTGTGACAGCATACATCTGACCTTTTCTAACAGTGTTCGATTCAAGCGTTCTGCAATTCCGTTATGCTGAGGAGTTTCTCTAACACTGAAATGTCGTGTTATACCTTCCTTCTTGCAGGTTTCAAAGAAGGGATCAGACGTATACTCTCCCCCATTATCACTTCTTAAGACTTTCAATTTTTTTCCAGTCTTCCTTTCGACTGTGGTTTTCCATTCTAAGAAAATATCCAGCACCTCATGTTTGTGTTTCATCATATAAATCCATGCTCTTCGTGAATAATCATCAATGAAGGATACGAACCATCTCTTTCCTCCTAGGGATTCATTCTTCGCAGGCCCCCAGACATCTGAGTGTACATAATCCAGGATTCCCTCCGTTTGATGTATTGCCGTGCCAAAACTTACTTTGGTTTGTTTGCCAAGGATGCAATGTTCACAAAAATCGATCTTCCCACTTTTGGCTCCCTCTAGGACCCCTTGTTTAATCAATCCTTGCAATGCCTTGTTTCCCACGTGCCCTAGCCTCATATGCCATAGACAAGATGTATCTGATTGATCATTTTCTGCTACCATAGCCATCGGAGATTCAATAGTGGTGCCTTCTAACAAATAAAGCAAACCCCTTCTTGGCGCTTTCATTATCACTAATGCTCCTCTTGCAACCTTCAATGTTTGTTTTTCTGAGTAGAATTTACAACCTTGATCTTCAAGAGTTCCAAGCGAGATTAAATTCTTCTTAAGATCTGGGACATATCTCACCCCTTGTAACTCTCGGACCACACCATCATGGTGTCTGATTTTAACACTACCAATTCCTTTCGTTGCACATGGATTATCATCCCCCATATATACCATTCCAGTGAGGGTTTTGAACGAAGAAAACCAATGACGTTGAGAGGTCATATGATGCGTGCATCCAGTATCAAGCACCCAGTGATTCATATAATTTATTCCGTCTGATGCTGTTAGGGCACAGACGAAATCTTCATTGCTAGCCTCGACAACGTTTGCCTCTGAGTCTTCATATTTCTTCTCTTTGTTCTTGGCTTTGATTTTGGGACAATCCTTTTTCCAGTGCCCTTTCTCATGACAAAAGGCGCACTCATCTTTATCGAGAAACTTTCGGTTGCTTGAGGTACCTCTCGAACGAGACTTGCCTTTCTTCTTAGCTGCTGGTTTTCTTTCCTTTGATCTTCCTCTTACCATTAGTGCTTCGGAATTGTTTCTCTCTTGTCTGTCTAAATTGCGGACTTCATGGTTCATCACTGCGCTTGAGATTTCATCAAACTTCAGAGTTTCTCTACCATAAATCCATGTCGTGACAAACGACTCGTAAGATTCAGGTAGGGAATTCATCAGAATCAATGCTTTATCTTCATCTTTGATCGTCTCTTCTAGGTTCAGAAGTTCAGCAATCATCTTGTTAAATTCTTCAAGATGATCAATCATCTTAGTTCCTTCCTTGTACAGAAACCGATACAATTTACTCTTAAGATAAAGTCTGTTTTCTGCACTTTTCTTCAAGTACTTCGATTCCAACGTATCCCATAGTTCTCTAGCTGATGAGATATTCATTACACCATATTTTTGTGCTTTTCCAAGACATAGTCTAATCGTGGAACATGCATGTGCATTCAGCCGCTGCCATTCCTCCTTCTTCATTGTTATAGGCATGTCTTCAAGCACCACCAGTAAACCTTGTTGAATCAGTACATCTTTTACTTCGCACTGCCACATAGCGAAGTTATTTGTCCCAATGAATTTCTCTATCTCAAACCTAGCACTTTGCACTGAAGTTTTGGTTACCTCAGTCCCACTCTCATCTCCACTTTCAGTTTTTGTCATTGTTTTGATCTGACCCCGCAAACCAGGCTCTTGATACCACTTGTTGAGACTAAACTTCGATCAAACCAGAAACAATCACACAAAACATGAACAATGGAAGCTCACTTTATTAAACAATAAAGGATTACAAGAAACTCACACTCACACACAATAGTTTCTTGTCACACAAGTCTCTCTCACTCTATTCACACTACTCTTCTATACCCTAACGTTAAGGACCCTTTTATACTAATTATAAACCTAATCCTAAACTGAATTGGAATTCTAAGCCTAATGGAAACCTGCGTCCAAGTTCCCAAACCTATCACAATTAGAACTCCCAATCCAGATAGGAATCCAAGTTCGGATTTTCTACCAATTCCAACAAAAAGTACATAAATTCGAATCGAATTAGAACTAATTCAAATAAGGGTAGTGATAGAGTGCACAAACGTGGGCGTGGCCCACTATAATTATTCAAAGCTTAAAGATAGGACGACTACTGAATAGTAGTCAAGCAACTAAAGTACACTTATTACACACGGTGATAAGTTCATACATCAGAAGTTGAAGCTTAATGTCAGAAACTGTCAAGGTTCCTTGAATGCCACGAAGAACAGCTATATAGATCCTGGAGGGGCAAAAAACAAAGTTAAGTGGGTCAGCAAAACCAACTTATACGAAAACCTTTAGTTTTGAATGTACTAACCCTTCGCCGTAAAACAAATATAGTTTCCTTTAATAAGAAGTACATTATGAGTAAGTACGTATACATCCACAATATTATAGCCAAGTATAAATGACAATATGTACGCCAAATCATGATAAAGTCAATGCCGTAGAGGTATAATCATGAGACAATAATGTAATGAAATTCTCATCCATCTAATGCTGGTACACAAGTTCGAACAGACAAAATCTGACACGAACAGGATTGGGTGTAATCAATGCACTCAAGTACTACGATCACGTGAAGACTAGTGCAGAAGCACATCACATACAAGTCGGATTGCTTAATGCAATCTACCCGACAGGACTGGCACCTAACCTGGATCCAGATGAGCAAACGGTGCGATGTGAACATACACGGGAAGGACTGGCCCTGGCCCTAGGGCGAGTACTAACACCGGTACAGCAACATGAGTATGTATATTAATATGTATGAATGTCATGACAAGTATATCTCAACCATATATCAGCATTTATCACAATTATATCTCAATTATCCATTATTTGGCAACATATACGTAAAGTAAGGCATTTTATAAGATTTGGAAACTATAATTACGTATAGGTATAAAATAAACTGTCCACTCACTAGTACGTTGCTGGGTCGTAGCCCCTGAGTCTAGCTTGACCTTGAAATTCTTCGGGATACGTTTCTCCTATATTTTAAATAATTTATAACGAATTAATTAAAGCACATATGCATAAGTTTAAATAAAACTCCCATCGTTTGCTCAAACTTAGGGTTTAAATATATTAAATTGATCTACTCGACGTCATGAACACGCACATATTTTTAAAATAATTTTTGGGCCTGTCACGCGCCCCCACGTGCCAGAAATGGCACGGACCTACGCGCCCCCACGCGCGGCCACGTGACATGCATACTGACGGCGTCAGGAATATTCTAGGAATATTTCGTTTGTCCTTTAATAAAACTTAATTGCGTGACTTAACGCCGTTAGAATATTTCGTTTAACTTAACGGAATTTTCTCTCATCTTCCTCCTCTAGCTCCGGCAACCGTCGCCGTCGCCGAAAAACTGGGGATTTTTCAATTCTTTATATCTTCGTCGTTTTTAATCCATTTTTCACGCAGTTCATATCAAAATGAAGCCCTCAACATGTAGAATAATTTTATACCTCTTTGGATCTTCAAATCTTTCAAAATCTTGTCAGAATAAAATCACGAGAACCGGCCAACTTCGAAACTCACGATCCCGACGTCTAATTCCTTCAAACGAACCACTCCGAGGTTCCTGGGAGAGTTCTAAGACTCGTGGTGATCTTGGTTTCCCTTAAAACACAACCATTTAAAAGTTGATGAATAGTACCAATATCGGGAATTAATATTTCGACATGAAAACGATCAAGTTTACCTAAAATTGATGTCGATGGACTCGTGAGGTTCCAAGCAATCCAATGGTAACCTTGGATCCTTCGATCTTCAAGGTTTGAGTGGTCTACAAGTTGGTCCATAAGGAAATGATAGAAAGAGAGTGGGTTCGAGGGTATGAGAGAGAGTGTCTGAGAGCTTGAGAAAGAGACGAGAGTGAGTTGTATTATTTGTTTTCCTAATGTTATGATGAATGGCAGCAAGAAGATGGAATGGTGAGTTGTTATAGATGGAGGATGGGGTTTCAGATAAAAGAAGGCTGAGTGGGTTGGTTGAGGGGGACACAGATTCTCTTATTAAAGAAGATAGAATATTTTCTGACAGTATACACCTTTAGTGTATGATTTAAGTTTCAATACAGTGTTGTAAGCACTGTTAAATCTGTACATGTGAGTAAAATTAGAATACTAAACCGTTAACGAATAAAATTTAATATAACACGTCCACGTCGCTCAACGATAAGGGCATAATTGCCAATATACACATGCATGGAGAATTTACATAAGAAAATTAGGGACGGGTTGCCACAATCTACCCCCTTACAAAAATTTCGTCCCCAAAATTTCAACATCAACTACATATCGAAACCATAAAACAAACGTGGGTACAAATCTCTCATACGTTCTTCTGCCTCCCAAGTAGCTTTCTCAACTGAGTGGTTTCTCCATAAGACCTTTACCATCCGTACGGTCTTGTTCTTAAGAACCTTATCTTTCCAGTCAAGAATCGTCACTGCAATCTCGTCGTAGGTCAAATCTGGGTTAATTTCCAACGGTTGAGGAGGGATCACATGCGATGGATCAGAGACGTATCTCTGTAGCATCGATACGTGAAATACATTATGCACTCTAGCTAATTCTGGTGGCAAGGCGAGTCGATAAGCAACTTGACCAATTCGTTTGATGATCTGGTATGGACCGATGTACCTAGGGCTAAGCTTCCCTTTTTTCCCAAAACGTACAACGCCTTTCCACGGCGATAACTTCAAGAATACCAAATCACCAATCTTATAAACTCTGTCAGTGGAATGTCAATTATCAATACTTTTCTGCCGATCCTGGGCTACTTTCAAGTTAGCCTTTATCACTTGAATGTTCTGTGTCGTCTCATCTATGATCTCCGGGCCCACCAAAACCCGTTCACCTACTTCAGACCAGCACAAATGAGTACGACACGGTTTTCCATACAACGCTTCAAATAGGGCCATACCAATGCTAGAATGAAAGCTGTTGTTGTAGGCAAATTCTATCAACGGCAAACGCTTGTGCCAAACGTCTCCAAACTGTAGAACCAACGATCTCAACATGTCTTCCAAAGTTTGGATCGTTCTCTCTGATGTCCATCGGTTTGAGGATGATAGGCGGTACTGTAAAGTAATCTCGAACCCAAAGCTTCTTGAAAAGCTATCCAGAACTTCGAAGTAAACCGGGGGTCCCGATCAGAAATAATGCTAATAGGGACTTCGTGATACTTTACTACTTCGGAGACAAACCGTTCGGCTAACTGGTTCAGTGAGTAATTCTCACGAACGGGTATGAAATGTGATGACTTAGTGAGTCAGTCAACGATAACCCAGATACCATCATAACCATTTCGCGTACGGGGCAATTTGTACACGAAATCCATCGTAATGTTCTCCCATTTCCACTAAGGTATCGGGAGTGGCTGTAGTAACCCAAAAGGTTTCTTTCTTTCGTCCTTAACTTGTTGACAAATTACACATCGACTGACATACTCAGCAACTTCTCTTTTCATACCTGGCCAATAGTAAAACTGTCGGATGGTATGATACATTTTGGTACTTCCGGGATGCATTGCATAAGCAGAAATATGTTCTTCATCCAGTATATCCCTCTTTAGTTCCTTAATATTTGGCACATACATCCGAGCACCCTGCATCATCATGCCATCAGTGTCTCTGACCCTTAGATCTTTCTTCTTCCCTTCTGATACTGCCTATATTAATTCCTGAATTTCTGTATTGTTCCCCTGGGCCTCAAGAACACGATCCAACAGAATTGGTCTAACTTGAAAACTAGCAATTAAGGTTCCTCGTCGCTCTGCTTCTAAGGTCACACTAGTAGATCGTAGGTCGGTTAATACAGGAAGATGACTTGCAATAAGAGTATTAAGTTGGGCATGAGCTTTTCTGCTAAGAGTATCCGCTATGGTATTCGCACAACCTGGGTGATACTCAATAGTGCAGTCATAGTCACTAAGCAACTCTATCTACCTTCGTTGCCGGAGATTAAGCTCTGGTTGAGTGAAAATGTACTTTAGACTCTTATGATCAGTGAAGATTGTACACTTCTCTCCATAAAGGTAATGTCTCTAAATCTTCAGAGCGAACACGATCGCTGCCAACTCAAGGTCATGAGTGGGATAATTCTTCTCATGAAGCTTTAGCTGATGTGAATCATATGCGATCACAGTCCCATGTTGCATTAACACACATCTAAGACCATTCAGAGACGCATCACTGTAGATCTCGAAGTTCCCTTTGTCATCGGGGAGTGCTAAGATAGGTGCATGAGTGAGGAAATACTTCAACTGTCGGAAACTCTATTTACACTTCTCACTCCATACAAATGGGACTCCCTTTCTAGTCAACTTCGTCAGAGGCAGTGCAATAGCTGAAAAATCCTTTACGAAGCGTCGATAATAACTAGCAAGACCAAGAAAACTTCGTATTTCAGTAACCGTCTGAGGTTGCTCCCAATTCTCAACTGCTGATATTTTCTGAGGATCAACAAGCACACCCTATGCCGATATCACGTGCCCCAGAAATGACACCTGGTCTAGCCAAAACTGACATTTACTAAACTTAGCATACAACTTATTCCCCCTTAGCGTCTCCAAAACTAAATGCAAGTGCCTGACATGGTCAGCTTCATTCTTAGTGTACACCAAGATGTCATCTATGAAGACAATGACGAACTTGTCAAGGTATGGATGAAATACTCGATTCATCAGGTTCATGAAAACTGCTGGTGCATTAGTTAACCCAAATGGCATCACAAGGAATTCGTAATGACCATATCGAGTTCGGAAAGCTGTCTTCGAGACGTTATCATGTCTGATCTTTAACTGGTAGTAACCAAACCTTAGATCAATCTTCGAAAATACACAAGCTCTTCTAATCTGGTCAAAGAGATCATCAATACGAGGTAACGGATAATGGTTTTTAATCGTCACCCGATTCAACTGTCTGTAGTCGATGCACAATCTCATAGTTTCATCTTTCTTATTCACAAACAAAACTGGAGCTCCCCAAGGCGAAATGCTTGGTTGAATGAAACCTTTATCAACAATCTCTTGTAACTGAGTTTTAAGTTCCCTCAACTCTGCTGGAGCCATACGATAAGGTGTAAGAGAAATATGATTAGTACTTGGAAGTAGATCAATGGTGAACTCCACTTCGCGATGTGGGGGTAAGCAGGTAGATTTTCAGGGAAAACATCTGGGAAGTGTCTGACCACTTCGATGTCATTCACCAACGTAGTAGTCTCTTCAGATAGTACAACATGAGCTAAGTAACCTTGACAACCCTTGCTCAACATTCTTCTCGCCCTCACACCGGTGATAACTCCGCTCCTTAGACCACTTCGTTCACCAACAAATGTGACACTAGGCACGTCTGGTCGATGAAAAGTAACTACCTTTTGATAGCAATCCAGATGGGCACGGTTGTAGTGCAACCAATCCATGCCTAAGATAACGTCAAAATCAACGATATCTAACGGAACAAGATTAGCTGGCATTACTACATCTTCGATAAGGATGGGACATCTTTGATATTCCCAGTTAACATAACAGATTTCACCCCTAGGCAACGAGAATTCCAACTTGTAACCAAGTGAAGTGGGATGTGGTTGTGTCGTTTGAGCAAACTTATGGGAAATAACTGAATGTGTAGCACCAGAATCAATTAAAACTTTAGCAAAGTGGCCTAGAACATTCAACGTACCCATAATCAAGTTCGGGTTTGCCTGAGCCTCTTGAAAGGTGATGTTGTTGACTCTTCCCTGAACTTGTTGTCTGCCTTCACGACCTCTGCTTGCTTGAGTTTGGTTCCCTCGGCTCTGATTCACTTAACCCTGAGATGGTGGAATTGTCTGTCTGCTTGCACTTCTACTGCTAGAAGCCACATCCAGATTCTGATACTGCCCTCCAGTATGCATTTGAGCTCCACCACCCTAATATGGCACATAATCTCCCTGGTTCTGCGGGTAACCTCCCTGAATCTGCTGATTTCCCATCTGATAATAAAGTGCCTCAATTGGATACTGGTATGGTCCTCCCTGGTACGGGGCTATGTCTCCTTGGTAATGGAAAGCTCCACCATAGCCTGTCAGCTGACGGTTTCCAGGTGTAGGACGTTGTTGTATGGGGACTGCAGGTGGCATATTGCAGGCTGATTCCTCTGATTCTGAGGACAGTTATAGACTCTGTGTCCTGGCTGTCCACAAGTGAAACATCCTCCTGTTCCCCTTTTACATTCACCACAGTGACGAGTGTTACACTTATGACAAAATTGGGTCTCTGTGCTGTTGAAGTTTCCCTGAGTTTGGAAATGAGAATTGCCAGTGAATCTGCCTCCTTCTTGAGGCATGCCAGAGTTAAAACCTCCGTTGAATGATCCAGAATTATTTCCGTTTCTCTTAAAGTTCTGCATTCTCCGTGGACCAAGTGAATACTGACCGTTGTTATTGTTCCTCTGGGTATTCTTGCTCTTATTCTCATCATCATCATCAGGAGCGTTATCTGATTCCTCCACTCGAAGCAAGACCTCAAAGAATTCCTGATAAGTATCACAGTGTATAGCGGTCATTAAGGAGCGCAGTTTCTTTTGAGTTCCCTTCTTAATTAGACGAAGCATCTCCTGAGGATTAGCAGCGGTCTCGGGGTGATAGCGGGATAAGTCTGTGAACTTCCGATGGTATTCAGTGGTTGACAACCTACCCTGTTTCAGCTCTGTGAATTCATTCTTCTTCCTGTCCAAATATGTTGGGGGAATGAAACTGGTCTGGAAGATGTGTTTAAAAGTATCCCAATCTGTAATATCGTCAGCGGACAAAGAGCGCTTCTCCTGTCTCCACAAGGATTTTGCTCCCTTACGTAAGAACCAAGTCGCTGTCTCGGCCCATCTTTCTTTAGGAAGGTTCCCCTGTCTATGCATGACCTCAAAAGTCTTCTTAACATGCTCAAGCCAGATCTCTGACTTCTCTGGCCCTTCAGTACCGAAGAGTTCATCTATCTTCAAGCGTGCCACATAGTCTAGAGTGTTCCTCTGGGGAGGACGAAGTGCTGACTGGATAGCATTAGCGATAGCCTCACCGAATTGCTCAAAACCCGGAAAGTTGTTTTTGGTGGCAGCACGTGGTTATTTTCGAGGTGGCATATTTCTGACATAGGAAGACAAAAGTTAAAACACACTAGGAATTTCAGGACTATCTAAACCTAGTGCTCTGATACCAAGCTGACACGCCCCGAACCGGAAAGGTCGACTCATGCTGGCCATCACTATGAAGTGACGTAACCATAGGGGTAAGTGATGTAAATAGTGCATAAATTCGAATCGAATTATAACTAATTCAAATAAGGATAGTGATAAAGTGCACAAACGTGGGCGTGGCCCATTATAGTTATTCAGAGCTTAAAGATAGGATGACTACTGAATAGTAGTCAAGCAACTAAAGTTCACTTATTACACACGGTGATAAGTTCATACATCAGAAGCTGAAGCTTAATGTCAGAAACTGTTAAGGTTCCTTGAATGCCACGAAGAACAGCTATCTAGATCCTGGAAGGGCGAAAAACAAAGTTGAGTGGGTCAGCAAAACAAACTTATACGAAAACCTTTAGTTTTGAATGTACTAACCCCTCGCCGTAAAACAAATATAGTTTCCTTTAATAAGAAGTACATTATAAGTATTATAGCCAAGTATAAATGACAATATGTACGCCAAATCATGATAAAGTCAATGTCGTAGAGGTATAATCATGAGACAATAATGTAATGAAATTCTCATCCATCTAATGCTGGTACACAAGTTCGAACAGACAAAATTTGACACGAGCAGGACTAGGTGTAATCAATGCGCTCAAGTACTACGATCACGTGAAGACTGGTGCAGAAGCACATCACATACAAGTCGGATTGCCTAATGCAATCTACCCGACAGGACTGGCACCTAACCTGGATCCAGATGAGCGAACGGTGCGATGTGAACATACACGTGAAGAACTGGCCCTAGCCCTAGGGCGAGTACTAACACCGGTACAGCAAGATGAGTATATTAATATGTATGAATGTCATGACAAGTATATCTTAACCATATATCAGCATTTATCACAATTATATCTCAATTATCCATTATTTGGCAACATATACGTAAAGTAAGGCATTTTATAAGATTTGGAAACTATAATTACGTATAGGTATAAAATAAACTGCCCACTCACTAGTACGTTGCTGGGTCATAGCCCCCGAGTCTAGCTTGACCTTGAAATTCTTCGGGATACGTTTCTCCTATATTTTAAATAATTTATAATGAATTAATTAAAGCACATACGCATAAGTTTAAATAAAACTCCCATCGTTTGCTCAAACTTAGAGTTTAAATATACTAAATTGATCTACTCGATGTCATGAACATGCACATATTTTTAAAATAATTTTTGGGCCTGTCACGCGCCCCCACGCGCCCCCACACGCCCCCACGTGACATGCATACTGACGGCGTCAGTTGACGTCGTCAGGAATATTCTGTTTGTCCTTTAATAAAACTTAACGGCGTGACTTAACGCAGTTAGAATATTCCGTTTAACTTAACGGAATATTCTCTCATCTTCCTCCTCTAGCTCCGGCGACCGTCGCCGTCGCCAGAAAACTGGGGATTTTCAATTCTTTATATCTTCGTCGTTTTTTTATCCATTTTTCACGCAATTCATATCAAAATGAAGCCCTCAACATGTACAATAATTTTATACCTCTTTGGCTCTTCAAATCTTTTAAAATCTCGTCGGAATAAAATCACAAGAACCGGCCAACTTCGAAACTCACGATCCTGATGTCCAATTCCTTCAAACGAACCACTCCGAGGTTCCTGGGAGAGTTCTAAGACTCGTGGTGATCTTGGTTTCCCTTACAACACAACCATTTAAAAGTTGATGAATAGTACCAATATCGGGGATTAATATTTCGACGTGAAAACAATTGAGTTTTTACCTGAAATTGATGTTGATGGACTCGTGAGGTTCCAAGCAATCCAATGGTAACCTTGGATCCTTCGATCTTCAAGGTTTGAGTGGTCTACGAGTTGGTCCGTAAGGAAATGATAGAGAGAGAGTGAGTTTGAGGGTATGAGAGAGAGTGAGTTTGAGGGTATGAGAGAGAGACAGGAGTGAGTTGTATTATTTGCTTTCCTACTGTTATGATTGAATGACGGCAAGAAGATGGAATGGTGAGTTGTTATAGATGGAGGATGGGGTTTCAGATAAAAGAAGGCTGAGTGGGTTGGTTGAGGGGGACACAGATTCTCTTATTAAAGAAGATAGAATATTTTCTGACAGTATACACCTTTGGTGTATGATTTAAGTTTCAATACAATGTTATAAGCACTGTTAAATCTGTACGTGTGAGTAAAATTAGAAGACTAAAGCGTTAACGAATAAAATTTAATATAACGCGTCCACGTCGCTCAACGATAAACGCATAATTGCCAATATACACATGCGGGGAGAATTTACAGAGGAAAATTTGGGACGGGTCGCCACAGCTTGAGTTAAATTTATTTTAATTAAAAACTATTTTATAACTTTATTTAATAAAAAAGACTTATACATTTATGAAAAAGACTTGAATTTTAATGAAAATGACAAAAGTTAACAAAATATAAAATAATAATAAGAAGCTGATGTGCAAGACCTGCTCATCTATCATACACATTATTTCTGAAACTGAATACTATTTTTGAAACTAAACACTATTTCTGAGACCAAACGCTGTCTATTTATTTCTAAAACTAAACACAAGTATTATACTATTTCTGAAATTGGACACGAGCACTACCACTACTAGAAAATTTGACCTTACTGACAAAAGTAGTTTGTCGGCAAAAGTCAAAATTTGTCGATCGCGCAAAGCATGTCGCCTAAGAGTTTTACCAATGAATTTTGGTATTTCGTCGGCTAAGATTCAACTTTTCCCGTCAAAATCTTATTTGTCGGCATTTCCATCTTTTCCGACAAATATTTTCATAGGTACATGCCTTTTTAGCCAACAAATAATACTTTTCAACCTACAAAATGTGTTTGTCGCCATGAAAATTTCGTCGGCACAACCTTCTCTCTGTCGACAAATTGATTTTGTCAGGAAGACATTTAATTTATTAAAAAAAATGCTTTAATGCTCATCTCTTACACATGCATATCAAAATATAATAGACAATTGTTAAGAAATAGTATTTTACTGATTGATAAATGTACATCGCATACGGAGAATCATCGCCATCCCTTTCACGGCATACAAGCCTTCAAACGAACATGAGAGCGCAGAGAGCTTTGGAAACGAAAGAACCAGGGAGGAGATCAGAAGACGATCTCAGTCCGGTGTGCACCTTGCATGCGTCTTTGGTTGAGATTTTTTCTTTTTTCTTTATTTTATCCTTATTATTAAATAAAGTTATTGGATGACTTTTGGTTAAAATTCAAAGTTTTAAAACCCTTTTCATTAATTTCTTAAAACATATTGTAACGTTATTTTGTTTGCATCTATAAAACCATACATTTACCTTTTTGTTGTTGACGACCTCGCATGTTCTTTCCAGATGACTTCGCCTATTTGGTTTTCGTATTTATATCATGCCTCGGCCTGGGCTCTCGAACGAGGGATGATAGTTGTTATGACCTTTCTGGAAGCAATTGTTATGACCTTTCTTTTCAGGTGAATTGGTTGCTGCCAATGTACACATAGACTATCTTATTTTTCACCTAGTCTGGATACACGGCCAATTGCTTGCCTGCTCACCCAGGGGTTCAGTTGAACATCTAAAAGTATGAGTCGGGATGTCCCCACCGAAAATGTACGGACTCCACACGCCTTAATGGAGCCAAAGAACACTTTGGCAATATCGGATGGTTGAATCTACCCTTGGACCATTTGCGTCGCTCATTGGATACATTTAACAATTGCCCTACTGCCAAGGGGCTCTTTGGTTCCGTTATAGCTTGCTGAGAAGGTATATCTTTCGCGGGCGCATCTCGATTTATGCTTTTGGGTGTTCAACTTGGACCCTTGGGCGAGCAGGAATCACCTTGCATTTAGAGTAAGTGAAACGAAGAAACTCTTTGTCTATATATTGATGGCAGCCAATTCCCATGTAGGGAAGAGACCGAAATGATGATTATTTCACGAAATGATCCGTTCTGAAATAACTCAGTAAATTATATATGTGACCCACAGACGCATCAACCTGGGTATATCTGATCCATCTTTCTGCACTCTTTTCTTTCATTTTAGAATAGAAAATTGACTTTTGTGTGTGGACGTCTGCTTATACCTGATGCTTATTTTAATTACAGTGAAAATGACTGTAGTCTGTAAAAAAATTAGTATAAGTTTAAACGACAAAATAGATTGCGTGATTGTCTGTTTAGAATGTTACCCTTGATTGCATTTCAGGTAAATGAAGTTAAAATCTAATCTGTTGATGCTCAGTGGCCAACAAACTGGATGACATTGCCTAACACTCCACAAGGTGAATTAAAAAACTTTCAGTGGCAAAAAAATTAACCTGGGTTTGCAGTTTTGTTCGCTGAAAATGTGCTCTCCTTCAACAATAATTTAGCTTCTGCTATGCATGGAGAGATGGCGCAAATAGTTTCGCTTGAGCGTTGAGAATCTCATTTAGAGAAATCCCTAGGAAATACCAATTCATGCTGCTCATCAAATTAAGTAGATCAGTGGCCACTTATTTATGTTGGTGCTTAATTTCTTGTTTTTTCTTCTTCTTATGTTTGTGAGTATAGGAAACTAGGATGGCAGTTCGAGGTTACATAACATTGTATGTAGGGTGATCGGTGATCGAAACCCAAGTGATTTCGTGGTTCGAGCGTTAATTTGTCAATGCAAATCCGCATTGGCCCAAACTAATTGTTAAATGTTATTAAGCAACTATATGTGTTCAGGCAAAAATTTCTCTGGGGAAGGACCTTTGAATCTCAGCACAGCTTTCCAGGGGATTGGCACTTTGGATGTATGTGTATGGTAGTCGGACTCTTGCTTGCTGGTGTGGGGCCTTAGGTGTAGGCCTTGAGCCTCGCAATCAAAGTTAAGTGTTAGGTGTGCCACTGCTATCTCAACATAGCGGATATAGAACAAATTTGGTTTACATCGATTACTTGCGCCCCAAGTTACTCAAACTTCTTGTTATCAAAGGATTGTCATGGATGAGTTAAGTCCATATTAAGTTCTTTTTCTTGCTTATGAACAAGGACTTTTAGTTCATGATCTTGTATGTTCGAAGGAAGGGAGTCTAGAGCCCTTTAAGTTATTTGCTTGGTTCCAAGTTGATTTTAAATGAAAGCATATTCATTAAAATAACCAAATCCAGATACAAATGAGATTCTTAAAGTAGGAAACAAGTGGAAATGATTTGAATACATGTTGGAAAGTGTATTACGTAATAGATCTACTAATTTTAGAAGACAAACAAAGAGACTCGGGCCAGATTTCACCTTATATGGCAAGGTTGAACCTCTTGCAGCCACTTCTCTTTGGGTTCACATTGATTGTATGCTAAAAAACGGATGGATGGTAAACAAGTTTACACGAGGGAATCAATCCTACAATGCTAGAAAATAGCAGAGCTTTTAAACTAGAGAAAGATAGCTTTCTTAAGGAAACTATCGCTAAATGATCTTGGCTGATTACAGCTTTTGGATGCAAATCTGGCTTGATAGCAGAGTTTGCATGTTTGTTTGTTTGATTGGTTGAGTGTCTTTGTACCCGTTCTCTCTTCTTTCTTTTATAGGCAGTTTAGCCCGACCGCTGTAGCTTTTGCTCTTGCCCGAAAGCATTTGGAGGGTAGTGAGTCATCAACTTTTTACTAGCAATGCCACTGGAAAGTGCTCTTTGGCTGATAGTAGGTTAGTCTCCATTACTTGTCATTTCAATTGTATTGTATCTTGGCTGAGAATGCTTCTGTTTGTTTTTGAGCTCGATGTTGGGCCTTGGGCAAGTCTCCATTAATTTGGCATCCTTGGGCTTTATTTCCTTCAAGCTCAATATTCAAATATTAACCCAAACAATATGTGCTGATTATTAAGAATCAAGCTACTTTTTTTTTTCCTAATGATAGAGAAATATAATCAACTACGAAACTTAGAAAATTCAAGAAATTAAGAAACAACTGGATGGGTTTTTTTTTTTTTGTATTTTATTGTTTTCATAATGATTTTGGGTTCAACCACATGGCGCCCAGAAGAGTGTGGTTATTCTTGAATTTGCAGCCATGATGCGACGTTTTCTCAGTGGCGGAGCTCGATAAATGTGCAACCGAAGTGGAGCGAGTCGATTATGCCTTCCGCATCGACGATCGTTGCTTCTGGTAAAGATTGAAAATTTGATTGACTCTTTGGAGAATTTTTGGGTTTTTTTGTGGATTTTACTAAAAATTGGAGATTTTTGCTAGAACAACCAATCCCAAATTTTATGGAACAAAAAAGGTGTTTTTGTATTTTCACTAAGTTTTGGGATACTTTCCTTTTAAAAATTATTTTTGGGTCTTAAATGGTGAGCCCAAAGGGCCCACCCCTGCTTTTGTCCCTCTTTTCTCGTATCCCCTATTCCTCTCACCTTTCTCTCTACTCTTTCATTTCCCTCTCTCGAACTCACTCTCCTCTCTCTCCTATATCTCTCTCATCCCTCACCTTCCCGTGGACTCACGCACGCCATCACTTCCATCTTCGTCTCTCTCTCCCCTCATCAGTTCTCTCTCTTTCTCTCGGGTCGCAGTAAGGGCAGCGAAAAACCCAGAACCTCCGACGAGTTTTCTTCTTGTTTTTCCGGTTGGATAAGTTTCAAATCTCTCCCTATCTTTTCTAATGTGAAGCTTGGATGAGATTTAAGGATTTTTACTCGTGAATTCCAAGGTTTTGGAACGAATTTGGCTCGAAGGAAGGCACACCCAGCTCCAGCGCACCTGTGAGCCTCATGGAATTTTTCGACCATCTCTGGTCGATTCTCGGCGAATCTAAAGGTATAATCTTACTCCTCTCTCTTTCCTCTTCATTTTAGTACCTAGATCGGAGCTTGGGACCTTCGTTTGCAGTCGGCTTGAGCTGTAGAAGCTCCGCGTTCTTCTCCGTTCAGCCCAGGCCTTTGGGCCTTTCCAGAAATCCATGGGCCTTAAGCCCGTTGTGAACCAAGCCCAAAACCCAACCCATTTTATTTTATTTTAATTTCTGTTTTTACTTAAATGTTAAAAGCCTTGGGCCTTTATAGTTAGGGCCTTCGGCCCGTGCTATTGGTGACCCAAAATTCCAGCCTATATCATTTTTAATTTTAGTTTAATTGTTTTAAAAACCCAAAGGCCTACGGGCTGTTTCATTTAGGGCCTTTGGCCCGTTGTCTAATCCATAACCATTGGCTTAAAGCCTTGGGCCGAAGAACTTAGAGCCTTTGGCCCGTGAACCTTAAACCCAAGACCCTTTTTGGGTCCTTCAATCAGGGCCCAAAGCCATAAACCCTAAAACCCTTTTGGGCTAAACCCTTATACCCAAACCCGGATCCATTACCCAAACCCAGTTGACCTTTAACCCAGGTTGACTCGGGTTGACTTTGACCCGGTCAACGGCCAACTTTGACAGGTCAACGGTCAACGTTGACTTCTTTGATTGACTTTTTTTAGTTTCGTTCGGGACTCCTCCTAGGCTAATTTCAACGTTCTGGACCCGTTTTTAAGTCTGTTTTCCCAATTAAATTGTTTGAATAGGGTTTGACTAAGTGGAACCCTTTATGTGCTAGGTGCATATATTGTGGCAATTGTTTCTTCGCTAGCAGCGTGGTTTTTGTTGGTGCAGTACTGTGAGTGGATCCCTTCTAAAAATGCATGTTTTATTAGAAGAAATGCATACATGAGAAGCATGATGCATATATTGTGGCAATTGTTTCTTCGCTAGCAGCGTGGTTTTTGTTGGTGCAGTACTGTGAGTGGACCCCTTCTAAAAATGCATGTTTTATTAGTAAAAATGCATACATGAGAAGCATGGTTTTATGAATACATTTTATGAAACGTTTTGTGAGATAACATGCTTATTGAGACAATTTTGAATTACTACTATTTTTCCTATAACCCGTATTCTTTATATAATATCTGTTGCATGATATCATATTTATAATACGTTTCGAACACCTCTTTATAGTATAGATGATATATGACTTTATACTATGAAGTTGCTTTTCAATAAATATACGTTCGATGATTTTGTATTACCTAGTGGTCCCAATTTTCGCTACGGGATGAAGGGATAAATTCCAGTCCATCCCAAGCGACGATTATGGTGTTGGCATAGGGCCTGAAGTGGTTTTCCTCTGCCTATTAGCACAGGGACGGGGAGATGGCATAGGGCCTGGAGGTATTTTTCCTCTGACTGTATGCTCAGGGACGGGGAGATGGCATAGGGCCTGCAGGGATATGTGGACATTTGTCACTAGTGATTATTATATATGAGAAATTATTTGAGACATGCACTGCACGCTAGGTTTCGGAAAACCTATGTTTATCATGATATATATGTGTTTTCATAAAACCTGGGGGTTAGTATGTTGATAACTGTTTTACTATATGTATATCAAATTGATCCACTCATATTTGTTTTGCGCCCTCTTTAGGGTTTAGAATCAAGGCATACAATCCCGGCGTCAAGACACTTCCGCATCGGCATCTTTGAGTCCCCTCGGTTTAGGACCCATTTCTTTTGGTCTTTCTTATTTTATCTCATTTCTTTTCTAGTTTCTAATTAGTTGTATGCTCTGAACACATTCCTCAAATGCATATTATTACCATTAAATTCATAGTTCTTATTTATTTCTCGTTCTTATGCATTCTAAATGGCTTTCGTTACCCCTCGGGTGTCGGCAAGCACGTGACCATCCCGATGTCCCGCAGACATCGAGATCGTGGCGTGTCATTTGCAGAAGTGGTTGAGAAAGTAAACGTGGGGGAATATAGCAATTGGCTAAAGAGCTCGAGAATGCTTCCCCTCTTGAGATTATGGACATGGTGCTTGCTCTTGAGAACAAGTGGTCGTGGGAGTAGAATCATTGTCACTACTAGAGATAAGCTGGTACTAAGTCGAGCTGATGCGATCTACAGCCCCAAGTTTCTAAGTGGTGATGGAGCTTGGGACCTCTTTAGCTAGTATGCCTTCAGAACAAGGCAACCCAAAAGAAACTATGACCATCTCTCAAGTCATGCTATACGATATGCTCAAGGTCTCCCTTTAGCACTCAAAGTCTTGGGGGCTTTACTTTATAACAAATTTGTATAGGAGTGGGGAGAGGTGCTAAAGAAATTAAAGAAAATCCCGCAAAGGGGAATTCATGATGTGCTAAGAACAAGCTTCGATAGACTAGATGATTATGAGAAGGACATATTTTTGGATATTGCATGTTTCTTTAAAGGAGCCAGAAAAGACTACACAACAAAGATTCTTGACAGTTGTGGCTTTTATCCCCATACCAGGATAAGAATTCTGATTGATCGAGCTTTTATAACTGTCTCATCAGAAACATTGGAGATGCATGATTTACTGGTTGGGAAATCATTCGCCAAGAATCTATTAAAGTGCTGGGGAAACGCAGTAGGTTGTGGAATTATGAAGATGTTCATCATGTGCTAACTCAAAATATGGTGTGATATGGTCATGACCTATCTTTTTCGTATGTAAATCTTTAGATTAAACAACTTTAACTTTGACCAAAATATAATTCTTAGAAACAATATGCATTAACTTTATATTGTTAAATAAGATTCATGATATCTATAGTCACATAATTTGAACTATTTGTTATCCAGGCTTCGGAAGCTGTTGAAAGCATAATCCTTGACCTTTCATTCTCAAAGCTAAAAGTGGTATATTTAAGTTCCGAAGCTTTTGTTAAAATGACGAAATTCAGATTGCTCAAAAGCCATGGCGACAATGTAAATTCATGTGGGAATTTAAAGTTTTTTTCGCATGAGTTAAGAAGTCTCATATGGAAGTATTTCCCCCTGAAGTCTTTACCGTCTAATTTTATTGCGAAGAATCTTGTTGAGCTTGACATGCAATATAGTCTCATTGAACATCTTTGGGAAGGAGCCAAGGTAAAATTTTCACTTACATATGTTTCTTTTAAATGGTTTAATTCTTAGATGCCCGACCATATAACTTGTTTTCCTGGATGTGTTATACCAGCCTCTGGAAAATTTGAAAATTACCAACTTAACAGGATCTCCTCACCTGAAGAAAACTCGTGACTTCACAGAGGTGAAAAATATTGAGAGAGTAATTTTTCGAAGTTGTACAAGTTTACTTGAGGTTCACCCATCCATTTCGTCTCTCGAAAGCCTAGTTCTTTTGGTTTTCGAAAATTGTTGAAATCTTACGATTTTTCCAAGCAGGATTGGTATGAAATCTCTTAGAACCCTTAAACTTTCATTTTGTGAAAAACTCGATAAGTTTCTCGAAATTTCAGATATTATGCAAGATCTATCAGAGCTTTATTTAGATCATACTGGAATTAAAGAACTACCCTCACCAATTAGTAATCTTACAGGGCTTGTCTTGGACCTAAGAGGTTGCAGAAAACTTAAGAGTCTTCCAAACAGCGTTTCTCACATGAAATTTCTTAAATGCCTTGATGTTTCTGGGTCCTCAAATCTTGAAAAGTTTCCATAAATTTCGGAGGTTATGAATAAGCTATCTAAGCTTTATTTTGCCGGGATTGCAATTAAGGAATTGCCAACATCAGTTTTAATTATCACCAATCTTGTTACTCTGAAGCTGAATGATTGCAGAGAACTTGAGAGTCTTCCAAGCAGCATTTGCCACATGAAATCTCTTCAATGCCTTGATGTTTCTAGATGCTCAAACCTTAAGAAGTTTCCATAAATTTCAGAGGTTATGGAGGAGCTATCTGAGCTTCATTTAGGTGGCATTGCAATTAAGGAAATGCCTGCATCAGTTTTAAATCTCACCAACATTGTTACTCTGTGGCTGAATAATTGCAGAAAACTTGAGAGTCTTCCTAGTAGCATTTCTCACATGAAATTTCTTGACACCCTTGATGTTTTCTGGATGCTCAAATCTTGAGAAGTTTCCAGAAATTTTAGAGGTTGTGAGGAAGCTATATGAGCTTTATTTGTGTGAGATTGCAATTAAGGAACTCCCTGCGTCAATTTTAAATCTCACTGGACTTGTTTCTTTAGACCTGAATGATTGCAGAGAACTTAAGAGCCTTCCTAGCAGCATTTATCACATGAAATCTCTTGAATTCCTTGATGTTTCTGGATGCTCAAATCTTGAGAAGTTCCCAGAAATTTCAGAAGTTATGGCGAAGCTAGTTGAGCTTCATTTGGGCAGGACTACAATTAAGGAATTGCCTACGTCAATTTTAAATCTTACCGGACTTGTTGTTTTAAAGCTGAATGATTGCATAGAACTCGAGATTCTGTCAAGCAGCATCTGTCGACTCAAATCCCTCAGATATGTTTCTCTTTCTCGTTGCACAAAGTTTGAGGTCTTTCCAAGCATTGAAGAAAATATGGAAGGATTAAGAGAGCTTCTTGATAGGATTTCTACCACCTGCAAAAGTAGGGATAAAAACACTTTAAAATAGATAAAAACACTTAAAAATACTTGCAAGAGAACAAGGTTGTTATAATATAAACGGCTCAAGCAAGGTCGTTTTCTGCAGGGATTGAATGAATAATATGTATTTAAACTAATTTTTAGCTAATTATTTGAAAACAAAGATTGGAAAAGGTTGATTTTGAATTTAAAAATAATAAAAATGAATTTAATTAAAATGATTAAAGAAATTAGCAAAGTAGAAAACAGTTTTGAAAATCAAATTATAAAAGGCCTAGGGATCCGCCGTCCCCTTAACAATTCTATGTAGATGTACCAATTACTTATGAATCACACATGCAAATTTGAAGGTTAGCTTTTTCTTAGGCATATTCTACTTGTGGCATTCAAGCTAGAACGTATATCAAACATGCAATTCGTATGTGGCATTCAGATCAAATATAAATATACATGACTCATTATGCTTTGTGAAAACCTTTTGAAAAACCATGCAACCCCTACGACGTGGCATTCGCCCTAGGTGAAATTACAACTATCAATCACAAGAAGCAATACCCAATTCCCCAGTGACATTCCGACCGAATTGCATCCAATTACTTATCTCAACATCCTAATGATCGTGAATCATTAAGACATAAAGAAAGTTTAAAGCACAGTGATTAATAATTCAAAGTATACATGCATAATATCACATAATATCATAAGCAATTAAATAAAAACTACATAATCATGATAAAGCTCAAGGCATTGCCCTAACAAACGAAAATTAGTTACTAACAATCATAAAACAAAATATTATTAAAAATATGGACAGAAAACACCTTGAAAATAAACTTCAAAAACTCTCTAGAGTAGTGCGTGCGTTCCTCTCTTCAATGTTGCCTCCCGAAACCTAATGGCTAAAAAAACCTTATTTATACTAGTAGAAAATAAAACCATACCTAGAAAAGGTCTTAGAATAATACTAGGAAACATAATAAAATAATAAAACAGAAAATAAAAGGTTTTCTATTCTAACTGGAATTCGGAGTTCTCAGAAAATTGGTCTTTTGACAGACCAAATCAACTCTGATTTGGTCCCAAAAGGTCGCTTTTTAAAGGTTGAGATGTCCTCTACAAATCCTCAGAGGAAATCATCCTTAAAATATACCATCGTGACCTTCAAAATACCCAAAATGTCCATAAACGTCAATCTGGGAAAACTGCGCGCTAGGTCTTCTTTTCATCGCCACGGTCAAATGGCTTGGTAGAAAAATCTGGAATTTTGATATAATCATTTTGAAAGACTCATGAACATCCTTCAATTGGAATCACTCTAAAATTCATCCGTTTGGTCATGTTTTCCTCCAGAAGAAGTCAAATGTCCTATATTAAAAATACATAACAAAGTATCAAAATTCTACCAAAATAACCAGTAAATTAATACTGAGAATATGATAAAGTATATCATATAATATCGACCCATCAAATACCCCCAAACTTAGCTTTCTGTTTGTCCTCAAGCAAAACAAAACTTAAAAACAAATATAAAAACTAACAATCTAAAAACTTAAACAAAACTAACTAAGACACAAAAATTTCACCTTCAAGTTGCAATCCATAGAGAACGTTAAAAATTAGAACATTTTTTCAAAAGTTCCAACTAATCCCACCACAGAGTCTTAAGCCATTTAGAATCAATTAGAAAAGAATTCATGAACTTCCTTTGGTGTAAAGTGAACCAACATAGCTAAGGGGACTCGACTAAAACCTTTACCCCTTGTCCTCTTTGTTCAACACTTACTAACTTTACATATATTTTTTTTCTTTTTTCTTTTTTTTCTTTTATTTTAGTAATAGTGGTGGTCGTGCAATGTTAGTTCCCTTAAGCTTTCTATCCAACCCATGTAGCAAGCTTTAGGTCAATGACTCCCAAACCACAAAGGCTTTAGGGCACTAGGTGTAAAACACCCCTCAGGACTTATTAACTCGAGCTGAAAAGGCTACGAAACCAACTAACCACCCTGCCCCATGCCAAGACTCTTTGACGCGAGAATCACTGCTGATTAGGCAGGATTGGCCCGGGTACTAGGCAAAGCCTCGGGTGGAACAATTATTACTTTTTTTTTATAACAATAACTAACTTTACTTTAATAAGAACAAAAAATAAAAATAAACTTAGACTAACAGTAAGTGTTTCAATCTCACTCTCCACAAACCATGTTGGTGTGAATGTGCAAATTTTCAAAGTATAACTCATGAATTAGTGTCTAAGAAACGATAAATAGAAAAGACTCTAATACGGGTTAATCTTCACCATGTCCATTTGTTCTAACGTTTAAAATAATCCATGAATTTTAACTTAAAAAGAATGAATTTTTTTTAATTGACACAAAAATTAAAAAATCTAAAATTTCTTATTTTCCACCCCTAAAATTAAATCACACATTGTACTCGAGGTGTAGAAAATAAATAAAAGAAAACAAAAATAAACTTAAAACAACAAAAAGCAAAATAAACAAATGCCTTAATTGACTAAAATAGAAAGATGAAAAATAAAACAAAAGACAAAGCAGAACAAACCATAAAATAATATAAAACAAAAAATAAAATAAAGAGAATGGAAGTGGACACACCTGGGCTCGAACCTGGGACATGCGAGCATCAAAGAAGGTGCCGAAAAATAAAAACCCAACAGTGCTGCGTGCTGGACTTGAACCCGTGACCCGCTGGAACAGCTTGAGGCACTGAGCCTCTTCACACAGACCACACGTGCACAAGTGCCAAGCTGTTTGATGGGAACCCTAAGGCCTCATTTGGCAGCTCGGACTGTACTGACTATTTCTGTCGGATAGGATAAATAGCCACCGGATAGTACTGACTAAATTAGTCAGGTGTTTGGTGCAGTATCGGACTAATGACCGTATTATTTATACTGTATTTGGTATTATACCGGATAGGAGGAATCAAACTTAAAATAAAATTAAACTTAAATAAAATTAAAAAAATAAATAAATAAACTGAAATCATCTTAAACCCAGATCTCTCCGCCGCACCCCTCCCAAACTCCCTCCCTCTCTATCCCTTCTTCTTCTTCCCCATCTGCTCCCCTGAACTAAACCCCACCACAAAGGCAGCAACAAGAAACCCAGCAAAACCCACCTTTCAAAATCAATTGCAAAAATTTGAGAGAAAAACAACAATCTGATTCAATCTGATTGAAGAAAAAAAAATTGGAAGAAAAGTAGGAGGGCAGAACAGAGAGAGAAGAAGAAAAATAGGAGGAGGGCGGAACAGGGAGAAGGAAGAAGAATCTCAGATTCAGAAGTGGAGGAGGAAGAACAATCTCCCATTCGAGTTTCGTCAGTCCATCGCGAGAAGGAGAATGAGGAGAAGTTGCAGGAGGGCGGAATAGAGGAGGAGGAGAAGTTGCAAGAGGGCGGAACAAAGAATGAGAAGGAGGAGAAGAACCTGGGATTCAGATTAGAGAGCAAGTGAGGCAGGATGGAGAGAGCGAGAGAGGCCTCTACCCGACTAAATAATACCGAGGTTTTGGGCGGTATAACTAAGCGGGTAAACACCGTATAAAAAAGGTGGGCCCGGATTATTTAATCCGGTGCCTATTTAATCCAAACGGTCACCAAACACCGTACACCGTATTATTAGTACTATCCGGTGCCTTATACGGTGTGCCAAACAGGGCCTAATAGATTAATATATAAACCAACATTGAGTGGCTCAGATGCTCACTTCTCCCACTTAGAAAACCTAAACGCCATTCCATCATTCATCTCTGCCAAAATCAAATTACATCCCAAAATTCCTCAGCAAACCCAACTAACACCAGAGTCGCCATCCACACTCGAGTCTCATCTTCTCTCTCTCTTCAAGAAGTCGAGAGTCTTCCTATCTCCTCCATTTCTGCAATGGAAACCCAAGGCCTCGAAGCTGTACCTCTTCTGTTCCGAGATAGGAAACGAGGCAGATCCACCCCCAAACTTCTTTACAGCTGCAAATTCAGAGCCACTTTCCTCAAGTAAAATGCATCTGCATCTTATTTCCTTCGAGTTTATGACCGAAGGTCAAATGAAAATGCAATGCTGTTGAATTTCAAAGGTTGAATTCTTTTATTTCTCTCACAAATGTATTACAACTGCACCGAAACATATATAGAAGAAAAACTATGGAACCTAAGAAATGGAAAGCTACGGGTATGATGAGGATAGAGACCCCTCCACATACTAATTAATATTTATCATCATGAAGCCTCCTTCCTTACCTAACAAACAATTATCAAGCCTTTCATTATTCCTAAAGAAGGAATAAACTAATATGCACTAAATTAACACCTAGCCGAAAGGTGTTGTTCCAGCTTGCACTATTATCTTTCCATGATGCTCCATGATGATGATTCCACCTTCTTCCGTCCAACACCAAATATTCTACTAGACATTTCCAATATTTCCAATACTCCCCCTCAAGCTGGATCCAGAAGGTTGATGGATCCAAGCTTGGACAGAATCCGTTGACACTGATGAGAAGCTAAGGGCTTTGTGAAAATGTCAGCCAATTGGTCGGAGCTTCTTGTGTAGTGTGTCTGAATTACTTGCGACTGTACCTGTTCACGAACGTAGTGGCAGTCAACCTCAATGTATTTCGTCCGCTCGTGAAACACAGGGTTGGATGCTATATGCATGGCGGCCTGGTTGTCACAGAATAGAGACATAGGAAGGGTTGCAGGAAACCCTAAATCACACAGAAGACCCTTGAGCCAGATCAACTCACATGCTGTTGAAGCCATTGCACGGTACTCAGCTTCGGCACTTGATTTGGCGATGACAGTTTGCTTCTTACTTTTCCAGGTGACCAAGTTTCCACCGACAAAGGTGCAGTAACCACTTGTGGACTTGCGATCGATGGCATTTCCTGCCCAATCTGCATCGCAGTACCCCATGATTTGAGTGTGGTCGTTCTTTGTCATGAGAATGCCCCGACCAACAGACCCTTTTAAGTAACGTAAGATCCTTTTGACAAGGTTCATATGCTCGATGGTGGGAGAATGCATGAATTGACTGGCAATACTCACTGAATATGAGATGTCTGGTCTTGTGATCGTTAGGTAGATCAACTTACCAACAAGCCTCTGATAGGAGCTGATATCCGAGAGTGGAGTGCCTCCCAAGTCAAGTTTGAGCTTGCTATCGAGAGGAGTAAGGGCAGGCTTAGCATCACTCATATTAGTATCCTTGAGGAGGTCCATGACGTATTTCCGTTGATTAAGAAATAAACCCTTATGAGAAGATGCCATTTCGATCCCAAGAAAATACTTTAACACCCCAAGGTCTTTAATCGCAAATCTTTGTTGAAGTGACTGTTTGAGTTTGGAGATCTCTGCAGCATTATCACCTGTAATTATTAAGTCATCCACATATATCAACACAACTACTTTCCCACCAGCTCCAGTGCGAATGAATAATGATGAATCGGCACCACTCCTTTTAAAACCAACACTATTAAGCACTGAACTTAGTTTAGCATACCAAGCACGAGGTGATTGCTTCAGTCCATAAATTGACTTATGTAACTTACACACCAAATCAGGATTCTGGCTTTGAGGATGTCCGGGGGGCAATTGCATGTAGACTTCTTCTTCAAGATCACCATGTAGAAAGGCGTTTTTCACGTCCATTTGGTACATGAACCAACCTTTATTGACAGCAACAGACAATAAAACCCTAACTGAGTTCATTTTTGCAACAGGAGCAAATGTTTCTTTGTAGTCCACCTCAAAAGTTTGAGTGAATCCGCGAGCCACTAGCCTGGCTTTATGCCTCTCAATTGAACCATCTAAATTAAACTTGATCTTGTAGATCCATTTGCAACCCACTGCCCTTTTTCCTTTTGGAAGTTTGGTGATGCTCCAGGTGTTGTGTTGGTCTAGAGCTTTGAGTTCATCTCGCATTGCTTCTTGCCACACAGCATGGTTATTAGCTTCATGGAAATTTTGAGGCTCACGATGACTGGAGATGGTGTTAAGGAAGGCAGCATGAGATGGAGTCACCTTTTCATACGACACGTAATTTGATATTGGATGCCTTGGTTTATATGTTTCAAAATCTTGAAACCTTGTGGGAGGCTGCCTATCACGCCGAGGATTGCGTCGAGGTTCTGGAAGAGTTGGCTCACTCTCGTTCAAATTATCAGTTACACTTTGAAGGTTTTCTTGGTTGCCGCTGTCATCATCATGTATGGAACCATCAAGATGAGTGTCTTCATGGTCAATTTTATTGAGAGAAGCATCGGTGTTGGCATGACTGAGCTCTTGCTATTGCGGACCCTCAGGTTCGATTCTTGGTAATGGGAACAAGTCCATGATGTCATCCCCTTGATCTGTGATTACACTTATCTTGCCAAAAAAAGAGTTAGTCTCATGGAATCGAACGTCTTTGGACACAATCAATCTCTTTAGTTGGGGATTATAACACTTATATCCCTTTTGGGTAGATGAATAACCAAGAAAAATGCATTTAGCAGCTCTAAGATCTAGTTTATCTCGATGATGGGATTGAACATGTACAAAGCAGATGCAACCAAACACTCTAAGATGTGAGAGGTCAATTTTCCTTCCTTTCATGACCTCTAGGGGAGACTTGAATTCCAAGACTCGGCTAGGTAACCTATTGATGATATATGCAGCTGCCATAATACCTTGGGACCAAAATCTCTTTGGTACATTCATTTGCAGCATTATCGCTCTTGTTTTCTCAAGTAGATCACGGTTCTTACGTTCGACTACCCCATTTTGTTGAGGAGTTCCAACGCAACTTGTTTGGTGCATGATGCCATGAGTGCTCAAATATTGTTTCATGATATGGGACATGTATTCGGTGCCATTGTCAGATCGTAAGGTTTGAATTTGAGATGAGAAATGGTTTTTAACAAGGTTATGGAAGTCTTTAAACACTTCTATAACTTCATTCTTAGACTTTAGAAGATACAACCATGTGACTCGAGAGAAATCATCCACAAAAATCACAAAATACTTGTAGCCATCAAAAGATTCACTAGTTGGTCCCCATACATCTGAATGAACTAGTTCAAAACACTTACTAGTTCTAGACAAAGAAGAGTTAAAAGGTAATCTAGTGGCCTTAGACAAGTGGCATGTTTCACAAAAAATAGCATCCTTCCCTAAGTTTGGAAATAAAGATGACAAGATGGGTGAGGAAGGGTGAGCTAGACGTTGATGCCACAATTGATGGTCTTGAATGGGGTTGAACTTGGCTTGACACCCTCTGGGATTGCTCTTTGACATGTAATAGAGACCATCTAAATAAAACCCTTCACCAATCGTCTTCTTGGTAGCACAATCCTGAAAGATCACGTTGTGAGGAGAAAAAATGGCTAAGCAATTCAAGGTATTTGTGATCCTTCCCACAGATAGAAGTTGAAATGGGAAGGAAGGAACATACAAAGCTATTGACTCAATTTCATCAGACATCAACTTTATTTTTTCTTTTCCTAAAACCTTTACATGCTCTCCATTTGCAATTGAAACTTGAGAAGGCTTTGCAAATTTTTCAAATTTTTGAGATTTAGACACATGGTTGGTCATATGATCTGTGGCACCTGAATCTACAACCCAAAAATCATGCAACATATTTAGTTTAAGAGCAGTTTTAAAAGCTTTCATGATACCTTGCATGTCCTCTTGGGGTACAGGTTTCGTGTCTGCCAAGAAACCTGCAAACTTGCTGAGCAATGCCGTCGAGATCCCTTCTTCCATGCTATCTGCACGGTCAATTTCAGCCCCTCCTTTCTTGCCTTGAAGGTATGATATAAACCCGTTCATGAGTTCTGCTGGGTTTGCTGTGAAGTTCTTGAATGGATCTGACCTGTTGGAGATGGAGGTAGACGCATGATTTGCTCGATGTGGAGTACGGTTCACCCTTTGTACGCCTTTGTTGTCTTTCATGAAATCAGGCTTTAACTCTGGATGTAAAATCCAGCATGTGTCTTTAACATGACCGATATTGTTGCAGTGTTGACACTTCAAGTGCGGATGCTTTCCTTTGTACTTTCTCTCATTGGTTATATATGCCCTAGCCTCAGGTACGTTAGTCATTGTACTCATGTTCATGACTTTCCTCCTTACTTCTTCACGTTGAATCGTTGCACACACACTTGTGAAGGAAGGGAGTTCAGTGTTCATGAGTATGTGACATCGTAGATCTTCATATGTTGAGTCAAGACTAGACAAGAGTTGGAATATCTTGTCTTCTTCTGCTCTCTTTCGTAGCAGTGCTGCATCAGTTGTATGAGGACGATAAATTTCCAACTCACTCCACATGTTTTTCATGCTTCCTAGGAGTTGGACAAAAGGCTTGCCATCTTGTTGCAGAACGGAGATGTCCTTCTTTAATTGGAAAACCCGAGCAGCATTATTCTGGCTGCCATACATTTCCTTGACTGCTTCCCATAGCTGGTACGAGGATTCTGAGTAGCTGAATATTTCAGCTAACTTTCGTTCCATGGAATTCAAGAGCCATGACATAACTAGCTGATCCTTGCTAAGCCAGAATTCATAATTTGGTGAGGAAGCATCAGGTACTTTGATGCTTCCATTTATGAACCCTAACTTGGACCTGCCACCCAGCGCCAAAGACACAGCTCTTGACCATGGCAAGTAGTTAAACTCATTCAGTACAACTGAGCTTAACCTTTGATTTGGGTTGACTTCCACCTCATGCACATTCACGGAGGAAAGCTCCGGGGAGCTTTCAGCTTCTGATGCTGAAGGATTGTCTTCAGACATTTTGGAGATTGAATACTCTCGGATAGCAGTATAGCAGAAGCAGGTTAATTTCCCTGCTCTGATACCATGTTGAATTTCAAAGGTTGAATTCTTTTATTTCTCTCACAAATGTATTACAACTGCACCGAAACATATATAGAAGAAAAACTATGGAACCTAAGAAATGGAAAGCTACGGGTATGATGAGGATAGAGACCCCTCCACATACTAATTAATATTTATCATCATGAAGCCTCCTTCCTTACCTAACAAACAATTATCAAGCCTTTCATTATTCCTAAAGAAGGAATAAACTAATATGCACTAAATTAACACCTAGCCGAAAGGTGTTGTTCCAGCTTGCACTATTATCTTTCCATGATGCTCCATGATGATGATTCCACCTTCTTCCGTCCAACACCAAATATTCTACTAGACATTTCCAATATTTCCAATAAATGCTAAAACATGCATGTATGTATTATGTAGGTAGCGTTCGGAATCCGAGTAAGACCAAGGGAAATAGAAGCTGCAAGGAGCAATGGTGCACGCATGGAGCTGGTAGGTGTTCTGTGAATTTGCATGCCTTTATTTGATGAATCTGTGGAATTGTTTTGCATGAAACTTGATCTGCAATACCTTTTGCACACTTGGATCCCCGATTGTAGAACTGTGTACTTAGAAATTTGTTGAATGGTATGTAAATTAATTTCATGGGAGAGAGTAGTGAGTAAGTGGAACCAAGTAGTGTAGAAGCTTCCAAGCAAACCCCACTATAAGCATTCCTGAATCTCACATTTTTTTTCTGTCATATCGGTACTGCCTAAACCCATGAATGTAGAAGAATGGATGATGAATATGCTGGGGTGAATGACTGTTGATTGAACGCTCGTAGTTGAGATTAGGCGGACTTAGTTTCGAATACAACCTGCAATCACAAATCAAAAAATTTAATTAGATAAGTAAAGAAAAATAACAAGAATTAAAAATTGCAATTTTTTTTTTTAATTTTCTGATTTTTTTGTTGTTGTGGTTTTTGTAATTAAGAATAAAAGTAAGAAAATAAAATAAACGAAATAAAAAGAAGAGTTAGAAAAATTGGGTTGCCTCCCAATTAGCGATTTAGTTAACGTCTATAGCTAGACGGATTTGAAAGAAACTGGTGATCACGTCACTTCTTGTTGTAGAGTCAACCAATCTTTAATAGCATCATTGGTCAATATTAGGTAATGAGTCACTTGATGTTTATTGACCAAGTGTTTTAATGTTGTGGTTGGGTCCTTAATGTCTGCTCTTCGATGTGAATGAATTCTTGTAATCAAAGAGAGTCCCCTCAAGCGAGGCTTGCGTCTTTGACGAACTGACTTCCACCTTGTATTTAATACCTATAATTTGTGCCTTGGCCGAATTTGTCTATGAGGAATTTGGCTGCCACAAAACATCTTCTTCTCATATGCCTTAGCTTGCTTGATGGATCTGCACTCTATTTCTGCAATTATGAGTTCTGGGGATATGTTAAGATCAACAGGTTCTGGTTCCTCCGTTGTGCATGAGTCAAACCTTGATCGTTCTTCAATTTCAATATCTTCTAGCATGTTATTAGAGCTCTCCACACATTCTAATGTACTAGTAGCCCAACCGTCCTTTGAACTTTGAGGCACATTAGGTTGCTCAAAAGGCTGTTGAGTACCTAACCATCTAAAACTATGATGCTTTTTCAAATTTGGGGCGTAGAAATCAAAAGTGGGATCGTTCCAACGCCATTGTGAGTCATTCCTCATATTAATATGTTCCTTCACACCATTAGGAAAATATTTCCTTTCAAGGCATTACAAAATTTCATGGGTATTTGAACAGCAAAGAGCACAAATTGTAGGTTTAAATCCATAGAAACCTTGTTTTGCAAAAGAGATCCATAAGGGTGGTACTGGTGGTTGTAGCTCCCAGCCCATCTTTGAATTGCTCCCAAAAATCAACAAGCCAACCTAAAAAAATAAAATAAGCAAATACATAAATAAATAAAATATATGTATGCACAATAATAATGAACTAAGAATATGTAAACACAAATTATTTGAAACAATTCCCGATGACGGCGCTAATTTTTTTGATAGAGATAAAAACACTTAAAAATACTTGCAAGAGAAAAAGGTTGTAGTATAAACGACTCAACCAGGGTCATTTTTTGCAGGTATTGAATGAATAATATGTATTTAAACTAATTCTTAGCTAATTATTTGAAAACAAAGATTGGAAAAGGTTGATTTTGAATTTAAAAATAATAAAAACGAATTTAATTAAAATGATTAAAGAAATTAGCAAAGTAGAAAACTGTTTTGAAAATCAAACTATAAAAGGCCTAGGGTTCCGCCGTCCCCTTAATAATCTTATGTAGATGTACCAATTACTTATGAATTACACATGCAACTTTGAAGGTTAGGTTTTCCTTATGCATATTCTACTTGTGGCATTCAAGCTAGAACGTATATCAAATATGCAATTTGTCTGTGGCATTCAAATCAAATATAAATGTGCATGACTCATTACGCTTTGTGAAAACTTTTTGAAAAAGCATGCAACCCTTACGACATGGCATTCGCCCTAGGTGAAATTACAACTATCAATCATAAGAAGCAATACCCAATTTCCCGGTGGCATTCCGACTGAATTGCATCCAATTACTTATCTAAACATCCTAATGGTCGCAAATCATTAAGACATAAAGACAGTTTAAAGTACAATGATTAATAATTCAAAGTTTACATGCATAATATCATAAGCAATTAAATAAAAACTACATAATCATGCTAAGGCTCAAGGCATCGCCCTAACAAACGGAAATTAGTTACTAACAATCATAAAACAAAATACTATTAAAAGTATGGATAGAAAACACCTTGAAAATAAACTTCAAAAACTCTCTAGTCCCCTCTCCAATGTTGCCTCCTCAAACCTAATGGCTAAAAAACCTTATTTATACTAGTAGAAAATAAAACCCTACCTAGAAAAGGTCTTAGAATAATACTACAAAATATAATAAAATAATAAAACAAAAAATAAAAAGTTTCCTATTCTAACTTCAAAAGGTCTTCACCGTGGCATCCCCAATACACGTAAGTTATTCACATGCTGTCATGCCATGGCCATACTTGCAGATCATCGGGAATCAATTTCATTCATATTTTCTAGCGGTTGCCACAATAATTACATTGGTAATTGCTGGCACCAACCTATATTTTCAATTTGCAATAATTATGTCAATTTGCAAAATTACCTGGCCACAATAATTATATCAGTTTCTACCATATTTTGTTTTTGTTTTACTGAAGTAAGGTGCTGACCGTGTAGCATGTTGGAATTTTGGATCGCCGGGCCCGCCCCACTCTAACGACATCGATATTGTCCCCAACTTAACCACCTGCCCAATCCGTCAGGTGTGGGGTAATCATATTTAAACCCCTTTGGTTTTCTTCACCCCACCGATGTGGGACAGTTTAACACTCCTCCTCACGTGTAACCTCGTTTAGTGGTTCACACGTGAAGATCCACATCGGTAATTGAAACTCAGAGGTTTGGGCCCACTTGTTTTCAATTGGAACTCAGCGGTCGTCTCTATATTAAGAGGCCCACTTGTTTTCAATTGGAACTCAGCGGTCGTCTCTATATTAAGAGCTCAGACTTGTTTCCATCTGGGTGGTGACAAGCTCATTGGCTTGCACACAAGCTCGTTGGCTTGCACGGGCCCGCAACCGTTGGCTCTGATACCATGTTAGAATTTTGGATCGTCGGGCCTGCCCCACTCTAACGACATCGATACTGTCCCCAACTTAACCACCTGCCCAATCCGTCAGGTGTGGGGTTTTACCACAAAAGGCCTCGATATTAGTTAGAGTGGGGTAATCATATTTAAACCCTTTTAGTTTTCTCCACCCCACCGATGTGGGACAGTTTAACACTCCCCCTCACGTGTAACCTCATTTAGTGGTTCACACGTGGAGATCTACATCGGTAATTGAAACTCAGAGGTTGGCTCACATTGGGTACGAGAATTCCGTCGTATTAATAAAGTCCATGTGGTAAACAGTTGTAGCAAATGTACTAATAAAATGGTCTCTTGCATTATAGGAAGAATGAACAACTATCCAAGTATGGAGATGCAAAGTCTGCCAGGGCAATCATGTCGGTTGAACTTAAGAAACTGATTGAAGTGAATCCGTTATTCAGTGATAAAATTGCAGTTCCCAAACCGTAAACGTTTGAGGCTATGTACTCTCATTAACCAAGGGTAATTACACTGAAACCACGACCTCAGTTATATAAGATTAGTTGTGCACTCCATTGTGACTTATCGATGTTGTTGCAAATACTGGTCTTGCTCTAATGATTCCACGTAGCGAATGAGTGCTTTTGTTTGCTGTTGCATTCAGAATGAGAATTTCATCAAGTTGATAGCACTAGCTAATGAGTTTATCGTTTACGTACATTGTCTATATGGCTATTAAAAAGGTGGTTATAGCTTGAATTATGTGAAAACAAAAGTAAGTCATTAATATTGTTGCAATGCCTTGATCATGTGCCTGAATCTTAATTTAGTATATGGTTCATTACTACATAGCACAGGGGGGCCTGGTGACAGTTGTACATCACTGCTTGATTCCAGCGTCTGGTGTCCGGACTCTTTCGTTTTTTTTTTTTTGGTGGTGACCGGTGCCAGAAGTTTCCACACACCAGTAGCTATTATTTGTGCAAATTATGACCTTTCTGGTTCTGCTGAGAGAGAACTAATTTCCCTTCTGTAATTTCAAGCTTAAATTGGCAGCATAAGCTTTGTAAGAACCGAAGTCCAAATCCCGTTATAAAATCATTTTTTGTGGATCACTCATGTGGACAACTGAACCGTGTGCAGGCGCCATCACCTGCAAACAACCCGCTGCTTGGAGCCTTACCAAAAGCTGGAGAGTGTTCCCCACTAGGTGCACATGAGGTAAGTAATCTAGCTTAACTGTTGATACGCTACTTAAGTAGACACTTTGTTGTTATTAACTTTTTGTTGATGTGCTTGGCTTTGCATTGCCAGCCTTTTCAACCTAAACCAGGCCCGGTTCAATACCCCTTGCAACTGTTACTCATCCAGCAGTTTCTGAAGGATTGGTCTTGCTGGTCCATCAATAACAGGTAATGCTTTTGTTAGCTCTTAGTATTCGTTTATCATGATCCAGATAAGATGGTTCTTGATTGTGGTGTTTCATGATCCCAAAAAGATGGTTGTTAATTATGGTGTTTCATCACCTTGTATAGATGCCTTGAAACATCCAAGGACACCTCCAACTAATCCTTCTTTGGAGTACCCGCCTTGGGATTCTGATTATGTTTCTAAAAGAACAACACCGATGGGACTGTCTACCGAAGTATGTACATACTTGCAAAGATCAAATTTTGAATGGCGATCTCTATATTCGTCCTCATTTACCTTTTATTCGTATTTGACAGTTTGTTCTTTCGTGCAGGTTAATCTCCCTGTTAACATGTTGCCAGTAACATTTTCATGACACGGTCATGGTCAAGCTTTGAATGCACCTGATGGCTTGCCTAAGAATGTTACTCGGACTTTGAATCAGGGTTCATCTCCCATGAGCATGGATTTTCATCCTTCACAGCAGACTTTGCTTCTTGGTTTGTATTTTTTATGTTTTGAAGTAGCTCCTTATATTTATTTGTGTACCTTCGAGCTCCACAGCTATGTTTGCTAATTGGGTTTTTTTTTTTCCCCTTAGATGCTTGGTGCTCATAATTGACTGTTGATTGTTCTCTATGTGATGCTTCAGTTGGTACCAATGTGGGGGACATAGGCCTGTGGGAAGTTGGATCTATGGGGCGACTAGTTTTAAGGAACCTCAAAGTATGGGATCTTAGTTCATGCTCAATGCTCTTGCAGGTCTTTTCCTTTCTATACTTGTTCATATGTGACATAAAAATTGTGTGCACTGTATTCTTTGTCCGTATGAGTTGGTTGACTGAAAAGTAAATTTGTCTTCGTGAAACAGACTGCTGAAGTCAAGGATCTTGGTGTGTCTGTTAACCGTGTGATTTGGAGCCCTGATGGTGCTTTATTTGGTAAGCTTGAGCATACTTAGGTAACTGTGGCAAATGTGATATGGCTTTATAAATTTTTAAGGATTGAATTAGATCTTAATTATTGTATCATTTACAATACAATTATAGGTGTTACTTACTCAAGGCACATTGTTCAAATATATTCTTATCATGGGGGTGATGACGTACGAGAGCACCTAGAGGTATATACAAAAGATGCTGTATCAAATTTTTCCACTTTTTTGTTGTCTCTTAGTTTTCTGTATTAATGGTGACTCTGAAATTACTGTCGTAGATTGATGCACATGTTGGTCGAGTAAATGATCTGGCATTCTCCCATCCCAATGAGCAGCTTTGTGTGATTACCTGTGGGGATGACAAGACCATCAAGGTTCGTTAGTTGTTTAACATGTTTGCTTGTCTCATTGCCATTGGAAGAGCGTTTTCTGTTCCTTGCTGATTTCCTTCACAAATTTAGGTGTGGGATGCTGCAACCGGTGCAAAACAATACGCTTTGAAGGTCATGAGGCTCCAGTTTATTCTGTGTGCCCGCATTATAAGGAACACGTCAGGTCTTGTGGTATTTGTTTTTTTCATTCTTACTAATTACACCTTGTGTTTCTGTCTCTGGTGCCCATCTGCCCTTGTCTTTTGGTACTCATATATAAGGTCAGGGACTAACCCTCACCCTCCCGATGTGAGATACTACAATCCACCCTCCTTAGGGAGACCGACGTCCTCGTCGGCACATCCGAACGGACGGTAAGTCTGGCTCTGATACTAAACTGTCACATCCCGCCTCTGCCGTAGCAAGATATTGTCTGCTTTGGGCCACGCACTCATAGATTTGTTCTTGGGCATGAGAACCTCAGTACCCAAAACGCTTCTCACTAGGAAGAGATGGGCATGTATATATAAGGTCAGGGACCAACACGTCCCGATCTCGATGTCCTCTGGACATCGGGACGGTCACATGCTAGCTGACACTCGAGGGTGATGCAAGCCATTTAGAAATGGATGAGAATGAGAAATAAATAAGACTTATGAAATTAATAGTAATTAATATGCATTTAAAGAAGAATATAAAATTGAATGAAACAAAGGATGGGTCGAACACCGGGAGGACTCGAAGATGCCGACGCGGAAGTGCCTTAGCACCAGGATTGTACACCTCGATTCTAAGTCCTGAAGGGGACGCAAAACAAGCATGAGTGGACCAAGTTGATATATATAAATAGTTATCAACATACTAACCTTCATGTTTTATGAAACTCATATAGCATGATAAATAAAATAGGTTTTTCGAAACCTAGCATGTCCTGCAATGTCTCAAAACATATCTCGTATATATTGTAATCGCTAGTGAATGTCCAATCTCACTCCAGGCCTCGTGTCAGTTCCTCATCCCTGTGCCAATGCCAAAGGAAAATCACCTTTAGGCCCTGTGCTAGCTCCTCGTGTCTCTCAACCCGTAGCTAGAGATTATTTCTCTCGGCCTTATGCCAACACCGTAACCTCGCCCGTGACAGAATCTATTCCTCCCTTGTTGTGGAATGGGGACCACTAGGTAAGTACAAAACCATTGAATGGGGGCCACTAGGTAAGTAGAAAACCATTACAAGGGGAGTCGTTTCATACCTTCGAAGCACTGTGAAGTTGTTGGAGTCAATGGGAATCTTGCTCGAAAGGCACGGGACTCGTCGGACCTAGGTTCTCCGTTTCTCTATGTCTCACAGGGACCAAGAAGAGAGTGAGAAGATCCTTCACGCAGTTGTGGTGCAATCGTGGTCGATGTGGTGTCCCTAAGGGAGTTCTTGGGGTGTGGGTTTGAACGGAGGAGGGGGAAAGTGTGAGAGGTGAGTGAGATAGAGAGCTGAGAGAGTGAGAGATGAGGTTGACTCGGGGTGATGAGGGAGAAAGAGAGAAGTAATTGGGGTGCTGCCATGTGGTAGCATATGAGTGGAGATGAAATCTCCAAAAGGGATCTAGATTGGGTGAGCTTAGGAGGAACAAAATGCACATTTTGAAAACCTTTGGGGAAAAATAATGAAATTCACAAAAGAATTGGGGTTGGGGTTTTACAATCTACCCCCTTAAAAGAATTTCGTCCTTGAAATTTGAAATACTTTACTACACTGAAATACTCGAAAATAGGGAGAAGAATATATGTATAAAGAAGAAATCAAGTCAAAGTGGGTGCATCAAAGAGAATATGCCACACTGTCGCGAGCGGGTTGCAAAATCCTCTATCATGGCTCCAAACTCTTACTTTCACCCCCATCAATGTAAAAGTAGCAACATACTTTATAAAGATATAAAGTTAAAAACATATATTGACGTAAGGTCAAAAGTAAGTACGCGAAATACGATAACATCAAAATATATATGTACGATAGTGAAAGTGGAAATGACTCGACCAAATAGTTGTAACATCGAAAACAAATAACTACAGTAAAGTAAGTTAAAATACTTGTACTGAAAACTAAAACTGAAAATGAGGGTGGGTTTTCATAAGCATACGTAACTTCACGTACTTCGAGAATAGTTATTTTTAGGTCGAGCCCCCAACGTAGTAATTTCATAACTGTCGTAGACGGTCCTTCCTGCCCACTCGCTTAACAAACCTAACGAATAAGTTATCGATACCACAGTCGGCTGCCCGCGATATCGACCACACATTTGTTGTCTCGATAAGCAAGCAGTAATTTCCCATGGATGCACATTTCCCCATAATGTAATTTCCATCTTTCAAAAACTATTTTGCCCCTCAACATGAGAGTGTTCCAAGACCATTCGATTCGCTCCTCAACCGTACTGTCGTACTGTTCCAAAGCGCACTAATCAAATTTGCTAGAAGTGTTTCGATATCCACGTACTCATCAACAACAAGGTTCTGAAGTGAAGCAGTGGTAAGATGCGTTGAGACGAACACACATCGTTGGAAAAGAACTACTAGAGTAAGATGTGATGCCTATGAATTATAGTAAGATGGTGATACAATCCGTTGACCTTCTGTACTAAAACCTTCATCAAACTCTTACTAAAAGACTGCTCAAACCTCACTCCCACGTACTCGCGAACCGAATGATCCTAGTGCGAGGTAGTGGAAAACTGTGTTGAGGCGAACACATCACATCATCGAAAAGGTCCACCAGAGTATGATATGATGTTTATGAATTTCAGTAGGGTAATGAGTAGTGACTATTTAATTCAGCGTGAAAATAGTGATGTTGTACCACAATCTTCACCAATCTCTTACCAAAAGACGTCTTAAACTTCACGCCTACATGGTACTCTTCCTGGTAAGTCTGGTAAACTTGTGGAAGGGTTATGCTAAGGGTTATGCTAAGGGTTATGCTCTTAACGTTCCTATCAGAATCAATAAGAATTGGGCACACACTTCTACTGAATCGATCGATCGTGAATTCCTTACTAAATGAGCGAGAAACCATGTCGGGAAGGCTAAAAAAACACTCAAGAATTTGAGGGTCAAAACAAGTCATTCAAATCTAGAGTATAAGATATCTGGATTTGAGAGATACAACTCTACTGCTTGAGTTCACACAAGTACCTAGTTTGACCGTTACAGATTATTAACAATTCAAGATCTGATGTCACACACCTGATAACATCACTGGTCACACAACTTCGTCCGATCTCTTGTGAAATAATTTGACCTTTTTGAATCACCTGACAAACTTATAAGATTTCAGTAGATTCAGCTTTTCCAACCCCATATGGTTTCACTGGATAATTGTCCAATTAGGTTCAGATGGTCAAGATGAGCTTTGTGTGTGTCTTTCTACTGAGGAGTTCCGCAACTACGCTTGCATAATTGGGGTGGTACACGATGGTGCAGTTGTAGACATTTGTATACTCTGGTCAACAAGGATGCAACATTTCTCGCTGAAGAGAAAATGTCACCAAATTTTTCAACAAGGAAGGTCAATACTAACTCTAGATCCAGGATAGGATAATTCACATCGTGTAGTTCCAATTGTCAAGAGTCACGCGCAAGACCCGATCCTACTGCATCATTTAAATAATACACCACCGCAGAATTCGAAAAGTATAAGAACTACGATCTGATGAGACAACACTTTGTTGTCAGAAACTTCATTCAGTGTCAGCATCTCAACAAAATTGACTGATTTCTTAGCCAAAAGGAAATAGGGCTAAGCTCAAAGAATGGTTAAGGACTGCTGGTAGAATGGACAAACTAAGGGTATTTCGCATTTCGCCACCCTGTGGTTATTTTCAATTTCCAACAGCTAACCTCTTTTGGAAGTTGATAAGAATAACGTCTGCTACCAAAGAGTCTCCTGAGAAAAATATTTAGATGCCTACAGGGAACCCATTTGAAAAATGTACTTTAAGATTCAAGAGACTGGCTATCATGTTAATAGTATACCCAAAATCTCGAGTCCAGCAAGCAAAAAACGAGAAGTCACCTTCCCCAATAAGTAGTATCTCTTAGGAGCCATTGTAGTGCTCAAACAAACTCTCCATTTTTGCTTAGTAGCAGATTTCTAGTCAAACAAGGTCAATGTTGGTGGAAAGAAAAAGGACTCGCAAGTGATCAACCTAAAAACTCAATGAAAGCACATACATTTCGAGAGAAATGTGAATTCTACATGTGCTTAAGCCATAAGACGAGTGAAGAAAACGCGTCCTCCTAAGGAAGTATTTAATGTAAACAAAGTCAATGCTCGAAGAATTTGATGTGAAGCTGACGGTCAATGGTTAGGGAACTTGACTTCGTCGTTGGAGTAAGCAAGAATGGTTATCGTTAGAACAATTGTCGAGAATTGTTCTAAGGATCTGCACTAATTTCCTCAGGAATGGATTCGAGAACATTCGTTCGATCTCCAAACTAAAACTTACTAACTTTGCAACAACTAGCGCTTACTCGCTTTTTCTAACACGCACTTTGTGACACGACCCGACCCTGATATTCCCCGAATACCAGGATAGGCACGTGCTGGCCGACACCCAAGGGTGACGAAAGCCATTAGTTAAAACAAGGACTAAAATTTAGAAGTAAATACGGGTTATTATAATTTAAAACCAATGAGTTAACAATTTAGGAACGTGTTCAGAGCATACAGCTAAACCTAATCACTAAAAGAATTTGGATAAAATTAAATGAATACAGGGGTGGGTCCTACTTCGAGAGGACTTGATGGCTCCGATGCGGAAGTGCCTTAATGCCGGGATTGTATGCCTTGATTCGAAACCTGAATGGGGGCGCAAAACAAGGGTGAGTGGACCAAGTTTATATACATACATAGTACGAAAATAGTTATGAACATACTAACCCCCACAGTTATATAAAGAAAACTACTAGTATAATAAATGATAGTTTTACTAAAAACCTTAGCATGCCATAAACATCTCAAAAGATATATCGCGGAAAAACATCGCGTCAAACCAAAGCATTAATCGTCTCACAAATCGTCTCATAAACGCGGTGTGCTGCTAGTAAAATCACTGAATGATAATACTCCCGGCCCAATGCCTGCACCTGAGTCTCTGTGCCCGTAGCCAGAGATAACTCCCTCCCGGCCCAATGCCTGTCTCCGTGTCCCTCAGCCTTTCGCTAGGGATTATTTCTCCCGGCCTAAATGCCAACACCAGATCCTCGCCCCAGGCGGCATAGTGTCCACTAGGTACGCACAAATAGTTACGCCTCTCCAAAATAACCGCTTCATAGTATAGAGTCATCCATCATCTATACTATAAAGAGGGGTTTTCGGAAACATGTTCTAGCATCCTATCGTCATCCATCAGATAGTCTACCAGTTCATGGTTTTTATAGAAAATACGATATATCAAAATATAGCTCAATATAGGCCAACAATTAATTCCTCACAAAATAATGAGACGATATTCAACATTTCAATAAACATGCTTAACATAACTTCAATTCATAATTTCCAAGTAAAATCAAGGCATGCTATATAAATATGTAAATCTTCATTTCATAACATAAATCATATTTTTATTTTTAGAAGGTGGTCCACTCACTGTACTTCGCCGCAGTAGCGATCCGCGAGTGAGTTCTGGAAACGTCCTGGCTAGCCACTTCACCTATTCATGATAGAAATTCGATAAATATAAAGATTGGAATGAATTTGAATGAACTTAAGAATTTTGGTTGGGAACCCCGGGATTTTGGTTTAGGCTTGGAATGGATTGAGTTTAGAGTTTCTAAAGTTTTTGGTTCTAAGGGAGTGAAGGTTAGATGGTTTTGGAACTTAGCCAACTATACGACCTATCCACTCTTTCGACCACACTACTCACACATATATCACACACTACACGGAACACACATATACACACCATATACGTACAATACATACATGCATACTATATCCACATATATACACGGACTCACACACATACATACTATACATATACACATACCAAGCCCACATATACAATTCACACACATGGCATACATTTACGTCATTCTAGTTCACAACACTTACATATATATATATATATATATATAAATAATCCTATATAGTTCCTCCTAACAGATGCATGTACACAGATATGCTCACACATACACATATACATATACCTTACACAGCACAACCACAACACATGCACGATCTACATACAAATCTGTACACACACACTCAGTTTGGCTACGGGTTTGGGTTTAGAATTTGGGCCCAAGGCCCGTGGGTGCCTGAGCTGGCCTAATGGCCTGCATGGTGGTCGGGGAAGGACACAGTATACCAGATTTGACAGAGAGTAAAACCCTCGAGTTTTCACATGAAATCATCAACACAGATCCAACACAGCAAGAATAACCCAGAAAAAAAAGAAGAAGAAAGCTCAATTTTTACCTGAGTTCGAGTTTGGGAGCTTCAAAGCTCACGGCTTTAATGGTTAAACACCATACAATGCTCCGATGATGCATGCAAGACCATCACTAGGTTCCTTGAGTCCCATTGATCTCAAATATGTGATTTTAGGGTTAGATGTATCAAGAACTCGAAGAGGAAGAGAGCTAGAAGCTCTCGGAGCTTAGAGAGAGAATCCGAGAGTTTGAGAGTTTTAGAGAGAGAGAGATAATTTCAGAAATGAGGGAGGGAGAAGACTAACCCGTGCGGGTTAGTGAGGTCTAATTAAGGGTTTTGGGCCGGGTTTGTTAGCCCAATTAACTCTTTTAAAAAAAATTGATTCTTGGCCCACTAAACTTAGGCATAATTTGGGTAAGGGGTGTTAAACTTTGAATGTTTCGAGCATTTATCACTAAGATATGACTCTACCCGCCATTCCTGGGGAACGCATGTCACAGAGTGATATCATTGTTTCAGATTTCCAGATAGACTTAACCAACTCGTACCATTAAGATTTTTCCATTTCCCAACATTTCAATGTAGATCTGACTCCGCCCGCAATTCCTAGGGAGCGCATGTTGCAGAGTATCGGTTTGATGTTAAAAGTCATTCGACAATCCATTTTGTCATTGTTGAGGCACAATCCCGACACGAATTCTTATATTTCAACCAGAAGGTCACAACTCAAACAGAGAAAGGTTTGCACAACTGCGCCAAATGACACCAAATCCGGAAGTCGTGACATCCAAATGTTGTCATGATCGACACACCACTATAGTAACTGAAGATCCTAAGTACGCTCTGATACCAATCTAACAAGCCTCGATCCCGATGTCCTCGGGACATCGGGATGGTCATGTGCTGACCTACAACCGATGGTGATGAAAGCCAATTAGAAATGCATGAGAACGAGAAATAAATAAGATTTATGAAATTAATGGTAATTAATATGCATTAAAGGAATGTGTTCAGAGCATACAACTAATTAAAATACTATAAGGAAGAATATAAAATTGAATGAAACAAAGGATGGGTCCTACACCGAGAGGACTCGAAGATGCCGATGCGGATATGCCTTGACGACGAGATTGTACGCCTCGATTCTAAGTCCTGAAGGGGCTGCAAAATAAACAAGATATATATATATATATATGGGTGGGTTCAAAAAACCGAAAACCGAAAAAAACCGAAAATCAAACCAAACCGAAACCGAAAAAACCGAACCGAACGAAAAAACCGAACCGAATTGAAAAAACCGAACCGAACCGAATTCTTTTGGTTCGGTTCGGTTTTAGAGGTCTAGAAACCGAACCGAACCGAATTAATTAAATTAATATTTTTTTAAATTTTATTTATTTAATTATTTGTTTTGGGTATTATTTTTAAAACCCAATTTGTAATATTTTTAAACCCAATTTTATTTGTTTAATTATTTGTTTTGGGTATTATTTTTTAAACCAAATTTGTAAGTCCAATGTGTTGCCAAATACTTACTACCATTTTCTCATTTTTCTCACACTCCAATTTTACTTCTAATTTTTTATGGTTTGTTTGCTTCATCATTAAACAAGTTGCTTTCCATTTGTCTCTTGATCAATGTTCTTCTTTGTTTGTGTTTTTATTGTTTGAATTGAAATTATGAGTGATTTATAAATGACTGAAACTTTTATTGCATTCTCTTAGAAAACTAAACATACTATTGGATTTGATGGTTATTTGTGATTTGAGTTTTACTACTTTGTTTGCCCTTTATTAATAATAATGTAATGTTTGAGTGATCTATTATGCTCAAAAGTTTTAGAACTTTCCTTGATATTTTCTAAGGAACCAAACAAGGATTAAACTATGTATACTTTGTTTGCTTGCTTGATGTGAAAAAAAAAAATATATCCAAAACAAATAATTAAATAAATAATAATAAGAAAAAGAGAATTTAAAATATCATTACTTTTTAAACCCAATTTCTCAAGAACAAAACAAGAATTAACCCTATGTATACTTTTTTTTTTAAACCCAACCATGATGTGAAAAAAACCGAAACCGAACCGGAAAAAACCGAACCAAAAAAAAACCGAACCGAAAAAAACCGAAAAAAAAATGAGCCGAACCGAAATTTCGGTTCGGTTTCGGATTTGGCAAAAAACCGAACCGATTTAAACCGAACCCACCCCTATATATATATATATATATATATATATATATAAACAGTTATCAACATACTAACCCCCAGGTTTTATGAAAACTCATATAGCATGATAAATAAAATAGGTTTTCTGAAACCTAGCATGCCGTGCAATGTCTTAAAACATATCTTGTATATATTGTAATTGTTAGTGAATGTCCAATCTCACTCTAGGCTCCGTGCCAGCTCCCCGTCCCTGTGCCAATGCTAGAGGAAAATCACCTTCAGACCTTGTGCCAGCTCCTCGTGTTTCTCAGCCTGAGGCTAGAGATTATTTCTCCCGGCCCTATGCCAACACTCTAACCTCGCCCGTGACGGAATCTATCCATCCCCGTAGTGGAATAAGGACCACTAGGTAAGTACTAAACCACTGAACACACACACACACACACACACATATATATATATATTTGAAAAAGGATCTTCATGGTAGTAAATCATCCATCATCTATACTATAAAGTGGTGTTCGAAACATGTTCCAAATATTATATCGTCATCCATCAGATATTCTATAAAGAATATGGGTTATAGGAAAAATAGTATAATTCAAACTAGCCTTAGTAAGCATGTTATCTCACAAAACGTAGTCATTAAATCATGCTTTTAATGTATGCATTTCTACTATTAAAACATGCATTTTTAGAAGGGGTCCACTCATAGATACTCCACCGCCGAATAGCCACGCAGACTAGGGAAGATGAAAACGCCACAAATAGTTGCCCTTAAGCACATAAAGGGTCCAATTAATAAAACTATACTATAACAATTGAATTTGGGAAAACGGATATCAAAAATGGATTCAGGACATCGAATTACCCTAAGAAGGGCCCCGGTTAAATTTCTGAAAAAGTCAACAGGAGGAATATTCCCTAACGAAATATTCCAGAGAATATTCTGTCAGGTAAAAGGGGGCTGGGTTAAAGGTTGGTTCTGGGCCTAGACTTTAGGCCTGTTCTTTAATTGAGAATATTCCGTCAGGTCAAAGGGGGCTAGGTCAAATGTCGGTTCTGGGCCTAGACTTTGGGCCGGTTCTTCAATTGGGTTTTGTAAGGGCCTAGGCTCAGCAACGTGACCCAAGGACAATGGGTTTTGGTTTTAAACCTTTTAGGCTTGGGTCTTTAGGATCAGCGGGCCTAAGGCCTAAGTTCTAAGGGCTTAGGTTAGTAAAGAAGGTCGGCGCCAAAGGCCGAAGGTGCAAATGCCTGGTGTGGTTGCTGCTCGCCTGGGAAGGAAGTCGGAACTTCCCTGCTGCGGTCGCCGTCAAAGCCCACCGTAAGCTAAGCACTAGTTACGAAAAAGACAAGTGAGACAAGGGGAGTTGTTTCATACCTTCGAAGCACCGTGAAGTTGTCGAAGTCGACCGAAATCCTACTCGGAAGGCACGGGACTTGTCGGACCTGGGTTATCCATTTCTCCATGTCTTATGGGGACGAGAAAGAAGGTGAGAAGATCCTTCACGCGACGGTGGTGCTGTCGTGGTCAAGGTGGTGTCCCTAAGGGTGTGCTTGGGGTGTGGGTTCGAACAGGGGAAGGGGATAGTGTGAGAGAGGTGATTGAGATAGAGAGCTGAGAGAGTGAGAGATGAGGTTGACTCAGGGTGAGGCGAGGAGTTTTTGTAGGGGTGGTTCGGTATGACCAAAACCTTAGTCCTGATTCACAAACCAAAATTTTCGGTATTCCCAATTTCAAGATCAATCCAAAACCAAATTTTTGGGAATCCCAATTTTCGGTATTTCAGGACAATCGGGAATCCCGAAATATTTTTGGGCTTTTGGGCTTTTTGGTGTGAGTGCAGAATAGCCAATCTGCACTGCATATCTTAGCTGTGCACAGTGTGGAGTGATCAAAATTTGGCTGGGCTATAAATTTAATAACTTGGCTGGGCTATAAAGTGATCATCAAATCATTATGTGTAGAAATAAATCAAACCAATATCCAATATCCTTGCATATATCCAAAACAGTCAATCTGCCTATTCTTTCTACATTTGTACTACAAATGAAATGCATGCAGCAAAAATAAATTAACAAATCCAAAAGCAAAAAAATTAGTTACAAACCAAGGTTTCAAAATAAATTAAGTAACAAAGCCAAAAGCAAAAAAAAAAATTTGTTACAAGCCAAAGTTTCAAAATTAGTTAATAATGGCTTCCTACTAGAAGAGAATAACCTCCATATATGCTAAGAACCGTTCAGTTCACAACAAAAAAAGGTAAGGAAAAATGGACTCATTCACTCAATCCTTGAACTGGTCAGACATGCAGTAATTGCATTTAGTGAGAGTATTAAATCAGATAATAAACCACAGCCTATTACAAAGGTCAACCAATGACTAATGTAAATATACCAAAGCTCCAAAAGCTTAGATTCCTTAAAGACTAAATATTTCCAAGACTTGAATACAAATAGGTCCCACATTACACTCTTAAAAGCAACAACAATTAAATCAAAGGAGCACACAATTCAAGAGAGTATACAATTAAATTAAACTCATCTGAGAAATTTACTTGTTGATAAATAAAACTCCAGCACAGAAGCTGCAGTAGCAAAGCAAAAGTGCCCAGTTCCTTTGGACCTTCACAAATCTGCAAAAACCCAAGAACCTGAACCATTAGATCAATTAAATAGGATCTGATATGTGAAACCAAACAAACCCTAAATTTACAAACCCTAATCTAGAATTCTAAAATTAAATTTCAAAAACCCTAAAATTACAAACCCTAATCTAGAATTCGTAAATTAAATTTCAAAACCCTAAATTAATTCCCATATTTATTTACATGTGTCTGAATCTGAGAGAGAGAATCACGTGAGAGAGTCAGAGACTCCTGAGAGACAATCGTGAGAGAGAGACCGATGGTGGCTGTTGTTCTGTGTCGTGAAGGAAGGGTCCATCTTCGGAGAGAGACAGCGGTGGATAGGGGTGGTTTTGGTACATTACCGTACCAAAACCTCTGTACCGATTACCATACCAAATATTTGGTACGACAAAATCTATTACCATTACCGTACCAAAATTTTGGTATACCGAATATCGGTATACCAAACAGTTTGGTTGGTATGGTATGCCAATGGTAATTACCACTTTATTTTACGCCACTTAGTTTGCCCAAAATCTAATGTTTTTCTAACCTAATTCAAAGCCCATAAATATATACACAGTTTGACATATATACACAATTTAACCTAATTCAAGATTTTCTACTATTGTATGTCAAAGTGGTAAAAACTTAAGAAATCATAAGACAAGATTTCTATAGCATGCTGAGACTCAAATGAACCAGAAAAGTAAGACAACAAACCACAAAAATGTAAATATCCATAGTTGTGCTCGACGACTGGCTTGCTGATTTGAACCCACAATCCAAGGTGATAATACCCAATGCATATGTTGTGCCCTCACTTGGAAGACAAAGTCGCCGGAAACAAGAAACGAAGATGAATTGATGACAGAGATGCGACGGCGGAACAAGCCCTAGGTTTCTAATGTGTCGAGCAGGGATGAGAGACTAAGAGTGTTTGGTTTGTGGAGATTTTAGGAATAGGATAAATGAGTCAAAGTGTCAAACGGCATAATATAATATTACATAATACACAATTATATATATATATATACATGAATAAATATATAATATAATATTAATAATATTGGTAACCGGTAGGTATGGTATACCACCGGTACTAGTTTTGAGTACCAGTACCGTACCGAAACAATATGGTATGGTACAAATACCGTACCATTACCAGTGGTACAAATTTTTTGGCACAACTTTGGTATGGTACGGTTGGTAATACGGTAGGTATGGTAATGTGGTAAAAAATTCCACCCCTAGCGGTGGATGATCCGTGTGGTGGTAGGCCGGTGAATGGCTGGCCGGAGTTGGATTTGAGTGGGACTGGGTTGAGAGACTGAGTCTGAGTGAGTGAGAACTGAGAAATGAAATGAAAGTTCGAAATTGGAGTGGAGTCCTCGACGGGGAGAAAGCTGAAAGCCTAACAAGGAATGGATGGACGACATAGATTAATTTGAAACAATCCAACGGTTCAAATTAACTCTAACTATAATTAAAAAAATAATATATATTATTATCTGTGTGTGTATATATATATATATATATATATATATATATATATATATATATTCGGTTCGGCATGGAAATGTTGAAATACTGGGAAGACGATCCCGATTTCCATACCAAAATTTCAGTATTTTTTCGGTTTGAGAAATATATATATATTCGGTTTGGCATGGAAATGTTGAAATACTGGGAAGACGATCCTAATTCCCATACCAAAATTTCAGTATTTTTTTCGGTTTGAGAATACCGAAATTTTGGGAAAATCGGTTTGGGATCAGTATTTTTTTTGTTTGGTTTGGGATTTTTGAGAATTTTTTCCACTCTTAAGTTTTTGGCTGTTGGTGATGATTTTTTTATTAAATTTTGGGACATGGAAAACATTCAATTTCTGACAACTGCTGATGCTGATGGAGGCCTTCCAGTAGGTTCATTTCCTTTTAAGTAAATTGAAATAATAGAATCTTAAATACCAGCTGCTCATCTTCTTTACACCTCCTAATTTCTAGGCAAGCCCTCGTATCCGCCTCAACAAGGATGGTACTCTCTTGGCTGCTTCTGCCATTGAGAATGGGAAAAGTTTTGGCAAATGCAAATGGAATGCGCTTGTTGCGAACAATTGAGAATCATCTTTCTTACGATGGATCTGATAGACGATAATTACTCTGATCAATTCCTTCCTGATTGTCTGTGATCGCTGCCTGCTGTAATCCCTGATTGTTTGTAACCCTTTGACTGATTTCCTGCGGAAATCATATATGTTAAAACACCTTCGTTATATGTATATTCTGTATACAAAGTCAAGTCATACGTTAAGGCTTTATTAGAGAAATCAATTAATGAGAAACTGTAAGGTAAAGCGTATCCGGCACCAAATTATATAAAGCATAATACACGATTCTAGCATTGAATAAAAAATAAGATGGCTATGTTCTGTAATGGAATAGGCGCTTCATATAAGATTTATTGTGCAAGCTGTATGCAAATGTAAATAAACAAAGTCATGTGTGAACAAAAACTACAGTACAAAATGCAAAAGACATAACAATCTTATACTGCGTTGTGGGCCTAGTGGCCCTGGTTCTTTTATGCTTTTGCTTTTCGTTAGTTTCTTATTTTTATAAAGAGACTTTTAAAAGGTGATAAAGAAATGGCCATAGAAATTCGTAATAAATAAATAAATAATAAATTTCGGATCGACAGCTCCTTCCATTGTTTATGAATCGCAGTGTGTAATAATTTTATTTAAGTTATAAAATACGGCTAGAGAAACACGTAATCTACTCGTTATTGACTTCAACAGCTAGAAAAACGCGTGATCTTCTTGTTTCGATAAATTTTTTAGAGTGACGGGAACACATACTTCAGCAAAACAGGTAGTGTTCCCAACCAATTAAAGTTTAATAGCAGGATTTTGGTTTTGGTTCACTTAAGCGAACCTTGAAAAGCTAAAAGATCATAATCTGTTACATCTTCCATTTTTTTTGGTCTGAACAAAATTAAACATAATGAAAAGAAAAAAAAAATTCTTCTCGCTTCTCTGTCTCCTCCCTTCTCTTCTTCTAAAAGCAAACCAGAAGAATTGAGGCACCAGCTCGCCGTTCGCTACTTCGACGATGGTAAAGGGCTGAACTGGAGTGACTTTTGGGACAGTCCCTCAAGGATTTCTCAGAAACCAATTATGATAAAAAGAACTGATGGGGCTAATTTTACACACAAATGATGATGAAGGTGAAGAGGAAAGCAAAGTCACTTCCCTGATTTGAGCTTGATTACAAGACATTTTAGGGTAGTACCATACTAAATTAACCATCAAATTTTAAGATTTTCTCAGAAACACCCTACACTTTCTCACCTTTTTGTAAAAACCAAAAAAATTAGATTCCTTGCTTGCATTTAGATTTTGGTTTAAAAGCCTATTAAAATTTTACAACGAAAACTAAAATTTAAAAAAAAAAAAAAGAACTTTGTTTGGTAGCGACCACCTCACCACTGAAGAGAGCCATAACCCAAAAACACTGCTTTCGTTTCCTCTGCTTCGTTTGTAACAAAAGACGAATTAGGATCTTCGCCAGATTCATTTCTAGGGATCCCACAATCGTGTCTGTTCATCATACATTATGCGGTCAGAAATTATTTAAAATTCAAATAAAATAGTACTTGACGAAAACTGACCGCACGATATACAATGAACTGACATAATTGTGGAATCATTAGGATCCCTAGCGAATGGATTCGGCGAGGATCCTTGGGGAGAAAAGACATAACAGAGTTAAAAGGGAATCTGACTTTTCAGCTTCAAGGTGTAAGGGCTCTTCATGGCAATAGGCAATTGCATTTTACACGTCTACCCCTAAACTGAATAACCATGGCAATAGGCAATAAAATATTAATATTTTTTATATTATAAAATATTAGTATTTTTTAGTTTATAAAATATTAGCATTTTTTATTTTATAAAATAATAAGAAACAATTTTATTTGTAATTTCGGATAGACAATTCGTACCTGCATCATTAGCTTTTTTTTTTGGAAACAAAAGTATATAAAAACTTTGAGAGAAATATTGAAATGTGGTTGAAAGTAATTGAGAAAATATGAAAGTATGGTGTAAGGTGGAAATCCAACGGTCCAGAAAAAAGAGCCATTGAAATCCAATGGCCGTGAGGGTGCCACGTTGCACCCATCAATGGCTACAAACAGACTGTCCATGCAGGCCCCAACGCCTGCAAAGCTGTCGGTGACGCGCCTGAGCACGTGTGTGTTGTGCACGCGCCTGACACGAATTTTTTTAAAACATGGCTGACTTGCATAACCCCCCTCTCAAGTGCTCCAGTCTTGGACTCGTGCTTGAGCTTCCTCTCGGGCTCTCCCTCAGCCCAATAGCCCGAATGGGCTGGAGCCTCTTCGGCTGGTGATTTGGGTTACTGAAGTAGCCTTTACCCTGGCTATTGAGCACGCTAGAAGTGCTCTAAGTGAGCTTAAACCAAAATCTAGCTATCACACCGCAATTGGTTGGAAACACCACCTACCTTGCTGAAGTGTGCGTTCCCGTCAACCCAAAAATTCTCCTGCTCATCATTGACTCATTAATTTACCCTTTATAATTTTTATGCTTTTGCTTTGTATAGTGGCCCTGATGGTCCCTGCATTTTCTTTTCATCAGTTTCTTCATTTTTCTTTTTTCTTTTTTATCGAAATTTCTTCGTTTTTCTAAGACATAATTCAATCCTTGGAGTAAAACTCAAAGTTTAGGTTCTAAACTTACCCCAACTTACTCTGACCCCTAGGGCAAATATGAGTTAAAACTCAAAGCTCATTTCTTGGCCAAATTTAGCTCAAGATTCCTCCCAGAGTTACTGGGGCAGGCTCACCATATATTTATATTTTTTATTTTTATATTTATAAATTCATTGAATCCAATGATTAAGATCTAATTAAAAAGAAATTCTTTTATGTGTTTCATATTTTTTTTCATAATGTTTCACGAGTTTCATGGTGTTGGTTAATGATTTTTCAATATTTGTAGAATTGTAAATATTTTTAGGTTAAGATGTTCATAAAATTAAATTAGGATAATCTACACAATTTGTTCTTTTAAAAAAGTTACTTTAAGAAAAAAAATTAGCTTAAATTCGTTCTTTAATAATTTTGGGCTAAAATTTTAACCCAGAAAGATTGGAGTAAAAAAGTTGTGAGTTAAAACCTAAATTTTATGAACTAAAAAGTTAAGGTTTTAACCCAAAGGTTGGAGATAGTCCAAAGAGATTTTAAAATATAGGAAAATGATCCTCTTCGGATCCTTTCCACCAAATCCACCAAGGCACACAATCCGTGCTGTTGAAATATGATCTAACGGCTAAAATTATTATAATTTTTAAAGCTGACCTCTATTTGTAGTTTTTTGTTCAAATTTCAAAAGTCTAGATTGTGTGCCTTGTGGAATTAGTGGAAAGAGGATCCTTTTCCATATAGACATGCACCTAGAAAGTACGGCTAAAGAAATGCGTGATCTGATCATCATTGACTCATTACTTCCTTTGTAGCTCCAATTTGAAGATCAATTGAGTGCTTCAGTTCTTATGCGACTCTTATATACTCGATCGATTAATAGCTGCTGCATCTTCATCTTCTAGCTCTCCTTGGAAACACACGTGTTCATCAATTTCAGAGGGGAAGACACTTGCAGGTGCTTCATCAGCCACCTCTACAAAGCCCTAAATCAGAAAGCAATCAACACCTCCATCGATGTCGAAGGGCTCTGAAAGGGCATCGATGCTGAAGGGCTCCGAAAGGGCAACGACCTTTCGCATCTACTGACGGGCGATACTGTTGGAAAATATTATTATTTAGATTTATTTTAATGTTTGGTATTTTGAGCTTAGCCCATTAGAATTAGGTTTTGTTAGAAATTAGGGTTAGTTTGTTATAAATAGGGTGCTTTGTTAGTCATTAGAAATCAAGTCAGGCACAATGTAGCTTCTTGGAGTTTATGTAGCCGTCTTAGCAATTCAATTTAATAAAGTTTTATATTCAGTTAGTTTGTTTATTCGTTCCGCACTCTAATATTCAATTTGGTATCAGAGCAGGTTTGATCCTATGGGATTTAATTTGCTTTGGGTTGGTATCTATTTGCTTGTGTCCGTTGTCGCTCTGTATTCGTCTTGGATCACTTGCAGTCTAACCCGCACCACCATCTCCGCTGCTACATCCATCCGTTCACCGTACCCACACCGACTCGTACGAGTCGGATTTGTCACAAACCTATGAAGTCCCCTTCTGCAGTTTGAATTTGCACTACAAGTTTTGTTTGCTGCAATTGGTTTTGCAAGCCTTGTTTGCTGCAATTGTTTTTGCATGAATTGAAGAAAGGCTGATGTTGTTGGTTCGCACTGAAGTAAGGAAAGGATAAGAAGAATTAAGGGGAAAAAAAGTTGGTTTTGCACTTTCCGAGGAGAAAAGAAGAAAGAAAAAAAATAAGGCCCATGCGGGCAAAGGAAAAAAATGTTGTTTGGATTTTTTGTTTGTTTGTTCGGAAATTAGCATCGGCATCAGCATTGGCACTGGAATTTGGAGTTTTGCATCCACATCGTCTGTTCGCAAACTCATGTCGTGTAATGCCATGAGTTTGACCGGGGGGTGTTGGAAAATATTATTATTTAGATTTATTTTAATGTTTGGTATTTTGGGCTTAGCCCGTTAGAATTAGGTTTTGTTAGAAATTAGGGTTAGTTTGTTATAAATAGGGTGCTTTGTCAGTCATTAGAAATCAAGTCAGGCACAATGTAGCCTATTGGAGTTTATGTAGTCGTCTTGGCAATTCAATTTAATAAAGTTTTATATTCAGTTAGTTTGTTTGTTCGTTCCGCACTCTAATATTCAACTAAGTTTCGCGCGTTTTAATCATAGTTTTTTTTTCTCAAAACTATGTTTCTTCCACATGGTGTTTGAAGGAGTTCATCCAAATACTGGATTGTATGGATGGAAAGAATTGTTCCCGTTTTTTACGAAGTGGATCCCTCTCATCTCCGCAAAGCAAAGAGCAGCTTTGCGGAAGCTTTTGCCAAGCATGAGGGCCATTCTAACGCTGACATGGAAGAGGTGCGGAGCTGGAGGTCCTCTCTTACTCAAGCCACCAATTTATCTGGCTGGGATTCGTGAAATTACGAGTAATATTTAGTTGTTGTAGTTTCATATTTCGGATTTCTTTTAACGTTTCGTTTTAATTGTTTGTCATGTTTTCCTAGCCAATGTATTAGTATACGGTTTGCACTTGCTCTTGCTCTTACTCTTACAATTATGTTTTTCATATTCCACAGGGATGATGCGAAGCTCATTGAGGAAATTGTAAAAGATATTTTTTCAGAAATTGATCCGCACCTCGTCAAGTAAAGACGATGACTTGATTGAAATGGATTCCCACATGCATGAAATGGACTTGCTATTACATCCTGCTCCTGAAATGGGTGACGTTCGTGTTGTTGGAATATGGGGTATGGGTGGTATAGGCAAAACAACCATAGCTAGATTTGTTTATGAAGAAATTGCTTGTCAATATGAAGCTTGTTGCTTTCTTGACAATGTTAAGGAAGAGTTCACCACTTGTGCTCCCGTACGTATGCAGGAAAAACTTCTATCTAAAATCTTGAATGAAAAGGTCCAGAGTTTAGGCACTTTGGATCGAGGTTACAGAATGATTTTGAAAAGGCTACAGACGAAAACAGTTTTTGTTGTTCTTGATGATGTTGACGACTTATTTCAAATTGAAACTTTACTTGGAAAGCAACATTCATTTGGTGGTGGAAGTAGAACCATTATCACCACTAGATATAAGCTATTACTAAGTCGAGCTGATGCAATCTACAGCCCCAAGGTTCTAAGGGTGCGTTTGTTGTACCGGACTATCTCGGACTTGATTAGCTTCAAGGACTAAGTTGGACTGGCTTAAAATAGACTAAGCTGGACTAACTTAGTGAAGTGGTTAGTGCAGTATCGGACTAAATAACTAAAATAATAAAAATAATAATTAATTCTTATCTTTTACATTTTTTTTCTTTTTCTTTTTTCTCTTTTCTAGAAAAGTCTCCCACCCCCAAAAGCTCTCCATCTTTTTCTCCTGCCCTTCCAACTCCCTCTCACTCTCTTTCTACTTTCCCCTTCATCATCAAACTCCATTCATTTTCACTTTTATAATAAAAAAAAGCCATTTTTGGATGTTGAAATCGCAGGCCATCAAACTCCATTCATTTTCACTATTATCATCAAACTCCACCTTTTTCATAACTCGAGCATTTTTGAAGAATATAATATGGGTTTTGTAATTGATTTTTATTTTCTGGGTTTTGGCAGAATCATGTTTAGGTTTTGGTGGGGGTTATGAAATTTGGCGACGGTGTCGTGGCGGATGAAGGCGCGGTCGAGTGGAGGTCGAGCAAGCCGATGATTTGAGCAGAGGAGAAGTATTGCCTCTCGACTATGAGATCGGTGATAAACATGAGATGCGTGCGGGGAGGCACAGGGAGTGGCGAATCTGCCTGATTCTGGGTTTGAGTTCAGCGCGAGGAAAGAGGAAAGAGAGAGTGAAACAGAAAGCAGGGAGAGTTCTTAGCTAGTCCTATGGTTTTGGGGGACTCTCGCTAAGAACCTTTAGTGAAGCCTTTGGTGTAGGCGAGTCCGGGCTAGTCTTATTAGCACTAGTCCCGGATGATAACAAATATCGGATTAGACTAATAGTTAGTCCAGTCTAGTCTAGTGACAGTTAGTGAGGGCAAACAAACGCCTCCTAAGTGATTCTGGAGCTCTGGAACTCTTCAGGCAATATGCCTTCAGAACAAAGAAACCCAAAAGAGAATATGATCATCTCTCAAGCCGTGCTTATGAGTAAACAAGTAATTCACTGAGTTAGTTCACTGATCCTATCAACACTACCCCCTTGAAGAACAACCTCGTCCTCGAGGTTATCAAAGTTGAAAATCTGGAAATCTTGACTGGAAGTCCTCATAGTCTTCCTATGTAGCTTCAACCTTTTCTTGTCCAGCCCAATGAACTAGTAATTGCACTTCTGCAGCAGCCCTTTTCTTGTACATTCTTCTGGCAAAGATTGCCAAAGAAGATTTCTGTATTTTCCCATCATCAGTCATTTCTGGTAGTGCAGTGTTAGGCTGAATCAAGTTTCCCAAATGCTTTTTAAGGCAGTTGACATGGAACATATGGTGTATTTTCGAGCCTACAAGTAGCTTTAACTTATATGCAATTGGACCAATCTTCTCAATGACTTCATAGGGGCCATAGAACCTGGGATGCAACTTGTGATAAGCATAAGAAGCTAGGGACTGCAATTGATATGGGATTAACCTGATATACACATAGTCTCCAACCACAAACTCCCTTTCAGTCCTATGCTTATTGGCTTGCCTTTATCATGTTCTGTGCAACTTCCAGGTTTGTTTTTAGCATTGCAAGCAATCTGTCCTTCTCAAGGATGTAACATGGGATGGTGGATACCCATACACTAACTCAAATGGTGAAAACCTTGCAGAAGTGTGATATGAGGGGTTGTAATTCCATTATGCCCAAGCTAGAAACTATTGGAATAAGTCAATATTTAGGAAAAAAAAAGGAATGTAAATTTTTTGTAATTATTAGAATCATGTTTTAGGAATGATATTGTGTCCGTATGTACCTTTTATTCAGAATTGTGTAATACATAAAAGGTTAAGCCGTAAAATTTTATTTGGCATCAGAGCCTAACCATAACCCTAAGACTCCCGCCTGCTACTGCTGCTACCGTGAAAAATAAAAATAAAAACAAAAACAGCGAGTCTGTGGTTCTTTGCTGCATTCTTGCAGCAAGCCAAGGCTGCTGTGTGTGTGTGCTGTAGCCAAGATTCCGTGTGCCATGCTATTGCTATCGTAAAGGAAAAAACACAGTGTGTGGATTTTTCCTCTTTTATGCAGTGATTGGCTGCTGCTACTGACCAAAACAAATGGGGATTTTTTATGCTACTTGTGTTTTATTTGCAGCATACAATTGTTGTGGTTTATTTCGCTGCTGCCTTGGATTGCAGCGTGAGGTATTATGTGAGGAATGATTAATTATTGTGCAAGAGGTTTGCATATCTATTTGGTATTGTAATTTTTCGTGTATTGGTGCGATTGTTGTATGTCTCCAATTGCTATGCTTGAGCAATTGTAGGAGTAAGTCTACTGCAATAATTGCATATTGGTGTGATTGCCGTAAGAATATTCTATTGCAAGTAGTTCTCGTGTACTATTACTATGATGAATATAGGTTGGATTTTGGATTCTGGTGCAACGGATCATATGACATATGATAGAACTTTGTTTCAGTCCATGAAAGATTCTCATAGAAAGTGTGTGGCAACTGCCAATGGTACTACTGCTGCTGTTGTTGGAGCGGGAACAGTGTCTCTTACACCCTCTCTTCCGTTACATAATTGTTTATTGGTTCAGTCATTGTCTCATCACTTATTGTCTGTACCTCAAGTCACTGAACAATTGGATTATGTTGTAGTAATGTATCCTTCTTTTTGCTTGCTTCAGCATATTCAGACAAAGGAGATCATTAGGCATGGCACTAAGAAAAAGGGACTGTATTATGTGGATGACGTGGTTCCTGGAAGAGCTAATTTTGGTATTGTTATTGCATCGTCCTTTGGGGCATGCATCGTTTGGTTATTTGAACCATATATTACCTGATTTGTTCAGTGGTATTGAAGACTCAGAATTGAAATGTGAAGTATGTATTTTAGCCAAAAGTCATCATGCTTCATTCCCTCCAAGTATGAATAAAAGATCTTTTCCATTTGCATTAGTACACTCTAATGTGTGGGGGCCTTCCCTTATTAATACTACTTCGGGAATTAGGTGGTTTGTAACTTTTGTGGATGATTGCACTCGTATGACGTGGTTATATATGTTGAAAAATAAAAGTGAGGTTTGTGATGTGTTTCGTCTATTTCAACAGATGGTTAAAACTCAGTATTCCACTGATAGTAAAGTTTTGCGTTCTGACAATGGTGAAGAGTACATAAATTTCGAGTTATCCCGATTTCTACAAGATCGTGGAATTATTCATCAAATTACCTGTTCGCATACTCCGCAACAAAATGGGGTTGCTGAGAGAAAGAATCGTCATATCTTGGAAATTGTTCATGCCTTGCTTATTGGTGCGTCCGTGTCTAAACGTTTTTGGCTTGAAGCCGTTACCTATGCTGTGTATGTAATTAACTGTATGCCATCTCGGGTTATAGAATTCCATACACCTTTTCAAGTATTGACGAAACATGTTCCTATAGTATCCACTAATACCCTTACTCCTCGTGTGTTTGGATGTGTAGCATATGTTCATATTCACAAGATTCATCGTAGCAAATTGGATCCATGTGCCCTTCGGTGCGTTATTGTTGGGTTTGCCTCCTAATAGAAAGGGTATAAATGTTATCATCCTGAAACTCGACATATGTATGTGACTAAGGATGTTACTTTTTCTGAATCAGAGATTTTATTCTTCAATCCCATCAACTTCAGATTACCAGGGGGAGAACACTAGTGGTGATCAAGTTGATCTTGGGTGGATAGAGGTACCAAAAGATGTGATATGTAGTTCAGGGGGAGCCTGTGTTGACGACAAGGATGAAAATAAGACACCAGTCACTCGGTAAGAAACTGTCATGAATGATATAAACCTTTAGCTGCTGCCTGCCGAGACAAATGCAGGTTTTCGGCAAGGTCCTACCGAATAAGCTATAACAGTCCAACAACCTACTGCTGAACCAAGTACTTCAGGGGAAGAAGTGCCGCATGCAGAACCTACATCACCATCTCTCTCTAGCTCGATTGTGCCACCCAATGTGTCCACTCTGAATATCCCTGAGGTAAGTACTACAGATGCTCATGTAACTAATCCAAATAGTGATGTAAGTACATATAAGTTGCCGCTAAGGCAAAATCATGGTGTTCCTCCTGAAAGGTTTTCTCCTAAAGGAAAAGTAAAGTATCTAATAGCAAATTATGTGTCATGAAGAACCTTGCACCGGAACGCCAAGCCTGGGTAAATAATGTGGAAGCAATCCAAGCACCAACCCGAGTTAAGGAAGCCTTAAAGGATCCTAAATGGGCTGCTGCAATGGATGAAGAAATGATGGCACTACACAAGAATGATACATGGGAGGTAACGGAGCTACCTAAATGCAAGAAACCGGTTAGGTGTAGATGGGTCTTTACGATCAAGTACAAGGCATACGGATTGGTAAACAGGTATAAAGCAAGGCTAGTAGCAAAGTGTTATACTCAAACTTATGGTGTTGATTATCAAGAAACTTTTTCTCCAATAGTGAAGATGAATACAGTACGAGTTCTGATTTCTTTAGTTGCAAATTTGAATTGGCCACTGAAACAGTTTGATGTGAAAAATGTTTTTCTTCATAGGCACTTGGAAAAAGAGGTATATATGGATTTTCCTCCGAGGTACAATGTCGGAGGGAAAACCGAAGTATGTAAGTTGCGAAAGTCACTTTACGGACTTAAGCAATCACCTCGTACATGGTTTGGTAAACTTACTCAAGTTATGAGGAAGATTAGGAATTATCAAAGTCACTCGGATTATTCATTGTGAAGCGGAGAAGTGGTAAAGTGACAGCCTTAATTATTTATGTGGATGACATGATAATAACGGGTGATGATTCTGAAGAGATGATGAAGTTAGAACAAAACCTTGCAGCCGAGTTCGAGATGAAGAATTTAGGAGATTTGAAATATTTTCTTGGCATAGAAGTCGCTCGATCATCTAGAGGTATTTTCTTGTCTCAATGTAAATATGTTCTGGATTTATTAAAAGAAACAGGCATGCTGGGATGTAAACCTGCAGAAACTCCCATCATAAAGAAACATTATTTGGGGATTTATCTAAATCAAGAACCGGTTGACAGAGGTAGATATCAAAGACTAATGGGAAGGCTGATTTATTTGTCTCACACTCGTCCGAATATTGCCTATGCCGTAAGTGTGGTAAGTCAATTTATGCACTCACCTAGTGTGGATCATATGGCAACAGTAATGAGAATCTTGGCATATTTGATGTCTGCCTTGGGTAAAGGAATTTTGTATGAATGTCATGGACATATGAGGATTGAGGGATTTATTGATGTTAATTAGGGTAGGTGATGTGACTGATAGAAGGTCTACATCTGGGTATTGTACATTTGTTGGAGGTAATTTGGTTATGTGCCGGAGCAAGAAGCAAAATGTGGTATTACGGTCTTCTGCCGAAGCGAAGTATAGGGGTATGGCACATAGTGTGTGAGATTCTTTGGCTACGAAAATTGCTTTGGAGTCTCGATTTTAAACAAAAGGAGGCAATGAAGTTGTATTGTGATAATAAGTCTACTAGAGAAATTGCTAAGAATCCAGAATAGGATGACAGGACTAAGCATGTTGAGGTTGATAGACATTTTATCAAAGAAAAGCTAGAGAAGAAGATTGTGTCAATACCGTTTATGAACTCAGAGGAACAACTTGCAGATATCCTTACCCATGCCGTATGTGGTAACAGGTTCGATGACTCGCTTGTCAAATTGGGCATGAGTAATATATATGCTCTAACTTGAATAGGGTATTGGAATAAGTCAATATTTAGGGAAAAACAAATTGTGAGTATTAGAGTCATGTTTTAGGAAGGATATTGTGTCCATATATACCTTTTATTCAGAATTGTGGAATACATAAAAGTTAAGCTGTAAAATTTTATTAAACTGCACCCATTTTTTAGGCTGATTCCCTGCAAAACACCTCAGGTAGGTTTCAAGGCACCTGTTTACAACCTTCGATTGGCCATCACTTTGTGGGTGGTAGCCAGAGCTCATACAAAGCTTGGACCCCTTTAACTTAAAGAACTCCTTCCAGAAAGCACTAAGGAATATTGGATCTAAGTCACTGACTATAGTTGAGGGTATCCCATGTAACTTAAACACATTCTCCATAAACAACTGAGCTGCTATGGTGGCCGTATATGGATGTGTTAATGGCAGGAAATGGGCATATTTAGTGAGCCTATCGACTACAACCATTATGACAAATTTTCCATGACTAATATCTGTCCAAATTTATTGGGGAATGGGAAGTGGTTGAATCAAACTTGGGGGAGTGAGGGTTTCATATTTATTTTGTTGACAAGTATTGCACTCAGAGAAGAAATGTTTGACGTCCTTCTTCAAACCAGGCCAATATAACCCTATTTTAATTATGTGATAAGTCTTCAAAACACCTTGATGCCATACAACCGGGGTAGAATGGTGCTCCTCCAAAATTCTCAACTTCTAAGGATGACTGATTACAATCCTATTTTTGTACTTTAGGAAGCCATTGTTGAGTTTGTAAGATGATTGACTAGGCTCATCAGTAGTTCAAGAGTTAATGTCTTCCAATGCCTTGAGCTTATGCTTGATCCACTTATCATGTTCCTTTTCCCTTCTCAATTCATCGAGCTAGCCAAAGTAGGGGTAGGATATGGAGGAGCAACTAGTACCAGAATGGTCTAAGTCATTCAAGGAACTAAAGCCGTGGACCCTTGAGAGAGCATCTACCACTACATTGTCACATCCTTTCTTATACTGGATTTCATAGTCGAAGCCTAGTAATTTAGTCACCCATTTTTGTTGGAAATGACTACTTGCCCTCTAATTGAGGAAATACTTTAAACTGCAATGGTTTGTTTTGATCATGAAGTGCCTCCCTTGCAGATAATTCTACCACTTTTTCACAGCGTGCAGTATAGCAATAAGTTCCCGCTCGTAAGTTGAAAGTGCTTGATTCTTGGGCCCCAATGCTTGACTTGTGAAGGCTATGAGCCTCCCTTCCTGTTAGAGGACGGCCCTAATGCCATTACCTGAGGCGTCACACTCGAGTTTGAAAGGGTAATGTAAAGTTGGGAAAAGCAAGAACCTGTGGAGATGACATGGTGCTTTTGAGTGTCTGGAATGCTTCTTCAACTTTTGGAGGCAATTGGAAGCCATCCTTCTTGGTTATGAGGTACAATGGTTGGCCAATTTTTCCATATCCAGGCACGAATTTTCTGTAGTACCCCGTGAGCCCTATAAAACCCCTTAATTCCTTCACATTGGTAGGAACTGACCAGTTTAATTTGGCTTGAATCTTGGAAGGGTCGGCCTTCACTCCTTCCCGTGACACTATGTGGCCTAAATACTCAATCTGATTATACCCAAAGAACGCTTATATTTTTTTGCATATAATTGATGCCCAACTAACACCTTAAATGCAATAGAAAGATGAGATAAGTGGTCTTACCAACCAAGACTATATACCAAGATATCAAAGAAGACAAGAATGAATTTCCTCAGATAGTGCTTGAAAATGTCATTCACTTGTCCTTGATGGTGATAAAGTTTAACTCCCTGTAATCTATACAAAGGCTCCACGACCCATCTTTCTTTTTCACCAAAAGCACAGGGCAGGAAAATAGGCTGTGACTTGGTCTATGAACCTAAATCCAATAATTCCTGCACAGATTTTTCAATCTCAGTCTTTTGGAGGGGTCTATAATGGTATAGCCTAATGTTTGTAGGCTTAAAACCAGGTAGAAAGGGTATTTGATGGTTGTGAGACCTTGTAAGGGGCTGCTTCGTAGCTCAGCAAGCTGTTCAGAGTTCAATCACAAGCTTCTAGTTTGGAGTTTTCCATATAATAGAAAAATAAACCCAAGTGGGAATTTAGAATATCTTTGTCAAGTTTGTGTAGAGAGGTTTCTTGTAGCTCAACAAGCTGTTCAGAGTTCAAATCACAAGCTTCCAGTTTGGAGTTTTCCATATAATAGAAAAATAAACCCAAGTGGGAATTTAGAATATCTTTGTCAAGTTTGTGTAGAGAGGTTTCTTAGATTAGAGGTTGCACTCCCTGATTATGGAAAAATGTGTATTGTGTGTTGCCTTTAGAGAATGCTAATGTCATGAGTTGGAAATCTCATAGTAAGGGGCTTATGAAGGAAAGCCACTGAACCCCTAGAACCACATCACAACCTCCTAAGGGTAAGGCCAAAAGATCAATCTGACAATCATAAACTCCAATGGACAATTGAGCATCCTTATTACAACCAGAGCTGCTGACCCTACCCTTATCAGCAATCGTCACTTTAAATTGCTTGGTGGGGTGTGACTGCTAACCAAATTTTTTTAGCAATCTAGGATCTACGAAATTTTGCGTGCTTCCTGAATCAAGAAGAATAGTGATAGATTGTCCATTAACTAGGGCATTAACCTTCATGGTTTGCATATTTGTCTTAGTAAGGGTACCATGGAATGCACATTCACTAAGGAACATGTGTTGTAATTCGGGTTGGCATTCCTCAGAAGGGGCCAAGACAATTTCGTCTTTCGAGGAAACAAGATCAAGCATAAAGATTTGTCTCTTAATGCATTTATGTCCTTTAGTCTACTTGTCTTCACAGAACCAACTTTATCCCCGATCACGTTTTCGCTGGATCTCATATGGGCTTAACTTCTTGACAGGTAAGGAATCGGATCTAGCAATAGGCGAAGGAAGATGAGTAAAAGGTGTAAATGGTGGTTTTGGTGGGATGAAAGGCTTACTGTATACCCATTTCATATCATAGAATTTTTCATCTAGTTGCAAAGCAACAACCATAGACTCATGAACATTAGCAGGATACAGAAGCTTAACATTATACTTAAGTTCTTTCTTCAAATCACAAATAAAGCAACTTTTAAGCAAGATAGGGCCTAGATCTGAAGTTCAATTAGCTAATCTCTGAAATTCAGCAATATAGTCCCGTAATGTACCTGTTTAGCGTAATTTGAAGAGGGCATCAACCCTATCTTCAAACTCCGAATGACCAAACTCACAATATAAGGCAAATGTAAAATCCTCCCAACGTGGAGTGGTCTGCAAGCAATTCATCCAGCGAAACCACAGGATTGCCTCACCATCCAAGTGGAAAGAAATAGTAGGAACTTGTTGGTTCACTGGTTCGCTGGTGTAAAGTAATAAGTAAATAATTACTCCGCCTTGTAGACCCAGGCTGATGGGTCTTTGCCCGGTGTGAAATAGGGAAAGTCGATGCGATGTTGCCAGTGAGACTATGTGTTAGACCCTCCGTCGTCAAAACTTTGTTGAAGAAGGTTGGCGTCACGAGGACTGGTAGGAACAGGCGCAATCGAAGGTTTGGTATGATCGACCACAGAAGAAGAAGCTCCCCCGAGGCCAGAACAAGCGATCTCTCGACGAAATTGCTTAAGGAACCAGTTCAGCTTTGATTCCATGGAATCAGATAGAGTGGCGACATTAGCTTCCAGAGCGGCAATACGGGTGTCCATGGCGAAATTGTGAGGGGCGGGTTTGTTGCGGGGCATGCAAGAAGGGAAACCAGGATCATGTATGGGTGATACCAATGATAACAACCACCTACAGTACCTGTTTCAACCTTAACAATTGCAGCGGTAGAGGAATGGTGAGGGAAGAGGACCGAGTTAAGCTCTAGTGAAATATATTTTTTAATTAATAAAAGTTCTTAACAGAGAGAGAGAGAGAGAGCTATTGCTCCATTTAAAGGCCTGGCCCCAACCAAGGTGCCAGTTGGACATCCTCCTAACAAACTTTCACCTTAGACAATTTAACATAATAGTAATAAAATGCTTATGAGTAAACAAGTAATTCACTAATCCTATCAGTGAGAATTTAAAGTTTCTTCCTCATGAGTTAAGAAGTATCATATGGAATCATTTCCCCCTGAAGTCTTTACTGTCCAATTTTATGGCGAAGAATCTTGTTGAGCTTGACATGCAAAATAGTCTCATTGAACATCTTTGGGAAGGAGCCAAGGTAAAAACTTCACTTGCATATGTTTCTTTTAAATGGTTTAATTCTTAGATGCCTTACCATATAACATGTTTCCTTGGATGTGTTATACTAGCCTCTAGAAACTTTGAAAATTATCAACTTAACAAGATCTCCTCACCTGAAGAAAACTCATGACTTCATGGAGGCAAAAAATCTTGAGAAAGTAGTTTTTCAAAGTTAAACAAGTTTACTTGAGGTTCACCCATCCATTTCATCTATCGAAAACTTAGTTCTTTTGGATTTCAAAGATTGCAAAAATCTTAAGATTTAGGATTGGTATGAAATCTCTTAGAACCCTTACACTTTCATGGTGCGTCAGCCTTGATAAGTTTCCCGAAATTTTAGATATTATGAAATATCTATCAGAGCTTTGTTTAAATTATACTAGAATAAAAGAACTACCCTTGTCAATTAGTATTCTTACGGGGCTTGTTGCCTTGACTCTACAAGGTTGCAGAGAACTTCAGAGTTTTCTAAGCAACATTTCTCACATGAAATCTCTTCAATACCTTGATGTTTCTAGATGCACAAATCTTGAGAAGTTTCCAGAAATTTCAGAGGTTATGAATAAGCTATCTAAGCTTTATTTGGGTGGCATTGCAATTAAAGAACTACTTGCGTCAGTTTTAATCCCACTAGTCTTGTTACTTTAAAGCTGAATAGTTGCAGAGAACTTAAGAGTCTTCTAAGCAGCATTTGCCACATGAAATTACACACCCCAACCGGGATCGAGGCATACTAGCCATCATGTGAGGGTGACGTAGCCAAGTGCACAACAGAAGTGAATATGATAATAATAAAGTGTGTGAAAGTGATAATATCAAAATACAAGTATTCAGAGCATAGGTATCAACAGTGCAGTCAACTGAACAAGTACTAATTATACAAGATAGAAGGAGGTCCCTACATTTATTTAGTAGACTGTTAGAACGGCCTGGAAGTCTTCGTGAGCCACAGAGATTAAGCTAGCTAGGACCTGGAGAAGCACAAAACAGAAAATGTGAGTGGGCAAAAACAAAGCTTTTGAAAACATATTTATCTTTTTGAACATACTAACCCCTCACAGTAAAACCTGTATAGTTCACAGAAAATATTACTACGTATATATGTAAAAACAATGCTCAAGAGCAGTGAAAACAGAAATATGCCATGTCATAACGTTTATCACTAAAAGATGTAAGCTAGGTGTATGATCAATATAAAATAATATGTCAGCCGAAGTCACCTAACGTGACCTGTACGACTAGGCATATAGCTCATCTGCCTATGCCTGCACATGAGTCGGAGTCACCTAATGTGACCTGTATGACAAGCTGCATGTAAATAAATACGCTCAAGTGCTACAATCACGTGAAAGTTTTGCGATGAATCGCATGTCACCTACGAGTCGGAACCACCTATTGTGGTCTGTACGACAGGCTGGCACCTAACTTGGATCCAAGGTGAGCGTGTGGTGTAGGAGGTGAACAATCACGTGAAAGCCTCTACAGCATCATTCAATATAATGCATAATAATCATAATAATGCTATACTAAAAATACAATTCATTCATGATATGCCAAACCAAACATAAATTCATTTAAAACGTTTTCTAGGAATCATAAGGCATATATATAACAAAAGCCCACTCACTGATAAGTAGCAAGATCGTAGCTCCCTAGCCTTGCCAATCCACGCTCATCCTCAGGGTACGTCTCACCTATATGCGAAATAACTAATTTAATGTTAATTTGATAGCATATATACAAAACTTAGGAATAACTTCTCATATGTTGTTTAAATAGGGTGTTTGAATAAACCAACATGATCTACTCGACATCACGAACACCTCCATATTTTTAGAAAAAAATTTGAACCACAAACGCGCCGGCCATGCGCAGGTACGTGTCTGGCACACTGACGGAATCCTAACGGCATTAGGAATATTATGTTAAAATAACATAATATTCCGTTAAAATCTAATGGTGTTACCTGACATCGTTAGAATATTCTGTTAACTTTGACGAAATATTCTTCTTCTTCTCCGGTGGACCTCGCTGGAGTCGCCGTGAACCGCCGTTTGGTTCGCCAGTTTCTGGAAAATTTTCAAAGCTTAATATCTTCTTCATTTCTCAACCAAAATCCATGAAATTTATATGGATTTGAAGGTCTTGAAGAGTAGAACACAATCATACCTATTAAAAGTCCAAAAACCAATGGAAAATAGTTGGAAAAATTCTTGGGGCCAACTTTGCAACTCTTTGAACTCGCCTATTCTGACGTCCAAACCACTCCAAACCTAGCCTAGGGTCCCTTTAGAGTTGATTAGGAACCTCATCGAGCCTTAAACCCTAGTGAAATGTCTGCAATCACATAATCTCAAAATCCCACCGTGCCAGAGCTTATGAGTCAAGGGCTAAATCTCATTAACTCAAGAAACCAAAGGTACCACTAGGTTCGTGAGCTCGAAAGGAGAGTGATGTTGGTAAATTCCATCTTGATCCATGCTGTTTTGGTATGGTTTGAGTATGGGTGTGCTACGGCTGCGAGAGGAAAAAGAAGGAAGAATTAAGAGATCGAGAGAGAGAAAGGGGAAGAATGAAGGTATACGCGTGTGTGTGTGACTGGGCAGCATCAAAAAATATCATTTTCTGATTGGGCTATCGTGAGAGAGAGAGAGAGCTAGGTAGAGTTTAAGTGGCCCAAAGAAAGTAGGAACAAAATCTGATTGGGCCCAAAGGAATAAGAGCCTAAATAATTGGTTCGTAATTCACCTATTTACGCACTTTAATATTCGTAACTTTCTCGTTACGACTCTGATTCAACCCTAACTCGCGTCAACGCGCTCATGACGTCGAATATGATTTAGTTATGTTAGCGAGAAAAATAATTTTAAACTACATATGTACATCCATGTCACTAAACCAACGAGGGCAATATCGTCACATATACACTCAGGGAGAAAATATATATAATAATTCGGGACGGGTCGTCACAATCTACCCCCTTAACTTAGAAGTGAACCTGGGATCCCGAGACTAATTGGAACACCATGGTACTTGACAATCTCCAATATGAATAGCTCAACTAGTCGACTCAAGGAATAGTTCTCTCGAACTGGCAGAAAGTGCGCTGACTTGGTAAGTCGATCAATTATCACCCCAATACCATTGTAACCATTTCGCGTACGAGGAAGCTTGTACACGAAATCCATGGTAATATCATCCCATTTCCACTGAGGTACGAGAAATGGCTGTAATACCCAAAAGGTTTCTTCCTCTCTGCTTTGACTTGCTGACAAACTGCACATAGACTCACGTACTCAACAATCTCCCTTTTCATACTAAGCCAGTAATAGAAAGGTCGAATAGTGTGATACATCTTGGTACTCCCAGAATGCATCATATAAGTCAAAATATGTGCTTTATCATGTATTTCTTTCTTTAATTCCGCTATATCAGGAACATATTTCCGATTTCCTTGCATAAGCATACCATCAAGTCTCCGAATCCTAAGGTCTTTCTTCTTTCCCCTAGACACTGCTTGTATTAGCTCCTGAGATTTCAGATCTTCTGCTTGAGCTTCGAGCACACAATCTATCAAAATCAGTATGACCTAGAAATTGGCGAGTAAAGTTTCTTCTCGATCTTCCACTTCTAATTTCACTCTAATAAATCTCAATTCTATGATGAGAGGAATACAACTCGCATACAGAGCATTAAGTCTGCCATGTGATTTATGGTCAGTGAAAATCTGACAATTCTCCCATACAAGTAATGTCTCCAAATCTTCAAGGCAAACAATGGCTGGTAACTCAAGATCGTGCATAGGATAATTCATCTTGTGGAGCTTTAATTGTCGCTAAGCATACACGATTATTGTGCCATGCTGCATTAATACACAGCCCAAACCATTCAAAGAAGCATCACTATAAATCTCGAAGTTCCCATTATCATCTGGAACTGCTAAAACAGGTGCATGAGTGAGACAATACTTCAGCTGCTGAAACCAATCAAAATTAACTCCCTTCTTAGTCAGCCTCGTCAATGGCAAAGCTATAGCTGAGAAATCTTTCACAAAGCGCCGATAATAACCTACTAACCCAAGGAAACTCCTTACTTCCGTGACAGTCCGTGGTTGCTCCCAATTCTCAACTGCAGCTACTTTTTGAGGGTCCACCAGAATACCCTGGGCTGATATTATGTGCCCCAAGAACGCCACTTGATCTAACCAAAATTGGCATTTATTAAATTTAGCATACAATTGATGTTATCTTAATTTCTTCATAACCAAAGTGAGATGTCTAGTGTGCTCCACTTTGGACTTAGAATACACCAAAATATCATTAATGAAAACAATGACGAACCTGTCGAGGTACGGCCGAAATACCTGATTCATCAGGTCCATAAAAACTGCTGGAGCATTAGTTAACCCGAATGGCATCACGAGGAACTCGTAATGACCATATCGAGTCTAAAATGCTATCTTCGGAACATCCTCACAACTGATCTTCAGTTGATAATAACCAGACCTCAAATCAATCTTGGAGAACACATAGGCACCCCGAAGCTGGTAAAAAAGAATATCAATACGAGGTAATAGATAAAGGTTTTTAATCATTACCTGATTCAATTGTCGATAATCAATACATAGCCTCAAGGTCCCGTCTTTCTTTCGCACAAATAAAATTAGAGCTCCCCAAAGAGAAGTACTCGGCTGAATAAAACCCTTATCAACTAATTCTTGCAACTAAGTTTTCAACTCCCTTAACTCAACATGAGCCATTCAATAAGGGATTAAAGAAATAGGATATGTACCTGGAATTAAATCAATAGTGAATTCCACTTCTCGATCTGGTGGTAGTCTAGGTAAATATCAAGAAAAACATCAGGGAAATGTCTAAATACTCGCATATCCTCCACACGAGTAAAAGTATCCTCGTTCAATAGTCTTGATAACCTTTCCTCAACAACTGTTTCGCCCTCATAGCAGAAATAACACCATGTCTCAGTCCACTACGCTCGCCCACAAAAGTAACCACAAGCAAGACCGGTCGATAGAAAATAACTATCTTCTGATAATAATCTAACTAAGCACGATTGTAGTGTAACCAATCCATGCTTAGAATGACATCGAAATCAACTATACCCAGAGGGACAAGATTAGCTAGCATAATGACATCCTCCACCAGAACAAGACATCCTTGGTATGCCCAGCTAACATAACAGGTCTCACCTTTAGGCATCAAAAACTCTAATTCGTAACCAAGATGTGTGGGATAAGGTTACGTCTTCTGAGCAAACATATGAGAAATAACAGAGTGCGTGGCACTTGAATCAATTAATACCCTAGTAAAGTGACCAAGAATGTTCAACGTACCTATAATTAAGTCAAGATTGTTCTGAGCATCCTGTAGAGTGATATGGTGAACACTGCCTTGTGTCTGTTGCCAACCTCCACGACCTCTGTTACCTTAATTTCTGCGTCCCTGAACACTTCATCCCTGGTTGGGCTGATTAGGCTGTCTCGTCGAACCAGCACTGCTAGAAGCAACTTCAATGTTCTGGGACTGTACTTTAGGATACCACTATGGTTCACCGCCCCGATACGGTGCATATGGCGTGTAACCTCCCTAATATGGTGGATAACCACCCTGATAATATAGATCTGCTAGATACGGGCAGGCTCCCCCAAAATTCGAAGCTACGTCCTCTTAATAGTGGTAAGCACCACCATAACCTGTCGGGGTATAACCACGAGGGCCCTGAACCTGCTAAGGGAACTGTTGGTGGTAAAGCAGGAGGCTGGGGTTTCTGCTGATTTTGCAGGGACTGATTAACTCGATGCCCCATCTGACCACAAGTAAAACATCCCCTGTTACCTTGTTTACACTCCCCGAAATGACGATTATTACATTTATGACAAAGTGGAACACTAGAATTGTTCGGGTTTCTCTGCCTCTGAAAATGGGAACTTCCTGAGGACCGACTACCCCTCCGCGGCGCAGTAGAACTCGAACCACCACTAGATAAGCCAGAACTAGTACCACTTCATTTAAAACTCTATGTTTTGCGAGGATCATGAGATGGCTGCCCTTTATCTTTATTATTATTATTCTAATTATTACCTTTTTCTTCCTCCTCATCACTATCATCTGGAGCATTTTTTGAGTCCTCAACTCAAAGTAACACCTCGAAAAATTCTTGATATGTAGAATAGGGAGTCGAAGTCGCCATAGAACGCAACTTCTTACAAGTACCCTTCTTGAAACATCGGAGCATCTCAGCAGGATTGGCAACAATCTCTGGACAGTATCAGGACAAGTCTGTGACCCTTCGATGATAATCTATAGCTGACATTTTCCCTTGTTTTAAATTCGAGAATTCGTCCCTCTTGTGATCCAGATACTCCGGTGGTATAAATCTAGTCTGAAACTTCTGTTTAAACACTTCCCAATTATTGCCATCTTCAAATGACAATGGTTGTGATTCTTGAATCCACCAGGATGCAGCCTCTAATAGTAAAAATCAAGCGGCTGTCTCAACCCACTTGTCATCTGTAAGCGTACCCTGACGCTGCATAACTCTAAAAGTTTTCTCAAGATGATCAAGCCACAACTCAACTTTCTCGGATCCCTCATTACCCAAGAAATTATTAATCTAAAAGTGAAATACTGTTTCCAAAGTAGTCATCTGAGGAGGATGAAGTGAGGATTAAATAGCATGACCAATAACTTCACCCAACTGTCCAAAGTACGCGGCTCTCTACGAGGCGACATTGTTCTGACATTAAATATCAAAATGATTAGGATACGAACAAAAATGCAGGACTGCCAAACCTAGGCTCTGATACCAAACTGACATACCCTAACTGAGATCGAGGCATGTTGGCCGTCACGTGAGGGTGACGTAGCCAAGTGCACAACAGAAATGAATATGATAATAATAAAAGGTGCATAAATAAAAACCAAATTAAACATTATTTATACTAAAGATAATACTAAGTGTGTGAAAGTGATAATATCAAAATACAAGTATTTAGAGCATAGGTATCAACAGTGTAGTCAACTAAACAAGTATTAATTATACAAGACAGAAGGAGATCCCTACATTTATTTAGTAGATTGTCAGAACAGCCTGGAAGTCCTCGTGAGCCACAGAGATTCAGCTAGCTAGGACCTGGAGGAAACAGAAAACGTGAGTGGGCAAAAACAAAGCTTTTGAAAACATATTTATCTTTTTGAACCTACTAAGCCCTCACTGTAAAACCTGCATAGTTTACAGAAAATAATACTACATATATATGTAAAAACAATGCTCAAGAGCAATGAAAACAGAAGCATGCCATGTCATAACGTTTAGCACTAAAAGACGTAAGCCAGATGTATGATCAATATAAAATAATATGCCAACCGGAGTCACCTAACGTGACCTGTACGACTGGGCCTATAGCTCATCAGCCTATGCCTGCACACGAGTAGGAGTCACCTAATGTGTCTTGTACGACAGGCTGGGTGTAAATAAATACGCTCAAGTGCTACGATCACGTGAAAGTTGTGCGATGAATCACGTGTCACCTACAAGTCGGAACCACCTATTGTGGTCTGTACAACAGGCTGGTGATCGGATCATATTTATATATATTTTTATATCAAATTCACTCGTCTTTTCTTAGTTAGTTCGTTATATTTTGAGCTATTTACGTTATTTTTACGTTTTATAAGAATTTGTTAAGCAAAGAAAATAAAAATAGAATAAGTAAAATGTTAAGTAATAAATTCGTCTAAATTGCCTTGTCCACTCTATTTGGTTAATAAAAATAAGAAAGTATTGTGCTTATCATGACAATATGGAGGTGAACAAAGTAAAATTATCTTGCCTGTTGAATAGAATTTATCATTTGGAGAAATATATATATATATATATATATATATATATATTGAACAAAGTAAAATTATCTTGCCTGTTGAATAGAATTTATCATTTGGAGAAATATATATATATATATATATATATATATATATATATATATATATATATGATGTTGTGTGTGTGATTACGTGGAAAAACAAAAGCACAAGAGGCAGCTGGAAAGCAGAAAACAAAAGAAGGAAGAGTGCCAAGAAGCTGGCAAGCAGCACAATGAAAGAAAATATAAAAAAAAAAAGGCAAAGCAAAAAAGCAAGTCAGAAAACACGTGCATAGAAAAGCATAAAGCAAGGAAAGTTAGATGGGCTGCAAACAAAGCAAATGGAGCTGCCATGCGGACAGCAAGATAGTTTTTAAAGAATAAAAAAATCACCAAGGGGCAATTTGTTTTTGGGGAGGAAAGCTGCCCTCGGGGCAGCTCGAAAAGGCAGATAAAAACCAGAGAAAAGAAGCAAGTCGCGGGGGAGGAATTAACATAAAGAAGCCTCGGTAGAGGCTGTTTGTAGGCAGCTTGCGGCAGACTGTGCCAGCGAGGCAGCGGAGACCGGGAGAGCACCGAGAGTCGGTCAAAACAGAAGTCAGCAGGGAGGACAGCTGCCTCTTGGCAGCAATAGGAAGCTGCCAGCGAGAAGGGAGAATAAGAGCTTGAACGCAGCCAAAAAGAGAAGCAGCTCCAAGCCGCGGGGGAGAAAGTTAGTGAGAATTGGCAAACATAAGCTGCCATTTTGGCAGCTGAGACTGGAGGAAGGAGCTGCCTCGGGCAGCTGGGAAGCTGGTCAGAAACAGAAAAACAAAAAAAAAAAGTACATAGTGAGCTGCCTTAACAGCTCACGGGGAAGATAGAAGGGGATAGCAGCGCCTTGGAGAAATATATAGAACCGAGAGTCGGTCAACGCAGGGGGCGGCTTTTGGTTTGAAGGTGAAGCTGCCTCGGGGCAGCAACTTGAGGACAGCTGCCTCTTGGCATAATTGAACAAGGCAGAGAGGCTGCCATCACAGAAATCAAGCTGCCTTGGCAGCGAGCCAAGACACACGGAGGAAATCTTGCACATCCCCATTTCGGTTTATCCTTTCCAAACTCAAATTTAATTTTTGTTTTTAATTTATGAATAATGTGTAATTAATTTGTGTTTGGCTAGAGGTTAATTCGAAGCCATGATTATATTTGCAATTTGAATTGATACCTTCAGTTGTGATTTCTGAGTTGTGAATTTAATTTGCTTAACTGCTTGATTAATAACTTATTTGTGTTTGTCGATTAAGAATGCATACTTAATTTACATGCATGAATTTGATGCTAGAATATAAGTTAATTTCACCTAATCGTTATGAACTTATATTCATGAGTAGTGAAGGTTGCTAGTCACAATCGCGTTAAGTGAATTCTTGGCATAAGTTTCATGCAATTCATAATAATAAGTGCCTCGTCAATGTTTATGGTTTTCATAGAACTTAATGATTCTCGCTTGTATCTCTATTATGCAATTCATGTAGGGAACTTGTGGGGAATGTTTTGGGTTGTCGTATGCAATCATCCAATCTAATGATTTTAGGAAAATCTGAAAGTTAACTAGTGCAATTCACGGTTAATTTGGGGCGTTGAGAATTCATAATTTATTGAAAGAACAACTGAAAATCAATTTAGGTTGCATATGTGTCATGTGTGGAGAAGAAACCCTCTAGCCAATCCGTCGCTCATCCATTCACTTTTATTTTATGTTTTTGTCAATTTTGTAATTTATTTAAGTTTAATTTACGTTTCTTCAAAAACCAAACCCCCCATTATTATATTATATTATTTAGTTAGTTTTCATTATTTTTAATCTTTTAATTCAATTTCCGTCCATTTTAATTTCCTAGTGTTTATTTAATTTGTTTTCTTTGTTTTGAGTCATTTTAGTGTGTTTTGAATTATTAGAGTTTTTAGCCTAATTTTGTGTCCTTGAGTCTTGTTTAATATTTTTAAATTAATTTAGAGTAGATTAGCAATCCCTCCTAATCCCTGGCCTAAAACAATACCCTACTTACACCTATACTACAATTGTCAAAAAGAGGGTTAAATTTGTGCGGTTTTAAAACCCCGTCAGCTGGCTCCTAACTTGGATCCAAGGTGAGCATGCGGTGTGGGAGGTGAACAATCACGTGAAAGCTGTGCCCTGGCCTCGGGCGTGAGCACTAATACCGGGTGCAGCATGATAAGTTCTAAATGCTTCTATGCATAACAATGCAAGGTAACCAGTCATTTACATACTAACTCACCTGAAGCTTACCTGAGCCTCCGCAACATCATTCAATATAATGCATAATCATAATAATGCCATACTAAAAATATAATTTATTCATGACATGTCAAACCAAACATAAATTCATTTAAAACGTTTTCGGGAATCATAAGGCATATATATATATTTATATATATATATATATATATATATATATATATATATATATATATATATAACAAAAGCTCACTCACTGATAAGTAGCACGATCGTGGCCCCCTAGCCTCACCAATCCACGCTCGTCCTCGGGGTACGTCTCACCTATTTGCGAAATAACTAATTTAATGTTAATTCGATAGCCCATATACAAAACTTATACATTGTTCGAATGGGGTGTTTGAATATACCAACGTGATCTACTCAACATCACGAATACCCCTATATTTTTAGAAAAAAATTTTGGACCACATACGCGCCCACACGCGCCAGCCATGAGCAAGCACGTGCCTAGCACACTGACGGAATTCCTAACGGCATTAGGAATATTTCGTTAAAATAGCAAAATATTCCATTAAAATCTAACGGTGTTACTTGATGCCGTTAGAATATTCCGTTAACTTTGACAGAATATTATTCTTCTTCTCCGGTGGACCTTGCCAGAGCCGCTACCACCCGCCGTCTGGTTCGCAGGTTTCTGGAAAATTTTCAAAGCTTAATATCTTCTTGATCTCTCAACCAAAATCCATGAAATTTATATGAATTTGAAGATCTTGAAGAGTAGAACACAATTATACCTATTAAAAATCCAAAAACCAAAGGAAAATGGTCGGAAAAATTCTTGGAAAAATCGGCCAACTCTGCAACTCTTTGAACTCGCTTATTCCAACATCCAAACCACTCCAAACCTAGCCTAAGGTCCCTTTAGAGTTGATTAGGAACCTTCTTGAGCCTTAAACCCTAATGAAATGTCTGCAATCACGTAGTCTCAAAATCCCACCGTGCCAAAGCTTGTGAGTCAACGGCTAAATCTCACTAAACTCGAGAAACCAAAGGTACCACTAAGTTCGTGAGCTTGAAGGGAGAGTGATGGTGGTAATTTCTAACTTGATCCGTACTGTTTTGATATGGTTTGAGTGTGGGTATGCTACGGCTGCGAAAGGAAAAAGAAGGAAAAATCGAGAAAGAAAAATAGAGGGGAAGAATGAAGGTGTACGTGCGTGTGTGTGACTGGGCAGCATCAGACAATATCATTTTCTGATTGGGTTACCATGAGAGAGGGAGAGAGAGCTAGGTAGAGTTTAAGTAGCCCAAAGAAAGTAGGAACAAAATCTGATTGGGCCCAAAGGAATAGGAGCCTAAATAATTGGTTCATTTACGCACTTTAATATTTGTAACTTTCTCATTACGACTCCGATTCGGCCCTAACTCGCTTCAACGCGCTCGTGACGTTGAGTACAATTTATTTATGTTAGCGAGAAAAATAATTTAACTACATATGTACATCCATATCACTAAGCCAACGAGGGCAATATCATCACTTTACACACTCAAGGAGAAAATATATATAATAATTCGGGATGGGTCGTGACATGAAATCTCTGCAATACCTTGATGTTTTTGGATGCTCAAATCTTGGGAAGTTTCCAAAAATTTTAGAGGTTATGGAGATGCTATCTGATCTTTATTTTTCTAAGACTGCAATTATGGAACTCCCTGCGTCAATTTTAAATCTCACCAGACTTGTTACTCTGAAGCTGAATGATTACAGAAAACTTAAGAGTCTTCTTAGCAGCATTTCTCACATGAAATCTTTTAACACTCTTGATGTTTCTGGATGCTCAAATCTTGAGAAGTTTCCAGAAATTTCAAAGATTATTGATGGGTTATCTGTATTTTATTTGGGTAGCACTACAATTAAGAAACTGCCTGCGTCAATTTTAAATCTCACCAGTCTTGTTACTTTGAAGCTGAATGATTGCAGAGAACTTGAGAGTCTTCAAAGCAGCATTTGTCACATGAAATCTCTTCAATACCTTGATGTTTCTGGATGCTCAAATCTTGAGAAGTTTCTAGAAATTTCAGAGGTTATGGGGAAGATATATGTGTTTTATTTGTGTGAGACTGCAATTAAAGAACTCCCTACGTTAATTCTAAATCTCACCGAACTTGTTACTCTGAAGATGAATCATTGCAAAGAACTTAAGAGTCTTCCTAGTAGCATCTCTCACATAAAATCTCTTGAATGCCTTTATGTTTTAGATGCTCAAATCTTGAAAAGTTTCTAGAAATTGTAGAGGTTATGAATAAGCTATCTAAGCTTTATTTGGGTGGTACTGCAATTAAGGAACTGCCTAAGTCAGTTTTAAATCTCATTAGTCTTGGTACTTTAAGGTTGAATGGTTGCAGAGAACTTGAGAGTTTTCCAAGCAGCATTTGCCATATGAAATCTCTTTAATGCCTTGATGTTTCTAGATGCTCAAATCTTGAGAAGTTTCCAAAAATTTTAGAGGTTATGGGGAAGCTATCTGGGCTTTATTTGTCTGAGACTGCAATTAAGGAACTCCCTGCGTCAATTTTAATTCTCACCGGACTTGTTACTCTGAAGCTGAATGATTGCAGGGAACTTAAGAGCCTTCCTAGAAGTATTTCTCACATGAAATTTGCACAATCTAAACACATCTCCAAAAGGGGCCGAATCCAAAATAGGCCATCTTGAGCTCCAAAATTTGCAATAAAGACCAAAACGTCACTTTTCACCCCGCACAGTTCCTTTATTTTATCGCCAGAAAATCAACGCTTGGTGGAAAACTCTGATCTTTTGACACGATAAAACTAATTGACTCATGAACGTCCTCCAATTGGAATTACTCCAAAATATATCCTCTTGATCGCGTTTTGCTCAATAGGAAATCGAATGTCCTACATTGAAAATCTAAATCCAAGCATCAAAATTCACCAACATAAACAATAAATTATTACTAAGAATAGGGTAAAATATATTGTATAAAATCGATTCATCAATGTGCTTCCATGAATTTCCTAAGAATTATATTAGAGCACCACTTAATAGTTTATACAACAATCTACTAGATTATAGTCCTAAGCTTGAATCTTGTAAATGGTTGAATCATTTACCGCCGATCTTGAATTACTGTTTTTGATTATCCCTTCACATTTTGGTCTATTCTCTAATCACTTTTGTTTGTTCTATGGTTGTCGTATTTTGCATAGAACGATATATCCGTCATTTTAATTTTCTTCCATATGACAATACTACTTATCTCAATATAAGAAAAGAGAAGTATAATATTTCCATTTTATGCAAAGAATTTGTTGTACGCTTCCAAGAATATAAAACACCAATGTAGGTTCATTCAGTATTAAGATATAATTTTGTCCTCCTTTCTTATATTGAGTAGAGTAAATTGTACAAATGGTCCCTCAACTTTAATCAAATTAGAGCAATGGTCCCTCAACTAAAAATTCATTACCATTGGTCCCTCAACTTATTAAAATGTGTAGCTATAGTCTTTTTCATCAATTTTGTCAAAATTTTGTCAAAATAAGCTATGTTGGAATGACCATTTATACAATTAGGGTCTTTCAACTCATCAAAGTGTATAATTATGGTTCTTTTTATCAATTATGTCAAAATTTTTGTCAAAATGAGTTATATTGGAAGGACCATTGCTACAATTGGGTTAAAGTTAAGGGACCATTTCTCCAATTGAATTAAAGTTGAGGGACCAATGGTAATGGATTTTTAGTTGAGGGACCATAGCTGCACGTTTTGATAAGTTGAGGGACCAATGGTAATAGATTTTTAGTTGAGGGACCATTGCTCCAATTGAGTTAAAGTTAAGGGACCATAGCTACAATTTACTCTATTGAGTAATCTAAATCACTGGAGTAACTTATTTTATTACATTTAGGGATGCGTTATTCACGCACCATTTTTACTTCTCCCACACTCTCTAAATTTTAGACCATTAGATCGAATGAATTGAAGAAAATCAAATAACATAAATTAATAAGGAGTGTGTAAGAAGTAAAAATGGATGTGTGGATATCACACCCCTACATTGATATTTGGCTGGTTGCAGGATGTGATGGTGCTCCATTCCTTCCTTTACTATTTGTATCTTGTCAACGTAGTGTGTTTTGTTAAGATCATATATGAAATAGTAATTTTGTTGCTGGTATGTTGAACTGCAATTTTAGTTTCAATCTTTTGTCAATTGTGTAGAGATTTTTGTTAGTTCCACCACATGGATATGAGACCACTAAAATGTGGTTATTCTTGAATCCGCAGCCATGCTGCGACGTTTTCTCAGCGGCAGAGCTCGATGAATGCGCAACCGAAGCGGAGAGAGTCGATTGTGCCTTCTGCAGCGACGATCGTTGCTCCTGGTAAAGATTGAAAATTTGTTTTGACTTTTTTTTGGAGAATTTTTTGGGTTTTTTTTTGTGGGTTTCACTGAAAATTCGAGATTTTTGCAGAGGTGGTTGAGCTTCTATGGAATATCAATCTTTTAAAATCAACGATCATATTCAGTACAGATACATTTCAGTAAATAATTGAACATAAAACAATAGACAAAACCATTTTAACATAGCTAGCCTTTCTGTAGACCTAGCAATTTCTTACATGATTTGTTAACAAGACACGAAAATAATGGGTTTTGGGTCAACACGATAACTAATCGGGTCGTTACCAGGTCACACGATAAGAACCCGTTGATAACGGGTCTTTAACAGGTTTACACGACAAGCGGGTAACTTATTTCGACACAAAAATGAAAAAGTTATTTTGATGATTTTAATTTTTTTTAACTACTATAAAATACAATAGATATAGTGAATATATATATGTGTGTGTGTGTGTGTGTGTGTGTGTGTGTGTGTGTATTGTTTATTAATTATTATTGTATTATTATTCTAAATAAATTTAAAAAATTTAAGTTTTCTTTATTTATTTATTTTTATAAAATACTATGAGCAAAGAGTGAGATTAGAAAATTATAAAACACATTAAAAATAAATACATTAAGTAATTTAAAAATACCAAATACTTTCGCTCGTAATCACATCCTCTACGTTTTAGAGGTGCGTACATGAATTTTTAAAACAATATAGACCCTCATGTATTTTTAAGGGAGTTCAAAATAAATAAAATTCATAATCATTAATGTATAAATCTGAAAAATGTGAAAGCATATATAAACGTTCATGATTGCATCATCTACGCTTAGACGATGGTTACATGGTCGTTTAGATTTTTAAAACCCTCCAAATCTCATGAATAATGTTTTTTTAGTGCAAAATTAATAATATTGTAGAAGTGTAAAAAATGTATAAAAATATATATATATATATATATATATATATATATATATATAATCACTCGTAATGACAAGTTTTACAACTTTCGTGAAGGGATCAACTTCGAAATCTGACACCATAATCCCTAAACCTTAGATTTAAATTTCACCGTCCATTGTCATCTACACTTTATTCTACTCACCAAATTTCATTTTTTAGATTTTTTTTTTTTTGAAAAGTGATCTTTTCATGGATGTAGAAAATTTAACAGTTCAGATCGTTGATATAACATTCTAATATTTATGGTTAACTAAAATATGAGTTCATGTTATATAGTTTCTAGAGACTTATAAACTTCGAGCTATATTTTCACTAATGGTAAAACTCTCATTGTAATATCAATGATCCAAATCGTTCATCTTCCTGCATCCTCTAAGATATCATGTTTTCAAAAAACAAAATTTGGAAAGAAAAAAAAAAGAAAAAAAAATTTGGTGAGAAGAATTGAGCATAAATGTAAACGACAATCAACGGTTAAATTTAGATCAATAGTTTATGAGTTATGGAAAACCTTAGTGAAAACATCGTCAATATAACCCTTGAAGACAATATATCAAGTCAAAGTTCCAATACTATTTCCCTTCGTGATTGATGAAACTTGAAGGGTTTTATTGTAAAAAAGGTGCAAGGTTCTTCAATCTTGAAACACAACTCTTTTCATTTTGCATATCTTTGAACATTTGTATTTTGTAGTATTCACTAATGTTTTTTCATTAGACTCTTATTTTGGGGTATGTAAACTTGAAAGAAATTTTTTTATTTTTTATTTTTTATTTATTAATGTTTTGAAGTAGAATTTATGTAATAATATGGTATGTATATACTAATTTAGTATTATGTTTTACATTTTTTGGGGTCAAATTATGTTTTTCATTTTCATTATTTATTGATTTAAAATATAATTTTCTTAACGGGTAACGGGTCGGGTCATATTACCTGATAATATTAACGAGTCGATTTCGGGTTGGGTCATATTACTCGTTTATTTTGACTGGTGTCACACGACACGACCCGTTAAGCTATCGGATATGACACGAACACGAGAAACACGACACGAATGCCATGTTTACCTTTTTGCATGCTCATGCACACATATGCGAAAGCTTTTTTTTTATCACCAACGCTACGCGCCTCTTAAGATGTTTTAAATGTGTTTAAAAATATAGAAAATAATATTTAATAAACAACTGATTGAATTACATTATTGTGCGTGTGCGAAATGCCTTTTTTTATCACCAACGGTACGCGCCTCTTAAGATGTTCTAAATGTGTTTAAAAATATAGAAAATAATATTTAATATACAATTGATTGAATCATATCATTGCTAACCCATTGTGATGCTAAGCCCAATACCTCTCCCTAAGTGTAGATAATATCGTTTGTTAAAAAAAAAATCATTTGACAACTAATTGAATTACATTATTATGTGTGTGGAAATGCCTTTTTTTATAACCAACACTATGCACCTCTTAAGATGTTTTGAAGGTGTTTAAAAATAAATAAAATAATATTTAATAAACAATTGATTGAATTACATTATTGTTAGCCCATTGTGAGGTATTAATTTTTAAAAAAAAATATTGTACAAAAAAATTAGGGTTAATTTCAATTTACTACCCTGAAGTTTCTTGGTTTTCAACATTTGGTACATGAAGTTTTTTTCATCCCATAGTGGTACCTAAAGTCATAATTTTAGAACATTTTTCTACATCCGTTAAGGTTGTTGTTAAATTAGCCGTTAACTGGTGATGAGGCACCAACATGGACAATAACTAGGCGTCATGTGTCAATATGTGGCCACCTATATATTAAAAAAATTAATAAATTAATGAAATTAAAAAAAAATTAAAATTAAAAAATCTGGCGTCGTCTTCTACCTCACTTCACCCACTGCTCCCACCCAACCCTCCCTCCAATCTCTCCTCTGCGCCCACCCAATTTCGACTCATCCCCCACAACTCCCATCATTTACGATACGATTCACCCAATTGTTCTCGATTAACCCTAATTTTGGCAAACCATAGAGGCGTCAATCCCCTAAATACCATTGCGGAGAGGATCGATTTTACAACCAAGCGCGAGAGCTCGTAACCAGAGGGCAAAGCAACTTCACATAGCTCAAAGTGATGTCACGCCTAGCCCATCCTCTTCCTTGAATGGTAACCCCAACCACGAGATGGAGAACTGGACCAGGTCTGATGAGCCACCCAAGACCGTTGCCATGCCTAAGCCCGTTGTGAAGCTCTTAAGTAATCTCAAGCAGTTCCTGTAATCGATCTCTCTGTGCATCCCTGCCCAGTACCTCTCCAAAGGTGGAGTTGCAGGGGATGAGTCGGAATTGGGTAGGTGCAGAGGAGAAAATGGAATGAGGTTTGGGTGGGAGCGCATGTGAGGTGAGGTAGAAGACGATGCCCAAACTTATTTAGTTTAGTTTTTTTATATTAAATTATTAATTTATCAATTTTTTTAATATTTAGGTGGGTCCATATTGACATGTGGCGCCCAATCATTGTCCACGCGATTGCCACATCACCAGTTAACAGTTGATTTAACAACAACCTTAACGGATATATGAAAATGTCCCAAAATTATGACTTTAGGTATCACTCTAGGATGCAAAAAACCTTCATGTACCAAATGTTAAAAACCAAGAAAGTTTAGGGTAGGAAACTGAAATTAAATCAAAAAAATTAATTATAAAAAAAAATACTGTTTATATGACAAAATTATCCTTACATTATTTGATGCATTATTTTGAATTTTTTTTAATATTTTTTGTTTGAAGACCATTTTTGTCAAATTATTATTTATGAAGCCCATGAACGCAAATGCGGCCTTCGCACTTTGGATATAGAATATATAGAAGATCTTGCACTTTATATATAGAATAGGGTAAACTGTCAATTTAGTTCTTGAATTATCACTTTAATAAAAATCAAGTCCTTACACTATTTTTTTTCTTCAGAAAAATGTCCCTTTATTTAAAAAATTTGCCAATTACACCCCTAATGTTTATATTCGAAGCTACTATATTCAATTTTCCATCAATTTAAGTCACGTTACTTGCATGTGATACACATTGGATGGTAGATTGATAGTTTTCATAAAGAAATAGTGTATTCGGATGATAAATTGGTAGATTTTCATTATAAAAAAATGTAAGTTAACTTTTGAGAGTAAATTAGACATTAAATTCGCAACCTATATGAAATGTTAAGGGCTTATAGACGAGAAAATGATGGTATTACACTATAAAGTGTGTCAAGTGACTTAAGTTGACGAAAGATTGGATAAAATAGTTTTGAATATAATTGTAGAGATGAAATTAGCAATTTCTAATGAATTTAGGGACTTATTTTACCGAAAAAATAATTCAAGGATCTAATTTTTACTAAGGTGATAGTTTAGAGACTAAGTTGGCACTTAAGAGCAAGTCCACCAAGTGCCAGCCCAAAAAACAAACCGGCCCGCAACCAATTAGCTCTAGCCCGCATCAATAGGTTGGTTCATAGCCCAAGCCGTCCTATAGGCAGGCCCAGAATGTGCTGAGCCAAGGCCTGGCCTATGTGACATCATGCTGATGTCAGCGTAACGTCACAGGCTGTTTTAATTATTTTTTTGTGCGATAGGCGCGTAGGCGCTCGTCCCCAACATCATCTGGCATGTGGGGCCCACATGCACAAGTGCACTAAGGGTCCGGATGGAGACTTGGCTCATTATGGGCTGTTAGATTTTCAACGGCTAGTTTTCTTGATTGTTGGACTTCCAACAGTAAAAAAAATTTGAATTTGAAAACCAACGGCTATGTGACGTGGCATGATCTAGGCCATTCGATCTAGAGATCAATGGGCCAAGTTTTTGCCCAAAAAAAAAAGGCACAACGGTCATAATTATGACCATTGGCCACATGGCTTCTATTGGGTTGTTGGATTTGAATTTTTTTCAAATCCAACGGTCCAGATTAATTTGCGTAATAAAAATTAATAAAAATAGTTTAAAATATAGAAAAAAAATTTAAAATTTAAAATATTTTTTCCTATAAATACCTAACCATTCATCTTCCACCTTACACCACATTTCAATATTTTCAACACTTTCTACCAAAGCTTTCATATACTTTTTGCGTGAAAAAAATAGCTACCTGGAAGCTCATCGAAGATGTTACATTGTGTGAATGTTGGGTTCAAATTACTCATGACCCGATTACGGGTAATGAGATGGAGTTGAGAGAAATGTGGATTATAATTACAGAAGCATTTTGCACTAGGCTTGAAAAAGACTCAAGAATTAGTCAAGGTTGTTGGAAAAAACTCAACATATCCTTCACTTGTTGGAAAAATGCTCTCTCGATTACTTCCACTAATTTGCGTAGTGGGACAAGTTTAGCAGATCAGGTGACAATATTTTTATTTATTTATATGTATTCAACCCGCATCAATATTTTAATTTATTTATTTGTGTTACACCGCATTTTATAATAATGTCTTATACTAAATGTTGTAGACACTACAAGCACAAGCATTCTACAATTCAAAGAACCACAATAAATCATTTACCAAATAGGAATGTTGGGAAATTGTCAAAGATTGTCCCAAATACAAAATTGTGCCAACAGGTCCAGAAGTTGTCAAGCGCAACGTCCTTCCAAACAATTCGCCAGAACCAGACAACCGCACAAGAAGAAGATACATTTAAAGATGTGCTGGAAGGGACTCCCGAATCAGTGTTGGAGACCCAGCCGACTCGTTGGTCCCTAAGGCCTCAAGGTAAAAAGGCAGCAAAGAAAAAAAGGAATTCTTCCAAAAATGACCATGCAAAATATATGGAAGAACTTGCTCGCCAAGGTGAAGTGAACTTGGCGCGGGAAGCGACTAGTGATGAGGAAAAAATTGCTACTGTGGTAGCAATATTAGAAGCATCTGAGAGACGTGATGCGGCGGCTGAGAGAAAAAGAGATGATTAGAGAAGCACTTCATCAAGAAAATCAGATGCTTAGAGAATAAAGGATGGCTCAAGCAGATTGTGACACTATGAACAAGGCTTTAGTAGGACTATCTCCGAATTCAAAATATTTTTGGACATCGGAAAAAAAAAAGACGTGGTGCAAAGGAGGTGTACAAGAGATGTAGAAACAAGTGGAGAGGGTTCTAGCTACACAAATCCTAGCAACGAAGATCCTAGCACCGCATATCCTAGCTCCACAGACTTTTTATAATTTCGTATTTATTTGTAGTACTTTATTTAATTTCGTCTTTATTTTTGTACTTTATGTAATTTCTTATTTATTATTAGTTCTTTATGTAATTTCTTATTTATTATTAGTTCTTTATGTAATTTCTTATTTATTTTAATAGATGTAATTTCTTAAATATTTGTAGTACTTTATTTAAACACACCAAATAAAATTACATAAACCGACCAAATAAACTTACATAAACTCACCAAATAAACTTAATCACACTAAATAAAATTATATAAACTCACCAAATAAACTTTAAAAAAAACACACTAAATAAAATTACATAAACCCACCAAATAAACTTAAAAAAATACACTAGATAAAGTAAGAACTTTATTCTTCCACCACAAACTCTTTTTAATTCTGTTTATTTTGTTGCAATCCCTACTGGTGCTCAATCAAGTCAGTTTGACTAGTACGATGCCAATATGGCTCTTGCATTGAAGTGTACCACTCAACGATCAATTAATTGTAACATGGATCCCGTTCCAATGGCTCGTGTTGCACGAGATCTTTGGTGTGCTCATGAGCATAATAGATGCGTGTTCTTGAGTTGTTCCTCGTGTCCGGCTCATATTTATCCATGGCATCATAATCATACTCATCTTCCACAATCATATTGTGGAAGATGATACACGTCATCATGATGGATCAAAGATCCTCGACAGCAAACATTATTGCAGCAGCCCTAACAATTGCCCAACAAGCTTGCAAGATACCAAAACAATGCTCTACATCCTTCCTACACCCCTTTTGACATTGTGTGAAGTGTTTTTCTTTTTCACTTTGTGGATGTGGCATTGTTTTGACAAACGTTGTCCACCTTGGGTAAATGTCATCTGCAAGGTAGTACACTCCTTTGTACCTATGGCCATTGACCTTATATGTGACTACGGGTGCTTTTTCTTACAACACTTCGTGGAAGACTGGAGATTGGGCAAGGACGTTTAGGTCATTTTGAGCTCATGGAACACCAAAAAATGCATGCTAAATCCATGTATCAAATGAAGCCACCACTTCCAAAATGATACTTCTGGCTCATTTTCTGTTGCCATAAGCTTCTTGCCACGTACTTGGACAGTTTTTCCAAGTCTTGTGCATGCAGTCAATGCTTCCAATCATTCTAGGGAAGCCTCACATCTCGCCCTTCCTCAACAGCCTTCGCAGGTTCGTTGACATGGGTTCCCAGAGGTACTCATTGGTATAGAGGACTTCGATTGTGGACCAAAACCGCATCAGGGACTCTAGAACAGTTGATTTTCCCATCCTCGTTATCTCATCCACTTGATTTGCAGATGCTCCATATGCAAGCATCTGCAAGGCAGCAATGATTTTTTGCTCAGGAAGAAGACATAGAACATGAAAAGCATCATCTTTTTGCACAAAATATGGATCATGGTTGCAAATAGTAGTCATGATTTTATCGAATAAACTTCGTTGTATTCTAAAACGTCTAAAAACATGATCAGGGAATACACAGTTGGGGATAAAATAATCTTCTAAGAGACCTTTATCTCATCTTTCCCTTTTTCTATCCAAGTTTGCAGCACGTCTGGTTTGAATATTTGACCCACAGCTTCCATGACACGGCGGGAATGTGAGGCCATCTGCCTTTTATGTTCATCATCCTCATCCTCCTCCATTGCGAAAGCCTTATCTCCACTTTCCTCAACATTGCACAATTCTTCTTGTTGTGCCAACAATCTTTTATGTTGCTCCTCAAGTTGTTTGGACAATCTCCTTGAAGAAGACATTGTAAGAACTCAAGATTTAAAAATGATGAAGAATAATTTTGAGCTAAAAAAAGGATTGAGTTTGGTGTGTGAATGATGATGAATGTAAGGATGTAGGGTTTATATGGACAAAAAAAAAAAGAAAGGATGAGGGTCTGGACAATGCCACATGGCACTACGTGATTGGTTGAAAATCTTATCGAAATTTTGGCTACATTATTGTAAACAGATATTGACACGTGGCGCGTCAGGATTGGTTGAAAATCTATCCACAAAATAGTATGTTCAGATAATGACATGTAGGGTAACGAGATTGGTTGAAAATCTTATCGAAATCTTGGCTAAATTATTGTAAACAGATAGTGACATGTGGCGCGTCGAGAATGGTTGAAAATCTTATTGGAAATCTATTCACAAAATAGTACGCTCGGATAATGACATGTGGCGTGTCGAGATTGGTTAAAAATCCTATCCAAAATTAAAAATGAATTAAAAAATTATTATTTTATAATTAAATTAATAATATTTTAAAGCTTATTATATTAACACTTCACATATTATTGAATACACCTCACATACTTAATAAACCCCACATTTGCTTTTTCAATTAAATTTTTTTCGTAATACACCCCACATACTTTTTCATAAATACCATCACACTCCACACTCTCAACATAAACCTTGCATTTTATCCATTCACCCCACTTTTCTTCATACACCACACACTCTTCACAATGATATCGTTCCTTTTTTTTTCTTTTCGTCTGTGCTATGTACATGTACCGTTTGATACAAAATCATTCATGTCATACAAGTATTTTCTTATTGCTACAGATGATTCAAATAGAGGAAAGTAGAAGCTGCTTTGGGGAACCTTACAAAAGTGAAAGGTAGAAGTTCGACACGATAGAGAGGGTTAAGAGCATAGAAGGTGAGAGCAATCTGTTTGAATTTTTTTCCTTAATTTTTTTCCATCTAATCAACATTGATCTGCGAGGGGGTGTATCTCAAAAATGATAATTTAGGAAATAAGATGATGATGTGAGGAGCTTAAGCCCTCTATGTCCATTTGGTAGTTAAATTCGGCAATATAAAGTATTGGCGTTGGCTGAGATGCACACTAAATGATATTTTATGCATTACATATCATTCGCGAACACCATGTTGTAAATGCAAAAATTGTCTCTTGAAGGCACAAATGCAATTTAGTATTATCTGATCATTAGATTATTTTTAGAACATGGCTTTTGTGAAACAACATCACCATTATCTTCTTTGCGAAAGAAGGGGACAAATGTAATCTGACACCAATGAAGTTTAACCTTCATCCACCTGTGACAGTACATTTTGAACAAGGTGAAGCTTCCAAAATGTCAATTTCATGTTCCGTTCGAGCTTCCAAAATGTCAATTTCATGTTCCGTTCGTCAAAAATAATTTTTCTCAATCAATGTGTTTGTAGTTTCATTGGTTAGGCTTTTGTTTTACAATGGAGAGTGAGAGTGGTTTAGAGAGGTTTTTTTGTCAAAAAAAAAAAAAAATCTTGTGATATGCATGTTAAAAGTGATTTGGAGTGTATTTAGTATTAATTTTTTTAAAACCTTATAAGGTTGAAATTATCATTGCATAATAGGGTATATAAATCATTTAATATTAAATTTTAATGTAGGGTGTATTCAACATTTGTAGGAGTGGAGATCATTTGTACTAGTGCATTTTTTTAGGGTGGAGAAGCATTTGGCTAATTTACTGTTTATAAAGTCTATCACGATTCACTGAGTGAAGTAAATAGTGAATGCCAATATATTTTTTTAGGGGTGAATTTGCTCTCACAATAGTATACTATAGAATATACAGAAAATAAAGGATTGAAGAAGTCGGTTCCCAAATGGCCTGCTGTGCACATGGTGTGTCACATGCAAGGATTTAAATATCGGTAATATCGGTAGTCCGAAAACACGAAAATATCGACAGAAATATCGATAAAATATCGATATCGATAAAAATTACATGGAAACCACGGAAATTGTAAGAAAAACTTGGAAATTTTTATTGAAACTTTGTAGGATGTTTATTTAGTCAATTATCTATTAGTTTATCACAAAAAATTGGAAGGAAATGCATTGCATGATGGATTTAACTGATTTAAGTTGATTATACAGCGAGCTGGCAAACATTGTGAGTGTAGAAAATATATAGTAATTAATGAAAGAAGTTTAAACACACCATAATCATTTATATATAATGAATTAGTACAATAGTTTACACTTTATACATTGCATGGTAAGATACAAGAGTGACTTAGTACCACATAGAGTTCCTATGAGGTTCAAAATTATATATTGACCTAAAATACTATGTCAAGAAAGTTGCCTTACAAGTTAGATGGCTTTATCTTTATGTCTCCTTCTACCAATTTTTCATAAAGCAATCCATCAGTCTAGTTGATATATTTCTATTTTAAAAGGGTCACATCTTCGAATAAAGCCTTAATATAAGGCCTTAATGTAAAACCCTTCCCTTTAGTTTATAATTTTACTTTGTAGTTTGTAGGTTTTTATTTTTTATTTTTAAATTTTTTTTATTGTTTATGGATCTTAATTAGTGAGCCAAGGGGTCCACCCCCTTATTTTTTGTCCCCGAGGCTCTCTTATCTCTCTCAGTCTTCTCTTTCTCTTCTCCACTTTCCCATGCTCTCCCTCTTTCTGATAATCACATTCAAAGGCAACAGCACAGCAGCAGAAGCACACAGACCTTCGGACCCAAGACCACGACACCAACCCTCGAACCCAAGACGAAGAGGTGTGATGCAGGAGCACTGCATCAGGGTGGGAAGAGGGTCTCTCTTCCTCTTGTCTCTGCAGATTGACGAAACCCATCCCAGCGATGGCACAGAGAGATCGACAGATCTCTTTTCTCCCTTTTCTCCCTTCTCCATTTTCCCCATCCGAGCTCGATCAAGTCTCCATGCACTGATGAATTTGTTTCAATTTGAATTTTCAATTTCTTGGTTTTCAGTTCGGATTTGGGGTTATGGCGTTCTTCTGCGATTTTGTTCTTCTGCGATTTGGGGTTATGGCGTTATCCGACGACATTTTCACAATATCGCGATATTATCAAAAATATCGCGATATTATCGATATTATCGATAATATCGCGATATTTTGACGATAACACATTGGATAGTGATTAAAATATCGGTATGTGAAAAAAACGAAATTATCGGCGATATTTGGCCGATAATTTCGATATTTTGTACCATGGTCACATGGGCACTGGTCCCACCCAAAGAAAATTGAGCCGCTCCAATTGTACTGTAGACTCTTGATAAGCATCCCGTGACATCTTGTAATGTGTGCCCCAATTGTACTGTTGGGACTTGGTACCCACTTGTCACTGCATTTTTTTTTTAGCGTTGCATCCACTAGCCCATGCGGAGCAAATCTTCGATCCACCAATTTCTGATACTTTATAATTTTTATGCTTTTGCTTTTCAGTAGTTTCTTCTTTTTTCCAACGTACGGCAAGAGAAACACGTGATCTGGTCGGCATTGACTCCTTAGCTTCAACAGCTGGAAACGCGTGAGCTGGTCGTCATTGATTCATTACTTCCCTTGTATCTCCGATTTGAAGATCAATTGAGTGTTTCAGTTCTTACGGAATTACTCTTAGAACTCGATCGATTAATGGCTGCTGCATCTGCATCTTCTTCTTCCTCTAGCTCTCCTTGGAAATACGACGTGTTCATCAATTTCAGAGGGGAAGACACTCGTAGGAGCTTCGTCAGCCACCTCTACAAAGCCCTGAATGAGAAAACAATCAACACCTTCATCGATGCCGAAGGGCTCCGAAAGGGCAACGACCTTTCGCAGCTAATGACGGCGATCCAAGATTCGCGCGTTTCAATCGTAGTTTTTTCTCAAAACTATGCCTCTTCCACATGGTGCTTGAAGGAGCTTGTCAAAATACTGGAATGTATGGATATAAAGAAACAGATGGTGGTGCCCGTTTTTTACGAAGTGGAACCTTCTGATGTCCGCAAAGCAAAGAGGAGCTTTGAGGAAGCCTTTGCCGAGCCTGAAGGCCATTCTAACACCGACATGGAGGACGTGCGGAGCTGGAGGTCCGCTCTTAGTCGAGCCACCGATTTATCCGGCTGGGATTCGAAAAATTACGAGTAATATTTAGTTATTGTAGTTTCATAATCTGGGATTTTTAAAATTCTTTGTCATGTTTTCCTTACGGTTTGCACTTGCTCTTACTCTTATAATTATGTTTTTCATATTCCACAGTGATGATGTCAAGCTCATTAAGGAAATTGTAGAAGATATTTTGCAGAAATTGATCCGCACCTCGTCAAGTAAAGACGATGACTTGGTTGAAATGGATTCCCGCATGCATGAAATGGACTTGCTATTACAACACTCTCCTGAAATGGACGACGTTCGTGTTGTTGGAATATGGGGTATGGGTGGTACAGGCAAAACCACAATAGCTAGAGCTGTTTATGATAAAATTGGTTGTGAATTTGAAGCTCATTGCTTTCTTGACAACGTCAAGGAAGAGTTCTCCACTTGTGGTGGTGCCGTACATATGCAGGAAAAGCTTCTATCTGGAATCTTGAACGAAAAGTTGCAGAGTTCAGGCACTTGGGATCAAGGTTACAGAATGATACTGAGAAGGCTACAGACGAAAAAGGTTTTGATTGTTCTTGATGATGTTGACAACGTATTTCAAATTGAAACCTTAATTGGAAAGCAACTTTCATTTGGTGGTGGGAGTAGAATCATTATCACCACTAGAGATAAGCTAGTACTACGTCCAGCTGATGAAATCTACAGCCCCAAGGCTCTAAGTGATGATGGAGCTTTGGAACTCTTTAGCCAGTACGCCTTCAAAACAAGGCAACCCAAAAGAGACTATGACCGTCTCTCAAGCCGTGCTGTACAATATGCTCAAGGTCTCCCTTTAGCACTTAAAGTCTTGGGGGCTTTTCTTTATGACAAATCTGTACAGGAGTGGGAAGAGGTGCTAGAGAAATTAAAGAAAATCCCGCAAAGGGGAATTCATGATGTGCTAAGAACAAGCTTCGATGGACTAGATGATTATGAGAAGGACATATTTCTGGATATTGCATGTTTCTTTAAAGGTGCGAAAAAAGACTACGCAACAAAGATTCTGAACAGTTGTGGCTTTTATCCTTCTACTGGGATAAAAGTTCTAATTGATCGAGCTCTTATAACTGTCTCATCAGAAACACTGGAGATGCATGATTTACTAGAGGAAATGGGTCGGAAAATTGTCATCCAAGAATCTACTCAAGACCCTGGAAAACGCAGTAGGTTGTGGAATTATGAAGATGTTCATCATGTGCTAACTCAAAATACGGTGAGATATATGTTCATGATCGGTCTTTTTCACATGTAAATCTTTAGAGTAAACAGCTTTAACTTTGACCAAAATACAGTTCATAGAAACATGCATTAACTTTATAATGTTTAATAAGATTTAGGATAGGAGAAATTAGGTTCTGCTCCCTAGTTACCAATGCTCTATGACTAAAATCTTCTTGGTTTTCAGCTTTTGATTGAAGTTCCTGAACTTTGAACGCATCATTTATTTTACTATTAATGTATTTCCATGTCAGTTTTATTTTTTAACTTAAAATTGTAATTTCAAATTCCAATTAATAACTAATTAATTTCCAATTTCATTGTTGAAAAACAATTGCTATATTCAAAGCTGGGTATTCATGTCTCTCTCTCTTGCCCTCTTTCAGTGTTCTGCATAAACTACTCATAACCAATTGTATATACACAAACCACATAGATTCATTGTACTATGTAATGAGTACAACATTTTTTCACTTGTAGCTTATGTACCCATAAGCTTTTTGATCTATCATTCATAATCTACCCATAGTAAAGTAACCAAAAATTTCATTTTGCACTCCAAACTTGCTATAATTAGAAAGAAAATACACTTATGAGAAGTGTAGAATAAAATTTTTGGAGTGCTAATAACAGTTTCCAATTAATATGGGTACATTAATTGATTATATGTACCCATAATTATTGAAATTGTACCCATATTATATGTGTGAAATTTATGGATGGATACATTCTTTTGAAATGCAACTATACATTGTTTCTAACGTTTTTGTTTCTTCGGAGGCCTTTAAATGCCACAAAATGTGGGACTTTGAATCCCCTTAAATTGTGGAACTAATTGTAAATTTCATAATTAGTTAGATTTTTTTCAAAACAATTTAATTGCTTTAAATGATATAAAAAACAATTTTGAAATGAAAAAGACATGTGGCATGGTGTATTAAGAGTTAGGGACTCAATCAAAAAATTAGAACGCATAAGGCTTTAGTCTAAAGTTTGAGTTGATTAGGGACCGCTTCCAAAGGATATCTGCAGCCACATAATTTGAACTATTTGTTATCCAGGCTACGGAAGCTGTTCAAAGCATATTCTTTGACCATTCAGACTCAAAACCAAAAGTGGTACACTTAAGTTCCGAAGCTTTTGCTAAAATGACAAAACTAAGACTGCTCAAAATCCATTGTGACGGTGTATATTCATGTGAGAATTTAAATTTTCCTTTGCATGAGTTAAGAAGTTTCATATGGAAGCATTTCCCCCTGAAGTCTTTACCATCCAATTTTATTGCGAAGAATCTTGTTGAGCTTGACATGCAAAATAGTCTCATTGAACATCTTTGGGAAGGAGCCAAGGTAAAATCTTCACTTACATATGTTTCTTTTAAATGGTTTAATTAGATGCCTTACCATATAACTTGTTTTCCTGGATGTGTTATACCAGCCTCTGGAAAATTTGAAAATTATCAACTTAACAAGCTCTCCTCACCTGAAGGAAACTCCTGACTTCACTGAGGCGAAAAATCTTGAGAAAGTAGTTCTTGAAAGTTGTACAGGTTTATTTGAGGTTCACCCATCCATTTCATCTCTCGAAAATCTGGTTCTTTTGAATTTGAAACGTTGCAGAAGTCTTAAGATTTTTCCAAGCAGGATTGGTATGAAATCTCTTGAAACCCTTGATCTTTCAGGGTGCTTAAACCTCGATAGGTTTCCCGAAATTTCAGATATTATGCAGGGTCTATCAACGCTTTATTTATGTCATACTGAAATTAAAGAACTGCCTTCGTCAATTAGTAATCTTACAGGGCTTGTTGTCTTGGATCTACAAGGTTGCAGAAAACTTGAGAGTCTTCCAAGCAGCATTTCTCACATGGAATCTCTTGAAGTCCTTAATGTTTCTGGATGCTCAAATCTTGAGAAGTTTCCAGAAATTTTAGAGGTTATGTGGAAGCTATATAAGCTTTATTTGGGTAAGACTGCAATTAAGGAATTGCCTGTGTCAATTTTAAATCTCACCAATCTTGCTACTTTGAAGCTGAATGATTGCAGAGAACTTGAGAGTCTTCCAAGCAACATTTCTCACATGAAATCTCTTGAATCCCTTGATGTTTCTGGATGCTCAAACCTTGAGAAGTTTCCCGAAATTTCAGAGGTGATGGAGCTATCTGAGCTTTATTTGGGTGAGACTGCAATTAAGGAACTGCCTGCTTCAATTTTAAATCTCACCAGTCTTGTTACTTTGAAGCTGAATGATTGTAGAGAACTTAAGAGTCTTCCTAGCAGTATTTCTTACATGAAATCTCTCGAAGTCCTTGATGTTTCTGGATGCTCAAATCTCAAGAGGTTTCCAGAAATTTCAGAGGTGATGAAGGAGCTATATGAGCTTTATTTGGGTGAGACTGCAATTAAGGAACTGCCTGCTTCAATTTTAAATCTCACCAGTCTTGTTACTTTGAAGCTGAATGATTGCAGAGAACTCAAGATTCTGCCAAGCAGCATCTGTCGACTCAAGTCCCTTAGATATGTTTCTCTTTCTGGTTGCACAAAGTTTGAGGTCTTTCCAAGCATTGCAGAAAATATGGAAGGATTAAGAGAGCTTCACTTGGATGGAACATCTATCAAAGAACTTTCCCCGTCAATTGAACATCTTCAGGGGCTGGTGTTATTAAATCTGAGAAACTGCAAAAACCTTGTTCATCTACCAGACAGTATCTGTAATTTGGAATGCCTGAGAGGTCTCAATCTCTGTGGGTGCTCAAACCTTTCTAAGTTGGCTGTGAACTTGGAGGATTTAGAATCCTTGTGGGACGCTGGAGTAGAAATGGTTGAGCACAGGGATTCTATTCTATTATTTTAAATTGTAAATTGTAATGCATACTCCCAATCCCTGTTTTACTTGTGGACATGCTTCAGATGTTTTACGCTGCGGATATAGAGAAATGTGGGCACTGTTTTCACAATTTTCTTTGTTCTTCTTGGTGTGCTTTGCATTCTTGATGCAAGTGTCTTGAATTTCTTGGAATAGAGGACTGTCTTGCTCATAAATTCTTCTGGAGAAAATAATTACTATACAGAAACAATTTTTAGAGCCTGCTTGCACAAATGAATAACAGATCTCAAATTGGAAGCTTGCAGGAAAATGCAATCGATACAAGAGCTTTCACCAAGTATAACTTACATGCGCCTGATTTCACGTCTTTGGAAACAGGTACAACTTTCAATACCATGATGAACTCCTTGAGCCGAAAATACACATGTCAATACTGTTGGTTGATTAGGGTCTAAACTGTCATTTCCTTTATTTTATCCAGCTATTAGTCTTTGAGAAAATAAGCTGTTAGGAATCAATGGTTGAGATTAAATCTAAATGTACTAGGCTCGGATGTGAGCAAGTGGCAGGATCTTATAGGGTCTTGTAATCAAGGGTGGGATGAGCTCATAGGCTTTCCTAGAATCTCTCCCTCTCCAACAGCTAAGTTTTGTACTCTTGTGAATGAATGAAATGCACGCAGAAGAGCACACTGGCTCTCTGAGATTTTGATCACTCTCCCTTTCTATCTTTTCATTTTCTTCTCTCTAAGTTCTCTCTTTTGATCATAATGGTTAACTGTGCTAGTGAAGAGAAACTTACATGCAACCGGGATGTTAATGTGGCGGTGCACAAAACTTATAATGTGTTGTGTTTTTAATTTTTAATTTCCAAATGGCTATCTCGTTATTGGGTTCAGGACACCGATCACCTTGGCATCCCCAATACACGTAAGTTCTTCACTTGCTTGCATGCCGTGGCCATACTTGCAGATCATCGGGGATCAGTTTCATTCATATTTTTTAGCGGTTGCCGCAAAAACTACATTGGTAATTGCTGGCACCTACATGTATTTTCAATTTGCAATAATTATGTCAATTTGCAAAATTACCTGGCCTCATAATTATATCAATTTCTGCCATATTTTGTTTTTGTTTTACTGAAGTAAGGTGCTGACCGTGTAGCATGGATATGTCATACTAATAAATTAAACTGATTTATTTTAAATTCAATTAGATTGATGAAACTATCGGAAGACTAATGCCATTCTGTGTGTAGGTTGAAACACTAACGATGCACAATTGCTCTGCTGAAGAAGAAATTGCAAGAGGAAGCTGCTGTGGGCACAGGTGTAGAACAAGAATTTGTGGCACAGGTAATTTTGCAAGCATGCCATGAATCTACTGATTAAAACAAAACCAAAATTTGGGACTCTTAGAAAACTCATATGCAATCAATTTTCAAAATGAAGAATTGGGCTTGAAGTCAGATTTCGTTGTATGAACTTTTGATCTGGTAGATTTTCTTAACGGAATTGATCAGAGTTGTGGACTTGGTAAATTTATGTTGTTGATAGAATGCCTATGACTTTTCATGGTTATCATTCCTTTAATAACTCTTTTGGTGATGATGTGAAGATATATGGTTATTTGATCTAAATTAATATGTGAATATCTTTGTCCTGCATCTTTTCCTTTCAGCTCGATTGAACAATTCGTTTGCAGCATGCTATCGTGCTTTGTCTATCCTTTGGTATGAAGCTGAAAATTGCAGTGTCTTTATCCTTTTGATTCACCCACTGTAAGCCTACTTAGCTCCAGCTGAAGCCCTCCAAGTCAAACTGTCTGCGCCTGCAACTTGAAGTTTACTTTTATTTTTAGAAATGTTTATTCATTTTTGTTATTTTCAGCTGAAATCAATAGAAATGAACTTCAATTTGATGATGGAATGCAGGGAAAATGCGGGGGAGAGCCTTCTCTCGCTCTCAAATCTGGCAAATCACATCGCACCACCAGTCCTTCTGCACCACCGGTGTTCCTCCGCTTTACTGAATGTAAGCGATTCATCCTACTCTAAAATTCAAAAATTTGTTTGTTGTTGGGGGGGGGGGGGGGGGGGGGGGGGGGTTTGTTTCCTTTCAATACCGATGAGGTAATCAATCTGTACGAATGGATTTGATAGATTGAAGCACCATGGACCTGATTGGAGTGTCTTTATCCTTGCCCATTTGTTTGCCCTCACAAAGTCTCCTTGGATTAGACTGGACACAATATCAACATGGGACTAACTTTAGTGGGACTAAAGTTCACTCGCTTCGACTAAAACCTTGATTAGCCGGTCCTAGCGAGGCCCCCCAAATACCTTGGGACTAGCTAAGACCGTCTTCCCTCTCACCCTGGATCCTCGTGCTCGTTTTGCACGACTGCGCAATCTCCGACGACAACTCGTCTTCCTCCACCCAACCCTTGCCGTCTGCAACTCCAATCCCTGCCCACGCCCATACCCAACCCCACCCACTCGTGCCATCTGCAACTTCAATCCCCACACATGGAAGAACAAGTGAAGTTGGATGGGAAAAGAGGCAAAGGGAAGAGAGAGAATGAGCTGAACAGGAAAACTCACCATGGCTGCCATTGAATTGGCGATGCTAAGCTTGAGAGGGAGAGGTTGGGGTCTTTTGGGGGAAGGCGAGTCTCCATTTTTTGTAATTTTGATTCGAATAGTCTGTGCAACAGAGGGAGAAAAAGGAGCGAAGAAACTTGGATACACAAAGGAGAGGGGAGAGAGACGACAGGGGAAAAAAAGAGGTTAGCTGGAAAGAATGATTCTAGAAAATAAGAAAAAGATAAATTAATAATAGAATATTAATAAATATATATTAAGTAAATAATAAAATATTATAGATATAGATTAAATAATATAATAATAGTCCTACTTTTTAGTTTGACACTACACCAAACACTTCACTAAATCAGTCAAGTTTAGTCTAGTCTTAAGCCAGTCTAGCTTAGTCCCTAAAGTTAGTCGAGTCCAAGATAGTCCGGAGCAACAAACGCACCCTTAATTTCTTTAGAATATAAATCTAATGTCGTGGATGTCATATATAAGATAAACTTAATCTTTTGATTCACAGTTTCAATGAAGCCAATACCCTGCACCCACAGTGAGAAACATCTTCCAGTCAACACTTTTGCCATCTTTTGTCAATGTAAATGAATCAATATTTCATAGTACTCTTTTCATGTAAATGGCCCAAAATTTCGTAATCTTTTGTACATAAGTACTGCTTTTGATCAAAAACGACAAAAACTCCCCGAGTGTAATGTGTCGACCTAATTTTTTTGCATGTACCTTATCTTTTGTATGAGGATTGTATCAATCAGATATTCTTCATCCAATTTCTAGTTCCGCTGCCATGCGCAGGCAGAACTTTCTAATGGTGGATGAAATCCCTTTTCCTCCTCAGATCACAACCACCAAGCCATTATCTCTGCTAGGTCAAGGTAAAACCATCATCTAACACATGCTAATTAATTACATATCTGGGGTTTAATTAGCAAAGTAAATCGAAATTACTGGTGGATAAATTGGGGTTTTCGCGAGAATTACTGACATTGAGATTCACTTTCTTCAAATCAAGTTCACAGCAATTGGGGTTTACTTGGACCCTGAAATTGTGTCACATCTTCAACAATGGAAGACCAAAAAGGCAAATGAACTTGCGGAAGATGATTTCTTTGATGCTCTTATTTCTGGTAAAGTTTGTCTTTATCTATCATATTTCATTTGGCTAATAGCTGAATACCAATTTGATAAAGGGTTGTGCTATCCACACACCTTTTTTTACTTCTCACACCCCTATTAATTTCTGTCCGTTAGATCTTCTTCAATTCATTCGATCTGATGACTGAAATCCAAAAAGGTGTGGCAGAAGTAAAAAAGGGTGTGGATATCACACCCCTTTGATAAAACGTGGGTCAGGGAAGTGTCCATGTAGCTCATGTTGAAAAATTAGAGTAGTTTAAAATATCGGCCAAATTTTAAGTGAACCCAATTAGTTCATTGATCGTATTGTGTGTTGCATGTAGCCCTTAGAGAAATTCATTAGGGTTGTGATCAAGGAGATCAAAGGGTCACAATGCAGTGAGGGACAGATTGGCAGCTGATGACAAATTTGAGGAGGAGGAGGCCTTGGAAAAAGTTGTTGAGTTCTTCCAATCAAAGTACTTCAAGAAGGATTTCGTCATCACATTCCATTTTTTTGCAACTTCTGCCGCTACCAAGGTAAATAATCATCTTAATCGAAGGTAGAAAGTAAAAAGTGACAACAATATTGTTGCACAATGTAAAGTGCACATTAGAACTTGACAAAATAATGTACGATATGTAAGTGTGCGGTGGGTAGTTCCACTACCGAGACATTTTGTGATGAAATCTCACATGTGGTAATAGGTTGGTAAACTTAAATGCACATTGAAGGCAATCAGTGTTGATTAGTAATTAGTTGCTGATCCGACTCTGCACAATCTTTGACAAACATTTTTACTAGCTATTGTTTAATTTGTACGTCAACTTTTGTGTGTAAGCAGATTGTGTTTACACATATTTACAACTCTATTTACATATATGTAGAACCATAATTACAATTCTATATCACATGTAGGCAAAGTATGACAATATTGAGCTTATACTTGGTCTTGGACAATTCAGAGTTGTTTGTGTAGTGTGAAGTTAAAACTTACAAGCAAAAGATTGTTATGTTGTCATTGTACATAGTTATTAATACCAAATGATATAACCGATCAACGTGGTTAAATTTAGTTTCGATTTTGATATTTACCCAGATGAAATTTGTGATTAAATTTTGTTTTTATTTAATTTTTGTATTTTTTGTTTTTTCTTTTGGGACTTTTGTTCGCACCCTCCATCTTGAGAGGAGAGGCCGATTCCTTGAAACCTAGATTTGTCAGCGTTTTGTCCAAATCTGCTAGTAAAGGTCACACTTCATGTGTGAAAAATATTATTTTATTTTTATTTTTATTTTTCTCAAATATTACTTTTTTAATTTTTTATGGTAGGAATTATGGCAGGCATCATAAGAAAAAGTGATGGTGGTTAAGGAGAGAGAGAGAAGAGTGTGAATTTAGAGGATAGTGATAGAGTGACATGGTTGTGAGGTTTAGAAAAAAAAAACAACAAAAAGTTGTTTGTATGAAATTATTTTAATGCTCATGTTATAAAAAAAAGAGGCAATAGTTAGAGAGATAACCTTTACTAGGGACATGAGCGAAGCAGTTACCAAATATTAAACTAACACAAATTGATTGCAGAGAAAGTGAGGGATATTATTATTATCAGTTGTTTTTTCTTCTCTTGTAGTATATTGATCATCTGAGAGGTGATCTATTTATAGGAGGTTTACAAAGAATGAAGACAACCTCTCGTGATACAACACAACAAAGTATGTCCCATTTATTACTATTCACATGTGGGTATACAATCCCACTATTTACAACTCTCCCTTGGATGCCCACATATCAACATTAGTTGCATCGTTAAAACCTTACTTGAAAAAACCCAGTGGGAAAAAACTATAACGAATGAAAAAGAGTACAACTTTACCCGGATTGTTGATATGGCGTTAAGTATGCTTATGTTGCCTCGTTAAAACCTTGATAGGAAAAACCAAGTGGGAAAAATCCTAATCGAAGGAAAAAGAGTACAACATGCATGTATCATGGATGCTCCCCCTGAATTGTATCTCTCCCTGATTTCGCATTCTTCAAATATGTAAGCCGACGTAATCCGATTCCCTGCACTAACTTCTGAAATGTGCATTTTGGTAGAGATTTGGTGAACAAGTCTACCATATTTTCATTGGAACGGATTTGTCTGACTTCAATAACTTTAGCCTTCTGAAGCTCATGTGCACTGAAAAATCTTGGAGATATGTGTTTAGTCTTATCGCCCTTGATGAATCCTTCCTTCATTTGGGCAACATAGGCTGCATTATCTTCATGGATGACAGTTGGAGTGTCTGTCCTTGAAGGTAGACCACATGAATTCCGGATGTGATGAATCATTGATCTTAACCAAGAGCATTCACGACTTGCTTCATGCAAAGCAATTATTTCCGAGTGATTGGAAGATGTAGCAATTAATATTGGCTTTGTTGAGCGCCATGAAATTGCAGTATCTCCATTATTAAACACATATCCAGTTTGTGAGCGGGCTTTGTGTGGATCAGAGAGGAAACCAGCATTTGCATATTCAACAAGAATCTGGTCATTTGTGAATTTCTCTGAGTAGAAGAGACCCATGTCTGTTGTTCCACGAAGGTATCGTAATACATCTTTGACTCCCTTCCAATGAGGAATTGTTGGAGCAGAGCTATACCTTGCTAACAAGTTGACTGAAAAAGCTATATTTGGTCTAGTACATTGTACTAAATACAATAAAGCACCTATTGCACTCAAATATGATACTTCTGGACCAAGGACCAATTCATCATCTTCTCTTGGACAGAATTGATCTTTTTTAATGTCCAAAGAACGAACGACCATTGGGGTGCTAAGTGGATAAGCCTTGTCCATGCCAAATCGCTTCAGTATTTTTTCAATGTAAGCTGATTGATGGACCAAAATTCCATTAACACAATGCTCGATCTGCAGGCCGAGACAATATTTTGTTTTCCCAAGGTCTTTCATTTCAAATTCGCTTTTTCAGATATTCAGCAGTTTTATTGAGCTCTTCAGGGGTTTCAACGAGGTTCATATCATCGACATATACTGCCACTATAGCAAATCCAGTATTTGATTTCTTAATGAACACACAAGGACAAATGACATTGTTGGCATATCCTTCTTTAATCAAATATTCATTGAGACGATTATACCACATTTGTCCAGATTGTTTCAGCCCATATAGTGATCGCCTTAATTTGATTGAGAACACACCTCGTGGTTTGTTAGTTGCTTCAGGCAACTTAAGTCCTTCTGGGACTTTCATATATATATGTCAGTACCTAATTCTCCATATAGATACGCGGTGATGACATCCATAAGTCGCATGTCAAGTTTTTCTGAAACCACCAAACTTATTAAGTAACAGAATGTAATTGCGTCCATTACAGGAGAGGAACACCCAGAGGAGTACCGTGGGCAGAATAGTTTGACGATTACGACCTGCATGTATCTATGAGTGGGCCTTTTCGTTTTTACACACACACACACACACACACACACACACACATATATATATATATAAATATGTATATGTAATTTTTCTCGACAATTGCCTTTATATACTATGATGTGACATGTCATGTTTAGCTTTATAAATAGACTTTTCGTACACTTTACATTTATAATAGTATTTGTGATAATAAACATGTTGTATGACATCCTTGCATTTTATCTTCTCATTATTACATGTCTGCACAGTGTCTCTTAGTTATTTGTACTGTCCTGGGCCAAGGACAAACTTCACTTGTAGTTCACATGCACCGTTTACAATCGCTTTGGATCCAGAGTTAGGTGTCAACATGTCCTTGTGTGTGATGTTTTGAACTCGTATGTGATGCGACTAGCGCAACTCATGTGATGTAGTACTAAAATGTGAAACCTACACACATTCTGTTCCATTGTCTGAATATATCTACAATGGACTTGTGTGCCTACATAAATTAATGAGCATTGATTTCTATCATAACAAATTGATTTCTTGTCATACCTTGTTGTATTACCCTACATCCTTTGACCCACTTGTGTTGCAGGGTACCTATTACATACTATTGTTATAATATTTTTGAGAAACTATATACTTGTTTTGCAGTGAGATACGTTTTCGAAAAGATTTTACAAAGCTTTATTTTTTAAGCCTAGTCACCCTTATTTTTCGCCATTCCAGGATTTTTAGTGGCAGAACTCTAGTGATGACGAGGACTTCTGGAAAAAAGCTGCTATATAAGAGACTACTCCTAACGGTATAATTATTAATCTACTCTTACTGCATTTTACTTATACTCTAACATCACTTGTGTGATATGGATTCAATCCCACTCACATGCGTGCACTTATATTAGTCACTTTTAGGTTTTAATTTATTTACATTTTCCACATCATTACACTTTATGGCTTCGTCACTTTCCAAGTGTTGGCCAACACATCTTGATTCAGGTGTCTAGGTGGACATTCCGGGTCGGGGTGTGTCAGTGAAGGTTATTATGCTTTAATTTCAAAAATAATGTTCGGTTTTGCTCCCTTTCCATATAAATAATGTGAAATATTTCACACACAGTATGGGTTATATTGTTTTTGATCCAGAAACAATGTTATATCTCATAAATATTAGGGGTTATTTTAGTTAATTTCACTAAATATTACGGGTTATTATGTTGTAATACCTTAAACACTATTGATATTTTTTTTGTTCTAGTTCGAGAAATAATGTGCCTTATGTTAATTCATGATCATAAATAGTGTGGGATATTTTGTTGTAGTTCACGAACTAATGTTGATTTTGCTCCCTTTCATAGACAATGTGGATTGTTTTGGTTTTGTTTTGCTCCCTTTCATAAACAATGTGGGTTGTTTTGGTTTGGTTTTCCTCCATTCCCTTATAAATGGTGTGAGATATTTCATAAACAGTGTGGATTATATTGCTCTAGATCCCAAAATAGTGTTTATTTTGTTACCTATCATAAATATTGGGAGTTATTTTTTTTATTTTTATCAATTTCACAAAATAGTACAGGTTATTATGCTGTAATTCCATAAACACTATTGGTTTTTTGTTCTACTTCGAGAAATAGTGTGCGATATGTTAATTCATAATCATAAAAATGTGTGGAATATTTTGTTGTAGTTCACGGACTAATGTTGATTTTGCCCCCTTTCATAAACAATGTGGGTTGTTTTGGTTTGGTTTTGCTCACTTTCCTTATAAATAGTGTGGATTGATTTTGCTCCCTTTCAAAAGTACCGTGAGTTTATTTTCATTGTTGGTTAGTTTGATGTAATTCCACAAATAGAGTTTATTTTCTTACCTTCCAGACACATTGTGGTTTATTTTGGTTCATAAGAGTGTATTTATTTAGCATAGTTCCAGAAATAACATGCGTTATTTTGTTATAGTTCAACAAATGGTGTCCTAATAATTTTCATTATTGCAGACTGAACAAACAAAAACGCGTACAAAGAAGAGTAAAACTAAGAAAAAAGAAGGTAAAAAGAAGAAGGAATACCTCCAGTATAGATGCAACATGACTGGGTTTGTAGATGCAATGAAAGTATACAAGCCTATGCTACAATAACGTCAAGATGTCCGTAATGAACTAGCAAAGACGCTATTTTGGAAACTACTGAAGACGTACATAAAGGGGACCTTGATTACATCATAAAGGAAAAAGAAGTCCGACATGGACTTGATCAAAATCATTTAATGCTACAACCCCAAAAACCAAAAGTTCAAATTTGGATGTCATGAAGGAAATGGGATTTCCAACGATGATGGTGTTCAAATCTTCAAATTGAACAACAATACTGACAAATCCACCAAATTCGGCAACGACGGCAACCTCATCACCAAATACTTCACAGATGTAAAGATCGTCAAGAAGAAGCATCTTACAGAAGCATACGATAAATTAGTCAAAGATGAAACACCTGAGGGTGCAAAAGATACCGCTGCACTCATATGCGCACTCCTCATTCAGTCACTGCTGTTTGCAAACTCTAGAACTTACATCACATGGAGTTTTATGAAAATCTTTGGGAAACCATCATGCCTATCTAACATAAATGTCATACCTATTTGAAAATCTGCACAAAAGATACCACTGCACTCATATGCGCAAACCATCATGCCTATCTGACATAAACATAATCACCCTCTCTTGATGCCTCAATATACCAGATAATATTGATATGAACCATCTCCAGTTTGCTATCATTTTTTAATCAACAATAGCATAAGCAACCTCAAAAATCTCTGCACAACAAAAAGGAAAATGTGTCGTCAAGTGTCAACTACTTCTAAAACAGTGATAGAACTACTATAAATGTCATTGAAATATTTCTTAAATTGTTCTTCAACTATGTATAAAAAATTTTTGCACAACAAGATACAAAAGAAACACAAAACGGATAATATTGAATATAAAGTCAGAAAGTATTAACTACCGTCATTGCTATTTTTTGCACAGCAAGATAGAAGTGTGCCCTTGCATTTGCTCTTAATAAAAGTACCATCAATGAATAACATTGGGTGACCAAACAGAAAACCTTTAATTCATGCATCATAAGCAACGAACAAACGAAAAAAATCTATTGGTCTCTGGTACAACTTCAAGCTCAAACACAGATCCATGATTGTTTGAACAGACAGACTTAACATACCAAGGCAAGAACTTATAAGCATCGACATCGTCACCATTTAGCTCAAAAACTGCCATCTCTTTGCCGAAGTATGCAGTAACATAATCAATATCTAGTCCATAAAACGTTTTTAAGTTTGAAATAATCTCCTTTGGTTTAATAAGAGGATTTGATTGAACCTTATCCTTGATGAGAGAAACAACAAATTGATGGCCAACAACTTTGTTTTTTTCTTTCGAATCATACCCTTGCATGTATGCACATTATGCAACTTCCAAATAATGAAAAAGTCATTAATATCACACTTGAACGCATAAACACGCCAAAGATAACAATCAGATTCCTTCCTAGAACACTCAACATTAATGCGATTCTTATCGTTCTTCATTTACTTCAAATCAAAACCATATTCAACAGAAAACTTCTTCAACTTATCTCGAAAATCAACACAATCTCATCTAAAAACTTGCCCCTTAGATTCTATGTAACTATCTTATTCACATGACATATAATTATGGATACCATGAAAACCATACTTCCCTAAATGATCATTTTCACTAATAATATTAGAGTTTGTTGTATGGCACGAAGAAGATACGTTATCCATAAGTAATTGAACTATAGAACCATCATGTAACATACCACATCGCCCAGGGGAGAGGATCTTGTAAGCCTTATAAATACATTCCCACATCTTCCTAGCACGAGGCTTTTTAGGAGCTCACTGGCTTCGGAGTTCGTCGAAACTTCGAAGTTAAGCGAGTTTGGGTGAGAGCAATCCCATGATGGGTGACCCACTGGGAAGTTTTTGCGTGAGTTCCTAGAAACAAAACAGTGAGGGCGTGCTTGGGGCCCAAAGCGGACAATATCGTGTTACGGCAGAGTCAAGCTCGGGATGTGACAGAATGGTATCAAAGTCACTCCCTGGCCGAAAGTGTGCCGACGAGGACGTCGGGCTCCTAAGGGGGGTGGATTGTAACATCCCACATCACCCAAGGGAGAGGATCTTGTAAGCTTTATAAGTACATTCCCACCTCTTCCTAGCACGAGGCCTTTTGGGAGCTCACTGGCTTTGGAGTTTGTCGGAACTCCGAAGTTAAGTGAGTTCGGGCGAGAGCAATCCCATGATGGGTGACCCATTGGGAAGTTCTCGCGTGAGTTCCAGAAACAAAACTGTGAGGGCGTGCTCAGGGCCCAAAGCGGACAATATCGTGCTATGGCAGAGTCGAGCACGGGATGTGTCACATCACATCTATCCATAACCAATATTTCTACAATGGATTTTCCAACAACATCAAGAACCATCAACATATTCATAACATCGACATCACAATCTAAGAGACAAGTAGGATCTTCATTCAAAGCATATCGCAACCCAAAACAACCAAGTCTCAAACCCTTAAATCTAGAACAAAGATCAATACAAATCTGATTGAATGTAGAAGTTAACGAAATAGAACTAACAACGGATAAACCACCATATGTAAATTGAGCTAGTTTACCTTTCTCCATAACTATTGAACACAAAAACAAACAATTACAAATCAATACACAATATTTAATGCATATAAGAATAAATAACAACAAAATATAAACACAACCACAACTGTTTATTAATCTGTTACAAAACTAAATTCAATATTTGTAAAACAAAAGAATAACTGCTTTTTGAACCATATACATATAAAATGAACAAAAAATTAACACTATTTCTAAAACAAAACAATCACAAACAAATAAAAAACTGAAAATATTATAAGGAAAATTTTATTTGAATCCATTTGTTTTATCGCTACACCAAACTAAACAATTTTGTCCTAGAAACTCTCAAATTTGCTCTTAATAAATAAGAAAAAGAAAATAAAAATGGGTGTTTTTCTCTCTACACCCAATAACCCTAAACCCACCACACCATTGCACCTCACCATTATTTATGGCGAATCCAAATCAAACTTCCACCAAACTTTATCCCCAAGGTCATCAACAATTGTCAACTCCTTCCATTCTTTTCCTTCTTTTTCTTCTCCTCCCTCGTATCATAACCATGAGAAGAATATGAACATGACTCCGCATTTCTCTGTCAACACCAATTCACACCCACCTCTTTTTCCCGATTGATTGGACACAAATTTGCATAGAGAAACAAAAAAGAGATAAAGAAGATGTAACAGCCCGTCCTAAATTAAGGTATATATTTTATCACTGAGCATGTAAAATGACAATAATGCCCTCGTAGTTTAGTGACGTGGATGGACATATATAGTTTTAAATTTTTCCCTCGCTCGCGAAATTAAATGGTGCTCGACGTCACGAGCACGTCGACATGAATTAATAACGAGTATGGGTGTAATTCTATTTTTCGGGTTGGTTATTTCGTGTTTGGACCCATTTTTAGGGCCTTAATGATAGGAGCATATTTATGCTACTTAGTTAGCTTGTTTTCTTGCACTTACGTAGTTAGTTATCGTTTATTATAGTGATTTAAGCTATTTTCGTGTATTTGTAGGTTCAAATGGCAAGTGAAGCAAGAAAGTGCGTTTTGGTGCATTTTAGAGCTAAATTGAGCTTAAATGGAGTACATGCATGTGGAGCACCATGGATGGACGATTTTGGAGCTAAAATGAGCTAAGGAGTGAATGAAGATGTGAAGAATGGAATTCAAGGCGAATGACGAATGAAGAGTCAAAAGTGGAAACCGAAGTTTCTAAGTTTGGAAGTTTCTAATTCCGAAGGTTTCCATTCTTGAAGAGTTTCTATTCTTGGAATGGAGGTGTCCTAATCTTTCCTTGGGCCTTCTAGAACCATTTTCCCTTGCCTTGCAAGGCATTCCTTGGGCCTTATCTGACGGGGATTTATTACCGCACAAATTTAACCCTCTTTTTGACAGTTGTAGTATAGGTGTAAGTAGGGTATCGTTCTAGGCCGGGGATTAGGAGGGCTTGCTAAAACCTCTAAAATAAATTAAAAACGTAAAAACAAAGTTTAAAACACTAAACTAAAATAAAAACACTTAACTAAAATAACTCAAAATAAAACTAACAAATAAACTAAAACAACTCAAAAGACTCAAAACAACTCAAGACTCAAGAAAACACAAACTAAGCTAAAAACTCGAAACACACTAAAAATGACTCAAAATAATGAAAACAATTTAAAATAAAAACTAGGAAATTAATTAGACGGAAATTAAATTAAAAGATAAAAACTAATAAAAATTAACTAAATAATAATATTTTAATAATGGGGGGGATTGGTTTGGTTTTGACGAAGTAAATTAAACTTAAATAAATTACAAAATTAACAAAAACATAAAATAAAAAGTGAACAGAAAGACGACGGATTGGCTAGAGGGTTTTTCTCCACACATGACACATAAGCAACCTAAATTGATTTTCAGTTGTTCTTTCAATAAATTGTAAATCTCAATACTCCAGATTAATTAGGTACGCTTAAATTAATCTTCAGATTTTCCTTAAGTTAATGGATTGGATGATTGCATACGACAACCCAAAATATTCCCCACAAGTTCCCTACATGAATTGCATAATAGAGATACAAGCGCGAATCATTAAGTTCTAAGAAAATCATAAGTGTTGACAAGGCATTCGTAACTATGAACAGCATGATACGTTTGCCAGGAATTTACTTAACGCGATTGTGACTAGCAACCTTCACTACTCATGAATATAAGTTCATAACGATTAGGTGAAATTCACTTATATTCTAGCATCAAATTCATGCATGTAAATTAAGTATGCATTCTTAATCGACAAACATAAATAAGTTATTAACCAAGCAGTTAAGTAAATTAAATCACAACTCAGAAATCACAACTGAAATTACCAATTCAAATTACAAATATAATCATGGTTTCGAATTAACCTCTAGCCAAAATAAATTAATTACACATTATTTATAAATTAAAAACAGAAATTAAACATAAGTTGGAGGATTAAACCGAAAGAGAGTGCAAGGATTTCTCTGTGCTTGTTTGATGCCACTGTGCAGTTTGTACCGTGTGTAATGCTCCCAGGCGCTGCCTCTGTTCGCCACCTGGATCCTTGTCACGCTGCCAAAGGCAGCTTCCCTCCGAGCTCTCCCTGCTCAATTCTTATTTTCCACCGCGCTGCACCCGCACCTTTCTCCCTCTCTTATTATTCTGTTTCTGTCCCTGCTCACCGAAAGCAAGAGGCCCCTCCAATTATGCTTCTGCATGTGCCCCCGTAATAATGCTATCCTTCCACCGAATGCTTTCCACCGAGTTTTCTCTCAGTGCTTTCCATCCACACCTCACACACAAACATATTATATCAATATATATAAATATATATATATATATATATATATATATATATAAATATAAATATATAAATAAATTATTTTCTAAATAATAAGTTCTATTCAACAAGCAAGGTAATTTAAACGAATTAATTACTTAACACTCATTTATTCTATTTTTATTTTCTTAACTTGATAAATTTATAAAACATAAAAATAACGTAAATTGCTCAAAATATAACGAACTAACTAAGAAAAGACGAGTGAATTTGATATAAAAATATATATAAATATGATCCGATCAAATACCCCCACACTTAGCTTTTGCTAGTCCTCGAGCAAAACAAAGAAAACAGAAAAAGTAATAACATGAAAAATATTAACTTCCCCCTATGTGACCCTCATAGAATTTCATTCGAAAACACAAATCATCAAGAACCATAGCTAAAACAAAACAAACTAATCCCAGTTCATCTTCCTTATTCAAATATTAGCAGTAATCTTTAAATCATCCTTGAAGTGTAGTGTGTGAGATAGCCATGCTAATGTAATTTCAAGTTTTTATTTTTAAAATCATCATATGCAAACCAGCAACTTTCTCACGGGATATGCACTCAATCACACATGTGTTTAGTTTTAATGTGTTTCGCTCAAAGAAACAAATGTGAAAGATCTACCATAAGCTTGCATAAAAATCACTTCTCCACAATCATAATTGCAAAACTTAAATCAAGAGGACTTTTATTGGATGTAATGAGGCTTAGGAATAGGCTATTGAAACGAAAGAATAGGAAAACAAAAGTTCCAAGCTATATTGCAAGCAATTCTTTTGTTGAGATTTTTAAGAACTCAAGTTCCCAGCGATTCTTCTAACACCTCCCATCACACCCTTAACTGAAACTTTAGAAACTTTTTTATTTTCTTCATAAACAATCTTTCTTTTTCTTTTTCTTTTTTTTTTTCTCTTTTTTTTTTTTTTTTAGAATAAATACAAACATGAAAAACCCTCACACTTATTCTTTTGCCAAACCTTCCAAGTACTTCACAAACATTTCTCAAAAGACAATCTCAAATTGCTCGCATGGAAAGGGTAAGGAAACATGCTTGAGGTATAAGGGTAGACATATCTGGTGATCAGAAATAAAAGGCTCACATAACGGCTCAAAATGGCAATCTAATGATATCATTTTTTTTTTTCTTTGGGAAATATGGATATTTGGGCCATGGTGGTGAACCTAATGCCTCTATCATTTTTAAGTTCATGCAATCAATGACAAATATTTCGAAAGATCGTTACGCAAGTTCTAGAGATACATCTCACATAAGTTCATCACACATGAAAGAATAGTAGTGTATGAAAAATGCACACACTTTCAATAGGCTCAAAAACTCACATGGGATGTATATGGTCACTAAATTCACATATGAAGATTTAAGTCATGCTTTAGTTTCACATCAACAAGGCTATGTGCATTTGGTTTTTCAAGAATGATCAAAAATGTACAATACTAACAAGAGAATAAGGAATTTCACATAACACATGTTAACTAAGTTCTTGACAATCATGGTTCAAATTTAATCCAATTATATCATTGGGTCGGGAAACTAAAAAAATTCTAATTCAAAACCATAAAGAAAACAAGACAATATTTTTGGATTTTTTAAATTTTTCGAAAAAAATTAAATAAAACACAAAACTCCGAAAAAAATTAAGTAAAACACAAAGCTAATTAAGAAAACAAAAAGCAATAACATGGAAACAAATGAAACCAGTTCAAAGTCGAAGGTACAAAAATTTTCAATTTGGTCAATTTTTTATACTTGATACCCCCACACTTAAACTAGACATTGTCCCCAATGTCATAAAACAAAAATATGCAAATAAAAATAAAATGAATAAATAATACGAAACAAAATAAAGAAAAGGGACTGAAAACTTCTCTAATTTGCAGAAAACCAAGCGATGACCCCCAAGTGTAAATTTTGCAATCCACTTCAAGGGAGAAAATAACCAAACGTTCCTGCAAAGAAAAGAAAGAAATCAGTTAAGCACGCAAGCAAAATATAGAAAAATGTAAACGAAAAATAAAAATTGAAAATAAAAGATAATGAAAAGAACTAATAGGCGATCATTGGTCGTCCTTGTTGATTTTCCACAGCTTTCTTCTTGAACAGGATGGGCCTCCTTCTGGCAAGTGCTCCTCAGCTTAGTTGAGGATGAATCAGCACGTGTCTCCACATGCTTCAAGTAGTCCGGTCTCCACGCAGGTGTGGCATCTTCTTGAACTCTTGGATCATCTCAGACTCTGCCTTCATCTGGATGCACCTCAGACTCCTCCTGCTTCGTCTGTGAGGTACTTTTGTTTTTGAAGAAGTACCTCAACACAGATTTATTTTTGAAGTGGGTTGGGAGGGGTCTGAGATGAGTACTCGAGAGCAAGACTAGGTAAGCAATCAGGATCTCACTTTCTCCATGTTCTTCAGATGAAAGTGAGGAGAAAGCGTAATATGAGATACTTTTGCTTTTAACCTTTTTAATATGAAATACTTTTGCTCTGGAAGGTTTGTTTTCTGGGGTGATCCAAGGGATGAAGAACACTGAATAACTCGAAAGCTTTCTTTGGGAAGACATTATCGGAGATGAAGAGAGGTTGAGAGGTTGAGATGAAGAGAGGTTGAGAGGTTGAGATGAAGAGAGGTTGAGAGGTGTGCCTTTGCTGTGGAAGGCGAAGGTCGAACTTATAGAAATTTGGCTTCTCAACCGGAACTATTCCTTCACTATTTGTCGGCAGCCGGTGATGGATGAACAGTGCCCGTTACGCGCTTTCTGACAAAGCGTCCGTAAATTCCGCAAGGCTGACGGTGCAGGCGACGAGTGGCGACAAATTGGAATGATGATCCTTTGAAAACCGGGGTTCAAAACCGGGTGCGGCTCGTGGTTTTCGCAACGTTCCACGCTGCACGTGATGAGTCACGACAAAATTGGAAAAACTGAACCACGTGATTGCTGAGTCAAGCCCAGCTTTTGAGAACGGAAACGGCTCTTTTGAGAAAGGAGCGTCCAGCTTTTCCGAATTGCGTGAGGACGCGTCTTCAACCTCAGAGGAGCGCTCTTTGATCTCTGAGGAGCGGGCGCTCTTCATTTTCTTCTTTTTATAGAGGCACTAATTCTGCTTCACATCACACTTGAACTCCCTTCCTCAAACACTCTCCTTTGTAAACACTCTCTTCTACACTTCTTAATCTTACTCCTTCCGCTCTCTTCCTGCACTTTTAATCGTTTCGATCTCCTCTTCCGCTTCAGCAATCTTAATTTTTCCGAACTCTTTTCTTCCTCAACCCCCTCTAAAAATGTCTTGCCCTTCCGACCGTCGCCTAAACTTGAATGTCGGGGAAGACGATGACTCGTCTTCTCCGAACAACATTTGGAATCCATCCTTCATATCTCCCAATGGTCCTCTTACAGTCGGGGACACAATGATGAGGAACGATATAACCGCAACGGTGGTTGCAAGAAACCTTCTTACTCCCAGAGACACTAGGTTACTGTCTATGCGGTCAGACGAGCTGGCTGTTCAGGACTCACTGGCTCTCAGTGTCCAGTGTGCAGGCTCAGTTTCAAACATGGGCCAGCGCCTGCTTGCAAGATCTCGTCAGGTGGAGTCGCTAATGGCGGAGGTGGTCAGTCTTCGGCAAGAAGTCAGAGGACTCAGGCACGAGAACAAGGAGTTGCACATGCTTGCAACTAGTTACTCGACCAGCATGAAGAGGAAGCTGGACCAGCTGCAGGAGTCGGACGGTCGGATTCAGAGCGATCATGAACGGTTCATGGCGCTACTCCCGCGGTTTATGTTGCCTTCGTCCTCTGGAGCAACACCAAGCGTTCCGGCTCCGGAGATTCCAACTCTAGCTCTTCGTCTTCCCGGAGCTCCGTCGACCTCTGGGGCGCCACCTAACCAATGACCAGTGAATGCTATTAGTTTTTCGAATTATTGTAAATTTTTTTTTTTTTTTTTTTTTTTTTTTTTTTTTTTTTTTTTTTAGGTTTATATGAATGTTTATATTTTTTTAAAGTTTATTTTAAGCAAAATAAAATAAATATAAATCAAAATATGTAAATTAATGTAAATTTTAATTTTTTTTTTTTCAGGGTTTATTTTAAGCAAATTAAAATATGTAATGCAAATTATGTAAATTAATGCAAACAGACTTTGTTTATCCGCACTAAAAATAAACAATGCCCTTAATTTATTTAAACACAAGCTAAACAAAATTCAACCAAATAAAACAACTAACTAAACAAATCAAAAATTGCAAAGTAAAGGAAAAGAAGGGTGTAAGAATGCAAATCTGATTGCTTGGGTTGCCTCCCAAGAAGCGCTTGCTTTAACGTCTTTAGCCGGACGATTCTTTCCTTAACCTCCCCTCGGCTCCAAAGCATGGAATTTATCTTTCAACGGGAGGTGATACTTGAAATGATTCGGCAATGGCATTAATTCAAGAGTGGGCGCCTGAATCATTAAAATGAGAAAAATGTTAGTATAAAATAAAATAAAAATTAAAATTGGAGAAGATGGCTTACTGTCTTTCTCCGAAACAAACTCAATGACAAAAACCACGTTTTTGGATATTTCCGGGATTTTGAACTGGGCCAAATTGATTATGATGGTTGTGGCCTGTCCCGTGTCATCAAACTCAATTTCTTGGGCCTTTGTTTCCTGCACAGCCTCATTGATGTATTCTTGATGTTGCCCAACCACTTCGATATCTTGAACCATTGGAAGAGCGTCCACAATGTCTTTTTCACTATCTTCGAAATTTGGAATTAAAATTCTGCAAGGAAAAAGAACATTTGGTGGAAAAATATCAGAATGAATTGAACTTGGAACAACCTCACCATAGTTGGACGACATAGGGACTTGAGGGGTTTGAGACAAGAATTCGTCTAAACTGCCCAAGTCGTCCTCCTCATATTCTGCTTGCAGCGGCAATTCATCCAAGTTCGGGCTGAGTTTGAACGGTTCTAGGACAGCCTCATTCTCCATATCACCTTCCAAAGTGATGGCTTCTTCATTTTCAACTTCTGCCTTTGAATTTGCAATGGTGGAGTTGGAGAATTCACTTTGATCTTGAATCTGTGCCATGATCTCCATAATCTCCCCAACTTGCCTTTCCAATTCATCCACCTTATTGGTCCGGTCTTGCATCTCCTGGATTCGATTTTCCACTCCCTGATTCAAAGAGGAGAGTAACTTATTAAACGTATCATTATCCATAGATGTACCTGAATCGAATTGGGCATATTCTTGTGGTGGCTGTGACAGTTGACATGGCCATTGATAGGACTCTTCTGAAGGCTGCAATTGTTCTTCTCTTTGTGAGCCCTGCGTTAAAGAAATTAGTCCTTCAAGAATTTCATTATAATTAACGGGCATACTTGAATTTGATTGGAATTGTTGTGGGGGATGCTGTGGTGGCTGCATAGGTCTGGAATAGAACTCGTCTTGCTGCCAATATCCACTTTGTTGAAATTGCTGAGGTTCATCCCACATTTGATTTGAATAATCCCTCCAATTTGAATTGCAAGCGTTGGAATACATGTTGCCCCTTGATTGGCTGTGGCTTTGATATCCCCAATCATCGTCATATGCCGAAAATTGAGGATATTGCTGAGTTTGATATCCTTGCCCATAGGGCACATCAAGTGTAGGGACACTTGGCATTGAGGTCTGTTCGGCATTATCAGTCAATTGAGCAGTAAGCTGCGCCAATTTAGCTTGAATATTAGCAAAATCCATTTCTTGCTCCAATTAGTGCCTAAAATTAAAGAAAGAAAAATAAATCAAATATCAAAAGTAAAACACACAAACACAAATATAAACATAAACACAAATATAAATAAAAAAAAACAAACAAAAATATAAAGGGATTAGCAAAGTTACTAATCCCCGGCAACGGCGCCAAAATTTTGACGGGGATTTATTACCGCACAAATTTAACCCTCTTTTTGACAGTTGTAGTATAGGTGTAAGTAGGGTATCATTCTAGGCCGGGGATTAGGAGGGCTTGCTAAAACCTCTAAAATAAATTAAAAACGTAAAAACAAAGTTTAAAACACTAAACTAAAATAAAAACACTTAACTAAAATAACTCAAAATAAAACTAACAAATAAACTAAAACAACTCAAAAGACTCAAAACAACTCAAGACTCAAGAAAACACAAACTAAGCTAAAAACTCGAAACACACTAAAAATGACTCAAAATAATGAAAACAATTTAAAATAAAAACTAGGAAATTAATTAGACGGAAATTAAATTAAAAGATAAAAACTAATAAAAATTAACTAAATAATAATATTTTAATAATGGGGGGGATTGGTTTGGTTTTGACGAAGTAAATTAAACTTAAATAAATTACAAAATTAACAAAAACATAAAATAAAAAGTGAACAGAAAGACGACGGATTGGCTAGAGGGTTTTTCTCCACACATGACACATAAGCAACCTAAATTGATTTTCAGTTGTTCTTTCAATAAATTGTAAATCTCAATACTCCAGATTAATTAGGTACGCTTAAATTAATCTTCAGATTTTCCTTAAGTTAATGGATTGGATGATTGCATACGACAACCCAAAATATTCCCCACAAGTTCCCTACATGAATTGCATAATAGAGATACAAGCGCGAATCATTAAGTTCTAAGAAAATCATAAGTGTTGACAAGGCATTCGTAACTATGAACAGCATGATACGTTTGCCAGGAATTTACTTAACGCGATTGTGACTAGCAACCTTCACTACTCATGAATATAAGTTCATAACGATTAGGTGAAATTCACTTATATTCTAGCATCAAATTCATGCATGTAAATTAAGTATGCATTCTTAATCGACAAACATAAATAAGTTATTAACCAAGCAGTTAAGTAAATTAAATCACAACTCAGAAATCACAACTGAAATTACCAATTCAAATTACAAATATAATCATGGTTTCGAATTAACCTCTAGCCAAAATAAATTAATTACACATTATTTATAAATTAAAAACAGAAATTAAACATAAGTTGGAGGATTAAACCGAAAGAGAGTGCAAGGATTTCTCTGTGCTTGTTTGATGCCACTGTGCAGTTTGTACCGTGTGTAATGCTCCCAGGCGCTGCCTCTGTTCGCCACCTGGATCCTTGTCACGCTGCCAAAGGCAGCTTCCCTCCGAGCTCTCCCTGCTCAATTCTTATTTTCCACCGCGCTGCACCCGCACCTTTCTCCCTCTCTTATTATTCTGTTTCTGTCCCTGCTCACCGAAAGCAAGAGGCCCCTCCAATTATGCTTCTGCATGTGCCCCCGTAATAATGCTATCCTTCCACCGAATGCTTTCCACCGAGTTTTCTCTCAGTGCTTTCCATCCACACCTCACACACAAACATATTATATCAATATATATAAATATATATATATATATATATATAAATATAAATATATAAATAAATTATTTTCTAAATAATAAGTTCTATTCAACAAGCAAGGTAATTTAAACGAATTAATTACTTAACACTCATTTATTCTATTTTTATTTTCTTAACTTGATAAATTTATAAAACATAAAAATAACGTAAATTGCTCAAAATATAACGAACTAACTAAGAAAAGACGAGTGAATTTGATATAAAAATATATATAAATATGATCCGATCATTATCATCTCAGCCACATCTAAACCCTAGCCCACCTTGTGCCGCACAAAACCTTCTAGAACCTCCATTTGCCTTGCCTTGCAAGGCATTACCCCACCTTGTGCCGCACCCTAGGCCCTAATTTCTGCTAAAGCCCAAACCTAATCTGATTTGCTAGGGTTTTGAGGTGCCTATATATATCCCCCTTAAGTTGCCGCAAGGGATCATTCATAATTCACCATTCATTCACCCTTTGCCACAAGCCACCTATCCCACACCACAATCTGCCGCAACCTACCATCCTTCCACCGTGACAACCACCATTCATACATCCATCACCGTACCTTCCAGCCACCACAACCACTTTGTGCGCCACCTTTGGAGGAGAAGAGGAGAGCACCGTGCATGCCAAAAGGGAGGAGAGAGCTCACGCAAGCAATCTGCCACCATTGGAGTGTTTGGGAGTTCTTTCTTTTCTTGTTTCTGTTTCATGTTTAATTTAATTCGTTTTTCAATTATTTTAAACATGTGGAACTAATTTCTTTTTAGTTAGAGGCGAATTTGAAGCCATGGACATATGTTTATTATGATTTGATTTACTCCAGTTATGAATTCATGAACCTTGGATGTGGTTTACTATTCTATGTTGATGAAGAACTTCTTTTTAGTTAGAGGCGAATTTGAAGCCATGGACATATGTTTATTATGATTTGTTAAGGGTCGACACTTAATTTGCATGCCTAAACTTGATGCTAGGATATAAGGGAATTTCACCTAATTGTTATTAACTTATATTCATGAGTAGTAAAGATCGCTAGTCACGATTGTGTTTAGTAAACCCTAGGTTGGATTAACATGCGTATTCCATAGTTATGAATGCCTAGTTGATGTTTATGATTTCCATTGAACTTAATGATTCTTGCTTGTATCTCTATTATGCAATTCATGTAGGGAACTTGTGGGGAATGCTTTGGGTTGTCGTATGCAATCATCCAACTCAATAACGTTAGGGAAATCTGAAAGTTAATTTAAGCGGACCTAATTAACTTGGAGCATTGTCATTCATAAGTTCGTTGAATTCATAACTGGGAATCAAATTGTATGCATATGTTCATCTGTGGATAAGGAGCCTCTAACTAGTTTGTCTCATCATTCAATTCATCAAAATCTGTTTAGAATCTGTTTAGTTTACAAAGTTTTGTTTTAATTTCAAATTCGTCAAAACAATCCCCTTTGCTTTTAAATCTTGTTTTTAGAGTCAAAATCTGTTTTCTTTTAGTTCTTTGAGTATTTTGAGTCAAGTTAAAACCAATTTTCGTCCAAAGTCATCCCTAGTGTCTAGTTTGAGTCTATTTAGTTGTTTTGTGCTGTTTTGAGTCTTTTAAGTTTGTTTTGAGTCTTGTGAGTCTTGTTAAGTGTTTTTAAGTTTATTTTTGTGTTTCTAAGTCAGTTTAGTTTAGATTAGCAATCCCTCCTAATCTCCGGTCCAGAACGATCCCTACTTATACATATACTACAATTGTCAAAAGAGGGTTTAATTTGTGTGCGTATAATTCTCACATCACTTAACTCAATGGCCCAATTATGGGCCTTATTACTCCCTCCACCCGTGCCTTTTTTCCCCTCATTCCAGAAAATTCTTTTCTCCCTCACACTCTCCCGCACCTCTCCTCCTCTCGGTGATCTCGTCCCCGACATCACACACACGCACATACATATTTGCACCTACTGCAACTATCAAAATTTCTCCCTTTCTTCCTCACACCTCATACTCACCCTTCCTCACCCTTTAGAATTGTGTAGTTTCCGTATGGTAACTTCGTCGGAATCTCGAACCTTTCGACCAAGGTAAGTTTGGAATTTCCAACCTCAAATCCTTCTCATGTTGAACTTCTAGTGATGTTTTTAATCTTAAATAGAAGGTTTTTGGGTGATTTAATACAGATTTCATCTCGGGGAAGAATTTCCCCAGATTTGTGGAAAGTGAACAGTGGTCGTTTGACCATTTTCAGACCAACTCCGGTTCTCCGTTGGATCTCTTAAGGTATGATTCTCTTCTATACATTTCTAACTTCAAAATGGCTTTTGAATCATCAAGTTTGTTTTAGTATCGAACTAGAAACTAGCTAGGAAAGTTAGGAAAAAATTCCAGTTTTCTGGAATTCTTGGACCCGTGACCATTTGGCCACTTTTAGACCACTTTTCCGGCGAACCCTGTCTATTTCACGACCCCAAATGGGTATAGATCTATTCCCTGCATTCCTAAATTTACTTAGGCTTTTGAATCATGGATTTTGGTTGAGCATCGAGCTCGAAATGCGCTCTAGAAGTCTTGTATTCCAAACCTTTAAACCATTTCAAATTGGACCTAAGCCATTTAATTGGTTTAGGCCTTATGTTCAAAATGGATTAAGTCCATTTAGTTTTAATTTGGGCTTTATACTTAAACTAGATTAAGTCCAAAAATTATTCCAAAAATATGAGGATGCTCGTGGGGTTGAGTAGGCCACGATGGTATATTCAAACACCCCAATTGAGCGACGTATGAGAAATTGATCTTAGGTTTTGTATATGTGCTATCGAATTAATGTTATATTAGTTGTTTCACATATAGGTGAGACGTTTCTGGAGGACGAGCGTAGCTAGGCAAGACTCGGGGGTTACGACACATCTACATACCAGTGAGTGGGCTTTTGGTTTTATATATATACGTAACTATGCTTACATTTCCCAGAAATTGTTTTAGATGGTTTTACTTCTTTAAATGTCATGCCAATCGCATCATATTTTAGTTTATGCATTAGTGTCGATATGCATATTACTGTATAACGCTACAGACTAGTGTAAATGAACAACAACGACGATCAGGATTTCGAAATGGTCTCTCAAAACCTTCAACTGAAAAAAAAAAGATTGAAGAACTCTGCAACTATTCTGCAAAACAAATCCTTCTATTTGGTTGCACTGATTTCGAAATAACTAAACTAACGGAAAAATTAAGCTAAGTTAACCTAAAACGTTAGGGGTAAAATTGATAAATCAACATGTTATTTTGGTTGGGCCATTTCAGTTGGGCTAATTTAAAATTGGGCTGTGTACTAAGCATTAAATAAAGGGACTTATAACATAGTTTTTTGTTAAAATTCAAAGTTTTCAAGGCCTTTTGGTTAGTTTTCCTATAAAAAAAAAAGGAGAACAATCTTAGAAAAAAAAAGGATTAACTAGTTGAAAGCATGAATAGCATCAAAATCAAGGTAAAATAAAACAGAAGCAAAACATGAACGATTGTTAAATAATATGATTATTTTTGTGATATTGTAAATGGAATATGAACATTGATTCTGCCAAATCGCAAAATGAGGAAAAATTTGCACTAACGCAGAGATGAATTAATGAGAACTAAAAAGGTGACAAAAATGAGTAGCAATAACACTTAATTCTTGAAACGATAAGGGGGTTCATTGTTTACATCATTGTGCTTATCACCCAACAAAAATGGTTTACACGACCCCTTTTTTAATTTAAAAACTCGCCCGTCCCTAGATATTTATAATCCAGAAGGCCGCCGCAATGGAGATAAGCTAAAGCAGTAGCATTCCAGCCTTGTTCCGGTGGTTAAACTTGCAAATCCAATCGAACAATCCAAAAAAGTTCAACAGAACTTTTTCATTTGGCGAATTATTAGGATTTGTAGGCGAATACACAGTGTGGACCACCAACTTGTTTCGAATTACACCTTTACCAATAACACGTAAGCCATCTTTTTTTTTCTTTTTTTTGTGCTCTTGATGCGCCGGATCCTAGAGTAGTGTCTAAAAATGTTAGTTTTGTCCCTCGAAGTTGTTCTTCTTTTCGAGTTTTAGCCAATCTTCTTAAATTTTTCACCAAAACTCCTCTTAGAATATGTTGTTCTGTTTGATCGATGTCTTTTTCCATTTTATTTGCTCTGAATCACAAATTATATACTGTGTTAACAAACTTTTTTTTTTAAAACAAATTCACTTTAGCTTGTACGTTCAAGAGCAACATTGTTTAAAGTCTTAAAAATCAAAATTAATAAACAAAATACATAAATTATTTTTATTTATTTATTTTTGGTAAATAACAGGCACATGTTAAAACTCTTTGATCATATATGTGCTTACAATGATACTATGAACTGTAGTGTGCGTGAATTGACCTTTCTGAAGAAGTATGCTTTTAAGAACTTGTTCCAAAAAAAAAAAAAAAGTATCCTTTTAAGATTAATTACACTTTGCACTATTTGAGTTGTGGGATGTAAATATTTGGCCTACGTATTAAAAATTTGCAAAAGCAACTTTAATAATCACAAATTTTTACATTACTAACTCATTTTTACTTTCAAATATAAAAATATCTTTTAGTCAAAATATGCTCGATTTCAACTAACAAAAGCGTACGGAATAAATAAGCGGTGCTAAATTTGATTTTGCGTGAGATTCTTTTGAGGAAAAACTGTAAACACGAATTTCCTGTGAAGAATGAAACAAGAACACGTGTACAAAGTAAATTTTTGTATTAATGAATTTGTAGGTTACAATCTCTTTTCAACTTGATCATCTGATTAGATCTCCGTAAGGTGTAGATGTGCCGCAAGGATTTGGTTTGTGGCGAAGGAAGAACCGGCACGTGTAGTTGTGCTTGTTGATTCTTGTGATGTAGGGGTTGTTGATCTAAGGGTTGCGATGACTTGATCTTGGATGAGCAGTTGCCTCATATATTTTACTTGTGGTGAAGGAAGAATCGACACGTGTAAGGGTGTTTGTTGATTCTTCACGGGTTGTTGTTGATCCAAGGGTCGCGATGACTTAATCTTGGATGAACGGGTTGCCTCAAGGATTTGGCTTGCGGCAAAGGAAGAACCGGCACGTGACTAAAGTGCTTGTTGATTCTTCAAAGGTTTTGGCGAAGAACGAATAGAGTTTTCTCGATCCTTCGGAATTCTTGGGACTTTGGATGCTTGAGAGCTTTAGAGTTTCAAAGGTTCAAGGTTTTTGGGTGAAGTGAATTGGTCAGAATGAATTGTGAATTGGTCCCCTATTATAGAATTTTTCAAGGCTTGGTCTTGAATATAAAATTAGAACCAAATAATTCCTTTCTACCAAGTGTTGACACGTGTCCTTCTTGATGACTCGTCTGATTTTGTTGAGTCACACGCTATGTGTACAATTTTTTGCGACACATAGCACGTTGAAATTTTAATGTGTTGGTCAACATTTAATTCACCGAAATTTCGATGTCTACAGAAACACCATTTTATTTTTGAGAGAAACATTAAAAAAAAAAAGCTTATGGAACCGTTGAGGTAAAGAAACGTAAAAAAACGCATGGTAAAACGAATTATTGAAGTGAGACTTCACACGTCGGATGAGATTTGTTTTTCCTAGTATTGACTATAGAAATTGAAATCTGAGCTGAAATTGGATATGCAACTCTTTGGTGGACGCAAAAGTGAGAAAAGAAGAAAATGAATCAATGTATGAAACAAAAGTGAACCTAGGTAGCAGTACCACTGCCAAAGAAGTTCCTTCGGAAGCAAACCATAGAAAATCGACCACGACCTTCCAACCAACTACCAACGGGGGATAAAATCTCTATCTTATAAGTTTTGGTAAACCTATCAATTCTTGTTAACAGTGGTTTTGTAGCTTAAAAACATAGTAGTATCAATCAAGGACACTCTGTCATCATAAGTTTCGGTGTCAACAAATATAAATAGTTAAGAATCCCTACAGCGCCCAAAAAAAATTTAAATGTGAATTTGCGGTTTTACTTTGTTTTCCTCCTTGGTTTTCTAGATGAAATCTGATTTGAAATTGGATATGCAACTCTTTGGTGTCGTAAAACTGATTTTGCTCTTTCTGGGATGCTGATATTAGAGAGGGGGGGGGGAATTAAAGTGAAATTTTGCTGTTTTTACTATGTTTTTCATGTTTATTTCTAGCATTTGAATCAACTAAAACAGAGAAGGATCGAGAGATAACGCACCAAAATAAACAATAAACACCATTTAAAATTAGAGAAAGCAGCAAAATTTTAGGCCCAATTGTCATTTTGACAGTGCAGAAAATCCCAAAAAAGGGTGCCCTCTTAAAATCCAAGCATATATAAAAAATTTAACTACACAGTTACAAAATCACTATATCACTATAAATGAATATACCTAAAAAGGTCAAAGACCCAAGGGGCTCCCTCCAACGATCTAAATTTCTGAAATTCACAAACAACAAATCCGTTAGCTACTTCACATGCTTAGTACAATCAAAATTCATAGGAACAAACAAATGATTGAACGACCAAACTCTGCAAACTAATAAAGAATCCGTTTGATACTCTACTTGAATCCAACTTTTTAAATTCAAAAATAATTTTTAAGTTTTAGGCCTTAAAAACTTGTTTGATAGAACTATTTTCAAAAACTAAACTCAAAAATATAATTTATTCTCTAAAAACATAAAAAGTGAATTTTTAAAATTTTTAAACTTAAACTCCCTCCTTTCTTTTCTCCATTTCCTCCCGCTCCATCACTCGCCTGCCTCCACAGTGAAGCTTCCGGCCACTACTTCCACAGCAGGACAGGAGTAGAAGTTAGTGCTTCACAGGTGGAAAAGCTTCAACGCTCTCAACCGAGTTTGGATCGTTTGACTATGGCTCCCCCTCACTCCAAATCCATCTCTTTTATTCTCTCTCTCGCCCTTCTCTTTCTCTCTTTTTTCACCTTTTTCGTCTCTCCTCCAATCTGCTCTCTTCATTTTCTCGATTCTTTTTATCACTCCTCTTCCTCTCCATCTCCTCCGATCCTCTCACTTGTTTCTCTTTCCTCCAATCATCTTACTTTCTTTCCTCCTTTATCCTCTCTCTCTCAGACCCCCTAAATTAGATCTCTGTCCAGTTTAAGTTCTAAGATTTAGAATTTTTAAATCGCATACCAAACAAGTTTTTGAGTCTTAAAGAAAATTGTTTTCAAGAAAAATTCTTAAGAAATGTTTTGAGAAATTATAAATTTTTTTAAATAGGATACCAAACAAGCCCTAAATATTCACACTGATTATACACACTGCACACATTCACACACCCACTGCACACACACACTGCACACACACACCCACTGCACACTGCACTCACTCACACCGCACACACCCACACACCCACTGCATACACACTGCACACACTCACACACACCGCATACACAATACACTCACACAAACTGGAATTCATATTATAATCAAGAAGCTCTCAAACTATTCATCCAAAGCAAAAGCTAGATATAACAAATGAAAATGAAAAAACAATGTAATCGAATTATCTTACCATTCGAAAGATCAACAAAAGGGAAATTTTGACAAAAGCAACCATCCAACAATGATCAGCAAGACACAAACAAAAACAGCTGACAAAGTGTTTTCATTTCCAGACTATAAAATCAACCTACTCTCCACAAAATTGTGCTCATTTCAGTTTTGGTATGCTTTCCCACTCCATAAAATCAACCTACTCTCAATACTGCAGATTGGAAGGCCTCACTGCATTATTTGGCAACATCACTGTGTTGTGTATTCATTTCAGTTTTGGTCCTATGATTGCTCACTCCCAAATGTGATTGTTATTATGTGTCCAAAATAAGACTATCCATCTTAATAATTGTAATCCAAATTCATTCCCAGCTCAGTTTTGGTCCTATGATTACTCACTCTCAAATGTGATCACTCACTCCCAGATAACAGAATTTAAAAAACAATAAATCCACTAAGATAAATCATGAAAAATAATAATTTATTAAGAAAATCTAACAAATATAGTGTCATCTGTGTGAGAGAGAGAGAGAGAGCCCTTTGCACATTGCTAGAAGGTCTAGAAACAGAGAAATGTACAAAACCCAATTGAACAACACAGCCATAAAAAACCAAAATCAATAAACCAAATAAAACCAAAATCAAAGTACTCTTCAGTTTGTAATCACCATCACAGAGAACCAAATCAAAGTTAAAATCAAAAGCAGAATGAAAGCCAACATGTCTTAGCCAACATATTCATAAGATATGGATGCCAACCCACTGGACCCCAACCACTAAATAGTTAGGAATTTATCTAAAGAAAGTCAGCCACAAAAATCCCCATTAATGAATCTCAAAATTTTTCCTAAACTTTAAAATAGTAATGAATCTCAAAATTTTCTCTAAACATTAAAACCCACAATACATACCCTCTACCTAACAAAGATAAAAAATAAATTAAATAAAATAAAATAAAAAATAAAAAATAAACAATAATTGCAGGATCAATGAGGACTTTGTGGCAAGTGGCCCTTTACCACAGTGGTGGAAAAGAGTTGAGCCCTTGTATGACAGAATGGGTTTGAATTCCGTCGGTTTCTAATCTAACAAAATCTATCGTTTGACCCAAAAAAAAAAAACTTTGTGAAATGCAAGGAATAAAAGTGCAAGAAAAACACTAATACAGATAAACAAAAGAAAATACATATTAAAGAGCACCAAAAAGCCAAAAACTTTCAAGGGTTTGAACCCATTGATCTAGCAGCAAACATACAAAGGACAGAAGACAGAAAAATAAGATAGAAAAATAAGTGGGGAGGGAGTTTAAAACATTGCAATTAAGTCTCCTCTCTCAGCTATTTTTTTATTTTAAAGAACACGTATATACCTTGCCCCATAAGAAACAACCCATGAAACAATTCAATGTCATATGCAAAAACCTATGCCATTTACCTCTGTTCCTTGTACCACAACCAAGCCTCTTGAGCTGTTGCATACTGATGTATGGGATCTTGCGCTCATTTTTTCTGTTAATGGATATCGGTATTATCTTCTATTGGTTGATGAATTTTCTAAGTATTCTTGGTTCTTTCCATTGAAGTACAAATCTGAAGTTTTCAGTACATTTGTTACTTTCAAGTCTGTGGTTGAAAATCTCTTGGGATTCAAGGTTATTACTGTGCAATCTGATTCTGGTGGAGAATTTGTCAATCACAACTTCTCTGATTTTTTGAAGACACATGGGATCTCTCATCAACTGAGCTGCCCTCATACTCTCGAACAAAATGGTTGTGCTGAAAGAAAGCACCGACATTTAGTTGAAACTGCTCGAACTCTTCTTGCAGCATCTCAAGTTCCTCATTCTTATTGGGTTGAAGCTTTCTCCACAGCTCTTTATCTCATCAATCGCATGCCTACTGGTAGTAAACTCTCTCCTTGGGAAATCTTGTTTCATAAACCACCAGATTACACAACTCTGAAAGTGTTCGGGTGTCGGTGTTTTCCTTGGCTCCAACCTTACACTTCAACTAAATTTGATCCGAGAAGCAAACCTTGTGTATTTTTGGGATATAGCCTTAATCATAAAGGTCATCGATGTTTGGATGCTCAAACTGGGAGAATTTATATTTCTCGTCATGTCATCTTTGATGAGACCACATTTCCATTTCATTCTTCTCCATCTCCTGTAAGTCATCCTTCTCCAGTTCCATCTCTTCTCAATTCCCCCTCTATCCCAACCTCATTAACCTTTACTCATTCATCTACTCCTTCACCCTCCCTTTCTAATTCTTTATCTACCTCCGATCCCATTCCCTTATCTACTTCAACTCCTTCTTCTCTTTCAGATTCCTTACCTCCCCCTTCTCCTCCTCCTATAACCAAAATTCATCCTATGACCACTAGATCAAAATCTGGTATTTTTAAACCTAAGGCCCTTTTAGCAACCAAACATCCCCTTTCCTCCCATTTATCTCCTGATTACACACCTTCCACATATCTTCAAGCCTCTAAACACTTACACTGGAGGCAAGCTATGCATGAAGAGTTCAATGCTCTTCTTCAAACCGGTACCTGGTCCTTGGTTCCTCCTGATTCCTCTCAGAATTTAGTCGGTTGTAAATGGGTTTTTCGTATTAAACGGAAACCTGATGGCTCAGTTGACCGGTATAAAGCCCATCTAGTTGCTAAGGGATTTCATCAACAACAGGGCTTGGATTACAACGAAACATTCAGTCCGGTTGCCAAACCAGTCACCATTCGACTTCTCTTAACTCGTGCAGCTACATTTGATTGGTCTATCAATCAGTTGGATGTGAGTAATGCCTTTCTGCATGGCACACTCACTGAGTCTGTTTTTATGATTCAACCTCCCGGTTTTGAAGACCCTACTCAACCCCATCATGTTTGTAAATTACATCACTGTATGGTCTCAAACAGGCTCCCCAAGACTGGTATGCCAAGTTAACTGCATTACAGTCGCTTGGATTTTCTGGCTCCAAAAAGATCACTCTTTATTTGTTAAGAAAGGTGATTCAGTGGTATATGTCTTGGTATATGTGGATGATATTCTTGTAACAGGACTCGATTCTGTAGCCTGTCAATCTGTGATTTCTCAACTCTGTGGTTTATTTCCTGTCAAGGATTTGGGATCACTTCATTATTTTCTTGGTATTGAGGTCCAACGATCATCCAAGGGTATCTTCATCAATCAAACTAAATACATTTTGGCTCTTCTCAAGAAGACACACATGGATGGTGCTAAACCCTGTGTTACTCCACTGAGTACCTCTAAATTGGACCATTATTCTCCCTTACTGTCCAATCCAGAAGAATACAGATCCTTAGTTGGAGGACTTCAATACTTAACCTAGACTCGCCCAAATTTGTCGTTTGCAGTTAATCTCGTTTGTCAGTTCATGCAAACTCCCCGGGAATCACATCTCCAGGCTGTCAAGCGTATTCTCAGATACTTAAAGGGCACTATTACTCTTGGTCTTTGGTTTCCAAAATGCTCTGCCTCTCTCAGTATTAATAGTTTCTCATATGCAGATTGGGCCGGTTGCACTATTGATCGACGATCCACAGGTGGTTTTTGTATTTTTCTGGGTGATTCTCTTATAAGTTGGGAGTGCCAAGAAACAACCCACCGTTGCTAGGTCCTCCACTGAAGGCGAATATCGATCTTTAGCTAATACTGCTGCTGAGTTAACTTGGATATGCAAGCTGTTAGTTGATATTTGTCTTCAGATTCCTTGTCCTCCTAAACTTTGGTGTGATAATATATCTGCTATATCTGTTGCTAAAAATCCTCTGTTTCATGCTTGAACCAAGCATGTGGAGATTGACTATCACTTTATTCGTGAGAAAGTTTTGGACAATTCTATAACTGTGCATTTTGTATGGATCAAACTGCAGATATTTGCACTAAAGCATTATCCAAGGATCGGTTCCTTCTTCTCCGTGACAAACTCTCACTTCGGCTACCTCAGTTTAGTTTGAGGGGGGATATTAAAGGTAATAATGTAAAATGATGTTTGTTATAGTTGTGAGAAGTTTGTTATACTTTACTTAGTCAATAAGATAGGTAGTAAGCATATATGTAAATGATGGTATATATATACCAAGTGTAATATTATTCAGTTAATACAATTCACAATTTCATTTTCTATTTCTCTCTCTAACTTTCTTACTAAACTTCTCTCTAGAACTCTCTAAACTCTCACAGAGACTTCATATTCAAGTGATTCATGGTTGTATTTAGAAAGGAGAAAAATAATTAATCCATAATCTGAATCCATCATTAATCCAAGTGAACACAAGCATGAATCACAAAGCCACCAAAGATAGATCGAAATCTCAGAAAGTTTCAATGTTACAAATAAATTAATAATCCATGATCTAAATACAAAGTAATAAAACTAATGCATGTAAGAAAAAAGAAAATACAGAGAGAGAAAAGAACCTGCAATTAGGTTCTTTCAGAAGCTAAAATCGCAGAAAGCAACCAAGAGACAAAAAATACAATCTGAATCCCTAATTTATAAACAGAGAAATCGCACAGTGAAAAACCTAATGAACAATAAACATATGAATTTACAATGACTTTTTACCTAAAGAATCGGAGGGATGCAGCAAGGCCAGGCAAACAAATCCCTGGAAATTGGCCCTAAAAACCCATACCCATACGGCCATACCTCCCTTACCCTCTCCCTTCAACCGTTGCTGAAAATCCTCCCATCTCTCTCTCACCCTTGTCTCATCCCTCTCTCTAAAAATTACACAAACCAAACCCCAAACTTAATCCCTGAAATCCTCAGAAAGCTAACCCTAAACCAAATCCCTGGTAGGCATCGAAATCGGCCTACAAACCGAACTCACAAATACCAAAACGCCCCCTATCATGTCCGTTGGATTTGGATTTAAGGGCGCAAAAAAGTCATTTCGACTCTCTCCGTCCAACCCATCCCAATCATTACCCACATACAGCACCAAGTAATAGCCTCTAATATCAGAGAAAATACCTGCCAAGAAAAGATGAAACTAAAATATTAGGCATATGAGTGTAAGCTTACAGAAACTTTGTTTTTGTACACTGCCTTCTCCCTTCAATGACAAATTGTGTCTTATCCAGAAAAATAAAATGAGCAGGTTAATGATACTCACATGTGCAAAATGCTAATCCTATGGTCTAAAGCTAACTGAGTTTTTAAGTGTAAAATCCCTAATTTCACTGCAATTGGATTGATCACAGTTCGTGACTTGTTAAATTTGATATATCCTTAGACATTTTGGGAACTTGACAGCTTAAATTTTCTTTAGTCATATATGTGCTCATAAAAGCACAGCGACCCAATATCTACTAAAAACTTGGAGAAGGGACTCAATTAGTCAACGAACAGGTGCTCACCTTTCATGTTAAAGACCAAAGAAAGAAAACCAAGCCGAACTCTTCAAAATTCGTTGGCACACATGCATCATAGGCTCAATTGAATGTATAATGCATACTTAGATACAACCATTCGAACAATTGTTATAGATTGACATAAGTCTCTAAACTTTAAAAAAATTGAAACCTTAAAAAAGCAGAACTTGTTTTCCTTCATATTTGTGATGTTTCAATTAGCTTATCTCTCTATCACTTGATTAATTAGTTCTAAAGGAAGTTCTAATCACTACTAAAACAGCTTAATAACGGTTGATTATCTCTAAAACAAGGAGGGAAAACATAGAAATACTAACTGTACTCAAAATCCCAAATGTGTAACACATGGTTCTAATCTAAACCCTGATTCCAAAATTTAGAATTCGACACAAAAAATGAAAATTAGAATGATTAGCATGGAAATGAGAGACAGAAGTGTGAGGGAATCTACCCATGAGGGCTTCGGATCCGAGTACAGAGCTGGAAGCGGCAGAGGTTGCGAACCCAGAGCATGGAAGAGGCGGGAAGGATTTTCCTCTGTGCTGCCTCATGCCATTCCCCGTCGCTGGAGCTGCTCTGGTTCCTTGTAAAAACAATGAAAATTAAATAAGAAAATCACCGGAAACTCTGGAAAATCTCAACGAAAAAACTGGACAGCAACTTAGCTCGGATTCACCTTAAACCGTAACGAATCTTTTCACATTATTCTCTATTGGCACTCGTACTTCACTCAGTACTAATTGATATAGCTGAAAGTGTGAATCATGAAGAATGAGAAGTTAAAGTATATCAAATGATAAATTTGGCAACAATGAAGAATGGGACATTGACAATGGAGAAACATTCACTGCAAGAAGCAAAAGTGAGCAAATTAAATAACTAGCAGGATGGACCTTTAGAAACAAAGTAAGAGCAGCAACTATAAATGAAGAATGTGCAATCAACATTAAAAGTGCATTATAGGAACTTGGATCTTATAACCAAAAGACACTTTCTCCCTATCAAAGAGTCAAGACTAAGAAGCCATATTTGAGTCAGTTCAAATTCCATTCACCACCAAACAATGAAAAATAATTGGAGATCAAATTCAATAAAAAAAAAAAGAAAAAAAAGAGGGGTTTAGCACTTGCTTATTGCCTTCCAAAGAAGCTAACGAGTCTATCTGGTTGAAGAAGTCTTTAGCATTGCCAGTAAAAACAACAAAAATCACATCAAATTTCAAAGTAATCAACTCAATAGCATGCGTGCCTTAACGGCTATACGACGAAACATCCGTTCCTCGAACGAATCGCAAAGATCACGAACGCAAATCATGAATTAGAGTTCGAATCCGCATCTCCCGATTTGAAATCTAATTCCCCAATTTTCGAAATTATTCGAAAAAGAAAGAAAATTTCCAAAACATAAAACCCAAACCCACCACTGTAAAAACCCCAAAATCCTGAGATTTGTACCCAAAGGAAAGAAAAATTCCAAAACATAGAACCCTAAAAACCAAAAACCCACAAATCTGCCCTCCCTGAGGAACCATCCGAGATTCAAATCAGAGAAATCGCACAGAAGGGATTGGAGATTATCACATACCGACTTAGAAGAGGCAACCTTTGGGTGAGAAAATCGTGATGTGACGATCGTATCCGCCTCCTCTTCCTCGACTCATAATTTGAATGCTTCAATTTATGGGCTTCTTCTTCTCTGGTTTTTAGGGTTCCTCCGACTCGGCGTATAAAACTCCCGAGCTTCTTCTTCTTCTATCATCCTGATTCTGCAAGTCGTAGGCTCTCTCCCTCCCTCCTTTGCAAGCTGAAGGCTCTCTCTTAACCCATCCCCTCACCAAATTCCACACAGCCGTCGATCCCACCTAATGCAACCTCACCTGATGGTCGGCCTAACACGTGTATAGGAGGCACCCAAATCCCGCAAAATTACCCTCCTAACTTTTGATAATTACCCTCCAATCATAGCCAAATCCCATGGCTTTGTTGTAAATAAGATGAAATCAAGTGGCAAACAATTGATTGTAGCTATGAACATGCCAATTCCACTATAACTTTAGAATAGACTATAAAATGTGTCCGCGCTTTGCTGCGGGCGTTAGATATATTATCCACAACAGGCATGGATAAATTCCACACAAAGTAACCAAAAAGGTGGTAGGAACGGAATCACTTCTTCAAATGCAACGATTCAGATAACACATATTTTACCAGAGTAAATCCAACAAAATCATCAATCAACATAGGCATCTTCAAATAATTTAAATAAGCAAAGTGTGCATAAAAAGACATGATGTGTTGTGTGCTGTCTAAATTTCTATCAAGGAAACTGCAAACATATCAACAATAGCCTATTAAATAATATTAAAATACGTAGAGTGTGCAGAAGAGCACATGGTTACTGTCTGAACACTCAAACTCTTTAGACAAAGTCTCTCCCATTTAACTTTCTCCCATCTCTACCTTCGCCAAAGTCTCAGACTCATTCTATCTCTCCTCTCAAATTCAAAGCTCAAAGGCCACCCACCCACCCATCCTCTCACAATCCGACTGCGACCAACTCTCTCCACTCTGGCCACCACCACACCTCACTGCTTCATCCCCACCTCCGATTCTCTCCAACGATTATCGATGTGTGTGAGGTTTCAAATTAAGGTTAGGGTTTCAAATTGGGGCTTAGGGTTTCAAAATGGGGGCTTGGGTCAGGAGGAAGACAAATGTCGTGGGTGTCGACGAACTTTCTGAACACCTCCGACCGTTTCACGGCAAACAGAAGTTATAAAAACATTCCTCGCGTCTTGTATTTCATTTTGATACCTAGATCAGAGTCTAGGGTGCTCTTTTACAGTCGGCCGGAGCTGTAGAAGCTCCAGCGTTCTTCTCCGATTCGCACAGATAATATCGCGATATTTTGACGAAAATTGAGTGGATAAGTATTAAAATATCGATAACTCAAAAAACCGATATTATCGGCGAAATATCTGCATTCCAGACCTTGCTCTCTACCCACTCATTTTTTTCTCACCTTTCAAACTCTCCCGTAGCTCCATTTTTACTCTTTCTTTCAGTGAACATCACCACCACCACTCGAAAGCTCCATCAACACCTCTCAAATTCTCCCAAAAATTATCTAGGACCATATGCAACTCCTTGGTGGTGCCACACTCGGACGAAACCAAGTTCCCGTTTCGACGTTCGATGAACTTTGGCGAATTGAAACTTCTTGGACCAAGGTAAGCTCGGGATTTCTACCATTAAAATCTCTCTTGGGTTCCAATGCGTTCTACTGCCATGCATGCAGGTTTCTATGTGTTTAAAGGACAAATATCTAAACCACCATGTTTTTCGGCAAGTTGTAGGATTTTCCAACTTGGCCAAACCTTGTTGATTTGGTCGAGTTTGAAGGTGTAGGACGACTTCCCACAATCTCTAGGCCATAAATTTCAGCTTGCATGCTCGAATCCCCTCTATTCAAAAGGTTCCAAGTCGGGCAGTAGCTTTTAGGCCTTTTTTCAAGTAGCTCTGGCCAACTTTTGGCCTTAAAATAGGTATAATCTTATTCCTCTCATCCTAAGCTTCGTTTTGATATATTATGGGTCAAATTTGGTTGTGTAGCGGCTCCGAACGAAGCATTTGAATTTCTTCCTAAAATTCCAACGAAAATCCCGTTCTTGTGCATACTGGGGGGAAATTAGGTTTATTACATTAATTATTATTAGCTTAGGGTGCGTTTGTTGCACTAGACTATTTCGGACTGGACTAGCTTCAGGGACTAAGTTAGACTGGCTTATACTAGACTAAGTTGGATTGACTTAGTGAAGCGTTTGGCGCAGTGTCGGACTAAGAAGTAGAATAATAAAAGTTTTTTTTTCTTTTACTTTTTCTAGAATTCTCGAATGGTTTCCCTTTTTCCTGCTCTTTTGTTCCTTTTTTCTTCTGGAAAAGTTGCTCTGCAGCTGGTGCAAAACTTCAAGGCATTGGGGTATTCGAACTTTTTCTTGCTTTTTTTTTGTTTCTTGAAAAGGCTCTGCAAATGGTGCAGAGCTTCAAAGGATTGGAGTTATTGCAGAGCTTCAAAGAATTGGAGTTAAGCAATTCAAATCGGAGGTTCTGCATCGGAGCTTCCAAACAACGACCCTCCTTCTTTATGGATCTTGCCGGCCGATTCTCAAGTGGTCTATTCAATTTAGGTGTTTGTTTTGGGTTTCTCCGAACGGATATAAACTGAGATACCATCAGCGGAATAGGCGAAGTGAGGAAGAAGTAGTTTTGGTTTGGGTTTCTCCGAACGGCAAGAAGCCGAGATGCGCGCAGCGGCTAAGCAGAGGGACGAAGTAAGGAAAACGAAGTAGATAGGAAGGGCGAAGCTGCATAAAGTTCTTAGCAGTCCGCCCAATTTTGGGGGGCCTTGCTAGGACTGATTAGTGAAGCTTTTAGTGTAGGCGAGTCCCCCTTAGTCTAATTAAATCTAGTCCACGCTGCTACCAAACATGGGACTGGACTAACCCTTAGTCCAATCCAGTCCAGTGAACTATAGTGAGGGAAAACAAACACCCCCTTAATGATTAGTGTAGTAATTTCCCGTTTAGGAGAGGATTACTCAGAGGAGTACTGCGGGTAGATTAGTTGGACGGTTACAACCTACATGTATATGTGAGTGGGTTTTTTCATTTTTATGTTGTAAAATCGACAGTGTGTGCAGTAGAATAAATAAAAAGACACAAAAGTTATGAGGTTCCTCTACAGTCAGTGTGACTAGAGTACGTCCTCGGGGCAACAACAGTACTTTTTATTTACGATCTGAAAATATAAGATTACAAAGATAACTCTCTCTATTATCTCCTCTCTTCTTCCTCTCTTATTTCTTGCTTTCTTCTTTCTTCTTCTCTCAGCCGTATAGCTTTTTTGTTTATGTGTGTCAATTTGCTCTCATCTTCAACAATTCACTTTATAAGCAAATACCAACTAGTTGGATATACATGATGGCCAATGGTTGTTATGCACCGAAAACAATTCGATTGACAACCATTACTTGATTCCTTTTGAATGGACATCCACTATATGTACAACATTCCCCATTGGATGGCCATAAGCTGTGACGTCGCTGCTGGCTACGACTCCAATCATTTTCACTTGCTTTATCTTTTCTCAGGTAAAAGTGGTATGTTCTCTAATTTTCCCCATGCAGATATGGCATCTTCTCTGGAAAGCCTTAAAATCTTAATCTATTTTTAGGTGTTCCCCTTGATGAGTTTCTCCCCCTGATTTCAAATTCTCTAGGCTGATGTTTCCCCCAAAGATGATATACCTTTTTCACTTGCTTTACTTGTTGATTTTCCACAGCTTGATCTTGAACTGGGTTGGAAGGTTTCTTGAAGGGCCGGCGAAGCTTGGTCTTCCATTCGCTCAGTCAGCCAACAATTTTCTTCCTTTGGCTTCCATGGGTTCATCGTTGATCCTTCTGCTTCAGTCTCTTGCATAGTAGAAATGGTGTGCAACTATTGCATTTGGATGGTCCATTACTTCTTGGTGACAATTACTGCTAGAGAAGATGGCTACTCAAGAGCAATGCTAGGTAAGAAATTAGGAAAGTTTCCAGGCAGTTGGTTCCTAACTGGAAGTTTAATTTTGGGTTCCAACTGACTGCTTTCTTTCTCTTTGTCTTGCAGGTAAGAGCAAGGGCAAAAGAAAAGACATGATATTGCATGATGAAATACTCTTGTTTTTGTCCTTGATGATATGAGATACTTTTGCTCTTGAATGAAGGAGTATAAGATTTTGATGTTGGTGTAAACCTTTTTGATCGAAAAGGGTTTCTTGCTGAGGAAATGAGTTTGGCAATTTTAGGGACTTAGTTGAAGAGGTATTCTCGGAGAGGAAGAAAACTGAATATGTTGAGAAGTTTGGTTGTTGATACATTTTAGGCAAGGAAGGAGAGTTAGGCGTTTTGGATGTGTGTCTTGCCATGGAGGATGAAGGTCAACATATATAGGAATTTTCCAAAGCAGGTGGTGGTGTGAATGTGGTTTTGTCATCCACGCTTGTCGGTAACAGTGTTGTAGTTGAAATAGTGAAATTCACACGTTTTCAACTCTGTCACAGATCTTTAAAAAAGTTGCACGTGATATCCGAAAAGCTAAAAAGTGTTGACAGACTTTATGCAGGAAAATCTGACTTTTGAAATTAAGAGCGGTGTCTCTTCGATTTTTGAATGGATGGCTGTGTTGCCTCTCCTTTTATAAAGGTATCAATAGTATTCAAAATGCACGCTGTGTAGATTTCCCGCTTGTGAAAATTGTCTTTGCTGTATTTCTGAGATTTTACTTCATCCAACCTTTTTCTTTCATCATTTTTTAAAATGGCTTACCCATCTAACATTTGCTTAGATTTGAGTCTTAAGAGTGATACAGACAAGCCGCATCAGGATTATATATGGTGCTCATCTTTCTTATCTTCAAATGGCCCTCTTACAGTTAGAGACTCTGTGATGAAATATAACCGCTACAGTGGTAGCTAGGAATCTTCTTACCGTAAAGGATAATAGAATCCTTTCAAACCGGTATGATGAGTTGGCCATTCAAGACTCCTTGGCTCTCAGTGTTCAATGTGTAGGCTCTGTTTCTAATATGAGCCAACGCCTACTTGCTCGAACTCGCCAAGTTGAATCATCGATGGCTAAGGTGGCAAGTCTTAAACAAGAGATTATAGGGCTTAAGCACGAGAATATAGTGTTACACGTGCTTGCAAATAATTACTCGACGAGCATGAAAAGAAAGCTCGACTAGCTACTGGAATCCGAAAGTCGAACTCAAAGTGACAATCAAAGGTTTGTGGCTTTATTCCAAATGCACCTATTGCCTTCGCCATCCGGAGTTTTTTGGCCAATAATTTTTCCTTTTGTCAACGAACAAAAGAATGTCACTCAATATCAACACAGCTCATTGGTGAATCTAGTAACTACTGAAAAACCAAAATTACCATTGGTTATCCTCAATCCGTGATCCCATATTCTCATGTGCATGCACATGCATAAAAACTTTTCATTTCTTTGGATATCCATTGCCTCTTCAAGGGTATTACACTATCTCTTCTAGGATAGTCATAGTTTAGAGAATGCGAATCATAACCTCCTCTTGAGCATTATAGAGCTTGAATTTTAATCTCCACTTCCATGAGTTGAGTCATTGGAATCTATATGTTTATAATGCTTCATGCATGAGACATCAAAATTCCCATGTCCGCAGATTGTCCTTTATGGGACGTGTATCCATACGGCGACTGTCATGCTTTCGGCATGTCAACAGTTATGCTTTGGGAATGCAATAGTTCAATAGTGCCATATACTTCTTCTTTCAAATGAATGAAACTTCTCAATCTAAGGGTCTGCCATGCTTCAGGCATGTAACATATAAATCATTTACTACCACATTATTTTGACCAACAGGGAAATCAATTCTGGTAGGCACATTTGTAGCAAGTATATGTGATTTCATGACTTTCGTTGCATCATTCAATTATTCTTACTTCATTTTCTCATTGATTGTTTCGTGAATCAAAATAAGACAAATTCTCTTCGTTTTTCTAGAATGGTTTTTTCTCGTCGTTCTTCTGGAACGGTATTTCTCCCCTTAACAGTGGGAAAATTGTCTTATCAAAATGACATTCCGCAAACCATGCGTTAAACATATCCCCAGTCAAGGGTTGCAAATATTGAATGATAGATGATGAATAAAATTCAACATAAATTTCCAGTTTGCGTTGATGCCTCATTTTAGTACGTTGTGGCAGTACAACAGGCACATAGATAACACATCCAAAAACTCATAAATGTGTAATGGTTGGCTGGTGCCCAAACATGAGTTGTACTGAAAAAATTGATGGTTGGCAACTGGTCTCAACTGAACTTAATAATGAATCATGTAAAATAGCATGTCCACATGTAGAAAACTTGCAATTTCGTTTTCATGAGCAGAGCGCGGGTAATCAATTTCATCCGCTTAATAAATGCTTTTGCTAAACCATTTTGAGTATGAACATGAGGAACTTCTGATCCTTATTTAATAGTCTATGGACTGAGACTCTTATAACTTTTATTACAATTAAGTTGTGGCACTGCAACACTTCACACTTACGATATTTATCAAGGAATTTCATGTCTGATCTTGAGGATCTAAGGACTTTATGCCCGATCTTTTTGTATGATGATGATCAAGGAAATTTAGGTATGATATTTTTATATGACGGAACTTCGGGTCCAATCATTTTATATGATGATGATTAAGAAACTGTAGGCTCTGATCTAATCAAGGAACTTCGGGTCCAGTATGTAATCATCGTAACAAAAAGATGTACAATAAATAAATTAAAGCAATAGGCGGTAATTCCAGCCATGGTAAATAAATTACTTTTTAAATAAATAAAGCTTGTGACAAGGGTTTTGATTCAGCACCATTCACATAAATATCAAAGTCTTAAAGCAAAGGGTAATAATTCTATTCACTGCAAATAAATAGAACTTGTGATAGGGCTTTAAACCAACACCATGCACATAAATAGCCAAAACAAAAAATGCAATGAATAAGTCCCCATCTTTTGCTTTTTTTCTTTTTTTCTTGGTCTGCCACTTTCTTTTGTTTCATTCCTTTTATTTATTATTATTATTATTTATTTTCACAACTCTAAGTCCTTGTAGTTACTCTGGAAGTAATAGTAACAATAAGTTCCAATTGGTGTTTCTCTTCTGTGAGTTTCGAAAAAGTCGAAACGATTCCCATAAGTTTTGGAGTCAAGAGTGTCTGCAACTTATAAGAAGGTCAAACTGTTAGATTTAACTCAAATTTTAGTATGATATGGATAAAAGGATACCAAACAACTTTTGTGAAGAAACAATTTCGATCTGAGCTACCAAAATGGAGTTTTGGCACTCATAATGTGGATGCCCAATTTTATGCGGAAATTGGAAACTGATTTGGTATTTCAGACAGCTGCGACGATCGCACCGTTGGAATTTTCTGAAAATTCTATATGTTATAGATATTGGGCGGACGAACAACTTTGAAGAAAGTATTTCAATCTGAGGTCTGCAAGTTGGAGTTCCGAGGCTGTTTACGTGGCTGTCAGATTCTCTACGAATTTTGAGTCTGTACTTTTTTGCTTCTGCAAAGGATGATATATAGTCATACAACAATATATATATATATATAGTTGCTTTAAGAAAATCAGAAGTACAAAGATTTTAAGATGAAATGAAAAGATTTTCTTATTTGAGAGATTCCAGCTGATGGAGGTGAGAGGTAGGAAGTGCTTCACTGAATTTGTGGCGTTATGTTTTCCACTGACACGAAAGCTTCTCATGATAATAATGTGTTGTAAAATCGACGGTGTGTGCAGTGGAATAAATAAACAAGACACAAAAGTTACGAGGTTCCTCTACATTCAGTGTAACTAGAGTACGTCTTCGGGACAGCAGCAATACTTTTTATTTATGATTTGAAAACATAAGATTACAAAGATAACTCTTTCTATTATCTCCTCTCTTCTTTCTTGCTTTCTTCTTTCTTCATTTCTCAGCCGTATGACTTTTTTGTTTCTGTGTGTCCATCTCCTTTCATCTTCAACAATTCACTTTATAGGCAAATACCAACTAGTTGGATAAACATGATGGCCAATGGTTGTCATGCATCGAAAACAATTTGATTGACAGCCATTACTTGATTCCTCTTGAGTAGACATCCACCATATTTACTACATATGTATATGTATATATATGTATATGTGATTTTTTCCTCAAAAACTGCTTTTATATACTATGATACGATATGTTATGTTTAGATTTACAAATAGACTTTTTGTACACTTTATGCTTTTAGTATTATTTGTGAGGATAAACTTGTCATGACATCCCTACCTTTGGGTAAAAAACTGTTTACTACCCTCATGTTTCATAGTTTTCAACATTTAGTACATCAATTTTTTTTTGTCTCAGAGTCATACCTAAAGTGTAAATTTTGGGACAGTCTCATACATCCGTTAGTCAAACTGTTAAGTCTCTCGTTAACTGTGGCGTGGCACCCATGTGGACAATGACTGTGCGCCACGTGTCATCCACGTGGAAATTAAACACAAAAAAAATTTCATCTTCCCCAAATCCCACCCGTGCCCACCCTCTGCACACCATCCCTTCTTCGTCTTCCCCAAAAACAATCCATGTTTTTCTCCTTCAAACATCTTCTTCTTCTCCTTTAAACATCTTCTTCTCCCTCCCTTCTGTAACTCTTCTCTCTTTCCTCCTCTGCACACCATCTCCGCACACCATCTCCATTTTCTCTCTCTAACCTTCCTTTCTCTCTTCCTCTGCACACAAAGATCTGGCGAAGCCACAAAACCCAGATGAATTTTGACCCAAAAGCTCTTAAAACTTGCATCTTAAATTCGAAAAATTAAGGAAGAAATAAACCTTGCAAGGTCTGGCCTTGATGACGATGTACCCATTCTTGCAGATGGTACCAGCCTGCTAGGGATAGATCTTAGATGCGCCGGCGTCAGCCTTGGATTCAAACTGGTGCTCTTCGTCCGACATCTCTCTGCCTCCGAACTTGATGAGCGAGCTTCTTTGTCCCCTTGGGTTTTCTCGCACACCATCTCCACTTTCTCTCTCTAACCCTCATCTCTTTCCTCCTCTGCACACCCTCTCTGCACACCATCTCCACTTCACAACTTTTTTTTTTTAAATTGAGTGGGTTGGGGGTTGAGGGAGGGAAAAGGTTGGGGGTTGAGGTCAAATCTGAATCCGAGATCCAACAGAACCAAACTGAAAGAGTCAAAATGTAAACAGCAGGAGCTCATCGATCTTTTTGGCGCCTGAGAAAATTTGAAAAAATAATTGAAAACAAATTTAGGGAAATGAAAAACAAGTCTCGAGTAGAATGGATAGAGATTAGAGTGAGAAAATGAGTGGTGCAGAGAAAGGCGGAGGGTAAGGAAGCGAAGCTTGTGGGACGAAGAACATTTTTGGGATGGCTGGGTTGGTCGGGGGTTAAGGGAGGGAGATGGTTGGATTTGCACATATGGGTGGAGGTCGAGAAGGGAGGGACGGTCGGGGTTGAGAAAAAACAGTTTTTTTTTTTTTTTGTAATTTTGTAATTTTTTTTAATATCCACATGGGACCATTATTGACACATGGCGATCAGTCATTGTCCACGTGGGCGCCACATCATTAGTTAACGGAAGACTTAACAGTTTGACTAACAGATGTATGAAACTATCCCAAAATTTACACTTTAGGTATGACTCTGGGACGAAAAAAACTTGATGTATTAAATGTTGAAAACCACGAAACATGATAGATAGTAAACAGTCTTTTCCCCTACCTTTTATCTCCTCATTATTACAGTAGCGATTGCTCCTCGCTCAGAGCGTTGTCCTGAATCTTTGCTGAAATTAGGTTCTTCACCCACAATGCCTCTGTCCATGAGCTCTCTTCAACCCCTGCCACGTATTCCGTCGCAAATTCGATCATCTCCATAATCGAAGCTCCAAGACCATGTGTTCCACGTCACCCTTGTTGACAGCAATGGCAACTCCGTCCAGGACCCGGGCTTCCGCAATGGATGGCTTCCGGTGAACGAATCGTTTTTGCCATACTTTGCAGAAAACCACGCGTTTCCTGCAAACGGTTCCTTATATAGAGATAAAGATGAAGCCTAAGACAAGGGTCCTTGCCTTCCGACAGTCCAAGAACTCTTCGCCCTTTTCCTCCTCATTTGTAGGAGCAAGCTTGCACTCCTATTTTCGCACTGCCGCTCTCGTAAAAAACGTGCTGATTAATAAGGTTACCAAATCTCGATTGAAGAGTTGCTCTCAGTCCTGCAATGATAGTCGAGTTGTACCGCTGTTGGGTAACCCTATTGATGCGACGGAAAAACTCTCTCCTAAGGCAGATGTTTTCAGATTGCCCACACGATACCCCCACCTAAAGAACCAGACAAGGCCCCCCTTTGTTGGGTACCCATATCGCACTCTTCACTGAAGCATGCACGGTTGAATTTGGCATGTATTACCCATCATGTGACTTTGGCAATGATTCTGTTTAGAAGAAACATATTTTCCCAAATGTGTTTAACAAAATGCAGGAGAGAGAAATTGGTCAGCAATGTCTGCCTGACTTTTTGATTGTTGAAATTGGGGAACGTTGCCCATGAATGTGTTCATTTATACATTCTAATTTGTTGGTATTGTGAACAAGAAGGTTTACCCTGCATTATCACTTTATTTTCCTGATTGGTGGTTCCTAAAGACTTCATTCCTGACTAGAAATGTTCAGCGTGATATTGACACCATTTTGGTTCCTCACATTACCTTGTTGACCGACACTTTTGGATGGATGAGACTGTGTTCTGTGCAGAGTTTTGTTAGGATGCTGGGGAAAACACCAATGAGGCAAGGAATTTTTTTAGAAGAGATCGACATGAAGAACTACATTCTGAAACCCCAAGTACTCCCAGAGCTATATTCCAAGGAAGTTCCTTTTGTTGTCATATTCAATAGTTATTTTTTAGGATGGCCACAACCTGGACTACTTCCAGCAGTTGTATTTTTTTTTTGGCTACTACTTCCATCGGTCAACGAGTTTTGAGCGCTGAACAGATAATTGCTGAGAAATGGGAGCGAATAGAGCCTGCTCACCATGAACAACACAAAGGAATTTCACTTTCTTCCAAGGAGTTACTGGAGAGTGGCATTCGTAAGTCTTTTGGATTCATTCCGTTCACTAATCTCCCACTGATTCTAGCTGTTTTTAGTGCTCTGCAATTATTTGGATATATACTACACACAACAAATTCTGTTCATATATCGCTTTTTGACATGCTGCCTGGGGAAATCTGTCAGAACATGAGGATATTGAATGCTTTATGTTTTAATTTGGGCAGCAAGGACTTGGGTATCCTTTTTGATATTTCTGACACATTGGGACATACTCCTAGTGTTACTGATCAAGGTTCCATTATTTTTTCTACAATTTGGAATTTTCGCCACTTTTATGAATTGCTTGACTAACGCAATTTCCACTATTACTTGGTCTAGACATATGATTGATACTACATCAGTTTGTCTAGTTGTCTACAATTGCAACCCTTGTGCTATAAAGTTTCTACTTGGCAGCACAATTATTGTGTCTCCTACTATATATTTTCTGGAGTACCTATTTCCAAACAAAATTGGCAGCCACATTCTTCTTGGACGAAAAATACAGCATGCTCCTCAGTGGTCTGATGTTTATTTTTTGTCATTATATGGGAGGTATTCTTGATTGCTGCGTGCTAGGTTTTTCCAATGGCAGAAGAAGAAATGACGATCATATGGGCATTTGCGAGGCATAAGAATCTCGGTTCATGTCTAGTTGTTTATTGTCATCTCCAATCGATCAAGACTTCAGTTAGAACATCTTTGTAGGCAAATTCCTATCTATTTGAGATTGCCCAAGCTGGTGCTAAATGGGGAGTTATCTTTGACACTATGCTGGCAGAAGCAGATGCAGCTATCCCAATTGTTGCAATAAGACGACAGTTTTTTTGTGCCTTAACTATTGATCGACATGATGATTTCTCACTGCTATTCAGTAGTAACCTTGACCTTTGGCCTGTATGGGATCCAGGAGATGCCTTAACTACAACTATAAAGTTGATGCTATGTTCTAAGTTCCAAGAGAACCATTTCAAAGTGCACCCTAAATTCTTAGTTCTGCAGCTACACCCCACACATCCTGCAGTGCATCCTACTTGTCTACCACCGCAGCTGCTGGCCACAGGAGTAGGCATTCTTCACCCTAAATCCAGGCTTCACCCTTATCAAGTGTTCTCTGTCAAAAGGATTGAGGCCGATATATGCAATCTCCTTGCTGCCTTAGCTTCCTCATTCGGTTCCAAAACGATAAAGTTGGAGCATGACAAACTTGTGGTATTTTTGTTGTTGGGAGCACATGGGTTCACACTCCACTTTCAAATGTCCCTTATTGAGTTCTCGGTGCTCAGGCTCGTGTTGTGCTTGAACCTTGATCGGACCATATTTATATACATTCTGCATCAAATTCTCTCGTCTTTTCTTAGTTAATTCTTTATATTTTTGAGCTATTTACTTTGTTTTTGTGTTTTATAGAATTTGTTAAGCAAAGAAAATAAAAAATAGAATAAGTGAAATTTTAAGTGTCAAATTCGTCAAAACTACCTTACTCACTTATTTTCTTTGTTTATGTTTTCGATTCGGATTGGAGTGATTGTAATTGGGTTAGTTTGTTTTATGTGAAAAATTAAATGAAAAGAAAAATAATTAAAATAAAAGTTGCCTGGAGGCCATTCAAAAGGGGGACGGAGCAAATTAGAAAAATATAAAGGAAGCTGCCATTTGGCAGCGTTAAAGGAGAATAATAGAGAAAAAGAAAGTTGCCTGGAGGCCATTCAAAAGGAGAGCACGGGAAGCATTGAAAAGGGGGGCGCAACGAACATCAAGAAAAGAAAGAAATAATTCAGCTGGGCCTTGACGATGTGCAAGACAGCAAGGTAGAGCTGGCAAGCACAAAAGAAAGAAAAAGAAATAAAAGAAAAGGCACCGTGAGTGAAGTGCCGGGAGGAATAAGGAGTGCGAGAGCTGCCATTTTGGCAGCGTGTGAGAGGAGAAGAATCAATCCGCCAAGAGGCTGCCTCTGGCAGCGTGGCCAATCAGAGGAAGCAAGGCTGCCCTTTTGGAGGCGGAGAGGTGGAGAAACACAGAGAAGGCAGAGGAGAACTGACGCAAACAGAAGCACCGAGAGTCGCCAAGGATTGGAGGCGGTGCTTGGTTTTGTGGGAGATTGACAGTCAATCAAGGCTGCGGACTGACAGAAAAGCAGGGGCTGCGACAGGGAGACACACGGAGCAAAATAGGGAGAGAAGGCAGCCTAGGAAACTGGAGAGTGGCTGCCCCAACTGGCGGAAGCTTGTGATGATAGTGCAGCAAATCAAGAAGCTGCACCGAATGCAGCCAAGCAAATTCTGCGTGAAGGCAGCAAGGAGAAAACAATCTTTCAACTCTCCTATTTCGGTTTTCTCTTCTTATTTCTGTTTTCATGTTTAATTTAATTTGCTTTCCAATTATGTTAAACATGTGGAATTAATTTCTGTTTAGTTAGAGGTGAATTTGAAACCATGGATATATGTTTATTATAATTTGATTTACTCCAGTTATGAATTTATGAATGTTGGATGTGGTTTACTTTTCTGTTTTGATTAAGAACTTGTCTATGTATGTGAGTTGAGGGTCGACACTTAATTTGCATGCTTAGACTTGATGCTAGGATATAAGGGAATTTCACCTAATCGTTATGAACTTATATTCATGAGTAGTAAAGATCGCTAGTCACGATTGTGTTTAGTAAACCCTAGGTTGGATTAACATGCGTATTCCATAGTTATGAATGCCTAGTCGATGTTTATGATTTCCATTGAACTTAATGATCTTTGATATGTCTCTCTATCATGCGTATTCCATAGTTAGGGAACTTGATAAGAATAATTTGGTTGTGATGCGTATTCCGTCCAATTCAATGAATCTAGGGAAATCTGAAAGTTAATTTAAGCGGACCTAATTAACTTGGAGCATTGTCATTCATTCATTTGTTGAAATCATAACTGGGAATCAAATTGTATGCATATGTTCATGTGTGGATAAGGACCCCTCTAACTAATGTCTCATCATTCTATTTCATATAAATATATTTTCTTTGAAGTTTGTTTTTAAGTTTCTGTTTTAAATTCAATTTCGTCAAAACCAAACCCCCCCATTATTAAATTATTTTATTTAGTTAGTTTTCATTATTTTTAGTCTTTTAATTCAATTTCTGTCCAATTGAGTTCCTAGTGTTTAATTTGATTGTTTTCATTATTTTGAGTCATTCTAAGTGTGTTTTGAATTATTAGAGTTTTTAGCCTAGCATTGTGTCCTTGAGTCTTGTTTAAATATTTTTAAATCAATTTAGAGTAGATTAGCAATCCCTCCTAATCCCCGGCCTAGAACGATACCCTACTTACATCTATACTACAACTGTTAAAAAGAGGGTTAAATTTGTGTGTTGTTTTACAACCCATCAAATTTTTGGCGCCGTTGCCGGGGATTAGCAACTTTGCTAATCCCTTTATTTTTGTTTGTGTTTATTTTTATATTTATGTTTGTGTCTTTAACTTTTGATATTTGATTTAGTTTTCGTTCTTTAATTTTAGGTAAAAATGGAGGAAGACATGGCATTTGCAACCATTCAAGCTCAATTGGCACAGCTCACTGCTCAATTGACTCATAATGCCGAAAGGACCACAATGCCAAGTGTCCCTACATTTGATGTGCCCTATGGGCAAGGATATCAAACTCAGCAATGTCCTCAATTTTCTGCAAATGAAGATGTTTGGGGATATCAATGCCATAGCCAATCAAGGGGCAACATGTTTTCCAACGCTTACAATTCGGATTGGAGAGATCATTCAGATTATATGTGGGGAGAACCTCAAAAAGTTCAACAAGGTGGATATTGGCAGCAGGATGAGTTCTATTCAAGACCTATGCAGCCACCACAGCATCCCCCACAATAATTCCAATCGAATCAAAGTATGCCCATGAACTATAATGAAATTCTTGAAGGACTAATTTCTTTGACGCAGGGCTCACAAAAAGAAGAACAATTGCCGTCATCGGAAGAGTTCTATCAATGGCCATGTCCACCACCACAGCCTCCATCACAATATGCCCAATTCAATTCAGGTACGTCTTTGGATAATGATACGTTTAATAACTTACTCACCTCTTTGAATCAGGGAGTAGAAAATCAAAACAAGGCGATGCAAGACCGAGTCACAAGAGTGGACGAATTGGATATGCAAGTTGGGCAGATTATGGAATTCATGGCACAGATTCAAGATCAAAGTGAACTCTCCAACTCCAGCAGTGCAGATTCAATAGGAGAAGCTGAAATTGATGAAGCCACCACTTTGGAAAGTGATATGGAGGATGAGGCTGTTCTAGAACCATCCAATCACAGCCCGAACTTGGATGAATTGCTGCTGCAAGAAGAAGAGGAGGATGACGACCTGGGCAGTTTAGAAGAATTATTGTCTCAAACCCCTCAAGTCCCTATGTTTTCCAACTCTGGTAATGTTGTTCCAAATGCAATTCATTCTAACATTATTCCACTAAATGTCCCTTTTCGTCGTAGGTTTTTAATTCCCAATATCGAAGAGAGTGAAAAAGACATTGTGGAAGCTCTTCCAATGGTGCAAAGTGATATCCCAATTCTTGGTGCAACAAATCAAGTTCCAGATTTTGCTGAAACGTTCAAAGAACATTGCATACCAAGAAGAAGGATTCAAGAGAATGAAGTGGCTGGAGCATATCAAGAATACATCAAAGAGGCTGTGCATGAGACAACCAATGCCCAAGAAGTTGAGTTTGAGGACACAGGACAAGCCACAACCTTCATAGTCAATCTGGCAAAGTGCAAAGTCCCTGAAACGTTCAAGGACGTGGTGTTTGTAATTGAGTTTGTGTCGGAGAAATACAGTAAGCCATCTTCTCCAATTTTAATTTTAATTTATACTAACACGCTGATTTTAATGATTCAGGCACCCACTCTAGAATTCAGACCATTGCCGAATCATTTCAAGTATCACCTCCCATTGAAAGATAAATCCCATGCTTTGGAGCCGAGGGGAGGTTAATGGAAAGATTCGTCCGGCTAAAGACGTTAAATCAAGCGCTTCTTGGAGGCAACCCAAGCAACCAGATTTACATTTCTTAACCCTCCTCTTTATTGCCTTTACTTTGCAATTTTTGTTTTGTTTAGTTAGTTGTGTTATTTGGTTGATTTTTGTTTAGTTTGTGTTTAAATAAATTAAGGGCAATGTTTATTTTAAATGCGAGTAAATAAAGTCTTTTACATTAATTTACATATTTTGATTTACATATTTTATATTGCTTAAAATAAACCTGAAAAAATAATAATAATAATAATAATATTAGTAATATATATATATATATATATATTTATTTAAATAAACATAAAAGCAAAAAAAAAAAAATTTACAATAATACGAAAACTAATAGCATTCATTGGTCATTGGTCAGGTGGTGCCTCAGAGGTCGACGGAGCCCTGGAAAGACGAAGAGCCAGAGTTGGAATCTCCGGAGCCGGAACGCTTGGTGCAACTCCAGAGGACGAAGGCAACATAAACCTCGGGAGTAACGCCATGAACCTTTCATGATCACTCTGAATCCGAACGTCTGACTCCTGCAGCTGGTCCAGCTTCCTCTTCATGCTTGTCGAGTAACTAGTTGCGAGCATGTGCAACTCCTTGTTCTCGTTCCTGAGTCCTCTGACCTCTTGCCGAAGACTAGCCACCTCCGCCATCAGTGACTCCACCTGACGAGATCTTGCAAGCAGGCGTTGGCCCATGTTTGAAACTGTGCCTGCACACTGGACGCTGAGAGCCAGGGAGTCCTGAACCGCCAACTCGTCTGATCGCCTGGATAGCATCCTATTGTCTCTAGGAGTAAGAAGATTCCTAGCAACCACCGTAGCGGTTATATCGTTCCTCATCATTGTGTCCCCGACTGTAAGAGGACCATTGGGTGATATGAAGGACGGATTCCAAATGTTGTTCGGAGAAGATAAGTCATCATCTTCTCCGACATTCAAGTTAAGGCGACGGTCGGAAGGGCAAGACATTTTTTTTAGAAGGTGTTGAGGAAGAAGAGATCGGAAAGAGTAAGTTTGTAGAAGTGCAAGAAGGGAGTGTTTACAGGAGAGAGTTCAAGTGTGCTGTGAAGTAGAATTCGTGCCTCTATAAAAAGAAGCAAATCAAAGAGACGCTCCTCAGAGATCGAAGAGGCGCTCCTCGCAGATCGAAGAGGCGTCCGAACGCAAATCGAAGAGCCGGACACCTTTCTCAAAAGCTTGACGCTCCTTTCTCAAAAGCCGGATTCCTTTCTTAAAAGTCGGGCTTGCTCAGAAATCACAAGGCGATCAGCTTTTCCAGTTTTGTCGTCACTCGTCACCTGCATCGTCAGCTTTGCGGAAATTACGGGCAGCTTTGTCAGAAAGCGCGTAACTGGTACTGTTCATCCATCCACCGGCTGCCGACAAATAGTGAGGGAATAGTTCCGGTTGTGAAGAAATTTTCTATAAGTTTCGACCTTCGCCTTCCACAGAAAAGGCACACCCTCTCAACCTCTTTTCATCTCCGAGAATGTATTCCCAAAGAAACCTTTCGAGTTACTCAGTGTTCTTCATCCCTTGGAGCACCCCAGAAAACAATTCATCCAGAGCAAAAGTATTTCATATCATGATGGTTAAAAGCAAAAGTATCTCATATCACGCTTTCTCCTCACCTTCATCTGAAGAACATGGAGAAAGTGAGATCCTGATTGCTTACCTAGTCTTGCTCTCGAGTACTCATCTCAAACCCCTCCCAGCCCACTTCAAAAATAAACCTGTGTAGAGGTACTTCTTCAAAAGCAAAAGTATCTCACAGACGAAGCATGAGGAGTCTGAGTTGCATCCAGATGAATTCGGAGTCTGAGATGATCCAAGAGTTCAAGAAGATGCACATCTGCATGGAGACCTGAGTACTTGAAGCATGTGGAGACAACGTACTGATTCATCCTCAACTAAGCTGAGGATCACTTGCAAGAAAGAAGGCCCATCCAGTTCAAGATGAAAGCTGTGGAAAATCAACAAACGACCAATGATCACCTATTAATTCTATTCGTTGTCTTTTATTTTCATTTTCTATTTTTCGTTTGCTTTTTCTATATTTTCTTGCGTGCTTAACTGATTTATTTCTTTTCTTTGCAGGAATTTTTGAATATTTCCACCCTTGAAGTTGATTGCAGAATTTAAGCTTGGGGGTCATCACTTAAGTTTTCTGCAAATTAGGGAAGTTTTCAGTCCATTGCTTTATTTTGTTTCTTTTCAGTTAGTAATTTTAATTTTATTTATATTTTAATATTTTTATTTGCATTTTAATGTTTTCTGACATTGGGGACAATGTCTAGTTTAAGTGTGGGGGTAAAAAGTATAAAAAAACGACCAAATTGAAATTTTTTGTACCTTAGACTATGAACTGGTTCATTTGTTTCCATGTCATTGCTTTTTTTTTTATTAGTTTTGTTTTATTTAATTTTTTCGGAAAATTTAAAAAAAATCCAAAAATATTGTCTTGTTTTCCTTATTGTTTTGAATTAGATTTTTTATTGGTTTCCCGACCCAATGATATAATTGGATTGAATTTGAACCATGGTTATCAAGAACTTAGTTAACATGTGTTATGTGAAATTCCTAATTCTCTTGTTAGTATTGTACATGTTTGATCATCTTTGAAAAACCAATTGCACATAGCCTTGTTGATGTGAAGCTAAAGCATGACTTAAAGCTTCATATGTGAATTTAGTGACCATATACATCCTATGTGAGTTTTTGAGCCTATTGAAAGTGTGTGCATTTTTCATACACTCCTATTCTTTCATGTGTGATGAACTTATGTGAGATACATCTCTAGAACTTGCGTAACGATCTTTCGAAATGTTTGTCATTGATTGCATGAACTTGAAAATGATAGAGGCATTAGGTTTACCACCATGGCCCAAATAACCATGTTTCCCAAAGAAAAATGATTATCATTAGATTGCCAATTTGAGCCGTATATGTTGAGCCTTTTATTTCTTATCACCAGATATGTCTACCCTTATACCTCAAACATGTTTCCTTATCCTTTCCAAGCGAGCAATTTGAGACTGTCTTATGAGAAATGTTTGTGAAGTACTTGGAAGGAGTTTGGCAAAAGAATAAGTGTGGGGGTATTTCATGTTTGTATTTATTTTTAAAAAAAAAGAGAAAAAAGAGAAGAAAAGAAAAAGAAAAAGAAAGATTGTATACAAAGCAAATAAAAAGTTTAAAGTTTCAGTTCAAGGGTGTGGTTGGAGGTGTTAAAAGAATCGCTGGAGAGTTTGAGTTCTTATAAATCTCAACAAAAGAATTGCTTGCAATGTAACTTGGAACTTGTGTTTTCCTATTCTTTCGTTTCAATAACCCTATCACTAAGCCTCATTATTCAAGCTTATGGTAGAACTTTCACATTTGTTTCTTTGAGCGAAACACATTAAAACTAAACACATGTGTGATTGAGTGCATATCCCGTGAGAAGGTTGCTAGTTTGCATATGATGATTTTAAAAATAAAAACTTGAAATTGCATTAGCATGGCTATCTCACACACTACACTTCAAGGATGATTTAAAGATTACTGCTAATATTTGAATAAGGAAGATGATCTTGGATTAGCTTATTTAGTGCTAGCTATGTTTCTTGATGATTTGTGTTCTCGAATGAAATTCTATGAGGGTTACATAGGGGGAAGCTAATGTTTTTCATGTTACTACTTGTTCTTGTTTTCTTTGTTTTGCTCGAGGACTAGCAAAAGCTAAGTGTGGGGGTATTTGATCGGACCATATTTATATACATTCTGCATCAAATTCTCTCGTCTTTTCTTAGTTAATTCTTTATATTTTTGAGCTATTTACTTTGTTTTTGTGTTTTATAGAATTTGTTAAGCAAAGAAAATAAAAATAGAATAAGTGAAATTTTAAGTGTCAAATTCGTCAAAACTACCTTACTCACTTATTTTCTTTGTTTATGTTTTCGATTCGGATTGGAGTGATTGTAATTGGGTTAGTTTGTTTTATGTGAAAAATTAAATGAAAAGAAAAATAATTAAAATAAAAGTTGCCTGGAGGCCATTCAAAAGGGGGACGGAGCAAATTAGAAAAATATAAAGGAAGCTGCCATTTGGCAGCGTTAAAGGAGAATAATAGAGAAAAAGAAAGTTGCCTGGAGGCCATTCAAAAGGAGAGCACGGGAAGCATTGAAAAAGGAGGCGCAACGAACATCAAGAAAAGAAAGAAATAATTCAGCTGGGCCTTGACGATGTGCAAGACAGCAAGGTAGAGTTGGCAAGCACAAAAGAAAGAAAAAGAAATAAAAGAAAAGGCACCGTGAGTGAAGTGCCGGGAGGAATAAGGAGTGCGAGAGCTGCCATTTTGGCAGCGTGCGAGAGGAGAAGAATCAATCCGCCAAGAGGCTGCCTCTGGCAGCGTGGCCAATCAGAGGAAGCAAGGCTGCCCTTTTGGCAGCGTGCAGTTCGAGTCAGGCAGCGAGGTGGAGAAACACAGAGAAGGCAGAGGAGAACTGACGCAAACAGAAGCACCGAGAGTCGCCAAGGATTGGAGGCGGTGCTTGGTTTTGTGGGAGATTGACAGTCAATCAAGGCTGCGGACTGACAGAAAAGCAGGGGCTGCGACAGGGAGACACACGGAGCAAAATAGGGAGAGAAGGCAGCCTAGGAAACTGGAGAGTGGCTGCCCCAACTGGCGGAAGCTTGTGATGATAGTGCAGCAAATCAAGAAGCTGCACCGAATGCAGCCAAGCAAATTCTGCGTGAAGGCAGCAAGGAGAAAACAATCTTTCAACTCTCCTATTTCAGTTTTCTCTTCTTATTTCTGTTTTCATGTTTAATTTAATTTGCTTTCCAATTATGTTAAACATGTGGAATTAATTTCTGTTTAGTTAGAGGTGAATTTGAAACCATGGATATATGTTTATTATAATTTGATTTACTCCAGTTATGAATTTATGAATGTTGGATGTGGTTTACTTTTCTGTTTTGATTAAGAACTTGTCTATGTATGTGGGTTGAGGGTCGACACTTAATTTGCATGCTTAGACTTGATGCTAGGATATAAGGGAATTTCACCTAATCGTTATGAACTTATATTCATGAGTAGTAAAGATCGCTAGTCACGATTGTGTTTAGTAAACCCTAGGTTGGATTAACATGCGTATTCCATAGTTATGAATGCCTAGTCGATGTTTATGATTTCCATTGAACTTAATGATCTTTGATATGTCTCTCTATCATGCGTATTCCATAGTTAGGGAACTTGATAAGAATAATTTGGTTGTGATGCGTATTCCGTCCAATTCAATGAATCTAGGGAAATCTGAAAGTTAATTTAAGCGGACCTAATTAACTTGGAGCATTGTCATTCATTCATTTGTTGAAATCATAACTGGGAATCAAATTGTATGCATATGTTCATGTGTGGATAAGGACCCCTCTAACTAATGTCTCATCATTCTATTTCATATAAATATATTTTCTTTGAAGTTTGTTTTTAAGTTTCTGTTTTAAATTCAATTTCGTCAAAACCAAACCCCCCATTATTAAATTATTTTATTTAGTTAGAGTTGAATATCAGAGTGCGGAACAAACGAGATTACAAAGTAATAGAAATATTATTAAACATCTGAAAATGCCGGAACTGCTACAAAACCCTAAAGGCTACATTGTGACTAACATGATATCTAATGAATAACAAAGCACTCTATTTATAATAAACTAACCCTAACCCTAATGCTAATAGGCTAGGCCCAAACTAAACTTAAGAAACCCAAACAATAAAATACCTAAAAATACTAATATATTCCAACACCCCCCGTCAAACTCATGGCGGTATACGACATGGGTTTGCAAACAAGCAGGTGCGGACTGGCTCCGTTAGGCGGACTGACAGGCATGCAAACTTGACTTGACTGGACTTAACTTGCGAACTTGACTTGACTTGATTCGATTCTTGACTTGACTTGACTTGATTCTTGATTGCAAACTAACAAACTGGTTCTGGTTCCAACTGACTAGTGTTGAGAGTATGGAAAGAACTCGTCACTAAACGGACGAGATTTCCATATCTCAATTGTACCAACAAACAAACAAAAACAAAACACTATCATTCGAGTGGTCACAAACCAAGCACTCGAGTGACTGCTACAAAACAAACCAAACAGCACCAATAAACTCATGCAAACCTCCAAACAACCAAGCCCAACAATAGACCCCACGTGGGCCCCAAGGACTTCAAACAAAAAACACAAGTCGTGTCTTTTCCTCATCCTCATTCCCATTTTTCTTTTTTTTTTCTCTCCTTCCTTCTCTCACGTCTTTTCCTCACCCTTCTTCCCTTTTTTTTTCCGTTGCTTTCTTCCTTCTCTCTGCGAACAAAGTGTGGTAACAAACTGTGGGTGCGGCGGTGGCTGGGTAGGGCATATTCTGGTAGGGAAGCAGCAGGCCGTCAACACAACTAAAAAAATTAACACACTTTTTTCCTTGCAAACTGTAAAAAAACAACTAGACAATCTGAACACGAACGACAACGGACACAAGCAAACGAATACCAACCCAAAGCAGATTAAATCCCAAAGGATCAAACCTGCTCTGATACCAAGTTGAATATCAGAGTGCGGAACAAACGAGATTACAAAGTAATAGAAATATTATTAAACATCTGAGAATACCGGAACGGCTACAAAACCCTAAAGGCTACATTGTGACTAACATGATATCTAATGAATAACAAAGCACTCTATTTATAATAAACTAACCCTAACCCTAATGCTAATAGGCTAGGCCCAAACTAAACTTAAGAAACCCAAACAATAAAATACCTAAAAATACTAATATATTCCAACAGTTAGTTTTCATTATTTTTAGTCTTTTAATTCAATTTCTGTCCAATTGAGTTCCTAGTGTCTAATTTGATTGTTTTCATTATTTTGAGTCATTCTAAGTGTGTTTTGAATTATTAGAGTTTTTAGCCTAGTATTGTGTCCTTGAGTCTTGTTTAAATATTTTTAAATCAATTTAGAGTAGATTAGCAATCCCTCCTAATCCCCGGCCTAGAACGATACCCTACTTACATCTATACTACAACTGTCAAAAAGAGGGTTAAATTTGTGTGTTGTTTTACAACCCATCAAACCTAGTGCAACTACATTGGAATTTCATTGGTAATTGGGTTTGCAATAAGCCATTTTCTTATATGGCATCATGGTGTAAGCTTTTCTGTCTTCCACCAGTGGCTTGCCATCTTCTCCACGTACTCAAGGTCTTCTGATTTGTTGGGCTGGAATTGTGGTCTCTTTGATGATTCACACTTCACTGGTTTTGGAGGCATCTATCATGAAAAAATTTTGGGACCCCAAGGCTTGGGAGAACAAGCAGCGCAAACCTCTCTACATGCCAACTTGATGGCATGAGGACATGCCATATTTTAAGGGGGAAGGAATGTTAGGATCCTAGTTATTGGGTTTATATCCTTATGTTATTATTGTCATTTCGTTTGTAAGCATCATCCAACGGTCTGGGAGTTGTGACGTCCCCAATCGTACGTACTCATTTCTCTAGGATTGTACAAGAACCAACTTTCACCATTTGGGAGAGTATGAACAGAGAATTATTATTTTATTTCTTGCATTTTCCTTTTCTTTCCCCTTCCTACGGATTGGGTCCTACTGGATGGCGGAGAACCGGCGTTTTGTTCGTCTGGAACTCCCAAGTTGGCTACCGATGTCGCTCGCGCGCCCAAACGAAGTCGGCCCACAACTGAGGCACATCTGGACCCTAAATTTCTAATAGGAAATGCTGGTCTCCTTTCGATGAAGCCCAAATTAAGTTTTGAGGATCAATTGCTCTAATCACTTTCCCCGAAGAAGCTAGAGTCTCGATCTGTGATTGAAGATGATTTTGAATTGGAGGAATCTGATTGTGTGTTTTCTAGAGGGGAAAATGGTCCAAGCCTTACCTTTTCTAAGAAAATTATGGACAAACTATGTCGGCCATGGCGGAAATCTTTGATCATCAAACTCTTAGGAGGATCACATACCTATAATTTTATACTTATGAAGCTGAAACAAAAATGGAGTCTTAAGGGTGGTATGCAACTAATTGATTTGGAGAATAATTATTTTGTGGTTACTTTTGATCTTGATGAGGACCGCGAATTTGTGCTCACATGAGGACCATGGATCATTGTTGGACACTATTTAACAATTCAAAGTTGGAGACCTGGGTTTTGTCCAAAAAAAAAAAAATCGGAGACCTGGGTTTTGTGCTGTTACGGAAACTGTTACGAGGATGGCCGTATGGACTAGAGTTAGTTAGGCCAACTTATACTAAAACCCAACTCGGGTGTACTGTTCACGAACAATAAAATGACTAGAGTTAGTTAGGCCAACTTATACTAAAACCCAACTCGGGTGTACTGTTCACGAACAATAAAATGGCAAAAAAGCCCCTGGTTTGGTTTATTCCCTGGCTTTTTTTTTTCTCACTTGGTTGCACAGTTAAAGGGCAAAGAAGGAGCGTTAGATATCTATAAACTAGCTAGAGCAAGGGAAAAGAAGACAAGGGACTTAAACCAAGTGAGGTGCATCAAGGATGAGGATGGAAAGGTTCTTGCTATAGATAGCGCGGTCAAAGATAAATTAAGAGGTTATTTTCATAACCTTTTCAATTAGGGACATGAAATAAGTACTCCTTTGGGAGAGTTGAATAACTCGGAAGAGTGTAGAAACTACTCATTTTACTGCAGAATTAGGAAGGAAAAAGTGGTTGTAGCTTTGAAGAAGATGAAGCATAAAAAAACAGTGGGCCAGATGATATACCGATCGAAGTGTGGAAAGTCTTGGGAGAGAAGGGTATAGCATGGCTCACAAACCTTTTCAATAAGATTTTGAAAACGAAGAAGATGCCAAGTGAGTGGCGAAAGAGTACTTTGGTGCTTATATACAAGAATAAGGGCGACGTACAAAATTGCATGAACTATAGGGGTACTAAGCTAATGAGCCATACAATGAAGCTCTGGGAGGGAGTCATCGAGCATAGACTAAGGCAAGAGACACAGGTCTCAGACAACCAATTCGGGTTCATGCCAGGGCGCTCAACCATGGAGGCAATCTATCTCTTACAAAGATTGATGGAAAGATATAGAGATATGCAAAATGATTTATACATGGTCTTTATAGATTTGAAAAAAAACGTATGATAAGGTCCCAAGAGACATTCTTTGGAGGATTTTAGAGAAGAAAGGAGTACGAGTAGCAAAGGATATGTATGATGGAGCAGAGACGGCCGTAAGAACTTATGCAGGACAAACTGAAAGCTTCCCCATAACCGTAGGGTTACATTAATGCTCATATTTAAGTCTTTAACTTTTTGCTTTGGTAATGGATGAGTTAACAGGATATATTCAAGATGATATCCCTTGGTGTATGCTTTTCGCAGACGATATAGTGTTGATAGATGAAACTTAGGAAGGGCTAAACACGAAGCTTAACCTTTGGAGAGAAGTGTTGGAATCTAAAGGTATTCGCCTAAGTCGGTCAAAGACAGAATATATGGAGTGCAAGTTCAGTGCAATCGGAGGCCCAAATGAGTTAGGGGTGAGGATCGAAGAACAGGAAGTGCCAAAGAGTGACCGTTTTCGCTACCTAGGATCTATCTTGCAAAAGAATGGCTATTTAGATAGAGACCTCAACCACCGAATACAAGCTGGATGGATAAAGTAGAAGAGTGCATCTGGCGTGTTGTGTGATCGCCGTATACCACTAGAGCTCAAGGAAAAATTCTTTAGGATGACAATAAGACCGGCGATGCTGTATGGCATGGAATGTTAGGCGGTGAAGCATCAACACGTACATAAAATGAGTGTAGCAGAGATAAGGATGCTTCGTTGGATGTGTGGGCACACAAGAAAGGATAAGATTAGGAATGAAGATATCCGAGGTAAAACAAGAGTAGCCGAAATTGAAGGAAAGATGAGAGAAAATCGGTTAAAGAAAGTGGTTTGGACATGTGCAACGAAGGCCTACTAACGCTTCGGTTAGAAGATGCGACTACGGGACAGAGGTCCAGAGTCGAAGGGGTAGAGGAAGACCTAGGAAGACTTTGGAAGAGACTCTGAGAAAAGACTTAAAGTATTTGGATCTAACGGAAGACATGACACAGGACCGAGCGCAAGGGCGTTCTCGGATTCATATAGCCGACCCTACTTAACAAAAGATACCTTAGGGTATTTAACATAATATGTTAAACAAAGTAAAGCTTGTTTATTGGATTTTTCGATAAATTACATACATGGACATACACAAAACTCAAAACAAACAAAGAGGATGGAGCTTTCACAAGGTTACTCGTGAAAAGCCTCAGTACTCGGCAGAGCACCAGAAAGAGGAAGCACCAGAGGTTGATTATTTGGAGCTTCGGTACGCGGTAAAGCTCCAGAAGACTAAGGCAGTAGATGCCTTTGGAACAAATCCACAAACCTTTGATGATCACTCAGAATCCGACTCTCAGATTCCTGCAGCTGGTCAAGCTTTCTCTTCGTGCCCGTGGAGTAGTTATGTGCAAGCATGTGCAATTGTCTATTTTCATGCTTGAGCCCCCCGATCTCTTGTTTGAGACTTGCCACTTTAGCCATCAATGACTCAACTTGACGGGTTCGAGCAAGCAGGTGTTGGCCTATATTAGACACAGAAGCCGCACACTAAACACTAAAAGCCAGAGAATCCTGAACAGCCAACTCATCGGAACGCTTGGAGAGTATCCTATTATCTTTGGGGGTGAAAAGATTCCTGGCCACCACAGTAGCAGACATATCAGTCTTCATCACAGATCCCAATGGTAAGAGGACCAGTGGGGGATGAGAAGGATGGATGTCATATGTTGTCTTGAGAAGACATAGATGCCTCTTCTACAACATTCAAATCAAAACGGTGGTCGGATGGGCAAGCCATTTACAGAAATGACGAAGGAAAAATGAGGCACAATGAATCTCAGAAGTATGAAAATAAAGGGAAACTTCTACAAGCAGTAACTATCTGAATGTACTCCTTGAACACAATTAGGACCCCTATAAAAAGAAGGGCAACATGACCACGTGTTCAAAATTGAAGAAGCACCACGCTCCGAATTTCGAGAGCTAGGTTTCCCTGGATAAATTTTTTTGGCAATCTTCACATGCAAAATCAATTCATCGGATACCACAGATAACTTGGTCAAAGATTTCTGACAAAGGTAGAACACGTGAACCTTACAGCTCCCACTACATTGCTATGCCCAAGAAGGGTAAAAGAACAGTACGCGAATTTTGAAGTGTCAGCTACCCTACTATTACACAGAAGGGCAAAGGAATGACATCACTGCTTGCTAAGTGGGAAATCCTCATATGTGTTGACTTCCGTCCTCTATGACAAAGCAGGCCTGCAAGAATGCCTACTTTTTCATCATCCCCGATAATGCATCTTCAACAAGATCTACTGGTTCAAAAATCGAAGAGACACCTTTCTTCGAATTCGAAGAGCCAGACCCTCAACAGATTTGCTTGTTCAAAAATCGAAGAGGCATATCTCTCCGAATTTCGAGAGCCAGACCTTCAACAGATTTGCTTTTTCAAAAATCAAAGAGACGCTACTCCTCGAATCTCAAGAGCTAGGTTTTCCTACATAGAATGTGTCGATGCCCTTCCCACGCAACATTGGCTTTCCGGATATCACAGACCACTTTGCCAAAGATATCCGACAAAGTTAGAACACGTGAACCTTGCAGCTCCCACTGCATTGCTGTGACCGAGAAGGGTAAAAAATAGTATTTTCACTTGTTGTTGGGGAAATTTCTATATATGTCGACCTCCATCCTCCATAGCCAGGCAGGCTTGCAAAAATGTTCAATATTTCCTCACATCTGAGATGACACTCCCAACGAAGCCTCTCAAAATACTCAGCTTTCTTTCCCCTTGATAATACCACTGCAAACAAGCCACACCAGAGTAAGAGTACCTCATATCATCAGGGTCGAAAGTAAGAATATCCCATATCATGCTTTCTCCCTGTCCTTATCTTTTTCCTTGTTCCCGCTTGTAGGACAAGGAAAAAGAGAGTAATCAGAACCTGAGATCAAACTTTCGATCTGGAACTGATTGCCCCGGAACCTTTGCTTGTTTATTTCTCTAGCATTGCTCTCGAGTACTCATCCTCAACTGTTTTCAAGGTCATGAATTCTACCGGTAAATACCCCATGACAATTGATCAGATATTTGCGCTTTACACTGAAGTTGCCAAGCATGGATGAGTCACTGAGAAGTAGTGTCCTAAAGGACCATTCAACTGTAAAGGTTGCACACCACTTCTGCCATGCAAACGATTGAAGCAGAAAGGTCAACGATGAGCTGAAACAGGTCACTACAGCATGACGCATTTCCTAACCGCATAATCCAGATGGAGGAGTCTAAGAGAAAACCAAGCTCGGTATCACTGCCTTATCTGAAGAATTCGAAAAGCCCCAACAACCTTTCGTTGGCACCGTCGCTAAAGAGCAACAGTATCTCATATCATCAGGATTGAATGTACTCTAGATTTGATGGAATTATTTTGACCCTCAAATTCTCGAGTCGGCTTGCTCCTTTGGAGGAAACCAGAAAACCCTCAAGCCCAGTTCAAGAATAAGCCTGTGGAAAGCTACTTCTTCAAAAGCAAAAATATCTCATACCATCTCGTCTCCCTTTGTTTCTCCTTATCCTTCATGCAACCTGCAAGACAAGGAGAAAAAGAATGAGCAGCCGGAGTCCGAAGTCAAACCTCCGATTTGGGACTACTTGCTTGGGACTTTGATTACTTACCTTGTCTGTCACCTCATTCGGCAGATCTTCTCAGTCAGAGACTTGGGGGACTCCCACTATATGGTTTGTATCGCGCTTGACCAAGCCTGAAACTAAAAGTAAGCTTCAAGTGAAATGATACATTACCTTGTGCGTCAACATATGTTCAAGATACCACTCCTACCTTCGAGACAGAGGCAACTAAAGATGACTACTAAGCACCGGTCAACATTATACCGTCAAAGACCCACAAGAGTTTTTCTCCAATCAGGAGGCCAACCACAATGCGACACATGTCAACATCAGGGGCCAATCACAGCACGACACGTGTCAACACCAGAGGCCAATCACAGCATGACACGTGTCAACGTCAGAACAAAGCTAAAAACTCTTCTATAATAGGGATTATTCTCCCATAATAATCCCTAATGTCATTTGTACGAAATCATTCATTAGAACTCACAAAACGAGAGCTTGAACCTATGTACTTGTGTGAACCCTTCATAATTAATGAGAACTCCTCTACTCTGTGGCCGTAGTCAATCTGGGTGAACCACGTACATCTTGTGTTTGCTTCCCTGCCTCTATATCTTTATATACTTATCTGCACTAGTGACCGACGCAATCTAGTGAAAATCACACATCTGAAACTTTCTGTTGTACCAAAGTCTGCGGCTTTTTATGATATGTATAAGCGACTAGATACCAAAGAAGGAGAGTTAGATATTTATAAACTAGCTAAAGCAAGGGAAAAGAAGACAAGGGACCTAAACCAAGTGAGGTGCGTCAAGGATAAGGATGGAAAGGTTCTTGCTACAGAGAATGCAGTCAAAGATAGTCAAAGATAGATGGAGAGGTTATTTTCATAATCTTTTCAATGAGGGACATGAAATGAGTACTTCTTTGGGAGTTGAGTAACTCAGAAGAGTGTAGAAACTACTCATTTTACCACCGAATTAGGAAGGAAGAAGTGGTTGTAGCTTCGAAGAAGATGAAGCATAGAAAAGGCAGTGGACCCGTATGATATACCGATCAAAGTGTGAAAAGTCTTGGGAGAGAAGGGTATAGCATGACTCACAGACCGTTTCAATAGGATTTTGAAAACGAAGAAGATGCCAAATGAGTGGTGAAAAAGCACTTTGGTGCCTATATACAAGAATAAGGGCGATGTACCAATTGCATGAACTATAGGGGTATTAAGCTAATGAGTCATACAATGAAGCTCTGGAAGAGAGTCATGGAGCATAGACTAAGGCAAGAGATACGGGTCTCGGACAACCAATTCGGGTTCATGCCAGGGCGCTCAGCCATAGAGGTAATCTATCTCTTACGAAGATTGATGGAAAGATATAGAGATAGGCAAAAAGAATTTACACATGGTCTTTATAGATTTAGAAAAAAGCGTATGATAGGGTCCCAAGAGACATTCTTTGAAAGATTTTAGAGCAGAAAGGAGTACAAGTAGCATATATTCAAGCCATAAAGGATATGTATGATAGAGCAGAGACGACCGTAAGAACTCATGAAGGACAAACTAAAAGCTTCCCCATAACTGTAGGGTTACATCAAGGCTCATCTTTAAGTCCTTACCTTTTTGCATTGGTAATGGATGAGTTAACGGGACATATTCAAGATAATATTCCTTGGTGTATGTTTCTCGCAGACGATATAGTGTTGATAGATGAAACTCAGGAAGGGATAAATGTGAAGCTTAACCTTTGGAGAGAAGTGTTGGAATCTAAAGGTCTTCGCCTAAGTCGGTCAAAGACAGAATACATAGCGTGCAAGTTCAGTGCAACTGGAAGCCCAAATGAGTTAGGGGTGAGGATCGAAGAACATGAAGTACCAAACAGCGAGCGCTTTCGCTCCCTAGGATCTATCCCTCAAAATAATGGAGATTTAGATAGAGACCTTAACCATAGAATACAAGCTGGATGGATGAAGTGGAAAAGTGCATCCGACGTGTTATGTGACCGCCGTATGGTACTAAAGCAACTTTTATAGGACTGCAATAAGGCCAGCGATGTTGTATGGCACAGAATGCTCGGTGGTGAAGCATCAACACGTACATAAAATGGGTGTAGCGGAGATGAGGATGCTTCGTTGGATGTATGTTCACACGAGAAAGGATAAGATTAGGAATGAGTATATCCGAGGTAAAGTAGGAGTAGCCGAAATTGAAGGAAATATTAGAGAAAATCGGTTACAGTGGTTTGGACAGGTGCAACGAAAGCCTACTGACACTCCGATTAGAAGATGCGACTACGGGATAGAGGTCCATGGACGAAGAGGTAGAGGACGACCTAGGAAGACTTTGAAAGAGACTCTTAGAAAAGACTTAGACTTAGACTCATATAGCCAACCCCACTTAGTGGAAAAAAGGCTTTGTTGTTGTTGTTGTTGCACAGTTAAAGGGCAGGTTTGCTCTCCTTTGCCACGCGTGTTCTTCGCATATCACAACGTTTCTCTTCTGGATTCTTCTTTTCATTTCCGTCTTTCTCTTAGAAACCTTCTGTTTCTCTCAAACCTCTCTTTGCCTTGATCTCCGATCTCCACTTCTATCTGTGCCTTGCTTCCTTCCAGAAAACGCTCAAGTTAGTCAAATTGGTTTATATCTTTTCGTCGAAGGTTACAAACGACAATGCTCTCTTGTTGAAAAATAGCGAATTTGGTCTCGATGTAAAGAAAATTTGAAGGCCATAAAAGATTGCATCTCCTGCTACCGATTTGATTTGGGTAATTGTTTGCTTTGAATGTTATGTGTTTGCGAGTGTAAATTTGGATTTTAAATGGGTTTTTTGTTCAAATTTTTTGGTTCTGATTTTGGGAATTTTGTTTGTAGCTTCGGATTCTGGGTGATGATGGTTAATTTGGTTTTGTTTTCGATTTCAGGAGCTCGGGTTTTTTGAGTTTGTGACTTTTCTTTGAAGCTTGCGAAGACCTCGGTGTTTAAGGTGAGTGGTTTTGAAATTCCATAGTTTTGATTCTACTTGCAGCCTGAGGTGTGATTTTAGATCTGAAATTTCCAAGCTTTTTGGTTAATCTTAACCCAGATTAGTTAACTATAATTAAATTAATTTTTTTTTCCGGTTATGTAGCTGAAGTAGCTAAAGTTAAGAAAGAACAATTGTGGCTTAAAGTCTTCATATTTGAAAGTTGAATCTCAGTTCGATTCTACCAACCGCTGCAACCATTCAGACTTTCCCAAAGGTAAATTATTTTCGCTTGCTTACAAAATTTGATATTGATTTTGAAAATAGTGAAAACCCCATAAAACAAACCGACTTTCTCAATCGACGATTATGATATATGTTTCTAAGCGGTTTGCCTTTGGAAAGTAAAAAACAAACCGAGCAATTATAAGATTTAACCAAGTAAATGGTTTCGCTGATTATTTAGGATAATTACATGTGCGAGGATTATTAAATGATATATTTGATAAATACGTCTAATTTTAAGGTAGGAGCCTTTAGATTAGAACTCACTTTATGGTTTTGCACTAGAAGACAATTTGTACTTAACTTCTTAAGCAAGTCTGGAGGAAATCTGTTCTTAGTTGATGCTCTGTCTCCGTCTTTTTTGCCTGCTTTAATATGCTTTCTTCTGGTGTCTAACTTTTAAAAAAAATTATTTTTGTTTTATTAATTTGATTCGGAAGATTTTCAGATAATAGCTTCAATTGAGTTAGGTTTTGTTCAATTTAATCTCATTAGTTTCATTCCAATTCAATGATTTTGTGTAACGCTAAGTTTTCTGTTGGAGAATAAATTTTCTTCATAGTTCATTCAATTTTGTTTTATTTTCTAATTTGAATTTTGAAATTGAGACTCCTAGCTTTGCCCTCATCAAGAAAATTTTATTGATTCCAATTGATAAATGTTACCAGGATGGGAAAGGGATCACCAATTTGAAGGTATGCATTCATTCTAGATTTAAAACATCACTTCCTTTTAGTATGTTGTTTATCATTTTTAATCTTAACACCATCATTCGGTGTTACTGTCCGTCCTTTTAGTTGCTAAAATCTGTTTTTTTTAGTTGTACATAGAACTCTTAACGTAGAATTAGTAAAATGCAGGTGCAAAATGAACGACTAACCGATGTGGGAGAAGCTTTTAATTTTTTGGGGTTCAATTTTAAATGGGTTGTTATCAACCATTGAATTGCTTTTATCGTTCATTGTCGATTTTTTTACTTTTTTTTGTCTTCGGTTGTTTGTTTAATATGTTGTGTTTGTGCTAGGACACCGTTTTGTGTTCTCTTTCCATTAGGACCGCTGTATTTTTAATGTCACATCCCGACCCGGGCGCAGCCACCTCCCGGGCCCGCTCCACCACCGTAGCACGATATTGTCCGCTTTGGGCCCCCACCACACACTCACGATTTTGTTTCTGGGAACTCACGAGCAACTTCCCAGGAGGTCACCTATCCTGAGATTGCTCTAGCCCCCTTCTCGCTTAACTTCGGAGTTCCTACGGAATCCGAAGCCAGTGAGCTCGCAAAAGGCCTCGTGCTAGGTAGGGATGGAAATATACATTTAAGGATCACTCCCCTGGGCGATGTGGGATGTCACAATCCACCCCCCTTAGGGGCCCGATGTCCTCGTCAGCACACTTCCGACCAGGGATAGGCTCTGATACCAAACTGACACACGCTTCGACCTTCGGGTCGGGGTGTGTCATTTAAAATGTTGAGGGTGAGGTTTAGATACTCAAATCACTCCATTTTTTTTTTCCAAATATGCTCATTTGGTTCTCTTCAATTTTAAATGTTTAAAATTAAATGGTTATTTGGATAAAATGATTTATTAGTTTATCTTATGTATTGTGATCAGGAATTCAATTGGATTGGGTAAAATGCTTTATCAATTTACTTTATAGGGAATTTTGTGTATTATGGTTTGTGAGTTTTATTGCTCATCGTTTGTTCTTTTTTCTTTGTTTGCCGGTTTCATTTGTAGGGGGTCACTACAGTTTTGGCATCTTTTCGAGTTTTAAATTGCTTGAGGGTAAGATTTAGATAACAAAATTCGAAACGAGGTGTTACTTTTCTTTTTGCAAACTAATTTAAAAGATGTGTATAGATAGTTAACTGTTGAAATGTCTTGATAAAAAATAGTTAGTTTGTTCTCGATTTGCAGAAAATTTGGAGCGGATTGTGTTTCCTGCTGCTGATTTGGTGTGGGTAATTCTTGCTTTGAATGTTATGTGCTTGGGAGTGTAAATTTGGATTTATAAATGGGGTTTTCATTAAAAAAATTTGGTTGTGATTTTAGGAAATTTGGCTTCAGATTTAATTTGGTTTTGAATTTGGTTTCATGAGATTCGGTTTTTCGAGTTTATGACATTTATTTGCACCCTGTGAAGGCCTCTGTGTTTAAGGTGAGGAGTTTTGAAATTCTACGCTTTTGATTCGACTTCCAGCCCGAGATGTAATTTTAAAGCTGAAATTTCCAACTTTTTTCTTAAATCAAATTAGTTAATTATACTTAATTAATTTTTTTTTTCCTTTGTTATGCAGCTGAAGTAGCTAGAGTCGAGAAAGAACAATTGGAGCTTAGAGTCTTTGCATATTTGAAAGTTGAATATGAGCCTTTGAAAAGCTTTGTAAACGTGTTCTCAATTGTAGGGCATTGCATGCAACGGACCTTGATAACAATTTTGGGTGAGTCTTGATTCCCCAGTGCATATAACTTTGTTTCAGTTTATTTGTCTACTTTTGCATTTATGTGGAATTTTTTGGAACCCAAATGATTCAGGATTGAAATTTATGTGTAAATTGATAAGTGTGGTATGTCTAAGAGAGTAAGAGCAGTAATCCAGTTTAGTGATCAGTTCGATTTAGGGGTTTTGATTTAGTAAGGGGTATGGATTGTGTGTGGACAGAGATTAAGCTCTGTGGTGGGCAGAAACTAAAGTGTGTCTCCTTCAGGGTTGTCTTTTTTGGAATCCCATTGTTTAAATCAGTTATGATTTTTCAATTGTGATTAGTTGGATTTAGGGTTTTGCTTCACTGAGGGGTATGGATAGTGTTGATAGAGATTAAGTTCTGTGGTGGGCAGAAACAAAAGTGTGTCTCCTCTGGGGTTCTCTTTTTTTGGAATCCCGTTGTTTTAATCATTTATGGTTTTTCAATGTTTCAATTGTATATTGCATTTGTTAATGCTTTGTTCTGAATTCGAATTTTTTTTTTTGTTTGAGCAATCTCTAGTCTATATGTTTTATAGTAAAGTGAAAAAAATATGAAATAAGCTTTGTTTGGTTGATGCAAAAGTCAAAGTAAAATTTTAAATTGTGAGGTGGTCATTTTGAGAGAGTGGTTGTTTTCTAGAGGTTTCTTTTCTTTTCTTTTCTTTTTTCGTTGTTTGTTTTGCTTTTTTCTATCCCTTTGGGTCCATCTTTGCTATGCAAAAGATGAGATGAGTTTGTATGTTTTTGGAAAAAAAAAATTGCTTTTCTGTTGTACAAGAAGATTCATAGTGATTGATCTTTTTTTTTTTTGAGAACTTAGTGATTGATCTTTTGTAGCATACTTTTGCAGTTTATTCTTACTCATTTATTTCCCAAATTTTTTACTATGTGACTTTGAGTCTTTTTTTCAACTTATACTTTATTTACTCTTCTTTTGCAACATGCTTTTTCATACATTTACTCTTCACTAAACAGACTAACGAATTTTTGCATACAACATTGTGTCTGATCATCGTTCATTATAAGGTATGTTGTTCTCACATTGTCTTCCGTCCACTTTCATAAAAAAATTTATTTCATTTGAATATTAGTTGGCTTCAGTCTTCTTTCGTCTTAACTATCAATTGACAAACTTAACAATTATTGACAAACTCACACTCGAATAAACATTTTTTCATACACTACAAGACCAGTTTAACCTTTGAGTTACATTTGTAGTGTTTGTTACCATTGCTACATTATCAGCTAAAACTTAACCATCTGTTATGTGTTATGTTTGCTCCTTCCTGTAAATATGATAAAAAAAAAATTAGTGTTGGATTGACACATAGTTGTGTTAAAGAACATTGAACGGTTGAGTCAGTTGATCGGAGATTATTAAGTATGTTTTGTTTATGGTTATTGTTTCTTTTGGTGTGTGTTTCACAAAGTTATTATAATTTTTCTTTAGGTACCTGAGTTTTGGGATTCTGTTTATTAGATTGGATAACAATTTTAATTGATATTAAGCGGTGGTTTTGGTTTTTAAGGGTTTGAAAACGTTCTGCTCTTGGGTTTTGATGCATTTGCGTTTTGTCTTCCAAGATTTTTTGTGGCAAAGGTGAGTGATTTAAAATTTTATGTGCCGATTTTGATTGTGTTTTTTAAGATTAGAATGGATTTTAACATTACCTTTATCTTTAATTCTGTTTGGATTGAAATGTTGATTTGATTGGCTTGCTTATGTTTAGTGTTTATTATGTTGTTTTTGTTAGAATTTTTTCCAGCCAAGATCAAGATTAAGTTATAGCAACCACAACCAAATAAAGCACAAGATCTTCTTCATATAAAAGCATTGTGTTACTAACCTGACAAACCACCATTTGAAGATGCCATTAGAACTGCTGTCCCACTCCAATGCGTTAGACTCTTCTCCTCTCTGTCAGATTGTTCTCAACTCTAACCAAGAATAGGGCTTGGTTCCACTTAGAGCACACATATCTGTGAGAGCAGAGGTTACAACATATATATATATACACATATATCCTTCTTATAACTTGAAAAGGATTTCCTATCACAATCCTATCGGAAAACAACTCATGTTTCCCAATCCATATCAGTTTAGGTCTTTTAACAAAAATCCCTCAAACAAGGATTTGCACACGTCTTCTCACAAGGCTTTCCTATTCCAATTTGGACTTAATCATTCACTGTCAAAACATCTAATCCCATGTTCATTTTCCAACATTCTCCCACTTGAACATGAGATCAATTTTAGACATGAATGTTTCCAATTTACAGGAAGTGATCACTGAGCCTTACATAAAGAACCAACGTCATGATCATCATTCCATTGCACTTCAAAATATGGGAGCTGAGAATCATGGACTACAACCAATATGCAGCATTGACTCTAAGTTCACACACATCCAAAACGCAAACATGACTCACAACCTAAACTGATATATATACAGTCAATCATGTAGTATGCTCCCACTTTTCACAAGAACCCAAATAGGATCAATCACGAAGAAAAGCAACATATCATTGACTAAATCAAATTTATTGACCATAAGCCTAAAACAGACAACCTGTTTTCAAGGCATCAAACAAATCTTTCTATAATGAGCCCTTCAACAAAACTACAAAACTTCACAAACTAAGTACTGTGCTTTGCAACAAAGACTCTTATTGAAAACATAAAATTGAACAAGCAAACTAGAAATAACTAGATAAATTAATTCTAACCAAGATTGCGAGCACCATTCCGGATTAAATTATTGGGACAGTGACAGGATTGTAAAACCACACAAATTTAACCCTTTTTTTGACAGTTGTAGTATAGGTGTAAGTAGGGTATCGTTCTAGGCCGGGGATTAGGAGGGATTGCTAATCTACTCTAAATTAATTTAAAAATATTAAACAAGACTCAAGGACACAAAATTAGGCTAAAAACTCTAATAACTCGAAACACACTAAAATGACTCAAAACAAAGAAAACAATCAAATTAAACACTAGGAATTGAAATGGACGGAAATTGAATTAAAAGACTCAAAACAATGAAATCTAACTAAATAATATAATTTAATAATGGGGGGGGTTTGGTTTTGACGAAACGTAAATTAAACTTAAATAAATTACAGAATTGACAAAAACATAAAATAAAAATGAAAGGATAGGCGACGGACTGGCTAGAGGGTTCTTCTCCACACATGACACATATGCAACCTAAATTGATTTTCAGTTGTTCTTTCAATAAATTGTAAATCTCAATACTCCAGATTAACCGTGAACAGCACTTTTTTAATCTTCAAGTTTTCCTTAAGTTATTGAATTGGACGGAAATACGCATACAACAATTCAACACATTCTCTAAAAGTCCCCTACGTGAAAAGCACAATAGAGATACAATCAAAGATCATTAAGCTTTGTGAAAACTATAAGTACTGACGAGGCATTCTTAACTATGAAAAGCATGATACTCCTGCCAAGAATTCACTTAACGCGATTGTGACTAGCAACCTTCACTACTCATGAATATAAGTTCATAACGATTAGGTGAAATTCACTTATATTCTAGCGTCAAATTCATGCATGTAAATTAAGTATGCATTCTTAATCGACATACACAAATAAGTTATTAATCAAGCAGTTAAGCAAATTAAATTCACAACTCATAAAATCACAACTGAAGGTAATTAATTCATATTACAAATATAATCATGGCTTTGAATTATCCTCTAGCCAAATTAAATTAATTACACATTATTTATAAATTAAAACAGAAATAAAACATAAGTTGAGAAAGGATAAAACCGAAATGGGGATGCAAGGGTTTCTGTGCACTGTGCAATTCTGTGCAGCCACCAAGCTTCTCTTCAACGCTGCCAAGAGGCAGCTTCTTGGTTTCACTCGCTGCCAAGGCAGCCACACTTCCTGCCAGCTGTGCTAGCTGTTCTCTTTCAATCCCTCATGCTGCCCAATGGCAGCTCACCCTCAGTCTGCCCTCTCCAGGCAGCTTTCGTTCTTTTCCTTTTTATTATTTCTGCCCTCTTATCAACGTTGCCAAGAGCAGCTTCTCTCCTCTCTGCCTTGAGGGCAGCTCTCTCTATATCTATTTTTTTTTATTTTCTTTCTTGCACGCTGCCCAGAGTGGCAGCCTCTCGGTACCCTGCGCTGCGCCAGTCTCACCCCCAATGGGCGCTGCCTTATAACCTGGCAGCTCTATCCCCTTTGTATTTATTTATTTTTTTAATTTTCTTTCATCTTCCGTATGGCTCTTGGCAGCCTTTCCTTTCCAGGCTGCCTTGTGGGCAGCTCTCATTCCACTAGTCTCCTTATCTTTATTTTTCTTTTCTTTCCAGCCCATGCCGTGAGCTCTCCACAATCATGATTTTCTGCCTTTTGCCGAGTGCCAATTGATGATGGGTTCTCCACCATGCCTCCATTATCTGCTTTATTTTGCACCGAGTACTCCGTGTCTTGCACATTTCTATTCGAATCGAAAACATAAACAAAGAAAATAAGTGAGTAAGGTAGTTTTGACGAATTTGACACTTAAAATTTCACTTATTCTATTTTTATTTTCTTTGCATGATAAATCTTATAAAACACAAAAACAAAGTAAATAGCTCAAAAAAGTAAGGAACTAACTAAGAAAAGACTAGAGAATTTGATGTAAAATATATATAATTATGATCCGATCAAATACCCCCACACTTAGCTTTTGCTAGTCCTCGAGCAAAACAAAGAAAACCAGAAAAAGTAATAACATGAAAAACATTAGCTTCCCCTTATGTGACCCTCATAGAATTTCATTCGAGAACACAAATCATCAAGAACCATAGCTAGCACCAAACAAGCTAATCCAAGCTCATCTTCCTTATTCAAATATTAGCAGTAATCTTTAAATCGTCCTTGAAGTGTAGTGTGTGAGATAGCCATGCTAATGCAATTTCAAGTTTTTATTTTTAAAATCATCATATGCAAACTAGCAACCTTCTCACGGGATATGCACTCAATCACACATGTGTTTAGTTTTAATGTGTTTCGCTCAAAGAAACAAATGTGAAAGTTCTACTATAAGCTTGCATAAAGATCACTTCTCCACAATCATAATTGCAAAACTTAAATCAAGAGGACTTTTATTGGATGTAATGAGGCTTAGGGATAGGGTTATTGAAACGAAAGAATAGGAAAGCACAAGTTCCAAGCTACATTGCAAGCAATTCTTTTGTTGAGATTTATAAGAACTCAAGCTCTCCAACGATTCTTCTAACACCTCCAACCACACCCTTAAACTGAAACTTTAAAAACTTTTTATTTTCTTTGTATACAATCTTTCTTTTTCTTTTTCTTTTCTTCTTTTTTCTCCTTTTTTTCTTTTTTTTTTAAAAAAAAAAAATACAAACATGAAATACCCCCACACTTATTCTTTTGCCAAACTCCTTCCAAGTACTTCACAACATTTCTCATAAGACAGTCTCAAATTGCTCGCTTGGAAAGGGTAAGGAAACATGGTTTGAGGTATAAGGGTAGACATATCTGGTGATAAGAAATAAAAGGCTCAACATACGGCTCAAATTGGCAATCTAATGATATCATTTTTTTCTTTGGGAAATATGGTTATTTGGGCCATGGTGGTGAACCTAATGCCTCTATCATTTTCAAGTTCATGCAATCAATGACAAATATTTCGAAAGATCGTTATGCAAGTTCTAGAGATGTATCTCACATAAGTTCATCATACATGAAAGAATAGGAGTGTATGAAAAATGCACACACTTTCAATAGGCTCAAAAACTCACATAGGATGTATATGGTCACTAAATTCACATATGAAGCTTTAAGTCATGCTTTAGTTTCACATCAACAAGGCTATGTGCAATTGGTTTTTCAAAGATGATCAAACATGTACAATACTAACAAGAGAATTAGGAATTTCATATAACACATGTTAACTAAGTTCTTGATAATCATGGTTCAAATTTAATCCAATTATATCATTGGGTCGGGAAACTAACAAAAATCTAATTCAAAAGAATAAGGAAAACAAGACAATATTTTTGGATTTTTTTTAAATTTTCCGAAAAAATTAAATAAAACAAAACTAATTAAGAAAACAAAAAGCAATAACATGGAAACAAATGAACCAGTTCATAGTCGAAGGTACAAAAATTTTCAATTTGGTCATTTTTTTATACTCTTGATACCCCCCACACTTAAACTAGACATTGTCCCCAATGTCAGAAAACATTAATATGCAAATAAAAATATAAAAATATAAATAAAAAGAAAATTACTAAATGAAAAGAAACAAAATAAAGCAATGGACTGAAAACTTCCCTAATTTGCAGAAAACCAAGCGATGACCCTCAAGCTTAAATTCTGCAATCAACTTCAAGGGTTGAAATATTCAAAAAGTTCCTGCAAAGAAAAGAAATAAATCAGTTAAGCACGCAAGAAAATGTAGAAAAATGCAAACGAAAAATTGAAAATGAAAATAAAAGACAATGAATAGAACTAATAGGTGATCAATGGTCGTGCTTGTCGACTTTCCACAACTTTCATCTTGAACTGGATGGGCCTTCTTTCTTGCAAGTGATCCTCAGCTTAGTTGAGGATGAATCAGCATGTTGTCTCCACATGCTTCAAGTACTCAGGTCTTCATGCAGATGTGCATCTTCTTGAACTCTTGGATCATCTCAGACTCCGTTTTCATCTGGATGCAACTCAGACTCCTCCTGCTTCGTCTGTGAGATACTTTTGCTTTTGAAGAAGTACCTCTACACAGGTTTATTTTTGAAGTGGGCTGGGAGGGGTCTGAGATGAGTACTCGAGAGCAAGACTAAGTAAGCAATCAGGATCTCACTTTCTCCATGTTTTTCAGATGAAGGTGAGGAGAAAGCGTGATATGAGATACTTTTTCTTTTAACCTTCACGATATGAAATACTTTTGCTCTGGATGATTTGTTTTCTAGGGTGCTCCAAGGGATGAAGAACACTGAGTAACTCGAAAGGTTTCTTTGGGAATACATTCTCGGAGATAAAGAGAGGTTGAGAGGGTGTGCCTTTGCTGTGGAAGACGAAGGTAGAACTTATAGAAATTTTTCTTCACAACCGGAACTATTCCCTCACTTTTGTCGGCAGCCGGTGGATGGATGAACAGTACCAGTTACGCACTTTCTGACAAAGCTGCCCGTAATTTCCGCAAAGCTGCAAGCTGCATGTGACGAGTGACGACAAAACTGGAAAAGCTGATCGCCTCGTGATTTCTTAGCAAGCCCAACTTTTGAGAAAGGAATCCGGCTTTTGAGAAAGGAGCGTCCAGCTTTTGAGAAAGGTGTCCGGCTCTTCGATTTGCGTTCGGACGCCTCTTCGATCTGCGAGGAGTGCCTCTTTGATCTCTGAGGAGCGCCTCTTTGATTTGCTTCTTTTTATAGAGGAACGAATTCTACTTCACAGTACACTTGAACTCTCTCCTGTAAACACTCCCTTCTTGCACTTCTGCAATCTTAATCTTTCCGAACTCTTCTTCCTCAACACCTTCTAAAAATGTCTTACCCTTCCGACCGTCGCCTTAACTTGAATGTCGGGGAAGACGATGACTTGTATTCTCCGAACAACATTTGGCATCCGTCCTTCATATCCCCCAATGGTCCTCTTACAGTTAGGGACTCAATGATGAGAAACGATATAACTGCTACGGTGGTTGCTAGGAATCTTCTTACTCCTAGAGACAATAGGATGCTATCCAGGCGGTCAGACGAGTTGGCTGTTCAGGACTCTCTTGCTCTCAGCGTCCAGTGTGCAGGCTCAGTTTCAAACATGAGTCAACGCCTTCTTGCCCGATCTCGTCAGGTTGAGTCACTGATGGCGGAGGTGGCTAGTCTCCGGCAAGAGGTCAGAGGACTCAGGAAAGAGAACAAGGAGTTGCACATGCTCGCAACTAGTTACTCGACAAGCATGAAGAGGAAGCTGGACCAGCTGCAGGAGTCGGACGGTCGGATCTAGAGTGATCATCAAAGGTTTATGGCGTTACTCCCGAGGTTTATGTTGCATTCGTCCTCTGGAGTTGCACCAAGTGTTGAGGCTCCAGAGATTTCAACTCTGGCTCTTCGTCTTTCCGGAGCTCCGTCGACTTCTGAGGCGCCACCTGACCAATGACCAATGATTGTTATTAGTTTTCGTATTATTGTAATTTTTTTTATGTTTATTTATATATATATATATATATATATATATATATATTACTAATATTATTATTATTATTATTATTATTATTATTATTATTTTCAAGTTTATTTTAAACAATGTAAAATATGTAATGTAAAATATGTAAATTAATGTAAAAAGACTTTGTTTACCCGCACTTAAAATAA